>JASDFA010000016.1:195050000-200047500 GCA_035772735.1 Datura wrightii | reverse complement strand
GTAATAAATTATCATGATATTAAATTAATTCCATATCATCTACTTGTTTGAATTCTCATCCCTATATATATATATATAAAATCCTTAAAGACAAATTGATATGAATACAAAATATTTAAAATGAAGAATTCATGTAAATCATAGATCAAAAAATTTCCTCAAGAGTCATAATATATGGCTATTCTATTTTGGTTCCCAAGTTTTTGTGCCTTTTTTGTTCTCATTCTTGTAACAGGTTAGTTATGTTTCTCTTCTGATTTTTTTATATGTTCGGTTAGTTAAAATATTTTAAATTTTTTTATTAATTCTTTAATATTAATCAAGAAAATGATTTCTTTGGTACGAATAAGGAAAAGAAAGTTTCATAAGTGGCAATTCTCTCTGCCCCGTGCCCCCTCACCCAACCCTATAGCGTTTGTTGATGATCGATGCAATGAGATTGGATCAAAATCTCATATATTTATCATCAACTCTGATTATACCATATTAAATTATGTAATCTGTCTCATCAAATAAATTATTTAAAATGTTTTAAAAAAATTTTTTTTTAACAAAAAATAATTTTTTAACAATCAAGAAAATGATTTCTCTGGGACGAATAAGGAAAAGAAAGTTTCATAAGTGGCAATCACTACTAGAAATAGAGATTTTTTCGATCACAAATCAATGGAAAATTTGTGTTATAATACATGATTTTCTCACTCATTTCCCAGCAAACTTGTTCACTGGGAAAATGCATGGTGGGAAACAGTTTCCCACTTAAATAGTGAGAAATTTCATGATTTTTTCATGTGAAAATACTATTATTTTTTTCCTTTTCCCACCGATAATCGGTGGAAATAGCCACTTAACATTTTTCAGTAGGAAATCAGTGAAAAATAATTTTTTTTTAGTAGTGAATCCTCTTTGCCCCACGCCCCTGATCACCCAACTCTATAGTGTTTGTTGATGATCGGTACAATGAGATTGGATCAAAATCTCATACATCTACCACTGACTCTGATTATACCATATTAAAATTGTGTGAACTGTCTCATCTAATAAATTTATGTGAATTATCTCATCTATAGAATTTTGTTTCGCCTTTTCTTTAACGTTTTTAGAATTTTTTTACTTGCTTAGGTGGCACAGGAGATACCAACTTGGGTCCCGCACAAATGAAAAATACTATGGATGGCGGAAAACTAGATTTACCAGATGAATTGGTAAACATAGATAGTTATGATTATCAATGTGCAGCAAATTTAGGTCCATGCAATTATAAATATTGCGATGAAGCTTGTTGTAGTAGGGCATGTTATAATTACTATAGTGGACTTCACCCACGTCCAATATGTGAGGATTGGGGAGTTAGATATAAATATAAATTATGTATTTGTTGGCATGATTGTTATAAAAATTAATAGAGGATCTTTATATTATAGTATATATTTAATTTTGGATATATAATATATATGAATATCCAAGGAATTATAAGAATAAGGGATTTGTAGTAATTTTGATATCTTTTATTTAATAATAATTTGATGTTGTGTGGACTTTTTGTGTTTGTAATTATATGTTGGACAGTAACTGACATTTTTTATCAAATAAAGGCTCGTGATAATGCTTTTGAAATCAAATCCAGATCTCTTTGTGCGTCTTTCATCAAGTAAAGGCTCGTGATAACGCTTTCGAGATCAATCCTAGTACTTTTTGTGCGTCTTTCATCAAGTAAAGGCTCGTGATAACGCTTTTGAGACCAATCCTAGACCTCTTTGTTTGAATTTTTTCTAGAGGTATTTTTCTCTCTTGGCAAAATTTTGGATATATAACATATAAATATCTAAGGAAATAAGAAGAAGGAATACTTGTAGTAATTTTGGTATCTTTTATTTAATAAAAGTTGATGTTTTTGTGAACTTTTTGTATGTGTTATTATATGGTAGAAAATTGAAAATAACAGAATAATTGACATGAGTTGTGATAGGATGGTAGAGATTAATTCTTTATTCTTAATTAGAATTTTCGGATTTGAGCTTCTAGAAATAGAAAAATCTTATTGCGAGTGTCGCTTCCTAAAAATAAGCTCTGTAATGCACGAATTCGAATTTAGTCGGTCTCCAATACGGATATCGGGCACTAAGTTTAAAAAAAAAACTAATAGAAATTTGGAAATAGAAAAATCTTATTGTGAGTGTCGCCTCCTAAAATAGACTCTGCAATGCGTGAATTGGGATTTAATCGCTGTCCAATATGAATATCAAATATTGCACGGAAAATGAAAAAAAAAACTAATAGACATTATAATAAAAAAGGTTTTTAGCAGTAATAGATATGCACTTTTAGCGACAGTAAAAATAATAATGATATATTCCGTCGGTTTCTTTTTTGTTTTCAATCAATATAAGGTTTTGCATAGCTCTTAAGAAAAAATTAATTAGAAATTTAAATTGATTAATATATTTTTTAGTAATTTTTTAATCTTTGTCAATTTACATATCTCTTAATTCTAGAATAATTAATTTTAAGGATAATGTTGGGGGGAAAAAATTAATTCTCTCGTGATTTTTTAAATTGACAAATATTTAAAAACAACTAGTTTTAATATATATGACAACTAAAAAAGAACGAATTTGACGATATGACCTGTCACACACTCACATAGTACTTTCACTTTATCTCGAGAATAATTATTATGGAATTGTTATCCCACCCTCAATGTGGGATAAAAATAACACTATAAATTCAGAAATAACTAATTCAGGATTAAGTTATACGAAGATTTTATCCCAACTAAACCTGGGATAAACTCATCTCAAAGTTAATCTTGAAATTAGTAGTCCCTTATCCTTCGTATCAAACACATCCTAAGAAGATCAATACTAATTAAACTAATGTTAGTACTCCTTCGTTCATATTTGACTTGATATATCTTTTAAGTAACAACAAATAAAATGATAATTTTATTATATTAATTTTAGTTATTATAAATCACTCACTTATTAGGAAATAAAAACTGTTTAATAATAAAATTAAAATAAATATATCTCTTTTAAATTTTTTAATTTAAATAAATAAAAAATATATTTATTTTCAATATAATTGACGGCCGAAGCAATAAATATTGTTATTGAGGCAATAGTCTAACAAATTCCAAGAAGTTAAAAAGCTTCAAGGTTAAAATGGTCATTTCCACAAGTGGCAGTACTCATAGCAACAAATTATATTTGTCAATTGTCACCATCAAATACTTTATGTTTTTATGTAAAAAAGGAGATATTTTTAATCAAAATTGTCATCAAGTAGGTCTATTTTTATTCTTCAAATATAATATTAAATATTTTTAATTTTTTAAATTCATTATAATAAAGCATCTTTGATTCAACTAACGAAATGAATAAATTAATAATAATCATTAGAAAATATCATTAAAAACATGACAAAAACCTATAGAAATAAATTAATTGACTTTCGAATTAATCGAAAAATTGACCGATTCGATTGAATCGATATTCAAATTTTTAAAATTTTTAAAAATAAAAATTGAGAAACTAACAGAGCTCAATTGAGTTTTTGATTAAAATTTTGATCAAACTAGTTAAATAAATCGATCAAAGAATTGAACGAACTCAATTGGTTTTTTATTTTTTCATTTTTGGGCCCAAAAAAATGACCAAGCTCAGTCAATTTTATTTTATTTTATTTTATTTTTACGAAAAAAGGGAATCAAGTCTAGGTGATGGGGTTTTCTGTCTGTTTGAAAGTCGATCAATTTTTTTCGATTCATTTTTACTATATTTTTTTGATAATCACCGTTAATTTTTACATCAATTTTGTTAGTTAGACTAAAAGTACTCTACTTTAATAAATTTAAGGAATTAAAAATGTTCACGGTTATATTTGAGGAACTAAAATTAATTTACTTTCATAAATAAGGACAATTTTGGTTAATAACAATAAAAAGGAAAAATTAAGACAAAAAAAAGTATAAAAGGATAGAGCGGATATATTCTTCGTTAAAAAAATATATTTATATCCGTATCTTTTAACAAATGATGCATGTATATACCCTTATCGTCTAACAAATGATGCATATTACTATTTTTGGTTAACGGATTGAATTTTAAAAAAAATTAAACTGATTTTTTAATTTTAAAAATGTTCCATTACTTTAAAGCCACGTGATATTTTTAAAATTTAAAAATAAATTTTAGAATTTTATTAATTTAATAAATATAGGTCAATTTCACATTATTTGTTAGACGACAAAAATATATCTATATTATTGTTAAACGGTAAAAATATATATGTATCAAATTTTTAACGAGGTTAGGTCCGCTCTAAATCGCAAATTTGTTGAGCAAAGTTGAGGGTATATTTGCCCAGTTTCTCAAAAATAAAAAATAAAAAATAAAAAAAGAGTTCCTCTGAAATACTTTTACCTTCTTTTCTTCCTCTATATTCATTTCACAATTCACACACACACTCGGTGGCTCGTCGGAATCCGCCATGGATGACGAAAACGAGAGCTCTAAAGCAGCCGGAGCTGAGAATTCAAATCTAGAAGAAGACAAATACGGCAACGAAAACGAAAATTACTCCGTACACGATGACGAAGTAGTCGATTGTGGTAGTGGTGGTTGTGAACGTAGAGAGGTGAGTGGAGCTGAGAGTTTACGAGAATCGAAGGTTGAAGATTTAATTTCAGAAACCCTAGCTCCTCCTACTGTACACTCATCCGTACAAATTGAAACTGATACGCAATCCGAATTTGATACCGATTCCTCTCCCTCTCACCAACTTTCTGGTACTGTTCAATGCCGTGTAACTCGTTCTGGTGTGTTCATTAGCTTATGTTTTGTTTTTATGATCAACTTTTATAATTTGAATTTTATTTCCAGTTTTATGCCTACATAATCATAGAATGCAAGTCGTTTTGAGTTTTTTGTGTGTGAGAGAGAGAGAGAGAAAGAGAGATTAGTATCATGAGTTGTATATGCAATGCTTAATTGTCTATGAAAATTCTGTAATTATTGTGTTTGAATAATCTGACAGAAGTACCGGTGGAATATGAACTCACCCCGTTTGATTCGCCGAAAAAAATCAAGGTATGCAATTTCTTGCTTTTTACTTGATATTTGTTGAAATGATAATTTATCTAGCTATTTCGAGATGTGGGAGACGTTTGAGTGGATTCGCTGTGGAAGCATATTTTAATTTTAATTTAATTTTTTTTAGTTTTGCAATTATCTTGTTATAATAATCATAGGTGTGCAATTTATCTGAATGGTACTTACACAAAAAAGAAAAAAGAAGCAGTGGATTTGAATGGTAGCACAGAGATAATGAGGTATTCACAATAGGGGTGGATATGTGCAATTAGAAAATTCAAGGTGATTGCTCTGTAACTATTTGGAGTTTTGGACCCGAGATCTCGCTGCTTTTTTCTAGTAGATGTGCACAGAAAAAATGGAGATATGTATGAGGATGATTAGGATACAGAGTTAGACTATGCTAAAGCTGAAACTTAAATTTCAGTATACAATCGAGCCAAAAATTTCTGCTAGGTAAATCACTGAGATTTCTTGAGGTTAATGTGGTAAATAGGATGCATGATCATCGGTTCTAAAAGATCCTGTGCACATTCATGGTTGCATATACAAAGTTATTCTGAAGATTTAGAAGTTTTTCTTTATCCTCGTTTGAGTTTTATGAAGCAAGCGGCAGAGTAGTTTTGCCTTAAAAGATCAAGTTACGTGGGAGTTGAAAATGGAGTAGAGTGACATCGTGCACCTCCTTTTTTTGTGATGGTTGATATTGGGAAGTGTTAGTAGGTGATGGGAAACCAGTAGTCCAAGAAAGGGATTCTGTGGAAAAGTCGAAAGATGTTAGTAGGCTGCTCTATTGATCACCGCTTTGTACTTTTCTGTTTCCCATTCTTGTGGTTTCTCGAGAGTCAATGAAGACTGAGGAAGCAAATGTGAATGCTGGAAAGGCTATACAAGAAACTGGTGGTCTCAAAGACAAAATTCAGAGCTCCATATTTAGTTTGATCACTGCCACAGGAAGAGGATTTGTTCCAAGACAAGGGTAACACCTTAACTTATTAGGCCAGAGTGCTTTGACCAGGGGCCTTCTGTTGTTCATGCATCTTCACTTGACTTTGTAAAGGCTTAAAGAAAATAGCACGTGAAGACCAATTTCTTGCCTTTAAACCTATAGGAATACATTAAGCTGATGTGGGGCAGGAGCTTGTGATATCACATACATAGTGATGGATATTGCAAGTACAAATTTAGGCATTTTCTCTAAGAGAACTATATAAGCGTCACAATGTAAATGTTTTAATGCATGGACAGGGTTGGGTTATTTGAATGCATTTTTATTTCAGAAGTCTTAAATGTTCATGATGAAGTAACCCCATTATATGTATGAAGCCTCTAAGACATGTCAAAAGGCTGACTTCCATGAGATAAGAGAACTATTGGCTATTCCTAAAAGACAAGTAAAATACCGATAGAAAAATAGTTGTGCCTCCACTGAAAGCAAAAGTGGAGCTAACCAAAAGTGTCTAGGATGTCAGGGAGCATTCTAGCCCTTTGTCTGATCATCTGCAATGCACGCGCCTACATTGACAAAGGCCACTGTAGGTTCCAAAAAAATGGAATGTGAGTAATGACTTCCTCGTCACCCTGTGAGTGCCATTGATTCCCTCACCAAGGCCGGACATGATACTTAAAACATTGAATGTGAAATTATGAAAGCATTAAAAGATTTAAAAGCATAAATCATTCCTAAGCTAGAAATTCACTTTGAAATTGAGGATTTATACTTTTGCTTTAACTTAGGGAATAACATTCGACTCTGACTTGTTCTTAAATAACTTACCACATAATCAGTATGGCCGATGATCCCAGCGTGATCATTTGGACCCTATTCCTGTGGTGCCTGGCTCAAACGCGTTGAAGGCATGACTTTTTTGAGAAAATGACCTTAACAAAGGTACATCTTTTCTGATGGGTGTTCTTGAGAATTTCTTGAATTCCCAATGATTTCCATGGAACTTAGGTGTTAGGGATTGATATATGTCACTTGAATCAATCCAAATAACTAAGTCTTAAGAACTCATCTTGATTGAGTTTTGTAAGCCTAGGTTCCCGTGCTTGATTTTCTTTCAAAAGCCAACTTGAGAAATGGTGTATTTTTCTTTCGTCCCGTTGCTTTATATTCACATTGGAGCATCCGACCGCGTGCAACCAAAATGGCGCTCAAAATTGGGTTAGGCACTTCTATTGGCGTTGTGCGACCCTTATGAGGCCCAAACACGACAGCTTGTTAAAAAATGACCATAACTTTTTTGTGCAGATCTCTAATTGACAATAAGGATACTCTCGAGCTTAGTTCGCTTTAGATTGGGAGTAGTGATCGTTTAAAGTTAGGTCTGATGCATGCTCATTTGAATCTTTAGTCTGTTGTGTAGTTTCTAACTTAGCTCGGACCCAGGGCTCTCCTTAGACCCTATTTCACTTTCAATACACCTCGTATACTTAATATCACGTCTAAGTGATATTGTACTAGTCTGTAGCCACCTTCGGCGTACCAAACGATATTTTAAGTATTTGTTATTGCACTCTAACACCTTTAAAATTAACGGATTTTTTAGGGTCTCTATAACTGTATAGCAGAGTGAAGCGACTGATTTGAGTACAGATACGCACATTCGTGATTTGTATCCAAAGTTCAGTTAGACATTGAAAAATTCGATCATGAAATTGTTAAACATAAATTTTGAATTGGATCAATACTCCAGATGAATAAGTATGAAAAAAAGATACAGGGATGAAGATAGAAAGTTGATTTGTAATTGTAACTAAATCTTCAATTTGTTACTTGTAACGAAGAAATTGAAGCAAAATAGATATTATTGAGGGCTTTGGTTTGGCTTGGTGGAAACAAAATTTGGAGCTTATAATCACATAGATTAGAACACATACTAAGACAATTTTTATGGTGTTGTGTGTTAGATAGTATATAATGAAAGTAAAAGATACATATAAGTGATATCTACTAGTTAGGGATATGTTTTAGTCTTGCTAGTACGTTGATTTTGAACCTATCACTTTTGCAGGGGTATTTTGACCTTATCATATATTTATATGCTGATATGATAATAGATAATTTTTGTTATTTTATTTTTATTTTTATTGTTATCTTTTATGATCGAGAAATATATCTGGAGCCAATCTTTTGGGCCAACTGCAGTCTTTGAAACTCAGGGGTGATGGGCCCGTATCTCTACTCTTCCCTAGTTAAATGATGGACTTAGGTCATTTGGCCTAGGCTCGAACCTGTGACTCAAGACACAAGTTCCTCAATCTATGCCAAGTGAGTAAACCTGGCTGGGGGGTATTATTAGTATATTACTCCCTCTGTCCATTTATACTTATCCAATAGAATGATAATTTTACTATATCATCCTTTGAATATAATAAATTTAATATTTTGAAAAATGACTATAGTTAATAATAAGGGTAAACTAGAAATTAAGTGATAAATTATCTATTGATTTTTTAAACTGGACAAGTAAAAATGGGCATCTATTTTTAGTATAGTGGACAAGTAAAAGTGGACGAAGGGAGTATCTTTACTACTCTCCCGCCCCAATTTAAGTGTCTTACTTTTCTTTTTGGTCTGTCCCAAAAAGAGTGTTTCTTTCTATATTTAGTAACTATTTTCCAACATTTTACATGACAAGTTTAAGATCACAAAATTTAAAGGACTACACACATTTTTAATTTAAGACCATAAGATTCAAAAGTCTCCCTTCGCTTCTTAAACTCCATGTACAGTCAAACTAAGACACTTAAACAGACAAGGGAGTATTATTTATATTTTTTTATATTTGGCCTATTTTTCATTTTTATTTTTATTCGGTACAATGATGACACTGAGTTGATTGAGCTTAAATGGAGAAACATGATCAGTGAGAATTTATTTGGGATTGAGGCATAGTTGTTTGTGCATTAGATTTAATTTCCTTGCTGTGCAATACTTTGTTAATTGTGTCCTAAAATAAAATTATTCACCTTAACATGACATGCATCTCTCACACCCAAGGGTGTGATCTACTACTGGTCAATGAAGTAGGTGCAAACTTTGGAGATCACGGTTAAAATAGCACTAAGTATATTTCCATCTGTCTGGAGCCTTGGGGGATATAGTTACTTGATACGTGTGCGGGTGGAAAGTGCTCAAGTAGAAGGTACCCTTTGGAATAGTTGTGGTGCGTGCAAGTTGCCTGGCCACCATTAATTGAAAAAACATTACATGTATCTCATGCCCTGGGGTATTGGGTGGTTGGTGTAAATTGGAATGTATTGTATCATAGAACAAAGGCACCATGCATTTAAAATGGAAGTGTTTTATCCAAGGATGTTGCTATTTATTCTCATGTTTAGCATTGGAGTTACTACCAGAGGAATCATCATGATCCTTTTGTTTTGGATAAATTGAAAGCAAAGGTAAGAAACCTTTACATAAGGTGGGAAACCTTAACAGAAGTGACATGGTGACAGGTGACCATCTCATGGCCTTTGCAGGTGCTTTCAGTTGTATTTGTGATCAGGATCATAATACTTTGTCCTTATTTGGTTGTTGACTGCTGGATTTTTCAACTGATTAAACTTCAGAGTAGGGAGTTAATGTTTAAAGCAGGTCATGTGGTTGAGACATCCAGTATAATTTCAGTAAAATGATCCAGGAATATGAAGAAAGAACATAGGAAAAATTATAAAGTGGATTTAGAATTTGTAGACTTTGTTATAGCTAAGTTTGAAGTGTTATCATGATTCAAGCTTGATTTCTGTGCCATCTGGAAATCACGTCTCATGATAAAAACTCTTCTAGTTTCTGGAGCTTGGGCTGCATTTTGAATTATTTGAACGATCGTAGGTAAATGTACTTGAGAAATTGCAAAACTTACCAACTCAACTCTAAATCATAAAATCTCAAATTGCAACTTTATTTGTGACAAGATGCTATAAATGAGTAATAGTCAATAATTTTTGTAGGCTAATACATTAGGTTTTCCGGAATCTCCGGTTTCTATTTTGCTGTTTATAATGTTATACTTTTTACTGAAAAATTAATTCAAGCAATTGTTGGAACTGGATATGTTTATTTGTGGGATGGGGTGACAACAAATGAGTCATTTCATGTTGTTTGCAGGATAGAATTAGTGTTACCAGGCCTGGAACTTTGAATGCTCAAGCACGAAAAGAACATCAGCGACGTGTGCCTGATGAAGCATCCTCGTTCGAGCTGTCCTCTACATCTGTTGCACAGTCCGTTTCATCAGTGCCAAGCCCAACTCTAGCAGAAAGACGCTCTTCAGCAGTAGTAAATCGGAGTACAGGAGAAGTGGCTACGCAGAGTTCTGATGCCAAGGTTCTACCTCTCGTACCAGTTCTAAAGACACCAACCCGTGATGGGTACAATTGGCGGAAATATGGTCAAAAGCAAGTTAAAAGTCCTCAAGGTTCTCGAAGTTATTATCGGTGCACTCATTCTGAGTGTTCTGCCAAGAAGATTGAGTGCTCTGATCACACTAATCATGTAATGGAGATTATTTATAGAAGTCAACACAATCATGATCCACCCCCGAGAGTAAATTGCTCAAGGGAAAGCAAGTCTGCAGTTTCGTCTGCACCTAAAAATGGCAAAAGTATAATAGCTCATCCAAATAGAAATTCTAATGAGACTGTGGCATCCTCTTTAAAAGAAAATTTACAAGAAAGTTTACCAATCGCTGAGACAGCAAATCAGGATTCCGGTGGGTCTGACACTGACACTGAAATCACTATAAAAGAGGAGCATAGTGACGAACCTGAACAAAAGAAGAGGTAAGTTCTCTCTTGTATTTAATTTAGCGGAAAAGGGTCTAATATACCCTTGTACCATCAGAAATAGTTTAAATATATCCCTCGTTTCAGTTTCAGTTAAAATATACTCCTCGTTATACTTTCAATCCAAATATACTCCTCCCATTATATTTTGGCACAAATTTGTCCTTAATCTTGATGGACGGATATATGTCAAGCTCAGAATCAAATGACCCATCTCCAATTTTAATACTTGGGTTTTTAAGAAAGCCATCCGTTTAACCTGACCCGGCCCGTCCCATTTTCATTTCTTTCATCATCGTTTTCTTCTCTTTCCAATACCGAAAGCTTTTGTTTTTTCATGGTGGATTTTATTTTATTTTTCAAAACGCAGCAGCTTCTGAGTTCTACATTCTTGCTGATTTATGAGTTTTTTTATTTAGATTGATGTGTTAATTTAGATGAATAGAAGAAGGAAATATATGGTATGAAGGAAGAAGTAATAAAGAAGGGAACATATATGTGTGGATAGATTTCAAGGTCTGAAATGATTCTCAGTTCGCAGGCGGGTGTGGCGGAGGACAGGGGAAGGGTTTGATGGGTTTAAAAGTTGCTGTGTTTTAAAAAATTTGAAAAAAACATGAAATCCACCCTGAAAGAACAAACTTTGAAGCTTTGGTTATTGAAAAGAAAAGAAAATGGATCGGGTCGGGTTAAATGGGTGGGTATCTAAAAAATCGGGTATTTAAAATTGGGGTTGGGTCATTTGCTTCTGAGCTTGACACTTTGTCCATTCGTCAAAATTAAGGACAAATTTGTGCCAAAGTATTACGGGAGGGGTCTATTTGGACCGGAGCTAATACTGGGGTATATTTGACCCTTTTCCATTAATTTAGATATTTCATAATTCTGCTATTCATCCTATAAATGTTCAAAATCATATGATTGATCATAATTCTCACCTATGATTTCCAGGTCGAGGAAAAGTGACACGAGTTGTTCTGAATCTGTTTCTAAACCTGGAAAGAAACCCAAACTTGTGGTGCATGCTGCTTGTGATGTAGGAATCTCAAGTGACGGCTACAGGTGGCGCAAGTATGGACAAAAAATGGTGAAGGGAAATCCCCATCCAAGGTACTGTATTATTTTATGCCTTACACTTGATACCTTGTTTGATTGTTCTGCCTTCCTTTCGCTGAATCCCAAGAGCCAGAAGAGAGTGATGCCACATTGAATGAATTTCTTGACTCGTACTGAAGTGTTTTCCATTTTCTCCCCCTTCGTTTCCTTTTGTTCGGATTGCATTGATGGATGAGAGTTGCTATTCTTCATGCACCCTATTCTGTTCTGTTAAAGGCTTTGGATGAGGGCGGCATTCATCTTTCACCCTATTTTGTTCTGTTAGAGTCTTAGGCATTCTTCAGGTAAAAGTTTCCTGCAAGCTTTCCATTTCGAGTTAGAATTTTTTTTTTTTTTTGATTCAACATTAATATGCATGGTCCTATGTAAAAGGAATTTAAAAATGCCAAGCCTTGACTCAAACAAAGAAAAACAACTTGTGAAACAGCATATTCTAGCTTGATAACGTTCTCTTCGGAGATTGCACTTTCATTCATCTGTGAGCCTAAAAAGAACTGGGCTTATTTCTATATCTAGGTTTGTTCCAATATCTACAAATTGAAAACTGTTCTCAGATATTACTTGTTTTTATCTACTTTACATTTAACTCATTATCTTGGTCAAGACTCGAGAGTATACTTCACCTGTTCTGTTCTAAGTTGTTTCCGGGATGGACCTTCAGGAACTACTATCGCTGTACATCAGCTGGATGTCCTGTCCGAAAGCACATTGAGAGGGCTGTAGATAGCACAAGCGCGCTAACAATAACATATAAAGGAGTACACGATCATGACATGCCCGTACCAAAAAAGCGTCATGGTCCACCAAGTGCACCTCTTATTGCTGCTGCTGCTCCAGCTTCCTTAACCAATTTGCATGCTAAGAAACCTGAACCGCTAAAACATCAAAAATCGACCACACAATGGTCCGTGGATAAAGAAGGTGAGTTGACAGGTGAGAAACTTGACATTGGAGGAGAAAAAACTATGGAGTCGGCTCGAACTCTGTTGAGTATTGGATTTGAAATAAAGCCTTGTTGAAATTCTTTTTAGCTGCTTTGATTTTTTTTCCCTCCCCATTTCTTTGCTTCTCCTTCATAGGGCTTTCTTGTAGAAATAATAGTTTGTGTAGAATGATTGTAGTCATCCAATATAGATAGATAGTCTACACTCAGTTATGTACATTATTGGGGATCAAAATAATTAACATAGAACTTAGTTTGTCTATGAAAACCGGATCTAATTGTATTAATGACTATAATTGATTTCTTCTGTGTAATACTAATTGATAAAACCTCATTGGTAAGTGTTACAAGATCTTGTGCATTGGAATCCATGGTTATGGACCCGTGAAAAAGTTCTTTCGTTGTTGTGGAATAAGAAGCCTGTGTATCTTAATGCACGTGTTTAATTTATTCAAAGCTATTAGAGCAGGATCCACTTTTGGGGGAATATGAGTCGAAGCAATAACAATAATATCTCTAGTAGAACATTTTTCACAATCCCTTGAGTGATGGTTCACTAATAGACCGAGGGATAAGTCATTCGACTCCTTTACATCTACATCATGAATGTTTTGAATTCATATTATGCAAGGAAACATTGCTTTTGCTAATTCGAATCGAAGGGTGATATAAAATTAGTCTATTTCCAGTATCATGTCCATGGTTAGCCCATTCATCCTATTCAACAGTTTCAGCTCCATATAAGGTCACGATCGATATCGTCACTAGCATCAATATTGATCTCATCAAGAAGAAAATCGTTAGGCTTGTTATTCAAGAGCTTGTTCAGAAATATCGTAGTGAAAGAAACATGAGTGATAGGAGTTTGTTGCTAGGTATTTGATCAAATAGGATCGTCCAGTTCTTATATAACCTATCACTAAAATCCCTATATAACATCGACAGGAGGTTTGGCACAACCAGTGATGCATTGGAATCAACCTCATTCTCTGTGCAAAACCAGTGACGGCAAGAAGAGGCAATGGAAATAAAAGAACCCCCAAAATAAAAGAATAGGGGCGGATGTAGCATGAAAGTTACTGAGTTCACGTGAACTTGGTAGTTTTTTCTCATACCTTGTCTAAAAATTCACTAAAGACTTATAAATATACAATTGTGAATCCAATTATTAAATTGTATACGTTAATTTCATATCGTTATAGGAGCTCAAAAACATCAAGATCTGCTAGAGCAAGAAGAGGGGAGACGAAACCCTCTACTTAATATGTACCAATATAAATTTAGAACCTAGTTACTAGCACTCGAGGTCACCATCCAACAATTCAGGACTCATAAGTTTAAATTCTGAATCCTCTTCTACAACAGATTCCACTTGAAAAACCCAACAAATTACACTTCACACAACTCCTGAATCTCATCCAGAATTTTAATCTCACATATATAAGTTAGATGGGTATATATGCTATCATTTTTTAACGAGAAATATATCTAATCTAAATTGCAAAATTGAAGAGTGTATTTGTCCCTTTTCCCGTAATCAATTTAAAATGTTTATTACTCATACATTGGCAACAAAATAACTCCTATATAATGATCTTTTTTCTCATGATATACAATACAACTTCAATCCTTTTTTGGCTTTTCATTGGGTTTGCTTGGTTAAGTTTTGACAAAAGATTAAGGAATAAAACAAAGTTTTATGGCCTTCAAAAGTTGAACATATTCTTGAAGCACTCGTCCAAAAGGAAAAGGAAAAGAATAGAAAATAAGTTTGGCCAAACAGACTATTCATAGTGCTGCTCGTTAAAAACAACAACACCATAAGGATATCTTAAAAGAATAGATGGCATTGGGCTCGAGGCAAAATGCTATTACCGGTAAGGAAATTCTGTCGACCTTAAAAATTGGGTGGTCTTGAACTTTTATCCCCCGCTTGCCCATAGGCAAACGTTCAAAATCAATAGTCAAGTTTTGCCCATGAGACGAAACTTGTTAAGCTTGAAGATTTGTCCGTGGAGCAAGCAAAGTCAAAAGTTCAAGACCACCGACCTCCAGGCCCGTTATTGTAAATCATTTGGTGTAGACACTTTGCAGGCCCAATCCATCTTTAGAAGTTCGGCTTGGACAAAGAACACAACAGGTGATAAAGAAACTCCTCATATAGAGCCAGGAAAAATGATATGATGGAACTGAATGAGGGAACACAAAGCCCACAAGCATTTGTATTCCATCCATATGATGCAATTGTTAGTGAATAGCTGTTTGAAAGAAATTGTGATATCCACAAAACATTTTGCGTTCATTCATAAGAGACCAACAGAAAGTACACGAGGTTTAAGAAGCCGCGGATAAATCCTTCTTGATATCAACTCTTTTGTGACATACCATTTGGTGCAGTGCGCCAGTTGACAAACTCATCATAAGATCCGAAAATTGCATCTGCAGATATTAACCAATTACAAGTTAATGACATTGCGTGAGTAATGAAGGAAAGAAAATAAGGCAAAGGGATTGTTCTGTTCATGGACAAACAAGGAAAATAAGCATACCCAAGCAGGCCGCGACCCTGCCACACTCTTGGTGTCACTTGTACATTAGTCATAGCACCTTGCCTTATAACTGTCATGGATACTGCACACCCATGGTTCGACTGTGCTTCAGCAGCAAGTCGCTGTAACAGATTCTCACCCGACTGGACATTCCCAAATCTCACAACCTGATCTCCAAGTTGTAAACCGTCCTCTGCAGCTGGAGATGCCTCGGTTATTTCATCAATCACTGCAAAGGGTCTGCTGAAAACTACATCCACATCCATGGCGGCACTTGTAGCAGCTGTCACAACATAATTGTCCAGAGGGGATGAGGAAGCAATATTGACAGCAGATCCTTGAACACCTCCACCAGCAGTGTCATCTTGGAAGAAAGGAACAAAATATATTGTCAGGACCTTCCACAAGAAAATGCTTCATTAATTGTACACTCCATTCGTTTCATTTTATACGAAGGTGTTTGATTCTATGGAGCATAGGAAAGAAGGAAAGACTTTAGGCACATACCTAAAGTACCCTTATAAATTGTGTCTTAATCATGACATTTCTATGGCTATACGTGCATGTTATTAAAAGTGAATTTTCAAGTTATAGAGTTCTGAAATATAGAAAGATGTCATTCTTTTTAAAGAGACTAAAAAGGAAGGAGTGAAACATACCATGAAACTGATGGAGTAGCATTTTCAATGAACTTTAGAATAGCTTATACCAATACGAGACAAGAAAATCAATGTCCTATGTCAACTACAACTTCTAGAAAATGGTTCAAAGTACCCTTATTATGTGTAGTGATGCACTTGGCATGCACATGAATGCTTAGGTAAGAATTCGGAAGTAGTATAACTTGAGCAAGCAACTTCATAATAAACCAAATAGCAGGATGGAATGAGAATCTACAAGCAAACACAAGATTTGATGCAGAGGCATACACAAAAGAAATGATATTTCAGTTGGATAAGCACTTTAGTCGAATCATAATGTCCATATACCAAAGATGATGATTAAACATGAAACATGTAAATCAGCTGGTGGATCAACACATATACCAGGGAAGTCAGCTCTACTAAAACCAACTGATGCCTAAGGAAAGGTATTACTATTGCACATGCACCTGTCCCTCCCACTTCCTGCATGTTAAGGTATTACCCTATAGCACTGATAAAAATTCACCAACTTTCTCTAACAATACAATCCTTTCAGTATGACAATGTTCTTATCAAAAAATTGTTTGCTGCGATCCACCAATGTCACGTACCTGAATTTTTGACAGAAGAAGGTGTAGAAGCAAGACGTGCTGAATGCAGAACTTGAATATTTTGGTCTATTTTTTCTGTCATAATCTTGTGATCATTACGTAGCTCTGCAGTGTGGAAACACAACGCGGTTTTAGAGAAGAGAAGATATAATTTACTATGTTTCTGCTGAAACATGAGTAGTTCTGGAAACTATAACAACTTATACAACATTATTACGAAATACAGATGGCGGATTTCTGATTTTGCAGCAATCAATGTGCAAAACATGGCATGCTCTGAAATAATGATTATTAAAAATAAACAGCAGCAATTCCTCCTCAATCTGTGTTAGGATGATGTATAGATAGCCCGTAACTACCTGGCATTCAGTGCACAAAGGATAGTCTACCAGGTGGCATATACCAGAAAGATTAGTAAACTCAAAACGCTAAATTTTAGGTGCCTGCCAAAACACCTACAAGTTCCGGGTAAAAAAAAGAATCTCCGTATACTTTACATGTTCACACAATTACCTGTCTCGTCAACTCAATATGAAAAACGTATCTTTCCCCCGTTAAAAGCCAAGAACCTTAACATCTACAGTGCCTTCTTTCTGAATATGAACACGTTCATATCTCTACCTCCTTACACTAAGTAAACATGTTTTTTGGAGGCACAGAATTAAGAATTTGGACAATAAAACTGAGAGTTTACAACTTTAGTTTAAATTATACTTCCTGCATCCAAGGTCATGGCTTAGGGGTCAATGAAATGGACGGATAATCATACGAGACCAAGGTTCAAGTCCCAGTCGAAACAAAAATGCTAGGTGATTTTGTTCTATCATCTAAAACTTAGGGGGGCATATTTACTGGATACCTGTGCTGGTTGGAGGTAGAAGGTACGCACTGGCCACTGAAATAGTAGAGGTTCATTCAAGTTGGCCCCGGTCACCATGCTATAAATAAAAAATTGTACTTCCTCAAAACATTCTACAAGGATATCATTCAGAACTTGGACTAAGTTATGACATAAAACACAAGTCCTAAGCAACTTCACTGACTAGAGCATCGACGAAAAATAGACAGATTCATATAAATTACAAACCCCAGCATGTCCAAAATACAGAAACAACTAATAAAACAGGAGTTTATGAGCATACCAGCAAGCCTACGCCGGTCAGCTCGCACATTTGGGATATCAATATCAGTTCTTGGGAACCCCTGCAATTGCCTTCAAGTTTCAGTCTTTATAGTCAAAACACACATCAAATCACAAACCCAAAACAAAACAAAAAAAAAAACAAAAAAATCAACCACCCAAATGAAAAAAAAATAATCCCAAATCAATACAGTTCCTCTCAAGCTAAACAAAACCAGCATAAGAGCACAACGGGCAGCCCTAATGCATCCCGCGTGCAGGCAGGCTTTCGGGGTGTAATGTAGACAGTCTACCTCCACGGCTCGAACCCGTAACTATACAGGTCACACGAAGACAACTTTACAGTTGCTCCATGGCTCCCCTTCAACATAAAATCTTAAAGGGCAAAATAAAAAAGAATTGAAAAGTAAAAGAATTGCCTCAGAATCAACAAGGTTTCCTGAAAGTCCAGGGCCACCAGGTTGGCAAAGTCGCTGAATGATAACATCCATTTCAGCTTCTGTATTAGCTCTTTGATCCATTAGCTTCATAGTCTCTGCTTTCAAATTTGAACCCACCATTTTTCTTTACTCTACTTTCTGGGTTTACTTTCTTTCTGGATTTTCTCTCAAATTTTCTTCACAAATTCAACTAGGGTTTATGAAGGAACACTATACTGAAAAAGTACGATACTGCCAATGGAAATCGAATCGATGAGATTTCTTGGAGAAAAGGGTCGTGCTGCTATGCACGTGCCATACGTGTGAAGGAAGAATAAATTGCAGGAGGGGTCCTGTATTATTTCAATAAGTACAATTTAGTCTTTTGCGTCGTCGAGCTGAGCTCAACTGAGTTTTTTCTTTTTTTTAAACAATACCGAACCAAATAGATCTGGAACTTTACCAACTCGAGCTTTGATTGAGCTTCAGTATCCGAATTAAGCTGAATCGAGATAAACTTTTATTGAAATCATACTGTTCAGTCTAGCTCTCGACCTGGCTCGGCTCGTTGGTCCCCAAGCCTACTTACACTTTTGTTTGAATGGTTGTTGCATATTATTTTATAATGTATCGTATGATATTGTATTATGTTATATTGAATGGTACTTTATTGTTCTAATGAATACAACGTTTTCGTCGTTATATAATATCACATATCGTAATTTGAAGGATAAACTTATAAGAAATGTATGATATGAGGTAGAGCTACTATAAAAAGGTATATGGACAAGGATAAAATAAAATTATTAAATAAAGAGTTAATAGTCCAAAACACGCCTGAAGTATCATATTTTTTTTAGATTCCTATCTGAACTATTGTGTGTTTGCGTTTCCCACTTGAACTATCAACAACTATTTATCAAAATATACCTCGACTAGTATATGATGGTGCGTGTACTACAATCTCTTTTTTGTTTGTTTTAAATTAATGCCAAGTGACACACCACGTGGATAATTAAAGAAATTAGTTTTAAGAAAAAAATCAAACCTGAAAAATTATTTTTTTTTTTTGCGAGTTTTCTACCTAAACTATCAGGTGTTTGCGTTTCCTACCTGAAGTATTGACTATTTATCTGAAACTCTATTTGATATTATGTTATGATAACTAAAACATAGCAAAAATCATGGTATTCGCAATGCAAGGGTTTTAGATGCATGCATTAGTATGGTTAAAGATACAATTACCCCTAAAAACCTTTTTTCACATCCTTTCTACTTTATTTATGAAGGGTATTTTTGTAAACACATAATTTTTTTTTAAAAAAAATTATGCAATACATACAGTGTATAAGAAATAATCTCGTCATAACTAATAACAATAATACTAATATATTCTATCCATTATTATTCTTATACACCCTGTTAAATGATTCCTGAGGGCCCGTTTAGCCATGTGAAATGAAATCATATGAGATGAAGTTGAATTTTTGTTTAGACATGCAATTTGAAATTCTTAAGTTGTATTTTTTTTTTCCTCACGAACATAAAAACCTCATAAGTCGGGAAAACTATAAAAAAAAATTTGATTCTTATACAGTCTTACCAAATTAAGTAAAAATTCATAACAGAGTATGATACACTATCACAAAGTCATTCTAAAAAGTATACAACACTTATTGATCGAATTTTAGATCAATAAAAAGTAAAATTAAATATGAGTTGTAGTGTAATACTATTTAATATAATCCTCCCACATAGTTGACAAACTTATATCTAATATAAATGGTTAGCAAATGTTAGTAAGAATAATAATACCAATAACATATTTTATTTATATCCGGAACAAATGGTTGGTAAATATAAAATGGTGGATTTTTTTTTTACAAAATATAAACTTGTGAGTTAAATTTTATAGTTGAAAAAATTCATCTCATGATTTGAAATCCCAAATCAAGCTTTTTTAGAGAATTTGGGATTTGATCTCATGATTTCAACGCTGATTTCATCTCATGATTTTTCACGAGATGAAATTGCATATCCAAATAAAAATTATTCAGTTTAAAGCACTTTCCGGGGATTAGGCAATGCAAAGTTGAAAATAATCAAAATTCCGTAACAAATATCAAACACCAAATAAAAAGAAAACATTAATTCTTTAACTTGTCACAATTGCATCCAATAAATCCTAATTATAAATATGAAAATTTCAAACCTAAAGTAACTTGATATGTATTTTCTTTGTGGATAATTCAATATTCATGACCCTTCTTTTATTTTATTTTATTTTTAAAATGAACGGGTAACTTTTTAAAATCACGTATATTTTTTGAATTAAAATATTAATTTTAAATTTTCTTTAATTCAATAAATATAAATTTATTAATAAAAAATAAATATGCATTATTTATTTAAAAACGAAGTGTGTATATATATATATATCACTTTTTAATGCAGAATATATTCGCTTTAAATCGGATCCTCCCCCACCTTTTTTTTTTGACTTCCATTACATGCAATAGTAGCAATATTCTTAATTTCAAGGTGATAAATGAAGAAAATTAAAACTTTGATCAGTTCAAAAATTTTATATCAAGACTAAGTACTCCTTCCTTTCTTTTTCTTTCGATATTTATCTTGATTTAATTTAATCATAAAAAATTATGATGGTATGAATAAAATTCCTTAGTTCTTTATTAAAAATCTCGATTTTAATTTATATAGTGTGAATTTTGAAATAATCGAGACTCTAATGAGTACTATACCGAACATCGAGTGAGAAATAAATATTCATGCCCCTTTGGTTTATACGAAAAGCCTGCTAATTTGTAAACCGGTAGAAATATTCATACTTTTGTAGGAACCTTTTCAATAGAAAATACAAATAACTTCTAGTACTTTTATTTTATTTTTATTTTTTGTAATATCGGTTTGAGGCAAATTTAAGCTGAATAACATGATCAGTGAGTATTTATATATTGTCGACGGTAACTTGATCTTAGAATTGAGGCATAGTTATTTATTTTTGCTAATATATCGACTCGCAGTTCAAGTAATACAACTATTTTAAGCTTAATGTGATTTTTCATGATTAATTTGAAAACCTAAATAAATAGAAGTGACTCTACGATTTGAAGTTTATGAACTCTTATAGCGATATGATTTTAATACTATAAAACTAATTCGATCCGCAGTTAAATATTTATAAATATTTTGTAGATTATATATACACACACGCCTACATAACTTACCTCCCAGATCAAGAAAGAAAAGTCTCATATCTATGTAGTTCTCGATTTCTCTCTTTTATTTTCTCTGTTCCTATCCATAGAATCAATTTCATTCTGTAAAATAGTCTGAGTTTCAAACCAGTCAATAAACCAAAAGGAAAGAAGAGACCTTTCTCGCTCAGCGCCTAAAACGCACTTTATATATATAAAGAGAAAGAGAAACTGAACTAAAGCTACTAAATTTACGTGAATCCATAATCGAACTTCTAAATCCGCACCCATAAAATAATGCATGTCAACTTGGCTAGATATCTTAATACTATTATTAGTCTTCTTATTATATTTTCAAATTAACCATGATGAAGAATTAGGTATATCTACCATGAATAAGTACACTTTTTGAATTGTACAAATTCCAAGTAATTTTTTTCTTTTGACTTTATTTACAGTTATAGCAATGGTGTTACTTTCATGGTGATGTATGAAGAAAATTAAAACTTTGATTAGTTCAAAAGTTTATCAAAGACTAAGTACTCCTCTCTTTCATTTTTCTTTCAATATTTATCTAGTTGATTTCTTTAACCACGTCGAGGTTTGTGGTGAGATGAATAGGAATCTCCGACTTATAATCTTAGGTCTGGAAATCAAATTTTGAATATGAAAAAATAATTCTAGAGAATATTTTCCTTTTAAATGAGCTTTACGTGGTGCAAATCAGATTAAGTTGGGACCTCAATACGACCGCGCAACCCAATGGTGGAATCAGAATTCGGAGAAGGGCGTGCAAATTAAAGATGTGCATAATTAAGTACACACTCATAATAACTTAACATCAAATCTCCATACACCATACAATTTTTTTGCTGAAGAGTGTGCACCAGACCACCATTCACCTGAGGTGGCTCCGACCATAGCATCTGACACCAGATGAAAAAACAAAAAATAAGTACTTGATTTCTTTGACATTTTCCTTATGTTCTATTTTAGGTTAACACTTTCCTCTTAAATCATGAGTTTTACACGACATGAATTGAATTAGTTGATGCCTCAATACAGATACTAGTAGAAAATCATATATATATATATATAGAGAGAGAGAGAGAGAGAGTTGATTTCTTTGACATTTTCCTTATCTTGTTGTTTGAGGTTGATTAATTTATACCTAATTTTGAAAAAAAATATTAATTTTATTTTCTTGAATCACTATAAATACAACCTTTGATGTCCTAATTTTCACAATTAAAAGTATTTGAAAGGATCTTAATTAGAAAAATGGCCAGCAAAATAACTTTTTGTGCTCTACTCTTTTGCTTTCTTCTTATGTTTGCTTCTGGTGAGTGATTAATTCTTCAGTAATTATCTCTAATTTCTTGTTATTTATTTATTTATTTATTTATTTTACTGAAGTTTGTTACCATAGAATAAAAATTTAAGTTGAATTTTTATTTTTGGGTACAATGGAAAGTATAACATTATAAGTTCATTATGAGTTTCATTTATTTATTTATTTTGATATTTGATACAGACGAAAAATATTATTTATTATGATAAAATTATTTTCTAGTGTTTGATTATAAAAAAATATATGTTTTTGTTTTCCATCGAAAGAGAAAAAAGCCGTTCATTATTTATCCAAACGACACTTATATTATATTCAAATAAACATCGAAAAATGATTCGAAATAAATTTATCTAGATATAATATTTTTCATGAAAAATATTCTTTTTTTCGAGCATACCAAAACACACTTTAATAAATCTCTTGCATATTTTCTCCACTCATATTTTCTAAGTTGTTGAATTTTAAGTATGACAGGTAAGATTTGACTGTTACTTCTTCTATTTCAATCTATATGTCTTAGTTTGAATTTGTTTGTAATTTCACTTTTTATATTTAATAATTTTTGAAATCGTATATGACTTATTTAAAATTTAAAAAATTTAAAAGTATTTTTGTACATTACAAATATCTTTAATTTAAGACTGTATCATAAAATTCAAAAGTTTCATTTACTTACTTAAAATTCTGCATTTACTCAAACTAAGACACATTTTTTCTTTCGGAAACAACCTTTATATCTTCACTAGGTAGAGGTAAGGTGTAGACATACCCGATGAGATTACTTTTTTTCCTTTGAAAACGACATCTCTACCTTTACGAGGTAGAGATAAAACCTGAGCATACCCTATCTTCCCTAAATCCCACATACAGTAAATGATATTACACTGAATATGTTATTATTATTGTAGCAAATGACATATTTTAATTATTTATTTTATTTTTAATATTATAATTTAATGCAGAGATGCAGATAACAGAAGCAAAATACTGTAGAAAGCCTAGTAAAGGTTGGAATGGAAAATGTTTCCCCAAAAAATGTGACAATTGGTGCAAAAATAAGGAACATGAAGATTATGGAAATTGTTACAAGGGATATTGTTATTGTTACTATAAATGTTAGAAAAATAAATAAATGAAACACAATATATGTCAATAAGACTTTTCATATGGCATATTAATATGTGTTTTATATAATAATATAATATAAAAATAAATGTCTACAATTACATGTTAATGTTGCAGTAATAATGATCACATATTATTATTTATATGTGGTCTATAAATGTTTGTAATTTGATGTTTTATATATGAAAGATATAATATTATTGTGTATCTAATTGGTAATTATGCTTGTGTGCATGTTTATTTATATTTTATTTTTTACGTTTAATATATATTTTCTCTGTTTTAATTTATTTATTTGATACATGTAATTTAAGAAAATAATTTTTTTAAAAAATATTTTGTAATTTTAAACTAATTATGATATATATGTTGAATATAACAAAATGTTCTTTAATCCGGTGGTCTTAAGCATGTTATGAGGAAAGTTAGAATTAAAGAGTTGCTGAAAAAGAAAAAAAAGGCAATCTAATTGAAACAGATTAAAAAAAGAAAATTAGACAAACAAATTGAAATGGAGGGAATAATAATAATTTTGAGACATAAACATATAGGATTAATTGGCAGCGCGCTATGCTCGGACTCTTCAAACATGTCAACGGATTGAATGTCGGATCTTTCAAAATTAATATATTTTTGAAAAATTTGATATGAGTGTGACAATATTCTTCCCGACAAGCCCTTTTTATTTGAAAGATGGCCGCTAAGTTCGATTCGAAAGACATGATTTTTAGTTTGTCTCTAAATATTACCATTGACCGTTAATTAATACAAAAATATTATTTATTTTTTCTTTAATCTAAAAATTAACAGAAAAAACATAATTTTTCTTTTTTTGTAACTCTTTGAAGTCACGTGAACTAAAATAATTCAAAGAGCCATTTTTATATTAATTTCACTTTCCAAATATTTTGGTTCTCTCTCGATATTCATTATTCATATTAAGACTTTTAAAAAAAATTGCTATCTATCAAAATTTACTTTACTATCAAAATTCAAATTTAAAATTTCTAATTAAAAATAAATATCACATCCCTACCCTCACTAATATTTTCTCAACATACCTATGTTTCCTAGAAAGATATGTTGTCTTTTAAATTTTTAATTATTAATTCGTGTCACATGATTAATTCAATAAGTAATTTTTAATTATTAATTAGTGTCACATGTTAAGAGAATATATTCTTTTCAATAAGCACCAGGAATTTAGGACACAAATAATGTTTTTTTGTTAAGTGATAAATGTAAGGACAATAATCTATATTGCTTTTATTGAAAGGATAAATTAATATCTCTCTATATATATATGTATGTATAATGGAAACTTAGAGGCATGCTGATATGGCATGTCTCTAAGGCCCTCACTCCTATTTTTCTTCTTTCTTAATTTTTTTTGAATTTTTTTCTATTTTAAAATTAATTTTTTTAATTTCATTTATTTAATTAATGTCATTTAATGTTAAACAAGCTCCATTAAATAAAATAAATAAATAATAATAAAAATAAATTAAATTAAATATAATAAAAGTAAAAAAATTTCTAACTTTAAAGTTGCATTACCATTTTAACCCTCCATTAAATAAAATAAAACTAAATATAAAAGGAGACTTAGAGGCATACTGAAGTGGCATGCCTTTAAGGCCTCCATTCTTATTATTCTTATTTTTTTATTTTTTATTTTTTATTTTTTTCTATTTTAAAAGTATTTTTTATTTTATTTATTTAATTAATGTCATTTAATGTTATGTCATTAAACAAGCTCTACTAAATAAAATAAATAAAAAATAATAAAATTAAATTAAATTAAATTAAAATATAATAAAAGTAAAAAATTCCTAACTTCAAAGTTGCATTACCTTTTTAATCCTCCACTAAATAAAATAAAAACAAATCTATATACATATATAAAGGAAGGATATTGATGTACTTATGTGACATACTTCTAAAGCCTTCATTTGCATTTATCTTTTTTTCTTTTTTTTTTGAATATTTTTTATCTATTTTAAATTTTAAAAAAAATTCTACCCATTTAATGATGTGATAAATTACTCAAGTTATTGCCACTTTTTTTCTCTTTTTTATCTTTTCCTAATTTTTTCTATTCACATGATAAGTTAAAAATCCCAATAGTTATCTTATTCTTTTGAAAGTTATGTATACAAAGTTGATGCAGTTTTCAAAAATGTATACACCACGTGAGCTTAAAAAAAAAATTATTACCGGTACCCATTGTGCTGGGTCTTCCTTTACATAAGGGATCTCATATATGGTCTTGTAACAACGACATATCTCAAGATAATCACTGCCATGAAAGTAATATTATACTTAAATCTCTTTTTATTTTATTTTATTTTATTTTTTTATAATGAATTTTTTGTAAGTTGATGCAGATTTCAAAAATATTCACACCATGAGCCTAAATAAAAATAAAAATTAAAATTATGAGAATATTATAAATTCAGATTTGAATCTCAATATTTGCTCAATTTTTAGCAGTTATCTCATTTATTCATAAATAGTTATACCTTCTCTATTAACTCATTGAGTTATGACATTTCTCTCTTCTTCCTATAACACAAATTCTTTCTCCCTCCCTGTTTTTTTAGTTTTTGGTATTTCTTTATTTCTTTTGTGTTTATAATAATTTGTCATATCTTATTGATTTTAGATTTATTGTTGGTTTGCAGGTTGATCGACCTGTGTATTTGCTAGATTTGAGTTATGACCTTTCCCTCTTCTTCCCATAACACAAATCTTTTCCCCCTCTCTGTTTTCTTAGTTTTTGGTGTTTCTTTATTCCTTTTGTGTTTATAATAATTTCTCATATCTTATTGGTTTTAGATTTGTTGTTTTTTGCAGGTTGATCGACCTGTGTATTTGTTGAATTTGAGTTTTTTTTAAATATTATTAATTTTTATATTCCAACATGTAACAACAATAATACCGGATTAATTATTTATGTGAGAAATTATTTGCTAGATAGATGGAGTCGCTCTTCAAGTTTCGATTACCCACTCTTGTGAAGGACTTTGTCTTTTTGGCATATCAAAGTCCATACCATGGCCTCTTTACAAGCTCTAGAGGAGAAGGAGATGAAAGTCGGGGATTCTACCGCGAACAATCGTTCAATGGCAATAGAAGGACGGGAAATGAAATTAATTGAGTTTGATTTATATTTTTAGTTGAAAAACAAATAACTTTGATGGATTGTGGTATTTTTTATCTTTATATCTTCATCTTTTTTTTCTTTTTGAAATAAATAAAAATAGTGACAACAAATCTTTTAGGCAGTAAAGTATGGTGTTTATGTAATTATATTATTTTCTTTTATATTATTTCATCTCATATTAATCAATTTCAAGAAGTTCACATTTGGTTATTATGTTTTCTTTTAAGAACTGCCAACCTTTCCTCTTTCTTTGAGAAAAGTGTGCGCGGAGCCCCAACGAGGAAGGTGTTAGTGCTTTATCATTGGGCCGGCCAATAATGCTAGAGCACAATTGTTATTGGTTATTATGTGATACATATTTCTATGACAAAAGAAAAAGTTAAAGTCTGCTTTTAGTATATAGATGACTTAAACCAGTTTCACATTTCAATTACTCAAATTTTCACGTTTTATATAAAAAATGTAGCTTGCTAAACTAACTATTTTTAAGAGTTTAAATTAAATATACTTTCCATAATAATATCTTCCTATTTTTGTAGTGTTATATTTTCATTATCCACTATCGCTTAGCATTTTATAGGCTTATAGTATACTTTCATTATCCACTTCTTTATTTTTCATTTATATTTATTTTTTAAATCAATTTTAGCTGCAATTCAATTGACTTACGTAGTTGTCTTCATTTTGCTAGGAATACACGAGCACACTTGCTTAGTATGATTCTTTTTGAGTCTATATTTGTGTAATTTTTCTCAATAGTATTTGCCACTTTGTTTGTCTATTAAAGTGCAAGAGTTAAAAGATTAGATATAACTTTGGTCTTCTTTATAGAAAATTAAAGTAACTATACTATTTGTATTTTTTTAATTGCTATAAGAAAGTTTTACTTTTGGGATGAATATTTGTAATGCAATATGAAAATGATTACTAGAGAGTCATTATCAAATAAAATAGATTAGACATAAATTCGAAGTTTCATATATATAACATCTTTAGAAGGTTTTGTCGTGTATGTTATTTTAAGATCATACTCTACAAATTATATTTTTTCGATTAGATTGTTTAATTGATCACCGATCAATATTTATCGTTAAGAGAAAAATTATCATTACTTATCACTCTATGTACGTAATAAAAAATCTGCTGAAAAATAAAAAAAAATTCACTTATAATAAATACTCCACTATTTAATAATATATTTTTCTTTGTAATCGCGCGAAACACGAATCATATTCACTAATTAATTATACAATAAAAATCTTTTTTTAATTTCAATTGGTAATTTAATTTGTGTTAAAAAGAGGTGAAAATTTTGAGTTTCAACTCAAACCATGTTAATAAATCTCAAATGATAAATACTGACATATACAAAATCTCGATATAATTGGGAGAGTAAATACTCAAATCGAGGAATTAGAATAAGTATAATTTACAATTATTAAACTCAAACTTAAATAAATTATTTTCTTTTATTGCAAGAAAGCATTTGAATTAAATGTATTCCTGTTTAAAAAAATAAAAAGAAATAGTAAATCTAATAATATTTGTGAAGGATAATTAGATAACTTTATTTTTCTTTCGAGAAATCACAAAAAGAATTTATTATACCATAACATTTATATACGTTATCCATAGGAAAATATTAAATCCAACTATATTTTAAAACAATCATAAAATAGATAAGACTCAATGATACTCCTTTGCTGATGGACTTTGTTGATTATATATCATCTCATTTACATTAAATCCAACGGTCTCATCTAACCTCGGAGTCATCGTCTCAAGAACATATGGAACACAGACATATCATAAGATGGATAGAATTAGAAGCAACACTTTTTGAATCAAGTATTTTCATAGAAGTGTTGTCAGGTGTCTTTCTCTTTCTTCTTCGAAGACATTGCTAATTATGTATCGTTTCATTTAAATCAAATTCATCTACCCCGTATAACCTCAGATTTATTATCGTCAAGAACATATGAGATATTTAGACCTACCATAAGATGGATATAATCAGAAGTTGAGCTTTCTGAATCAACTATATTTATAGAAATGTTATCGGGTACTTTTCTCTTTCTTTTGGAAAGTACTACCGATTATATATTATCTCATTTATATCAAACCCATCTACCCTAGTCGCCAGGAATATATGAATATTTAGATCTATCATAAGATTAATAGAATCAGAAGTAGAACTTTTTGAATCAGCTATATTCACAGAACAGAGAGAAAAGCACCTGACAATAGTTGTGTGATATAGTTAATTCATAAAGTTCTGCTTCTAATCTTTAATTAATCTTTATGAAAAGATTTAAATATACCATATTGTCCTAACGACAGTGACTCCGAAGTTAGATGGGATAGATGGATTTGATGTTAATGAGATGATATATAATTGAAGGTACCTTTGCAAAAGAAAAAGAAAAGAACCCGACAACATCTCTGTGAATATAGTTGATTCACAAAGTTTATCTTCTGATTCTATCTATCTTATGATAGGTCTAAATGTCCCATATGTTCTTGACGACAATGACTCTAAGGTTAGATGTGATAGATGAATTTGATCTAAATAAAACGATACGTAATCAGTAAAGTCTTCAAAGAAGAAAGAGAAAAGTACCTGATTGCACTTCTATGACTATACTTGATGCAGAAAGTTTTGCTTTTGATTCTATCCATCTTATGACAGATCTGAATCTCCCATATGTTCTTGACGACGATGACTCTAAGGTAGATGGGGATTCGGATTAATGTAAGGTTTTCTGGGACAACAAAAAAGAGAATGTTTTCATAACTACTTCCCCTCTCTCTCAAATTAACATTAATATAGCCCAAAAAATTATTAAAAATAATCGTCACTTTTATAATTCAAGATTAAAGTTATTAATTATCGTCAACTATGTCTGTAATGACATAATATTTAAGAAGAAGACATTAATATATTTTTATTAAATAGGAGTAATATAGTCAAGTATATTTTGTATTTATTATTATTTTTAATTTATGTAAAATAACTGAAACGACAATTCAAATTATGGGTGTTAAGGGTAGGACCGAACCTATCCGATCCGAAACAAATTTAAATCCAACTGGTCTGGGTTTAGGTTGGTTACCGATTTGGTGGGTACCGATTTCAACCAGTCTAGGCTTTTACGTGTTAAGGGTGATTGGTGTGATTCTGGGTCCAACCGAACTGCAATGGTTCGATGTTTTGTTAAAAAATATATTTTAATTAATTTTTTTTAAAAAACAGTATTTATTATTTATTTAAAAAATTATAGAATATTTTTAGAATTCAATATTTTAAAAAGAAAACTTGAGAATTTTTTTAAAAAAAATTAAACAAAAGAATAAATCTTCTAGCAAATATAGATATTTTATTAAATTGAATATTTTTTTAGCTCACAAGTAGCAACTAATTTTAAATTTTTAACTATGATGAATTTAGGAAGTACGAAGTTACGAAGTATTAACTATGAACTATGAACTACAAAGTAAGTGTAAGACAATTATTAATAAAATTCAAGGCTTTAGCCTTTAAGTCTATTTAATATAAATTTTAAATTGCAAATACAATGACACAAATTACAAATATAAGAAGAATATCAAATCCGTACAGCCACCTTCTCGGAAGAATTTTATTTGATTAGGCTTCTAAGTAGCTAATTTGCAAATCTAATTTAAAGATATTTTCACCATTTTTTATATTTCTTCAACGTCAATGAGGTGTTGGTCCTATTGCAGTATTGCATGGACCTCCACTTGATGATACATCTCTAATCTCTTTGTCCTCTGATTCATCTAAATCTTTATCTTCACATCCTTGATTTATTCATTCTGATCTAATTCAATCTCTGAAACATATTAGAACTTCCAAAGCATTGCTAACCAATGAGTGGCAGCTGCCTCCTAGTGGTTGTCTTGATTGGTTAAATGCGCTCTCTGATGCAATAATTGAAATTGACACATTTAGCATGTCTCGAGCCATTGTTGCAAGAACTAAAAATTGCTTTGCGTTGTCATTCCATCATTGCAATGAAGAAAAATTCTTATTTGGCTTGTTCGCCTTCTGCAAGTAGAATTGAAGTTCATCAATGTTTGGCTACCTTGAGTTTGAGAAGTACCAAAAGTACCCCAATAGAAAAAGACTTTCTTAACTTGTTAAACTTTCTCTCCTTCACCAGAAAAGTTATCTGGTAAGCAAGATCTTTGATTGATGTGCTTGAAATTAGTAATATTATCGTAATCATATAAAGAAGATGTAGAAGCAAGAGTAGAAGGAATGTTTGTTCGAGTGTAGACTGTATAATGGATGTGTCAACTACATTTGCATAATAATTACATAATTGTTGTAAATGTATGGTTAGGGTAGACATACAAATCATGATACAAGGGGTTTCATAGATGGTTCAATTTTCATATATGTGTACAAACTTGTAACTAAATTTAGAGTATCATTTATCTTAGTGGAAGGATCTAGAACAACACCATTAAATAAATATGGGTAATAGGGTAGAAATATTTATTAAATTTTACCGTCATTTTTCAGCGGCATCTTTAAATCTATCATTCCTCTTCAATTGTATAGAGTAAATAAGAATTTTTAGCTATATGAATTCAGCCATTAGCAATATATAGTAGGGTAGTAAGATTTAGAAAATTCAATAGTAGCCACATAAAATTTACGTAAATGTCGCACAACGTCATCAATGGTGTTCCAAATTTCATTAGTTAACATAAAACTAAGACTAGTACAATGAGCGTTAGCAACTTCAGTTATAGGCAATATATATTTATAACAATATTTCAACAATATATATGTATAATTCCACCAAGTAACAACTTCTTCAGGTATGTATCTTGATGCAAGATCATATATAGTAAACTTAGTCTTAAATTTTTAAATTCTAGAAGATCTGTGATTTTCTTGAATAATACCAACAATGTTCACAAGCCGCACTAGCAAGTTAGCTAGTAAGCGATTTTTCAAGTAGAAAACAGACCTAGCGGAGAGACGATTAACTGAACATAAATGGTTTTGAATTGACTAAAAATTGTTTAATTCGAACTTACTGATGATGCGTACATATGAAATAACATCAAATTGAAAGCAATTTTCTTTATCATAATACTTATCTGCATCCGATATTTACACATAAAATATTAAATTTGATACAAACATCGAATATCGATAAATTTTTACATTATTCTTATTATATGTGAGATGGGATTTATTTGATTGATTATTTTTCAGTCATCAACAAGAATAGATACACATACAAGCCATTCCCATCCAAATACCTTTCCACAAACATTCCCCTCCAAAAATATACCCTTCATTTGTACATACACTATCACAATGGTACCCATTATAACATTGTCCCTTAAAATTTTTACTCCATGCATCACAAAAACCAGCACTAGCACCCTCCACAACTTCAATTTCTGCAAAATAAATAAATAAACAAATATATAAATATAAATTTAAAAAAAATCACAAAACTGGATGACGATGCTCGAGCAGAGCTCATATCAATTCAATATACACGTCAATTCAATATATTTGTACACTTTGAAGCTCGATCACTAGTAGACAGACAGTAAATACATAGAAAATAAAATCATGGTCGAACAAGAAAACAAGTCGTAAATTGTCAAAGGACTATGATGTGCCAATAGACTCAGAGGTGGTGGCAGAGATCAAAAGAAAGTAAGACTATCTTGGTGAATGCAATAAGAAGCGATTGCTAGCTCGTCAAGGGTACCATCTTACTAATAATATATATATTTTCTTAAAAAAATTATCTTCTTTACATTCTTGTATTATTCAAATTTATTTTGAAAATGCTTTTTTCGAGTCGAGGGTCTTATCAAAAATAACCTTTCTACCTTATCTAAGGTAGAAGTAAGATCTACATAATATTATGCTGAATATATTATTATTATTGTGGTAAAAAAAAAATTCATAAATAGTATTAAACTTCTTTATACCATCAAATATATAAACCTAAATATTTTTTTTCTTGACTCACCATTTGATGAAATTATGAGGAACAAGTTGAGAAGTATCATCACAAGAAACTTAGAGTAGCAAACATAATATTCAACCATTTTAATTTGTTATATGAATTGGAGTATATCAACCTACTAATTAACCACACATATATTTATAGAGAAAATAAATTTGGTTGTCAACAATTAATATTCTTGGTATCTTCAAAATCACCAATGGTGACAACAAATTTACTTTGATAAATAAGAGATATACAAGACATTTTTATTATTATTTTTGTTTAACTTTTTCTTAATTACTTAGACTTTTCTTTTTGTTGGTATTGGTTGTTATATTTAGTAAATACCAATTTTTTTGTCAGTTTCCACAATATTTTCCTCGATTTGTTTTTGTAAGTTATCAATTCCAACATACATAAAAGTCCAAAAAAAAAAATTTAAACAAAAAAAAAAAAGGGAACAAAAAAAAAACATGCATAATTTCTTGTAAAATATAGGTAAAAAAATTATCAAGAAAATATAAAAAGTTTGTTCTTATTCTCTCTCTCTCTCTCTCTATATATATATATATAGATAGATAGATAGATAGATAGATATAGATATAGATATAATAAGATAAAGATAGTGTAGTAGAAGTGAAATGTTCTTGATGTATGTTACTTGTAATGTATGTATGTTTACTCAAGGATAAGAGCAATGATATTGAAAATATACATATTTCTATTAGTATTCGTTGAAGTGTGTGGTCATTTCATACGACGTTTGAGTTGTTAAAGATAGGGTCTTTTTTATTTACTCAAATATGTTTTCAACAAGCCTATATATTTATGTGCAAGTCTGATTCTTTTCTACGAATCAAGGAACCAAGGACCTCTTACTTGTCCTGCTATATATGATATCCTGTGTTGTAGTGCGTGATCATCTCATTTAAAAGCTTAAACTGTAAGAGGTTGTGCACTTTTATTCACTTAATTATGTCTTCAATACATCTCCTCACACATGACATGTGACAATTCTTTTTTGATAATTGGTTTGAACTCAATACTTGTGCTTGCTCTAATACCAGGGAAGTGTGTAACCAGAGAAGAATCTAGAATTTTTTAGAACATGGGTGTACCATTAAAAAAAATGTATTAAGTGGAACTCAATATCTCCATAGTCCTCAAGGTAAATATCTCAACATTCAACCAAGTGTACCATTTAGCCTTCTTGTAGAGTTGAAGTATGGGTGTCACAATATAATATTATACCAACTTTTAAAAAATATACATAAAATACCTAATTTTACGAAAAAATTACGTGTTCACGTGCCCTCATATTTTTGGCTATAAATTCATCCATGTGCATAACCATCTCATCTAAAGGCTATACTTATCCCTCATCAGTCGTGTAAGAGTTTTCAAAGAAATTTAAATGGTCCTGGGTGCTCTACCCATTGCCTTAAGTAACCCTTAAGGTTTTGAGTTGAATGTTTAAATTTCTTCACATGATATCAGAGCTAAATCTTGATAAGTCCGTTTGCATAACTGTTTTCTCTCTACCCACCGTAACGATATGGGCTTCCATCTAAACTCAGCCCATCAAATTGCTTTGGGCTTCTTCTCTCTCAATTCAAACCACATTCGAGGCGCAAACTTTGGTTTGCTCCAGAAATGATAATAAACAAGATTGGAATAAGAATACTATTTCCTTCGTCCCAATTTAACTGTCTTACATTTTTTTTTACCCTGTTCAAAAAGAGCGCATCTTTCTATATTTCGCAAGTTTTTCAATCTCAACATTCTATATGATAAGTTTAAGACCACAAGATCATTTAAACGTCTGCATACATTTTAAATTTAAGATCACAAAAATTTAAAAAACTCCATTTATTTCTTAAATTCCGTGTGCAGTTAAAACTAAGACACTTAAATTAAAACGGAATGAGTATATATGAGACAAAAAATACTACAAACATAACAAGGATGAAAACAACTCAAACTATTTGTTTCCGATGTTTTTAATGATGGTTTTTGAAAATATCAAGAATATTGTATCTTGAGTCAACTAAATATAACTTTTAATTAATTAAGAACCAAACTTTTTTTTTTAATTTTTCTCCCTATAAATACTTTTTATTCATTTCAATTCATATACATATATATATATATAACTCGTTGCAATTTGATATATATAAGGGAGAAATTTGAATATGGTTGAGTCTCAAGTTTGCTTCTCTAGGTTTATGGTCATACTTTTCGTCCTACTACTTGTAGCGTCAAACGGTGAGTCTATTTTATTATGACTTTATATAACATATATCAAATTATTAAAAAAAAATTATGAAATATTTTTGATAAAATTTTCATGGGTTAATTCGGGCTATGTACATATTAGCTCAACTTTTAGATGAGTTGAATTGGATGACACCCGTCAATTTATTAATTTAGCCTATTCTGATCCACTCAATTCAGCTCATGATCTAAATTGATAGTTATATTAGCCTTTAAGAAAGGATGAGACCAGGAGCGATAAAATTAGTACATGAAAACATTATTTGCTTATTTATTAAATCAGTCATTTAAAAACTTGCGTTGTTAGAGCAGAATGTTGAGTAACCAAAATCGTCACGAACTTACGCTCTGACCCAAATAATATGAGGCATATGAAATCCCAAGTGAATAAGCAAGAACCACCCTATTGCATGCAAAGCTTAATATTCTTAGGTCACCGATAGCAAAATAGTATCGTGGAGAAAGTCTTCGTACGTGTGAGTAGCAAGTCTGACTGAATATGTGTGGTAGGGATAAAACCAGTGTACATGATCTTATTCTTCTCAAATTTCACTCATATAATCATACTGAATACATCGTTATTGAAGAGCTAAATATATAAATTTATTTTATATTTTTTCCCTTTTTTTGCAGGCCATTTTTCTTTTGTGGGTGCAATTGTGGGGTGCCAAAAGTTGAGTTCTACATATAGTGGGCAATGTTATGATGACACTCTTTGTGTCACAAAATGTTTTACTGAGGGATATTCCTTTGGAGTTTGTGATTGGGGTGGGCTTCGTTGGGGATTTGCTTGCTATTGTCAATATTCTTGCAATTAAAAAAAAACGAATTTAAGTTATATACACGTATACTGTGAACGAATTTTAGTCTTGATATAATAATGTTGTTATTATTTTTATTCGATTATTTGATGGTTACATCTAATTATAATGAAACTACAATTTTTGCGTTAAGCGATCTTCAAGAAACTATATGATCTCTTGTTTTATTAGTATTATTAGTTTTGTTATGATTGATGAAATACATTGAATTGGTAACACATTCCTTTTTGAAAAGGTAACCAGTTAGGTTGACTTTAAAGTGGCTATTAAAGGATCAGGTGAAGCATGAAAAAACATCCACTGAAGCTCACAAAGATATATAAGATTTGCAGATGCGATCATGGTTCTATCAGATAGAAATATTCAGGCTTAATCGACAGACAAAGTTAGGATGTGACTTCAAATGAAAAGAATGACATGTCCGCTAGTGCTCGAAGTAGTATCTACATGGTTTCATAAAAAGAAAAAGGGGAGAGGAGGTGCATCACAATACCTCGTAAGTGTCATTGACCGACTTCTAAAAAATAGGGATCTTTACACAAATCACCGATTAGATTCACCGTTTACTTTTTTCTAGACGGTATACATATATTATACATTATTATACACACACACACATATATATATATATATATATATATATATATATATATATATATGACGATTATTTTAAATTTATTCCCTTGAGTGAGAAGCTATTCGATTTAATTCTTTAAAAAAAAATCGAGGCGAGAATTACAAAATAAACAATAACAGTATTCTAAAATAATCCGCAAAATACAATATATAAATTATCATACACTATTTTCCAAAATTAAGCTTTAATTATGTGCAACTTTAAAAATAATTTTGTTAGTACATTTTATATTGTCTTAGTTTGATTAGATATAAAATTTAAGAAAATAAAGTATTTTTTTAAGTCATGTGAATTATTAAAATTAAAAAGAGAAAGTACGAAATATAAATCGATCAAAACCGAGAAATAGGAGCGGATCAAAATCCAGTAAGTGTACATTCATATTGAGAAGTTCATTAAATAGATAAGAATTATTAATTGGGAACCTAGTAACAAAACAATCCGTTGGTTCCATTGCAGAATTGGAACCTGCTTAAATTTTGTTTCCCTCGTTGACAAGAGTTTGATTTCCCTTTGGCACATTTCTTTTCTATTAATTTTTTAATGAATTTGATATCACTGGACACACATAGCCTTCAAATTCTGACTTCACTTCCGTCGAGAAAATATATTTTATTGGGTTTTCCTGTACGTTCATCACAAAATATTTCTAGATCCCAATACACCCAATGGCAGGTAACTGCCAAAAAGCATAAGCCAGAAAACACAATATGTGCTCCAACTACACCTTCGTAACTCCAAATACCCGGATTCGTTACAGTCCCCCGTGATACTCCAAACATAGAACTAACATATAGTAGTATAGGACATACATACATACACAAAGAAGCACCTTATTTATTTATTCTAATCATGAGTAATTAAAATAAAAGTACAATCTTTTTATATATTTTATTATATTTGATCAAACATTATTATTATTATTATTATTATTATGTTTTGATGATTTCATATATTATTATTCAGCAGAAATAGTCACACATACAAACATATCCCCAATGAATTCCTTGCCATTCACATTCTCCAGAGGGACTTCCCTCTTTCACACATGTTTCCTCACAATGAGCTGATTCATAGCATTGCCCACTAAATGTTGCACTAAATTTCTTGCATATTCCATCCTTCACACCATTGACATCTGCCCAAAAAAAAAAAAATTGAAATTTTTGTCACTAATGAAAAGACAAGAATTGATATCAGTTCTGGTTGTCTAGTTTGATTCTTTGTACTTAAATTAATCCCTTAGCTTGATTATAGAGTTGTAACCAAAATGGTTGTTCAAATTTAGTGGAAATTTGAGGAAAAAGCATATAATGAATGGTAGGTTGTGGTTTCTAATTTATGGGAGCGAGGAGTTTTTCACGTAAAAAATCTTTGTGTTGATTTATTATTCCGCATTTACTTCTTGTTTAGTTGCTGAAGAACATGGTTCTTCAATATATAAGAGGCAACAAAAAAATTTCTGTTGCTAATCCTATTTAGTGACGGATTAGCGATAGATTATTATCAAAAATTAAGATCTGTTTATTAGCTATGAGCAATTTAGGGACAAATTAACGATGAGGTTTGTAGCTAATTCAGTTTTATTTTTTTTTTTATTTTTCGTAGTGTGCATTTGCTTCGATTTGTGTGTTGTTTTCTTTTATTGAGCACTAAGTTTAAGAAAGAAAGAAAGACTTTTGAAATTTGTTAACCAAAAATGAATGATAGATATTTGTGTGGCTATACATCATTTTATAGAGGGTAAAATATATATTTTAAAGTTAAAATTATTAGTAAATATAGAAAAATGATGCGAAAAAAAAAAGTAGGATACGGGTTAGCTAGAGGTTTTATAAGAAAAAATAGGGTAAATGATAAAATATGATTATTAGATAATAAGCTAAGATAAAATGAGAAGAAGAAAACAAGGTAACGATGCAATCACACCAATTAATTGGTCGTTACATAAAATAGAACATTTCGTCTTTACATAACGATGAATCAAATTTAATAATACGATATAATAAAATTTAAATAATAACTAAAACAAACATTATATTTAAATTAATAATACAGTACATTAATTAACTCACCAGTTGATGCAATGAGGAGTAGACTAAAAAATATCACCAGAAACCTAAAGTAGAAAACATGATATCCAGCCATATATATATTAAAATTTCTCTTTAATTATATATCAAATGTAACAAAGAGTTATATGATCGAGTGAGAATGAATATCACATATATTTATAGGGAGAAAAAGAAGTTGAGTTCTTAATTAATTAATTAATTCAAAGTAATTAGAATTAATAATATATTCAAGAAACATTAATATAAATTATGATGGAATGATTAAGATTCCTTTATCGTTATTCTTTAATTAGAGTCTCAGGTTTGAGCCCCTGAGAATATAAAGCAGTACGCGAATTCGAATTTACTCAGACCAATATAAATTGTGATGAAATGGTTGGGATCCCTCCATCCTTAATTAGAGATTTCGGGTGATTTTTTTTGTTCAAAGCGCTCTAAAAGATAAGCCCTTTGATGCGCGAATTCAAACTTAATTAGGTGAATTTCAAAGAAGATATCGAACTGTGTGCGGGAAACCAACAACCAAAAAATATATATATATATATTCAAAAAAGAATTTTCTTGGTATCTTCAAAATCATCATTTGATTTGTTTCTATCCTTGTTATATTTGTATTATTTTTATTTTTGTCTCATAGAAATGGATCTTTTGATTCCTCTAAGCTACTAAGAGCCAGCAACAAGGTATGTTTCGATTAATAAGAGATATGAAGTGAAATAATTATTCTTTTTTTTTAAAAAAAATTATTATTATTAGTTTTTATTATGAATTTTTGAAAAAATGAACTTACATCAATTAGTAATACATGTATAATATCTGTAACAACTCAACTCCTTATTTTGAACATTTACACTCCAAATTATATTCGGAGAGATCGGGCCTAGATCGCGAAAGGTTGCCTTGGTCAAGCCTCCGTTATTGTGAAGCTTGGTCCCCGATCGCGAAGAGATTCTACGATAAAAGTGAATGCATAATATTTAAGGAATGGTAAAACTATCACTATACGATATGATTGTGTGGGTGACCATATCTATAAGGTGACGAGCATGTACATAAAAATCAGGATGCTATATACTTGAGTAATTATGGTATTAGCTTAATTAGTATTATGATCAATGTGTATGACATGATACATGTTTAGTATATATGTCATATTAGAATCTGATTAAATTTTATAAAAAATAAAAATTGTACTCAAGGCTCGAACATGAGGTTTCTGGTTAAGAATGAAAGGACTTCAACTATCCCATCATAACTCATATGATAAATTCTCCCTATCACTAATACACCTCAATATATAATATTAGATGCATACATTTTGTCTTGGGTCAAAAGAGATATTCCCTCCGTCCCAATTTATGTGATATTTTTTTCTCGTTAGTCGGTCCCAAAAAGAATGACATCTTTCTATATTTGGTAATAATTTTATTCTAAAATAATAACTATCTTATCCTAACGAGACGATGTATGCTTACACAAATATCTATGTAGTTTATTTTAGACCACAAGTTTCAAAAGTCTTTCTTTCTTAAATTTCATGCACAGTCAAATATACATGTTCACATAAATTAGGATGAAGGGATCATCGTAGATTATTATAAATATAAAGTATTGGATTCTCTTATTGGTGTGAGGCCTTTTGGAGAAAACCATGCAGGCTTGGCCCTAAAAGGACAATATCACACTATATTAAGAGTATTTCTTGGCCTGTTTTAACCCAACAACTTGTATCAGAGCCAGTAATTAAGCGAGACAAGTATGAAGATAATGGAGAGTAGCGTGGGACTCGTCTTAGCACCTTTCCCTAGCTATAAGCCTGTTTACAACATTTACACATAGCTTTAAGACAGATACACAATCTTTGAGTTTCGATGATAGTAAATGCTAGCTCTCACTATGTGGGTGAAACACAGACACGTTAAATCTTTGATTCATGAATCACGATAATGAGGCATGTGAACTTAATTTCAGGGAGAGATTGTTGAGTGTATAAGCAAATGAGTAGAATACAAATAATAAATTACACGAAATATAATTATACACTTTTCTTTTTGTGATACAAAAAATATTATGTACTTGGAGAACAATTATTTTTTTCCCATAATGTCTGATATTCATATTGAAATTTCATTAAATTCAAATTTACATATTGCAAAGCCCATATCTGAATCAAACAACATTTTTAATATGATTTTTTTTTTCATTTTCAAAACTTGAACTCGAGAACAATTATTGTGTCAGCAGATATATTGACACAAGCAAGCAAATCCCCAATTAGTTCCTCTCCACTCACACTGTCCAGAGGGATATCCTTCTTTATTGCAATTTGTCTCACAATGAGATGACACATAGCATTGCCCACCAAATGTTGAACTAAATACCTCACAAATTTCATTTTTCACACCTTCAATATCTGCAAAAAAAATAAAATAAAATAGAATGAAATAAAATAAAATACTAGTAATTTAGTGGTTTTAAATGAGTTGATCACACAATTCAAATAATATTGATCGTGTTAATATGTAGAGATTTCTTATCTATTGGAATATTGTTATTGGTTCGGTTCCGTATCAATAAAGGATGCTAATAGCTCATTAGTTTGTTCTTCTCCTAAATCTTACTTATAAAATATAAATACATCATTATGGATGCTGAAAAAGACACACGAGTTTGTTTCCCACCAAATATGACGGCTAGGGTTTACAACGATGAAAAAATTTCTGCATCGTCTTAGAAGAGCAATTTTAGGTTGTGGAAACAAGAAATTCATCCGTCTTATGAGGATTTTCAACGACCGTCACCTCAAACCATTTTTTTATTTAAAAAAAAAAAAGAAAGAAAAAACTCACCATTTGAGGCAATGAGGAATATGCTAAAAATTAATACCAGAAAACTGGAGAACCAAATTTGAGATTTAGTCATATTCAAATTTCACTTTCAATCAAATAGAAACAAGTTATATAAGAATTGGGTATTTATAGGAGAAAAGTTGGATTATTAACACCTTGTTTGGATGATTGTTACGTATCATTTAATAATGTATCATATGATATTGTATTGTATTGTTTTGATGAGTATAACGTTTGAATAGATTGTATTATTTTTCATTGTTATATAATGTTACACATCAATAATTCGAAGGATAAACCAACAAGAAAAATAGGATACGAAATAGAGTTAAAAAAGTAGGAAAAATAGTAAAACAGAATAATTAGATAATAAGCAAAGAGAAAATAAGAATGAAAAAAAAAGAATTGCACCAAATCATTTATTACATAAAATAAATTTTTTTACTATTATATAATAATAATGAATTTAACGATATAATACGATAAATAAAGAAAAAATTGAATTCTTAATCAATTCAATATTACAATTATAATAAAATAATTCAAGAAGCAATGTTATTGGGATCCTCAAAATCACCAAGAAAAACATAGCAAATTAACAAAAAGTTTAATATGTTGTTTTCATCCTTGTTATATTTGTAATTTTGTGTGTCATAGTAATAGATTATTAATTCCTATAATTTAATTTATGATCGTATCTTTCTATAATAATCATAATTTATAATAATACTTTACTATAATGATTTAAGTTTTTCTTTTAAAACTATTTTTTTATATTATATTAATATATTTCTTGGAATGTATTCACTATAACAATCTAAAAAAAATCAAACAAGCGACGCATTATAAAGAGGCTTGACTAAGCTAAATACATCATTAAAAGTTAAATACACACACACTCTTTGTCATATTTTATGTGACATATTTTATTTTTTAAATTACGATTCGTGCATAAAAATGTGATCATGTAGTATTATACATCACGTGGTAATTTTTCAATATTTTTTTTTGAAAAATAGCCATTACTACGAAGCTTTAAATTCTACAAGCGAAATGACATGATAATGTTCGGGGGTTTCACCTATACAATTTGGCACCTCATAATTGTGGCTATTGTTTAACAACGGGTCATTCGTACAAATGCTCATATTTTAAGATGGTCTTTAATTTTTGTCCTCAAATTTAATGGTCTTTAGTTTTTGCCCTTCATCACTTAAAGTATTGGCCGAAAATACCTCTGATATTGAAAAAATAATTTTTACTCAACATAAGTTTATATTTTTGTATCGTAATATAACACAAGTTACGCCACTTAATTCCTACAGAACTTATGATGATTGAGGCAAAAGATCAGTTCAAAACCCACAAGTATGTCGTAAACAACATAACTTAGTTCCTATAGAACTTATGTCAAGCGTGACAAGAAGTAATCTAAACTTATGTCGAGCTAATTATATACTACATAACTTATGCCGAATAGCTTAATTCCTACATAATTTACACAGGACGAGGCAAAAATTCTCTAAATTTATGTTGAACAAAATTAGGTCATAGATAAGGATAGCTTGGCCCGCAAATTTTCATCAAATGAGTAGCAGGAGCAAAATTTTAAAATCATCATATTTGAGGATAAAAATTAAAGGCCACCACAAAATAGACGCTATAAACGCAAAATCTTATCTAACAACAGGAACTGAAAAGTGACCATTTATAAATTTTACCCCACTTGTAGAAAAAATAGCCCAGTGGACCTAAAGTTTATTCACAGAGTATAAGTTGTTCAATTTGGTAACTGGGCTTTTACATTCTTGGGGAAGGTTAGACTCTGCTGAATTTTAAAGTGGAGCCCAACTTCACAAGTTTAATTTGTAATGTCATGTCTTATTTTATTAGAAAAATTACGCGACGTGATAAACACTTGAATCCCGAGTTAGGATCGAGAACAAGAGAGGGGTTGACTTGAGTAAAAGGTGGAGCGGATAGTCATGACCCAATTCATTTTTAACCCATTTCAATTCAAATAGCTTTTGGGCTGATTTTAACCTACTTAATTTCAATCTAAATCCGTATATTTAGCACTCCTACCAACGAGCTAAATTCCGACACACATAAAATAATCATATGGTAGACAAATAAAACAAAATTTGTTACTCCTAAGTCCTAGCTACACTTTTTCCCTCTTATTTCATATTTTCTCCTATCCCTATTGAAGTTTTTATTTGTTTTCTATTAATAACTTAACCATTCAAGGGGCAGGTGTTCGGTTCTTCGGTTCAATTCTGAAAAAATCACCGTACACCGAATTAGACTGATTTGATTTGATTTGGTTTTTGTTTTAACTTCGATTCGATTCGATTTGATTTGGTGTTTTTAAAACGATTTTTCGGTGCAAGTGAGAAGCACTGCACGACACGATAGCCAAGCAGCTAGCATTTCAACTTGTTGTCAAAACAATATTCTTCACATTTATAGGATATATGGTTTCATCATTTCTTTCCCAGTTTCCTAATATTAAAAGACATAGTTTACGCCTCGTAATTTCCTTTATATTCACATAAATATCAGAGTTAAAACTGACACAGTTAAAGTATTATGATATTTCGAGTTTTATATTTGAATTATCAGTTGTATGAGTTTGCTACCTGATTTATCACCAAATGTTGATCGTGACACACCTATATTATAAGTTGTTCACTTTTTCTACTGAACAATGGTGATATTTTAAATAGAAAAAGTGATCAATTGATAGCAGGGGTGTGCTTTGATAAACATTTGACGATAGTTCAGATAAAAAAAGTAAACACCCAATAATTCAAATAAAAAATTTGAATATTTTAGGTGTTTTTTTGATTCTTTCACCAAAAAAAAAAAAAAGAAAAAAAGAGAAAAAACAACATTAATCCAACTTTAGTTGACCTATTTTCACACCTGTGAAGTTGAAAAATGGGCCACTGTTTTCTTCTGGGCTTCAGACACGTTTTTGATTGATTCTGCTTCTGTTTGCTATACCATTTTTGCAGAGAGAATAAACACTACATTTCTTACACATTTCAAAGTTTACAACTTTGAGAAAAAGGAAAGAAAAGAAAAAGAGGGGGGAAGGAAAAAAGGAGCAATCTTTAACTTTGTTGTTTCTGTTCTTGAATTTGTAGTTGATGATTGATTGATTTCATGACCATGTAGATAAAGGGTGTTTGGTATACAGAAAAAGATTCATTTTTTTTGGTGGGGCAAAAATGAGTGTTTCTTTGAGTGTAATGACTTTTAATCTTCTTGAAGATCAGCTAGATGACAGTCCAAACTCATGGGAAAAGAGGAAAGATTTGTGCATAAGTGTTATCACCAGTTATTCTCCTATGATTCTCTGTACCCAACAAGGTTTGTATACGGTTTTTTTAGATGGATCTTGATTGGTTTATGTGATTTTTGTTGAAATGGGTGATTTGGGGTTGCTTCGATTTGTGATTTGCTGTATGGGTTTTGTAGTCTTTCTGCAATTCTTTTGAAAATGGATTTGTCTTCTGTTTCTGCAACCATTTTACCCAGCACAAAAAAGGAAAGAAGTTAATCAACGTTTGATTTTATTAATATGTTGCTTGTCTTTGCCCTTTTAAGGTGTGAAGTCACAGTTGGACTATATTCAGCAGTGCTTGCAAGGTAACTTGTTTTAGATTGATCTTTTATTTTTTATATAGTTGTGAAAATATAGCTAGCTTTTTTCCTGAGGTCTATCTGAAACAGCATCTTTAACTCCCAAGGTAGGATTAAGGTGTACGTACACAATGGGATTACGTTGGGTATGTTGTTGTTTTGAAATATAGCTAGCTTCATTATCTCTGCACATTGTCTGGGAAGAATAGGTTATTTTGCTTTTCCGAAGAATTGTTTCATAGTGCCCACATGCTTGTGCTCAGGATCAATTGTCTATGAGAATTGGGGTAATGTTGCAACTAATATAGCTAAGGTCAAATTCAAGGTTCTGATTTTCAACTTTTCTGGTGGTTCTTTTTGTGGAACATTCAGAAAATGGTTGCCAGAGAGACAGATGCCAGTTTGAGAGTCGTCTTTACTTTGAGTTTATATCAAGTAAAGAACATATTTCCATATACGGAGTTATGAACTAGAGTTTAGTTATAGTTCAAAGATGTTACGAAGAGTAAGACATTAATCATTTCTTAATCAAGAAGGAGCTTCTATTGGATATAATTAGAAGTTTAACCTTCAAAAATCTATGTTGGTCGGACTCTCCAAAAATGTTGTTGCACCCGTGTCGGATCCTCGAGAAAATGCACTACTTTTGGAGGATCTGAAATGGACCTGCAACATATTTGAAGAGTTCGAGCAACATAGTAAAAATAAGCAGGTTGGTAAGCAAACACAATTGGCAACTCAAATAAGTATCATATACTATTCTTGTAGGTGTGACGGTCAAAAAATGCATTAAGCAGCACATACATTAAATGAGGGATATAATAAGGAATGTGGATGATAGACTACCATGTAAGATCTCCGATTAGGAGACACCGGGGAGGGGCTGTGGGATTGGTAAAGAGAACAATTATAGTTTATAGAAAGCTGTTTCAGGATAGGAGATACCTTTGACTTTTACTTTCATCTTCTTTTGAGGATTGTTGTGTCATTTTTGAAGATGGTTTTCCCGAAAAGAGTAACAAAGGAATGAACTGCAGAGTGGTATATATTCACCCTATATCTTGGTAAACTAGTTTTTCCGATAACCATCCTGCTCCCACTAAACTTAGACCTTACAACAGTATATAACCTTAACTTGAGTTTCATAAAACATTAGTCGCCCCACCTCTTTGCCTATTCAAAATTCTAAGAATGATTATTTAAAGAAAATTTAGCATATTATGCTGAATGTTTATTGTGGAATGTTTGGTTAGAAAGAACAGATGGATGTTTTAGGGGAAGAAGCCTTTGTGAATGAGCTAGATTACATTGCAGACTTCTTATGAAGATAAGCGCAGACCCTGGCCTTTTTGTTTATCTTTTACATCCTAAAATTTGTTTGGCATCTCCTGTTGACATTAGTGGAACTAATACTTTCACATATCCATACAAAAAATGAATAATTATTTATTGGAAAATCTCCCTTCTCAATTCTCTTCTCAAATACACCTCAAACCTCCTTTAAATCCTACTTGTAGTATTTTCTCATTGCTATACTAACTCTTCTAACTTTGCCTTTTTGCTTTCTGAAACACTTTTCGCCATTAAAAGTGTGACCTGAATACTAAACTGAAAAAATAAATGTAAAATTCAAGGAATTATTTTATAACCAAAAAAAGTACATAACAAGTTTTGTTCCTGGTTCTTCAGAAAAAAAGAAATCTCTTCAACAAGTTTTCTTCCTAGATGAAAACAAACTAGAACGTGTACTGCAAGCCTATGATACCAAGTATGAGTTGAAGGATTAAACTCAGTTAGCAGTGAGGTGACCTGAAAGCAGAAAAGAAATTTGCTATGAAGGCAGTCTATGCATGATTTTGTCCAACAGAAGACTGCTTCTGGTTGTATGTAAATGGACAGGAAAGCGGAGTCTGTTCTAAGCACCTTCCTAAAGAAAAATTTGAAGAGATGGTTATGGGGTTAATGAAGTATTGAAATATTTATTTCTGGTATCACTTGAGGAGATGTTGAGCTGGCATTATTAGTCTGAAGATTCCAAGAAAATAAGTTTAGCCTCTGAGTTGCAGTCTAGGTGAGTAAGAGGGATTTAATTGTCTGATACGAATTGCAGTAGTTGATATTTATCCAAAAAAATTACCCCCATGTTTGAGACATGAAACCTCAAAAGCTGTCAACTTAATTATGATCTTATAGGCAGCACTGAACATGCAAATGCTAAAGAATAGCATTCAAAGAGAGGATGGTGCAGTATACATATTGAATAATAGGCATTAGTATCGTACATATCCTATTTCTGGAGTTGTAGGAACTAGCATGTCTATGACTTAAAAAGTATGAGGAAAAATGTAGGGAGAGAAAAGGGGTTGAAACGAGATGGTTTATACATGTTATGATGCAAATTGAGACAAAAACAATAAAGGTAAATAGGCAAACTAATGTTAAGGCTATACATAATTTTCTCCTAAGAGATGTTTGTCTTCATGCTATTCACGTCGGATAGAGAAAGGATCTGCCTCAATCACCTGTTCTTATCATCATGTCCTCACCAAGTGACCGTTGTGTGTGATAGATATGAACCTTAGCAACCAGAGTAACTTTAAAGACTTTCAAGTACCTTCTGCGCCCAGGTCTTTGTTAACAGTAAAAGTAGTACAGCGTGGGATGTAGTAGATACATGTTACGAGCTTGAAACATGGTTTTCTAGTATTTAAGTGGAGAAGGTAAAGGGACAGGACCATTATCCCCGAGTTTCGAAGTTGAAACAACTGATTCCTCGGTCATCAAAAATAGACTTTGGAGTACCTTCTTCCTTCACTTTTGATTACTGAATACAATGTGTAATTTTACCAAGTTTACTTTATTCATGGAAAATAAGATGATGCATTTTACAATACATTGTTCATATTCAGTCTAAGGGAGTTCTTCACATGCCTTAAGAATTACAAGGGTGTGTTTAGTTATTCATTTTATTTTATTGAGAAGTATTACAGGATAGCATTTATGTTTCCCTTTTTCTTTGGGGGTGTTAGTATTCTTGATGTTGAAGGAGCCAATGTTTGGTCCCTTATTTGTATCGTTCTATTTTTACCAACTAGGTTATGAACAGTTTGGAATATCAAGGAAAGGAGCTGAAGACACCTCCGATCAGCACTGTACCATTTTTTATGACAAGGAAAAGGTCTTTCCCCCCACCCCGAAAGAACTTTTGTAATGTAACTTCAGCATCTGGCTTAGAGAGAATCCAACAAAATTGTTTTATACAAGTTATCTTAGTACATCTGGTTTTGATTGAAGGTCGAGCTTTTAGAAGGGGGAACGTTTTGGTTGTCTGAATCACCTTCGGTGCCTGGAAGTATGTCTTGGGGTTCTACAGTACCATGCACCGCAACATGGGCAATATCCTTTTGATCTATCTTATTTAGTTGTCTTTTCACCTTCATCTTTGTTCTTTTACTGCATGGTTATTGAATGCTTTGCTCCCTTGACAAAGACTCTACACATTCCAGTTGAAAGGCGTTGAACCGCCAGGTTTTTCATTTCAGATTGTTAATACAACCATGGATGAGTTCAGTCCCCGTGCTCGGAGGCGAGGTGCTTTGCTCACTTGGCAGCATATTGCATCCTTGCCTCCTAGCTTATCTGTCGTGTACTGTGGAGGATTTAACACCCAGAAGGAATCCACTACAGGCCGTTTTCTTCTTGGGCGATCTAGGTAATAATGCCGTTGTCATTAAATGTCTACTGTACCACTTCTGCAATCTTACCATTATAGTACGTTGATTACTATATTCAGTTATTCGCGAACTTGAGCTTGCAATGACTTACTAAACTTGCTGTTTTTCCTATTAGACCATGTAATTTGGCCTAAAATTTTAATTGTCCAAACAAGGGAAATATTGCCTTAAGTTGTAATTTGACAACTGGCAAACTCGTAGTCTTTTTTTGCAAGTCCGGGGAAATGTTGAACCCCCTTGACCACTGAGACAAGCTTCTGGACATAAATGGGGAACATGAATTTATGAGCTATAGGAAATTATAAATTTATGGTTTTAAATTTCTGCCATTGCCTAGTATTTGGTTCTACTTGCTTGTTTCAATATTTGAGCTAAAATGCCTGGACTAAACAACAATATAGAAGATTAAGGAGAAATATGTGGATAGCTGACATGTTCTTGTTTTTCAGAGAGCACGGAGTTGTTGGTGATATGAGAGATGCTTGGCCAAACGCTCGTGTGAGGAAAAATGTATCCCTTATACGCACGTATCATGGATTCAAAGGTTTTGTTATCCTCCAAAATTCCATTGCTATATTAACTTCCGATACATGACAGACCTATGAAAATCACTGTTTGATTCTATCAGGTACCAAGCAAGGTCCACTCGAGTTCCTCAAGTTAATATTCCGAGCACTTTGCCTGTGCTGGGATCGCCAAACTCAGGATCTGCATGTGGACTGGATCCTTTTCAGAGGCAGATCTCTGATACCCGTCTCGTGTGAGGTAGTAAGCGACAACATTGATGGTTTCTATCCTTCTTCTCATTATCCTGTATTCGGGGAGTTCATGCTTCCTCGATCAGTGAGGCTCATCGAAGCATCCCCTGAAAACGGAAGCTAAACTATTCCTTCTTGCAACTTTTCGCCATTTCACTTTCGTGCATTGTTATTTATTGATTGATTTTTTTTCCTTCAGTTGCTGGTATATTTGCTACTACATTGTTCACCAGTGTCTTTTCATTCCCTTTACTGTATCAAAGTTGTTTAAAGCTCCTGTTGTTCAATTCACTGAGATAAAGTTAACAGATGTAAAATGGGTGATTTTGTTGGTTAGAATACTGAACCATGTTCTTGTTTCAGTTTGAATTCTTTCTGTAGTTAACTCTTATCAAACTCACCTTGATGAGGTAGTAGGTTTCGATAAAATAGTCGAGAGCGTGCACAATTTGGCACTGACACTAGTGTTATTAAAGAAAATAGTACACCTTGGTCACTCATTCTTGAGCCGAGGGTCTATCAGAAATAACCTCTCTGCTTTTGAGGTAGGAATAAGGTATGGGTGTACACTATCCTTCTCAGACTCTATTTTATTCGGGACTACACTGAGTATATTTTTCAATTCCAAATTCACTCCTCAAAGCATTTTGAATGATCCCATTTTAATCAAATACGTAATTTACATAAGCATCGAGTTCATAGACACCCATATTAATATATAAAATTGCCGGTCAAAAAGTCAACCCCGAACCTCCGAGGTTGAAATTGAAAGCTCTAAGTTGGGCACGTTGGTGTTAGGAAGGTGATGAAGATGTGTAACACCTAAATCTCATATGATTGGGAGGTTGTATGGATGATTATAAGAAGGGAGAGGTAGTTTGGAACAAGTTGAAAATATTTAGGAGCATGACATTAGTTGCACTTTTCCTAACTTCAGACGATCATATCTCCCATTATACATGAATTTCTGCTACGAGGCATGTAACCAATTATGTCACTTGAAGTCTTGTTGCCAACACTTCAAACCATTTGTCATTTCGATATTTTTATATAAAATCATGATATTCACTGAAAGTTATCCTATCAGACAGATGAACTATGGACATGGATATCGTAGGGACCTCATGTGGTGCACATAGCGCTCGACAAGAAAAGTTTGGTACCTAGGCATCATAAAAATCGCAACGCGGTGCCCATAGTAATGGGTGGAGAAATATATTGCAGACCTTACACCTATTCTAGAAGTGAAAATGCTATTTTCGATAGACTTTCGATTATTTTTATAATGAATGTATTGTTAGGAATTATTAGACACACTTTGCATTTAATTAATGTACTGATATAAAGATTTTGTTAAGTCATATACAAGTAGGCAGTCCAAATATAGGTCTATCACATTATTGGTTATTTCCTGCCAATTAAAGCTCTCACAGCTGGATTTTTTTTGGTTCATTGCTTAATTAGTGATTCATTTTGCTTTATGTGTCAAACAATTTTTAATATTTCTTTTAAGTGCAAGTCACGAAAACGATTTTTGTATCATAAAAATTAAATATTTATATCGTTAAATTTTTCTATAACGATGATCGTTTGTTCGGAGTCTTTTTGGCCCTAATGATATATTAGATTTGGCTTAGTTATTGATAGAGTGAATACATCTGTCATTTCTTGAAACCTATTTTCCGACTTAAAATCATAATGTAACGTATATCCTTCCCTATTGCAGTCACGAAATAGATAAAATAAATCAAAAAAATAATTTTTTGTTCAAGCATTGTATCTTATTGGAACTGTCTATATCTGAGTCATCCTTCGAAATCAGATCACATTCCGGATTTGATGAAATATGATGAATTGAGATGGTATTTTATAAATACGTAATTATTTTGAATATATTACTATTTTTTTATTATCTGATCGCCTAATAGGGACAAAAGAAAAATCTTGTTGTTTCTTCAACAATTCCCGATCTCTAGTAGACTTCTCAGTAGGAGGAATCAATTCAAATCCTGAATTTTCAAATTGACAGAGATCAAGAATTCTCACCATTTCTGCTATAACAAGATACTATTATAGAGAATCTGCAATATAACATTACATAAAAGTCATCGATTTTAAAATAAAAAATTAATTCGTTATAATAAGATATTATTATAAAAATAATTATTATAGAGATGTTCGACTATATTATTTTTTAAGTGAATAATGTAAGTCATTTCCCTTCATTGTTATCTTAGTTTTTAACTTCATAACATTGCTTAAACTAACATTTTACATTATTATCAATCTTTCTTACTTAAAATTTCATCAAAATATTGTCCAACTTGTTAATATTTCTATCGACCTTTGATAAATATTTTTTCTCAAAAATTATTTTTTCACTCGATAACTAAACATCAAAAGATATATTTTTTTAAAAAATCACTTTTCATAAAATAATAACTTATTTTATAAAAATAATTTTTAAAAAAAATAACTTCCGTCATATCAAACACATCAAGCACTCAATCACTTTTTCCCTTTTAAAAATGAAAAATCTTCATAGAAATACTTTTTTTAATTAATAAATTTAATATTATATAAATTTAAATTAATCTGATCAGTAAGTTTTGAATATCGAATGATTGTTAAAAAAATTGATAAGGATTACTTAATCTATTAAGTTGCAATAATGTAACATGCATTTGCATGTGTTTTCCCCCACTCTCATTATAATAAAATAGGTTAATATTATTCTGAAGTTGCAAAACATGTATAATATATTAACTTGAATTATATCTTATAAAACTTTTCAGCTTTTTCTCCATTTCGATGTTGGATTCACTTAGAGCTTATTTGGGTAATTTTTACATATCGTTTTATAATGTAGTGTATTATATTATATTATATTAATATATATATGTATATATTGTAATGCACTATATTGTTTTAATGAATACAAATGTTTGGATAGGTTGTACGTTTTTCGTTACTACATAATGTCACACAACAACAATTTGAAGGATAAGCCTACACGAAAAATAGGTTATGTGATAGAGCTATTATAAAAATGTAACGTAAACTGGATAATAAGCGAAGACAAAATGAAGAGAAGACGAAGAAAAGGCAACGAAGACAAAATGAGGAGAAGAAGAAGAAAAGGTAGCGATACGATCGTACCAAATTGATCATTACATAAAATGAAACTTTTCATCATCACATAATAATAAATTTAATGATACAATACAATAGAATTTAAGTAACAATCAAATTAAATGTTACATTTAAACTCACACCACTATTACAATAGGTAACAACCATCCAAACAAATGTCATGTGCATTATTTCATCTTCGTAAATTTGCTAGATTAGAAGTTTGTCAATTCTCCTTGACCCATCCTCACCGGTTTTCATGTACATTATTTCATCTTTAGAAATTTGCTAGCTTAGAAGTTTGTCAATCCTCCCTGACCCACCCTCATTCGGTTTCCCCCTCTGTCAAGAACATCACGTTTTTGAGTAAAATATAATTTATAAAAATCTCAAAAGACAAATAATAAAGGGGAGTCATGACATAACAAGTAAAATTATTGTTATGTTTTAAGGAGGTCATATATTCGAGCTATGAAAATAGCCTATTGTAGAAATACAGGGTGATCATCTGCCTACAATAGACCCTTGTAGTTGGACCTTTTCCCCACCCAGCAAGCAACAAGCAACAAGCAACAAAGACTTATCAGCCGTACCCGCTAGCTTGTGTTCAGGGATATAGTAGGAGTGTCGAGACATATCAAAAACTTAGTGTAAACTATCTTATTTTTGTTCGAAAGATAGATATATATGAGGGAAAAAACTTAACACACTAAATTTTTGCTATGCACGGGATTCAGAAAAAAGCCGAACCACGTGTGGAGCTATAGGTGGACAGTAAATGCAACTTATACTCAGATTTATGACAGTAAAATCTAATAATACATTACTTCATTAAATTTTCCAGTCATTTCTTTTTTCTATTCATAGATGACGGCAGCCATTCAGATCCAATCTGAACCGTTCATCATACGACAAACGCGTCCAATCAAACGGTCAGCATTCCACCATCTTTAATCAAAACATTTTTCCCCAGGTCTTCACCATTGATATATTTCCCCAAAAGCTCCGAACAAGAAACATATATACATACAATACGATACATATAGAGAGAGAAAGCTTCTAGAGAGAGAAGCGGAGTTTGTACACTACACGCTCTCGGATTTTCACTGTGTGTGTGTGTGTGTGTGTGGATCTAGATCTCGGTGATAGCTATGGAGGTCGCGAGGCCTCAGTTGATTCACCGGTGGATCTCGGTTGTTGTGCTGCTATGTATGTTTACCTTTGAAGCTCAATGTTTCTACCTACCAGGTGTTGCTCCTCAGGATTTCCTCAAGGTGATTTTTCCAGCTTTGTTTGAATGTGTGTGTGTGTTTTAGTGTGGGATTTGTTGTAATTACATGATTATGTGGCGATATTGGAGGTTAGAGATAGAACGATGGAGAAAAAAATGAGCTTACTTGTTGATCTCGATGCTAATTTTTTAGCTGTTGGTGCTATTATGTGTGTTTTGTGTGCGATTTGTTGTAATTACATGATTCTGTGACGATATTGGAGGTTAGAGATAGAAACGGTGGAGAAGAAATGAGTTTCCTTGTTGATTTCGATGCTAATTTTTGTGCTATTTATGAGTATTTTTTGTGCGATTTCTTGTAATTACGTGATTCTGTGGCGATATTGGAGGTTAGAGATAGAAATGATGGAGAAGAAATGAGCTTCCTTTGTTGATCTCGATGCTAATATTTTATGCTATTTGATATATGCACACATGTATGTAATCGGATGCATCTAATTGCAGTAGGTTATAAATAAGTAGATATTGTTGATACATTTGCTGTTTTGGTGCTATTAAGTTATGATTTGGGTAATTGGCGGCTTATGTGTTAGATCTGGTGTACATTAGCAACTTTGGCCGTCGAATCTATTAGATTTAGTAATAATGACAGATTGTATTTAGCATTTTCTTTCTGTTAGATCTATGCAAAACATCAAATGGGTTTTATTGATTTTGGTCGTATTGTGTCTGTAGTTTGTACTGTTTTTTCTTTTGTCGTGGTCTGAATCTAACTTCCGTTTATATAAGAGGGACACGTGGTTGTTACTGAGTGTCATCAGCATTCTATTTTGGGACATAGTATACAAATGGTTGATCCCAGCATCGAACATTTGCTCAGCTCAAGAGTTTATGGACTGATAGATTGTCTACACCTGCAAGTTGGACCAATGGTTTTAATTAGGATGTCTTTGGTGTTTCATGTATTGTGTATTTGTGTTGCATGTGGCTGATTACTGCCACTAGCTTTTCATTGTGTTTATTTATTTTACTTCTAGCCTTTGATTGGTATATGATATCAAGTGTTCGTTGTGTCCAGAGAGGTCAGGAAATTTTTGAATGTTTTAACTGTATAAATGGTAACACAATGTTAATAACATTAGGTTATTTGAATAGTGGAATGAAATGGGACCAAATAGAGTGAAATGGAGACTGAGGATTCATATAGCGGACCTCAGCTATCTTGGTATTGAGGTTTATAAGTTGTTATCCTTGTTGAGAGTTTTAGTTGTCAGTTCAGATGTTTAATGAGTATGCTTTGTTGTCGGAATATGTCATGTGGTGTGCAAATTATCAAAGATGGATTTTCTTTTGTAACTAGTATTAGTAGGAGCAATATCAGAGAGAGACATTCTTGAAGAAGAATGCAGTAAAATGCTATAATTTCATGAAATATTTCTTGTGATTATCCAAAGAAATTATGAGTTAGATGATGATTCTATCCAGTATCCTCATTTGAGAAGCTCCTCAGCATGCTAAAAAATTTTTAGGTCGGTCTGGCCCAAAAATATTCTTGTCTAAATTGACTTCTTGTGAGATGATTTTTCACCTCTCTTTTTCTGGGGCAGGGTGACCCTCTGATGGTGAAAGTCAACAAGTTGACCTCTACAAAAACACAGCTTCCTTATTCCTATTATTCCCTTCCTTACTGCACGCCAAAGAAAATTGTTGACAGTGCAGAGAATCTTGGTGAAGTTCTTCGTGGTGATCGTATTGAGAACTCCCCTTTTGAGGTTAGTTACTTTTCTCAGATATGTTTTTCTTCCCTGCTTTTTCTTTGTTCCCTTTTTTGGTGGAGGGGATGGAGCTTGTGCTGGGTTGCTAGTGTGCAGTTGTCTTATGCTTTGAATGAGGAGGAGTTTGTTTTGACTGGACAATGTGTTATGCAGTTCCATATGAGAGAACCACAGATGTGCAATGTTGTGTGTCGTATTGTTCTTAATGCAAAAACTGCCAAAGAGTTAAAGGAGAAAATCGAAGATGAGTATCGGGTCAACATGTGAGACTCTTATGGACTCTGCATATTAAATTTTGTTCCATCTTTTCTGGTTCTGAAGTATTGCGTCTAACATGAGATATGACCTTAAACAGGATTTTGGATAATCTTCCTCTTGTTATGCCCATAAAAAGGCCTGATCTGGACACTACAGTCTATCAGCATGGTTTTCATGTTGGTCTAAAGGGGCAATATACTGGAGTATGTATCAGATTACTTCAATGTTCTTTTGGTGGTTTTGATTTGTAATACTCTGGAGGCATTGTGACCTTATTTCCTCTGCATTTTTCTACTCTTTAGAGCAAGGAGGAGAAGTATTTTATCCATAATCATCTGACGTTCACCGTCAAGTTTCACAAGGATCCACAAACTGATGCTGCGAGAGTTGTAGGATTTGAAGTGAGACCATTCAGGTAATTATGTGTAGTTCATATGCTTCGACTTCAATTATTGTTTCTTTGTCGTGAATGTTGATATGGAAATTGTGTTTTTTCTTTTCCAGTGTGAAACACGAATATGATGGGGAATGGACTGGCAAAAACCGATTGACCACTTGTGATCCCCATGCTAAGCGTACTGTTACAAGTTCTGATTCTCCCCAAGAGGTTGAAGATAAGAAGGAAATCATCTTCACATATGACGTTGAATTTGAGGTAAAACACATCTAAATATGGAGATAATGTTTACTACTGGTTAAGTGCCTATTACTACTAACTTTACTCTGGTCAGCCATTATCTTTTATGCCGAAAATTACCTCCCATGTCCTATTAATAACTTTACTGGTAATGCTACTTATTTTTCTTGTTGCACCGTGCTTCCTATACAGTACTTAATGTTGAATTTCTGAGAAGCTTTCTCAAGACGATATTTTACTTTTTAGCAATTTATATTTATCATGAACAATTAAAAAGAAGTTCTTTACAACATAAAAATGCACACACAAGCGAGCTGGTTGTGATGCTTTTGTAACTCTCGTATATGTTCTCCAACTCTCAGGAAAGTGATATCAAGTGGGCATCAAGATGGGACACATATCTTTTAATGGCTGATGATCAGATCCACTGGTTTTCAATTGTTAACTCGTTGATGATTGTTCTTTTCCTCTCGGGCATGGTAGCAATGATTATGTTGCGGACCCTCTACCGTGACATTTCCAAGTACAATCAGTTGGAGACCCAGGAAGAGGCTCAAGAAGAAACAGGATGGAAATTGGTCCATGGGGATGTTTTTAGGCCTCCAATTAACTCTGATCTGTTGTGTGTTTATGTTGGGACTGGTGTCCAGTTCTTCGGAATGACAGTAGTTACAATGACGTTTGCTGTCCTTGGATTCTTATCCCCTTCAAATCGGGGAGGATTGATGACAGCAATGTTGCTTCTCTGGGCATTCATGGGTGTTTTTGCTGGGTATGCTTCAGCCCGCCTTTACAAGATGTTCAAAGGATCTGAGTGGAAGAAAATTACTCTTAAGACGGCACTCATGTTCCCCGGAGTTGTTTTCATTCTTTTCTTTGTGTTGAATGCTCTAATTTGGGGAGAGAAATCATCTGGGGCAGTGCCATTTGGAACCATGTTTGCATTAGTTTTCTTGTGGTTTGGCATTGCAGTACCACTCGTTTTTGTTGGCAGTTATGTAGGTTTTAAGAAGCCAGCTATTGAGGATCCTGTGAAAACAAATAAGATCCCTCGACAGGTACCGGAGCAAGCCTGGTACATGAATCCAGTTTTCTCTATCCTTATTGGTGGCATATTACCATTTGGAGCTGTATTCATCGAGCTATTCTTCATCCTCACCTCAATCTGGTTACAGCAGTTCTATTATATATTCGGTTTCCTCTTCATTGTGTTCATCATCCTTATCGTCACCTGTGCCGAGATTACCATTGTGCTCTGCTATTTCCAGCTATGCAGTGAGGACTACCTTTGGTGGTGGAGGTCATACCTCACTTCAGGTTCATCAGCGCTCTACCTATTCCTATATGCAGCATTCTATTTCTTCACAAAGCTCGAGATCACAAAGCCCGTATCTGGTATGCTCTATTTCGGCTACATGTTGATTGCATCATATGCTTTCTTTGTCTTGACTGGCACGATTGGGTTCTACGCGTGCTTCTGGTTCACGAGGCTCATCTACTCGTCAGTGAAGATCGACTAAAGTGTCGTATTGCAGTTCCTCAGAGAGAGGGAGAGCGCATATCATACTGTGGACCAAGATTTGTTTGTTGCTTCCAGGTTTTTGATAGTATAAAGTTGCTTCCTGTAACCTACCCAACACATGTTTCCCTCGAATCTATTTGTTCTTTTTAGTCTTTTTTTTTTTACTTCTGTATGGAGACATTTTAAGAGGATTTTAGGGCAATTCGATCCTCAATTACGGCATGTTTTAGTTGACAATATGATGATTCTTGTACCAAAAGATCTAAAGGATGGTTTATTTGTTAATTAGTCAGTTAAACTTAAATCATCTCAATGCCTATATTGTTAATTGTGCAAAGATGTCGAAGATGATCATTCTGCGGTCCCCTGTAGAAATGTAGGGTAATTACAGGAAAGTTACAGCCTAGATAAAATTTCGTATAATAGACCGTTGTAGTTTGGTCTTTTTCAGATTCCATGCATTACGAAAATTTTAGTGGACTGGACTGACCACTCCTATTAATTAACAATCTGATAAATAAGATAACTTTATTAATTAAAGATCTGATAAAAATGATAAACCAACCTGTTAGCACATATTAATATTTTCCGATAGTGTAACAAAAAATCTATTTTCTATCTGTAACGAGCTTCGATTTCAAAGATTAGAGCAAAAGAAACCCCTTAATTTGACCCGGTCCTTTACGGTTTGGACATCACCGCTGGGATCATTGAGACTCATGAAAACGGCTCTACTTCACTGAAAAGAGACGATACACGTTACAGATTTTACGCATGGATAATGACATTGCTACAGAGATCATTGAGACCCATGAAGACAGCTCTACTTCATTACTTCACCGAAAAGAGACGATACACATTAGCCAGCGTGATAACCAATGATTTCGAATTCCCCTGCCTTATCTGTCATAATATACACTTGTCCATTCAGATTTTATGCATGGATAATTCTTCAATATCTCGTTCATTTACAACAAATTATTTTCTTTTCGAGTTGGTTAAAAAAAAAACTACCTTCTCTTTTCTCTGCTGTATCAACATCATATAAATTTCCATAAATAGCTATAATTCCAAAATGATTTTTGAATTGGATCATATACTAAAACATATTTAATTACAGAATATTCTTGCAGATAACCACTCTATAATCATAAAATTATACATGTAAGCCTCTTTGCAAACTCATGGAGATTCAATAAATAAGTCAGAACCAAAATTCAAAATCAATCTGCATCTGCACTGAAATCTGGCTCTGGAGGTTTCTGCAACTTCACTAGCTCCCTAGCACTCTTGAGATTCCGATTCCTATGAACGCCTCGGAGAGCATTAGCTGCAAATCTCGATGCCAAGAACGTTGCACGAATGCTGTAAGTAGCGCCACCAGAATTGCCATTACCTGCAGCCAACGCCTCGGCTTCTTCTTCTTCCTTCCGTTGGAGTTCCATGAGTTTCCTCTTGGTGTACCGCCTCCACGCTGCTTGGATAAAGCAAGCACCCCATGTCCTCCATTGCTGCGAGTAGAAACGGAATGTGTGCTGAACCTGCCTGCTGTGAAGCCGTCTGAACTGACTGGCAACGAATTTCAACTCGTCTGCTGTAAGAGCGAAAGCTTCCACTTCTGTCAGAGCTTTCACTGTGCGAGTGGAAGATGGGAGGTTAGAGCCGGATTTCGGATCCAGTGCCCAGGTTAGAAGTTCCTCTCCACAAAAGTCGCCTTCTTTCAACAAACTGCGGTTGAAGAAACCACTTCTCCCACCATCGGTTGTCACACTCTCAAGCCGGCCTCGTATGATGAAGAGCATCTCATCCACTGGATCTCCTTCTCGAACAATGTAGGTATTCTCGATATACAGACAGGGTTTTAGACGCTCGCAAATAGCATCAAGTAACCTTTCATCCATATTCTCAAATAGAGGAACCTGAATTCAAGGACAAATATATTATAAGTAAAATGCAATCAAATAGATCCGACTCCAACCGTGGTGTCCTGGCCAACTTGCGCACACCTCGACTAATTCCATGGGACACCTGTTACCTCCCACCAACATCAGGTATCAAGTAACTCTGTCCACCAAGGCTTAGACAAATGGAAAGAAATCACCTAATGTTTTTATTTCTGTTGGGATTTCAAAAAATCGTACTTCAATCTCCGATCAAAGACAAGTGGATAAAATGTGTGTAAATGTAACAGAAGCACGAAAATATATAAGTTGGTTGGTTACCCTCTTCACTAAAGCCAGACAAAGATGGCGCTTGATATCCCTCCTAAGATCCTTGGGCAAGCTCTGCACTATATTTTCTTCATCCACTCCTCGTGTTTCCTGCCATTTATACTGATCATAGCGCCTAACACGTTCTCGGAGATCTTGTGGGAGCAACCGATGATGCATCCACTGTTCTGAGTCACGCCTTTTAACTCTCATTTCTTCGAGTCGAATAGTAAGAGATTGGAGATACGTCTGTGACAGCAAAACACCAAAATCTAAGCGTAAATTTCTCAAAGATATAAATGTCATTAGCAAAAACACTGCAAAAGATGTGAATGACATAATATAGATATCCTGCAAATAATAACCATGAAACTCTACATCTCATTCTTTAGCTTTTCATACAAATTTCAGAGTTCGATAAACGAAAATAGTCATTCAAAAATCTCCTGATACCTTGTCCGGCGTTGCCTCTTTTAGTGCTTTCTTTCCTTGAAAAACCAAAATTTCCCACACATTTCGAAAGAAAGAAGAAAGGGGTGTGAGGAGGAGAATAAAGCATGGTACTTACGACAGAGAGATATGAGTCAAAACTCAAAACCTTAGTACTCAAAAGCTTCATGTTAATAAGGCACTTAATTATAGTACTTAATGGTAAGAGAGGCATCTTTAAAATCGTAATGTTGGTTCAAATCCATTTTTCGACATTTATCATAATCAAAATGATGAATGAGCATTATTGAAGTTTCACGATAACCCCCCAACACAGTAAAATCAAATTTAATTGGTTCTCTTCATTTATCAAGTGCGACCATGAACCTGCAAATACATAATCAGCACTTTCGAGCTAACTCGTAACATTAAGCTCCAAAGTGCATTCATCCTTCTAATAACTATTAATTACACACTTTTCCTCATGGTAGCGCCGTCAAGCCATCAAATTGACGACATCTATTGCATAAACTTTATTTGATAAAGAACTTATGCATAAACTTATACAAGCAAATGAAACTGATAGCAAGGAACCTACATTTCTCGGTCCATCATTACCTGCATGTTACCAATCAATAATGCAAAGAGAATAAGTCCAAGTATAGCCAATCCTATAGAGAAAATAGACTCCCCCGGATATGTGCTAGTTTGAAGTCCCTGTCCAAGGGTACTGCATGGGCAGAAAAGAACAAAAGAAATTTTTTTTTATCATTAATACAAAGTTTAAGGGAAATCAATTCAATCAATTTATACAGCATTTAACAGATCAAGCAACGTACGTATATATCAAAAATGACTCCTCAATTCCATTGGTAATGCATACTACATATTACAAGTATTTGTGCAGTAGATTATACAATGTCAGCAGTAGGTCCATCAAGCAAAAATAATGCATTTCCACAGTGCATAAGGATCATCAGTTTCTAACTTGATAAATTTCTGTCATTAAATCCAACTTTTGAATCTATTATCTATTACTTAACAATTTGTACCAATAACAAAAAGGGATTCAAAGTGATGATGGTTCTTCTATATTGTAGTTCTTGTAGTATGCTCCTAGAGTAGAAAAATCAACTAATTTCCTTGTAAGCTACAAGCTGTTATGAGTAACATATGCTCTTTGATAAGGCTATGAATATGTGCGAGCACCCAACATAAACTTCCATTTGGCGAAGTGGCAGGTTAAGAAAAGGGGAAAGAAGAAGGGGGTGGGGGTGGGGGTGGGGTTAAAAGACTTGACCTTATCACACCACCTGGTCTAGCAGAAAGTTTGTTTCCTCTTCAGCTCTATATGTAAGGGGAACTATGATTAGAGGCTACTGTATTAATGGTAAAACATTAACTAGTAAATAGATAATCTTATGACCCGAATGACAACACAATACTGGAAAAACTCAAATTAGATATATTTTTCTCAGGTTTAATGGTAGACTTGTCTGGCTACCTCTCTCCAGCCAAGGAAATGACTCTTCACCAACGAGACCTCCACAAATTATTCTTATTAAGGAAATGGGGAAGTGCTATGGGGGGCTATGCGGTAGAAAAATACCAAACAAAGAAAAAGCATCTTCTGTCGCAGAGTCGTTAGACGTTATATTATATGGGAGTAAACAACAAGCATCTAATACCCAATATACCCACAAGATGAGTGTCATAGAAATGAAGTGCTAAGAGAAAGGTGGCAAACTGAAGCCCGATAACATAACCCATTCCCTCAACCAATCTACAGTGTGTGACCATAATATGGAAACATTGGAACTAAAAGTGTACTAATAAAATTAAAACAGAGGGAGTAAGTAATATGCTCTCTATATCCTTCAAAGTCAGTGAAATGAAAGACCAAGCATGTTTGGGTTTCATCTGATATCAAGCATATATGTTTTCAACCGTTACAGTCCACTGACATCCACATACTTTTCTTTCTCTCCTACCCCACCCTCAGGGTCGATAACTAGATACTGCTTTTCTCCATCAGTCAGTTTCAACATATTCCAAAAATGTTTTCAAAGAATTGCAGTCCACAGCGACGTCTAAGTTCTCCGCCTAGCTTTCTTTTCATTCTCTCTGCTCCCTTAGGGCCAATAAGCAGACCTACTGTTTCTTTTATTAATCAGAAACTTTCAACATATTCCTGTGATAAATATTTCAAGGAACTGAGTCTTTGCAAAAGAACTGCTTCGAGTTTTCTTGAAGAAATTAATGGCTTTGTATTGATGTTAAAAGTTGCGGAAATGAGGATGTTCCGATGGATGTATGGACATACTAGGAGTGATAGGACTAGAAATGAGGATATCCGAGATAAGGTGGAAGTGGCTTCGATGGAGGACAGGATGTGGGAAGCGAGGTTGAGATGGTTCAGGCATGTGATGAGGAGATGTCCGGATGCCTCAGTGCTGAGGTGTGAGAGGTTGTCTATAGATGGTTTCAGAAGAGCTAGAGGTAGATCAAAGAAGTATTGGGGATAGGTGATTAGACAAGACATAACACAGTTTCAGCTTACCGAGAATATGACCTTAGATAGGAGGTTGTAGAGGTCGCGTATTAACGTAGAAGGTCAATAAATAGCAGTGGGTTGTCTTGTTATCCATCCATACTCGTGGTTGTATTATTGCTCCGGTAGTTTCTTGTCCTTAGATTTCTGTTATTATTTGTTGTTGCTTGTACTTCGACTATTATATTATTTTGTTGTAGTTACTGTCCTGTTACTATGTGCTGTTTTTGCTACTATCTGTTATTTCTTGTACCTCTGTTACCTTGTCTGGACCGCTTTGGACGATTTTTCTGGAGCCGGGGGTCTATCACAGATAAGTTCTCCGAGGTAAGATCACGTACATTCTACCCTCCCCAGACCCCACTTTGTGTGATTATACTGGGTATGTTGTTGTATTCTGCTACAAAAAGTCAAGAAAAACCAAGTTCTAATACCTAGGATGAGGAGATGCGTGTGGAGGTCATTTGTGCATTGTTATTTCAGATTGTTAAGAAAATGAACCTTAGGCCTAACTCAACCCAAAATCTAGCTTTATTAAGTGAATTTCCCAAGACCATATGAGGAGACATCTCATTCTCTTAACCAATATATGATATTCTAACTACACCCTCCCCACCCCGCTCACCAAGAGCTGGATTACTAGATTCTAAAGTATGAACAATATAACCTAGGAGCCCAACATTTGACAAATCAATAATAATAGGGATAGATCTGAAGGCCATATTAAGAAAATAGAACTTGGACCTAACTCAACCCCGAAAGTTTGCTTCAGATATGAGAATTGCCAAAGACTATATGAGGAGACGACAACTATTCTCTCAACCAATTTGAGACATTCGAACACAGATGATAAATATTAAAGCCAGTAAGTACAGAAAATGCAATGTTGGTAAGGGAACATGAATCAAACTTCATATACCAGTCATTCTCAGTGGTGAATTTATGCTTTCGACCAAAGATAGGACTATTAACCAAGGAAGTGAAAAACTGAAACAACATAGCAATCAAGACAACCACAATATCAGCTGAGCGGTTAAAGTAAACTCACCTCAGGTTCTGCAACCCCCACCACAGACAATAACAATATTTAGACACGAATTTCATGGAGTAAATGATGCCAGACGACAAAGCCTGATCAAAAATCCCAAAATCAAATGGTGAGTCATCACTATTTGCAGGGCAAGCATCGTTTAAAACTGAGTCACTTATGCTGCTCCAACTATTATAACCCGTCATGTACTGATTGCCACAGTACAAGAAATCAGTGTTACATGTTGTATTGTGTTTGCAAGCTCGCTGCCAGCATGTATCGTAGCGTTCCACAGCTAGCAAGTACCAAAAAGACCCAACTATCTGTAAGGATACATACAGAAGGAAAGTAAAAAACATGTCTTTTGAAGCAGAAAGAAGATCATGATCGTACATTTGGACCTAAAATTCTAGCCTGTCATCTCTCCACAGCGATAAAAAAAGGTGTGAGAGTCAACAAAGACGAACAGATAAATGAACAATATTCACATGATCCATGCAGTTGAGAAATGTGCATAGGCTCATAGATCTAAAGAAGCCATTAGGACATAAAAACATTCTGAACTTTCAACTTACAATAATCAGACCTACACACACCGTGCAAAATACTTTCATAAGTGAACCATCCCAAATTCCAACTCAGGAAACATGTTAAAATGCAAATAATATATGTTACAAGTGAACCATTGGTCAACATAACCAGAAATTGAACTGGAAACACAGAGTACTGTCTTTTTTCCAATTACGATAAGAAAATGAAAGCACTCTAGGCCTTTCGACCCTCCCTACCCCAATCTATACTTGGCTAGCCCAACTTCCCTTGCATAGACAATAGGAAAAGAAAACAAGTGACACAGAAACCGACAAACAAATAAAACACACAAAAATATCATATAGAGTAAAACAGATAGCTTGTGAGCCATGACATCTAACACTTCAGCAATTTGATGAGTGGCTTACATGACTAGCAAGCATGTACAATAGCAAATAGGCCGCAGCACCAGCCCATGCTGTTTCAGCAAAGACGCCAGTGGTCCTTTTCAATTCTGAAGTTAGGGGTATAACTCTGACAAATCTGGGAATATACTGAAGCAAGATGATGTAAAGCAAAGCTTGCTTTGTAGCTAGGACATCAGAACCTGTTGAGCTCTGCAGGAATCTCCACACCACAATCTGCATAGATGCATAAAAAGAATAGTGAGTTAGAATACATAAATCTACCGAATGATAAGCAGTTGTATGCTCTGATTCAAAAAATAAAAAAGTTTAAGCAGAAGACTAAACCCACATAAAACATTCTATGACTGCCCTAACACATGCAGAATCAGGGAACACATAAGATCAGCAAGAACCTTTAAAAGAGAGTTTATGATGTAACATGACGGAAACCGTAGTCCGGTATCTTTTTCTGATCTGTGACCATCAGAGGCATGGTAGATTACTAAAGCGAATAAAATTTCATACTGAGAAATATCAAAGAAATATAAAACATCTCTTTTAACCTGAGGCAAGGGAAGCACAGCAAGAAAGTCGATGATAAAATAAAACCGCAAGTATCTTTTAGCAATCTGTGCAGGATCTATCACAAGTTCACCCCGTCCAAAAACTCGAGATGACGGTGCAATATAAGCCGTGCGAAACTGAAGAGCCATGTGAATAAGATAGAAAGCATCAATCACTGTACGTAGGGTAGTGGCTATGACAGATAGCTTCCTATCAATCTGAAGGCAGTTTGACTTATTATCAAAAACTGGAAGATAGAAAAACAGTGGATCCACAGACACGGCTAGAATACATGATACAACAAACAGTTTGTTCCATAACAGAAGGAATTTATCTTGAGGGTCAAAAATCTTCTTCTCTGAAACTTTCAGATCTTCAGGAAATACAGCCCGAGAGACGCCAAATCCCAGTGATCGACCAATTGATATAAGTCCTTCAGATCCTTTTTTCACTCCTCTCTTAAAAGACCTTGATGGACTGCTAGTAGCATGGCCTGAACGTTTTAAACCCTCAATGTTGAAGCCACATGTATTTGTTGTTAGTGATGCGGAAGGAGAAGATAATCTGGAATCCAAGTCATCCAACCTAAACCAAAATGTGAAGAAGCAATATTTTATGTCAAAAAGAAGCGAAGATAATCAGGGAAGAACAATCAACAGTGACAAAATTGTAATAATTACACTGTTAATGTTAAGTCTCCTCATTCATCAGAATTAAGTTACTATACTGGAAAAATATCATAGCTGCTTCATTGTCTTTAACTACTAGACCTGACAATCCTTCAACTCTTCAAATATAATAGTAAAAGCCTAGAAATAAACATGTAAGCCAATAAAGGTACTATGTGAACCAAACCATGTATATCCCACCACTTTTTCAACAGCTAGCACCTGAAAACCCGCCCATTCCCTAGGCAGTTCACCTGCTGTTTCATGTCACACAGCCATCAAGCATCGGCATAACCAATTCATCCAATCACCCTTGATCTTTTCAAGCATTCATACCAAATTAATGTGAGATATTGTATATAATATGGAATTAATCCCCTTATCCAACAAAAAACTATTTTTTTTTGGTTGATAACCATAGTGTCTGGGTCAGCATGCGTGCACCTCTACTAATTCCACAAGATACTTGCTACCTCCCAGAGTTACATATGGGAAGAAATCACCTAGTGTTTCTAGCTAAGCTGAGATTTGAACCTGGGATCTCATGGTTCTCCTCCCCCTCCTCCCACTTCATTGACCACTACGCCACACCCTTGGATGCAGAAACTAACTCATTTTCAATAGTATTATGCCTAACTTAACCTCCGAGAGTAGGTAAAAGATACAAGTGAAAGACAAGATATTTAGACTCATAAGATGAGATGAGGAAAATCAAGTGAAAAGAAAAGAAAATTAATAACCTTAAAGGAGATAAATTCTAGTACCTTACAAACTTCTCCCGCTGCCCCCCAAGATATTGGGACTTGGAACCACAGTCGAACATCTTGTACAGTAAAACACATATACAGTCACTGCAGCGGAACATGACATTTCAAGTTAATCATAGAGTAGAGAATAAGCTACAGAGGGGAGTAGAAGTTTGAAAATGTGTGAGAGCAATGTCTCTTGGTGTTTGTTTATTTACTATACATTATAGCCTTCTTAGAAATGATCTCTAATAACGTTAATTGAGGGACTCTAATCCCATTGATAATGTGACACCAACCCTGATTCTGTGGATAATGGAATGAGACTTTCCAATTCTAGTCCCTCTATATGGTAACAATAATTACATGATTAGTATTGTTGGATAAGTACTCCAAAACCTTGTGACCATCCGCCACTTTATGCCACAAAAACTCCAAAACATTTAAACAACTGCTGGCAGGATGCCTTGCATCTTATATTTTCATTCAATTTCAACAAAACCAACAGGAGATGAAAATGCGTGAAATTTGTTTCCCGTGTGAAAATTTTCAAAAAAGAACATAATAAGTTAAATGTAATGACCATTTCTGTTTCTTTTGCCAAAACAATGAGAACGGCCAAATTAGGAAAAGTTTAGGATAATGAAGAAGGTAATTTGAACAATCTTTTTTCCAACATACAATTTACTTATGTATTTGCTTCAACAATTCCACCTAGCAATATACTTCTCTTTTAGTTTGTCCTCTTTTTTGGGCGGAAGGATGGATAGATGATGAGTATGGATTAGTCATCATGGATATGAAGACGGTCAACTAGATTCAAAGTGCTTTGAAGACTTTTAGAAGATCAATGAAAGAAGCATGGAAGGTCAACAAGGTGACTACATTTAAATTGCGAATTGGCTAGGCAAAATAATTTCCTTATTTTCATTAGTTAGTTTTTGTTATAACAATTGATGTTTACGCTCCTTTTTGTGAGTTTCGGGGAAGATCCTATTATCTCCCCAATTGAACCCTCTTGATAACTTGGGTAAGCATTCCCTTATATGAGTTCAATATCCCTTCTCCCTTGAATTACAATCATTTGATTGGATGCTAAAACTATTTGCTTTTATTTATTTGATTAAATCATTTCTAACTTCTATCTCTCTTAGTTTCTATCTCGTCTTCCTATTTCCTATCTAGTATTGATTATTGATGTGATAGCTTGAGTCTCATATCACATCAATAGAGGGGCTGGCAAGAGGCAATGTTATTAAACCTCTCTATTGTCAGTCGCATAACCACGAAGCTTGATTTATTACCATGCCTAAGTTAAACAGGGAGGCGATCTGCAATTCAAAGTTACGGAGACTCTACCACTGATTGAAGAGTCACTCTAAAATGTCTTACCTTGGATGTTGAGATGGTTGATGCAGATATTGAGATGGTTGATGCAGATAAGAAGACTTGGTTATATCCATATGATAGATTCTTTAGAAAGTCATGTGCTAAAACATCTTAGCCCCACTTTCACAGAAGTTGCCATATATGACTAGAGTTTCTGCAGTCAAGTAAATAGCCTTGGCTCCAATTCTGTTAACCACTTAACCTGAGTTCTAAATAGTCGATAATAGCATCAAGCTAAGTGGTCAAATTTCCTATATTTATATCCATTTGAAGTGATGCTGCAATTAAATTAATGGAATGGACCAATGGTATTATTCTCCTTCTTCACTCAAACTTGAGTTGGTGCCTGGCCCCATTGTTTTTATCTCTCAGTTCCCTCTTCAGCTCTTGATCCACCGTCAAAGTAGGGTAATTATCTTCTTCGGTGGTTTAGCTTTCTCACCAAGCTATTTCATCTCAGAACACGTAACAGTTTCAGAGCATAATGACTTCTAGCCTGTTTGCCTAAGCTTTTGGAAGGCCAAAAGTGCTTATTTTTCCAAAAAAGTGCTTACTTTGAAAAAATGAGGTGTTTGACCAAGGTTTTGAGAGAAAATAAGTGCTTGTAGGGATTAGCAGAAGCTAAAAAAAGTAGCTTCTCCCTGAAAGCACTTTTGAGAAAAATACACTTAGAAGTACTTTTTAAAAAGTTGACTAAACACTAATTGCTGCTTTAAAATATTTTTTAACTTTATTGGCCAAACACAAACTGTTTCTTATTAAAAATGCTTTTTTGAAAGCTGCTAAAAGTTAAGACTCTTGGCAATTAAAAGTTAAACCAACGTAGCTATCGCGGAAAGTATACAAACTTCAAGCAAAAGAAAAAGAAGGTTTGCATTTTGGAAATATCAATTGCAACTTGAAGATGCAAATTCTCCAGATACTAACTCAGATACCCACTAACTAAAATCCCTTAGCTCAAACATCGATTTACTACAATTTGGTACTACAGTAGTAAAGCCTAACCACCCCTCCACCCTCTTTTCTTTTTTATCTCATCTACCCTCTTCAATTGTTTTTGATAGAAATTACCCAAATTTGGACAAATTCTAAATCTCAATATCAATTTAACAAATTATAAAATTTCAGAATACTCACCATGTTGACTGATTTCAGATGAAGCCCATATATTTCTACAACAAAGTTCTAACATCAATAAGACAAAATCCTTTTCATCTCTACACTAAATGACACATCCCCTTTGGATGTAACACATCAAGATTGAATTTTTAGTCAAACCCTTTTGATTTAATCCATCACGATTGGATTTTTTTATCAATTTCAGATGCAAAATTTGCATGTGAACAGATAAATTTAGTTCAAGAAACGAATAGATTGTAGCATAATGAACAAAGTAGTAAAGAAAAGGGTCCCAATATCTAGAAAACAGAAACAGAAACCACAGTCGATTAGAGTATAGATCAGAGAAAAAGGACTTACAGTTGAAGTCTTGAGAAATTAATTCACAGAGATAGGCTAGGAAGAACAAGAAGAAGAAGAAGAAGAAGAAGAAGAAAACAGTGGGATGGTGGGGTTAAGAGAGGAACAAAGATAAGTCAAAATATATCTAAAAATTGTACTCATAGCTCAAAAGTGAGGAACAGAAAACGCAGCAATCTACAGACTTGGGAAAAGTTGGCAAAAATGACAGCTTCCAAACCCCCCACCCCCCCACCCCCGATCCCTTTCCACCCCCACCCAACCCCTACCCTACTTTCCCTCCCACCCACCCAAGGCAACAAATACCCCCCAACTTTCTATATTTTCATTTTTCCTTTATTTTTTTTGTAAGTGTCAGTTTGAGTTAGCCTGGACCGGACGAATGGGCCGGGCGAATCTGGATTACCGGAATCCGGACTCGGGCCGGGATGTCCCATCCCATTGGCCAGCCTTATGAGCTCACTATAATACAGTTAAACTCGTGTAGCATTCATTTGTCTGAATGTTTTTTAGTTGCTATGATAAATATTATTATAAAAATATATAATATAATATAAATTAATATAAAAAATTGATTCTACAGTATTATAAAGAATAATCATAATAGATAAATTTGTCTATAATTGATAACCATTTTTAAGTATTAAAATTAATTTTATAAATAAATATAATTGTGTATATGAATAAAAGTGTGAATAAATATAATTGTAGGGCAAAGAATGAACATGAACAGAGAGGAAGTTAGAAGTTTGTTTTGAAAAAAAGTAATTTGAGAATTAAAAAATAAAATAAAATAATATATATATATATATATATATATATGAGGATAAAATAATTAAAAGAAAATTGATCAAACTAAAATATTTATGAGATGAAAAATCATTAGTTGAGGATGATCAATATTATAATTAAGATTATTTATTTCATCTTTTATACGGCTAAAATTTATCGTAGTTTAGCTAATAAGATAATCACTAGGGTTTTATATATATATATATTTTTTTTAAATGAATGTGCAGTATATTAATATCTGATTAAAATTGAATACGCTAGAAATTTCATATTAAAAGATAAGAATGATCATATATTAATATAGCTTGAATTTGAGACACCTAATAAAAAATTAAGGAAATTTAGAAATATATTTTACAACAAACTCAATTTGTTCCATCCAAAATAGTTTGTACCCTTAGTATAATTCAATTTAAATATACACAAAATGATCATTTTCTCCTATTTTCTCTTTTCCTTGAAGGGGTTGTTTGATTTGGAAATAAATTATTTGGGGATAATTAATTTCGAATTTAGTAATCTCGAGATTGTTATTCTATTTTTAATGAGAAACAAGGAATGAATAGTTTCAAAATTAATTTTTGGATGGGTTTACCCTACATTGGGTTTGAATAAAATCTCGAGATAACTATCATACTAGGTTACATATCAATGATTACAGTGTTAACACTATAATCCCAAGATAAATTATCCTAAATTCTATCGCAATCAAACGTGGAATAAAATCATTCAAAAATTAATCATGAGATTATTTATCTCTTATTCCACATTAAAGATAGGATAACAATCTCGAAATAACTAAACCCGAAATTAGTTATTGACTGTCCTACTGTCAATATTTCTCTGCACTTTTTTTTTGCTTTGGTGATTGGAAAAAAAAGAAAAAAAGAGAATGCAAAAAATTCCTTTTAAAATTAAATTATACAATTGAACATATTATACTTTCCCGATGTCTTAATTTATGTGTCACATTTTTCATTTTAGTCAATTTAAAAAAAAATAACACGTTCTTATATTTAGTAATAATTTTTAATTTTGAAATACTCATTTCACCCTTAATGAGATGATTAATACCTACACAAACATCTATGACTTGTTTTAGATCACGAGTTTCAAAAATCTTCTCATATTTCTTAAATTCCGTGTCCAATTTAAAAACATCACATATATTAAAACGAATTTAGACCACTAGTTTCAAAAATCTTTTCACATTTCTTGCGTATCAATAATTATTAAATAAATTAACCCGTAATTGTCTTTTATGTGATTTAACCCTACCAATATTTTTACGTTATCCATATATATAAAAGTTCAAACTTATACTTTTTAGAGGTACAAAGGAGCGTAGTAGATACATATTCGATAGAATTCAATTATTTTAGTTTAAACTTTATCTTTATATTTTAAAAAATCTATTTCATATGTATATTAAAATCGATAAAATTAAAAATTGTGATTCAAGACGTATAAATTAAAATTTCTGACTCTACCTCGGATTCGAAGAATGAGATGCTATAAGTTAGGGCATACAATGAGATTCATGTTTGTTGGCCAGATTTGGGTCAGTTAAGTTAGAGGGAAACATGTACTGGATTAAATAGAAAGGATAATTAATCTCCATATTATAAGGCATAGTATATTAGTAAAATAATCATGTTGCAGTTTGAGGATCTGATTATGATTAAAATAATTAGACATTAAAGATCTAAACATAAAGAATTATCGGAGAATCTTAATAGTTCAGTTGATTGGCTATTTAAATTTCGATTCTCTACTTCGTGAGACGGAGAAGTGAACTGCCCATCCTTTCAATCCGGCTGTCAAAGACTCAATATTAGAGACCTTGTATTATAAATTAAAATCAAGTCATATAAATTAATAGTTCAATTGATTAGCTACCTAAATTTCCACCTTATTGATGAGCATTTGATTCTCCAATTTGGGAGACGGAGAAGTGAACCGCCTATCATTTCAATCTGGTTCTCAAAAAATTAATATGAAAGACCTTGTATTATATCTAGAAATCGAGTCCTATAACAAAAAAATGTTTGATTGTTAGGTGAATGTTAGTACGATTGATTGGTTACTTAAATTTTTACCTTATTAATGAAGGTTCGATTCCCCGTGTCTTGTAATGTCTATCATTTCAATCCAGTTGTTTGATTGTTAAGTAAATCTTAGTAGTTCAGTTGATTTATTACCTAAATTTTCACCTAATTAGTGAGGATTCGATTCCCCGCCTTGTAATGTCTGTCATTACAATCCAGCTCTCAAAGACTCAACATTAGAGACCTTGTATTCTAAATAGAAATCGAGTCCTACAACAAAGGATTGTTTGATCATTAGGTTAAAATTATGCATATATTAATTATACATAAATTATAACGCATTCATTATTTCTTTGAATATTCGATTTGTTGTATCAGAAATTAATATACATTATATGATTTATTTTTGGAAAAATATATATTTACAATAAAATATTTGATGTTTTAAAAAATGAGGCAAGGCAAGATATATAGTTGGCATGTTAAAGCACTACAATTAAAGACATAAATTTAAGTGTGAAATGACAGCAGATAAATTTGTAATTTAAGTTGTTTTATCAATGTATTACTAGTTCTATGTATTAGTTGTTTCATCTTTTGCCCAGATACATGTTTTATTTCTGACAAATTGTAAAATGATAACCAAACACCATATTTAGTGTGCTGACTTTAATACAAAACAACTAAAATGCTGCCAAACATAATACTCCCATTAATTATATTATTTTAATACATGAATAACTTTCTTCCTAACACGCAACCAAACAACCTCGAAGTCATTACTCAATCCTCACTCAATATATCTCTTATCATTCAAGTTTAGTAGTCATATCCAAAAGAATCAAAACAGAATTAAAGAGTTCAAGTTTTATGCGCTGACAGTATAATTTCTTTTACGTTATTAGTGTAATTTAACCGAGCTATTATATGTTATAGGTATGTTTTCCACGTTATATATTAGACTTGATAAGGAGATTTACCTTTTTCGTTGAAGGTCAATTTAACCTGATATTGTAAAAATCACTTGCAACATCAATGCACAGAACAAAAACTCGATGAACAATATTAGTAGCAGCCCTATACAATCGAGTAATGGCGCAAAACGCAACCTTCTGATGTAATGGCAATTGAGAAGAGGCCTACTACCAATTCCAACAAAAGAGGACAAAGCCAATGTTCACCTTTTTCAACTCTAAATAGATCTTTTTCCTTTTTTATCATCCAGTCATATGAGTATACAGAACCAGGTTCATATCCTTTAAGCCTGAATGAAACTGCCCACAATGTGACAAGTTCTGCAAAAGAGGGTATATAGCAGAATTTCAGGTGAAAATGATCAAGGCAATAAAAGCGTCGATTGATATTATGGAGTCATCCAACGGTTTAAACAGTTAACAGTTATATTTGATAGGGCGTGGTTGGAAGTAGAAAAATTCGTTTACTCCAAGGCAAAATCAGAACATCCAACACAAAGAACCAAAACAATGTAGTAGACAACACAAGTAAAACTACTGCAAACCATAAGAGAAAAGAAAACCTCCAAACGCTTCTCATATTTTCCCCCTCTTTCCTCCCCAAAGTACCCAGTACACGGGTTACGCTAGAAATTCAAGGGGGTGAAGCAACTGCATTTCCAGTTCCTTTTTTTTCAGTTCAAATATTGTCCAAGTGTGTGCTTAATGTGGACGGGAAGCATAATGATGACATCATAGGAAACATGTTTCTGTAAATGTAGGCTTCAAACAGAGGGAGAGCAATCATTTGCAAAAATTGAATTTTGTCTTGTACCTCATTCTTTCTTTTCTTTTCTTTTTTCCAAAAAAGAGAGACTTAATAAAAATATATGTAGAAACGTGATGCTGTAAAGAAAGGTATAGATCAGGTGAACCATTTTCATATTGCAAAATATTAAAGGACAGAAGCTCAACTATAGGAGGACAAACTGCTAGGAAAGCATACCTGTACATGCACATATTCCCTGAAACCTTACTTTCGATGCTTAGGTGAAAAAGATAACGGAAAGTACATGCTGAATAGATCCCTCAGCCTTGATGAACGAGCACATCCTTTATCACATTCCTGGCTTCACTACACAGTACATCTGAATTATTACCTTTTAAAGGCTGGTGGACGACAACTTTAACTAATCCTGGATATACTCTACCCTCCAGCCCTGCTGGCATTATTCTGCCTGTTCCGCTAATAGTAATTGGAACCACAGGCACTCCAGTTTTGGCAGCAACACTAAAGGCACCTTTCTGCACCACCAGCAAGAAAGAAATAAATAAGAGCTAAACAGAAGGCCAGTACGCCTTTTACAAGGTTTATTTGCAATAAATTCCGGTAACCAATGACCTGAAAAAAGGATTACCAGAATATGGTACCATGAGTAGATTGTGGCCTTATGCATAACAGCTAACGCATCAAGGCCTTCAAAATTACTTTCAACATTAATTACAGGTCTATACTGGGTTGTATTCAAAAGATTTCTTTGCCCACTATTTCTTCTTGCAGTCTACAAGCTGAAATCCCTATACAAACACACAAGATGGGGGAAAAAAAAAAGAGGGGGGAGGGTTTGCTGCTGGATGTTGGGGATAAAGACATATCTGAAGATAATATTTTTTCTATTCTAACAACAAGCTACCTAGTGAATTGGAAACGTTCCGAAAGCTTATGCTGTTTTCTTCTTTATTGGAGGGGTAGAGGGTGGGGGTGATAGGAGAGTAGATGGAACAGAGAGGGGGAACATAAGTTGTTTGGACATGGATCTTACCTTGAAAGGGCCTAACTTTCCATCTTTACTCCGAGTACCCTCGGGGAAGAAAAAGACGGATGCCCCCTTCTTGACTAGATCTATGCAACGCTTGAGACATTCCTGAATTCATAAAAGCTAATAAGAAAGTAGAAATTTCAACCTGGCAATAGGATTCAAACCCATTTAAATAATGTTAGAATTGTTGACATACAATTGAATAACTTAAAAGACTCAGTATTGCCATGAGGATATTTGTCATTAACCACATCAAAGAAAAAATACCAATTGACTTCTGCTGTCCATGCGCCTTAATGGAATCAGACCCATCAGATACATGGCCCATCCAATAATAGGAAATAGGAAAATTGCAGTCTTGCTGATGAACTTGAAGTTTCTCCCAAGAGTAAGTAATGTATATATGTCCAGAAAGCTCTGATGGTTGGACACATATACCGCAGGAGTATCTGGAGAAGGAAGATTCTCCAAGCCCTCAAACTCAACTCTATAAAATGGAGTAATGGTCAAGGTTGCCCATGTCTTGGCAACAAGATGGTGAGCCTTTCTGCGATATCGATCAAACAACAGTACAAAAGGATGTTGCACCAGCATGAGCACGAACAAAAAGATGGCAGAGAAAGCAGTGACAGCGTAAAAGCAAATCGCTCTTACTTTTGACCTCAACTCTAGTTCTGTAAAAGAGAAGACATATCTCTGTAAAAGCAAGTCAAAGTGAATAAAAGAGATGGTAAAACAATTTTGAAATGCACCTGACAGTGGATAAGCAGCACCAGCTGAGCTGGTATTAGCAAGTTCGGACCTAGCAATAATGTCTCTCAATGATCTATATTGTCTATAAAAGCTATTATTTCCATAACCGATATTATACTTCTTTTGTTGGGGGAAAGAGTGGAGGGAGACACGTGCTTGTCTACTTGTGCCAAAAGCTGTACTGCCAGGGACGGCGTCTGCACGAAACAAGCAAATTCAATTAGGAGATCACTAGCTGTTCAACCTCCAGCTTGACTGATACGGATTAGCAAATTAAAACCAGGATAACTATTCAACATCAAATACCAAAATAGAACAAAGAGTATGTGGGGAAATTCCAACCGAATAATCCATCAAAGAAAATGAAGACTTATTTGGAAAGCCAATCAAGTCAACAAAAGAAGAGTCAGTATCTCCAGTGTCTGAAAATAGAAGCGACCAAGCGCAAGAAAATTGATATCCGACCGAGTATGTTAGCCGCCCAAGATTAGAACCAACTTTACTATCTTTTTTTTTCTGATGAATAACCTTCCGTTTCTTCTCAAACCAAACAAGACAATTTTAAGGTGGTAGTTGTTTCTGTTTTGCAAAAACTAAGTCTGGATTTCTTTCCAGTTTTTGCAAAAACTGTTTTATCTGATGGAATTTTTGCAAAAACAGGCAACCATGTTTGGAATCTACACAGTCTTTTTAATCTTGCAAAAACGAGTTCTGCAAATCTGAGTTTGGAAACTTCCAACATAAGTTAACTATTTTGCAAAAACTCCATCAAACAAATAAGTTTTGTAGAAACTGCAGAAATTTTTTTTCCAAACCCAATAGCTCTCTCTTTCCTAGCTTATAGAAAAGAAAGGCTCTTCTCTTTTTTTGGGGGGGATAACCGAGATACCCCCGAGGGCCAGTGGCGCAAAGTTCGGAACTCGGCAGGTAATAGGTCTGCCCCTCTAACCTTCTCCACTTGAAGAACAGGCTATTACCTTCCTCATTCACTATGAACTCATTTCTTCAATAGTATTTAAAATTTCCTGCGTATGTGGTTGAAGGGTTGGCACTGGCAGGGCAGTCCAAGCATGTGGATGCAAGTATAAATCAGCATATTCACATCAAAATGCAGATGATTAATGAACCTGGTAGTTCATCCTTTTGGCTAAACCAATCTCATTTCCGTAAGATGACTAAGAGATTTCAAATCATTTCTGATCGCCTTTTTTAATTAGCAAGTCATAAGCTTAACTGAGACCACTCTCCGTGAACTACAGAAGTTATCTCCTTTTCTATGACATAAATACCAAAAGTAGGAGTAAACAATCTGACTAGGATCCAATCTCAGACATATTAGTTCTAGCATTCCTAGGGCATGGGATATATGAACCCACAAATTCAGTTTTGAATCTTCAGAAAAGGGACCAGATGCTGTCTCGGAGTCACTTAGAATGATTAGGGAACCGACTAGATCAAATGACCAAAAATAGTTTTAGACAGTAGCTATTTTGCATTTTTGTCTGTTCACGATGTAAAGTGACTCATGAGATCCATTCGACAGGAAAACAATATTTGACTATAAAAACTTACAAAAATTTGTATTCCTCCAGACTGATTGCCTTAATGACGAGCAACAGGAGTAGTTTCCATGGCTAGCAGTCAATTGCTGAAATGAATTGTTGATAACAAAGTCAATCAGACCAGTAGAATGATATTCTCTTGTTCATTTATAAAGTTCTACACCTCTCTTGTACTGGCACAACAAATAAAACAGGAGACTGAAGTTAGGTACAGAAAGGATTTGCCTAGCTTTTGAATGAAAACAAATTGTCAACGGCATTGTCAACTGGTGCAGTCATAGTAAATTTGGACTATTGATTTATTCTTTCCCTTTTACAGAGTCATGGGCAGAGGGATCTACCCAGCTTTCTGAAGAAATGGCAACTGTGACCTCTTAGACAGCTTTATCATTACATCAAACAACTTTATCAAGATGTTATCAAATATGGTAAAGGACTGACAATGGTTGCTGGTAGAAGCGACATTGATGTACCATCACAAAAAGCTTCTCTTCAATGTTTTAAGCTTCAGACAGGTCTCCATAAACGACAATAGAGAGAATAACGGTTTTGTCCTCTTCTGCAGATGTTGGAAAAGATGGAAATACAGAAGGGGTAGGGAAGGTGCCAGATTTTGCAGAAGATAAAAGAGAGTTAAAGGGACAAGGAGAGACTTCAAGAACCTAATAGCTTGCATTTGTTTTGGTGAAGGCTTTAAGAGAAACAAAAAGTATAATGCACAAAATCCTATTCCTAAACAATACATGTTTCTCTTATCCATCAATAATGCCAAATGTTAGAAATCAAGCTCGGGCATAAAAGCCACTTGAGCTTGCGTTGTTCAATCCCTGGGCAGCCATAGTAGCAATGCTGCAGTTTACGTATTTAAGCATTTCACAAATTATAAGATAACATGTCGGCAATTCTGCAGATTCTGGATTTTACACGTATAAGATCACATGCTAGGTTTGACTGTACTTTTCCTTTTGGTTTTTATTCAGTATAAATGTTGAGCTGAGAAGAATTTAAATGGTATCATATAGCCGACCCAACTTGTTTGAGAGTAAGGCCATATTATTGTAGTATAAACTCCGACCCAACTTGTTTGAGACTAAGGCATATTATTGTAGTATAAATTCCCTCTTCCATGAATAACATTGTTAAAGCATATATTGATTGACTGAACCTATTTTGAAAGAGTAGTTTTCCTCAAGTGGACAACTACTCCCATCGATTTTCTTCTCAGACACACATAATCCTTTAGATCTATTAATTCCTGTATTTGGTTTAAACTTACTGATTCAATGTAGAACAGTGAATAACCCAAATCAACAGCAGCTACACAGTTCAACATTTCAAAAAAAAAGAAAAAGAAAAAAGGAATATTATACAAACAAAACTGGAATCGGCAACACTACTGGTGTTTGCAACCCTAAACCAATGCTTTGTTCTTATTAATATTTCACCCGAAACAACAGAATTTCAAATATCAACCAAAATTCACAAAATAAAAAAAACACAGTACAGTGACGAAAAATCTAGCAACTCTTTTCTCTATCAATAAGCTCAAACAAAATCAAGACAAAAAAAATTAATAATAAGGAATAAGAAATTACTGGATATAGAGACGGCGATAGCGACAGCGATAACTTCCCTTCCTTCTTCCCTGAGCCAAAAATTTAAGAAAATAAAATCAAATCACAATGTGGATCAGAAGAAACTTCACATGATTTCACAACGCATTTATGCATTAAACGAGCTATAATGAATATGAAAAAAAATCAGAAAAATAGAAAAAAAAATTGAGAGAGTGAATTTACTTACAGGAATCGAGCGGAGGTGATTGAAGGAAGTGAAAATTGTTGAATTTTGAGTGACAAGAGACTTCCATAGTATTGTTCGTTCGTCGGAAGATTATCCGAAGAGCATCGGAGAAGCTACTGATTGAGAATTGGAGAAAGGGGAAAAAATATGAGCGGTGGGTGTTATGAAGAACACTTTGGGAAGAGTGATTATGCAATTAGATTAAAATTAAAAAAAAAAAATGAAGAGATAAAAAGAAATATTTAAAGTATTATGATTTTTTATATTTTATATTTTTTATTATTAAATGCGTGATTTTTTTATCGAAATTATCAATTAATATTTATTGATAAACACTTAAGCGATCAGTTATTTCTTTTTACTACCTAAATGATAGTGATATTTCAAATAAAAAAAGTGAATAATTGATGGTTGAAGTTTGTTTTGATAAATATTTGGTGATAGTTCAAATAGAAAAAATAAATACCTGATAATTCAGATAGAAAAATTAAGAAAATAAAATATTTTAGATATGTTTTTAACCCTTCATTTAGAAATAAACAACTGGGATATTCATCTTTTATTTTTAGTTTTTAAAGAAAGTAAAATGCTAACTAACAAATATATTTATCACCAATAATATGACGTAATGAATGAAGTTGCTTCTGTGTTAATTAAAGATTTTGATTTTGAGGTTTGGGTATGATAAAATTCTTAATAGGGAGAGCTAGATTTGAATAAATCCTATCCAACGCGAATTTGAATTAGTCGACCTCAAATATGAATATCAAATATCGAGTAAGAAACCAAAAAGAGAAAAACTAAACACATGGCATACATTAGACATGCTTTCAAGGAGTTGGCACAAAAGGACCATTTCATATCTTTTTGGCCAAAAAAATTTGTTAAGAGTCCATGTTGAATATGAAATATGTAATTCGTCTTTTTTATGAATTTGGACAATTTTTGATCTATGAGCTAAATTTAGATGATGAGTTAAACTCAAGATTTATTTTTTAATATGCTGTCAGAGTTAGATTCACCGTAATTATGTATTCAACCGATATCCCACATCGGATATGAGATAAGTAAATGATCTTTTTATATAAATTTGAACAATCCTCACCCTATGAGCTACCCTTTGGGGTGTTGAGCCAATGAAATTGAGTTAGACCTAAAATTCAATTCTTAATAAAATTAACACTACATGACTCATAATCATTTTTCTTTAAAATAGCAAAAAACATTAGTCCTTTGGATCAACCACCCATAAATTCTTATCCCGATAAATTCGCAAGAAGTTGTGGTCTGATTCACCTAATAAGTTTGTATATATTTATTTGCATTGATATTCATTAGTCCATATTCGCCTAATAAATTGTTATATACATTGGTCCGTAATTATACAATAAATAAATAAATATTTGTTAGCATTAGTAATTTTATAAACAATAAAAAAAAACTTAAAATTAAAATTATTTTTCTCTTTCAACAAAAAAAATCATGAAATGAGAAACTGAAACATGGAATCGCTTTACAACAACTTCAACCCAACGAGTGTCACTCATGAACTCATTTCTTTTAATTTTCATTCGGTGTCTGATACTCGTATTAAAGTTTCGTTTTTCATGTTCGATATTTATATTAAAATTTTATTAAACTCAATTTATGTATTACAAGAATCATTTTCGGGGACAACACTTCTAGCATGATTCCCCATTATTTCATCAAATCCCTAATTCGATTTGCTAGATATTGCTTCTTTTTTTTTTTATTTTCAATTAAATCTTCTTGTTACTAGATTTTCTATAGGATAAATTATATGCAAAAAATTTTATTCTTTTCCTCTACAGAGAAACATTTCTTCCACTAAAAAAATACCTTCTTCCCCTATTCTCTCGAATTCCAATTATTTTCTACTTTATTTTGCTAAATATATATTTTACTAAAAACATGTTAATTTTATCTAAAAAATATATGTACATACCAAATTTTCAAAATATAAAAACATCTTGAAAAATATTTGATTTAACTTAATTAATTATATACATGAATCATCGAGGTGTACTGTAAAATGAAGTGGGGGCATACATTTGATTTCGTATTATTAAATTTTTCAATTTTTTCGGTTATTTGATTGCGTTATATTAAAAAAAAATGTGAATTTATATTTGAATGAAAAAAGAAAAATTATTATAAAGAATGAGATGTGATAATATCAAATCATTTAAATATCTTTTTCTAAATTCATTTTATATGATTAAAATAATAAACAATATTAATGAGATATAGTCAAATGCTCCTACTCTCTTATAAAAATACAATAAAACAATTCAATAAGAATAGATTTGCACGTCTAATATCATAATAAAAAATAAATATAAGTATTATTTAATGCTAGTTAATTTTTTTATTGATAGTGTATCAAGAATAGAAATGTGTTATATATTAAACATAATATATATTTAACTAATTACTTTATATCCATTTATGATTTTGTGGTCCTTTATAAATTTATTTTAGTTTTATATTTATTTTACAATCAGTCTTCATTTTTAGATTTGAAAAAATCAATATATTTTTTTCGTTCGAATTTATAAATGATCATGAGACGTTGTTTTCTCCAAGAGCGAGGGAGGGTGCAATATATTTGTAATATAAAGTGAAGCATCATTTATTTCTTAGTATATACTAAATCCACTATTATATATCGTGTCATGCACGATACATCAAGGAATTATTTCCTTATACAAAAAAACTTTAAAAAAACACTGAAAATTTAAAAAAAAATTAAACAGTTACCATGCATGTAATATTTTTTTTTTAAAAAAAAGCACTTGAATACGTAACATCGAAGGAATTACGTATCAGTGTATTAAGAAACTTAAAAATTCGTTACGTTATCAATTTATATAATTAGTTGCGAGGGCGAGTGTGTTCTGGAGTAGAAGTTCCCGTGACGACTCTAGCAACGTCCATGGCACTCGCCTCGGGCTTTTTCTTGGAATACAAGGTGAAGTACGCGAGCGTCATTGCCACAGCAAAGCCGCCTACGGCGGCTCTGACCGGGCAAAACGGCATCCTGCGTGTCTGGTTGAGCACTTCCGTGTTCATGTTACTTGCTGAAGGCAACTTGGGTGACGCCTGATTACCCGTGACCGCGGCAGTCGCGGCCCCGGAAACTTGCTGCCCCATAGGCGGCGCCGCTATACTAGGCGCCTTGATGGTGGTGTGCGGCTGCCCCGGTTGCGGCGCCGCCCTTACTCTGGATGACTTCAAGTTTTCTTGTCCAACCATTTTTATTTAACTAAAGTTTTCTTTTTATTATTGTTGAAAATTGATTATTATTATTTTTTAGGTGAGTTTTGGATGTGTTTTAAGAGTATAAATAGTGAAAATGTGAGAGCATTAAAGTAGGATTTTGTTTGAGACTTTTGGCTTAACCGTCTTCATAGTGCTCTAGTGGTTTCCAAATTGGAAAGACCCCAAAAAATAGGAAGGAAATGAAAGGTGAAAATAAAAATTATACTTATTTTAGTTATTATAAATAAAAAATATTGTATTGTTACGAGAGTCAAAGTTAATATATTATTAAAAAATAAATAAAATACAGGCGTTTGGACATGAACTAAATGATATTTGAAAAAAAATACTTGAAAGTTGAAATTTGGATTTGTATTTTAATTTTTTAAGAAAAAGCTAAATTTTTGCGAGTGTGAAAAAATAAATCACTTGAAAAATCGACCAAAATTTGTTTTCAAATTCGAAAAATGATCCTCTTCAAAAACTAACAAAAAAGATCTTGTATTAGCAAGGCTTGTAATTTAATATAAATGGTGCAAGTGTTTCACGCAATAGATGTGAATTCGATTCTCATTGTAGTCTCTTCATGTTCTTTCTTTCTCCTTAAATATAGCTTAAATATGTGGCTAAATAATTGAAAAATAGTCACATGACAATTCGAATTATTGCAGGTGCAGCTCCATGACAATTTAGAGTTTATCTTTAGAACTATATCTTTAGACTATAGTCTAAAAGGTTCACAAGTTATAAAATAATTAAAAAGAAGATCATTTACTAAATGACTATCCCAAAAGAAATAATTGACAAAAATTTATGTATCCTCACGTAAAACAACAAGAAATTACACCTAATGACCTTGAAAATGAGTGGTCTTGAACTTTTTGACCCCAACTTACCTCATAGGTAAACCTTCGTGGTCAGAAGTTAAAGCTTGAAGTTTTACTAATGGGGCAAGCAAGGTCAAACATTCATTGACACTCTTGTTTCTATTTTATGTTGGGTTTTAATTTATGCTTCTCATAACAAATAGCTTTTTCACGAGCATAAATTTATATTTTAATATCATAATATCTCATAAGTTATGCTCAAGCATGACCTCAGTTTCTAATGAACTTATGACTCACTAAGCACAAGTTCAATTGCTAAAGGGCAAAAATTAAAAATCAGCCCATTTGAAGGACAACAATTAAAAACCAACCTATTTGAAGGGGAAATGTGCCATTTTATTTCAAAACCACCTAGCTTCAAGGTCAACAACATACTTAGTGTAATCTCATAAGTGGGATATGGGGAGGATAGTGTGTATGTCAATCTTATCCCTACCTTGGGAGGTAGAAAGGCAGGCTTCGATTGACCCTCGGCTCAAGGACAAGTATATCAAAATAGTTTGAGAAAAGAAGTAAAGAAAGTGAAAAAACCACGACAAAATACTGAAGACAACATGACAAAGTATCTTTTTTAAAAAAGAATAGTAATTACAACATAATAATAATAATAATAATAATAATAATAATAATAATAATAATAATAATAATAATAATAATAATAATAACAATAATAATAACAATAATAATAGTATAATCGAAATATAAAAAATAACAGATAGTAACAGAAATTGAAGTACAAGAAACAACAAATAGTAACAGAAATCGAAGAACAAACAACTACAAGAATAATACTACGACTTCCAATATAGAAGAATAAGTGAGGCAACTCACAACTACCATGCGTCTTTCATCAAGTAAAGGCTCGTGATAACGCTCTTGTGGAACTAGGCTCTCTTAAGATCGTGCGAAAGAGAGTTCGCTGCTTTTCCAGGCCGGAGAAGGGCTTATACTGCTCGCCTTTGTTTGATATGTTCACTCTGTGGAACTAACTTTAACATTATTGTTGCAAATAACCCAAACAGCCCAAAAGCTCAGCCCTTGAACAGGCCCATTAAGCCATTGGACCCGATAATTTCAGGCCCATTAAAAGGCATAAACATTATCTTGGTAATAGTACTTGATTGTGCTCCCTCTTCTTCTTCGAGGAGTTCCAAAAGCTCCACAAGATTTTTGGTTCCTTCTTTTTGAGTTTTGCCCATTCCGATGAAATCTTCACCCAAGTGATTTCAGGCAACATCCAATACTTCCAGTAATGTTATTTTCAAAAAAAAAAAAAACACCATTTTTGGAGCTGTAATTTAATTGGGATTTGAATTTTTTTTCGGTTGATTTTGAGGCATTTGAATAAATTCAGTTCATGGGTTTTCTTTTCCTTGATTGAAATTCAATTTTAACATGAAAAAAAAAACATCTTGTATTGGGGAAGTTCATTTTTTGTGTATTAAAATGTGTAGATTTTCTGCTGGTTCATAGATTTACAATAAAATTAGAATGGTTACTTGATGAATACACATAATAGAGTTTTCTTTTTTCTAATTCTAAAGCATCTGAATGAGATTAAATTTATTATTACAGCTTTTAAATTTTGAATAATATTTACAATTAGTTGTCTCTATCTACTAGTCCAGGGGCAAATTTATTGTGCAAAATATAGTATACGCGAACTCATAATCTCTCTGCAAAACTTGGTGTTATATATATATATATATATATATATATATATATAGAGAGAGAGAGAGAGAGGCTCTGATACCAAAATAATAGGGATATTTCAATAAAAATAATAGGGATAGATTTTTATAAAATTTAGATTTTTCTTTATAAGTTGTAAATCCTACTCGGTACTCCCTACCTTAGCGGTTAACTATATATGACCTTAATTTCTCTCTCAAAGAATTTTTTTTATCCCGTTCATCTCTTCTCCTTAACCTATATTCTTGACAACAGTCTTCTCTAGCCACACCCTGGATTCAACATTCTAACGGCTTCTTGCCTTTGACGTTTCTTTTTCCTAGAAATTTACAAGCTAGTCCATCGAGGTTATTAAGAAGTTAAGAGATTAATCATTACTAAGGATATTATAATTGTAGCGAGTATTTACATAACAAACATGAAATATTCGTACATATTCATACTATAAATAAACATTGAGAGAGGTTTAAAATCTTACATGATTAAGCTATGGTGGTTTCCCTTTCGGGAACCCCGGAAACTGCTACTAAAAACTTGAAAGAACTTCGAACAACTCTTCCGGAAAGCTATACATACTCTCTTTTTTTTTTTAGGGAAAACTTAAAAATACTCCTAATATTCTGACTTCTTTTTCTCCTTGTGCACTCTCCTTTTTTCTCCAGCTCTACTTCTGTCTTGCAAATGAGGAGGTATTTATAGGGGTTTGCGGACTTCAAACTTCGGATTTCAAAGTAGAAGATAATTCCTTTAACATGTCGGGTGCTCTTTGGGCCCCATCGTCACATGCCTTTGTTGAAATTTCTTCAATTATTGTCCTTTGCTTTTGTCCTGGTGATTTCTTGTCAAGTCTTGTCTTTGTCTAGTACGTAATGACTTACATTTTTTGCCTTGTCCTTATGTATCTAGATTATGCAAAGCGACGGAATCAAAACTGTAGCCTAAATCATTGTCTCCTTCATTTGGATCTTGAGCAAATTGTAGGTCTGAATCATTTAGATGAAGTCTAAATCCTGCTGAGAAATTATCACTTGTTTCTGGCTCTGGTTCTGGATTAACAGTCTTGTCCTCAATCACCTTTTTATCTTCTCTGATTAATTTTATAAGCGTATGTCCAATTAATGTTTCTAAATGTTCTTTCATATTACTACTAAATACTAAGATATCATCTATATACTAGAATAAAATTCTTGTATTTTCCAAAAATATCATTCATTTTTCTCTGAAATATTGGAGAGGCTGTTTTTAATCCAAATGACATAACTAGCCATTCGAAGTGTCGTTCTGGGCAAGTAAAAACAGTCCATTCTATACTATCTTCATGCATTTTAACCTGTCAAAAGCCCGATTTACAATCGAATTTACTAAAGATTTTTCTTCCCTGTATTCTATTTATTAATTCTATTTTATCAGGTAATTTATACCCATCCATTCTAATATTATCATTAAGCCTTTTATAATTTATAACCATCCCAACTTTCCCTCTAACTATCTCGCTATGATTCCTTACTTTAAAAGCAGCTGATCTATGTCTTGAAGTAGATCGTCTTATTACTCCCAAGTCTTGTAATTCTTTAATTTGTATTTTAAAATCCTCTAAGTTCTGGTTTGTTGCTTCTATTGAGGCTGTTTTAATCGTATATTCTAGATTAATAATATCTAGTTTACAAACTATTTTGTTTTTCTTCCAATGTTCTAAGGGTTTTTCTCCTATAATTTCTAATTTGTCTAGTATCTGTACTATATTTTGTAGATCGTCTTGGTTTCTAATAATTTCTATTTTATTGGCTCCTTGCTGGAAATTATAGAATTCAGTGTTTAAATCTATTATATTAGTCTTTTTCTATTTCTTCATCAGTTAGAGGTAGGGGTAAGGCTGCGTACATCTCACCCTCCCTAGACCCCACTTGTGGGATTACAATGGATTTGTTATTGTTATTGTTGCTTGGTAATCCATAAGCTATACTAGGATTTAAAGTTAGATGTGGATGTTATAATACATACAAAATGGTTAGTTTGGGAAGACGACATCAAAGACTTCTGTAAACTTCTAACAAGTCAAGTTTATATTATATGAATGGGAATGGTATGACACGAACACAAAACATGTTATTGCCAAAAGCAAATGTTATTTGTCCCTAAATTCAGGATTCATATAACCGATCGCAATTAGCTTGGGATTGAGGCGTAGTTGGGATTAAGCAACTGCTTGTTTTTCTAGTGGCAATGTTTTAATTTGGAATTTTCTTGTAATGTTATGTCCCGGAAAACAGTTGCAATCTTTCTCATATTAGTGTGATACAAAAAATATCTTAAAATATTGATTAAAGTCATACACTCAGGGATCGTTTGGTACGGGGATGGGATAAACAAAGTTATCCCATGGGATTAGTTATTCCACAATATATATGAAATGACTTATCCCATCATTTTAATACAAATAATTTCGCGACTAACTAATACTCTTAACCAAGCGCAGGATAAAATAATCCTGTAATTTATCCCTAGGATTGCTATCCCTTATCCCTCGTGTAAAACGACTCCTTAGACTCTTGAAAAGTAAAACGTGTAACAAAAAGTAAATGGGGGAGTAACTTTTGATAAAATTAAAAGATCAAAACTATAAAGTGCATATACTTGAAGAAGTATTTTGAACTTACACTCAGGCATAATGGACTATTTTAATCATTTTCTCAAGAATACAAGGGCCAATGTAAAATTTCACCAAACTTTTGTATGCCAGAAAGTTCAATCGTTTCCACTGAAAGAAAAGAACTTCAAAGGTTCAGGCGATTATGGCGATAAGCCTGCCATGGTATCCCTTAAACCCCTCTAAAACCCAATGTTTCTTCCATATAGCTACCCCAGCAGCAGCAGCAAAGGTAGTACCAGTACGGCAAGTTGCCTATGTACATGCCTTTAGGCGGAGCCACTTTGATGGGTTCGCCAGGCGGGTTAGATCTGGCGAAGCATGGAGAGATGCGTGGCGGAGTGCTAATGATGGTTTCGAGCAGCTTTTGTATGAAACGAAGAAGACTGCTGAGCGTGTTGACTGGAGATATGATGTTTCCCGGAAACTATCTGCTGCTGGCCGAGTCTGTGAGCTTGACCCTGATTTTGAGATTACTCAGAAATGGCATACTTTCTCTCTCGATTTCAGATCAAATTGGCCTAGGGTTTGTTTCCTATCCTATTGCCCTTTATGTTAATAAGTTCAGTTTGATTCTATGTATGCCAACAATAGTACTCTCCTCAGCTTGACTAATCATTAAAGGTAAATTGGATTAAATCAACTCAATTCTATACAAATTAAATTATACAAATATACTACAGAGTTGCAGCTTTTATCATGCCAATTTGATGAAAAAATACATTTTAGAATGTTGGTCAAAGTTTAAATAGTTTGACTCTCGAGAAGCTAAACATGACAACCAATTTGGGATGGAGGGAGTGATAAAGAGAAGATTGTCCAAGGATGAGATGCACAGATCGAGAAATGGTCCGAATTAGTGCTCGTGTATCTTCTACTTCTCATATTTTACTCTTTTTGTTCGAGCTAGAAACTTTATCTGGAAAAAAATTGTTCAAGCTAGAAACAATTTTCTTTTTACTACAGAACAGCCACTGTAGTAGCTCCTTATTTTCATATTTTGCGCTTTGGAAGTTATGAGTCAACAGTAATAGGTACAATGTGGTGAGTGGTGACCAAAAGATTACATTGGCTATGAATCCATAAATGATGAGTAGTGACAAATGCTGTTGTCCAAGAGCATCAATTGTAGATACTGGCGATTAGCTATTACTTCCTCCGTCTCAAAATATTTGTCGTCCTTAACAAAAATATTTGTCTCAAAATATTTGTTATATTAGAAGTTCAAGACAATTATCTTTTTCCATTTTACCCTCAGTAGTAATGTTCTTGAAAACTATGAACACCTCAATTATAGCACGTAAATAGTGTAAATATTCAATGAAGAGAGATTATATCTTTAAGACATAAATAAAGGTAAAATAATCAAGCACCCCTCCTAATTAATATTTTCTTAAGAGGCGTGTTAATAAAAAGCACAACAAGTATTTTGAGACGCAGGGAGTATGCGTTATCCCATTGGTGCTTTAGCTATCATGTAATCTAGTGGGTGATATTGATAACCGAGCCCTCACTTGGATCTTTTTTCCTTTTTTTTCTCATAAAACTAGCCTGTTGGTGAGTACCATTGCCTTTGTCAGGCCAAACCATGAATCTTTGCTACTGTGATTATTGGGGTGAAAGGATTTGCTAATATGTTGAATTATCTCTATCCATATCTTATTGTTGAAATAAAACTCGTGTCTGAACCTGTTTGCAGAAAAGTTGCAGTGGCGTGGCACTTAAATTGAAGCTTAGAAGTCCGTCAGAGAAGTTATGTCCTGTACAAAGCGCTGGTATTAGATGCGATCATCCGCAAAATGCAGATTTGCCTCGTTACTATTCAAGGAAGGAGAAGAAGCCCTTCCCAATACCTATTGTAGAGCTACGGAGAGCTGCCAGGGAAAGAATGAAAAACCGACTACCTAAAAGACGTGTACCTCCACCAAAGATCGGATTGGTTATCAAAAGCCTAGTTCCTGCCGCATACAATGTGTTCAACGCACGGATGATGGTGATTAACAATCTCAAGCGGCTCTTGAAAGTGGTAACTGTTAGTGGCTGCAAGTAATTCTCTTCCCGATCTTGACTTATTAGCATATGATTAGTGTTTCAAAAGGCACTATGCTTCAAGTCAACTCTTTCCATTGCCCTAAGATTGACTAGCAAACTGCAAATCACTGCACTTGAATCCTGCATTTTGTTCCTTTTGCTTAGGCAAATGCTACTTTAGGTATTGACCTTGAGCTTGTCCTCAGTATACAAAACACACACTTTATCATTTAAAAGCGTCTGTTGATCCTTCACTTAAAAAAGGCAGGAAAAGGAAAATTTACTAGCCTGTTTCACACACATACTATTGAGATGTTCTCACAATCCTATATTTGTTTCTAATTAATATCAACATTCGGAGGTCCATGTTGGGGTATCTTTGGTAGAATTACATTTATGACTTATTGTAGTTTTGTTCTTGCTGGTATAGAACAAATTCTCCTTTCAGTAACCAAAATTGAATGAGATGCAACAGAAACATACGAGTTTTACTGGCATTTAAAATCCAATCTGAGAAGCGTCACATCTGTAATTCTGTGTGAAATGCTTCCAGAAGTTCCAGTTCATATTCAACAATAATTCAAAGAAGCATGATCAATCTCTACTTGTATGAGATGCTTTAAGTTTACTGCACTGTTATGACTCCTTCAAAATCTTTGACATTTTGACGTTACATCTTGTGCCAATTTTGCAGGTGGTGTAATGAAATCCATGTAGGACCTGTTGGGCATCCGTTCAAGTCATGTAGAGGATCACAAGCGTCGCAACGTAAAGGACATCACGAGTGGGGAAAGGCAGTTCTTGAAGACATAATAGTTCCACTTGAATCCTACCATCTATACGATCGCCTGGGGAAACGAATTTCACACGAGGAGAGATTTTCTATCCCTCGAATCCCTGCAGTAGTGGAGCTTTGTATCCAAGCAGGCGTTGATTTACCTGAATATCCTACAAAAAGGAGAAGAAAGCCAATCATATGGACCGGAAAAAATGAATTTGTTGATGCAGATGAAAGCGAATTGCCTGATCCCGAACCAGAATCTCCAAAGCCACCAATTTTAACTGAGACACCCGATGCAGAGGTAGAACCACCATTGAGTGCAGAAGAAACGGTCTTGCTAGCTGAAGAAACACTCAAAGCTTGGGAAAAAATGAGGGCCGGAGCCAATAAGCTGATGAAGATGTATCCAGTGAGAGTTTGCGGATACTGCCCAGAAGTTCATGTTGGTCCAAGTGGACACAAAGCACAAAACTGTGGAGCTCACAAGCACCAACAGCGAAACGGGCAACACGGTTGGCAGACAGCAGTGCTGGACGACTTAATACCGCCAAGATACGTGTGGCATGTACCCGATGTAACTCAACCGTTGCAACGAGAGCTTCGGAGCTTCTATGGTCAAGCTCCTGTAGTGGTAGAAATATGTGTACAGGCTGGTGCTGAAGTCCCTGAGCAATACAAGCCAACTATGAGGTTTGATGTGGGGATTCCTAGCAGTATCAAAGAAGCAGAAATGGTTGTTTGAGTGCTGGTTGTGGTTTCATTTCTCTGCTCTTCCCAATTGTAAAGAATTGACTTTTGGAATGTATAGTCAATTGACACACCAGTAAGCTGGAGTAATTTTCACAGCAATTATGTAATGTATTTGTCCTAACAGCTTGTTTGGATGGTTGTTACCTATTGTATTATATTGCATTGTTAGTTTAGATACAATGTTAATTAAATTTTATTCTATCGGATCGCATCGTTACGTAACAATGAAAAATCTCATGTTACGTAACAACAAAAAGCCTCATTTATGTAACGACTGATTAGCTGTGATCGCATACTGTTTTTTTTCTTGTAGGTTTATCCTTCAAATGATGTACAATCCGTCAAACAATATGCAACAACTATTCAAACAGAGTGTAAGGATTGAAAACCAACTATATAACATTTATATTCTTTGATGAATTTGAGCTTGAAAACCAACTATATAACATTTATATTCTTTGATGAATTTGAGCTGGAGATGAGCGCTAGCTAATGAGTGGGGGACAGCCCTACGCGCAGGCAACATCAGCACCGGCTTTACGGCTTCGTTGCTTTATATCTTTTTTTTCATTTTCTTTTATTTATTTAAAACGAAACGGCACGAAATAATATCCGGAGCGGCAGATTCAATTAATCTCACTAAATATGGATGCTCGTGGCCGCAGGCTGAACTGAACATGTCAATAAATAAATTAATTAATTAAGTTAATAAATAGACGGATCGTTATACCATTTGAATTTGAGCGTGTCATGGATCAATTTGACCCCCAGACAGCATCTGGGTTGTAGGCCTGTCTTATGGGCCTGCCAGGTATAGTATGTCTAAGCCCATAACTTATGCAGATAAATAAAAGCCCAGAGGGAAAAAAAGTGTTCCGTTGCCGGGAATTGAACCCGGGTCTCACGGGTGAGAGCCGAGTATCCTAACCAACTAGACTACAACGGATTTGTTAGCTCAAGATAAAACTCAGATCCTTTAGAGTCTTTCTTTTTATAAAAATAATGCTCACTATCTATCACCTCATTCTAAAACTTATACCAAATACCTTTGTTCTACAAAACACGTACCAAGCAACTTTATCCACCAAAATTTAGATAGATAAAGGAGAAGTCATTCTTAACATTTTTTTGTGTTGGTCTCTGCAAGGATTTGAATCAAAGGCATATGAGCCTATTTAAGTCAACAAGTTTTTCTTGAAGCTGGCAATCAAACTTGCTACAACTAAAATTTAATCACTTACATATATATCTTTTAAAATTCTTCATGTTACATAAGTGTCAACAACAACAACATATCTTGTACAATTCCATAAGTGAGGTTTTAGGAAGAATAGCGTGTACACAGCCCTAGCCCTACCTTGTGAAGGTAGAAAAACTGTTTCCGATAGACTATCAACTCAAGTAAAGCATATAAACAACAAGGCAGCCTTCAGCCTTACCCTAACCTTACAAAGGTAGAGAGGTTGTTTCCAATAAACCCTCGGCATATAAAAAACAAATATATAAAAGCAAATATAGTAGTGAAGACGATCAGTATGGGCAACATTTCATTATCATAACAGAAAGCTCAAAAGGCTGAAAGCCAATTCTTTCCCTAGCCACAGCAACAGTTTTGTCTTCTATCTTTTGTTTTCACAGTGCAAATAACAAAGATTCAAGTCGTCTCAATATGAGATTATAATCTAGTATTATCGAAGTACCACGTTAGGATATAATAATGTCTTAGCTATAGCAGTGATTTTATGCTCGTAGACCGCAACTAGTTCTTGGTACCGATGTCCTTAACGGCATTGATCTGCTCTTCGCCCATCGCAGACATAACAGACACCACAAGATCCTTTCCTTCCTGGAACCCATCTTTAACCTACAACACATAAAACTTAATCAGTGTGAGTGTGTTTGGTATGACGAAAGTCATTTTCCGTGAGAAATGTTCTCCGGGAAAAGATGTTTATTCCAATTATATATGATATACTTTCCTTTTTAGTCTGGTCCCAAAAATCATTTTGCCCATAATTACATGATTTTATAACTACAGAAATGTCATTGCAAGATTGAAACTAAAAACTTCAATAGTCTTTCTTTCTTACATGAACTTTGTGCTCAGCCGAACATCTTTACAATAATGGGACAGGCGAAGTAATAATATTTGCAAATCAAAGAGTGTGTTGATAAATTCTGGGAGTACTAAAGATTAGTAATAGCAATTGATATGAAGTTGGAGTGAATATAGTTTTAAGGAGAATAATCTCGGTTCATAAGTGCGAGAAATCAGTTTCCCCATTTTGTACTGTACGCTCTTTTGCTAAGCTGACGAAAGTATATAATATACCTGCTTCAGCAGATTTTCATCGGTAGGAAGCCGGAGGTCATCCTTGGTGTTTCCACTTTCAGTAAGAAGGGAGACCTGAGACAACAAAATGAACAAATTGCAGCAATATTGAGAACAAATGCAAAGAAGGAATCACCAAAGAAACATCTAGCTTTGGAAATAGAACTTCAAGGGATAGAAACTTGGCAAAAAAAGATTTGCCTCAATTTGAGATAATAAGTTATTTTCCACTATCACTTCCCGCCGTTAATCAATTTGGTCTTACTAACACCCAAAAAAGTATCGTTTCATAATTTCCTCTCTGCACCCACTAACATAATGTGACACCAACCAGTTTCACCATACCATTTTGAGCTTAAAAAACTGATAAAGATAGAAGTTTTCCTGGTGAAAAACTGATTAATCAAATGAAGCTTTTAAAGTACTTTTTCCGTACTACAATAGATGCTATAGTAACTTAGTTAAGGATGAGTGTTTATTTTGCTGACATAATTCACATTAAATAACTTAATATAGAGCAGCAGTAAGCAAGGGAACAATTTTCTTATACATGTAACCTTTTTATAATGGTTAGCTTTCAAGAAAACAAAGCATTTGTGTCCCTGTGATGCGAAAGAAGGAGAGACGGTGAAAACCACCTAGGTGGCGACTAATGTACCAAGTAATCCAACAGAATTGTGCCATGTCATGTCACCCCTCCCCGCTAATGTGGGGAAAGAAAGAGAAAATATATGGAAATGCACCTTATATTTTAAAGCCATAAGTTCAGTAGCATCCTCATATAGATTAACATCCAGCTCTACAAATTTTTTAATCCAACTACTACTTGGTAAAACATGTGAAACTAGAAAACCCTCTATATGAGAGAATACCCACAAGTTCTTCCTTTAATCTTTCTTTTATAAAGGTGTTTTTGGTTATTTTTGTTAATAAAGATATAGAAAAGGCAAGTAATTTTACATACCAACTTCAGTGAAATAACAGAAATTACATATAGAAAATAAGAAACAATCACAAATATAGAAAACAATGCTAAAAAATAATTAAAACAACGTGAAATTGTTTTCTTTTAATTTTTAGCTCCAACTAGAGAAGAGTGACTGATCCACTTCACATAAGCAGTAAAAGAAAACTTACAAAACCATCTTCAGAGATGTCAATCAGCTGGTAGTCTGTACGATTGACATGTGGCACCTGAGAAGAGCATGCACAAAACCAGAACAAATCAAACTCCCGTTGCTGGTAAACCAAACATACAACAGTAGAAACAAAAAGAGGGGAAAGAAAAAACACTTCATTACGTCACAGTTGTGGGAGGACGGAACAATATCTTCAAGTTTCTTTCCATTGAAAATGTCAATTCCCACAAAGTGACATTTAGCATGTCCATGCTTTCCAGTTTTTGAAGTGGAGACCTCAACAACCTGCTCAAGATTATCATAATAAAACTCAAGAACCTTCTTTGAAGAGCCATGTATTCAAAACTTGACTAGTAAATGAATGACTGTTATTTAACACGCAGAAGAATCATAATACAGACACAGTTTAATATCTTGATGGGAAGATATGGAATGTGTTCAGAAGATTCCAAATTTGGGTTTCCATCCACTGCCTTACTTTACTTGGCTATATCCACCCTTGGAAATTCCATGGGTCGTCATGAAGAAAAAAATGTAAGGTAAAGAAGAAGGTAGTCTATGGAACCTAAACAGCAGCTAGTGAAAAATTTATCACTCTTTCAAGCAGAGGCGTACCTAGCACATTAAACACGGGTTCATCCGACCCAGTAGCTTTAATTCAGACCCTATATAAGTAATAAAAAATCCTCTAAATTAGTATAAAAATAGATTTCGGACCCATTAAATCAAATGGGTTGTGATAGAATTCCAAACCTCAATCCATAAAGTTCAAATCCTGAATCCACATATGCTTTCAAGGTCACAAAGTCTTAAACTAATCCTGGTTTGCTTTTGCCGTGGAAAAGTTTGAGGATACCTTCTCGTAAGATATAAAGTTTTTTCATAGCATAAGAATTACGAGGGAATAAGCATAAAGCTTACTCGAATGCAAACTGATGGACCAGCCATGTCAACTTCGTCCAATACAGCAACCAAATAACAAATTACCAGTTTAATAGATTTTACTAAGGATTGTGTGTGGGGGGGGTGGGGGGGTGGGGGGGGGAACATAAAATAAGATGAAAAGCATGAGATGAGAACATCTCTTATCTTTTTTATCTCGTTCCTCTTGAACCTTACCCTGCACTAAATTAAAACGTAAAAAGGTATCGTTTCCTAAGGACCAATCTACTTAGCAATTGACAGTCATATGGCACAAGAAAAAGCTAAATCTTGATTGTGATTATTTGATCCCCTACTACCACCTCGCAAGAATTACTTCTCATGACAGACCAAACTCATTATAGTCGTCCTCACATTTCATGACAAGATCAGAAGGTTGGGCTGAATAGCCCGATATCTAACAGCAGATATGAATTAGTATACAGCTACAGAAATAAAAACACAAATCCGTCAAGCGTCATTTAAACTCGGGAACAGAAGCACCCCTAAGGGAGTTCAAAGAGGTTCACCTAAAATTGCATCCAAGAAGAAGCCTGAGGTATTGGCAACCATAGACACTAAACTGAGCTATTCGGTTTATTTACCAAACCAATCCTATTCAGCAAACATTTCTTAAAACATCTCTTATAGAATGTACCTAATAAACCAGATTTACGAATAAGGTGATCGCCATTTAAACTGTCAAAGATTTTGACTTTCAGACATTTGACTCATTTCAATTAATAGCTAAATCAAGGAAAAGTACAACACACTCCAATACTGACATGTCAAATTATCCCCTCCCACCCCCCCACCCCCCACCCCCAAAAAAAAAAAGAAAATATACTAGCTGACCAATATTCGCATACACATTAATCCAATCAATCACCTATATTTTAAACAAAAGTGCTCGCAGTCTCAATTTATGTGACACTCTCCTCTTTAGTCCGTCCCAATAATGACACCTTTCTCTATTAGTATTCCCTCGTTTCAATTTTTGTTTATCTGATTTTTCTCTTTAAACTGTTTTATAATAGAATTACTCATTCATTTTTTAACAACTCTTTAATTCTAACTTTCTATATAGCATGTTTAAGACCATAAGATTAAAGGGCATTTTGGTACATTCTAAATATCTTTAGTTTAAAACCACAAGATGCAAAAGTCTTATTTAATTTCTTAAACTCCATGCCAAATCAAAACTAGACAAACAAATTGAAATGAGAGGAGTAACAATTTAATTTTAAAACCTTCCATTTTACCTTTAATCATCAGATGATTTATAGCAAAATATCTGTGATTTATTTTAGATCATAACTTTCAAAACTCTTCCTTTTATTCTTCCTTTTCTCTTTTTAACAACCGTGGTGTCCGGCCCAACTTGCTAGCACCTCGACTAATTCCTATTGATACCTAGTTGCCTACCACCAACAACATGTGCCCACGTAACTCTGTCCACCAAGACTAATACAATTGTGAACAAATCACATAGTGGTTTTATCTCCGCTGGAATTTAAACCTGACACCTTGTAGTTCTCAACAACTTATTGACCTCCATAAACTCAGTTTCCAACCAAAAGACTATCACATAAATTGAAACACAGGGAGTAATAAATCTAATCAATCACGAATACGAGTTCAGATGTCGCAGCTTAAACACACCCTTTTTTCTTCAATCAGCAAAAATACATCTCGAAATCAACTAAAAGAAGATCCACAATAAAACCTAGCCAATCAAATTCAGATTAAAATAAAAACAACACAGGCAAAAGGGGTTCATCAAGATCTGATTTTAACCCACACCCAATTCATGAAAATTCATAAAAATATGAACTTAGCAAGATGAAATTTTGAAACCCAAAAAAAGAAAACCTTGCAGGGACGGCCTTTGATAACAATGTAACCATTCTTGCGGATGGTTCCAGCTTGCTGTGGGTAAGTCTTGGAGGCACCTGCATCTGCCTTTGACTCAAAATGGTGCTCTTCGTCCGACATGCTTCTCTCTCTCTTCTCCTCTCTGTCTCTCTAGGATTCTTTGCTATTTGGGGGAAAGAGCTAAAGAACTAACACAAAATTTTGAGGACCCAATAGAAGAAGAGAGGTGTAAGCTCGTTTTATTCAAGGAAATAAAAATGTTAAAATAGAAAATATTTAAGTGAGAAATCAGAAATCTTAACAACTCAATTGATTGATTATTTAAAATTATAAGAGTTCGATTCTGTCTTTTATAATTTTATTTATCTATCTTAGAGTTTAATTGTCGTTTTTATGGCGCAAGTTTGAAAATTTTGATTTTTTTTTACTTAATTTTTTAATTATAATTTTAATTATATTTAACAATCAGAATTTAATAAATATTTAACGAAGATCAAAAGTTTTCATTTTTACCAAATTTAGAGGTGCTAAGTTGATACTTATAAAGGATTATTTTAAAACTACTCGCAAAAATAAAATATTTATTTTGTTATTTTCTCCTCTTTTGCAATATGTTTTGTCATTTGTTTCACCCTTCCGAAATCTTAAGAATTATGATAAGATGGATATAATAATTTATTTTAGTTTGAAGTAAAACTCAAGCTTTGTGCATTATATATATATATATATATGCATTCGTTAAATTTATGAAAATTCATAATATGATAAGATAAAAAGAAAACGTACACATCAATTAATTGAAAATTAAATACGTTTAATCAAAAATGATAGTGATCCAAAATATAATTTATTAATATTTGATGGACTAAAAATGCTAATTTCTCTAAAAATTTCATATTGCTTTGAACAACAAAGAAGTCCCATAAAAGAGGGATTGTGACTTTATTGCCTTTAAGCTTTCTAGCAATGGACATTTTAAATGTTTTATGCCACCCAATTTAAATGGAATCTTGAAATTGACAACATTTAATAACTTTTTAATTTTTTTTATGACTATTGGAGAAGGAATGAGATGCCTATGGGGATTAACGTGGGTTGTGACGAGCTGATTGAGATATTTTTATTTTAATTAGAGGTTTCGAATTCGAGTGGTGAGCATAGAAAATAATTTTACTGAGAGTGTCGCCTTCAAAAATAAGCCTTATAAAATGCTAATTCAAATTTAACTAAATTTTAGTGTGGATATCAGCATCCCGGAAAATAAAGAAAAAAAAATGCCTCTAGTGAGTGGACCGAACTAATCCACAACTCCACATAGCGATGCTAGTTTATCTTTTTCATAGTTTGAGTTAATAAATAAAGAGCCCCGTTCATTCAATTATGAGCGAGTTAATGTCTTGTTCATTTATTAACTCAAACTATCTTAACAGTTTATAGATGTTATGATAGCCTCGACGCACGCATAGGAATTTACTTATGTTATGCTATGAACTGTTGGGTTAGCTGAGATATTTGTTGCAGATTCTCTAATTATGGCCTTGTTGGTCGGGACTGCTAATAAGCCTAGATATACTTGTTTATATATAGAGAGAGATATGGCCTCAACGGCCAACAAGGCCGCCATGCCGACGGTACAAAAGTAACAAGGTCAATATGGTCGATAGTGTGCAACTATACAATTTCAAATTTGCAAGCCTCCAAGAGTAATATACTTGGTCGGGATGGGGTCTCGAACCAACTATCAGCTATCTACCACAAAAGACATACAAACCTTTGAATCTGACAACTCCGAAAGAAGTGGAGCTAACCAATCTACTGGAACCTGGTAACACTATAGAGGAGGCCTGTCTCCCTATCTGTTGGGACCTGCAGGCATGAGTGCGGCGTCTCCAAGTTCGGGGCATCGGTACAAAATAATGTACCGAGTATGTAAATCAATTGATAACTAAAACAGAATTGATATCAAGAATACTGTAAGCAATCAAAAATGAGAGTCAATAGAAAATTTGAATGCACTCACCTGCACCTACAACATACTATACAACCAATAAGCAAACAAAAAACCTAACCTATCCCCGTAAGCCTGACAGGTATAAACAACAATCAAAAAACTTATCCGAACCCCTATAGGCCCGACAAGTACATACCAATCTAACTGCCCCTATTAGGCATCATCTGGGCCCTATGGGTCATCATTACTGTCTAGTCCAGTGATTATCTGCATCACTGACTAGTCTGTTGACTCTATATATTTGCTTAGCCTGGAGGCTGTGTGTGTTTGTCTAGCCTGGAGGCTCTGTGTGTCTGTAGCCCTCCTTCTGGGGCTATCTGGATAGCCCGTGAGCGAATAGGCTAAAATATGGCATTAGGGCCATATGAGCAGCCCGTCGGCTTTATATATAGACAGCACAGAGACTCTAGGTAGTGGAGTACACAAGGCTCGTTGTATCTGCATCTAAGCACACAAGACTCATGTATCTGTATCTGAGCATACAAGTCTCGAAGTGACTGAAGCAGCCACAATAATCTCAAAAATAATAATAGACAAAACAAGTAGTCTGAAAGTAAGCGGGCAAGTTGTATGCGATCTATACGAGTAATTTCAAATCCTATCTAACGTGAGGTCTCTATCCATAGAATAAGAGTCCCGATGAGGGATAGATATGCCTGCTTAAGCAACCAACACAAAAACTACGACTACGAGTAGCTCGTCGGTAATATACTAGTCATATTGTACTTAGGCTCTAAGAATCATGCCGAGAAAAAAGGATGGCCTTAACATACCTTTCATCCGATTCCTTGGTGTTAAGCGAGACCTTGATCATATCCTTTTGTAGCTACTGCCAGGCTACAACTCGCAACATCCACAATAGGTTCTAACAACTTACGACAAGAAAACAAAACAAGAATGCCGATATCGATAAGTTCTTCTTCAAAACTAATTTTTGAAACTCAAATCAAGAACTGATCGAGGGTTTATAACTCTTACCTTATGACAATCCAACCCTAGCTTGGTTATCGAACATATGTCAAATTTGTGCCAAGAACTTGTGACAATGAAATCTAACAATGGGAGGATCACATACTAGTCGAGATGTTTACGGATTTAAGCTCGAATATAGCTTGCCTTTGATCTTCTCTCTTGGATTGTATCATCTATATGAATATATTGAGAGCACGTGAAGTTGCTGCCTCTTGGAATTGTGTAGAATAAAGTCAAAACTCGACTTTTTTATCCGATATTACGTAGGCTCATAGGCCACTCCAACTCCCCATCTTTCATCGATGTATGACGTATAATAGTAGAACTCGGTTTGCATGTCTTTAACTTTGTTACCCTCCTTAATGAGAGTTCATTTATTGAAAATTCATAAACTCTCGAGAAATGAAACGTGACAAGTAAAAGTGAATGAAATCCTATATTTCCATTGGATTAATGATAATTAGGTTATTGGATTAATGATTCGGGTTACTGGTTTAACGATTTGATTATTGGTTTACTGTGTCCTAAGTTATTGGTAATTAATTCGGTTATCAATTTGACTATTTTTTTAACGGGTGAAACGATAACTCAAATAATAATTTATTAAATTATAATTTTAGCCTTTGATGTATAAAATGTCCTAGTAAAAAAATGAATCAGGTACCAATCAAAAGTGAAGGAGAATGTTATTCAAATCTAAATTCAAGTTGATTATTTAAGCTGAGCTAGTTCTATATGCTTTTTTTTTTACCCACATCTTTTTAGCAAAATATACTTATGACTTATGAGATTGTTCGTGTGAGATCTTAACGGTCAACTCGATAAGCGAATCAATAACGATCAATAACCGATTAACCGATATCTCAATGATCCTTTTTTTAACTTAGCATGTATACAAATCAAGAACCAATAAGTAGAACGATAACTTTTAAAATTGAATCGAACCGAACAGATCGATACATAGGTATGCTCGACGCCTCTACTTAAGGGACTATTTTAAATCAATCTTCAAACATAATGGACCATTTTTATCATTTTTCTCAGTCTTCTTAACTAAGTTTCTCAAGAATACAAGGGCCAATTTAAAATTTCACCAAACTTTTGTACGCCAGAAAGTTCAATCGCCTTCCTTTTTCGTGACTTCCATTGAACGAAAAGAACTTCAAAGGTTCAGGCGATTATGGCGATAAGCCTGCCATGGCATCCCTTAAACCCTTCTAAAACCCAACGTTTCTTCCATATAGCTACCCCAGCAGCAGTAGCAAAGGTAGTACCTATACGGCAAGTTGTCCATGTACATGCCTTTAGGCGGAGCGACTTTGATGGGTTCGCTAGGCGGGTTAGGTCCGGTGAAGCATGGAGAGATGCGTGGCGGAGTGCTAACGATGGTTTCGAGCAGCTTTTGTATGAAACGAAGAAGACTGCTGAGCGTATTGACCGGAGATATGATGTTTCCAGGAAACTATCTGCTGTTGCACAGTCTGCTGCTGGCCGTGCCCGTGAGCTTGACCGTGATTTTGAGATTACTCAGAAATGGCGTACTTTCTCTGTCGATTTCAGATCAAATTGGCCTAGGGTTTGTTTCCTATCCTATTGCCCCTTTATGTTAATAAGTTCAGTTTGATTCTATATATGCCGACAGTAGTACTCTCATCAGCTTTACTAATTTTTCAAGCTAAATTAGATTAGATCAACTCAATTTTTCAAAATTAAAATGTAGATATTCAAAAATTATATAAAAAGTACTTCAGTTTGCAACTTTTGTCATGTCAATTTGATGAAAGAATACATTTTAGAATGTTGTTCAAAGTTTAAATAGTGTGACTCTCGAAAAGTGAAACATGACAACTAATTTGGGAATTTGGGATGGAGGGAGTGATAAAGAGAAGATTGTGCAAGGATGAGATGTACAAATCCAGAAATGGTCCAAATTTCGATGATAAGAAAATCATTTTCTTCTGAATTAGAAAATCAATAAACAAAGCAATCTAGGGGGTTCAAAATTAATTTTTTGGGAAGGACACCATCTACTATTAGGGGTTGTTTGGTTGGTGGGATAAGGTATAACAATACAAACAACAACATACTCAGTGTGATCTCACAAGTGGGGACTGAGGAGGATAGGATGCACATATACCTTGCCCCTACTTCTGTGAGTTAGAGAGGTTGTTTTCGATAGACCCTCGACTCAAAAGAAAAATATTTGACCCAGGATTGTAATAAAAATAAGACAGCAAAATAGCAACACACAAAAAAAGTGCAGCTCCCTTCCTCTCCCACACAAAGTGCTACAACACTCAACTACTTTTTAACCTCCTATTCTAATTCTCGACCTCCATATCTTTCTATCTAAGATCATGTCTGAATTGTGTTATGTTCTGTCTAATCACCTTCTCCCATTTTTTTTTCCAGCCTATCTTTACCTCTCCTAACTCTTGCTACCGCTGATCTCTCACACCTCCTATTAGCACATCCTCGCACCTCTTCTTAACATGCTCGAACCATTTCAGTCTCACTTCCCTCGTCTTGTCCGCCATCGGTGTCACTCGCATCTTGTCTTGTATAGTTTCGTTCCTAATCATATCTCTCTGAGTATGCCCACATCCATCTAGGCATCCTCATTTCAGGATAAAATGCGCAATTATTTTATCCCGCATTTGGTTGGTGGTATAAGGGATAACAATTGGAATGTACTAAAATGGTGGTGGAATAGCTAATCATATGGGATATCCCAACCTACTCTTGTCTATCCCTTAAGGCATAGATTACCTTGAGCTTCCCCAATTAACCGAGGATTTTTCAAGATGTAGATCTTTGAGTGTTGGACCTACGGGACAGAACGTAAGAACTTTAGCTGGATTTTTTAACACAATAGATATAATATAGTACTTTAAAAAAAGGGCAGTGCGGTGTACAAAACATCCCACATTCACGCAGGGTTTGGAGAAGGACCCCGCACCCCAAGGGGTGTGATGTAAACAACCTACCTAATGCAAGCATTAGTGGCTGCTTTCACTGCTCGAACCCGTGACCTATAGGTCACACGAAAACAACTTTAGTGTTGCTCCAAGGCTCCCTTCAGACATAATACAGTACTAATATTCTTCAATTAGTTAATTAATTTGGTGTTGTAAAGTATGTTATGGATCTTTCACTTCCATGCCGGAGTCTTCTTCATGCCAATCAGGTTTCTGGTTTCAGTGATTAGTTAATTGATTTGTGTTGGTGCTCACAAAGTTCATTATGGGTTTTTATCCATCCCATGAGTTAGTCTCATGCTAATTAGGTTTACTGGTTTTTCTATTTTGGCTAAACCATATTCTACCATTAGTTGATTGATTTATGTTGGTGTTTTCAAAGTTTGTTATGGGATTCCTTTTGCACCTGCCATTGAGCTTTATGCTAATTGTTTTTTTTCCCCCTGCAGTACAGGAGGCAGTTGAATGATTTTATGGATACTCCGCTGGGAAGAAGTGCTGCTGTAAGTGTTATTTGCTTTTTGAAGAAACGTACCATGTGAACTTGTAGCACGGTTATTAAATACCTTAGACCACATGACATTGATTTCTTTTGAGAATTTAGATAAGTTTGCAAGTTGCGGTGGGGAAATTGACGAGTGGAACTCCATTTGTTCTATCTTCTATAAGGTGGAGAAGGATCATAGAACTGTTCAATATATGGGGTTTGTTTACTTTTTCTTTATGGACGTGAAAATAGGAACAACAATTCCTGTCATATAAGTTCATTTACTTACGTGGTAAAGTTGGTATAAAGCTCGATATTCTGATTTCATATAATGTGAGTTGTTCTCAATATGCTGTGGCTGCTTGATCAATTGTAGTATTTTTCAGCTTTTTCATATACCCTTCTAATCATAAATGCAGTTGCTAGTTTCAAAGTACAATTCTGAATTGCCACAATTCTGTTGCAAAATTCATTAGTAAATTGCTCTGAGTTGGTATGTAATTGCATTTTTGTTCATAATCATCGTTCTCCAATTTTTCTATCTTGGGCTGTGAGTTATTGGCAGATATACCTCTGGAGATTTTATCATCGTAAGCTGGATACTTTCTATTTTATATTTTATGGTAGTCATATGTTTTTGAAGCTTCTTGGAGCTTTTTTCCAAACATATCATATCTCTGAAGTTATCTTGATCTAAATCCAAATCTTTTGTCTTGCTCAAAATCCAAGTCTTATGTGTCTGTTTGCAGACAATATTCTTCCTGTGGTTTGCTCTATCCGGTTGGCTGTTTCGAATTCTGATAATTGCAACATGGGTTCTTCCATTTGCTGGACCTCTTCTTATTGGTGTTGCTGCCAACAATCTAGTCATCAAGGTAACTTTATTTCTCGATACCCTTGTGCTTAGAAGTAATTAATGTGAGTTCAACTGCTGTTTTGACTCAGTTTAGTAGCATTACTGGTTGATCCAACTACTCAAATGATAAGAATAGTTCAGGTTTTGGATCAAGAGGCAGTGAAGAAAATTTTTAATTGAATCTTTGGCTCGGACATTATTTCTTTAGGTAGTTGCCTCTTAAGCTAATTGTCGAGCTGATGGATTTGCTCGATAAGCCTGACATGATGTCTCGTATTCAAAGTGTTATATAAGCCTGATATGATGTTTATGCCTTTATTTTTTCGGTTTTTTTGTGGGGGTGGGTGGGTTGTTGCATTGCCTTAAGTCAAGTGTTCTGACGGTATCGGTCCCACAATTGATAAGGGGAAGACCATGGGATGGTTTCTGTAACTTCCTATTGAAACCTTTTCACACTTTTCAAGATTGTCTTCAAAACATCATGAATTAGTAACTAAAATTTGTTCAATGATACAAGCAAACACAAAAAGAATCAATAGGGAACATATATCACCACTTCCCTATAGCGTTGTGTTCTTCATCAATTTTTAATAACACAGCTCTATTGAATATTGATAATAGTTGCTAGGTCTTCATTATAAAAAAACAAAAATCTTTCATGCTACTTCAAACTTGTATGCTGCCATGTGCAGTACTATGATTCTTTCTTCAATGTCTGATATTGTTCTTGCTTTATTTGTATGTCCATTTTCTTATAATAATGTGTTACCATCATTAGACTGTATGTGTTCATTTTGAATGTTTTACAAGGGAAAAGGCTTATAGCAGCAGAACACAAGAAGTAGGATTTTCTTATAGAAGGAAGAAGTGCTAAGTTGCGGTTCCCTCATCTTCCTCTGCTACATACCAATGTTATCAAAAGCAAAAAGCGCAAAAAAGCGCTAAGATCCAGTGGGACTTTGAGCTCAAATAAAATGTGGGCTTTAACGAAGAAAGGTGCAACTGGAGAAAAAAATACAAATATCTATGTATAGTCTACTAATAATTATAATAAAAATAACAAATATATGGATAAAGAAATTTAAAAAATAATGACAAAAGTGAAATATCAATTATTTAGTGTGACCTCTTCAGGATTACCATCACTGGCAATGAAAAGTATGCCTTATAGCCTTGATGATGACGCGGAAGCCTCCATGAAGTGAGACGAAGCGCTCAACATGTTTTGTGCCTCGCTTCAGGGCTTAAGCGGCCCTATGATAATACTGTTATATACCAATAATTGGCACATTCTTTAATCTTAATGCTGTGCTTATGAGCTACATTGTTAGAAAATGCTGCGTGTCTACGATGACCAGTTTGCAGCTTTCAGCCCATTGTCATGCGTCTTATCTGTGCAGGGTCAGTGCCCAGCTTGTAGGAGACAATTTATCGGAAACAAGAATTCAACGGTTCGTTGTGCAAACTGTGGAAATGTTGTGTGGCAGCCAAAAGACGACTTCTTTTCTAGAGGCAGTCGAGGTACCACTCCTTCAAAATCCAAACCAGATATTATTGATGTTGAATTTGAAGAAAAATAGATATACACGGGAAAACATGAAATGTCATACAAAATTGTAGAATGTTGTCTGATAACAGGTAAAGCTCGAAGTCTGTTTCCGTCCCTATCAGGGGAGATGTCAACCATCTTTCCTTTCTATGAACTCAAAAAGATTAGAATGTTGTATACTGCTATTATGTTTTTTCTTTTCTTCTTTTCACATTTTCTCCTCTTCAGTGTATGTATTCCTTTGCTCTTCCCTGTTAGTGATTACAAGTTTATTGGTTAGTCTGTGAAACTTATGTCTTACATTCTACTCATGATGAATGACTTTGGAGATTATCAACTCATTATGTTGATGAGGAAAAGGATTTCTATCTACTTTATCAACTTTAAGCAAATGCACCTAAAGAATGGCTACTGGCTAGTGATCCTGCAAGACCCTAGACTCGCTCCGAGTCCCTCCCTCTGATGTCCCGACTCGTAGGGTCTGTTTGGAAAGTCACTGTGTAATTGGAATTGGTGTAATTACTAGGTTAATAATTACACAACCTAGTAATTACACAGTGTAGTAATTATGATGACCTGTTTGTTTGCCATGATGTAATTACAGTGTAATTATAAGTGTACTAAAACAAACAAATTAGAACCGAAATTATAATATAAATTCAAAAAAAATAAAATAAATATAATATTCTTGTGTCAAATTTCAACATAACTTAAAATAAGTTTCAATATAACTTAAGTAAATATAATTCAGAAGAAAATGAAAACAAGTCTATAATATAATTAAATAATGAAATTCTATGTTAATTCAAAAATTAGAATAATAATGTATTTTTTAAAATTTAAAAAATAAAAAATACGAGCAATTACATAGAATCACAAGAAGTAAAGGTCGGGAAATGAGCAGAAAGGAAATAAAAGATAATAATATAAAATAAAATAAAAAATTTAAAAATAAAAAATTAAAATAATAAAAATAAACTAGAAATTAAAATGAAGAAATAAAGAAAATTAATTAAAATAATAACAAAAATAAATAAATTAAAAAGTAATCTTGTAATTACACCATGTAATTACTTGCAATTCTCACCTCCCCCTAGGAATTGGAGAGTTAATTACACCCAATTCCCTGCTGACCATGTAGTTACCTGGCCAAACAAACATGCCAAACTGTGTAATTATACTCAAATCTAATTACCATGTGGCTTTCCAAACAGACTCTTAGTCTTAATCGAGTAAGAGAAGGAACTCTTTTAGCTAGGGCAATGGATGTAACCTCTTCCCTCCGTTGCTTACCGAATGAACCTCTTAGAATAGATCGAACTGAAGCTGGTAAGTATTTTGTAATCATTTCAAGTTTTTGAATCGAATTTCTTTAGAAAGAAGATCTTCTATCTTATGGTAGTCTACTCCAGTCACCTTACGAAATTTTCGTTATTGGGTTAGCCAAACTCTTCACAAGTTTCTGGCAAATCACATGGCATTATCAAAGAATCTACAACTCAGTAGAATGCTTTTGTTGCCCATTCTCTTTGTATGAAAAGTAGAAGTAGGAAATATTGTAAGTAAAATCATTCAGTACTACATTTGTAAGCTTCCATGTATTGCGTTTGTTCCTCAGGGAATCTCTATTTTTCACCCCTTTTAGGGGAGTTTATTTTGATTCCTATTCTATTACTTACAAATGGGCCAGCCAGTCCGGGTAATTAAAAACTATCAAAATTTATTTGATTCTTACAATCTTACCAAGCGAGAGCAAGTCATAGCTCATAAATAAAGTATTAAAATATCTTAAAGAGCCGCATTAATAAATCACGTATCTTTACGTTTTTGTATAAATAAATACTAACGATTACATATTCTTACAAAAACATGAAATTATAGCTAAACTTTAAATACTTGGCAAATGTTAGTTATATTTTAAATAGAGGTCCTTAAAGTGGCTACTGTTGCACTTCATCCACAATAAATATTAAATACCAACCAAAAAAGGGCCAAATACTAAATACTGCAACCCATATTTCCTGCAATTGGTTTGAATATCCAATACCTTTCCTTGTTTTATAAAAAAATTGTCTAAAAGTTAAAAGCATTATTTTTCAGTCCGAGCAAAATAAAATTAATTTTTTTAAAAAAATTGTCGAGGGTCTTCTGAAAATCGTCTCTCTACCTCTATGAGTTAGGGGTAAGGTTTCTGTACACTTCATCTTTTTCAGACTCCACATCTTAAATTATATCGAGTACGTTGTTGTTATTATTGTTATTCTACCTTAGTAGTAATTGTTCTTGAAAATTACTAATAACTCAATTATGACACATAAATTATTCAATGAAGAAAAAATATTTTCTCCATTTCACTTTTACTTGTCCATTTTGAACTTTGTACGTCTCATAGGAAGTAATAATTAATAGAGTATTTTCTTATAATGTCCATATTAATTGATGTTCGGTCTTAAATCTTGAGAAATGAATGATGAGTTCTCTTGCTATACTAAAAGTGATAAGTAAAAGTAAAAATATATTTTTAATATAATGGATAAGTAAAAGTAAACAGAGGTAGAGAAGATCTTAATTACCCCTACCTAAGAAGTTAAGGGACTATTCTCGGTAGACTCTTGACTTTAAAAAAAAAAAAAAGACAAATCAAAATAATTAAAATAAAGAAATAACAAACGTAAAAACATAACAAAGCACGCTGAACAGTAATTAAAGCAAACTAATACGATAATCAATATATAAAATATAATAGATAATAACAAAAAAGTTTAAGAACAAGACATTATAATAATACTTCTTCTGTTTCAAAATAAGTGGTGTTTTTAGTTTGGACACACCTTTTAAAAAAAATCCTCATTTATAGAAAGTAAAATGTACTTTTACCTATTTAACCTTAATAAATATCTTGAAAAAAATATAGTTTTTTTAGTATTTTTTTGGGTTATGTAAAACTCTCCATTTAAATAAGGGTAGAATTGAAAAAATATTATTAATGTCTTCTTAATTAGGTAAAATACAACTTAATTTGAAACAAAATTAAAAAACTAAAACATCACTTATTTTGAAATGGAGAAAATAATATTAACATGTAAATTAAAAATAGGATAAATATTTTGAGACTAAGAAAGTATTACATAGGGCTAATACTCCCTCTGTTTTGCTAGGATAAAATTTGCACACTTACTAACAAAAAAATTAATTAGGAATAGTAATTTTACTAATATAATTCTATTAATTTTTTAAAAATATATAATAATAATATTTTTTTCATATTTTAGAATAGTTTTAAATATTAAGGTTAGAATTAAAAATATATAATTAATTATCTCTTGAAATTTAAAAGTAACAAATATTTTAAAATAATTATTTTTAATATATCTATCAATTAAAATAGAGCAGAGAGCATGTACCGATTCTTCCAAGTACATTAGAGTCAGAAATTCCTCAGAACATACTCCAAAACCAAACCAATGAAATAAAGTAGCAATTTATAAATTAGTACTAAATAGTGAACAAGCTGTCATGCATGTCTTTGAAATTAGTATTGAATTATTTATTTATATGAGTACTATTACATTAATGTACCAAAACATTTATGACAGGTAACCTTTCCAAGATTCCAAGAACATGACATTACTTATTTTGTTGCTTGCTAACATTGAGGAATCGATGGTTTGTTTGTGTGATTTTAATTTGATATAATATATAAGAAAATTAAAAAGAATATATTTGTGATTTTAAATATACTATGTAAAAAATTAAAATTAAGAAGTTGTCAAAAAAAAAAAAAAGAAATATACTATGAATCAATTTGTTCGTAAATCATTTTAACGGATGCCTATTACTTGTATAAGTTAGTTTGTTTGTATCTCGACTATTTCATTGCCAGATATATGTTACTTATACCTCGACAATTTCACAGTCGGATACCTATTACTTGTACGGATAGGACAAGCTTGTCCCTACCTCAACTAATTCACCGTTGGATATATTTTACTTGTAAGGATAAGCTTGTCCGTACCTCGACTATTTCACTATTGAATATCCGATACTTGTAAGGACGAGCTTGTCCGTACAAGTACCTCGACTATTTCACCATTGAATATCTATTACTTGTAAGGACGAGCTTAATTCGTACAAGACCCTCGTCCATTTCACCCGCAGGATACCTACTATTCGTACGGATCAACTTATTCATACCTTTCAATTATTTTACTGAGATATCTGTTACTTCTCGTCAACGCAAATTTCAAATGGTTTTACCATCAAGAATTAGACAAATAAAAAAATATTTACCCATATATTTTGATGTTATCAAAATTTAAACATTAATTTTTCATAATTTTTACTCATTTCATTGATCGCTACCCGTAACATAGACTCTAGTATAATAAAGGGCTATATATAAAGGACCTAGAACATGAATAGCATCTAAATGATTGAACATAGCAACATAAAACATTAGTCAAAAGTTGATTAATTAAAATTAATGTTGGAGGAATTAAAAAAGTAAACTTCTTGTCCTATATATACACACAGTGACACATACTTCATGAAAAGGACCACTAGTCAGACAATGGTCATCCATAGTTTTTCTGCAATTACTGTTTCCAAGAATTGAATGGAGCCCCATAAATTAACACCAGGTCCATTAGAATATATCATGAAAAAAAAATTTCGATTGTCCGGACCCTTCACAAATATTATCAAGCATGTATTGAATCCTTTAAAAGATTTGACACGAGTAAGATAATATTTTTTAAATGTTCGACACATTTGTTGCTCTGACTCTTGCTAATATTGTTGGCAGTGTGTTGACTGTCGTCCTTCAAAGCCTATGCAGTTTTAGAGGATCCGACATGAATGCAACAATATCTCTAAAGATTCTTGATACGGGTGCGGCAACATTTTTTTAAACGTCCGACACACAGGTGCGACAACATTTTTAAAGTGTCTGACGCATTTGTTGCTCCGACTCTTGCAAATATTGCCGGTTGTTTGTCCACTGTCGTCCTTCAAAACGTACGTTTTTAATGGATCCGACACGAATACAACATCTTTAAAGATTTTAACACGAGTGCGGCAGTATTTTTAAAGCATTCGACACATTTCTTGATCCAACTCTTTAAACTATTATCGGGTGTGTGTTGGATCCTTCAAGACCTATGCATTTTTTAGAGTATTCACTGAAAAAAGTGACCATCTCATTTTTGGATACATAAAGTCTTTGGATGCTGTTCTTTGTCAGCAAGCAAGAATCTGACTAATTCTGGGAGGCCCCATGAACTCTTAAACAGAATGATTTTACAACATCATGAACCAAGACCAATGAATTTGACACCACAGAAAAGGTGACATTAACTTGTAAAGATTGCCAAAAATTTGGAAGACAAATGAAAATGAGTGGAATATTTGTTCCTCATCAAGAGTCAAGGAAAGCCTATTTTGTATAACTTAAAACTTCTTTTCCAGTGGAAATGTTAAAAGGAAAATGAGAAAAACATTAGATAAAGCAACAAACAAAAATATTGGACTACTGTACAATTCCCCTTGTGCTAAGTAAACACAAGGAAGAACTCAAAAGGACCACAAAGAAAAGAGGTGAAAATTGCATTGTTGCCAATGTTCTTTTTGTGTGTTCCCTCTTCTTGGCTTCATTGTTGTCCAGGCTCAATATCCTTAAGCAGTCCAACTACTTGATGCATACTTGGTCGTTTCCCCGGAACTTCAGCTGTGCATAGATAACCGATTTTCAAAGCTTCTAGTATTTGTGTCTGTGATGCAGTTCCACGGATTTTTGGATCGATAACTCTTGATCCTTCGTTGTTCCTTACTAATCCTCTAACCCAACCAACCAAGTTAGCATCCTTGTTTTCTGGATAATCATCTTCAACTGGTTTCTTCCCGGTAATTAGCTCGAAAAGGATGACTCCAAATCCATACACATCTGACTTTGGTGTAGGATATTTAGGGGAGCTGGTCTCTGGATGAAGAAACTCTGGGGGAATATATCCTGGTGAACCGCGAGTGATCTCATCCTCGGGTCCAGTGCCAAAGATTTTGGCCAATCCGAAATCGGACAATCTTGGTTCCAAGTTCATATCAAGATAAACACTGCTAGCTTTGACATCTCTATGTATAATGGGAGGTGAACAACCATGGTGTAGAAATGCAAGGGCCCTGGCGGTGCCAAGTGCAATTTTGTGCCTAAATCTCCAAGTGGTTAACAACCCTTCGGAACCAACATTCTGAATACTGTTATTATCATCCTCTTCCCACGTGTCCGTGCTCCAGTCTTCAGTAGTAGTTCGAACCCCGAGTGGCAGGTCATGAAGCAAATTCTGCAAGTTCCCATTCTCCATGTAATCATAAATGGCGATTCTTTGCTCACCAGCCAAGCAGTATCCAGTCAATGGAACTAGATTAGGATGTTTTATCCGGCCAAGATACTCGAGCTCTCTTGCAGCTTCATGGTCGGTCATAGTGGAACCGTGAACCAGAACTTTCACTGCCACATGAATCCCACCTGGTAAAAAGCCTCTATAAACAGGACCAAACCTCCCTTCAGCTAACAATGTGCCTCGATCGAAATTAGAAGTCGCAGATAAGAGATCTGCAAATGTGAAATTCAACAGAGGCTTCTCAAAAATCACTACAGGCACCGAGTTTGCTTGCTTAACATCAGCAACCCAAGTTGTTGAATCAGTCTGGAATGAAAAGGGGCCAGAAATAGTCTGTTCTTCCTTGTAAGAATTCTGTTTAACTGCCCATATGGTGGTTTTCCTTCGACAACCAAAAGCCAAGAACAGTAAACCAAGAAGCAGAAACACCATAGAGAAAGTTAAAGCCAAAGCAAGTTTAAGTCCTCTATGTTTCAGAGTTTTCCTGTGGAAGAGAGCAGGGTTGGCAGCAATAGGACATCCATTTGATGACCCGATAAACGCTGATTGAAGTGTTTTCGAGGAGAATTCAGAAGCACAAAGAGTTAGATTGTTATAAGAGAAATTGAACCTCTCCATCCTTGGGAGTTTCTCTACAAGTGGCAATGGGATATCACCAGTCAAATTGTTGTATGAAACATCAAGAACCAGGAGATTTCTATTGCTTAGTGGAGGAATGCGGTTACTAAGATGGTTTTTGGATATATCAAGGATTTTCAAGCGACTCAACGATGAGAGCTCTAGAGGAATTTGGCCAATCAAACTGGTTCCAGACAAATTTAGATACTCCAAGCCAGATAACATATCAATTTGTGGAAATTCTTGTTGTGAAAATCTATTATCTGCAAGATTAAGGTGTAGGAGGCTTTGGGCATTGTTTAATTCTCTAAAGATCTCTCCACTAAGCTGATTCTCAGATAAATCTAGATAAACCAAATGAGACCAATTGAAGCTGGAACTGAAGTTCACCTGAGAAATGTGACCATCAAACTGGTTTCTGCTCAAATCAATCACTTCCAATGGCCCCTCAAAAAGACCAACAACAGAACCCTTAAACATATTGCCAGAAATGTTGATATGGGTGATTGAATCCATCTTTGAAAAATCTGAATCTTTCCCATGAATCTCATTTTCTGCCAGATTCAAGAACTTGAGCTTGTGAAATGCAGAACCAAAACCATCAGGGAAACCAGTGAGTCTGTTTACTGAAAGATCAAGGGACTCCAAAGAATGGCAGCTCAAGATTCCAGAAGGGATTTCTGAATCAAACCAATTCTTGCTAAGATTAAGAGAATGCAAACTGGAAAGTGAGCTTATAGCTTCTGGGATTTTTCCAGAAAAATTGTTGACAGAAAGATCCAAGATTTCAAGAACACCAAAATTGCCTATGTTGCTTGAAAGGTCACCAGAGATATGGTTATGTGAGAGGTTAAGGTACTTGAGTGAACCTAAACTCCATATATCAGAAGGCAAACCAGTGAGTTTATTGTTGCTCAGATCCAAATACTTAAGCTTTGTGAGTTTACCAATGGTGTTATCAGGAATCACACCAGATAAACCAAAACTTTTAGCTGTCAAATTGACAACATTTTCTTCCTTGGAATCACATCCCACCCCTTGCCAAGAACAAAAGTGAGCTGAAAAGTTGTGAACTTTACTAACACCCATCTTTTGCAGGAAATCAGAGACAAAAAATCCATCAGTGTTTGGCTGCTGGCAAAGCAAAGGCCTAAAGAACACTGTTAAAAGCAGAAAAGAACCAAGAATGCCTATTCCCATTTGTAGATAAGGCTTCAACTGTAAAACACACACACACACACACACACACACACGGAGAGAGAGAGAGAAGCAAAACCCTCCAAAAAACTCCAAAATATCTCCCCCTTTTTCAGAACTTTAACACCATTTTTGACTCATAAAAGTTGTTCTACTTTCCAAGAATCAGCAAAACAAACACTTTCAGCACATCCCCACAAAGCCAAGAAGTTCAAGAAGAGTACACTATTGGCTAAAATTGCATAACAATCAAATCTTTCTTCAGAGAAATGAGAAAACAGCAACTCAGAAGATAATGGGATTTTTTTTTCTTCAGAGGACAACTAAGATTTTTGAGGTTTCTGAAGAAAGAATGAATAATGTGAACTTACCTTGTCTGACCTTCCATTAAAGCCAACAAAGAAAACAAACACCTCAACATAAATGCTCTGTCTCTGTATTTCAACAAGACAAAACAACTTCAAATCTTTTTTTATATATAAAAAAATGAAAAACCAGGAGAGCCTAATGAGGATGGAGAACACAAAGAAAAAACCAAAAAAAAAAAAAAAAATTTTATGGGGTGCGAGTAGTAGTAGTAAAAATTGAGTCTCTGTGTGTGTGTGTGTGTGTTTATGGTCAAATATTGAGGGTTCATAAATGGAAAATATTTTGGGTTGGTGAAGATTTGCAGTAAAGCTGTTGGATGGGAATTCAATGATTCTGTATTATGTTCATTCATTCATCATCATTTTACTTAGCAAGTGGAAATAATACTTATGCTCCTCTTGATTATTACTACTACTACTAGCCTTAAGGTCATTTGGCACGGGTGGAATAAACAAAGTTGTCCCGCGAATTAGGATATTTTAATGATATTAGTTATTTCATCATATATATATATATGGGATAATTTATTTTATTATTATAGTATAAATAGTGAAATAAATAATTTCGGGATTAAATAATACTTCTTATCAAACACAGAATTAAAATACTTTTATATTTTTTCTAAGAATTATTATCCCTTATCCCGCACACCAAACCACCCTATAAAGGAAAAAAATACAGCAATAAAGTATTATTTTAGACTACTTTAATCAATATTTTATTGATTTAGTTACCTTATTAGTAGGATGACTAATTGTATAATTCATGTGTCGTAATTTTCGTGACACACTTTCCTTTTTAGTCAGTCTCAAGATAGTAAAAAGAATGACACTTTTTTTATGTGATAAATATTTGATAATACTATCAACATTTTATTCATATTGAGTCCAACTTATTTGACAAAAAGTTTCACAGATGTGTATTTTTCTATTTAAAAATTTATTTATTTTAAGGATAATTTGAAACATAGTAAAATCTTCCTATATTTCTTAAAATTCGTGTCTAGTCTCAAACTACGTCACATAAATTGGTCGGAGAGACTACCTGAGTACTTTTTTTTTGGTCTCAAAATAAGAACTCTCTCTATTTCAATTTATTTGTCCTGCTTTTTTTAAGTCTGTTTCAAAATAATGTATCTTTCCCTTTTTTGGCATGTTTATTTTTTTATTTCTTTTAAACTCTATGTCAAATCAAAATCAACCAAACAAAATGAAACAGCGGAGTGTTGTTTTTTTTTCTACAGTCGCTTATACTAATTTTGAAAGTTAAATTGAATTAGATCAATTCAATAGTTTAAAATTAAAATATTTAAAACTATACAAAAAAATATAATTAGTTGCAATTATTCTGATATCAATATGATGAAAAAAATACATTTTAAAATATTTATTAAAATTGCATAATTTGAATCTCGAGAAGAGAAAAATACAAATAATTTAAAATGAAGAAAATATCTTTTTACACTATTATTGTATTAAACTTTAGACTCATAAAATTAAATACTAAATAATGGAAACAAAACTAGGTTAATAGTAAACATTAAATAAATGGGGTTGTCACTTTATGAACACTTTTTATCATATCAAAAAGGAAAAAATAAGAACAAAAATTGGTACAAAACTTTCCAAAATTAAAAAAGATTTTCTTTTTTTTTTAATTAAACTTTTTATGGCTATATTTAATAAGGAGATATTTTCAATATTTCTTTACTATTTTTGGTCTTATATTCTCTTTGACTTTTTTGATTTTGTACTTCAAATTTTTGGAAGATATGTGAAGAGCAATAATTGTGAAAATTTGAATTTATTTTTGGATATTTTGATATTTGATGTAATCTTATATAATTGCTTAAATTTTGCTTTAATAATAGCTTATATTATAAAATTATACTTTTATTTTTTCTTATATTTATATTTTATTCTGTTTAAACTAATTTCATGACTCATGGAATAGGTATGATATGCAAACAAACACACTAAATGCATCTTTATGTATTTTTTTTAAATTTTTTCATTTTATTCAAATATCTCTATTATTATCGCTGTTCTTTTCTTTATTATTTTCGTATTTAATTTAATTTTTTTAGTTTAATCGAGAATTTATTTACTACTAAAAAACGTGATTTAACTTCAAACATATGGATTTAAAGTACTTGTGATATTTTGTGAGTTCACGCAAAAATGACTTAACTTCAGTTGTACGTACTTGAATTTCAGTCATGTAAAACTTCAAACACTGCGCGTCTAAAATTAATAAATTTTATAAATTAAATGGTGATCTCAAAATCGAGTATATGTGCACTTTAGGCCACTAAGAAAGCATATTGACTAATTAATATTAAATTAAGAGAATAAAACTAATAAATTAAGCCAATAATTTGGCTGTTTTTTTTCACCCAACCCACTGACTATAACACTGTTTTGGTTTACAAAATATTCTCTGAATTTTGACTGACACATAAATAAAAACTATTTCTTTTCCTGCCTGTTTGATAATTTCAACTCAATAAATATTATAAAATATTAGTTGAGTTTAAAATATATTAATACAGTTAAATTTCGTTATAATAATATTTTACTACAGCGGCTTAATTTTTTTCAGAATTGAAGTTTTATGTTATATTTTATTTTTTTATAATAGCATTCTATATGTAATAGCAGTAACGTTTAATACAATTGTACATTTTTTATAAAATAACCCTTTATAATATCATACTTAAATATTATATAATAATATTTTTGAAAAAAATATATATTATATATAAAATAAAATATTTATGATAGTCATTATTAATTTTCTGCACATAATAAATTTTAAATACGAATAACTAAAAGAAAAAAATTCTATTAAAATAGTGTCCATCAGTTATTATCATAACTTCATGAGGAAAAGCTATTGACTTTTGCCTTTTTTTACGTTCATACTCTTTTTAAAAAAAATTAAATTGATTAATAAAAACATTCTTTTTTCTTGATACACAAAATTATTCAACTAGTTTTTTTATGTACTTTTATTTATAACAGCTAAATAAAATTTAAATGTCAAATGTCGGTATAGTATACATATATATCATCATCTTACTATAACAATCCTAAAATTTTCAGACAATTATTGTCACTATAACGAGATTTGATTATATATCAATTAATAAATATTGAATATACCTAAAATGTCAATAATTATTTTTTGATATTGACTTATTTTTTTAAAAAAAAATAATATATTCAGTGTAATTTTATAAGTGAGGTTTGAGGAGGGTATCGTGATGTATACACAGTCTTACCCTTATCTTATAAAAACAGAGAAATTATTTTTGATAAACTCTCGATTTAACTAAAATATAACAAATAAAGTATGAAAAGAAAATACAGTAATAACATGTTGAAAGTAATTAAAAATAATAATAATAATAACAACATATAATATGATAATTATATATATATATATATATATAATAAATCAACTTATTTTTTTAACAAAAAAAAAAGAAGATCAATAAATACTCTTTAAGTATGAACACCAAGTATGCTTTCTTTTACTTCCTTTGTTCTTTTTTGTTATAAAATGAATGGTGGAAAAAAAAAACACTTTTTTTTTCCTTTAGAAAGAGACAATGAGAAGATAAAAGGGTTGAGAATTGTACTTTTTATTGACTTTGGTAACCAAAAGAAAATGTCTCCCACTTACACTCTAGGTGTAATTCGTGGCGGAGCTAATATTTTCGCTGAATGATTTCAAAATATATATATAAAAAAATATATAATGAAATTAAGAAAATTTAATATCTATTATATATATATAAATTTTTTCAGCAAATGCGATTCAGATTAAACATAGTCAAGGCCAGAGCTAAACTTTTGCTTATGAGCTTGTCAGAAATCAATAGTTTTAGTTCAGACTATGTATCTGTATCTAAAAAATCCACTTAATATGTATAATAATTAATTAATAACTTAATAAACTGTACTTTTTAAAATTCAAAAACCATAAATCTCAAATTATTGTTTCGCCTTTGATTATAATAAAGACAAAATATATTAAATAATATTTTTATATTTATATCAATTTTGACAAATAGAGTTATCCGATATTTCTACTGATCAGAAATATCCACCACTTTTCCAATTGTTTTATATGTTCTATAAATGTGGGGTTGGTGCTCTTTCTTTTCACCTCAATTTCAATAGTAAACTTTGTGATGAGGACTAGCCACATTGTGGGCTATAAGGGGACCACTTATATAAAGTCATTTAACTTTGTGGGCCAATTTAGACAAAAGGGAAAGTTCTGTGGTATATTTGTCACATCATTAAGTTAAGGATTGTGATTTGTAAGTAATCTTTGTTGTACAAACATCATATGTTCAAGTTCATATCAACCATTTTGGACTTATTCATTCTCTTTTTTTAATTCGTGTCTATGTTAGAGCCCGTCTAATTCGAATCGTGCATTGCAAGGCCATTATAATAATAGCCGCTCCTAACAAAATTTTCTCAGTATCTAGGAGTCAAACCTCAAACCAATACGATCAAGGGTGAAAGGACCCCAACCATCTCACCATAATTCATATTGACATTTTGGACTTATTTTATAATTTGAATATTTAGTCTTTGATTTATTTGAGTTGTTTGGGCCCCACAAGTCTAATCACTCCACAAATCTTTCCTTTAAATTTTGACTAGTGGTTTCATAATTGGTAATTAGTCCATTAAAAATATTTTCTTAATCTTTTTTTTTAATTCCATTAAGATAATTAGTGGACATTAGTCGTATTCTAAAAAATAAAAAATAATTAATGTAGTATGAGTAGAGTAGTTACCTACCATACCTATTTAGTAGAATTATAAAATTAAGTTCGAATAAGCTAAGGCACGTATTAAGAACAAATTAATAGCAATAATAATAATAATCAATATGAAAACCGAAAGAAATGAGAAAGTAGGAGAATAAAGAAATAATAGTATCACTAATAAGGAAAACTGGAATGCACGATTACTTATTAACCTTCTACCCGAATTGTCTACTTTCATATCCTCCTATCTAATATCATGTCTGTGGTAAGCTACAAGTATTTCATATCAATAATAACAACTCGGTGTAATTCCGCAAAGTAGGGTTTGGAGAGCGTAAAACGTACGGAGACATTACCTCTGCCTCAGAGATAGAGAGGTTATTTCCGACAGATCCTCAGCTTTTAGAAACAACAGAATAACAGCAGTACAGATGATATCATACAAGACAAAACAACAACTAGTAACAACATCAAACTACACAAGAATCCACTAACAGAGATACAAGTAACAACAACAAATATCAGACAAAGAAGGACAAAAAATTATTAAGGTATGTCATATCAAGATACGTGTTTTTAAATGATATAAATATCCTTGTTTTAAGTCTTAACCGCTCAAATAAAATTACATAATTCGATATAAACATCCGATACGTATAAGGTTGGGGGTGGGGTGGGGTGGAGGTGGGGTGGGGTGGGGTGGGGTGGGCCGTGGGGGGAGTTTGATCAAATGGGAGCACGCCAACACCGACAGGGAAAAAAACAAGTGGGGAGTTTAATGATTTGCATTGATTGAGGGGGACTGGATGAGTAAAAAGAAATCAATCCAACACCTTTTTAAAAATATTATTATTTGCTTTCTCAGTCCCCACCAACATAAATAATTACGATTTCTATCTTTAATTTTCCTTTTTATTATTTTCTTAAATTTAATTTATTTCATACAATTATGTCACTTGATATTGCCAGCATAACGTATTCTTCACACCGCCGCTTGTTTATTCCCTTCCCATGCAATTTTCATCAATACAACTTTATAATTTTTATTGGTATTCTCCGCGGTATTTAATATTCGTATTAAAATTCGATTAAATTAGAATTTATATTAAAATATTCGGTATGGAAGGTACTACAGAGAATAGAATGTATGTAGGTCTTACTCCTTTTTTTGTGGGATAGAGAGGTTATTTCAAATAGATTGTCGTTTCGATCAGTGGCGGAGACAGAATTTTAATCAAAGGGGTTCAAATTGGATTCTCATGTTGTGTCAACAGGGTGCAAAATGCAATATATACATATAAATATTAAATTTGACCTTATATATAGAGTGTATTTTTCCGATGAAGGGGGTTTGAGTAAAACTCCTTTCGCTACCTTAGCTCCGGCCCTGGCTTCGACAGAAAAGAAAAGAATTCAAAACATGGTAATTAAAAGCTCGTTAATAAAAATGAATTGATATTATGAACTCGAATCTAAGAATTATGATTAAGAATAAAGGAGTACATTACACTCCACCATAATTTATCAATTAGTCAATTATTATTTTTTTTGGCTTTTTATGTGATATTTAATATTCGTATTAGGACCCGATTAAATTTAAATTCACGCTAAAAATTTTACATTAAAAATAAAACGCTCATAACAGAAATAATTTAATAATCTGAACTACGAGATCTTTAGTTAAAGATAAAAGGACTACACTCTGCCACAACTTATTGGGTATTAAGCAATTAATATAGGTAGTGGGGTAATAATACAATACAACATACTATTTCCAATTACTTTTTGCACACTGACAATATTAAATAAGTTTTTAATTAGAGCTATACTGTGTATATATATATATATATATATATATATTTGTTGTTCTATGAAATAAATCATGAAGTTATATTTAGCAGCTAAGAAAATAAATTGGGGCAATTAATGTCATGGGTGATATGTTCCTGTTTTATTTTAATTGTTAGGTATATTAAAAATAGTTGTTTCAAAATATTTGTTAGTTTCAAAATTCAAGAGATAATTGACCTTATTTTTTCCAATGCTACTCTTAGTACTTGAAGTCGTTCTAAAATGTGAAAAAAGTTATTATTGTATGTTTTCAAAAAATTAATAGGATTATATTAGTCAAATTACTAATCTTATTAATTTTTTCTTAATGGGTATACAAATCTTATCCTGATAATTAAAATGAAACAAAGGGAGTATTTGCTAGTTTCAAAATTCAAGAGATAATTGACCATGTTTTTTTCAATTCTATCCTTAGTATTTAAAGTCATTATAAAATGCGAAAGAAATTATTATTGTGTGTTTTCAAAAAATTATTAAAGTTATATTAGTCAAATTATCATTTCTGTTAATTTTTTCTTAATGAGTGTGTAAATTTTATCCCAACAATTAAAATAGAACAGAGGAAATAATATTTTTCCCTCCATTTATATTTGTTAACCACAAGCTATTTAGCAATATATTAACAATCAAATTCGTAGTTAATTTCAATTTTAACTATCATATGACTTATAAATTCGTAGATATAATGAGGCTTACATTTTTTGATATTTCTTTATTAAGAAAAAATAATTAAAAATAATAATATGATTGAAAAGAGTTCGAGCCTTGTGCCCTCTCATTGCACATTATTGAGACCATACCTTTTACTATTACTTTAAACTTGAATTTTATTACATTAAAATAACAATAATAATATACTCAATATAGTTTCACAAGTAGTGTCCAAAGAAAATGAGGCGTACATTGATTTTATCTTTATTTTTATGGGGTAAAAAAGTAATTTCCGACGGATTCTCACCTCGAGAAAATTGTTTCAAGTTCTCAAGTTCACCTAGTTGAGGAGTGCCATCACTCTTGAATCTTTTTTCTTACCCAAATTTACTGACTAATTCAGATTCGTACAACGTAAAATCTATTACAAGAAAAAACATTTTTTATTACCAAAATCTCTGATTAAGCGTGAAGGAATTCCAACACATAAGAGAATATTGTATAAGACAATGAATAGTTAAAATCTATTTCTTTCATTGGACCAAACTTTGCATAGTTTAAGACCACGAGATTAAACTTCAATTTAGTATATTCTATGTATATGTATCTTTAGTTTTAAGATCACAAAATTTAAGTGTCTTATTTTCTTTTTTAAACTGTGTTAGGTCAAAACCGGACAAACAAATTGAAACGGAAACAGAAGGAGTATCATTTATGGACAAACAGAAAGTGAGTTGAACATTTTCAAACACAAATGTTCTTTCATTTAATGAGTAGTCATGATCCAATGTCTACACAAACATTACATCTTTTTCAAGACCTCACAAAGCCAAAACTGAGGCAAACAAAAAAAAAAGATACAAGAAAAGATACACATTACCTGCTCAAAGCCTTCCAATAGTAGGCTTAAAAATAAGCTAAGCAGCCAAAGCTAAATCTGGACCAAGCTGGGGATGAAACCATTGTCATCTCGGTGACACTCGTGTGGAATTCATCGTTGTGTTTCTCGATAGGGTTAAGTCAAAATATGTTCTCTTGGATTCATTATAGTATCCTGAAAGGCTGGTTGGCAGAGCTAGAGCGCTCGAGCCTAGCTTTCTTTACCTTTGCCTTTTTGCTTGCAATTTCTTGGAAAGGGTTTGGACCACCAAATTCAATTTTGGAGTTCCTAATCTTCTTCCTCTTACCTCTGTCATATTCCTCATCCCTGAAAATAGATATGTAGGGTGTCAACATATAAGAAGAAAAATACAATATTAACCCCCAAAAGAATAACTGTGTCAAGAACAAGGACATCACAATGTGGGAAAAAGAATGCAGCATTTTTAAAGCATATGTTTCATGATCTTTAAACACAAGTATGTCCATGATTGACAGAAACTCACCACTCATCCCCAATGTAACCAATGCTGACACGATTTCCGTTCTGTGCTTCTACACCATTCAAGGAAGGAACTTCCACGTCATCCCAACGAGCAACTGTGACAATCAAAGAGGAAGCAGCTATATTACAGCTGACAAGATCAAGAATAAAATCACAAAGGCACATGTAGTTGCAAATAAGTACTTACTGCTTGACTCCAAACCTCTGGTAAGCATGTTCAACAGACCTTTCTGTGTTGCAACTACTGTAGTCTCTTTCGCATCCATGGATTGTCTATTGTCACTACCCTGATTTCCTACTGATACCAAGCTAGAACTTTTTTGTGGTTGCTTGTCATTTGCTAATACAGTGCCATTGTTCACAACCCTCGCATCATCAACTGTATTCCTCAGCAGTTCCCCGTTGTGTTCAGTAGTTTTCTTATCTGAACTGGAAACTTTCTCATTGGAACAAGATTTTGACTTCTTTCTTTGAGAATGCATTGAAGAAGATATCAAAGTATGGGATAATTTGGATGTAGATGGCCCAAAATCAGAGGAGACATTACTCTCATCTAAGGAACTGGGATTGCTACGCTTTCTCTTTCCAATTTTATGTTTCATTCGTTTGGGTTTTTTCTTCCTTTTCAGTCCCAAGGCTGGATCTAAGATTATAAAACTGAGATGCATCTTGGTGAAACGACTCTTGAAAAACTTCTTTTTGGCTTTCAAGCATGTCTTGTCAATAGTTTCCTTTTCTGTCGAGCTAGTCATAGTTGGTTGGCTCACAACTCTGGCCGATTCAACACCTGCTTTTCTCTGTCCAGCATCATCATTAACTTCAACAGTTGAATCACCTAAACTACCATTGGAGATGCCTTTTACCTGAAAGGAAATTTATCAATAACCAGACGACTAAGAAAAGCACTGCTTCTTTCTCTTTTCCTAGTTCGGCTGGTTTTCTTCATTCCTTTTTTTTGGGGGGAGGGGGGTTGCTTGATTGATACAAATGGTCATGCCGAGATGGAAACAGTAACCCATCCCCACAACCACAGTAAACAGGACAAGAAAATTCAGAATCCCGCATGAAAGCAAGAAGATACGACATAATGAGGAGCATAGAACAATAATCAGAAAGAAGTATATATATTACCATTTGAGAGTTGGTGTTTGCCTTGCTGCATTTGACTTGTTTGTGGAGACTTATGTTCAATAGTTTGTCAGGAGTACTTGGATCTTTTACGCTGCTAGAGCAAAATGGTATTGCAGCAGAGCAAGCCAACTCTTTAATGGTTACATTGCCATTAGGTAGTGGGGTAGAGTTTCCGCATCTTGTTTCCCCCTTGTTATCAAGTCTATGAATTCCATTGGAGACAGGAACAGCTGGATTAGCTTTAAGTAAGGATGGTCCATCCTTTACATCTACAACAGAAACCTCCTTTACTCCGTCACCTGTTTCTGGCACTTTCAACAAATTTTCTGGTTGTATAGCCCCTCCAAGAGAAGAGGATCCACTAACTACTACACTGTTGACCTTTGGGGGTGCCAGATCCTTTGTTGAAGTTCCCTTTGATACCTCGGCACTTAATGTCGCACTTTGATCTTTTGCACCAGATAAGGAATCCGCACTCTTCACATGAAATCCATTTTGAGCAGTATCCTTAAATCTCTGGCTGTGATTAGAATATATTTTATTTCCTACGCCATTAGTAATCACATTATCATTGCGGGCAACATCTACAGACTTCTTAGGCACAGGAGATTTCTTATCCCGAACATAGAACAACATGTATGCCTTCTGCTCCAACACTTTTCTCTCACTCACTTGAACTACCTATAAGGACATCGAAGAGTAGAAATATTCAGAAGCTATTCTTTACAACAGTCAAACTACATCACCATTTGTGTATGTTTTCAGAAGACCACAAAAGGGAACATCCTGAAGCGCTGAAACATTTAAAAGCCAAAAGAGTTGAACTCAGAGTTACGTGGGTTCTCCATAGCATATCAGAAGTGGCAGCACGGGGGAGGTGTTACATGGTGGTTTTATTTTCATTTCCTTAATCCTGTCTACCAAAGACGTTGATAGCAACAAGCATGCTAGCTTCAGTGAAAGAAGAGTATGGACAGTAAATACAAATTAGAGGACCTTAATATAGAGAGATCATAGTTCAGTGTCCATTGTTGCCTTTTGCTAGCTGTAAGGACTATATGCTAATATAAATGGGAAGAAGAAAACAGGAATTTAACATAGTTTCACAATGAAATAACATAACAAGTGTATCCAAAAAGTAATGAACAGTGAATGGGCAGTCACATGGCCAGGGATAAAAATAGAAAGCAAAATGTATATACCTGATTGTCATCAAGGGAGTACCAATTTCCACTTGATGTGCGAACAAAGCAATAATAATGACCAGAATGGGTGCTCCAACCTGCATGAACCAGCACACCATAGAGAGTGTACTTCAATTCACCACCCTGCGAAATTAGAGGGAACCCATGAGTTCCCAAAATACAGGAATTCAAGATATAAAGGAAATACCAAAAAAGTATCACAGAAGTGTCAAAGCAGGAGAATAGCAAGTAAAGCAAGCACCAGAAATTGGACTTTTATTTCAGCCCACATGAATTGCTTCCGCTATTTGTTATGTCAGGTTGATACCTCATTGGTAAAGTTTTAAACAACTAACATACACACAAGAATATCAGCAACATTGATGACAAAACATCTTCTTGACTACTTGACATGCAATGCAATGATCCCTCGTCTTTGAAATAATTTCATGGAAGGTTCAAATTCATCCTAAGCCAATTTGCCAGAATATTCACGTCAATTCATCATCCATTTTATATGCTGCCAATTTTCTTATTTGGAGATTAGTCAAACCACAAAATAACAGCAGGTTCACTTGACAAATATTAGATCTGAAACAAGGTAAAGGAGTTCTCGACTGCAAGGAGGAAAAACTAATTCTTACATAGGTATCGGACACAAAATTCTTCAAGTCCAAAGTAGGCCCATAGTGAATCTTTTTATCGATCTTTTGACCAGGGACATGTGAACCAAATCGCTTCAAGTGGATGGTTAGGACATGAGGTGCCTTGTCAACCGTGAGCCGTTTGGTAGCCTTCACTTTCTGTTTGCACTGCTGACACTGGTACTGCTTCTGACCACCATCTAATAGTTCTCTGGCGGTGAAATGGTCAAGTGCTTTGTGTAGTGAATCTGCCTTTAAAATTTCTAGACTTAAATCCAGAAATGGATCAAACTTGTCAGAGCAAAATTTACACTGCATGCACTGCACCTGCAGATCATTTGGAAAAATGCAGATAGACAAATAGTCAAAGAACTGTTAGACAAGGAATCAAGGAAATATTCCCCACATACAGCACAAAAACGGTGAAGGAATCAAGGAAATATCCCCCTCATACAGCACAAAAACTTCTCTTCTTTTTTATTTTATTTTTTTATTGTGGACAAGTCGCAGGAAATAAAAATTTTCTGAACTTCTCCCAAAAGTTACTAGGTCTGCCACACTAACAAAAGAGCAACTGAACTATACCTGACTGCGAAGACGCCCACCAAATATCTTATGAACCAAACTTTTCTCATAAGCACTGGGGGATTCACTCGGCACTCCTGAAGGTAAGCAACATTTATGCATTGACTCAAGCAGATTCACCATGTATTCATGTGCATCCTCCTGTCTGGCATTTCGAAAATTCCGAGATATGCCTAACACATAATTAAGGATCAACTTTGATATCAAATGTCTAAAAGCCTTCAGATGTGGAATAATAAGAAAAATAAGAGGCATATCCTGAAGCAGTATACTTGGTATAAATCTCTAGGATAGAGAAGCAAGAATCCTGTTGTCAGTCTTTATAAAAAAGAAATCTCTATAATACCCTTACTTAAACCTCAACTTGTTTGAGACTGAAGCATAGTTGTTATCATATTCATACCCTTTATTAACTTCCTGACTAAACAAAACTGTGCATGGAAATAGAACAAAAATAGTCAAGCCACCAGACTGAGAAAAATATTAGACACACGACTTACATGATAACTCAGCATATCCTAACCAAAAGAAAAAGCTTATGAACATGACTGAAACTGCACTACTCTTGTTGGGGAAAAAGGACACTAAGAGAACAAGTGAGAAAGTGGTAAATCAAGCATCGGAAGAAAAGAGAATAATAACCACAGAAACAACTTAAAATTGTAGACTAAAAGCAAAAGTCACAGAGTGACATTAATACACTACAAGGACTCGGAAGGATACATCGCAAGTTTGACACGAGATCCTTGGGCGCCAGTATTTTCCCTGTTGCCTGCAAAGCACGACTCACGTGTTTTTGGATGGCACATAAAGCACAAAAACCAGCCATACGACCTTCAACAAAACAATAAAACACAAGTTAACAAACATATATGCTCTGAAAAAATAAGGATCCAAGTCCAGAACCAATGTAATATAGATATGCAGAAACTGAAAGCCAAGTTTAGATTATGTGAACAACTCATATACTTGACTCAAATATTCATTTCAAACAAAGACCAAAAAAGTCCATATCCTTAATATGAATTTAGACAGACAGCCCTTAGCATGAACATGATTATACGCATGCAATATAGTCAAAATACAAACACACGAATTTTATTTCAAGTGTGCTGAGGCTCTCTGCATCTCCAAAAGTATATCTGTATGAAATTATTCAACAGCTCCCTTCCTACTATAGCTTAAATTTCTTTGCATGGAGTACACCATTAAACTTTAAATGTTATCCAGTTCCTATCAAATTTTACAGTACTGGGGTTTAAAAGGGAGGGTAAGACTTTTTAACAAACCCATTTTGACTTGTTTTGAGTGCATTTGGTACCATTTATTCTGGTGAAAGAGAAAGCTCTGAAGCTGTAAATAATATGACATTTATCCAGTCAAATCCAATTAATTTCAGCAACTGGCCCAAAAAATATATGCAGTTTTATCTGCAAACCTTTTACTGTTAAGATTGGTGAGATGCTGGAATACTAATTAATATAATCTCCTCCTCTAAGGAGGCCAGGAGCTTCAAGTCTGCTGAAAACAAACATTCACACGCAGCAGGGAGAGACTCACAGGAACTTTGATGTTTCCCACTTTCCAAGTATGCTGCTAATGGCTCAGTGTATGTCAGACACTGTAATACTGAATTGAGGAAGCAGGTATTCCCAAGATTTTGCAAGCCGGCTCCCTGTAACAAAGACAATCGGTCCCATAATTAAGCAACGTGAAGACTTCCATTAAAAAATTTGGTCTCCAAGTGTAAATAAAATGGTCTCAGTAGATCTTGTTGATTCATCAGGTGATTCTTTGCCAACAACATTCTTGAACTCAAAAGTTAAAACGAGAAAAAGGTAAAGCATAAAGTAGTTCATTTTGCCCACAATAGATCATGATCAAATTCTAAAACCCACTTAAGAGCCATCAGAACCAAGAGGAAGAAACTATAAGTTCCGCACAATTCCATCAGCTGCAATCTCAAAGCTACTTGAATTAGAAAAATTACATGACTCAACATCACATCAATTAGTCCATAATAGTAAGACATGCATATCCATTAAGTTTCAGAGTAAAAAGGAAATTACAAGGAAAGAGTGCCTCAATTTAAGGAACAAAAGACAACAAAAAAAAAAGAGATTCACTCTGCATAAAAGGAAGTTAATGGTTGGAATGGCCAACAACCTCTATAAACCTCATGTTAAAAGTTACAACTATATATCTCAACTCGTGTAACTGATTCTTTGGGGTTCACATAGGCAGCGTAATACAGATTTATGATATTGTGAGATCATACGGCCAAAAATTGGCTCTAATAACATGTGACAGGATAATGGGCCTCAAATCAAAACCTTAAAAAGAAAGAACGGTAGAGTGGCATAAGAGGTATATGAACTCTTTTTGTCCCTTTCCCAATTCGCGTGGGACAACAAATAAACCACTTTTATCTTATCAAATCAGAGATTTCAACTCCTAGAGCCTTTCTATCTTATCACATCTCTCTCATCTTACTTCATAAAAATAAACTCCCTCATGCCGGAATTTCTTTTGGGTTAAAACATGTAGACTTCAATGTAAACCAAAAATTGCCAGAATGAGCTTACCAAAAGTTGATTATCATAACATGTGATAGAGCTGTGTATCCTACCAAAATTTTTCAAGGCAATGAGTGGCCCACGAGCATTTTATAAACCCTTTTACATCCTTACAGAATCCAAGTGGGACAACCATACAACCTTAACCACAAAATACACACCCCAGATAGAAGGAACTGACTAATGGAAGTGGGGATTCACTTCTCTAACAAAAAGATAAACACCCCATTGGCACCAAGCGTGAGGGAATGCTAGACGTTTGGTAATTTCTCCTCCGACCAGGATAAAAGATCCCATTGAAGTGGCTAATCCCATGCATACTGTACGGACATCTGGTCGCACAAATTGCAAAGTATCATAAATGACCCCCCCAGGTATTACCCAGCCCCCAGGAGATTTTATAAACAAATACATAAATGCATAAGACTCTTTCTGAGGGAGGACACAGATTGTCCACGGAAGATACTGAAGTGAAGGTTCCTCCCAACCGTGGCATGCTTCAGATGGATTGGCCTCAATATAGCTAGTTTAGCACAGGACAACTTGCTTAAAGGGGTTTCCTGTGGGACAGATGCTATATATGTGAAGGAGCTTCATACTGCGGAGTGTAGATCATCTATACTGTCCAATTTCTTGGGAGTTATCAGCTCCTCGCATAGTCAAACAAGGAAGCTCTTAGCTTGTTTGTATATAAATTTTGAACATAGCAACCTCCCAACCCCCGGCACCACATGATTGCTTTATGTTTTCATGGGGAAAACAGAAAAATATGACTTAAAAGCATTCAAAAGCATGATTCAAGCAATGTAATTAACCCAAAAAAGGGAGGGCAGGGAAACAAAAAATAGAAGTGTTGGATAACAAGTTGTCTTTTGGGACTTATGAAGCTTTAAAAATGATGTTCGCCAGACAATCATCTGACAGACCCCTATATCCTTCTGAAAGTTATGCATAGGAAGGTGACGTTGTAAAGGTACTGGGCCATAATGGATAGAAGGCGTTGAAGAATGGAGAAAACATCAATACCTTGTCCAGCCAAGCACACAAAAGAAAATGTCATCATAGAATCACCTTTCCATATAGGGGATCAAATTCAGACTTGGCTAAAGATATGGCACAATAGAAGAAAAAGGTCCATATAGCTGATCTATACTAGTTGGGAGTAGGTTTTAGTCTTGTCAGAGGACTGACAATATCATTATTATATTTACAATAATATGTCTGGGACAGAAGAATAATTGTGGTTGTTTTGATAGAATCACCTTTCTGAATTCCATCACAACCTTTTTATATAAAAGACAGTCTTCCGGGTATAAAGGAGCTAATAGACTATATATGCAACCACACAATAACATCGGAAATAAGACAAAAATAGTCATGTCAAAGTACTTCAAATACTAGTACTAAAACGAAAATAAATATAACAAAGAGAGATAGGAAAAAAAGTAGAGAAGAACAAATCCCTTTAGGAAACCAACTCGACCTTAACTGACCAAAAAAGCAGGGAAGGTCAAATCAAATTGCCCCATTACTATCCAAAATTGAGAAACCTTGGCTTCCATTAGACTTTTGAGCTAATATTATCCCCACCATCAGGAAAAAGTCTCATTTTTCTCCCTTGACTCCGGACGGAGCTCCAATGTAAGGATAATTTTAAGCAATAGTCAAGACTTGTGGGTTAAATTTGGACTTCCTTTTCTTGTAGAATTTGGACACATAGAGTTCACCCATTTCATTCATGAGTCAGTTACTTGCTCCAATGCAAGGACATGAATGGACCAAAAGTGTAATGAAGTGCAAAATTTAGAGACCAAGGGCAATTTTAGACCTTTCCCTAAAGAGAATAAGAAAATAGTGCAAATTTGTAGGATCACTAATGATGCTAAACATACTTAGAGCTAATAGAATCACAAATGGAAAAAATGGAAAAAAAGGAAGAGGCTTTGGAAGCTAAACATCATAATAAAATTCGGAATACCCAAAAACTGAGGTCAATAAGAAAACCAAAAAAAAGGTAAAAAAGAGCATCAAATACTATCAAAGGCCAGGAATTCTAAAATATCCCTAAAACTATTAAGCAAATATGCACAACCAAATACAAAGTGAAAAACAAAAGCTAAAAATATCAGAAATATATGCAAAAACATATCAATTTATATGTATGTGTGAGTGCGACACACACTTAGAGAAACTCACAATTCTCATAATCTTTCTGAAGGCAATACCGAAGCTCACTTCCGGATCCATCCCGTTACTTTCCATCGCCACATCACCGCTGGTACCACCCTTTTTTCCGGCTCCGACAAGAGACCCATTTTCTTTACGGTTCTCAGAGTTCGGGTTAAGTGTTTCCAGCTGAAACCCACCATTGTTTTTCCCACTGATAAACCCATTATATGGCTTCCTTGCCAAATGAAACTCAATCTTCCGATGAAACAACGACGATGTATCCAAACTCGGATCCGACCCAATCAACCCAGATAATTGTGGACCCGAATTTTCCTCCATTCTATCGATGGTAGCCTCGCCCATTAAACTCCCTATTCTACTTTCAACATAAAAATATCAAAAATCAAACCTTTTTCAAGAATATTTAGCTATTTTTCCCCTTCTTTCCTGGTGTAAAATATACAAATCAAATTGGGTTTTCACCAGAAATTCACTGAACAAATATGCAAAAGAGAAAAGGGGTTTGAGTTTTCGGCTCGAAGAGAAGAGACGAGCTCAAAAAAGGGAGCTTAAAACCCTACAAGCTGAAACAAATATATATGTGAGATGTATCTCCTTTACGCTGTTCCGCGATGCACTGGATAGGGTTCAACTTTAGGCTTATAGGATTGTAACACGTGTACTATAGGAGGGTACTTTTGTCATTTTGTATTGTGGTTTTGTGATGTTGAAGAAGTCAAGTGTGATCAAGTAGTGGTAGAAATTGAACCCAGGGAAAAATGGACTTGAGGGAAATCTTTTATGCTTTTTTTATAAATTATTTTTAGTCCGATATTCAGTACTTGCATTGAACCCGACTAATTCGAATTTACATCGTATATGACCCATTCGGCAGAGTACTTCCTACCAATGATTTTTTCACACTCGTGACTCGAGACTTCTTGTTAAGGGAGAAGCAACCATATTCACTACACCACCATCCTACCAATGATTTTTTCACACTCGTCACTCAAAATCGAGACTTCTTAATGAAGGAGCTACCACATTTAGTGGAGCACATCAATTGGTGGTGGAAAGTTTTTTATGTTAAAATCACTACCAAACATCTTGCCTAAATTAAATTTTGAAACTTACCTCCTCGTACCCGACTTATGGAATTATATTAAGTATGTTATTGTTTGTTTGTAGTAAAATTACATTGATCCAAGCTTTTCTGTATTTGTACATAACAAGAGTTTAGTACATTGTACGTCCTTTTTTATATTATTGATTTCTTAATTACTTATTTATAGAGGTGACAAAATTAGCCCATGAAAATATAACTCGTTTGGATTATTGGCCGCTGAATTATTAGCTTAATCCATTTCAATTGATAAAAAATTGTATTGATATGTAGTCTGAATTGATCTGTGAGAAATTTTATTAAAATATTTTCAAAAAGATAATTTTTTTCATTTAATGTGTTATATAGTCATGATAAAGAAAAAAAAATAGTTTTAGAATAAACACATTTTGAAAGACCAGCAAATACTTTTAACCTCTCAAAAACTTAATCAGTGTTGCAATTTGACTAATATAACGCTATTAATTGACAGACACTTTTTGAAAACATACAATAATCATTCTTTTTGCACTCTAAGTGAGTTAAGTACTGAGGATAAAGTTTTTTTTTAAGGTCAATTATTTCTTGAGTCTTAAAATGTTAACTAATTTGGAATAAATAGTTTTAGTATACCTACCAAGTAAAACAAAACAGAAGAAGTACTTTTTTTACCGGGAAAAACTATTCTCATTGTGGTATTAATTTTGCCTTTTGTACAGCATTCAATCAACATTAATAAATAAAGGGTCAAAAACACATTTAAAGTATTCAGATTCTTAAAATCTTATACCTGAACTATTAAGTGTGTGAATTTCTTACCTAAACTATCATCAAATGTTTATCAAAACACATCTCAACTATCAATTTGCTCACTTTTCCTACCTGAAATATCACTGTCATTCAGATAGAAAAAAGGAATAACTGATAGTTTAGATGTGTTTCGATAAACATTTTATGATAGTTTAGGTAGAAAATTTATACATTTAATAGTTTATGTATAAAACTCAAAAACCTATGATATTTTAAATGTGTTTTTCACCCTTCACCCGAGCAAATCAATCATTTTTGTACGGGTTCATCTAATGTTAGTGCTCCACCTCACCAATACTTAGTCTTGATCTACTTTAAAAGTTTGATTATTAGCATTTAAAAAGATCTTGAAAAATAATTTAAAAAATAAATAGTCAATGATAAGAGTAAAACATCAAAATAAAAAAAAATTCAAATGTCTAACTTTGGAAATCAGGATTATGCCTAAAAATAGAAAGAGAAATTGGTAAATTAAAAATAAACCAACAAACTTTAGCAGAGTTTGTAGATATACCAACAAAAAATTAAAATAAATTTTGACAAGGAAATTCAATCCGTCAATCAAATATTTAACAATAAACACTTAATCATTATAATCATATTTAACTTGTATTTTTTATTTGTATCTTAATATGATAATATTATGGAAAAATTACTCATATAAACTTAATATTAAAAAAAAAGAGCGATATTTGGTATTAATATTGAAAAAAGTGATTTAATTTTTCATAATCAAAGCTTAAACTTGAAACTAGTTAAAGATAAAGGAACAATATGCTCTCTATAATATTTCTTCATTCTAAAATTTGTCCGTCGTCTCGAAAACCTTCAACGATCATTAGATCCAAAATCTTTCTTTCCTTTTCAATTTAATCGGCATTGAAAGAAAATAATCTTATTTTAGGTAATTTTAAAATTGGGCATAACTCTTTTCACGGAGATATAAATCGTGGTAGTGAGCACTCAAATGAAATTTTTATACTCCATTTTTATTGATAGTCATGTGTTTCCAAATTGCTAGCATGAGGAGAGACTTTTTTCGGCGAACCAAATCAACTAGTAATCTAAAATTGAAATTGAGTTCAATAAAGAAATTGGAAAGTTGTACAAACAATACATTAGAGTATATACTAACAAGGTAATTGTCGTTTAAGGGTGATTCAATAAAATTACCGGCATAATTAAGAGACCTTGCATTTTTAATAGAATTTATTTATATGCAAGTATATGTAAGTAATTAGTATCATCTTCTTCTTTTTTTCATTCTTATTATTTATATTGTAATATTTTTATCCGACAAAAATCCTTTACGTTTACAGTAAAAAAACTAATAGTTATGTTATTATTTATATTTAACTTGAATTAATAAGATGTTAGCCATATGTTTTTAATATATTACGTTTGATTTTGTGCTAAGAAATTTGATTTAGTAATATGAAAGATTTGAGTAGTTTAATTAATGGTTTAAAATATTTTTACTCTTAAAATAGAAGAAAAATTTTCTTTTCTTGTCTTTTTTTTGGTAACTAATGTATATTATTATCAAGTGATCCAGTAAATACAAAGTCATAACAGCCCCTGAACATCAAGCCTCAGGTCCGCCTCATCAAATAAACGCAACTATCCTATCAAATCTATGTCTAGTATTAAGGATAGGAGTTCCTCATATCTATCAACTTTGCAATATTCGTCCTCATGGATCTCTTAACACAGATCTCTTGAACAATCTGTCTCAGAATGCACCGGTACTCCTTCAATTCTTGAATATAGGTTCTCGAGTTCCTCTCCAGCCATATGTGGTATAAATTTCTTTCCTTCTTTTTATTATAAACACTTTTTTTAAATTTATAAATTTAATATCTTCTAATAAAAAATAAAATTATAAATTCACCATAAAAAAAATTTCAAACCCCAAAATATTGAGTGCCTAAATAAAACAAAGGTGTTACTAGAGATTCTTTTGACATAGTAAAAATTACTATTTCAACTGACAATATATTTTTCTCAGTTGAAAATTCAGAGATTAGCTATTCTAAATTTCAGAATATTTTATCCAAAAAATAATTAATTTTTTCAATTTAAACTTCAGAATAATATAAGAAGGATCAGTCATGTTACAAAATCCAATTAATTTCTAATACATTCTCAAGGTCTTTAATTAATATATAGTGATTATGAAATAAAAGGAACTAATTTTTTTCTTTTTTAAAATATTGTATCTTATATTTTAGTTATGAATATCATTCAACTTAAAATTTTTAAATATTAAAACACAACGTTCTGAAGTTTGAATTGAAAAACTGAAATTTTAAAACACAATTTTTTGAAGATTGAATTGAATTTGTTTTCAATTAACTAGCATATTTTTGAACATATTACGAGCTTAATGTGAAATTCTTTTTATTACATTATCTTCAGAATTATCTTTAGAAGATATTTCAAAAGATGGTATTAAAGTAATATATAACTAGAAATTTTTTTGAGGAAATTAGTAAAATTCATAAATTCCTCCTCTCACCAACCTTACTCGTAAAAATTAATTACACATTTAAATTTTATAGGTAACATATTACCTCCGCATTATGTGCGAAGGCTCATCTAATCAATAATATATGTAGAATTTCTTTTTAAAATATTTCGATATTTAAAGAAGTAAATAAATGAAAAATAATAATAGTAAGCCAACATAATTAGAATTTACAAATCAAAGAAATAATAAATTACTTTTTTAAAATAATATTGGGCTTGGGCTAACACAGACTAGAAGTCAATATGTTTTAGCATTGGGCCAACCCATTACTTTATGACGACCCATTGTCAATGATTTGGTTATGCATACAAAGTTGGACTTAATAGCCTAATTAAGGGGAGCAAGTAAACATATAGTTGCAAATATTCATGTATGAAGGTTTCATATGGCTATTGCAAGTAAACTTTAGATATTTTTATCTGAATTTTAGTTTGATAATATCAAATTTTATACATTTTTTGATTTGAAGTTCTTCAAACTCACATGTTTGAACTTTATTAATTTGTTCATTTCAATTCACAGTAATCTGTCCCGAGCAGTGCTTCCATTTTATTTCATTTATGAACACCCAATACACCCCCAATTTTAAAGTGGTCACTCCATGCTAAATATTACCACCTAGATTGTCATTATCGACCCGCCACAGCTAAGACCACCATGGTAAACCATTACTACCGACCATAATGGCCTTGCCAATTTTGTGACGCAGTCATATTAATAGACATTGTCATTTCATGCGTCCTAACCTTGGGCGTTAGCATTGATTTTCTCAAATTTTGGCTATGTGCAGCCTACAAGCCCTGGTGACGAGCGCTATATCACTTTATATAAACGACATCACTAGTTTTTGCATAAATGTGAATTTTCGATTTTCGATGTGTGTTAGTCCACGAATTTCTCGAGATTTGATTGATCGTCTCTGTTCGGCCCCAAATTTTGGCTGTACGCAGCTTATAAGGCCTGGTGACGAACGTTCTATCACTTTATTTGGTCGGCATCACTATTTTTTGCATAAATGAGAATTTATAATTTTTGAGACTATCGTTGTGTACTAGCCCACGGATTTCTCGATTTGATTGGTCATATCCATTCGGCCCCAAATTTTGGTTGTACGCAGCCTACAATGCTTGGGGAAAGCGCTCTATCACTTCATTTGGTCGACATCACTATTTTTCACATAAATGAGAATTTATGATTTTTTAGATTTTCGGTGTGTGTTAGCCCACGTATTTCTCGAGATTTGATAGATCGTCTCTGTTCGGCCCCAAATTTTGGTTCTACGCAACCTATAAGGCCTGGTGACGAACGTTCTATCACTTTATTTGGTCAGCATCACTATTTTTTGCATAAATGAGAATTTATAATTTTTGAAATTATCGTTGTGTACTAGCCCACGGATTTCTCGATTTGATTGGTCATATCCATTCGGCCCCAAATTTTGGCTGTACGCAGCCTACAATGCCTGGGGAAAGCGCTCTATCACTTCATTTGGTCGACATCACTATTTTTCGCATAAATGAGAATTTATGATTTTTTAGATTTTCGGTGTGTATTAGCCCACGGATTTCTCGAGATTTGATTGACCATCTCCGTTCGGTCCTAAATTTTGGCTGTCCGCAGCCTACAAGGCCTGGTGATGAACGCTATATCACTTTATTTGGACGACATCACTATTTTTCGCATAAATATGAAATTATGATTTTTGAGATTTTCGGTGTGTGTTACCCCACAGATTTCTCGAGATTTGATTGGTCGTCTCCGTTCGGCCCAAAATTTTGGCTGTCCGCAGCCTATAAGGCCTGGTGATGAGCGATATATCACTTTATTTGGACGACATCACTATTTTTTGCAAAAATGTGAATTTACGATTTTTGAGATTTTCAGTGTGTGTTAGCCCACAGATTTTTTGATATTTGATTGGCCGTCTCCGTTCGGCCCTAAATTTTGGCTGTGCACAGTCTATAATGCTTGGTCACGAGCGCTCTATCACATCATTTGATCGGCATCACTATTTTCTCATAAATGAGAATTTAGGATTTTCAAATTTTCGGTGTGTGTTAGCCCACGAATTTCTCGAGATTTGTTTAACTGTCTCCGTTCAGTCCAAAATTTTGGCTTTGCATTTGTCAATATGTATTACCCTTGCCCTCAGCATTGTCGTTGGGCGTCGACCGGGTGTTGCTGGACATCGACCAAGTAATTAAAATCTTCAATTTAAAATCGTCATTTTTTGTTTTGATGTGTGAATTCTTTTTTTCTTTTATTTGTGTGTTTCAAGATAAAATGATTTTTTTTTAAAAAATTAATCTTAAATAAGAATTATTACTAATAATCTTTAGTAGGAAAATATATGTTGATCAATCACAAGTTATATATGTGGTGCCTCTAAAAACTAAAGTTCAATTTTTTCAATTTGGTGTCCATTATTCAACTTTGGATTCTGACTAAATTAAATTCGCATCGCTTAACGCCTATTAAAACAAAATTTTGGAACCGAACACATGACCTATATTTTGTTGCGTGATGATGTGATACTGTAAAAATTCTTTAATATTATTATCAATGTACCTAAGTTAAACTCATTTGTTATACCATAATAATTTCAAATTTTGTAGGATATTTTATAAATTTTCTACTCCGAGAATGGTGTTATGGTCTTAATGGGCTTTTATCGGTTTGGCCCATATGGAATGGGCTCGCACAAGCAATACTTCACATACTTTGGGCTTCGTACTGTGTATCTGTCATGAGATCATCGACTCAATGACAAGTCAATTAACTCGTAATTCATTTAATTGCACGATTTGCCTTTTAAATAAGACGATTTGTAATTGAACTTCCAGCGATTTATGACAAAACTAGTTTTCACCTATCAAACTGAAATCCGTCGGAATTTGATGAAATAATATGACAATCCGTCGGGCTTTGTCTAGAAATTTAGCGATTTTTTATAACAAGGTAAATTTTATCTATCAATTTGAAACTCAGACGATTACATCAAGATTTTGCTACCTTTGCTAGCTAGAGATCTAATTTTTACAATATTTTTAACGAGGTCAAAACTTAAACAGTAACGCTATAAAAAATTCTGTTTGTGCAAATCACTCGTAAATTATCACAAATTAACATTTTATAACACACTCATTAACATTTTTAACATTTATATACTTCAAATCCTTACACTAAAAAATTCACAAGTAACTAATCACATCAAATATCATTGTTTTTACGATATTTTATTCATAAATATTAATAAATTCTTGATTTTTTAAAATTTATTTCAAATACCACCAGATAAATATCATCGTATCTCTACTTTCTAGTAGTGGATTAGTATATATATATTAAATTAAAATCAGTAAAATAGACCATGCTATTTTTTTTTTCTCTGATATAATTAGCAATAATAGGAATTTCTTTTAAAAAAATAAATGATTATTAGGTATTAGACTATTTAATAGTTGTGGTAGATGCAACAACATCCACTCCATAATAATTAGATCACCAATTATATTATTGTATTTAATATTCAAACCAACTTTATTTATATTTAATACATAAAAAATAATAGAGTTGAATAATTCAAAAAATTAAAATGGAAAATTCATTTTGATGAATACAATTTTATTTAATATAGTGAATACTGAGTCAAAAGTCTATCAGAAATAACTTCTCTTATAAACACATTCTTCATTTCTTTTCCCGCAAATAAATAACTAATCATCCGCTTCTTATGTTCCATGAATAATCGAAATATTGAGAAACATTCTATTCTCTCCGAATCTTACCTGTGGAATTACACTAAATATATCATTGTTATCGTTATTGTCCATAAAAAAATTTAAAAGAAAAGAAACTGCAAAGTCCTAGATTCTCAAACTTTAATATATATATATATATATATATATAAATTAAAAGTCTGACGTGCAGACTGGTTTCTAATGAGCAATTATTATACGTAAAACATGCATGAATTTGCTCATAATAATTTTCATTTGGTTCTCATACTCTCGAATTGAGACGGATGGAGAATTTAAAGTATGTGAGTTTGTATAATTAATTAGATTTATCGTTAAATATTTATAAACATTTAATAATTTTTTTAATATATAAATAAAATTTATGCAAAAGTTATTGAATTTATATGAACTCATATATTGTACATTAGATTCGCCTCTACACTCACAAAAGTTAATATGAATTTAAATAAGACGATTTCTTTACGTAGTGATCCCGAATAGAAATCTAGCAATTTCATTTACTTTACCAACAAAAGTTTGACCAATTTTCTTGCATTAATTTGAAATGAGTAGATTTCCTGCTGTTCGCCTATCTACTCTGGTTGAGCATCTTGATTCCCTCATTAGAACGCATGCTCCTTTGATGAAAGATCGCAGGTGTGGCTCCTTCCTATGGTCTCTGAAAGTGCGATAGTCCTTCAAGCAAGGGACTTGGGCAAACAAAGTCCGGACTTTTTTTTGTTGATTTTTACATATACAGCCGGTTCAATTCATTGTTTACTTTTTTTAACAGATATATATAAATTATATAGTAATTATACATATTCGGTTGAATTCATTGTTTACTTTTTTTAAAAGATATATATAAATTATATATTAATTATACATATTATATATCTGCCGATTATTTTAAATTTATAGAGTTGAAAAAACAATTATTCGAGTTAATTGTTCTCTCTCTTCTTTCTTTTTTGTTTTTTTGGAACATTCAATTTAAAAAGTCTTGGAGGACCAAATTGCACGTAAAATGACAGTTAGGTCTACCACTATATTTCTATGTAACTTTAAATTTAAATATAAATTGCTAGATAGTCAATTATTATGATTCGAACGTCTGTTGGAAATAATATTTTTTTATAAAATTATCTTGAATATGTTATTATTGTTATTTTTTTATAATTACTATCTTAGTAATTAAGAATAACAAATAAACAAACAAAAAAATTTACACTGTTCGATCGCATTTAATGTATAAAAGGTAAGTACCCATCACCGGCTCTTCCATTCTACCCTCTCTTGGAATTTAAAGTTATACGATTCCGTGGAGAAATTAGAATTCTCCTAAGAATATTCAAAAATTTAGTATATATCTCTAAAATGTTATTTTTAACCTGTATATATAATATAATTTTTTGACGAATAATATTCGAGTGACCACCCTCAGATCAATATAGCTACGCTGCTGATACGAGCGATCCGCTCAATTAATTCCCTTCATTCCTGAATCACGAGAACCTTTTCCCTCTTTTTCAAATTGTGAATGTGATTTCGAATCTCTTAACTCGTATTTGCTATAGTCTGACTCCATACGCTGGCCAATCAGGATCCTGTCTTGATTGAAATAAGACATATTTACGATAGGTTAAATTTCACTGATTATAATAAAAAAAAGATATTTTTACCGACAATAAATATAAGATAAATCTTGTGATTTTAATATTACTATTTATCTATTTTCATTTATTAAAGCCATCAAAATAGTGACCTTGTAACTCCTATTTGCCAAACTACAAATTGACATTGACCAAGTCAAAATTGGAAGTCTTTCTTTATCTTCCTGTTTCCCTTTTAAAATTAAAGTCTTCATTATATATATATATATATATATATATATATATATATATATATATATATATTATTTTTTTAATAAAAATTTCTAAAATTAATTTATTTTAAAAATTATTTTTTATAAAAATATTTTTTTAAGATACTTATAATGAGAAGTAATTGATGTTTAATCAATAAATTTTAAAAGTATTTTTGAATATTAATTGGTGTTTGATTAAATTTTTTAAAAGAATTTTAAGTGTATTTTTCTCAAAAGTATTTTTCTATTTATAGATAAAAACTATAATTTTTAACTTCTGAAAAATACTTTTCGCTACTCCCCAGAAATATTTATTTTCTCCTAAAAACTTGATCAAATATCTCACATTTTTAAATAAGCATTTTTAATATTTTAAAATTTTTAGAAAAACACATCAATTTTTAAAATAAATATTTTCTTAAAAATTAAATAATTTTAACCTTTCAAATACTTAGCCAAATAAATTAATAATTCCAAATTAAAGATCATAACCTGACCCTACCCAACCAGAAAAGCAGCCACAAAACTTGAAAATAGAAAAGAAAAAAAAAGGTAGGCTGCAAGAAAGTTGGCCAAAATTAAACAACTCATATTTATTACTACTAATTTATGAACTTCTATAAAATTTAAAAAAAAAATTACTTATGAGTTTCATATTGAATAAAAAAGAAGTAAGTAGTTTTCTTGTATGAATTCGGGTAATTCTCTCAGTATTAAATTAATTTCTGAGTTTAATTAAGATTCAAAATCTATTTATTTACGAAAGAATTATTGGCTCAAGTACAGCTAATCAAAGTAGTTATGAAAAAAAATGGCAGTGAAAAAAATAAGACAACTAATTTAACAATGAAGAAATAACGAAATGAAGTACTCCTTCCATCTCAAATTATTTGTAGTATTTTCTTTTTACATGCCTCTTAAGAAAATATTAATTAGGAGGAATTTTTTATTATTTTACCTTCATTTATTTCTTAAGATATAATCTCTCTTTATTAAGTATTTACTCTAAATATTGAGGTGTTTGTAATTTTCAAGAACAATTATTAATAAAAATAAAATGAGGAAAAATAAGTAGTTTTTTGTTGAACTTCTAAAATTATAAATTATTTGAGATAACTATTTTTAAAATCATGAAAGATAATTTGAGATGAAAAAATAATTACATATACATAAATATAGCAGAAGACTTCTAGTTTCGGCTTTCTCTGTGAACTCGAATGTCTCAAACTGTATAATTTAGTGCTCAATAAAATGAGATGGAAATCATAAAAGATTCGAAGTTCGAATCCAAGCATAGCGAAAAGATGTTATACTAATTTATTCTCATTTATTTAAATTTTAGTGAACAAAGTTACCTATAGTGATAAATAGACAATATAAGTTACGGGGTTCATAATAAGTCATTATTTTTCGTATGGAGTATAAAAATATATGTGAAAATCATTAAAATTTAATTACATAATAAATTATGAACTCACAATTTTAAAGGAAAATTGACATAAATAGTTGCTCATCTAAAAAAATAATCGATAAATTTATAATATAAATATATATATATATATAGGCTAATGGAAGTTATTGAATCGATAAATTGAATTCATCAAATCAAAATTCTGAATGTCATTTACTAGTGGAATAGCAGGCAACCGATATTTATATAATATTCATCAAGAAACGCGTAAATTAATGCGAACACCACTATTATAGAAAAAGAAAGTAGCACATAGATAAAGGATGACAAAATTAGCCTATAATGAATGCTTATGGCCATCATGATGAGAACTTTAGTAGTTAAAGACATGATAATGAAATAATTAAGTTTTATAGATCTAACAAACCTATTGTCTCCTTAGAAGAATGTTGTTTGGCTTACCAAACATCACTACTTGTGGAAGTGTAATTAAATTGCAATCAAATCAAAGAAACAAATGGAAGTTGCAACAAGTCCCAAATGTAACTAAACTACTTTCCATCACTTTAAAAGTGATAAGGGTGTTTAGAGGAAAAAGGATGGAAGTTTTGATATATTTAAGATTATCCATACACAAAATATATCGTGTTTATATAATATTTGATGAAGAATTACAATTTAAAGGCGCATAATATAATACAAGTATTAGTAATTTTAATTTTAAAAGGCAGCTCGTACACAAAGTATTTTATATCCACGCAATTTGAAAAAAAGTTCGTAATCCAAGACGGAGACGAATCTAAAAATTTTAAAATATGAGCGCACAATTAAAAAAAAAAGTATATTAATATGAATCGATCCCCGGTACTCATCTTTAAACTCAACAACCCAATATTCAACCAACTGCATTATTTAACCTTCTCATTGTACGAGTATCAAAATATAATATTATATTTATTTTAAAAAATATATATACTTAAAATATCTAATTTTACGATAAAATTATAAATTCACGTACCTCATATTTTTACTTATAAATTTGCCTCTAACCTAAAAAATATAATGTAAATTGTCTTCCTTAATATATTTATCAATTACTGATTTTACGGCGTTCTCTTGAAGTCTTTCTATTAATAGAAAATTTACAAAATAATATTTTCTCTATCTCAAAATATTTATCATCCTTTGTTAAAAATATCTCGTATCAAAATACTACTTATCGTACAAAATTAGTTTTTTTTTTCTTCTCATTTTAGGCTTAGTAAATATTTTTAAAATCTACCAACACCTCAATTACGATACATAAATAAAATAAAATATTCAATAAAGTGAGATCATATCTTAAGCGATAATTAATGATAAAATAGTCAAAGACTCCTCTAAATTAATATTTTCTTAAGGATGATATTTTTCAATTAATTAGTTATGAAATACCATTAGCTCTATGTGTGCTATTAATATCTCAACGTGATCTTTTTCTTTGTTATTAAATTTCTCTTTAATTAATCAAATATCTAATATTTCAAATCCTCATTAGAATGGAATTGAAATAATCTCAGAATAGATGAGAAAATTTTTTCGATTAGCTAGAATTTGTTACTTTTAATTAAACTAATCATAAATTAATACTAATTTTTTTATTTTTACTTTTTTACTTTTATTTATTCAATATAATTATTAGTTGCAAGACTAATCATTTATAGTAAGATTGTTACTTTATAGTAAATTTTTTAATACATATATAAATTTGTAGGTTAAAAGCTACTTCCACTTTTTGTATTAAAATAGAACGATAAAGAGAGTTTATAAAAATGTCAAATTTATCCTTATACTATTTGAAATTGAAAACTTCACCCTCGATTAGACTTTTAGTTTTGCTCGGAAATATATAGTTTTGTTTTTTTGTTTGATCCCTAACGGAGCTCCACGTTAAGCATAAATTTAAACATAATCGAAAGATAAATATAAATTTAAATATAATTAAAAATTAAAAAATAAATTTAAATTATTTTTTTCAAACTTTATTTTATGTTGAAAATAAATACGAAACGATTTGTTAATAATAAAGAAATCGAAATAGAGCAAAAGTGAGCAATAGAAACAAATTTGGACATTTTCTTATTAATTAATTAATTAATTAATAATGACAACTTATCTTTAGCAACCTCAAGAAGAAAATAGGAACAGAAAATAGAAAGGATACTTATCTTTAACTTTAAAAAAAGAAACAAAAACAAAACAACAAAAAAGGATGAGAATAAGAAGAAAAAAGAAGGATGAGAATGATGACTCAATTGGTGACCCTATTTTAGTGCACACACATATAATATATATATATATATATATATATATATAAATAATAAATTTTATTTAGATATTCGAATTAAGGTTTGTTTTAATGAAGTATTTAAATATATAATATATAGTTTTTATCAGATATTTTTTGTTTAAATTTTAATTTTTTTTGCGCGTATTCTTAAGTATTTACTAAGTAGATAAATCAACCACATAAAATATGTTATCTTCTTTAAGTGAACATATCAGTTTCAATTGAAATAGACCTGAGGTTTTATGATTTATTGAGACAAATACATATAATTATGGTGCTTCTTCTTCTTGAACTTATCTATGTAATATACTTGAGAAACACGTTCAAATATAATTATTTTTTTCAAATTTTGAAATGCAAGCGTCTAATAAGAACTGCGTCTTTTGTGTTCAAATACTTAATTAGAACAAGTCTTAGTTCGAGTGTCTAGATAAAATTTGCTGGCAAGTTCAACGGGTTATCGAAGTATTATAACAACAACATGGCCAGTGTAGTGGGGGTCCGAAAAGGATAGAGTTCACGCTGACCTTACTCCTACCTCATAGGTAGAAAGACTGTTTCCGATAGACCCTCGGCTTAAAGAAAAAGTAATCCAAAGTGATCCAGAAAAAAGAAAAAGAAGTAATGAAAGTACAAAAAACAACAGATAATAACAACACAACAAATAGTAATAGAACAAAAATTACAACCAACAATACAATAATCCAGGTATAAAACATCAACAGAAAGTAACAGAAATCAAAGAACAAGAAACTATAAAAATAACTGTCAATGTATTATATATATATATATCGAATCTATACTAATATTTAATTCCCCAAAATATTTCGTCGATTACTATACATACATATATACAACAACAATAACAACTCAGTGAAATCCCAACAAGTGAAGTATGAAGAGGATAGAATATATGTAGACCTTGTCAATACCTCAAAAATAGATAAACTATTTCTGGTAGGCCCCCGACTTAAGAGAGACAATATATATATATATATATATATATGTTTGAATAGTCTCCAAGACTTTAATAATTTGTCACAATCTCCAATTTTTCCATGACAACTTCCTAAAAGTTCTATTCACATAAAGAAATAACCATTGGGAAAAATAAACAAACACCTAACGCACAAGACACGCTCTCTTCTTCTTATGCCAAATAAAAAAGAGAGCTGACTTTTCTTTTAAAGAAGAAGAATGTAGACTTAACTAACCAACCAATTACAAACAAACAAATAAATCAAATAAATCGATATTAACATTTTTAGTTCCTCAAATAATACAGTGTACTTGCTATCTTCTACCAGCACAGATAGATTTTAATAAATGAAAAGGCATCACTTAATATTTTTTTGTTTTGCTATGCATTTGTTTCTTTACAACTGTAGGTTTTGGGCCGACTTGAGATTTGAACAGATGGAGAGAAATCACTTAGTGTTTTTATTTTTATTAAGCATTTTTTCTTTATAATCGTAGTGTCTGGAGCGGCTTACGCGCACCTCAATTAATTTCACAGGGTATTTTCTACCTTTCACGAACATAGATATTCGATATTTCCATCCATCAAGATTCGAACAGATGGAAAGAAATTACCCAATATTTTTGCTTTTATTAAGCATTTTCTTTATAATCGTAGTGTCCGGAGCAGCTTACGCACACCTCGACTGATTTTATGTATACTTGCTACATTTTACCAGCATAAGTACCTAGTTGTTTTGTCCACCAAGACTTGAACAGATAAAAAGAAATCACCTAATATTTTTATCTTCGCCACAAATTAAACATAAAGACCTCATTTCAACTCACTTCATTAAGCACTAGATCATACCCGTGGACGCTTTTTATCAAAGCACACTTAACATCCAATTAATTTAAATCATTCAATTATTGATATGTTACATTAAATTTATATTGTTACTCCACCATTGAAAGTAAAATAGTTCTAAAAATACTTTAAATATCACATATTTCTCATATAAAGAGACCAAGACTTAGATTTTTAGTTAATTATATATTAGATATGCTTAACCAAATACTATAAGGATCTAAATCATAATTCATTAGTAATTAAAGGATCAAAAGTGCAATTATCCCTAAACAAATAAATAAAACCCCATTTAACCATTTTCTTTTAGTAGTAGAATACAACTACCTAGTTTTTCTTGACCATCTGATCAAAAATCCATATAATCGAATGGCCAATAATAAAAGAAGGCTTAAGTGGGACCCACATAAGACAGATGAATTTATAAAAAGCTTAGCTTGTGTTCAGACTAAGCAAGACCTCAAAAAAAAAAAAAAAAAAAGAGTAGAAAAGAAAAGACAAAAGATCAAAGGAAACATAGCAAGATTCAATTTTTTTAAACCCAACACCCTCCAAATCCAATTTTCATACCAAAATTCTCTCAAAAAAGATTCAAAACCCATCTCTGAAATCCTTCAATCTTCAATACCCAGATCATAGATTTTGTCAAAATTGAATCTTTTCTTCTTTTTTTCCACCATTTCCCTCTGTTTTTTTGTTCCTTCTACTTCTTTTTCTTCTTTCTGGTCATCATCAATTCATCATGATAGGTGTCTTGCTAGGACCATCAATTTCTCTACCTCTTACTTTAAATATCTGGTCTTTTCCACGTGAGTTGGTATTTCAGTATGTGTCCTCTTAATTGTTTCATCCATATTTGTCCTTGTAAGGAGTCTTGAATTCAAAATTTTCAGTAGAATTTATTGCTAATTTTTTTTCCTTAAAAATTCCCTTTTTTGATTGCTATCCACTTTACTTCTGTATCCTTTGATTTCTCTGTTTGTGTCTCTCTTTTTTTTAAAAAAAAATTAGGTGTTTTTCAGTTCAGTTCTGGATTTTCAGGTCCCCTGTTTGATCAAGATACTGTAATTTGAGGTTATGGGGATTCAGAAAGATAGGGTGAAATTCAATGTTGGTGGTAGAATTTTCGAAACTACGGCGACAACCTTAGCGAATGCTGGCCGGAATTCGCTATTCGGAGCCATGTTTGATGATGACTGGAACCTGAATTCTGATGCCACAATCACTGAACACTTCATTGATAGGAACCCTGATTGTTTCTCAGTCCTTCTTGACCTACTCAGAACAGGGGAGCTCTATTTACCCCAAAATCTTCCTGAAAAGTTGTTGTACAGAGAGGCCTTGTTTTATGGTCTTTTAGACCATGTCAGGTCAGCTAAGTGGGGTCCATTTGACGGGAATAGGCTTCGGCCGGCCCGGTCAGTAACGGGCCAGGCTCCCGGAGATGGCACGGCCATCCGGGCTGGGCCGGATGGCGGGTGCTGTGTGGCTCATGGTAGTATGGTTCATGTGTATGATTGGATGCTGGAAGAGCATCCTGCAATTAATCTTGATTACCAAAGGGTGAATGATGCTGGTTGGGTTGATTCTGAGAACATTGTGTTGAGTGCTTGTGAGAGACTAGGGAAAGGGGATGGGGGCATGGGTTTGTTCAGTGCATCCACTGGAGAGCTAAGGTACAAATTTCATGTCACACATGAAAACCAAGTGAAGAGTTACACAGCTGGTGCACTTAGTTTTAGTTCAGATTACAAGTTGTTCTCTAGTTGTAAAGGCAGAAGTAATGAGTATGGTGTTGGTGTATGGGACCAAGTCACTGGAAAACAGATTGATTTTTTCTATGAGCCACCTGGTTGGTCACTTGGTGATGCTGATAAGTTGCAGTGGTTACATGGTACCAACTGTTTGTTAGTTGCTACTTTGTTCCCAAGGAAGGACAATTGTTACATCAGTTTGTTGGATTTTAGGGACAAGAGTATGGTTTGGTCATGGTCCGATGTTGGTGCACCCATAACTGACGAGAGGAGAGTTAGGGACGCGATAGCAATGGAGGGAACAAGTTCAATTTGTGTGGTGAACGAGTACGAAGATTTGGGGTTTATGGATTTGAGGAGGAGCGCGGGTAGTGTAAGGTGGAGTTCAAGAAGCAGGCTAATGAAGGGGAAAATGCCAGATGAGCCATGTTATCCCAAACTGGCATTGCACGAGGGGCAGTTGTTCTCATCGATGAACGACTGCATCTCTGTGTTCTGTGGTCCTGATTGGGTTCTTACATCAAGGCTTCGACGGAGCTATGGTGGTTCTATTTGTGATTTCTCCATTGGTGGTGACCGTCTTTTCGCTCTTCATAGCGAAGAAAATGTATTTGATATATGGGAGACGTCGCCTCCACCAATTATATGATCTTTATGTAGTTTTGGTTTCCATCTAGATGAGTGATTTTGTTAACTTTTTCTTCAGTTTGTTAAAGAGTGATGCATCAAGCAGATGTTATGTTGTTAGGATAGTGAAACTGAGTAGAAATCAGTGTTTGTAGTACTATCTAGATTTGTGAAAGTTTGTGTATACATATGAAACTGACATGTTAAAGTTAAAGGAAACTGATTGCTTAGCAATCAATATTTCAAATTTTACCTTTACCTTGCTTCTAATAGATGCATTCTTTCAATATCTAATGCACCTTTGTCAGCAGATATAATTCACTGTCAGGCTAAACTTCTTTCACTTCTGTGCCAATCCGGATTCGGGTCGGGAAGTCTTATGTCGGAAAGTAAAGGGCTCTCTAATAAAGGTTCCACACACAAGATTTAAACCCGAAACCTTTGATTAAGGATGGAGTATTTACCATTCCACCACAATCCTTAAAGATTCATTGGACCACCTTATGATAAAGTACTAGCAAGTCTCTTTTGAACAAACCCTATCCAACAACTTTTCTTTTGACCTAAACTTTAACAAAGATTATTCCTCTTTATGTTACGTAGTTGTATAGTACAATGTAAATTAAAGTTTCGAAGTGATAAATAATTACTCTTTCATTCTTAATCAGAGATCTCGAGTTTCAGTACCTAGGTATTAAATCATTTTTGTTAGGAAACACTTTATCCCTCCCCTTAATATGGGACTTCCCAGCACGAATTTGAATTGTCTCAACAAAGTTACCAAACGCCAAGTGAGAAATCAAAAAAGAAAAAGTTAAAATTCCTAGTAAGATTCCAGATTTGCCCAAACAGAAAATAACTGTGGGGGTGAGGCTGAGGATGGGTTGGTGATACCATTTGCATGTGAGCAGTTGTAACTACTCAGCCAGTCTGCAGATTATTTATTAGTGGTTTTATTTAAGAAAAAGGAGGTAAAGTATTTTGCTTTGTTTTTCCATATCAGTAGGGTATCTCAGTTTCCATCTTTTGAAACATAGGGGCATCTTTTTCTCTCTTTAATTGTTTTTAAAACGGCCAAGTCCAGACCAGCTTGCACGCACTTCAACTATTCCAACAAATACGTGCTATATCCTATTAACACACGAGTATCAACTTACGTTATCCACCAATACTTAGCCGATGAGAAGAAATCACCTAACATTTTTTGTTTCTGTCGAGAATTGAATCATAACCTCTCGAGGTTTTATTCACTTCATCGACCAGTAGGCCGCACCAATGGGTGCTAGGGGCCATTGTTTTCATCTTTTGCAGTTAAAACAGGATTGCTGGTAACTGTAGAATCAAAAAGGAGTGGCTACTGTAAAAACAATATACTCATCAACAAATGCTGACTCTTGCCTTTTAGTCCCTGTAATTCATGAAATCTGGAGCCAGCATTATTTGTTTAATCACACCACTAATCACTTCTTTATGATTAATAATATTCATCGAATGGCACGACGCCTAATAACACGACAAAATATTCAAAATTATCATAATGCAGATCATTAAAATAAGTTCAAACTTCTATAATGGGAGCAAATCCCCAGTTAAGAAGCCCCCCCCCCTCCCCAGAAACACAATAAAAATTCATGCACCCTTTGACTTTCGCCGGCGTATTTCAAGTTTCAACAACCATCTTAAAAAACATTATCTCAAAACAAGGGTCATTAAACAAAGCAACTAGCATGATTTCTCCTGTTCAAGACAATACTTTAATGCAAGTGCATCAGGTTTAACAACCTGTTGGCATGAGGTTTTAGATGTCCAAAATGCAAAATGACAATGGACTGAGACATCAGTGTAAGAGAAATCACTGTCAACCATCTATGTTTACATATGTAAAACAAGATTGAGGATACTGACATAACATAAGTCTTGGCAGATTATATTGAATCGACAGCAAAGAGAAGAATATAATGAAACTTTGGTATTAAATAAGCAACATGTTATTCATAGGTACTTATCAAAAAGGAAGAGAAAATGCGATTTTCATTGAGAAAACTTATATTATTGTATACTACACCTACACTACCAAGAAACTTCCTGAGAAGAGATTTCTCTCTGATGTGTTAACACAAGTCTTGCAAGATTTGTGAGAACTTGACATTTGGGCCTGGACCGCTTGAGCAGACCCAAAGTTGGAAGGATACCTTCCCAAAGAATGAACCAAGTGAAAATTGACCTTTTGAGGTGCACGCTAATCAAGCATAGTCAGGCATTACTTTTTTAAGGAATGTGATTGGCTGGGCCTCTTCATGGGCAACTTCATCAAATGAAACATAATTCTGCTCCTTATCATAGACATGACATATGGTCAGTATTGTCTTCATTAGACGCCAATTCCATGAAGCCTCGTTCAGGTACTGTTAGGTGTCAAGAACAAAACACAATGTTGTCAATAGCTATGGAAGACGATTTTAGAGATCAAGATGAAATATTTATATTCAGTTTTCGTCCTCACTGTTCTGCCCCCTCTCTCCCCACACACGTGTATGTATGAGGTGTTGAAAAAAAAGGTGGTCTAAGTTCATAAAGCATAATGCAAACATGCCAAGTGCCAACACACACACCCCACCCCCACTCCCGAAATCTCGCAAGGACAAACCAAACAGAAATAAGGTTACCCCGTTCAAACGTCATTAAAAGAAATGAGGCAGTGTAACAGAAAATGACGAGTGTCATGATACCTTTCCCCAATTCTGTTGGAGAGATTGATGAGCTGCCCGTAAATTATAACTTGGTATTCTGGGGGATATGTGGTGGGGAATATGAACATTGATATCATGACAAAGAACCTCAATCCTGTTGAAAAGAAAGAGCAAATATCAGAAAATAAAAATATGAGACCCAAAAATAAATACTTGTCTTATTACTACTGTAATTTGTCCTTCTATGGTGTCCTTTTCTTTCTCGGCTTTCTATCATCTCTGGCTAAAAGGAAAATGCCAAGGTTGCCACTAACAATGGAATTGCCAACCCAGAATCCCATTGCACATCCTCCAGAGTCATGATAACGGACAGAGACTTTGATCATAGTAAGATCACTAATACAAATTCATCTTTCTTCCAGGATATGAATCGTGGAAACAAAGAAAATAGGCCCTTGTCATGTGCTCGGAACTAGGAAATTCCTACTCCTATTCTTCATGAAATTTCCATTAAGATTTCTATAAATATAATTCTTGTGATCAATTTTCATTTCTCCACTTTCTGAAAAAGATATAGTGGGCCAGCCTTAAACAAGTCTTCTATCTTCTTCTTCTTCTTTTTTTTTAATAACCGTGGTGGCTGGGCCAACTTGCACCTTGACTAATTCCACAGGGCACCTGCGTACTGGGTACCTCTATCCACTAAACAAGTTTTCTATCTCTCCCATCAGAAGTTGAAATTCAAAGACCGACTGTTTCTCATTGAAGTGAAGGAGGGAGTAACAAACAAAGAAAAAGGAGGTCACCTCTTCCTTTATCAGGTAGAAACATAGTCTCCCCAAGTAGGAAACATGCATTCCAGATTTATTGATATTAGGAGAAAAATGGCATCATTTTTGTGCATAGGAAGCATTATCTGCAACTTCGTCCCCAAGTCCAATTATTTTCTAATTACCAAACTTGATTTGAAGATCTTATGTTGTTACTAGACTAAGCTCAATTAATCTCATGGAGGAAAAAGGCAATCAAAGAGCTTTTTTCAAATAATGGTGGTGAGACGAGCTCATTTTGTGTACCTCAACAATTCAAACGAATACCAGCATCATTCCACTAGTGCAGATATTGGCCAACTCCATCCACCAACACTCGTACAGATTGTAAATTCACCTAGGTTTTGCCTCTATTAGACCCTGATCTTTGTGATTTCGTTTCAACTTCATTGACCTAAGCCACCCCCATTGGGTGCAGAGTGGATCTTACTTCTGAGAAAATCTTCCACCCACTTAAAATGAGTCGTGCATTGGGTCTACACTTCGTCAGCTTCATCGAGACTTCACATACGTAGATTGCCATGTTATTTACAGTTAGGTTTTTATTTCAATTTGTTTGTCTTAGTTTAACTGGGGACGGAGTTTTTAAGAAAGTAAAGAAGACTTTGGATCTTGTGGTTTTAAACTAAAGATATGTATAATGTACCAAAATGCCCTTTAATCTTATAGTCTTAAACATGCCATGTGGGATATTGAAACTAAATAGTTGCCCAATTATGAAAGATGTATTATTTTTTAAACAGACTAAAATGGAAAGTAAGAAAAACAAATTGAAACATTAGGGGGTACAAGATTAGCCAATAATTTCACGAAAGAGGATAAGAGAGATCAAGTACCAACTAGGATAGTCACAGTGAACTGTGCCATTCAGCTGGGCCTGAGCGGCATTCCACTCATTAGAATTTTTGAAGGGTATGTGGGGTGCCGTATGATGAACCATTGTAAAAGTACTCATCTGATCATTTGAATCGAATAAAAATTTATTAGTATAGGAAGTTTTCTAAAGCAAAATTTCTAGAATGAGGTACCAAGAGGAAAGAGGTAATCACAGGAGAGAAGAAATTGTCGTTACCCAAAAATGATAACCCAACCATGGCATTAACCAGAACTTGACCCATCCAATAATCCCTGTTTTCCAGATTATCAGAGGCCAGCCAATTGCCATAAAAGCAAAGACGCAACCCAAACTTATCTTCACCCTGTTAATTTCATTTGGTCTGAACTTCTTCAAATTGAAATGACAGAGCCACCTAAATCAAGATTTGAAATAGTAGATATGAATCAAGAAGTTATGAAAAGCCATAGAAATTAGAAAATATGGCTATTTTCACAGCAACCCCATTGGTTATTATGGCATACCAGTGAGCTATAGACATCCAAGGTCGAAAGGGGCCATAACCAAAAACAATTGCCTTCCTCAGAGCAGGGATTGAATCGAACTCCTCCTTCCAAACAGGCTGCCAAGCTGTGTCTTCGTGCAACCTGGAGTAGAGAAAAATGTGAAAGTTATAGTTTTACATAGACGAATAATGAGTATAAAGTGCCACAGTCTAATATACTAAACAATTGCAAGGTAAGTTTCATTGATGGAAAAAGATTTCTTCAAGTGGTTGCTTTAATTACCATTACTCGAAAGAGCTGGCATACTACATTATTATACTAGGGAAACTACTTTTTTACCACTTGTATACATGAAGAGCAAATTTGAACATCGATGAAGCTAACTTCCTTTATTTGAAGCTGTCAACCAAATATATGCCTATTTGGCTATTCTCTGACTTGTGTAGGATCAATTGGCAAAAGTTTATGCGTCAGAAAAGTTAGAAAATGAATATCGTTTTTCAATATAAGCAAGCTATAAAAGGAACACGGCAGAATTAAGTCTATAAACAATGTCAATGGATGCGGTGTTCCGGTCTAAGCAGTGGTATTAGCCTTGAAATTTCCAGTTGAATATCCAAAACATCAAGTAACAGTATACAAAAGAAGTCAGACTAGATAAATATCTTTGGAACAGCAAAATGCAATGGACTAAGTCGTTGACATTTCACAGGTCATGCCACAAACAAAGATGTAATTAACTTGAAGAAAATAAGTGGACAAGGGTCATTTGACTAACATGTTTGTTTTCGCGTGATGCTGATCATGCTTGAACCTCCATGGCTCATAGGGATATACCAATGGCAAAAAGGCCAGAGTTCCAATAATATCTTCCAATAATTTGTTCTTTGAGAAGGATTTGTGAGCACAATCATGTCCTATTACAAAGAACTTCACAGATAAAACAAAACGAAGAAAGTTGACTTTGAGTTTTATGGTTAAGAAAAGGATGTAAATGAAAAATAAATAAGTAAATAAATAAGCTAAATCCCGGTTTGGAGCTCAGAGCAGACAGGCAAGAAAATCAAGAAACAGAAAGAGCAGATAGACACGAAAAAGTTAGGTAAGTTGATCTATGCTGTCTTTAACATGATTTCCTCTCCCTGCTGCTTTAGAGATCACATAAAAATAGAGCAATGGCAAGAACAAATGAAAGAAATACCAAAAAAGAAATCTAAAAAAATACAGAACTCACCCCTGTAACTGCTGTTCCTGTCCAAGCCCAGGCCAGGGGAAGTAGATACCATGGAGCTTTGGCAATCATGAAGAGCCCCAGTGTGTATGAAGTTACTGATATCAAAACTGACTTCAATGCCTTCCCATCGTCAATCTCGAATACCTAATGCAGTAAACACAATCTAAAATCAAAGTTCCACCACGGACAGCAAGCTACTAACCAATGAAAACAAAATATTATTTCTGCTTTGGCCACCATATGGGTCCATTTTCATCCTTCATTATAACAAAGGAGACTGACTTGAATATATTTCGTCAAAAGGGACTGGATACGCATTTGTGTAGTTTTTTTTTACATAAATAGTACATGTCATTCGAAAGAAGTGTGAACAACTAATGTACCCATGTCAATCACCAGATACTAAAGGCAATAAGGGAACATTTAGATTTTCAAAAACCTTGTCAGAGGAAATAATATTACCTTCTTTGGGAGTGTCTCAGTAATATCTCTCATTGTGACTTTATCAGGTAGTGGTTCTCCAATTTGTCTAAAACCATATTTTTCACCTAACAGTTTCCTATCCTCTGCACTGTCTAATGGTGAAGGTGCTATCGGAACTGCAACAGCTTGTACAACATTTTTCTTTCTTGAGTAAATTAAGCAGCCTTTTTGTTTTGAGCTTATCTGAGGTAGACCTTCCCATTTTAAACAATATGTTCCTGTTCATATGTGCAAACATAAGATTGTACAGGAAGCTGGTCAGACACAATGCAAAATCCATCCAAGGCATCAAAGAGATTCAACTATTGTTATGGTTTTCAGCTTAGTTATCAAATTTGGCCTAAAACCTTGCAATGCATGGGAATCTTAGTATTCATATCTTAAACGCAGAATTGCTTTAAAGCTTTCAGAAATATCATGGTGAACCAATATATAAATATGAATATGTTCGTTAACAATTAACATTAGCATTTATCGGTTAATACTGTTGCATCTTTTTCCATTTCACCAAACAAATAAATTAGTTAATATGTTTATCACAAACGGGAAAGTCGAGAGATACTAGATTAGAAAATGGGCTTTAGATTAGCAGTTCTATTTTCTTGCAATGTATATGCTCATGATGAAAGCTGCGCCATTCCCAAATGGCTTAGACTTAACTTGAGATAATGGTTCTCAATCAATACTGTTTTTTGTGTAACATATGACGTTATTAGCTTGGCTAAAAAGACAAAAAGTTAAAGTAGGAAAAAGAATACAATGACCATGTTAAGCATATTGAGTACTTGACAAAATAATTAATGTTATTTACTTTTTTCCTTGTTTCTTACGACTCCCTGAACTAATACTATGACACTCACTTCACATAGTAAAATCAGAAATTACATTTAATAATAAACATAGCTGCCAATATTAAGATTCTTTGAACAGAACTTCACTATTCTACAATTTGCACTAAATTTTGTGTAAGCACAATTTAGATAGAAGACAAACCTCTAGATTATATGAACAAAAACAAAAAAAAAATTACTTTAAGCTATTCCAAATTTTGTATCCACAATATTGGCAGAAAGAAAAAGAGACAAAAGAACAATAATTCAATGTAGAAGGAAGGAAAGATATACAGATGAAAACCCACAGAGTATAGCCACTAATTTTCAGTAGTCAATTACACAACTAAAATCCTCACAGAGTAACCTCCAAATTACCATTCAAGGAAGCTACAGTTAGGTGTTCTATTATCAAATCAATAAATTCCACCTTCAATTCAAGAACGGAAAAGGGCCAAAAATGCTGTTGAACTATTGGAAATAGAACACAAATGCTCTCCATTAGGTTTTAGGTCCAAAAATGCCCCAGAACTATTAGAAATAGGAGGAAAATGCCTTTGCAGTTAGCAAACTGGCCCAATTATGCGCCAATCACATTAATGGACCTCCAGGTCTGATGTATCCCCTTTTAAAACTTATATCTTCGCTAAGGGCATTGAAATAAGTGTGATTAGCTTAATTATAGTTTTTTCATTCTTTTGTCCAAAATAATTATTGTTTGTGTTTAGAATTAAACTTAAATGTTTTATGTTTCTTCATAGGCGCTTTTCTTGGCTAAAGCCCACACTTTAATTGTGCTTTGTGCTTAAAACTCCATCAGATATTGGCGTTCTTTTGTGCTTTTCACTTTTGACTACTCTGAGCCGCTAATTCTGAGTAATCAATTGCACAACTAAATACTCATAGAAGTAACCTGCAAATTAACATTCACAATAACCTGCAAATTACCATTCACAAAAACTCATTTACATGTCCTCAGTTCAAGAAACACAAAAAAATAGACAACCCCCACCCCATCCCACCACCACCACAACACACTGACACCCACAATTAACCCAGTTCAAGCAACAATGCAGATGAAAACACACAAAGTATAGCCACTAGTTTTCATCATTCAATTACATAACTAAATCCTCACAGAATTGATCTGCAATTACCATTCAAAGGAGCTACTTTTAGGTGTTCAGAAACAGAAAAAATAGAACCTCTCCCCTCCCAACACACACACAAAAAAAAAAAATAATAATAAAATAAGCCAGTTAAAGCAACAATGCAACCCACAAGAAAATACTATCAATTTTTATATACAAACCTGAAGAAGCAATTTGGGCAATTCTAGTGCTATGAATTGGTCTTCTCTTGGGGACCTATACATTAGAAACAAAAAAAACATAAGCTTGCAACTAGAAAAGTCACCAGTACAAGAATAGTAAAAGCAAAAAAGAACAAAAGAACTGAAAAAAAAAAATTGGGATTGTACCGAGAACAGGAAACTAGAGTCTGCAACACTGCAAGCCATTATAAATCAAATTTGCAGAACAAGAACTCACAAAACACAAAACCCCCACTTAGCTCCTATGGTCCTTTAGCCCTTTTCTTCTCACCCCTTACCTCTTTTACCAATAAAAATTGGTTCTTTATTATTGAAGATAAAGGGTGAAAGGAGGAGAAAGAACCAAGAACTAATTTGAGTTGCAGCGATACGCTAAGTAAGCCGCTAAAGGCCTAACTAAAGGTAACAAAATTTCACATGGGGTTATTTATAGCACTTTGGATTTGAGGTATACAACACATCAACAATGGCTACTTGGACCAAGTGTGGATAGAATTTTGTGTTGGGATTTTGCGGACCCCCTCGAGCTACACTTGCATTCTTTTTGTGGTCAATTTGTAACTTTGTCAATTTCTTTGGTTCATTAGAGTTTTCACAAAATTTTGAAAATAGTACTAGTTTGTTTTACGCGTTTTAACTAGTGTTTTGAATTTGCTATTTGTATTAGTTTATATTTATATATAAATAGTTTTATATAAATGTGATTTATTATGTGTAAATTGTAATTATTTACCCGGGATATTAATATTGTATAGTCTTGTATAAATTAAAATGACTATGTGACATAATATTTTATGTTGGTGCTATATATTTTAAAAAATTTCTTTCCTTTTATTGGTCGTTGTGAATATAATAGGATTTTGTAAATGTAGCCATATTTGTCAAAATTAACTTTAAACCTTACTAGTTAAAATTTGAAAAATCGATGTCGAAAGTTACAAACTTCAAAGAATACTAGTTAATCTCATACCAAATTAATTAATTTTTGGGCAAAACTGTTATAAAGGGATAATTTTGTAAAGAATATATATTTATATTGCTTGATGTTGATGTCATAGACAAAATTTATTATAGAAAAATAAAAGATATATCATACATAATCGACTCTAAAGAAAATTTAATTGTTATATTAAAATGTTATTATAGCTAGTGTCTGTTACAAAGAGTTCTGATTGTATATACTTCCTAGTACTACTTCTTCTTCATCTTCAATTTCTTTATTCATGTAGTAGAAAATTGAAGAATCATCTTTTATTATGATTATTTCACATTGATTTTGGTTGAAAAAAAGTATAAGAACTCTATTATTTTAGATTTATTGAATTTCTTTTGTAGAAGAAATCAAATGATCTATTGATTTTTGAAGATTTGAGTTGAATCTAACAATTGAAAATTGTTAAGACTGCGATTATAAAACTAGATATCAAACTTAGAGCCATTTGAAACAATTTGATCTAATAATAAAGAACGAAGGGTGAAAAACACATTGAAGTATCACGATTTATTGAGTTTCATACCTGAACTATCACGTGTGTGACTTTTCATACCTGAATTATAACCAAATATTTATCAAAACACACCTCAGCTATCAGTTGCTCACTTTTCCTACCTGAATGAGCAACTTATAGTTGATGTGTGTTTTGATAAACATTTGGTTATAGTTCAGATATGAAAAGTAAACATCTGATGCTACTTTCGTTAATACGCTTTGGATGAGCCTAACAGCCGTGTACCTGGGAGCAATACTTTTGTTTTCAACCACCGGATGGTAAAGGAAGGCGTCATTCCTCCTTTCTCTTGCAATCACAATAGTCGTACAGTCGAATAGTTGAGTTAGACGGGGGATAATGATCAGTTCGAATGGAAAACTCAAAACAACTTAACACTTTAGGTGTGTTTTGACCCTTCACTCAATAATAAAGAAAAAATATGTTATTGAAATTTCTATTACAAAAATTTATGGTGATCATCAAAATTTCTATCTAAATCGCGATGAATCGCCAGAATTTTCAGTTATGAATGCTAAAAAGATATTGTCGATTTGTTAGAATTTATGGCGAAAATTCTGATGATTACCATAACTTATTGTAAGCAAGTCTTCTGACTGAATCCAGGTGATTTCATCAATATTTGTGATCAAAATTTTGACGATGTTAAGAAAATTTTACTCAATATTAAATTGAAAATTCTATCGCGACCCATCAGAATTTTGCTCCCATTTTTAATGAAACATTTATTTTTATATTATTTAATATAATAAGATCAAATTTTAAATAGTGAAATCAAAAAATTTTATTTGTGCAATTCAAACTCTTGAATCTCTTTATTTTGGGATAAAAGTCTTCACTTCCATGATGACCAACTTGGGAGTTATCAATATTTCTCACAAATTTTAGGTAAATTTCATTTTCCAAATATCCAAAAAAAAAAATGATTTGAACATTTATCACATGTTCATCACATTAAATAAATAAATAAAAAACACTAAAACTATGAATTGAAGTCCATTATTAGGCTATCTACAATTGTGGTCTTGTGGACGGTGGAAAATTTTACAACTAATAAAAGTGGCAATGTACTACAAACGGCTTTTTTAATCGTAAGTGTCGTTTGATACGCAGAATAAATTGAGATATTTTAAAATAAATTTTGAAATATGTAGATTTATATTGTATTTGATTGATAGTGTCTACGGCGAAGAAGACAAGGGCGAGGCACTGAACATGTTCTACCCTCAATCTTCGTCTGTTATTAGTAATCTCAATTCGAATTTTCTATTCACTAGTATTCTGCGCGGGTGAATTTATATTCAGTTTGAGATTATTGTATCCTATCTCTCAGGTAGAATAAATTAGTCTAGGGATTATAATCTGAGAACTATAATCCGTCAAATAATTTAGTTTGTGTACCGTATGACCAGTAGATATTTCATTTGATACAAAAAGATCCGACTTCATTATTTTTCAAGTCTCAATCTTTAGATGGATGGTTGAATTTTCACTTTATTATCTATTGTATATATTTTAGTAGAGCGTAAATTTTCTGATCCTTTTTATAGCTAAAGATATTTTTGGCAATGTAATATACACGAGGGGTGTGAAATATTACTTGGAATCTTGATTTTGTACTTTATTGTGTTTGAGACATGATCAAAGACGACGAGGTTCGGTCTGTTTGAGCATGAAACAATCAAATTAAATAAGTCATTAAAACTCCTCTAATCTTTTGCCTAGTATAGACGCATGTATGCGCATGATATTTTTGTAACTTATTTTCTTTATCAGAGTGAAACGATAAATAATTCAAAAAAGATAAATTTATCAGAGTGATATGACCATCGCATAATTTAAGTGTGTAATTAATAATCTTATTATAATTTTAAAAATGACCTTATATCTTTTTGTAATACGCACCCCTATTATTTAGGATAAAAAAATGAAAGAAAAAAAATGCTAAAAAAATTAATGGGATTGATTGATTTGTTCTTTTGTTATATTGATTGAACTCTTATTTAGTCGATTTTGATAATCTGAATTCGAGAAATGTCTTAATCTAGAAAAGATTTATCGAACTTTTTGCTCTTGGTAGCTTAATTTTTCTTGAATTAACAAGATCTTGGATCTCATGTTTCAGTCTTAAACACTAAATAATTAAATTCTTAGTTATAATTGCAATTCACAATTTTACTTCCATGGCAAAATTTCACTTCTACCAGTGTTTTGTATATAGTAATTGTAGTATTCAGTAAACACGTAAATCGCATTTATGAAATGCAATGTATAAATCGCATACAGGACATGCAATTTATAAATTGCATTCATCAAATGCAATTTATAAAATGGATTGATACACAATTAATAAATCGAATTCGTGAAATGCAGTTTATACTGAAACAAGGTTTACGAATCGCTTTTCTGAATACAATTATAAATAGCATTCTTTATACATTTTGAATAACATTCCTCAAATACGATTTATAAAATTTGCAGACACGATTTATAAATCGCAATTGGCAAAGACGATTTTTTCAAATAAGAAAAGATTTAAGAGACAGATTTTTAGTCAATTTTAAAGTATTAAATATTAATAATTCTTACATTTTACAAATTAAGTAAAAACTTAATAGTTACGATTTTAATTAATTTTAAAGTCGTAATATTAGGATGATAATTAAATAATATTATTTACTAAAAATAGTAAATGACAATTTTGTGTGTTGTTTGATCTTTTTAATAAAAGGTAAAATTTTCAATTAATATATCTACAGGTCTTCATACTTTTAATATGAGAAAAGACATAAAATCCTCGTTGAACTTATCCACACAACTCACTTTTAACACTTTAACTTTAGGGTGTTTGTTTATCCCCCTAAATGCATTTGAGTTTTATTAAATACCACCCAAAAGACTAATATGGAAAATAAATTTTAAAAAAAATTAAAAAAGCGCGTAATTTAAAAAAAAGATGGGTCCATTGATATTTATATTATTTAATAGAATTATATAAAATAAAAAAAAACGTACACAACTCTATCTTCTTCTTCAAACCCCCCCACCGTCCTTCTCCTTCTTCATATTTGTCAATCATCTCTCCTTCTTCAACCCACCCTCCCACCCCCCATCCCCTTTCTCCTTCTTCAACCCACCACCCCACCCCCTTTCTCCTTCTTCACCCCCCTCCCCCAAATTTATCTTCTTATTAGAACCTCCTTTTTCTTTTTCTTCGAACCACCTCACAATTTCTCCTTCTTTGAACCCTCACCCCCACCATTTCTCCATCTTCGACCTCACCTCACCCACCCAACACCTCTTGCCGCTCCACACACACAAAAAGTACACTTATTTATCAATTTTTTTTTTTACTTTGTGCTTTCAAGATTCAATTTCTTTAGAAAAGTTTTGAATTTTTTTGAAAAATAAAGACACCCAATGGATAGCGAAAAACAACCTCCATTTTTCTTGAATTAATTAGGATTAAAAATTAATTAGTGTATAAAAAGTAAGAAAAAGAAATGGAAAAAAATCAAAAATTAAAATTTAAATATTTTTCAACGTGGCGGTGACGTTTGGCGAGTGTAAAACACTTCACATTGTGAGAGTGATATTATTCTCTCAGGATGGTATTTAATAGACTTCAAATACGTTTAGAGAGGTAAACAAACACTCATAAAGTTAAAGTGTTAAAGTGAGTTGTGTAAATAAGTTCGGGAGGAATTTTATATCTTTTCCCTTTTAATATAGCATAGTTAAATCATTATTTAAATATTTAAATATAATACACAAACAAATTTTAAAAATTATCAATATATTTCACTTTTTTTTCTTTTTATATTACTTGTGAAGAAACACATAATCTAATCGAGGGTACTCAAGTAATTATAATATCATTCAATTTAACATGTAAAACCTTTTTTTTTTGGCCATTAATTTTTCCAATGGCGTTGGTATATTCCATCTTATACAACTATCAATATGGATATATTATCAATAATGGTGATGAAATTGATAAGATGATCTTAATTAGAAGTTTAAGCGTTTGAATTTAATAATAAAAATATTTTTTCTTTAATAAGTCTTAGCACATTTTGGACCTCACACTAATCTTAATTAATGGGGTCAAACGAATACCAAACACCATTTTTTTTTAAAAAAAAAAAAGCTTCCATTATGAATAAACTTTAAAGAAAGAGTTAATTGACGCAGCGTATTCTATTCTCTTATTATTTTTATAGTGGCACTTTTAAATAGTTATAAAACACAATGAAATTACGTGTATTTATAATATATATACACACTTATATATGCATTTGTGAGTTCATCGGTAGTTCAGTTGGTCGCTGAAAAATTAATGTTGTTTCGCAAGAGATCGTCATGCTTATACGAGTTGAAACGTGTACATTGGATCCAATTAGTCACACATATAGTTGATGGCTTCACATACACACACATACATTCAACTTCTGCTGTGAAAAACATACATCCAACTTTTTAATAACACAAACATATACAATTGGCCGCACATACATACAAATATAATTCTAGTTAAATATTGTATCCGCGCGATTTCAGTTAGAATTATATTTTTTATGCATACAAAGACAATATATTGTACTACTTTTTGAAAAGAAAATGTTGCTATATTAGAAAATAAATAAAACCTCGCTATATTTTACAAAACGAATTCAGGTAATATTATCAATATTTATGATCAAAATTTTAACAATCACCATAATTTGAGATTAAGAAATTTTTACAGAATATTAATTAAATTGAAAATTACAGAATTTTGCTCCCACTTTTAATGAAACAATCATTTTTACATTGTTTATTATAAAGATCAAATTTCACAAATTCTTTTTCTGTTAATTTGTCATAATTTCACAATCATAACTATAATCATATTCTTTATTGTTTTAACTTTCTATCAAAGACTACTTTATATATTCAAGATTTTAGGGGTACTGAATGATTTTATTGGCACTAATTTCATATAAACCTAATATTAAACAATGCGACGTATATATTAAAAATTCAAATTTATTGATCAGATAAATTTTATTTTCCGAATATCTAAAAAAAACATGATTTAAACATTTATCACGTGTTCATCACATCTATTTTAAAAAAAAATAAAATTCAGCCAGTAAAACTATGAATTGAAGTCCATTGTTGGGCTTTATCTATCTGTGGTCTTGTGGACGGTGGAAAAGTTACAACTCATATAAGTGGCACCGTACTACAAACGGCTCCTTTTAAATGTCGGGGTTGTTTGATACGATAAGGTGAGATATCTGAAAATAAAACTTGAAATATATGGATTTATATTTGTGTTTAATTGATAGTATCTACGGTGAAGGAGACAAGGGCGACACACCAAACATGTTCTATCTTCAATCTCCATCCGACATTAGTAATCTCCATTCGCTTTTCCTATTCACTAGTACTCTGTTCGGATGAATTTATATTGAGTTTAAGATTATTGTATCCCATCTCTCAGGTAGGATAAACTAGTTTAGAGATTATAATCCTAGAACTATAATCCCTCAAATAATTTAGTCTGCATACCATGTGACTACTTAGTGTTTCATTTGATACAAACTGATCCGACCTCGTTATTTTTCAAGTCTCAATCTTTAGATGAGCGGTTGAATTTTCACTTTGTTATCTGTTGTATATAATTAATAGAGCGTAAATTTTTTGATCCTTTTTATAGCTAAAAATACTTTTTGCATCTAATATACACGAAGAGTGTGAAATATTACTTGAAATCTGATTTTGTACTTTCTTGTGTTTGAGTCATGATCAAAGACGAAGAGGTACGGTCTGTTTGACCATGAAACAATCAAATTAAATAAGTCATTAAAACACCTCTAATCTTTTGTCTGGTATAGACGCATGTATGCACATGATATATTTTAACTTATTTTTTTTTTCAAAATAAAAGGATAAATAATATAAAAAGATAAATTTATTAGAGTGATATGCCATCACATAATTTAAATGTGCAATTAATAATTTTATTTTATGCCTTATCCATTTAATTAAAGAATGACCTTATGTTATATCTTTGTGTACGCACCCCTATTGTTTGGTGGGTGAGGGGGATGTCTTGTCGACTAGTAGTAATCGTTAAGAAAAAAAGGTTTTGAAAAATTTAATGGGATGATTTGTTCTTTTGTAATATCGGTCAAACTCTTATTTAATTTATTTTGATAGTCTGAATACGAGAAATGTCTTAATTTAGATAAGATTTATCAAACTTTTTACTCTTGATAGCTTAACTTTTCTTGAATTAACAAGATCTTGAATCTCATATTTCGATTTTAAACACTAAATAATTAAATTCTTAGTTATAATTGCAATTCACAATTTTACTTTCATGGTAAATTAAATTTCACTTCTACCTTTTTTTGGTATGTAGTAGTTGTAGTATACATTTCTACCTGACTAATTTAGATCGGACATTACAAGAGCTCGTCATGATGGTAGTACTGATCTCAACAGAATTTTCTTCGTACCCAAGACTCAAATTCAAGATCTATAATTAAAAATATAAAAATCTCAATTATCTCGTCACCATTCATATCGATGTCAATATCATTTTTGATCTTTTTAATAAAAAGTCATATAACAAGAAAGTAAAATGGAACGTAAGAAATGAATTATCATTGATTTGTTGGGAGTTAGTAAATGTTGATTTAAAAAAGTTGATAGCAACCGGAATATGTTACATCAATAAGGGTTATGGTGGGATGGATAAAATTTTATACTCTTAACTAGAGGTTTTGAATTTGATTTTGGGTATGAAAAACATCATGTTAAAGATTATTCCCCCTTAAAAGGACCTTACGCGATCAAATCTAGATTGGTCAGACTCAAATATGAATATCGACAGTAATAATAACGTACCCAGTGAAATTCCACAAGTGGAATCTGGAGAGCGAGGGTGGACATGTGTATGCAGACCTTAACCCTACTTTGTGCAGGTAAAAAAAAAATTTCCGATAATTTTCAGCTCAAATAAAGCATTTTAAAGCAGGTAAGAGAAGGGAATACAGTAAGGAAAAAGCCATGATGAAAATGTCGGAGAAAAGAATAGTAACATGATAAATAATATGATAATTGAAACAAAAAAATTTACAAGGTAATAATAATAAATTTTAATATATATCTCGTTATCGTGGTATTCGGCAAACATTATAAATCACATTCTTGAAATACATTTTATAAATTGTTGAATGCATTTTATAAATCGCATTCATGAAACGCAATTTAAACCAAAACAAGATTTACAAATCACTTTCTCTAAATACAATCATAAATAGCATTCTTTATATATTTTTGAATAACACTCTTCAAACACGATTTATAAATCTCAATTGACAAAGACGATTTGTTCAAATAAGAAAAGATTTAAGCAGTAAATTTTACTTCCACGGTAAAATTTAATAGTTAAATTCTTAGTTATAATTGCAATTCACAATTTTACTTCCATTTTAAAATTTCACTTATGCCTTTTTTTTTAATGTAGTTGTTGTAATATACACTTTCTTCCCGGTAAAACGTTGTTTTTATATTTGGTATTTATATCAAGGTAATAAATAAATGCATCACGTATGTTGTGTTTGCACGTAAATTTAGCACTTAGTCATAATTAATTAACATATATTCCTATTTTTGAAGCCTGACTAATTCAGATCGGACATTGCCACTTCAATACCAAAAGTCTAGAGCAGCCTAACGATCACCACGTGTCCACCACTTTTTTTTTCTTTTAAAAAATAAATTTTTATCACTTGTTAAAAATAAAAAATTAACCTAATATAATAATATACATTGAATTCAGAATTTAAAATTTATAAATTAATTTAATAATTGTTTGATTAGTGTCGAACTCACAACCTTTTTATATTATTGGATTCTCAATTTACTATATTTATATATTAGAATAAATTTTTAGTTTATTTTAATAGTTGCTTTATTGAAATAAAAACGTTATAGAATTGATATTTAATTAAAAAATAAAAAGTTATTTATTTTGCAGAAGTACTTAAATACATATATTATATATATATTTTTTGTTATATTATTATAAAATTTATATTACTATATACTGTTAACAGATTAATATTTAATATAAATAATATTATTATGAAGACACATTGAATATATAGTTGTATAATATATTAGATTATATGATATACATTATTCATTTAAACAATTAATACTTACGAAATTGTATTGTAATTTATTACTGATGACTTATTTTGACACTAATAAATTAATATAATATCACAAACGCATTATTTATTTGTAATTGATCGTTAAGCAATTGTTATGCCACCAAACAAAGAAAGACTCATCAAAATTAGTGAAAAACAACTATTAATGCTTGAAATAAAGGTAGATTGTCTATATCACACTCTTTGAAGTGCGACCATTTCTAAAGACACTGTTAACGCAGAATATTTTGTGCATCGTATTGTTCTTTTTTAAATTGTATTATTAAAAGTCTTAAACATAAGATTGTTTTGTATTAAAAATAAAATTTTATTCAACATGTAATTATTTATTAAAAGGTAAAGTCTTAATCGCTTTTAAATTTCTAATCTATATTGAATTGGGGATTCCAAAATGCTAAAATCATTTTTGATTGGACAAAAGAGATCTAATAAAAGATATTGATTTTTTAATATATTACAAAAATAAGTTAATATATAAAATTTAATTAATTTAAAATTTAAAATATTAAAAAATAAATAAATGATTGTTTGTCAATTGTAAACTCTATTTTAAAAGAATAAAAAAGTAAACGATATTTTGTTATGGGGCTTCGTACTTCAAATATTTAATAATAATTTAATTTTAAACTTTTCATTTTATCCTTTATGAGATGTATTCAATTCAAAATAAATTATTTTTATCTTAATCTATGTGTCTAACCAAATATCTTCACATAAATTGAACGAAAGAAATAGTGTAGATTTTAATTAAAGAGAGCAAATGACAAGAATAATCAATTAATTAAAACAACTTAAATTATACCGTGCTTCTATATTTTCTTTCTTTCTTCGACTATACAATCTTACGAGAAAAAAAAGAGAAAAAATTAATATATTAATGCAAAATAAAGTTACAAATTATGTTGTGTTTCTATATTTTATGTCTATATTCGAATATACAACCTTAAGGAAAAAAAAGAAGAAAACGTATTAATGCGAAATTAACGTACCATGAGTTAAAAAATGATGAATAATTAGTTAGATTAATGAAGAAAAAATATATAATTGATTTTAAAGTCTTAAATGATATGATTTTTAATATATATCATTCAGAAACACGTAAATCAATCGTGAAATGCAATTTATAAATCGCGTTCATAAAGTACAATTTATAAATCCGGTTCATGAAATGAAATTTATATATCGCATTCAATAAACACAATTTATACTGAAACAAGATTTACAAATCATTTTTCTAAATAAAATTATAACTAGCATTCTTTATTATTTTTGAATGACGTTACTCAAACATGATTTATAAATTGCAATTAGCAAAGACGATTTGTTCAAATAAAAAAAAAATTAAGAGGCAAATTTTTAGTCAATTCTAAAATACTAAAATTAATAGTTCTAACATTTTACAAGAAAGGAAAAAAATTAGTACTTGTGAATTTAATTAATTTTAAAGTCCTAAGTATTAAGATAATAATTAAATAATAATTATTTAAATAAAATAGAAATAATAATTTTATCTGTTTCTGATTTTTTAATAAAAGGTAAAAAATTCAATTAATATATCTAAAAATCTTCATACTTTTAATATGATAAATTATAATAATTTAAATATTTAAATATAATATACAGACAGATTTAAAAAATCATCAATATATTTCACTTTTTTTTCTTTTTACATATCCTGTGAAGAAACATATAATCTAATCGAGGGTACTCAAGTAATTATAATATCATTCTATTTAACATGTAAAATATATATAATTTTTTTGGCCATTAATTTTTTCAATGGCGTTGGTATATTCCATTTTATAACAACTAGCAATATGGATATATTATCAATAATGGTGATAAAATTAATAAGATTCTTTCATTTTAATTAGAAGTATCGCGTTTAAATTTAATCATAAAAAAAATTTGGTAAAAAATATTTTTTTCTTTAATAAGTTTGAGCATATTTCAAATCTCACACGAATTTTAATTAATGGAGCCAGACGAATATCAAATACCTTTTTTTAAGCTTCCATTATGAATAAATTTAAAGAAAAAGTTAATTGACATAGTGTATTCTATTCTTTTATTAGTTTTATAGTGGCACTTTTAGATAGTTATAAAATACAGTGATATTACATATTTTTATAGTATACATACACTTAAACATGTATTTGTGAGTTTATCGGGTATTTCAGTTGGTCGCTGAAATAAAGATTTTATTTCGTGAGAGATTGCCATGCTTATACGATTTGAAACATATACATTAGATCTACTTGGTAGCATATATAGTTGATGGCTTCATATACACACACATACATTCAACTTCTGTTTTGAAAACACACATTCAGATTTTTAAAAACACATACATGTATATACAATTGCCGCACATACATACAAATATAATTATAATAATTAAATATTATATTCCTGTGATTTCAGTTAGAATTATATTTTTTATGTTTACGAAGACAATATATTTTATTACTTTTTGAAAAGAAAATGCTGCTACATTTAAAAATAAATAAAATGTTGCTATATTTTGCAAAAATGGACACTAATATGACAAGCATTTAGATTGTATTTACAATACATAATTATAATTTTTAAAAATTATGAAATGTAGTTATATTTTTGATTTTGTAACTAATACATAAAACACACGCACACTAATACAACTTTTTCACACGATTTCAGCTTATACAATATACGCTAGTACAACTGATACTTGCTGTGTGAATATAAGTGATATCCACTCCCTGAATACAACTGATACTCGCTATCCAAATACGATAGATACTCGTTATCTGAATATAACTGATATCCATCCGATACAACTCTTTTGCCTGATACAACAATTGTAGCTATAATTTTCATAAATACATATATAAATTATAGCTATATCTTATAATCATACTTTAAACTATAGCAATTTATGATATTTGAGGTTAATTACGTTCTAAACTATAGCTATATATCGGGGTAGGCATGATGTGGTATATACCAAATACCCATGCATATCGAAACTGAAATTTTTAATACTATGGTTTTGACATTGTGGTATGTGGTATAGTATTGGTATGGTTTTAAAAATACTTTGGTATTTTGATATTTATAAAAAAATATCGAAATACCGAATACCATACCGAAGTATATATGTAAATATATAATTCATACATATTATTATTATAATACCATAAAATATATAAAATAGTATTAATACAAAAATAATTATTTAGACATCTGAACTTTGACTTTCTATCTTGATTGAAATATATTTTGTTTGTGTAATAGATTAAAGAAGGAAATAATTTATCCTTTTTTTTAAATATATTTACATGCATAAGATGTTAATATGATATAATCATGACATTTCTTAAAAAGGCGAAGTCATAATTCTCTATTACATGAGTATATGTAAATCAAAATCGAATAAAGTATGATATTCGATTTACCGTACCAAAAAATATAACAAAATCAAAATTTAAAATATTAAATTAATTTAATATAATAATAATATAATATTTTTAAAAATTAAAAACCAAAATTACCATACCGTACCATCTCCGACCCTATCTCTCTCTCTATATATGACAAAGCTCCAAAATGGATATATCTTAAACTTGAAGTAGGGGATAACATTTCCTTTTCCAAAGTCTACGTTGGCTAGTTCTAAATTTGTCCTAAATGCCTTCACGACGCACACACACGTCGTCGTTTTAACAAAAAATAATAAATAAAAAATGTACCGACTTTCCCCAGAGTCCTTCCTGTTTATTCGTTAGGCGATCTCTCAGCTTCTAAGCTTTTTCTCTTTTATTCTTCAACAATTCTCCATTTTCAAAATACAGAGAGAGAGAGAGAGATTCACAGAAATATAGAGAGATTTTTAACACACAATATATATACATATATTGTATATATTGATGTATATATAGATAGGTTTTTGTGGAATTGAAAGGAAGGAGGAGGTGTTGAATTTTTATATAAGCGGAAGATGGCACTGTTGCGGAAATTGTTTTACAGGAAGCCACCTGATGGACTGTTAGAGATCTGTGAGAGAGTTTACGGTACGTTCTAGTTTTTTCATTTTTTTTTAAATTAATGAAGGTTTTGAGATTCTGGAATTTTTTTGTAGCTTTTTGAGATCGAGCTGGAATAAGTAGAGAATTTACGATTTTTTTTTGAGGTTTTGTTTTGGTTTATACATCAATATGTGAAATATGTAATTATAATTGGGAAATGGAAACGTGGAGAAGTGATTGTTGTATGTTAAGGCATAGGAATTGGAAAAAATGATCATTTTTGTTGTAAGTTTGGGGCTAGTGAAGATTCAGCTTGTTTGTTGGATTCGGTAATGAGCTTTATTGTTATTGAATTTGAGGAGGAAGGTATTTAGGCCTTTAATACAATTAAGACTAGACTATAGTTACATTTGGATTGATTAAAAATATTTCTACTGCATGTTTTTTGTTTAATTTTTTTATAACTATATGCTAATAATTTAATTTGAGGTACTGCAATACATGTTTTGAACCTTACACCAGCTGGCTCTCAGGCATTTCTTGGTTATAAAAAGTTGCTGAAATATGGAATGTCAAGTTGGAAGTGTGGAGTGCAATGCTCTATTATACATGGCAAGCTAGGTATTGGAGGATTTTCAGGAACACCATTGCAAATAAAAGTTTTATTATTGCATAGATACAAAAGGAGATTAGAATTAGATTAGAGGATATACAGGGCACCCACAGGGCTCATAGGTGTCAAGTTTTGTTTTCCAGATTATGTAACTAGTTTTTTTTTTTTCTCTTTCCTGAGACCGAGATGAATACAACATCCTTCCTAGAAGGTGGTTGTATTCCTAGGTGCTCTTTAGGTGTATTAAGCTTGGTTGTCAATGGTAATATTTTACAGTTTATACCAAAAAAAGAGAAGTTGGAAGTGTGAGTGGATGGAGAGAGTTATAGCAAAATGCAAGTTATCTTGCAATGAAGAAAATGTTTTAATTCAAATAAGCTGAAGGGCCGACTCTAATGCCCTTTGTACTCTTGGGCTAGGAAAGTTACGTTGTGATGACTATATTGACTGCTGCCAAGTTGGCGACGTTGCCAGCTTGTCTTTTTCGTCCAAAATACTCTAGTGTAATACTTAGGGATCTCATTGAAATAGCGGGAATAGAAGAAGGAGAAAAATGTATTTAAACAATTCAAAGCCTGCTTGTGCTTTGTTTCGTATAATTAATGAAATTTCTAAGTTTATGCCATGGTTTATTTAGTTCAAAGGGTGGTTGTGCTGGACAAGTAATGCACAATGCAGTTTCATTAATCCCTCCGGTGTCTGATAGAACAACTATTTAATTCAAATATTATAAATGAATGAAGGCTAAAGAAGTGGTGTAACTATGAATGTGTTCTGATGACTAATGCAAATGATATTAATCTTAGAATATTTTGACGCAAAAGCACCCAATGGTATGGCCTTAGTTCTCAATGAAGTGGGAGGAGAATCATGATGTCTCAGGTTCAAATCTTAGTGAAGGGGGAAAAAAAGGTGTGGTGGAATAGTTGAGGTGCACGCAAGTTGGCGCTGACCCGCCATCATTAAAGGCAAAAGAAAAAACTGAAATGGAAGACTCAGCCACTTAAGAGGCTGAGGATTGAACTGATTCTTTAGGTTAAGACGGGTTATCTATTAGGGTTAGATGAAAGAAAAACCATGTCATCTGGCAGCATAAGGTTAGCTTTCCAACGGTGTAAATTGCGAGTTAGAGTTTTGGTCAGTCATACTTTGATTTGTAGAACAAAAAGGTAAAATTACTTGAGGAAGTGATGCTTTTTATAATCTTCAATCAGTAGTGATTTTTCAAGTTTATTAAGTTTTGAGTACTTGTAAATTAGGTATCTTACTCTTGCGTTACCCAGAAAAAAGCAGAAGGAATGGAGAAGATATTGAATCTAATAAAGTCAACAACTCAAAATGTGATGTTATTTGATCATTACCTTTTAAAACTAAGCTGTCGAGAAACACCTTCACATGCTTCCTCGAAGTGTTTCAAACAGTATTTTGAAAACAGAGCTCAAATTTCTTTTCCTTAAAAAAGGAGAAAAGTGGCAAGAGAAATGGTGTTTCTCTGTTAAAAATTTTCTGAAAATATTTATGTTTAGAGCTTGAGATGGTGCAGGAGGCCGAGATTATTACAGCTGAGGCATGTCATTTTCTGTTTTCTCAGCACAAAAGTGTAATTTTCCTTTAAAATGTTAATGCCTGTTGTATATCAGTTTTGCTAATAATTGTTTCTATTTTATATCCAGTGTTTGATTGCTGTTTCACCACTGATGTTTGGGAGGAAGAAAATTACAAAGGGTATACAGGAGGTGTGATTAGTCAACTTCGGGATCATTACCCTGACGCGTCAATAATGGTTTTTAATTTTCGTGAGGGTGAGTTGCAGAGCCTGATGGCAAATATTTTGTCCGACTATGATCTGACAATAATGGACTACCCTCGGCACTATGAGGGTTGTCCCTTGCTTTCAATGGAGGTGATACACCATTTTCTAAGATCCAGTGAAAGTTGGCTCTCACTTGGGCAACAAAATGTGCTTTTAATGCACTGTGAACGGGGTGGTTGGCCAGTTTTGGCATTTATGTTGGCTGCATTATTGATATACAGGAAACAATACACTGGAGAACAGAAGACCTTAGACATGATTTATAAGCAGGCTCCTCGTGAGCTTTTGTACTTGCTGCAGCCATTGAATCCAATTCCTTCTCAGCTCAGATACCTACAGTATGTAGCCAGGAGGAATGTGAACATGCAGTGGCCTCCATTGGACAGAGCACTCACTTTGGATTGCATCATAATTAGGTCGATACCTAATTTCGATGGCGAGGGTGGTTGCCGGCCAATATTTCGTATCTATGGACAGGACCCATTTCTAGTTTCTGATCGATCTCCAAAAATTTTATTCTCAACTCCAAAGAAGAATAAAGTTGTCCGTCATTACAAGCAGGTAATATGGTTTTCCCTCTAATAAAATCATATGTATCTTCCAAAGGATTTATGCTATCTTTGAGGAAGGGTATCTTTATTCTATTCTGTTGATTAGACATGCTTGTTTCTAGGACTGACATATAGCCCTGTCAAATTCATCTAAAGTTGAAAAAACACTATGTGAATAATCTGCAAATACAGCAAGGATCATGCGGGGAGCTTTATCTATGATAGTACAACTTATGAGATCAATATGTTTGACTTATAGTGGATCAACTATCTAATAGTTGATTTTCTACAGTTTCTCGCTTCTGACATCTTCCCAGAGAAGCAATTTTTACGGTTTTTTCCTCTGTTCTATGACCTTGTTAATTTGTTAAGTAGTGGCCTTTAATTGTGATTGAGATGTTTGATTTAGAGTGAATTGGACTATTTAACAAGTTGTTCTACTGAAGCTTTATGACGTATTGTTCCAATGGCATTATTCTTATGGTTTTGCTGTAGTGGAGTCCAATTGCGTTAGGTTGTACTTGGCCCTGGTTATATGCACATGCTTGAAAGTGCATGCACATGTTATATCTGGTCTTTCTCCTCACCCTCTCTTTCCCATTCTTATTATGCCTGACCTCGTAAGACACAACCGACTATTATTGACTTGACATGCTTTATAATATCATTTCAGGCAGAATGTGAATTGGTTAAGATTGATATCAATTGCCATATTCAAGGCGATGTTGTGTTGGAATGTATTTGCTTGCACGATCATTTGGAGCGGGAACAGATGATGTTTAGGAGCATGTTTAACACAGCTTTTATTAGGTCAAACATTTTGATACTTAATCGTGATGAACTTGACACTTTATGGGATGCTAAAGATCAATTTCCAAAAGATTTCAGAGCAGAGGTATCATTGTTCGTATAAAATGCATGTTTTTTTTGTTGATACACTCCAGCTAGAATCATATCGTAATTTTATGGAAGTTGTGTTCTGGATGAAGGTTCTTTTCTCAGAGATGGACATTGCTGCTTCTGTTCTTCCTGTAGATTTGTCCTGTTTTGAGGAGAAGGATGGCCTACCAGAGGAGGCATTTGCCAAAGTTCAGGAGATCTTTAGCAGTGTGGATTGGATAAGTCCGAAGGCTGGTGCTGCTCTTAATGTGCTCCAACAAATAACCACGCCAGGTTTAATCCAGGAAAATTTGGACTCCACTCCTCCCCAGTCTACAGACACTAGCATGCTCCTCAATCAAGCAAATTTGGGGACGCCTGGAGAGAGGAAGGGACCTGCACCAGTGGACAATAATGCTAGGGGCTCGTCACCATTTATGTTGGAGCAGCAGTCTATGTCATCCATCAAATCATCCTCCCAAGTACACCAAAGTGAACAACAGAAAGCTGAAGCTCAATTTGTTGGGACCAAAAGTGAGATGACAGTGTCAAAATTGCAGCCATCAATTGCTCTTTCAGGACCTTTTCCTGCTGACCTTTGTACAGAACCTAGTGCGTCTTCTGTGTCATCACAACCATCTCCGTACATTCTCTCAACGTCGGAACGTCCTCCACTTATAGAAGAGTTGGATCCTCATGTACAAGAATGTGATAAACTGAATGACTTTCCTTCCCTACCTAAAACCAGGACATCACCATTCAATACCAGTATTCCAACTCCACCTCCATCCTCACCCATACCTGGAAAGGATCAGGGTATTGGTACTGGACCATCTCTATCTCCTCCCTCAGTGGCACGAGCACTGCTCACTCCTCCCGTGAAGAATAAATTTGTCGCTGGAACCGTACCTTCTGCATCTCAGGCTACTCCACCAAGAACCCAAGGTCCTCCAATTGTATCCTTGAAGGATGACAGACCTACTATGTCTCAACCTGATACATATCTGCTTCCTCTAGCAGTGCAGCAGCCAGCTCAGGAAGGGGAACCTACTTCACCTCCTCATCTTACTGGATTATCTTTATCTGCTTCCCCCGTGGCACCATCACTGCACACTCCTCCACTGAAGGATAAATTAGTCGCTGGAACTGTACCTTCTGCATCTCAGGCTGCTCCACCTGGAGCCCGAGGTTCTCCAGTTGTATCCTTGAAGGATGATAAACCTACTAAGTATCAATCTGATGCACCTCTGCTTCCTCAAACAGCGCAGCAGTCAGCTTATGAAGGGGAACCTACTTCACCTCCTCTGACAGCGCATCAGCCAGCTGATGAAGCTGCTAAAAAGGAACCTACTCAACCTCTTCATCCTTCTAAAAGCTGTCCTCCATCCCTAGCTCCTCCTAATTCCTCTTCTCCATCAGCTGCCATTCCCTTTATCAAGCCTTTAGAACAACAATTCGTCCAGAGGAGTAATTTTTCAACAACACCACTACCGGCCCCGCCACCTCCACCTTCTCCAACCCCTCTATTGAACGAGAATGTTGCTTCTGTTGGTAGATCACCTCAGCCACCTGCTCCTCCTACCCCAACTTTGAAGGAACATTCAGTTTTCAGAGGTGTGCCATTGCCTCCACCACCACCTCCTCCTCGAGATTCATGCCTATTATTTGCAACCCCAGTATTGAACAAGAATTCTGCCTGTACTAGTGGACCACTTGAACCAGTCCCAACTTTGAAGGAAAGTTCAGCTTTTAGAGATAAGACACAGCCACTACCACCACCACCTCCTCCACCTCTATGCCAGTTAACTACAACCCAAATATTGAACGCAAATTATGCCTCTATTACAGAACCGCCTCAACCTCCACCTCCACCTACTCCACCTTTGAAGGAAAAGTTTGTTTCCCGAACCGGAGTGCCACCCCCCCCTCCTCCACCTCTTCCTGGGCAACCTATGAAGGAGAACTCCTCGTTCAATGATGGACCCTCTCCACCTCCACCCCCTCCCCCTCCTTCCCCTGCTGCACAAGGTTCTAAGCCTGCTAATATATCTGCAATGCCACCGCCTCCTCCTCCTCCTGCATTGGGTTCTCCACGGAGTGTTCCTTCCGCCCCCCCTCCTCCAGTCCCTTCTCTTAAGCCAGATCTAAAAGCAGGTTCTGGTCTGATACAGTCGGCATCAAAAGGTAGTAATCTCCCTACTTATCCATCTCCACCCCCACCTTCTGCTCCTCCACCTGGCATAAAGGGCCGAGGACCATTGTCTCGCACCATGAATTCAAAAAGTCAGTCATCAAAGAAACTGAAGCCATTACATTGGTTAAAGATATCTAGAGCAGTCTCAGGAAGCTTGTGGGCTGAGGCTCAAAAATGTGGTGATGCTCCCAAGTAGGTGTTAACTATGAGTGTGAAAGTAGCCATTAGCAATCTTTTTTTATTTTTTTAAGATTCTTATAAGATATAATATCTCTCGTGCTTCGATTTCTGTTTAGGGCACCAGAGATTGATATGTCAGAGCTGGAATCTCTCTTTTCAGCTGCAGTTCCAACTTCAGGACAAGGCAGTTCAGGAGGCAAAAGGAATTCGAGGACCTCAATGGGGCAGAAGCCGGAGAAAGTGCAACTGGTAATTGCTTATGTCTGCATGACATCTGAGGTTCCTTACAGATATATGCACCAAGTTACCCTCAATCTTTTATCTCGGTACAGTTATTTGGACAGTTCTTAGTGTTCCATGGTTAAACATAAATCTCAATCTTAAATATTATGAACAGTCTAATTCTAACACACACTTTCTGGTCATGGTCTTGTACTTGGTTATCTTCCTTTAGTGCAGCTTGTTCCCCAATCCCTCTTTCTTGACACGGTTCTGTGTTTTCAAAGTGGTTTCTTTTTAGATCAGCTAGTTTTCAGCTTAAGAAACTTTGTTTTCAGAAGGTTTCTGGAATGAAATCCTTCGCTGAAATCTGGTGGTGCTTTATTCCTAAAAATCGGAGTTTGTAAAAGGAGCAGCACAGTGCTGACATGTCGTAGTGACGCCTCTCATCTCTAGGCTTTCTCGCTCTCGATGATATTTATTTCCTGATTAATGTGATATCACTTGATATAGCATGTTCAGATAGGAGGTCATACTGATTACTTAAAAACCATACTTACATTTCCGTCTATTATAAATATTAATTCCAGAATGGACCATGATTGGATTGTCAAGAATGCCAAATCTGATGCTGTCAAATGTTTTTGTAATATGCATGCTGTTATTCATTCAGAACTGTCCCTTAATTACTGAATAAGCTAGAATTAAAGACACTAGGGATAGTAGTTTCACTTTTGAGGATGCAAAACCTTATGGAAGTTAGTCCTTTTTTAAAAGAAAATTATTGGGAAAAAGGAACTGCGTAGGTCAGTCCACCGTACTGACTACTGAGACAGCCCTGTAAATTGGATTTTATTCGTTATTCACATTGTTTGAAGGGGAGCCTTGGAGCAACAGTGTCTCCATGTGACCTATTGTTCAGGGTTCGAGCAGTAGAGTCAACAACTAATGCTTGCATTAGGGTAGGTTGTCTACGTCACACCCCTTGGGTGCAGCCCTTCCCCCGATCCTGTGTAAACGCGGAATGCTTTGTGCATTGGATTGTTTTTTCTAATTCACATTGTTTGAATCGAAGGTCAACAAAATTTCCATACTCATAATTGAGGCAGCTTGGTCATTAGATATCAGTAGTGTAATTTTTAACACATGATTTAAATGAGGGGTCATCACATTCCCTTGAAGTGCGGCCCTTCCCCTGGCTCTATGTGAAGCCATGAATGCAGGATGCTGTGTGCATTGGGCTGCCTTTTTGTTTAAATGAGGGGTCAGTAAAATGTGCTGCACCCAAGGGTGTAAACTAGCGGTCAATGGAGTGGGAGGAGAACCATGTGGTCTCAGATGGAATTCTTATACTCATACAGGGAAATACTCTCTTACACCCGAACACTATTTTGGCAGGTTGATCATAGACGAGCTTATAATTGTGAAATCATGCTTTCTAAGGTGAAAATACCACTGCATGACATGCTGGTAAGCTGTATTCATATACAATTGGCTTTCTTTTTGGATAATCTGGTTATTCTAGAATGTATATCTGACATACAGCTTGTTGTACCAATTGTTTGTATTCATCTCTGATATATTATCTTGGGGAGTCATTTATCCACTTCTTTCTGTAGTATCAACATTCATGCTTAAATGGGGGTAAAAACGTACTTTTTTTGCTATCCTAAGACTGTACTTTATTGTATAATCAATGTACATATCCCTGCTGATTTAAGTATAATATGGTATTTAAAGAATGCAAAGCTATTCGACTGTCACCTATCCCAAGAAAAGGTGTTTGTACGTGTTGAATCTTGTAATCACAAACTTTGGCCCTGTTTGTGCACTTTTTGCATGTTAGATCTTCTCCTTATTTTCAACTTCTCCACCCTCTTCATGTCACCTCTCTTTCCGTGGAGTATGATCCTTTATATAGTCGAGTTATATTGAAATGTTGAAATGTGATTATTTCCAAGAAAGATGTACACCCCCCCCTCTCCCACCCACCCACCCACCCCACCCACCCACATCTTTAGATATACCACACACCCCTACACCCAAATACATTTGTAGATTGATTATATCAGTGATGGATGGAGTAACTGTTCTTCTTATATGGTTTTGGATAATCCTCACCTCATGAGCTAGCTTTTGGGGTTGAAGTAGGCCCAAGGTCCATGGATATAATGTCAATTGTGTGGAAAATGTTCTGTTAAAAGTTGGATTATGCTTCTAATTGTTAGCTAGCGCTTTTTAATTATTTCAACAGAGCTCAGTGCTTGCACTGGAAGATTCAGCATTAGATGTGGATCAGGTGGAGAATTTGATTAAGTTTTGCCCGACTAAGGAGGAAATGGAAACTCTCAAGGTGAAAGATCTGATTGAAAATAATAAAGAAAACTAACAATTCAATGTACATAGGAACACAGTGAATAACCTTGTTTAGTTGAACATTTCTGTTTCAGGGTTATAAAGGAGAGAAGGAGAAGTTGGGTCGATGTGAACAGGTCTGTCCATTGTGTAACCTTTTCTCCTTATTTTTGTTAACTATCCCACTTTCTCCTGCACGGAGTTGATTGGATCATTTATGTAGTAACATCTAATTCTAAGACCTCTTATTGTCACAGTTTATGTTAGAGTTGATGCATGTACCACGAATAGAGTCCAAGCTGCGAGTTTTTTCGTTTAAGATTCAGTTTGAATCTCAGGTGAGAAGATGGCAGATGCCAACCTCCTGGCTTTATGCTTATCCTGATCGAGCTGCACTATTTTTTATTCTAATAGATTCCAGTTCGCTTGCTTCTGCTGCCTCTTTGCTGCACTGGGAGTGTTTCGTTTGCTGATGGCATATTTGTTCTCTATTAATTTTAGGTTTCTGAGCTAAGGAAGAGTCTGAATATTGTGAATTCGGCAGCTGATCAGGCACATTTTAATTTGTTTATTCTTTCTAACTTTAATGTTTTACCACTTCTAAATGAGACTAGGGTCTCTTTCGTGACGCTTTCCTTGATTTCATCTTTTTGTTGATGTTGTAATCAGATCAAAGGTTCATCAAAATTGAAAAGGATTATGCAAACAATTCTCTCTCTCGGAAATGCTTTGAACCAGGGAACTGCTAGAGGTTGGGTTAGCATCTCTTTTGTTTTCAAGCATATCTTGCTATTGATTTTTTCATTCTGACATCTTATTTTTCTCTGTGGAAGTGGGATTTGAACTGGTGACATGAGGATTTTCAGTCCTCTGCTCTACCAACTGAGCTATCCTGGCTATTACCAATCCAGATTTGGACAGAGTTCCCCTACCCAAAAGAAAAAGAGTGACCTGTTTGACAAGTGACAAATGAAATTACACAATTTATGGGGGGTGTGGAATTGAGAAATTAAATGCACTTGTAAACACTTTATCCTATTAGCTTAAACTGTTCACCTATTGCTGGTGCACCACAGCAAATAATCAAGTCCAGCTTTCTATAGAGGATTAGCTGATTTTGTTCCTTCTAAGGACCATCTAAACTTGCTTTTATCAGACCTCTGTAGGGTGGAAACCACAGCCTGCATGTCTGTTACTTGACTAGATCTAATTCTTATGGGGATTTATCCAATTATGTTTCTTGAAAATTTTGGAGAATTGGTCCCACCAAAGAGATTTCCAAGTTGAGAACTTCTTCAGCAGTAGAAATCTTAACACTCTAGATAAGGAAAACGTGTCAAATAAATCAATTGGGTATGGCTCAAAGCTTTTCTGGTGAAATGATATATCTCTGCAGTTGTCATTTCCTTTGGCTTTTCTGGTCTTGAAATTATTGAACAATCCCTGCTTCATTTAGATGATAAATGCAGTTCTTACAATTTTTTTTTTTCGTTGAGCAATTATCTTTGCTTCAACTAATAATCTCTTGATTATTTGTGTAGGTTCTGCTGTTGGATTCAGGTTAGATAGCCTCCTTAAACTAACAGAGACACGTGCACGGAACAATAAGATGACTCTCATGCATTATCTTTGCAAGGTACAATCTTTGATCGGTATTCTTCTTGATGTGAGCATAATGGTGTGGTTGACTAATATTTTTAGATGTGATGTTTCGTATTACACACATATTTCCTCCTATCTTGAGCAGAATCAGAATAAAATCAGTTCAGTTGGTCCCCAATTTCTTGGCAGCTGTGATGGTTTTTCTTGGCCATTAATGGTCTTTATTTTAGTGGAATGTTGTCCAACTACTGATGGAAAAATAACAAAGTAAAACCCATCCATTTCTGAGACAAATGAGTCATAACAACAACAATATACCCAGTGTAACGCTACAAGTGCGGTCTGAGGAGGGTGGCATGTACATCGCCTTCGCGCAGCTCTACGAAGGTAGAGAGGCTGTTTCCCACAAGACTCTCCGCTCAAGTAAAGCATATTAAAATCAATAATAGAAGGAACTAAGTAGTGAAGAAACCATATAGGAAATGATGAGTAGCAACAACAAACAATACGATAACCGAAGCAAAAATAACATGTAATAATAAAATTGAAGCATAAGATAGTAAGAGAGTACTAATTGTACTAATAGGGGAAACTAGATAATGCTCGGTTATCTACTAATTTTCTACCTTAATCATCAACCTCCATATTCTCCTGTTTATGCTTATATCCTCGGTAAGTTGCAGGTGCTCCATAATCTGTCTAATTACCGCTCCCCAATTCTTCTTCGGCCTATCTCTACCTCTTCTAAGACCCACCATAGCAGACCTCTTACACCTCCTCGCTAGGGCATCTATGCATCTCCTCTTCACATGCCCCAACCATCTTAGCCTTGCCTCCTTTATCTTGTCCGTCCTGAAGGCTACTCCCACCTTATTCCAAATATCTTCGTTCCTAATCCTATCTCTCCTAGTACATCAACACATTCATCTCAAAGTCCTCATTTTCGTTACTTTCATCTTCTGAATATGCAAGAGAAGAATATGCGAGTTCTTGACCAGCCAACACTCCACTCCATACAACATAACTGGACTAACAACCACTTTATAAAACTTAGCTTTAAGTCTTGGTGGCACATTTTTATTACACGTGACACTAGAGCGAGCCTCTATTTCATTCGCTCCACTAAAATAGGATGTGTGACATCATCGTCAATCTCCCTAATTTTTTGGATTATCAACCGAAGATACTTGACACTTCCTTCCTTGGAGATAGACTTGTGTATCAGTCTTCACTTTCATATCTGTCTTGTGTGTTACGTCATTGAACTTACTCTGTCTTAGTCCTGCTCAAATGTGAACCTTTTAGACTCCAGGGTCTGTCTGCAAGCCTCCAACCTAACGTCAATTCCACCATGTGTCTTATCAATCAATAATATGTCATTTGCAAAAAGTATACACCATGGTACCTCTCCTTGGATATGTCGCATCAGTTGATCCATCACCAAGACAAATAAAGACGGGCTAAGGCCTTAGCTCCATCGTACATGCCTTTGCTACAGGTTCACCTCTAACCTCCAAACATCTCCATCGTACACGAGTCGTAACATTTCTTAAATAAAATGCTGACATAAAAATCTGTGATTCGTGTACAGTGGTTAGTAGAATGCACGTTAAGCTTAAGCTAGCTTTCAAGGACTTTTGCTCCTTAGGAAGGAATCATCTATGTTGAGGATGAGAAATTTCTCTTATCTATGACCTGAATTTACCTAATTAGATCAGCTGATTGGACCTTCTGTCATCAGGTCCTTTTCAATTGTGTCCCAGGATCGATTGCGACTTTGTTTTTGTTCGGCTTTTATCTATCTAAAAGTGTGTATATCTGAAGTTGGTGAAAACAAATTACAAATTCAACGCTAACTGGTCAGGTTAAGAAAAAGGAATTAGTGTCTGAAGTTCATTAGATCCCTGATTTTAGTTCTCTTGAAATCTCTATCTTCAAAAATTGCATGGTGCATGGTACTTCCATATTTCTTGTCCTATTGATGTTAAATTATCCTCTTAACACTTATACGCTGAGCGGTATGAAGCTTTTCCTTATAAATTGCTGCTGTAACAACTATGTGTCCTTATATTCACTTTTTTCTTGTCATTGTTCTGGTATCTAACTATTTGTAACTCAAGATTTTCACTTGGCAAAATGCATTTGAATTTGACTTTACCTTACGCTAGCAACCAGCATACTTTACAAGATGCTTAAAGAAATTCTCTGCCAGGTACTTGCTGACAAATTGCCTGAACTGCTAGATTTTTCTAAAGATCTTTCTAGCTTGGAACCTTGCGTGAAGGTATCATTATTTGGATGATCAATGACAAATTCACTGTAGAAATATGACTGACAGTGGTCTGATTAAAATTTTTCGGCAGATACAACTGAAATTTCTTGCAGAGGAAATGCAAGCTATTAGCAAAGGACTGGAGAAAGTTGTACAAGAACTGTCCATGTCTGAAAACGACGGAGTTGTGTCTGATATTTTCCGTAAGGTAAAGCTATGACTACAGTGATCTACATAATGCTGATTTCTGCATACTGTCAGATTCTTTTATCTCTTCCCTTTTCTGGGCCGCTCTACCCGCTCAATCAAAAATGAAAATAAATAAGCGTGATGTTGGTATCCACAGAGATGCGCCTAAGTAGTTAAAGTTTTGATTACAGTAGGTAATAGCGCATCACGAGAAGATGAATCCTCCTAGATTCCACTGTACAATTCAGAACTGAAAAGTCTCTTATGATGAAGGCTCTAATTCATTTTTATTCTTTCTAATGGATAATGAGAAAGAAAAAGAATTCTAAATCAAGACACTACTTGGTAATATATGATGTTGACCAGGAAGAGCAACAGATTCTCACTGTAATAAAGAACACAAAAGAGCGGAATGGGGATCTGTGGAAGAATAAGATCCTAGTAGACGAGCATTATACCAAATCCAAATTTAGAGAGGTTAAGAAGATAAAGAGAAGAAGTGTTGAGAGAGGAACCACAAACAAAAGAAAGGAAAAAAGAGAAACCTAATAAAGCTTATTTGAGGAATTGTAAATTATGGACGATGCTGTGCTTTTTTTTAATTATTTTAAATTCATTTGTGTAATGCTGTGCTTAAGGTGGTAGGTCTAGTCACTAACGAGTATTCAACAATTCAATGCAAATGAAAGCCAACTGCCAGATGTTTTGTCTAATTATGTTCCGAGTGACTACTAAGCTTTAATGTGTTGTGCTCTCAATTCGACTATGAGGTAACTTTGTGTACAAACTCATCTTCCTCTAACTATGCTAGGAGTCGGAAGTCCAATATGCTAGCAACATCATTTACTGGATTCATCCTACACCAAAACTGATTTTACAATAGATATGGATGCTGCTCTCCTTCAGGACATCTCTGATATTCTTTCTATTTAACCATCCAACATATGCATTAAGTGGTTCGCCAAGTGATGATATTTGGTGTAGTCCATGTCTATAAATATAGAAATATGTTACCTTTCAAAAAAAAAAGTGATGACAAGTTGGATAAGAACGAATTTGTGTCCTAAAGAGAAAAGGATTTACAAGAGTGCTTCTATTTGCCTCTCTTGGTTGATATCACGAGAAAGTGAAGAAGGAACTCCTCATTATTTTAAAAAATAAACACTACTGTATCCCTCTATTATGTATGAAGTCTATGGTTTCTTTTGATGTAAATCCAACCACCTGAATATAAGATGATAAGAAATTCTCCATTGGTAACAAATGGTTATCCACTAAGCGGAGTAAATCTTGTTTAAAAAGCATATAAGATTAAGATTAGGTAGGCTTCCACTGGCAAGAATGGACTTAGAAGTATGAGTATTTTAATATATGGAAAACCTATTAATTTATATTCAAGAGGAATTCAAGAGTCCTCTTTTGTTTTATTTATATTTTGGTATGAAGAGGAATTACTTGATTAGATTTTCGGGAGCACAAAACATTTGTATTTCGACATCAATGAATATGCAACACTTATCAGCCACTCAATATTAGTGGATTGGATGCTGATGCTATGTCCATCGATTTAGTAGTATTATTGGACTTTTTGGTATGTTCTTGCATACCCTTATTTTGGGGAACCATTTGATTTGGGGGTTCGCAGGGAATTTGTTACTTCCTAGTCTTTGATTTTCTGGAAAGCTAATGGATTATTGTAATGGAATTTATTTTCAAATTATGTAGGAGAATTATATTTCCAAGTTATTGTCATTTGTCCAGAGTTTAGAAGTGAGTTAAGTTGCTGTGTTTAAAACTCTTGGTAGAAACCACCGTAGCTAGTTTATACTTGTGCAGTATTTAATCTGAATGTTTTACCCCTCTTAAAGAGGTTTACATGTTAAAAAGATTTGGGGGGGGGGGGGGGTGTGTGGAAATCACGTTTGACACTGACCTCCTTTGATCTCTACTCTTCTCTCCCAGCTCCTCCTCTTCTTCAATCTTATGCTTAAGACCTGAAACAGCCAGCGATCTACTTTTGTTCCCATGAGCCGCGGTGTTAGAGCTGTATAACTGCCGACATATGTGCACTTTCAAGGGAGTCTTATGATTGTGAGTAGATATGCTGTGGAAAGCCCCAAGTGACTTGGAACTTCGATTCCGGATCATTGTTGTCCCAGGCTTAATTAGTTTCTCTTCCTCATTGGTCCAAGATAACGCCCTGTTTTGAGATGAAAGTATGGGAGTTATACTTCTTTTTCACTTCATCTCATGTCATGCTTAAGCATGGTAGCTCTATCATCCTTTTTCATCATTCTTGATAAAGATGAGGAGGAGTAAAGCACTAATGTATTCTTGCCACCAGGGTTAGATTCCTCTTATTAACTTTTTCTTATTCTTTAGCCGATGGAATCAAAAAAGAGATCTTGTAACATTTTATTTGCACATATTTTGGTGGGAGAAGAAGAGATCAGAGAGTAGATAATGAATATTCTCATTGATTGGTACAATTGCCATTTGCCAGGCTTTGAAAGAGTTTCTCTGTTATGCTGAAGGTGAAGTGAGGTCCTTGGCTCAACTTTATTCTGGTGTGGTAGGTCTTATTCCTAACAGAAATTTTTTGTGGTCGTTTGGTGTCTGTAACATTGAGATGTTCCTAATGGTATGTTTTCCTTCTGTACTCAACCAACAGGGTAGAAATGTTGACACATTGATTCTTTACTTCGGAGAAGATCCAGCTCGTTGCCCATTTGAACAAGGTAATAATTGATAAGTGATCATCCAAAGAAATGTGCTTCAGATTTTCTCTGATGCCTTTCCCTGCGGCAGTGTTCTTTCATATTGCTTAAGAATTTTTTAAGTTTACTATACAACATTGATACAAATTATACAAAGCATTTCGTAGGATCATATGTGCACACAGTTTAGACCTGTGGCTGTGGCTATAAATGTGGTGCCCAGCTTAATTCCATTTCTCTTTTTTTCCCCCTAGTTATCACAACATTACTGAACTTCCGAAGAATGTTCAATCAAGCTCTAGAGGAAAACCGCAAGCAGCTGGAGTTTGAGAGGAAGAAAGCAGAGAAGGAAGCACTGGAGAAGCAGAAGATGAGTTCAGAAAAAACTTGACCCCCATCTGAAAATAATGTACCTCTTATATGAAAGCATGGGCGTGTCTTCATAAAAAACATAGAAGGAAACTTTTCTTTGTCATGGCAAAGCTTCGCCGTGATTGAAGATTCCTGAGGGAGCAAGAAATCAGTTATCTGACGGATATAAAGAACAATGCACATTTTCTGCAGAAAAACTGGATGTACATTGGTGTAGGTTCGAATGCCACCCACAGAGTTCCTCCTTGATTCTCTTGTTTTATGAGAGGTAATTCCCAGAACTGCATGCTGCTGGCTGCTCGTTTTCTGTTTTTTTTTTTTTTTTTTTTTTTTTTTTTTTTTTTTTTTTTTGGTTTAATTCATTTTCAACTTTCTTGCAGAATCTGAGAATATGCAGATGGAATTACTTTGGGGCGGTAGGCTAATTGTACATATTTACTAGGAAAAGAATGTAGAAATTCAAAAAAAAATAAAATTGATAATATAGAAATTTGTTTTCCATTTTGTTATCTTTCAGCTGTTAGTGTCATTTTTTATTACCTGTATTTCATGTTGATGATCCTAGTTTAGTCTTTAGTTTTGTGGTCATCATCCTGTTCAAAATAAAAATAGTTGTTCTTGGAAAGTTCCTTTACCTATATTTTTGTCAAATTTAGGTACTTGACATTTGCATGTGTCAATATTTGGATATATATGTAACATTGTGTCTCTAAGTTATTTTTAACATTGTTTTGTTATGAGTTACTTGAGTCGAGGATCTTTCAGAAGCCGTCTCTCTGTCTTCACGAGGTAGGAATAAAGTTTGCGTATACTCTACCTTTTCAGATTTTATCTAGTAGGATTGTACTGAATATGTTGTTCTTAGTGTTGTTTTTAGGTTTATGCTCCGACTTTTGCGAACATTAGTGTAGTAATATGTGTTTAATTATACTTTCAAAAAGTATCTTTTGAGTAGAAGTTATTATTTGCAGCTTTTAAAAAATAATATATGCTATTATTCGAAAGCATTTATGTTTTTCTAATAGTTTGAGCAAAGTACTCTAGCTATGTAACATTTGTTTGTCTAAAAGTTTGGCCAAACAAGTTAACAATTATAAAAAAAGTTGACTTTAACTATATTTTCTTCAAAGAGAACATAATTAATTTTAAAATCACTAATCTTTATTTATGGTATCAAAGAAGCTATAAAATTATTTGTTGTTTCATTGAAGTCATTAAATTTAATCTATTGTATTAGCAAAGTTATTAAATTATTTTTTGTCGTATAGAAGTCATTCATTAGTTGATAGAAAATTACCAAAAACGTAAACAATGACTCGCCAAAAAGGAAAAAAAAAAGGAAAAGGATTAATATCGATTATTGTGTAATTACATGGCATAGCAAATTCATGTACATAATACAATCACAAGGAAGAGGAGTTTTAAAGCAACTGTAAAAAATTTTTTGTAATTTATTTGCACAGTGAAAGTAATTATAAATATTTATATTAGAATAAGTATGAAATATTTTGTACATCAAATTCTCGGCCCTATAATTTAATCACAAGGTAATTTCAGTATCATGTTTGTTTGTAGGAAATGATACTTGTGTAAATACCAAATATACTTTTTGATATGTCAAAGTAAATAAGCTAATGTTACATATTAGTTACAAGGTACTTTAAACTACATATTTTTCTTGTTAATTTTGTTAAATAATTATAATTCGTAACTAATATTATCAACAGTAATGTCACAATCCGAACGTACATTCGGATCATAAACATGGGACAAGGAGCTCCGGGAGACCCTTCGACCCATGGCATGAGCATACATCTAATTTATTCACATACGCGGAAGACTTAACATAAAATATAGCGGAAACGTAAACGTGATATAGCATACCATGACAAACGAAATCACTAGACATACATAGGCTGAGTACTACACACTGTCTGAAAGCCTCTACTACATAGGATGGGTTGCCAATTAACCCGGTAAGTACTGAAACATAAGTAGTATAAGTATCTGTAAAACGAACCTCGGAGCATGAGGATTCACCAGTAAGCTAAAAGTACACTCTGAAGGGAGTCTAGATATGAGGATGAACCTGAGAACCGGGACCTGTATCATAAGACGATACAACATATAAAGTATGCGGTTAGTACGTGGAATGCACTGAGTATGCAAGGTAAGTAAAATAGACATATAAAATGTATAAAAGCTCATAAATTATCATAAGAGTAGGACATCATGCTCATATCGTAAACATCGTAACATAACATAAGGCTTAAGGTTTTCAAAACTTTCGTAATACAACGTAATCATAATCACAGGAGAAAATCTTTATTAACATGACTTGAGCCAAAATATATAATCATAAACATGCATAAATCATGAGGAACAGTGGAAGATTCTCTTAACCGACATACCCCATATGAGCACACATAAAGTCCGACTTGTAAACCTAGTTGGGAGGCCGTTCGTACCTTGCCAAGGGTAGAACCACGAAAGTGTGATATCACCATGAAGAGGGCCAACTGGGTCGGGGACAGTCACAAGGGAGGTCCCAACATACCTGTGGCATGTAGTTTATGAGATTCGGGGCAGAACTTGAGCCCCGAACCTACTCGGTGTTCGATACTACTCCCAAAATATATATAGTGCTCATAGTATAACATGCATGAATTCATGGGCTAGTTAAATCATGATAATCATAAACATACTTGTACATACGTGAACTAGCCATGACATAAGACCCGTGAGTCGGCTAAAACATATTTCATGAATCATAGGTTTCATACGTACTTGTCGATCTTGCATATAACGTGAGAATCATTAAATCATTATGGGTAATTGAATAAATTCATATTTCAAATCGTAAATCACGTTGGGCTTGTAAATATCATCAATTGAAGTAAGGATCATAAATCGATTTATCATGGATCATGCTTAGATAGGCTCAATTTAATAGGAATCGAAACCAACAATTAAATAATCAAAATAATTATAAAATCTGATCTAATTTCATAAAATATAATGTAAATCACACTTTAGAATCACCCACTTGTAAATCATTAGTTTTTTCATAAAATTGAATTAAAACCCTAATATATTTATTGTAAATTTTTCATAGGATATTAAGGGATGGGCATGGGTGTGAATGAAAACACTCATTCATAACCCTACATACCTGAAAATAGCTGATTCTTACTCTCCCTTGAAAGCCCAAGAAGGAATTGAAAGGATTTGAAGAAGAAAGCCTTGAATCACCCTTTGATCACCTCTCTATACTCTTGCATGCATGAATGAGGACTTAGAATAGATTATCCTTCTAAAAATCCACCTTTCATAAGCTAAAACGACGTAGTTTAGGGTCTTATAGCATGAAAAAGTCAAAAATGCCCTAAATGAATCTTCTTTGAAAATTGTCCAGGTCAGTCCAACGGGTCGTACCAACGATTCATTGGAAGAAACGATAACTCGTGGTATGGCCTGTCGTAAGCACTGCTGAGAACTAGCATCCGGAATCAAAACTCAGATAGAAAGGATGACTCGCCTTTAGTCCAACGGGTCGTTAAGTCGACCGTTGTTTGCCCTTTTGAATTTTCTGAACTCCTTCACAGCAGGTCTCACAATGACTCGTTGTTACCTCCAACGGGTCGTTGTGTCGATCCGTTAAGCCCACTGGAAATTTGACCATTCAGACGACGACTGTTGACAACGAGTCATTATTCCTCACGACGGGTCATTGGGTGGCCCGTTATGTTCCTATATGCTAAGCCCCACTCCTCACCACGACTACAAACGACGACTCATTGTTTCCTACAACGAGTCGTTACATTGGTCGTTATTTCCACTAGCAACATGGTCTCGTGGTTTCCAACCACGATTCGTTATACCTCTCATTCTGAGACATTTTTCCCCAATTTCAGCAGTTTTAAATTTTAACTCCCGGGTCTAATCTTAGGCACTTCTGGATATTACAAGTAAACACTAATTAACTTCCAAAAAGTACTTTTATTTGTTAAGAAACCCAACTAAAATTTTAATTTTTCCAACCATCAAAACATGTAAATATAATTTAAAATTTAGGGTATTTCGTTTTTAAAATGGGTGATAATTATTGATACCTCCAACTTCCTTTAATATTTTCAATCTTTTATCTATGTAATATCTTCTTATATAATATATAATAGTTATATTTCTTAACTCTTATTTATAGATTTTTATTTAAGTTCATCAATATTATAAAGTTGAATAATCTTTTTATAAATTTATCATAAAATTTAATGCTATTTTTTTTTATGATTGTTATTTTAATATTGCATGCATTAAGTATGTATAGATGCATATTTCAATTCTCTCTTATTCTTTAATGTCTATATAAATAAACGAGTTTTTGTTATCAATAATAAAATATTTTTTAATTATAATTTAAAATTCATTACAATGTATATCGATAATTTTTTGGATGTTTATTTTTTATGTCAATTTTTTCACGAGTTGGCATATTACTTTTGTTTGCTGAAAACTTTTTTAATTTTCTGTTTGTCATAAAGATGAATGATATTGTAAAGTCATGTATAGAAGACATTTAATTAAACACAAGTGTCTCTGTTTCTTACATGTTATCAGTTTCTCGAAAATTAAGTATCCTCGTTCTACCAATTTCTTGTGAGTTTCTGAAGTGTTGTTTGCTGATCAATTTTTTGACCAATTAGTTATATTTATTCTTCTTTTGGTTCATCTGAAATATTATCTTATGCACTTGTTATTAAAATAAAGACTTATAGTAATGTACTTTTTTATTTATCATTTTAAATTACCTTTAATTTTTATTAAAGGGTCAACCCGTCTTAGCCCATCCGGCAAAGGAATGGGTTGGGCTGTCATTTTTAAGGCTTTTTTGTTTAAAAAGTCAGCTCATCCTAACTCGTTGGCCTGCTAGGGTCAAATTGGGCCAGTCTGTTTTGACAGCTCTACTCATGTCTCTCACAGACATTTGAGGAATCAAAGAGCATATTTTCGTGTCCATTAAGGACTTACATGTCAAGTTGACCCGAATCACGTGCTTCTTGTTATGATCGATGAGGAATATATCTATTATATATATACGGTATTTCGGTTTAAAATAGGTGTATAAAATTCATTGGAAAGACCATCCGAAGTACATTATTGTAATTTGTAATACAAACCAACCTATTATAATTTTATTTTTTAACTAAAACATAGATACATACAAATAAAAAGTTCACCTATTTTATGAAATTAAACACAATTCATACCAAATAGCTACAGATTGATTGGATAATAAGGAATTTCATGCTTTAGGTAGAATTTGAGTGTAAAGTTCAAAGTGGCCAAATATATATAAGTATCAAGTTAAAGCAGTAAAGCACTAAAGGACAAGTCTTTGATATATTATTTGTTGGTTGTTGATTTGTTGGTTAATTGTTTATGATTATTCTTTTTAATTTTGTAAAGATGGATGAAGAAAGTAGAGTACGTGATGTTGGTTCAACTGACAACTCACTTGACACTCAAACTGGGGATACAAAGAAAAGGAAAGAAATGCAACCAAGATCTGTGGTTTGGGCTTATTTTGATAAGGTAGTTGAAAATGATATTGGTAGAGCGAAGTGCAAGTATTATAACAATACTTATGCTGCCAATTCAACTAAAAATGGAACAACAGGTTTGAAACAACATTTGGATAGGTGCAAGGTATATAAATCTATCGTTGAAACTTCTTCTCAAATGAAAATATCTTTTCAAACTAAAGATGCCCGGCTTTGAAAATTTGAACAAGAAGTAGTTAGAAGGGCTTTAGTTGAAATGATAATTATTGATGAACTACCATTTAGCTTTGTAGAGAATGAAGGTTTTAAGAAGTTTATGAGCAAAGCCCAACCTCTATTTAGAATTCCTTCCCGTAGAACAATAACAAGGGATAGTTATGAAGTTTATAGTGAATTGAGACAAGATTTGAAGAAATCTTTTAAAGAAGTTCAACCAAAGATTTGTCTTACCACAGACACATGGACATCATTACAAAGAATTAATTATATGTGTTTGACTGCTCATTTTATTGATAGAAATTGGGTGTTGCATAAAAGAATATTAAATTTTTGCCTAATCTCTAGTCATAAGGGTGAGCAAATAACAGAGGCTATTAGTAATTGTTTGCTTGATTGGAATTTGGACAATGTATTCTATATAACTGTTGACAATGCGTCTTCTAATGATGTTACAGTTAAAGAATTGTTTAAACAGTTGAATAGGTGGGGAACTAATATAATTGAAGGTAAACATCTTCATGTGAGATGTATGACTCACATACTTAATCTGATTGTGCAAGAAGGTTTGAAAGAAATTGATCCTTCTGTCAAAAGGGTTCGACAAATGGTGAAGTATATTAAATCATCCCCTGCAAGAACAAGAAACTTTAAGAAATGTTGTGAAATCCAAAAGGTAGAATGTGATAAAACATTGTTGCTAGATGTTCCTACTAGGTGGAATTCCACCTATTTGATGTTGGATACGACACAAAAGTTTGAGAACGCCTTTGATAGGTTTGATCTTTTTGATGACCAATTTAATACTTGTCTTTCAACAAATGTGTGTGAAGATCCGCTCGAATGTGATGATTGGGTGAATGTGAGGAATGTGGTGAAGTTTCTTGAAAGATTCTACGAGCTCACTGTAAAGGTTTCAGGTTCATATTATGTTACTTCTAATGTTCATTTTGAGGATATATGTGAGCTTGATGCATATTCGAATGTGTGTTTAGCAAGTGAAGATCTTAATTTGAGTAACATGACTGAACAGATGAAACAAAAGTTTAAGAAATATTGGGGTTGTCCTGAAAAGATGAATAAAATAATTTTTATTGCTTTTGTGTTGGATCCTCGAAATAAGTTTGTGTATGTTAGCTTTGCACTTGAAGAACTATTTGGGGAGGAAATAGGAAAGAAAGTAAATGAAGGAGTGCGTGATTATATGACTTCTTTGTTTGGAGTGTATATAAGACAATATTCAAAAAGGATCTAATCTGTGTTGAGGAAATTATGGAGTATCTTGAGAAACTTGAGCTTGGTAAGATTTTATAATTTTTAGTTGGTTGTTTAAACTTTTAAGTTTTAATGCAATAATAAATTAGTATACTAATTTGTGTTTTATGACATATTTGATTAAATTATCTTTAGAGATGACAATAAATGGAAGAGAGTCTTGCATTGTTCATGTATGATTGCAAATTTTAATTTGCTACTAGTGCCTACTACTACTAGCGACCGTCTTACTGGTGAGTTGAATTATTGTCTAATACTCTCATAGTGTCATTGATGATATCTTTTTGTATATATTATATTTTTATCTTGAAAGTTATATTTTAATTTTTTGATTTTATCTTACATTTATTAGGCACAAACAAAGCAGTTTGATTTACTATTGAAGACTTGAAGTCCCAAGCAGTGATTAGTGAAGCAGAGCAGTTTGTGATTTGTGACTTTGTCTTTGTGGGTGTGCTGCAGTGTTGAGTTGAATTTTTTATTATGATTTTTGTGTGTATTGTAAATTTATAATTTGTATGCTTTATGTTTGTGTGGGCTTGGGAATGCCTATCAAAACGATCGGGTGTCGTGGCACTCTCTCCCGTATACATAGATTCGCCCCTGCCTGAACATCACTAAATTCAATTAAAATGATGCACGAGTTCTGGATATGTTACAACTTAATCTTGAAGTGAAGTTATTAAGTTTTAACCTTGTGTAATTTTTAAATTATTTAAAATTTAAATTTTGTAATAGGGCAAAAATAGGTCAAACTTTTCAGGACAATTCTGTTTTATTATATGTTAGATCTTTATTTTTTATGTCATTTTTTTCACAAGTTGGCATATTACTTTTATTTGATCAAAATTATTACATGTTATGTGTTCTTCAAAAACTAAGTATTTATATATATATAATAAATAATTCGACGAATCAGTGTCATGTGACTCTCCTCGGAAAAAGGTAAATTCACCCTTGGTCCTAACACGTTTAACTCATTGGCCAGCTGGGGTCGATTTGGGCCAGCCCGTTTTTGGCAAATCTACTCCCAAGTTTCTAGTTAGATTTTAGTATTTATTATTTTTATAAAAGGCAATTAGTCTTATACTCACTTGTTGAACCCGTGCATCATTTTAATTGAATTGAGCTTTTAGTTAGATTTTAGTATTTATTATTTCCATAAAAATAGAATTCAAAACTCGTGCTATTTGGGATAAGTTTTTCCTATATGTAGGGGTGAATTTTGTTATTTTAAAAAGACAACATTATTATTAATTGAGAGTTTCTCTTCTTTATACTTTGTGTAGCTACTTGGAATTTATTTTACAATCCTCTAAAAATGATTATTTAAGAGATAAGATTAAGTTTTAACTTGATATCTTTGATTTTTATTCATAAATTAAAGAAAATAATTAGTCTTATACTAATTATTGTGTCTAATTTCTTAGAATTAGGGATCTAGATCCCTTAATTCATTAATTTTGAATACTAATATTAATTAGGATTCTTAGAATTTCATCTTGAAATTTGTGAATTTTCTTTTATTACTTGTCTTTAATTTTCGTATTTTCGCTTCCGCATAATTTTTTTGTTTATTCAAGTGATCCGATTCTTATTGTATACGGTAGTAAGTTCATTATCTATGTAACCATATCCCTTAAACCCTCCACTATCAAAATATCTCTGATACTATCGATACTATCTTCCTTCCCCGACCCCAACATATCGTCAGGACCAACCATGAACAATCTCCTGGCAAAAGCCACTCAAGTCAATACACAACTTCTTCAGTTGCTACAAGTGCATAACACTCCCACAATGTCTACTCCAACATTTGTGCATACTGTGTCATCGGAAACAGCAACGAGTACACCTCATCCAAACAACTCGCTCAACTTATCCCTTCCCCACCATATTCTCATCTCGATCTTTCCACTCTCCCAGAAAACTCTGACGATCTACTCCTATCTCCATGGCCATTATCTCCTACCAATCCCCATGACCACAAACATCTATGAGATGGGCTTGGAATCCTTTTGGCCGAAAACATATCTCACCCTCGATATGCTCGAAAATCAAGAAAGAAAATTCAAGAGGAACAACCCAAAGACATATGTTGCAATCTTCTTGGCAACACCACCTCTCTAGATACAATTATCAGATATCCCAGTATACACTCCTCAACCACCCAACTGACCATGTCCCTCTTGGAGGAGGAGAATCCTATTCATCCCTTGACGAAACATTCTCTTATATATCTCTCCGGGAAAAACTCCATTATCCCACCTTTTAAACAAATGAAGTTCCTTTTATGGAATTGTCATGGTGCTTTCAAATGCAATCTTAAAACTATCATCGGTGGCACAATCTCTTTGTTGTGGCTTTCACTGAAACCAGACGTTATAATCATGAAACACTGAGGAATGAACTTAGTTTTACTGGAGTATTTCAGGTTCAGGCAACAGAATTTTCTAGTGGTATAGTCTTAATGTGGAAGACCAAGGAGGTGGAAGCTGAACCTCTAGTATTTACTGCTCAGGAACTACATGCTTCATTTAAGGTTAGACCTTCCTCACCCCATGGATCTTCCTGTTGTTTACGTCTTCCCACCACTACTACATGTTCACAATTATGGACGAATTTAAAACACTTTGCTACGACACATATAAATTCATGACTACTTTGTTGCGATTTTAATTTAACAACAATCCCGTTAATAACATACGCATATATGCTTTTTTGGATTGTTTATATTTTTTGGGCATGCATGACCTTGGCTATAATATCTCTCGATTCACGTGGACAAACACTAGAAAATTTTACAGCATCCTCAACTTAAAACATTTACACTATTTTCTAATAAACAAGCTTGAACAATCCGTACTTGTAATGACCAATCTACCTTCCTTTTAAAAATAAAAACTTTATGTATGTAGCATAGATTTGGCTACATACATCACGTGCCGTCAACGCTCAGCATGTGGACCAAAGTTCAAAAAGTCACCAACAAACTAATTATTTTTTTAGTGGAAGCAATAAACTAATTCAACTTTTTTAATAACTTAAAAACTATAATCCCAACATTTGTGATTGTGCACACTCTTCCAAGTCTCCATTTTATATATAATAAGGGTAAATAGGTAAATATATTAATCAAACTTTGTGATTTTGAGTAGTTATATCATTTACTAAGAAAATTATATATATAAGTTATCGTTTAATAAATAATGCATATATATTTTTGTAGTCTAGCAAATTGTGCATATTTATCTTTTCGTTAATAATTTAACTTTTTTTTTAAAAAAAACTAAAATTGATTTTTAAAATTTCAAAAATACCATGCATCTTTAAAGAATTACATCACTCATTTTTTTACCTCTTCAAACCCGACCCTAACCTGACCTAATTAAAAAATATATTCAATCCCTCTTTTATTCAGACTCGATTCGAACTTTTTTTACGATTGAGTAGAAGAGGGATTAGGTTTTCTTCATTTTGATCAAGTCTAAATCGGTAAAAAAATAAATGAGTGGGGTAATTTTTACAGTCACATTGCATTTTTAAAATTAAAAAATCAATTTAAACTTATTGTGAAAATTCAAGAAATATAAATCTATTAATGAAAATAATAAATATGAATTATGTTAGACAACTATACATATATATACACTATTGTTTTTATGAAGAATATATCCATTTCAAAATATAAAATTAAAAAATATATTTTATCTTTTTTTCCCTATATATAATAATGAAAGTCTCGAGCCCACAAGATGAATAAAATACACCTGTTTTTTAACTACCTATTTTTCAGAGATCATGAGTGAGAGAATAAAAAGTAAGCAAGCACGTGGTGACAATCTAAATTTATGTCTCACGTATTGTTCGTTTTGAGTCTAGACTCGTACAAATTATCTTTCTGAATGTATTATATCGTGTTTTAAAAATATGCATACCATATGATTTGATTTAAGCCTTATAATTAAAATTTTTAACTTTTATAATTACTTAAAGTGTCATGATGTGCACCTCATTTCATAATCTTATCAATTTAGAAGTTTGTCAATCTTATTTAATTCGTCCTCGTCGGCCCGTCTTCCGTCAGAAATGTCACACAATGATATGCAAATGCAAAGGTGGTTGGGCCAAAGGGGGAGGGTGTGGGGATAAAGCAAAAAAAAACAATTCATTGAATGTGAAGCAAGCAAACGACCATAAAGCAAAAACAAAATAATGTTTGTGATAGTGATGGGTTGGCTTTTTTTGAATCAAGCTCGTCGGACGGAGCTTTCGATCTTCTTTCCTCCATGTAGATATTGAATAGAATGAATTTGCTTCAAGATTTCATGACACACCAAATACGGAATTATTAGAAGTTAAGCAGTTTTCTTGAGGAGACGATGAAGCAATGGATGGTGCAACAGACTTAGGTATTGAATGAGATGCAAAAGTTCATCCGTGAGATTGAGAAGCAGATGGGGCAATTGGCCCTGCAGCAGAAGAACAGATTGAAAGGGGCACTTCCGAGTAACACCGAGAAGAACTTCAAGAAAAAATATGAACGCAATCTCTTTGCGTAGTGGTATTTGCTTAGTGTAAATTTTTTTTTGTGTGTGTGTGATTTGTGAATTATTTTAATAGAAGCAAAATTTACTACATGCATACAAAAAATAACGATTATGAATAATGATAAAATTAGAATTTATATATATATATATATATATATATAATTCTCTTTAAATTAAGAAGTTATAATGAGGTATTCATAGATATTTAAAATTAACGTGACACGTGTTGTACTGTAAGTTCGGAGAGTTGACACGTGTTACATTATTAGTAACCTTTGGGAAACTTGTCAAGATTTTTGACAAGTGCGACAAAGCCTCCTATTTTGGCCAAATAAATTTTTGAGTTATATACTTATAATTTATAAATTATGAGTTTGAGCCGTTAATTATTGTTATTTGTAGAAGGATAATTTGCTATATTAAGCTCGCTCTCTTACGATGTGGACTTTGCCCCCAAATCTTACGTGAAAACAAGATATTTCATGCATCAAGTTGTCATTTTTATAACAGGTTAGTTACTGCATGATTAATGGTAGGTTTAATACATAGTTAGTCTTTTAAATTTATCAGAATATCTTATTTAGACGTCAGAATTAAGTTCGAGCTTTTTTATCTTCTCCTCCAATTAGTACCTCCTCCCGACACGAAAAAATGCTCGATAATCCTTCGGGAACTGGTAATTTCAATTAAGCACCTTAATTGTTAATAAAATATTTTAATTATATACTTTCATTCAAATATGAAAAAGCTTTTATACGTATTTTCAATCATCTATTAAAATTAATAATTAAGACTAAAACATTTTTTAATCATTAATTATACCAGATAAGCCTGAGATTGGAGACCAAAATGCATAAATTCATGGACTGCTTTTCACATCAAACATTATCATTTGTCTCCCCATGCAATTGTTTTTCACCCCAAAGCTCATTATTATTATACTTTCTTCTTCTGTTTAAACATCAGGGTAAATTAATACTTTTTTTATCGTAATTTATTTATTTAATTTTAATTTAGTACGATACTTAAAAAAGTAAATAAAATTTTTAAATTTATGATTTTATATTAAAAATGTATGAAATATATCAAAATATAGAATAATCTCATAATATTAAATAAATTACGTGAAAAGTTAAAATTTAAATATTAAAAAAAAAGGAGAGATGCTCTTTTTAAAATAGATTAAAAAGAGAAATAATAAGAATAAATTGAAACGAACGACACGCTATTTACGTTAAAATGTCATAAATAATTTTGAATAGCAGATACAAGCCGGAGAAATAGTTTTCTAACTCCTTATAAATTTATTTAAATTTTTATATTTTTTTTACAAACAGTTTTTATTTTTACACATAAAAGATCTGAAAAAATTATTTTTTTTTTTAAAATTATAAAAACAAACAAGGAGATCTCATTTTCTCGGAGATACTCTCACTGTTTCAATTTATTTATTTTATAAAATTTAAAAATCTTCTTATTTTTTCAAACTCCGTGTCAAAATAAAATTATATTATATAATATTTTGATAAGATAATATTTCTTTTTTAGTAGTAAAAGTACAAAGATAAATTGGGGCATGCCATGTGAGGGAGCAAAGACTTGTGTTAGCCTTGATTAAAGAGAGTCACAGAGATCCCCTTTGACATAAAAGTGAGTGTCCAAATTTACCAAAGCATCTCTAATTTTCCCCTCATATTAGCTAATCATTACTCCACACATTATACCCTCACTTTTTACTTTTTAATTTTTTAATTTTTTTATTTTTACCCTTTTCACTTTTTTCTGCTGTTCTTTCATAGTAGTAACTACAAAAAGAATAAAATAAATGAGTAGGGTCAATTTCTACCATTCAAACTGTAAATACTGATTGTTAACTTTTTTCCATCACAAATATCATCATAGAGTAAACGTTAATTTAAAAAACTGTGATATTTTTAAAATATATATTTTACCTTTCATTTTTATTTTAACCATATAAAGATTGCATATTTATAAAATAAAAGTTAATCCAATGGGATATTCAATACTCATATTGAAATCAAGACTAAATCAAAATTCATATAAAAAAATTTCATATTAAAAATAATACATTATCTAATAAAGACAATTTCACATGGAAAGCTCAATCCATCTCATTACCATTACATCAGATAGATTTGAACTCATTAAAGAAACACATAAATAAGGAAATGAGAAGGGGAAAATAAATAAATAAATGAGATCATTCACAAAGAAGAAAAAGCAAAAATGAATAGAGACTCTTCTCTTCTTCTTCTTCTTCTTCTTCTTCTCTCTCTCTCTTTCTGGTGTTATTGGATCCCAATGTTTGTTACTCATAACTTCCATCACACCCCTCACCATTCACATTAAAATACAGCAGAATCAGTGAGCCCCCCCCTCCCCCCCCCCAAACCCCCCAACCCCCAAACCAGAAATACTACTCATTATAATTCAAGAATCTATAATGGAAGTGGTGGTTAGCAAGAGAAGGGGCAAAATTTCAAGAAATGGTGTTGTTGTGGCAGGTTCTGTATGGGAGAATAGGATGAGATTTGATGAAGTCAAAGGTGGAATCAATGTATATAGTGAAAAAGAAGAAACCCCAGAAGTTGAAAATGATGAGGAATTTATAGGTGGAGAGAAAACTAATCAAGTAAAAGTAGAAAAAAAGTTGGAAATGGGGTCAAAAACTAATCTTGGTGTTGGTGGTTCTGTAACTTCTGTAATGAGTGGCAAGAGAAAAACTTGGAAATCTGATAGCAGTAATTTAGAAGGGAACCCAATTCAGATTTCTAGGAAAAGATCTGAATTTGGAAAAAATTTGGATGAACAGTGTAAAGAATTAACTACTGCTGGTGCAATGAAGAAAAGTCCAGTTCAGAGCAAGAAATGTGGAACTGAGAAAAGCCCAGTTAAAATAATGAAGGCAAAATCTGGATTGTTATTATTAAGTGATGGAGATGAAAAGGGGAATGGAATTCAGCTGAGGAAAGTGAAATCAGAGGCAAGTAAGGAAGGAAATGTGTCTCCTAATGGGAATTTGAGGAATTCACTTCAGCTGGTGAAAGCAAAATCAGAGAATTTCAAGAACTCTGATGTTATTGAGGCAAATAAGGTTGTTGTTGCTGCTGCTGCTGATGTTCTTGATGAGTCAAAGAAGAATCTTGAAGGAGTATTATTTGGTGAATCAAGTGATGGAAATGAAAAGGGGAATGGAATTCAGCTGAGGGAAGTGAAATCAGAGGCAAATAATGGGAATTTGAGGGATTCAGTTCAGCTGGTGAAAGCAAAATCAGAGAATTTCAAGAATTCTGATGTGTTTGAGGCAAATAAGGTGGTTGTTGTTGATGATGTTCTTGATGAGTCAAAGAAGAAGAATCTTGAAGGGTTATTTGGTGAATCAAGTGAGGGAAATAAGGCAGAAAATGAGAAGAAAGGTAATAAGAGTTTTGAGGAAAATAAGGTTGTTGTTGTTGGTGAAAATTTTGAAGAGAAAGTCATAACAAGCAATGTGGAACCTCAACAAGAAAAGTTGAATCTTGAAAATGAAGAAGATGTTGATGAAGGAATTGAAAAGGAAATCAATTTAGCAGAAGAGATTATTAAGACTAAACAGATTGTAATTGTTGAAGAGAACAAAGTTCATGTTAGTAACAATGAACAAAAACAAGTGCCCATTTCTCCAATTATCAAGAAACAGTCACCTCCAATTTCAGGCCAATCAAGAATTCATCATCATCATCCAAGTCCATCAAGAACCAAACCAGGCAAATGCATTTCCTTAATACTATTTTTTATGTTCCGGATACAGTCTCTCTGCCTCTGGAAGGGATACGATCTGTGTACACTATACCCTACTCAAACTTCATTTCGTGGGATTTTCTTGGATATATGTTGTTGTTATTGTTTCACTCAATGTTCGGTACTTGGATACTATTTGCGTACACTCTATCTTACTGGAACTCTATTCTGTGGGATTTCACTGGATAGTTATTGTTGTTGTTTTACTCAATGTTCTGTATTTGTATTGGTGGAGAATGATTAAGTCGATTTCGTCTCGGGAACTCAAACTGTTTTCCGATAAAGGCGATTTCATATTCAGAGCTTGAAATCGAGCTTTTTTAAATGTGATTGTGGTTTTGTAAGGTTGTATTTCGAATTCCCTAACAATTTTATGCTGCATTTTCAGTTCCAACATCAGATGAATCTCAGAGAAATATTCCAAGACAACATAGCAAACTAGAAAGCTTTGGTTAGTTTTTAATTTAATTTAATTTTATTATTATTATTTATTTTTTTAAAATGTCATTCTGCAAATATTGATTCTAATTTTTGTCTTCTTTTGTTTTGGAATTATTATTATTTTTTTCCAGTTGATTTGGTTATGTGGAGAGATGCATCAAAATCAACATTAATCTTTGGAATTGGAACTTTTTTCATCATTTCCTCTTCATACACTCAAGATCTCAATATCAGGTAAATTTAGAGAAAATAAAAATCAGATTTTTCTTTCTTGATTCTTGAAATAACCCCACCCCACCCCACCCCTCAAAAAATGTCAAGTAAAATTAATGATTTTTTTCCTTTTCTTTTTTTACAGCTTCATTTCTGTGATTTCCTACTTGAGTCTGGTCTACCTTGCTACAATCTTTCTATTTAAATCTCTCAGGTAAAAAAAGTCCGGTCTCAATTTATGTGTCATATTTTTCGTTGGGAAGTTAAAAAGAGAATGATGCCTTTTAATATTAAGCACTCTCTCCGCCTCAAAATAAGTGTCGCTATAGAAATTTAAGATAAAAAATAATTATTATTTTCAACTATATTCTTTTATTAAAGAACTTCTTCTTCTTAATCGTGCTCAATTCTCAAGAAATATAGTAATTATAAACAGGAGTAACTTAGTAAATTATACCTTATATAAATTATTTTTCTTAATGAACGTGAAATGAGCTAAACCGACACTTATTTTAGAACGATGAGAGTAATAACTTAAATTTAAAATGACTATTTACCCTTATAATGAGATGATTTATAACCACACAGACACAAGTATCTACAACTTATTTTAAACAATAAGTTTCAATTTTTTTTCTTTATTTATAAATTTCGTATCCAGTCCATAAATTATTATCTTTGACCTAACTTTTTTTTTTTTTTTTTTTTTTTTTTGTAAAAAGGGGTGCAAATGATATAGGTGAGTCAAGTGAATATATAGTAGGAGAAGAAGAAGCAGTGTGGATATTGAAATTAATATTGCCTTATATAAATGAATGTCTCTTGAAAATTAGAGCCCTTTTTTCTGGAGATCCTGCTACTACAATGAAGGTAAAAAAATTTAAAAAATACATTTCAATTTTTTTTTTAATTTTGGATTTTTTTTAAAAAAAATTCTGAATTTAATTATTTTTTAAATTCATTAGAAAGTTGACAAAATTTTGCCTCTTTACAGATGGCAATTGTGCTGTTTATTTTGGCAAGATGTGGCAGCTCCATAACTATTTGGAAGATGACAAAATTGGGTGAGTTAAAAAGTTAAAACATTTCTTTTTTTACTATTTATTTTGTTGGGAATTTTTCACTTTTGGTGTCTTAGATAAATTTTAATTTTTGATTCTTGTGATAAAAAACACACATTTTACTGAATTAAAGGTCAAATGTGATTAGTTACGGATAAGATCTGCATACATTTTATCGTCTTCAGATGCACTTATGAGATTACAGTATTGTATGTTATTATTATGAATGACGGGTCAAAAACATACCTAAAGAAAGTATTTCAGTTTTTTAAGTCTCATACCTGAACTATCAAGTGTGCGAGTTACCTACCTAAACTATCACCAAATATTCTGGAAACATGCCTCAACTATCCGTTGTTCTCTTTTCTTATCTAAATGAATGTGATATTTCATATAGAAAAAGGGAACAACTGATAATTGAAGTGTGTTTCAATAAATATTTAATAAGAATAAGTAGGAAATTTGCACGACTAATAATTGAGATAAAAATTTAAAAAATCAAAATACTTATGATATATTCTTTTACCATGAATTACTGTACATATTTTCAGTACCCAAACAAAAAAAAAGTACATATAGATAACTGAACATTCTTTTTTTTTTTTCACCTTTTCACTCACTATAGTTATTGCTGACACTTAAGTTTTTTTTGGCTGTTTGTAGGTTTTTTTGGAGTTTTCATCGTACCAAAAGTTTGTTCTTCTTATTCCACACAGTTAACTGCCTATGGTAAACAATTATTCACCATGCTCTTTTTTAATTTATTTATTTACTTTCTCGATTTTATTATTCAAATTCGTGTCAGAAAGTTTTACACTCGTGGAGCCAAATCGTTTCTATCAAAGATTATTCATTCCTAGAATTTGAACCCGCGGCATTACTTAAGGATAGACTAGTACTTATCATTTTATCACGAACATTGAGAATTCTTATGCCAATTTAACTTATATAGTACATACCATTAATGTTTCTGTGTGACTTATAAGGCAGAAGTTTGAGCTGTGAAAATAGTTACTAGTGCTTGTATTAGGGTAGGTTGTCTACGTTACACCCCTTCAAGTACGATCTTTTCTTGCCCTAACACGAAATGCTTTGTGCGACTGTCGGTCTATTGTTACATCATTTAAAAAATAACTATAAGTAAACTTATATACCAAGTGGAGTTAGCAACTTAAAATGTGTTGTAAGTTAGCATGTTATAATCGGTTAAAATATATTCAAACTGATAAAATCTTTTATCTTGTTGGTGTGTATATATAAATTAATTTAGTTTTTTTATACTCTCTCTTTATACAATATTTTGCATGTATTTTGTTGGTTTACTATTTGATGTGTCTGATACTCGTTTTGAAATTTGATTAATTCAGAATCACATCGTTATCAAATTCTTAGTTTAAGATCGAGGGGTACTCACTACCTCATCATAGTCTTTAACGGTATACCTCGAAAAGACAATTTTTAAAATGCAAATTAGTAGAAATTAAGATCTAACAAACATTTATAATAATTTTACCAACTTTTTTTTCTTTCTAAATTCATAGTTGGTGAAGTTATATAATACCGTTAAATAGATTTACCCACCCACCCCCACCAAATTTTGGAATATTTAATAAATTGTAGTACACATTGTTGGATGAACTACATAACTTCTCTTTTATTAATTTGTCAAGTTGTTATAAATGGGGTCACAATATTATTTTTGTTGCATTAATAAGTGCAAATAAATATAGTGTATTTTCATACACAAAGTGGTCCATATTTCAATCTTTTTAAATCTGCTATATGTTATCCCCCATGTTTAGAATTTTTAACACATTTCATAAATGGGGTTTAAAAAAGGGTAGTGTGTGTATATATATATATTTATATATACATACATGCAGATTTTATACCTACCTTGTGAAGATAGAGGAGTTGTTTTCGATATACTCTTGGTTTAGGTAAAGCATAATAAACATCAGTAAGAAAAGAAAATAAAGTAGTAAAGAAGTCATGTAGAAAATAGGGGAGAATAAGATAATAGGAGAGTAATAATAATAGGACTGACGAGGGAACCTAGACAACGCTCGATTATCTATACTAATCTTCTACCATAATTCTCGATCTTCCATATTCTTCTATATAAGGTTATGTCCTCGGTAAGCTGCAGGTGTGTCATGTCATGTCTAATCACCTCACCCAACACTTATTCGGTTGAACTCTACCTCTCCTCGAGCCCCCTATAGTCATTCTCAAATCTGCTAACCTGAGTATCCATGCATCTCATGTCTAAACTACCTCCGTCTCGCTTCCTGTATCTTGTCCACCACAGAAGCCACTTCTAACTTACGTTATTTTTCAAGTGACATGATAATATAAAATTATTTTATACTATCAGCATGTAGAAGTTAAGTATGCTAAAAATATATACATAATTACAACAGACATTTGGTGTCTTGTTTTTGGTAACTGCTTCGTGGATCGATTAATCTGGATTATTTACCTACGACAGAAAGTTTCACTTTCGGAGGTAAAACATTTTCTAGTAAAGACGACACAATTCTCCTGACTCAAATGCTCTAGCTAAAAATGATGGGACACTTACCACCCCACCGCAACATTCGATGATTTTAACTTTCTTAATTTATTAATTAATTTTAAATATTTTCTTTCTTTTTTTATGTGTGCAATATATGAAGGTACATTTTGGATTAGACGTTTTCGAGATGCTTGGGGAACTTGTACTCACAAGAAAGCAGTTGCATTTGCAATATTCACTCTCATATGGAATTTATCTTCAATTTCTGCTAGAATTTGGGCAGGTAAATAAAATTACTTAAATTTTTTTTTTGAGAAAAATAATTTATTTCCCTTTCATTTCAAAATTTTTGGGTATGTTTAGTCCGAACAAAAATATTTTTTAATTTTTTCATATTTGATCGATCAAATTTTTTTTTTTTCCAGTTTTTATGTTGTATGCAGGATTTAGGTACTACCAACAAAAAATGATGAAAGAAGGATGGGTTGGTGAAGAAGAAATTACGAAATCCGACGATTATTGGCAAGGAAAAATTGGAGGACAAAGGCGAATTGCGAGAAAATCCACTTTAATGGAATCTAAAAAACAAAAGAAAATACTTTAAAGAGGTTTAAAAAAAAAGAGTTATTAATAATTGAGAGATATAATTATAATTTTCATTTTTTTTATTATTGTACATAGTTGTTTGTGTTAGTAAATAAAATTTGTTGGATTTTTATAGTTTTTATTGCCTAATAAAATATTTTATAATCAATTTTTGATCATTTTTAGGTTTTGAGAACTCCATTGGGTAGATATTCTCAATTAAGAAATTCAAATCCTATATTATTGAGAATTTTTCAATACGAAATTTTATTATGTGAAGCTAAATTTAATCAGATCACAATTGCATAAAAAAAGATAAAGTTAAATTAAGTATCCATTTGTCCATACAAAATAGTTACCTATTGTCAATTTTTTTTTTTTTAAAACAAACATTTGGTTATATTGGGATAGAGAGAAAATTTGTGATGATTCTTGATTTTTTGTTTTTTCGTTCTCAAGTTCTTATTTACGATCACTCTTTGATTGAACGATTAGGATAAGAAATATTTAGTTATATTGGGACAGAGAAAAAATTTGTGATGATTCTTGATTTTTTGTCTTTTCTTTTTCTAATTCTTGTTTAGCCGATCACTCTTTGATTGAACGATTAAGATAAGAGAAAGATAATGACTCATTCTTAAAATCAATGATCTTAGAGCCTGTTTGGTTAAGCTTATAATAAACAGTTTTTAGCTTTTTGAAGTGTTTGGCTGAATCAAGAAATGCTTAAAAAAAGTTAAAAACTGCTTTTAATAAGTTGAAAAGTAAAAATGGCTTTTAAATATAAGTTTGATTTAGCTGAAAAAAATGGCTTTTAAATATAAGTGTTTAAAACACTTTTTAAGTTCTGAAATTTGTTTTATAAATAAACAGTTATGTGTTTGGATAAAAGTGCTGAAGCTGGAAAAAATTATTGATGTGTTTGGTACATAAGTGCTGTTTAAGCACTTATTTTGGGTCAAATGACTGAAATGCCCTTAAAACTGTTAACATTATAAAAAAAATTACTATAATATTTTTATTTCTAAAATAATTAAAATTTAAATTAATTTTTATTTTTATTTATTTTTAATATAAACTAATTATTTAAGTTATTTTTAATTTTTAAAATATATAATTTAAATAAAATTAGACTCTCCTTTACTTTTTATTTGGAGTATAGTTCTATTTTTTATTTATAAACTTGAATATAATAATTTAGATGAATTTATACTACCTCGATTTTTTTTTCTTTTTTTCTTTTTAATTATTATTTTTAATATGCACAAAAAAAATTTTTTGTCAAAGATTTGAGTGAAGGTATTATTGAAATTAGAAAAATATTATGTGATTAAAAGGTAAATCGTTTGGTCAAACCTAAATGGCTTACAAGCCAAAAATAAAAAGTTGGTATTTTTAAAGCACTTTTTAACTTTTTTTAAGCATTTTTTGATAAAATCAAACACTACAAAAAGTTAAAAAGTGCTTATACCAAACACCCCCTTTTTATTCTTTGGCTTATAACAGTTATGTTTGACCAACAAATTTACTTTTTTATCATTATACTATTTTCCTAATTTCAAAATTACCCTCAAGAAAATAAAAAAACCTAAATTTTCTCTTCTTCTCTTTGGAGTGGCCGCATCTTGCACTTCTCCACAGTGCTCCGAGAATCTCTCTTCTTTTCCGCTTCTTCTCTTCTTCTCAAACTTTATTTATAACTCACTCATTCATAGTTTAAAAACCAAAGCATAAAATTAATTTGTTAATTTTTTTAAACAAAGCAAAAACACTCAAATCTTTGACAAAATTTAAATTTTTTGTGCATATTATAAAAAAAATTAAAAATCTAAAATATTTAATTGAGGTAGTATTAATTTATTTAAATTATTATATTTAATTTTACAAATAAAAATTAGAACTATACTCCTAATAAAAAGTAAAAAGGGAGATTTGCCTAATCTTATTTAAATTATATATTTTAAAAATTAAAAATAACTTAAATAATTAATTTATATTAAAAATAAATAAATATATGTATTAATTTTAATTATTTTAGAAATAAAAATATCATACTAATTTATTTTTTATAGTATTAACAACTTTAAGGGCATTTCAGTCATTTGACCCAAAATAAGTACTTAACAACACTTTTGTACCAAACACGTTAATAGCTTTTTTTATAAAATAAGTTTCATCACTTAAAAAGTGCTTTAAGCACTTACATTTAAAAATCACTTTTTTTGGACTAAACCAAACGGGCTCTTAAAAAAAAAATCGGGCATAAGGAGGGGGCAGGGTTGCGTTTCTAATTTTTCTGTAGTTCAATCTTCCTAAATAATAAGATTTTTTTATTTAGAATGAAACTCCAACTCAATATTTTTTTTGAATGAAAATTTGAGAAGAGTTACTCTTCAGAGAATACAATACAACACGTTGAGAGTTGTAAGTTGTATCCGAAAAGTTATTGTCTATCATCAACCTTTAGAAATCAGTCGATGGACTTAAGAGATTGTGCTTTGTCTTGCGGCAAGTGTCAGAGATATCTTGAAAGTTTGAAATTGTTTAGTCAAAACAGAGTTATTGAAATTATATAATTGGAGCAGATAAACCTATTTATAAAAATTCACTGCAAATTAATTAATTAATAGGTGTATATGTGATATTTCAAATAGAGCATAAACTAAATAGATAATGATATGAATAGAGGGGAAGTCTATCTATGGAGAGCTTTTCTTGGTCAAATTAGTTTTTTTTTTTTGTTTTAGAAAAGTTTTCTTTACGTGTTTGGCAAAATAAAAAAATTAATAAATTTAAAACAGTTTAAAACAAGTAAAAAATTATAAGTTAGGGATCCTAATTTTTTTGCTTTTTAGCTTTCAAGCACTTTTGATTAAAAGCTATTTCTTAAAACTAATTCAAACGAACACTATATGTGAGACAGTTGAATTAACTAACTTATGGTATAACAATAACATAATCTGTGTAATTTTATATATGGAGTTTCGGGAAGATAATAGCAATGAGATTTCCCAATATCATGCTTATTGAAAGTAGAAAAAAACAGTTTCATAAGTAATATACCCTATTTTAATTGTCTCCTCCCTAGTCTCCGCCCTTCAACACGCCCCATCTCTACCCCTACCCTCACACTCATAACCCCCGTTTCCACGGCCCACCATACCTCTACTCCTACCCTCCAACCGAACCCCACCCCTTATAATATTTATCTAATTTAATATCAAATACTTTTCGAAAACATCTTTTTGAAAAATATTTTCTGTGGAGAATATTTTTACTCGTATCAAACACACACCCAAAGTATTAATACTACTTTTGACAAACTTAAGGACTAAAATTGTGAAGTTTATAATTTAAAGGGACCAAACATAAAATTACTCCCAAACATAAGGGGGAACCATTTCTGTCACTTTCTGTCCAAAACGCAGATCACACTCCTATAAATGTCTGAAATCAAACATTTTCTTACTTTTATCCTTCAAACAATTCAATTTCAGTTCAATTTTTTTTCGATTCGAAGTTCAAAAACCCTTCGTTATATAAACCCCAAAACCCTTTCTGCGCCTGTGAAATCTCGCGGTGATTTCAGGTACCGTCATTCTCTATCTCTCTCTCTAGTCTCCGTTGTTGTTTCTTGGCTTACATGGCATAAAGTTCGATGTGGGTATCTTATTTTTTTGTTTTTCTTATACAAGTGATATGAGTAACTGATCTGATTTGGGTATTTTATTTGTATGTTTGAACTAAAATTACCCTTTAAGTTTGTTTTTGATGGGGTTTTTCTTTTTTAATACTGCAATGGATTGAGCTTTATGCTTTATGGATATCCTCAACTGATCGGATTTGGGTATTTTGTTTGTGTGTTTGCTTGTGTATTTGAGTTAATTAATATTTGCTCAACTCTTGCTGGGTTGTTTGGGGATTTAAAGGAAGAAGAACCATAAGAATGAGAATTAGGGCTGCAGCTAGGTGAATGAGTTGTAGGTTTTGATTCCGTCTGAAAAAAACTGAAAATCCAACATTGAACTTGATAATTTGAACACTTCACTAAAATGTAGACTAAAATTACTCATTAAAGTTTTTTTCTTTTTTTAATTTATATGGGGTTGTTCTTTTTCAATACTGCAATGGATTGAGCTTTATGCTTTACGAATATCCTCAACTGATCTGATTTGGGTATTTTGAATGTGTGTTTGTGGTGTATTTGAGTTAATATTTGCTCAACTCTTGCTGGGTTGTTTGGGGCTTTAAAGGAAGAAGAACAATAGTGATGAGAATTAGGGCTGAAATTCCAACATTGAACTTGATAAGTTGAGCACTTCACTAAAATGTAAACTGAAATTGCTCACTAAAGTTTGTTTTATATGGGGTGTTCTTTTCAATACTGCAATTGTTGAGCTTTATGCTTTACAAATATCCTGAACTGATCTGATTTGGGTATTTTGTTTGTGTGTTTGAGTTAATATTTTCTCAACTCTTGCTGGGTTGTTTGGGGCTTTACGGAAGAAGACCCATAAGAATGAGAATTAGGGCTGCAGCTAGGTGAATGAGTTGTAGATTTAGATTCCATCTGACAAAACTGAAAATCCAACATTGGACTTGATAATTTGAGCACCACTAAAATTACCCTTTAAGTTTGTTTTATATGGGGTTGTTCTTTTCAATACTGCAGTGGATTGAGCTTTATGCTTTACGAATATCGTCATATGTATGTTGATTTTTCTATTTTTAAAGTTATTGACTTGCTGGTTATTGTTTTGAGTTTTTGACGCGGTAGTAAGTAGTAGCTGTTGGTGTATCAGCTGTGTGTCTTATGATGTACTATCATAATTCTTATATAATTCATGGCTGGTATGCCAGATGAGTCTGACGGCAGATTCTCCCGTGCACTCATCAAGCAGCGATGATTTTGCAGCATTTCTCGATGCAGAATTGGACTCTGCTTCTGATGCATCACCTGACCGAGATGAAGTACAAAATGAAGAAGCAGAGGGAGAGGAGGAGGTGGAAGATGAGGAAGGGAAAGATGAAGACGGTGACAGTGGTGATGATGATGATGATGATGGCAGCATAGATTCTAGCAGGTATTATAAGATTCTCTATGAATCCTGGATTTGTTAGTTCATCTAAGATAAGAGTTTGAGTTGGACATGCAAAAGAGTGCCGATAGAAGAAGGGGATTATAGACTGGTTATGCTAATTTTCACCAACTATTGTTAATTCTACTGAATTTGGAAATCCTTCTGTAGCTAAACTTGCTAATTACTTTTTAAAGTTTAACATTGCAGTTTGAATGTTTCTGCTTAAACTACACGTTCGATTTCCTCATTGATCTCTATATTGATATCATAGGACAAAGAAGCGCAAAGTAGAGTTGGTTGAAGCCGTAGTAGATCCACAGAGTTCAGTGTCTCGTGGAGAACCAGCAGAAACTTCAGGTCAGGCTGTAGAACAGTCATTCAATCTTCTGACAAGTTGTTTAGCATTTTATCTACTTATAAAAGAAAAGTTTGTTAAGCATTTTATCAAAGATCAAATTGAGTGATCTGATGTTTTTGTGTTGTTGTGGAGATATTGTAACATCTTACAATAATTATTTGTTATAATTCATGTCAGCACCTACTTAGATATAGAGGTATAATTCAGCCAAGCTGAGTGTTGTTTTGGTGCTTTTGCTCGTTTCCAAATGCAATATGAGCTTCAAACGAAGCTCAAGCTTGATTATGGATTAAGTAAAGCTCAGGCTCAAGTGCAAGCCAGACTTGAAAACTAAATGAGCTCATAAATGATTTTGAGCGACGAGCTTTTTATTCGAGTGTAAAGTAATTGAATAAATTTTAATTAATCTCCATTGTAGAATTAGAAAATAAGGTAGTTTTTAATTTGTTCACATACATTCAGTTAAAATATGATTGTCTTCATCTTTTGATTATTTGGCTTAAATGTTTTATATTTCATAAAAAACTTGAAAAGATTGTAAGGTGAGGAAAACTCTTAAAGAACAAAATTTTTTCGAATGCTATATTCCTCTATACGTCCCATGGTTGGAAAGAGAGGAACAGTCAATGCTTTGAAGGAAATAAAAAGCCTCTATGCAACTTGAAATATGACTGTCTTCAGCTTTTGAATATTTTCTATAAATGTTTTATATAGCACGGGAAATTTGATTGTCTTTGTCACCTTATCAAAAAAAAAAAAACATTAATGATTTGTCAACTCCCACACAGCCAACAGGGAAGAATCCTTGTGACTTTTATATATCTGCTCAAAGCTCCCACTGCTTGTTGTGAATATTATTGACTTTATTAGAAATTATTCATTCGCCTAAAATAACTAAAATCTGATTATACTACAACTGGGTAATTATGAGCTTCTGAAGTTCCTTGCATATTTACATCTTCTGACATCACCTAATTAAAGCGTTGGTTGCTGAAGTCTGAACAAGGATAAGTATCAGAAGGTAGGTGGTCTTTATTTCTTCTATAAAAGTTGGGTGATGCCTTTTCCATATAGATGACAGCTGTTGCTTCCTTGACACAAAAAAAGGAATTTAGTACTACTTTGGATGCTGAAAAGAACTGTATAACATGGACTTTTGAGTATGAAAAGCAGAATGAAGATCTCCCAGAGCGCTTCATACTCTTGGGAATTGCGTTGATGCTTCTTTGAGCTTTCATTCTTTGGGGAGGGGGGCCTTCACTAGGAAATGGTAGATCAGTTAGAAAAAGAAACTGGGAAAGAAATATGTTTATGATGAAATTAATAGGCTGCAGCTACTTGTATGTAGTTATAGGTTCCCTGACTCTTTCCTTTCCAGTCTCATTGACACACTTCCTGTGCCTCTTCCCTCTTTCCCCTTTTTTAAGTACTTGTCTGGTTATGTATGATAAATCTGACTTGTCACCATGTGCAGGAGCATCTTTGGCGCTGGATGTATGCAAACATCCTGGTGTCATGGGAGGGATGTGTATACGTTGTGGGCAGAAGGTGGAAGATGAATCCGGTGTGGCTTTTGGATACATACACAAGGTTATTCTCCATGGTTCAGTATTCACTAAAATACACTTGTATATACGTATGTTTTTTTCTTTTGGTTTGGGTTGGGTGGGGGAGTGTTGAGAGCTATGTTTTTCGGACTCTTCAAAAATGCCGCTGGTGTGTGTCGGATTCTCCAAAAGTAGTGCATTTTGGGAGGATCAAACACGGGTGCGGCAACATTTTTGGATAGCTCGAGTAACATAGGCTGAGAGGAAATGGAAGGCACTATATGATGTGCTGGGAGAAGCAATTCTAGTAAACTTTATACATCTATTCACTGGATTCTATCATTAATTTTGCAGAATTTGAGGCTTGCAGATGATGAAATTTCTCGATTGCGTGATAAGGACCTGAAGAACTTACTACGCCACAAAAAACTGTACTTAGTTCTTGATTTAGACCACACACTTCTGAACTCAACTAGACTTCCAGATATTTCACCTGAAGAATCATATTTGAAGGACCAACGAGAAGTACTGCCTGGTATGTTACTCTTACTGGTTATGTGCTATTTGCTTTATGTTTTGGTGCTTATATCTTGCTTCTGAAAGTGGTGAAAATCTGTTATACTTGCACATGGAAGCTAGGGAAGCCAGAATAAGAAAATGCTGTCCAACAAGTTACGTGTACTGCCTAGGTCTCCTTGCCATGGCTTGAAATCTTTTGGAGATATTGGTAGGTGGAGAGCAATTGGCAGCGATGAGGTGAAGTACTGCTAGGATCTCTTCGATGTAAGCTTGAATGGGATATTGTGGTATATTTTATGTGACTACTAAGTTAATGAATTAGATAGAGGGAAGGAAGCCATAGAAAAAATTCGAGGTAACATAAACTAGATAGTTAGGAATAGTAAACGAAGAATAAGACTGTGTCATTGGAGTTAGTTCAGTTGTCCCTCTAATCAGTACTGCACTGATTCCTATCACCTACTCAATCTGCTACTAGCCTCTTATTCCCTTAAAAAAATTGATCTCCAAGGTTTGAAGGGGGATCTGAATCTGATAGCAAGTATGCGTCACTGTGACTACAGTACTCTTTGATTCATTTGTATAATGCCTGAGCAGATGTGATTAAATTGAAGTCCACTTTAGTGGGTTAACGTTAGAAACATTAATATGTTTTTAATGGGTGCTTCACTGCTCTCCGTTTTCCCCCTAAAAGATGGTCAATGAAGAAATAAGGTCATGTCATTGATATCTATCGTTGAAGAGCTATTTGGCTTAGGGGAAGGGTCTATTGTGTAGGGAGGATGAAAACGTGGCTGTTTTGCAGTGGTGATTTATGTTTGACGGGTGGAGAACTGAAAGGTACTGAAGAAGGGAAGTTTACATGGCTGCCGTCGGCTATGGGTTTGAGTCTGTTTGTCCGAGGAAGTTGAAAAATGGCAACAAATGGACCTTAATTTTCTTTTGCTTTTGTTATCTTTTTTCTCAGTCAAAGTTAAAGAAAATAAAAACTGGACCCTACTTTCAACTTGCCAAGTTTTTTTTTTTTTTTTGATAACCGTGGTATCCGGGCTAGCTTGTGCACACCTCGACTAATTCCACGGGATACCCGCCACCTCCCACCAGCAATAGGTACCAGAAAACCCTGTCCACCAAGGCTAGGACAGATGGGAAGAAATCACCCAGTGTTTTTTGTCTCTGCTGAGGTTTGAACCCGAGACCTCATGGTTCTCACCCACCTCATTGAATAGGTCTTAGTTGTAATTTTTTTAATTATAAATTTGTATTTTTTGAGCTTTTCACGCATTTATATGGATGAATAACACTTTCTCCGCCATGTTATCACTTAAGGGGTATTAGTTCCACTTTGAACAAGAATTATGAGGGTAAGAGGTTACCCCTATAGTTAAGGTGCGTAAATGGATTTTTTGAACAAGATTGGGGGCAACTTATATATATTACCGAAAAGGACCGGGAGGTAGCAAGTATCCTATGAATTAGTTGAGATGCGCACAAACTGTCCCGAACACCACAGATTATCAAAAAGAGTTCCCCAAAAGGATCTATGACATTCTTCTCTGGTGGAGAAAACCTGGCTCTAATAGGTGAGACAATTGATGCAATCTCCAGAAAAATTGAAGTTACTAATTGCGGTGATGATCCTTCTATTGAGGAAGGTACTTGTGAACAGTGGATAAACATTTTAGTAATTAGTGGTGAAAGAATTACTTATTGTTATCTTGGAGGGCGCTATTCTGATGAATCAGAACTTGGCTTGGCTACTAAATTGATGTAGCACCTTAATGGGGAGAAGGGTGAAAAAGCTGGATAAAGAATGAAAAAACGAGAAAAGAGAAGAATAAGAGAAGAGAGATATAACAAGATGAAATAAGAGAAAAATAATAGGAAGTGGAAGGTCATTTATGTCCGTTGGTGCCTTATGTGTAAGGAACAGCTGAAGATGTAAGCATGTAGTGACCTTCTCCTTTATTATGAGATTACTTTGAGGTTATGCTGGGAAATCCTGAGATGGTTTGGGATCTGTTGGTGATGCCACACAATGTGAAAAGGTTAATGGTTAACTAGTTGGGGAGGAGGAGGAGAGGGCACAAGGATTAGTGTTGTCACTCGTGTTGGTTTTTGGGGAGAGAAAGCATTATGAATGATGCACAAGTATCTTGGGTCCTTTATCCAACGGGATAGGGAGATTGACGATGATGTCGCACATCGTATTGGAGTTTGGGGAGGGGGGGGGGGATGGAGGCTCGCCTCCGGGGTACTATGCTATAAGAACGTGTCTCTGACACTTAAAGGTAAGTTCTACAGAGGACATCTTATGTTTGAACCTGTAACGAACAAACCTTGTATTTAAGTTGGGAGGAGGGTAGAGGAGTGGTCCATGCTCTTTGACGTTCTGAACCTGTCGCCAAGTGGAGTCGGGTAGAATCCCATAAGGGAGTTGTCGAACACACACACACACACATATATAGAGAGAGGGAGGGGGGGGGGGAGTATGACTGGCCTTTTAAGCTAGACAAGTGAAAACAATTTCTCTAGTTGAATGTTAGCTGCAACACGATGTACTATTTTATATGATGTATAGTGGTATATGTTTCTGTTGAGTTAGTGTTTACTCGTCTTGTAATGATGGGGGTGCTTGGACTAGGTAAAGAATGTTTAGCAGGCACTCTTAATTAGAAAGTATAATGGATATATCATGCTGTGATTGCAAGATATGTGCCCTTTAGTTGGACTTTTGACATATGGGCAGTCTAAGTTATGCTGTTTGATAATCTGGCCTGTAAATCTAGAGGTTTGTAAGTTCTTTACTTTGATTATTCTCTGTGGTCATCTTTGTCGTCGAGTGAATTCAACTTATTTTCCTCTTTTATTATGCTAGTTTATTTAGACCTCATATATTTTAATGATTTCTTTTGCTTTAACTTCTTGTTGTTTGGCTGTGATAGTTATTTTTTAGGTATCTGTTGTGCACTGTTTTATGATGTTTTCCCTACTTGTTATTTACAGATGCTTTAAGAAGCAGCCTTTTCAAATTGGACTGGATACACATGATGACAAAGCTGAGGCCATTTGTCCACACCTTCCTGAAAGAAGCCAGTAGTTTATTCGAGATGTATATTTACACAATGGGCGAGCGTCCTTATGCATTGGAAATGGCAAATTTACTTGACCCTGGAGATATCTACTTCCATTCTAGGGTGATTGCTCAATCGGACTCCACTCGTAGGCATCAAAAGGGTCTCGATGTTGTTTTGGGTCAAGAAAGTGCTGTTTTGATCCTTGATGATACTGAAGTGGTAAGCACGTGAACAACTCTTTATGACTATGTGATCCCTTCATGAAGAATGAAAGTATTTCTTTAGTGGTGAGGAGAATGCTAATACCACCAAAGGCTTATTAATACAAAGGGAGGGGAGAGTTAATCGAATTAAATTTAAGTTCCTACCACCATAATTCCATATTCCATGTATTGCTATTCTGACAGTTCAGATTCGTTTTGGAGTTTAACTCTTCTTCTGCTTGGAAATTTGTTGAGCCTTATTGTTATCTAAGTATTTTTCTTAGTGTTTGTGCCACGCACTCGCATTTGTTGTTCGCTCTTTTTTATAATTGGTATGTATGTTCAGGTTACTTTTGAGTTCTGACTACCAGTTTTTTCTGTACTTTACTGGGGCATAGAGAAACTGTATAGTTGCTGTTGATGTACTGAAATCAAGTTTTGAATAATGGGATGAAACAATTTTCTGGTCTTGCCTGCCATTAATAATTGAACCATTTCTTACTTTGTGCATGTCGTCCTTGTGCAGAGGCCATGCTATTCTTCTATCATTTCAATATTTTGTCAGTTCTCTGTGAACCATAGTTGTGCTAATAGCTGTTGTTAATATTGTTGGTTTAACTCCCATTTCTGTTGCCAAATGCAAGTGCTGAAATTCATAAAAGCACTGTTGTACAGTAATCTTTTGCTCACTGAAACTCTTTTATTTCAGACTTATTATAAACCTTTTGCCTCCAGAACTGTAGAACAATCTCCTGTACTATTAGATCAAAGTCTTGGTTATTTTCCCATCTTTTTATTCTATCATACTTTTTCTGGAAGCTGCCTCCAAGTTTGCTTTTCTTTTTCCAGAGTCAAATGCTTTTGTTATACTGTATGGCAATCTTTAACTTGTGTCTGGTCCCAAGTGCATGAATCTCTGTAAGACATGCTCTGTGGTCTAAAGTTCTTTGAGTAATTTCATCTGGGTGAAGACTATTGTCAAGCTCGATTTTTTTGTTCTTCTGAATTCTGATTTTTTGATTAGATAAAATGAGTTGTTTTGGTGGAACTGAACCTTCCTGTGTGCTATTTTAGGTATGGGGGAAGCACAGGGAGAACGTTATACTGATGGATAGATATCATTTCTTTACCTCAAGTTGTCGACAATTTGGTTTAAAATGTAAATCACTTTCTGAACTGAGAAGTGATGAAAATGAAGCCGAGGGAGCACTTGCCTCTGTTCTAAAAGTTCTGCAACGTATCCACAGTTTATTCTTCGATCCGGTATGTATTTCCTATCCCTCCCCCAAATTAACCATACCTTCTATCTGGAAGTATTAATTGTGTCCAGTTTATTTCAAAGGAAACCTGCATAATTCAATGGTTTGTTAATATTTTAAGAAAAGGTACACTACATTTGGACCAATTTTTATGTTAGAAAATGTTCGTATTTTTCAAAAGTTAATTCTATCTGCACTTTTGGACCCACTTCATTTAAATATCACATAACTTCACTTCTTACTTAACAGTTTAATGGGACATCTACATTGTGACAGATATACTAACTAATCTGCTTCTTTCAGGAACGTGGGGACAATATTATTGAGCGAGATGTTAGGCAGGTAAAATTCTTGACAAACAGTTCAATTTATAGATTAGTTTTAGTTTAGTAGTCTTTCCATCCTAATAAAAGTGACTACTCTTTCTCTGCTCATTCTGGAAAAACCTAAACCCTCTTTAAAGATTCTTCTCTACAAGTCAAATTAAGATAAACTAATTACCCACTTTTCACATTTCAAAATACTCTTCGGAATCATTTTTCACCGGATTCCGTGTAATATCTGTCAACAAGTTTACTCTTAGTAAGTGCCTATTTGCATCGTTGACTGAAAAAATATGAAATTTTAGTAGAGTTATGATAAAAACAGATTCCAACTGATGTAAATTTTATGAGTTTGGCAACTAATGTGAATTACTAGTTGTAACATGAATAATGTTTATATTAGGGAATATAGGCGCTACTCCAAACTCTTAAAAGTCCCGTTTGAGTAGCCTAAACGGGACTGTTATTTAGCTTGCTAAATGTCTTAGAAAAGTACTTGGGCGCGCCAAACGTGATTCTGAACACTAGATAGTTGTTTTCTTATGAGGTTTATTTATGCAAGTCGGTAGATCACATTTAGTTGTGAATGGAGGGAATGTGTTTTTGCATGCTAGCTTCTTTTTATGCTTTTCCTTGGTTCAATATCACGTGTACACCTATTGAAGAAATACAAATGGACTGCTATGGATCTGTTTTGTGGTTTTCTCCCCATGACTTTATTGCTCTCCTCGAAAGCTTCCTGTTTTGCTGCCTAAGGTTGTTTGATGCTTACTTGTCTCTAGATGTTAGCTACAAGTATTGCGGTCTGTGAACATAACTCTGATCTTACATATATGCCTGACTTATGAAGCAGCACCTATTCCCATGAAAGGGTGATTTAACTTTTGGCCCCGAGTAATTTACATAATTTTCCTAAATCATTCTAATCTTAATGATGCCAGGAAACCATAAGAAGGATTACTGACTCCACCCTCCCTGCCCAAAAGAGGTGGGTCGGGGACACAGTGCGATGGTCACTTAATTAGTAATATATTCGTAATTGGATTTGACTTTGAGTTAGCGGGGCAAAGAGTTTGTAGCATTGTTTTTGTTTCTGCTAATATAATTGATTGAATTTAGGGGCACTTGTTTAGTGTATTGAGAATGCATTGATCAATGTTATAGGTGCTGAAAACAGTTCGGAAGGAGATAATGAGGGGCTGTAAAATCGTCTTCACCGGGGTAATTCCCATACAGTGTCAACCAGAAAATCATCACTACTGGAAATTGGCTGAGCAATTAGGAGCTACATTCTCCACAGAAGTCGATCAGTCGGTGACACATGTGGTCTCCATGAATGACAAGACTGAAAAATCACGTCAGGCAGTGCGGGAGGGGAAATTTTTGGTCCATCCAAGGTGGATTGAAGCTGCTAACTATTTATGGCGAAAGCCGCCTGAAGAAAACTTTCCAGTCAGTTCATAACAATTTGCTAACCTTGATTTTGAATAGGGGATAAACTGATTTGTAAATTTTAGTAGAATTCTTACAGATTGGTTTCACTAACAGAAATCATGTAACTGTGTGGCATCCTGGATGCTGATTTTGCTAGTTATCACAGTGCTAGAAGTCACTTAACAGTCCATTAAACTTGAGAGGAATTGCGTGATTTGCACTTCTGATTGATTCTAGTCACTCTCACCTTAATGAGCGATGGTTTGGATTTTCCGTTGGAAGTAGTTTTTCTGCTGAAGCATCTTAGTTAGTGGCTATCGAAGTGTGGCATTGAGGTGAAGAGCATGCAAGCAGGATAGAGTCTCATTGAATTGTCAGTATCGAAACACATTTAGAATGTTGTCTGAGCTTAATAGTTTCGCGTCTTTTTGACTTAGAACTAGTTACTTCTATTTCTCAAGGGGGTAGAGAAAAAATATAACTCAACAGTAAAGTGTCACCTTAACCTGATGAAGGTCATTAGTTTGAGTCTGATTTACTTCATGGACGAAGTTTCTTTGTTCAAAGAGTTCACCTTGACAATTCTTTCATTATATCATTGTTGCATGCCATATGCCATATTTGACTGCTGATCATCGATCAGTTGTTGGATGTTGTTATTACTGTAACCTCTTGGAAATATGCAAAGGTTGGTTAGAATTTGGTCAAATTTGGACATATCTGAAAGTTATGTGATATAGGGATAGGTTGCGATTTGACAACAATTCTTAAGTGGTTGTTGGATCCTAATGCCTTAATTCTCTTTCCTCGATGGATCTGTGAAATATTTTCTTACGGTATCTGTCGATTTACCATCTCTAGTAAAAGGACATAGGTCATAAGACTGACGGCTCACGTGAACTCATAGTCCCTTATTAAAATTTTATACACTCTCAATGCTCGAAACCAAAATTAATCTTCAATCAAAACTAGAAGGATTTTGCTCATCCATGACAACCCTTTGAATTTAATCTTATTATTATCCATCTTATCTATGCATAAATTAAACAAAAATGTAGTAGTTTATTCTTCTAGAATATTTACTTTCTATATATATATATATATATATATATATATATATATATATATATATATATATACACGCACACACACACAAAAGCTACAAGGATAATACAATGCAAGTTACATTGTTTATGGTGTAGAAAGTAAAAACAATACTCCTATTAGTTTTCAAGATTTAACCATATATATATACCTAAACGCTAAAATAAGTGATGTCGGTCATGAATAAGTAATGAATATTGCTCATCAATCCGTTTGTGATGAACCATTTGAGTTTCATACCAATTGAAGTCTATCAACCATTTTTCATAAAATTCATGGGTTAGTACGCATCAAAATAGTTTTGATGATCATGAATATGCATTTTAAGACCCCAAAAATGCTAAAATAAGTGAACCCGATCATGATTAAGTAATGAGTATCGCTCACCTATCCATTTGTGATGGACCAGTCGAGTTTCATATCAATCGGAGTCCGTCGACTGTTTTTCGAAAAATCCATATGCTAATACCCACCAAAAGTTTTGATAATCATGAATACGCATTTCAAAACCCCGAAACGCTAAAAATCATTTGGTAATACACATCAAATGTTTTGATAATTATGAATATGCATTTTATGACTATGAAGCACTAAAATAAGTGACGTCGATTGATCGTAATGTACGTAGAAGAATGTGACACGTAAGCCACCCATTTATGTCAAGATTCTAAAAAAGAATAATAAAAAATATACATTTGTCTCATGTTTGGATATATAAAATATACACGATATATTTCATTTACCAAAATTTGAATAAACAAAATATAATAATTAGAAGTCACATTCACACTCGACAAGTAAAATTCTACTAAAACACGCTTTCATTTTTGGATTTTCTAAAAATTATTGAGACTAGAATATGTGTTTAATTTAGGTGTGATAAACGAGAGGATCAGATCAGATATGAATGAGTTACAAATAGGTCAAATAAAAAAATGATTAAAATATAGATTCGCTCATATTTAACAGGGATACATATAAATTGTGTTTATTGACGGATATACGACTTCAAAATTAATCAGATGAAACACAAGCTAAAAGTCAATATAAGTTTGAACTCTCGAAAAAAAAAACTAAAAAAAAATGGATCGAATTAGATGATTAACCATTTTAAAAACTATTTTTCCAACCCTAGTTTAATCGAATGTTGATTACAAAAAGTGAAAAAGATATATAAAAATGTGCTTAGAACTTAATTATTGAAGCTAGATATAGATATAAATATATAATTAACTTTTCTTGTATGAGCTCGTTCACATTGTCTGTTAGAAGTTCAAATAAAGAAGAATGGTTGTCGAGGGTCAATCAGTAACAATTCCTCTACCTCGTAAAGGTAGATATATGAGTGCGTACATCTTACCTTCTCCAAATTTTATTTATAAAATTGCACTGAATTTATTATTGTTATTGAAATATAAATATATTGGGAAGACAATGATAACATTATTGAAGATAATTATATATATAATTGGGCAAACATGATTACATTAACCTAATTCGTATTATTGTTAACTAAATGTTGTTCAAATAGAAAACCTGTATAATCATTCATCTCCGTCGTAAAATATGATGTGTATTTGGTATAACAGAAGTCATTTTAAAAAAATAATAATTTCTATGAAAATATTATTTTTTCACATTTAATTCAGAAGGGAGAAAATGACTTTTTGATTTATAATTATTTTAATTTTTAATTTCATACTACTTTATCCAAGCAATACCTAGAGATTAATTCATGAAAACGCTATCCAATTTTCTAATTTTGTTATTAATTTTGGTGTATTTTGTTTCTAAAAAATATTTAACTCACCAATCAAATATTTAAAAATACTTTTTATGAAAACGACTTCCGTCATGCCAACCACATACAATAAATAGTGTAACTAGTTAATCTTACTATTAGAACGAGATACTAAACTTTGAAATAAAAGATTAGATTTAGAAACCATGAAGGAGGTAGAATTTTCACGTAGAAAGTTCAACATCTAATATACAACAAAATTCAATCTTATATTTACAGTGTGATATCTCAGCGAATAAGTCTCTTCCGTATTGTTATTGAAGTAAAAACTAGTTTGGAGACTTATGATAGTTCGTTTTAGCAGAAGCAGAACATCAGTAGCAACCTCACTCGAATTATACTAATTATTGGGATTCTCACAAGACGGATGAATCAACTTCCTCGATTCTATAGCCTAAAAATCCCTTTGATGCAACGATTGATCTTTTGGTATGAAAAACCCTAACCGTCTCTAGTCTAGTGAAAATCAACTTAACAAATTTTAACCTAATAATTAACACACATCTCTTATAAGCGGACCTGATTCAATAGCTATTTTCCAACAATTATTTACATTGCATGTTTATATATATATATATATGTCAACATTTTGTTAGGCAATTACTTTGTCGTCTCTGTTGATATATAACAAGAGTTTATTGAAGAACAAGAAAGGAAAGAGTCAAAAGGCTAACTACAGAGTTACAGAAGAGAATAGAAGACAATACACTAGAATGGGGAAGGGGGTGCCTATATATATAGGCATAAGACTACCTAAAACCCTAAAACCCATATGCTAACAAGTATATGGGCTAACATTCCCCCTCAAACTCACAATGCGACAACAATAAGCATTGAGAGTTTGTCACACAAGAAATGAAACCGAGATGCCGACTGAGCCTTCGTAAAAAGGTCAGCAATCTGCAAGGCCGATGGAACAAAAGGAAGCGATATGGTCCCGAGCTGGAGATGATGACGAGTGAAGTGACAATCAATCTCAATGTGCTTCGTCCGCTCATGGAAAACAGAGTTCTTTGCAATTTGCATCGCACTCTTGTTATCACAATGTAGGGGAGTAGGCAGAGAAATGTGAACCCCCATATCTGCAAGAAGCCAACGTAACCAAACAATCTCAGATGTAGTCACTGCCATAGCACGATACTTAGCCTCCGTGGAAGATCTAGAGACAACATCTTGTTTCTTGCTCTTCCATGATATTAAAGAATCTCCAAGGAACACATAAAAACCAGTGGTGGATTTGCGATCATTGCGATCGCAATCCCAAGCAGCATCACTATAGGCTTGCAACTTGAGAGATGACGTCGAGGGAAACAAGAGGTTCTGAAACTGGGTGCCACGAAGATATCTCAAAATATGAAGTACAACCAATCGTATGTTTACCGGGTGGGAGGGTAACCAAATCCCATGTGTGTGTCTGATAAAGAGCAGCGAGTTCTTCAGCCATAGCATTCTGCCAAAGAGGATCAGACACAGCCTCTCTATAGGACTCAGGTTCAGACAATTGATGTATGTTTGTAATAAAGGAAGCAAATGGGGGTGAGTAGGCAGAATAAGCAAAATCGGATAGTTTGGTGGACTTACTCTGACGAGTAGACCTCCTCAGAGGTGGTGGATCTCTAGTCTCAGGATTAGACTCAGACACAGGCGGGGCTGAAGCACTGTCAGGTGGCACAGCTGAATCCAAAATTGGAGCCTCTATGTCAGTGCCAAATGGATCAATGAAGATCTGACTTAGTAACATCATGGGATTTAGATGGAATTGAATAGAAAGGAATATGCTCCAAAAAGGTGTCGTGCCGTGAAACATATAATTTCTGACTGACAGGATCATAGCAACGATAACCTTTCTGTCCAACACCATACCCCAAAAACACACATATAGCTGATTTTGGCTCCAGCTTGTTTCCTTCAACATGAGGACGATGAACAAAACAAGTACATCCAAAAACTCGTAATGTAGAGTAATCTGGCATGTGACCTTATAATTTCTGAAACAGAGACATCCCTGAAGTCAATGCAATAGGAATACGATTGATCACATATACAACAGTTAGGACTGCTTCTCCCCAAAAATTATTAGGAACCTCTGCAGATAATAGTAAGGAACGTGTTGTCTCAACAATATGACGGTGTTTCCTTTCGGCAACACCGTTCTGCTCAAGAGTATCTGTACAAGATGACTGGTGTATGGTACCATCAGAGGCAAGTAACTGAGTGAAATCACTAGAGGTATATTCACCCCCTAAGTCATACCTGAAACACTTTATCACAGCCGAACGTTGCGTTTTAGCAAGGGCTCTAAAGTTGTTGTAAATGCCAAAGAAGTCAGACCTGCGCTTTATAAGATAAACCCAGGTATACCGAAGATAAACCCAGGTATACCGAGTATAGTCATCTATGAAGAAACATAATAGGCCGAACCACCCTTAGTGGATACTGGTGATGGTCCCCATACATTAGAATGAATAATGTCAAAAGGAGCAACTGAATAAGACACACTTTTATTAAAAGGTAAGGCAGAAAATTTTGCCAGTTTACAACCACTACAATCTGAAATATCAGAAGTGTTTAAATGACCCAAAGCACCAGTAGAGGCCAAAAAACGTAAACGCGACACTGATACATGTCCCAAGCGGGAATGCCAAAGATAAAACTGCGAAGACAAAGGACTCAAACGAAAAGAAGACAAATCAATGCTAGAGGCGGCAACAACAGACACTTTGAGATTCTCTAGGACATAGAGTTCCCCCAACCTACGGCCAATCCCAATCACCTTCTGAGTGTGTTGGTCCTGTACAACACAAACAGAATCAGAAAAGAATACCCAATGACCAGTCCTACACAACTGACTGACCGAAACAAGATTCAAAGCAAGTTTAGGAATATAATAAACATTAGACAGAACAATGTGAGAAGTAGTAACAGAACCAACACCCTCGACTGGCATAGATGTAGCACTGGCAGACACAACAGAGAGTGGTGAAATGGGTGACAAGGAACCAAACGATGACAAACAATGTGACATATGATGGGTCGCACCAGAATCCAAAATCCACAAGGATGAGGGAATACCTGATGTACTAGAGGAAGCTGGACCTGAGCTGGATGCTGACATGGCAGTAGGATTGGAGGGCAAAAACTGTCTGAACTGTTCGAACACCTGGGGATCCAACGCCGAAGGAGGCACACTGCTAACAGACTCAGCATCTACTGATGGTGCAGCAGCAGCAACAGTGAACTGTGGAGGACGTGGAGGAGTACCAAAGGAGTGTGGCTGTCCATTCTTCTGTTGCTGACCATACTTAGCCTTGTTTAGCAACAAGGGACACTGAGCCTTCCAATGATTTTTCTGCTTGCAAAATGCACACTCATCAAACGCAACTTTAGGAGATCGTCGCGATTGATTGGAAGTCTGTGAACGGTGTGGTCTAGACTGATCTGGTGAAGCAGCAAACACAACAGGAGTAGTAGGTGTTTTCGACCCTTTATCCAATTGAGAGTTGATACGAGTCTCTTCTGCAATCAGTTCATGGACAACTGAATCAACTATGGGGAGGGGAGATCGATGAAGGATTGTTCCACGCAGTCCTTCAAAATCAGAACGCGATGCCATCAAAAATTGAACCAAACGTTGTTCTTCCCTCCTAGCAATATACGGCGCAAAACCTTTCAATTCTGCAAATTCAGTAAGGGCCAATTGATCCCACAAATTAGACATAGCAGTATAGAAATCTTGAATGCTCATAGCATTCTGTTGAAGAGCACAAATATCATACTCTAACTGGTACTGCTTCGCAAAATTAGACTGAGTGTACAGTCTCTCCAAATGATCCCAGATTTCTTTTGCTGTGTCATATTTAGCCAATTGCATACCAATTGACTGAGTTACGGAGTTGTTAATCCAAGTGATAACCTTGGAGTTAGCAGTTTCCCATAAATCCACCGACAATACAAAATCCGCAGCCTTCTCATCCTTAGGTTTGGATTTAACCCCAGTGAAATAGCCCCACATATTCTTGCCACGAAGAAAATTCTTCATGACATAACTCCAATACGCATAATTTTTACCATCTAATTGAGTGTTAATGGACTGGAGAGAATCATCCTTTCCAGCCATATTGACAAAATCAAAGTGAATACAACAAGATAAGCAACCCTAAAACAACAATAAAAAAATACCCTAGTCCAAATCAAACCAAACCAACAACAACAGCAACAATAGGGTCAATGGAGTTAGCTTACTTGGTGACAAACAGCAAAACAAGAACCCAGCAGAAGCAACAAACCAACCCTACAAACAGTAGATCTAAACGAATCTAGCGGAAGCAGCAAACCCAGGTGAACAGTAGTTTGATCCGCGCACCGGATGGTTGCTACAAATAGGGGAGGATCGATTTATCCGGCTTCTGATACCATGTTGATATATAACAAGAGTTTATTGAAGAACAAGAAAGGAAAGAGTCAAAAGGCTAACTACAAAGTTACAGAAGAGAATAGAAGACAATACACTATAATGGGGAAGGGGGCGCCTATATATATAGGCATAAGACTACCTAAAATCCTGAAGCCCATCTGCTAACAAGTATATAGGCTAACAGTCTCAATTTTACGTGATGTTATTTGACTTGACACAAGAATTAAAAATTCATTAATTTGTTTTTTTCCTGATAATCCGAACAAAATAACACTTATTTACATGTGTCCGTTTACTGAATTCGCCCCTAACAAATGACATTACAATATATGTTTATCTTTGAAGTATACATTTCACATTTTTGTATACCTTAATGATATATAATAATAGTATAATTAAACTATTTTTATTGTTGTGTACTTTATTGTATATTCTGAAGAAATACCATGTACTTAAGATATTTTATAAAATATTTTTTCTTATGTAATACTTTCTAAGACGGGTATTTCAAGTAACTTGTCTTTGCCTAGTAAAATACGTCTAGTTCTCTTTCTGCTTATCTATCGTAGTAGGAAATTGGAATAATTTATGATTTATTGTACTAGTTGCTTTTGTAGCTAGTGCTAGATGTATTGGTGTGTTGCTAGTGAACTTATAGAGTGAGCTATAAAGTTAGAAAATCCTGATCAATTAAAAGATTTAGAAAGATTTTTTTTTTTTGTCGATGGTGATCGATTATGGCATTCATAGCCTTGCTTCTTTTCAGCCATCTAATTCGTTCTTATTTATAGACAGCTTTTTGGAGTTTTTTCGAGGATCCATCAGAAATAACCTCTCTGAATCCACAGATAGAAATAAGGTCCGTGTACACTCTACCCTTCTCGTATCCACTTGTATATTAAAATTACACTAAATTTATTATTATTATAGCTTTTGGGGTTTTCTGAAATCCAAAATATTAAAAAAATTCTATATATTCAAACAATTTTTCAAAATAAAATTATGAAAAGAAAGCCAAATTAATAAGAATAATTTTAAAAAATCAAGGGACAAGATCGATTTGTCCTTCGATTTTTCAGAAATATATATAAAAAACGTAGCTACTTGAAATCGAACCTAAATATTTACTATGGTATTAGACAATTCTACCACTCGACTATACATGCTCTTCGATGAAGTCTTTCGTTCGTTTTTGTTTATACTCTTCAACTGTAATTTTGCACTTCAAAAACAGATCAAATTCTTCCATTTTTATTAAAAAATAATAAAAATTTGAGGACTTTGTCGGTTTTCTTTTATTTTTTTTAAAAAATAACTTTCACAGATTTTTCCGCGAAAAAAAATCAACCGAAAACCTCTTCCGTTTGTCGATTTTTTTTAAAAATAATTTAAAAATAAAAATAGAAATAAAAAACTGATGGGCTGAATCGATTTTTCCTTGATTTTTTAGACCGACTCTGTTCGTTGATTTTTCTTACCTTGATTTTGCTATTATTTTTAGTAATGAATATCTTTAGGCTGCATGGACAATATTTGTTTTTCTTATAATATATATTTAACAACCTTCCTCTTAGAGTTAGTCTTACTTTTGATGTTGGTCATGCTGTTAATGGAAATGATTATTTGATAATTACAAGCCATTGGATAGATGAAAATTTTATAATGCAAAAACGTATTATTGCTTTTAAATATGATGAAGGTCAAAGTCATATAGTACATTTATAAGCACTACAATTATTGAAGTTGTGGCAAAAAATAGTATATGACTTTTCATTATTTCAATAATACTGCTGTTATGTCACTATTAATACTGCATCAGTATCCACCACTTGATGACATCTTTCATGTTAGGTATGCAAATCATGTCTTTAATTTAATTGTTAAAAGTGGCCTTGAATTATATAAACCTAAGATTACTATGGTTAGACGAGTTGTTGGTATTATTCAAGAAAATCACAGAACTTCTAGAATTTAAGAATTTAAGACTAAGTTTGCTATATATGATCTTGCATCAAGATACATACCTGAAGAAGTTGTTATTAGGTGGAATTATACATATATATTGTTGAAATATTGTTATAAATATATATTACATATAACTGAAGTTGCTAACTCTCATTGTACCGATCTTAGTTTTTTGTTAACTAATGAAATTTGGAACACCATTGATGACATTGTGCAACATTTACGTAAATTTTATGTGGCTACTATTGAATTTTCTGGATCTTACTACCCTACTATATATTGCTAATGTTTTAATTCATATAGCTGAAATTTCTTATTTACTCTATATAATTGAAGAGGAATGATAGATATGAAGATGCTGTTGAAAAATGACGGTAAAATTTAATAAATACTTCTACCCTATTCCCCATATTTATTTAATTTGTGTTGTTCTAAATCTTTCCACAAAGATGAACGATACTCTAAATTTAGTTACAAGTTTGTACACATATATGAAAATTGGACCATTTATGAAACTCCTTGTATCATGACTTGTATATCTACCCTAAACACACATTTACAACAATTATGTAATTATTATGCAAATGTAGTTGACACATTCACTACACAGTCTGCACCCGAACAAACATTCCTTCTACTCTTGCTTCTACATCTTCTTTATATGATTACGATGATATTGCTAGTTTTTCTATTTGGGGTACTTTTGGTACTTCTCAAACTCAAGGTAGCGGAACATTGATGAACTTCAATTCTACTTGCAGAAGGCGAACGAGCCAAGTAAGAATTTTTCCTCATTGAAATGGTGGAATGACAACGCAAAGCAATTTTCAGTTCTTACAATAATGGCTCGAGACATGCTAAATGTGTCAATTTCAAATATTGCATCAGAGAGCGCATTTAACCAATCAAAGCAACCACTAGGAAGCACCTGCCACTCATTGGTTAGCAATGCTTTTGAAGTTCTAATATGTTTCAGAGATTGAATTAGATCAGAATGAATAAATCAAGGATGTGAAGATAAAGATTTAGATGAATCAAGAGGACAAAGAGACTAGAGATGTATCATCAAGTGGAGGTCCATACAATATTGCAATAGGACCAACACCTCATTGACGTTGAAGAAATATAAAAAATGGTGAAAATATAAATTTTATAAATACACACACACACACACACACATACACACATTAATTTAGATTTGCAAATTAGCTACTTAGAAGCCTAATCAAATAAAATTCTTCCTGGAAAGGTGGCTGTATGGATTAGATATTCTTCTTATATTTGTAACTTGTGTCATTGTATTTACAATTTAAAATTTATATTAAATAGACTTAAAAGCTAAAGTCTTGAATTTTATTAATAATTGTCTTACACTTACTTTGTAGATTATACTTTATAGTTAATACTTCGTACTTCCTAAATTCATAATAGTTAAAAATTTAAAATTAGTTGCTACTGTGAGCTAAAAAAATATTCAATTTAATAAAGTATCTATATTTGCCAGAAGACTTTTTCTTTTGCTTAATTTTTTTTAAAAAAATTCTCAAGTTTTTTTATAAAATATTGAATTCTAAAAATATTCTATAATTTTTTAAATAAATAATAATACTGTTTTTTTAAAAAATTAATTAAAATATATTTTTTAACAAAACATCAAACCATCTCAGATCGGTTGGACTCAGAATCACACCAATCATCCTTAACACATAAAAGTCTAGACTGGTCGAAATCGGTACCCACCAAATTGGTAATCAACCTAAACCCAGACCAGTTAGATTTAAATTTGTCTGAATTGGATCAGTCCGGTCCTGCCCCTTAACACCCATAATTTGAATTGTCATTTCAGTTATTTTAAATAAATTAAAAATAATTATAAATACAAAATATACTTTACTATATTACTCCTATTTAATAAAAACATATTAATCTCTTTTTCTTAAATATTATGTCATTAAAGACATAGTTGACGATAATTAATAACTTTAATCTTGAATTATGAAAGTGACGATTATTTTTAATAAATCTTTGGGCTATATTAACGTTGATTTGAGAGAGAGGGGAAGTAGTAGTGAAAACATTCTCTTTTTTGTTGTCCTAGAAAACCTTACATTAATCTGAATCCCCATCTACCTTAGAGTCATCGTCGTCAAGAACATACGGGAGATTCAGATCTGTCATAAGATGGATAGAATTAAAAGCAGAACTTTCTGAATCAAGTATAGTCATAGAAGTGCAGTCAGGTACTTTTCTCTTTCTTCTTTGAAGACTTTGCTGATTATGTATCCTTTCATTTAGATCAAATTCATCTACCCCATCTAACCTTAGAGTCATTGTCATAAAGAACATATGGGACATTTACACCTATCATAAGATAGATAGAATCATAAGATGAACTTTGTGAATCAACTATATTCATAGAGATGTTGTCGGGTTCTTTTCTCTTTCTTTTGCAAAGGTACCTTCAATTATATATCATCTCATTAACATCAATTCCATCTACCCATCTAACCTCGGAGTCGCTGTCGTCTGGACAATATGGTATATTTAAATCTATCATAAAATTAATAAAATCAAAAGCAGAACTTTGTGAATTAACTATATCACAGAACTGTTGTCAGGTGCTTTTCTCTTTGTTCTGTGAATATAGCTGATTTAGAAAGTTCTACTTCTGATTCTATTAATCTTATGATAGATTTAAATATTCCATATATTCCTGATGACTAGGGTAGATGGATTTGATATAAATGAGATGATATATAATCGATAGTGCTTTCACAAAAGAAAGAGAAAAGTACCCGATAACATTTCTGTGAATATAGTTGATTTAGAAAGCTCAACTTCTGATTATATCCATCTTATGATAGGTCTAAATGTCCCATATGTTTTTGACGATAATAAATCTGAGGTTAAACGGGGTAGATGGATTTGATTTAAATGAAATGATACATAATCAGCAATGTCTTCAAAGAAAAAAGAGAAAGACACGCGACAACACTTCTATGAAAATACTTGATTCAGAAAGTGTTGCTTCTAATTCTATCCATCTTATGATAAGTCTGTGTTCCACATGTTCTTGAGACGATGACTCCGAGGTTAGATGAGACCGTTGGATTTAATGTAAATGAGATGATATATAATCAACAGAGTCCATCAGCAAAGGAGTTTCATTGAGTCTTATTTATTTTATGATTGTTTTAAAATATATGAATATTACGGTATAATAAATTCTTTTTGTGATTTCTCAAAAGAAAAATAAAGTTATCTAATTATCCTCCACAAATTTTATTAGATGAAGGATTTTCACTATTTCTTTTTATTTTTTAAAAAGGAATACATTTAATTCAAACATTTTCTTGCAATAATTTTTTTTTATATAAGGTTGAGTATAATAATTGTAAATTATACTTATTCTAATTCCTCGATTTGAGTATTTACACTCCAAATTATGTCTGAGACTTTGTATAAGTCAATATTTATCATTTGAGGCTTGTTAATATGATTTGAGTTGAAACTCAAATTTTCACCACTTTTCAACAAAAATTAAATTACCAATTGAAATCAAAAAAGATTTTTATTATATTATTAATTTGTCCTTTCAGTAAAAGCAATATAGATTATTGTCCTTACATTTATCACTAAAAAAGAACATTATTTGTGTCCTAAATTCCTGGTGCTTATTGAAAAGAACATATCATAATTCTCTTAACATGTGACACTAATAAATAATTAAAAATTATTTATTGAATAAATCATGTGACACTAATTAATAATTAAAAATTTAAAAGGCAACATATCTTTCTAGGAAACATAGGTATGTTTGAGAAAATATTAGTGATGGGAGGGATATCATATTCATTTTTAATTAGAAATTTTAAATTTGAATTTTAATAATAAAATAAATCTTGATAGATAGCGATGTTTTTAAAAAAATCTTAATATGAGTAATGAAAATCGAGTGAGAACCAAAACATTTGGAAAGTGAAATTAATATAAGAATGGCTCTTTGAATTATTTTTAGTTCACTTGACTTGAAAGAATAAAAAAAAATTATGTTTCTTCTGTTAATTTTAAATTAAAGGGAAAATAAATAATATTTTCGTATTAATTAACGGTCAATGGTAATATCTAGAGACAAACTAAAAATCATGTCTTTCGAATCGAACTTAGCGGCCATCTTTCAAATAAAAAGGGCTTGTCGGGAAGATATTGTCGCACTCATATCAAATTTTTCAAAAATATATTACTTTTGAAAGATTCGAGACACAATCCGTTGACATGTTTGAAAAGTCCGAGCACAGCGTGCTGCCAATTAATCCTATATGTTTATGTGTCAAAATTATTATTATTCCCTTCATTTCAATTTATTTGTCTAACTTTCTTTTTTTAATCTGTTTCAATTAGATTGCCTTTTTTTTTCTTTTTCAGCAACTCTATAATTCTAACTTTCCACATAACATGCTTAAAATCACTGGATTAAAGGACATTTTGTTATATTCAACATATATATCATAATTAGTTTAAAATTACAAAATATTTTTTTAAAAAATTATTTTCTTAAATTACATGTATATTTAAAATCAAATAAATAAATTAAAACAGAGAAAGTATATATTAAACGTAAAAAATAAAATATAAATAAACATGCACACAAGCATAATTACCAATTAGATACACAATAATATTATATCTTTCATATATAAAACATCAAATTACAAACATTTATAGACCACATATAAATAATAATATGTGATCATTATTACTGCAACATTAACATGTAATCGCAGACATTTATTTTTATATTATATTATTATATAAAACACATATTAATATGCCATATGAAAAGTCTTATTGACGTATATTGTGTTTCATTTATTTATTTTTCTAACATTTATAGTAACAATAACAATATCCCTTGTAACAATTTCCATAATCTTCATGTTCCTTATTTTTGCACCAATTGTCACATTTTTTGGGGAAACATTTTCCATTCCAACCTTTACTAGGCTTTCTACAGTATTTTGCTTCTGTTATCTGCATCTCTGCATTAAATTATAATATTAAAAAAAATAATAAATAATTAAAATATGTCATTTGCTACAATAATAATAACATATTCAGTGTAATATCATTTACTGTATGTGGGATTTAGGGAAGATAGGGTATGCTCAGGTTTTATCTCTACCTCGTAAAGGTAGAGATGTCGTTTTCAAAGGAAAAAAAGTAATCTCATCGGGTATGTCTAGACCTTACCTTTACCTAGTGAAGATATAAAGGTTGTTTCCGAAAGAAAAAATGTGTCTTAGTTTGAGTAAACGCAGAATTTTAAGTAAGTAAATGAAATTTTTGAATTTTATGATACAGTCGTAAATTAAAGATATTTGTAATGTACAAAAATATCTTTAAATTTTTTAATTTTAAATAAGTCATATACAATTTCAAAAATTATTTAATATAAAAAGTGACATTACAAACAAATTCAAACTGAACGTAAGACATATAGATTGAAATAGAAGAAGTAACAGTCAAATCTTACCTGTCATACTTAAAATTCAACAACATAGAAAATATGAGTGGAGAAAATATGCAAGAGATTTATTAAAGTGTGTTTTGCTATGCTCGAAAAAAAAATATTTTTCATGAAAAATATTATATCTTGATAAATTTATTTCAAATCATTTTTCGATGTTTATTTGAATATAATATAAGTGTCGTTTGGATAAATAATGAACGCCTTTTTTCTCTTTCGATGGAAAACAAAAACATATATTTTTTTTGTAATCAAACACTAAAAAATAATTTTATCATAATAAATAGTATTTTTCATCGTATCAAATACCAAAATAAATAAATAAATGAAACTCATAATGAACTTATAATGTTATACTTTCCATTGTACCCAAAAATAAAAATTCAACTTAAATTTTTATTCTATGGTAACAAACTTCAGTAAAATAAATAAATAAATAACAAGAAATTAGAGATAATTACTGAAGAATTAATCACTCACCAGAAGCAAACATGAGAAGAAAGCAAAAGAGTAGAGCACATAAAGTTATTTTGCTAGCCATTTTTCTAATTAAGTTCCTTTCAAATACTTTTAATTGTGAAAATTAGGACATCAAAGGGTGTATTTATAGTGATTCAAGAAAAAAAAATATTAATTTTTTTCAAAATTAGGTATAAATTAATCAACCTCAAACAACAAGATAAGGAAAATGTCAAAGAAATCAACTCTCTCTCTCTCTCTCTCTCTATATATATATATATATATATATGATTTTCTACTAGTATCTGTATTGAGGCATCAACTAATTCAATTCATGTCGTGTAAAACTCATGATTTAAGAGGAAAGTGTTAACCTAAAATAGAACATAAGGAAAATGTCAAAGAAATCAAGTACTTATTTTTTGTTTTTTCATCTGGTGTCAGATGCTATGACCGGAGCCACCTCAAGTGAATGGTGGTCTGGTGCACACTCTTCAGCAAAAAAATTATATGGTGTATGGAGATTTGATGTTAAGTTATTATGAGTGTGTACTTAATTTTGCACATCTTTAATTTGCACGCCCTTCTCCGAATTCTGATTCCACCATTGGGTTGCGCGGTCGTATTGAGGTCCCAACTTAATCTGATTTGCACCACGTAAAACTCATTTAAAAGGAAAATATTCTCTAGAATTATTTTTTCGTATTCAAAATTTGATTTCCAGACCTAAGATTATAAGTCGGAGATTCCTATTCATCTCACCACAAACCTCGACGTGGTTAAAGAAATCAACTAGATAAATATTGAAAGAAAAATGAAAGAGAGGAGAACTTAGTCTTTGATAAACTTTTGAACTAATCAAAGTTTTAATTTTCTTCATACATCACCATGAAAGTAACACCATTGCTATAACTGTAAATAAAGTCAAAAGAAAAAAATTACTTGGAATTTGTACAATTCAAAGTGTACTTATTCATGGTAGATATACCTAATTCTTCATCATGGTTAATTTGAAAATATAATAAGAAGACTAATAATAGTATTAAGATATCTAGCCAAGTTGACATGCATTATTTTATAAGTGCGGATTTAGAAGTTCGATTATAGATTCACGTAAATTTAGTAGCTTTAGTTCAGTTTCTCTTTCTCTTTATATATATAAAGTGCGCTTTAGGCGCTAAGCGAGAAAGGTCTCTTTTTTTCTTTTGATTTATTGACTGGTTTGAAACTCATACTATTTTACGTAATGAAATTGATTCTATGGATAGGAACTGAGAAAAAAAAAAGAGAGAAATCGAGAACTACATAGATATGAGACTTTTCTTTCTTGATCTGGGAGGTAAGTTATGTAGGCGTGTGTGTATATATAATCTACAAAATATTTATAAATATTTAACTGCGGATCGAATTAGTTTTATAGTATTAAAATCATATCGCTATAAGAGTTCATAAACTTCAAATCGTAGAGTCACTTCTATTTATTTAGGTTTTCAAATTAATCATGAAAAATCACATTAAGCTTAAAATAGTTGTATTACTTGAACTGCGAGTCGATATATTAGCAAAAATAAATAACTATGCCTCAATTCCAAGATCAAGTTACCGTCGACAATATATAAATACTCATTGATCATGTTATTCAACTTAAATTTGCCTCAAACCGATATTACAAAAAATAAAAATAAAATAAAAGTACTAGAAGTTATTTGTATTTTCTATTGAAAAGGCTCCTACAAAAGTATGAATATTTCTACCGGTTTACAAATTAGCAGGCTTTTCGTATAAACCAAAGGGGCATGAATATTTATTTCTCACTCGATGTTCGGTATAGTACTCATTAGAGTCTCGATTATTTCAAAATTCATACTATATAAATTAAAATCGAGATTTTTAATAAAGAACTAAGGAATTTTATTCATACCATCATAATTTTTTATGATTAAATTAAATCAAGATAAATATCGAAAGAAAAAGAAAGGAAGGAGTACTTAGTCTTGATATAAAATTTTTGAACTGATCAAAGTTTTAATTTTCTTCATTTATCACCTTGAAATTAAGAATATTGCTACTATTGCATGTAATGGAAGTCAAAAAAAAAAGGTGGGGGAGGATCCGATTTAAAGCGAATATATTCTGCATTAAAAAGTGATATATATATATATACACACTTCATTTTTAAATAAATAATGCATATTTATTTTTTCTTAATAAATTTATATTTATTGAATTAAAGAAAATTTAAAATTAATATTTTAATTCAAAAAATATACGTGATTTTAAAAAGTTACCCGTTCATTTTAAAAATAAAATAAAATAAAAAAAGGGTCATGAATATTGAATTATCCACAAAGAAAATATATATCAAGTTACTTTAGGTTTGAAATTTTCATATTTATAATTAGGATTTATTGGATGCAATTGTGACAAGTTAAAGAATTAATGTTTTCTTTTTATTTGGTGTTTGATATTTGTTACGGAATTTTGATTATTTTCAACTTTGCATTGCCTAATCCCCGGAAAGTGCTTTAAACTGAATAATTTTTATTTGGATATGCAATTTCATCTCGTGAAAAATCATGAGATGAAATCAGCGTTGAAATCATGAGATCAAATCCCAAATTCTCTAAAAAAGCTTGATTTGGAATTTCAAATCATGAGATGAATTTTTTCAACTATAAAATTTAACTCACAAGTTTATATTTTGTAAAAAAAAAATCCACCATTTTCTATTTGGGGTACTTTTGGTACTTCTCAAACTCAAGGTAGCGGAACATTGATGAACTTCAATTCTACTTGCAGAAGGCAAACGAGCCAAGTAAGAATTTTTCCTCATTGAAATGGTGGAATGACAACGCAAAGCAATTTTCAGTTCTTACAACAATGGCTCGAGACATGCTAAATGTGTCAATTTCAAATATTGCATCAGAGAGCGCATTTAACCAATCAAGACAACCACTAGGAGGCAGCTGCCACTCATTGGTTAGCAATGCTTTGGAAGTTCTAATATGTTTCAGAGATTGAATTAGATCAGAATGAATAAATCAAGGATGTGAAGATAAAGATTTAGATGAATCAGAGGACAAAGAATTAGAGATGTATCATCAAGTGGAGGTCCATGCAATACTGCAATAGGACCAACACCTCATTGACGTTGAAGAAATATAAAAAATGGTGAAAATATCAAATATATATTATATATATATATATCTTTAAATTAGATTTGCAAATTAGCTACTTAGAAGCCTAATCAAATAAAATTCTTCCGAGAAGGTGGCTGTACGGATTTGATATTCTTCTTATATTTGTAATTTGTGTCATTGTATTTGCAATTTAAAATTTATATTAAATAGACTTAAAGGCTAAAGCCTTGAATTTTATTAATAATTGTCTTACACTTACTTTGTAGTTCATAGTTCATAGTTAATACTTCGTAACTTCGTACTTCCTAAATTCATCATAGTTAAAAATTTAAAATTAGTTGCTACTTGTGAGCTAAAAAAATATTCAATTTAATAAAATATCTATATTTGCTAGAAGATTTTTTCTTTTGTTTAATTTTTTTAAAAAAAATTCTCAAGTTTTCTTTTTTAAAATATTGAATTCTAAAAATATTCTATAATTTTTTAAATAAATAATAAATACTGTTTTTTAAAAAAAATTAATTAAAATATATTTTTTAACAAAACATCGAACCATTGCAGTTCGATTGGACCCAGAATCACACCAATCACCCTTAACACGTAAAAGCCTAGACTGGTTGAAATCGGTACCCACCAAATCGGTAACCAACCTAAACCCAGACCAGTTGAATTTAAATTTGTTTCGGATCAGATAGGTTCGGTCCTACCCTTAACACCCATAATTTGAATTGTCGTTTCAGTTATTTTACATAAATTAAAAATAATAATAAATACAAAATATACTTGACTATATTACTCCTATTTAATAAAAACATATTAATGTCTTCTTCTTAAATATTATGTCATTAAAGACATAGTTGACGATAATTAATAACTTTAATCTTGAATTATAAAAGTGACGATTATTTTTAATAAATTTTTGGGCTATATTAATGTTAATTTGAGAGAGAGGGGAAGTAGTTATGAAAACATTCTCTTTTTTGTTGTCCCAGAAAACCTTACATTAATCCGAATCCCCATCTACCTTAGAGTCATCGTCGTCAAGAACATATGGGAGATTCAGATTTGTCATAAGATGGATAGAATCAAAAGCAAAACTTTTTGCATCAAGTATAGTCATAGAAGTGCAATCAGGTACTTTTCTCTTTCTTCTTTGAAGACTTTGCTGATTACGTATCGTTTTATTTAGATCAAATTCATCTATCCCATCTAACCTTAGAGTCATTGTCGTCAAGAACATATGGGACATTTAGACCTATCATAAGATAGATAGAATCAGAAGATAAACTTTGTGAATCAACTATATTCACAGAGATGTTGTCGGGTTCTTTTCTTTTTCTTTTGCAAAGGTACCTTCAATTATATATCATCTCATTAACATCAAATCCATCTATCCCATCTAACTTCGGAGTCACTGTCGTCAGGAAAATATGGTATATTTAAATCTTTTCATAAAGATTAATTAAAGATTAGAAGCAGAACTTTGTGAATTAACTATATCACAGAACTATTGTCAGGTGCTTTTCTCTTTGTTCTATGAATATAACTGATTCAAAAAGTTCTACTTCTGATTCTATTAATCTTATGATAGATCTAAATATTCCATATATTCCTGACGACTAGGGTAGATGGATTTGATATAAATGAGATGATATATAATCGGTAGTACTTTCGCAAAAGAAAGAGAAAAGTACCCGATAACATTTCTGTGAATATAGTTGATTCAGAAAGCTCAACTTCTAATTATATCCATCTTATGATAGGTCTAAATGTCCCATATGTTCTTGACGATAATAAATCTGAGGTTATACGGGGTAGATGAATTTGATTTAAATGAAACGATATATAATTAGCAATGTCTTCGAAGAAGAAAGAGAAAGACACGTGACAACACTTCTATGAAAATACTTGATTTAGAAAGTGTTGCTTCTATTCTATCCATCTTATGATAAGTCTGTGTTTCACATGTTCTTGAGACGATGACTCCGAGGTTAGATGAGACCGTTGGATTTAATGTAAATGAGATGATATATAATCAACAGAGTCCATCAGCAAAGGAGTTTCATTGAGTCTTATTTATTTTATGATTGTTTTAAAATATATGAATATTATGGTGTAATAACTTCTTTTTGTGATTTCTCAAAAGAAAAATAAAGTTATCTAATTATTCTCCACAAATTTTATTAGATGAAGGATTTTCACTATTTCTTTTTATTTTTTAAAAAGAAATACATTTAATTCAAACATTTTCTTGCAATAATTTTTTTTAATATAAAGTTGAGTATAGTAATTGTAAATTATACTTATTCTTATTCCTCGATTTGAGTATTTACACTCCAAATTATATCGAAACTTTGTATAAGTCAATATTTATCATTTGAATTGAAACTCAAAATTTTCACCACTTTTCAACAAAAATTAAATTACCAATTGAAATCAAAAAAGATTTTTATTATATTATTAATTTGTCCTTTCAGTAAAAGCAATATAGATTATTGTCCTTACATTTATCACTAAAAAAGAACATTATTTGTGTCCTAAATTCCTGGTGCTTATTGAAAAGAACATATCATAATTCTCTTAACATGTGACACTAATAAATAATTAAAAATTATTTATTGAATAAATCATGTGACACTAATTAATAATTAAAAATTTAAAAGGCAACATATCTTTCTAGGAAACATAGGTATGTTTGAGAAAATATTAGTGATGGGAGGGATATCATATTCATTTTTAATTAGAAATTTTAAGTTTGAATTTTAATAATAAAATAAATCTTGATAGATAGCGATGTTTTTAAAAAAATCTTAATATGAGTAATGAAAATCGAGTGAGAACCAAAACATTTGGAAAGTGAAATTAATATAAGAATGGCTCTTTGAATTACTTTTAGTTCACTTGACTTGAAAGAATAAAAAAAAAATTATGTTTCTTCGGAAAATAAATAATATTTTCGTATTAATTAACGGTCAATGGTAATATTCTTTGATAAATGAGAAAATGTTTATAATTTAAAGTTGGATTCAATTTGATTTTTTTTAAAATATAAAATGGTAGATTATAGTATGATAGTTTTGTAAAAAAAAAATTGCCCCATAATAATGTCAAACATATCCATAGATATGATGATAAAGTTTGTAATACTTTTCCAATAATTTGACACCAATATTATTGGCTACATTACGAGCATCTTGTGCCTATCTTTAACATGTGAATTAATTGAAACGAGCTTTAATTCTAGTCTCTTCGTTGCAGCGTCAACACAATTAGTCGCTCCGTTGTCCACAATGTACGAGCGGAATAAAAAATACTTATTTTTCAAAATTTGCTTTTTTCATCTTCTATTTAAAAGTTAAAATCTAGAGCTGTCAATATGGATTGACCCAGTCCAACTGGGTTTGTTCACACGGGCTTTGAAATTTGATAGATCAGGCCGGGCTGGCCCATCATTTTGATGGGTCATAAAACAACAAGCTCAACCAATCACTATGTGGGCTACGGGTGTGATAGGCCCCCACTTTTTAAAGAAGTATATTTTTAAATTATAATTTAAAGATCCTAAACATAAATATCTATAAGATATTACATGGTGTTTAACTTCAAGTAAATATGTATAACATAATATTATATGGTATTACATGATCTCAAATCTACTAACAAAATGATCCTAATAAAAGTTATAAAGTTTAGTTTCAAGTAAAAATTTAGTTCTATGACTTCAATCTGAAATCTTTGCAGTTTATGCAAATATCACGGGTACAATCGTACAAGAAAATAATTTTGTTGTACATAAAATTTCACTGAAACTGAATAACTTTTGACATGATAGCACTCGAACCAAATAGAGATATTAAGAGGCAAACTAAACAGACAATGAGTAACAATATAACTAGTTAAATAGAAATATTAATCTACTTCTGTTCTAGTAGATCATAATAAAACACAAAATCAGATGACAATATTTAACCTATAAAAATGATGGTTTAAGTAAATTCTAAGTTTGGAGTCCTCTGGTTATTTTTAATAATATTTTATTTAGCCCGTGGGCCGGTCCAACCCACTTCACTCAAAGTCCATGGGCCAGCGAACTTATTTGGGTCGGACTAAAAGCCTTGTTCTTAAATGGACTTCAAAAATCACAACTCAACCTTATCAAATTATAAGTTGGACTGGATCGACGCACCGAATTTAGCCCAAATTAACGACTCTATTAAAATCATAAGTAAATTTTACCTTTTATTTGAAAGTCGAAAGGAAAGTAAATATCAAATTCTAACTCGAAGCACATTATTAACTTTTGATTCTATCATATTAAAATAGTAATTATTTCAATAATTGGTCAAATTCTTGATTAAAAAATAATAGTTAGTGTGGCTTTAAAAAGTGAACAAACTTTTTATTGGATTTTTTAATTTTCCCCTCATGAATTATTAAGGAAAGTCAATAACTAAGGAAAATCAAATTGAACCAAATTAATTCTTCCGAGCATATCTTTAGAAGTTAGTCATTTCATCGAGCTGGTTTTCTTTGGATATTCCTTGCCAAATATTAAAAGACCTGACTATTTGATTTGGTTCGATTTGACTTTTCTTAGTTAAAATCAAACCAAACCTATTATAACCGTTTTTTTTTTTCAAACACCAAATCAAACTGAATCAAATCACTAGTTGAATTTTTTTTATCAATTTAACTTGAATTATCGAGTTGGTGCGATTTATCAACAAATATTCATCTCATCACTAATTCTATTGAGGTGTTTCAATCTATCATTTACATTATCTTAAAGTCACCTCTCCAAAATTTAATTGAGGTTTACATCACTAATGCCATCTCAAATTACCTATTTTTCCTAGACATGATATATTGCCTTTTTAATTATTAATTAGTGTCATAATCTTTTTTATAAATTAATGATTCCTTTTCAATTCATACCATAAGAGTACATTATTTGTCACATCTTTTCAACACAATGAAGAAACATAACACATTAATTAATCCTCATGATTAAGAGAATTATATTATATTCTTTTCAATAACCACCAACAAATTAGGACACAAATAATGTTTTTTTAGTGATAACAATATTCTCTATTGTTTTTATTGCAAGGACAAATTAAGAATACAATAAAAGACTTCTAGTCACACTAGCTCACCAAGTTCATATCTCAAGTTAATCCCACCTTGTTTGATTTCAATTACTAGTTGTATGGGGTTAAAGATGACTTATAGACGTGGCATGACAGAAGATAAGACACGTGGCATAACAGAAGACAATACACGTAATATTTGGTGAGAAATATTCAAAGGAAACCAGCTTGATGAAATAATTAAATTTCCGAAGACATGCTCTAGAGAGTACTATAGTAAGTTGCAGGTCTTCGCAATCGCGAGTGAGAATTTTTGCAGAGCAACTTTAGGCAACAATACACTACGATCATGAAAAAGCCAATAGTTGATCAACTTGTGATTTTCGAAATCGAACCCGTTACAAATTTTTATGGGTCGGATACGGGCTATACTCTCTCTATATATACATTCTATTTTCTAGGGAAAAGGCCTGAATAAAATGTGTTCCTTTTAATTAATTTAATTATTTACAAACAAAAAAAAATAGGTCTAATAAAATTTGCCGAGGATAATTATCTAGATAACTTCTCTTTTTCTTTCAAGAAAACACAATTAGAAATTTGATTTGATTAAATACCATTGCATTCACACATCATGCACAGGAAAATATCAGATCCAACTTAATTTTTAACTTAAAATTTTGAAACAATAATAAAATAAATTATCAAACTTGAAAGAGACGGATTACTTGGCGGAAGCGGAAAATCTACAGTAACTCGATTCGAATTACTGGTCGTTGGGAATTCTCATAAAACGGATAAACTCTCTTATTTCTATGACCTAAAAATTGCTTTGATCATGTGGAGATTGATCTTTTGCCTCTATTTGTTTACTTAATTCGCTCCTCAAAAATTACATTGCAGTTATAGGTAGCAAATGGACGGGTTGAGCTGAATTTAGACAGGTCAAAATGGGCTGAGTTAATTAATGGATGAGTTATTGACCCGCCCAAATATTACTTGAGTTGAAACGGAATGGGCTGAAATGGGCTAAAATACAGGTCATAACCCAACCCGCCCAACTCTAATTAAATTTTAATTGCTTTATTTGTTCTTTTATAATCATTTTATAACTTATAAAATTAATATTTTTATTTATTATGACCAAATATAATTCATTAAATAAAATAAAATGTCTGTTTGAAAATATTTTGGCAAGATTTCTCATAAATCAATTTGGGCTAAATATCAGCCCAAACTTTGCTGAACTGAAATGAGTTAGGCTGAAATGGGCTGAGCTAATAAATGAGTAGGTCAATTATCAGCCCAAACTTGAGCAAGTTGGACTGATTTTGCCACCTCTAATTACAATATATGTTTACCTTTAGAGTATACAATTCACATTTTTTATACCTTAATGATATAGGGATCTTTATATAAATAGCTGATCGGACTCACTATTTACTTTTTCTAGCCGATATGCATAGATTATATACTAATTGTACATAGTTATATCCATATTATACGCATATTATATATCTATCGACTTTTTTAAATTTATGTGATTAAACAGACAACTATTTAAATTAATTCTTTAATGATATATAATAATAGTTTAATTCAACTATTAATCAGACAACAAAGGATCAATTGGTATAGAGCTCTTTTTGATATGTTACAGACTGAGCAATAAAGGTAGAAGAAAACAAGATTAATCGATTTAGAAAGATTTCTTTTAATCGATAGTAATCGATCATGATATTTATAGCCTGACTTGCTTCTTTTTCAGTCATTTGATTTGTTCTTATCTATAAATAATGCGAGAGAAAACTTGTCATCTCATAGATGGATCTAGAGGGATTCAAAACCCTTAGTATTTTTATACACACTTTGATTTTCAAGACAAACTCTTTCAATTATTCAGATATTTATTCTCTTTGTACTTCACCCGTGTTATTCATTCGCACGCTATCAAATAAGAGTTTATTTATGTGATTCACTGTACTTGCCTGCACCTATACTTGCCTGCACCTATCAGCTGATTCTATTTGATTGACAGAGGATTGAATATGAAAGTGTAAACTCAAATTCACAACTATTAACATAGGAATAAGTTTATTTATTTATTTTTTAAATAAGCATTATATGATTTGATTGCATGTTGATGAACCTCTCATTTTTTAAGTGATAAAAAATTCAACTATCTAATTGTTTTATTATTTTAGTTCAATGAAAGTTGTGGTTTTCAAACATCATTCTACGTGTTAAATTCAGAAGTGAAGCTTCATTTAGTGGGCGTTTGGACATAAAAATTATAAAATTTGAAAAAAAAAGTATTTATTTTAAAGTTAAAAATGATATTTTAAAATTAGAATTGTGATTGGAAAGAAATACTAATTGGAGTTGTTTTTAAATTTTTATAAGTAATATGAAGTGAAAATTGTGAAAATAACTTTTTGAATGTCACTCTAAGATGCCTCTAGCAAGATGGGTCATAACAAAAGGAGGAATGCCACCAACTAAAGCTTGTAGGTGTTGCCCAAAGTTGTGTCAAGCGAAGGACTTACATTCCGAGAACCTTCTGCCACTAAGGTAAGCGAGGATGATGTGAAGTTCCTGCCCGAGGACAACGCTCGGCAAAGAGTGGGTTATGAAGGTTAATGTAGGGATTGATGCTGTCGAGATATTTGACAACCACTTGAGAAAGATGGAGGGTACCCTAAACATTCTCGAGGGACACATTTTTGAAGAGATTGGGAGCGTCCATAATGACTTCGATGGCCACAAACAAGTGGAGTTTAAACTAAGGAAAATTGTTGCTGCCTTGTAGTGCATGCTTATGGAGGTGTTGAGTACTATTGATGTCATGAAGATGAAGATGGAGACACTTGAGGATAATGTCGATGTTGGTGTCTCCGAGGCAGCCAACATTGTTGTTGTGATGAGGGAGGCTAAGATCGAGGATCCCAAGCCATCAGTGTTCAAAGATGTTCATGGCATACAAGATGTGAAGAACTTCCTTTGGCACTTGGGATTGGGGGAGCCAATTTTCTCAAAATATGCTTCTATCGCAGTCATTCAACATATTTCCCAATATGATTTACAATTTTAATATAAAAACTGGTCCTAACGACCCACCACAACCGACACCACCATGGCAAGCCACCATGGTAGGCCAGCACTACCACCACCAATCTCTAGCATTGTCTTTATAACATAAGGATAAGTATAGGTGTTTTCTTTTAAATTTTCGCTCGCTATGCATTGATCAATGGGCGTTGGGTCTCGGCATAGGTCAGCATGTGTCATTCGATGTCGGCCGGTCTGTCGACACTGGCATAGTGCGCCTATGTTGCTAACTTTCAAACTTTTCAGTGCGTGTTAGCCCACGGATTTCTCGAGATTTGACTGACCGTCTCCGTTCGGCCCCATATTTTGACCGTGCGCAGCCTACAAACCCTGGTGACGAGCGCCCCATCACTTCATAAATAAGAATTTACGATTTTCGCGATTTTCGGTGTGTGTTAGCCCACTGATTTCACGAGATTTGATTGACCGCCTCCGTTTGGCCCCAAATTTGGCTGTGCGCAGCCTGCGGGGCCTGGTGACGGATGCCCTATCATTTTATTTGATCGGCATCACTATTTTTCGCATAAATGAGAATTTATAATTTTCACGATTTTCAGTGTATGTAGCCCACGAATTTCTCGAGATTTGATTGACCACCTCCGTTTGGCCCCAAATTTTGGCTGTGCGCAGCCTGGTGACGGATGCCCTATCATTTTATTTGATCAGCATCACTATTTTTTGCATAAATGAGAATTTACAATTTTTGCAATTTTCGGTGTATGTTAGCCCACGTATTTCTCGAGATTCGATTGACCGTCTCCGTTTGGCCCTAAATTTTGGCTGTGCCCAGCCTACAAGGCCTAGTGACGAGTGCCCTGTCATTTCGTTTGATCGGCATCACTATTTTTCGCATAAATGAGAATTTACGATTTTTGTGATTTTCGGTGTATGTTAGCCCGCGGATTTCTCGAGATTTGATCGACCGTCTCCGTTTGGCCCCAAATTTTTGATGTGCATAGCCTACAAGGCCTGGTGACGGGCGCCCTATCACTTTGTTTGATCGGCATAACTATTTTTCGAATAAATGAGAATTTACGATTTTTACAATTTTCGGTGTATGTTAGCCCACGGATTTCTCGAGATTTGATTGACCGCCTCCGTTCGGCCCCAAATTTTGGCTGTACGCAGCCTGTGGAGCCTGTGACGGGCCCCCTATCATTTTATTTGATCGGCATCACTATTTTTCTAATAAATGAGAATTTACGATTTTTGCGATTTTCGGTGTGTGTTAGCTCACGGATTTCTGGAGATTTGTCAACCGTCTCCGTTTGGCCCCAAATTTTTGTTGTGCGCAGCCTACAAGGCCTGGTGACGGGCGCCCTATCACTTTATTTGATCTCCATAACTATTTTTCTCATAAATGAGAATTTACGATTTTCGTGATTTTCGGTGTATCTTAGCCCACGGATTTCTCGAGATTTGATTGACCGTCTCCGTTTGGCCCCAAATTTTGGCTGTGTGCAGCCTAAAAGGCCTGGTGACGAGCGCTCTATCATTTCGTTTGATCAGCATCACTATTTTTCTCATAAATGAGAATTTATGATTTTCGCGATTTTCGGTGTATGTTAGCCTACAGATTTCTCGAGATTTGATTGACCGTCTCCGTTCGGCCCCAAATTTTTGCTGTGGGCAGCCTACAAGGCCTGGTGACGGGCGTCCTATTACTTTATTTGATCGGCATAACTATTTTCTGAATAAATTAGAATTTACAATTTTTCACAATTTTCGGTGTATGTTAGCCCACAGATTTCTCGAGATTTAATTGACCGTCTCCGTTTGGATCCAAATTTTAGTTTTGCCCAGCCTACAAGGCTGGTGACGAGCGCGCTATCATTTTGTTTGATCGGCATCACTAAATTTCGCATAAAGTAGAATTTACGATTTTTGAAATTTTTGGTGTATGTTAGCCCGCGGATTTCTCGAGATTTGATCGACCGTCTCCGTTGGGCTCCAAATTTTTGCTATGCACAGCCTACAAGGCCTGGTGACGGGCACCCTGTCACTTTATTTGATCGGCATCACTATTTTTCGCATAAATAAGAATTTACGATTTTCACGATTTTCGGTGTGTGTTAGCCCATAGATTTCTCGAGATTTTATTGACCGCCTCCTTCGACCCCAAATTTTGGCTGTGCGCAGCCTACAAGGTCTTGTGACGGGCGCCCTATCATTTTATTTGATCGGCATCACTATTTTTCTCATAAATGAGAATTTATGATTTTCGCGATTTTCGGTGTATGTTAGCCAACGAATTTCTCGAGATTCGATTGACCGTCTCCGTTTGGCCTAAAATTTTGGCTGTGCCCAGCCTACAAGGCCTGGTGATGAGCGCCCTATCACTTTATTTGATTGGCATAACTATTTTTCTCATAAATGAGAATTTACGATTTTTGCGATTTTCGGTGTATGTTAGACCACAGATTTCTCGAGATTTGATTGACCGTCTCCGTTTGGCTCCAAATTTTTGCTGTGGGCAGCCTACAAGGCCTGTTGACGGGCGCCCTATCACTTTATTTGATCGGCATAACTATTTTTCGAATAAATGAGAATTTACGATTTTCGCGATTTTCGGTGTATGTTAGCCCACGGATTTCTAGAGATTTAATTGACCGCCTCCGTTCGGCCTCAAATTTTGGTTGTGCGCAGCTTGCGGGGCCTGTGACGGGCCCCTATCATTTTATTTGATCGGCATCACTATTTTTCTCATAAATGAGAATTTACGATTTTTGCGATTTTCGGGATTCTCGATTTATGTTAGCCCACGGGTTTCTGGAGATTTGATCGACCGTCTCCGTTTCGCCCCAAATTTTGGCTGTGCGCAGCCTACAAGGTCTTGTGACTGGTGCCCTGTCATTTTATTTCATCAGCATCACTATTTTTCTCATAAATGAGAATTTATAATTTTCGCGATTTTTGGTGTATGTTAGCCAACGGATTTCTCGAGATTTGATTGACCACCTCCGTTCGGCCTCAAATTTTTGCTGTGTGCAGCCTACGAGGCCTAGTGACGGGTGCCCTATCACTTTATTTGACCGGCATCACTATTTTTCTCATAAATGAGAATTTACGATTTTCGCGATTTTCGGTCATGTTAGCCCACCGATTTCTCGAGATTTGATTGACCGTCTCCGTTTGGCCCCAAATTTGGCTGTGTGCAGCCTACATGGCCTGCTGACGAGCTCCCTATCATTTCGTTTGATTGACATCACCTTTTTGCGTAAATGAGAATTTACGATTTTCGCGATTTTCTGTGTATGTTAGCCCACGGATTTCTCGAGATTTGATTGACCGTCTCCGTTTGGCCACAATTTTTTGCTGTGGGCAGCCTACAAGGCCTGGTGACGGGCGCCCTATCACTTTATTTGATCAGCATAACTATTTTTTGAATAAATGAGAATTTACGATTTTCGCGATTTTCGGTGTATGTTAGCCCACGGATTTCTCGAGATTTAATTGACCGCCTCCGTTCTGCCCCAAATTTTGGCTGTGCGCAGCCTGCAGAGCCTAGTGACGGCCCCCCTATATTTTATTGATCGACATCACTATTTTTCTCATAAATGAGAATTTACGATTTTTGCGATTTCGCTGTATGTTAGTCCACGGATTTTGGGAGATTTGATAGACCGTCTCCGTTTAGCCCTTAATTTTTGCTGTTCGCAGCCTACAAGGTCTGGTGACGGGCGCCCTATCACTTTATTTGATCGCCATAACTATTTTTCTCATAAATAAAAATTTACGATTTTTGCGATTTTCGGTGCATGTTAGCCCACGGATTTCTCGAGATTTGATTGACCATCTCCGTTTTGCCCCAAATTTTTGTTGTGCCCAGCCTCTAAGGCTTGCTAACAAGCTCCCTATCATTTCGTTAGATCGGCATCACTATTTTTCGCATAAATGAGAATTTACGATTTTTACGATTTTCGGTGTATGTTAGCCCGGAGATTTCTAGAGATTTAATCGACCATCTCCGTTTGGTTCCAATTTTTTGCTGTGCATAGCCTACAAGGCCTGACGACGAGCACTCTATCACTTTATTTGATCGGAATCACTATTTTTTGCATAAATGAGAATTTACGATTTTCGCGATTTTCGGTATGTGTTAGCCCACGGATTTCTCGAGATTTGATTGATCGCCTCCGTTCGGCCCCTAAATATTTGCTGTGCGCAGCCTATAAGGCCTGGTTACGGGCGCCCTATCATTTTATTTGATCGGCATCACTATTTTTATCATAAATGAGAATTTACAATTTTTCCAATTTTCGGTGTATGTTAGCCCGCAGATTTATGGATATTTGATCGATCGTCTCTGTTTGGCCCCAAATTTTTGCAGTGCGCAGCCTACAAGGCCTGGTGACGGGTGCCCTATCACTTTATTTGATCGGCATAACTATTTTTCTCATTAATGAGAATTTACAATTTTCGCGATTTTCGGTGTATGTTAGCCAACAGATTTCTGGAGATTTGATCGACCGTCTCCGTTTGGCCCCAAATTTTTGTTGTGCGCAGCCTACAAGGCCTGGTGACGGGTGCCCTATCACTTTATTTGATCGGCATAACTATTTTTCTCATTAATGAGAATTTACAATTTTCACAAATTTCGATGTATGTTAGCCCACGGATTTCTAGAGATTTGATTGACCGTCTCCGTTTGGCCCCAAATTTTGGCTGTGTGCAGCCTACAAGGCCTGGTGACGAGCGCCCTATCATTTTGTTTGATCGGCATCACTATTTTTCGCATAAATGAGAATTTATGATTTTCGCGATTTTCGATGTATAAAGCCCACAGATATCTCGAGATTCGATTGACCATCTCCGTTTGGCCCCAAATTTTTGTTGTGGGCAGCCTAAAAAGCCTGATGACGGGCGCCCTATCACTTTATTTGATCGGCATAACTATTTTTTGAATAAATAAAATTTTACGATTTTCGCAATTTTCGGTGTATATTAGCCCACGGATTTCTCGAGATTTAATTGACCGTCTCCGTTTGGATCCAAATTTTAGTTGTGCCCAGCCTACAAGGCTGGTGACGAGCGCGCTATCATTTTGTTTGATCGGCATCACTAAATTTCGCATAAAGTAGAATTTACGATTTTTGAAATTTTCGGTGTATGTTAGCCCGCGGATTTCTCGAGATTTGATCGACCGTCTCCGTTGGGCTACAAATTTTTGCTATGCACAACCTACAAGGCCTGGTGACAGGCACCCTATCACTTTATTTGATAGACATCACTATTTTTCGCATAAATAAGAATTTACAATTTTCGGTGTAACAGCCCACAGATTTTTTGAGATTTTATTGACCGCCTCCTTCGGCCCCAAATTTTGGCTGTGCGCAGCCCCAAAGGTCTTGTGATGGGCGCCCTATCATTTTATTTGATCGGCATCACTATTTTTCTCATAAATGAGAATTTATGATTTTCGCGATTTTCGGTCTATGTTAGCCAACGGATTTCTCGAGATTTGATTGACCACCTACGTTCGGCCCCAAATTTTTGTTGTGCGCAGCCTATGAGGCCTAGTGACGTGCGCCCTATCATTTTATTTGATCGGCATCACTATTTTTCGCATAAATGAGAATTTACGATTTTTGCGATTTTCGGTGTGTGTTAGCCCACGGATTTCTTAAGATTTGATCGACCAACTCCATTTAGCCCGATAGTTTTGTTGTGCGCAACCTACAAGGCCTGGTGATGGGCGCTCTATCACTTTATTTGATCGACATCACTATTTTTCGCATAAATGAGAATTTAAAATTTTGCAATTTTCGGTGTATGTTAGGCCACGAATTTCTCGAGATTTGATTAACCGTCTCCGTTTGGCCCCAAATTTTTGCTGTGGGCAACCTATAAGGCCTGGTGACGGGCTCCTTATCACTTTATTTGATCGGCATAACTATTTCTCGAATAAATGAGAATTTACGATTTTCGGATTTTCGGTGTATGTTAGCCCATGGATTTCTCGAGATTTAATTGACCGCCTCCGTTCGGCCGCAAATTTTGGTTGTGCGCAGCCTGCGTGGCCTGGTGACGGGCCCCCTATCATTTTATTTGATCGGCATTACTATTTTTCTTATAAATGAGAATTTACGATTTTCGCGATTTTCGGTTTATGTTAACCCACAGATTTCTGGAGATTTGATTGACCTCCTCCGTTTTGTCCTAGATTTTTGTTGTGTGCAGCCTACAAGGCCTAGTGACGGGCGCCCTATCACTTTATTTGATCGGCATAACTATTTTTCTCATAAATGAGAATTTACAATTTTCGCGAATTTCGGTGTATGTTAGCCCACGGATTTCTCGAGATTTGATTGACCGTCTCCGTTTGGCCCCAAATTTTGGCTATCTGCAGGCTACAAATCCTGATGACGAGCGCCCTATCATTTCGTTTGATCGGCATCACTATTTTTCGCATAAATGAGAATTTATGATTTTCGCGATTTTCGGTGTATGTTAGCCACGGATTTCTCGAGGTTTGATTGACCGTCTCTGTTTGGCCCCAAATTTTTGTTGTGGGCAGCCTAAAAGGTCTTGTGATGGTCGCCCTATCACTTTATTTGATCGGCATAACTATTTTTCTCATAAATGAGAATTTATGATTTTCGCAATTTTCGGTGTATGTTACCCACAGATTTCTCGAGATTTAATTGACCGTCTCCGTTTGTCCTAAATTTTTGTTGTGCGTAGCCTACAAGGCCTGGTGACGGGCGCTCTATCACTTTATTTGATCGCCATAACTATTTTTCTCATAAATGAGATTTTACTATTTTTGCGATTTTCGGTGTATGTTAGCCCGCGGATTTCTTAAGATTTGATTGACCATCTCCGTTTGGCCCCAAATTTTTGCTGTGCATAGCCTACAAGCCCTGGTGACCGGCTCCCTATCACTTTATGTGATCTGCATCACTCATTTTCGCATAAATGAGAATTTACGAATTTTGCGATTTTCGGTGTGTGTTAGCCCAAGGATTTCTCCAGATTTGATAGACCGCCTCCGTTCGGCCCCAAATTTTGGTTGTGCGCAGCCTACAAGGTCTTGTGACGGGCGCACTATGATATTTGATCGGCATCACTATTTTTCTCATAAATGAGAACTTATGATTTTTGCGATTTTCGGTGTATTTTAGCCCATGGATTTCTCGAGATTTGATTGACCACCTCCGTTCAGCCCAAAATTTTTGGTGTGCGCAGCCTACGAGGCCTGGTGACGGGCACCATATCACTTTACTTGATCGGCATAACTATTTTTCTCATAAATGAGAATTTAAGATTTTCACAATTTTTAGTGTATGTTAGCCCACGAATTTCTCGAGATTTGATTGACCGTCTCCATTTGGCCCCAATTTTGGCTATGTGCAGCCTACATGGTGTGCTGACGAGCGCCCTATCATTTCGTTTGATCGGCATCACTTTTTCGCATAAATGAAAATTTACGATTTTCGCGATTTTCGGTGTATGTTAGCCTACGGATTTTTCGAGATTTGATTGACCGTCTCCGTTTGGCCCCAAATTTTTGCTGGGGGCAGCCTACATGGCCTGGTGACGGGCGTCCTATCACTTTATTTGATCGGCATAACTATTTTTCGAATAAATGAGAATTTACGATTTTCGCAATTTTCGGTGTATTAGCCCACGGATTTCTCGAGATTTAATTGACCGCCTCCGTTCAGCCCCATCATTTTATTTGATCGGCATCACTAGTTTTCTCATAAATGAGAATTTACGATTTTTGCAATTTCGGTGTATGTTAGCCCACGGATTTCTGGAGATTTGATTGACCGTCTCCGTTTACCCCTTAATTTTTCTTGTTCGCAGCCTACAAGGCCTGGTGACGGGCGCCCTATCACTTTATTTGATCGTCATAACTATTTTTCTCATAAATGAAAATTTACGATTTTCGCGATTTTCGGTGCATGTTAGCCCACGGATTTCTCGAGATTTGATTGACCGTCTCCGTTTTGCCCCAAATTTTTGCTGTGCCCAGCCTACAAGGCCTGCTAACGAGCTCCCTATCATTTCATTTGATCGGAATCACTATTTTTCGCATAAATGAGAATTTACGAGTTTTGCGATTTTCGGTATATGTTAGCCCGCGGATTTGTCGAGATTTAATCGACCGTCTCCGTTTGGCTTCAATTTTTACCTGTGCATAGTCTACAAGGCCTGGCGACGGGCGCTCTATCACTTTATTTGATCAGAATCACTATTATTTGCATAAATGAGAATTTACGATTTTCTCGATTTTCGGTGTGTGTTAGCCTAGGGATTTCTCGAGATTTGATTGACCGCCTCCGTTTGGCTCCAAATTTTGGCTGTGCGCAGCCTAAAAGGTCTGGTTACGGGGGCCCTATCATTTTATTTGATCGGCATTACTATTTTTATCATAAATGAAAATTTACGATTTTTGCGATTTTCGGTGTATGTTAGCCCACGGATTTCTGGAAATTTGATCGACCGTCTCTGTTTGGCCCCAAATTTTTGCAGTGCGTAGCCTATAAGGCTTGTGACTAGATCCCTATCATTTCGTTTGATCATCATCACTATTTTTTACATAAATGAGAATTTACGATTTTCGCGATTTTTGTTGTATGTTAGCCCACGGATTTCTCAAGATTTCATTGACCGCCTTCGTTCGGCCCCAAATTTTGGCTGTACGCAGCCTGCTGGGCCTGGTGACGTTCTCCCTATCATTTTATTTTATCGGCATCACTATTTTTCTCATAAATGAGAATTTACGATTTTCGTGATTTTCGGTGTATGTTAGCCCACGGATTTCTGGAAATTTTATCAACCATCTCCGTTTGGACCCAAATTTTTGTTGTGGGCAGCCTACAAGGCCTAGTGACGGGGGCCCTATCACTTTATTTGATTGGCATCACTACTTTTCGCATAAATGAGAATTTACGATTTTTGCGATTTTCAGTATATGTTATCCCGCAGATTTTTCGAGATTTGATCGAACGTCTCCGTTTTGCCCCAAATTTTTTCTGTGCACAGTCTACAAGGCCTGGTGACGGGCGCCCTATCACTTTATTTGATCGGCATCACTATTTTTCGCAAAAATGAGAATTTATGATTTTCGCGATTTTCGGTGTGTGTTAACTCACAGATTTCTCGAGATTTGATTGACCGGCTCCGTTCGGCCCCAAATTTTTGTTGTGCGTAGCCTACATGGCCTGGTGACGGTCGCCCTATCATTTTATTTGATTGACATCACTATTTTTCGCATAAATGAGAATTTACGATTTTCGCGATTTTCGGTGTGTGTTAGCCCACGGATTTTTTGAGATTTGATTGACCGCCTCCGTTCGACACCAAATTTTTGTTGTGCGCAGCCTACAAGGCCTGGTTACAGGCACCCAATCATTTTATTTGATCGGCATCACTATTTTTCTCATAAATGAGAATTTACGATTTTCGCGATTTTCGGTGTATGTTAACCTACGAATTTGTGGAGATTTGCTCGACCGTCTCTGTTTTGCCCAAAATTTTTGCAGTGCGCAACCTACAAGGCCTGGTGACGAGAACCCTATCATTTCGTTTGATCAGCATCACTATTTTTCGCAGAAATGAGAATTTAAGATTTTCGCAATTTTTGTTGTATGTTGGCCCACGGATTTCTCGAGATTTCATTGACCGCCTCCGTTGGGCCCCAAATTTTGGCTGTGCGCAGCTTGCAGGGCCTGGTGACGGGCGCCCTATCATTTTATTGGATCGGCATCACTATTTTTCTTATAAATGACCATTTACGATTTTTGCGATTTTCGGTGTATGTTAGCCCACGGATTTCTCGAGATTTGATTGACCGACTCTGTTCGGCCCCAAATTTTAGATGTGTGCAGCCTGGGGGGCCTGGTGACGGACGCCCTATCATTTTATTTGATCGGCATCACAATTTTTCTCATAAATGAGAATTTTCGATTTTCGCGATTTTCGGTGATTGTTAGCCCACGAATTTCTTGAGATTCGATCAATCGTCTCCGTTTGGCCCCAAATTTTGGCTGTGTGCAGCCAACAAGACCTGGTGACGAGCACCCTATCATTTCGTTTGATTGGCATCACTATTTTACGCATAAATGAGAATTTACGATTTTCACGATTTTCGGTGTATGTTAGCCCACGGATTTCTCGAGATTTGATTAACCGCCTCCGTTCGGCCCCAAATTTTGGCTGGACGCAGCTTGCCGGGCCTGGTGACGGGCGCCCTATCATTTTATTGGATCGGCATCACTATTTTTCTCATAAATGATAATTTATGATTTTTGTGATTTTCGGTGTATGTTAGCCCACGGATTTCTCGAGATTTGATTGACCGCCTCCGTTCGGCCCATAATTTTGGATGTGTGCAGCCTGCGGGGCCTGGTGACGGGCGCTCTATCATTTTATTTGATCGAAATTACTTTTTTTTTCATAAATGAGAATTTACGATTTTCGCGATTTTCGGTGTATGTTAGCCCACGAATTTCTTGAGATTCGATCGACCGTCTCCGTTTGGTCCTAAATTTTTGTTGTGTGCAGCCTACAAGGCCTGGTGATGGGCACCCTGTCAATTTATTTTATCGGTATAACTATTTTTCTTATAAATGAGAATTTACGATTTTCGCGATTTTCGGTGTATGTTAGCTCACTGATTTCTCGAGACTTGATTGAACGTCTCCGTTTGGCCCCAAATTTTTGCTGTGCGCCGCCTAGAAGGCCTGGTGATGAGCGCCCTATCATTTCGTTTGATCGGCATCACTATTTTTCGCATAAATTAGAATTTACGATTTTCGCGATTTTTTGTGTATGTTAGCCCACAGGTTTCTCGAGATTTGATTAACCGTCTCCGTTTAGCCCCAAATTTTAGCTGTGCACAGCCTACAAGGCCTGATAATGAGCGCTCTATCATTTCGATTGATCGGCATCACTATTTTTAGCATAAATGAGAATTTTCAATTTTTGCGATTTTCAGTGTATGTTAGCCCGCGAATTTCTCGAGATTTGGTTGACCGTCTCCGCTCGGCCCTATCATTTCATTTGATCAGGATAACCATTTTTCTCATAAATGAGAATTTATGATTTTCGCAATTTTCGGTGTGTGTTAGCTCTTTATTCACAAAATAATAGCTGCCGAGATGCAAGTCTTTTGATGAAATCTTACATAATGTTGTTAAAACTGTAATATAATCGACGGAAAAAGAGTTCATTAGTGGCACATTATCTTAATGATCATAACTTTTGGCTGGATTATCCATTTTACATGATTTTTTTTAATTTTGTGAATGTTTTTCGAGATCTATCTGGATAAACTGCCGTAAGGCGGTTTGGAGGAGCAAATTTTCTCAAAATATTCCTCTATCGCAGTCATTCAACATATTTCCCAATATGGTTGACAATTTTAATTTAAAAACTGGTTCTAACGACCCACCACAACCGACACCACCATGGCAAGCGACCATGGTAGGCCAGCACTACCACCACCAATCTGTAGCATTGTCTTTATAGCATAAGGATAAGCATAGGTGTTTTCTTTTAAATTTTAGCTCGCTGGGCATTGATCGATGGGTGTTGGATCTCGGCATAGGTCAGTATGTGTCATCCGATGTCGGCCGGTCTATCGATACTGGCATAGTGCGCCTATGTTGCTAACTTTCAAACTTTTCAGTGCGAGTTAGCACACGGATTTCTCGAGATTTGACTGACCTTTTCCGTTCAGGCCCAAATTTTTGTCGTGTGCGGCCTATAAGGCCTGGTGACGAGCGCCCTATCATTTTGATTGATCGACATCACTATTTTTTTCATAAATGAGAATTTACGATTTTCACGATTTTCAGTGTATGTTAGCCCTTAGATTTCTCGAGATTTGATTCACCGTCTCAGTTTGGCCCCAAATTTTTGCTTTGGGCAGCCTACAAGGCCTGGTGACGAGCGCCCTATCATTTCGTTTGATCGGCATCACTATTTTTCGCATAAATGAGAATTTACGATTTTTCCGATTTTCGATGTATGTTAGCCCACAGATTTCTCAAGATTTGATCGACGGTCTACGTTTGGCACTAAATTTTTGCTGTGCACAGCCTACAAGGCCTGGTGACGAGCGCTCTATCATTTCGTTTGATCGGCATTACTATTTTTAGCATAAATTAGAATTTATGATTTTCGCGATTTTCGGTGTATGTTAGCCACGGATTTCTCGAGATTTGATTGATCGTCTCCGTTTGGCCCGAAAATTTTCCTGTGAGCATCCTACAAGGCCTGGTGACGAGCGCTCAATCATTTCGATTGATCGACATCACTATTTTTCACATAAATAAAAATTTACGTTTTTCGTGATTTTCGGTGGATGTTAGCCCGCGGATTTCTCGAGATTCAGTTGATCGTCTCCATTTGACCTAAAATTTTAGCTGCGCGCAGCCTACAAGGCCTGGTGACAAGCGTCCTATCATTTCATTTGATTGGCATAACCATTTTTCGCATAAATGATAATTTACGATTGTCGCAATTTTCGTTGATTGTTAACCCACGGATTTCTCGAGATTTGATTGACCGACTCTGTTCGACCAAATATTATGGATTTGCACAGCCTGTGGGGCCTGGTGACGGGTGCCCTATCCTTTTATTTGATCGGCATCACTATTTTACGCATAAATGAGAATTTACGATTTTCGCAATTTTCGGTGTATGTTAGCCCACGTATTTCTGGAGATTTGATGGACCGTCTTCGTTTGGCCCCAAATTTTTGTTGTGGGCAACCTACAAGGCCTGGTGACGGTCCCCCTATCACTTTATTTGATCGACATAACTAGTTTTGAAATAAGTGAGAATTTACGATTTTCGCAATTTTCGGTGTATGTTAGTCCACGGATTTCTCCAGATCAGATTGACCGCCTCCGTTCACCCAAAAATTTTGGCTTTGCGCAGCATGCGGGGACTGGTGACGGGCGCCCTATCATTTTATTTGATCGGCGTTACTATTTTACGCATAAATGAGAATTCACGATTTTCGCGATTTTCGGTGTATGTTAGCCCACATATTTCTGAAGATTTGATCGACCATCTCCGTTTGTCCCCAAATTTTTATTGTGCGCAGCCTACAAGGCCTGGTGATGGGCGCCCTATCACTTTATTTGATCGGCATAATTATTTTTCTCATAATTGAGAATTTACGATTTTCGCGATTTTCGGTGTATGTTAGCCCACGGATTTCTCGAGATTTTATTGACTGTCTCCGTTCAGTCCCAAATTTTTGATTGTGCTCAGCCTACAAGGCCTGGTGACGAGCGCCCTATGATTTCGTTTGGTCGGCATCACTATTTTTCGCATAAATGAGAATTTACGATTTTCGCGATTTTCGTGTATGTTAGCCCACGAATTTCTCGAGATTTGATTGATCGTCTCCGTTTGGCCCCAAATTTTTGCGGTGGGCAGCCCACAAGGCCTAGTGACGGGCGCCCTATCACTTTATTTGATCGACATAACTATTTTTTGAATAAATGAGAATTTACAATTTTTGCGATTTTCGGAGTATGTTAGCCCACGGATTTCTCGAGATTTGATTGACCGCCTCTGTTCGGCCCCAAATTTTGGCTTTGTGCAGGCTGCGGGGCCTGGTGACGGGCGCCCTATAATTTTATTTGATCCTCGTCACTATTTTTCGTATAAATGCGTATTTACGATTTTTGCGATTTTCGGTGTATGTTAGCCCACGAATTTCTGGAGATTTGATCGACCGTCTCCATTTGGCCTCAAATATTTTTGTGTGCAGCCTAAAAGGCCTGGTGACGGGCGCCCTATCACTTTATTTGATCGGCATAACTATTTTTCTCATAAATAAGCATTTACAATTTTTGCTATTTTCGGTGTATCTTAGCCAACGGATTTCTCGAGATTCGATTCACCGCCTCCGTTTGGCCCCAAATTTTGAATTTGCGCAGCCTGCTGGGCATGGTGATGGGCGCCCTATCGTTTTATTTGATCGGCATCACTATTTTTCTCAAAAATGAGAATTTACGATTTTTGCGATTTTCAGTGTATGTTAGCCCACAGATTTTTGGAGATTTGATCGACCGACTCCGTTCAGCCCTAAATTTTACCTGTGCGCAGCCTGCGAGGCCTAGGGACGGGCACCGTATCACTTTATTTGGTCGGCATAACTATTTTTCTCATAAATAAGAATTTACGATTTTTGTGATTTTCGGTGTATGTTAGCCCACGAATTTCTGGAGATTTGAACGACCGTCTCTGTTTGGCCCAAAATTTTTGCTGTGCAAAGCCTGATGACGGCCGCCCTATCATTTTATTTCATCGGCATCACTATTTTTCTCATAAATGAGAATTTACGATTTCGCGATTTTTGGTGTATGTTAGCCCACTGATTTCTGTAGATTTCATCGACCGTCTACGTTTGGCCCAAATTTTTGATGTGCGCAGCCTACAAAGCCTGGTGACGAGTGCCCTATCACTTTATTTGATCGGCATAACTGTTTTTCTCATAAATGAGAATTTACGATTTTCGTGATTTTCGGTGTATGTTAGCCCACAGATTTCTCGAGATTTGATCGACCGTCTCCGTTTGGCCCCAAATTTTTGTTGTGCGCAGGCTACAAGGCTTGGTGACGGACGCCCTATCACTTTTTTTGATCGGCATAACTATTTTTCTCATAAATGAGAATTTATGATTTTCGCAATTTTCGGTGTATGCTAGGCCACAGATTTCTCGAGATTTAATTGACCGCCTTCGTTCGGCCCCAAATTTTGGCTGTGCGCAGCCTGCGGCGCCTGGTGGCGAGCGCCCTATCATTTTATTTGATCGGCATCACTATTTTTCGCATAAATGAGAATTTACGATTTTCGCGATTTTCGGTGTATGTTAGCCCACGCATTTCTGGAGATTTTATCGACCGTCCCCAGTCAGCCCTAAATTTTTGTTGCGCGCAGCCTACAAGGCCTGGTGACGGGCGCCATATCAGTTTATTTGATCGCCATAACTATTTTTCTCATAAATGAAAATTTACGATTTTCGCAATTTTCAATGTATGTTAGCGCACGAATTTCTCGAGATTTGATTGACCGTCTCCGTTTGGCCCCAAATTTTGGTTGTGCGTAGCCTACAAGGCCTGGTGATGAGCACTCTATCATTTCATTTGATCGACATCACTATTTTTCGCATAAATAAGAATTTACGATTTTCGCGATTTTCGGTGTATGTTAGCCCACAGATTTCTCGAGATTTGATTAATCGTCTTCGTTTGGCCCCAAATTTTTATTGTGCACAGCCTACAAGGCCTTTTGACGAGCGCTCTATCATTTCGATTGATCGGCATCACTATTTTTTGAGTAAATGAGAATTTATGATTTTCGCAATTTTCGGTGTATGTTAGCCCACGAATTTCTCGAGATTTGATTGACAGTCTTCGTTTGGCCCTAAATATTGGATGTGCGCAGCCTAAAAGGCCTGGTGACAAGCGCTCTATCATTTTGATTGATCGGGATCACTATTTTTCGAATAAATGAGAATTTACTATTTTCGCGATTTTCGGTTTATGTTAGCCCACGGATTTCTCGAGATTTGATTGACCGTCTCCGTTTGTCCCCAAATTTTTGCTGTGCACAGCATAAGAGGCCTGCTGACGAGCGCTTTATCATTTTGATTGATTGACATCACTATTTTTCTAATAAATGAGACTTTATGATTTTCGCGATTTTCGGTGTATGTTAGCCCACGGATTTCTGGAGATTTGATTGACCATTTCCGTTTGGCCCCAAATTTTTGCTGCGCACAGCCTACAAGACCTGGTGATGAGCGTTGTATCATTTCAATTAATCCGCATCACTATTTTTCGAATAAATGAGAATTTACGATTTTCACGATTTTTGGTGTATGTTAGCCCATAGATTTCTCGAGATTTTATTGACTGTCTCTGTTCAGCCCAAAATTTTTGTTGTGCGCAGTTTACAAGGCCTTGTGACGAGCGCCCTATCATTTCGTTCGGTATCACTATTTTTCGCATAAATGAGAATTTACGATTTTCGCGATTTTCGATGTATGTTAGCCGACGGATTTCTGGAGATTTGATTGATCATCTCCGTTTGGCCCAAAATTTTTGCTGTGCACAGCATACAAGGCCTGGTGACGAGCGCTCTATCATTTCGATTGATCGGCATCACTATTTTTTGAATAAATGAGAATTTATGATTTTTTCGATTTTCGGTGTATGTTAGCCCACGGATTTTTCGAGATTTGATTGACCGCCTCCTTTCGGCCCCAAATTTTGGCTTTGCGCAGCCTGCGGGGCCTGGAGACGGGCGCCCTATCATTTTATTTGATCGGCATCACTATTTTTCGCATAAATGAGAATTTACGATTTTCGTGATTTTCTGTGTATGTTAGCCCACGGATTTCTGGAGATTTGATCTATTGTCTCCGTTTGGCCCCATATTTTTGCTGTGCGCAGCGTACAAGGCCCGATGACGGGCGCCCTATCACTTTATTTGATCGGCATAACAATTTTTCTCATAAATTAGAATTTATGATTTTTGTGATTTTCGGTGTATGTTAGCGGACGGATTTCTCGATATTTGATTGACCGTCTCCGTTTGGCCCCAAATTTCTGGTGTGTGCAGCCTACAATGCCCGATGACGAGGGCCTATCATTTCGTTTGATCGGCATCACTATTTTTCACATAAATGAGAATTTACGATTTTCACGATTTTCAATGTATGTTAGCCCACGAATTTCTCGAGATTTGTTTGACAGACTCCGTTTGGCCCCAATTTTTGCTGTGGGCAGCCTACAAGGCCTGGTGACGGGTGCCCTATCATTTCGATTGATCGTCATAACTATTTTGCGAATAAATGAGAATTTACGATTTTTGCGATTTTCGGTATATGTTAGCCCACGGATTTCTCAAGATTTGGATGACCGTCTCCGTTTGACCTAAAATTTTAGCTGCGCGCAGCCTACAAGGCCTGGTGACGAGCGCCCTATCATTTCGTTTGATCGGCATCAGTATTTTTTGAATAAATGAGAATTTACGATTTTTTCGATTTTCGGTGTATGTTAGCCCACGATTTCTGGAGATTTGATCGACCGTCTCCGTTTGGCCTAAAATTTTGGCTGTGTGAAGCCTACATGGCCTGGTCAAGGGCGCCCTATCACTTTATTTGATCGGCATAACTATTTTTCTCATAAATGAGAATTTACGTTTTTTGCGATTTTCGGTATACGTTAGCCCACGGATTTCTCGAGATTTGATTGACCGTCTCCGTTTGGCCCCAAATTTTGGTTGTGCGCAGCCTACAAGGCCTGGTGACCAGCGCCCTATTATTTCGTTTGATCGGCATCACTATTTTTTGCATAAATGAGAATTTAAGATTTTCGCAATTTTCGGTGTATGTTAGTCCACGGATTTCTCGATATTTGATTGACCGTCTCCGTTTGGCCTCAAATTTTGGCTGTGCGCAGCCTACAAGGCCTGGTGACGAGCGCCCTATCATTTTCTTTGATCGTCATCACTATTTTTCGAATAAATGAGAATTTTCGATTTTTGCGATTTTCGATGTATGTTAGCCCACGGATTTCTGGAGATTTGATATACCGTCTCCGTTTGACCCTAAATTTTTGCGATGCACAGCCTACAAGGCCTTGTGACGAACTCTCTATCATTTTGATTGATCAGCATCACTATTTTTTGAATAAATGAGAATTTATGATTTTTGCAATTTTCGGTGTATGTTAGCCCACGGATTTCTCAAGATTTGATTGACCGCCTTTGTTCGGCCCCAAATTTTGGTTTTGTGCAGCCTGTGGGGGCTGGTGACGGGTGCCCTATCATTTTATTTGATCGGCATCATTATTTTTCGCATAAATGAGAATTTACGATTTTCACGATTTTCAGTGTATGTTAGCCCACGGATTTCTGGAGATTTGATCGGTTGTCTCCGTTTGGCCCCAAATTTTTGCTGTGGCCAGCCTACAAGGCCTGGTGACGGGCTCCCTATCACTTTATTTGATCGACATTATTATTTTTCGAATATATGAGAATTTACGATTTTCGCGATTTTCGGTGTATTAGCCACGGATTTCTCGAGATTTGATTGACCGCCTCCGTTCGGCCCCAAATTTTTGCTGTGCGCAGCCTTCAAAGCCTGGTGACGAGTACCCTGTCATTTCATTTGATCGGCATCACTATTTTTCGCATAAATGAGAATTTACGATTTTTGTGATTTTCGGTGTATGTTAGCCCACAGATTTCTCAAGATTTGATTGACCGTCTGCGTTTGTACCCAAATTTCTGTTGTGCACAGCCTACAAGGCCTGGTGACGAGTGCTCTATCATTTCGTTTGATCGGCATCACTATTTTTCGCATAAATTAGAATTTACGATTTTCGCGATTTTCGGTGTATGTTAACCCACGGATTTCTCGAGATTTTATTGACCGTCTCCATTTGGCCCCTAATTTTTGCTGTGAGCAGCCTACAAGGCCTGGTGACGAGCGCTCGATCATTTTGATTGATCGGCATTACTATTTTCCGCATAAATAAGAATTTACATTTTTCACGATTTTCGGTGTATGTTAGCCCACGGATTTCTCGAGATTTGATTGACCGTTTACGTTTGGCCTCAAATTTTGGCCGTGCGCAGCCTACACACCCTGGTGACGAGCGCCCCATCACTTTGTTTGATCGGCATAACTATTTTTTGAATAAATGAGAATTTACGATTTTCGCGATTTTCGGTGTATGTTAGCCCACAGATTTTTTGAGATTTGAATGACAATCTCCGTCATGCTACAAATTTTGGCAGTGCGCAGCCTACAAAGCCTAATAAAGAGCGCCCTACCACTTCATTTGATCGTCATAACCTTTTTTCGCATGAATGAGAATTTATGATTTTCGCGATTTTCTGTGTGTGTTAGCCCACGAATTTCTCGAGATTTGATTGACCGTCTCCATTTAGCCCCAAATTTTTGCTGTGCGCAGCCTACGAACCTTGATGACGAGCGCCCTATCATTTTTTTTGATCGGCATCACTATTTTTTGCATAAATGAGAATTTACGATTTTTGCAATTTTCGATGTATGTTAGCCCACTATTTCTCGAGATTTGATTGACCATCTCCATTTGGCCCTAAATTTTAAATGTGCAGCCTAAGAACCTCATTTGATCGGCATCACTATTTTTTGTATAGATGAGAATTTACAATTTTCACGATTTTCGATGTATGTTAGCCCACGGATTTCTCGAGATTTGATTGACCATCTTCGTTTGGCCCCAAATTTTAGTTGTGCGTAGTCTAAGAACCTTGATGACATGCGCTCTATAATTACATTTGATCGGCATAACCATTTTTTGCATAAATGAGAATTTACGATTTTCGCGACTTTCGTTGTGTCTTAGCCCACGGATTTCTAGAGATTTGATCGATCTTCTCGTTCCGTCCCAAATTTTGACCGTGCGCAGCCTATAAACCCTGGTGACGAGCGCCCTATCACTTTATTTGATCGACATAACTTTTTTTCGAATAAATGAGAATTTACAATTTTTGCGATTTTCGATGTATGTTAGCCCACGGATTTCTCGAGATTTGATTGACCGTCTCAGTTTGGCTCCAAATTTTGATTGTGCGCAGCGTACAAGGCCTGGTTACGAGCGCCCTATCATTTCATTTGATCAGCATCACTATTTTCCACATAAATGAGAATTTACAATTTTCGTATTTTTGATGTATGTTAGCCCACGGATTTCTCGAGATTGATTGACCGTCTCTGTTTGACCAAAAATTTTAGCTGCGCGTAGCCTACAAGGCCTGGTGACGAGCACTCTATCATTTCATTTGATCGGCATAACCATTTTTCACATAAATGAGAATTTTAAAATTTTGCAATTTTAGGTGTGTGTTAGATCTTTAATCACAAAATAAGAACTGCCGAGATGCAAGTCTTTTGATGAGATCTTACTTAATGTTATTAAAACTGTAATATAATGACCGAAAAAAGAGTTCATTAGTGGCATATTATCTTAATGATCATAACTTGTGGCTGGATTATCCGTTTTACATGATCTTTTTTCATTTTGTGTATTTTTTCGAGATCTATCTAGAAAAATTGTCACAAGGCGGTTTGGCGGAGCCAATTTTCTCAAAATATGCCTCTATCGCAGTCATTTAATATTTTCCCAATTTGGTTAACAGTTTTAATTTAAAAACTGGTCTTAACGACCCACCACAACCGACACCACTATGGCAAGCCATGGTAGGCCAGCACTACCACCACCAATCTCTAGCATTATCTTTATAGCATAAGGATAAGCATAGGTGTTTTCTTTTAAATTTTCGCTCGATGGGCATTGATCGAGGGGCGTTGGGTCTCGGTATAGGTCAGCATGTGTCATCAATGTCGGCCGGTCTGCCGACACTGGCATAGTGCGCCTATGTTGCTAACTTTCAAACTTTTCGGTGTGTGTTAGCCCACTAATGTCTCGAGATTTGATCGGCCGTCTTCGTTCGGCTCCAAATTTTGGCCGTGCGCAGCCTACAAACCCTGGTGACGAGCACCCTATCACTTTATTTGATCGGCATAACCATTTTATGAATAAATGAGAATTTACGAATTTCGCGATTTTCAGTGTATGTTAGCCAACGGATTTTTTGAGATTTGAATGACAGTCTCCGTTAGTCCCCAAATTTTGGTCGTGCGCAGCCTACAAAGCCTAGTGACGAGCGCCTAACCACTTCATTTGATCGGCATAATCATTTCTCATATAAATGAGAATTTACGATTTTTTCGCGATTTTCGCGATTTTCAGTATATGTTAGCCCACAGATTTCTCGAGATTTGACTGACCGTCTCCGTTCGGCCCCAAATTTTGGCTGTGCGCATCCTACGAACCTTGATGACGAGTGCCCTATAATTTCCTTTGATCGGCATCACAATTTTCACATAGATGAGAATTTACGATTTTCGGTGTATGTTAGCCCACGGATTTCTCGAGATTTGATTGATCATCTCCGTTTGGCCCCAAATTTTTGTTGTGTGCAGCCTACGAACCTTGATGACGAGCGCCCTATAATTACATTTGATCGGCATAACCATTTTTCGTATAAATGAGAATTTACGATTTTCGCAATTTTCGGTGTATGTTAGCCCACAGATTTCTCGAGATTTGATTGATAGTCTCCATTAGGTTGACTCCCGACCTCAATCCCGACCCCGATGCTAAAAAAGACCTTGACCCCCGACTTTGACTCCTGATCTCGACCCTGACCCTCGATTCCTTCTTCGATATAGAAGTTATAGCATTTGTGATATCATGAATTTTGAGTGAATAAAATTTGAAAACTTAACCAATTAAGCTAACCTAGATTTACCCGTATTTTACCCATTAATACTAATATTTCTATGGTTGAATATGGGTTTAAACTCAAATTTTACCCATCTAAAAAGTCACTTACCCAACCCATTAAAATATGAACGGGTTTTCAAAATATGGGCTTATTTTTCCAGCACTATTGTATATAAATGTTGTGAATCTAATTTTCCATCTGAACTTGTTCCTACTCCTTGTTTTATCAAATTGCTCTACTCCTTACCTTATTCATGGAAATGGTTGAGTTTACATACGTTGGAGTTAAGTGTTGGGTGTGAACTAGGAAATGGAAGAAAATAAATTGAAAGGAAGAAAAAGTTGAAAAGTTACTTTGTAAAAAGAACTTTGTCCTACATTGGTAGGGAAAAGGAAAATGTTTATGCTTATATTGAGAAACATATTTTCTAGCTAATAAGGAATTGAGAAGAAAGTCTCTCCTCGCACTATCACCACTCGACTCGGCTTCGGCTTCGAATTTGAATTTGAATTTGGTAAATGACCGATTGATAGATTTTTTAGATAGAATTTATTTAAAATATGAGTAGACTTTTTGTGCAATCTGGTAGAGGACTTGCATTGCACGTGCGTGCCGCAAGTCCTCACCTGCGAAACGCATGTGTCGTACAGAAATTTTTGAAAGGATTCTGCTTGGACTTGCGTTGCACCTGCATGCCGCAACTAAAACCAAAATATTTCCTTTTTCAACGGTAGTTATTCCGAATAGACACCAACTGAACAGGTGTTTTCACACCACTTCACTTCAGTTCTTTAGCTATAAATAAAGGTCTTTTGCCTTCATTTTAGATATAGAATTTTCGAACATGCTACATATTTTTGAACAAATATAATCAAGTCTGTTGTGTGATTTGTTACTATTCTTAGAGTTCGATGAAGTTTTTGGTGTTTGAGGTACTGCCGCACCATCAACAGGTATATACGCTTTATCCTGAAAGGAAGTAGTTCAAAACCTCAGTACAGTAAGGGAATTAAAGTTTTTAAGGACACACAGTGAATTCTATGGTCTCAGATATTTATTCGTTTATCTTTGTTTTGCTAATTTGAACACATGAGGACAATAATATATATTGTTGAAATGAATTGTATAACTCGAAGGATATGATATTGATGATTTTTAAGAAGAACCTATGAAAAGGGCATTAGTTATTAGTTGCTAGACGATTAAGTTAGATTAACGTAAATATGGAAATCTTAATCCAAAAGAAGAACTTCGTAACTACAGCCTAACTCCGTTAATATCCAAGTTGCCTATCTTAAATCTCCACTCCAAATGTTAAGTCTCTTATGAATCATTCTAATGCTATTACTTCAATAATCTCATGGTTCTTATGCTTTTGAGTCTTGTGTTCATGTTCTATGTTATGTGTCATGTCATGGTCATTTTACGAGTTATAAAAAATTCACATGTACTAGTGTCTTCAAAGTTGATTCATTTTTCATGGCATGACATATGCATTGACCTTCGAGCTATAATGGGAGGGGATGATGGGCCAATTGGCTATATGTGTGTGTGTTTATGTCTATTATTGACGTTCTCTATCAGAAGGTCTGTGGGCGATGATGATGTATAGGAAACATAGGTATGTTGAGATGACATTAGTGATGGGATGGATCCGATGTCCATGTTTAATCAAAAGTTTTGAATTTGTATCCCGATAACAAAATAAATTTTGATAGATAATAATTTTTTTTCAAGTGTTTTATACGTTATACGAATATAAATTAGTCGAAGTTTTCTCAAGGATTTTTTATTGGCTTTTGATTCTATTATATTAAAATAACAATTATTTCAATATTTAATGTTTTGATTACAATTTTAATGCAATAATTTTTTAAATTCTTGATTTAAAAAACAATAGTGAGTCATACATTTGTTTCTCTTCAATTGGCTTTAAAAAATGAGCATACTTTATAATGGATTTTCTATTTTTTTTCCCTCTCGAATTATTGAGGGAATCTTTTGAAGAAGAATTTAGTTTTTGTTAGGATGAAAAAGGTTCAAAATAATAATGTAAAATTGTCTTTTTTATAAATTGAAAGGAAGAAAAAGTTGAAAAGTTACTTTGTAAAAAGAACTTTGTCCTACATTGGTAGGGAAAAGGAAAATGTTTATGCTTATATTGAGAAACATATTTTCTAGCTAATAAAGAATTGAGAAGAAAGTCTCTCCTCGCACTATCACCACTCGACTCGGCTTCGGCTTCGAATTTGAATTTGAATTTGGTAAATGACCGATTGATAGATTTTTTAGATAGAATTTATTTAAAATCTGAGTAGACTTTTTGTGCAATCTGGTAGAGGACTTGCATTGCACGTGCGTGCCGCAAGTCCTCACCTGCGAATCGCAGGTGCCGTACAGAAATTTTTGGAAGGATTCTGCTTGGACTTGCGTTGCACCTGCATGCCGCAACTAAAACCAAAATATTTCCTTTTTCAACGGTAGTTATTCCGAATAGACACCAACTGAACAGGTGTTTTCACACCACTTCACTTCAGTTCTTTAGCTATAAATAAAGGTCTTTTGCCTTCATTTTAGATATAGAATTTTCGAACATGCTACATATTTTTGAACAAATATAATCAAGTTTGTTGTGTGATTTGTTACTATTCTTAGAGTTCGATGAAGTTTTTGGTGTTTGAGGTACTGCCGCACCATCAACAGGTATATACGCTTTATCCTGAAAGGAAGTAGTTCAAAACCTCAGTACAGTAAGGGGATTAAATTTTGTAAGGACACACAGTAAATTCTATGGTCTCAGATATTTATTCGTTTATCTTTGTTTTGCTAATTTGAACACATGAGGACAATAATATATATTGTTGAAATGAATTGTATAACTCGAAGGATATGATATTGATGATTTTTAAGAAGAACCTATGAAAAGGGCATTAGTTATTAGCTGCTAGACGATTAAGTTAGATTAACGTAAATATGGAAATCTTAATCCAAAAGAAGAACTTCGTAACTACAGCCTAACTCCGTTAATATCCAAGTTGCCTGTCTTAAATCTCCACTCCAAATGTTAAGTCTCTTATGAATCATTCTAATGCTATTACTTCAATAATCTCATGGTTCTTATGCTTTTGAGTCTTGTGTTCATGTTCATGTTATGTGTCATGTCATGGTCATTTTACGAGTTATAAAAAATTCACATGTACTACTGTCTTCAAAGTTGATTCATTTTTCATGGCATGACATATGCATTGACCTTCGAGCTATAATGGGAGGGGATGATGGGCCTATTGGCTATATGTGTGTGTGTTTATGTGTATTATTGACGTTCTCTATCAGAAGGTCTATGGGCGATGATGATGTATATATGTATTATTCTCGATTCTCACATTAGAAGGCTCCTATATATAGGCATGACGAACTTTTCATGCATTCATTCATACAGGATTACATGTTGTAGAGTTACAGGTTGTCTCATGTTTATCCTATCTTAATAACTTGACTTTAGTTATCCTATTGTACATTTATTGTTTCTTAGCTACATACAGATAAAGGTCTTGATCGCCTTCTGCAACAGGAGCTTTTGAGTTCAACCAACGAGTTGGTATGCTCCTTTCCTTCTGGAGTAGATGTCTAGATTGTTAGTATTGCATTTGCATGAGTTTTGATGTATAGATGAAGAGTAGGCCAGGGCCCTCTCCCCACTATTAGTATTATACTTTTTTTAGATCCTTTGTGGACATAATCATGGGTTGTATAGTTCAATTTATGGCCTTGTCGGCCTTCTGCATTTATCCAATTATGTTGCAGCCTTATTAACTTGTTTTTCTTCTTTATTGTCGAGTTGTGGCCTCGCCGACCCTATATTTACTGTTATTCTGTTGTTGTGACCATGTCCATTATTCTATTGTTCAACAAGTTATGACTGTGATCTTAATGGCCTCAATGTTCCCACTGAAATCAAAGAAGGTTATTATTGTATTATTTATTTGTCCTTTCGATACAAGCAATAAATATATTATTGTCCTTCTATTTATCACTAAATAAAAAGAACATTATTTGTGTCCTAAATTCCCCGTGGGTACTGAAAAGAATATATCATAATTCTCTTAACATGTGACACTAATTAATAATTAAAAATTATTTATGGAATAAATCATGTGACGCTAAGAGGATATTACTATATAATGTGACAAATTATGCATTATTTATGGAATAATAGAAAAGGAATCATTAAAAAATTATGATGACACTTATTAATAATTAAAATTTTAAAAGGCAACATATTTTGTCCAGGAAACATAGGTACGTTGAGATGACATTAGTGATGGGATGGATACGATGATCATGTTTAATCAGAAGTTTTAAATTTATATCTCGATAATAAAATAAATTTTAATAGATAATAATTTTTTCTTAAGTGTTTTATATGTTATACGAATATAAATTAATCGAAGTTTTAGAAGGATTAATAAATATCGAGTTGAAATAAAAAAAATGATATATTAAAACAAAAAAAAAACAATTTGACATTATTATTTTGGACGACCTTTTTCATACCCCTTTTGCTTGAACTATTTATTATCCAATGTCGACCTAAAGAGACTAAATCATTTTCTTAAAATAAAAAATTTAAACTCAAACTCAACAATATTGGGAAAGTAAATTAATATAAAAAATAAAAAATACTTATTTTTCAGAATTCACTTTTTTTCATCTACTATTTAAAAACTTTAATCATAGGGATTTTTTTATTTTTAAAAAAATTGTCCAAACACACTATAAAAATCATGTTATCTTTTACTTAAAAGTCGAAAAGCAAAAGTAAATATCAAATTCTTATTGGCTTTTGATTCTATTATATTAAAATAACAATTATTTCAATATTTAATGTTTTTGATTACAATTTTAATGCAATAATTTTTTAAATTCTTGATTTAAAAAATAATAGTTAGTCATACATTTGTTTCTCTTCAATTGGCTTTAAAAAATGAGCATACTTTATAATGGATTTTCTATTTTTTTTTCCCTCTCGAATTATTGAGGGAATCTTTTGAAGAAGAATTTAGTTTTTGTTAGGATGAAAAAGGTTCAAAATAATAATGTAAAATTGTCTTTTTTTTATTTTAGATCATCAACGGATCTAAATTTATATTACGTAAGACTTATTAAAGAAAAAAAATATTTCATTATCAGAACTCAAACTCAATATTTTTAATTAAAAATGACTAATCATATCAATATATCACTTACATTATCTTAAAGTCACATCTCCAAATTTAAATGAGGTTTAAATCACTAATGTCATCTCAAATTACCTATTTTTCCTAGACAAGATACATTGTCTATTAAATTATTAATTAGTGTCATCCTTTTTTTTTGTAAATTAATTATTTCTTTTTGATTTATACCATAAAGAGTGCATTATTAATTTATTTGTCACCTCTTTTCAACACAATGAAGAAACATAACACATTGATTAATATTCATAGTTAAGAGAATTATATTATATTTTTTTCTTTAACTACCGACAAATTGAGAATTAATTTTAAGTACAATATTCTATATTGCTATTCTCTGTTTGTATTTTATAAGTTGATGGTCTATCGAAAACAGTTTTTCTACATCGGTGGGGATATGGTCTGCTACATACATTATATCCTCCCCAGACCTCACGTTATGGGATTACACAGAATTGTTGTTATTGTTGTTGTTGTTGTTGTATTCTATATTGCTTTTATTACAGGAACAAATTGAGAATATAATGAAAATAGACTTCTAGTCACACTCACCGAGTTCATATCTCAAGTTAATCCCAACTTGTTTGGTTTCAATTGGTAGTTGTATGGGGTTATGACTCATACACGTGATATGACAGAATACAATACACGTGATGATATTTGGCAAGGAATATATATTCAAAGGAAGAAATGATTAACTTCTGCGGAAGTGTTCGAGAGAGTTTGATCCTGATACGTTTTCAGCCACTTCAGATGATCATCTTTGATAGAAGATAGGAACTTATAGCCCGATAACAGTTAGAGTTTTGTATCCCGAATACATTAGAAGACTTCTCGTTGCACTCATCAAATTCATATGTCAAGTAAATTCTAACTTGTTTTAATTCAATTGGTAGTTCAATCCTGAAAAAAACAATTGTTGACCAATTTGTGATCATGGAAATTCAGCCCGAGCCCATTACAAGTTTTAATGGGCTCGCATGGTCTATATTACAAATGGGTTAAGATTGGAAACAATTCATCTTAACCCATGATGAAAGCTAACCCAAAGTTAGCTTATAGAGCAGTCCAAACTTAATTCATTATTATTCGCTTTTCAATCGCAATAATTTAATTCTTTTGTCAATTAAAATTCACTCAAATAAAAAAATTATAAAATATTTCAAAAATTGATCTTTCTAAACTTATTTATAAGATGTTAAAATTAACCTCATAAACTTTAACGTTAAATTTTAAAGTTCTACATATCACGTGTAACTCTTTATAATTTTTTAAAAATTGAGAAATATATAAAATAAATTCATATTAGGACTTAAAAAACAAATTAAGGAAATAGCCTGAATTAAATATATTCCTTTTCCTTTTTTAAAAAAAAGTACAAACAAACACAAAAAAAAAACTTCATCTAATAAAATTTTGGAGGATAATTAACTAGATAACTTTATTTTTCTTTCTAGGAAGAACAATTAGAATTTGATTTGATTAAATATTATAACATAACATTCATATATCATCTATATGAAAATGTTAGATCCACCTTAATTTTAAACTTAAAATTTTGAAACAAATAATAATAAATTACCAAACTGGAAATTAAAGAGACAATAAACACTATTAAAAATTGATGGACTGAGTCGATCCAAAGAATCGTGGAGAAATCGATTCAGTTAATTGATTTTAATTTTTTAATTATTTTTAAAGAAAATCGATTTCACTTGGTGGGATTACACTGGGTGGTGGTGGTTGTTTTAAAGAAAATATATGGATGTCTTTTGGTTTTCGCACAAAAATGCGTAAAAACAATTAAAAAAATTTTTAAACAATACAGTCGCTCGATTTTATTTTTTTATAAAACTGAGGGACTCCATCGATTTTTGAAGCGCAAACTTACAGTTGAAGGGAGTATAAATAAAAATAATGAAAATATTTTATTCAAGAACATGTATGATTGAGTGGTAAAATTATCAAATATCATAATAAATACCTAAATTTAATTCCAATTAACTATATTTTTTAAAAAATGAACTCGTTTTATTAATTTATAAAACCGACCTAAATCAAACGGACGATATACAATTCAGTAGATAAAAAGAACTCAAACTTTTTCATCTTGAAAATTGTATGCCCACATATATCTCTTCAAGAAATAAGTGTCACAAATATTGATTCACCAATTGACTAGCATGCCATGCACGCTTGCACATTTTAAACATTTTTAATGAAATTTCTACTTTTGTCACTGAACAGGCGATTAATCTATTTAGCTTGTTATTGGGACAAAAGAATTAGTATAAAAAAAAAAAAAATGAAAAGCCTCTCTTCCTGTCTCCCTTCATAGGTGTCCATTTTTTTTATATATATGTATTGGACCACAATAATATATATCTCTTGCTTTATATTTTCAACCTTGTCTAACAATTCTATTTCTTCTTTGTATGTGTTGATGTTAATATTATTCTTGGCTTTCTTTACATGCAAGTCCAAAAGATTAAAACCCCAGTTCACCACTAACATCCTCAATATAAGGGCCCATATAGGGAAAGACTCTGGAAGCAAAACACATGTCAACATTTTGTTGGTGTTGATATTTACGTGACACTGTTTAACTTGACACAAAATTTGACAGTGATGGAATCAAAAAATTTATGATTATAAGTCTTTTTTCTTTTCATCATATCCGGACAGAATATATAACATTCTCTTCAAGAGAAAAGTGTCCCACCTGTAAGCTATCTATTCTAACGTGTCTTTGTCTAGCAAGACACGTCTAGTCTTTCCTTTGCTTTCTATCTCAGTAGAAAATTGGAACAGTCTTTGATTCATTGTATTAGTTACGACTATAGCTACTGCTATTTGTATTGGTGTATTGCTTAACAGATCAATCCAGAGAAATTTAGAATGATTTTTTCTTACTGATGATGATCAATCATGATATCTATAGCTTTGCTTTTTTTTTTTTTTTTATGACCTCGCAGATGAATTGAGAGGGATTCGAAACCCTCCGTATCTCTATAAATGCTTTAATTTTCTAGACGACTTTTTCAACCGCTCAACCATCCATCTCCTTCATATTTTGTTCGTCCTATCTATTTGCGCTCTGACATGCTTGTATAGGCTCTTATCTATGTGATTTGCTACGCTTGCATGTTATAAATGTAATTTTCCTTTTTTTTTTTTTTTTTTGAAATAAGAATTTTATGATTTGATTCCCTATATGAACCTCTCATTTTTAAGTGGTTATAAATCAACATTACAAACTGTTGATGGCAAAACATCATTCTAACATAACTGATATATGGTGGATATGTCATATAGAGAGAGAGAGAGAGAGACAAGAGACATTAATTCCATTGAATGTTTGATGGGGAAACATCATTGAACTATCTAATTGTTTTGTTATTTTAGTTCAATGAAAATTATAGTTTCCTAACTTATGTAGTTGTTAATAGGAATTTCTAGATGTCATGTTGCTTTTCTTTTTTTAAAGAAAAACTTGGGTAAAACTAAAAAAAGGTTCGAGCTTCAGGAATGAAGAAATATTTTGTTAAAATAATATTTTCTGATTTTGTTAATTAAAAAATAACCGTTATTATAGAATTTTAATTAAATTATACATGTAAATTCGCTCGTAATTACATGTTAAATTTATAAGTGAGGTGTCATTTAGTGAGCATTTGAAAATAAAAATTGTGAAATTTGAAAAAAGAAAATAGTATATTTGTTTTCAAGTTGAAAATGATATTTAGAAATTGAAGTTGAGTTTGGATATGAATATAAATATAAATTATTTTAAATATTTATTAGTGATTTAGAATAAAAATTATGAAAATAATATTTTGAAAGATTTTAAAATTTAATTTCAAGTTTAATTTCGAAAAATTATAGCAGTTCTACATATATATAAATAATTTTTCAAAAAAAAAAATTCGAGAAAAAATAAAAATTATTCATGATCAAACGGACATCGACATGTGTGTTGTTGTCACATGTTTTCAGAATCATCTTTTTTCCTTGAAAATAATTACAAACATTCAACACCGTTCATTTTCTAATCAATTAATATGATAATATAGATAAGGTTTTAATTAATTGCTAACTTTATAACTTAATAATAAAATTGACCTAACATGAAGATTTCAGTTATATGATATCGTATTTAATAAAAAGCATTTTACTTTTAATATATAAAATTTTACATAAATTTAAATTTAATCAGACTCAATATAAATATTGAATATTAAATTAAAAATTTTAAAAAATTAATTAGACATAATAAAGAATTAAGAAGCACATACGTGCAAGGAAATTAAATGATCTTTAACTTCTTATGATGATTTACAAGTGATTGTGTTACATCATATTTATTTCATATTTGTGAAAAAGACTATGCCATAATAAATTTTTACTAATTGATATATTTATAATATTCGAGAACAATTACTATTAAAAAAATAATTAATTTTATTTTAAGCTTCTAAAATAATAAGTATTTAAAGATAAATATTTGATGTTTTAATTACAACTTTAATGCAATAATTGGTCGAATTATTAATTTTAAAAAAATAAAAGTTAGTCAACATTTGTTTCTCTTCAATTGGTTTTAAAAGAGGGAGCAAACTTTATCTTGGATTTTATAATTTTCTCCTTTCGAATTATTAAGGGAATCTTTTAGAAAACTAATTAATATGCTTTTTAAATACATAAAAATACCATGTGACCTTGAGGACATTGTGACAAAACCAAAGAGGGAGGTGAGGTATATGCAAATTTTATACCTATTTTTATAAAGTAGAGAGATTATTTTTGATAGAACGTGTCAAGAATAGCAAATAAAAAAATTGGAAAAATATATTTTGATGATATTATTGATTTCTCTACATATCCAGACTCCAGTATTAGGGGCGGAGTCAGGTAGGAACGAGGGGTTCATCCAAATCCTCTTTCGTGAAAACTTACATTGATTATACATGGTTAAAATATTTATATATATATATATATATATAAAAGATGTTGAACCCCTTTTGACTTTTTCGTATGTTTACTTCTTCATATTTTGAATCTCATTAGTGAAAATTTTGTCTCTTCCCCTGTTCAGTGTGATCTCAACGTGGTGAAATCTGGAGATGGTGAGGTGTACACAAATCTTACTCTTACCTTTATAAAGTAGAGATATTATTTTTGATAGACTCTCGACTCAAAAATAACAAACAAAAATAATGAAATAATATATTTTGATGACATTACATATTGACTTCTCTACATATCCAATATGATCCTGGGATCACGGGGAGGATACAGTGTACACGAATTTTACCTCTATTTTTATGAAATAAAGATATTATTTTTAATAGATTTTTGGCTCAAAAATAATAAAATAATAAATGAAAATTAATATTTTGATGACATTATTGACTTCTTTGTCTCTTGGTGAACCAACGAATTACAAACATCCACACCAACTTTTCCTGCTTTAATTTGATATGATACATTTAAATAAATATGAAAAAACAATTCTTCTTTTTATCATTGGATCTTGGAGATGACATCATTAATATTAATAAAAGCCAAGAAAAAGTGAATTAAAAATAATTGAATTAATATGATCCAATAATTCATAATAATAATAATAATAATAATAATAATATAATAATAATAATATGGGGATCCCACACTTAGCTTTTTTGTTCCAATAAAGTAAGTATAATATAAGAATCAATAATTGTCATAATAACATATATATGGGAAACTTTGCTGTACATAAACGTGCAATTCTATCTTGAATCTTTTATGGACAATTCAGCATATATTGATAAATATAAAAAATAAAAAATAAAAAATAAAAAAGAAAGAAAGAATATGAAAATCCAATTGAATAACGTTATGTGTTAAAAATCTGTTTTGGCACAGATAAAAAAAAACTTCGATCGATTGTTAATAATATGATTAAGAAAAGATAAAACTCAATAGACTTTATCGGGTTGTCATGAAATGGTGTCTTTTATAGAAACTTGATGGATTTGTAAGAAAATTAACGTACTTTCCACAGTTATTTTTGGTGTAAAAATGTATGTGAACTATAAAAGAATTGACAAACATTCGTCTTTTTCTTTTTTGTCGAATACTAACTAATGAACGTCAATTTTTAAAATGCAAAACTACAGTTAAAGAATATAAATAAAAATAATATAAATATAAATATTAATATTTTATGTTTAAATGATACATAAAAATGGAGTTGGAAGGATTTAAATGAAACAAAATTTAGTTAGAATACGTAATAAAAACAAGGGTTTAAAGGATTCTCTAATCTGAATTGTTTCCATAAAATTATTTTTTAATTACTACTTCCCTTTTATTTTTTATTTTTAAATGTTACACTTTTAGGAAAATTCACATTGGTAAGCGCGGAAAAAATACTTTTAATCAAAAAAAAAATTCATTCATTGTTCGAATTTGAAATCTCATCTATCTCATCAAATTTCATGGTAGAATTTAGAATATTTGTATTTGCTCCAAAGAGGTATAGAAACTCTTTAATTTTATTTTAATCAATTTTAAAGGTTAAAATTAAAAATAAAACAAAAATATAATTATAACTAGCTAGGGATTTCGCGCTCTCTCTCTCTTTTTTAAATTGAAATATTTGTGGTACAAAATATCAAGATGTACCCCCAAGAGCGGCCAAGTTAATTGATCAGGTGTTTTCTTAAGCGGACGGTCACTGATTCAAAACTCTCCACATATTTATCTATTGAGTATGATTTGCGAGCTATTACGTTAAAACGTAATATATTCTATATGCACCAAAAAAATATCAATCACAGCCTAATTTCACGTGCACTAATTGTGGTTACAAAATAATACAAACAAACATTAAATTCTTCAGTTCCTATAAATCTAGAAAGAATATTAGTACAAATTGATATGACAGAATATATATATATATATATATATATATATATATATATATTATATATATATATATATGATTTATTTACATAGTATAATTAACTTTCCCTCAAAAAATATCAATTGACTCCTTTTGAATAAAGATAGTTCTACTCCCGCGTATTTGGTACAATTACGTTAAGGATATATTCATAAGCTGAGACGAATCTAAAATTTTAACTTGCTAACTTCGATTTCATGTAAGGTTCTTATTAGCATATGGAACTCATGGCATCTCCAACATTATGGATTAATTATTTCATATATTATTGAAATTTTAGTATATAATTAATATCACGTATATATTAAATTGCGCATGGAAAAATTAAATTCGGATGAACCCATTACATAGTTAATATTGCATCACTTTATTTTGACTTTTAAGTTATATACGTCACACGTCATTCTAAGAATATTTTATATTATCAAGTCATTCAAAGAATATTTACAGGTAATTACTTCCTTAAAATGTGCAAGGAATTCGTAATCTTAAAAATAAGAAAGGTTACCTGACACACCCGGTAAAATTGAACTGGTAGTATAAAAAATTCTTATACTCACAGTGTATTTTTTTTTATCAAGTAAAAGATACTTACGGTGTATATAGCTAAAACTCCCACTAATTTTTTCATTCAAATTTTTCACCAAAAAATATTAAGTGGTTATTCTCACTAATATCGGTGGAAAAAGAAAAAATAATAGTATTTTTACATGAAAAAATTATGAAGTTTCCCACTACTTCAGTGAGAACCTGTTTCCCACCATGCGTTTTCCCAGTGAACTGGTTCAGTAGGAAATATGTAGAAAATCATGTTTTATAATGCAAATTTCTATTGATTTGCGGTGAAAAAGTTCTCTATTTCTAGTAGTGTCTTTTCTTTTTATCTTTCTTTCTTCTTCTTCTTCTTTTTTTTTTTAAAATAATCTCTCTACCTCTCGAATTACACTCTCCAAACACCGCCTATTAAATTATACTTCCCTGACCCTACTTATGAAACTACACTTGATATTTTTTTTCCCGGTGTAGCCAAAAGTATCGCAAAGAATGTTCAAATTTAGAATAGTAAATAGGGCTTTTAAGGCTGCATTTGCAGTTTCGGACCATCTTGATGTCACAATATGTGGCCGCAGGAATCAAACTTGTGCCTCCTACATGTATATTTGTGCTCACCGTTACCCGTTGAGTTATCGTTCTCTATTGTCTCAAGGGATATTCAAAACGCTATATATATAATGTTATATATATATTGTTATTTCTTCGCGAAAGATGTTTGACTGATTATTTTGGCACCATAGCTTCGCTCCTGCTTTTTTTTCATGGCTACATGACAAAAAATAATGTTGTAGAAGATTCATTTCATTGTGCATATTATCCTGGCATCTTGGAAACCCCCATGTGGAGGTGCACAAGCTAGCTTCTTTTCAAATTATTGAACCTTTTGGAGGTATATTTGGGTACACACTTATCTCAATTTTAATGACAATTAATATTCCTCCAATTTACAAAATGTGTGCTTAATAATATGTGGCATGAATTAATAACTTAATTATACGTGTGATTAATGATTAATGCACATACATCAAAATTGTTAATTAGCTTTTACTAAGATCTATAATTACCTAGAGAAATAATATTATGGATTTTGGATGTTCTATTATCATGTGACAATCATGATAAAGGACGGAACGACGAGGGCGGGTCAGGAAAAGGACTGATAAATTTTTAAAGGAGGCAATACACACATGACATGACTGTAGGTAAATCTTTTTGTCGGAAATCCTTTAATGAGTAAGACGAAATATATATGTAGAATGTATCAAAATACCTTTTAATCTTGTGATTTTAAATATGTCATGTGGACACGAAGATTAACAAGTTGCCAAAAAAGGAAATAAGCATTTTTTTTAAAAAAAAATGAACGGAAAGAAAAGTAAGACAAATAAATTAAAATAAAGGAAGTAATACAAGTTCATATATGGTATACAATGCGCACTTTTGAACTCGACGGTGAATAGCCTAAGGAACAAATCTATGAAATCAATTTACCAAAGCGAATAATACGTGCATGTGAGGAGTTGCGTCTTAAAATTGAATTAGCGACGGATAACTTTTTATTTATTGATAGATTAATTAGTGATGAATTATTAAAAAAAATTGTTAAATGCGGATTATTTAGCATAGATAGTCAATGAATTCTAAAAATGTCCAATGTGTAATAAACTTTAAATATTTTGGAATTTAGTATTCAATCTCTTTATATAATTTATATTATGAAGGTCTATCAAAAAAGCAGAAATGTATTATTATTGTTGTTGTTATATGTTATTTATTATATATATATATACATCGAACAATAAAATTTAATTTAACAAAATGTTCATTTGGATAATATATATTGATGTATTCAACGATGGGTACATGAATTTATGTAGGTATATAGTTATTAAATACCTTAGATGTTTTAACTAATTATTATTCACTAAATTTCATTCCAACGTGAAATTTGCTTTATAAAATATCACGTACTACCCTTTTATCAGTATAAAAGCCTACTAGTGGTTTTCTTTGACTCGCTCTCTGTCACGAGTGTTACAATTTTTTTTTTTTTTTGAGATATTTAATTATCCCTAGAAATATTATTTTTTTTATTTTCTTTTTCTCATAAAAATTTTTGAATACAACTTTCAATTGCTTGATGTCAACTAGACCAATCACAACAAACTTTATTCCTTTTTTCTTTCGTTTTCTTTTTTCGTTTTTATATATATAATTAAAAATAGACTAAAACCTGAATCAGAAAAAACCTGTCTACATAGGACAATTAATCATGTAAATGAATTTTAGTCATAGTTTATTTCCGACATGAATTTATAATATATTTAGAGCCCTTTGATTTAGTTGAAAAAAATTAATTTTTAAAATATAAATATTTAAAATATTTTTTAAGCGTTAAAATTTATTTTATAAATAAGCAGTTATGTATTTCGATAAAAGTGTTGAAACTGAAAAAAAGTTATTGATGTGTTTGATACATAAGTGTTGTTAAGCACTAAATGACTGAAATGCCCTTAAAGTTGTTAACACTATAAAAAGGGAATTTCTATGATATTTATATTTCTAAAAATAATTAAAATTTAAAATAATTTATATTTTTATTTATTTTTAATATAAGTTAATTATTTAAGTTATTTTTAATTTTTAAAATATATAATTTAAATAAAATTAACCAAAATTTTCTTTTACTTTTTATTAGGAGTGTAGTTCTATTTTTTATTTGTAAAATCGAATATAATAATTTAAATGAATTAATACTACCTCGATTCTTTTTTTCTTTTTTTCTTCAGATTTTTAATTATTTTTTTCTAATATGCACAAAAAATTAAATTTTGTCAAAGATTTGAGTGAGGGTATTATTGAAATTAGAAAAATGTTATGGGATGAAAAAGTAAATAGTTCGGTCAAACTTAAATGACTTATAAGCCAAAAAATAAAAACTTGGTATCTACCAACTTTTGGCTTTTAGCTTTTTTAAAGCACTTTTCAACTTTTTTTAAGCAATTTTTGATAAAATCAAACACTACAAAAAATTAAAAAATACTTATAAGATGATCAATAAGATAAACCAAACACCCTCTTAATATCATATGGCGAAGTCGAAAATTTTAATAAGGATATTTAAAAATAATTTTAAAGTTTAATATATATGTATAAAAAGTAATATTTAATTAATATATGTAGTATAGTTTTTCGTTGAAAAATGGTCAGGCGACACGCCGCTGAAGAGTGTTCGACTAACCATCTTTCTGCATACATAGCTACGCCCCTGAATACCACCTAATAAAATTGTTTTCTCCATCAGAAGAATAATATTTTTTTAATTTTATTTTTCATCCGGTGTTTGATATTCATACTGGAGCCCAACTTATTTGATAAATTCACACCGGGTAGGACTTATTGAGAGAAAACGCTCCTACCAAGAATTTTTCAATATTCAGATTTCAAAATCAAAACCTCTAATTAAGGAAGCAACTCCATCCACTGTATCATATCCGTAGAAAAATAATAAATTTGTCTTCTTCATGCTAATTAATCGATTGAGTATTGTGTCAATTAGTAGATTTTAAACAAAATAATAATAATAATAATAATAATAATAATAATAATAATAATAAATAATGATAATAATAATAAATAAATAAAAGGATAGAACTTTTTAGCTGTCTCAATTGTCTTATTTTTCTATCATTAAAAATTTAAAAATCTATTCTCAAGATAGTTGTCAATCTTCAAATATCTCATAACATGCAAATATGTTGCTTAAATATATTTTTTTTTAAATAAAAAAAAATGATTATCTAGATCTCCATATTTTTTGTTTAAATTGAGTAATCTGTGAGAGATGGAGTAGAGGAAATAAACTTGATTTAATAAACAATACACCCTCTCTCACTTTGTGTCTTCTGTTTAGCGAATTCAGAATTTGAATATTATGAATGCGAGTTTATAATTTTGCCGCAATTCATTTAATTTATAGAATTTAAAATTTATTTATTTATGCTTATTCAGTAAAAATATTTAACATATTTACAAGGTCTAAAACGAAGTAAAAATTAGTTTGGAGACTTATGCTAGTTCTCCTCGACTGAAGCGGAATATCTGCAATAATCCAACTGAAATTACTTATCGCTAGAAATTCTCACAAGATGGATGAACTCTCTTGTTTCCACAGCCTAAAAATGCCTTCTATGACGTAGAGATAACTAACATTAGCCGTTGTCTAGACGTACAATCCCAAAATGATTATGATCATATGTTCATATTATACTGAATGTGGTATGAAACTATTATCATAATTGTAGTATAAATTATATCGAAATTACTAATTTCATAATTAAAAATTCAATCAAATATGAGATAAAATAATTTTATATCTTATTCAAGAATTATAAATTCAAATTTTAAATATGATATTCTATTAAGTTTTCTAATCATTTTATATAATTTTTTGACAAAGCAAGTACTTTGATAAATATCCTAGGAAACAATTAATCCTGTAATATGAGAATTATAAAGTGAAAAATTAAATTTTTATCAACAAATAAAATTTAAATATTTAATTAATTGAATTATTAAGATTCTCTGATTGATTCAGATGAGTTGAGAGAAATAATTAATTTCATAATGACAAACTTAAACTTTGACCCCTTTAATTTGTACTTAGTAGATATTTTTCATGTATTCTTAATGAAAAATATTATTAAAAAAAAGAGTTGACTCAACTAGTGACCAACTTAATTTAAATATATATATATATATACTTATTGGATGCCCTAATAATGTCATTTAGGGTCACTTAAAAGAAAGATTAAAAAGAGTCGAATATATGACCTTTTTGTTTACATTTAGATTCATTTTGTTTTACATATATTTATGTAAAGATGAATTTTGTCTTTTCTGAATTATTTTAAGTGAAGTTAGGTTAATATATGTCAACCAAATAAGAATTGATGGTTGAAATTTCTTTATTTTTATTTAGAGATTTTGAGTATGAATTTTTGGAAATGAATAAAAAAATTTATTTGAAGCGTTGTTTCATGAAATGAACTCTATAATGCGTGAATTCAGATTTAATTAAGCTTCAATAATAACTGGACAACGGGTTCGAGTCCCTTAAAATGAAAAGGAAAATCCTATTGGAAGCGTCGTTTCAAGAAATGGATCCTGTAATATGTAAATTCGCACTATCAAAGAATTACTATTTTTTCATTGAAATTTCCCACCGAAAAATATTAAGTGGCTATGCCGATCGATATCGGTGGAAAAAGAAAAAATAAAGCATTTTCACATGAAAAAATCATGAAGTTTCCCACTATGTGTTTTCCTAGTGAATAGGGTCGGTGGAAAATGAATGAAAAAATCATATTTTATAACATAAACTTTTCATTGATTTGCAGTGGGTAAAATCACTATTTCTAGTAGCGTCGATCTAATTAAACTCCAATAGGAATAACCGGACAACGAACGAAAAATTAAAAGAAAAGTTATTATATGCCCCACTATTGCTTATTTAATTTCATTTTGTTTTCTTGCTTTTCCTTTTAGTTAGTTTAAAAAAAAAAGTCTCTTTCATTTTTTGCAATTCTTTAATCTTTACTTTGCCCGAGACATCTTTAAGACCATACGATTAAATGACATTTTAGTATATTTCATGTATCTTTCGTTTAAGATCACGTAAAAAAAACAGAGCGAGTAACAAAATCAGACCCCTAGGCCATTAAAGAAGGCCTTAAGGAGGAAAAAGAAAGTTGGATTCTGATAGTTGAAATTGGTTATATTTTTGGTCAGTTTCACAGTTTTTTTAAAGTAATTACATAAGGGAATGGTCGGTTTTGATGATCAAATCAATTTTAACCTTTTAGATGTGATTATTCAAGAATTAGTTGATAGTTATTTTATTGATTAACTAATTAATTTATTACCTCTAAAATTGATCTTCATGTATTACAACAACAACAACAATAATAAATTCAGTATAATTTCAAAGATGAAGTCTGAAATAAATAAAATATACGCAGATTTTATTCGTACCGCATAGACCCTCGAAAATTGAAAGCAGATAAAATAGGTCAAACCAAATATGCCCATAACTCCATAAGTGATTACATAATAAATATGCCTCAATCCCAAATAAATTTAAAAGGCAGTATGAATTCATAGAGTTCGCCTCGTATATTAACTTTTACATTTGTTATTTAAAATCTAGTCATTTTCTTAAGAAAATAAAACAAACTTCAAATGAAACCATACTTCGTTTTCTTCACCTTCTCTTCTTATTATAAATGAGTCAAACTTCATATCAGAGTCTAAAGTTAGAATTGACAAGTTACAACTCAAAAAATTGAAGTTGGAAACTTTGGATCTTAATTATGTCTAAAGTTTGATTTTAAAATGGCCAAAATTTAAATATATATTATAAATTTCGACTATATTTTAGACAGAGGTCCTTTAACTAACTATTTGTGCACCATCCCTGTGATCTTCATTGTCCATGCAATTTATTTACTTCCGTAATAATAATAATAATAATAATAATAATAATAATATTATGTTCAGTATAAAAATAATAATAATAATAATAATAATTTGATGTATTAAAATTTTTGCTATGCGCGAAATTCAAGAAAGAGTCTGACCATAAAAGTCTATTATACAAACATAATAATAATATATTCAGTATAAATTCATAAATAAAATCTGAGAGAATGGCGTGTCAAGTAAAATATATAAAAAGCCAAGTATTTAACAAAATATTTATTTCCATCTCAATTTAATATAATAAAAAGAAATCAAGCATATGAATCTCAGATAAGATAAATATTCTCATCGTAAACCTTGGAGCTAAAGTAAACTAATTAATATGACTAAAACTTAATCCCAACCTAAATATGTTGCTCAATTTTTGTAGTTATGATCTTATAATATTTTTTATGTGACAATATAATTTTATAAGTAGAATTCGAAAACGTGATGTGTACATAGTCTTACTCTTCCCTATTTTGTGATTAGTTGTTAAAATAAAAAAATTATTTCTAATAAATTCTCGACTATATATCTGTCATGATGAGTCTACTGACCCGATTAATTTAAATTTGTGCCGCATGTATCTCCTCTTTTATCATTCAATTAGTAGCCAAGTTGGACAAGAAAGAAAGAAAAAAGAAGTCTTTATTTTAATTGGTGAGATCAATTAGTTGAAAATTATTCTAGACAACAACAATTTTTGTGTGCAAAATTGTGTCAATTTTGTCTATTTTTGGCCGCCAAATATGAAGCATGTTGTTTATTAAATGACCTCATATTTTAATTTCTACTACTTTTCTTGGATTCTTCCTCTAATTTAAATTATGTCCAAAATCATAGCACTTGATATGAATATGGAGAACAGATACAACTTCTAGGCAATTTCTACTATTTCTATCACATGGAAATATTAATATGTTTATGATTTTCTCTTAATATTAATATGATTTTCTTGGAAACTAAAAAATAAAAAATTAAGAGTATCTTGATTGATATATTCGATATAATTATTTATTTATCTATTTATATATATAGTATAATTTTTCAATGAATCATGTTCAACTGATATTGTTCAGTTAGTGTGACTCTGTTATTAGTGGTGAAATGAAAAGAATTTCTTCATTATTAATTAGATATTCGAGTTCGAGCTCCAAACTAAAATATATCTTAAGGTGCGTTCAATACGAGTTTCAGAAAAATAAGTGGTCTCTTACTTGTTTTCTTGTGTTCTGTACGTAAAGCAAAAAATATCATGCTAAAAATATTTGTATATATTTTAGACAAATACTATAGGAGCCGTAGGGTAGAGGATATGGCGTGGGGTAGTGGAGATAAGGGCAACTGGGTTGGAGGTGAAGGTTAGATATGTTGAAAGGTGGGACCGAGACGATCAATCCGTAATATCTCGTATAAAATTTATTTTTCGCTTTTAATAACCTTTGGCATAAATCTGAGTTTATCGAGATTCAAAATGAATACTGATCTCTGAGTGGAAATAAAAAAAATAGAAAATAAATTTATCTTGTGAAAATGCCAGTAGTTATTTCTATTTTAAAACTAATTAGAGGTGCAGTGGATCTTTCATATGCTTTGGATATTCTCTTCGATTTGCTAATATGTTAACATAATATACATAAAGTTTCTGATATTGTCTTTTCAACCCAAAACAAATTGGAAATAATTACAGTTTTAGTTCCTCAGTTATTAATAATTTTAATTTTTAATTCTTATAATATTTAACTAAATATATTTAATTTTTAATTAGCTAAATTATATGCACTACTAAAAAATTACTATTTTTCACCGAAAAATTTTAAGTGGCTATTCCCACTGATATCGATGGAAAAAAAATAATAGTATTTTCGCATGGAAAAATCATGAAGTTTTCCATTACTTCAGTGAGAATTTGTTTCCCATCATGCGTTTTTTCAGTGAATTGGTTTGATGAAAAATGAGTGGGAAAATCATATTTATAAAATAAATTTTTTATTGATTTGCAGTGCGAAAATTTTTTATTTTTATTTACGATAGTTTTTGTCTTTTTATATATGAAATGTGTTATATTAAAACTATTCTTAGAACTATACTACTCTCATATATATAGAGTAACAATAAAAATTTAACATAATGCATCGATAACTGAAGGGCTTAATGCTTAATATTTCGTTAAATTTGTGAATATCACAATTACGGAAATCAAAAGTGTATTTATCAATTAATTAGAGGTTAAATATACTTAATCAGAAATAATTATTTTACTAAATAAAGGTGATATTTTTTTAAATGAAATAAATTACCATAAGTGAAAGGTGCAAATATGACTAAGATTAGGACCACTAATTGGGTAAATAATTAAAAATTGTTAGGTGAGAAGGTGATTTGTTAACATCTATAATTAATGTTTTACTATAAGTATTACTTCATAATTGGATTATCTTTGATCTTTTTCCCCCCTAAATATATTAAGAAATTAGATAGTGAGTAGATTCTTTTTCTATAAATATAGGAAAACATTAATTAGTACCCTAGTAATTTATTTTAGAAAAAACTCAATTAAGGACAAATAGATAGCCTACCTGTCTAATTATTTTTAATTTATGATAAATATTTTTAATTAATAATTTCGAATATTTGAATAGTCAGAGAAGATGCTTTTTTTGCGATTCAAAAGTATATTCGTTCAAAAAGCTGACAATGACCTTTTTTTCCACTTAAAAATCGTAGAAAGCCAGGAGAAGATATTTACGGCATTATGTGTTTGTATCAAACCAATTCAATTTATCGTGATTAAGTGATAGAAATGTTATTACAAATACATGTCATACATATATTCGTTTGGTGTAATCACTCATGTAGATAAAATTTTACCCTAATATAGTTCCTCAATTTCAACTTATATGATGGTGTTTGATCTGAACGCGGAATATAAAAACTACCGAAATATACTTGAAATTTATAATTTTTAATTAATATATCATAATTTTTTTCTGCGACACAAAAGCATAGTTAAAAGTAAAACAAAATAAGTAAATTTATTTATTTGTTAATATGAAATATGTATTCTTTTTTCATAAGTACACGAATAAATGACATAATACACATAATATTTTATTTCGCCTTTATTTCAACGGGATAGGGTTCGGTGATAATTTAGAGCATCGTGTTTTATTATAAGATTAGCTTTATTCATGTAGTTTTTCGATTTTGATATCTGATGTTTATTATGTTTAGCTTGTTGCACTATATTATTAAGGATACGGTACTACCGTGTTCTTTAGTTGATATGTTCTCTTCGTTACTGCTTTTTCTTTTCATTATTACTTTGATTTGTTTTTATCTAAGTCGAGATTTTTCGAAAACAATCTCTTTACATTTCAAAGACAGGGATAAGATCTTTGTACATTTTGCCTTCTCTAAACTCCACTCCTTTTATTTTATTTTGTATGCAAAAATATACTTCTATTTAAAAGTACTTTTACGTCAAACACCTCATTTTTTTAAATATTTTTAAAAAAAAGCTCCAATTCGCACAACCAAACAAAGAACTCTCACATTTAGGGTCATTTGATACGAGGAATTAGATAAACAAAGTTATCTGATGGATTGGAATATTTCATGAGATTAATTATTTCATCATATATATCGGATAATTTATTCCATCATTATCGTATAAGTAATGAGATATATAATCTCGAGACTAACTAATACTCCTTACCAAATATAAAATTAAATTACTCATATATTTTATTCAAAAATTATTATTTGTTATCTCACGTATCAATCGATCCCTTACAGGATTCAGTTAGTAGGACCCACAGGCAGAGATAAATTCGAGAGTCCTCGTCAGCTAACCCTCTTGTTGTCAGTCAGAATTTTGGCGCTAGTACCAATACTTTTCAATTATTGCAATCTGCCACCAATAGTATTAAGGTACTTCAAGTTTTGTCTAAGTTTTGAAAAATTTTAAAATATTCAATATAATTTCTTAAATAAATTTTTAAGAGGTGGCATATACACGAATTTTGTGAAGATAGGAAAATTGTTGGATAGATTCTCGACTTAAATAAAATATAATAAAATCACGTATAAAAAAAAAATATAGTAATGCAAAAGATATCAACAAACAACAACACATAATTAATATAAAGAAAGTAAAGAAAGCAACAGATAAAAATAAAATCGAAGAATAAGATAGTATATGAGTAATAATAACCATCCTAATAAGGATGATTAGACATCATTCGACTACCTACAAACCTTTTATCTGATCCTCGACCTTTATATCTGATCTTTCTATCTAGGGTTATGTTCTCGATAAGTTATAAGTGTGTGTGTGTTATATCTTATCTAATCACCCCTCCCCAACATGAGCTGAGCTACCTTAGGCGAAGGGTGGTCCTATGTAATACCTTTCGTCGGAAAATTATGTGGTGCACAGAGATTAAATGTTAGTTATTATAAATGTGTATTTAATTTTGCACACTCGTAACACAACTAAGAAGAAATCACCAAATTCCTAGTTTCGCAAACTGCTCCTCAATACTTCTTCTATCTGTCTCTATCTCTTCTCATACACACGATCGTCAATTTTTCACACCTTCTCATTAAAACATCTATACATCTCCTTTTTATATATTCGAATTATCTCAATTTCACCTCCCTCATTTCATCCGTACGAGAGTCCTCCAAAATAATGCACATCAAGAATCCGAAACCAAAGTAAGCCCCCAAAAAATTAACAAATACAGAAATAAATCACTTTATAAAATGAATACAAAAATGAGTTTAACGGACTTATTTAGTCCGTTATGTACTTTTTTTTTAACTCCAAAATTGAACGGTGTGAAAGGGCACATAATGGGCTAATTTAGTCTACTATACAGTTAAATTCTTTTACTTCTTTTTTTTGGGAGATTTTGTCACCTCTTTTTTTATACATTTTTGTAGTTGATGTGACGTATCATTGTAGCGGACAAATTAAATGTGCTATATGTTTTTGGGCCGTATAATTAAAATATTTTATTTACATATTATAAATCACTATTGCAATATATTAGATTAGTTTTTTTTACTTTGCAGAAAAAAATTATGTTTTATTTTAATAAAAAAAAATATTTGATCAATAGGAGTTAAATAAAATATTTCAGAAAATTAGTTGAGAACCACAATATCGATCTCAGTTTCAAATTTCAATAAAGATTAAAAAAAAGTAAATAATTTTTATTTATTTATCTTAATTTTGATGAAAATAATTCCCTAATACTTATTTATGATGGAAGATAATAGTTACCCCGTAAAATTTTGAGTAAGTATTTATTGGAGGGCACTTGAAAATTTCCGACTTTGGCGAAAAATTCAAAGTATTTCACCCTTCTCTCTGCCCTGAAAATAAAAAAATAAAAAAATAAAAATAAAAATTCCGAATTTTAAAATTCATGGTCAATAGACACGTAAAAACTCAAAGTGTTTTACCCTTCTTTCTGTTCTAAAAATAAAAAAATAAACATATTAAAATTTTTTATTTTTAAAATTTATGATCAACAAGCGTGTAATTATATATGAAAATTCAAAATTGCCACTTGTCGCAAATCGTATTTCCATATAGCCATAATTATTTTTTGAAATATTTTATTTAACTCCTATTAATTAAATCTTTCTTTTTTATTAAAATAAAAAAATAATTTCTTTTTTTTTCTACAAAGTAAAAAAGACTAATTTGATATATTACAATAGTGATTTATAATATATTAATAAAATATTTTATTTATACGAAACAAATATATATAGCACATTTTATTTATACCTCACATCAACTATAAAAGTGTACAAAAAAAGAAATGACAAAATCTTTAAAAAAAAAAGAAGTAAAAGAATTTAAATGTATAATGGACTAAATTAGTCCACTATGTATAATGGATTAAATTAATCTACTATATATAATGGACTAATTTAGTCCATTATATGTTCTTTCGCTCTATTCAATTTTAACGTTAAAAGAATATATATATAATGATTTAAATAAATTTGTTAAATTTATTTTTATATTTATTTTATAAAGTAACTTATTTCTATATTTGTTAATTTTTCCGGGCTTACTTTGATTTCTGATTCGCACATCAATCTAAAGATGGTTCGACTTACTAAAGTCACCATTCTTTTTGGACAAATGAAATAAGAAAAGCAAAACAAACACAAATTAGTAGTTAATTTTAATTTGAATTGAATTATAACTTTTTTTAGTATTTCTTTTACAAACCTTCTAAATATGAAATAAGGTTTAAATTTTTTTTTTTTAGTATTTCTTTTACAAACCTTCTAAATATGAAATAAGGTTTTTTTTTACAAATTTTTGGTAAAAAATTAATTTTACAATTATACCCTTGAATCAACCCCCTCCCCCTCCACCCCCATAATTCACCCTACAGTATTCAAATCATAGCCAAATTAATTACTCCGAAAGGGCAAAATAGTCATAAAAATACCACGTTTTGAACTGACCAAATTCTTCACGTCACTGATCAATCAAACCTACTAAGAATCCTAGCTGTTCATACACGTGTCACTCTATAATTGCCTAAAATATCCTGAAGATTCCTCATAACCCCTTAAGATCTCGACACGTGTGAAAACAACAATCCCGTGGTCGTCCGATCACAACAACTCTGTTTCGGGGTAAGAAGACGGTTTTGCCCTTGAACCGACTATAAATTTATGCTAATGGCCTCCGTTCAGAAAGATTGGAGAAAGGAAAAACACCATTGATTCTCTCTTGTTTCTTCTCAATTTTCAGTAAACCCTAAGAAAAAAATCCTCTTTTTTTTTTCTTTCCAATTGTTTGGAGAGGAAATCCAGCTAGGGAATGCAGAGAGATGAGAGGCTTTCGGTTTTCTAATCCCCTTTTGGGTGCCGGAAAAGTTCAAAAATCAGTCGTCGGCGGCAGAAATTGCCACCGGAAACACGTCGAAGACGGGTGAATCAATCGCCCGTTTTCCGCCATTTCCATTTTCTATTAACAGAAACCAACACCCTTTTCGATCTTTAGCCTTTTTTTCAACCCCCAAAAAAAATTCAAAAAAAAAATGGCACCTGAAGAAAAATGTGCAGCTTTGAATGGAAAATACGAACTCGGCCGGCTTTTAGGGCACGGAACATTTGCGAAAGTTTACCATGCACGGAATTTGCAGAATGGTAAAAGCGTCGCCATGAAAGTGGTGGGCAAAGAGAAAGTTATCAAAGTAGGCATGATGGAACAGATCAAGCGAGAAATCTCCGTCATGAAGATGGTGAAGAACCCGAATATAGTCGAGCTCCACGAAGTCATGGCGAGTAAAACTAAGATTTACTTCGCCATGGAGTTCGTTAAAGGAGGCGAGCTTTTCGCGAAGATCGCGAAAGGCCGGCTGAGAGAGGATGTTGCTAGAGGTTACTTCCAGCAACTGATCTCGGCTATTGATTTCTGCCATAGTCGAGGAGTATACCACAGGGATTTAAAGCCTGAAAATTTGTTGTTGGATGAAGAAGGGAATCTAAAAGTTACTGATTTTGGGCTTAGTGCATTTACGCAACATCTAAGACAGGATGGTTTGCTCCACACAACCTGTGGAACTCCTGCTTATGTTGCCCCTGAAGTGATTGGTAAAAAAGGATATGATGGTTCAAAAGCTGATATTTGGTCATGTGGGGTGATTCTTTATGTGTTGTTAGCTGGTTTTTTACCATTTCAAGATGAAAATATCATGTCAATGTATAAAAAGATTTACAGGGGTGATTTCAAATGTCCACCTTGGTTTTCATCAGAAGCTAGGAGGTTGATCATAAAGATGTTGGATCCAAACCCGAATTCAAGAATCACCACTTCGAAGATCATGGATTCGTCCTGGTTCAAGAAGTCAGTACCAAAGACACTGAGGTCCAAGGAGGTGGAGAAGGAGGAAGAGGAATTTGCACTCTCCAAGAATTGTTCAGAAGTTGAGACGATGAACGCTTTCCACATCATTTCGTTATCAGAGGGGTTCGATTTGTCACCACTGTTCGAAGAGAAGAAGAAGGAGGAGAAGGAACAGATGAGATTCGCGACTACTAGGCCAGCAAGCACTGTGATATCGAAGCTAGAGGAGGTAGCAAAGACGACGAATTTCAGTGTGAAAAAGAGTGATTCTTGTGTTAGGTTGCAGGGTCAGGAGTCTGGTAGGAAAGGGAAATTGGGAATTGCTGCAGATATATTTGCTGTGACAAATTCATTTCTTGTTGTGGAAGTGAAAAAAGCTAGTGGTGATACATTGGAATACAATCAATTCTGCAGCAAAGAACTTAGGCCTGCATTGAAGGACATTGTTTGGACATCAACAGCAACAGAGAATTCCATTCTACACTTGGCTTGAAGATAAATAAGGTGTAGATTCAAGAATTCAGATTCAAATTCCCAATCTTGCTTTGGGAATTTTATTAGTTGTTTGTTTCTATTGTTAATGTTTTCATTTTGTTAGTTAGATTATTAGTAATCAGAGGCTGCATTATAATCTCAAGAAAGTTTCTTGAACTGTGAATGTTCTTTTGTGTTTTTTTTGGCAATTTGCATATCCTTTTGGTTGTTGTTCTAAATGTGTGTGCGCTCTTTAATAATGGTTTTTCTGTTTGTTGTGATGTTTCTTTTGCGTGATTCTTTGAATCAAGAATTTGACTGTTTGAATCATTTTTTCTAAATCTTGATGAATAGGGGCAGAGCTAGAAGGCTACGTAGTTACAACAATAATAATGTATTCAGAGTAATTTCACAAGTTGAATTTGAGCTTGTGGAGTCTGGAGAGGTGGTGTGTGCTTTTATTGGGGTGTCAGTTAGAAAGGTTCAACTTATTAATATAAGGAGAGAGAAGAGGACTTTCTAAGAAGGACTCGGGACCTATGAACAGAAGAACACGATGAAATGAAGAAGAATGGACTAGAGGCATGGAGGAAGGATTGTTAAACTTGATTACTTTACTGACTTGAGGTTCTTTCTCTTAAGTGGTATACATACACCCCGCAGTCCCGCACGCACACTCACTATATCTATATACGTCTAATTTTCTTACTCCTATTTTGCAAAAAAAAAAAAAAAAAACAAATAAATTGTCTCTGATAGACTCTTAACTCAAGATACAAATACTTTTTTTTGATAGATCTCTGTCTAAGGACGAGGTTATGAAAGTGACAAGATTTCATTCATAAATATTCAATTATTAACCCCAATCTAAAATTTATAACCCATAAATATAAAAACCCCTTTGCAAAAAGTGTTGGTTAGCCCAACTAGAACTCTTCTATGGTAGGCAAATGACCCATATAATTCAACATATCATATTGTCTCCTTTGTGATGTTGAGAGGTGCAATGAACTTGTTTAGTTTTGGTATTGCCCACCAATGTGATAGTTAAAGAAATTAGAAATAATATATATATTTTAGGATAAGGAATTTAAATCATAAAAGATAAAATTATTGTGGGGCTGGTGTGTAGTGTGTTTTGTGTGGGGGTGGGATAACTCAGGGATCAAAACCGCAATATAATAATAACTTAAGGACTAAAAACACTATTTTTCCTTTAATTATTATCTTAAAGTTACTTTTACTCATGTATTATAAATATATTTTTCTTATTATGCATATATTGGTGACAAGAGTTAATAATGTTTTATACAATTAATCAAATATTGTACATACAATTTATGGAAAAAACTTTATATTAAGATCATTTTTTTTAATATGATAAACCAAATTAAATGTTAAATAATTGAAAATTCAAAGGAATTGAAATTTCTTTTTATAATATTTTGATGATATTTTTAAAGAATTCGAACAATATATAGTATGTAATATTTAATACCTTTCTTAATCTCAATTAATTAGTCAAATTAGAATGGATCATCAAGTAATTTGGTCAATGAAGAAATATGGGAGATGTAGATTTAGATCTATATGGAGATTAAAATTACATAAAATGAGTCAACTTTATTTTATTAATATAGATAAACATCATGTGCATGAAATAGGCATCAATTGGGATTAAAGTTGCATCATTACACTCAAAATGTTAAAATAAATATAGTTCAAATCTCAACAAATGTTCTTTGAAATCTTTTTATCATGTGATTTGAAGAAAAAAAAAAAAGAAAGGAGAATTTCATAAGAGTTATTTAACGTTCGTCTTTGCAATATATAGTGAGATTTTGTTGTTTTTAAAATGTAGAAGCTTATTCTTTCGATATATAACAATGTACAACGTATTCACGCGTATGCAATATCTAATTCTAATTGAAATCGTGCTAATATAATATTTAATTTTAACTGTATGTATATGTATATGTTTTTAAAGAATAAGCTGGATGTATGAGTATGTATGTGAAGACATCATGTGGCCAACTAGATCCAACGTATGTGTTTTCAAACTGTATGTGCAGACTAACTGTATGTGAAGGATATATATAGTGTATGTTAGTTCTATCTATGGGGAACTGACACCTAAAAATATGTGCTATATGCATGTCATAGATATATGTAAGATATTTATTATCGTCTTTATTGAGAAAGTACTCACTGTTAGGATATTTAGAAAAATAAATATGTGTTAATTGTATATCTATTATAAAAGTACGTAATATCACTATATTTTGTAATTTTTTTAAAATACTACTATAAAAAGTAATAATAAAATTGAAATCGCAACATCAAATATAATCATACTCTTTTTTTTTTTTTCGCTGATCGATAAATTCATTCTATTCTTATTAAATGAAACATAATTCTTATTTCCTATCATATCATGTATAAAATAATTCTAAGTATATAAATTTCAAATATAAACTATAGCAATATAGCAAAAAGAAAAAAAATTTAGTATTAAATTCTGCATAACTTAAATGTAGGAGATTAAAGATTGCATAAGTAATACATAATTTTGTATAAAAATTAAAATTTTCTTATACTCTAAACAAATGGCAGGAGTCTTTTGGTTCAAAATAAAGTTTATTCATAATTATAATTATGGGATATAATTAAGATTATAACCAGGATAGATAATCTTACACTACTAGAAATAGAGATTTTTTTCACCGCAAATTAGTGGAAAATTTATATTATAAGAAATGATTTTCCCACTCATTTCCCACCGAACTTGTTCACTAGAAAAACGCATGGTGGGAAATAGTTTTCCACTGAAATAGTGTGAAATTCCATGATTTTTTCATATGAAAACACTATTATTTTTTTCTTTTCCCACCGATAATCAGTGAGAATAGTCACTTAATATTTTTCAGTAGAAAATCAATGGAAAAATATAACTTTTTAGTTGTGTTACTTTTTATATGGAAATGAAATGAAATGTTGGAATTAATTTTATTCAGATTTTTATTAATACCTACAATTAAATATTGGACAAATTTAATTTTAAATTTTATAATGTAATAACCTCCCTCCCTACTCCTTATAACCAAACGACTCCTTAGCCAAAAAATATGACCCAATTTTTTAATTTTAATTTTATTTTTTTAAAAGGAAAAAGATAAAATATCCTTAAGATTATCATATTCTTATCTACATGTGATTTCTTTTGTTTCCCTTCAAATTTTTGCTATCTGCATTGTGATTCAACTAATTCATATCGCATCGGAAAATTCCACTGTGCTGAGTAAATCAACTTCTATCAAAGTCGACTTTATATTTAAAATTTAAATTTAAAATTTTTGATCAAGAATAACAAAGTACTTATCACTTTACTATCACATTTGTTGGAATTTCCAAAACGTTCACAATTTTATTTTACTTTTTAAATTTCAAATAAAATCCAAATGGGCTCTCGTGAGTATTCGTTTAATGTATTGTTGGTGTGTATTTTTGAACGGGTATTACTTGTTGTTTTGATATTATATGTTGTCTCTCCACATGAACCTGGTGCTGGAAGCTGCACAGAGTCTTTCGGGGAACCTTGCTACTCTGGTTGAGGAAATCCCAGTATTTGTTTTGAGAAAGACCTCACTCGCACGTGATCTTTATTATCGAATGATATGGGAGACAGTCAAAGCATCAGTCTCCGCATCAACAGAAGAAAGGGACTGACCGATCGCCGTTCAAGAGAGATCCCGAAGGCTCGCACTTTTTTATGCTGCTATTATTTCTATCAGAAATAATTTCTTTACTCTCTCCAAATTTCACTTGATGAGATTACACCGCGTTGTTGTTTGCTCTCATGAGTATTCCCTTTTGTCCTTCTACTATAAAGTACCAAATTTGTTTTTTCTTTTACTATTGTTAGCTGTCTTTCTATGGAGTGACTTGTGTGTTCTCAAGGAAAAAGATTAAAAAATTTCATGGTAAAAGCATTTTGCTTTTTCTACTTTCCTTATAAAATAAAATAAATAAATAAACATAAAAAGAGAAAATGGAGAACAAAGAAAGACCACTTTCTAAATTATTTTCCTCCAAAAAGATTAAATGAAAATATATCCATCTTATTTTATGAAGCATTTTGAGTTTAATTCACTATGTGATTAAAAGATTACGAGTTTGAGCTGTGAGAATAATAGCTTGCAGAAATGTAGGATAAGGTTGTGTACAATAGATCCTTGTGGTCCGATTATTCTCCAAACCTCCACCTATAGAGAGAGTTTATTGCACCCGGTTATCCTTTTTTAATTAATTTTTTTAATTTTAATATAAGCAATCCCGAGATTTACGCAATAAGTCGACCAAGATGTCTTTCTCCAAAGCTCTTTCCAAAGTCCTTTAAGAAAATCAAGGTTAAAATTGCTAATAACGATTTATCCAAATTTATCTAGAATATAAATTCAACAACGTGTTTTATACTAAACTCGTATATCTAATTTTTAATCCAATGAATCAAGACATTAATTTATCAATGTATCCACAAGATAATATCGTTATCATCTTATTCCCGTATTATAATCCATACATTATAATTAAGTATAACTTGTTTAATTACGAACCAAATGTTCAATAAGGTTTAAGCCTCAATATATATATATATATATAAGACTGTCGTGATAAAGTGCAGGTCACAGAAAAATACTGATAGATTCTTAAGTTATAAAGCTTTTGTGAAAAAAGTGCACATGAAACTTTAAGTGAATTTTATATTAAAATAATAAAATAAAATAAATTTTTTATAAAATATATATAACACAAATTCACGTGACACACGAAAGATGGAATTTTATCATTATCTATCTACATGTTGTGAGGCCTAAAAGTTAAAAGAAGACTTGAGAGACATGATCTATATATTGTGGTCCATGACCATGGAAAGAAACTAATCAATCAAACATTTTATATATATATATACACACACACACACATACATCCCTAGCTAGAGCTAGTTATAGGGCAACCAGCCAAATTCTACCCCTAGTGATGTCAAAAGTGAGTATTGTCATTTTCACAAATCAGACTGTACCACTGCTAGAATAACAAGTGGCACTAGTACCTTGTCGAAAACACGATAACGGGAATTGAATTTTATGAGATCAATAGTTCAATAATAGAACCACTAATATCGAAGCTTCAGGATTGAAATTGAGCGTTAGGAGGTCGGTAGCTTAATAGTAAAATCACTAGTATCTAGTTGAAATTTGAATACAGAAATTGAACTTTGCGAAGTCGGTAGCTCAGTAGTGGATTACTAGTATTGAGTTGAAACTTGAGGACATGAATTGAACTTTATGAAGTCGATAGCTTAATAGTAGAATTAGTATTTATAGAATTAACTTGAATACAGAAATTTTACTTTGCGTAGTCGGTAGCTCAGTACTGAACTACTAGTATTGAGTTGAAACTTGAGGATATGAATTGAACTTTATGAAGTCGGTAGCTTAATAGTAGAACTAATATTTATAGAATTAACTTGAATACATAAATTTTACTTTGCGAAGTCGGTAGCTCAGTAGTGAACTACTAGTATTGAGTTGAAACTTGAGGACATGAATTGAACTTTATGAGGTCGGTAGCATAATAGTAGAACTAGTATGAACACTTGAATATAAAAATTTTACTCTGCAAAGTTGATAACTCGATAATAAAATTACTAAGTATCGAGTTGAAATTTGAAGACATAATATGAACTTTATGAAATTGATAGCTTAATCATAAAGCGTGTGATTGTTAATCAATTGCTTGTAAGTTTAAATTCTATTAAAGAGATATGATTGATTTTTTTTTAATTCAGAATACCATATAATATAATATAATATAATATAATATAATATAATATAATATAATATAATATAATATAATTGAATTAATTTATTAGACTGTTGAAAATGACAATCTAATTAAGGAGACAAAGAATCTCCATTATTATACTTATTCGAAAAAACAATGATACCTTGTACTTTTTATAGAAAACATGACGTTTACATTTAATCATTTTCATTGGACTTTAAAAAAATTGAAAATATTCACACAATTAAAGATACAATCTATGATAAAAATATATTTGAATTTTTTTTTTCACGAGTTTCATATTTTTTAACTGTCTCTTAATATCTATGTATTAAAACACACTTGGTTGAGTAGATGATGATATTTCAGGTAGGAAAAAAGAACAACTGAAAGTTGACCTAGTCAGATTCGAAATGCGTTTTAATATATAGATGGTGACAATTCGGATAGCAAAAAGAAAAACTGATAGTTAAAGCATAAATCTGCAAAAATAAATATTTTTAACCAACAAAATACATATCCATCGTAATTTCACAATTATTTTTGATCATTAACTCTTGAATTAAGTAAACTTCTTTTGTGGTCAATATTCTTCAATTTTGGTGAGATACTTAGATCAGATGTGACTATTTTTATTTATAAATATATTATGAGCTTAAGTTTATTATTAACTTTCAATTATTTAAATTAATGTATTTTTTTTTTGGAGTATTATTTCTGAGTTTTTTGTTTAAATGAATGTTTCAGGTTTAATTCAAAGCTAATCAGAATTTTAATAATTAAGAAAGAAAATGATTGAATTATAGAATTGAGTTTGACAATTTCCAGCTTAAACTATGCATGATGATGTAATGTTGTAATTAAATATCTTCACTATATTTTGTTTTTCGTTATTCGGTGTTCGATATTTATATTAAAATTTTCATTAATTCGAATCACACCGCGTGTTGCAGAATTCATTATAAACTTATAATGACATCGCTCCCAATGGCCCCCATCCCATGTTGGTAATATCTTCACTATGTTGGTACTAAATGTAATTACTAATATAGTTTTAATTATAAAAAAAAATCAAAATTTAGAAGAAAATATTAAATTTACACCACAAATTACCACCCATTAATGAATTTACCTAAACATAATAATCCAACGGTGGTTATTGTCTTTTTGAAAAGGCATGATAAGGAATTGGGAGGTCCTTTGACGATGTTTGGAGTCTGAAGGTGTAACTGTGACGTACATTAAGGTTATCAATAATAGGTACAATGGAATCAAAACTCATATTAGAACAGTAATAAAATTATTCGGAACACTTTTCGATTTTGATGGAATTGCATCAGTAATCAAACATTAACTTTTTTCTGTTAATTACTCTAGTGACGAACGAATTAACACGATATATTTAAATAAGAGTATTGTGGTAAAGTTGACCTCACCTTCCACTTTCCCAATTGCTAGAAAACACAATGCTCACATCAAATTGAAGGAAGTTTGAGCATATTGAAAATTATAACAATCCATGTCACAAAAAAGGCAAAACTTCTTCTACTTAACTATTGTTCAAGTAAGAAAAATGAACTAACTCATAATTGAGGCGTATTTCAATAAATATTTAATATTTAGTGATACCTCAAATAAAAAATTCAGCATACCTAATAATTCAGAGGGGATTTGATTGATATATGAAATTTAAAAAATCGTAATACCTTGTACAAGGATCATGCTAATCTTCTCTGTATCGTTCCAAATTAGCTCAATACAATCTTCGGACAAAATGGCGGATTGATTGAGAAAAAAATTTGAACCATATCTCAATTTGTGCATGTCACACTGTGGCCACAAACCTTCTCCATATCATTCCAATTTTATAAGTTGTCCCCAACTTCCGCCATATTAAGAGAACAAAGCTTCATTCAGCAAGCGATGAGGGAGAAATAGATTGCTTGTTGGGTTTCTTTTGCGGATATGGGCCTGGATTTAACCATGATGGGCCGGTCGGTATGAGTCTATTTTTACTGTACTTTTCTGATTATAGGAAAACCTTCAGCCAACTCACGGACTCTACAAAAAATGGATTCATAGAAGATAAAGACCAAACATTGAGCCAAGAAGCAACATGAAAGCAATTTTGATTTCTTAACAATTGCCAAAATCTGCAAATAATTACAAATTCATAAGATGATCAAATTTGACACTAACTTAATTGCAAGCATATATGTGTACACATATCCTAAAAAAGGCCTTTGCACAAAAAGACATTCAAGTTCCATCACACAAGATTCCCGGTTATCTAGATCCTCATTTTCTGTTCTATCTTTTTTTACACTCAATTTTATAATAAGTTTAACAAGCACAATCAGGCCTTGCGCACTCCCTCCCCCCAAAGAAAGAACATTTGTGCGTCAGTGATATGAACAAGTGACACTTATAAAATCTGCTGCAAATGTGGATAAAACACCTATTATACCAATTTGCAAAAATAGAAGACACGACCAAGAACAGACAGTAAGAATTCCCAAAAATATGTGTGGCATAGAAACTTTTAGCTCAAGAAATAGGATAAAAGCTCTCTATATTTGTATAAGATCACTTATGCAGAGCAAGGAGGATCATACCCTGTAATATAATCCAATTAGACTCCATGGCACCTTCAACAAATTTGCTCTGGCTACAAGTACTTAACACCGAATTATCAGTATAGACTTCGACAGTTATCAAATCAAATACTAAAACCACAATAAACTGGAAGAACTATGTTCCTCTTGGTCTTTTGTTCACAACATTTTGACAGAAAAACTTAGTTCCTTTGGAATATGATGATACCTCCTTTCCTAATGAAAATCCAATTTAAACCGCCACCTAGAAAACTACACGGTGATACATGATCAACATCTACCAGAATAGACCAAGATCAACAAAATTTACAAACTTGAGACAGTCATTTAAGAATGTGATAGCACAACCTAATAGCAAAATTAGGGAAAACACATGAATCTCTGTCCAATTTCGAAGAACCACAAGACGATATGCATAACCATGGAGCATTCCCATCTGACATAGTTAGATCAAAGCAAAATGAAGACACTAATCAAAGCTTATGCACACTTAAATCATATTGTATAATCACTTCATCCTGTTCATTTCCAATTAATCAGACAAAATTTAGGTTTGCAAAAGTAATTAACAGAGATTGCTTTCATTACTTTGATTTTCACAGCATCAAATAACACAGATATTCTTCCACAGCTATACACTTCTGTTTAAATGTTAATTTCATGCCCAATTCCAGAAACCATTTGATTGACATGTATGAAATTTGACCTAAATCTTCCAAGCCCAAAACAAAAAACGGATCAAATACAATCTTCACAGTGACACTTACTAAAGTTCATAATGCTAAAGTCAATATTTCTAAAGCAAGAAGCTTTAAACATACATATAAACAGAACCAAACGAAAATGGAGACTGACATCAGGTTAGAGATTTGAACTGAATAGAACGAGCGAAAAAGAAAAAGAAAAACCTAAGAAAATTGGGGGAAAGAATAAAGCACCGGAGCATCACCGGCGACGATCGGACAAAAAAATTTGGACCATTTCTCGATTTGTGCGTGTCATCCTTGCGCAGGGGCCATGCTAATCTTCTCTGTATCGTTCCAATTTTATCGGATGTCCCCGAAGGGACGATCTCACCTCCCACTCTTCCGCTATATTAAGAGAACAAAGCTTCATTCAGCAAGCGATGAGGGAGAAATAGATTGCTTGTTTTTCTTTTGCGGATATGGGCCTGGATTTAACCATGATGGGCCGGCCTTATTTCACTTGATTGGACAAAATTCTTCTCAGGACTATTTACTGAGAATATTTCAATCTTCTTCTCCAGATTAAGAGATGCATCTATTTGTTTGATTGTTTGTTTTTATTTTTTCCCTATCAATTTGATTCTTTTTTTAAAGAAAAAAAAATAGAGCGGATCGCCAAAAAAATTTCAGTTTTTGCGAGTTTCATATTTAAAATATTTGGTGTGAGAGTTTCTTATCTGAACTATCACAAATTGCTTATCAAAACACACCTCAACTAGTATCTAATGGTGCGTATATTATACTCTATTGTTTTGTTTAAAAATGGTGCTAAGCGGTACTCCACGTGGATAATTAAAGGAATTAATTGAACTTCTTTTAAAGAAATATTCACACCTGATATCACCTTTTACGATCGAAATTTTCACCTAAACTATCAAGTGTTTATGTTTCCTACATGAACTATTACCAACTATTTATCAAAACACGCCTCGAAATTAATGTATGAGTTATCATGTGGATGAAATTTTATGGGCAAATTAAGTTATAACGCGCCTAGAAGCGTTTGTAAGCAAACACTTGGTCTAGTTAGCTTTGAGGTGTGTTTTAATAAACATTTGGTAATAGTTTAGATAAGAAACTCACACATATGAAACTCGCAAAAACGTGATATTTCAAGTGTATTTTTTCATTATTCACTCAAAACAAAAAAGAAGCTCGTTTTATGTTTTGTTTAGTTAATACATTGAAATATTTTTAATATTGTGCTTTGACACTAGATGCAATATGATATGATAATTAGTGGTCAGTGAAGTAAATTGAGAATCATAAGGTCTAGGTTTAAATTTCAGCAGAAGCAAAAATACAAAGTAATTTTTTTTCATCTGTTCAAATCTTGATAAACACAAACCGATACTAATACTGTTAGGAGATAAATAGTGTCCCATAAAATAATTCAAGATACATATAAGTTGAACGACACGTATATATAAAACGCACATGTTGTTGATATTGTCATATCTATGATCAAATGTTCCTTACGGCCAAAGTCGTAACAAACTACTAGAATATAGAAAACTAGATAATGTACAATGAGGCGTTTGTAGTCCAACGGTTAGGATAATTGCCTTCCAAGCAATTGACCCGGGTTCGACTCCCGGCAAATGCATTATAAACATTTTCAATTTTGCAGATTTTTTTTTTCTAGAGAAAGAAAAAGAGTTCAGATAGGAAATTTGCGCACCTAATAGTTCAGATAGGAAAAAAGTTTATGCCATTTTTCAATTACACGTGTTATTTTTGTGCGTGGGTCATGCTTTGTTGCCGATGGGGGAGAACGGCTTATTCTGTTTTTTTTCCGGCATGGACCTGGGCTGCTGTATCTACTTCTCGTTCCATCTAAACAAGCCCAGATGTGTATGGACTTAATCGTAATGGGCTGGCCTTCTGATTTCACTTGATTGGACCAACTACTTGGGAGTATTTTGTTGTCCTTCCAGATTAAAACTAAAAACCAAAATTGTTTATTTTCGGGAGATTTTGCATAAATGATATATTTTTTAGTGTTGTCATGTTTTCTATCGTATTTTGTCATGATTTTTTTTTTCGATCTATTTTGATGTGTTTTTTCTCGAACCGAGGGTCTATTAGAGACAATCTTTCTACCTCCCAAGATAGAGATAAGATCTGCGAACACTCTACCCTCGCCAGACCCCACTTGTGAGATTACACTGAATATATTATTGTTGTTGTTGTTGATATATTTTTTGAGATTTTACCGAGTATAGTTGTTCATCCAAATAATAGTCAACAAATATATATTTGTATACATAATACTATAGATTTTGTATATAAGCTAGCGGTAGTAATTATTTTTGGCTAAGGAGGGGGGGCAAATATATAAAGGAAAAATCTATATTTTTTCGCGCTGGATCGCTGGTATGTAAATTTGTCCTTGCTTTTGATATTTATGTAAAAATAACATTTTTAAGTTTGATGAAAAAAATTTTGAACTAAAATGCCGTTGAGTTGAGTAGCAGAAATGGTAAAGTGATGTGACAAATATGACATGTAAGTCGTGACAAATATGACATGTAAGTCATGAAAAATCGATAGAATTTCATGTTAAAATCAACCTAAATGTCTTTTTGGAAAACTCACAAACTATGTTGAAATGCATAAGTTTGTGCTCATTCAATTGTTGATTATTTGTGTTAATGTTCAACAAAGTGTTTTCGAATTCGAAATTCTATTTTCTATTATTCAAAATTGAAGAAAAGTCTATATTTTTTGTTTCGTCTTGAGTATAACGCGGTTGCCTTCTGAGTTCACCTCATTCTGTTTTGAAATAGATTACAACACCAAATTTCACATCTAAAAACCTAGTTTCTTTTTGTTTGAGCTATTATTTTTTTAATTATAAGAAATATTACATAAATTGAAACGAAAACGATACACCTCTCCTTTCGAAAAATTAATTAGTAACATATTGTGTATGCTTGCCATTTGGTGTATAGCCCCAAGTGCAACCATATTCTTGAAATTGAGCCATTTTAGTATAGTCCTACAACTTTGATAAATTACCTAAACACATAAACTAAATACAACAAATTGAAGTTAATTATATAAATTGTTTGTTGTTTATGTTGCTCTATTTAAGCTCGTAATTAATATTGCTTGAATCGGGTTAGCACACCCAATGAGGCACTTTAATTTCCATGCTTTTGTGCTTGATTTTCTATTCGATATTCAGTATTTATATTGAACTCGGTTAGATTCAAATTCGTGCATTGCAAAATTAATTTTTAGAGACAACACTTTCAATAGAATACTTCAGTTTCCATGCTGTTCTGAGGGTCAACATGAAGATTTAACAAATAAACAAATCAGCACTATTATAGTAGTTGGAAACTTCAACAAAAGGATGAAAAATATGAAAACACCAAATGAAATTTACTCTTTCTAAATCACTAGTACTTACGTAATATTGTAGAAATATTTGATTCCACGTGTCCACTGAACAGTTTTAAAATAGCACGATGAGTGAATATCGATTTCACGTGTCTACTAAACAGTTCTGAAATAGCACGACGAGTGAATGAAAACGTTATAATTAGCAATAGAAAAAAAAGCATTTTCAATCATAATAATATTATTAAATTATTCAACTAAATTACATAACTTACCCTCTAAATTCACAAAATATGTTTAAATCAAGATCAAAGCTCCTCAGATTTGTGATTTAAACCCCGTTGAGTGTTATATATTTTAATCTATTTATCTAGATAAATAATTATTTTATTTAATCAGTGTAACATTCGAATAATTGAAAGGATATAATTACAGTCTTCAGTTCTCAATTGGATAAAGAATCGGTGATAATTATATATAACTAATGAAACACCATATGACATAAACTTCTTTCTTTTCTGAATTTTTAATATTTATTCATATACATATATTTGTCACACATCAAGATTTATCTATATATATATATATATATATATATATATATATATATTCACCTTTATTTTTTATTTTAATGTCGAGGGTTTTATCAAAAATAATCTCTCTATCTTCCAAGGTAGAGGTAGATTTGCATATATATATATATATATATATACACACACACACTCTACCTTTTTAATCTCCACTTATAAAATTACAATGAATATATTATTATATAATTAAATTTTATTCAAGATAAAGTTGATCAAATTATGTAACTATTCTTATTCAATCGTGTACATGACATTGATAATTAACCATAATTACCTATTTACCTAATATAAATAAAAATATTTTATAATTATTATACTGTATAATTATTATGCTAATAATTACACAGCTTAATAACTAGATTAGATAATTATATTTAATATTTTATTTAAAAATGAAATAGAGAAACATCAACCATACTAACCAGGGAAATTACTCAAATATAAATTCAACTTGCAAAAATTCCACTGCATTTGGAAAGCTTGAAAATGGGATGTTACTATTGGATCAAACATATAGGTTTAAGGCATTCAGTTAAAGATTTTTTTCTGTGTCGAATTCAAGATTTAAATTTTGTGGGTTTATAATATCACTGAATTCACCAACCATTTGAGTTATTCGGAATGAAATTTAGAATTTGTACAAATTTGATAGATTTCTTAATACATATACAGAATTAATGACCATTCAATTAATGTTCTCCATCATAGCAAAGTTTGTAAGGTATTCAAAGGCGATTGTAGGGTCCGTGCAGTATTTTTTCATGATATTGTTATAATAAATTAATTATTAAACTTGACCCGAAAGTGCGCTTGCCTTCTCTCAGTAACTCGGGTGTTATAGTCACCTTTCAATGACTCCTATCATAGGGATCAATTTCTAATAGCATTGATTAATAATAATTTTGCAAAACTTCCACGTAATTTCCTTCAAATTGAGTCAACATCCTTTGTATTGGATATATCCTAGCAATCCGTGTGAGGATTGGTCATTAGGGATTTCTAGAAATTTCTTTCTATGGCCAAAAAAAAAAAAGAATATAGAAAAGTCAATTGTCGAAATCAAATCGAGTAACTCAAATGGTCAGGTGTTATAGTCACCTTTCAAGGCTGCAATCATAGGGATCGATTTCTAGTCGCATACCTTCATAATAATTCTGCAAAGCTTCTATGTAATTTCCTTCGAATTGAGCTGACATCCTTTGTATTGGATCCTTAGCAATTCCTGTGGGGATTGGTCATTAGAGATTTCTAGAAAACCCATATTATTTAAATAATTGAAAATCGGGAAATGCCGGGTATTAGAATTGAACCAATGACCATCGCATTACCTACCCCTTCCCCCAACATACACAGAGTATAAAAATACAAATACGTTCAGATTATCGATAAATTTCGATTTTCTATTTATGACAAATAAGCAAATAGGTGATAAAAGTTCCAACAATTTCAATTGGAGCATAATGGAAGTTAAGTTCAATCCTTAAGGACTAAATTAAATTGGATGATCGGGTAGAATATACTAACCTTATCATATTTGAAGCAACGACGCGCTGAATTATCAAAGGCCAATTCTCGTAACATGGTATTAGAATCAGATCCATCATTCATGTTATTGTGCTACTCAATGTTCGCCCCCATGTTAGAACCACACTCCAATTATCCATGTCTAAGTAAGCATCCAACTTCCGTTGAGGGGGTGAATTGATGTTTCGTTAGGTAATTAACTCATGAGCTACATTTGGAGTTGACTTAGATCCGTGAATTAGTTGACCCAACTTGTATATAGACGAGAAAAGATAATAACCCAAATTCAAGTGAGAGTTAATTGAAGGTGATCCTTATGCGATGATTATATATTGTTCTATTGCTACCTAAATGTTTGAAGAACAAATAAACGTTTAGGTAGCAGTAGAGCAATGCTACCTAAACGTTAGAAGAACAAATAGAGAAACATTTAGGTAGCAGTAGGCCAATGCTACCTAAACGTTAAAAGAACAAATACTGAAGCGTTTAGATAGCAGTAGAGCAATGCTATCAAAATATTAGAACAACAAATAGAGTAACGTTTAGATAGCAGTAAATCAATACTACCTAAACGTTAAAACAACAAACAGAAAAACATTTAGATAGCAGTAGAGCCTTATAATCATCGCATAAAAGGGTCACAATTGAGCTTTGGGGTAAGGGCTTGGGTCTGAGGCTAGCTTACCATTATCAAAAAGTTAATCCATACAGCCAGCATAACCTCATGCACTTGGCTATATATTGCTATACATCAGTTTCAAACAAGTCGATATTGATTGTATGGATCCTCACTAATTAAATAACAATAGGGGAGAATAATAACTACGCATCAGTCTCAAACAAATCGATGGAGGTCCCAAATAATAATAAGAGAGAAATTATATCATAATGATAGACGCATCAAAATATTCTTAATTGTTAGCTTGCTTTCCATCTCAGTAAAAAGTCATAGCATGTTAATAAATCTCCGACAACAATAACAATTAAGCCTCAGTTTTCAAATAAGTTGAAATTGGAATACATGAATTCTTACTAACCATATTTTCAATTTAAATTCATCTCAAACTAACATTTTATACAAGGTAATAATAAAAATAAAAAGTATTTTAAATTCTCGATATTTTCTACTGACATAATAATTTCTATCCTAGAAGATCAAATAAGGCGTAAAAAGACTCCCTAACTTGGAATATATAGATGTATCATGTCCGAATATAGTGTTCAAACTTTATTTCCTTCCACCAAGTTGCTATGATAAATACACTAAGGGTGTGTTCAGTGCGAAAATATTTTTTAAAAAATATTTTCTTTATTTTTTTGTGTTTAATTGATTAAAAATTTTGGAAATTATTTTCTTTCGAAAAATAAACTCCTTAAAACTAAGAAAAATGACTTCTCTGATAAAAATAGAAAAATCAAATCATACTGACTTCGCTCCCTCTCACACACTTCCCCACCCACCACCACCACACCACACACCCCAAATGTCTATATGTAACATGTTCTCCAATAGATTGGTAGTGAATAAACAGCTATAGTTACACTATTTACCCTTCTCAACATTTCTATATACAACAACAATAACATATCAAGTGTAGTTTCATAAAATGAGATCTGGCGAGGTAGAGTGTATGCAGACCTTGTCTCTACTTAAGAGATAAAAAGGGGTGTTTCCGATAGGCCCTCCGCTCAAAAAACAATAAATCCACTCAATCCAGAAAAAGATGTAACAATTGTGAAAGCAAAAAGATGTAACAATTGTGAAAGCATAACAAAACATGTTGAACAATAACTAAAGCAAAATAATACGAAAATCACAGTACAATTAAACAACAAGTAAGAACATAAAACAACAAACAATCTAATTAAAGACAAGACACTAGAAGAGTAGTACTACGATTACTAGCACGAAAGGATTAACTAGATAATGTTGTACTACCTGCTATCCTAAAATCATGTCCTCGGTAAACTTAATATTTCTATATATGGTGTCAAATTACCAGTATAAAGCCACAACTAAAGTAGTCAATTAATAAAATAAACTAAATGATACTGCGCTAAGAAGGAATAGACTTTCTCAATTATATAAAATCTATATTCTTTTCGAAACAAACTAAAAAAAAATATTATTCATATATACCAGTGTTGGGAGAATATGTATTTAGAACATCTGCTGAAGTTATCAGTCTACTTTTAGACCTTCAAGAAAATAACAGTTAAACATTACAATCTAAAAGTCTGCAACTATCTCAAACATATCCCCTCATACAACAACAATAACAACAGCTACCATCTCAATCTCAAATAAATTGAGATCGACTATATAAATATATATTGTATAAAACATCAAACCTACCTAATATGAATGTGCTAACGTGACTAAAACTTAATCCCAGCTGATCGGTATCATCTATATGGATCTTTTTCTTCTGTTATGCCCTACTTTTTGCTTTGTCTGCATGAATTCCAAGATATTTTAGGTCTTTCAAGACAAGGGGAAGAAGAAAAAATGATTAATCAAAATACCCTTCCCCAAAAAAGCTGCTAGATGTTTCATCCACCACCGCCACCACCAACAACAATAACATAATCAGTGAAATCTAACAAGTGAAGTCAGGGGAGGGTGGTGTATACACAGACCTTATCCTTATCTTTACAAAGTAGAGGGATTGTTTCCAGTAGACCCTCAAGCATCTGCTCAAATAATATTAATGGCTGTCAATACACAATGGAGGACATACTCATAACAAAGAACAAATTAAATGGATTCTTGAAAAGGAAAAAAAAAAGAAAAGAAATTCAAACTTGAATAAAACTCGTTATTGATATAATGTTCTAACCTCAACATGGAAAATTCTCTCTTCTAAAAATTAGGAAATATAAATTAAAATCATATTCAATAATGAATAAGCATATCAATTACCTAAAATTGAAGAGAGAAATTAGGCCGGTGTCACCAAACCTACATAAAATAGTACTAGAGTGGATGGTGTAACTGTGCGGTGGCGGAGTCAGAATTTTCAATAAAGTGATCAAAATATAAAGAAGTAAATCTACGTGAAATCGAAGAAATTCAACATCTAACACACATACATAATGATTTTAACCTTATATATAATATAACTTCTTATCGGGGAATTTTGAGTGAACCTCTCCCACCTCTTTGACTTTCCCCCTGTCAGCAAGTTCACTCTGACACTTATAATATCCATATCTTCTGCAAAAAATTATACCCGCCGCTTAACGAAACCCTTCGGAACTCATTTCAAGTCCCAGATTTTACCCCCATAACAGAAAAAAAAAAAACAGCAAGAAACCAATAAAACAAGAGTAAAGATAAAGAATATAGATCAATGAACCACCAACAAATTAGTAATCATAATAATAATAATAATAACAATAATAATAATAATAATAATAATTAAAAATAAAATAATTTACCGTTAAGAGAGAATAGGAAAGAGGCGTACCTCCCAAATCTACAATCGTCCTCTTCATCAGTGATAATAAAAATTACATGAAAAGACACGCTTAGTACAATATTTTAATTAGGTACTAATTATTATTACTTCTAAATATATTACTACTAATTATTATTACTATTAAATGAAAGGAACATAGGGTTTTACCAACCCCAAAGGAATTATTGACAAAATAAAAAAATTAAAAAGAAAAACACTCAGAATTATACCTAATCTTATGCTCTGATTTTTGATAAACTTCAAAACCCCACCAAGAAAACATACATATAAATCGGCCGCAGAATCAGAATTTTTACTTAAGATATAAAATATAAATAAATAAATACACAAAAAAAATTAGAATAAATGCAATGCATATACATATTAAAAAAATAAATTTTAATTTTAAATATATAATATAATTTTTCGTAAAAGGGTGAACTACCTAGCTCCGCACCGAAGTGCAAGGTGTCATATAAAGAGATGAACATTGGAATATTTCAACATTTTTTTTTTGATGAGTGTGTGTTGAAATGTCATGTTCATCAGTATACCTATAGCTTAAGCTATACTATTTATTTTTTCTTTAGACAGAAGAGACAGAAACATAGAAATTTTTAAAAAAAAATTATAAATAATCTTACAATTTATGCTGCTGCAACAAGTTGTGTTTTATGGTACTGACGGTTCGTTCGTGACGGGAATAGAATTTTTACTAAATAAAATTGATGTTAAAACGGAATCCATTCAAATCCCCTTCTGTCTTTCTAACTCTGATGAATACTTGTGTGTAACTTGTGTAAGTGGTGGAAGCAAAGAAAAGATGCAGGCGGGGGAAATAAAGCATAGAGAGAGAGCTGACAGAAAGAGAAGTGAGCACACGCAAATGACAATTGTATAAATGTTTTATACAATTTGACTGCGTGTGCTCACTCTCTTCTGTCAGTCTTGATTCTCTCTGTCTTCCTCCTCTTCCTCCTCCTCTCTGTTCGCTTCACACCACAAGACTAAAACCAAAGACAAAATCCCTTTTATAGAAAAAAAAGAAAGAAAATATAGAAACCGCAAAACATCTTCCAAGCTTATCCAATAATGAGTTTGTGAATTCGATAAAATTCAGTATTTTGTGTAAACATGTCGTAGTACTAGTAGCACAAAAAAAAGAAGAAGATATTTATGCTTTTCCTTTTCATGTCAAATGTGATTTTTCTTAGTCCCATGCAGTAGGCAGGACATGTACATAAACCCCATTAAAGAAACTTAGATATATATATATATATATATATATATATATATATGATGATGATGGGGTTAACTGTGGCATATGGGCAGTACAATAAATTAAATTACCTCCACCCCCACCCTCCACCCCCCACCCCCACCAGTTCCCCCAACCACCACTAGTTGACTTAAGTGTATTTGGTTATTTTTGAGTCTAAGTGAATGATCAGAGATGAATTTAGAATCCAAATTCTATGTATTTCTATTAGAGGTGGAACAAAGTGAGAGTTCAGAATTTTCTTTTGGGAAAAATTACATTGTATTTATAAGGTTAAATTTATGTATATAGATATATAAATTTCATGTTGAATTTCCTCTGCTTCTTCGTGTGTTTACATCTTTAAATTTTAAATTTTCTTAGTGAAAATATTTTAGCTCTACTATTTAATAATTTCATTAACAATTTTAAACTAATACTCCCTCTGTCTCAATTTATGTGACACAATTTCTTTTTTAGTTAGTCCAAAGAAGAATGACACATTTTTATATTTAATAATAACTTAATATTAAAATACTCACTTTACCCTTAATGAAATAATTTATAGTCACACAAACTCCTATAACCTAATTAACATCAAAAGTATTAAAAATCTTCGATTTCATATTTCTTAAATTCCATATCTAATTAAAATATATCACATAAATTAAAATTAAAAAATAATTATATATATGTATATATAAGTTACTATTTTTACGTGAACTCGTAGCTTTCGTGCTACATCTACCTTGCTACGACGATCGATATTATATTGATGGTGCTGGAGCCTGGAGAGAACATATTTTTTGTGTAGTGGTTTTGTGGGGTAAGTTGGCTGGCTGTCTTTTTCTACTTGGGGCTACGTGGGCTAATAGTAACGACCCCTTTGTGGTTCACATACTTAATTATAGCGTATTCAGAATTTTGAGAAGATCAATAGTATAGTACGCAAAAGAAGAAAAGACTTGACGTAAATAGTAAAGTTATTATTATGTGGTTAAAATATTATGGGTTTGGGGTTTGAGCCATAGAAACAGTCTCTTGTAGAAATGCAGGATAAGACTGCGTACAATAGACTCTTGTGATCCGGGTTTTGCTTGGACTCCATGCACAGCGGGAGCTTAGTGCACCGGGCTGCTCTTTAGTGTAGTACGCAAAAATGTAGGGTAACGTTGTGTACAATAGATCCTTCACTACTAAAAAATTATTATTTTCCCACTGAAAAATGTTAAGTGACTATTCCCACTGATTATCGGTGGAAAGAGAAAAGAAAATAATAGTATTTTTTATATGAAAAAGTCATGGAATTTTTCACTATTTCAGTAGGAAACTGTTTCCCACCATGTATTTTCCTAGTGAACAAGTTTGGTGGAAAATGAGTGAAAAAATCATGTCTTATAACATAAATTTCCCATTGATTTGCGGTAGGAAAAATCTTTATTTCTAGTAGTGCTTGTGATTCGGTCTTTTTTCGAACCTTGCGCATAGTGGGAGCTTGGTGCACCGATCGAGCTTCCTTTAGTGTAGTATGCAAAAAAGTAGGAATGTTGCGTATAATAAACCCTTGTAGTTTGGCTCTCTTTATCGGATTCCGCTCATAGCGGGAGCTTAGTATATCGAGTTGTTCTATAATATAGTACATTAAGTGTTTCATCATAAAAATAAAATATTATTCATTTTATTTAAAAGTTTTAAAGTTGAAATTGTATTTAACCATAAAATTTGCAAATAATCTTTAAAATATAAATATATTTTTTTCTAAATATAATTTCTACCTTTCAATTTATAAAAACTAGCAAAATCAGTCAACATGACTACTTTATCTATAATATACAATCAAATCTGCTCTAAAAAGTAATAGATAGTTACATAATGTTATAAATTGATTGTTATGTACGAGCTACCACGTACTATTACACTTCAGACCTCCTTATATACATTATACATATATATGTTCCATGAATTGCACCTAACACAACAAGATCAAGAAAAAGCCAAATTATGAATTAATAAACTGCCTTATTTACTATCCCCTAACGCAGTTTATATGGTACACTTTCCTTTTTAATTTGTTTTCGAAAGAACGACTCATTTCTATATTTAGTAATAATTTATTTTTAAAAATATCCATTTCATTCCTTAATGACATGATTTATAGTCATACAAATATCTATGATTTATTTTTGGCCACAAATTTCAAAAATCCTCTCATATGTATTAAACTTTATGTCGGGTCAAAATATATCACATAAATTGCCACGGATGGAGTAAAAATAAAGAACGAAATTTAGAAATGAAAATTAAAATAACGATAAACAGAAAATAAGAATAAAATTATAGAAATCTTATTTATTAATTTATTAAGAGAGAGAATTTACTGAAATTGAACAAAATAAGTTTTTGCTTATTAATATTTTAAATTCTAGCTAAACAAGAAACAAATGAAATTATCTTTATATAAATTAAAAAATTAAGATAATGTTTGAAATAAATAACTACTAAAAACTAAAACAAATAAAACATTAATATTTTATAGGTATTATTTTAGTATTAATTGTTTTTTAATTTCTCGATCCAAACAAGCCTGATCAATATAATTTTGACTTGGTATTCGCTATTGTGATTTGACTATTATGGATTGATCCTGACCGTTTGATGATAGGTGGGACCACCGCATGAAGATGTCATCGGAAGTTGGACCCTGCGTCAGTCAAGGGAGACAAGATAATATATATATATTTTGTCTGATATCTGTATTAGAGCTCTCTAATTAATTTAAATATATATCACGTAAAATTTATTTTAAATAAAATGTTTTCTATAAGATTATGTTGAATACATAACATTTGATTAAAAATTTAAGAAATATTATATTTATCAAGCACTAATATTTATTATTTGTTATTATTTGTTGGCATAAATAATCTAGTGATTGAATGGTATCCTTTCTTTTTTCATCCTCCTTTTACTTTGTATATAAAGTTTTTAAGAAATGAATAATAATAATCTTATATTATAACATAATATTTGTATTGAGATGAAGTTACGACTTTTAATTTATGAATAATTTTTTAGTTAAAATTTAAATAAATGCAAATACATAATTTTGAGTTAAAGTTACGTGTATCTATTAAACTCGTAGCTTTAAAATTGGCTTTGGCCCAATATTTATATATAGAAGTCGGTATTAAAAATTTAATTTTATGTATTTTTAAATTTTAAAATAATAATTTTAAATATTTATAATTAAAATTTTAAATTTTAATATTTATACATATTTAATGAATTTTTTAATTTAAATATATCATTTGAGCAAAATTTACTGAGTTCGACTTAATCCATAATTAAACTTATAAATCCGCCCCTATTTATATAGATCTAGAACTTTTGGAATATGTAATCTTAATATGTCATAATTTCTGTCTTACTATAAAAGTTTTTGGTCAGAAGCAAAATAAAATATTTAAAAATATAATATATTGCATAAATTGAAATCGAGAAAATAGTAAATATTTTTTTTACTATAATAAGCTAGTCAGTATAACTTCATAAATAAAATTATATATATATATATATATATATATATATATATATAATTTTCTATTTCGTAAAAATAAAAAATTATAAATTATTTCTAAAAATGAAAGAGTCTCGCCTTGAATATCGTACGTCAAAAATAAGAAAGAAGATTTACTAAAGAAGGTGGGCATGCGTTCTCTTTTTTTAAAATTAAAAATTGTTTAAAGTAAGATTTAACAACTTAATCCAAGGAAAGAGTGATTAGCCAGGCTCCTTGAAACCAGGGCCAGGTACAACAATCAAGAGATTAGTGATTAGCTCCACTTTTTTTTTTTTTAAAATTCGATATTAAGTATTTATATTAAAGTTATGTTAGATTTAGATTGTGCGATGCAGAATTTATTATGATGACAGTGTTCTCGATAGAATTTTTTTCATACTCAGAGTTTAAAATTTGAGACCCCTAATTAAGGTTGGAGGGATCCCAACTATCCAACCACAACCCATGTTGATGATTAGCTCTACGTTTTTTTATTTTTTTATTCGGTATTCAGTATCCGCATTGAAGCCTCAATGAATTTGGATTGTGAGTTGCAAGGCCCATTATGGTTGCAGTGCCCCCAACATAATTTTCTACACCCGGAGTTCAAACTTGAGACCTCTAATTAAAGATGGAGGATCCCAACCATCCAATTACAACTCATGTCGGTGTGATTAGCTCCACCTTTAGTTTGTTTGTTCATTCGGTGTCCAGTATCTGCATTGGAGCCCTAACAAATTCAGATTGTGAGTTGCAGAGCTCATTATGATGGCAACGGTTCCAACAAAATTTTTTCTGTACCCAAAACTCGAACCCGAAACCTATTAAGAATGAAGAGACCCCAATCATCCGAGCATAATCCATGTTGGTGATTAGCTCCACTTTAGAGGACATTTTAAAAAATTATTTTTTTTCAGACTGTTTTATAGGTAAAATCAAGAGATTTGTTTGTTTAATAGTTTCTGTTATATTTAGTTGGAATGTGTCCCTATGACACTAATTTTTAATTATGGCCGAAAGGTGATGTCAACTTTTGCACAATATTATTTGATTAAAATTATAAAAATATATTTCAATTAAAAAATATAATAACATCGATCACAACATATTTAGTATAATTTTATACATAAATCTGACTTCTACATTTACAGGATGAAGAGAATTCTTTTTTTAATTTTTCTTTTAAAAAGTCGGACTAATTTATAATTTTCAAAATCACCTCATTTGCTTATGTCGAGCTAAGAATATGGGTACGTCTACATCGTTCAAACATCAGAAAATCAAAAAATATTTTTCCGTACCAAATACACCCGATTTATATGCTTATTCTCCTTTCTATGCTAGCAAGATTCTAAAGTATAATTAGTCCCTAATACTTGATGAAAAATTCACAAAGTAATTAATTTTTAGTCCTGTATAGAAAAATAGGTATTATCAAAAGAATTTAAATTTTACAAGTGAAATTTTTAGGATATTATCATTGCATTTTCTTGTAGATTATAAACCTTCATAATAATATTTATTTTCCATCCATAAAAGACGCTAATTAATATCTTGACTCTTTAATTAATTCTTTATCTAAATTTTAATTAATTTCTTATAAAAGTATTTCTATGAATGTTGTAAAAATACGTATTACCATTGAGAAAAAAACAACTAGGTTTGAAAATTTTAACAAATACGCTGTGCATCTTGGGTAAACTTAAGCTGTAAAAATTAAAAATTATATATTTTTAATTTTTAAAATATATAATTTAAATAAAATTAAATTCTTCTTACTTTTTATTTGAAGTATAATTTTATTTTTTATTTGTAAAAAAATAAAAACTTTATTTTTTTCCATTGAGGAAAGATCTCCTTACTTTAAAAAATAAAAAAACTCATCGTTGTCATGAGATCATGATCAAATAATGGGCAAACAAAAAAATATTGTCTTCAAATTTGATATCATTATTCATCAATATATATTGTGGAATGAACTTTTAGAATGTGTCAAATGCCAAATCATTTCATCATTGAAAAAGTCACTAATAACCAAAAATAAATAAATAAATAAATAAAATAAATGAAAGTCTTTGAAATAAATTAAATGGTCAAAAAAACACAATTATGAAATAAAATTAAAAAAATGGATGACGTGGAGCCACTAGAAGGCTTGTGATTTGACTAGATGACTATAGGGGAGATGTTACAAAAGATTGTGAACATGTTTGATTGAGACTTTTACCCAAGAAATTATAGGGCGGAATCAGAATTTTCACAAAAAAAAAAATGAATTAGAAAGAATATTTTTAACCTTAGACATATCAATATATTGGCTATATTCATCACTTTGAAGTATAATTTTTATCGAGCCTGCGAATAAATCTTTTGCAAATCATTTACATATAATATAACATATTGTAAGTGAAAGGTGACTTTGTTATCAATCGTAGCACCCACAAATTAAGAGTATTGTTGTCAAGTCCAATCAAACAAAGTGAATAAATAAACATGATTTATTATGTTTTTATATGTAGTCAAGACGTTATTATAATAATCATCCTCTACAATAACAATTTATAATAATGGTCACGTTTTTCTTTTTTTGAATTGTTTTTGCATGTTATGTCATATTATAAGTTCTAGATAATAGTCTTTCCTTATAATTGTTAAAAGAATATCTGAATGAACAACTTTGTATATTTAGAAACTTTTTAATTCCAACATCATATATTACATGTTTAAGATTATAAGATTCATATATATTTTAATCTATTACAAATTTACACATATCTTTAGTTTAGAACTATAAAAATTTTTTTAAAAAAAAAACTTTCTTTTTTTAATTTCCCACTTGGTTTATGATATCTGCTTTTAGAAACAGACTAATTCGATTCGTACCAGAAAAACCCACCATAAAGAATAAAACGTTTTCTATCAAAATCGACTTCTACCCAAAATTCGAACTCAAAATTTTTTAGTTAAATGTCGTACTCAATAAAATTATGACACATAAATTGGAAAGGATAACATTAGACACCAAAAAGACTTATAACTCAAATGAATAGATGGTAACACCAACCAAAGTGTTGTCAAGTCCCATCCAACACTATAAATGTACTCCTACAATTCCACCAAATAGTATTTACTACATGGAATGAACCTTATATTGGTGTATTGAAATATTTGAGGTGCCCATGAAAGGGATGGATGCTTTTTGTCCAATTTTGGAAAAGGAATAAATAGGTCATCATGAGTAGTACTAGTGTACCACTAGGTACTCTCACTTTTCCATTTTGTTCGAATTGGAGTCAAGATATGAAATTTATAGGTTTTGAATTTTAATTTTTTAAAGTTATTACGTATAATAAACTCTAGTGGTTCAATCTTTTTTTGAAATTCTGCGCATAACGAGAGCTTTAGTGCACTGGACTGTCCTTTTTTAATTAGGTTCTAAATTAATGTTCTGTATATATAGGCAATGAATTTTACAGACAAATAGTGTGAAACAAATTTACTGAATTCAGCTTAACTCGTAGCAAATAGACTAGCTCCGTCCTTGATTTTGATTGGATACAGAGTTTAAGAATGTTTAAAAACTTAGGGGTCGTTTGGTAGGGAAACAAATAATCTCGAGTTGGAATAACCCGAGATTGTTATCCTAACTTCAATGAGGAATAAGGAATAAATAGTCTCGAGATTAATTTTTGGATGGTTTATCCCACATTTAGTTATCCCACATTGAGGGTGGGATAAAAATAACACTATAATCCCGGGATAATTAATTCTGAGATAGCTTATCCGGAGATTCTATTCCAACCAAATGAGAGATAAACCATATAAAGATTAATCCAGGGACTATTTATTCCTTCTTCTCTCAGTAAAGGTAGGATAACAATTCCGGATTATTTCAACCCGGAATTATTTGATTCCCTGCCAAATGACCCCTTATAGTCTAAACAAACACAAACTAAAGTGATTTTATATGACAAGAAATAGTTTAATTATTTGTTTGGGCCAAAGAGCTTCAACCGATATGGCCCAACTACATGGAGAGACCCATTAAGCTTTTAATGATCCAGCCCACTTATTTGGCCTGTAAATAGCTTCTAATCCAACATTCAAGCTTGTTCTTCAAGTTGTCAAAAAAAAAAATAATAATAATAAATTCTTCTTCAACAAAAAAAATTCTGTACTCAACACTAAATTGAAATTTGTTCTCCAGTGATTCGAATTGCAGTTTAACGATGGCGTTGGAAGCGTATAAATCACAAATCAGTGACGAAATCCACACCGATGTTCTCACCAAAGCTCGAATCTCTTGCTACAAGGTATACTTGTTCGATATTTTTCATAATTTTTGAAATATGTAAATTATATACACATTTTAAACTACTTATATCTGTGTGTATGTGTGATTACGAGATGAAACCACTGGAAATTATGTTTAATTTTGATAGTATAAAGCTAATAGAAGGGAGTGAATTTGTGGTTTGAAGACGTGCGATGAATTCTATCTATGCCTGGATGTGTGTGTGGGTGTTTGATCAACGAGCTTAAACCACTGGGGTCTTTTGGACCTTCTGTAGTAATTTTTTTGTTTTATTTTGATGTTTATATGAATTATGATCAATTTTGAAAATAAAGCTAATTGAAAGGGGGTGAATTTATGGTTTGAAGGCGAGAGATGCATTCTGTTTACGCCTGAATGTGTGAATGTGTGATTACGAGCTGAAACCACTGGATTGTGATCAATTTTGATAATATAAAGCTAAGAGAACTATAGAAGGGAGTGAATTTGTGGTTTGAAGACGAGAGAGATGAATTTTATCTATGCCTGGATGTGTGTGTGATTAATGAGCTGAAATCACTAGATTCGATTGGTTGCTGTGGTAAATTTTTTTTTGTTTTATTTTGATGTTCATATGAATTATGACACTATTTGATTAAGCTAATAGAAGGGAGTGAATTGTGGTTTGAAGGCTAGAGATGCATTCTATCTATGCCTGGATGTGTGTGTGTGAGAGAGAGATTAACGAGCTGAAACCACTGGGTTCTGTTGGACCTTCTGCAGTAATTTCTTTGTTTTATTTTGATGTTCAGATGAATTATGATCAATTTTGATATAAAGCTAATAGAAGGGAGTGAATTTGTGGTTTGAGGAAGAGAGATGAATTCTATCTATGCCTGAATGTGTGTGTGATAATGAGCTGAAACCACTGGGTTCTGGCCTGCTGTATATATATATATTTTTTGTGTGTTTTATTTTGATGTTTATATGAATTATGATCAATTTTGTTATAAAGCTAATAGAAGGGAGTGAATTTGAGATTTGAAGGCTAGAGATGTACTCTATATATTCCTGAATGTATGTGTGTGCTATTATGAGCTGAAACTACTGGGTTGTTGGACCTGCTGTGGTAATTTTTCTGTTTTATTTTGATGTTCATATGAATTGTGATCAATCTTCTATTAAGCTAATGGAAGGGAGTGAATTTATGATTTGAAGGCGAGAGACGCATTCTATTCATGCCTGGAGAAGGAATCAAACAAGAAGCCTACTGAAATCGCGACTGTTGGGCTGTTATACCCAGTTGACTGCAAGAAAACTAGGCAGGAATACGTGAAGCAATGCAGACCTACTTGGGTGAGTTCTTTTAATCTCATCAAGGTTTAGGAATAGAGTTTCAATTTGTTTCGGAACAAAATAGATAGATGTAAATGATTCACGGAGTCTAACTAACTAGTTTGGGATTGAGGAGTTATGGATTGGTTGATTGAATTTGTGGGTTTTACTTTTCTAGAGGACTTCATTTTGAAAAAGTTGATAGAAAATGTATTTCTTCAGAAAATTGCAGTAAAATAAAGGAAAGTTTTGAACAAAGCACTCAGTTTTCTTCATTTTTGATAGAAAATGTATTTCTTCAAAAAGTTGCGGCAAAATAAAGGAAAGTTCAGAATAAAGGACTTCATTTGGATTTTTTTGTATTATAGGTGAAGCATTTTGATAGGCAGTACTGTTCTAAGAAGAAAGTTCAGAGACTTTTGGATGATAATGAGTCAAGGAGAGGTCCAATGTCACTTCCACAGCCTTATACTTTCAAACCCCCTTGTTCTTGTTGATTGCAAAAGCTGTGGCTATTTTGGATATCCACGAGTGGCCTCTCTAGGTTGAACTTTGGTAAATTTTGTCGTTGTACAGCACTGGAAAACTTACAATTACACCATGAGTAGTGGTATAAAGTAAATTGGTAGGCGGAGGATCAAATGAATTGTGTATCCGTGGTTTAAAAAAGCAATTACATTTCCATATCCACCATCTTATTGCTGTGGCTTTTTATCTATTAAGTTTTCATTTGAATGATTCGTAGTACCAAGTCTTGATTAGTGAGACTTAGTAGTTTATTGGATTTTGTCTCTCTTCAGTTCTTTTGAGAAGGGACGAAAGATTGTTCTGAAAAGGTTCGAACTAATTTCGCCTCATTGGCTTCAGTTGAACTATTCTCGCAGGGGTTTACTGCTTGGCCCCTAAGGAAGTGGCAATTGAATGTACTAATCATTATCATTGTGAATTTGTTGGATGATTCTTTCTTTAAACGTTGAGAAATTTCCAAGCAAGAACAAAGAGTACTAGATGTGCCAAATCATCCAACAAATTTACAATGATAATGAGTACTAGATGTGCCGGATCCCTAGATTCAGCCATTTGCTGAGCCTGATTCTTTTGGTATGGGTTGCTAGTTAGGACTCAAGATAAGAAGAAATGTAAAGGAGTTCCAGAGGCATCTTCCATTCATATCGATTTTGGTTTTTCCGCACCATATTTTGATCTGCCTCTTCTTCGATCCGGAATTCCCAGCAAATCCTTGACTCCTCGAATACAATGGAATTTCACACCTGGCGTGTTGCACAAAAAAGTCGTTTTTGGATCAATCCAAAGTCCAAAAAGGTTTTTAAAAGGTTAAAAGGTCCGTTGAGCGCCTCAGGAAGAAAAAAGCTAGCAAGGTCAATGGCTTTTTCATCTCCCCTGTCAAAGTCGACGTCTTAACCAATTTTAATCTGAACTACACTGATCCTTTTGCTCTGTGTTGACTGTAATTGGTTTTGGGAATCTAAGGTTGTAATTTGAAGTTGTAAGTTGGATGCCTTATGTTTGACAAGAGACTTGAAATGCTAAAATTATCATTCTCATTTGTCAAATCTTATTTTCATAGAGTTCAATTTCAAATTTTCTTAGATTGAAATTCTATTAGGAGTGTCTAATGTGAATTTAGCTCTTGCTAAGCATTCTTTTCTGTGGAAAAATTCTTCTCTCATCTATGTTTCTGTTTGAATTGTGGATTTTGGTATCGCTTCTCTCTGTAACTCACACGACTATATCAAAGTAGGAGCATGATGTGCTACAAGAAACATTACAATTATCCTTCTGCTGTACTTTGGCAGAACCAGTCTTATAGCCCTAATAATATTGGGTTGTAAGGGTAATCACTTAGTGTTTTGAGATTCTTTAGCTGTCTTATTTGTTCAATTGACTTAGGATCATATCCTGAATAGCTTAATGAGTGTATCTATTACTTGCATACGGACTTCTATGGCCATGGTACGATCGTCAGTTCCGAGTGATAGTTTCCACAGAGGATCTTCAATCCCCACCTCCGTGCCGGAAACAGTCCATTCTGAGACCGAATCCACTGATGCATCCTCCATTGCTTTGGTTCTTCTTTCTCTGTTATACCTTTACACAAGCTATATAAATATAAGTATTGGGTTTTGCTAACCTACTATTAATTCTAAGGATAGCACAGTGTATGGTGGAACATTCTAGGTGCACGTAAGTTGGCTTGAACACTACAATTATAAAAAAACAAAGTCAAAAGCAGGTATGCGGTAGAGAGTACTGTTGAATCTGGTATATATTTGTGTTCACTTACAATTGCCTATTTGTACAAACTGTGCGGAATAGTGAATGGGATATTTGTTTGCTTAAGCCGTAGTGCATTTTAATGGTTAAACCAAAAGCAAAGGAGATAATTAGCAGTAAACAGTATCATACGAACAATAGCCTATGATTCAGTTTGGAACTAGTGGGCTGCCTGTATGAGTATTCTATTTTCATTTGGGTGCAGTTCATTCCAATACTGGTACACTAACTTTTGAGCTCTTTCATTGCTTATTTGCTGGGGACTTTATTCCTCTGATGATAGCTCTGCTTTCTGAGTAACTACTACTCCGTTTCTTTCCTGGAGGAAACGGTTCAAAGCTGGATCGGATTTTGAACATGAAGAGACCACTGGTCTCCATTTTAATCTGTCCAACTGGTTCAACTGCGGAACTGCCTCTATATATGAAAAAGTTATTATTATACTTCAATTTATGAATGCTGAATCGCATAAACAATCATGTCTTCTCTCTTCCATTTGTTGTCCGGATTTAACCATAGTTCTGACCAATGAAGATGACTTACTCTGTGTTTTCCCCAAGTTTATCCTACTTTTAACTGTAAACGCAGGTGAATCCTCCTCTCTCCTTTTCCTCTTTTATATTTTCAAGAGAATATGCACTGTTGTCTGGTGATATGCTTATTACTTAACCCTACAAAAACATTAGATCAATATCAGATATATGCAGCTTGTAATATCACAGATTTGTTTTGTTACTCTAGTTTGTTTCCCCTATTTCCAGGATTGTGATTAAGTCTAGTTATTAGTTTTAGCAGTTTTTACCGGTTTTTGATCAAGTTAAAATTCAGCCTATAAGTGGACGGAATTAGGGTGGTAGGTTTTTAGGTAATAGAGTGTTATCTCGCTTATCTTCCGTACTAGTAGTCATAGTACTACTCTTATAGTTTCTTGTCCTTCGATGTCTGGTACTATCAGTTGTTTCTTGCACTTTGATTATTTTATTATTTTATTATTTTGTTATAGTTACATTTCCTTTTCTCAAAATGCTTTGGCATGCTTTCTAGATTATTTTGCCATGACTTCAGCTTCTTACTCCCTTTTTTTTTTTTCCCGACCTGCTTTGAAATGTTTTTCCTTGAGAATCTATCAGAAATAACCTCTCTACCTCCCATGGCAAGGGTAAGGTTTGTGTACACTCTATCCTTCCCATACTCCACTTGTGGGACTACACTGGTATGTTGTTGTAAGTGGATGGAATCCAGATAGATCCCGGATTAATCATTTGGGAACCCTGTCCATGGAGCATCTGCACAGTTGTCCAACTAATCTTTCAGCTGATGAAAGCTTCAACTCATACATTTTAAATATAAGTATGTGAATTGAGGAGCCCAAACTTGTTTAGGACTGAGACGCAGTTGTAATAGTAGTTGTTATTATGTGAATTGACGAGTCCGTTTGTTCTTTTCGCGAGCTTATGCGCTCGTTCTGATATGCCTATGTAAGGATGCATATGCCTTGTTAGTTAAAGTTTCTGCATTGTGAGATAAGTTTATTTTTGTCTGATATCTCTGTGTCATGCTGTAGAATGTACATTCCCTATATGCCTTGGCCCAGGGGCAAAAGGGGTTCCTCCAAACTCCCTTCGTCGGAAATTAATGTGTATATGAGATCAATGTTGAACTCTCTTGATGATAATTCTGCCTTCGCCACTGCCTGCTTATAGGCTCGTGGTGATATACCTCTGTAAAGATGCATGTGCCTTGTTAGTTAAAGTTTTTGCACTGTGAGATAAGTTTATTTATCTGATATCTCTGTGCCATGTCGTAGAATGTACATTCCCTATATGCCTTGGCCCAGGGCCAGAAGGGGTTCCTCCAAACCCCTTCGTTGGAAAATCGTTGTGTATGTGGGATCAACTTTTTCTTCACTTATATATAGTAGATTACGAACTCTCTTGGTGAAAATTTTGCTTCTGCCACTGTATTTGCCCTTAGGTCACTGATCGATGGACTGCAGCTGGCAGAAATGTATTGTCATGCCTATGTAAATCCATGTTCTTACAACTGCATTTAGTGATGTAGTTTTGCCTAAGATGTCTCTTACTATAAGCTTCTAAATATGCTGACAAAAAATATCTTTTGATAATCGAGAAATTCTCGAGGATTAGATAGCACACGATTTGAAATTTTGTAACTGATGAGCTCGTCTCTTTACGCTTTTCTACTTAAATATTAGACTTTTGTATTTGACAACATTTGAACTATTACTGAAGAGTTTATTATTAAAGAGTTTTGTCTTGTATGCATCGATTTACACTATCGAATCATTCAAAAGATATTTACGAGTAACCTTAGAGATTTGAGCAAAAGGAACATCCAAGAATGTTGTTTATATTTTGTCCTTGTTTCATATATTTGTGCAAAAATTGCCTCGAAACTATGCCCGTAAAAATAAAAATTTTGTCCTTTGTTTCATTCTACCTATCTCGTTAAATTGTTGACAAGTTTTATGGATTTCGCAAATCTATGCCTTTGTTGACAAGTTAAGCTCGGCGAGACATAACTCTTGTACGATCTTCATTCCACTTATTAATTAATATATGTATATGTTCCTTAATAATACCTTATTCTTGGGTCCGACAAAATGAATAATATATGTGGTTATTCATTCTTAATATTTTAAAAATGGGCTAAATATGGCTCAATTTATGAGTAACTTACTGGATAAAACTTACAGGCTAGACAACATATATTATGTATATGATTCATATATATATTTCTTTTGAAAGCACTATTAAATAGTTTATGAATTCAACATCTTTGAAGTAGTTTTAGGTAATATGGATATTCATATTACCTGTTGGATAATTTATCTTTTATCCGTATTAAATATGAATAAATTGAATATTTTATTCTCGCTCGTTTTCAATCCGCTCATATTCGATTCGACCCGCTTTTGCCAACCCTATTTATTCCCAATGATGTGGAAACTTCAACCGACTAACTGACCAAGAAAATTCAATGATTCATACTATCTAACCATTGCCGATCTTTTTTGACTTAAAGAAAGGGTAAAACAAAAGTTGGCATATGTATTAGTCGACCTTTTAAACTTTTTCTTGCCATTGGTTATGTTATAATTTATTAAGTCAAGTGGAAATAAAATTAGACATTGAGGGGTGTTTGGTTGGAAGATAATTTATATACGTTGAGATTAGTTATTTTGCTATTAGTTTTTACTGATTATTTAGTTTATTGTATTAAAAATAATATGCATCGTGTAATTTTTAAGAAGTTGTTGTTTATAAAAAATACCCTTAATCTTATTTACTATAAAAAAGGGTTTGAGGGACCTTAGAAGGATTTTTGTCGTTCTCATTGTTTTATTCAGAAAGAACTGTTTTCGATATTATTATTTCACCCTTTGACGGAAATAACTCATCCTTATACTAATTACTAATCTTGGTATAACTTATTTCAGAATTAATAACCAAACAAAAAATAAAATAATACTAATTTAGTACTAATTTTTTTATTTTAGAACTATCTATGTTTGTCCAACTTATCAAAACGACCCTTGAAATTGTTGTTAATTCAATTGCAATATAATTAGTTTTTGTGGTTCGTGGCTTTCCCTTTCTATCCAGCAAACATAACACCAATATTTACCATTATATATATACATATATATCCTAAACACAACCTTAAGTAATGGATTAAGACACATTTACTTTAAAATTATTGTGCAATTTGGACAACTTTTTTTTTTTTTTTAATTTTTTTTTTTCTATCTTTGATGTTGAAATTTTGGACTTTGATTGTAGCAAAAACAAAGGTCAAAACCGCGTCTACACTGAATTATCAACAACTAAAACATGATGGCATTAGTCCAAATAAGTCATATTTGTTTAGTTAGCCAAAGACTTGATGATGCAATTGTCATAAATTATATATACATATTTTTCTTGGTGGGGCTTGGGGTCGGAATTAGTGGCAGAGTCGGTAATTTTATTAAAGTACGTTATAATATAAAAAAAGATACGCATTCGTAGAAAATAAGGGGAGTCAATATTTACTATATACATAAAATAAGAATTTTAACCTAGTAACGTGAGCTAAAGCCGTAATTTAGAGGAGCTAGTCCCTACATATTGACCTATACGTGCCGCGGATAATATTGCATTGATTGGGTCGGTGAATATTATTCGTGATGATAGTTGTACTGTTGAAAAAATTATTGAAATAAGCTTGATATGATGCTGCCTACACTGTGGTGGGCATGGTAGAGATGACATAAGGTGACTCTGCCATTGGTCGAAGTTTAAAAAATAAAAATAGTGTTTGCTGATCAGTTATAAAAATTAGCCATGATCTTGAAATAAAAAAAAATCGTGAGAAAAATATTAGAATATTATCATCGAGTTTTCATTATAGATTTCAAAATTTCAAGATAATGACTATTTTTTTAATTATAAGGGTTGGAAAATTGACAATTTGTAAATTTTTCCACTTTAAAGATACAAGTTGAATAATCTATCCATTAAAATTTGTTTGACCTCTTACAATTTTAAGGGTCAATAACATGTTTCTTTGTTGGTTTTACATTACTTTTATCAACCAAATTTCTAGCTAAAAAAATGATGGCTAATGGTAGGTTTAATATATAGTTTTTATAAGCAATAGTGAAATAGTCACTTACAGAAATGTGAGATAAGTTTACATATAATAAATTTTTTAGTGTAATTTTTTTTTTGAATTTACGCATAATAGAAATTTAATGTATCAACTTGCACTTTTTTTTTCATAGTCGATATGCTAGATCGTAAATAGTAGAAAATATAGTGAATTATGTCATTATTATTTACTTGTTAGTAATTTCTAAAGCCATTGTAAGTTCTCACAAATAGTCGATACAAATCAGAAACTGATGTAGAATTTAAATTTTATGAATTTAGATTCATAATTTTATCACCTTTATTAAATTTATCGAATTCAAAACTTATTATTTATGCTTATTTAATATATTTTTTTAACACATATATTAACCTAAGTCAAATTTTATGAATTCAAATGAATCATAGTTTACTCATTGGATGGATGGCTATTTAAGTTAATTCCCTAAATTGTTAGAATTTTAACTTCTTGTAGTATAACTATTTCATTTTTCAGGATACTAACTTTGATTAACATGGATAATTATATGAATCTATCTTTTAAATGATTTTCACTGAAAAATTCTTATAAACCTCCCAATCTATACAAAGTAAATTTTGAAAAAAGCACTTCACCCTCCCTTTCCGTCGATAACAGAGTTGGGATTTTTACGAAGAGAGTTTAAAATATAATGAAGTATACATACGAAGCAATTAAAAGGAGTTATCTGAATTCATATAATTTTTTGTTGAAGAAGATTCGGATGAACTCCTTGGCTGTATCTGGCTCCCCCCACCCCCCACCCCCCACCCCAAAAAAAGAAAAGATTTGAGAAAATTGTTTTATGTTTATATTACTTGCTACCAAATTGACGTGCCATCGTGACTTAGTTGACTTAAGAGAAACATAAAATTTGAAAATCTTTTAGGTATTTGACAAATCCAAAACTTTATTCTAATGAAATATCTTTATGAAATTAATTATTAGAATTCCTAAAATAGCATCGATATATATATATATATATAAATGATAAAATAGTTTGTGTGTAGCATGTCATTATCCTAATTTTAGAAACTATTACCAAACCCTTTATTTGAACGTGCATCCAAATGTCTAAATTGTTAGGTTAGAAACTTAATTTTTTTTTTTGGGTCTTATTCCGTGTTTGATATTTGTATCAGAGTCTGACTAATTTGAAACCGCGTATTGCACGCTCCATTTCTGAAAGTGACGCTTTCAATAGATTTTTTTTTCATATTCAAAATTCGAATTCGAAACATCTAATTAATGGTGAAGAAATTCCATTCATCCCATCAGGATCCATGTTGGTAGATTAGAAACTTAACGAATATAATGGTTTCTATATAAAATGGGCTAAAACTCAAACCATTTCCAACCATAGGTTCACAAGATGAGGGACAAAACAAGAAAAGAGAACATTTTGATTATTGAAAGATTAAATGTGCTTAGTTATATATTACATGAATCAAAATTATATTCTATCGATATTTGAAGGACTAAAAGTGCAAAAACTTTGCATAACTTAGATAAACTCTGTTCAACCAATTCCCCTCATCAAGAAAAAGAAAAAGGAACCATCAAAGAATGTGGTACAGTGGATGAAACTGTTCTTTCTTAATCAGAAGTCTTGATTTCGAGTTTTGAGTATGAAAGAATTCTTAATAGGGAGCGCTTCCCCCAAATGAGTCTTACCCAACTCAATTTCAAATTAGTCGAATTTAAATACGAGTATCGAACACCAGTTTGAAAAAAAAGGACAAAAAAAAAGTATGAGAGAAATGGGGCATGTTCCATGTTTTCTTGAATTTAAATTAATTAGTAGGTGAGTAGAAGAATTTTGTGTTTGTAAATTTATCACCAAACTACCCAAATAGAAACAAAAAAAATTCAATCATGTCAAGTCATATTTATCAATAATTAGTCATTTTGAAATTAAAGAGTGAGTAAATAAGCCAAATACATGAAGTGATTAAGTTATCATATTTGTTGACTGAAAAACTTGTTGAATTTGACTACATCACTAGCAATATCTCCCAACTACACTTGGTCTATAATTAACACATAATAAGTCTATCCAAAATAATTCATAAATTTGGAATCGTCTATGTGTTTGGTTTTCGTTCGATATTTGATATTTATATTAAAATTTTAATTAAATTTAAATTTATACTGACAAATTTCATATTAAAGATAAAACGCTTCCTAAACAAAAATAATTTATATTTTAAAATATTTAAATTCGAAATCTTTAATTAAATATGAAGGACTATTTATCACTCCATCACAATCGTCATTGATTCTGTTAGTCCAACTCATATTCCATTTTGGTAAGTGGCATGCTGAAGTGTACTAATTTATCCCATGCCATTTGTGATAATTAACTTATAAAAAACTTTAAATAACGATAGCATCCGGATCAATTTTCCTTTAACTAATTTTATCGAGTATTTACAACCTCCCATTACATATGTACGGGATGATTCCTTAATTAATTTTTTCAAATATCTGCTATCTTTCATCGATATGAATATTAAATATCTTTGAATAAAAATTATTATGATGAATTGATTGAAATTTCCTCATCCTTAACTAAAAATCTCTAACTTGAACCTCTGACAATAAAAAGAATCTGTTGCGTGCATTTCAAAAATATAATATGCGAATCCGAATTTATTCGAATCTCAATACAAATATCGAATATCGAATATTGACCGAACGAAAAAAAAAAAAAAAGAACCCTTAAATAAAGAGGTTTGCATGAATGTTAAGCAAAGAGAAGCATGTTTTCCTGCCAACACAAGCAAAGACTTTAAAAATGGATAATGGGTAAACCTAGTACTAGCCTATAGCAAAATTCTCTAATTTCCCAAATTTAAAGAATTATCTTCTTCTTTTCTTTTTTTTTTTTTTAATTTTCACTCAGTGTCCGATACATCTTTAGAGCCTAGATGACTTCATTCTTAGAGTTTGAATTTTCTCTAATTAAAAATGGAGAAAGTATATATATTTTTTTAGAGTTTAGCCTGAATTTTTCTATCTTATTTCAATCATAATTATATTTTGTTTTCAAAAAAAAATTCTTAGTAAAAAAAAAAAAATTATCCACGGAGAAGGACTTTATCGAAGCTATCATTTTCTTGAAAGAAAAGTTTTGAACTACTATAAGTAGATGATTTTTTCTTCTCGTACACAACACAATAACATCCTCAGTATAGTCATAAAAAGAGTCTTATATTAGTTTCAATAATTTTGATGCTTTTATATTAGTTTTTAGATATGTCGATCAATTAATTAAACTATGTTAAATTATTATGCCTTTTTTATTATAGTTTATTTCTCGTCTGATTTATCACCATCAAAATTTTGCAATGATTATCTTCCATGTAACGCCCTAATTATTTATCCCAATACATCTCACCACATTTTTTTAATATTAAAGCATTGCTACTGTTTGAACCAAAATTCAATCGAAAAAATCTCTCTACCTTTTAAAATAGAATAAAATCTGTGTATAATGTATCCCTTTTAAATCTCACTCATAAGATTATAGTGACTATATTATTATTGTAAAGCATTACTGCTACTACTTCATTTGTATCAATTTTCTCAATATTATATTTTTATATTTGAGATCGCCTCTGTTGTGATTCATCCAAAGTAGCTAATCAAAAACAACTAATCTGATAAGAGAAGAATCTCTATTAATTTTTTCTTCCTTCTTTTGTCTCAAAAGAAAGCAAAGTTCCTTGACTTCTTTCTTCCAAAAGAAAAACATCAAAGAAGTTCCAAAATTCCAAAAATTTTTTCAATGCCTTTGACACACAATAACTTACTTCTCTTTATCTTTCTGTTCCTAGAAAAGCAAAAGAAGACTTGTTTAAAGTGGAAATGAAATTCTTTTCTCTAAAGTCAAAGGAGGATTTATTATTTATTGGGAATTATTATTATTAAAAAGAAAAAGATACATATTATTATTCAATAGAATACTACAAAGCAAAGCAATCGAATTCCTCCAGAAAGTAGTAATAAAAGACATAGAGATACTAAAATAATGAGAAGATAGGATAAAGCAATGCCCTCAAAGCTGTCAACCCTTTTCCTTGAAATGTGAAAGAATCAAAATCCAATTTTTCCCATCCTTGATTTCTGTAAATTAAGGGTGTGTTCTTGTGTGGAGTTTTTCGAGTTTTTCGCGTTCGATTGATTAAAAAAAAAATAATAATAATAAGATCTTTAATAATAATGAAAATGGCTTCTATGATAAAAGTTGAAAAAACAAGTGTAAAAAGTAAAATTCTAAATTTACTCCCTTCTCCCATTTCACCCACCCAACATCTCCAATTTCTCACCCCTTAGACCATCCGCTCTGGCCACTCCGAACCATGAGCGGAGCCACTAAAGGCGAATAATGATTTGGTGCACGATTTTCATCAAAAAATTATGTACTATACAAAAATTAAAAATAAAGTAAAAAATTCCCTTCTTTTTCAAGAATTTTTTTTTTCCTAGAAAAATACTTTTCTTTCTACCAAACGTACCCTAATTCATCTTTTTCCTTGGTTTGGATCATTTAATCATTCATAATCATATACTATATCAAAAAAACATCATCACAACTCATCATTACATATATAACCTTTCCAAGTAAAAATACTTAATTAAACAGAATACAAAAATAAACAATTAATTTAAAAAGATGAGTTCCTTAGTGTTGCCATTGGCTTTCCTGTTTGTTGTTAGCTTAAGTTAAGCTTTACTTAAGCCAAGTCTACCTAAATACGGCGTCGTTCTTTGGTTCTCTCTTTTCTCTTTTTCCTTTTTTTTTTTCTTTCAAAAAGATGAAAAAAGACGCTTATTTTGGTAGACTTGACGGCCTGAATCAGTCAACGCCGTTAAAAAAGAAAAAAGAAGAAGCTGCAAACGGACTTTTTTTTAAGCTTCAGAAACAGAAGTAGCGTCTTTAACGGAGGGATCAATTCCGCCGTTACCTATCGTGGCTGACTGAACAGTCAAAGCCGACAAACTAGGAGAGGTTGGTCCACCGGCCTCGCCGCCGAGCAGTGGGTGGTTGTTGCCATTGCCGTTAGGGATCATGGGGTTTCTGGAGTGACACGTGGCTGTTGAAATAGCTGTGGCTAAGGATATAGGCATGAGGCATAAGCCTTTTCCTTGGAGATACTGCATGGCGGATCCCATATCTTCCTCCATTAGTTTAGCTACCTGGTGCTCCGTCACTGTCATGGTGTCGTTGTTTGAAGACGACGCAGTTCCATTACCTCCCCTCCCCCCATTTCCTTCACCTCTTCCCTGCCAATAATATGACTTCATCTTAAATACTTCTTAGACTATTGGTGTGATTATAAAATGGTGACATTCTTTTTGAAAAAATTATGTTCTATAGTATTGGAAAAAAATATTTATATGTTTTAGCCTATTTAAGTTTGTTACTCAATCTAATCTATATTTATGCATAAATATTTTTATATATTTTTATACAAGGGTGCTACACTAAGTATATATATTTGTCTACTTATATAAATTTGGACAATACTCACCCCAAAAGCTAGCTAGCTTTTGAGGTTGAGTTAGTCTCAAAATTTATTTCTTTATATGGTATCAGTATATGACTCATCTCACTCAATGTTAGGCCCCAAATTAAATTACTCACGCTTCAGATGTCCAGCCCTGAACATGAGGTAGGAGATTGAAGAATGAACAAGTCTCATATCGATAGTTAAAGATAATATTTTTATATGAATTTAAACAATTCTCTCTTTATAAACTAACTTTTGAAATTGAGTTAAAAGCCAAAATTTATTTCTTTACGAAATAAATATCATATCACTTAACTATGAAAAATGATAAATATATTAATCAAAATGTACAATTTTTGTAACTAAAAATAGGGAAAGAAAGTGGAAAGGGCGTTTGGGTAGGATGGGGAAAAGGGGCGAGGGAACATAAGTAGGCACGCGTGATACTTTTTGTTTTCGTCGCATTATGCTGACAGAGAATTTTGATAGAGACAGATTATAGAGTAGAACAGGGGGAGGAGGATGGGGTATGGTTTTTTGGTTTGGATGAGTGGGGGGTGGGGTTTGGGGGGGGTTGTCTGTTCAAAATTTGTACCCATGCTTTTTACAAGTAGTACACTATGGTCCTTTTTCATTTCCTGTTGTTTTTCCTTTAAATAGAAAGCTACTAATAAAGGTTTAGCCATCCAGCAAAAGCTATTGGCTATTACCTCAAAAACAGATGATTCTCTTTCACCTTCTTTATAGATTTCAGAGCGGGAGAAAGGAAAAAAAATATATTTAAAATATTATGATTTTTTATAATTATCATTGATTGTTTATTAAAGTTTTTTTTTAATATGAACGATGGTGATATTTCAGGTAAGAAAAAGAAATAATTGATAATTGAAGTGTACAATAAATATTTGATAATAGTATAGGTAGAAAACTCGCACCACTTGATAGTTCAGATATGAAATTCGAAAACAGAAATATTATTAAGTGTATTTTTCACCTTTTTTTACTTTAGATTTCATGGTAAGTTTATGAACGGTTTATATTAGATCAAAGATGAAGGTGATGATTAAAGAATTTTTATTCACATCAAATCAAGTCATCATTAACTAATAACCAGCTGGCTGCCCAAAATTTCAAAATATGCTTATTTTGTAAAGTGTTTTTGTTAAAAGTTCTTTTAAATCAATATTTTGCATTAGTTAATCAATTTGTCGAGGCATTTTAACAAGAAGGTTTAAAGATGAAGTACCTCAGAGGACATATCAGCAACTAGGGGAGCAACAGCTGCAGCACCACCCAATCTACTCATACTCAGAACCTGGAGTTCACACACAAAAGAAGAAAGGCAAAAAGAAATGAAAATGAAACACAAAACACCATGAATTAACCTAAAGTAAAAGGACACCTGGTGCACTAAAGCTCCCGCTATGCGCGGGGTTCAGAGAAAAGTCAGACACAAAGATCTATTATACACAGCCTTGCGTTGAATATCTACAATAGATTGTTTTCACCGCTTCAACCATGACCTCTCGGTGACTGACCTAAAGTAATTCTTTATAATAATAAATAAGAAACCCATATTCACCAACTAATTTTAAAACATTATTTCCCATCCAAATTGTCAACAAGGAAGCATCCTTTTGCCAATTTAAAAATCAAAGTAAAGAAAGAAAGGAAGAGAGAGTATAGAGTACTTTGACTTGGAGCTGTAGGAATTTGACATAGTCGATGATCTCATCCAGCATTGAAGCCTTGTCTGTCTGTCATTCCATAACCACACAACAAACACTATCACGTTAGTTATCCCATTAATTTAAACACCATTCTCTTCTTCATCTCTTTCTTTAATTTCTCTTAGAATAATCAAATTATTCTGACTATTCACTATTTCACATTAACTTTCTTCCTACCTATAAATTAATATAAAAAAGCACAACATATTTCTTTATGTCCAAACACAATAAGTAAAGAACAATATTTTTTTTCGCTTTTTTCTATCTGCTTTGAGATTGATTAATTCAAAGATTTTTTATCATAAATAATTTATTTATCACCGCATCACAATCTTAATTGTTGTCTATTATTACACATGTCTTACCTTACATTTTTATTGCTACACCATAATTAATTAAATACGTATTTTAACTTTAATTTTTTATGTGATCATAATAACACAGTAATATAATTTGATATAAATATATATTTGAGTAAATTTTTATCTCATTAATGATAAAATGGGGCCAATACAATATTATTTCAGTTTAGAACAGTGACGAAATTAAAATTTTTATTAAGGGGTTTAAAAATATAAAGAAGTAATACATGAAGAAGTTGATAAGATATGCATATCCACTATATATATACACATAGAAAAAAAAATTAATCTTACACATACAATATATACTCTCTATTATTTGTCTTACTTTTTTTTTATATTTCAAAAAAGAATGACTCTTTATCTTTTTTTAAATAATTTTTTACTTTTAAATTTTAACGTAATATATTCAAAATTAAAATATATTTTTTTATTAAAAATAAAATAAAATAAAATAAATCTCGTATTCCTGACTCCGCCCCATGTCTAAGAGAATAATTTGTGCTATATTAATATGAACACACATTACAATCCCCGGGAAAATCTTTTTTCCAGTTTTCATTTTCAAAGTACGCACGGAAAGAAAGAAAATACACATTTACTCTCCTATATATTCTCTTCACGCACTCAAGTATACAAAATCATACTACTCGCCTTATCCTCTCGACACGTGTCCAATTGGAGATTTATGATATCTATCAAATCACATGGGATGAAAGCAGTTACGATTGATAATATGATTTAATTTTCCAATATATGGAACTAATGATAATTTAATCAAAGTAAAGATCAGATAATTAATGATTTAAAATTAAAATAATTAGATTTAATTTAATTTAATTTAGTGGTGAAATTACCTTATTGGCATTGGGTACCAGCTCCTGCAAAGCCTTCATTCTCTCTGCAATTCTCTCTCTACGTAACTGCCCACCATTTTCATTCGCAACAGAAAACAAAACAGAAACCCAGAAAATTCGGAAAATCAGAAGAAAAAAAAATGAATTCAATCGAAAAAAAAATCCAAAAGAGGAGAGCAAAACTGTAATTAACGTACTCTTTCAGCGATGCTGTGAGGATCAGTGGCTTGTCCTCTACGAGCTCTCACTCGTTGTTGTTTTGGCTGTGCCGGTGTTGTACCGGCACCAGCTGAAACACTTGCTGCCGGAGTTTGGTTCATCGTCGGTGCTGCCGGAGCTCCGAAACTCGGCGATTGCATCGATCCTACCTAAAATTTTCGAAAATATCCGTATGAGTTACTCGTTAGATAGTTTATTGCAGAATATGAGTTTGTGTAAATGCATGTAAAATGTGTATGGACCTGAGGATGATGAAAATGTTGAGGTTGATTGGAGGTTTGACCAAGAGATCCGGTGAATCCATTGAAAAGAGCTTGAACGGAACTTTCATTAGCCTGTATTTAATGGCGTAATTAATCGTTAATAATTAGGATTATAGTTTAAAACTAGTCATAAATATAATTGAATTTAAGGCGGAAGGAAAATGAAACTCACCTGATTCGTTACGCCGTCGTTTTGGTCACCATTACTGAGGTTTATAGGTAAGGAAAGGAGGCCGTTATCGCCGGAGGCACCAGTCGGAGACCTGAGGCCGTTTCCGGCGAGTGTTCTGGAAAGCAAAAGCTGCTGCTGGAGCATAAGTGCTTTAGCAGCTGCGACCGCGCCGCCGGGAGTGATCTGGTGCTGGCGGAGCTTTGAAGCCAAAAGAGAAGAAGCCTGCTCATCGTAATGGAACTGCGCGTGAAGTGGATTAGAAGGAGGTTGATCGTCGCCGGAGCTAGGGTTATGCGGCGGCGACGAGAGATGGTGGTGTGGGTCCCATGATTTAGAAAGGTCAGGCCAGGGAGAAGAAGAAGGAACAGAAGATAGAATCTGTTCAAGGAAATCGTCATGAGACGACGTCGGATCGAAGTGTGAGTGACCCATGTGTTGACCTATACTACCACCACCACCAACAGCAGCAGCAGAAGAAGAACCGCCATTTCCGCCATTTTGAAGGTCTTGAAGTGACATCTGTGACTGCTGTTGTTGACTTAGAAGTGAATTCATGGCTTGCATTTTTCTCTGAAAAACAAAAAATGGTTCCATAAAAATCATACAAAAAAGCACAAAATCAACATAAACTATTCAGAGAGTTTCAATTCTGTACCTGAGATTTTTTGCAGAGAGATTTTTTTTTCTTTTCCTTTCCTTTCTTTTGCTTTTGTTTTATTCAGTAGAGTTTGTGTGTGAAAAAAAGTTTGGTTCAATTTTGGAAAGAGATAGACTCTAAGGAGAAGAGAGAAAGAAGAAATGAATGAATCATAAGTTATGGTTTTGGAATGTTGTTTATATAGGTCTTTTATGATCTTCAAACACCCCACCCCCCACCCCACCCCCCTCACAAAAACGGAAAAAATTCAATCAAATAATATTCACTAAGTAATATTCAATGGTACTGTAAATTCATGTCAATTATACTATAAAATAATTTATTATTGAGATCGATTTAAATTTACATACTCATCAAAAGTATAACAAATTGACAAAAAAAAAACAAACGGAATATTCTTACAATACCCTTTTGCAAGTATTGATTGAGTTCGGTAAATAAGTAGATCTCTTATTTATTTTTATTTTTTTGTATTGTGTATCTAATAAATAAAATAATATTCTAAAAGTATTTGCAGATTTTTTCTATTTTAATTTATTGTATTACTTGTTTTTAGTCTGTTTAAATAATTGATTTTTTTTCTTTTTTTGATAATTCTTTATTTCTAACTTCGTCTCAAGTTAAAACCAAACAAATAAATTGAAACGGGGAGAGTATAATTTAGACAACTACAAAGGTGAGTGTAGGGTTGGGGGATGGGGCTACATGGATGGGTGAAGATGAGGTATCTTGGAGGGTGGAGATGACACAATTAAGGGGTCGTTTGGTAGGGGGCAATCCGATAAACAAAGTTATCCCATGGAGTAATTATCTCACCATATATATGGAATAACTTATCTCATCATTATAGTATAAAAGTCGGGAAAAATAATCTTAGGACTAACTAATACTCCTTACCTAGCGCAGGATAAAATAATTCTACATTTTATCCTGGAATTATTATCCCTACTATCAAACGACTCCTTATTGTATAATATCACTTGGGAAATTTAATTTTTCCTACTTCCAATAAAAAAAATATTTTCAAAAAATTCGACCAAAACAATAAAAACGTTTTTTTTACAAATGCAACTAAAGAAAATAAATGAATAATTTATTTATTTATTGTAAATCAAGAGAATAACTTATCTTTTTAATTTTGCTCAAAAAGTTAGTTAATTTTAAAAGGGGTATATTTTGGTTTTTCCTTAAATAACGTAATATCTGATTTTTTTTAATAAAAAATCTCCTATTCGATCTAATATCGAACCCCCTATAAAATTATTTTTTTACTATATAAATACCAAAAAAATGAGATTTAATTTTTTTCATGATTGAATCAATTTTCTTAGTCATAATTAAAGATATTTAGTTATCGCGTATGAAAAATCACCTTTTCGACTAATATATGTATCTATTTTCGAGTCTAAACTATAAATATTTTATATAGATTTCATCTATTAATTAAAAAAAACTAAAATTATTTAATTATTAAAACTAAATGGCTAATAATTAAATAATTTGGAAATAAAAATCAAATGTCTAGGCAGTTTCACCAAGCTCTCTGTTTTTACCTTGTAAATGTACCTTTACAAGTCAAAAGTATTTAACTGCCTAGACATTTGATTTTTATTTTAAAATTAAATTAAGTTCTTATAGCTAAAAATTATTTTAAAAATATTATATTTATTAAGATTAAGATATTTATCAATATACGTCTAAATTTTACAAATCTATGATGTGCATTAAGATTCGAATGACTGAATCTAAATACACATCTGAATATTAAGATGTTGCATTAAGATCCGAGTACTAAATAATTAGAATTATTTAAAAATTAATAAACAAGTAATTTAAGTAAGTACTAATTTAATTTAATATTATATCAATAAATATTTTTCAAAACGCGGATAGTGATGATGATAGCTAGCAATGATGGTGGTGATGGTGCCGATTGAGGATGATGTTATTAGAAGCAGTAGTTAATGATGATGATGACTGACTACGCCTTATCCCTGCGCCTTCCTACGCGTGAAATATAAGTGAGGCCTAATTATCTAAATTCGAATTTCAAAAACCTTTTTTTTTTTTTTTACATTTTTTAGCCTAGAAAAAAATTATCAAAATACATGTTTACAATAATATGTCCAAATACATTACAATAATAAATTTTGTAATAACATTCAATTGTTGTTGTAACAACCAACTTAATTCTATAATAGCTCATTAAGTCCTCTATGTAACAGTTTCAGAAATAGGCATGTACAAGGAGACTCTTGTGGTTCGATTTTTTTTCGAATTATATGTATAGCGGGAGCTTTAATGTACTGAACTGTTTTTTTTTTGTTTTTGTTTTTTACATGTATAAGTAGGTAATTTGTGAGCTTTTTCCAACACAAAATATTCTCCCATTTTCTTTTTTTTCTCCCAATAATTTTTTATGTTCATGTAAATTTGAGTGCAGGTGTTTGAAAGTACTATAAAATCTTAAAGAGTGATCGGTTAATACGATTTGTATCTTAATTAGATAGAAATTGCTTTTGAGGAAGTGACTTGTCACGTCACATTATTTCTTTATAAGTTTTTACTATTTGTTATTTCAATTTTAGTATTAATATTGTAGTATATTTTTAACAGTTGACGATGACAACTAATAATTGTGGTGGATGATTGTGATGATTAATGATGACGGTGATTGACGATATGTAATGGTGACCGATGGCGGTGACTGTCAGTAGTAATAAGTAGTTGGTGTGATAATGGTTGCCAGTGATGGTGACAGTTGATTGTAGTGATTGGCAGTGATTGTAATTGTGGATGATGATAGTTAATAATGGTGGGTGATGACAGCAGTCAAATTCAAGAGAATTCAAAAAAAAAACTTATATATATGTAAAAATTATTTTCCACTATGTAATTTTCCAAAGAATGGGGTCCAAATGGCCCCCTCCTTCCTTGCGCCCTTCTGGCTCTCCGCCCTGATAGTAGTAGTGATAAATGAAATTGATGAAAGGACATATAAAAATTCTTGAATAGATATGTTAATAATATTAAGATTTTGTTATAAATTTAAATAGAATTACATATGCTCTTGACTCAGAATTCACAATTTCTAAATTTTATATCGACTAGGGGTGTCATGCAAGGACGAAGCTATATATAGCACTAATTATGAATTGGGACGAATTCAGTAATTTTTACTTGAGATTGTATAATGAAAGCCTAATAAGTACATATAAAACCTGCTAAAAATTCAGTAACAAGTTAATTAATTGTCTCTTCGAACCACGGATATTCGATAAAATTTTAATGATACAAAAAAGATTAGCATGATTTCTGGAAAGAACAACACAAATTGAAAATTTATAATATTAAATTTTAACTCCATCTTTGATAATATCCTTCTTAATTGGTCAAAACTATCACAAGATTATCACATAAATGTTTCTATAAAGAAAATAAACAATTAAATAACAAATCTTCTCATATGTCAAGCTTTTGATATGATTCTTTTTGTCTTTGAAGATCTCAATGTTGATATGTACAATGAATATGGCTCTATATATGTATACAATCATCAAGTAAGTAAGATGTATGAAATTGAATTAAAGAATTGTGATTTTGTGTTGGTGGTTAAGGCAATATTGTGTTTTTTTTTTATTTCGTTCGTTGTTCGGCATTTATATTATAGTCTGATTAAATCTGAATTATATGTCTGTCGGAATATTCTACATTGGAGGGCAAAGTGTGTCCTAACAAAAGCAAATTCGTATGGCTACGAGAACTCGAACGCACGCGATACCTTTGATTAAAAATGATAAGAATTTTTATCACTCCATCATGATCCTGTTAGTAAGGCAATATTGTGTGATTCCCATTTGATATCTGACATTTATACTAAAGTTTCAATAAAGTTAAATTCGTATCGAAAAATTTCACATTAGAAGAAAAAACGCTCCCTAACAAAAGCAACTCCGTACGACGAGATTACAACGTACGACTATTTTATTTAAAAGATATGGTTCTTTTGTCGGCCTTCCTACAAACAAATTTTCATCTTATAAAAATATGGCAGCTGAAATTCCTAAACCAATATATATATATATATATATATTTATATAATGGGGTATGTTGTGGGCTGGTTCCAAGAGAAAAAGAAAATAAACTTATAAGCTTCTTAATAAAGTATGGTTTTATAAGTGTTAGATTAACAAAACATATAACACTTTTATTTACTTAATTATATATTTATGATGTTGCTTACGGCTTGTTCGGATAGTTATTACTTATTGTATTGTATTACATTATATTATATTATTATGTTAAATATAATATTTGTTTTTGTTTTTACTTATAAATTTTTATTGTATTGTATAAATCTGTTGTTGTGTAACGACGAAAAATGTCATGTTATGTACTAATCGATTTGGTGTAATCGCATTGGTACCCTACTTTTCTTTTCTCATCTTATCCTTATTTACTATTTAATAATCTTATTTTATCCTTTACTCAATCAATTCTACTCCATACGTACCTAATTTTTTTATATAATAATGTAAGATTATTTTTTTTTAAAATGTAAGATTATTCTTCATATTGTTGGTGTCTTGCATCATAAAACAATGAAAAACGATTCAATATATCCAAACATTGTATTCATCTAAATAATATAGACTTGCTTGCAATTTTTCCATTTTTAAAATTTTATTTTAGTTTATTTTATATTTGGAAGGAAAAATGGAGGAAGCGATTACAAAATGGGAATTGAACCCTCACCAACAAAGTGAAAGTTCAGATAACAAACTAACCAAGCTACTAATATTTCCGCAGTTTTTAAAATCCTATTGCTATTTCCAAAATTATATTGTTTACCCCAATTTATAAGGTGTTTCTGGTAGCGCTTGTAACAAAAATACGGCTTATTAAGTTATCTCAAAGGCTAGCTCAAGAGGTGAGAAATGCTTAAAATATCAAAGAGATCGCCTATTATTTAAGCGGCCAATGTGGGACTCCTTCACACCCCCTCACGCCCAAAATTGCACATCTAAAGCATGGACAAAATTTAATATGGAGGCCTAATATTGAAAACAAGAATTGGATAGGGCCTACTCTATTATCCGCATGTTATGAACCTTGAGTCTAACTCAACTCCAAAAGATAGCTCACGATGAGAATTGTTCAAATTATATTAAAGAAACCACCTATCAATTAAAGGACCAATGTGGGGCTCTTCATAAACACACACGTTATCAAATTTAGAATTTAACTTTTCAACAAAAATTTAATGTTACTATCTAAGCCTTCATGCTTTGGTTTAACAGACGTCACAGATTTATATTATTCGTTGGATTACATTATTATCGAGCTTAAAAGCACCTCTATCTTATGAACTTATATAGACCTTATAAAATTCTTTATTTTTCTCTCTCAATTTGACGTGAAATTCAATTAATTAAGATATTATGCATACCTTTTTTTAATCATAACTTTATCTGCCTATAAATCTGTCAATCTTTCTCTTTAACTCGCCTACGTCGATTTATCTTGTTTTCTTCCATGTGAAAGATATATTTCCAAATGATATGGGGATGTAAATGTAGCTAGGTGGTATAAACTAGAAAAATATATTAAATAATGTTTTCCAAAAAAAAAAAGGGGCAAGGACTATAGTATAAATTATCAGAATGATGAATGTTCAAAAGAGGGTACTTTTAGAATGATTGAGGTACAAAATGTAGCATTATACTTCTCAAAATTATCATTTTATTTATTGCTCAGAAGAGGTTTGTCAAGTCAAAAGGCATATATTTTTTTTCGAATCACATGTATTTTTTGCTTGTCAGACAGAGAGAAATAAATAATACTCCCTCCGTTTAAAAATAAGTGATGCTTTTAGCTTAAGTACATTCATTAAGAAAACTACTCATTCCTAAACAGAAAAATATATTTTTACCCACGTATCCGTAATAAATATCTTGAAAAAGATGTAATTCTTAATATATTTTTTTATTATGTAAAACTCTCCAATTAAATAAGGATAAAATTGAAAAAATATCTTTAATGTCTTCTTGATTATGTAAAATATCACTTATTTTAAAATAAAATTAAAAATTAAAATATCATTTATTTTAAAATGAAGAAAGTATATGAAATAATACTGAATAAGTAAAAATAAACGGAATGGATAAAGACAAGAAAGAAGAATAGGAAGAATATGTTGCAAGAATGAAGTCATTATTGGGAAGGCAAATGTTTGAGTTGGGACTAGAAAGAAAAGGGAGGACTCCAACATAATAAATGCACAATGGGTGTGGATTATTAATTGCATGATCTTGTTATGATTCTTCAATTAATATTAATGACTTTGTTATTATTATAATAATAATAATAATAATAATAATAATAATAATAATAATTAACTTTAATAAAAGATAGTGTTCGAATCAATTTGTGCACACCTCAATAATTTATTATTATTAGGTACTTGAAATTGGTACTTCAAATTTGCGTTGAGTAGATCCACTAAGAAGGTAAATGCTCCCTGTCAAAGAGGTAACTAACCGATCCAACTCATTTGATTTGCTTCAATCGAGTATATACGCACATCAAGAAGATCTCTCCGACTCAAAGACGAATTCAAAAATTAAATTATACGATTTAATATTTAAGATTATTATATTCTGTCTTTAAAATTATATAGATTAAGAGGACGTCTTTAGAGTATATCGAATCAGTATAGCTATTCTTCTTATGATACAATAACTCAATTTGAATTAGTATCAAAAGTAAGTACTAAATAATTTTTCTTTTCCTTTACTTGTTGACGTAAAATCATCTTCCATTCAATAGAAAATTCTTCCAATTTAACGAATGAGATTCTCATAAAATCTTACACATAAAATTTATACTCTAAGCATGTAAAAGATATTGAATTCAAATGGATCTGACAATATAACTCTATATGACTATATCTTCCCATGCTCTCAATCCTGTAAATTAAAACTCGAAATTTCTAATTAAAATATTTTTTTTAAAAAAAATCGAACTATATACATCTCATCAAAACCTATATGTAGTACAATTGAGTACAAATTAAAGGACCACTTAGAGGCAAAACTTAAAAGATCCATATATTATGCTGATCATATATTATGAAAAAATTAATTAAATTAAATTAATTATTTAAGAAATCAAATTCTTTATTTTATCTGTCAATTTACGAATCACAAGGCATTACTCATGTGATATTATATATCATGGAAAAGTACAACAAGAAAAATTAAAATAAATAATAATAATAATAATAATAATTTTAAAAATATATCATGGAAAAGTACAACAAGAAAAATTAAAATAAATAATAATAATAATAATAATTTTAAAAAAGCATATTATTTGTGGTTTAAATTTTCTTTTGCATTTTTAAAGAACATTGCATTGGTGTCGAAAGAATGTTCAATTGTTACATCTTGTTGGAGACATAAAAATCAATAAATTAAAAATGTCCATCAACATCCCACGACTTTGGTGACATATTTTCTTGTAAGGATATTTTTAATGGGGTAAGGTTATTCGAAAAAAAAAAACCGTATAGTTTTGATCCAAAGTAAATATAATGTCACATCATATTAAGAGTCTTTTAAAGTTAGTGTTATACCCCGTAGGATTCGCGGCACCTAGATGACCTATTCGCACGTTGGTTAAGCATATTTGGAGGCCATACGTGCTAGAGAAAGGCCCGGGAAAAGATCGGATGAGAAACCTGTCGAACCATCGCGGAAGTCCGAGGCAGAACCCCTCCGCGATGGCAGCGTGTCACAGAGGTGAAGCCTCCGCGTTGGCTCCGTGACACGTTGGCCTTGCCCAGGCCCAAGTATATAAAGCCCCACTTCGGTTTTAAATGATTAAAACACTTATAAATTTCCAGAAAACAGAACAAACCAGCAGAGAGGGAAAAAGGAACGAAGTAGTAATATAATTTTCGTCCGATTACGCTGCTAAACGCTGTCCAAACTCAAATTAACCTCAGATACCGAGATATTTAGCAGCAGAGAGCATTCCTACGGATTTAGTTTCGTGAAATACGGCCGACGAATCGTCGAGCTACCGAGCTAAGGTAAGTGGAATTGCTCTAAATTAGTGTCTATGTGTTCCTAGCTGAGAAGTGAATAGTTCTCCCTTTTGGACCTCTGAAAAATAGCGAGTTTTCGACCATCTTTCGATAAGCCTAAGTTTAGGCTATAAACTATATTGAAAGTGACGTTGCTCTTTACAATAAAGCTGTATTTAGTATTAATTGACATATTTATGAATGCAGTTGGGAGGAAATAGTTGAAGTACCGGCCGAGCCTCGTCCGACAGACGGATAGTTCGAGGATAAGGTATGTAAAGCTAGTTCCCTCGGCAAGTTAGTAATCTTGGTACAGTACAGTAATTTAAAGGCCAGTAGAATATTCAGAAGCCATGTATGATGTTTACTATGAATGATGGTACGATATTAGAAACGTCATGTTATGATCATCGCGAGACTCGCTAGCACGATATAAATTCTGATACAAGTGTTAGAAACTGCACAGCATGCTTAGTACGTGATGTGACACAGGATGTTAGGATAATATCGTATTCAGTTGAAACCCAGTAAAGCAATGTAATATCTATAAGACATCTCAGAAGCAGAATGATAAGTTAAAATGAGGTTAGAAAGCATATTAGGAATAGTAAATCCTGTTACTATAGAAACTCAGTATACCGCATGGTTTTCAGCAGAAATACTATATCATGTTCAGCATTAGACTCAGTACAGTATGGTAGAAGATTATATTTATGTACATATGCTATGTTCAGTCTCAGCATGTATTAAATATGTACATATCACTATCGCTAGTTCAACATGCAGTATGTACAAACACTTTATTATCGTTAGCTTCAGTATGTGGGACATGCAGATAGTATTACTAGTTGAGACTGTTGTATTGTTTGGGGTTGGACTACCGAGCATCCATGACCGCCCAGGGTTGATAGCTGTATCGACTCGTCCGCCAGAGGACGAGGATACGTCGCTCTACAGAGTGGCATGCCGTCCCACAGGGGACGAAGATGGGATGCCAGTTTTCCCCATATTGTGCCTTGGTCGGCCCTTATACACCCCTGTCGAGCGGATACGCCCGGGGTGTTGATTCAGGAGTCCTCCGGACTCATATGCAGTTATAGTCAGGGGCTCAGCGAGCCCAAGTGCATACCCAGGGGACCGGCAGGATGCTTACAGGGTTTATAGGAGATGGGATGACCGGGGTAGGGGTATAGATTCTGTGCTGGTTGTACCTCCCGGCTTATGGGGGCCGGGTAAGGTTTGTGTGTGCTATGTTATGCTATGTTATGTTATGCCATATTATGATATATACGAGTAGATCAGCAGTAGAATGATACGTCTCCAGGTATGACTCCTACTCCTTCCAGTATAATTGAGAGAAGGTATGACTTACATTATCAGACAGTTAATCTATTTCTCTCTACTTAAGTTTCATCAGTTATATTATTGTTTTTAGATATTTCTTTCAGTTATTGCTTTACATACTCAGTACCAGCGGTACTGACGCCCGGTGGGGCGCTGCATTACTTGCCTGCAGGTACTCATAGACGAGCAGGCGATACCACGTGATTCCTGTCAGCGATCGAGTATTCAGCTCCTGTCATCCGGAGACTGAATTCCAGAGGTGTATTTCATTTTCTTTTGTTGTATAATACGGCTAGGTCGGGGCCCTGTCCCGATCATTTCTATTACTATTCCTAGAGGCTTGCAGTCTGTATATGTTTCCCTGTAGTCAGATGAGTCGGTCGTGTGAGGCCGTGCAGTTGTTAGCTGTTAGTACTTCTATTTCTTTTATGTTGGCCGTGTGGGGCCATAGTTCGACAGTAGTGGTGACCTTGCTGGTCACGTAGCTATCCAGTACTTCAGGGTTGAGTTATAGATAACTAGACAGCATGGTGGCCTTGTCGGCCTGTATAGGTTTCCCTATATTGATATGCTTCTGGTCAGCTGTTAGTACAGGTACAGGAGGCTATAGGCCAATGGGCCGGGGGCTGTGTTTACAGCCGTTATATAGCCCTTTGTTTCCAGAAATATGAGTTAGAGCCAGCCAGACACCAGATGTGCCCAGGCTTAGCAGTCCAGCAGTTCAGGTCCTAGTAGGGCACCAGGTGCCAGTCATACCCCCCAAGGCGGGGTGTGACAAACTTGGTATCAGAGCAGGTCGTGTCACAGGGAGTCTGCAAGCCGTGCTAAGTAGAGTCTTGTCTATAGATGTGTTGTGCACCACATACTGTAGGCAGGAGGCTGCGAGGCATGATAGGATGGTTACTCTTCCTTCTCAGTTAGTCGTGCTTTAGAGCGGTACAGTATAGGGTGGAGTCTCTAAAAACTTACCGTATTCTTTGATTACAGATACAAAGGCAGATCAGCATTACCCTATTACAGGCAGAAGATCAGATATAGCAATAGAAGAAGGCATCAGCCAGTTACATGATAACTACAGCAGCAAGAGGAAGGTACCCGAGACCTCCCAGCATGATACCTTTATCGGTACCATCCCCAGTATACGTTGATAACATCAGAATAGGAAGTCACGAGTGTAATGTACATACGAGTTGATTTATTTATTAGCCATATAAGATCTGATTAAGATTACAGACAAGGTCAGACCACCAGGTAAGTATAAGAAAGAGAGGGAAATGCAAGAATCCCAAATACATCTTTTTGGATATGGTACAGTTAAATGCTTTTATTTGTTGCAATAAGAAAATGGCTATTCCTACCTCTTGATTTTGATGCCAGTATAGTAAAGGGGCATAAGACTTGAGATGGGGTTGCCAAATCCAGCGGTAAGTAAAGATGGGCTAATTGATCCTAGTAAGTATTAGAAAGTATAAAGAGCCCCTAGGATTACGTAAGTTGTGCAGACCCATTTTACAATAAGCCAGTAGAGAAAGTAAGACCGTTAGCTTACCCGAAGCAGGGGTAAAAGACCTGTTAGTGATAAATGCCGGGTAATAGTCAAGTTCGAGTCAGAAAAAGGCCAAGTCCGTTACATATGCTAACAGATAGCAAGACAAAGACATACATGTAAGATTGTAGTTATGATCCAGTTGTGATATCGAAAGGGTGAGGGGTCATATGAATTAGATAGGTCTGACTGCAAGTCAGGGGAAGTATGAACTGATACTGGACCAGCAATCTTGTTAACAATGAAGAGCAGGTACCTTGAACCCCAGAGTTCAGCTTAAGTAAGATGAGGGAAAGAAGCAGGAATGTCAGATCTTGTGGGGAAATTAGAATTACCCCCGGATTGATAAAATATCGTATTAAGGATTAAGCCTCGGACTGACAGTAAGATTGCGGTTCAGAATACCGCAGTATGTCCGCAATGGAGAAGTTAAGAAATTACTGATACAGCAATTCTAATCTAGTGTAGCCTAGAGATAAGGCCCAGCAGACAGTCATGGGCTCTCAATATATGCCTAAATGGGGTGACAATACAATGAAATGATAAGTCAGGGCAGGAGATATTATTAGGCCGTAGAAGCGGTGTATCATGTACGACATGAGACTCAGCAGAGCATGTCAGAGATTATGTATTACCGCAGAATTCAGTACATATTGTACGTAGCTATTGATATATATATATATATATATATATATATACAGATAATAGATATGCTGTGAGTAGTTGCCTATAAGGGGTACAATCACAGATGCTGATTAGTAATAGAAAGCATGTACAAATTGCATTGCAGGACCCCCCCTTGCCAAAAAAAAGGGGAGAAGAAAGAAAGAAAAGGAGAGAAGAAAGGAGAAAGGGAAAGGAGAAGAGAAAGGACAGATTAAGTGTGAATTACGTATGAAGTCATAGAAACTATCTCAGTTCTCAGTTATTAAGTTAATAGACTTATGTGTTGTTGCCAGATCTAGGCTCTAGGAGCTTATCAGAGTTAATGGCCTAAACCAGATGACTAGATGATAAGGGCGCAGTTAGACGGTCTACCGACCAGCTGGCGCCTGCATTAGCAGGGAAGCATCCCTGAAGATCGGTAACAGTAGTGTATGTGCTAGAACCAGGATTAGAGGCCGAATAGGCAAATTTTAAAAATTAGCAATACCAGAATTGTTCTAGTATGTTAAGTGGTCGTACGTCATTTTTCCAGCCTTGTAGGTGAGAGTCGGCCTTAACCAACCTAGCAGTTATTATGTGGAACACCCCATAAGACAGCCGGCCGTCCCAGTCAGAATACCCGTGGGTACCCCAAGGAAGGGTCCACATCAGTAGTCAGCGACAGACTAGTACTTCAGCTGGTTCTCGTAAGATATTTAGATACAGAGCCCTAGCAAAAGGCCAGTATTTACATAATAGCTCATAAGACCGAGAATTCCCCAGAATAGCAGTATAAATCCAAGTGGATACATACAAGGCGTAAGAAATTGATAGTACCCTGCTAGCACAGTGTTTACTAAGACCAGGGGATCAGTAGACTCCCCGTGAAGACCCAGAGATTGATCGCCTGGGAGTAAGTTTGATTAAGCCCAGCCTTACAGTGGTTCAAGCAAAATAACAAAGTAATTAGATGCCCACAAGTCTGCAGTTATGCATGAACTATAAGTACTCAAGTAGAACAGGTAGAGCATTATTAGACTACTGCCACATTCGGGTCATTCAACCCGATTATTCAGTTAATTAAGGTTATGCAGCCACATCATTAGAGGTCATGGTCAATATCAGGATCCTCTTATCAGATAAAGGCACAAGGTGCGCAGACGGTCGTTCAGGTTATCTCAGCAACAAGTAGCCTTAGCATGTGGCCGGAGGGCCAGGTAAGCTCTAGCTACGCCTGTAAACTACCTGTCAATCTCTTCGGCAAGACAAGTCAGTATAACTGTTAATTATATGTCGAGCTCTCTAAGTATGAAAATGTTATATCAGCCAAGAAGAGGTAATGGAGCAACAACCGCTCTTAGCTATAGATCTATTAGAAGTGTGGTGTATGGGCAGCCCGAGCAACGGGAGTTGGTCAAAAAGATACATCAAATGATCAATTTAGCTGTTCGTGTAACAGAAATGAAGGACAACAGAGCGGTAATCGAAAACACCGCCGTGTCGTCATCAGTTGTGAAAATAAAAAGAACGGTAGTATAAGAATCCTGACCTGGTTAGCAGGGGAAAATGCCAGGTTTTCAGGTAACAGAGGGTGGAGTGCTGCATTGTAAAGGTCGTCTATATGTTCCAGATGTTTCAGGGCTCCACCAGCAGATTCTGAATGAGGTACATTACGCCCGTTATTCTCTTCACCCCGATACGACAAAAATGGACATCAAAGAGAACTACTGGTGGCCAGGTATGAAAAGAGAAATTGCTGAATTTGTAGCCCAGTGTCCTAACTGCCAACAGGTGAAAGCAGAACATCAGAAACCAGGCGGGTTAACTCAAGACATAGTTGTGCCTCTCTGGAAATGGGAAGCAGTGAATAGGGAGTTTGTGGCAGGAACACCCCGTACCAAACACAGACATGACTCTATATGGGTAATAGTTGACAAATTGACTAAATCAGCTCATTTCCTGCCAGCTAGAACTACTTTCTCGGCTGAAGATTATGTGAAGTTGTATATCCGAGAGATAGTCAGATTGCATGGAGTGACAGTATCCGTTATTTCAGACAGAGGAGCGCAGTTCATGGACAGGTTTTGGAAATCGTTCTAGAAGGGGCTGGGGACGCAGATTAATCTAAGCACAGCTTCCCACCCCCAGACAGATGGGCAGATTGAACGTACAATTCAGACGCTCGAAGATATGCTACGAGCGTGTGTGCTAGATTTTGGGGGTAGCTGGGATGAGCATCTTTCATTGATTGAATTTGCTTATAATAACAGTTATCATTCAGCTATCTAGATGGCGCCTTTCGAGGTGTTATACAGGCAAAAATGTAGATCGTCGGTGGGCTGGTTTGAAATAGGAGACCCTTCTACAGTAGTTCCAGTTCAGGATGTCCAGGTCACAAAAGAGTTAGCATATGAAGAGGTTCCCGTAGCTATGTTAGACAGACAGATTCACAGGTTGAGGACTAAAGATGTTGCGTCTGTCAAAGTATTGTGGCGTAACAGGAATCGTGAGGAAATGACGTGGGAAGCTGAAGAAGATATGAAAGCCAGATACCCTCACCTATTTCAGGACTAGTTAGGCGACCGGTATGTCCATATTATTATTTATGCAGTACCATATAGTTGTATGTGTGTGAATGAGAAGGATTGATACTTAGTTATCCAGTGGATTTTAAAATATTGCGTGCAGTACCTGTATTGGACTTTTCTGCATTTCAGGTTTTTGCTATAGTCCATATTACAGGGGAAACTCTGGCGAAATTTTTCTAAACAAGTAAATTAAGTAGTCCTCTAGATAGCAGTATACATTCGAGGACGAATGTTCTTAAGGGGGGGAGAATGTTATACCCCATAGGATTCGCGGCACCTAGATGACCTATTCGCACGTTGGTTAAGCATATTTGGAGGCCATACGTGCTAGAGAAAGGCCCGGGAAAAGATCGGACGAGAAACCTGTCGAACCATCGCGGAAGGAGTCGAGGCAGAACCCCTCCGCGATGGCAGCATGTCACGGAGGTGAAGCCTCCGCGTTGGCTCCGTGACACGTTGGCCTTGTCCAGGCCCAAGTATATAAAGCCCCACTTCGGTTTTAAATGATTAAAACACTTATAAATTTCCAGAAAACAGAGCAAACCAGCAGAGAGGGAAAAAGTAACGAAGTAGTAATATAATTTTCGTCCGATTACGCTGCTAAACGCTGTCCAAACTCAAATTAACCTCAGATACCGAGATATTTAGCAGCAGAGAGCATTCCTACGGATTTAGTTTCGTGAAATACGGCCGACGAATCGTCGAGCTACCGAGCTAAGGTAAGTGGAATTGCTCTAAATTAGTGTCTATGTGTTCCTAGCTGAGAAGTGAATAGTTCTCCCTTCTGGACCTCTGAAAAATAGCGAGTTTTCGACCATCTTTCGATAAGCCTAAGTTTAGGCTATAAACTATATCGAAAGTGACGTTGCTCTTTACAATAAAGCTGTATTTAGTATTAATTGACATATTTATGAATGCAGTTGGGAGGAAATAGTTGAAGTACCGGCCGAGCCTCGTCCGACAGACGGATAGTTCGAGGATAAGGTATGTAAAGCTAGTTCCCTCGGCAAGTTAGTAATCTTGGTACAGTACAGTAATTTAAAGGCCAGTAGAATATTCAGAAGCCATGTATGATGTTTACTATGAATGATGGTACGATATTAGAAACGTCATGTTATGATCATCGCGAGACTCGCTAGCACGATATAGATTCTGATACAAGTGTTAGAAACTGCACAGCATGCTTAGTACGTGATGTGACACAGGATGTTAGGATAATATCGTATTCAGTTGAAACCCAGTAAAGCAATGTAATATCTATAAGACATCTCAGAAGCAGAATGATAAGTTAAAATGAGGTTAGAAAGCATATTAGGAATAGTAAATCCTGTTACTATAGAAACTCAGTATACCGCATGGTTTTCAGCAGAAATACTATATCATGTTCAGCATTAGACTCAGTACAGTATGGTAGAAGATTATATTTATGTACATATGCTATGTTCAGTCTCAGCATGTATTAAATATGTACATATCACTATCGCTAGTTCAGCATGCAGTATGTACAAACACTTTATTATCGTTAGCTTCAGTATGTGGGACATGCAGATAGTATTACTAGTTGAGACTGTTGTATTGTTTGGGGTTGGACTACCGAGCATCCATGACCGCCCAGGGTTGATAGCTGTATCGACTCGTCCGCCAGAGGACGAGGATACGTCGCTCTACGGAGTGGCATGCCGTCCCACAGGGGACGAAGATGGGATGCCAGTTTTCCCCATATTGTGCCTTGGTCGGCCCTTATACACCCCTGTCGAGCGGATACGCCCGGGGTGTTGATTCAGGAGTCCTCCGGACTCAGATGCAGTTATAGTCAGGGGCTCAACGAGCCCAAGTGCATACCCAGGGGACCGGCAGGATGCTTACAGGGTTTATAGGAGATGGGATGACCGGGGTAGGGGTATAGATTCTGTGCTGGTTGTACCTCCCGGCTTATGGGGGCCGGGTAAGGTTTGTGTGTGCTATGTTATGCTATGTTATGTTATGCCATGTTATGATAGATACGAGTAGATCAGCAGTAGAATGATACGTCTCCAGGTATGACTCCTACTCCTTCCAGTATAATTGAGAGAAGGTATGACTTACATTATCAGACAGTTAATCTATTTCTCTCTACTTCAGTTTCATCAGTTATATTATTGTTTTTAGATATTTCTTTCAGTTATTGCTTTACATACTCAGTACCAGCGGTACTGACGCCCGGTGGGGCGCTGCATTACTTGCCTGCAGGTACTCATAGACGAGCAGGCGATACCACGTGATTCCTGTCAGCGATCGAGTATTCAGCTCCTGTCATCCGGAGACTGAATTCCAGAGGTGTATTTCATTTTCTTTTGTTGTATAATACGGGTAGGTCGGGGCCCTGTCCCGATCATTTCTATTACTATTCCTAGAGGCTTGCAGTCTGTATATGTTTCCCTGTGGTCAGATGAGTCGGTCGTGTGAGGCCGTGCAGTTGTTAGCTGTTAGTACTTCTGTTTCTTTTATGTTGGCCGTGTGGGGCCATAGTTCGACAGTAGTGGTGACCTTGCTGGTCACGTAGCTATCCAGTACTTCAGGGTTGAGTTATAGATAACTAGACAGCATGGTGGCCTTGTCGGCCTGTATAGGTTTCCCTATATTGATATGCTTCTGGTCAATTGTTAGTACAGGTACAGGAGGCTATAGCCCAATGGGCCGGGGGCTGTGTTTACAGCCGTTATATAGCCCTTTGTTTCCAGAAATATGAGTTAGAGCCAGCCAGACACCAGATGTGCCCAGGCTTAGCAGTCCAGCAGTTCAGGTCCTAGTAGGGCACCAGGTGCCAGTCATACCCCCCAAGGCGGGGTGTGACAGTTAGAATAGTTTAATATATCATAGCAAACGAATTGACGAGACGAGTAAGGAGATGAGTGAGTGATGACATGGGGCCAAGTTATTACATTTGTCCGTCCATTCTATCTTTACCCATAGCTTGGAGATGCTCCTATAAAGTAGAAGTTTGTAGGCTTAGTTGTTATAACTACTCGAATGATATGGATAACACACAATTAATCTCCAAATTAGCCCATACGTGATGATGAATTATGTGTAACTTAGTTTGAAGGGAAGATTACTGAATGTGTGTGAATAAAGTTTCACATGAAACGTACAACAAAAAAAGAAAAATTATTTATAAAATATTGAATACTTTTAATGGTGAAATCTTTTAGTAAATATCGTACAAATTGATCCAAATCAAAGAATATCACGTTATTGTAAGAGAATTTTTAGGTCAATTTAGCTCAATATCTTTTTTAGACCTACAGTCAAACCTCGTTATAAGGCATTCGTTATAATAACATTTCATTATAACGGCCTGATTTTCTTCCGAACCGATTTTGCATGTTATATTTTATTTTTCTATAACAATATTCTACCTATAACAACAGTGACGTTCAGTATAGCAGTACACTCTTTATAAAATTACCCTTCTAGGCTCTATAACAGTCATACTTAAATATTATGCAATAATATTTTGTAAGAATTATATTATTTATAAAAATAAATATTAAAATATTTATAGTAATCATGATTAGTGTCATACGCATAGTAAATTTCAAGTATGAATATCTAAAAGGAAAAATTATGTTAAAATAGCGCCCACCAGTTATGGAAGTAACTTCACGAGGAAAGACTACTAGTGTTTGCCTTTTTTTACATTTATACTCTTTTTTTTTAGGAGGGGGGTGGGGAGGAGGGATTAAATTGGTTAACAAATACATTGCTTCATGATACACAAAATCATTAAACTCAATTTTTATGTACTTTTATTTGTAACAGCTAAATAAAATCTAAACGTTAAATGTCAGCATACATATATAACAACACTCCACTATAGCAGTTATAAAATTTTCAGACAAATACTATCATTATAGCGAGCTTTGACTATATTCACTTTAATAAAACTTACAAAAGTAAATGTCATATATTTGGAAAAAGATAGAATTTTAGATCCTTAGACAAGAGGTGATAAAACTATAATGAATAATGTTTTCTAATTCTAGCCAAACAAAGTGAAAAAATATTGCTAAGGTGACATACCATTTCATAAGAAAATTTGGAAGACATTTTGAAATGTCTTGTTTCATAAACCCTACATGTTGTGTCTTGTCTTTGAAAGATTCTAACTTTGCTATAGTTGATTAGTCTAGTATGTGTAAATTATAAGCTATGCTTAGGAATATCTACAAAGAAAAGAACCAATTGTAGTATCATGAGTGATGTGACTAAACATTCATCAAAAATTAATGAAGTGTTATGAGATAAGGCTAATTTTGAAGTTGAAACTTGAAACTTGAAATTTTAAATTTTTAATGTTGTAAGTTTTAGAATTTGAAATTGTGTGTTGTATATGCATTTTGCTTCGAAAAAATTTGATGTTCCGCAAGTGGAAGTCCCAAAAACTAGTCCAACTAATCTAAAGTCAGTTTTTGAAAACTTGAAAATATTTGAAGATCAGATTGTAAAATTTTATGGTCAAATTAAGATTTAAAATTAGAAGTAAATTCAGATTGAGTCATTCGATTTTGAATTTATCACGTGTTCTTTCGTCAAAATTAAGGGCAAATTAACAAATGAACTAATATTTCTTTTTGGCTTCTTTCTAAAATTGAAGGAAGATAATCCAAGAATTCAAATGATTTTTAATTATTAAAGAAGCAAGATTAAAAATTTAATACTTTTCCTCCGTTTTAATTTATTTATCTTATTTTTCTCCTTAGTCTGTTTCTGAAAAAAATATCTTTTTTCTTTTTTGATAACTCCTTAATTTTAACTCTTCACATGACATGTTTAAAATCATAAGATTAAAAACTATTTTAATATATTTTACGTATCTTTAATTTAAAAATCACAAAAATTAAAATAATAATTTTTATTTTTTTAAACTTCATATTAAATTAAAATCAAACAAATAAATTAAAATAGAGATACTAACAATTTTCTCTTAAACTAAATAGATAGTTATTGCTTAAGTTGTAGGTATCTGTCTTTGTCCCTTTTTTTTTTTTTTTTTTTTTGTCTTTAATTTTTTTTCAATTGAGAGACTACTTTACACCTCAACCCAATCCCATTGTACACTTTAATATTGATTATTATTTTTTCATTAATTTAATTATTGCCCCATATAAAAATTAAAATATGGTTTTGGTAGATGAGTTACAATAATCTACTTCTCACATATACTTTAATTCTTCAAAGATTCTTGATTTTCAAAATTATATGACAAAGATGGTACTAGTGATTATTTTTCTCAAGTGATTAAAAAAAAATTAAGAAAATTCTAGTTGAATAGTAGTGTATTATACTTAATTATTTTTTCTCTTTTTGATTTTAAATTATATTGATATGCTCCTTTCTTTATTTAATATACATTAATTTTTTTGGATACACAAATCCAAATGAAATTGAGACCTTTTCATGTATATATCAAATCACATAATAAATCATCAAAGGAATAATTAAATAATCAAGGAAAGAAACAACTTTAAGGGTCTGTTTGATACGAAGAAAAATATTTTTCACTTCTCTTACGTTAGAGTGGTTAAGATATTTTTTCTGAAAAAATAAATTACTTAAAAATTTAAAAAAAATAAATTTTCTGATAAAAATAGGAAAAAAAAAAGTTTCATTGAATGACCTTCTATGTTGATTGTCTTCTTCCCACCTCCGACAACCCTCATCCGTAGCTCCTAACCCATCCCTCCTCGTACCCTCATCGATACTACCCCTACTCGGCCCAATCCCTCACCGACGAAGTAAATTATAAGGGATTTTTCTTTAGTGTCTCTAGAAATATTCCGATCTTTAATTGATGCTATTATGCATGTGAAAAATTTCCCTACTCCTGAATTGCACCCACAACACACATCTCGACCCGAATTCCACCATTCTATTATTGCGGTATTATCTAGATTATATATAAATATTTTTTTGAAGGATATTTAACTACCAAACTAAACATAATCCTAAAAGGAAAAAGAGAAACACAAGTTGGAGGATTGGTAATAGGGAATATATTGTGTAGATCCAAATAGGGATAAAACCCTATTTAGAGGAAAAGAAAAAAGAGAAAAAAAAAAGTAAGATCTAAGAATTAAAAATTTAAAAAGCTCACTAATATATATATTATATGTATAGGGAAAATAAAAATAATTATAGAGGAATGTTGAAGATCATCACTACAAACAGTACAAAGAATATAGTAATAATAATTAGTGGAGTAGAATGGTAAAGTGTAAAGAAAATTAAACTTTTTTATTTCACATTAATTAATAAAACATTTTAGTCAACTCTTAGCAACTGTATATATCTTATTATTAATTATTAAAATTAAATTATATATTTTGCAATCCACCAAGAATTATTAGGTGCCAATATTTAAAAAAATCAACTTTATCTAAATAAATAATTTATAATATGCATGCAGTGTTAGATCAGTGTATTAATAATTAATACACTTTTATTTTTTGTGTATTAAGTATATGATTTAATTAAATTAAACTTGAGACTTTAAGTAGGTAGTAGGAGATGACCCTTTTTATTTGCTTTATACATTATTGTGTTATTATTGAATAAAAAATAAAAGATTTTTTTTTAAAATAAAAAAAAGTAAGACAAGAATAAAATTAATTAAGTGGTTTCTACTTAAACTAATAAATAATATATTTAGTATTACTATGTGAACCAATGAAATTAGGACTAAGTGCAGTCATGTCAGATTTATTATTCTGATCCTTTTTTTTTTTTTTTTGTAAAAAATAAAAAAGGGTATTGTTTTCAACTTGTATACCTGACAACAGTATAATAGATTAGGTTTAGCAGACAAACCCCCCCCCCCAACCCACAACCCCACCCAGCTAGTGGCAAAGTCGAAAATTTTGTTAAAAGTATTTAAAATTTAATAAATATGGAGGAAATTTTTTTAAAATTTATATATTTAACATAATTTTCTATATACATAATATAATTTTTTAGCGAATGGTGTTTGACTGGTCACCCTGAGATATATGTGGCTATGATGCCCTCGCCCCCACCCCCGACAAATTCAAGTTGGTTATGAAAGCAAGTTGGATAGAATTTGATCGATTTAAAATATATTGAGTTAATAAATGAATTATTATCTTATCATGTCCAAAATGTACGGAGATAAAAAGGAATTAGGTTAAAATGGAGGAAATAATGAGTTATAGCTCGACTAATCCAATTTTAAATTATTATTTCAAATTTATGTTTCATGATTTCACTAATTATTATTTTTACAATTTCAAATTTACATTTCATGATTTCACTAACATTAGAGAGTGATATAGAATAAATAAGACGATGGTCAAAATATTATATTAAAAAATACTTTTTTATGAGTTAAAATTGAATATCACTAAAAATCTTTTTGGGTTGCTGATTTTTAATGGGGTAACTCGAACAAAATCAAAATCAACCCAATATCGAAATTACTCTGATTTAAATCCATTAAAATTTGAGCGAATTGACGAGTCAATAACACACATGACAGGTTGTCGGAGTGAATTATAGTAGAGGTGATTAGTAGTGAAGGTACCCAAATGCATGAGATAGAAAAGGAACTCCATAGCTCCAAATGCGTATTTTCATTTTATATGTGTAAGATATTAGTACGATATAATTAAGACGTTTTTAAAAAAGTCAAAATCATAATTTTCTATTAGATTTAAGTTAAAATCGAATAATTTATATTTATCGATTTACTATAACACAAAATACTGAATTAATTTGATATGATAATACTAAAGTATTTCTAAAAAAATCAAAAACTCAAATTATCGAACCAGCTTTATTTGATTTGAATGCAAAACAAAACCAATAAACCAGCCCAGCCCACAAACAGGCCCAAGTAAGAAGCCCAAGTAGTGCAGTACAAGGAGGACCCTCTCATTAACTAAAGAAAGCTTTATTTGCTTTTATTCCCACAAGCTTCATTTGGATGTCAAAAAATCTCATAATTTTCTGTGAAAATTAAAACAGTAAAATTAAGTCAAGAAACATGAAGAAGGTGTTCTTGAAGGAAAATTTAAAATTTTGTTAAAAAGGGAAATTTTGAAATAAGCTTCAAAAGAAAATGAATGGTGGATCTTCTTGATCGGACACGAAGTTTAAAAATGTAAAATAAAAAGACTTTTGAATTTGTAAGACTTAAACATGTTGGGCGTGTTCAGTAAGAAGGAAAATGTAAATATATTTTATATTTCTTAGAAAAATAAATTGATTTCTTACTCTCTTTTTTTCTTGTGTTAGGTGTGTTAGCAAAATTTATTATCTTAAAAGTTTTAATTTATAATTAATTTAGACAAATACTATGAGAGGTAACTAGTGAAGGTGGAGGTTGGGAAAGGGTGTGGGCTGATGGGGAAAGCGGCTACGGAGATAGGGTGAAAATGAGGTTTACTGGAGGTGAGAAGGATACAATGAATCTAAAATGTCACTCGTCGAACTCATTTTCTTACTTCCCACCGGGAAGTCATTTTTCTCATTTTCAAGAAACTTGTCTTCCTTGAGAAAATATTCTTCCAAAAACTTTTAACTACCTAAACTTGAAAAAATTGAAAAATATTTTCTACCACATCGAACACACTCGTTATGTCATTCCTTTAAGGAGTGTCAGACCTTAATTCGAAAAACGAAAATACCGAAATTGAAAAAACTTACTAAATATAAAAAGGTGACATAAATGTGAACACAAACACATTTAACTCAATATTTCTATTATCATGCCCCTAGTTCAAAAAGGAGAAACAAACAACAAAGTTGTTGAATTTAAACACTACAAAAGTTATTGTCTTTATTTCTAAAGCAAAATAGTTGTAATTTTTATTTACCCCATAGTATAAGAAGGGGTTGGCAAATTGATCACAGTGGTCTTGACTTTAGTCATCATGTTAATGCTGTTAGTAATCCCTTGTGATCCAATTCCACTGTCCTTAATACCCTGTTTAACAAAAAATAATCACATCGATTAACTCGAAAGAAAAAGTTATCGCGGAGATAATCAGAATTAAGTAATTTAAAATATAGAAAAAATGGACTTGAGGGTTCGAGAGTCCTTTGGAAACAGACTCACTATCTCTCTCCACTAGGTAGGATATAAGGTCTGCATACACTTCACCTTCCTCAGACCCCACTTGTGGGATTTCACTGAATATGTTGTTGTTATTGTAAGATATGGAAAATGGAGTTTTACCTGGAAAGGGAAATGATCCGGTCCACGAGCCGGAGCGGAGTTAATCTGAACGGTTCCGGTTTCCATTGCATCACTGATAAGTATAGCTCTGTTGATGTCTTTGGTGAATACACAACCCTGTAGTTAAGAGTTGAAATTTATTAGCCTCGGAGTATATACTAAAGAGTCGTTTGGTTCACGTGCTAGTTATGCCGGAATTATAATGTAGGAACTATTTATGCAGGGAATAATAACGAAGGAATTCGTGTTATAGGGCGGATAATATGCACATAGATTGTTTTACACGACTGATACTACATAAATGTCATGTAAGGATTACCTTCTTTAGCCAGTATAGATAGATTATACACATTTATGCACATATTATACATTTGCAGGCTATTTTGAAATTTAAACGGTTGGATGAATGACAGTATAGGTTAATTATTCTTTCAAAATTTTTACCCCCGTTAACTAATACATAGTTTTCATGCTTAACTTAATGTGACTATTAATTAATACGATCTACCAAAAGTTATGCTGGGGTTATTTTTTCTTATACGGCCAATCAAACGTTGCACTAGTTATGCGGAGATTATCTTTTTTCTAATTTCCTCCAACCAAACAGTGTTAAAAAAACGTACCTGCAGACCAAAATTGCTGGCATTGCAATGGTGGATTCCTTCTTCAACGGAATTGATCCGAATAACGGGCAAAACTGGCCCGAATGGTTCTTCCCACGCGATTCTCATGTCGGGCCTAACATTGTCTAGCAACAAAGGCCATATAAGGTTGCCTTCTCTCTTGTATGGCTGACAAAATGTTGCATTTTTCTGCTTTGCATCCATGACCAACCCCTCGATGAAATTCGCGGATGACTCGGAGACAACTGGAGTGATATCACAATTATCTTCCGGTGGCCCAACGGTTAACTTTGCCACCTTAGCCTTTACCTTCTCCACAAGAGTGTCAGCTACAGATTCCATCACCAACACGACCTTAACGGCCGTGCATCTTTGACCACTGCAGTAGTTCATACATATATCAATTTGATAAATTAACTCTGGCAACGTGACTATCTAGTACTCGAGAAAATTATGCGTAGTCATGTTATATCTACAAATTATTATACGTATAATATGAACTCTACAACAAAAAGTGACCACCTATCGCATTCATATCTTCGATGGTATTAAAGAGAAGCCAGCGAACACACGAACAAAAACGTGATTTAAATGTGAGTGATAATAAATCAGGCAAGTACATGAAGTGATTGTATCATTAGAAAATCCTACCATATGTCGACAACAACATACGCAGTGTAATATGGGGTCAGGTGAGGGTAGTGTATAGTGTGTACGCAGACCTTACCCCTGCCTTGGGAGACTGAGAAATTATTTCCGATAGACCTTCGATTTAAGTATAAAAATCCTGCTATATGTCAATTCTATAAAATGAATACAATGGATGTTCGATTTAATCACCCAACATGTTTTTCTTTTCCGATAAATGAAAATAAAATTCACACACCTGTATGAAAATCCTCCTTTCACAATGTTTCCTGCGGCCAAATCTAAATCAGCATCCTCGAGCACGATACAAGCGTCCTTTCCTCCCAACTCCATCTGTAGAGGGACCATTCCTGCTTTCTTCGAGATTGCAACACCGGTGTCTCCACCAGTGAAACTGATATAAAACAAAACAAGTGTACACGGGGATACACAAATATCAAGAACAGAATGAAGTAACTCGTTTACTCAATAGTGTTTCGGTTGCAATCTAAGGAAAAAAAAAAGCATAAATTCAAACGAATGCAACGATGAGATTGAATATTAGTACCTTATACAGTTTACTCCGGGATGCATAGTGAGAAAATCACCGATTTCAGAACCCTTTCCGGTCACACAACTGATAAGGCCTTTAGGAAATCCAGCTAAGTGGAAGCAATGCACCATATGCAGGGCAGCCACAGCACCCTGTCACAAATGACGATCACTCAAAGTTAAGTGGAGTTTGGACATGAATTTGGTAATACTCGAGAAAAAAAAACGTAGCAATGTGAAGTTAAGTTGAGAAAGGGTATTTGAAAATTGAAGTTGTGTTTAGACATGCATTTACTTGAAAATATGTTAGAACTAGTCTTCCAATTTCAAGTCGAGTGAAAAATTGACTACAATGTATAACCAAACAGTTCTTTGAAACGAAAAGCTGAAAAAAAAAAAAGCAAAAAAAATAATTGTATGTCCAAACAGGCGCTAAGTTTAGCCCTGTTGCAATTTTTTTTTCTTGAAGTTAAAATGATGTTAATATTATCCATTTATAGAGCTCCTTTGGTGGAAAAGTATAAGTTGAAAATAAAAAATTGAAAGAGACGCGTCATCATACAGAATACACACGATGAATCCGAGAAAATATATAGCAAGAGTTCAATGCATTATAATACAGCTAACCGGAGATCGAATTTTAGCAAAGTAACCTGAGTTGGAGGCTTGAGGACTAAAGAGTTTCCAGCAATCAGTGCAGGAGCAATCTTGGATACAGCAAGATTAACCGGATAGTTGAAAGGCGGAATGGCTAGAATCACACCCAACGGGATCTGTATTCCGAAGATGTGAAGATCATAATCAGTATTTTTCCGATAAACTTAATATCAATTCTTAAAATGTGAGTTTCAATGAGAAGATACGCACCAGTTACAAAATGCAAATACAGAAACTTATAAGAAGCAACACAACATAGCAGAAAACGTTGTGAGTGCTGTTGCAGATCGATTGGCATAAGAAAGAAGTTCATGCTGAATAAATCAGATCGCAAATTCTTTTAAATCAATTATGAGACATTCGTGTTTCTGAAATTCCACTTAAGTCAAGACATATTCCCTTAAGGCATATTCTTTATAGGCGCCAATGTTTACATCAAGTCAATATTTAATATTTATTATCAAGTGAAATTTAACATCTCTTTCTTGACTTTCTTCTTGTTGCTGTAACAACCTAATTGGTTTTCCCGAATTATTTTATTCCTGGAGTCAAATCAAATGGTCCTGGCAATATAACATCACAGCAACAACATTTCCCCAACGGGTGACACAAAGTCGTAATCCACTGGACAAGCTCATCGATCCAACATTTTATATACGTATAAAGCCAACAAGTTTTGCAAAAAAATGCAAGGAAACTACTAATGTATTCAGTAGACAAGTCATTAAAATAACTTAACCCTTTGACAGATCTTCATTCAAGCGACAGTACAGAAGAAGAACGAACTGAAGTGAGAGGCCAGGGTCAGGGGATAGAGTTGGGAAAACGCAAATTGATGATACTTTATAGTACTAAATGACATTATAATAAAGAAAAATTAAATCGATTAGTCAAGAAATGTACCTTGGAAGTGAGGCAGTATTTGGTCCTTTCATTTCCAGGGAAACTATCAGATACCAAGAACTTACCCTCCCCAAGAATTCTAACTCCTTCTTCAGCTGTGTAAGAAATCAAATCTCCAGACCTTACAACCTTTCATAAAACCCGCAACAAACATTATCAGTTGATAAAACAACTAAAATTTTCCAGAAATCGTACAATATATTTTTAAGAGTTTAAGCTCTATGAACTGAACGTTAAAACAATCATGTCATCACTTATAAGGAAATTACAAGAAATCAGTAAGTTGTAGCTGTTGCTTCATTTCCATTCGATTTCAGATCATTTCCTCAGTTTATTCAATGGAAATCGAGTAATTTTGGTTAGTTTGGGGGAATCCGTCCAATTGAGGACAATTTTGTTAAGCTTAGTAACAGCAGGGGTATAATTAGCCCGATAATATAACGACGGACAAACTTAACAAATATATGAAAATAGAGGGAGTATTTTTTATCCTTTTCCCTATAAACATTCAATCATAACTGGTAAAAATAGTAACCAACATGCTACCACAAAGTTAAAACATCAGTAGCAACAGATATAAGATCTTTACACAATCAGCGTCTATATTGCTCGGATTCTCCAAAACACCTGCCGCACTCGTGTCAGATCCTCCAAAAATGCACTTACTTTTGGAAGAGATCCGACACGCACCCGGATGGCATTTTCCAAGAGTCCGAGTAACATAGGTCGGTGTCATGAGGTACCTCAGTGACAGCATCTTTAGCTGGTTTTGCAATTTCTTTTACGAGGCATTCAGCAATAGGAGCTTTGTGTTCTTTCAAGATTGCAGCTGCCTTATGAAGTAACTCTGCTCTTTTCCACAGTGGTGTTTTAGCCCATGATTTTTGTGCTGCTTTTGAAATTTCCATCACTTTGTTCACCTCTTCTTGTGTACAAGCTGCACAAAAAAACAGAACAAAATTCCAAAAGATCCATGAAACTTCTTGAATTTCCAAGACATGACAAGACAAAACTTGGATGCGCATTAAAAAACAAAAACAAGAAACAGTAAAGAGTTTACGTTCTATATGCTGACTCGGTAAAATTTACACAATCAGGTCACTTATTGTTGGAGCATGTACATTTTAATATTAAAATTATAATATTATGTTGAAGTAAAATGTTGTGGTGTTTTGGACTTTTCAAATAGTCCAGAGTTGTTTGAGTAATACTACGTTGCTGGGTTGTTGTATCCTGAAGCGGACAAGTATTACTGTTGGACCGGTGAAGTTAACATCGCAGTGGACTTGAATCTCCTTGAAGAGAGCGAGATATCGCGCTTCAACCTGAATATTTATTTGTTCATTTTATGTTTCAAGGTAATTTATGGTATTTTGACCAACACTAATCTATAAATCTCTAGGATAGACATTAACCTACGACCTGATAAAATGATAACTATGCTATAATAGGTTAAATTGCAACGATAGTGTAATTCTTTTTTTACACTCTTAACGTATATAACTTAAATTCAGAAGACAAAAATAAATGAATAAATAAATAAAGAGAATCTAGTACTAAAAGTTCTTGGCTGTTTCACTTCCCAGTGTAACCAATGATCATAAAATTCACAAGAAAACAGAAAACTAGAAGTCTGAAAGTTTTAAATGCAATCAGAGTCGAAGCTATGATTTTGAGTTTATGGTTCTGAAATTTATTTATACATATTAAATGTATTTTTAACACAAATAAATGGTCTAGGCCAAAACTATGAGTTCTGCTCGATAAATAGAAGTGTAGCTCCTCCATGAGCGGAGGTAGAAGCTCACCTGCATGCGGCTTCAGCTGAACCCGGTAACTTTTGCTCAAATTGTATATTTATGTTACAAAGATTCATTAAACATGTACACATATTATATTTAGAATCCCATTAGTGGCACTTAAAGTCGTCGCTCTATAATACAGAACCCATAAAGTTAAAGTCTTTGCCCCGTCTGGTACCACAAGTTCCAAAGCACTTAGCACAAAATTCAGGAAACCCCACAAACATATGACAGAAAATTCATTATGTATACATTACATTCATAACCCAGTTATTAACACTTGAAGTCGTCATTCTAAAATCCACAACTCAAAATCTTGGTTCCGCCTCTATATAGTACCACAAATTCCGAGGCACTTTGCACAAGATTCAGGGAACCTCAAAAACATACTCCACCTGTATCAAATTATCTGTTGCTTTTTCAAAAAAATAATTTATTAAAACTTTTCTCATTTTAGAAGGTCAAGGCACACTTAATTATTTTCTCCCCATTTTACCCTTACTGTAGATTTTCCTCAAGACTACAAAAATCCGTGGTTATTGAGTAAATACTTAAAGGGGAGGACATTATAGCTTACATATAAATAAGGTTAAAGTGGTCAAAAATTACTCCTAATTAATATTTTTTAAGGGACGTATAAAGCAAAAAAGCCACAAGATAATTTGAGACAGAAGGAATATGACAGAAAATTCATTAAATATGTATACATTACATTCAAAACTCAGTTATTAACACTTGAAGTCATCGTTCTAAAATCCAGAACTCGAAATCTCACAAAAAGGATTCAATTTTTGTTAAAATTCAGGCAAACCCACAACACATATGACAGAAAATTCATCAAACAAAGAACCTCAAACAAACATCAACCTTGATATTTTCACCATAAAAACACAAAAAAGATTCAATTTTTGTTAAAATTCAGACAACCCCACAACACATATGACAGAAAATTCATCAAAGAAAGAAGCTCAAACAAACATCAACCTTGATATTTTTACCATAAACACACAAAAAAGATTCAATTTTTGTTAAAATTCAAGCAACCCTACAACACATATGACAGCAAAATTCATCCAAGAAGAAGCTCAAACACACATCAATCTTGATATTTTCACTATAAACACACAAAAAAGATTCAATTTTTTTTCTTTTTTTCTTGAAAAAAAAAACCATACCTTGGACCTTGTATTGTGTCTTTCTTGTAGTAGGATTGATAATAGGAACAGATTTTCCAGAAGTTGATTTCTTCCATTCTCCTTCACTATAATATTTGAACACATCACCATCAATTATCTCTGCAAATACACCATTTCCAGCCATTTTTACAAATTACCCCTAAAAAAAATTACAAAAAGAAGAGGAGCAAATGGTGGATCTTTTTTTTTTTTTTTTTTTTGTTTTTGGTGGGAATGAATACAGAGTGAGTGAGAGAGAGTGAAAGAGTGAGTTTTTTTCTCTATAAATAAATATATTGGAGAAAGATGAGCCACACTTACTACTGAACAATTTTGAGACATGGATTCTAGGTTTGGAAGTTTGACCTTTTTTTTGGAGTTATTTACGAGATTGCCATTGTGATGTCTAAGCAGTTAGAAATTAAAAGTTCGTTGAGACACGTTTCTTTTTGAACGGTCCACTTGTAAATGTCTCATTGCCTCTTTTCTTTTCTTTTTTTGCCCTTTTTTCGTATTATGATCCAATTAAATATGGATTCGCATATTGCAAGGCTCAATTTTAAAATGATATTTCTAACAGAGATTTTTTCAATTCTCAGAGACTCAAATCCGGGTGTTCTGATTAAAGACAGAGAAATCTCAACTATTCGACCACCAGAGAACAGTGGCGGAACCACCTTATGCCAAGGGATGTCAACTAACACTCCTTTGTCGTAAATACACTGTTTATCTAGGTCAAAAAATTTAGTTTTATTTATATATACTGTATGGTGACTCATATATATATATATATATATATATATATATATTATTTTTTAATATTCTAATACCTCTTAATAAAATTTTAGCTCAGTCACAACCGACCACAAACCCATATTGATAAAATTTTATGGCCTTAATACTTTTTCTTTTACCTTTCTGGATGGATTGGATTGAATTTGGGCGGGTCAAAATGAGTTAAGTTAATAAATGAACAGGTTATTGATCCGCCCAAAAGTTACTTGAGCTGAAATGCACTAAAATGCGGGTCATACCCCCTTCCCCCCTCCCTTTTCTCTTATTAGGTTTTAATTGTTTTGTTTGTTCTTTTATAAATTTTTAGTATCGAATAATCAAATAAAAATAATATCTTTTTGATAAGATTTTGCATGGTCATGTGGACTACATATCAACCCAATTTTTGATGGATTGAAATAGATTGTGCTGAAATAAGTTAAGCTAATAATTAGGTGGGTCAATAACCTGCCTAAACTTAAAGGGGTTGTTTGGTACGAGGGATAAGGGATAATAATTCTGGAATAAAATGCAGAATTATTTTATCCTATATTTATTTAGGGGTATTAGTTATTTTCAAAATTATTTATCCCATTATTTATACTATAATGATGGGATAACTAATCGATCCTATGAATATCCCAATTCATGAAATAACTTTGTCTATCTCATCCTCCGTACCAAATAACCCGAAATAGGTTAAATAAATTATATTTTAATGAGCTAATTTTAGCGCTTATGTCAGCTAGGGTGGTTACATTCTCTTATTCTATAAGAGAGTTAGCAGGCACCTCCTCGTCAACATACCTGCTTGTTGACGGGGGCAATTTGATAATTTCAAATATTTTAATTTTTGCTTTAAAAGATACATTTCATGTAGATATGTGGATTGGGATAATTTAGTTATTTCACGCATCTTAAGATACAGTAATTTTTTTAAACTTATGAGCATTACTTATTTTTTACTGTGCATTTATTCATATTCAAATGAGATATTATATTTATAGATAACTATATTTAGCTTATGCGCTACATAATATATAATGAATAATATAATGTTATTAATATTGGGTCGGACAATGGCCGAGACATCCTGACTAGCAATTAAGATTAGAATGGGCTTTCCATAAACAAAGTGATGTCTCTTGAAATGGAAAGGGATATTAGATATGTATAAAGATAGAACTTCTAAAAACATCAGCAGCCCCAAGAAGTTGGGAGTTAGAATAATGCATATATATCCATATAGTTCCATACCCTAAGTATGGGCAAGTGGATATCCAAAGCTTCCTCTTATCTTTTTTTTTCCCACTCTTTTTGAAAAAATCGTGGTGTCATAAATCAGCTTGCGCGTATCTGATTAATTTCACGAGATATTCATCAGCGATAAGTATTAGGTAACTCCATCCATTAAAGACAGGACAAATAAAAAGAAATCGCGTAGTATTTTATCTTTATCATGAAATTTAAACTCAAAACTTCATGGTTCTCAACTCACTTTACGACTTATGGAAGCATAATTTTTTATTCCTTTGAGTGTACGGTGCAAGGTTATTTACACACAAATTCTTTTAAAGGTGATAAAAGTTAAATAGCGATATAGAGTAATAGATAATTGATAATAGTTAAATAGCGATCTAAAACAATAGTATTTGTGCAAATAAACATTTTTTTGATTTAATCATTCGATATTGCAACCCACTATCTCTCTAATTTGGATTTGCGTCAAATAGACCCATTAAAAGGGGACGCTTCCTCAAAAAGTTCTCTAATCTGAGCTATGAATCGAAGACATCCAATTAATAAGATTAAAGAAATTACATTGAAACTCATGGTTATGGACCCAAATCTATTAGTATGGACATTTTCTTTTCTAAGTGAAATTCCTTAGTATATAGAAGAGTGACAAAACGATTTCTTTGTTGTGGAATAAGAAGTCTTTGTATTTTAATAAATGTATTTAAGTTATTCAACGCTATTAGAATTAAATTCACTTTTTGAAAAATAAGAATCAAAACAATAACAAGAATACTCCAATTATTTCACCACGACTCTTTACTAATTCACATGAAATTTTATGACCATCAATGGGTTAAAAACTTTTATACTTCATGTGCTTAAAAATTAGCTGGTTGAAAGGGATATTTTTTGGCAGGATCAAAATACTGTGTGCCCTCAAAAGATAGTGTAAATGGAGTCATAAACTCATAAGCGGGTTCAGACGAATTCAATAATTTTTACTAAAGTTATATTTATATTTTAAAAAAATTCTTAAATATGTACAAATACGTAGTTTCGAACTCAAAAACTAAGACGAATTCTGAATCATAAGCTTCAAATCCTGTTTCCGCCGCTAATAAACTTCTTTATTTATTTTCTTGAAATACATCAAGGAGAGGGAAAGTGTATACAAGAAAGGGACACATTTTGGACCATATATAGAGGTGTTTGATGATTTTGTGGCTTATATGCTTTTGTGTGGATTAGCCTTTTGTGTATTTTTTGTTTTCAAAATTCCAAGGCCTTGGAGAACCACAAAACTAGTTAAGAAGGGGTAGGTGTAAGCCCATTACAATGATTTTAAAGAGCATGGCTAATAATACTTTTAGGACCACATATATTGGACCAATGAGGCCCATCAAAATTGTTGAGTTGGAATTGTCAGGTTGGTGATAAAAACGTGAGTAGATTGTCTATAGCAAACCAGACCAAGTGACCCCCCCCCCCCCCTTAAAATAGTACTATTTTCTTTTTGTCAAATATATGAATTGCGGATTCAGAATTTAAATTTATAAGAATAAATCGATAAGACATAAAAATCTTTTAAACTATGGTGAAATTATCAGTTACACATCTAAATTATGTAAGGATCCTATTACCTCCCCCGCCCTCGCCCCCGGCCCCTCCTCCTCGAAGTCAATTTTTTTTATCCCCTAAAGTATGCAAGAATACTATTAGCTTTCGAACTTAATTGTCAAGATTGAATACTGATTTTTATGTTTAACTTGTTGTGTTTATCGAGATGATGTTACTGCACAGTTCAGTGCACTTTTATATTGATTTTTTGTATCTATGAAGCTGCATCATTCATTTATGAAGTTTTCATACTTATAAAGTTGATATTTTTCATAGGTTTTCTTCATTTATTTGGTGTATAAAACTTGCAAGTTGTTGTTCTTGTTCATGCCATTTAATCAAAACTGGATTAAAATTGCAGAAAAAATTACACCAAAATAGCAACCAAAACTAGATCAAAATTTCACTGCATTAAAACAACAACTAAAAGTGCAAGTAGACAACACCACAAGTTGAACCAAAATAATTCAGGGGTTTAAATAATACAGAAAAATTAAGTTTTAGGGATGATGGGTAATAGGACCCTTTAATAGTTTATCGATGTAAATAATACGAAAAAATTATGTTTGAGTGGGTAATAGAATCCTCGCATAGTTTGAATGTGTAAGTGATAATTTTGTAATAGTTTTGGGGTTCTTATACCTTATCCCAAATGTGAGATTTAAAGTAAACGAGATTTGCAAGTATTAAAGATGTATCATTCTTTCTTAATAAACTAAAATTGAGAAAATATTGTATAAAACGAGAGACAAAGAATACATTATTTAAGAAAGATTTTGCATCATATAACAAACTTATGATGTGTATTTACAATTGACAGCTAATGTTTAAAATAATTACTATTTATAGTTACACTTTGTATTTAAAATAATTACTATTATAGTGCACTATTTATAGTTGCACTTTCTCTCTCTCGCCTGTCTTACGCTCTCTCTCTCTCTCTCTGCCCTCCTCCCTCTCTCTCACCTCCTCCCCCCACCTCTCTCTCTTTGAATCTTTTATTTTTTCGACTGTATTTCTGTATTTTGAAGTATAAATTTTTCGGCAAAATCTCTATATTTCTATATTTTTACCTTGATTTTGCACCTACGACACTTTTTTGCACATACAAGTAATACAAGCGCAAATGAATATAAGTGAAATAATAGCGAATGAATACAAGTGATACAAGAACAAATGAATATAAATGAAATTAGAGAGGATGAATATAAATTTCTGTATTTTTTGTTGTTTGTATCTTTATATACTCCCGAACTGTATTCATCAATTAAGTGAACACATACAACTTATCATGATTATATCTATCAAGATTGTATGTGTTGATAAAACCATTAGAGTGAATGAATACAAGTGATATAAACTAGTAACAATTGATACAGTAGAACGAGTAAATACAAGTGATAAAAAAGCAAATTAATACAAGTGGAATTAGAGCGAACGAATACAAGTGACATGATAGAGCATATGAATATAGTTCCCTGTATTTTTTGTTATATGTATTTTTGTGTACACTTGAACTGTATTCGTTGATACAAATTGTATTCGTATTAATGAATAAATATAATCATTTGAGAGGGAGAGAGGCCTGAGAGAGATATTAAGAGACCTCAAATAATTACTACTAATGACAAATATAGCTATTTATGAAAATTACTCTTATTTAAGTGTGGAAATCTCGACATAATTCAGTCCATGAAGCAAGTAAAATAGGAAGGCCGGCCCATTACGGTTAAATCCACACACAAAATGGGCTTCGCTCTGATAGAATGAAAAGAAAGGAGTCCAACTCCAGGCCCGTACCCGCAAAAGAAACCCAACGAGGAAGCTACTTCTACCACATCAGATACACAGAAGAGCTTTGTCCTCCTAATATGACGGAATAATGAGAGGTTTGTTCGTCCCTTCGGGGATTCGATAAAATTGGAACGATACAGAGAAGATTAGCATGGCCCCTGCGCAAGAATGACATGCACAAATCGAGAAATGGTCCAAATTTTTTCTCAATCAATCCGTCATTTTGTTCGAAGATTATATTGAGCTAATTTGGAAAGACACAGAGAAGATTAACATGATCCTTGCGTAGGGTATTACGATTTTTTAAATTTCATACATCAATCAAATCCCCCGTGAATTATTAGGTGTGTTGAATTTTCTATTTGAGGTAGCACCAAATATTATATCGTGTCAATTCGTTCATCACTATGGTAATTAAAGAAAAAAATTAAAGACTGGTTGTTAATGCAACTCCATCAAAATCGAGAAGTGTTCCGAATAATTTTTTTACTGATTTTAATATGAGTTTTGATTTTATTGTACCTATTATTGATAACCTTAATGTATGCCACATATACACCTTCAGACTCCAAACATCATTGAAGGAACTCCCAATTCTTTATCATGCCTTTTCAAAAAGTCAATAACCACCATTTGATTATTATGTTTAGGTAAATTCACTAATGGGTGGTAATTTGTGGTGTAAATTTAATATTTTCTTCTAAATTTTGATTTTCTTTTTATGATTAAAACTACATTAGTAATTACATTTAGTATCAACATAGTGAAGATATTACCAACATGGGATGTGGGCCATTGGGAGCGATATCATTATAAGTTTATAATTGGTTCTGCAACACGCGGTGCTATTCAAATTAATTAAAATTTTAATATAGATATCGAACACCGAATAACGAAAAAAAAAACATAGTGAAGATATTTAGTTACAACATTACATCATCATGCATATATATATAAATCTTGATGTGTGACAAATATATGTGTGTGAATAAATATTAAAAATTCAGAAAAGAAAGAATTTTCTGTCATATGGTGGTTCATTAGTTATATGTTACGTTATGCGATTATCACCGATTCTTTATCCAATTGAGAACTGAAGACTGTAATTATTTCCTTTCAGTTATTCGAATGTCACACTGATTAAATAAAATAATTATTTATTTAGATAAATAGATTAAACTATATAACACTCAACAGGGTCTAAATCACAAATCTAAGGAGCTTTGATCTTAATTTAAACATATTTTGTGAATTTAGAGGATAAGTTACATAATTTAGTTGATTAATTTAATAATACTATTATGATTGAAAATGCTTTTTTTTTTCTATTGCTAATTATAACATTTTCATTCACTCGCCGTGCTATTTCAAAACTATTTAGTAGATACGTGAAATCGATATTCACTCGTCATGCTATTTTAAAACTGTTCAGTGGACACATGGAATCGAATGTCTCTACAATATTGCGCAAGTACTAGTGATTTAGAAAGAGTAAATTTCATTTGGTGTTTTCATATTTTTCATCCTTTTGTTGGAGTTTCCAACTACTATAATAGTGCTGATTTGTTTCTTTGTTAAATCTTCGTATTGACCCTCATAACAGCATAGAAACTGAAGTATTCCATTGAAAGCGTTGTCTCTAAAAATTAATTCTGTAGGCCGTCCAGGAAAAAGAATAGCAAGTCGTCATCGGTCATGCTGGGCGCCTGGAGAGAGAGTTTAGTGAACTCCTTCACGTACTCTCGGATGGTGGACGTTTGTTTTAGCTCCCTCAGCTTATGTCGTGCCTCCCTGACGGCATTGTGTGGATAGAACTGCCTCTTGAGTTCTTCCTTGAACTGCTCCCATGTCCCTATGGTGCAGTCTCCTCTGTCCATCTCCGCCTTCTTCCTTCGCCACCACAACATGGCCATATCTCCCAAGTACATGGCTGCCGTGCGAATTTTGGTAGCCTCATCCTCAATAGCGAGGTGCTCGAAGTATGTCTCCACCTGCCAGATGAAGTTTTCTATCTCTTGTGCATTCCTTTCGCCCTTAAACTCTTTGGGCGGGGGTGCCGCACGAATTTGAATCCAATCGAGCTAAATATAAATACGGAATATCGAATAGAAAATCAAGCACGAAAGCATGGAAATTAAAGTGCCACATTGGGTGCGCTACTATGAGATCACCCGATTCAAACAATATTAATTACGAGCTTAAATAGAGCAACATAAACAACGAATAATTATATAATCGACTTCAATTTGTTGTATATAGTTTATGTAGGTAATTTATCAAAGTTTTAGGATTATAGGCAAAAGGGTTCAATTTCTAGAATATGGTTCAATTTCATGCACAGTATGTTACTAATTAATTTTCCAAAAGGAGAGGTGTATTGTTTCCCTTTCAATTTATGTAATATTTCTTATAACTTAAAAAATAATAGCTCAAACAAAAAGAAATTAGGTTTTTAGATGTGAAATTTGGTGTTGTAATCCATTTCAAATCAGAATGAGGTGAACTCAGGAGGCAACCGTGCTATACTCAAGACGAAACAAAAAATCTAGATTTTTCTTCGATTTTGAATAATAAAAATTAGAATTTCATATTCGAAAACACTTTGTTGAACATTAACACAAATAATCAACAATTGAATGAGCACAAACTTATGCATTTCAACATAGTTTGTGAGTTTTCGAAGAAGATAGTTAGGTTGATTTTAACATGAAATTCTACCTATTTGTCATGACCTACATGCCATATTTGTCACATCACTTTACCATTTCTGCCGCTCAACTCAACGGTATTTTAGTTCGAAATTTTTTTCACTAAACTTATAAATGTTATTTTTACACAAATATCAAAAGCAAGGACAAATTTACATACCAGCGGCCCAGCACGAAAAAATATAGGTTTTTCCTTTATACATTTAGCCCCCCTGCTTAGCCAAAAATAATTACTACTGCTAGCTTATATACAAAATCTATAGTATTATGTATACAAATATATATTTGTTGACTATTATTTGGATGAACAACTATACTCGGTAAAATCTCAAAAAATATATCAACAACAACAACAATAATATATTCAGTGTAATCTCACAAGTGGGGTCTGGCGAGGGTAGAGTGTTCGCAGATCTTATCCCTATCTTGGGAGGTAGAAAGATTGTCTCTAATAGACCCTCGATTCGAGAAAAAACACATCAAAATAGATCGAAAAAGAAAAAAAATCATGACAAAATACGATAGAAAATATGACAACGCTAAAAAATATATCATTTGTGCAAAATCTCCCAAAAATAAATAATTTTGGTTTTTACTATTAATCTGGAAGGAGAACAAAATACTCCCAAGCAGTTGGTTCAATCAAGTGAAATCAGAAAGCCGGCCCATTACGGTTAAGTCCATACACATCTGGGCTTGTTTAGATGGAATAAGAAGTAGATAGAGCAGCCCAGGCCCGTGGTGGAAAAAAAAAACAAAATAAGTCAGTTCTCCCCCGTCGGCAACTAAGCATGACCCACACACAAGAATGACACATATAAATTGAAAAATGGCATAAACTTTTTTCATACCTGAACTATCAGGTGTGCAAGTTTCCTATCCAAACTATCACCAAATACCTGAGCGATTGTGATATTTCATGTAGAAAAGTGAGCAACTGATAATTATTGTGTGTTTAAATAAACATTTGGTGATAGTTCACGTAGGAAGCTCTCAAAACAAGTGATGCTGCTATAGAAAAATTTAGAAGCTCTCTTTCTTTCTCTAGAAAAAAAGAGTCCACAAAATTGAAAATACTTATATACTGCGTTTGCCGGGAGTCGAACCCGGGTCTATTGCTTGGAAGGCAATTATCCTAACCGTTGGACTACAAACGCCTCACTGTGCACTATTTAGTTTTCTGTATTCTAGTTTGTTTGTTACGACTTTGGCCGTAATTTGATCATAGATATGACAATATCAACAACATGTGCATTTTATATATACGTGTCGTTCAACTTATATGTATCTTGAATTATTTTATGGGACACTATTTATCTCCTAATAGTATTAGTATCCGTTTGTGTTTATCAAGATTTGAACAGATGAGAAAAAATTACTTAATATTTTTGCTTTCGCTGAAATTTAAACTTAGACCTTATAATTCTCAATCTACTTCACTGACCACTAATTATCACATCATATTGCATCTAGTTTCAAAGCACAATATCAAAAATATTTCAATGTATTAACTAAACAAAACATAAAACAAGCTTCTTTTTTGTTTTGAGTGAATAATGAAAAAATACACTTGAAATATTACGTTTTTGCGAGTTTCATACGTGTGAGTTTCCTATCTAAACTATCACCAAATGTTTATTAAAACACACTTCAAAGCTAACTAGACCAAGTGTTTGCTTACAAATGCTTCTAGACGCATTACAACTTAATTTGCCCATAAAATTTCATCCACATGATTCATTCATTAATTTCGAGGCGTGTTTTGATAAATAGTTGATAATAGTTCATGTAGGAAACATAAACACTTGATAGTTTAGGTGAAAAATTCGATCGTAAAAGGTGATATCAGGTGTGAATATTTCTTTAAAAGAAGTTCAATTAATTTCTTTAATTATCCACGTGGAGTACTGCTTAGCACCATTTTTAAACAAAAAAATAGAGTATAATATACGCACCATTAGATACTAGTCGAGGTGTGTTTTAATAAACAATTTGTGATAGTTTAGATAGGAAACTCTCACACCAAATATTTTAAATATGAAACTCGCAAAAACTGAATTTTTTTTGGTGATCCGCTCTATTTTTTTTTCTTTAAAAAAAAATCAAATTCATAGGGAAAAAGTAAAAACAAACAATCAAACAAATAGATGCATCTCTTAATCTGGAGAAGAAGATTGAAATATTCTCAGTAAATAGTCCTGAGAAGAATTTTGTCCAATCAAGTGAAATAAGCCCGGCCCATCATGGTTAAATCCAGGCCCATATCCGCAAAACAAGCAATCTGTTTCTCCCTCATCGCTTGCTGAATGAAGCTTTGTTCTCTTAATATGGCGGAAGAGTGAGAGGTATAATCGTCCCTTCGGGGACATCCGATAAAATTGGAACGATACAGAGAAGATTAGCATGGCCCCTGCGCAAGGATGACACGCACAAATCGAGAAATGGTCCAAATTTTTTTGCCGATCGTCGCCGGCGATGCTGCGGTAGGGTTTTACTTTTTTTCCTTTTTTTACTCGTTCAATCCTGTTGAAATTTTAACCTGACATCAGTTTCCGATAGTTGTCGGCGGCGATTCTGCGGTAGTGTTTTGCTTTTTTTTTTTTACTCGTTCAATTCTGTTGAAATTTAACCTGACATCAGTTTCTGATCGTCGGCGGTGGTGATGCTGCGTTAGGGTTTTGCTTTTTTACTCGTCAGCGAAATTTTAGTTTCTGAAGTGTATTACGATTATTGTATTTGAGATTCTTATTTTTTGTGAGCAATTTTGTGCTTGGAAGATTTAGCTCAAAAGGCCTCTTTTTAAAAATTTATGCCAATTTACATGTCAAATTTTAGGTAAATGAGTGTTATGCAACATTCAATCAAAAGAAAGTGTTTAATTTTGGAAGAACATTTGTGTTGGAAATTGAAGTAAAAGAAGGCGACTTTAAAAGCTGATTTCTGTTTGATAATTCTTTTGCTTGCCTAAATTCAGTCTAATTACCTGGAATGAGCAGGATGAAGTGATTGTAGAATGCAAATTAGTACGCATAAGCTTTGGAGTTCTCATTTTGTTTTGACCTACCTATATCATTATCAAAAACGAAAAGCGCAAAAGTACTCCAAGGTATGTTGGCAATGGGGGCTTTAAGAGAAAATAGATTGACCTACCTATATCAGATGTGTGATTGTGCTATTTCGTTCTGAAATGACTGTCTAAAGTTTGTTGTTTTTGTTAATCTTGATCTGCTCTAGTGGATTTTCTTGGTAGCGGTTTAAGTTGGAGTTTGATTAGGTCTTCCAAGGAAAGGAAGTATCTTTATCAGTCTAAACTAAGTTTTTCTCTGCCAAAAGAAGTTGTGAATTATGTAAACCAACAAGAACATAGTTCTTCTAGTTTTCTCTTTGATTTTAAGTCTGTGCTTTGACTCATCATTCCAGTTCTTGGAGCAAATAGCTTAAGGATACAACTGAGCTTAATTGGCTTATATTCAAGTGGTATAATCCTTTTGTTGCTATATTAGCTGATCTGATAGCTGATTTGATACAATTTAGAGTGCTCTTAATTATCCCACTAAGCTATATTGCTCGGACTCTCCAAAAATATACTACTTTTGGAGGATCCAACATGCATCCGTCCACATTTTTGAAGAGTTCAGGTAACATAGCCACTAAGCACTCTTTCCTGAGCTTAACACTTTCAGTAAGTCACCCCTCCCTATTCCTATTGAAACTTTGACAAGAAAGGATTTGGACTTTGGAGCGGCTTTCTTGGGATAGAAAATACAGCATGTAATATATGTCTTTTTTTTCCTAGGCCGTGACCTGCAATTTTTACTCAACCATTGAACTTCTCTGTTGATTGACAAACTTTTTTTGGATGAAGTTCAGTGACTAAATAATACTGTTAGGGGTTGTTTGGTATGAGAGATTAGGAATAATAATTCCAGAATAAAATGTAGAATTATTTTATGCAGTGTTTGGTTACAGGTATTAGTTAGTCTCGGGATAACTTATCCCATGAGATATCCTAATCCATAGGATAACTTTGTCTATCCCATCCCCATACCAAACGACCCCTTAATACTGAATTTTAGATGTCGGTTCATGAACACTATTGATATTTGATTGACTAAAGCTATGCTTTTGATGAAGTTCAATGACTACATTAATAATGTTAATGCTGAATTTAGATGTCTGTTCATGTATCCGTAGATGGTGAATTGAAGCTACTTGGCTATGGATATGCTCATTCAGTACTCTTTTAGCTGTTCTAACCTTTGTCGAAGTCACTTACTTGCCTTTTACCTTCACGACATGAATCTGTTACTGAATCACGAGTCATATATTTAGTGATTCAATGCTTCATTTTCTCTTGGACATGCTGCAATTATCCGACTTTCATGCCATCAGAAGCATGCAGCTACCTTGCAAACAGTGCAATTTTCCGCTAAATGAACCCCCTTCGCCCTACTTGCAAAATGACACAGAATAACGAATTAGCTCACTGCTCATGACAAATAGATTGATGCAGAAAAAGTTCTCTTCTTTAAATCTTCCTGTGACATTCATCTATCTTTCTCATATGTTTTCGTGTACCCATGTGGATTGTTCATTGTTTGCTCATCGTTGGACAATTCATCTGCAGGTTTCATGAGGAATTTCTCCCTCATCGGCTACATAGAAGAGCTTCGTTCCCTTAATATGGCGGAACAGTGAGGGATATGTTCTTCCCTTCGGGTACATCTGATAAAATTGGAACGATCAAATCCCCCATTTTCCCCACCTCTCAATTGGATAATCTTAAAAATTATCCTTAAAAATATTATATATAATCTAGCAAAACACTATAGAAGCGGGGAGTGAGGTTCGTGTTGGGCTTGTGGAGGCCTGATTAATTAGGCCCGTTAGAAACCCTAATAACCCTAATCTATTTCTATAAATAGATAGCTTGTACTTGTAATCTATATACCACAAGAGAGAGAGTAATAAAATTCCTCCTAGTTGCAGTTGTGGACTAGGTCGTGAGACCGAACCACGTAAATTCTTGTGTGTCGTTTGTGTTCCGTTTTTCTCTATTTTCTCGCAGTTAATTTGTGTGTGTGTGTTTATTGTTGTTATTCCGTTGTCCCAATAAGAGGTTCGGAGGTAGCAAGGGGTGGGATAGTCAGCTGAGGTGAATGTTAAGTGCAAATTAGTATGTCCATGTACTTGGACTCTTCATTTTGCCTTGATCAATCTCAAGTAAAATGGTATTACATGGTTGCTATGGTGCTCTGATTTTTCAAACTACCGTCGGATTCTTCAAAATCTATGCATTTTTGAGTTCGATAAGATAGAATCGGTGTTGTAACTCCATTCCAATACTTACACTGACAAAATGGAATAAACATTCAAGATCTGGCCCACTAATCCCTCCACACTAAGAGGTCGTTTGGTTGGAAACAAGTTATTCTGGAATAACTAATTTCGGGTTTAATTATTTCAAATTATTATTCCACCTTCAATGAAGAATAAAGAATAAATATGAGTTCATTTCATGTTTGGTTGAGAAAAAATCTCGGGATAAATTATTGAATCATTTGCATGACCGCATATTTCTGCAATCTTCTTGAATTCAATAAGATGCAATGTTGCCGCATTTACATAATCAGCGAAATCCATGTTTCCTCCAACATAATGCTTGTCTCATATACGCTTCATAATCAACATAAATTATTCCGAGATATTATCTCAATCAAACATGAGATAAACCCATACTTATTCCTTATTTTTCGTTGAATGTGAGATACTAATTTTGAAAAACTAAATTCGGGATTAGTTATCCCCGAATAACTTATTTTCCAACCAAATGAGGCCTAAGAGTTGGGAATGGAAAAAGGAGAATGAGTAGGATAAGCTCGAGGTAATTTGAATATAACCAGTCCCAACTATTCCTATATCAATGAATTGTTTCCAATTTAATGTAATATAGGATTCAGTTACATTGATGCAAGGAAACATTATGCTAGGCCTAAAGACTGCCACAATACAATTACAAACAATTCAAATTTTGGCCAAACTGGCCTATGTACTGCGCACATGGCCAGCCTTCAGCGAATTCCTCCTTCCGACACTTCGAATATTTTTCACATTTCTTCCTGCCTATGCTATGCTTATTGCTCACAAGCTTTGCTTTGACCCATCTAGCTTTTGCCTAGGCGAGTCATCCCACTGTCTGCATACATACCCGTTAAGTGTCATGCATCTGTCCTTTGCCAATTTTGTCATTCAATATTGAATTGTGTGAGTTTATATACTGGTAAGAAAAAAAAATCATAAAATTAGTATGAACAAGTTTATATTGTTCGAGACAAATGCTTATATTATTCGAAGCATAATAAAAAAAGTATTGATCACCTACAAAGAATGAACTTTCTTTAGAATTATTTTGATGGCCTTTTTCAATATAAGATCCTTCCGAACGAATTTTATTCAGTTTTTATGGTTTAACACATCATACGAGATATTTTAATTGGTCACGTCGTATTTATGCTTGATGTTTTTATCAGTTTAGAAAACTCAAGATCTCAAGTGCATTGGACCGATATAAGAGAGCTCAACTAATTAAAAAGCGCTTAATATATTTTTTAAATGTATGTATATTTAAATATCTAATAAAAAAATTAACTATATAACTATATTGATATAACGAAACACGATATATTAAATTATATTGTAATAACATTATGTCAAGCAAACAAGTCCATATAAACTATATTGTATAATTGCTATCCCCAAATCCATTTATGAAAAAATATATTTCTTAGCTTTTAGGATCTTAATATTAATTGTTAATTGGATACAACTATTGGTTAAGAAGGCCGGCCCATTAAGGTTAAGTCCAGGCAAAAAAATGGGCTTATTATTATTATTCAGTTCGAACGAAAAGAGAAGAAACAAGTGATAGAAGGAGCCCAGGCCCAAAAACACCCAGCTAGCAAGCTAGTTCTCCCACATTGTCTGCAGAAAGCTTCTTCGCGGAGTTTATATCGCGGAAGAGTGAGAGGTATGATCGTCCCTTCGGGGACATCCGATAAAATTGGAACGATACAGAGAAGATTAGCATGGCCCCTGCGCAAGGATGACACGCACAAATCGAGAAATGGTCCAAATTTTTTTGTCCGATCGTCGCCGGTGATGCTCCGGTGCTTTATTCTTTCCCCCAATTTTCTTAGGTTTTTCCTTTTCTTTTTTGCTCGTTCTATTCGGTTCAAATCTCTAACCTGATGTCAGTCTCCATTTTCGTTTGGTTCTGTTTATATGTATGTTTAAAGCTTCCTGCTTTAGAAATATTGACTTTAGCATTATGAACTTTAGTAAGTGTCACTGTGAAGATTGTATTTGATCCCTTTTTTGTCTTGGGCTTGGAAGATTTAGGTCAAATTTCATACATGTCAATCAAATGGTTTCTGGAATCGGGCATGAAATTAACATTTAAACAGAAGTGTATAGCTGTGGAAGAATATCTGTGTTATTTGATGCTGTGAAAATCAAAGTAATGAAAGCAATCTCTGTTAATTACTTTTGCAAACCTAAATTTTGTCTGATTAATTGGAAATGAACAGGATGAAGTGATTATACAATATGATTTAAGTGTGCATAAGCTTTGATTAGTGTCTTCATTTTGCTTTGATCTAACTATGTCAGATGGGAATGCTCCATGGTTATGCATATCGTCTTGTGGTTCTTTGAAATTGGACAGAGATTCATGTGTTTTCCCTAATTTTGCTATTAGGTTGTGCTATCACATTCTTAAATGACTGTCTCAAGTTTGTAAATTTTGTTGATCTTGGTCTATTCTGGTAGATGTTGATCATGTATCACCGCGTAGTTTTCTAGGTGGCGGTTTAAATTGGATTTTCATTAGGAAAGGAGGTATCATCATATTCCAAAGGAACTAAGTTTTTCTGTCAAAATGTTGTGAACAAAAGACCAAGAGGAACATAGTTCTTCCAGTTTATTGTGGTTTTAGTCTTTGATTTGATACTGTCGAAGTCTATACTCATAATTCGGTGTTAAGTACTTATAGCTTGAGCAAATTTGTTGAAGGTGCCATGGAGTCTAATTGTATTATATTACAGAGTATGATCCTCCTTGCTCTGTATAAGTGATCTTATACAAATATAGAGAGCTTTTATCCTATTTCTTGAGCTAAAAGTTTCTATGCCACACGTATTTTTGGGAATTCTTACTGTCTGTTCTTGGTCGTGTCTTCTATTTTTGCAAATTGCTTTAGTAGGTGTTTTATCCACATTTGCAGCAGATTTTATAAGTGTCACTTGTTAATATCACTGACGCGCAAATGTTCTTTCTTTGGGGGGAGGGAGTGCGCAAGGCCTGATTGTGCTTGTTAAACTTATTATAAAATTGAGTGTAAAAAAAGATAGAACAGAAAATGAGGATCTAGATAACGGGGAATCTTGTGTGATGGAACTTGAATGTCCTTTTGTGCAAAGGCCTTTTTTAGGATATGTGTACACATATATGCTTGCAATTAAGTTAGTGTCAAATTTGATCATCTTATGAATTTGTAATTATTTGCAGATTTTGGCAATTGTTAAGAAATCAAAATTGCTTTGATGTTGCTTCTTGGCTCATTGTTTGGTCTTTATCTTCTATGAATCCATTTTTTTTAGAGTCCGTGAATTGGCTGAAGGTTTTCCTATAATCAGAAAAGTACAGTAAAAATTAGACTCATACGGACCGGCAGGGTGAATTCCTGGGTATTCAGGTTCCCCTACTACATGTTCTCTTGCTACCCGTAGGGAAATTTTCGCCCTTAAGATCTGCACCGGCTAAAGAAAGTCTTACACAAGATTGGACACCTAAAACATTTGACGACTGGATAAAGATCTAAGTACACATTAGTAGGTCACCACTTTCCATTTCTATGCACGCAGAAGAAAGGATTTTGGTGGTTTGTTAGAGGATAGAAAACACAATATGTAATATTACAACTTAGGCAATGACTCACTATTTTTACTCCACCACCGGGTTCTATCATGCCTAAATTGACTCAAAGAACACGTCAATGAGGCTTAGCCTTCCAACGGACTCAGAGTCACTGTTGTTTAGGAGTTCTCCACTTCTTTGAATGTCCAAATGATGTCAAAAAAAATATATATAGGTATGCTACTTCATTTTCTATCTCTTAAAGAAGCTTCTCTGACCGCAGTGTGATGCTAAACCAGACAAATCTTATCTTTTCAGCCAACTAAGCAGCTTAGCTTGTTGAGCATTTATAATTTGCCTGATCGAAATGATTTGGCGAAGCAGCATGTGATTTGCATGGCTGTAGCTATATATATGTGTTCAATGCTTCAGTTTTTCTTGGAAATGCTGCACTATTTCAACTTTCATGTTTTGCATTTGTCATAGGCCAGCAGAAGCCAGCCACTGTTGGCAAAATCTCATGAATTAGCTCTTAGAACATGAAATCCAAATTGCTGCAGAGAAAGGTTCTCTTTTGGGTTTTCTTTTGTGAGGCATTCATTTAGTCTTCTTATCTATTTTTGTCCACCACCTGGATGCCTCATTCTTTGCTCATCGTTAACCGTTATATAGTTCTTCTTGGCAGATTGTATGTAGTGGCTCAATCTGCGTGAATAGACAGGTTTATCAAGTTAATTTATGTACACATTTTAGAAAAAATAAACCAGTTAATACATTCATTCTGGCTATAAATCAGTCCAATATTGCTCTTCCAAGAAAAAAATAATGTGAGTTCTTGGCTTCATGCATAATTGAGTAAGGGTAAATTCCACTGCAAACTAAAAATGTGTTTGATTCTGGTAGAAGTTTTCCAAAACTTAAGCTGTGGTTTGTCTTGCGTAACTTGGTAAATCCATCAGAGCTCTACAGCGTTTTGACATGGCGCAGGCATTTATTACAAATTCTATTTTAATTTTCGGTCTTTGATTAACAACTTTTAGAGAAGGGAAAGTACATCCAACTGCTCCCAATTCTTGAGGAAGTATATATATGGAGATTGGATGACTTGTACCCTGAGGAAAAGTGACTTTGAGGTCAGTTCCAGTGCCACCATCAACTTTCACAAACTTAGATATGTGCACACTATTATTCAAAGGCTGCATATGAGAGAGAAAAAATCCGTGGAGCAGTTACATGCTTGAAGCGAGTTTCTGGTTCCATCCTGCTGATTCACAACTCCTCATGTACTTGTTGAGCTTCAAATTAAGAAGACCTGTGTGACGTTGGTTTCACTAGTATAGAGATCTATGGCATTGAAGAACCTTGGGAGATATCTAATCATGGTGCCTTCCAAAGAGGAGATTATGGGGACATCTGCAGTTATATGTGCTACTTCATCACAAAGATCAAGAAGAAAAGTAAGGGATGTATCATCGGGCTGTGAGAACGCAAGTTGGAAACAGCAGGACGAGGGAAATCCAGAGACATCATGACCGTAAGTTTCCCAAGGGTCTTTCTATTAATGATGATAAGACCAGCATCAGGCAGGTCCTCTCAGCAATGAATCTCAAGAAGTACTTACAGGAGTTGTGAATCAGTGGGAAGGAATTGAAAGCTCTCTTCAAGCTGTAAGTGTTCCATGGTTTTGTTTCTCTTTGCATGCAACCTTCGCATAACATGCTTTCTATGGTGGTACATTCACTAATATCTGATCAATGTAGTTCCCTTCATCCTGTTCCCTGGCGGTGTTCGTGGCAGAACAAGGTGACTGGTGGAGACGAGAGACATCTTTCAGTGAACAATAGTTCTTCAAAGAATGTGACATTAGTATGTCTGCTGTTAGTTTTTTTCATGGTTTTGTACTACAAAATTATGGAGTATATTCAACCAATAAAAATATTATCAAGTATTTGCTTGATGATCAACGGCCTGTTTACCAATGCTAGCAATTTTCTAATCCAGGCCGCTCCTAGTCCTAAAGGATATAAGTTTAAACTTCCTATTGTACCCCTAATGCCATGATTTTCTAGTCAAATATATGTCATGGTATGTTTAAGACCACAACTTTCAAAAGTATGAAATTGACTGCAGTGATGTTTTTCATCCCATACAACCTTAATGTGTAAGAGGTTCATGCATTAGTTTCTTTTTTCAATTCCTTACCAAAATAAAAGCATGTAGATTCATAAATCGGTTGTTTCTGGTATTCAGAAGCTACTTGGCACAACTTGGAAAAAGGCAGCAAACTGACAAGAAGATGATACTATTATTATTTTTGCATCACATAAATGTAGCTTTCTTTGGTCTGGACAGCTGAATTTGATACTACTACAACAATGACATATCCAGTCTAATCTCACAAGTGAGGTCTGGAGAGGGTACTGTTGAATTTGACAGAAATAAAAAAAGAAATAGAAATTTGGTCTTCTCAATCAATTAGATGATGGTATGACTTGAGAGACTCAACTATGTATCTTGTTTGTTAGGTAAGTCTTGGCAGATCTGATTACAGTCTGCAATGGCTCAACCATTGTGAATGCATGACTTGCAAGTTTCACATCTTCCACTTCATAACTCACTGTAAACTTTGTGATGCATGAATTTTCATCCTTCTCATTAACCTCAAATCTAATTCCATAAAAAGTATATCCAAGATCAACATATCCACCTTCAATCACCTGTGATTGCTTGTATCTCTTCTCATTATCCACTATGTTGAATCTCTCCTTGAAATAAGGTATCCCTGGTGTACCTATTATAACAAGAAAAAACTAAACATAATCAATATATAGTAAAACATATTTAATTAAGTAAATGATGCTCCTTTGTGACCAAATGTTGATCACCAAATGAATGAAATGTTTTGTCTACATCCCATACGTATGCTAAGTTAATCGCTAAGGTCTTGTACAATTTTATGTTGGATGATTTCAAGGGGGGGGGGGGGAGTTTGTATTACCCGGAGCACTGGAGTGATCCGGTAATTATGGAGGGGCCTAGAAGTGCCTACTACTATACATAGTACACTTGGCTCATAAGAAGCAAGTCCTGTTTATGAAGTAAAGCGACCTCATCTTGCTTGCTTCTAGCGAAGTTTCTAGCTCCAAGAAACACGAGAGATTTGGTTCTCTAATCCGTTACTAATGTGATTTAAGCTATATGACATTTTTTCTTTCCCACATAAGATTGGTGAAAAATACAACACAGGAGATATAAATGAAAACAAAAGATCTTTGTACGATCATATTCTTCTATTCAGATTGTAAGTGACTAAGCGGGCATAGGATATCATTTCCTCGATGAACATCGTGTTTGAGATGATGAGATAGGTTTTACATACCTTCTGGAAAAGTGATTTTGAGAATAGTTCCAGTACTACCATCACCTTCAACTACATCAACTTTGTTAAGAAGAGTAGGCAACTCTTGCACAATGAACCTAGATAGGTGCAATGTGCCATAGAGCTCCCATGCTACATTTGCAGGTACATTCACTTCTATCTCATCTGAAATTGTCCCCTTCATCGTCCTACCAACGGTGGTGGTCGATACTGATAGAGCACAGAGGCAATGAACGCAGAATTCTTAGTAAGCAATGGTTATGTTGTGAACTTGTTTTAATGTTTTGTTTTAGTTCTTCTAGTGGTATTTATAATTTTACAACATTTAATTAGTCAATGGCTGCAAATCGCCAAGTTTGAATCTGGACAGAAAATATTGGGAGGATATGAAAATAAAATTGCAAAGAGGGTCCAAGACTTCCATATTGGCTGCTGGAAATATATATATAAACATAATAAAATATGTTGTGACTTGTTTTTGTATTAATGTGCCACTAGGAATAAGACTATATATATATTCTGGATTTCAAAGTCAATGTTGATCCAACTATAAGGTAATGAGTTGAGTTTAAGGTGTGTTTGGTATGGACCAATATTTTTTTATGTTCGGTTGATCAAACGTTCTTTAAATATATGGTCTTTAATATTTGTCTTTCAGCACTTTAACTAAAAAAAATGATCGAAAATATCACTTACACTGAAATAACAGACAATTTTTCGCGAGGTAGGAATTTATATATTTGTATCAATATATCCCACAAGTTATATCGTAAAGGGAATAACAAGTTATGCTCTTCACATTGAGATAACAAAAACAACTATTTTGCGGCATAAGTTTATATGTTTGTATCATAATATCTCACAAGTTATGTTGTATGTCGTGAGGACATAATGTATTTCCAAAAAGAAAGAGAAAAACGCAACACGGACTCGCACATACTCTACCATCCGACATTAGCTACCAAATTTTTTCTCTAAAAAATGTTGTAATGCCCCAAAAGACATCACTCCAACTTTTGAACCACTACAACAAATATTAACGCCCAGAGAACTTATGTCGAGCGAGACAAAAAATTTCTATGTTTATGCTGAAAAAATAAGGTCTAAACTGCTAAGGATAATTTGATCCGCAAAGTTTAATTAAATAAATAATAAATATAAAAATTAAAAACCATCACAAAATAGAAGCAATCGACGAAAAACTTAGAAAAATATCCAAATATCTCCCTATGCAAATTCCCTGGCATACAAGGAAGTAGCTATAACCAAGTAAAATATGAAGGCCGGCCCATTATTGATATGTTCAACAACTTGTGGTTCAAATTTATCTTATTAACTTTTAATATACTTGTATAAGTTATAATTTTAAATAATTACAAAATATAGTTATAGTTTATATTTTATAGTAGATATGAATTGATACACATATCCTTAAATTGTAGTTATAATTTTTGTATGCGCGAATATGTTGTGTATATATAATGTATAGGTGTATATACATTGATATAATATGCGCGCATCTACAATTTATATGCTACATTTCGAAAGAGCGTGATTACAATGTATATGCTACGTTTTGAAAGAGTGTAGATATAGTGTATAATATAATATCGCAATATTTTTTTCTTAAAAAAAAACAAAAACACTAATCTAGCCACTTATAAAATTTTCCTTTCTTAAGTAAAATATCTTCAACTTGTGGTTGAAATTGATCTTATCAACTAATATATAGTACTTGCTAACTAAATAGCCATTTAAAGAAATTTAAAAAAATAACATTTTTCTTAAAATTAAGAAAATGTTGGGAAAATTTTCAGAGCAAATACAAATAAATGCACCAGTAAGTACAGTGTGGAATCTCTATGGTACTATTCAAATGGCAAATTTTCTTGTTGAAAAACTTCCACATATTGTTGAAAAAGTTGAGTTGATTGAAGGCAATGGAGGAGCTGGTTCACTCCTGCAAGTTAGTAAGTTACTATTTTACTTCAAACTTTTCCGATAAAATTTATCTATCGTGTTTATATCAAATCAATAAATATTATTGGTATCTGTGTTCATAAACAAGACTATCGGGAGGAAGCAGAAACATTAGTTTAATAAAATTATAAACAAACAATAAATTGTTTCGAGCCCATAAGTTTCTTGTGTGTTCTTAAGAAATTTAATCCCCTCACTGTTATTCAAGGTTTACGGATTAATTCTTCCAGGATAGAATGGAAATCTATTTTGTAAAAGCGGTATTTCAATTTATAGAACTTCAGCTAGCGAACTCAAATGGCGGAACAAATCATACGAGTAAACTATATTTTGTCTTGAAAACAAAAGGCAGAGAACGGTTTTGAGGAGAGAAGGAATTCAGATTTTGATATTTTTCTCTTTCTCTCAAATCTGAGGCAAGACCTCTGATTTTATAGACAATAAAATGGTGAGATGGAGATGTGCAATTTACAAGGTGCCTTTTCGGTGTAATCCAAGAGGTGTCTTTTCTCATTTCTCATTTACATCTTAAAACCCCAACAAATATAAGATATGCATCAATTCTGCAAGTCAGTAGGTAAGTTATTTTACGTCAAACAATCATCACAACTATCTCTTTCCTTTTTTACCCTTCTCCTTTTGCACAGATCGATATTCATGGTACATATTTACTCGCAGCACCTAATATTTACATCAAATCAGTTAATTTAGATTTAGCAACGAAAATTTGAAGTGAAAATACATACCATCTAACCATAAATTTAAGTGTTTAATGTATAAATGCAAGACACTTTGCATTCATTGATTTAGTATAAACTGCGAGGACATTTTTACCAACATTAAATTTTTCTCTATTCTCTTGGTAAGTTTTTCTACTTACCATAACAAACACATTATAGTTTTTAACCCTTTAATTCTACTTATTACGCGATAATTTTATACCCCCTTCATTTTATTTCATTTGACATTATTTTCTTGTTAGTCCTCTTAAAAAGGAATGAAATATTTTAATTCATTTCCTTAACAAAAAGCTTTTATAGCCGTACAAATGCCACGGCACGTTTAAGACTGCAAATTTCAAAACTTTCATAGTCACACAAGTTTCAAATTTTTTTTTCTTTACTAAACTTTGTGTCACGTGAAACTACCGACGGCTAATAAATGATTTAAGTTTTATTGATGGTTTGTTTACTTTATTTTTTGGACAAAATATATTAGGTTTGCCAGGGAATGCTCCATATAAAGAGAAATATGCCAAAGTGGATGATGAAAAAAAAGTGAAGGAAGTTGAGATTGTTGAAGGTGGATTTCTTGATCTTGGATTCAATTTCTATAGGATTAAATTTGAAGTTATAGAGAATGATGATGAGAATTCATCAATCATCAAACTTACAATTGATTTTGAGACTCAAGATGTTGAAAAAATTCATCTTACTATTGGCAATTTCCAAGCCTTAATTGCCATCTTGAAAGCTTCTGCAGATTATCTTGAAAAATAATCTTTCTTTTTTTTAAAAAAAGAATTTATCACTATTATTGGAGTTTTCATAGTTTATGTTGTTTTCCATTTTACTGTGTTGTTATTGCTCTTTCTAGTAATGTATTGTATTATTATGGATTTAGTATTGGGTGTTTATTCTCTCGCGTTTTAATTTATTTGTCTGATTTTGACTTGACATGAAGTTTAAGAAAATTATTATTATTGGATTTATCATAGTTTTTGTTGTTTTTCCTTTTACTTTGTTGTTATTGCTCTTTCTAGTGATGTATTGTATTGATGGACTTAGTATTGGGTGTTTATTCTCTCTCCGTTTTAATTTGATTTTGACTTGATATGGATTTTAAGAAAATAAAAAAACTTTTGAATCTTGTGAGTATTGGGTGTTTATTCTCTCTCCAAAAATTTTTTCCCAACCAAATCCCACATTTTTGTATATAAGAGATTTCATTTTCACTTTAGTAACACTTGTTCTAAATTTAAAAATTTAAGTTTTTTTGTATAAGCATTCGGTACATGTATGGATCCGTTGTATCTCCTATCTTTATGCAGTTTTAATTTTCAACCAGAGATTAGTATCCATTTTCTTTGGTTGTGTGTTTGTTAAAAGCATCTTGCTGTTGAAGTATTAGATTAGTTTGTTGTGATTACATTTTAGTTTCTCAAAGTGCATTATGAGCTTATGGTTAATTTGGTGTGCTGCTTTTGACCTTGAAGATTTAGGTCCATGTATATGCGATCGTCGTTAAAGTATATTTCTATTTTTAATTATTTTTTTAATCAGACAAAGTAATTGGTTATGCCAGTCGAAGATTCATCTTCATACCTAATCAAAATTGACTCCTATTTCGAGATCCAAAGAAAAGGGTACAGAGTTCCTCTAGAATGCTCTATCAAGATGGTACACGGATTCTAGAGGGTCCGAGCTCCCCGTCATGCTAGCTGGTTAGAGTAATGCAGCAGCCGCAAAAATTAAAAAGAAGTTTGCGTTTGCCGGGAGTCGAACCCGGGTCTATTGCTTGGAAGGCAATTATCCTAACCGTTGGACTACAAACGCTTAGTTGTACACTAACTCATTTTCCATTGATTTGTTCAATGCAGTGACTCACTTTGAAACCATGAATAATCAACAATTAAACCATCATTAAAAAAATTATTTAAAAAATAAAAAATAATTTTAAAAAAAAACATGTAAGAAGTTGCAGATCTAGGATTTTGAGTAAGGGGATTCAATATTTTTAAAAAGTGAACAATAAAATATATCGTTAAAGGAATTCATAAAAAACAATTAAATTATCACTAAAACTCACACTAACAATGTCATATATATTGAGACAATGGAGCAATAATAATTATGCACTATTTTATTATACCTTGTTTGATGGAGCTATTGGCAAGCACCCTGTTAGATTCAAGGTTTCAACATGACTGATGTCAGCAGTAACGTGTCAAGGACTTGTAAATTATCCCTTGATACAGGTACTTGTGGGTTCCGGAAGCGATGTTTGTGGTTGGATGACTATGTCATGACATTCAACTAAGTCAAGGTGCTCGAGTGTTGACAAGGTATCCTTGAATGAAAATTGGCAAAGGACATATGCATGGCACTTAATGGGCATGTATACAGACAGTAGGATGACTCGCCTAGGCAGTTGCGTTGGCAAAAGCTAGATGGGTCAAAGCAAAGCTTGTGAGCAATAAGCATAGCATAGGCAGGAAGAAATGTCATGAATAAAGCAAGATAAGGTCATTTGTTTATGTTGATAGGGGGTGTCAAAAGGTGGGTTCCATTGAATTTACGCAAATCAGAAAGAATTGAGTCAATAAATGAGCAAGCAAGTATCGAAAATTATTTAGGTTGAGATAAGTGAACTGATAGACTAAATATTGGATCATATCCCAACTCTCTTAGCTAATACCAAATTTTATTTATTTATTCTTATAACATTTTTACCAAATAAAACAAAAAAAAAAAAGAATTCTTTATAATATCTATATATAATAAAATAACTTTTTTTAAAAAATAGTTTGATAAGCTTTATGTCAATTTGATATCTATTTAACCTAAATCAATCTAACTTTTAAATGAGTTAAACTAAGCCAATTTAAAATAGTTTAAATTAATAAATGAACGAATCATTAACCTACTCAAACTTAAACGAGACGTATCAGTAGTTTATATTTCTTTTTAAGATATAATGATTAGATAATATTCTAATTTGAGTTTGAATTCGAAAGAATTTGTTAGAAAATATGAATGAAGAATACAAATAAGTTGGACTTGAAACATATTAGAGTTACGTTTTTTCTAAAATCGATATTTGCTCCTTTTATTTTTACGAGATAACTACGGAATTGAATGAAAATAGCTTTAGTAAATATGAGAAACATTTTACACTTATTACACTAACCAAATAGTAGAGAACTCAATGGAAAAAAAGGGAGAAGCGAAAAGTCACTTGATTTAAAAAAGTAAGACGTATTTATGATTTTTAAGTGTAGAATTTTGGAAAAATATATTTATGATTTTTGAAATCAACAAAAAAAAAGGTACATAAACAAATAAAATTGAAAATTAAAAATTAAAAAGACGTGCTTAAAAAAAATACATTCCTACTTTTAACTATTTTTTTAATCAGGCAAAGTAATTGGCTATGCCAGTCAGAGATTCATTTTCATATCTAAATTTCGAAATTGACTCCCATTTTGAGATCCAAAGAAAAGGGTGCAGAGTTCATCTAGAATGCTCTCTCGAGACGGTACACAGATTCTAGAGGGTCCGAGCTCCCCGTCCCCGTCAATCTCCCTTCAGAATACTATGAGGTCGTTTGCGCTAGTTAGAGTAATGCAGCAGCCGCAAAAATTTAAAAAAGCTTGCGTTTGCCGGGAGTCGAACCCGTCTATTGCTTGGAAGGCAATTATCCTAACCGTTGGACCACAAACGCTTGGTTGTGCACTACCTCATTTTCCTTTAATCTGTCGAATGCAGTTACTCACTTTGAAACCATGAATAATCAACAATTAAACCATCATTAAAAATATTATTTAAAAAATAAAAAATAATTTTAAAGAAAAATATGTAAGAAGATCAGTTGCAGATCTAGGATTTTGAGTAAGGGATTCAATATTTTTAAAAAGTGAACAATAAAATATATCGTCAAAGGGATTCATAAAAAACAATTAAATTATCACTAAAACTCAAACTAACAATGTCATATATACCGAGACAATGGAGCAATAATAATTATGCACTATTTTATTATACCTTGTTTGATGGAGATATTGCCAAGCACCCTGTTAGATTCAAGGTTCCAACATGACTGATGTCAGCAGTAACGTGTCAAGGACTTGTACATTATCCTTTGATACAGGTACTTGTGGGTTCCGGAAGCGATGTTTGTGGTTGGATGACTATGTCATGACATTCAACTAAGTCAAGATGCTCAAGTGTTGACAAGGTATCCTTGAATGAAGATTGGCAAAGGAGAGATGCATGGCACTTAACGGTCATGTATGCAGACAGTGGGATGACTCGCCTAGGCAGTTGCGTTGGCAAAAACTAGATGGGTCGGAAGGAGGAATTTGCTGAAGGCTGGCCATGTGCGCAGTACATAGGCCAGTTTGGCCAAAATTTGAATTGTTTGTAATTGTATTGTGGCAGTCTTTAGGCCTAGGTTAATGTTTCCTTACATCAATGAAACTGAATCCTATATTACATTAAATTGGAAACAATTCATTGATATAGGAATAGTTGGGACTGGTTACATTCAAATTACCTCGAGCTTATCCTACTCATTCTCCTTTTTCCATTCCCAACTCTTAGGGCTCATTTGGTTGGGAAATAAGTTATTCGGGGATAACTAATCCCGAGTTTAATATCCCGAGATTAGTATCTCACATTCAACGAAAAATAAGGAATAAGTATGGGTTTATCTCATGTTTGATTGAGATAAAATCTCAGAATAACTTATGTTGATTATGAAACGTATACCAGACAAACATTATGTCGGAGGAAACATGGATTACACTGATTATGTAAATGTGGCAACATTGCATCTTATTGAATTCAAGAAGATGGCAAAAATATGTGGTTGTGCAAATGTTTCAATAAGTTATCTCGAGATTTTATCTCAACCAAACATGAGATGAACCCATATTTATTCTTTATTCTTCATTGAAGGTGGATAGACATCTAAAATTCAGCATTAAGGGGTCGTTTAATATGGGGATGGGATAGACAAAGTTATCCTATGGATTAGGATATCTCATGGGATAAGTTATCCCGAGACTAACTAATACTTGTAACCAAACACTGCATAAAATAATTCTACATTTTATTCTGGAATTATTATTCCTAATCTCTCATACCAAACAACCCCTAACAGTATTATTTAGTCACTGAACTTCATCCAAAAAAAGTTTGTCAATCAACAAAGAAGTTCAATGGTTGAGTAAAAATTGCGGGTCACCGCCTAGGAAAAAAAAAAGACATATGTTACATACTGTATTTTCTATCCCAAGAAAGCCGCTCCAAAGTCCAAATCCTTCTTGTCCAAGTTTCAATAGGAATAGTGAGGGGTGACTTACTGAAAGTGTTAAGCTCAGGAAAGAGTGCTTAGTGGCTATGTTACTTGAACTCTTCAAAAATGTGGACGGATGCATGTTGGATCCTCCAAAAGTAGTGTATTTTTGGAGAGTCCGAGCAACATACCTTAGTGGGATAATTAAGAGCACTCTAAATTGTACCAAATCAGCTATCAGATCAGCTAATATAGCAACAAAAGGATTATACCACTTGAATATAAGCCAATTAAGCTCAGTTGTATCCTTAAGCTATTTGCTCCAAGAACTGGAATTATGAGTCAAAGCACAGACTTAAAGCCAAAGAGAAAACTAGAAGAACTATGTTCTTGTTGGTTTACATAATTCACAACTTCTTTTGGCAGAGAAAAACTTAGTTTAGACTGATAAAGATACTTCCTTTCCTTGGAAGACCTAATCAAACTTCAACTTAAACCGCTACCAAAAAAATCCACTAGAGCAGATCAAGATTAACAAAAACAACAAACTTTAGACAGTCATTTACCTAAAATTTGATTGAATGTTGCATAACACTCATTTACCTAAAATTTGACATGTAAATTGGCATAAATTTTTAAAAAGAGGCCTTTTGAGCTAAATCTTCCAAGCACAAAATTGCTCACAAAAAATAAGAATCTCAAATACAATAATCGTAATACACTTCAGAAACTAAAATTTCGCTGACGAGTAAAAAAGCAAAACCCTAACGCAGCATCACCGCCGACGACGATCGGAAACTGATGTCAGGTTAAAATTTCAACAGAATTGAACGAGTAAAAAAAAAAAAAAAACACTACCGCAGCATCGCCGCGGACAACTATCGGAAACTGATGTCAGGTTAAAATTTCAACAGGATTGAACGAGTAAAAAAAAAAGCAAAACACTACCGCAGAATCGCCGCCGACAACTATCGGAAACTGATGTCAGGTTAAAATTTCAACAGGATTGAACGAGTAAAAAAAGGAGAAAAAGTAAAACCCTACCGCAGCATCGCCGGCGACGATCGGCAAAAAAATTTGGACCATTTCTCGATTTGTGCGTGTCATCCTTGCGCAGGGGCCATGCTAATCTTCTCTGTATCGTTCCAATTTTATCGGATGTCCCCGAAGGGACGATCATACCTCTCACTCTTCCGCCATATAAACTCCGCGAAAAGCTTTCTGCAGACAATGTGGGAGAACTAGCTTGCTAGCTGGGTGTTTTTGGGCCTGGGCTCCTTCTATCACTTGTTTCTTCTCTTTTCGTTCGAACTGAATAATAATAATAAGCCCATTTTTGTGCCTGGACTTAACCTTAATGGGCCGGCCTTCTTAACCAATAGTTGTATCCAATTCACAATTAATATTAACATCCTAAAAGTTTAAGAAATATATTTTCATAAATGGATTTGGGGATAGCAATTATACAATATAGTTTATATGGACATGTTTGCTTGACACAATGTTATTACAATATAATTTAATGTATCGTGTTTCGTTATATCAATATAGTTATATAATTAATTTTTTATTAGATATTTAAATATATATACACTTAAAAAATATATTAAGCGCTTTTTAGATTAGTTGAGCTCTCTTATTTATCGGTTCAATGCACTCGAGATTTTGAGTTTTCTACACTGATAAAAACATCAATCATAAATACGACGTGACCAATTAAAATATCTCGTGTGATGTGTTAAACCATAAGAACTGAATAAAATTCGTTCTGAAGGATCTTATATTGAAAAAGGCCATCAAAATAATTCTAAAGAAAATTCACTCTTCGTAGATGATCAATACTTTTTTTATTATGCTTCGAATAATATAAGCATTTGTCTCGAACAATATAAACTTGTTCATACTAATTTTATGATTGTTTTTTTCTTGCCAGTATATAAACTCACACAATTCAATATTGAATAACAAAATTGAAATCATATATTTAGATAAATCACTTTGAAATCAACTCTTTTTAATTGAATATTTGTTGGAATTGATATTTTAAATTAAAATAAATTGTATCTTGTATATTAATAACTAATATCGTTAAAAATATTCAGCATCTTCTCACTCTAGGTGACATAATGAACTTCTTGATCTCTTAAATTTTTTAAATAACAAAAAAGAATATGTAATTTTGGAGTCTCAATGGTTGGAGTTTTAAAATTATAAAATTTTAAATATTATCGAAAAATTCATGCTCCATTAAAATATATACTAATGGGTTGAGAGATGATAATATCCAATCTATTTGGATCTGAAAAAATCAAATGAAATAAAATATTGAATTTTTTTTTTTTAAAATCTAGGAAAGGATACGTTTATACATATGATATGTTTTAACTTATCTTTTTACTGGATAATTAGTGAAAGGGGTAAATAATACAAAAAAAATAAGTTTTGATGATAGGACCCATATAGTTTAGGTATATAATTAACAATCGGGCTTCTCGGCTTGGTATCCTGCACATCACATTTATGATATCTACATTTAACTATGCCTCGAAGACACGGTCGAAGCACGCTCGTCCAGTTTGCTTCTTTCGCGAAATGCTATAGCTCTGGGTGTCTTCCAGTGGTCTTCTAGCCTTAGAAGAAGTCGTGTCCACCCGGGACATCTGCAACGTCCTCCTTTGATACTCTAATCTAGGAGAATTAAAAGACTGGGCCATTCAGTGACTTTTGTGACTGCTCTCACTTAGCCAACTTAAATCTGAACTACTATTCAGATCAAGTCTTACCTAAATAGGATTTCCTTTCGTGCCATATATGCTTAGACTTTACCTTCCCCCCCTTTTTTCTTTCCAATCCAATATTTATTTTCGAAGGTCTTCATTTTCGTGTAAAATCAAACACCGTTGCAGAAGGAAAAGGATATCGAATGATCAATTCACCATTGAGAATATTAGCTCCAAAAAGACGAATATTGTGGTGTTCAATACAATTTAGATGTATTTCTATGTCTTGTCATTTTTTTAAGTTGAGAGTCTATCAATAACAATCTCTCTTCCGCTGAAGTGGAGGTAAAATTTGAATACACTCTACCCTCCCACACCCTACTTCATAAAATTATAGGTGATATGTTATTATTGTTTATGCCTTATCTCAAAAAAATATATACTTACGGACTATTATTTTGATGAACAACTATAAAAATTTCCTATCATAATATGTATACAATAATTATACATACATAAAGTTAATTCTACTCTCCAAAAAGTATATATAACTCCATTTTTACTCTCTCTCTCTCTTCCTTCTTTCTCCTTGAATCTCAATTCCTTCACCTGCACTTCACGGGTTATACAAACATGGCAGCACATCTATCTCCGCTTTCATCGCTTTTCTTTAATTATTAAAATTAAATTCTTTTTAATTAAAAATAAAATATAATTCCCAGATCGATCCCAATTTGACCCAGAAGACAAAACCAGAAAAAACCCTAGTCTTGTTTTTCTTTTTTCTTGTCACTTTCTGCATCAAAGAACTGTGTATTTTGATACATACCCTTGTTTGAATCTGAATCGATCCAAAACCCCTTAGTGTTCTTTGAGTTAATTACATGTCTTAGATGAGGTTTTTTCGACGATGTACGAGGATATTTATTATCCTCTTTTTGTTTGCTGTTTCTGTCATCACTCCAATCTTGTTGCTTTCTTCACATAGGCTCAGACATCTTGGCTCTGATGGTAATGATTTTGTTTCACTAGTAGTTTGTTTTTCTCTGCATTTTTTCAGTTATGTGGATTTCTGGGGTTCTTTCTGTTCTTCGTTAATTTTGATATGATTGGTTGAATTTTGTTTGCATTTTGGGTGCAGCATCGAAGGGGTTTGTTGGAGATTTATCAATTCTTGTAAGATATATCCTCCTTTTTTCCCATTTTTGTTGTGGCTATTGCTTGTTTTGGTGTATGTTGCTGAGGGGAAGTAGATAATGAAGCATAGATTATTTTGAAAATTTGGTTTTACTCTTGTACAGTGCGTTTGCTAGTAATCAGCAAGAGCTTTTATTTTATATAGCTGAAGTTAGTGTTTTGGTGCCCTCTTTGTTTGCATATTTTGGACCTGGTGTAGAAGATCAAGATCAAGTTGTTAGTGGTCCCATACTTCCACTGCCCTATCCCTTTGTAAAGGCAAGGAGTGCAGAGTTTCTGTGAGCAGAATTATCTACTTATTGCTTATGTCCGTTTTTGAATGGACCCAAAGTTTTAAGATGTTTGTTAGCTCATACAAAGTATATTATTTTAGTAGTAGTAAACAAATAAAAGTGTTGAAATAGTAACAGTTAACAAGTTAGTTTGATAGAAAAGATCATGTCAAAGTTTAAAATTTGAATTCTTGAAAGTTCAACAAAAATGGAATCGTGTTAAAGATTTTTGGAATGTCCAAAAATGGAAAGAGTGTCATGTAAATTGAAACAGATGGAGTATATTGTATGGGATCTGATTGAGATTTTTCTTATTTGGGTTTTGATTGGAACTGATATAGTATATTGTTATAATATGATCTAATTAATATTTTTCTATTTGGTTTCTTATTCTGCTTTTCAGAAGCATAGGATAGAGGTTCAGGCGCATAGTGCAGTTCAACAGGTGATATAAACTTCATATAAGTTCTTACAACCATGAGAGTCTACTTGGATTGTTACTTATGTTTGCAAACCTTTTTCTGCTGTCTGGTTTAGGAAGAAGTTGAAAACCGCAAAGAACCAATCTTGGATGTCTACCGAGATGGAAACCAAATTTCTGTAGCCAGTTTGAATATTATTGATAAGAATAATAGTCATGGACAACCTAAGAATGTCAGTTTGGCGGGAAATGATGGTAATTTGATAATTCAGATGTTCTTTACCTTCCTCCCCCTCCTTCAGTTATATTCTTTCTATAACTAGAAATTAATTGTACACCTTCCTACCTAATTTCAGTAACCACACATGATGCAAAGAAAGAAAGTCAACCAGGTCTACCAGACGAAACACTGGCCACAACAAGAGAAAAAACATTGGTACGTATGGAAGTCTAATGCAAGCAACAACTAAGATCTCATTCATTTATTGGGAAATTTTTGACATCATATCGTTTTTATATTTATTTATTCTGTTCAATAAATAGACTTCAATCTTTTTATTAGTACAGTGAAAAGTCATAGGTCACAGTTGGTGTGGTGTTTCTTATACAGAAAACAGTATTGGTGGAATGATTTGCACCCAATTAGAACGCAATAGTCACAAACCATTCATATAGTTGACCCTGAAATTTGGTGTAGTGGAATGATTGATTAACTAGAAAGCTACTAATGGTGCTTGTCCTGAACTTTTGATTAATAGATACTTTAATTATTGTTTGGCTAAAATGGAGCTAGTGATGATTAGATATAATATCATGTATTTTTTACAGTCTTAGAGTTGCATATGCACACTGCTGGATTCCTTTGTTTGGTGGTGTTTGAAATCTGAAGGTGTTGCTTTAATGTGGTGATTGTGTTAATGTGTAGTAAAAATCTATGTCCTCATGCTTTGGGACCTTACCACAAAATGGTTTTCCTAAATTTAGGTGAATTAGCAAATATAGATTTTGCATACTCGTGAGGGTAGGGAAAGCTGTCAATTTGATGGTTCGGATAAAAGATTTTTGTTCTTTTTCTTTTATTCCTAGATCAAAAGAAGGTTTGATTGAATGTTTATAAGAGGGGATTTTTTTGTGCCATGTTCATTTATGATTTTCACTTTCCAAGTTTCAGCTGTCGTGTGTAATAAATTTGGATAAACTAGAATATTAATTATGGTAATGACGATTTAAAGTAATATTGTTTTCGCTCTCATCAGTTGGTCGTATTGCAGGAAAAATCTATACCAAAAGAGGTTCAACACAGTCAGAATGTACAGTCTCATCCACGGAGGGCATTAGATGAGAAGGTGAAGGAGATTAAAGATCAGCTGATTAGGGCCAAAGCATTCTTGAATTTTGCACCAGCGGGTAGTAACTCTAATTTTATGAAAGAGATAAAGCTACGAATTAAAGACTTGGAACGAGCTGCTGGTGAAGTTTCTAAAGATTCTGATTTGTCAAGGAGGTAAGATGGTATTTCTTTCATCACTTGACTCCTCGTAACAGCTATGACATCATCTCGTACTTGGGCACAAGCTCAAACTTGGACACATCGTGGAACCTGGCCGATTTGATATATGTTAGTGGCTCCACAGTAGCATAAAATCTGTTTGGTTGAGTAGTGGCTCTTTTGAGCTATGTTCTGTACCTTTTTATGACAAGCGTGAGTTATGTTTTGTACTTATTGAGTCTGAAAGAATAACCAAGAGAAGGTTAAAATGGTTAAATTGAATTGACAAATAACTTGGTGCTAAAGTTAGTTATGTACTCAAAGACCGACTTGACTTGATATTGTCCATGAGTTGTTGAAGAAAAAATGGTTGGTCTTGTAACTAAGTGTTTAATGTCAGCAAGTGAATACTTTTTTTAATTATTTTTCTCAGTTGTGTTAGTGTCGGCAATTGGATACTTCTCTTGATTTATTCACTTTGTGACTTTGTCCTGTTTTTTACTATAATATTTTGGGTACAGTTATTAAGCTGTGATGGATGTTTGAATGTATTGGAATAGAAGTGGGTCCAAGTGGCAACAAGGCTAACTTTGTAAAATAGCAGTGTTCCGGCTTTTTAAATGGTAAAATATTGAAAAAGTATTGAAGAATGAAAAGCTTTTATTTTAGGAAAATAGATAACATCATGAGATGACCTAAAATGGGGAAGTATACTTTTTGGATTGGAAATTAGGGAGTAGTTAAATGATGCACGTATGATCTAAGAACAGTTATCTTTCTAGGGCCATACAGAAGATGAAGGCCATGGATGCAACCCTGTCAAAAGCCAGTAAATTGTTCCCTGAATGCTCAGCAATGGTGAAGAAACTTCGTGCAATGACATATAATGCTGAGGAACAGCTTCGATCACAAAAGAATCAAGCTTCGTTCCTTGTAAATCTTGCCGGAAGAACTACCCCGAAAGGCCTTCATTGCCTCTCCATGCGGTTGACCACTGAATACTTTGCCCTACAACCCAAGGAGCAGGAACTACCTAACGAACATAAATTTCAGAATCCAGATCTCCACCACTTTGCTGTTTTCTCTGACAATGTTTTGGCATGTTCTGCAGTTGTCAACTCAACTGTATCAACTGCTAGGGTGAGCTGTTCCATAATTTTCTTGTTCTTGACCTTTCTTTTTCGTTTTTCAAAATCTTACTACCTCTGTTGCAGTTTAATTATGTGTGTTACTTTCCTTTTTAGTTTGTTCACAAAACAATGCAAATTTTTATATGTGGTTCTTCTCTTTAGTTCCAACATCTCACTTGACATGTTTAAGACCACAAGATTCAAAAGGCATTTTGGTGCATTACACACATCTTAGTTTAAGACCACAAGATTAAAAATTCTCTTTATTTTCTTAAATTCCAAGCTAGTTAAACCATTTTAAAAAAATGAAGCGAACGTAGTATTATTTTTATCCACGTTCTATTTTTCATTTTATGTTCTTTTCTCATTGTAACTTAATCTTCAGTGATCTTTTTATGATTAAGAATAGAATGTGGGTATTTGGAGTATATGTCATGTAGCATGTGGTGGTCTTTAGAGGAAAATTTTCATTTAGTATCTACGTTAATTGATGCTTACCTATGAATTCCAATTGTGGGTATAAATCCTCTACCGATTTAAGAGAACACAGATGCTATTATTTGTTGGGTGTCCTCACTTCTGCAAATAGAGTTCCATGAAGAACTATGATTGCAGTAACAATTATCATTTGTAACCTATCATGCAACTGTCATGTATGGAAGGGCTAAACTTTTACGGTTTTGTAACAGTAGCTGTAAGAAGTAACTATTGATCACTATTTATTTTGAAGACAAATTAAATAATCATGGTTATGCACGAATTTATACTATTGATCACTCTATTTTGAAGACAGAAATTAAATAATCATGGTTATGCACAAATTTATGGTAAGTGTTTACGTATTTGGCAGGCTCCAGAGAAGATTGTGTTTCATATAGTGACGGATTCTCTTAACCTACCAGCCATGAAAATGTGGTTCTTGTTGAATCCTCCTGGCAAAGCAACAATTCAGATCCAGAGCATAGACAGGTTTGATTGGTTATCAAACAAGGATATTCTGCAGAAGCAAGAGTCTCTTGATCCAAGATACACTTCTCCACTGAATCACCTGCGCTTCTATCTGCCTGATATTTTTCCTTCTCTCAACAAGATAGTGCTCCTTGACCATGACGTGGTTGTGAAAAGGGATCTAAGCGGACTTTGGCGCATCAACATGAAGGGTAAAGTGAATGGTGCGGTGGAGACTTGTCTTGAAGGCGAGCCATCGTTCCGCCAAATGGATATGCTTATCAATTTCACTGACCCCATGGTGGCAACGAAATTTGACGTGAAATCATGCACATGGGCATTTGGGATGAATATATTTGATCTGCAGGAGTGGAGGAAGCGAAACTTGACTGGGCTCTATCGCAACTACTTGGAGCTGGTATATATCTATATCCCGTTGTTTGTCTTGTGAAATTGACTCACGATTAACCGATGAGTTTTGATTGTTGTCCTAATACCTGTTACATAAAACAAAACCATGATTTAGGTTTTCATATATTCTTAGCTTCTCTATAGTAATATGTGTATATAATGTTGATTTATAGCTGTTTTATTAAATATTGTTCTCCTTCTATTCGTCACTGCCTCACTTTTAATGCATGCGTTATGCAGGGAAGTAATAGACCATTAATGAAAGCTGGTACTTTGCCCATTGGTTGGATGACCTTTTACAAACATACACGTGCTATAGATCGGAGATGGCATGTCTTGGGGTTGGGATACGACTCTGGTGTCAAACTGAACGACATCGAGCAAGCAGCTGTCATTCACTATGATGGAGTTATGAAACCATGGTTAGAGATTGGACTTCAGAAGTTCAAGCCCTACTGGAAGAAACATGTCCTGTATGAACATCCCTTTCTGCAACAATGCAATATTCATGACTAGCAATTTGTATCCTTTTAGCAATAGGTTGAGTTCCACCTCACCACACTTTACGTAGTGTAGGAACCCCTCCCTCGCGTTCACCTTATTCTTTCACACATTGATCCCACAATTTTTTCCGTGTAAAGTCCAACTTTTACGCCCCTCCTGCCCCACGTTTGTTTCGTGCTCTCAACGGTCATAGAAATTTATCCCACACTAGCAATAACTTGGGACCTGATATTGGCGTGTCCCTTAGATTCTTGTAATGCTTGGACTTGCCTGTATATTGATCTTTTAGAATGCTGAAAAAGTGTTTCTTATGATTTACCAGTTGTAAGATGAGATGAGGAATATGTATCTCTGTGACATTTTCCTCACTTTTTCTTTGGTGACATATACATTGTTGGAGTGGGAGGGATTGTTTTGGAATGAACTTACAAGGTGCACCTTTTTGTTTTCTTTCCAACCATCCGGTTCGGGTACTCACTGGCACGACTAATCTGGATTCACATTGTAGAAAGCCCATCATGGGTAGTGTTAACGCTCTCTACCCAGAAGGACTTCATTCTGAAGGTTCGAACCTATTAATGAACTTACAAGGTGCTTTGGAAAGAAATGCACCTTGTTTTTTTTTCTCCAACCAACTGGTTCGGATATTGATAGGCACGACTAATTTGGATTCACATTCTAGAAAGCCTATCACGGCTAGTTTTACCGCTCCCTACCAAGGACTTTATTCGCAAGATTCGAATATGAAATCTCTAGTGTAAGTGAAGGACTTTATTCGCAAGATTCGAATATGAAATCTCTAGTGTAAGTGTTTTGAATAGGAAAATTTAATTCAAGCATTAAATTTCTTAGTGTAAATCAATTACTTTGAATATGGCAAAGATAATTAAGACAAAATCACCATTAGTTTAATGTGATTGATTAGTAAAGAACTCGAACTAAATACCAAGAAAGTTGTAATTAAAATAAAGATGCATTGGCACTCAAACATTTGAAATGGAAGAAACTAAAGATGCACCATAACAAGCTACAACCCCCCAACCCCCAAGACTCAAAAAAAAAAAAAAGGCTACCCTCCATTAATAGTTATGATCATATATGTCCTCGCCGTTACTATAAAGGCTAAATTTTATCGATATCACAGAGAATTTTCTGGAAGCATCCCTACGTTAGCATTTTCCTTTATGTCAATTTCAAAAGATTTGGTTGTTGGTATGATAACATGATCATCTTCAAGAGTCCTTTTGCTACTACTGGTTGCTCCTTTGTTCTTCATTTCCAAGCTTTTTGGAGCAATGACTTCTGTTTTGTCTTTTGCTTTGGTCTTTCTCTTTTGCACTGCAAGAAGATTGAACAATTATTAAACATTACTAGAAATAATTGAAGCAAATAAAATATTATTAATTTTTTCAGTGGATATAGATTTGAAATTTGTATATCATAGATTCAAGTTCATAATTCTATCACAATCTATTAAGTTTACTGGATTCAAACTTAATTATTTTCCTTTTTTTTTTTGTATGTTGCAAGAAGATTGAACAATCATTAAACGTCACTAGAACTAATAGAAGCAAATAAGATGTAACAAATTCAAAATTTGAACATTATAGATTCAAGTTCGTAATTCTATCATAACCTATTTAGTTTTACTGGGTTCAAACCTGATTATTTTTTCTTTTCTGTTGCTGCAAGAAGATTGAACAATCATTAAATGTCACTCAAAACAATAGAAACAAATAAGATTTTTTTTCCAGCAAAGACAGATTCAGAATTTAAATATTATAAATTTAATTTCACAATTCTATCATAAACTATAGTTTACTAGCTTCAAACTTTATTATTTTTTCTTTTTTCTTTTTTTTATGCTGCAAGAAGATTGAACAATCATTAAACACCACCAAAAATAATAGAAGCAAATAAGATTTTTTTTCATCATAGCTAGGTTTGAAATCAATGTTTGTAGCATTCTTAGTTTTCTTTTTGTTATAATAGTTTAATACTCGTATTAGAAATTATTAGATTTATCAAAAACAATCTTTCTATTTCGTAAAATAAAGGTAAGGTGTGTGTAGACTCTACCGCTCTAGAATAGTCTAGATCCACTTATGAAATTACTGTTATTGTTATTTGTACTCTTATGAGAATTCGTAGTCTAGATCTACTTATGAAATCACTGTTATTGTTATTTGTACGCTTATGAGAATTCACTAACTAAAAAAATAGTAAAAATTGGGAACGATCAAATTTTATAGTTAAACAATAAAATTTATCGCTAATTTTATTTTTACATGGGGGAGGGGGAGAATATATAATTAATGACCTGAATATATAATTAATGACCTTTAGATCCGACGCCTCTTATCATTTCAAGGCCACGTTGCAAAGCTGGATTTTTGGTTGCCGATGCTATTGCTTCATCCGGCGTCATGGTCCTTGCAATTCTTTCATTTGATACTTTTGCCCCATTCTTCATTACTTCTTTGTCCTTGATATTACTTGTGTTTTGCACTTGTACCCTTGGCTTCTTTGATGATTTTCCTAATGGAATTCTTGTAGAAGACATTGGAGTTGATTGAACCTAGAAAAGAGACAAAATAACATTTGTATAAGTAGTATCATTTGATTTATATAATTAAATTGATTATATATATAATTTTACGAAAACGGTGTTCAACTAATCCAGCACTCTTAAATTCATGTAACCTCACCACAACTTTTAGTTCGACAAACTAATTGAGAAATCGAAGAGAGAAAGAGAAAGGGATGATTGATCAACCTAAAAACGAGATAGATAACATCGGATCTCTCTCTCTCTCTATATATATATATATGGGAGGAGAGTTTAACTAATCCATCACCCTTGTGCCTATGTGACTTCACCGTAACTTCTAGTTTGATAAACTAGTAGAGAAATCAAAGAGATCAGACAGAGAAAGGAATAATAAATCAACTTAGAAAAAACGACAGATACCTTTTTGCTTGTTATATATAATCGACTAGAATATAAACCCCATCATATGTCTAGATGTATAAAAAAATAGTATTTTCTGTAAATTTTTTGACAAAAGATGTTCCATTGATCGATCACTCTGGATCCTAGTGATTGACCTATATATACCTTATTATTTTCAGACGAAGAGTGTACACTGAATTAATAACTCTAGAGTCTAGTGACGATACGTAATCTATATATACCTACTTTTAAAGCGATAAATGTTCAACTGACCGATCAGTCCACCATAACAATATTTGACCTACTAGAGAAATTGAAGAGAGAGGGAGGTGATCAACTTACTTGCATTGAAGAAAAGAAAGGAGGGAGGTGGAGAATTGTGAAGGGAAGAAAGGGGGATTAAATAGTTGAAATGAAGGAAAAGAATTACTCCTAATTTTATTTTATGTAATATAGGATAGTTATGAAGATATTATTCAAATCAGTATTAGATTAATAATAAATGAGAAAAAGTTTTAAAATGAGTAAAAAGAATTTATTTCACATTAAATGAAATTTTCCTCATGAAGAGAATAGTGAAGATGAGTTTGACCAAACAAGATACAAAAAACATTTAAGTATGCAAGAAATTGTGTTATAATACATCAATCAACAAAAAATTGAGATTTGCATGTTCTAAGAAACTTGTTAAGCAAAACACTTTTTTTAATTATTATTTTTTAAATTTGATAACTGAAACTCATTAAATATGACTATTTTATAAATAATAATAATTTAATCTTATAAAGTGGAGTTTGAGGAGGATAACATACGTAGACCTTATTCCTATCTCATCAATAAAGAGATTATTTTTAAAAGGCCCTAGACAGATATAACTATTTTATACTTGCATAATAGAAATTAAGTTCATAAGAAAAAAATTTCGTTTGCTCTCCGTCAGAAGGGACTCCATTCTTACAGTTTGATAATAATTTTCTTGAATTTCTACCAAAGATCAAGATAGACATGAAAATAAAAAATTTATCAAACATTCTTATCAAAGGATTTGATTGTATCTAAAGCCTTACAATTGAAATTTTAATGAAAATATTATATTAGGCAGAAATAAGCAAGAGACATATTCTAGGTTCACTATCGACAATAATGATATTAACTAGCCATAATTCTAAATAAATTAGGGTTGAGAATACATAAACTGGTAATAACAATATTAACTGTCGTAATTCCGAATAAACTAGGGTTGAGAATCCATAAACCGACAATAATGACATTAACTAGCTGTAATTCCAAACAAATCGGGATCGAGAACCCATAAACTAATAATAACAACATTAACTAGTTGCGGTTCCAAATAAGTTGGGGTTGAAAATTCATAAACCTAGAATAATGACATTAACTAGTCGTATTTCCAAACAAATTGGGGTCAAGAACCCATAAATTGACAATAACGACACAAATAGTTGTGATTCCAAATAAATTGGGGTCGAGAATTCATAATCCGAGAATAATGACACTAACGAACCGTAATTTCAAAAATAAATTGGGGTCGAGAATACATAAATCATAATAACAATATTAACTAGTCATAATTCCAAATAAACTGGGGTAGAGAACTCATAAACTGATAATAACATCATTAACTAGTTACAATTTCAAGTAAGTTGGGGTCGACAAATATAAACTGACAAAAAAGAAAATAATTTTAAAAATATTTTTTATTGTTGTATACATAATACTAACCCGTATAATATAATATGATTGGAATTGTTTTAAATTATCGATGGAGAATTTGACAATATTAAAGCTACACAGACTAGATTAATTTAACGTCTATTGAAACTTTAAATATTAAGAAACTACACAAAGAATATGTATGTGCGCGCAACATATTATCGTGTAAATAGTGAAAAAAATGCAAAGAAAATGTCTTTTGTTGGAGTTAAGAAAAAATTATTACACATTGAAAACTCAGAGTAAACTTTATTTATCATAGTTTACACATGCCTATGGATTCACATCAAAGAAAGCCCATCATGACTAATTTTAATGCTCTCTGTCAAAAAAGAATTCATTCTCATAGTTCGAACTTGAAATTTCTAGTTAAGTGTCTCGAATCGAAAATTTAATTCAAGCATTAAATTTTCAAATCTAAAATGAAATCAATTAGTTAATGTGATAGAATAGTAAAGAACTCGAATTAGATACCAAAGATAAGTTGTAATTAAAATTAAGATGCACTGCAACTTCTAAACATTTGAAATGAAAGAAACTAAAGATGCACTATAACAAGCTAACCCCCCTCCCCCCCCCCCCCCCCAAACAAACACTGCACCCCCAACATAAAGAAGAAAATGGGCTACCCTTCATTAACAGTTATGATCATATTTGTCCTCGCCGTTACTATAATAGGCTAAATTTCAACGAGGTCATAATCAAAACACTTCCCTCATATGGATGACTTATTTTCATACTAGTTGTGATCAGATATATCGTTATCATTATCAGAATGGTCTAGATTTCATCGATATCATAGTCACAATGCTTCTCTTTCTTGGAAGAATTTTCTGGAATCATCCCTACTTCAATCTTTTCCGTGATGTCAATTTCAAAAGATTTGATTGTTGGTATAATAACATGGTCATCTTCTGGAATTGTTGTGTTCACAATCTCTTTGCTAATACTAGTTGCACCTTTGTTCATCATTCCCATGCTTTCTGGAGCAATGACTTCTGATTTGCCTTTTGCCATTGTCTTCCTTTTTCGCACTGCAAGAAGATTGAACAATTATTAAACATCACTCAAAATAATAAAAGACGGATCTAGAATTTGAATATTATAGATTGAGAGTTTATAATTCTACCACAACCTACTCAGTTTACTGGATTCAAATCCTATTATTTTTTCTCTTTTGTGCTGCAAGAAGATTGAAAATTCATTAAACACTACTAAAATTAATAGAAGCAAATAATATGTGATGGATTCAAAATTTGAACAATATAGATTCAAGTTCGTAATTCTACCGTAACCTATTTAATTTATCGGCTTCAAACCCTATTATTTTTTTGTGCTGCAAGAAGATTGAACAATCATCAAATGCTACTCAAAATAATAGAAACAAATAAGAAGTCTCTTTTTCAGCAGAGACGAATTCGGAATTTGAATATTATAGATTCAATTTCATAATTCTACCACAATCTATTTAGTTTACTGGATTCAAACCCTATTATTTTTCTTTTTCTGTGCTGCAGAAGATTGAACAATCATTAAATGCCACTCAAAATAATAGAAACAGATGAGATATTTTTTTTCAACGGAGACAGATTCGAAATTTGAATATTATAGATTCAAGTTCATAATTCTACCACAACCTATTTAGTTTACGATTCAAACCTTTTTTTTTTGTGCTGCAAGAAGATTGAACAATTATTAAATGCCAATAAAAATAATAGAAGCAAATAAGATGTTTTTTCGTCATAGCTAGGTTTGAAATTCAATGTGTGTAGCATTCTTACTTTTCTTTTTGTTATAATAGTTTAATACTCTTATTAGAAATTACTCAATTTATTGAAAACAATCTTTCTATTTCGTAAAATAAAGATAAGGTATGTGTACACTCTATCCTCTCTTATACCACTTATGAAATCACTGTTATTGTTATTTGTACTCTTATAAGAATTCACTATCTAAAAAAATAGTAAAAATTGGGGACGACCAAATTTTATAGTTAGACAGTAAAATTTAATGCTAATTTATATTTATATAGGAGGGTGGGGGGTGGAGGGGGTTATAAGAAATATATAATTAATGACCTTTAGGTCCAGCGTCTCTTATCATTTCAAGGGCACGTTGCAAAGCTGGACTTTTGGTTGCCGATGCTATTGCTTCATTTGGCTTCATGGTCCTTGCAATTCTTCCCTTTGATACTTTTGCCCCATTCTCCATTACTTCTTTGTCCTTGATACCACTTGTGTTTTGTACTTTTACCCTTGGCTTCTTTGATGATTTTGCTAATGGAATCTTGGTAGAAGACATTGGAGTTGATTGAACCTAGAAATAAGACAAATAACATTTGTATAAATAGTAACATTTGATCTATATAAGTAAATTGATTATATATAATTTTACAGCAAAGAATATTCAACTGATTCATCATCCTTGAATCCATGTAACTTCACACAACTTCTAGTTTGATAAACTATTAGAGAAATCAAAGAGAGAAAAAGAAAGGGATGATTGATCAACCTAGAAAATGAGATAGATAACATATGATCTATATAAGTAAATTTTTTATATATATAATTTTATGGTGAACAATATTCAACTGATCCATCACCCTTGTCCCTATGTGACTTCACAACAGCTTCTAGTTTGACAAATTAATAGAGAAATCAAAGAGATCATACAGAGAAAGGGATGATTGATCAACCTAGAAAAGGAGACAGATCCCTTTTTTCTTGTTATATATAATCGACTAGAATATAAATCACATCATATATATAGATATATAAAAAATAACATTTTTTGTATATGCACCTTTTAATTTTTTGGTAAAAGATGTTCCATTGATCAATCACTCTTGATTCTACTAGCGGTATTTGACATATAGGTGCTATAATTTTCAGATGAAGAGTGTTTACTGAATCGATAACTCTAGAATCTAGTGACAGAACTTAACCTATATATACCTTCTGTTTTTTAGATGAGAGATGTTCAACTAGACGATCAGTTTACTATAACAATATTTGACCTAATAGAGAAATTGAAAAGAGAGAGAGAGAAGTGATCAACTTACTTGCATTGAAGAAAAGAAAGGATGGAGGTGCAGAATTGTGAAGGGAAGAAAGGGGATTAAATAGTTGAAATGAAGAAAAAAAATCACTCCTAATTTATTATATGCAATATAGGATAGTTATGAGGATATTATCCACACCGGTGTTAGATGAATAATAAATGAGAAAAAAATCAAGTTGAGTAGAAAGAATTTATTTCACATTAAATGTAATTTTCCTCATTAAAAGAACGGTGAAGATGAGTTTGACCAAACAAAACACAAAACATTTAAGCATGCAAGAAATTGTGTTACAATACAAATGTCAATCAACAAGAAATTGAAATAGCATGTTTTAAGAAACGTGTAAAGCAAAGCATCCTTTGTTTTTTTAAAAATCATTTTATGTTTGCATCTCTCTCAAAAATTCTATCAATGGTATCAGAGTCATTATAATTTTTATGGGTCTATGCATTCATTGAAAAAAATAGAATTTCAATCACTTTTAATCTACATCTATCTTCAACATATTTTAATCCATACCTATTTTAAACCTATTTTAACCCGTGCTTATTTTTAACGCTCAGGAATATTTTTCAACCAATATCAATTTTAACCATTTTTAATTCATACTACTTTAATCTATTTTTCAACCATGGCAAGCAAGAGTCTCTCTTTGATTGCTCCACAAATCTTCACCGGTGAAAATTACTAAATTTGGACAGTGAAGATGAAATCTTATCTTGAAGCTTATGATCTGTAGTCGTAATGGAAGAATCACCTGTACAACCACTATCTGAAGATCCTACTGTTGCCTAAATCAAAACTCATTTAGAAGAGAATCAAAAAATGCAAAGCCAAAATTGTCATTCAAAATTTAGTTGCAAATTTTATCTTCTCTAAAATCATTGCCCGTGAGACACCAAAAGAAGTTTGGGAAAAACTCAAAAGGGAGTATCAAGGAAGTGAACAAGGTAGACAAAATCAGATCTTGAATTTGAAAAGAAATTTTGAATCTCTTAGAATGCAAGAAGGTAAGACCATCACTAAGTATTCTAACAAAATCTCTTTGATTGTCACTAGAATCAGGTTGCTTGGTGAGGATCTTAAAGATAACAGAATAGTCAAAAAAATTCTTGTAACTATTCCAGAGAGATTTGAATCAAAAATCTCTGCTCTAGAAGAGTCTAATGATCTCTCTACCATCTCTCTTGCATAATTAATAAGTGTTCTTCAAGCGCAAGAAAAAAAAAGAGCTTTCAAACAAGATAAAGTTGATGAAAGTATTTTTTATGTTAAGCATCAAACAGGAAAAGTTGATTATCCACCTTGCAAATACTGCAAGAAAAATGCACTTAGAAAATTTTTATCGGTGGAGATCTAACGCGATATGTGAAAATTGCAAAGAAACAGGTCATGTTACAACAATGTGCAAATTCAATGAAATTCAAAACAAGTTAAGCACTACTAATGAAAGAAGAAGGTGAAAAGGACCGGCTTTACTAGATTGCAGCAACAGAAGCAAGGAGGAGTGTTGGATGTTGCATCTGTTACTGCTATAATTTTCTAGAATAATTAGTTGTTTAGTAATAGAAGGAGCCTATTAGTTGATTTAGTAGAATATTCAGTTTCTCAGTTTTAATAAAAGTCTACTACTCTAGTTGTAGGAGAAGTCTACTACTTTATTTATGTGCCTATATAAAGGCTTATGATTAATAAAATTAATGTGAGAAAGTTTTTCATTCATATTATCTATTTTTTTGTTTGCATCTCTCTCAAAAATCCTACTAGAATCTTACACTTATCTCAAATATAGATAAATTGTTTTCAAAAGACCCTCGACAAATGTAACTATTTTATATTTGCATAATAGAAGATAAATTCATAAAGGAAGTTTTATGGTTTGCTTTTTATCAAAAAGACTCCATTATTACATTTCAATATTAATATTCTTGAATTTCTACAAAAGATTATGATAGACACGAAATAAATTTTTTTATCAAACATTCTTATCAAAGGATTTGATTGGAGCTAAAGTATTGAAAGTGAAATTTTTATGGAAATATTATATTAGACAAAAAATAACTGACATATTTGTAAACTCGCAATGACAATAATGGCATTAACTAACTGTAATTTTAAATAAATTGGGCACGAGAATTCATAAACTGACAATAATGACATTAACTAGCTGTAATTCCAAATAAATCGGAGTCGAGAATCCATTAACTGACAATAACAACATTAATTGGTTGTGATTTCAAATAAACTAGGGTCGAGAACCCATAAACCGACAGTAATAATATTAACTGACTGCAATTTCAAATAAATTGAGATCGAGAACACGTAAATGGATAATAACAACATTAACTAGTTGTAATTCCAAATAAACTGGATTGAGAACGCATAAACTGACAATAACAACATTAACTAGCCGTAATTCCAAATAAATTGAGGTCGACAAATCATAAACTGGCAATAACAAAATTAAGTAGTTGTGATTCCAAATAAATTGGGGTCAAGATTCATAAACCGACAATAATGACATTGACTACCCGTAATTCCAAACAAATCGGGGTCGAGAACACATGTACCAATAATAACAACATTAACTAATTGTCATTCCAAATAAACTAGATTGAGAACGTATAAACCGACAATAACAACATTAACTAGCCATAATTATAAATAAATTAGGGTCAACAAACCAAAAATCGACAGCCAAAAACAAAAATAAAAAATTTTCTTTGTTGTTGTATACGTAATACTTACCCGTATAGTTTGTTTAGATTTTTTTAAATTATCAATGCTAAGATTGACAATATTATATCTACACAGCCTAGATTAGTTTAACTTCTATTAAAACTTTGGATATTAAGAAATTACACAAATAATTTATAAAATTATAAGTTTTCTCATATCAATACGTGTGTGTCCACACAACATATTGTCGTGTAAATAGTGAGGAAACAAACAATGTAAATAAATGTCATTTTTTTGGGGAATTAGGGAACTTTTATTACCAAAAGCAAAAAAAATACAAAGCAATAAATATACATAATTTGCTTGATTCAGTACATCATTCTCCATACAACTACCCTACCCCACGTTGCATAAGAGCAGTGCCTCATCTAAAGTTAATGTTTATAATGACTAAGTAAGACATGTGTGTAACCTTTAGCTCTAGCTATACTAGTACAGGCTATTTTTTTTTGTGATCACCTCTAATGTACTCTCTCTATTCTCAAAAATTCTAGCATTCCTCTCAATCCACACAACATAGATGAATTCAATATAGACTAGTTTGAGGAGCTTGGTCATGTGACTTTTCCCTTTAGTGTTATCGATAATCCATTGATGCAAAACTGGATATGGAGGTAGTTGTAGCCAGTGGTGAATCTTCTGCCAAATTACTCTGGTGAAATTGCAATCAGGATACAAGTTGGGGATGATTTCATGTGCTTGTTTACATAAAGAGCAAATCTGGTCTACTTGAATGTCCCATGTTCTTAATCTGTCAGCTGTTAATAATCTCCCATGAAGATACAACCAAGTAGTGAATACAACTTTAGGTCTAGCCTGATTCTGGTATAACATTCCTTTCCATGAAACTTTAAGTAAGTTGACTAACAATTGGAGGTAAATCTGTCTAATGACACCACCTTGATGAGTTTCTCTAGTAGCCAAGAGATCAAGCTTATCTCTGGCACCAAGAACTTTCTTGATCATCTAACAGGCTTGCTAGGGATTGGCAACTTGGCATGGACAGAATGTTTTGCTCCTTGATATAGTAATTGTGGATCCATTTGACCCATAGTTTATCTTGCTTATTAGTCAAATTCTAACATGCCTTAATAATTGTAGCCTGATTCCACACCTTCATGTTAATAAGACTAAGTCCTCATGTTGTCTTAGGAGAACAGATCCTAGTCTAGGCTACTAGTGACTTCTTGGTAATGACATCCTCTCCTAACCAAATGTAACTTCTGTAAATAGCCTCAAGTGTCTTCATCACTCTAGTTGGGATAACAAACAGTTGAGTCCAATATGCTTGAATCCCAAAGGTCACTGTTTGGACAAGTTGTACTCTTCCAGCATAAGACAACTTTCTTGAAGTTCAAGTAGTTATTCTTGCCTCTATTTTTTCAATCAAAGGTTGCCACTACAGAGAGGTGAGTTTCCTGGTAGCTAAAGGAATGCCCAAGTACTTGAATGGCAGTTCCCCTTGGCAATATCCCAGAACATGTTGAATGTGTTGTCTAGTTTCTAGGCTGACCCCTCCATAGTAAACTAAACTCTTGTTTAGATTGGCATGGAGTCGTGAGGCAACTGAAAAGACGTTGAAATTCTCATGCAATAAGGTTATAGAGGGTTGTATCACCTCTAGCAAATACTAGAAGGTCATCTGCAAGGGACGTGTGTATGATGTCCAGCTTAGCACACATAGGATGATACTTGAAATGTTTTTCAGTCTTGAGAAGTTTCAAGTTCCTACTCAAATACTCCATCACAATTGCAAATAGGATGGTGATATAGGATCTCCTTTCCTGAGTCCTTTAGTTGCATCAAATGGTCTGGTATACTCCCCATTAAGGACAATAGAATAGTTCATAGTTGAGATGCATTCAAATGTCCATTTTATGAACTTCTCAGAAAAGTTCAAGTGTTCCAACATCTGCTGCAGGTATTGCCAATGGGCAGTATCACAGGGCTTCTGAATGTCCACTTTGATAAGGCATTTAGGTGAAATATACTTTCTAGAATATGCTTTGACCAGTTCATGAGTTAGAATTACATTATTTGCAACCTTTATACCAGGAATGAAACCAGTCGGAGTGTTAGAAATAATAGAAGATATCACCTTCTGGATTCTAGTAGCCAACACCTTGGAAATAATCTTGTACAAGACTGGGCAGCAATTTTTTAGTCTATATTCCCCTATATTAGCTGGATTAGAGACTTTAGGAAGTAAGGTGAGTGTAGCACAGTTAACAGCCTTATACAATTATCATGTTGTGAGGAAATGTCTAACAACATCATAAACTGTCACGCCCCGCCTTGGGGGGTATGACTGGCACCTGGTGCCCTACTAGGACCTGAATTGCTAGACTGCTGAGCCTAAGCACTCTTGGTGCCTGGTTGGCTCTAACTCTGATTTATGAAATCAACGGGCTATATAACGGCTGTAAATACAGCCCCCGGCCGGCTAGGCCTATAGCCACCTGTACAACCACAACAGCTAACCAGAACCACATCAATATAAGGGAACTTATGCGGGCCGACAAGGCCACCATGCTGTCTAGTTACTTTTGAATCAAGAAAACAGGAGCTAAACTGCTACGTGACCGACAAGGTCACCACTACCAACTGAATAAGGCCCCACACGGACATTAAAAATAAGCTAAGACATACACACGGCCTCCCACGACCGGTATAACTAACCACAGGGAATACACAATCTACAAGCCTCTAAGAATACTGATAAGATGGTCGGGACAGGGCCCCGGCCTACCCATACTGTATAACAAAAGAAAATAGAGTATACCTCTGACTATCGAGCTTCGGATGACAGGAGCTGATGACTCTTTGTGCTGGCTGGAATCACAAGGTATCGGCTCCTCATCTATGAGTACCTGCAGGCAAGTAATGCAGTGCCCCAAACGGGCATCAGTACCATTAGTACCGAGTATGTAAGAAAATTGAACATAACTGAATATAAGCAATAATATTGGTAGTTCTGAATAGTAGAAGGTAGCTGAAACTATCTGGGCTGGCGGGATCTGAAATAAGCTTATCTGTACTGAAGGTAAGATAGAAGCATACATGTCGACGTGGCGTCCTGCTATTCATCAGCTAATAAATAACATATATATACATATATAGCATACAAGGACCTATACCAGCCCCCATAAGCCGGAAGGTGCCAACCAACACATAATCTATATACCCTTACTCGGGTCAAAATCATCCAAAAGTAAATTACTCCACTCGCCTACTAACTACGAGCATCTCTACTGGCCCCCTGGGTATGCAGCTTGGGCTCTCTGGGCCCCTGACTATAACTGTACCTGAGTCTGAAGGACTCTTGTAACTGTAAACTGTAATCTGTATCTGTATCTATATTTGTAATCTGCCCCTGGGCGCAAGCGCTCGACAGGGTAAGCTATAATGCTATGCTGATCAGCCTGATATGGGGAATGCTGCATCCCATATTCGTCCTACTGCGGATGGCATTCCACTCCTTGGAGTGACGTATCCTCACCCTGCGGTGGGCGAGTCGACACAGCTATTAACCCTGGGGCGACAAAAAAGCTCTAAGGGTGCCCACATATCACAAACAAGTCTCAACAAACAATAATCACATATAGCAAGCATGTTCGATCTGAAAATACTATCCATGTTTTAATATTCTATTCTGAATCTTTTTTCTACATTAAGTTGATTCTGTTATTGTGCTAACTGTATCTGAAATAATATCTGGCTGTCTGATACTGACTTACTGATTTTTATTCTGAATATAGCATAATAACATAAAACATGCTTGCTGAATTCCATACTGGACTCAATACTCGACTTCTGGATTCTTTCTTCTAGAATTCACACTATTTGCTATACTAGGATTACTAACTTGCCGAAGGAGCAGGCTTTACATACCTCGATCTCTGACTTCTTGGCTAACTGGCGTAACTTGGCCAGTATCCAGCTATTTCTCCCAACTGCATTCATATATATATTAATTAGGACTATATACATTAATATTCTGAGAGAAAATATTACTTTTAAATATTTATATAGCCCAAACTTTGGATTATCAAAAAACGGTCGAAAACTCGCTATTTCTCGAAAGTCCAGAAGGGAGAAATGCTTACTTTAGGGCTAGGAGTATGTTGACACTAATTTGGAGCAATTCCACTTACCTTAGCTAGGTAGCACGACGGTTCGCCGGCCAAATTTTGCGAAACTAAACCGTAGGAATGCTCTCTGTAGTTTCTGCTTTGGTATCTAGGATTAATTTGAGTTTGGGCTGCGTTTGGCGGCGTAATCGGATGAAAAATGGATAGGGTGGTTCGTTTCTCCCTCTCTCTGGTTTGCTCTCTGTAAGTTGCTGGAAACTTATGAAAATGATCAACTAAAGATGAAGTGGGGGTTTATATAGTGGGGCCTGGATAGGGCCTCCGTGGCACGGCGCCATCGCGGAGGCCCTCCCTCCGTGGCACGACATTAACAAATTGGATTATGAAATTGCGAAACATAATTTTTGAATTGGATCAATACTTCCAATTGGCCCAGCCAGATGATGTCTGTTGGTTGGTAGTGAGAGGACTCTTAGTACCTGCATACCCAAAAGAGGGCGCTGGATAAAAACAATCATTTGATTTTCTTTCTTGTTCTGCCCCGACTCCTCCCGCGATGGTTCGATGCGACGTGCATCCGGTCTTCCCCCAGGCCTTCTTCTAGCATGTATGGCATTCTAAAACACTTAACCAACACGCGAATAGGCCATCTAGATATTAAAAATTTACGGGTGTAACATAAACATTTTGTTTGATTATCATTCAGGACTTCTTAAAGTAAGACATTAAATCCATCTATTCTTGGAGCTTTTTCATCACCTATAACCCATAGTCCTTCAAAAATCTCCTTATCAATCACTTCAGAACAAAGGGCCAGTTGTTGTTCATGAGAAAACTTTGGTCACAGGTTCATTGTCTGTTTTTCACTGCTGGTAAATCATTACAGGATATGCCCATAAGTCATTTATAAAATTTCACCACCTTCTCATAAATATGCTCCTTATCTACCAGTTGTGAGTCATCTAAAGAAGTTAAGACCTATATAGTCTTCTTGTTCCTCCTTTCCTTCATTACTACAGAGAAATATTTAGTATTAGAATCCCCTAAGTGCAACCAAGTAGCCCTAGACTTCTTCTATAGAATGCTTTCTTTAATCAAAGACCACTTCTCCAATTGTACCAGTGTTGTTTTCTCCTCTACTACTAGAGTATCTGAGTATTGAGTCATTAGTCTAGTCTGAATGTTCTTAAGATGTGTTCTACCTTGTATTATCCTGGTAGTAACCCCTTGAAACTCAACTTTATTCAATCTTTTAAGCCCTGGTTTGAGGGCTTTCAGCTTAAACCAAATATTCTTCATAGAGTTAACATAAAGTTTCTGGGACCAAATCTGCCTAATCAATGGCATGAACTGGTCATAATCTGCCTAAACATTGAAGAACTTAAAAGGGACTTTAATGCAGCTCACATTCTTCTACAATGCAATAAACATAGGGGCATGGTTTGATATAAATGGTAAATCATATTCTATCTCCATATGTCCAAATATGTGCATCTAATCATCATTGTCAAAAGCTCTATCAATTCTACTATGAATCCTATTTATACCTACTTGTTTGTTTGGCCAAGTATAGAACTCTCCCCTCCATGGTAATTCTACCAAGTTAGCTCCCTGAACACAATTTGAGAAGTCACTGATTTCATGTTGTGTAACTGGGACACCATTCATCCTGTCTTGAGAACTAAGCACTACATTTTAATTACCCAGATAATCCATGGCTTTGGACAAGTCAATGATTTCAAGAAATTCCATAATGTTTTCCTAAGTTCACTGTATTATACCCATACACAGCAGTCATAAGACATTCCATATTTCTCCTTTTAACCAAACAAAGAATATATTAAGCCTCCTGATTTATTAATGTTATATCATATTCAGTTGGATCCCATAAAATACAAATTCTCCCATTGACAACACAATTGTAGTTTGTCAAGGCTTTCCATCCTGGGACAAGTCTACCAATAATGTCATCTGTTTTGTTCTCCTTAACTCTGATTTCCATAATACACACAATTTTACACTTCTTCTCCTTGATAAGAGAGGTCAACTCTTTTTGCTGAAACCTCTTGTTGACCCCTCTAATATTCCAAGCTAACTAAGACATTCAGAAGGAATGGTTCCTCTAACATCAGGAGGGATGATATATACTGACTCAGTCATAACCACATTCAGCCCCTCAAAACCATTCCTAACATCAATAGCTTGTGCATAAGATTTTTCCCAGACGGAGCTTGTGCAACATGTTTGCCCTTCACAGTTTGTCAAGGAAGATCTTCTATGTAGACTATTGTATTTGCATGTGATTATTAACCTCTGCGGGATGTTGGTGAGATTGCTGGACCACAACAACCTCATTTTGCTTCTTTGATTGCCACACTTGCTTTACCCTAGGTTTCTTCTCTGGTAATGGAACCTGCTTTATCTTATCACAATCATGTCCAATTTTGAGGCAAGTCCCATAAAATTAAGGCTTCCAATCAAATTCAATAGGTTATTTAAAGACATTACCATCAGGATCCATGATTTCCATCTCAGTTGGTAATTGTTTGGTAATATTTACTTCAATCAACATGTGAGCAAATGATATCCTAGACTGCTTAACAGTACATTCATCAGCATATAATGGGATCCCTATAGCACTAGCAATACAGTTAAGGGAAGATCCGCTCCAACAATACATTGACAGGTTTGGGAATCTAACCCAAAGTGTAATTTCGGTTATAAATTCAGCTTTGAAATCGAATTTAAGAGACCATTATTTCAAAATCAGAGGTCTATTATTAATGGTATAGGGTCTAGAAAATAATATTACATTCAAATCCTCCATAGATTTAAATCTAGCCTCATAATACCCCTCCTTATCGTAGAATAATTCTGGCATAACAACTGTACTCCATGTTTGTTTAACATAACGATGCATATAATTATAGCCAGGGGTCTCACCAATCAAATAGATGATCACTGCTCGCTTCCATTTAGTTGTTTCTAGTTCTACCTCAGTCTTGTACAGTTTCACCATCATATCACCACTAACTACTTCAGGAGTAATATAATTGAGTGTTAAACCATTAACAACAACTATGTTACCTGAGAATAGACTAGTCCAACTACCCCTATTTTAGGCTTGCAATGGAACAGTACCCACTAGATCCACCATCACCTGAGCCGAAGTAGCTGAAATTGATCCCTAATTCGAGATTGGGGTACTTAATGGGCTCCTTCCAGCTAAGGACCTCGCAGCTAGTGGGTCAGGTGAAGAATCCTCTGCCTACAACAAATTTGTCGTGACTGCCGATTGTAGTTTTGTAGAGGATCGAGATTCGTTGTGTGTACCGGAACGACTTCCAGAGATATAGAAGTTCAGCATACTTGGTGCACATGGTTCCATCACCTTGAGTGGTCTACCTCGCCCTTTCTTCCCTGCCATGGACGCCCCCGACGTACGTTAGCTGAAGGTACGCCGAGAGCAACGAGAGAGAAAGTTGAAATGTCTTTTGTTGGAGTTAAGAAAAACACATCACACATTCAAAGCTTCTATATGTTGGAAGAATAATTAGGATCTATTTGGAAAGCCACCTGATTATTGGATTTGAATGTAATTGGGTGTAATCATACAGCTTGGTATGTTTGTTTGGTTAGGTAATTACATAGTTAGTAGGGAATTGAATGTAATTGAAGGGAGTAATTACACTCTTCAATTTTCGATGGAAAAGGTGAGAATTGCAAGTAACTACATGGTGCAATACAAGGTCACTTTTTAATTTCTTTGTTTTTGTTTTGTTTTCAATTTAATTTTTAACTTTTTATTATTTAAGTTTCTTTTTTATTTTATATTATTTATCTTTTATTTTTTTTTTCTCATTTTCCAACCTTTACTTCTTGTGATTTCATGTCATTGCTCGTATTTTTTTTTATTTTCTTCATTTAACAAAAATGCATTATTATTCTAATTATTGAATTAAACTATAATTTCATTGTTAAATAATACGTTATAGACTTATGTTTTTTCTTTTCTTTTAAATTATATTTACTCAAGTTATATTGCAACTTATTTAAGTTATGTTTGAATTTGACATAAGAGTATTATGTTAACCTTTTTTCTTAATTTTAAATTTATGTTATATTTTCGGTTCTAATTTATTTGCTTTAGTAGTATTGGCTTGTTATTTCACATTGCATGTTATTTATATTTTAATTAGAATTGGTAGATTATTGTTTGTCAAATATTTAAATAATTTTATGGCATTATATTTACAATATTAATATTTTTTGGTAACTAATTCATTTCATCTAATTACCAAGTAGAAATTTTACAAAAACCACAGCAAGGCTATCACAGCCAGCTATCTCCATACCAGTAAGCCAAACTTAACTACTAAACATGACTCAAAATACACAAGTTTGCAACACACCATTGATTCTAACATTAGCTCGCACATGACACAAATAAGCTATCTCTCTTGCTACCACTTCCCATCTCCTTACTTGATCATTAAACAGCCTCTGATTCCTTTCTATCCACCAAGAATGGACTACTTCAACATATAACATTCTAAATAGCTTAGCTTTTGCAGACTTCCCCTTTGTATTCCTCACTGGCCTAAGAAGCTTGTCCCATAATACAGCAGTATAGGCACATTGTGTCATTAGGTGGTCTCTAGTTTCTTCATGATCATGACACAGTGAACACTTAGTATCAATACTCATACCCTATTTGTGTAATCTATCAACTGTCAACAATCTGTTCTGGACGGTTAGACACATGATAAATTGTGATTTGGGTCTAGCATAGTTCTAGAACAGTAGACTCTTCCATGATATTCAAGGTTGATCTCTAATCAATTTCAGATAGAACTGCTTAACCAAACTTGAAAGCAATTGAGTAGGCTGATACTGATTGATGACCTCCTTGACCTCTATAATTTTTCTTACCATCCAACTATCTTGTTGGGGAGTGGCAAGAGTACTCGTATCCTATCCTTTGATGTAGTTTCTATGTTGATTAGATTTAGTCCACCAACTGACTTAGGATTACATATCTTGTTTCATGCCACCAGAGTCTTCCATTTAACTGTATTAATTCCAGACTATAAGTAACTTCTACAATAGGCTACAATAACTTTGGTAGGCATCATAAATAGCTGGACTAGTAAGCTTGAATCCAAACAAAACATATTTGATCTATTGTGGTCTTTCAGCATAAGACAGTTTCTTTACTGTCCAAGAGGAGATTCTGGCATCTATCTTAGCTATTAAAGATTGCCACTGCAAAATAGTAAGTTTCTTAGTGGATAGAGGAATACCAAGTTACTTGAAGGACAATTCCCCTTGGGAGAACCCTAAATGTTGCAATAATCTTGTATGTATTTCTACTTTGACTCCACCAAAATACACTAAGCTCTTCTCGATATTTGCTTATAAGCCTGAAGCCCTTGAGAACTTTAGGAAAAATCTATGAATGTGACTGATAGATTGAGGATCTCCCCTCGCAAAGATCAACAAATCATTAGCAAAACTTAGATGAGTGATTCCTAGTTTAGCAAACCTAGGATGATACTTAAACTCCTTAATATCCTTTAGTTCAATTAGTGACCTACTCAAGTACTCTATGGTGATGGAAAACAGGATGGGTGATATTGGATCCCCTTGCCTTAGCCCTTTAACAACATTAAAGGTCTCAGTTGGTTCACCATTGATCAAGATGGAGCAGCTTACTATTGTGATACACTCCATTAGCCAGTTAATTAATTCATGAGGTATGCATCTAGGAGAGGTACCCTTCCTTTGATAGCCTTTAACTAATTCATGAGAAAGGATAATGTTATCTGAAATTCTCCTTCCTAAAATAAAATCAGATTGAGCATCATTGATCAAAAAAGACATCACCTGCTGCATTCTAGTTGTTATGATCTTAACAATCACTTTATACAAACAAATACAACAAACAATAGGCTTGTACTCCTAGATAGTAGCAGGATTGTCATTTTTGGGTATCAAGGTAATAGTTGTACAGATTATTAACCTTGTCATTTTTCTTGTAGCAAAGAACTCCTTAACTGTCTGAATTACTATTCCAATAATCTTTCAAGTCTTTTTAAAGAAATGGGCATTATAGCCACCAATACCTAGGGACTTATCATCTCCTATAGACTTCAACCCCTCCTGAATTTCCTAATCAGTAATATCACTAATCAAAGCTAACTGATATGTATGGGATAAGATAGGACCCTTCTTCATTATTTCTTTATTCGCAGCTAGTAGTGTACTATTAGGGAAGCCTTGTAACCCTTTATAAAACTGTAATATTTCTACTTTGATAGCCTCCTGATCATGTAGCTTAGTACCACTCAAAGCAGTAAGCTCAATAATCTATTTTCTATGAGTTCTCACCTTCATAACTGATAAGAAATATTTAGTGTTACCATCCCCTAATTGTATCTATATGGCTTTAGATTTCTGTTTCAGGATGCTCTCCTTAATGAGTGATCATTTCTCCAGTTTTAGTAATACTTGTTTCTCCTACAGGATTAGCCTATCAGACATATGAAGCCTACAACAAACTCTATTATCTCCCATTTGCTTATTACTCCAAGTACAATAGTCCCCTTTCCATTGAAGTTTAGTTAGTTGTATATTGTGAATACAATCGGTGAAACTTTGGTCTCATTTAGTGTTACTGGATTACTAGAGACTCTATCCATTGAATATATAATTAAGTTAAAATCTCCACTTACAAGCCAAGAATTTGTAATCATTTGAGAAATCTTAACCAAATCAGCCCATAGTTTATGTCTGCTCTCAATAGAATTAAATCCATAAATCACTGAGACTTCCCAATCTATATTTTTCTCAATATCATGTAGTAGATAGTGTATCACCTGTGATGCTATAAGTAGAGTAGTGAAATTATAGTAATGCACATCCCAAACCACTCAAATCCTTCCAGTCTCAGCATTGCTATAGTGACAGAGCATCCCTCAGTTCTAAGCTATTGGTGTTTTTATTGCTTGTGCCTTGTGTTGTTTCACCCAATGACATTTCAGTAAGATATTCAACATGGAAATCAAGATTTGATGTCCATTCCTTCAAAATCAGAGGTTTATTTCATAGAATACAAGGTCCTGAGTATAATACCTCCTTTATATCTTCCACAGTTCAAAATTGCAACACATAGTAACAGAGGCGGATTCAGGATTTTTAAGTTTCTGGTGCCACGCTATTTGAACAGTAGCATGGTTTCAATATTTATAAAGGAGTAAATGTGTTTTATGATTAATTTTATTCAATTTTTGCATAAGAGAATACTAATAGATTTTATCATTAATTTTATAAACAAGGAGAGCATTGGTTCATTGGTTTATTTAAGTTTATAGATAGAAAAGGTCCTCAAATCTGAGTAACTACGAGAGCATGTTCGAACTCATGACCCTAAACTATAAAACATAACTCCTTGCCATTAACACTATATGACCAATTATTACTTTGGGTGGCATACCTTATATTTATATATATTCTCATACATATATACATACACACACATACATATATACATACACACACATATATATATATATATATATACATACATATATATATACATACATATATATACATACACACACACACACACACACACACACACACATATATATATAGTGTTTCAACTTCGCCATGGCTACACAGTGGCCTACCCGTCATAATATTAATATTTTTTGTCAAACATGCATTTCATGATTTTCTTCATAAATATGACTTTTAGTTTTTATAATTAATTAAATTAAAACATTATAAATTTGAAAATATATATCAATTATTTTTTATATATTAGTTAAACATATAAATTTATTAATTAATAATAACATCAAGCAGCCGTAACTTTAAATAAATTGGGATCGAGAACACATAAATCGACAATAGCAATATTAACTAGTCATAATTTCAAATAAACTAAGGTCAAGAACCCATAAATCGAATAACAACATTAATTAGCCATAATTCCAAATAAATTGAAATCGACGAATCATAACCCGACAAACAAAAAAAACAAATAGAAAATTTCTTTTGTTGTTGTATACATAATACTAACCCGTCTAATTTATTTGGAACTATTTTAAATTATCGATAGGAAATTTGACAATATTAGATTTACCTATTGGAAGAATAATTATTGATTTTTTTTTATAAAAAAAATGAATGCTAAATGCAAATTAAACAAGTAAAAGAGAATTAAAAAGTACTAATAATAATTACTACATTTTATTTTGTTTTGACTTTTTCAAAAAAGGCATCGGGTGATCGGAACTCAACAAACTCGAGTATTTTATATTTGTGTTATAGAAATTAAGCTCACTATTAAGGAGGATTTCGTTTTTCGAACTTAAAATCGAGATCTTTAATATAAAATTAAGGAAGTTTCATTTGGGCATGCAATTTGAAAATTTTAAATTGTACTTTTTTCTCATGAACATACGAACCCTATAAGTTGTAAAAACTATTCAAATTACCAATATTCTTATACAATCTTCCAAATAAGTAAAAGTTCATAATAAAATATAATACACTATCACAAAGTCATTTTAAAAAAAATACAACTTAAGAATCGAACTTTAGTTCAATAAAACGTAAAATTAAACATGAGTTGTAGTGTACTTCTCTTTAATATAATCCTCCCACATAGCATGGATAATCTCATCACGGACAACATAATAGTCAGCAAAGGTTGTTTACATTTATTAAATAAATGGTTGGTAAATATAGTTGGTATATATAAAATGATGAACTTTTTTTTTATAAAATGTAAACTTGTGGGTTAAATTTTGCATTTGAAAAATTCCATCTCATGATTTGAAATCCCAAATCAAGCTTTTTGGAGAATTTGGGATTTCATCTCATGATTTGAAATTATGAGATGAAATCGCATGTCCAAACGTTGATTTCATCTCAAAATTTTAAATCGTAATATAAAATTACATGTCCAAACGCCTACTAAAAGTTCCCGTGTGACTCTCACTGCACCGATAGAATCAATACCCTAAGATATTAAGCTTTCAATATTAGTAATCATTTGATAGAGATTCTTGTCTGCTCCATTGTCGGCCATTAAAGGAATTTGAAGATCTAAGTTCAAAAAATTAATTTGTCAGGATAAGTTTTGTTTCGGGCAGGAGATATCTCAAATGAACCTGAACGTCGAGAGAAGTTTGATTCTAAAATTTGATGCTATTTGGGTAAATTTGAGTTTGTTTTGCATTGAATTGTAGTCCTAATTCGTTGAAGTTAGATGCTACAGTTGAATTGTATTAAAATTGTGTTAAAGTTATATTATAATTGTATGTTGAATTGTATGAAACTTATATGTTAAGTTAGTGTATTGTTGTAATTGTATCAAACGTGTATGAATACTATATGAAAATTGTAAATAAGTATATATTGTGTAATTTGTTTTAAGATGTATTATGTAATAGATATATACTTTATTATATTTTGTATACCCTTTGAAACAAAATTTATATAATTATATACATGTTTCATACAAATCTATACAGTACTTATTTTTCAGAAATCAACATTAACTTTATATAAATTTTATATAGTTATTTATATATTTCGTATAGAATTTTATACAGATTTCATATATGAAATCACGAGTGACATTTGAATTTCTAAGCGAGATTTGAAACTTAGGTTTGTATATGTTTTGAAAGAAAACTCCTGCTATATTTAGTATACAGAAAAGTATTACTACATTACATTAGATAAATATGAGTCTAATTTCACATATATAACATTAAAAATTAAAATTTCATAAATTAGATAAGTTAGAGATATTGAACCGTAATTATCTCTATTTTGGTGCTCTAGAAATGGGCTAGAAAATCCATTAGAATTATGAGTCGGCCCAAATATAAAACCAAACGGGTCACCAAATATAAACACTACGATCAAATTACAAGCTTTTTCCTTTTTGGAGAACCAGAACTACACAGAGGGGCTCTTCGATTCCTCTTCGTTTCAGGTAATTTTTCTAAAATTCTCTTCAATTTAGATTTATAAACCCTAGTAATGGATCCCCAAATGCGTAATTTCCCAGTTTTCATACAATCGCCCGAGCTTCAGATCCCTACCCATGTACTAAATCTTGAAAACCCTAACTCTAATTTCACTTTGCAAGACCTCAAATCCTGTTTCCTGGACAAAACCCAGAAATCATTAGCAGCAATTAAGGATTCTATGTATTTTACCTTTGATGGTAGACCAATTAAGGATTCAACTCTATTACATGGTTCTGGGATTAGCCCGTTTTCCACTTTGGTCCTCCGCCTTCGGCTTCGTGGCGGTGGTGGTGATGGAGGTGCCACGGGAGCGGAGTCCCGGGACTGTTATCTTAAGATGTATGCTGTCAAGAAACCGGATAAAATTGACCCAAATGAGATTAGGTTGTCGAAATGGTTGAATTGTACTTTATCAAACGAGCCGTTAAAGCATCCTGTTGTTATTGATAAACTTGGGAATTTGTTCAACAAGGAGGCTTTAGTTGAGGCTTTATTGAAGAAAAGGGTGCCCAAGCAGTTTGCGTATATAAAGGGATTGAAAGATATGATTCCGGTTGAGCTGTCGGTGATTCCGGGGAAAGAGGATAGAGGGCTTGGTGATGGTGAAGGGACCGGGTTTCAGTGCCCAGTAACGGGGTTGGAGTTCAATGGGAAGTACAAGTTCTTTGCTTTAAAGGGTTGTGGACATGTTTTGAGTGCAAAAGCTTTGAAGGAAGTGAAATCCTCAGCTTGTTTGGTTTGCCACAAAGAGATTGTGGAGAGTGACAAAATTGTGATTAACGGGACCGAAGAAGAGGTTGCGGTTTTGAGGGAGAGAATGGAGGAAGAAAGGGCGAAAAATAAGGATAATAAGAAGGTGAAGAAAGGGAGGAACATGGATGTAGCTGTGAATGGTGAAGAGGTCATGGGGGCACCACGCTTGAGCGGGATGAAACATGGGATTGAGGATAAGCTAGTAGGCAAGGATGCGAGGAAAGTGGAAGGGAATGGTAAAGTTGGCATTAACGGTAAGATTGAAGTTAAGGATGTGAAGAATAGTAAGAGTAATGGGTCAGGGAAGCGGTTTAAGGCTGTTGATGTAGCACCAGCTCATGCTACAAAGGAAGTCTATGCCTCTATTTTCACTTCTTCAAGAAAGTCTGACTTCAAGGAAACTTACTCGTGCAGATCTTTGCCCCTTGGAAGAAACTGATAGCTGTTTTTGTTGAGGTGGTTTGCTAGTCTCTTGGGCTGTTTCTATTGTCTTAGAATGTTGTTTCAAGAAATATAGTTACATGCTAGACCACAGAGTCGTAGATGTCCTCTTGCCATTTGATTCAGTCGGTACTTTATCTGTGTAAGATAACATTGTTATTGTAAATTTGATATTGCTTTTCAGTTTCTGCATAAAACACTATAGTAGCTGTTGCTCACTCGCTTATGCCCGTTTTCTGTTGATTTCTTATAAATGATTTGTACTTCCAGTAGTTTTTGTCATTCTGATACCGCTCTTCAGCTTTACGATTATGTGATGACTGTCTTCAAGGTGCATGGTTGGCTATCTTCTCAGATTATTACACTGCCTTAATTTAACGTGTTGCACTTGTTTTCCTGAACTTGATATTCTCATTTAGTTGGGTATAATGCTCAATCCTCGTGGGGGTTTTAGTGATTGATTAGCTCACGAGGCTTCGTTTGATGCAGTGTAGTATTCAAACAAGAACCTTTATTCCATCATAGCATGGTAGATTTTCTGTCAGGAAGCTCTTCTCTAATAATAAAGAATGTCTTCTTTGTTCCCCCTTTTCCCCTAGATGTTATGTATCCTTTGTGTTTACCTTTCTTTATTTCATTTGGTAATTCCTTTCAATGAAAGTTGACTTAATTCTGAGTGCAGCTGGGGAAGACATATCCCCAGCAAGTTTTATGTAGTTGTGTTGTGTCATGACAGTTTATTGTTGGTTTCTGTATGTATTGCTTTCTGGTGGTTTTCATGGTCTTCTTGTATGTCGCTTCATTGTTGTGCCTTGTGCCTCCGGTCTTGGTTCGTTCCAGTGTGGTGCGATTTGCCTATACTAAAGATTGTGTTTACCCAGTCGCGATATGATTTGCACCTACCAAATCACTCGACTAACTGGTCATATATCGATCAGAAGATACTACAATCATCATTAACTGTTAAAGACCGTTGAAGATCTATTAAAAACAATCTCTCTACCCTCACAATGTAAGGGGTAAGACTGCACATATAGCGCTTTCTCCTGATCCTACTTGTGAGATTACACTGGCTATGTTATTGTTATTGTTGTTGTTGTTGTGTTAACTATCACTGAATGAAATTGATGTTTAGATTATATTGGGTGGTTGTTGTTGTGTTAACTGTTACGCCGAATGAGATTGATGATTATGTTATCAATTCATGAAAGAGATATAGATGTTGAATTGATCCTTAATGGACATGCTCTCTGGAGTACATTATCGAATCTTGGCTTTCTTTGCCTATGTTGTTCATTCTCTCTCTTTTTTCCTGATTTTTAAATAAATTATGGAATTATGTTAAATTCAGACTTCTCTCGTCAAATTACATTGAGTGTGTTATGTTGGAATTTTGTTAAACTATTGTCTTCACCAAAATTAGATGCTTAGTTTAATCAAAATTTTAAGAGTTCGACTTGTATATATCAACAAAACAATGTAAAGAATTTTTACTATTATCAAGTCACTCAAAAGATATTCGCGGTAACTCTTCATGCAAAGAAAATTTTATAATGTTGAAAATAAATTGCATTAACTAATGCAACATGAGGGCGGAGCTAGAATATAGCTCATTAGTTTAGTTGAACATAATAGTTTTTGTTGAAATTTTATATTTATTTTGAGAGATTCGTTCAATAATGTATTATTAGTTATTAATTTATAATTTAATAATTTAAAAAGAATTATAATTTCAAACCCATTTTTCTTCTATAATCATTCACCACCTTCCCAAGCTAATTTTTTATTTTTCTTGTTTTTCCTCAGAACAAATAAAGAAATAAAATTTTGTTAAGAATTGAATCATTTAAATTAACGGAAATTGCACAATTTTTTTTTTAAATGGGCCAATTATTAACTTTTATTTATATTTAAAATAGATTGATCTTTAATTTTTACACTTCAAGAGTATAAGTTTTTAAAAACTGAAGTGGTGCAGGGTAAAATTTGGGAGATGGAGTTGTTCATTTTTTACTTGTCTAGTTTGACTTTGCATACTCCTAAGAAACATGATTAACACGAGTAATTCATCACAATAGTTATATTAGTTGATGGATCTTGAGAAATAATTTGAAAAATAAGTAATTAATATTGAATATGTTAAAAGTGACAAGTAAAAGTAAAATGTATTTTAATATAGTGAACAAATAAAAATAAACTGAGAAAATGTTATGATACGAAAATATACATTTATGCCTTACAATTTTTTTTTTAATTATGAGAGATATAAATTAAAAACCAAGAAACGATAAGAATATAAGTTCCATTAACTCGTTAAGGTGGTTCGAAAAATAAAAACATATTGCTTGAGATTTGAACTTGAAACCTAAAGATAAATTTTGAACCTCTAAACCACTAAGCCAACCATCTTATGTTTAAGGATTCAAAATCTATTTATGTACGTATTTAAAAATTATATTATATACACAATATAACAACATACCCAGTATAATTTCAAAAAGTGGAATCTGAGGAGGATAGAGTGTACGCAGAACTTATCTTTACCTCAATGACAGAGATGTTATTTTCGATAGACCCTCAGCTCAAGGATAAACAAATCAAAGCAATTCAAGATAGAAAATAACAGATGAAATAAAACATGTCAGACATCATATGAAGTAAAAATACTATGATATACAAGATTTAAAAATGATAGATAATATTAGAAATCTACGTGCAAGATACTATAGGAGTAATATTACGACTACTAATATGGGCGAATTTGCTAATCAACGCTCTACTAATCTACTACCCTGATACGTATCCTCCACAACCTCCTATTTAGGGTCATGTTCTCTGTAAGTTGCAACTGCGTCACGTCCTGTCTAATTACCTTTCCCAATGCTGCTTTTTACCTCTCTTGAAACTATCCCTTGATAACCTCTCACTCATCCACACTAGTGTCCCCGAGCATCTCCTCTACATATGTCTGAACCATCTCAACCTTGCTTTCCCGATCTTGTCCTCCACATGAGCTACTCCCTACCTTATCGTGAATATCTGAATTTATAAGCATATTTCTCCTAGTATGTCTACACATCCATCACAGTGGCCTCATTTCTACAACTTTCATCTTTTGCATATGAGAGTTCTTAACCGGCCAACACTCCAACCCATATAGCATAATAGATTTGATCACCGCTTTATACATAACATAATATTTTATATTGTGTACATAATATAATTTTTTATTCTACCCAATATTATTTTTTATTAAAAGGTTCCTGTGAACACTTTTTCAATCCCCTAAATTCATTTTATGTGTCAAATTAATATTAAATAAATAAAAATAACAAACAAAGTAAGCTTTATTTCAAACACGTCTGTAACCACATAACTTTTGACACCCCAAAATTATCCGTTGTCAACTTTTCGGACAATATTCATTTTCAATGATGTTTGCGCAACATACGCGTAATCAAAATTGTCTTACAATGTAATAATTATGGTATCCTTTTTAACCTTTGTTGCCACGACACGTTTATAGTATTCTATTCTATTCTCCCTCTAAAATCTATCAAAATAGTAAATAGCCTCCCCCTATTCCCAAGCTCCTCTTTTTACAACTCAAATCTAGAACCCTCCATCTCCTTTCCTTTTGGTCAAAAATAGTCCAAAATACAAATTTGACCCTCTTTCTCTTTCTTCTGTATAAATAAATAAAGATCACCTCTGTCCCTTATTCAACTCAATTTCAATCATGGATATCTCAAGCAAAAGGTCGTTTGTGCTGTTAGTATTAGTAGTTGTTCTGTTCCTTCCGGCGGGAAATGCTATCGGTGTTAACTACGGCACTCTTGGGGACAACCTTCCTCCGCCAGCTCAGGTAGCTCAGTTCATCAAGGATAAAACCGTCATTGATCGTATAAAGATTTTTGACATCAACCCAGATATCCTCCGAGCATTCGCTAATACGGGGATTTCAGTTACAGTAACTGTCCCCAACGGCGAGATCCCGAATCTTGTGGATCTCGCCTATGCTCGACGATACGTCGAGCAGAACATTAAGCCTTTTTACCCGCAGACGAAAATCGATGTTATTCTCGTGGGAAATGAAGTACTTCATTGGGATACACCTGAGGTTCAGATGAAGCTTGTTCCTGCCATGAAAGTATTTTATCAAGCTCTGGGTTTGTCTGGGTTGAAGGGTATTAAGGTCTCTTCACCTCATTCACTGGGTATTCTACTCCGGTCTAACCCGCCCAGCGCGGCTCGGTTTCGACCCGGTTGGGATGTGGGTATTCTAGCCCCAATGCTACAGTTTCTTCGCGAGACTAAAGGGCCTTTCATGGTAAACCCCTACCCCTACTTCGGGTACAACCCGAAGCAGGAGGATTTTCTTCTGTTCAGAAAGAATAAAGGGGTTTACGACAGGTATTCGAAGAGATGGTACACGAATTCGTTCGATATGTTGTTGGATGCAGTGTATATGTCGATGGTGAGGCTGAAATACCCAGATGTTGAGATTGTTGCTGCTGAGACAGGGTGGCCGTCGAAAGGCGAATCTTACGAGCCGCAGTGTACGGTGGAAAATGCGGCGTCGTATAATGGTGGATTGTTGAGGAAGTACAATTCCGGTACCGGGACGCCGTTGATGCCGCACAGGAAGATAGAGACGTACATTTTCGGATTGTTCAATGAGAACACCAAACCCGGGTCGTTGGCTGAGAGGAATTTCGGGTTGTTCCGACCCGATTTCACACCGGTTTATAATATCGGAGTCTTGAAAGAAGAGCAGGTAATTTTAAACATTACTAATATTAATGTCCTTGCTAGTTAATTGTTCATTTAACTGTTTCAAATTATTGCGTCTCCGCTTAAATACATAATAATAATAATAATAATAATAATAATAATATATTTAGCGTAATTTTATTTAGACAAGAGAGGTCGGAGGTAGCAAATTATGATAAAAAGGTTGGAGTTATGATTTTGTACTGTTAATAGCTTTAATTACTTTGTCTTTTGGCTCGAAGAATCTTTTTTCTTTTTTCCAGTTGAGTACAGCTGGTTGTATTGCATTTTCCCACTTTAGATTAGATCGAATATGTTCTCCATGTGAAGGGCTCTTGGTTTCATGAATCACGAGACTCACTCACGAATTTAATAATTTTAAATTAAAAAATATTTTAATTTTTAAATTTTTTTTTATCTAAGCCAACAAATTAAAACAATGACTGAATAGTAAAATTGTACCTATAGATTTATGTTAGATTTGTTTTTTCAATCTGAAACTAACAAGTGTTGAAATTTGACTTTAAAAAATATTAATGATACACGTGGCATGTTGGAAAAGCAAAAAGTTGACACCTGTTCCACCGTCCACATGTTATAAGTAATAATAATAATAATAAATTTCTTCATTGGATTCCCTCTTTTCCATTTGAAAAAGAAAAAAATGGCTACTCTTATTTGCTGTACACAGAAAAGTGTAGCTTGGCTGGAAAGCTCAACGGCTACGCCCTATTCTTGCGCTCGTTTTTTTTAATTTTTAGGTATATTAAAAATAATTATATAACGGGTTGATTATATATTCGTTATTTGATTTATTTTAATTCACGTAAACTTTAGGTGATCAGTTGCATTATAATCAGTGGTTGAAATAGAAATTCATATAAAATTATTCAATAGATAATAGAATATATTGTTGGGATTTGAACTTGTTACTTAGCTTGAACCAACTACTGATCCCCTGTCACTGCTGAAGGATGTGGCGCAGTACATGAGGTTATTCCATCCTTAACTAGAAATTTTGCTTTGGAGTTTTGGGATAAAAATAAAAACGCCTGTTATTTTGAAAGGAAGAGAGTAAGATTTTTCATCTTTCCTAATAGGTTCAAGAGCTTAATTATATATAACCTTAAAAAAATTATTTTTATCTTATTAGACATGATTATAATTTTCTTATATAGGGATTCAATTCAACCGCCTTCCTTCTTGCTAGCTTCGCGTTATACAACTAATTTATTGATTTGATTTGCTTGAAAGTGATTCAATTCATTCATTTGTCACCTCTACTCGTTTACGGATTCTTCATTTAATTTTTGACACATTTATTTTTGTAATTTTGATACACATAGGCTCACCCAACGCCTGCCCCAAAAACGGGCGGCGGTGACGGCAACAAAGGACAACCGAAATCACCAGTAGTAGGACCACCAGCACAGAACAACAAAAAGTTCTGCATGCCAAAGGTTGAGGCGACTGATGCGCAGTTACAATCCAACATTAACTATGTGTGCAGTCAAGGAATTGACTGCACACCAATTCAAGCGGGTGGTTCTTGTTTTAATCCCAACACGATCCGCTCCCACGCGGCCTTCGCCATGAACTCTTACTACCAAAAGGAAGGCCGCAACAACTTCAACTGTGACTTCGCCGGTACCGGTGTCGTCTCCTCCACCGATCCAAGTAAGTCATATATATATATATATATATATTTATATATATTTCGAATTTGACAATGTGAAAGTTTTTATCCCTGTATATTGGGTAAATCTCAATTAATGTCTTTTTTTCACTAAAATCACGCGATTTTATTTTGTAACTTAAAAATCACGAAACTCTCACCGTAGTAACAAAAAGGTCTGAATTAATTCACCTTTTAATTTAATGAAAACCCGACCCAATTATAAAAAGGACCGGACCCTTCAAAAAAAGGGAAAATGGGTCGGGTATTTCTACTCAATAGTTTTTGAATTTTGTGTGGTCGTTTTCTTTTTTCTTTTTTTTTGGTTATGGCAAAAATTTTATGATTTTTATGTTACAAAATAAAATTACTCGCCTTTAATAGGAAAAAATTTATAATTATATGATTTTTTATGAAATTTACCCACTATATATATCAGCAATATATACCAGCAATATTAAAAAAAATGGGTTTATTGTAGTAAATAATATTCTAACAATTTTTATTTTTTTGTTTAATTTTTTTAGGTTATGGCACATGCAAATTCGAATCTTGAATGTACGTGGAGCTGAGGATATATATTTGAAGGATTACTATTGACATATATATATAATCTTTAATTATTATTCTGTACTTTGGTTTATGCAAATTAATCTAATTGTAATGGATTTAAATGTTCTTTTATGTGATTTGCCTCATTTTATTAATTTGTTTTCAATTTATCAACTCATCTTAAATATACTTTTGTTGGGATTGATAAGGAACAACAGGTTTTTAAAAATAGATTTTTAGGCTCAATGTCCATTTAGCATAATATCAGAGTCAGATCTTTCAATATCGAGAGTTTGAATAAATTGTCGGGTATATAGGGTGATGATAGAAGACTTCCACAAGGTGTGATGGAGGGGCCTTAGGTTTTCTTTATATGACTTAGAGCAATTTTTCTCTTTTGAGCTAATTTTTAGATTGAGTAGGTCTGAATTCAAATTTTGGGTATGAAAATTCTTTTTTAATAGGAAATGTTTTTCCTTTGAATAAGTCTGAAGTTTCAATACCAACAAATTCGAACTCCGCATTATTCACAAAATTTTGGAATCTTCTTATTCATCTATGATTACTCAATAATTTTCACATGCATAATATAGGATAAAAAATTCTTTCAAAATATCAAACCTTAATGAAAATTCTTTTATTTATAAAGAAAAGTCAAAAGATAATTGTTTTTAACATAAGAAAAAGATTGTGGGATTGGTCAAAAGATTCTAATGGAAGAAGTCCTATAAGTTTTTGCCGGTTCAAATCATTCGTTATAAAAATCTTCCTATAAAAAGTTATGAAAATTTTACTGAAGAGTACCTAATTGAAATTGGAGTAAAAAATAGTGAATTAATATTATTACGCAATAATATATGTATAGTTTTATAAGTTTTTAATTGTACAAATCGTTCGTTATGAAAAAATATTTGATAAAATATTTGAGTGATTTTTAATTTGATACCTGTGAAGATGAACAAATGTTGAATTCTATCATGCCAAAAGTTATTTAAAAAGTTAGATAATATAAAATGTCAAATAATAAATTTTAGGTAACCAATGATTTTTAGATATTTCCACTTGTTTGTATTGATTTTGTGGATATAGTTAAAGGTGTGGCAACAACATGTTAGGGGTGATGCTATGACTAAAAACATTAAAGAAGCTTAAGTTACTTGAGATTAAAAAAAAAAAAAGTTTGGGGGACTTTAATGGTTATATGGTCTACTATACATAAGTTAGATAAATGGGAGAAATTGATAGATATATATAAATAACACTTAATATTATAAAATATAATAAGAGTTTGTAGTTTAAAAAATATAATAATATTTTTTTCATAAAAAGAAAATCGTTTAATTTTTCGTTCAAAACTTAGAAAATTCGCTCAAAATAAAAATTATATGAAATCAGTATGAAATGTGTATCTAATTGTTATAAATTTTGTATAAAGTTCATGTTAGTTTTTGAAAATTCAATACAACTACAATAACGTTGTATACAAATTTAATATAACTACAACAACATACAAAGACAAGATTCATACAAAATCAACATATAATCATCATACAACTTTAATATAATTTTGAATCTCACTTCAAAAATATTTTTAAAAAACCTCGCTTCTAATGTTGTTTAGGCATTAATTTCATTGTTTTCATCTTCTTCTAATCATTTCTTCTCTGAAATGATCAAAAAAATAAATAATTCAAACCCTACAACTTCAACTTTTATCAGATTCGCTAATTTTTCTAATAAATTTTTTAAAATTTGAATTTTCATTGCGGTAATCGAATTTAATATAACGTAACTGATACAATACACATAGATATTATTGAATAATGAAAGAGTCCCACATCGGTAGTTAGTGAGATGAGAGGTCTCCTTATATGGGCTTGAACAAACCCCATTTCCCCGTTAATGAGTTAGCTTTTGGGGTTGAGTTAGACTCAATATCCATTTCTTAACATGGTATTAGAAGTTCAAAACCATGAAAGCATGGTGGGCTCATAACCACAACTCAAGTGTCATAAGCACAATTTATGATTTATCGATGTTGTGCCCTCATATTAAATTGTCTATGCTCTAGATGTTCAGTTCTGCGCGTGAGACGGGGTGTTAAGTCCCACATCAGTGGGATGAGTAGGGACTTGGACAATTCTTCTCTCATGAGCTAGCTTTTGGGTTGAGTTAGGTACAAGATCCATTTCTTTGCGAGCCATAACGGCTACAAGTGTTGCTGAAACACTCACCGATTTACCAAAGGCTCTGCAGGCAGCTAACTCTTCAACTTGGCAGGACACTTTTCTTGGACTATGAATTGCAACCCCAAGGCTTTTTAATAGAGAAAGGGATTCAATTGCGGAACCAACACCTTGCCTAGATGCTTGATTATGCTTGTTGTTGTCGATTACACCATTAGGCATTAGTGAATCTTCTTGAAGAGGAGGAAATGAATTGCAACTCTACCAAACAAAGAAGAGAGTCATCCAAAAAACGTCACCAAGACTTGGTATTTAGCCTTCAGCAACTTAACGATTATGAAGGCTTGTTGACCCCATCATTGCTTGCTGCTCCATTGGCAAATCTAGCTACCGCAAAAGCAATGATGTTTCTTTTAGGTCTAAGTGTTGGGAATGGCAATTTTCAAAGAATGAGCTTGAATGATATGCCTTTCAATTGCGTTGGTAACCTGTGACACTTGATTATTAAAGCCTGCATTGTGATAAAATTTTGGACACCGCTACTTATTTGTGGCCTGGATATGCAAAAGGTAGATGCAATCAAGTTCGTCATAGCATCTCGAGTCAAATACCTAGTTGGTCATCATTGATATTAGGCCCCCATATTAAATTGCCCGCACACTAAATGTCCAGCCTTAGGCGTGAGACTGGGTGTTAAGTTTCCCATATTATGGAAGCAATAAATGATACACTATATCTTTTCCAGATATTTGGACTTCATGGGTCTGAAAGTGGTCTAATTGTGGTTGAAGTTTTTTTACAATTATATGGGAGCTACTTGATGATTAGGGATTGCTGGAACTGAATGATGAAAAGAAGTCTAGGTGGCCTATTACTTCTCAAGAAAAGAAAAATGATAACTTTCAAGCCATAACTCAAAGAAGGATTAATAATACTGAAGGCTAATCAGGACTAGTGCTAATTGTGTTTATTGGAGAAGTTGTGTTGCATGAGTCATAAGATGCGTTGCTAACCATTACAACATTGTGTGTCCCATTGACAAAATTGAAAACAAAAGTATCTCCAAACTGTGAAGGATTTGCCATTAGCCCATCTTTGATAGGAAACTGGGTCACCAGTAGGAACATTCCAGCCCATGTTATTTTCAAAAATATAAATTTGGGCACGAGAAGGTGCAAGTGCCATTGCCTGAGCGACCGACACCGATGGAGCAGGAGCTGTTGATGGGCTTGCTTTAGGAGCTGTCATCGGTAGAGGAGCAACGAGCCTGACCGAGTCAGCTGAGGAGTGGGAGAGGCGAATCCTAAGACGTTTATAGCCGATTTTTGGCCTAATGTCTAGAACTTCGTATTCAATCATGTGATTTTCTAATTGTACTTTCATATTTCCTCCGTATTTTTGTGTTGTTACGGCTATTTTTGTTAGACATTATTGACTTGAGGTTAGAATAAACTCCGGTACAATTTGTAAAGACACGTCAGAAATTCGACTTCAAGATCAAAATTACATAGAGCCACTTAATAAGATAGGATTGATCATGCTCGTCTATAGGTATACTATATGATACATGATAAGTCCGTATTGAACGCCAATAATTTTAAATTAAATAAATCATTATATTCTAAAAAAACAAATTTCATTACTTTACCTAGTTCATCCTCAAAATTTGGAAATCTTCCCTATTAATCATAGCAAAATTTACACCCTTTCTTAAGAGACCCTCAAAACCAGGTTAGAGAGTACAAATTATACCCTTCTTAGAAGCCCTCAAAACCCTCTCTTTCTTGCGTTTCTCTGTAGAAGAACTCGCAGTTCTCTCTCTCTTTCGATCGAAAGTGTCTCTCTTTCCCTTCGTTCTTCCCTCCTATTATGGAAGACGACGATGAATTCGGAGATCTCTACACCGATGTGCTCCGCCCCTTAACGGCATCGTTTCAGTCTCAGCAGCCGCCAGCTCCGCAAGAAGAAGCTGCCCCAAAAGACGCCGGGGCTACGAGCCGGCCGATCGATTTGAACATCAACAGCGATGACGAGGAGATTTTATACGGAGCTCCGAATTCGAATTCACGCCCGAATTTAGCTGCGCCGAATTCTATCACTGGTCAAGAAAAAACCCTAGCTTCTCCTCAAGATGTACAATCCGGGTCCATGCTACCCGAATCCAATCTGAATTTTAATCTCGGAGCGGGAAAGATCGAGGGTTTGGGTGAAATTAATGAATCGGATTCGAAAGCTAGGGTTTTGGAGAAGAGTGAGGATGTGAAATTACCTAAAACGGGTTTTCACGATTCGAATTTCATGGATGAAGCTAATATTGATATTGTAGTGGAAGAGACGGATGATAAGGACGATATTTTGATGGAGAAACATCAAAATGTAGGTGAAGACCTTGAGAATCTAAAGGATGGGACTGGAGATGTTGGGAATTTTGAGACTGAAGCTCCTGGTGTCGAGCCGTTTATTCCTGGGCTTTCAATTCCGGGTGTTTCAGGCGGGGCGGGGAATGCTGGAGATGCTAATGTTGAGGATGATTGGGATAGTGATAGTGAGGATGATTTGCAGATTGTATTGAATGACAACACTCATGGACCAATGGGTATGGAGAGAATGGGTGCTGGTGAAGAGGACGATGAGGACGATGAAGATGGAGAGCCTTTGGTTATTGTGGCAGATAACGATGGCCCGAGCCATCCGCCAATGATGGAGGAGCAAGAATGGGGCGAGGAAGGAGGTCCTGCTGCTAATGGAGAGAGAAAGGAGATAACTGATGCATTAAAAGTGAATGGAGCACCTGGAATAGCAGCGAAGGTTGGGTACAACAATCATGCATACCATCATCCGTATCATTCCCAGTATAAGGTCAGTGATGTTGTACATCTGGGGGTTTGTATTCTCCCCATATTGTTTGATCAGAACATGCAATGTAAGCTGACTTGTAATTTTCACATCGTATTGTGGTCAATGGTAATGTTAAGGCCGATGGCTCTCATTGTATGCACAAGCTGTATAAAGAATTGTACTGATGATAATATTATTAATAAAATTCATTTCATAATTTTGTTGGAAATAATTCCTGTTTGGTCATTCTATAGTATGGTCATGCTTTAATTTATAGGTAGATGATGTTTGAAATGTTTCAATACAAGGCATCTGCAAAAGCTAACAGTAGTCATCTGCAAATTGAACTCTCTTTGGGACATCCAAACGTACAATTGAAAATCTCCTTTATGAAAAAAATGTGAGTGGATGTGTGATGAAGTCTAACTAATCAAAATCCTAACTGGTTGCAAGTCGGTCCACACATTTATCGCTACATGATACATTGGATGCTGCTGTCGCCTGTCGCAGTGATTCTTCTAACAGTACTCATCTAAAATCACTTCAAAGAGTGGGCAACTAGCTGTTGTTAGCACCTTTTTAAATATGTAAAAGCTATTTTTGAACTATTGGGTCAGTAACCGTTGTTAGCACCTTTTTAAATAGATAAAAGCTATTTTTGAACTATTTATCACTGGCTGCAAGCTGGATAGCAGGTCTTGAGAATGTAAATGGGGAATTTCAGAAAAACAGACATTAGTTTATTGGACAATTCCTGACTTATGATCTCTTTTCGGTTTAGCTATGCTATTGTCTCTAGTCAGCACCTTCATTTTCCAGGCGGGCTGGACCTGTGCTAGTAGGTCAATAACCAGTGAAGCCTATTCAAGTCAATCTGGTAGCTTAAACTGATAATGATATATCCTTCTAAAAAAAAAACTGATAATGATATATACTGAAAGAAATATGTGCTTTCTCATGCTGAGTGATAAAGTACAACTTTCAACTAGTATTTGGTCAAATATGAAGAAAATACATTTAAGAATTGGTAAAGCTGATAACTGTTTTATTTCGGTTGCATAAAGTTTATCATAATCAAGCTACATATGCAAGACCTATTTTCAGACATCTTAATAAAAATGAAAATTTTAGTCCATGTTTCTCATTATGCTTGTTGAATTTGTGAAAACAATGTTTTACGTGCTTATCTGGTGCGATACTTAACGCATTTGAATGGCTCTTTTACCACATTTTTGCTCTTGCTTGCTTACTTGATGAAATCCTTCAGAACTGCTAGCTTAGATGCGTGATTTTGTCGTCTGTTTCTTGTTAGATGATTGGAAGATTTACTATATATTTTTTTCTTTTACTGATTTAAGAAAAGATTTACTATGTATTTCTTTTCTGGATTCTTTTTCTTTTTGCCATTCTGTCCTGATAGTAGTTCCCTGTTACATTATTTCGACAACTGATAATGAGTCTCTTTTCCCTTTTTCTTGTCTCATGTAGTATGTGAGACCTGGTGCAACTCCTATGCCTGGAGTTCCTCCGTCAGGTCCTGGAGGAATACCTGGTCAAGTCCGTCCTCCTGTCAATGTAGGCCCTGTTGCTGGACGTGGTAGAGGTGATTGGCGACCACCAGGAATGAAAGGTGGCTATGGGATGTCCGGCTGGGGAGGCGGTGCGTCTGGGCGTGGCTTTGGGATTGGGTTGGAATTCACTCTTCCTTCGCACAAGTATGTTTCCTTTTGTTTCCCTGATTTAATACTTGAATTTGCTATTGTTTATGTTTTATGAGGTTTTGTATTTACTATTATGAAAGAATTAAGTGTACCACCTCTTTTCTTCTTGTGTCTTTGCTCCCAAATTTATTTTTGGTTTACCTTGTGTGTTGATTCTGTAGTTTAATTTGATTAGTTGCTATGTCCAAAATTCTTTGGAATTCTAGAGTAATAAAACTATATTTACAGAATATTATCTTTACAAGATGCAGTTAATAATGTGTAACTCTTCCCGCCTCTTATATTACGGCTGTTTGCAACTGCTATAAGAAGTGTTTGCTTCCCGTAAAATTTCCTAAGTAACTTGTTAAACTTGATCTCTCTAAGGGGTCGTGTATAAGAATAGTGCTAAATAGAGTGTACTTGTAAGCCTAATTTAGTAATGCTAGCATTAGTTATGCTTGGATTAGTTATGCTGAGATTATTTCTTATGCAATGTTTGGTTTGGTGTATTAAAAATGACATGCATTGCATAATCTTTTAAAAAACAATTATTTGTTTATAAAATACAATAAGATAGAAAGGACGTGGAAAAGATTTTGAGAGGCAATTGTATCTTTAACCATGCTAATGCATGCATTAAAAATCATTGCATTGCTAATACCATGGTTTTCCATGTATTAGTAGCATAATACAAAATAGAGTGTATAACTAATAGTTTCATTAGTTATACATATATTGAAAAAGTTTACCGAACAAGGTATTGATATGATCGTACTTCTAGAACCACCTTGCCGGTGCTTTTTTTTCCTCTCCTTTCCTATCAGCGAGTTCTGACCCTTTTGTTCGAAATCTCTTTGTTTGTACTGAACCGCTTGCAGAATCAGATCCTGTTCCACAACATCCAATAGCAGCTATACATCCTCCTTGCATTTATCCAAACTTTCCAACTGCACGTGAGTAAACTCTGACTAGCTTTAGGGTAGTCTAACCCAAGGCTGCAAGCACCAGCTTGTTGGCAGAATGAAAGACTTGAATCGGATAGCTGGAAACTGGCATTTCCACTAGATGTATCTCAATGGCTACAAGGGCTTATCTTGATGCTCCTACTGTTAGAACTCCAACTGACATGGGAACTCAAGTGGAAGACCTTAACACTTCCACTGCCCGAAAACCTTATCATTGGAAGGAAACTGCACAATTAGCAGTGAATTGGATCAATCCTCCATATTTCTCTTCAGCACAACTGGTAAGCAACATACTACAGCAATAGACCCGTAAACTAATACAAGTCTCCTCCGAACCGCAGGAGATAGTTGCCGATCATACAACTCACCAACTTCACTTGCCTCTATAAGAGGCTCGCTTCGGGCAAGTTAGGATCACTTACAATACACAGGCTCTACAAAGAAACAAATTGGGTTAGGAGCGTTTTCAATAGACCTGCTAGACTTTTATCCTTCTTTCCTTCTGATTAGATGGATTATATCATCCAAGAGCTTAAACTAAGAGGAAAATACTTCAAGGATTGAACTCGCAGACCTTACCTTATACCTTACCTCAACGAGAAAAGCTAAGGAGAATAACAATTCCATGCCTTAAGGTTGACTGAAACTTCCCTCTTCTTGGTCTCCCTTACCTCGGAAATCCTTTTTCATCTCTCTTAATGCATCAAGTCGAATAGTTAAGTATAACAATCTTAAGCAACTTTAAAGTAAAGATGACATTCGGGCTCATAAGAACCTCTTGTCGCCAACTACATCGAAAAATGCAAAAAACTTTGAATTGGACGTAGATAGCCTTTTCCATCTTTTCTGATTTCAATAGGCATCCCACCCTCACCTCAGGATGAGAGGCCTTCTTTGAGCCCTAAGCTTTATTCCCTTCGCAAGTGACCTGAAAGCCGCGTAGACGCTTTAACAAGGTGCCAGCTAACTTTCCTTTTTCTCGAAAGAGTGCCTATTGGAATATCTTCTCACTCCCTTCGTGATTCCTGGGGGGATCATGAAGGAGATATAGCAATGGACGACCTATTTTGAGCTCGAAAGAACTGCTACGACCCTTTACTTAAGCAATACCCTAAGCTTCTCTCTTAAACCTTTTCTTAGCCTATTCTAATAACCTTTCACTATTCTTTTATTTAAGGTTTTTGAAAGAAAGTCTAACATATGTGGGAAAACTAACTTCTAGTGAGGGTTTGGCGCGCTGTAGTGAATGTGGTAAGAGGTGTATAACCACGACCCTTTCCTTTTGGTGAGTGAGGACAAGTGTTGTTTGCAAACTAACCCAATAATGCCAGGAGACGTATTCGGTACACTCTTTCATCGGAGAGAGACAGAGCTAAAGCAGCCTATCTCGGTTCTTCTCCTAAACGTGGGACTCATATTCGTGAGTCGTCAATGGGGGAGGAAGCTCCTCCGTCTTTTCTTTGCCACCTAATCCGTACCTTTACCTTTAGTTGGGTCAAGACGGGAAGGAAGTCTCTTTGGCACGTGAGTAGTTGTCACGATTCGGAGTTTCAAAGACCAAAAGAGAGATTTGGAGACAAGAAAAAAGTTGGTTGAGACACGGGTAAGAAAAAGAAGAATGCGAGTTCATATTCTCCAGATTCGACTATAAACTAGGTAATGAGGATGAAAAAAAGCATAAGCTACCTCATTCGTGCTCCCGTCTTTCCTGCTGCCATCTTCGGTGGATGCGCCCCTTCACTTAAAGGCGGATAGGGCACTGAGCCAACCTTTTAGATTGAATAAAGTTACTAAGCTAGTCACCTCACCTCTCTTTCTTACCCATAATCCGCCCTTATTAGTAGTAGGCAACCTTTCTTTCTCGCCTTTCCTGCAGCTTTTTTTGAGATGAAGGTCTAATAGAGTTGCGCTTTCTTAGTACGTTGCCTTTCATTACCAATCTGTCGTTTTACCGCCCGAAGCTACCTGATGTTCGCTACTACTAATAAGGGCAGAGAGATGTTAACCTTTTGCTATTAGTAAGCACTCCCCTAGTTTTGACCTAATGAGCTTTCTTTATATTGAGTTAATTAACCCAGCGGGTTCGCCTAGATGCCTAGTAAAGAATGAGCTGGTGGGAAGGAGCTGGAGATCATAAAAAGCATTTCCACACAAGGAGGCGCTAGTACATAGCTAATGCATGCATTATTTTTTCTAATGCATCCTACCAAATGACCCCTAAGACCCCTATTGTAGAACTTGTCCTCATGTTGTGAAACTCTGAGGAAATGTTAGTTAATATCTATAAGCTTCTGGTAGATCTATGAGATTAAAATTCATGCTATTTATGTGGTATGTCCATGTACTTTCGGCTGTATGGAAAATGATGGTATGAATATGTTGGAGTGTGGTGAAAGTATTATTGTGCACAATGTCAGATGACCGCTTCTCATTTGTTATATATTTTCTGGCAAATCTTGTAAATACGGGAAAGGTTTAAAGACACTCAAAATGCTTATTTAGCCTTGTACACTGTCAGGACTATATTTGAAGTTGACATTGATGGTTTTGAGGAGAAGCCTTGGAGACTTCCAGGCATTGATGCGACAGATTTCTTTAACTTTGGTTTGAGTGAGGATAGCTGGAAAGATTATTGCAAGCAGCTGGTTGGTTGACTATATTTCCTATTCTTGTATTAAGTTTCCTTTTGAATCCATGCATCAAAAATTCTTAAAATGCTTAGTAGTTTTAAACCGTGGAAATATTTTGAGTTTCAAGGTTATCCTCTCTATACCATAGGCTTCTTATAAATTGATTTTCAAGTTCTCCTACAATTTAAATTTTGCATGCTAAGCAAGAATTGTAAAATATTCCCTCTGTTTCAATTTAAGCGTCTTACTTTCCTTTCTAGTTTGTTTAAAAAGAATGCCTCTTTCCATGTTTAGAAACTCTCTAATTCGAACAGTTCACATAGCTTGTTTAAATGACAAAATTCAAAGGGCATCTTGGTACATTATGCACATCTTTAAGATTACCAGATTCAAAAGTCTCTTTTATTTTCTTAAACTCCGTGCCTAATCAAACTAAGACGCTTAATTGGAAATGAAAGGAGTATGATTTTATTAGGATGCTTTATATTAAAAATGTACAACGGGGCCGTTCCTTGTTCTGGTGTCATGGGTGCTTTCCTGCCATAACCCGTTGGTCGCGCTCCTTGGCGCAATGGCTAGCCTCTCAATGCCTGCGAGACATTGTGCATGCATGAAGAGAGCTACGAAAGAAGGACTGAGTTTGAAGTGCAACCACAAAATGCACTGTTTAGTATATGAATGCATTGGTTCTGTAGAGTGGAAATCTTGAAATATGATAATCCATCTTTACTCCAGGAACAACTTCGACTTGAGTCAACTATGCAAGGAAGAATTCGGGTATATGAAAGTGGCCGGACAGAACAGGTAATGTAATGCTTATGCGGATGAAGATACTATCTTCAGCAAGATGGGCATGTCTAAGATGCTTATCATGCTTCAAAATTGTTCTTATTCTTATTTGGTATTCATTTTAGGAATATGATCCAGATCTCCCCCCAGAACTTGCAGCTGCAGCTGGTATTCAAGACATTCCATTGGAAAATTTGAATGGTAAAACTGATGGAACTTCAAATGACCTAGCAAGAGGATCTATACGCATGCGACCACCACTAGTATGTATTTTGAATTCAAGCCTTGTCTTTTAGAAACTTTTCTGGTATTTTGTGGGCCTAACATTCCAACTTCGCTATTGGGTGAAGTATGCTTACTATTACATCTTTAACATAACAAGTAATGATACCAAAGTTTCAGATATTAGTTGTCGTACTATATACTCACTGATATGATATGATATTCTACTAGCCCACTGGAAGACCAATACAGGTTGAGACCGGTTCTGGTGATCGCCTACCATCAATTGATACCAGACCACCACGACAGCGTGACTCAGATGCAATTATTGAAGTGAGTGATCTGGCCCTGTCTTTTTCCAAATCCAAAAAGGAGGTGTCTATCAAAGTAGAAAAAAGAAGCAGAATTTCGTGCTGAAATCTCTCTGCATAATTGTTTCCCTAATTTTTGCTTGTTTCTAACAAGACAGTGCTGCTTCTTATTTCCTACGTTTTGTTTTATTTATTTCTATTGTTGTTTTCTTGCGTGAACAGATTGTGTGCCAGGATGATGACCAATACACAGGAAATGACAAGAATGAGGTGCAATTGGGCAATATTCCTCCAACAGAGGATTTTAGAGATGATGCAAGAAGAGGACTCCTGCAGGAACATGTTCAAGATTCTGATAGTTTCCAGCATCCTTGTAAGAGCCACAAGCGAGAGGTCAATAGGAGAACACAGTTTATGAACCCTGTAGGTGATCATTTGACCAAAGGAGATGGAGTGGTTCCTCTTCCCCCGGAGGCTCCTGGTCAGTTTGTTTCTGATTCTGGAGGACAGACTTCTGCACACGACAGCAAGAATTGTGTTGTTCAACATGAGGAAAGGTGCTACATATGTTGCCTAAATAATGTTTTTACATTTCAGAGCACGTGGAACTTAATCCTTTTTCCTATTTTAACTGGTAACTAAGAAGCAGCATAAGGTTTCTCTTATTTCTTGGTGTTTGCAGAATTCCACGTTCTACAATGAAAAGAATAAAAGTGTCAGATAAACCTTCAACCTATCCTCATCATTCAAATGCAATTAAGCACTAGATATCCTAAACGTAGCTGTGTATATTGCCTATCACCCTGAAGTTTCAAGGAATACTCACCTGCCTCAAGCCACTGGGGCTTGGTTCAATGTAAAACGTACATCATGGTCGTTGCACCAAGTTTAGTATTTAAGTTGCTAAGGTTTGAGGGTGTAATTATATCTTTATTGCGAAGCTGAAATAATGGATTTCTGAATCATATAAAAATACCAAGTATAATAACTCAATTTCAACACTAAAGTGAAGGTAAACAATGCTATGTTTTTGCTATGAAAGTTGATGGACATTTATAGGGAGAGGAAGAAGAATAGTATTCTATATGATATCCATTAATAGAGTGCTAAGAAAAGTTCTTTTGTGGGTTCCTAAGATGAAAGGAAATCATATTACATATATTATGTCATAAAAATATGTGAGAATAGGCACGCAAGGGGTGGCCTAGTCAATGAAGTGGGTGAGAACCATGAGGTCTCAGGTTCAAACCTCAATAGAGAAAAAAACACTAGGTGATTTCTTCCTATCTATTCTAGCTTTGGTGGACAGAGTTACCTGGTATCTATTGTTGGTGGGAGGTGACAGGTATCCCGTGGAATTAGTCGAGGTGCGAATAGTGGGAGCAGATGCAAAGGAATTCTCTAAGACGTCTGGATTTGAATGCACATATGAATAATTAAGATATTGTCTCTAGATTTGAACATTCAACGATTAAGACGGTTCATTTTTCAACATCTTAATGTGCATAAGTTATTTATTTTTAAACATAATGAACATAATTCAATATTAGAACAAACGTAAACTTAATAAAATAAAATCATTATTTGATAAAAAATAAAACATTTATGTTCGCTAGTGATGGTGGAGATGGTTTGCAGTGGTGGAGGAAATGATTGGTGTTGGAGGTGGTTGGTGTTGTAGTGACTGATATGATCGTGTGAGTTGGTAATGATGGTTGTGACGGTGTAGTTAGTTGATGTTAGTAGTTGGCGGTTTTGATGGTGGTGACTTAAGAATGTGTGGTGGTTGACGATGTATTGGTGGTAGTTGGCGGGATGCTAATTGCGATGGTGGAGGTGGTTGGTAGTAGGGATTGACCGCAATGGTGGTAGAGGTGGTGGTAGATATGATGGTGGCGGCGGTAGTAGATATAATTATAATGATGGAGGTGGTAAGTGTGATAGCAACTAATAGTAGTGATTGACAACAGTGGTGGTGATTAGTAGCAGAGGTGGTTGGCGACGATAATGTTGGTGGTGGTTGTGATGGAAGAGGTGGTTACTGCTCGTGGGTGGTGAAAATTATTCACACAAAAATACGACGTAATAATATTAGGACTCTTAATGATATTGAGACTTAGTTATCAAAAAAAAGATATTGAGACTTTGTTCAAGATCTTAATAATTAAGACCTATTCAGACAAAAAAAGTGCTTAAATCTTGATATAAACAAATGCACTTAATGGTCTAAGGTTTGACCTATTTGGATTCAGACCTCTATTCAAGGTTTTGGATGGCGAAAGGCGACAAAGGTCTGCCTTGCCGCGAAGCGAGTGGCGAGGTGCTTGCCTTTTTGAAGTGAGGCGCCGATAATACCAAAAATTAAAATATTTAATTGCGTTTATAAATAATCAAAATCTCAATAGCAATAATATATTAGCAAATATTTCAATTCAAAAACTAAAAATAGATAAATTGAGTTGTGTAGATAATAAAAATAAAAGGACTACAATCTTTTCCAAAAAGCATGGGCAGATTCATTTTAGGATAAAACTGAATACAGAGGATAGAGTTAACTTAAGAAGAATGAAAAAAAACAGAGGTCGCCCGGTCTAGGCTCTAGTTTGAAGAAGAAGAAGAATAAAGAAGAAAAAAGAAAACTGAAGAAGAAGAAAGAAATCAGAAGAAGAGAACGAAAAAGAACCGAAGAAGATGAAGAAATACGTACCTGAAGCAGTCGTTACTCGCTAAGAAAAAGAAAAAGAATTGAAGTCCAGATTCTAGAAGTCACTGGTCTGGAGCAGTCGCTACTCGCTAAGCCTCGATGGTATGGAGCAGTCAGAGTCTCGGAGAGGAGAAGTCACTAAGCGCAGAGTCCCAGAGTCGATGGTAAGTGCTAAAATGCAATTAAAACCCTAAAATTTATTTTTAACTGTTAAAGCCCTAAACTGGTGGCACTTTCTAAAAAAAATTAAAAAGGCGACGCCATTCTCGTGCCTTTTGGATTTCGCATCGCCGCGATGATAAAAGGCGACACTACATCGCCTCGCCTCTCGCCTTTGGCGACGAGGCCCTTGCCTTTCACAACACTGCCTCTATAAAGTGCAACAATGAGGCCTAAGACTTTTTCAGAAAATGTTTATCCACCAATATCTATAGCAGCTAGAATCCCTCTCTAATTTAGTCCCTCTACCGACGGGAACCCCTTCTAGATTCAAGCATGCTACACTTTTTAGTTATTGGATGTACTTAAGTACTTAGTTTAGAATGATGGCGAGTGAGATAAGACAAGGTTGTGGTGCCTAAATGAGAAAGTCAATATCTACTGTGGTAGAATGACATGATATATAAAAATTAAACATAAATTAACTTAGATGGCTAAAATGGAGAAGTGATGCAATAGGAAGATACATCACAAAATGAAAGAAAATTCTATAGAACTATTATGAGCGCAACAATTTGAACGAGTAAATGTCGGCTTTCGAGGCTTAACATATCCACATGATGAATGTTGTAGAAGTGGCCCACTGGGCTTTGTTTGAGGGACTTGTGAATTGTGACTTAAGTCACAGGTTTGAGCTCTGTGTCATGAAAATTAAACTTGGTATTTAAATAAAGAAGGATAGGAGGACAGACTCATTATTTCGAGTTCCGAACTCTCCACTTGTTCCTAAGAGTTATCCCTAGACGGATTTCTCGGTCATAAAAAAATGAATTGTAGTATAAGTGAAAATGTTAAAGTGGATGTGTCTTCCTATGAGATTGGATAAGATTATAATGATTACTTCAGATAGAGGATGCAAGTAGTACACATGGAGATGAATTGAGAAAAGGTGTCTTATATGGAATGACTATGTATCTACGATATTGTGATGATTGAAGGAGATAAAAGGAGACGAGGAAAACTTAAAATTATATGGATAAAAGTTGTTTTTAGAAGACGTACAATACCTTAGAAGTAATATGGACTTAGCTAAGAACATACCACAATGTCAACAAAAGAGTTCCATGTAAGTAATACCATCTAGTTGAGATTAAAGCTTAATTCTGCCACTGAAGCTTGTGCTATGGTAGATTGTCTACATCACACCCCTTGAGGTCTGCCTGGCATTTGTTAGGAGTCCTTTTATTCTATTCCGGGTGTGAGAGTAAGAGTGTGTTTGGGTATACTTCTAAGCTGGTCAAACTAGCTTATAAGCATTTTTTTTGGCTTATCTATGCATTTGGTAAAACACTAAAAGTGCTTATAAGACAAATCAACTAAAAGCCATAAGTTGGTCACCCTAACTTGTGGTTTTAACAGTTATATATGTTGGGTAGTATATATTGTTGTTTAGCTTTAATGAACTTTGTCAAACTGTGTTCGACAACTTTTCCTCTACGACATTGATGGGTGATGTACTCTGTGTCATGCTGCTTGAAGATGGCTGTTAAGTTTTAGCAAGATAAAAATAAAAGTCCCAAACAAATGTGGAGGTCCAAACATCAAAGTGTACTGGTTGACTTGGTGGTCTGGGATGTTTGATCTGTCACAGAGAAAAACCATTGACAGGTTGATCTTAGAAGGCTGTGACTTTAGCTATTTTGGAACTCTTGGATTTATCTAAATTTGTTTGAACGTGTAGGAAAATAATTAAAGTATTTATTAAACAAAATAAATACTTAGAATATATTGGATATGGAAATTGTCAACCATTCCATGGAGACGCCCGGAGTCTAGAGGAGTATATGTGGCACACATTAGGGAGGTTGAGGACATGACCTAAGTAAGAATAGTGGGAGGAGGCTCGGAACATCTCCCGTCGAGATGGGGTTACACCGAGGATCAGCTCTTAGCCCGTTTTTATTTGTCTTGATGATGGATGATTGACACGACAGATTCAGGGGGAAGTACCATGATGTATGATATTTGGAGATGATATAGTATTGATTAATGAGATGCGCGGGGCCACCACGGCTCCTCCCTTCTCGAGAATCCATACATCCCTTATCAGTGTATGGATAGCTATCTCTCGAGCACAGGTTTAGGTTCAGCTTCAACCACCTAGAGCGTGACGGGAAAAAAAGCTACTGGGCTAAGGAATTGCACAGGAGGATAGATACCTGGACGTGGCAAAATCCACGCGGCCCTGACTAAGGTAAGGGGGGAAGACCTCATTTCGTCATTCATATCTATTCGTCTTAACCCTGCTTCGGCGATTCAATGGGATAGCAAAACAAAAGTTATGGAACTTGGGTGTGGTCTTTTGTCGAAATGGAATGGCTTTTCTTTTTCTCTTTTTATTTATTATTAAGCGTATTCGTTCTGTAGCAGATTTTTTACAAGATCAATTCGGATTGGGAGATTTGGAGATAGACTCTAGAGTCAAAAGGTTTTAGGTTAAGTAGGACTAAAATGAAGGACTAAAATGAAGTACACGGAGTGCAAGTGTAGCGATGCATCACATGAGACGGATGTGGAGGTGAGAATTGATGCATTGGTTATTCCCAATAGAGGTAGCTTCAAGTACCTTTGGTCCATAATACAAGGAAATGAGGAGATCGATGATGATGTCACACATCGTACTGGAGCGGGCGGATGAAATAGAGGCTCGCATCCGATGTTCTATGTGATAAGAAAGTGCCACCGTGACTTAAACATAAGTTCTACCAAGTGGTTATTAGGATAGTTATGTTGTATGAGGTAAAGTGTTGGTTAGTCAAGAACTCTCGTTCAGGAGATGAGAGTAGCGGAAATGAGGATGCTTAGACAGATGTGTGGATATACTAGAAGAGATAAGATTAGAAAGGAGGATATTCAAAACAAGGTGGGAGTGACCTTCATGGTGGATAAGAAGCGGGAAACGAGGTTAAAATGGTTCGAGCATGTGAAGAGGAGTCTAGTGAGGAGGTGCAGAGATTCACAGTGATAAATGTGAGGAGCGGAAGAGATAGGCCGAGAAAGAATTGGGAACAGTTGATTTGACAAGACATGACTGACGACACATCTACAACTTACCAAGGACAGGACACTAGATAGGAGAGAGTCGAGGTCGGGGATTAGGATAGAAAGTTAGCTGGTAGTTGAACATTTTCTCTTGTTTCTGTGGTTAGTTTGGCGCTAGTTTAGAACATTCTATTTGCTTCCCCTCCCCCTTGTAAGTCTCACTACTATTGTCTTAGTACTATCGTATTTCCCTATTTTTACCGTTGTTCCTTTTACTCTGGTTATCTCTACTATTTATATTGTCAATACTTTCTCTCTCTCAAAGGTTTTTCTACCTAGCTTTTCACTCGTATTTTTCAAATCTATTTAGAAAATGTTTTTGTCGAGCCGAGGGTCTCGTCAAAAACAACCTCTCTACCTTGCCCAAGGTAAAGATAACGTCTGCGTACACTCCAGCTTGAGTAGGTAGTTGTTGTAGAAATTGTCAACCACAAGGGGTCTTTTTTTTTGTGAATTTGCATAAGAAGTCATATCCTATCTTCTTCTTTGCCCTTGTCGTTTCACTAGCATGATAGGTTTGATAGCAATGTCCAAGTCCTTCTCTTTTTTCTTGTTAGAAAATTAATTATTCAAGCATATAAAGATTACAGACGAATCGCATGAGAGGCCCTTAAATAAGGGGGGTATCAGAAGAAATAATACAAACAAAGCTCTAAACAAGAAGTTCTCACCCATCCTAGTTTGTTAGGTTATTATTTAGTAATTGATTGATAGCTGCTTCCACCAATGTGACAACCTAGAGTTCAAAATTGATGCGCATTATAAATCTTGTTGCCTGTGTCATGAGATATTATTTGTTTTTAGTATTTCAGCTTTTTTTTAAATTACCTTGTTCAAAGGTGATTGATATGAACCAATGATTTCCCGAGACAATGATCAATTTTTATTAAGCTCTTTGGAAAACTTCCTTGCTAACTTCCCATTTACTCTTGCTATTTGTTAAAAAAGCGCTCTTGTCTGCTGCTACTTCTTTTCTTGGAGTCTATTGCCTTGTTTTTTCCTAATTTTGTCTCTCTCCATTTTTTATTCCAGGGGGAATAAGGGAAGTGCACGCGACAGATCACCTGACATTACTCCCAGCAATAGCAGAGACAGAATCCAAGTTGATAGTCAGAAGGAAGAATCATTTGAAAGTGTTGATCGTGTGCACAGTCCTGCCCCTCCTTCTCCGACCGCTGATATACCTGCTCAGGAGCAAGATACGGAAGATAGAGATGATATCCCTGATCAAATTGTTGGAGCAGACACAAACAGTGAAGTTGACAGAGAGGAAATGACTTTGGATGCAAGAACTGATAGTGAAGCCATGAATGATGAATTTCTACATTCTGCAAAAAAGAAACAGTTAAGTTCACGACCTGACCAATCTTCTCCTCAAGAAACTGATGATGGAGAAGACTCCAATGCTGGAAGAAGTAGCGAGAATAGCAAAGTCCAATCTGGAAGCAGTAGAGGTTATCGCAAGTTAGGGGATGATACTGAGGAGGAAGTTGTTCAAGATGGACGTTCTATGCGCATTGATAGTGCTAAAAAAGCCGTTTCCAGAGATGAGGATAGAGTCCGAAAGAAAGCCCGCAATGAGAAAGAAGCAGAAAAGCACCCTGTGGTAGTGAAAGGGAGGGAAGATTCTTATTCCCGTAAAGGCGTTGACTCTATTTCAGCCCATTACATTGACCGACGAAGGGAACGTGAATATTCAGATGGAGCATGGCAAAGAAGGGATGATGATCTACAGGGGAGGAGAACTAAAGTGGAAGAACCACGAAAGAGGGAGTTTATTGATGAAATTGGATCTAGACACCGCGGCAAGGCACGAGAATTCGAGGGAAGTGATAGAGAAGAACGCCATTTATATAGAAAACAGCTGGAGAGTGTTACTTTAAGGCCTGATTATGATAAGGATATAGGAGCAAGGCACAGAGACAGGGATGAGTTGAAGAGGTACGATACCTTGGATGATCGCCACAATAAAAGAAGGAAAGACGAGACAAAATTAAGTAGGGAAATCGTTGACAAGGAAGAAACCTTCCATTCCCATGGAGAAAATATGGTTCGCAGAAAGAGAGAGAGAGATGATACCTCAGATCACCGAAAGAGAGATGAGCTGATGAGACTAAGAGATGATGAGCAGCAGTATATCAGGCACAAAGAAGATGGAGTGTTTCAGAGGGAGAGGAGTGATAGACAGCGAGAACGTGAGGAGTGGTATAGGCTTAAACAGTCCCATGAAGAGACACTATCAAAAAGGGAGAGAGAAGAAATAAGGGGTGGTATGCGGGCTGGACGTGTTGTGGAAGAAAAAGCTTGGGCTGGTCAATCTAGAGGGAAAGATGAGTACAGAAACTCTGATCAGCATTCAAAGGATGTGAGGCATGCTGACCATATTAGAAGGAGGGATCGTGTTGAAAATGAAAGTCCTTCGAGGCCGAGGACACGTGAGGATGAAAGAAGAGCAAGGCATGATAGGGTGAGCTCACGTGAAGATCGTGCTCCCCATGCTTCTGATAACTCCAGGGTTGATGAGAAAAGACATAAAGATTATTTCAAGAAGGGTAAAGAATTTGAGGCTGATCATAACTCCCAGATGGCTTTGAGCATGAACGAAGACGAACTGAATGGACAGAGAAATGAGCTGGTAAGTACCTACTTCATGTATTTTATACCAAGAGTCCTCAAGTTTTGGCTGTCACGTTGCATTAATGATAATGATTTAGGACTCTGTGTCCGTTAAGATGGGATATCAAATTTTACTCACATGGTAACAGATGCACAACTCGTCCGGTGGAAATGAAAAAACTTCCAAAAATTAAGACAACTTTTTTTGGTCCCTTTCTAAAGCAGACTTTCCTGAAATGAAAACAAAATGCTTTCAGAAATAAAGACCAGTCAAAAGTTAGGTTTTAACAGAAAACAATACATGATAGGTAACACCTCAATCCAAATTAGCTAGCTTGGCGATATTTTACTCAAGGGTGTGGCCTAGAATGAAATGGGTTGAGAACCATGATGTCTCAGGTTCAAATCTCAACAGAGACAAATATACTTTGTGGGTGGTGCAAGGTATCCCTGGAATTAGTCGAGGTGCGCACAAGCTGGCCCAGATACCAAGGTTATTAAAAAAGGATCTTTATTCTTCTACTTTATTCAACTTTATTCATTGTAATTCAAAAATTCTCCAAAAAAAGAATTTCTTTCAAAATTAGCCCGGACCCCAAAAGTCAGTACCGAAACATCGGGTGGAAACCCAAAAATAATCTTTCAAAATGTATCTAAGCACAACTGCCCAAAAATGTTCTCAATTTTTTCTAAGATCTAATTTTTCCAAAAATTAAACTACATTAAATACAAACACCATGGAATAGATACTTGGTGGGAGACCAAAAGATGTGATGTTAATTGAATTCTCCTTTTTTTTCTGGGGGTCTGGCGATAATGGGGTTCTGGATCAACTTGCTCAAGCTATTAATCCACCATGTATTTGCTACTTCACACCATCAAAGATATTTAGGCAGATAGAGATCTGTGACACCTCTGCTATGACTTGAACCTTGGTCCTCAAGGTGTTTACATCAACCCTCGACTGTTAGGCAACCCCTTGGAGGCTCTAACAAGTTGGTTTCTTCTAATGTTCATGAAATGTTGTTAAAGCTAAAGACAAAAAGAGACTGCACAGTGAACTATTTAATGGAAATTGTAGTAATTTTACAAGAGGCCTGGTACTCTGACTACACATGGTGTAGGTACTTAGACTCTGTTGGCTAAAATGGTAGGAGATTCTTTCAGAATTTAACGACTTAAGAAGCTTTTGATATTTCTATATAGTACTTGTTGAGTTCTTTTCTTTTAAAGTTATATACAACTGTGGTCATAGTCACCTAGTACTTGTATGGCTGTTCGGATGCGAGTAGTCGATGTATGAGTAGGCTAGCATGGACACCACATTATTAAGAAAAGTTATATATAATGGTGGCATTTTGCTCAGCTTACGTGTTAAAAATATTAGAACAAGTGGCTGAATGTAAAGGAAAAAAAAGTGGTAACCGGTGCTAATGGGGCTTGAAGGCAAGAATACATATAAATTGTAAATCCCTTGTTGAATTCTTTCAAATATCTAAACACAACAACAGCAACAACAACAAACCCATTGTTAAGACAAATATTTATCCTTACATATTACTTGATAGAACATCTCATCATTTAGACAAGAATATCAGCTCCAGAAGTTTTCTAGGAAGAAGTTTCATTAATCTATTCGGAGGGAATTGTCAGTTTTTCAGAAAAGCTCTTTTGTTCCTTTACTCCTAGGTCGTTTTTGGACAGAACTCAAATTCTGATGCACTCGATTTTGGTACAGGTAATTTTCAGGTGAGAAATAATTATGTGAGCCATTTGAAACTTAGTTGTAAACCGTTGAAGCTCGTTGTGAGCCCAAATTGGAGCTTAATCTCGAAATTGGCTTGATTGGATTCTTTGATTTTTGTAAGCTTATGCTCTCAAACATACTTGGTCATTACAGAAGCTAGAGTTGGCTAGATTGTAGGTACTTAATCATGAGAAAATTCTGTGAGACAATTAAAAACTATTTTTTCTAGATACACAAGGTGCATTTGGAGTCCAAACAGATAGTTAACATCATGATGAGTTGACTGGAAGTATTGTCCTGAAAAACTAAGTTTAGATCATTTTGGAAAAAGATTCTATGCTTTCAAAACACAACTATTTAACACTCAGTTGGCAAAAGAAACTTAAGAAGCACATTAGATTTAATTTGCATAAATATCCAGGCGTAGTCATATGTGATCCACATTACCCTGCCTTTCTAGTTTAGATCCATGGAGCATTTAGTGAAGCAATGATATCTGTAAAGAGGAATCTGGATCTATCAAAGTATGGTTGGTGTGGGGTATAGAAGCCTATTCTTCAATTTCTAATTTAACCTCCCATAAGTTACATGTTTGTTTCCTGGCTTATCACAAGGTTTTCCTTACCTTCAGGTGAGCTCAAAGGGAAAATTTGTGCAAGGAGCCAATGATAACAAGATCCACAGGAATCGCCAATCCTCCAGGAAACATCAGGAAGCGGGTTCATCAGATGATGAGCAGGAGGATTCTAGGAGGGGACGTTCCAAGTTGGAACGATGGACAAGCCACAAGGAAAGAGACTTTGGTATCAATGCTAAATCATCTTCCTTGAACATGAAAGACAACGATGTACACAAGGGCACCGGTACTTCATTAGCTAACAGAAATCAAGATGAAGCTTTAAAGATGGTCGAAGACAATCAACAACTTGCAGCTAACAATAAAAATGGAGGTGACCCTGAGATTAATAACGTAGAAACAAAGCCTATGGAGGATAAACACTTGGAGACAGTTGAGAAGTTGAAGAAGCGGAGTGAGCGCTTCAAGCTTCCAATGCCAAGTGAGAAAGAAGCTCCAGTAAGTAAAAAGGTGGAAGGTGATCCATTATCCTCTGTTCAAACTGAAATCCATCCAGATTCAGAGGTTAAGCCGGAGCGTCCAGCACGGAGGAGGAGATGGACAAGCAATTAAATGAGAATTCAATGAACATCTTTGTTGGATGGCTTATTTCCTCCTCTGGAGTGGATGCCACCTCAGCTGGTGTGCTTCTCATTTGTATACCTTGAGAAGCATGCCTGTACTGCTGTTGTCTATTCAGGATCTGAGGCTCGTTTAGACCTCCCTTAGTAGATTTGGGAATCTGTAACCATGTTGAGATTATCTATTTGGTTTTCTTAATTCTGTAATACATGTATATACCAGTAAGCATAACATCATAGTGGCCCATTGTTGGGGTGCCAGAATTACATTTTTGGGTATTAAATGACATTGAATTATAGTGTATGAGTAGTAAACACTGTAGTCGAGAACCATAGTTAGTGACTATGGCTGATAACTATGCCCTCCTCCATAGTCTTTCTTCCTTGAAGACCACTCTCTGCAAGGAGTCTTCTCTGTTTGCTGTCACTTTTTTTGGACTATGAATGATGAGACTGCAGGAACCGAAACCTCGGGGTCAACAAGATGAAGGGACATGGCAGAGAAGCAAAATTTCAGGAGAATCTGGAACTAGGTAACAGGGACCTGAAATTGCCTTTGCCCGTGTAGTATGTATCGTCGTGATAAACTGCTTTGTCTCCTGGAAAATTTATTTGTTTCATGGAGCACAAAGTCAGAATGCGATTTTTTTTTTTTGTAGTTGTGTTAGAGAAAAGTATCGAGTTACAGAAATTATAACAGGAGAAGAAAATATCTTGACCATGCAGATGTTTTCTTTTCTTTTGTAGCTTTTCTTTTTCTCTCAAGTAGATTCTTGTGGTTAAAATCGGCGAAAAATCATAGTATGAGGCTGGTCGATCGTTTATTTTGCATTAAGTGTTTCTATGTGAAGTCTAGGGAGTATGCTTGGAGATGCAAGTGTTGAATTTCAGAAAGTGAAGAACTTGAGAAGAAGCTAGTGACATAACGCATGAAGATGCTGCCGAGGTGAGGCTTAATTCACAGGTCATATTCATAAGAAAAAGGAAGTTTCAGGTATTTTGGGTTTATGCACTAAGAATGTGTCCTCAAAATTTAAAGGCTAAGCTCTACTGAGCGGTAATTAAATCGGCAATGTTTTAAGGAGTGGGATGTTAGCCTGTCAAGAGCTCCCACGTTCAAAAGTTGGAAGTTATGGAAATAAGTATGTTGAGGTGGATGTGTGGACACACTAGGAGGGATAAGATTAGAAATGAAGATTTCCGAGATGAGGTAGAAGTAGTCTTGATGGAGGATAAGATACGGGCAACGAAATTTAGATGGTTCCGACATGTGATGAGGAGAATCATGGTTGCACCAGTGTGGAAGTGTGAGGGGTTGACAATGGATGATTATAAAAGAGACAGAGGCAGGCTGAAGAAGTATTGGGGAGAGGTGATTAGATAGGATATGAAGGAGCTTCAGCTTACCGATGACATGACCTTTGATAGGAAATTATAGAGGACACAAATTAAGGTAGAAGGTTAGTTGGATAGTTAGAACTTGTCTTGCTTAATCTTTCACATTAGTAGTCGTAGTATCACTCTTGTTATTCCATTTCTATTACCATTCACTGTTCTAGCTCTTCAACTATCATGTTATTTTATGGTAGTGATTGATCCCTTTTTTAGTAAGTTTTGTCATGTTTTCTTTGACATTTTGTCTTGATTTCTTCATTTTTGTTATTTCTTTTTCGAACTATTGCATCTGATCGTCGACCAAACATATGTGGAGATAAGTTAACTTCGACGAAACAAAACAAGAGTCTATGAGACTATTCCACCAAATTTAAATAATTAAAATTTAATAAATATTTAACGAATACTAAAAGTATTCACTCAAAAAGCTACACTTTGAACCTTACTACTAAAAAATAAGGGATATTTTTGTCATTTTCTAGTACAACATTTGCAAATACCGAGTAAATAGAAGGACAGAAAAGTAAAAATGAGGACCCTATAGGGTACTATAAAATCTCCCTCTTCCCTGTAGAAATTTATTTCTTATGAACTCTAGACGGAAAGAATGAGGCTACAGAGAGGTATTGGGGAGTCTTTAATGGTGGTTGCCCTCTCTCTGTTCGCCGGTGATTTCCATTACCATCGTCGCGAAATGAAAAAACGGAAAATTAAACCACCATTTATCTTAAGGGTCTGTTTGGTAAAGCTGTTGTTCTGAAACTTCCGATGAAAATCGGAAGTTTCTGCAGTATGTATACATACACACACAATATATACCTCTCTTTCTCTCTCTCTATACATACATATATATATATATACATTTACACAGGAAGGTAGAAGGGTTTAGGGTTTAAGATCTGACCCTTTTGCTTCTTCTTCTTCTTCTTTTTCCTCATCATCTATGGTCGGCGTTGAATCCTTGGAAAAGGGTTTTCGCCGTGGTTGAAATGCTACTATTATTATTATTATTATTATTATAGTTGTTGTTGTTGTTGCTGTAACGGATGAGAGGCTGTGATGATTAAACTGTCTAGAGTTCATCGGGTAAGGGAGCGGGGCCCGTATCTTGGCAGGGCGACCCGGAAGGCCTATTTTGTAGTGCAACCGAGGTCTGCAGCCATGGCGGATGCATTGTCTCCTTTGCCCTCATTATACAGATCTGAGCCTTAAAATCGAAAGTTTCTGCAGTATGTATACATACACACATACATCTATATATATACAGGATGAAGGGTTCAGGGTTTAAGATCTGTCCCTTTTTCTTCTTCTTTATCATCGTCGTCATCATCTTCCTCTCTGCCACCACCACTACAATCTATGGCCGGCGTTGAATCCTGAAGAAGGTTTTTGCCGTGGTTAATATTATTATTGTTGTTGTTTTTGTTGTTTTGGATGGGAGGCTGTGATGATTAAGGTGCCTAGAGTTTTCATGAGGCAAGGGAGCGTGCCCGTATCTTGGTGGCGCGACCTGGAAGGCCTGTTTGTAGTGCAACCGAGGTCTGCAGCCATGGCGGATGCATTGTCTCCTTTGCCCTCATTATACAGATCTGAGCCTTAAAATACCCAAAACAAAAAGGGTATTATCCAAAACTATTTGGGGTCCTTTGGTAGCTGGTTTGAAAATGAGTTACATGGATATTAAATTTTGCATGAGTAATGCCACATTTGGTAGTTAGTTAGATATAAGATAAGTTATTCGTGATTTACTAATACATGCATTAACTCTAACCAGTTACCGTACCACCCCTTAATGTTTAATGATATTGAATTTCCTTTGATGAAATCCTAATTGCTATACTTTTAGTTTGCTGGCTCTTTTGCTTAGAGATTTGTATATACAGTGCCTTTTTCCCCAATCATTTAAATGATTAGATTATAAACAATTTGGTATGTTTGAAGTAAGTTATTCTTTTAAGTTCAAATTTACCAGTGAATTATGGGAATAAAATGGTGAAAGAATGGTCTTTTGACATTTTCAATTTGTTTGATTTCTCTGTGTACTGCTTCTATCAAAGCAAGCCACATCCCTTGTGGTGCTGACTATGCTATGAATATTCATAATGTGTTGTGTTTCTTGCAGTCTTTCCTGTTGCTTTCTTAGTTCCATTCACAAATCAGAATCATTGTGAGCATCATTGCTGATGCTTTATCTTGTAGGCTGTGATGATCTAGCTTATTGAACTAATGGGGTTTTGGTCAACTGGAGCTCTATCTTGGCAGGGCAAACCAATGTGTGTTGCAAGTGGAGTCACTAGTATTGGGTTCTAATTGAGTTGAATGGATGTTAGGGATTCATTTAGCTTACCCAACTAGATTGTTGTTGATATTGTTGTATGCTATTCTGATTTGCAGGCTTGCAGCCATGTTGATCCTTTCCCTTAACCTGATTTTCTGATAGATCTGAGCCAAGATTGATGTGATGGTAAAGTTATAAGAGCAGTGTAGGATGTGATGGTAAAGTTATTGAGAAGTGTGTTTGAATCAACTCAACTGGACCTGTCCTTGGTGGTGCATGTGGAACCAATTACCATGAATCATGATGTATTTTAAGCATTAATTTGTAGTTATTAGATTGAAACAGGTTCCAAATGGAGTGATATCGAATATTAATGATTTTATACAGATTTCATAGAGGCTTAGTTGTATGCTATCATGGTTTTTGCAGCCATGGCAGTGTTCCAATTCTTCTCTTCATTGTCCATAAATATCTCTAGATGATTACTTGTTAGGATAAGATTTACACTTTTTAATTGAGAAGTATTTTTGAAGATATATCATAAAGGTCACTTATTTTTTGAATTTTAAAACTAGCAACTAAAAAGGGAGAGATGGTCGAGTCTCTTTGCTTTTTGTTCCATTTCCAATAACTTCAATTTATGAAATTTTATTTCTGTAGTGAACCCATTTGTTAGGCGTAAGTAGCAATTTGTTTTAATCAAAGAGACTTAACTTGAATTCAGAACATCATACACAGTGATAGAGGTTTAATAATAACAAAAAGAAAGATCAATTTTTTTGATCCTTTATTTTTCAAACGGAACAAAAAAAACATAGAATCAAGCTGATTTTTAAATGTCATTTTGAATACAATTCTTCAATTGAATGAGGATGGTAAAGAATGTCACCTTAATTCGAAGGGAAAATAGATTAAAAAGCGATATATTTGAAGTGTCATATGGCTTGTGAGTTTCTATTTGAATAATAGTTGATAGTTAATGTGAGTTTTTAATCACTAATCCAAAAAGTAAAAGGAGAATATCATAGTCTTATTATCAAATATAACATAGCAAAAGGGGAGTATTGTGCAACTCTTGACGGGAAAAATGAGTCGAATAACAATAACGTAGTGTAATTTTACTAAATAAGGTTTGGAAAAAATGAAATACTTAGATTTTATAATGTCATACTTAGAAAGCCTGTTTCCGGTATATTCTTGAATCGATTTTATTATGTGATACTTAGAAAATCTTTTTTCGATACATTCTCAATTAGATTGTATGATATTTACTATGTCATACTTAAAAAGCCCATTTTGGATACATCCTCTAAGTAGATTTTACTGTGTGATACTTAGGAAGCCAAAGCTGAATTCGATACATCCTCGACTTTAAGATGGGCGATGATTTCCCTTTTCAATTTTTCACCAAAAATCGCAGCGCTAAAACCGCCATACTTGAAAACTGGTCAAATACATATATATATTGCCCCTTAAACTACTACGACCACTACTACATCTACTTCCTCTTCGACGACAAGGCTGTGAAGATGACAAATGAAGTTTGTCTAGAGTTGGTTCGGGGCAATGGAGCTGCTCGTATCTTGGCGGGGCGACCCGGTAAGGCATCTACCTTGTTTTGCAACCGAAGGTCTGCAGCCATGGCGGTTGCTTTGTCTCCTTTTGCCTGATTTTATCTTACAGATCTGAGCCTCAAGAGCAAGATCCTTCAGGAAAACCTCCATTTCCTTTTCGCAAGTTATTACTGGCGAATCCCTTTTAGCTCAGAATGAGGCAGCAGAGAGAGTAATGGGATTTCTATCAAGGGTGGTTGCCCTTATCTATGCTTTGCCTATGATTCATTCATTTTTTAACAAACCAACAGCCTTTAGAGAAGAGAAAGAGACATTTTTTCCGTCATGTAGGTTCCATACTCAATGGTATGTTTACCTTAAGTCGGTGCAGTTGAATATATAGGGGGTCAAGAACACGTGGTCACCCCATACATGGTGGTTGTCCTCTCTGTTCACCTGTGATTTCCTTTTCAATCACCATTATTGAAAATGGCTGAATACATAAACTGCTTCTGCTTCTTCACTTGTTGACCTCTTCCTCTTCAACATAGCTAGCTTTTAATTACCGGATGAGGCTGTGATGATGACAAATTGTGTCTAGAGTTCGGCATTGGAGCTGCCCGTATCTTGGCGGGGCAACCTGGAAGGCATCTCCTTTGTTTTGCAACCGAAGTCTGCAGCCATGGCGGTTGATTTGTCTCCTTTTGTCTTACTTTATCACAGATCTGAGCCTCAAGAGAAGAATTGGGCGAAAGACCCTTCAAGTCTTGTGAATTCCCTTTTGTTAGGTCAGCCCAGAAATGGTGAGAATGAGGTAGCAGAGAGTATGGGATTTCTTTCAAGGGTGGTTGCTCTTCTCTCTGCTTTGCCTATGATTCTCCATTGTTTAACAAGCCAACAGCCCTTTTAAAAGACTGAGACAGAGAGAGTACATTTGAGTTTCTGGGTTTCTTTGCATTTTTTGCACCCTCAAACACATGCTCAAAAAACAATATACACAACTATACTACAATAACTACGCGACCCAGTCTGTGCCTCCATCATGGCTATGAAAATTATTAAAGAGGCAGTGATGATTTTTTTTCTATTTCTGGGCTAACTAATTGAGGCTTGGAGATTGCCCAACCTGTATCTTGGCATGGCAACCCGGTATGGCCTGTGATTGAGATGCATATCTCACACTTGCAATCGTGTGTTGCAGCCATGGCGTGGTTGGCTTCTCTTTTGCCTTATCATAACACAAATCGGAGCCTCAATTTGCTAAAGAAAATAGGGAAAAGGGTCAAATTTGCCCCTCTACTATGCAAAAAGGAGCAATATCTTTTCCATGATTAATGTGGGAGATATTGAACCTGCGCCCTTTTGATCTGCAGTTATAATGCTTTTCACTCGTAATATATTGCCATTTTTTGATAAGTAACCGCTCAAGAATGAGGCATTTGAATGAAATGTGGGATTTCTAAGGGGTGGTTGCCTCCCATCTCTGGTAAGCCGTGGATATTTTCTTAAGTTTGCTTTTATGCTAGCTACCATGTTCATATTTTCCTAGAATTATGAGTATGTGCTGAAGGATATTGTGTTGCTCAGTTTGAAACCAAACAAATGGACTCCAATTATCTGCCTTAAATTCTTGCCAACCCTACTCTGCTCATAACTTTTCTGTTTGTATCTCTTTTTCTGGCAAAATCCTCACTTCTTTGTGATTATACAAGCTAATATAGGTCCTTTTATGCTTCCCATCTGATAATAGCTGGATGTTTTGTGATGTTATACTAGTTAGTGCTACACAATGTTATCAACTTACTGAGAATTTTAACTGATCAATTACCAAAAGAGGAAAAACTTTTTTTGAGTCTTGTAATGGGAGGCCAGTGTTGACTGAAGCTCTGTGGAATAGCTTAAATAAGAGAAAATGAGGTAACAGACAGGAGAGGGTTTCTATCAGAGGTTGTTGCCTATCTCTGCTTTACCAATGATTCTCCATGGTCCAAAAAGCATTAGCCTAATAGCCTGTTGTAGAGAAAGAAAAAAAAGTCAGTTTCTGGGGGTTCCACCTGTGATTTTGATTATGTCTACTGATATAGTGGTTCCTTGTTCATTTCTGCTGCGTTCTTGTTCTTGTTGCTTTGGCTTCGATATTCTTCCTTAGAAGCTATTGGGGAATGCGGCTGATGCTTTAGAAAATGTGATGATCAGGTGAAAGGGTTTGTAATGATACTTTTGGTTCTTTCTTTTCTGTGCTTAATCAATGAACATGGGAACTACCTTCCCGTATCTTGACTTGGCATCCCAGTATGGCCTGCGATTGAGAATCTTCTCTCATACGCTAGCATTGTTTTGCAGCCACGTTGTGGCTTCTCTTTGCCTTATGATAACTTAGATTTGAGCCTCAATGTCTATTTCAATGTCAATCCTCTGTGTCTCATTCCTAAGTCAGTTAGGACTGCTATGTAAATTGTCTGTATCCATTATGCTATATTTAGGTACATTTAATTTGAATAGTAAATATCTGTCTTTTAAGACAAAAATATCCAATGTGAAATTATATGAAATAATCGAATTATATAAAAAAATGTATATGATAAGAAAATTTTAATTCTTGAAAAGTTAATGTACTAACTTAGTTATATCTTAAATGACATTTGAGGTTTTGCCTTCATATGCTCACCCTTTCATGTTGTTTGATCCTCTTTCTTGTTTTTGTTTCTTCTGTTGACAGATGCTCTGGCCTTATTTCTACATCATAAACAGAAACTGGACTCCTAAACTCAAGAACAAGAATGAAGCTGCATAAGGATGGAAGCTTCCCATCGGCATGTTTGTGATATGTCTATGTTCTGCTACTGTCAAAGCAGCAGCCCTTCTTTCATGCTTAGCTGGCGCTCTAATGGTTATTCACAATCTGCTCTATTTCTCACACTATTTGCTTCTTCTTCCTTGGTCATTATCTTTTCCTTTTCACAAATCTCAGTTGCATGAGCATCATTGCTGTTGCTTATCTGTAGGCTGTGATGATTCATTGGGTTTGAGTCTGCTCGGACCGTACTTTGGCGGGGTAAACCAGTAAGGCTTAAGCAGAGTCTTCTCCTGTCAGATCATCAGTCTCCCTCCTCATGGTCGTATGCACGATTCTTCCACTCTCATTCTTAGTGGAAACTGGAAAGTGTACCATTATGATGCATTCTACTGCATAGAGGGGCTACGATGATGCTGATAAATCTTTCTATTTCTGGGATGATCATTGAGCATTGAGATGACCTGACCCGTATCTTGGCATGGCAACCTCGTTCATGCAACTGGTGTTTTGCAGCCATGGCGTGGCTGCTTCTCTTTTGCCTTATCATTATACACATCTGAGCCTCAATTTACTGAAGAACATTAGTAGGCGTTTGGACAATATTTGAGTTGAAGCTGAGAAATTTCTCTTAAATGCAGACTTTTGCGGTCTCTTCGGTTATAAACTCTTATATAAACGAATTATCTTTATTAGGTTAGCCCAGAATAGCAAGAATGAAGCTGCAGAGAGTATGGGATTTCTTTCAAGGGTGGTTGCCCGTCTGCTTTGCCTATGATTCTCCCCTTCTAAACAAACCAACAGCCCTTAAGAGAAAGAAAGAGCAACATAGCACTTGAGTTTCTGGTTTTCTGGATGACCATTCATGAAATTTCCCCAATATACAAGTATACCACAACAACTACTCCGCCTTCAGATTTTTAGTCTGTCTCCTCTGGGCCCTTTGGCATTTCTTCCCATTAACTCTCATTGTTAGAGGAAACTGGAAAGTGTTCCATTATGATGCATTCTGCTACAGAAAGGGGCTATGATGATGCTTATATATCTTTCTAGTTCTGTGCTGATCATGGAGCATTGAGATGAACTGACCCGTACCTTGGCGTGGCAACCCGGTATGGCCTGTAATTGAGAATTTTCTCTCCCTCTCATGCAATCGGTGTTTTGCAGCCATGACGAGACTGGCTTCTCTTTTGCCATATCATACATGCATCTGAGCCTCAATTTGCTGAAGAACATAAGTAGGCGTTTGGACATTATTTCAGTTGAAGTTGCGAAATTCTCTTAAATACACACTTGTAAGGTCTCTTCAGTTAAAAGCTCTCATCTAAGTGAATTTCCTTATTTTAGCAGAAATGGCGAGAATGAGGCAGCAGAGAGTATGGAATTTCTTTCAAGGGTGGTTGCCCCTCTCTGCTTTGCCTATGATTCTTCCCTTCTCAACAAACCAACAACCCTTAAAAAAGAAAGAGAACGAGAGATATGCAACTTCAGTTTCTTGGTTTCTTTTCATTTTGCACCCCTAATACATAGTCAAATACAGCAACTACAGACCTTCAGATCTTCAGTCTGTCTCCTTTATGGCTTTGGAAACTCTTAAAGAGGCAGTGATGATAACTTTTTCTAAATCTAGGCTAACCAATTGGGGCATAGAGACGATCCGATCCGTATCTTGGCGTGGCAACCTGGTATGGCTGTGATTGCTAAAAGTGTCTACTTGGCATCATTGCTACTTGTGATTGAGATTCTTCTCACACACGCAACCGATGTTTTGCAGCCATGGCGTGGTTGGCTTTCTCTTTTGCCTCATCATAACACATATCTGAGCCTCAATTTGCTAAAGAAAGTATTAACTTTTCGATGCTTGTATATGGAATATATCGAACCCACACCCTTTTGCATACAAGTTATATTGCTTTTCCCTTGTAATGTATCACCAATCTTTTATCCGTAACAGCTCAAGAATGAAGCATTAGAGTGAAATGTGGGATTTTGTAACAGTGGTTGCCTTCCTTCTCTGGTAAGTATATGACTTCCTTTCCCTTTTCTTTTTTTTTTTTGGCTTAGTTTTATTTCAGTTACCACATTTGTATTTCCTCGCCATTATTAATGTGTGCAATAGATAAATATTTTTCTCTGTGAAACCATGCAAATGAACTCCAACTTTCTGCCTTAAATTCTTTCCAGCCCTGCTCTGCCACTAACTTGCTTGTCTCCATCCCTTTGCTGTGAAATCCGCACTTATACAAGCTAATATTAGCTCTTGTATGCTTTTTATATGATAATAGCTGGAAATTGTGATGGTATACTAGTTTGTGTTAAACAATAGTGTCAATTTTCTGGAAGTATAAATGATTCTATTACCCCCCAAAAAAAATTGCATGAGTATTGTAATGGCAGGCGGGCAACCAGCCTCCTTTTCTTAAAACTAAGACCGTCATGGCTTTGAGAACTCTTAAAGAGGCAGTGATGATGATGTTTTTGTATCTGGGCTAACTAATTAGGGCATGGTATTATCCGGCCTGTGTCTTGGCGTGGCAACTCAGCATGGCTTGTGATTGAGACTCCTCTCTCACATGCAATCCGTGTTTTGCAGCCATGGCATGGTTGGCTTCTCTTTTATCTTATCATAACAACAGATACAACAACATACCCAATGTAATCCCACAAGTGGGATCTGGGGAGGGTGGTGTATACACAGACCTTACCCCCTTGTGAAGGTAGAGAGCCTGTTTTTGTTAGACCTTCGGCTCCATGACAACAGATCTGAGCCTCAATTTTTTTTTGAAATTATTTCCCTTAATTCAATGTGGGAGATATCTAACCCACACCCTTTTGATTATAAGTATAATGCTTTTCACCCGTAATATATCACCAATCTTTTATCAGCAATAGCGAGAGAATTTAAAGTGAAATGTGTGATTTTTGTAATGGTGGTTTCCCTACTTCTCCGGTAAGCCCGAGACTTTTGCTTTTCCTTTCCTTTTTTATTTTGTTGGCTGTTATGCCAGTTATCATGTTCATTTTTTCCCACAATTATCAATATGTGCTAAAGGATATACTGTTTCCTTGTTAAAAACCAAACAGATGGACTCCAATTTTCTGCCTTAGTTCTTGTCAACCCTACTCTGCCACTAACTTGTTTGTCTCCATCTCTTTCTGTAGCAAACTCCTCACTTCTCTGTGGTTATACAAGCTAATACAAGTTCTTATACTAGTTTGTGTAAACAATTTATCAATTTTCTGAAAAAATGTAAATGATTAATTACAAAAGGAAAAGAGAGAAAAACTATGCTCGAGTCTTGTAGCGGTAGGCCAGTGTTGGCCAGCTGCATAGGATTGGAAGTTTCCAACGGTGTTGCCTCCCATCTGCATGCCTATGTCTCTTTGTTCTGCTGCTGTCAAAGCAACACGCCTTTAAGGCTTAGCTGACGCTCTTATTGGGTGTTCACAGTCTGATCATTTCTCTCACTATTGCTTCTTATTTCTTGGTCATCATTGTTTCTTTTTTCACAAATCTCAATTGCTATTATCATCATTGCTGTTGCGTGTCTGTAGGCTGTGATGATAAAGCTCCTTGACTTCATTGGGTTTGGGTCTGCTCGACCTGTATCTTGGGGGGAAAACCAGGATGGCTTAAGCCAGAGTATTTTCTTACATGCAATTCTTGTTTGCAGCCTTGGCGGTGTCTTCTTCCTTCACCTGATCTTATTGATAGATTTTAGCTTACTTATGTACTCGTAAGTGTCACTTCATAGAGTAGCTATCTGAAAATAGATGATGAGAGAGAAGGAAAATGGTGAAAAAAAGTGAAAAACTACTTTCCGTTGTGATGACATTTCCCTGTGCCAGTCAGAGACCAGCAACCCTTATTTAGTAAAGAGTTTAACTTCTATAAACTGATAGTTCCTCCTAATACTACTCTACATCTCTGCCTTTCCTCTGTGTTGTTTTTTGGGTGTTAAAGAATGGTACATAAAGAGGCAGTGATGATGATGGGCCAAACAATTTGGAGGTTGAGGCTACCAATCCTGTATCTTGGCTTGGCAAATAACTGGATTGGCTGGTGGTTTGAGTCCTCTTTTGCATGCACTGGTGTTTTTGCCGCCATGGCGTGGTTACCTTCTCTTTGCCTGATCTTTTCTGCAGATCTGAGCCTGGCACCTGCAATTTTGTATCAGAATCACATATATTGCACCAAATCTTCTGCTTAATCTTCAGTATTCAAATAAAAGAATGAGGAAACATAGGGAAATATTCAGGGTTTTTCTTTAGATATGTTGTACTTAGTTCTTAACTTCCCTCTTCCATGTGGTAATTAGCTTGAAGTTGGAAAGAATCATGGCTGACTGGTACTGTCTATAACTTCGTTTTTGTCTATGGCTTTGATGGCCTATGTGCGTATCTTCTATTTTCTTGTTCTTTGTTGCCTTGGCTGGGAGTTTGTTCCTTGGAAGCAGTTATAGAAGATGTTCAAATAGCATTTGCTGTAGTACACGTAAACGAAGCTGTGATGATACTTTTGGGCTAATTGATGAGCATGGAGACGATCAAATCTGAATATTGACTTCGGCAACTCAAACGTAGCACGTGCTGGGTTTCTCTTACATTCAACCCATGCTTTGCAGCCATGGTGTGGTGAGATTCTCTTTGCCTCGTTCACATATGTTTGAGCCGCAATTCGATTTTAAAAGAACCTTTTTCTTGGTTCAATGCGCAGGGATATGATCGAGTGTGCAACCTTCAGGTTAGAAAGTTAAAAGGAGGATTTAGCATTCCTAAAGTTTCACCATGCCTGTTATTTGAACTTCTCATTTGTTACTTATTGTAGCCTAAGTACCCTTTAATTTTACCTTGGCTAGGCTAGTGTACAGACCCATGTTGTAAATAACCATACAGCTCAGGAAAAAACAAGAACTGTTTTGTGCTTTAGAAGATTTGAGCCAACCTTTAGATAAGAAGACTTAAGGATGCGTTTGGACCGAGGAATAACCAATTTTGGGATTAACTTTAGGATGAGTTTAGCTTATATTTTCTTGGGATAACATATTCGGAATTGTAGTGTTATTTTTATTTCACCTGGAAAGATGGGATAACAATTTCAATACAACTTTGTTCCCAAATCAAACGAGTCCTTAGTTTTGAGTTTGATAACATTTTATTACTTTTTAGTTGACACATCTTAATTATTTTCATGAAATAGCTATTATCTCTCTCATCATCATAAATACCAATTAACTTTAATCTTGATGAATAAGAGAATTTACCTAATGTGTTTGCCTTCTCGTCATTATCTTTCATATCTTTTATTTCTTTCGTCTTAATTTATGTAGCATATTTTTTATTTTTATTTATGTTAAAAGAAATATCACGTTTTTATAATAAGAAATAATTAATTTTAAAATTTTCTTTTTATTTTTAATGAAATTAGTATGCTGTTTATTCCAATCATCAATATGATGATAAATCTCGTGCTCTGCCATAAGAATTTGGAGTGCATATCATGGTGAAGATAGGGTAAGGCTTGTGATTCTTGCTCAAAAACATAGTATAGTCCTAGTCATGGAGAGATCATCTAGGTTCGGATCCATAAGCAATATAGCTATCGTTCTGATGCAGCAACGCAATTTCAAATTAGTATCAATTTTTTTTTTATAACCATGGTGTCCGAACTAGTTTATGCGCACCTCGACTAATTTCACGGGATACCTGTCATCTCCTATTAGCAACAGGTATAAGACATATAGGAAGAAATCACCTAGTGACTTTTGTCTCTGTTGAGATGTGAACTTGAGACTTCATGATTCTTACATACTTCATTGACTACTAGGCCACACCTTTGAGTGCAGTATTAATTTCTTTTTTCCTTTACTTGATGTGAAATCTCATCTTCTTGTTGACTCCTTGGCTTTTCCGGCGATACGAACGTATTTAAGTAATTGTCGTTCTGTAAGATTATAATGAAAACACAATTTTTATTTTTCTTCTAGACGAATATGATATTGAGATTGAGATTTTTTTTTCTGGAACGTGATTGATATTTAAGATCACTTTTGTTACTAGGCGCGATGCGCGGCTGATATCAAATACATGGTGAGAATTTACAATTTATTTTAGATTATAAATTTTAAAATATTTTTTTTTATTTAATAATATCACGTAAATTGAGACGAAAGGAGCTCGAACTAGACTAAGGATAAAAAAGACATGCCAATCAGAAAAATATCTACAATAATTAAGACTAACCAGAAAAATAATCTATCCTAGTGAAAATGCTACCTCGAAAATTACCATTTACCTCAAAAGAATATTAATGGGGGACAAGTTCCCATGTCCCACATGCTGTTCACTGTTTCAGACCATTTACTTGAAATTTGGTCCAAATTCAGATACAACAAAAGATATTTTCTCTCAAAAAATGCCACGTATCCCACTTCTAGATTCTTCCAGGCAACAGTTTGTGTACATATATATAAACAAAGAAAAGATCAAAGAGTGAAAGGTGGAAAATTATTTTGGTTGAGAAACCAAAGTATTTTCCCCAGCAAAGAGAAAAGGTTAATCCCAGAGAGAAAAATGAGGCAAAACGGAGAGTTTATAGGCATTTTCTTTACAAGGGTGGTTGCCCCTCTTTGTTTAGCCAATGATTTTTTCAAGTAGAAAGCAACAACTCTTGGATTCTTGTTAATTTCCTGGAAATTATTGAATCATTGAACATGGAAAACAACATACTAGTACTACTATATTCTCCAACTTTCAACAACTATACAGTCATACCTTTGGTTTTCTGTTTCTGTTTCTCTGTGTGTGTGTTCGTTGATTTTCTGAATTTTGATTAGAGGCAGTGATGATGATGTACTCGTCATTCGTATTCTGGGCTAACCGGATCGGGCACAGAGACTATCCGACCCGTATCTTGGCTTGGCAGATCACCGGACGGCTGGTGTTTTTTGCATGCAACCGGTGATTTTGCAGCCATGGCGTGGTCGCCTCTCTTTTGCCCAGATCTCTTTGCAGATCTGAGCCTCTAAATCATAGATGCATGCATATTTCCTGGAAATTACTGAATCATTGAACATGGAAAACGTACTACTACTATATTCTTCAACTTCCACATGAACAACTTACAGTCATACCTGTGTTTTTTCCTCTGAATTTTGATCCGTAAAATTAGAGGCCGTGATGATGAACTCTTTGGATTCTGGGCTAACCGGATCGGACATTGAGACTATTCGACCCGTATCTTGGCTTGGCAAATCACCGGACCCATGCAACCGGTGATTTGCAACCATGGCGCGGTTGCCTCTCTTTCGTCCCGATCTCTTTGCAGATCTGAGCCTCTAAATCATAATCAACAACCTTTGGATTAATGCAAATTTCCTGGAAATTACTGGATCACTGAACATGGCAAAACATATATACTTTCTTCAGCTTCTACAGCCAAAACATTGTTTTTCTGTTGGTTGATTTTGAACTTTTTGATCCATTACAATAGAGGCGGTGATGATGATGATCTCATCGGATTCTGGGCTAACCGGATCGGGCACAAAGACTATCCGGCCCGTATCTTGGCTTGGCAAATCACCGAATGGCTGTCAATTTTGCATGCAATCGGTGATTTTGCTGCCATGGCGCGGTCGCCTCTCTTTTGCCCTGATCACTTTGTAGATCTGAGCCTCTTTTCTTTTTCTTTTTTGTGATTAAAGATAGCAACTTTCTTTATTGTTGTGATTCGAACGCATATTTTTCAAGTTGGGATTGGAAATCATGATTTCGTATTGCATGATTTGATAACAAGCTGTTGGATATGTCATGTGAAATTAGGATTTCTAGTTAATGTGTGGGCATGTAATTTAGGATCATAATTTTAGTTTTAAATTTTCGGAAAAAACACAATTTGATATTTTAATTTGTTATTCTAAAATGTTTTTAAATATTAAATTTTATTCTCATAAGTTTATCTTTTTACTATTGTATCGTGTTTGGATTAAAATTTTATAATTTTTTTTAAAGTAATTATATCCTTGAATGTTGTATAAAGAAATTCAGGAAAAGATATTGAAGGTTAGTTTAGTCATTTAGAGTACTTATTCAGGGATTAGTTATTTCTTTGTTTTTTTTTTTTTGTTATAAAATGATATCCCTCTTATGTATGAGTTCGAATTTAGTAGTCAAACAATGCTGTGATAAGACGTATAAGGAATTCATGTATTAGCTTGAATTGAGTAAGCAAACAAATACAGTGGCTAGATTAAATTTTAATTCAATAAATATTCTAATTAATACAGTCTATCAAACGGGTTCTCTATTATCGGTTAAATGGTCAGAACAGGATTTCGATCTATTTGTCAACTATACATAAAATTCTGAACATGCAAAACTAGATAGCTAACTAATAGTTTCGAAAAGAGTGTGAGCTTATCACCTAACAATTAAAATAATACTACGGTAAAGATTGATCTGAACTTCTATTTGATGTTAGTATGAATAATATATACTGGTATATAAGGCTAAATATAACAAAGGCATCATGGCAGCTGCAATAAGAGATGATAGAGATACAACCTGAAACTCCGAGCGCCACAGTGGCCGGGTAGCCCATAATTTTCTCAATCAGTGTTTCGAAGAAAAGGATGCATATGTCATGACATGAAGCTGTGTCAATACTCCTGAACTGAGAACTTTCTTACTAGAGAATGGATCACAAGTCAATTTAGATATGAACTCAAATAAGCCCCTACATGATTCTGTTAACTTCCAACTGTAAGGACCAACAGGAGATGACAGGACTTATCATTAGAATGATTCGAGTGAAAAAAATGAAACTTTAGTACAATTTTAATTCTTTCTCATGTATGAATTTTTGATGGTAAGTTAAGCCTTTACTAGTTCAATTCTATAAAAATACGGGCAGCTAATGTGTCAAGATACTTTAGTTTTGACACACGAGCACTCATGATGCTTTCCAGTTTTAATGGAATACGACACGAGCTAGCAAGAAAAATATGAAGCGATACACCAGAATGAGATTACCAAGAATTGATATTGCTAATTTGTGGTTGAGATCTTCAATGAATTTAAGTCTGACTACAATAATTTTGAGGTTTAATTTAATTTGAGTTTAATGGGTTGGTTTGGGTTTAAATGTTGAAACTGAGGAATATAATTAAAATTGAGTATTTTAACTCAAATTTCACCGATTGAGGAATATTTTATATTAATGAAATATATTTAATTTTATAATATAATTAGAGGTAAAGTTACCTTTAGAGCACAAGGGCATTTTTGACCCATGCGTCTTCACATTTACCACACTATGTGTCCAAAATACCCTTCGATTTTAACCCAAGATTGCCTGCAACCGCAATAGACCCAATTTGTAAATAAGCGAATAATGGAGGGCAAAAGAAAAAAGTTGAAGCTTTAAAATTGATTCTCTTCCCTATTCTTTGACAAAGCAGAAATGTAAAAGCTCAGAGATGAAGAATGAGGATTGCAGAGAGTAGAGGGGGAAAGTTCAAAGGGCTGTTGCTCCTCTCTGCAATGCATGTGATATCAATTTTTGCTGTGCAAAGAATGATAATACAACAGCCCTTTTTGCTGCTGAACAGAAACCAAACGGCCCCTCAAGTGTTTTGCTTGTTCTATCTGCAAATTCTCACACCCAAAGTGAAAATCATTAGTAATGATAATAACAATTATAATTGTAGCGAAAATTCTGAATCTGTGATGATGATTTAATATGAATTGTAGCGAAAATTCTGAGGCTGTGATGATGGTTTTTTTTTGTTCTGAGCTAATCGATTAGGGCAGGAAGGAAATCGGACCTGTATCTTGGCGGGGCAACCCGGATGGCAGGTGACTCTGCAACTGGTGCTTGCAGTCATGGCGCTGATTCCAGTTTGTCTTGCCTTATCGTAAGTATTACAGATCTGAGCCTCAATGTTTGTTGCAGCTGGTAAATTCACAGGTCGAAAAACACACGAGAATTTCTCCATAAAGGGAAAAAAAAAGCTTAGCTCAGAGACGAAGAATGAGGGTTGCAGAGAGTAGAGGGAGAAGTTCAAAGGGCTGTTGCTCCTCTCTGCAATACCTGTGATTTCATTTTTGCTGTGTAAAAAAATTGATAATTCAACAGCCCTTTTTGCTGTTGAACAGAAACCAAATGATCCCCCAAGTGTTTTGCTTGTTCTCTGTGCAAATTCTCACACCCAAAGTGAGAATTTTTCAATAGTAATGATAATAATAATAATAATAATTGTAGCGAAAATTCTGAGGCTGTGATGACGGTTTTCTTCTTTCTTTCTCTGAGCTAATCGATTAGGGCAGGAAGGAAATCGGACCCGTATCTTGGCCGGGCAAACCGGATGGCAGGTGACTCTGCAACTGGTGCTTGCAGCCATGGCGGTGATTCCAGTCTCTCGTGCCTTGTCGTAAGTACTACAGAGCTGAGCCTCAATGTTTGATTTGCCATAGTCTATTGCAGCTGGGAAATTCACGGGTCAAAAAACACAATGTCCCCATAAAGGGAAAAAAAGCTTAGCTCAGAGACAAAAAATGAGGGTTGCAGAGAGTAGAGGGGGAAGTTCAAAGGGCTGTTGCTCCTCTCTGCAATACCTGTGATTTTGTTTTTGCTGTGTAGGTAATTCAACATCCCTTTTGGCAGTTAAACGGAAACCAAACGACCCCTTAAGTGTTTTGCTTGTTCTCTCTGCAAATTCTCACACCCAAAGTGAGAATCAATAGTAATGATAATAATAATAATAATAATAATTGTAGCGAAAATTCTGAGGCTGTGATGATGGTTTTCTTCTTTCCTTCTCTGAGCTAATCGATTAGGGCAGGAAGGAAATCGGACCCGTATCTTGGCTGGGCAACCCGGATGGGAGATGACTCTGCAACTGGTGCTTGCAGCCATGGCGGTGATTCCAGTCTCTCTTGCCTTATCGTAAGTATTTAAGATCTGAGCCTCAATGTTTGATTTGCCATAGTCTGTTGTTGTTGCAGCTGGGAAATTCACGGTCAAAAAACGCACGATAATGTCCCCATAAAGGAAAAAAAAAAAGCTTAGCTCAGAGAGGAAGAATGAGGGTTGCAGAGAGTAGAGGGGGAAGTTCCAAGCGCTGTTGCTCCTCTCTGCAATCCTGTGATTTCATTTTTGCTGTGTTAAAAAATTGATAATTCAACAGCCCTTTTTGCTATTGAACAGAAACCAAATGATCCCCTAAGTGTTTTGCTTGTTCTCTGTGCAAATTCTCACACCCAAAGTGAGAATTTTTCAATAGTAATGATAATAATAATAATAATTGTAGCGAAAATTCTGAGGCTGTGATGATGGTTTTCTTCTTTCTTTCTCTGAGCTAATCGATTAGGGCAGGAAGGAAATCGGACCCATATCTTGGCCGGGCAAACCGGATGGCAGGTGACTCTGCAACTGGTGCTTGCAGCCATGGCGGTGATTCCAGTCTCTCTTGCCTTATCTTAAGTATTACAGATCTGAGCCTCAATGTTTGATTTTTCAAGGGTCTACCAAAAACTTTACCTCCCCAATATTAGATTTCACTGGGTGGTTGTTGCTGTTGCAGCTGGGAAATTCGCAGGTCGAAAAACACATGAGAATTTCCCCATAAAAGGAAAAAAGCTTAGCTCAGAAAAGTAAAAGCTCAGAGATGAAGAATGAGGGTTGCAGAGAGTAGAGGGGAGGTTCAAGGGGCTGTTGCTTATATCTGCAATACCTGTGATTTCAGTTTGGTGTGAAAATATAATAACTCAACAGCCCTTTTGCAGTTGCACAGCATTTGCTTGTTCTCTCAATTCACACTCCCAAAGTGAGAATCAACACTAGTAAAAATAATAATAACAATAGTAATTGTAGCGAAAATTCTGCGCCTATGATGATGATTTTCTTCTTTCCTTCTCTGAGCTAATTGATTAGGGCAGGAAGGACTCGGACTCGGACCCGTATCTTGGCGGGGCAACCCAGATGGCAGGTGACCCTGCAACCGGTGCTTGCAGCCATGGCGGTGATTCCAGTCTCTCTTGCCATATCGTAAGTATTACATATCTGAGCCTCAATGTTTGATTTGCCGAGGGCATGTCTAAAACCCCCTCTTTTAGGGTAAAATCTGCATCCACATTCCACACCACCCTCCTCAGATCCCCACTTGTGATTACACTGGGTTGTTGTTGCAGCTGGGAAGTTGTCAGGTCGAAAAACATACCGAGAATTTCCTCATAAAAGGAAAAAAGCTTAGCTCAGAGATGAAGAATGAGGGTTGCAGAGAGTAGAGGGGAAGTTCAAGGGCTGTTGCTCCTCTCTGCAATGCCTGTGATTTCATTTTTTGCCGTGTAAAAATAAATAAATTCAACAGCCCTTTTTGTAGTTAAACAGAAACCAAACGAGCACTTGCAGCTTGTTTGTATGGTTGTTACCTACTCCCTCCGTTTCAAAATAAGTGGTGTTTTAACCTTTTGATTTTGTTTCAAAATAAGTGGTGTTTTACATAATCAAGAAGACATTAATGATGTTTTTTCAATTTTACCCTTATTTAAATAGAGAGAGTTTTACATAATCAAGAAAATATTAAAGAGTTACATTTTTTTCAAGATATTTATTAGGGATAAGTGGGTAAAAATATACTTTTCTTTCTAGGAATGAGTAGTTTTTTTAAGGAGTGTGCATGAGCTAAAAGCACCTCTTATTTTGAAACGGAGGGACTATTGTATTGTATCGTGTTGTTAGTTTAAATATAATTTTTGTTTTGATTGTTCCTTAAATTTTGTTGCACCATATCATTAAATTCATCGTTAGGTTTGTGTAACGACTGATTTGGTGTGATCACGTCGTTACCTTTTTTTCCTCATTGTGTCTTTATTATTACTTAATAATCCTATTTTATCTTACATTTTGATAGTAGCTCTACCTGTACCCTGCTTTTCTTGTAGGTTTATCCTTGAAATTATTAATGTGTGACATTATGTAAAGATGGAAAACGATACAATGTGACATTATGTAATGACGGCAAACGATACAATCTATCCAAATTTTGTATTCATTAACAAGACATTACAACAAAATAAATGACAATACAATACGATACATTATGAAACAATATGTAATAGCCATCCAGAGTGTTAATCTTTGTTTGTTCTCTCCAAATTCTCACTCCCAAAGTGAGAATCAATAGTAATGATGATAATAATAATTGTAGCGAAATTCTGAGGCTATGATGATGATTTTGTTCTTTCTTTATCTGAGCAAATCGATTAGGGTAGGAAAGAAATCGGACTCGTATCTTGGTGAGGAAACCCGGATGGCAGATGACATGCAACCGGTGCTTGCAGCCATGGAGGTGATTCTAGTCTCTCTTGCCTTATCGTAAGTATTACAGATTTGAGCCTCAATGTTTGATTTGCCAAGGGTCTACGGAAAGTGGCTCTTTACCTCCACAAGATAGGATTAAGATCTGCCTACTCATCCTCCTCGTCAGACCCACTTGTGAGATTATGCTAAGTTGTTGTCGTTATTGTTTTTGCAGCCGGAAAATTCGCCGGCTGAAAAACACATTAGAATTTCCTCATAAAAAGAAAAAAGCTTAGCTCAGAAAAGTAAAAGCTCTGAGACGAAGAATGAGGGTTGCAGAGGGTAGAGGGGAAGTTCAAAGGGCTGTTTGCTCCTCTCTGTGCAATACCCGTGATTTCATTTTTGCTGTGAAAAAAGAAAAATATTCAATAGCCCTTTTGCAGTTGAACAGCAATCAAACGACCCCTTTAGTCTTTGCTTGTTCTCTTTGCTCATCACCTCCAAATTCTCTCACCCAAAGTGAGAATCAATAGTAGTAGTAATAATAATAATAATAATAATAATTGTAACGAAATTCTGAAGCTATGATGATGATTTTGTTCTGTCTCCGAGGAAATCGATTTGGGCAGGAAAGAAAATGGATCCTTGTCTTGGCGGTGCTTGAAGCCATGGCGGTGATTCCAGTCTATCTTGTTTAAATTAAAGATCTGAACCTCAATGTTTGATTTTCTTATATGCAGCTGGGAAATTAGCAGGTGAAAAAGGTTGGCCAAGAAAAGAAAGAAATGAGGCAGAACAGAGAGTATTGGAATTTTCTTTGAAGGGTGGTTTTCCCTCTCTGTTGTGCCATTGATTGTCCTCCATTATCAACTACCCAATAGCCCTTGAGAAAAGCAGAAGCAAACAGGATTTGAGTCATATATCCCATCATTCGTCTATGTTTGTGTGTGTTGTTTGTTCGGTGTGATGGAAGGTATGAAAAGAGGTAGTGATGATGATGTTCTCTATATCCGGCTAACTAATCAGGCATGGAGATGACCTGACCCGTATCTTGGCGTGACAATCCGGTATGGCCTGTGACTGAGACTTCTGTTTCTCACATGCAACCAGTGTTTGCAGCCATGGCGTGGCTGGCTTCTACTTTGCCTTGTCATAACACACATCTGAGCTCATCGGCTTGAAAGGAAAAAAAGAATATTTTCCATGATTTGGATGGGAGTGGCTTGCATTTGCTGCTACACCTGCTGAAAGAAATCATTGAATGCCATTTCACAGACAAATAAAGCTGCATATAGTTTGCATATGCTGCTATATCTGCTGAGTGAAATTAAGAGATGGCTCATCTCATGTTTTCTACTCTAGGTGAAGTATATTCCAATTGTTATAGCTCGTATTTATTTGATAGAAGGAAGTTTGGTAATGGTTGAATATCATGTCTGCTACTCTAGGTTTCTCGTCATACTTCTCAGCGTACTCATTGTGTCAAATGGTGGGTCAAGAAAAAGGATTTAAGTTCATATACTGATATATAGCATAAAGAATTTTCCCCTCAATTCTGATATAATGTTACAAAAAGCTTTTTCGTATATTTCCCTGAATTCTGAGGTTGCTCAAGGTGATTGATTGATCTTATTGTATGCAAAGGATATGTATATGTATATTTTTTTGTGAGTTAATGGTCAAAAACACACCTAAGTATCACGGTTTTTCGAGTTTCATACCTGAACTATCAGGTGTGCGAGTTTCCTATCTGAACTATCACCAAATGTTTATCAAAACACACTGAATGTTCACTTCTCCTACCTGAATGATGATATTTCAGGGTGATTGCCCATCTCTGCTTGCCAGTGATTTCTCTGTCTATGGAACAAACAGAAAAACTTCATACCAAACACACCCTTATACTCTTCTTGCTCTTCCTCTTTCTCCTCTTTGTGCTGCTACTGATGTAAAGGGGCTATGATGATTGATTGCTTCCTTTTTGGCTATGTTCGATCATGGCAATTGGAAAAATATCTGACCTGTATATTGGCAGGGCGACCTGGTTACGACTTTGAATAGCAAACTGGTATCTGCAGCCATGGCGGTGGCCCTCTTCTCTTTTGTTTTGTCCAAATACAGTAAATCTGAGCCCTCAATAACCAATTAACCATTACTACATCAACAACAACATACCCAGAAGTGGGGTTTAGGAAGAGTGGCGTGCATGTAATCTTACCCATCAATAACCCATTCGGGTCGGAAAACCCATTACGCGTTTGCGTTGAAATTTCAGCTCTGAAGAATCAGGCATCAGAGAAATTGGGAGTTTCTGTAAAAGGGTGGTTGCCCATCTCTGCTATGCCAGTGATATCTTCATTAATGGACCCAAAAAACCAACTGCCCTTTGAAATAAACAAGAAAAAACAAAACAACTTCATACCAAACACACCCCTATATTCTTCTTGCTCTTCCTCTTTCTCCTCTCTTTGTGCTGCTGATGTTGTAAAAGGGCTATGATGATTGATTGCTTCCTTTTTGGGCTATGTTCAATCTTGGCAATTGAGAAAATATCTGACCCGTATCTTGGCAGGGCGACCCAGTACGCCTTTGAATAGTAAACTGGTGTCTGCAGCCATGGCGGCGTCGCTCTTCGCTTTCGCTTTGTTCAAATACAGAAAATCTGAGCCCTCAATAATCCATTCGGGTCGGAAAACCCATTACAGGTTTGCATTGAAATTTCAGCTCTAAGGAATGAGGCATCGGAGAAATTGGGATATTCTTAAAAGGGCGGTTGCCCATCTCTGCTTTGCCAGTGATTTCGCCATTGATGACCATAAAAACTAACAGCCCTTTGAAATGAACAAAAAGGGGAAAAAAAGAAAACAAATTGAAAAAACTTCATCCAAGCACACCACTGTACTGTTCTTGCTCTTCATCTGTCGCTTTCTGCTGCTGATGATGATGATAATGTTGTAAAGGGGCTGTGATGACTGCTTGCTTCCTTTCTGGACTATATTCTATCATGGCATCGAGAAAAACCAACTCATATCTTGGCAGGGTGACCGGGTTACGACTTTAAATAGCAAACTGGTGTCTACAGCCATGGCGGCATTGCTTCTCTTTTGCTTTGTCCAAATACAGCAAATCTGAGCCGTCAATAGCCCTTTTCATGGTCTTGGATGGTGAATCTTCTCAGGTCGGGAAACCCATTATGGGTGTGTTTTGAATTTTGTTGAACTTGATTTCCCTACTCTTACTAGGAAAATCTCTTGTTTACTTTTGTGTGTTTACTGTGTTGGTGGAAGTTACTTAAAGAGGCAGTGATGATGATGTTTCTATATCTGGGCTACCCCTATCTTGGCGTGGAAACAGGGTATGGCCTGTGATTGAGACTTCTCTCTCCCATGCAACCCGTGTTTGCAGCCATTGCGTGGCTGGCTTCTCTTTTGCCTCATCATAAAACACATCTGAGCCCAAATTACTTGAAAAGAGCGAAAAACAGAATCTTTTCCGTTATTTAATTTTGGAATATGTTGAACCTGTGGTTTTCTGCTACAAGCTATAAATCATCTTGCAGTCCTAATGTATCTCTTCATATTTGTTCAGTATCAGCTGAACATAGCCTTGAAAGGATGAAGAATGAGGCATCATAGAGATTGGGATTTTCCTTAAAGGGTGGTTGCCCCTCTCTGCTATGCCAGTGATTTCCGTTGATAACCAAAACATATACAGCCCTTTGAAATATGCAAGAAAAACAATATATATAATTGTTATCCAAACATGCCCTTTTGGACTATGTTCAATCATTGCATTGAGATTATCAGACCCGTATATTGGCGGGGCAACCTGGTATGGCCTTTGTATAGCAAACTGGTGTCTGCAGCCATGGCGGCTTTCCTTCTCTTTTGCTTTGTCATAAAATACAGAAAATCTGAGCCCTCAATAAGCATTTCATTTCAGCTCCAAAAAAATTAGGCATAGGAGAAAATTTTGGGGATTTTTGAGGGTGTTTGACCTTCTCCGACTTGCCTATGATTTATTTGTCAAGCCAAACACCCTTCTACTGTGTGGGTATGTATGTACAACAACATACATAGTGTAATCCCACAAGTTGGGCGTGTATGTATGTATGCGTGTATATATATATGTTGATGGCAATCCTGTTCGGATGGTGGTTCTCATTGTATTGTATTGTTGTTTTGAAAAGCTATACAACAAAAATATGGAGAGGAAATTATAATGGGTCGATAAGGACCTCAATAGTCCCTTAAGTTCAGGGGTAGGTTTTTACTGGGGCTGTGATGATTGATTTTTCTAAGCTAGATGGCATCAGGATTTGATAGGCTGTATCTTGGCGCGGCACTCCATTTTTGGGATTTGCAGCCATGGCGGTGTTGAGATTTCCGTGCCCGAGATGTAATACAGATCTGAGCCTCAAAATCTTTGTTACTATCACATCTCTATTTGACCAATTTGTTGTGTTCCAGTTTTCAGCTGGCTTGTGGGCAGGACATGAGATTGGCCAATTTGCTGACGCCTATGCTTCTGAAATGGTGAGTTATAGTACGTTAATAATTGAGTTCATCAGAAACAATCTTGACGTTAGGCAAATCTTTCTTCAACTTGTTTGCTGACTACTTTTCTTTTGGCGCACATAATAACAAAGCATTATAAAGAGTTTGTTTACAGGTTGTGGCGTATGACTGCTCATTTAATTTTCTCCTTGGTATTTCCTTATCTAAGGGCTAATAACTTTATACACAATCATGTTAAGAATGTGTTTCAAATATTCTGATTAAATTTACATTGTTTAACTGCTTAAAGTTTTCATTTGCAAAATCATTGTCAAAATATTCTAACCTATCTCACATATCTTTTGTTAAAAATATTTACAGCACTAATTGCAGTATTATTGTGGCAAATAGTTCTTACTTAAGTCTACTCTAGGTTTGCACGTGGCAATTTAATTGCAGTAAATTTGCAGTGGATGACATTTAAATATAAATCATATCTGTACATATTATAGTCAAAAACATTCATCATATTTTATTACATGAAAAATATATAGTCATTTCAATTGTGGCATGTCACCGCCAACAATAGCATGGTACATTGTTGGCAGACGAACTGAACAAGAAACTAGATATTAGTATACTGGATAAATACAAGCTTTTTAGTCCGCAGAAGTAACAATGAAGATTGAACTTAGGACGGCGGTTGACCCTTCTGTTTGACCAATGATTTCTCAATTAACAGAACTGACAGAGGCAAATATCTGACGCCCTTTCCATCCAAAACTTCCACAATTTCTTGAAATCAATGGAAGAGTAACCACTTCCTGTAAGAGGCAGTTATGATGCTTGGTCATTGGGGCATTTGCGCAAATGACCTTTTCTAAGGCCACTATTTAAATTTTGTCCTCATTTCCATCTGGGCATTGAGACATCCCGATCCATATCTTGGCTTGGCAAACACTGAATGGTCTGTGATTTGAGGCTTCTCTTTCACATGCAACCGGTTCTATTGCAGCCATGGTGTGGTCGTCTTCTCTTTGCCCCATCAGAAACTGAGATCTGAGCCTCATTTTCTAAATTTCCTTTTGATGACCCGAGAATTGAACATGAGGCCTTCTTTAATGGAAACATATTTTGCCTCGTCCCAAAGAGAAGTTGGGATTTTCCCTTCTCTTGATGTGGTAAGTCCGGAATTCTTTGCACAAGAGATAATAACACCCTTTTTATGCAACTACCACCACATCGTTTCTGCTCAAAGAATGAGGCTTTGGGGATGATTCTCAGAGTGGATGACATCTTCGACATGCCAATGGTTTCTTTTTTGCTCTGAACCAGGCAAACTTTTTTGTATGCATGTTTCTGCATATGCATATATGTGGATTTGTGCTTATGTTTCAGTTGTCTTAATTTGTTCTCAGTGGCTGTGTTCCAAAGCAATGGACTCGCAAAGGGGAAACAACTGGGCTGTGATTTATTACCCGTATCTTGGCATGGCAACTTGAATTTCTGTGATTTGCAACCATGGCGTGTTTCCAGAAATTTCAGTGCTCCAGATACAATCTGAGCCTCCAGTTGAAAGTAAAGCATTAAGATAGTAAGAGTAGTTCTTGGACCCTCAGTCTGATTTATGAGTTTAATCCAAAGTATCCTAATAGCTTGCAAAATAATGCAATTATTTTCTCAAAGTGGCAGTGATGATATTTGCTTATCTGGGCTTCGGAAATAAAGACAATCGGACACTTATGTTGGCTTGGCAAACCCCAGTTTCTATGTGATTTAAGGCTTCTCTTTCACATGCAACTGGTACTTTTGCAGCCACAGTGTGGTCTCATTCTTTTTTCCCCATTAATAGGTTAGATCTGAGCCTCAAAATTGCAAGTAGTCCTGGACATTTGCCTGGTGGAAAATAAGCCCATTTCACTTATTTTGGAAGCCAGCTCAATGAGGCATCAATGAGAAACACGCACTATTTATTTATTTATTTATTTATTTGTTCATTCAGTCAGTTTGCTGCATGGCTGAGTGAACACCTAAACATCGAGAATCATACTAGAAAAAGGTGAAATTGTTGTGGTTCTTGGTAAACAGAAGCTACAAGTTGAGCACAGCCTAGAAAGGAAGAAGAATTGGGCATCAGAGAAATTGGGATTTTCTATGATGATTGATTGCTTCCTTTCTGGGCTATGTCCAATCCTGGCAATTGAGAAAATGTCCAACTCGTATCTTGGCATGGCGACCCAATATGGCTTTGAACAGCAAACTGGTGTCTGCAGCCATGGCGGTGTCACTCTTCTCTTTTGCTTTGTTCAAATATTACAAATCTGAGCCCTCAATAATCCATTCGGGTCCGAAAACCCATTAGGTGTTTGCATTGAAATTTCAGCTGTGAAAAATGAGGCATCGGAGAAATTGGGATTTTCCGCGAAGGGTGGTTGCCCATCTCTGCTTTGCCAGTGATTTTACCATTGGTAACCCAAAAAACCAACAGCCCTTTGAAATAAACAAAAAAAAAAAATTGAAAAAACTTCATCCAAACACACCCTTGTATACTTCTTGCTCTTCCACTGTCTCTATGTGCTGCTGCTACTATTGGGGTCATTTGCACTTTTGTCCCTATTTTGTGCTGGCCTTTAATTTTTGCTCCTCGTAACAAACTCTGGATAGACATAAGTTCAATTTTCTAGGGGCAAAAATTCAAGATCAGCTCATTGGAAGCCTTGAAGCGTGCAATTAAGTTCTACTATTGCTGTTAATGGGCTGTGATGATTGCTTGCTTCCTTTTTGGTTATGTTCAATCGTGGCTTATAGAGAATACCTGACCCGTATATTGGCAGGGCGACCCGGTACGGCTTTGAATAGCAAACTGGTGTCTGCAGCCATGGCGGCGTCACTCTTCTCTTTTGCTTTGTTCAAATATTACAAATCTTAGCCCTCAATAATCCATTCGGGTCGGAAGACTCATTACAGGTTTGCATTGAAATTTCAGCTCTGAAGAATGAGGCATCGGAGAAATTGGGATTTTCTGCAAAGGGTGGTTGCCCATCTCTGCTTTGCCAGTGATCTATCCATTGGTTGACCAAAAAATCCAACAGCCCTTTGAAAGAAACAAAAAGCAAAGAAATTGACAAAACTTCATCCCAAGACACTCCTTATATTCTTCTTGCTCTTTCTCTGTCTCTTTCTGCTGCTGCTGCTACTATTGCTGTAAATGGGCTGTGATTGCTTGGTTCTCTTTTGCTGTGTTACAAATACACCAAATCTGAGCCTCAATGACCTGTTTCATGGTCTTCGCTAGTGAGTCCATTACTGAAGGTGATAAGACCAAAGAGTTAACCCAAATACGGATAAGTTTACCCCAGAAAGAAAGAAATGAGGCAAAACAGATTTTCTTCAAAGAGTGGTTGCCCCTCTCCACTCTGCCATTGATTTTCCTCCATAATCAAACAACCAACAGCCGTTTGTTTCATGAGAAAAGCAGAAATTGTAAATGCAAAATGGATTTAACTTATATAGTGTTTTCTTGTGTGTGTGTGTGTGTGTGTGATGTGTTAATGGAAGGACACAAAGAGGCAGTGATGATGATGTTTCTATATCTGGGCTAACCAAGTGGGGCACGGAGATGACCTGACCTGTATCTTGGCGTGGCAACACGGTATGGCCTGTGATTGAGACTTCTCTCTCCCATGCAACCGGTGTTTGCAGCCATGGCGTGGCTGGCTTCTCTTTTGCCCTATATAAAACAAATCTGAGCCCCATTTGCTTGAAAAGAGAGAAAAAAAATAGGATCTTTTCTGTGATCTAATTTTGGAATATGTTGAACCTGCAAGTTTCTGCTACAAGCTATAAATCATCTTGCAGTCCTAATGTTCACCATATTTGTTCAGTATCAGCTGAACATAGCCTTGAGAGGATGAAGAATGAGGCTTCATAGAGATTGGGATTTTCTGTAGAGGGTGGTTGGCCCTCTCTGCTATGTCAGTGATTTCTATTGATAACCAAAAAATCAACAGCCCTTTGAAATAAACAAGAAAAATAAATAAATAGATAAATAAATAAATAAAACTGTCATCCAAGCATGCCCTTTTGGACTATGCTCATTCATTGCTTTGAGATTATCGGACCTGTATCTAGGCAGGGCGACCTGGTATGGCTTTTGTATAGAAAACTGGTGTCTGCAGCCATGGCAGCGTCCCTTCTCTTTTTCTTTGCCATAAAATACAGAAAATCTGAGCCCTCAATAAGCATTTCATTTTGGCTCTAAAGAAATGAGGCATAGGAGAAAATTTGGGAATCTCTGGGGTGTTTGACCTTCTCCGATTTGCCAATGATTTATGTGTCAAGCCAAACACCGTGTGTGGATGTATGTATGTATGTGTGTGTATATATGTTGATGATCCTGTTTGGATGGTTGTTCTCATTGTATTGTGTTGTTGCTTTGAAAATCGATACCACAAGTATGGAGAAGAAATCATAATGGGGTGATAAAAAAGACCTCAATGCTCCCTTAAGTTCGGAGGTAGGTCTTTATTGGGGCTGTGATGATTGTTTTTCCTGAGCTAGATGGAATCAGAATTTGATAGGCCGTGTCTTGGCGGGGCAATCCCATTTCAGGATTTGCAGCCATGGTGGTGTTGAAAGTTCAATGCGCAAGATGGAATGCAGAACTACAGATCTGAGCCTCAAATTCTTTGTTATTATCATCTCTATTTAGCCAGTTTGTTTGTTTCAATTTTCAGCTTGCTTTCTGTTTAAGATGGGTATATGGTGGGCTAATCTTTTGTTTCTCAGTACTTAATGGTCAACTTCTGCAATGAAATGTTTTTTGGGGTGGTTTATTCACATTTGGTCCTTGCAGAATTTGGTTACTTCTATTTGAGTAGGGTAAGTGGTGAAGCATGAGAATTTGTGCTCTTGATATGGAAACCAAAATGAATATTGGAAAATAATTAGATAGATTAATTGCTTTCCTATGTTAGGTAAAGGGAAGGCTATAGTTGGGAACTTGTCTAAATTGCAAAAATAAGGTGCAGAAATATGTGCCTTTTTTTGTAATATCTTTTTATTTTAGCATGTTTACAAGATAAAGGAGATTCAGCCCAGAATGAAAAATGAGGCAGGCTAGAAGTAACTTATTCTCGGAGAGGCTAGAAGTAACTTATTCTCAGAGATTAGTTGTTCCTTAAGATTATTATGTGGAAAGACTTCTCTTATTCTAGTCTAGTGTGAGTTTTTTATTTTTTTTCCATTTTGGTGTAATTTTGTACTTTGTTTTACAGATAAATGATTCCTGGTAATTACTAATTCACATAAGTATCCATCCTTATTCTGTATGATGGTTAGCAGGCAAAGACCAAGATTCCGCATGGTTACTATCCACGGGAAAATATGCAGCGCAGCATATGTAAGAAAATGGAAAAAATAGTGTTTATCTCGGTTCTAATTGAATCAAACATTGGAGTTGAAATGTTGATATGTTGTTGGTGAAAGTCAAATTGCTACCTAAGTTACAAATCCAGGCCTTCCAATTTGCAGGCGTCTATGCTTCCAAAATGGTGAGTTATAGTATGTTAATGGTATTGTATCAATTTGCCTAAAACACATTGTGTTGCAGGTCTGTTCAATCGAGTTCTAATATAGTTCTATTAAGACAGTTTCTTTTTTAAAATGTTAATAATGAGTTCCATTAAAGCAACCCTTTCATCAGAAACAATCTTGATGTTCAATATCTATCTTCAATTTGTTTGCTGACTTTTGTTTTGGCAGATAATACGAAACGTTATAAAGCCTTTTTGTTTACAAAGTGTGGAGTGTACGCCTCATCTCATTTTCTCCTTGATATATGCTTATTTAAGGACTAATTACTATATGTACTATCATGTTAAAATGTGTTTCAAATATTCTGAATTTCAATTTAACTGCTTAAAGTTTTCATTACAGATGTGTTGCAATATTGTTGTCAAAATATTTAATTATATTTCAAAGATCTTTTGTTAAAATTATTTACCGCACTAATTTCAGTAGTATTGTTTTGTGCTTAATTCTACTGTAGGTGACCGGCAATTTGGCGATCGGCAAGTGTATTGCAGTAAATTCACAGTAAGTAAGATTTAGATATAAATCATTTCTGTATATATTAAAGTTAAAGATATCCACCATATATTATTACCTGAAAAGTATATAAAATCATCTCAATTGTTGCATGTCACCCCAAATAATATTGTACATTTCTGCCAGACGGACTAAAAGAGAAGCTAGATATTAGTACATTGTATAACTACAAGCTTTTTCGTCTACAGAAGTAACAATGGAGGTTGAGCTCAGAAGGTAAATGAGGCCAACAGGGGTAAGAGGGACTTCTAGGAGGGCGGTTATCCCCTCTGTTTGGCCTATGATTTCTCAATTAACAAAACTAACAGCCCTCTTATTCTTCCTTTCCACGAAGAAACCAAGAAAGCAAATATCTGGCGCCTTCGCCGTCTGGCGTTACTGGATTCTTTAGTCCAAACTTTCCACAATTTCTTGAAATCTATGGAAGAGTAAACTTTTTCTGAAAGAGGCCATGATGATACTTTTATCGGCATTTGCAAAAATGACCTTTTTGGGGGCACTATTTAAATTCCGTCCTCATTTCCATTTGGGCATGGAGGCATCCCAACCCGTAGCTTGGCTTGGCAAACACCAGCATGGGCTGTGATTTGAGGCTTCTCTTTCACATGCAATCGGTTCTTTTGCAGCCATGGCGTGGTCGCCTTCTCTTTGCCCCAATAGAAAATTGAGATCTGAGCCTTATTTTCCAAATTTCCTTCAGGACAACCGGGGAATCGAACACGAGACCTTCTTTGACAGAAAGAGATCAATAACACCCTTTTTATGCAACCATTGATTTGTTTTCAATGGAAAGTTACTCTCTGGAATTGGGATTCTTCTGTTTTATGTGTTAGGTTGACGTGATAACCAACTACACCACCATAACCGTTTCAACTCAAAGAATGAGGCGTTGGCGAGTGACTCAGTGTGGATGACCATCTTCCACATGCCGATGATTTCCTTTGTGCTCTAAACCAGACAACCCTTTTTGTATGCATGTTTCTGCATGTGTACATGTGGATTTGTGCTTAATGTTTCAGTCATCTTAATCTTGTCCTCACTGGCTGTGTTCCAAAGCAATGAACTCGAAAAGGGAAAAAATTGAGCTGTGGTGATAATGCTTGCTGAGCTATTTAAAATTGTGCATTCAATTTTTCAGGTCTTAAATTTTTCCTCACTGGCTGTATTTCAATGCGGTGCAAACAAAGTAACACGTCCATTAGACCAAAAAGGGGAAATAATGGGGCTATGATGATAATGCTTGCTGAACTAATTGAGCCGGGCATTGGAGTATTGTGGCCGGTGCCTTGGGCGGGCAACCTGAATGTCTTGGGATATGCAGCCATGGCCGGTGCAAAGAACTCAATGCCCCACATAATCTGAGCCTCCGGTTTGCAGAAGCCTTTGCTTCATTTCCCCATTATCAATGAGGCCAACAAGGGACCCTCTTGCTCTTGGCACATAATTTCTCCATTACCAACACCAGCAGTCCTCTTTCTTTTCTTTTCACCTCAGAAAACAAAGAAAGCATAGCATTTAACAGCAGCAGTATTACTTGAATCTCATTCTGATTTATGAGCTCGGTCCAAAGTACCCTAATTTTCTCGAAACTATGCAACCATTTTCTCAATTAAGCAGTGATGATATTTGCTTATCTGTGCTAACAATGATTATTTGGGTATGGAGACGAGTAGATCTGTATGTTGGCTTGGCAAAAACGTGTGATGGTATGTGATTTGAGACTTCTCTATCACATGCAAGTGGTTCTTTTGCAGCCATGGCGTAGTCTCGTTCTCTCTTTACCCCATTAGTAACCCAACTCTGAGCCTCAAAATCACAAGCAGTCATTCTGGACATTGTTTGATGGAAAAATCATTTCTTTGAAAGCAAGATCATAAATGAGACATTATCAATGAGAAATGGTAATTATTTATTTGTTCATTCATTTGGTTTTGTGGTAATTCCGAGATGTGAAATCTTGCTTGAAGGAATTAACAGTGGCTAGCTCTTTCTGTAACTCTAGCTTCAGAAGATGCACATTATTGTTGATTTTGTTGCTGCTACTGGTCCTCATCTTGCTGCTGCTGTGTGGCTGCATTAACACATACACAGCGTGAATCATGCACGAAACAACGAAAAAAAGTGAAAATTTGAGACAGTGATGATATGGTTTTTGACAAATAACAATATTGGTTTTGCACTGTTGAGATGATATGACTCAACCTGTTCTAGGTTGCAGCCATGGCATTTCTGAGAAACTTAATTACCTGATCATAGAGAAATCTGTGTCTCATATTATACTAGTAACTCACAGTTCCCTCTCTTTGTTATTTTTTTCCCCTTATTTCAAGATTGAAAGCAGTTGATGCTTTTCTTTTTCACATATTTCTTGTGTATTTTGTTTATTTTTCTGAATTACAGTGATTTTGCATAAGTATATCTGACTGAACTTCATGTAAAATGTCTGAAAGTTAGGATTTGCCATGATTAATTTCTGGCATTGGGTATCTAAAGTTATGTATAAAAATTTATGAACTTAGGAACACGATTCACGTGCCAGATGCAATATTCTTTTTCCTTCTCGTGAACAGAATCCCTCTCCTTTATTAAATCTGGGGTCTCCGTCTCTAGACGACTTCAGGACCTCTTGTTGCCGCGCATCGAACCATATAACTACCATTAGGGGAGGGTATAAATCATCGAAAATTAAATTATCAAATCATAACGGGATTTATCATATTTAAGATTCATTATTAGTTTAGATCGAATTTTAAAAAATTGATATTTGGTATTTACTAAATTATTAAAACTGAATTTTGAAGCAGATTGATTAGGTTGGCTACTTTAAATAGCGTAGTGTTCTTGGATTTTTTTATTTAAGCATATGTTTTTTGTGGGTTTAAATATTGTTATTCTTGCCTTTCTATATAATTTCTCTAAAAAGTAATATATCAAATATTGGACAAAATTAGAAACATAACTTGTAAAAGATTATCCTTTTTTTACACGTAATTATCAACTTACATGGAAATTTAATTTATCGAATCAAACTTTAAATTGATTTGTATTAGCTACTTTTGGTTATGAAGTTATTAAAATTGGTTCCGAGAAGCAATGTCACTTAATCATTATCAAAGAGAGATCTCACTTGTTCTATTAGGAATCAACTATGTTAATATCTTTATGCGCATTCCAAGCTGGAAGTATCATTTGTACAAATAAGAATCCGAATTTTCAAAATACAGAATACTCACCCACCACCTCTATCAACGCAAACACAATTGTTTCTGGTATAGCCTCGGCGGCTTACATAGACAACATAAAGAACATTTTATGTTTTTGTACTTCTTGTTGGTTTCAGAGGAATGAACAAAGCAAAAAGCTCAGAAGGGAGAGAATGAGGCTAACAGAGAGTTCAAGGATTTTTCATTGAAAGGGTGGTTGCCTCTCTCTGTATTCAGTCAATGATTTCTCAAAACAATCCCAACAACCCTTTCTTTTGAGAAATTGCATGAATGCCCTTTTTTTTCTTGGAACTGTTATTTTATGCTTCCGCCAGAGGATTTCAGTGTTGCCGGTGGAAGTGGTGGTGACTACTGACTAGTATAATCAATCGACGGCTTCACAAAGAGGCGATGATGATCTCTTTTCATTCCCTTCTGAGCTTTTTAATCGGGCAATTGAGATGATCCGACCCGTATCTTGGCGGGGCATGCCCTCCATATTTTTTATGGTGGGTTGTTGCAGCCATGGCGTCGCCGGACTCTCTTTTTTGCCTGAGCTTTGTAACAGATCTGAGCCTCAATTTTCTCTAAGCTGTTTCTGGAAATGGATATATAGTTTCTTTTGTTTTCAATTTCGAATTCATAAGTTCGATCTCTTTTACCGACGAAATCCACAGCTGCTGAACTTGCTCTGGTCGATTATCTTACTGGTGAACTCCTCTTCCGGTCTACTTTCCGGTGAGAAAAACCCTAATCCCTCTTCTTCTTTTTTCCAATGATTTGCAATGGTGGAATCTGAATAGTGGATTCAATTCGACCCGATCTAGATCCGAGATGGGCTTTTCAAGTAAGCCCAACTGATTAGGGCACAGGGCACAATATAAGAGGCAGTGTTAACACGAAAATAGCACAAATCTCATTAGTTTAAGTATGAGGCGGCGGTGAATAGCAGAGAGATGTTGGGAGTTTCAATGGGTGGTTTTGCCCCTCTCTGTCATTCTCCGCCGCCGATGATCACTCAATTGATCGCAAAAACAACCACCCTTTTGATGAAATGACATGTCACCAGACCTTCCTCTGTTTCTTTTGGTTTTAAATCTCTGTCTCAAATTATCAGGCTATGAAGAATTGAAAGATTTTGTCTTCTTTGAAAGATGAATCAGACATATATTTCCATTGAGCTGTAAAAAACTGTATCTTGGCGTGGCAGCTCAGATGGGTCTGTGAGAAGTGGAGGAGAAATTTCCATTTTTGGTGTTTCTTTTCTGTTTCATTAGGCTAAATGATGCTTGCAGCCATGGTGGCTTTTCTTAATGCTTTTTGGTTTTGTCTGAGAAAAGGCGAATCTGAGCCTAATCTCATTAGTTCAAGTCTGAGGCTGCGGTGAAAGCAGAGAGCTGAAGGGAGTTTAAATGGGTGGTTTTGCCCCTCTTTGTCATTCTCCGCGGCCAATGATTACTCAATTGTTTGCAAAAACCACCCTTTTGGTAGTATGTCACCAGACCTCCCTCTGTTTCTGTTTGTTACTCTCTCCGTCCTAATTTATTAGGCTATGAAGAATTGAAAGATTTTGTCTTCTTTTGGAAGATGAATCAGACATATATCTCCATTGAGCTGGAAAAAAACTGTATATTGGCGGGGCAGCTCAGATGGGTCTGTGAGTAGAGGAGAGTGCTCCATTTTGGTCTTTCTTTTCTGTCTCATAAACCTAATTGATGCTTGCAGCCATTGAGATATTTTTTAAAGCTTTTGGTTGTCTGAGAAAAGGCGAATCTGAGCCTACTCCAACAACAACATATGTACTCACTATAATTTGAGCCTATGCCATTTCCTTGATTTCATTTTTCATTAAAAGAATCAGGCTTTTGTGATTCAGGGAATGAAGGAATTCCTTAGTGTAGTTCCTCTTTTCAATGGGTGTTTGATAGCCTATTGAGTTCTTTTACTCTCAAATTCTCGGAGAAAAATAGGAGTTCCTAAGGGTACTTCTTCTATATGGTTGTGCCTAAAAATGTTTTCTTTTGACTAGAATTCTAGGAATGTGAATGTGAACGTCTATTTTTGAGTTTCATTTCTGATAAATATGTTCCTTTTTTTTATACTTCAATTATAATGAATAGGAAAGGTCACTCTGAGATGAGTGTGTCTTAATGTTTCCCTTATTTTCTCTGTTTTTGAACTCTGTGCCCAAATGTGTTTCCCTTTGCCTAGAAATCAATGCATTTGAGTGCTAGCATCTATTTTTGAATTACTTTGTTGCTGAAACGGTTAGTTTTCCTTATTGGTGATCCGTAATTTTTTTGTCAACCTGATCTGTAGGTTGAACTGTAATTTGATTACTCAACTTTGAAATTAATGTGATACAACTGCATCAATTTATGCAGGAGTGCTGCAGGTTGTGTTGTTCCAATACAAGCCAAAGTAATAGTCCTTCAGATTTATTCGATGCTAGTTGGGTTTTTTTTGGCACACTAGTTATTGACCTAAATAAGAAGTCATACTTCTTAGTCTTATCCTTCAACTGAATTTATTTACTCTGTGCAGTGTGCATGAAGGAATTCATCCTAAATGATGAGTAATTCAAGTAAGCCATGGATTAACTTCCAAATGAAGCTTTTTGTCATAGTTACTCTGATAGATGACCTCTATTAGCACTATATTATCATCACCACTACTTATCTAAAGAATTTGTTTTACTAGGTGGTACTATGTATTATCTTAGGGGTTATTTTTCACACTTGTTATTGACCTAAATTAGAAGTCGTACTTCTTAGTCTTCTCCTTCAATTGAATTTGTTTATTTGTGCATGAAGGAATTCATCCTAAATGATGAGTAATTCAAGTAAGCCATGGATTAACATCCAAATGAAGCTTTTTGTCATAGTTACTCTGATAGATGACCGCTACTAGCACTATGTTGTCGCAACTACTTATCTAAAGAAGTTGTTTCACTAGGTGATTTTATGCTTCATTTAGTCTGGTTCTTGTTTCTGCTATGTATTATCTTTAGGGGGGTTCTCTTTCATACTTCTCCTGTTCTCCTTTAATTGAATTTGTTTACTCTGTGCATGAAGAAATTCATCCTAAATGATGAGTAATTCAATAAAGCCATGGATTAACATCCAGATGAAGCTTTTTGTCATAGTTACACTGATAAATGAGACTTCTATTAGCTCCATGTTATCACCACCACTTGTCTAAATAAGTTGTGTGTATTTTATGCTTTCTGTTATCTTCTTGCTGCTGCTATATATTATCCTATAGATGTTTTGCTAAACTGCTTGTTGCTGATCCTTGGATTTAAGCATGCATTTTTCCTCCCAACATTTGCCAATAGGCATGGTTTTCTAGTTGAAAGGGTCTTAACATTATTTAAGTATGAGAACATTTGCATCTTAAATGCAAAAAAGAATTTGACACAAGGCAACTTTGCCGAGGGGTTCTGTATTTGTTGATCCCCTCTTTTTCCCTGTTGCCAATATTATAATATGACAAGCTTGGAACAATTTTAGTTGATGAACTAATTAATATGGTTCTGACTTCAGCTGATTCTATGCTTGACTACATTCTCCATTTCTCTTTTGATTGGACAATTTGTTTACTTCTGCATTCGTTTAGCTTATATTTCAAAAAATTCTCTTTTGGTTGTTTTAACCTCTTGCTCAGTCCAACACATTCCTTTTGCAATCCCTGTTTTCAAGAGTATTATGTATTTCCCCCCTCCTCTCCCCTCCCTCCCTGTTTTCTCCTTGTTTTCAAGATTGTCAAGATAATTGCGGTTTTCTTTTCACACTTTTTTTGGTTGTCATATTGCTACTGTTTTTATGAATGTGCAGCATCTCAAGACTTTAGTCTACCAACCATTGTGTGTTACGTGCATGTTACAAGTTTGAATTATTGCTTTGATCTAGGAATAAGAATGCAACCATTGATGTGTTAGGCCACATGTCAGAGAGTTTGAATTATCCCTTTGGTCCTGGACATATCACGAGTTTGAATTATGGCTTTGGTCTAGGGATAAGAACGCAACAATTAATGCGTCAGGCGCATGTCACGGAGTTCGAGTTCGAATTATGGCTGTCTGCTGATGTGTTAAATGTATGTTGGTTAGACATGAAGCTGATAAAATTTTAGTCATTATATCCATAGCCTTGCTCTTTTTTTTTGGTAAAATCTTATTTTGTTTTGCTTCACCTGATTGACTCGACTCTTTTCCCTGCCCTCGGTCTCAACAAATTATATATTTTTGTGTTAATTTTCTCTTCCTCAATATTATAGACACGCTATAATATTTTTTTCGTTTACAATATAATATATCTCATTCACTTCTCATTTATTTCTTATCTATACAATACAATTTTATTTATACAACACATTTTATATAGATGTAAGATTTTTTCCACGGGTAAATGTCAAGAGAGTAGATAGGAATTTGAGATGTAGTGGGTAATGGTAGTCGAGGAGAATATTTTATATAATGGTTACATGAGTTATAAAGAATAATGATGCTATTTTCTCCTCTTTTTGTTCACTACTATACCATGCACTTTAATATTATGATTTTATTTTAATCTTAAACGCAAAGAATATTTAGAATAATCTTCATACTTGAACGTCCTTAAATATAACTTCAAAAGTAAAAAATGAATTGAAAAAAAGGTTATAAGCTAAATTATTTTGTATTAGAATTAAATTAAAATTTAAAATCTTACAAAGATTATATCGCTATTATTGTATATATAAGTTGAAGGATATTTCACTAAATTTAATCAAAAACAAAGCTTATTAGTACTTTTTTATCAAACACTTTAATTATTTATTATTAGTTTCAAGACTTTTATTCAAACACGTAATTTATTTTTTTATTAAATCAGCTTCAGCACTTATAAATGTTTATTGGCGCTTAATCCTTATCAACTACTTTAAATCAGTTAGGTCAAACGGGCTCTATTTTTTTCTCAGATTGAACTTAGGGTTTCAATGCTTTTCTCTATTTTCACTCTTCTTTAGCCTTTCAATTTTAAAATTCGATCTCTATTTAGGTGAGTTTCTCAATTTTATTTTGTTCTTCTCTTCTTCTTCAACAATCTTTGCATTGTCAATTTTATATGGATATTCTTTGGCATTAAAAATCAAAATGACTTGTTATTTTTGAAAATATTACTCTTTTTAGCTTTTTTAAAAATTTTTGAAAATACCTTTTATTTTTATACTATAAATAAACAGTACTTAATTTCTTTACTACAAACTTGAGTAAATACAAAAATTCTCTAAAATAAATATTTCTAGGGACTAGAATCATCCACTCTCACAAACTTATTTTTAAACTCCAAATACTATTTTTTTTCCAGCTTCAATTAAATTCTTTCTAGAGATTTAAGGGTAGGACATGTCAATTAAGTCTCATGTTAAATTTACAATTTACTTTTAAATATTTATATCTCAAATTTGATATTTATTTTGTTTTACTAGAAATATGGAATAAATTAGTTCTAAAATTATAATCAGAATAACTTTGCAGTGAACCAAACATTCCCTCTATCCTTAATAGATGAAATCCCGGCTTTAGGAGAAAATTATTGTAAGTAGCTCTACCTATATAACGAGGCTTTGTAACGCGCAATTTCAATTAGTTGGAGCCAAAGTTTTAATACAAGCACTAGCTCTATGTATAGAGAAGATTCTTATAGTAGCTTTACCCCTATAGTGCTTTGTAACGTTCAATCTCAATTAGTCGGAGTCAAAGCTTTAATACAAGTACTAGCTCTGTGTACGGTGAAAATTCTTATTAGTAGCTCTACCTTTATGTGGGGCTTTGTGCACTCTCAATTAGAAACCGAAGCTTTAATGGCATTACTAGCTCTATGTATGGAGAAAATTCTTATCAGTAGCTCTACTTTTATATGGGGCTTTGTAACGCGCTCTCAATTAGTCGGATGTCAAAGCTTTAATGCAAGTACTAGCTCGGTGTATGGAGAAAATTCTTATGAGTAGCTCAATCTCTATAATGGGGCTTTGTAACACGCAATCTCAATTAGTTGGAGTCGAAGCTTTAATGTAAGTACTAACTATGTGTACGGAGAAAATTTTTATCAGTAGCTTTACCTTTGTGTGGGGCTTTGTAACGTGCACTCTCAATTAGTCGGAGTTAAAGCTTTAATGCAAGTACTAGCTCTGCGTATGGAGAAAATTCTTGTGAGTAGCTCAATCTCTTGTAACACGCAATCTCAATTAGTCGGAGTCGAAGCTTTAATGCAAGTACTAGCTCTGTTTACGGAGAAATATTCTTATCAGTAGCTCTACCTTGTAATGGAGCTTTATAACGTGCAATCTCAATTAAATGAAATCGAAGCTGCGAGTACTGAACACCGAACCGAAAACCAAAAAAAAAAAAAAAACCCAAATATAGCTTATATGACTGTCCCTGTTAGTACTATATAAGCAAAGACAGACCTTTATAGGGAAATGAAGAAAGCAAAAAAGCTCAGAAGGGAAAGAATGAGGCTAACAGAGAGTTTGAGGATTTTTCATTGAAAGGGTGGTTGCCTCTCTCTGCATTTCAGCCAATGATTTCTCCATTACTGTAAGGAAAAACCCAACAACCCTTTTATCAATTTTAAACAGAGGGAATATATAATTAACAGCTCGTTTGGATTGTTGTTCCATGTTGTTTCAAAGGGTTTTCATGCCCTTCGACTCTTTTTTTTTCTTTTCTTTTTTTTCAATGCTTCCGCCGGAGCATTGAATGTTGCCGGTGGAGCTGGTGGATGCTGTGCTGGTGAGTATAACCGGTGGCTTTAATGAGGCGATGATGATTTTTGTCAATTTTTAGTTCCCTTCTGAGCTGGTTAATTGTGCATTTGAGGTTATCCAACTCGTATCTTGGCGGGGCATGCTACCGGATTTTTCTGGTGGTTTTTGCAGCCATGGCGTTGTTGGACTCTCTTTTAGCCTTTGCTTAACATAGATCTGAGCCTCACTTTCTCTATATCAACTGGGAAAACATTATTTAGAGTTCGTTTGGTATTGGAGACAAGTTATGTACGTGCTGCCGAGTATAATTGACGGCTTGAAAGAGGGCGATGACCTTAATAGCTGATTAATTGGGTATTCGAGGTTATCTGACCTGTATCTTGGCGGGGCATTCTCCCAGATTTTCTGGTAGTTTTTGCAGCCATGGCGTGGTTGGACTCTCTTTTTGCCGGAGCTTAACACAGATCTGAGCCAAAAAATGTTTAGGGTGTGTTTGGTATGAAGGAAAATGTTTTACAAGGAGAGTTGAGAAACAAAAAGAGAAGCTCAGGAGGGAAAGAATGAGGCTACAGAGAGTTGAGGATTTTTCATTGAAAGGGTGGTTGCCTCTTTCTGCATTCAGCCAATGATTTCTTCATTACTGTAAGAAACGCAACAGCCCTTCTATCAATTTTAAACGGAGGGAGTATACTATAAACGTTTGGATTGCTGTTACATATTGTTTCAAAGGGATTTTATGCCCTTCAACTCTTTTTTTTTTCTTTTCTATTTTTTAATGCTTCCGCCGGAGCATTGAATGTTGCCGGCGGAGCTGATGGATGCTGTGCCGGTGAGTATAATTGGTGACTTTAATGAGGCTATGATGATATTTGTCAATTTTTATTCCCTTCTGAGTGATTAATCAGGCATTTGAGGTTATCCGACCTGTATCTTGGCGGGGCATGCCACCAGATTTTCTGGTGGTTTTTGCAGCCATGGCGTTGTTGGACTCTCTTTTTGCCTGAGCTTAAAACAGATCTGAGCCTCAATCTACCGGTCTCTTCCTCAATTTTAACTGAGGGTGTATTATTAACAGCTTCAGTGTAGAAGGAAAAGAATGAGGCTAAAAGGGAGTTGAGGATTTTCATTGGAAGGGTGGTTTGCCTCTCTCTGCATTCGGCCAATGATTTCTCCTTTAATCTAAGAACCCGAAACAACCCTTTTATCAATCTTAACGAGCAGCCTTGTTTGGATGGTTGGTTATATATTGTTTCAAGAGTGAAGGGTCAAAAACACACCTAAATATCCAGTTTTCTTTAGGTGTTTACTTTTCCTACTTGAACTATCGCCAAATGTTTATCAGAACACTCATCAACTATCAATTGGCCACTTTTCCTACCTGAATTATCACCCTCGTGTGTGTTTTTCACCCTTCACTCTTGTTTCAAATGGTTTCTATACCCTTCCATGCTATTGCTCATACACAATGCATTCTCTTTTCTCTAATGCGTCTGCCGGAGCATTGAGTGCTGCTGGTGGGGGTTGTGGAAGCGTTTGCTGGTGAGTATAATCGTGCTTGAAAGAGGCGATGATGATTTTTGCTAATTTTTATTCCCTTATGAGCTGATTAATCGTGCATTTGAGGTTTGCAACCCGTATCTTGGCGGGGCATGCTTCCAGATTTTCTGTTGGTTTTTGCAGCCATGGCGTGGTTGCACTCTCTTGTTGCTCGACCTAACACAGATCTGAGCCTCACTTTCTCTGTATCAATTGGGAAAATATTATTATTGTTCCTTTGGTATTGGAGAAGAGTTATGTTGGTGCTACTGAGTATAATTGTCGGCTTGAAAGAGGGCAGTTATTTTTGTCAAATTTTTATACCATTCTGAGCTAATTAATTGGGCATTCGAGGTTATCTGACCCGTATCTTGGCGGCTCATGCTCCCAGATTTTCTGGTGGTTTTTGCAGCCATGGCGTGGTTGGACTCTCTTTTTGCCTGAGCTTAACACTGATCTGAGTCCCAAGTTTTCTCTATTCAGCTTGGATTTTTTTAAATATTTAGGGTGTGTTTGGTGGGAAGGAAAATATTTTCCACAGTGAGTTGAGAAGCAAAAAACTCAGAAGGAAAAGAATGAGGCTAAGTGAGTTGAGTATATTTCATCGAAAAGGTGGTTGCCTCTCTCTGCATTCAGCCGATGATTTCTCCATTACTTTAAGAATCCCAACAACCCTTTTATCAATTTTAAACAGAGGGGGTATATTATTAACAGCTTGTTTGGATTGTTGTTACATCTTTTTTCAAATGGTTTCTATGGCCTTCAACTCTTTTTTTCTTCATTTCTTTAATCCTTCCGTAGCATTGAAGTCGCCGGCGGAGCTGGTGGAAGCTGCACTGGTGAGTACAATCGGTGGCTTTAAAGAGGCAATGATGATTTTTGACAATTTTATTCCCTTCTGAGCTGATCAATTGGGCATTTGAGGTTATCCGACCCGTATCTTGGCAGGGCATGCTCCATCCCAGATTTTCTGGTGGTTTTTGCAGCCATGGCATTGTTGGACTCTCTTTTTGCCTGAGCTTAATACAGATCTGAGCCTCACTTTCTCTATCAGTTTAGGGAAATGAACAAAGCAAAATCTCAACAGGGAAAGAATGAGGCTATAGAGAGTTTAGGGATTTTACATTGGAAGGGTGGTTGCCTCTCTCTGCATTAGCCAATGATTTCTCAATTAGTGTAAGAATTCCAACAACCCTTTTATAAATTGTAACGGAGGGAGTAATATTAAGTAATATTAACAGTTTGTTTGGATGGTGCCTCATATATATCATTTGAAAAACTTTCTATACCCTTCCATGCTATGCTCATACAATGCATTCTCTTTTCTCTAATGTTTCTGCCGGAGCATTCAGTGCTGCTGGTACGGTTGGTGGACGCTGTGGTGATGCATATAATTGGTGGCTTGAAAGAGGCAATGATGATTTTTTGTCAATTTTTAATTCCCTTCTGAGCTGGTTAATCAGGCATTTGAGATTATCCAACCCGTATCTTGGCGGGGGCATGCCACCAGATTTTCTGGTGGTTTTTGCAGCCATGGTGTTGATGGACTCTCTTGTTGCCTAAGCTTAACACAGATCTGAGCCTCACTTTCTCTATATCTATTGGGAAAATATTATTTAGGGTTCGTTTGGTAATGGAGACTATTTATGTAGGATGTTGATTATAATTGACGGCTTGAAAGAGAGCGATGATTTTTGTCAATTTTTATAACCTTCTGAGCTGATTAATTGGGCATTCGTGGTTATCTGACCCGTATCTTGGCGTGGCATGCTCCCAGATATTCAGGTGGTTTTTGCAGCCATGGCGTGGTTGGACTCTCTTTTTGCCCGAGCTTAACACAGATCTGAGTTTCAATTTTTCTGTTCAGCTTGGATTTTTTCTTAATATTTAAGGTGTGTTTGGTATAATGAAGAGAAGCAAAAAGCTCAGAAGGAAAAGAATGAGGCTACAGAGAGTTGAGGATATTTCATTGAAAGGGTGGTTGCCTCTCTCTGCATTCAGCCAATGATTTCTCCATTTCTGTAAGAATTCCAACCCTTTTATCTATATACTATATTAAAAGCATGAAGGTCCTTAAAATTGTAGATTGAACTTTTTGCATTTTATTAAAAGAGAGAAAATTGTCATTTGACTACTTTCTTAAATATTTAAGATGTCTACATCGGCTAACACAAAGGAAAATGTGTTTCAAGGCTTGAGGATACTCTATGATTTACGGGATCTTTTCCGTTAAATTCTCTCAATAACTTTTGGGAAGATAAACAAAGCAAAAGCCGAGAAGGGAAAGAATTAGGCTACAGGGAGTTTAGGATTGTTGTTGAAAGGGTGGTTGCCCCTCTCTGCATTAGCCAATGATTTCTCCGTTAGTGTAAGAATCCAAACAGCCCTTTTATCAATCTTACTGAGGGAGTACTATTAAGGGTTTCATACCCTTCCAAGCTATGCTAATACCATCCATTCTCTTTTTTTCTTAATTCTTCCGCCAGAGTGTTGAATGCTGCAGTTGGTGGTGGTGGTGGTGTAAGCGGCGAGTATAATCAATGGCTTGAAATAGGCAATGATGATTTTTGTCAATTTTTCATCCCCTTTTGAGCTGATTAATTGGGCATTTGAGATAATCTGCCCTGTATCTTGGCAGGGCATACTCCCAGATTTTCTGGTTGTTCTTGCAGCCATGGCATTGGCAGACTCTTGCTTTGCCCAAGCTTAACACACATCTGAGCCTCACTTTCTCTATGTCAGTTTGGAAAGTATTCTGTGTTTAAGGTTTGTTTGGTTAGAGACTGGTTAGAGTTATGCAGACGATGGTGAATATGATTGATGGCTTAAAAGAGGCGATGATGATTTTGTTAATATTTTATACCCTTGTGAGCTTATCAATCAGACATTTGAGATTATCTGACCCGTATATTGGCGGGGCATGCTCCAGAGTTTCTGGTGGTTATTGCAGCCATGGCATCGTCGGACTCTCTTTTTACTTTAGGTTAACACAGATCTGAGCCTCACTTTCTCTACGTCATTTTGGAAGCTACCGATTCGGCAGGACCTAGGTCCAAACCTTGTGTTAGTTTTAAGAAATTCGCTTAATATGTATAAATAATCTATCATTGCCCAGTAAACAAGATCATGGATTTGTCTCTGGAGACAAGTTATGGTCTAGAATACATAAACTTACTCCTGGATCCGCCTAAGGATACAAGTTATGCGGGTGGTGGTGAATATAATCCACGCCTGAAAGAGGTGATCATGATTTTGTAATTTTTTCATTCCCTTCTAATGCTTTACTTGAGCTGAAGGTCTATTGGAAAAACCTCTCTACCCCTACCTTTGTAGGGGTAAGTTCTAAGTACACACCACCCTCCCCAAACCCACTTGAGAGATTACGTTGGGTATGTTGTTGCTGTTTCATTCTCTTCTAAACTCTTACTAATTTGGCATTTGAGATCATCCGTCTCGTATTTTGGTGGGGCGTGCCCCCATATTTTCAGGTGGTTTTTGCAGCCATGGAATCGTTGGACTGTTCTTTTGCCTGAGCTTTAGCTACACAGACGTGAGCCTCAAAATTTATGTGCAATTTAGAAAATTCTGCTAGTTTTGGATTGTGGATATAGAGGATTTGTTCCATTCCCAGCAGCCATGGCAGATAGCCCTTTTTCTGATAGTTTAGACAATTCCATACCTCATTTCTGTTGCAACTCTCGGTTCCTTCTGCAATCTGGCAGATTCTTTTTCCTTGTCCTGAGATATTTGAATTTTACATATTCATCTCCCCTCTTATTATGAGCTCCAAAAAACTATTATTCAATCCCAAACTAGTAGGGCTCAGCTATATGAATCTGAATCTGCATTAACCATTCAGCTCCATTTGTCCCATTTCATCCAGTGTTGAATATTTTTGGGACTTTTCTAACACTAAAAGTTCCCTGCATTTTAAACTGATTCCTAGTAAGCCCTGGACTTAATGCGAGGGTAATAACATTACAAGTGTTTATATCTGTTTTTCAATTGAAGTGCATGTGTTCATCCTCAAATTTGATGCCCTTTTCTATATCTTGAGAGTCTGAAAAGTCTGAGGCTATGAAGATTATCTTAAAAAAGACTGAAAAACATTTGAGTTAATTCCAAGACATGGCTCGGCAAAGACAACCTGGTGGAAGGTCTGTGAAGGAGGATGAGAAATAATAAGTTTCTTGTAGTCCTCATATTAGCTCTGCTCTTTGATTAAATAGGCGAAAATCTGAGTCTCCTTACATCAATTTAACTTTCGTTTCATGATATGATCACTGAAACAGTATCTTTTAGACGCTTTCTAGAATTGATCTGAAAATTAAGTTATTGCTTTTCAATCTTAAAACTGATTTGATTTTCAAAAAAATTGTTGGATAACTGGATTTTCATGAAAAGAGTAGTATACAATGACATGGTCTTGAGTCTTGATGCCTTCACAATACAATGGGTAACAACCATCCAAACAAGCTGTTATTGGTTCATTTGATTTAGAGAGAAGTTATGCTGGTGGTGTGAGTATGATTCACGCTTGAAAGAGGGATGATGATTTGACAATCTTTCATTCCCTTCTGAGCTTATTAATTGGGCATTTGGATTATCCGGCTCCTATCTTGGCGGGGCATGCCCCAGATTTTCTGGTGGTTTTTGCAGCCACGGTGTTGTCATATCTCTTTTTTCATCTGTCAAGTTGAAGTGTCCAAGTGATCACGGCCTAATTGACAATTATTGGCAAGTTTGAGGGGTTATCTATGTATTTGGCCAGTCTAAATGACAATACAATAATTTGGGTAACAACCATCCAAACAAGTTGTTATTTGTTCATTTGGTTTAGAGACAAGTTATGCTGGTGGTGCTAGTATGATTCACTGCTTGAAAGAGGCATTGATGATCTTGTAAATCTTTCCCTTCTAAGCTTATTAATCCAACATTTGAGATTATCCGGCCCGTATCTTGGCAGGGCATGACCCCAGATTTTCTGGTGGTTTTTGTAGTCACGGCAGCGTTGGATCTTTTTTTACGGGACATAACACAGATCTGAGCCTCAATTTCTGGGAACACTTCTTAGTTTAAGTCTGAGGTTGCGGTGAAAGCAGAGAGCTGTGGGGAGTTTTTATGGGTGGTTTTGCCCCTCTCTGTCATTTTCCGCTGCCAATGATCTCTCAAATGAAGCTTTTCCAATTGCAAAACCACCCTTAGTTGATTTATTGCTCCCTCTGTTCACTTTATTAGAGGCTATGAAGATTGTTGTTTCGAAAGATGAATCAGACATTTTCCTCTTGAGCTTAATAAACTGTTTAGGCATTTGGACATGAATTGAGTTGACATTGAAGAAAAAGTCTTGGCGTGGCAGCTCAGATGGGTCTCTGAGGTTTGGAGGGTAAAGATCCAGTTTTAGTGTGTCTTCTCTTTCTCACAGGGCTAACTGATGCTTGCAGCCATGGCAGTTTTTAAAGGTCTTTGGATTTGGCTGAGAAAGGTGAGTTTGAGCTGCCCCTGTTACCTTGGTTGTTCTTGAAGAATGAGGCTTTTGTGGCTCTGAGAATGCAAGGGTTCCAGAGGGCTCTGTTTGTCTGTTTCTCTGTGAGTTCATAGCTGATGAATTCTCTTTTGATCAACAGCCTTCGCATTGCAAAATGCTAATCATTGTGTGACCATATCATCTTACATTTTTAAGCTGTTAAAGAGAGTACTCTTTTGTTACTTACAACTACAAGAACAAACCCGTTGTAGTGCCAACAATGATGATGATGATGATGATTGATAAATCAGTCAACTGTGGCCATCCCAAGTAGTTGGGATCGGCTATATTTCCAATCTAAACCCTAAACCTAATCAATGAGGCTATGATGATCTTATCTAGTAAGCTTGAAATCTTGGATATTGGAGCTGATTTGTATCTTGGCGTGGCAAAGTTTAGAGAAAGTATGGGAGCTGGTTTCATTTCACGTCTCACAAAAGCTCTGGCCTTTTGCAGCCATGGCAAATTAGCCTTTTTCCTGATAATTTTAGACAAATCTGAGCCTCTTTCCTTGCAACTCTATGCCTTCTACAATATTATAGCCTTTTTTTTCTTCTTATGCTTGCATTTCGCCAACATTTTCATTTCCCCCTTTTCAGTACAAGAACAATATTACAATCTTAAGCAAGTTACCGTCAGGATATATGAATATTCACTATCCATTCCGCTCCATTTGGACTCCGTTTGTTCCAATATTCAATAGTTTGAGGTTCTGTAACACTTTTTTCAAAAGCATTAGTTTAAGTTTGAGATTTGGTGAAGGTAGTAAGCTATGGATAGCTTCCTTGGTGGTTTTGATCCTCTGTCATTCTCCACAGTCAATAGTAACTCGTATCAATTTTTTTTTAACTAGAAGTCACCCTTTCGGGTGAAATTACAGATCACCTCCCTATTTTGCTTCTCTTTTTACTCCATCCGTTTATGTTTATCAGGCTGTGACGATTGGCTTCTGTGGAAGATGAATCATACGTTTTTCTGCTGAGCTGAAGAAAACTGCATCTTGGCGTGCAAGCTGCCATGAAGAGGAACTGTAAGTGCGCAAGAATAGTATGTACATAACCTCTGTTTACCTTTTATCCGTAATTGAGCATGTGTGCACCTTTTTTTTCTTAAAATATGATCTTGTTTGTGTATGTGTATCTTGTGGGGGGAGGGTTGATGGTGGTAAGATTTTGATCTCTGAAGATATGCATCTTGATTAACTGTGACTAACCACAAGTAACCAAAAAACCCCTGCACACTCCACACTAGAAGATATGTCACACTTGGGACTCGAACTTAATAGTGTAAAGCAATTTTTGAACCTTTTTGACACCACACTAGAATCTTGGCTTATTTCCAGGGGATTACAAAAGTTTATATAATGAAAAGAAGTCGTTTTTACTTGCAGAATATAATTCCGACATGAGAGGACTCCGTTGAACCCTCTTTGCTCTACATAGCTCCGCCATTGGGTGGCAGTCAAAGTAGAGTCCATGACCACTCCAACTGCAAAACGAGAACTATATATACTCCTGTGGTGGTGCTGCGATTAGGAGTCAAGAAGTTGCCATTTACAAAAGCTGTATGCAGAAACAAATTCAGTTCCTGCTGTGTGTTCACCAGCTACTAGACAGATACTGATAGGCTCTAAATACTGAGCTAATTGACAGGCCATTATGTGTTGGACACAAGGATTGCAGACGGAACACGAACCTATTTCTGCTATTCTGGGTTCTTATTCAACGTAGTGAAATCAAGGTTGATGATGAAGTCCTCGGATTATGAGCCTTGGATGGATCTTGGACCTATGTATGGAGTGAGGAAACTCTCCCACAGCAGACAGTCTTGATCATGGAAAGTTATTTCAATAAAAATTTTCAGTCCTAGATTATATTATGCCAGTGGTTGATTTATTATTTTTGTTATTGTTAATGTCCCTAAAACTGTGTTAAGTTGGCTACATATGACAGTTTTCTCTCTTTTTTGCTTATATAAGTTTTGTAATATTTTGCATCTACTCGATGTCAGAAAATCTATCGGAAATAGTCTCTCTACCTCACAACCTCACACAAGCTAGGGTAAGGTCTGTGTACAATTCAATCCACTCTCCTCGGATTTCACTTGTGAGTCATTCTTTTAAATGCTAGAAAATTAACCAAATTTATGACCAAAAAAGAAGTTAATTTCCCTTCACAAGATATATATACTATTTGTGGGGATACTTGGTTTCTATACTCCAACCTTTTAATATCGATTCTGTTTACCTCAATCTTGGATATATACAAGATTGATCATTCCATAAAGTATTCTTTCTATTGATCATAACGATAGATTTAACAATACGATACTAATGGCTTGATCAATCAACTATCTAGAATTGAGATTATAATAAAAATAAATTCTTTCTCATTTTGTTCGAGCACTTTCTTTATATGATAAGAATATTATAGGATAGAGTAATTAGCTAAAAATAGGATAGGTCGATATTGAATATCGATCGATCGATGATGTGAAAACACTTTTCAAATTAAATTTTAAAAACAACCTAACCACCCCTTGTATTAGAATGTTGAACACAATTCTAGAACCTACCATTTCAATAACCTTCCAAAAAACATACCTCCAAAAAAATCCATTTTACACTTGCTAGGTGCTCAAATGCCCACGTCTATGTATCCACAAAAATATTTACACATTACAGCAATATCTCCTCATTCCCATAAACCTTATCAAGAAACCCCCACCCCACCTCCCCCTCAAAGATAAAATCGTAATCTCTATTCATATTTACTTGTTACGTTTTATTTTTAAAAAATTAATTTATTTAATTTTTGAAATTAATTAAATTAATATTTTAGATGTAAAATTTAAAAACTGAAAAAAATTTTGAGTTATGATATTTTTTATATTAATATGTTTTAAAAAGTTAATTAAAATTTATGTATTTTGACGCTCAAATAGCAAAATATAACAAGTAAAAATGACGAAAGGAGCATAACATTATACAGAGGCGGATATATAATTATTGATATAGGTTTAATTGAATTCATAATTTTTTACACGATATATAAATTTATGTGTAAAAATTGATTAAAATTATATTAGATAGTAGATATAAATTTATAGCTTTAAAATATAACTGAATTAATATTAAAAATTTAAATAAATTAAATCTATAAAATTTAAATTTTAAATGCACGTGTGACGTAAAAAGTCTATTTCTAACCGTAATAAGAATCTTGAGAAAAAAGATGCTAGCACTTTCTAGAAATTTGACATTACAATCTTTATCACCTTTATCTATATAATATATATAATATATCTCACCCCCACTAAACCTTATCAAGAAACCAATCCAAAACAAAAGAAAAGAAACCACCCTTTTTCTCCAACCCTCAAAAACTTGAAGAGCAAAAACACACTTTACTTTCTTGAAACTTTTGCAAAAGATGACCACAAAAGAGATGGAAGTAGTGAAGAATTTGGATGTTGAAAGGTACATGGGGAGGTGGTATGAAATAGCCTCATTCCCATCAAGAAACCAACCCAAAAATGGTGAGAACACAAGGGCAACTTACACATTGAATCAAGATGGGACAGTCCATGTATTAAATGAGACATGGAGTGATGGGAAAAGAGGTTCAATTGAAGGCACAGCCTATAAAGTTGATCCAAAAAGTAATGAAGCTAAACTCAAAGTGAAATTTTATGTTCCTCCATTCTTGCCAATAATTCCAGTTACTGGGGATTATTGGGTATTTTATATTGATGATGATTATCAATATGCTTTGATTGGTCAGCCTAGTAAGAAGTATCTTTGGGTAAGTGAATTCCCTTTCATTTCAATAAAACTTCAAATACAATTCCAGCACAGGTATCGGTTAACTCTGTTTTAGCTAACTCTATTCAGGCTTATCGCCAAGTTTTCGAGAGCCTAAAAGTATTTTATCTTTTTTTCGTCAAGTTTTTAAAAGAAATAATTATTTTTTCAAATGTTAGAAGAGAAATATCTCTTCGCCAAAGCGTTTTTGATAAAAATACATTAAAAAGACCTTTAAAAAGGTTGGTTAAACACTAATTATTGTTTAAACGTATTTTTTAAATTTATTGATCGAACATAAACGAACATATAGTTATCAACTTATCCTTATCTAGGAAGTTTAGTTGGTACTTATTTAACAAGAGACAAGTGTAAATAATTATTTCGTTTTCTATGTCAGTGCATAGAACATAAACTCATTAGTTAAATTCAAAAAAGATTTTTTTTATAAACGACATAACACCTTTACCTATCGTAGTAATAGCAAGTAACTTCTCACGAAGGTTTACCCGTAGATATCTTTTGCGAATTTGTCACTATTAAAGAATTACTATTTACCTATGGATATTTCTCATCGAAAAATGTTAAGTGAGTATTCTCACTAATAATTTGATTGAATTGGTGGGAAAAGAAAAAATAATAGTGTTTTCAGTTGGAAAATCATGAAGCTTCTCACTATTTAAGTGGAAATCTGTTTTTCACCGTGCGTTTTCCAGTGAACTGGTTCGGTGAAAAATGAATGAAAATTTCATGTTTTATAACATGAATTTCTCATTGATTTACGGCGAAAAAATCTCTATTTCCCGTGGAGTTACAAACTTATAACAAAATGTTTGTTTTGGTTGTGGCAGATATTATGTAGGCAAACACATTTGGATGAAGAGATATACAACCAACTTGTTGAGAAGGCAAAAGAAGTAGGGTATGATGTGAGCAAACTTCACAAGACACCTCAAGCTAATCCTCCACCAGAGAGTGAAAATGCCCCAAATGACACCAAAGGAATTTGGTGGATCAAATCAATCTTTGGAAAATAAAAAATAAAAAAAATAAAAAAAAATCTACAATATAGAGTATGAAAAGTTTGTCTTGTAAAAAAGAGCTTGTTGTTTTTAAATTCCATGTTTTTAAAGTTGTAATTTTATTAGGTACTTTACTTTGAGTCGAGGGGTCAGTTAGAAACTGTCTTTCTATCTTTTTAAGGATAATATTATGTAGACATTATTCTTTTCAGATCCGGTCTTTGTAAAGTTGATAATTGCACAAAGTATTGTGGTATTATAAGAAGAGTTTATTGTCAATTTTGGGTTTGAATTTATGAGTATATATGAAATGTTTAATATTTATTTATTTATTTTTATTGGGATTTGAAGTTTTACACACAAAATCTGTCTGGACATTTTTCAAAAACATAATTTGTTTGGTTATATAGTGTTTCAACAAAAAAAAACCTCAAAAAATTGTAGGATCAAATCAACTTTTTGGAAAATAAACAGTAAATATGATATATATATATATATCTACAGTATAATGAAAAGTAGTGTTATAAAAAAAAAAGTGTGTGGATTTAATTCCAAAATGTTTTAAGGTCCTATTTTTCACAGGATTTCTTTTTCTTCTGGAACCTTATAAAAAAAATTATTTGATATTCGATATTTACTTGAGTTTCGATTAATTCGAACTCGTGTTACATAAAAACTTTTAAGTTGATATAATAGTAAATGTGTTAGCTTGCATTTGAATTATGTGTGAAATGTTGAAATCTTGTTTGTTTATTTCAATTTGGTATGAAGTTTCTATGGATAGAGACATAATTGGATTTATATACTATTAATCTAAACTTGGTGATTAAGGGAACAACATAAGTCTCAATTCTTCACATTGTTGTCCCTACATTTCAATTTGTTTGATATAATTTGACTCTATAATTTTTTTTAAAAAAAAAGAATATTAAAATTTATGATTTTTAATATGTTATGAGTTTTGAAATTTATAGTGTTTGATATGTTAAGAGTAAAATAAAAAAGTTAATATGAATTATTATTAAATATATACTTGAAATGGGCTAGTTAGGAAGCACAAGGTTCCTTTCTAATTCTGTCAAAAAATTATACTATTTATACTAAATAAAATTTATGTATTGTGATAAGCTATTTTCTAATTCATTTTTATCATTAGATTAAAAAAAATTTTATCGTATGATACATATGTCAATTTTTTTATAAATCGAGAGTCTATCGGAAAAAGTATTTCTACCTCGATAGGGGTATGATCTGCGTAGATTCTATCCTTTCTAGATCTCACTTTATAGAATTACACTGAATTATTATTATTCTAATTGTTAATACATATGTCATTCACTGACAATCTTTCACATACTCAATTTTTTCATAGTGTATCTAAGACACAGTACTTTCGATTAAAAAAAATGATTGTCTATGTTCGATGAATATATTACAAGGATTAGATCTCAAATTTCAAATATAATCTATGTATTCCTGTCTAGAAAAATCTTGAAGCTTTTGCTAAGTATTTTTTTTTTATACAAATATATTTGGGTCCAAGTAGTCATTCTCATAACCCAAGGATAAGGAATTGGGTCCCTCTTGCTACAAATTATCTTCTTATAGCATCATCTCATGGATGGGATGTGTATTGTTTTTCGCCGAAATTAGCAGGTAGTCAAGTATTATCGAATTTCTTTTATTAGTAATATTATTAGTACTTTCCTACTATTTATTTGTCGTTTCTTCTGCTTCATTTATCGTACCATTCGTTATTGCTACTATTTTTATCATCTATAATAAAATATTTCACTATGACAATCAAATTTTCTTTAAATACAATTTTTCATATTATATTCTATAACAACACTTTGTTATAACAATCAAAAGATATCTAAAGAGACATCATCGTTATCGAGAGATTTGATTGCACTTAATACTATAATAAGATACTATAGGCCCAAGGTCAGTAACTTTTAAAATGAATTATGCTCAAAATTCATTTCTTCTCGGAATATCAGAGTTAAACTCATCTTAATTCTTGATTTACCCAATGACCTCCCGCTCCAACCGGCAGGCCTGCCATGCGCGGGGGAGTGTCGCGGTTGCGGAATGGGGATTTTTATCTCTAAAGAGTATTTCACTCTCAACATATATTCAGATATTGTACCAGATTAACAGGAAGCCAAAGACATCAGAAACAAGAAACATATTGCTATATAGTAACTATATTTAGGTGAACATCATCACATCACAACTTCTCAAACAACATTTATCAATCTGAGACTTGACTCTTTTTTCTCTTCATCTGAGATCATATTACAATAGAGAACCAAAAGAATTCAAGATTACAGAATATCATAGTAGATGATATAAACAAACAATTCTCTGATACTTCATATGCAACATAGACACGAGTTTGTCCGTTGTTGAATCGCCCCTCTTTCTTCTGAAACCGTTGTCTATAAAATCGTACAGCATGAATTGGTTTTCTTCGCCTGCTTGTAGAACATCTGTTTGAAAATCAAAACCGATTTATGTCAGGAAATAAGTCGATACTAGTCGAGGCTCACAGATAATCTATAAGTGTCTGCAGCTTTTACAATATTACCATTAGCAAAGAGAAACAAAGACATCTTGTTTCTAATTTGGGTGATCCATGGCCACATCACCGATAGAGGTTCATCGAAACAAAGTTCACCGTGAATCTTCATTAACATTTCTCCCCCGTAGAAGAAAATTTAGCTTAAAGTATCTTTTAATTCATCTAAGGAACTCCTGGCGGACATATACAGCAGAGCATGATTCTAGTGTGTTTTTTGACACGTGGGCAGTTGGCAGGAAGATAACTTCGATCTGCAGGCCAGCAGATGCGCAGCATGTGGATCTAGTGTGATAAGTGATAATACTACAGAACTTGTTGCTAGTTCCGTATGCTCATATTATTCAATTATCAGTTCCATGACATGCATGTGTCTGCACCCTATCGTGCCATGTCCACCATGCTTGTAGAGAATGTGATGGTCAAATACTTACCACAAATTTAATTGCAAAAACCGAAAGCGCCAACTCTTTATTGAACTTCAAAAGCTACTTGCATCTTTTTAGTTAGTGAGTCATGACAATAACATTTTGTCAAAAGATCTGAGTATTATCCACACCATAGTAGAGATAATTCGAATTGTCAAAATAAATTGATAAAACAGTAGAGGTGAATTACGATTGATTACTCTCAAAGAAACATGAAGAGCAATCCTATGACAAGAGAGGTTGCTCAAGCGGAAAGCAGAATATGGAAATTACGTGAAAACTAAGCCTCACTCCACCTCCAACCTTAAGGTTAGGGGTTTGAGTCACCATGGGATCAAAGTGGGTAAGGGTCACAGTTGACTCCCACGTAGAGAGGTTGGGAAATTGCATAAAGGGGAGGGAAAAAAGAGAAGATTTTTAATGAGATTTAAACCTTGCACTATTTAAAAACAACGTGAAGTTGCAATTGCTAAACTATAGCACTAAAATTTTAAATTCCTCTATGGTTTACCTCGAATATTCTGTCAACTTAAAACATCTTGTTAGAAGATTACTATCTTAGGTAGAACCAACTGTCAAGACCAGCCTAAACTTCCAATGCTTGGAATTCCCCATTCTGGTGAAAAACAAAATTTTTATGTAGTAGTTTGTACATTTCTTAAACTTGAAACTTGTTAAACAAACCCAATAATCCACATGCTAGTCATGGAAAATCTACAATACCTGGAGTACAGGTTCATGGAGCGTCGGCTGAATATAAAGCTAAAGAAAAAGGTAAAATCTCTAGCCTCCACAAACAAAGAGGACGGCTCACCTCAGCAAGTACGGATTGTGCTATATTGGATTAATTAGAGTAATTATTCCACCTAAGAGGAAAGATGAACTGTTTATTATTAAACAACATTTATTTTCAAGATTATAATCCTTTATTTAACAAATATGCATGAGTTATTCCCACATTAAATAAAATTATTTACCTTATTATAGAAACAAAAAATACTCTAACAGATGCATAGTCACAAATGTACCTGTGAAGCAGCACTGAGATCTGAACTCTTCTCAACCAAACTGTCTAGCTTCTCACCTCGTTCTAAGACACTGTCAATTGTCTTATGCTGTGTCAATAGGTAAGAGAGACCAATATCAGCAGAGATAGCAGCAGCAACAAAAAAGAGAACCAGAATATTTTCATGCATTAATAGTTTAATACATAAATATTTGACAAGTACAGTACAAATTTTGAAAGAAAACACAAAAGAAACAGAATAACTAGCGTCTCTAAAGAAAGGTTACTTCTACAAAATATTTAACCACACACTAAGTTGATTTCGCAATAGAAGGATCACATTCGTTTCCTGATTTTCTATCCAACAGCATGTTTTCAACACAACAGCATTTGATGTTAGGGTTTCAGGATGTCCATACAAGTTAAAGAATAGTTTGCTTAAAATGCACCAGGAAGGTCAAACAGGTATTTACTCAAAGAAATAACCATGGCCTACAAAAGAGGGAGTGAGGGACAAAGTGGAAATAACTTGGAGAGCTAAACAATGAAAAGTATAAAACCATTAAACTACTCGGAATAACATAACAAATATATTAGAAACTCAAAAAGAAAGAAAACTTAAATAGACACCACGGGTAAAATTATGAAGGACCAAAAAATGGCAGCGCACTTTCAATTCTAAGCTGCCATAATTACAGTATCTTTAACATCCTTAAGATATTCTTCCGGAACTCCTTCGCTATTTCTTTTTCCTTTTCCTGGAAACAGAACCCCCACCCCCCCACCACTTACTACACTCACCATCAACTAATAGTATATTTGGTTCCCAAATGAGATGGGAATGGTAAAGATAGAAGAAATCACTAATTTATTTCCCCAAGGCGGAGGAATTCATCATTTACCTCTAATGTCTGGTAAGCTTGGAATATAAGTACAAAAGATATACTTTCCTTCTTCCTGTCCAAGTTGGGAGGGGCTAAGAAGTAGACAGAGAAGCAACCTCCACTTTTACTTCTCCAATCTATTACATCCTCACCAAAGTACCAAAAACAAAAGAGAGAAGGGTAGAGGGAAGGGTCCATTATACACCGAGTTTAAACCATGCACCGGTGGCACTCGGGATTTCTCGGTTACAAGAAAGAAGGTATCAAACAATAGAAATAACACATAGGCCGGCTTGGTTCCACTCTTTTTCTTTCCAATCTAACGAAACACAGTGTATAGGCAAGGAAATTGGAGAAAAACTACATCTACTTCATTCTCTAATAGGCCATAGTTTACCGGATGACCTCAAATCATAACCAACTGAAAAGGAAATTCAAGAGTTAAATATCACATATATTTCATATTATAAACAGCATAAACAACCATAGAGTCATGGACCAGAGATGAGTACAATAATTAATGGCTCCACAACCATTCAAACACGATAACCATTTTAGTGTACAATATACAATATGGAAATGATCTAGTGCTCCAAAGCAGGTTATATGATAAACTAGAGGGGCATATAGTCTTTCATCGTGCCAAAATGTTATGAGATAGAGCATGAGAATGAAGCATACAAAACTAAACTCTTGCCTTTGTTAAGAAAAATGGACCTTGCGCCTAACTTAATTCCAAAAGTTAGCTTATGAGATGAGGGTTGCCCAAAAATCACATAAAGAGACTACAACCCATTCATTCAACCACAATGTGGATACAACACACCCCAATTGGAAAAACGAAGCATGAACAACATAACATGAGGGCCAATACGACAACATCAACAACCAAAAAAATAAGTTCCGACTCTAATACCATGTTAAGCAAAATGGATCTTTAGAAAAACAGGCCTTAGGCCTAACTCCATCTCAAAGAGTTAGCTCGTGTGTGGGACTGCTCAAACCACACACACACGCGCACGGACGCACACATATAACTACATATAACTTATTCCCTCGACCAATGTGGGAGACTCCAGCATAAGCCAAAAATTTAAACAAAGCATGAGAAATTAAGCATACAGATGATTTCAACTTGTCAAACTAATAAAAAACTAATTAGTAACTTTTTTGGTAATTTAATGCACAAGAGCTGAAGCTCAGCAGGAAAATGGCTGGCAGTGGCAAGGAGTTCCATGTATAACCATCAAGTGATAAAGATCATTAACCAAAGAAAAAGAGAATCTGTATTCTGTCCAGGTCTTCCAGAACTCAGTCCTCATGATCAACTAATTGTTATCCAAATGCAGACTGCTTACTATCATCTTCAAATAAACATTAAGCAGGCAATCATGAGAATAACACGATACTTACGAGAATAATTTTTGTTTCATCCAACTCTCTCTGAATTTTGAACAGCTTATCGGCCTCAGCAGGATCCTGTAGGGGTCAACATGACAGGACTTCAGCTCAAACATCAATTGTTTTAAAATGAAGGTGGGAAGAATTTGATTGAAAAGTAAACTCCATCTTCAACAAGCAAAGAAAACAAAAGGGACACCTGAAATTTGGCTAGAGCTTCATTCAGATAAGGCCAGGGTTCAGCATTGTCGCTTTGAACACTTTTCCACGACTCACCAAAATTCTTCAGATACTCATCCAGAACCTGGAAAAATCAGATGCAGATCCATAGTTTGAATTCTGGATATATAGAGTTTCTCCTCTCAAAGCAGAATATCTAAAATAAAGAACCTATACCTTGTTGAGCAGTGAAAATGCACTTCGAACTGGATAGTGATCATCCATGAAGCCCAAAGCACATAAACCATTTCGATTGTATGAATGTACCTTGTATTCTAAGGTTAAAAAAAAAATGAAAACATATGTCAAAACTGGTGTGTGTGTGACCAAAAAACATTTGAGGAATATATCATTGCCTCGGTAGATTTTACTTTTTTCCAATTATAAATTAGATGAATAACATTTAACACACATTACTTCCCTTTGACTTCTCATTGATTTGACCATATACGATATAACTTCTTTGAAAATGCAATGAAGGAAAAGAGGAAATACATCTATATACCAGATTGTATAATATCAACCAGCTTCTATGTGAACTCCTTGCATCTTAAGAGATAAGGTGAACGAAAACAATCACTATCACAAAATCTGTAGTGCATAAAGTAATAGCGAGTAATAGCGGGATCACTAACACAAAATAAGACCACTTGTATTTCAGGTAGAGTTTGAGAAACTGAAAACCTCGAGAATCAATATATAATCAACCATTTGATTAGAAATCTACAGTTTCAGATCCTAAACATATAGCATAAGTAAATTTAAGAGAATTTATTCCAAACACAACTTATTCATAAAATGCAACCATGTTAAAAAGAACGAGCACTGAAACCTTCCTTATTAAAATGGGTAATCAGCATGCTGACGCTATTTCCAGTGGCATGACTAAACAACTTAGGATCACAATTAATATTTTCTTCCTCTTGTTTGAGGCTTTTTTGGAGGGTGCTGAGGGAGACATGAAGAAATTTGTTATTTTTCTGTGGACCGACTTGTCGCTCTAACTAACCAATTCAACCACTAGAACTCTGCGTATGTCGAAATTTAAAAAGATAGGAAAACAAAAAACCCTGGATGATAAAATCTTTAGAGAGGAAAATGAAAAGAGTATCTCGAAAATGACATCTGCGCAGTATTATCAAAGGCAAAAAGAGAAAAAAAACTCTAAAGGTCCTTTGGGGCTTTAAGCGCAGAGGACGGCTTTAATAAAGAAAGGCACAAATGGAGAAACAATACAAATATGCATGTGTGGTTTAAGATTAATAATTATAAGCATGAATAACAAATATATGGACAAAGAAATTGAAAAAATTAAAGTGAAATATCAACTGTCTTTTGAGAAGAAATTGTCTAGTGTCGCCTCTTCAGGATTGCGCTCACCGGCAAGGAAATGTATGTCTTAGAGCCTTGATGACGACATTGAAGCTCCCGCTAAGTGCGGCTACGCGCTCAACGTGTTTTCCGCTGGCTTCAGGGCTTAAAAGCTTCCTTTGACAACACTACATTCTAGGTCCATAACCGGAAGCAATTTATTATCTAAAGATTGTCAAATCCACTCTAGCTCCTCATTTCATTCTGTCCTCCACTCTCACAGATTTTCCTCCATAATCACATAATCCAATCTTAAAAAAGGATCTTCAACAGACCCTAAAACTAATCAGCACATAGATCAAATGTGACTTAAAAATCACTACTTTGTGCTAGAGTCTAAGGTTGGAACCAATCCACCCAATCTTTTATATCCTACACTGGTTGAGAAATATCAAAAACACTGATTTAAGAAAACTCATGTTAAGCATGTGAACACTTCAAGAAATTTAACTGTGAAAGACTAATCAGTTCACACAACAGCAATTTTCCTACTTTAGTCAGCACTTCATCCTTCTACTTTGTGTGCAAAACAAATTAAAAAACCACCACCACCACCACCACCACCACCCCCAAAACCCAACCCCAAAACAAACAAAAAAAGAGAAATAAAAAAACAGAAAATCACAAAATTCGAGTCTAAAAGCATCAGCAGCACCAATAGGACCAACAGCTGCAACTTTGCAACATTACTCATCCATCTATGCAATTTACCCACATAATATCACAAAACTAAATACCCAATTATGAACAAAAAGCCGTCAATCCATAACGCATCTGTAATTTCACCAAAATCAAACACATAGTTGATTCCCCAGACCCAGATAACACAAACCCACAAACAATTTTCCAATAAATCGAACAAAAATTCAAAAAGGATCTTCGGAAATCAAACCTTCATGCTGAACAGATTGGCGCTGGCCAGGTGGGTTCCGTTTAGCGACGGTCCGACCGACAAAGACGATGAATTCCTTAACGCTGGATCTCTGGAAATACCCGAAATGGCTAACATCAGAAGCGTTCGCTAAGATCACAGGATCCGAACCTTCTGGATTGCATTTCAACACCATCAAAGCTGTGATCTTCATCTCTCTCTAAACCTCTGAGATTTCTTGAAACTTTCTATTTAAAAAAACGGAGAAATGAAAAATATTCAAACACCAAAATAAATTCCAGAGAATCTTTCTCCTTCTATGGCCGCCTTCAAAGAACAGAATTGATCTTTCTTGAGATTACGCGATGTATATTGATGCGTTTCTCGATTTATTTTATTGCTAATTAATTATTTTAATGGAGAAGGAATAAGAATAAGAAAAAGGGGGGGGGGGAGGGTTAATTTTTTTTCTATAATCATATAATCATGGTGTCCGACTCAGCTTGCGTGCAACTTAATTAATTTCACGGGATACCTGTCACTTCCCAACAGCAACATGTATCATCTAACTCTGTCCACCAAGGCTATGACAGACGGAAATTTTGTAGAATGGATCTAATGGAAATGCTGAATTGATCACCTCTTGACAAATGATAAAAAGTGTTTCGATTATACACTTTTGATTTAGATTTTGAAGAAGTTTTCATGTGTATTTCAAGCACCGATTATATAAATAAGTTAACTATTTAAAAATATGTTATATTTTTTAATTATATTTATTAGCCTCGATTGAAACATCTATGAGGTTTTACAGTTTATTGAGGCTAATGTGTATAATAAAAAAAAGAAAGTAAGACACTTTAATATTTTATCATGTGTTTAGGTGTTCAATTGAAACAAGTAATAATTCAAGCATTCTGTTGTTCGATTGAAGGGAGCAAATTAGCAGCTTCAGATAACCCGAGTAGTGAAAGAGAAAGGCACTTGAAAGCAGAACAAGTAATAGTAGTGTTAGCATAACAAAAAGGTCTTCCTCGTCATTAATATTTTTGCCTGCGGCGATTATGAACTTTCGGGGAGAATCAATAACTACATAAAAAACGCAATGCTAGTACATCTGAGACTTTTTTTTGTTATCGAGATCTTTTTTGTCATTGTTCCGAAGAATTTTTGGGGGAATCTGCTCCCGTATCGCAAACAATCAAATCTGAACTGAATTTTATTGCTCTTTTTCTTTCCTTACGAGCAGGAAGCACATTAGCAGTGTGCGTTGCGTGATTCTAATGCGTTTACTTGCATTTGATTGGATGAACAGTTGATCGGAAGATAATTTCAACTCATTTCCATCTTCATGAATAGAAAAATTTTTCTCGATAAATCTTCGACTCAACTAACACCTCTATCTTCAAATAGGAAAATTTTACTTCAACTTTAAATATATTAATTTGTTTAAAATTTTAGCCAAAATCATGTTCAAACGTCCACTAAATTAGTTAGATGGATTTTTTCTTAGACAAATTTAGTCCATGATGCTAATAGAAAAAGACTTTACATAGTGGCCTAAGAAAAGATAATTGTGCAAATGCCCTGATCTCTACCTTCCTAGCCCATTCTTAGTAGGCTTTGGGCTTGGCCAGTGGCCCAACTGGCTTTGGGCCAAACTTGAGGAGAATATTTTTGCGAAGATGTCTTTTATCCATAACTATCATTAGCCAACACTCAACAATCATCATCACCTTCATTGTCGTCCACCGTCAATTACTATCATCAATCACCCGCATGTCCACCGATCACCATCATCAATCACATTTATTATCACCACCACCCCAACCCAACCACATCAACCATCTTCTTCATTCACAATTATCACTACTTTCATAACTTTTTTCATCACCACCATTACCATTATTATAACCAATCACTTATAGCTAACATCAGTAACTCCCACTGTCACAAATTGCAATGATTATCAACCACCACTAATTACCTCTTTTATCGAAACCATCATTATCAATCATTACTACTTTAATCGTACAACAACTAACTGCTAGCCATAAAATAACAGACACACACACATATATATATGTGTGTATTTAAATATAATATACATATTTATATATGTGTAATATATAATCAATATATAAAAATTTAGTCACATTAATAAATAAATTTGGTAAAATTGTACATATCGATAATGTTAAATAATTCATAACACAATCAATCATTAAAACATATTTTTAATAAATTGTGATATTGTTATGTGTGATTGTGGATAAAATGTCCTATTTGGCATGTGGATAAATAGTGGCCATGGGTGTTAAGATCAAGGAAATTAATTATTTTATTCACAAAATGTCATTATCCCTCCCTTTTCTTGTCATTATTATGTTAATTATTTGCTGCAAATTAGAGTCTTACAAAAAAAATAAAAATGAGAATATAGGTAGAAACAGAATTATGGAATCTTTGATTATAAGTCCTTGGACCCATAACACTCTTCACAATTACCAATTTCTTGTCTTTTTTGCTGCTACTATAATATATTTCATTCGTCTCAAATTATTTATTAAATTTTTTAAAAATAATTATTTTAAATTATTTTTTAATTTAAAATTAAAAAAAATTAATTACTTTTTTTATTTTACTTTTAATATAGATTTTCTTGAAGACAATAAAATCATTGATTATCAAGTAAATATTTAATGTAAAGAAATTAAAATTTAGATATAAATAAAGCTAAAGATTTTAAAATTAAATTCTCTTAGTACCACTGGGCCATGAATGATGACGTTGGTATTATAGTATTTGGCAGGAACTAGAAATGTCTAGCACACAGCCAGCCACAGGCGCCTTGGTATTTGATTTGAGAATAGCTATCCGAGAAAGATTTACTATTCGTGGTGAAGTGTCAGCTACTCAGTGTGGAGTTGCGAAGCATAGCGGATGCAGAGCTTGGATATTTATTATGTTCCATTGCAAGATATGAACCTTGCGTCCCTCAATTTTGCAATGTGTTGATATTGAAAAGTAATTAATGTATACGAGCATAGATGATAATTTTCTAATATGTATATATATTTTTACTGACCATGTTATTCCATATAAATTCATTTCAGACCAATGTCATACAAGACAAAAATATTGTAAATATAAACAAGAAGTAATACAAGAAGTTCTCTATATTTTTTATTGACGTATAAATATATGAAAGACTAAACAACTGTGTCATGAATGATGACGTCGGTATTGTTGTATTTGCCAGGAGCTAAAAATGTCTAGCTCACATCTAGCCACAAGCGCTTGATTCGAAAATAGCTATTCGGGAAAGAGTTATCTATTTGTGTAGAGTGTCAGCTACTCAGTGTGAAGTTATCGAGCAATATGACAGATGCGGAGCTTGATAATTTGTTATGATCCATTGCAAGATATGAACCTTGAGTTTCGCATCAATTTTGCAATATATTGACGTGCAAAAGTATTTTATGTATATGAACATAGATGATAATTTCCTAATATGTATATATATTTCTACTGACCTTGTTATTCCATATAAACTCATTTCAGACCAATGTCATACAAAACAAAAATATTATAAATATAAATAAGAAGTAATACAAGAAGTTCTTTTTATTTTTTATTAACGTATAAATATATGAAAAACTAAACAATTTCTCAAATAGCATATGACAGTATAAAGGTACGCTAACATGACTAAAACATATATTCTCAACTTATACGTATCATCTGTATAGATCTTTTTCTTCTATTATACCTTATCTTTCATCAAGTGTGTTTCATGAATCTCAAGAAATTATAGGTTCTTCAAAACAACTTTTTTCAAAGTAAATTTTAAATATTAAACGCCCTTTAAAAAATGAAGCACTAAAACAAAAGCTATTTGGAGTACTGAAGGATCTTAATAACCCAAATAATTATGATTAAATAAATAAGATCTTTTCATTTTTAATTAAAGATCTCAACATAAAAATCTTGAGAATTAAACAAAAACTTGATATAAAGCGCTTTCCTTTTTGGTGAGAGTCTTATATGGTAAGATTTTGATTTAATTAGGATATTTTTCCAAAAATTTAAAATTTAAATGTTCAAACCAAGTGATATGATCCTAGAAGTTAATTTTTCGGATGATTACTTGATTAATAATAATAAAAATTTAAAAGATAATAACTATTAATTGAATGATAATATGAGAAATCAATTCGGAATATTTGCAAAAAGATGTTACCATATATGCCCCTTATCCTTCTTCATATATGACAAAGTAAAGTGATATAAGAAAGCCTTAAAAGGATTCAGAATCATCCAAAAACTACCAAAAACTTTATGTAACAGCTTTTTCCAGTAAAGGCAGCATAGGAAAAGACAAAAATACCCTTCAATGTTTCCAAATTAAATCATCATTTCATCAAGAAACTCTAAAGAAAAAAAATATCCATGGCTTCCTCTTCTTCTTACATTTTCTTGATTCTACTGTTCATAATCTATGTTGGAGCTTCAGAAATCAAGTCAGTTTATCTTCCAGGAACTTACCAATCTTCACTACTACAACTAAAGAAACATGAAAAGACAAAAATGCCCTTCAAAGTCCATTACTTCCCTCAAATTCTTGATCATTTCACTTTCTTACCAAAGAGTTCTAAAGTGTTTTACCAAAAGTACCTCATTAATGATCAATACTGGCATAAAGAAGGGGGAGGGCCCATATTTGTATACACTGGCAATGAAGGGAATATTGATTGGTTTGCTGTAAACACCGGGTTCATGCTTGATATTGCTCCTAAGTTCCATGCTCTCCTAGTCTTCATTGAAGTATGTGCTAATATTTTATTTTATTTTTTATTTTTTATTCGGTGTTCACTATTTGTGTTAGATTCATTTTATAAATAGTCAAAGAGATTTTAATTCCTCGTTACTTTTAGGGATCGGTCATACTCTTATCCTTAGCAAATGATCTCACATTTATCCTTTTCGTTTAGTAAAGTTATAACGTGGTTTGTGTAGATTTCATATGTCAAAATACTTTGAAAAAGTTCAAATTCTATTCTTTTTTTTTCTTTTTTAACTATGGATCAAAATTATCTTCTCTTATCAAAGTTCACCAACTAGGGGTCAAGCTAAATCTGAATCCCCTTCGTTGGAAATCAAACTGTTTATATAGATACAAGTCTACATTTTTTTTTATGTATATATATAATAGATAATTCCTCTACTGACTCCAATCACATTAGAACTCCGTCAAGATTATATATGACACTGAAATATATCAGAGGGTAAAATTAAGATACTTTGTATTGTAAATGACTATTTTTGATTTTTTTTTTCTTTTTAATGGGAATGAAATTGATAATTTTCTTTTTTAATATTGGAATATTTTAGCATAGGTTTTATGGAGATTCAATGCCATTTGGAAATAAATCTTACAAGTCAGCAAAGACATTGGGATACTTGAATTCACAACAAGCATTGGCTGATTATGCTGTTCTCATAAGGAGTTTGAAGCACAATCTTTCTTCTGAATCATCACCTGTTGTGGTTTTTGGTGGCTCTTATGGAGGGAGTAAGTAACATTGAGAAAACCCTACAAAACAAATACTTCCTCCGTTGCAATCTGTTTATCTGATTTTGACTTGATACGAAGTTTAAGAAAGCAAAAAAAACTTTTCAATGTTGTGGTCTTAAACTAAAGATATGCAGAATGTATCGAAACGTCCTTTAATCTTACAGTATTAAGCATGTCACGTGAAAATTTTAAATTAAAAAAATTATTATTTTTTAGAAGAACAAATTGAAACAAAGGGAGTAATAAAAATGAAAAAATTTCAAGTTTGTGATGATCTTTTGCTTTGATATATTGTAAATGGAAATGACATGACATTACATAGGACCTATTGAGTGTCTAATCCATGTGAGTCTTGATATATTGTAAATGGAAATGACATGACATTATATGAGTGGACCTATTGAGTGTCCATTCTATGTGAATCAATAGACCACTACAAAAAAACACGCGAACTTCTGACAAAAATGGTCAATGGAGGTCCATTGAAAGCTTTTCTTATGCGATTTCATATTTCTGACAAGAATGTTCATTAGAAATTTGAGCTTTTTAGTGGCGAGAATTTTACATTTTATGATTATTAAATAATTGTTCTTCACTTACTACGTTTGGTTACAATTGACAAAGGGTGATGAGTTTATTTTTATTGTCTTGACATATTATAGATGGGAATGATAAGACATTACATGATTGGATCTATTGAGTGTTCAATCCACGTGAATTAATGGATAGCTACAAAAAAAAAACACGTGAATTTCTGATTGAAATGATCAGTGAAGGTCCATTGGAAGCGTTTCTTATGAAATTTCATATTTCTGACAAGAATGTTCATCAGAAATTTGAGTTTTTTAGTATCGAGAATCTTACATTTTATGGTTGCTAAGTAACTTTTCTTGACTTACTATACTTATAAATAGAGCAGAGCGACAATCGAGGGGTAATCAGTTGATCTTTTTGCCTTAAGACATATTATAGATGAAAATGACATGGCATTACACGAGTGGACCTATTGAGTGTCCAATCCACGTGAATCAATAGACACTATAAAAAATACACGAATTTCTAATGAAAATGCTCGATGGAGTTCTGTCAGAAGTTTTCCCTATGAAATTTCATATTTTTAAATATTTCATTCTTTTTTAATTTATGCGTCTTACTTTTTTTTTTCCGTCTATTTAAAAAAGGTCACTTTTTTTTTTGTTTGGTCAACCAGTGTTGGCTGCTTGGTTTAGACTGAAGTACCCACATATAGCCATTGGTGCAGTGGCATCTTCAGCACCAATCTTGCAATTTGACAAGATCACTCCATGGTCAAGCTTCTATGATGCTGTTTCCCAAGATTTCAAGGTTTGTTCGGGTTAATTTGCTCACATCTTGATTAATTATACAGAGTATTTACTATCTTCAATCAGCACAAATACAGATAACTCCGTTCATCAAGATTTGAATAGATGAAAAGAAATTACTGATGATTTTTCTCTCTGCAGAAATTTAAATATGAAACCTCGTGATTCGCTAACCCATTTTTATTGACCACTTGGTTGTCACTTGTCACACCCTTGGGGCACTAGATTCTATAAGACTTTTAATCCTACATGGTCACACTCATGCACCCTATGCTCCTTTTAGAATAGGATTTAACTTGTATATACTGACAGTAAAAGGCGGCGAATGCATCTCTGAATTCATCTTCAATCAGCACAAATACAGATAACTCCGTTCATCAAGATTTGAATAGCTGAAAAGAAATCACTGATGATTTTTCTCTCTACAGAAATTTAAACGTGAAACCTCGTGATTCGCTAACCCATTTTCACTGACCACTTGGTTGTCACTTGTCACACCCTTGGGGCACTAGATTATATTAAGCCCTTCTTCTATAAGACTTTTAATCCTACATGGTCACACTCATGTACCCTATGCTCCTTTTAGAATAGGATTTAACTTTTATATACTGACAGTAAAAGGCGGTGAATGCATCTCTGAGTTCATTCGAACTCAAAAAATTGGAAGCGAATAGGCTGGCAGTCTTGAAGCGAAGGAGAATTCTTTAACTGTTCGGTGTCGGCATCTTTTCCTACCTCTAACTGTTCTCCTAACCGGGCAAGGTAATCGGCTAACCGGGAATTCATCTTCAGAGCTAAGTCCCAAGGAGGCAGGTTGGAATGTACGGACAGAAAGTACAAGTATATGTGAAAAATTAGTGAAGTTTCAATAAGCAATAAGTTATGAACACATAATTTCAAAATTACAATAAATTGAATGTAAAGGTTTGTTGAACCATTTGTTTCTGCCTCTATTGAAATGTGAATGAATTGTTGCACTATGTATTTTCAATCTATTATAACAGATAACTTGTCTTATTTTTCAAGTTAAAAGTTTCACTTATTATGAACAGTTACTGTAATTATCTTTATTTCCCCCTCATAAAATAGGAGGCAAGCTTGAATTGTTATAAAGTGATAAAGGGAAGTTGGGCAGAGTTGGATGCATTATCAGCACATGAAGAAGGATTGATTGAAGTTAGCAAACTTTTCAGAACTTGCAAGTAAGTCTCTTTTTAATACATAAATGAAATAAAAGGATGACTTTTGATTATAACTTTAACTACGTCACAGTCCCAAATAAGTTGAGATCGACTGTATGAATTCTCATTTAATTTCGTCATTTTACCTCATATCATATCATCAACATAATAAATTTATGAGGATACATCATGGATTTACAAGTTTTATGATGGTTGTCGCTGGCTGGGGTGAAACCAGAATTTTCACTTAAACGATTCAAAATATAAAGAAATAAGCATTTAAAAAAAAAAGCCAAGGCACTACTAAAAAATCACTATTTTCCCATTGAAATTTCCTACTGAAAAATGTTAAGTGGCTATTCCCTCCGATATTTTAATTGAATCGGTGAAAAAAAAATAATAGTGTTTTCACATGAAAAATTCATGAAGCTTCCCACTATTCCAGTGAGAATCTGTTTTCTACCATGTGTTCTCCCTGTGAACTGGTTCGGTGGGAAAATCATATTTTACAACACAAATTTTTCATTGATTTGCGATGGAAAAAATCTCGATTTCTAATAGTGAGGGATTCAACATCTACTATATATATAAATATAAATTTCAGGGATTTGCATTCAGTTGATTCAGCCAGAGACTGGCTATGGGAAGCTTTTGTATACACAACAATGGTGAATTATCCTACTGAGGCTAACTTTATGATGCCATTGCCGGCATATCCAGTACAAGAGGTACACATAAGATAAGCAGATTAGTTATTATTTTTATCAGTTTTTCTTATCTGTGTTGTTATTATTACTTTCGTACTATTTTTGTCTTCGTTTTTTTTATTATTACTTATTGTTTCCTCCGTTATAATTTTAAGCTATTGGTGTAGCCTCTTGTCGATACTACTAGTCTTCTTGCTACCTACTAGAAAAATCCCAGCAAGATAGATTGAATCTTATTATTTGATATTGGTACTGTATTTCCTCCCATACTTGATTTTGATATGTTTTACTTGGGTCAAAAGTCTATCGGAAATAACTTCTCTACCTTGACAAAGTAGGGATAAAATTGTGTATAAACTACCCTCCCTAAACCTCACTTAATTTATGAGGTTACACTGAATATGTTGTTGTTGTATCAATTACGAATGTTTATCATGAAGATTTGTGCTTATCACATAGATTTATTTGTAAAGAATCAATTGATTTATGGTTGCATATGCAGTGCCCTCCCCATATCCCACTTAGCTTGTAGGATTACACTGAATATCTTATTGTTGTACCAATTACGAATGTCTATCATGAAGATTTGTACTTATCATAGAGATTTATCTGTTATGATCGATCAATTTTGTAACTTGTAAGTGCCCGGATTGCAGTATACGTCACTCTTATTCAAGGGGTGTCAATTTAAAAATATCGTGTAGATAGTCAATTCTTTTATGTATATACATATAACAAATATTGAATTTCTTTATCCTTTTTTGTGCATTTACTTCTTTATTTTGACTTTTTAAGTGAAATTTCTTATTTCGCCGTTGCGTTTGTGAATTAAGATGTGCAAGATAATTGATGGATTGCCAAAAGGAGCTTCAAAACTCAGCAGGGCATTTGATGCAGCAAGTTTATATTACAATTATACACAAACACAAAAATGTTTCAATTTAGAAGGTGGTACTGATGCTCATGGCCTTCATGGTTGGGACTGGCAGGTATATTAAACTTTACATAATACACATTTTGTTTATCCTTAGTACGTATCAGCGGCAGATTCAGAATTTAAACTGAAGGCAGAATTTGTGAACTTATTGATGGATTTCGCGCTAGTACTTATATTATTAAATTTAGTTGGAAAAATGTCAAATTTATTCTCTATGTTAGTAGCAGATTCAGAATTTTAACCAATGGCAGAATTCATGAATTTATAATTGGTGGGTTTCCCACTAGTACTTATATTAAACTTAGTTGGAAAAGTGATCAAATTTATCCTTATATTATCCCAAATAGAACAACTTTGCCCTCTGTTAAACTTTTAGTTCTAATATTATCACTTTGACCCATTATTCCGCAGTCTCCCGCACTGCTCAAGTAAGTTATTTAGAAAGTTTTATAGATCCCCAATTTTTGCCTTTCATTCTCAACGGAACTTCAAATTAAAGGTAATTCTGAATCATAATCAAAGGTTGAAGGTAAATTTTAGATATTTTTTCTCAAGAATTTGGACACGAGTAGTCCATCCATTTAACGGGAGTTTCTGTTAAATGCAAGGACAATTATGAAATGATTTGCTAACGATAATGATATGGATAAACCAAAATTTAACGGTGAGCAAAATCGAGCAATTTTAAATATTAAAGGTTGAGATTAAATTTGGATCTTTTTCCAACTTAGTTTGGTTATGATTTGATTCTTTAAAAATGACTCAAAGGCGTTCTGGTGAGAGCTTCACAAAAAAAAAAAAAATTTGCAATCGTTTTAATAATGATAATAATTGAATGACATTGCTTCTTCGATCCAAACAGTCTTTATCCAAATATTTAATTAAGATCTACTTGTTTGTCTCGTTTATTCATGATTTGTGAGTTTTTCAGGCATGTACAGAGATGGTTATGCCAATGACTTGTTCAAATGAAAGTATGTTTCCTCCATTTTCCTTTAGCTACAAGGAATTCACACAAGATTGCAAGAAGAAATTTGGAGTTGAACCTAGACCACATTGGATCACTACTGAATTTGGTGGCTATGTGAGTTTTCATTCTTTTTTTTTTCATCTGGTGTCCGATATTCGTATTGGGATCCGATTAAATTTAGATTCACATAAGAAAGTCCTATATTGGGAGTAAAATGCTCCTTGACAAAGGCGACTCTATATCCAGGCTCGCACTACTAGATATAGAGATTTTCCCACCGCAAATCAATGAAAAATTTGTTTTATAAGATATGATTTTCCCACTCATTTCCCACCAAACTTGTTTACTGGGAAAATGCATGGTGGGAAATAATTTCCCACTGAAATAGTGGAAAATTCCATAATTTTTTCATATGAAAACACTATTATTTTTTTTCTTTTTCCACCGATAATCGGTGGGAATAATCACTTAACATTTTTCAATGGAAAATCAGCGGGAAAATAATAATTTTTTAGTAGTGTTGAACTCGAATATCTAGTTAATGATGGAAGAACACTTACCACTCCACCTCCTTTTATATTATTTATGTTGTCACACATGTGCAAATGTTCTTTACAACCATCAAAGGTTCGCAGTGGAGCGATAAATACTATTTCATATCCTTATATATAGAGTTCTTGGATTCGAATCCTTAAAATGGGGTCACTTTTAATTTGATACACTTTACTCCAAATGGGACCTTTTTACTTGATTTTGCGTTAATCGAATTTCAAAGTGCATGCTGAATAAAAATAAAAAAGATGTTAATTTACATATTTTTTGGTTTTATGATAATAAGAATCTAAAATTTGTCTATAATTTCAGAGAATTGAGCAAGTCCTCAAGAGATTTGGAAGCAACATGATTTTCTCTAATGGAATGCAAGATCCATGGAGCAGAGGAGGGTAAGTTAAAGAAAAACAAAACAATTTAAGTTTAATTTATATATAATGACAATATAAAAGAATTTTTACACTATCAGTTCGTCTAAAAGATAACTATAGGTAGGGTGAAAAATGTTTTCTTAAACAACAAGTTTATTATTTTTTTATGTTTAGTAAGTAAGCAGAAAATATTATTTTAAAAATATTTATATATAATCTAAGAAAACATAATGCTGTAAGGGTTGAGATAGAGATGTGGGGGAGGGTTGGTTGGGGTTATGCAGGGGCGATTCAGAGTATTGCGTGCGGATTCATGGAAACTCAATCATTTTTGTTCAAACCTTATATATGTATTAAAACATTCATTGAATATTTATAAATATTTGATTATGGACCTAATTAATTATCATATATTTACTTAAAATCACTATAGAAACCTATAAACTTTAAATCTTGATCGAATTCATCATTGGAGTTATGGGGTAGGGAGGAGACAATCAATGTGGAATGTGATTTATGAAATTTATTTTCCCTACTTCTACGAGGAAAAGTCTGTTTCCTCATTTTTAAAGAATTTATTTTTCCAGAAAGAAAAAATATTTCGCAATAATTTTGACCGCTTACATGAGAAAATCGAAAACATTAGCCAAAAAAAAAATTTGTGTAATAGTTTTCTTTTTTTCTTCAATCAATCATGTACGATTTCATGTGGACTTTAAGACGAGTTATGTGATTTTAATTGAATCTATTATTTTTTTTGACTCGAACTATGTATACATCTACAAACGATATTTTTCATATATATATATATTAAATACACTTTTAAATCTTGAATTCATCTCTATCTCGTCATTACTAAAATTAATTATTTTTCCCCATTCTTACAGTGTACTGAAAAATATATCAGCTAGCATTGTGGCTCTGATAACTCACAAAGGTATAAATATGATTCTGTAATTATTGAAAAAATATATATTTTTTTAATTAGATACATTGATTTATTTTTATTACTACTAATTTCATGTTTTAATTTTTGTAATTAATTATAGGTGCACACCATGTTGATTTTCGATTTGAGACAAAAAATGATCCAGACTGGTTAATTATGCAAAGGAAGCAAGAAGTGGCTATTATTCAAAAGTGGCTAGAAGAGTACTACAGAGATCTCAAACAAAATTAAATATGATATGAATATTTAGTGTCACTTGTTCAATGCACACCAAGTAAACTTTGGACATTGGGGAAAGGAAAAAATAAAATTTTAATTTTTAGAAATTAAATTTTTATGTAATTATATATAATAAGTGAAATTAATTATCTGAAAAATAAATCGGCCAACATGTTACAACAGAAATTAATCATCTAAAAAATAAGTAATTACTATCTTCATCAAAGGCAGACTCGTAATTTAAAGATGGCGAAGACATCATCAAAGATAGATGCACATTAGTCAAAGCATATCATGCAATATCGTTTTGTCGGATAGTTTTATTATACACACATGGAACTAATATACTAATATATGAAAATATGAATTAAATGACCCTAATTATATTGGTAAAGCTTATTTTAAAGGAACTTATTTTCTAAAAAAAAATATTTTAAAATTTTTTTGACCAATCGAACAGCAAAAAATAAAAAAATATTTCACAAAAAATATTTTTTTTCATTCCGAATACACCAATAATATGCTTTAATTTGTCTTGAATCAGAGAATTAAGACGAGATACGTTAAAATTGATCTACTTGATTATACTAAATCTTTTATATGATCAAATTCAAATATAATTTAACATGTTATTTACTATTTATTTTAAATTCATAATTGTAATTAATTTTTAAAATAATATAATTTTTAAAACGAGGAAACGAGTGAAGAGCAAAAATCCAAAAAAGGAAACTACAGGGAAGCAAAGCAAAGGAACTTACCAATAATTTAGCGGCGGAGCTAGAAATTTAATAAAGAATATATAATTTATTTAATTATGTTAAAAATATTTAAAATATAATACATATTTATAATAATTAATATTTAATTTTATATATCATGTAATTTTCTGGTGAAGGGCACGCATCAGATTATCTTTCACCTAAGATTACTTCACCGCTATCAACATAGTTTGTGGTAGGATGGGTGTAGTCCCTCCATCTTTAACTGTCTCCATCTTTAACCGTCTCGAATGTGAGCCTCATAAATAGAGAAAATTCTATTAAAAGCTACATATGTGACATGAGCTCTGCAACACATGATTTAACAACTACAATAACAATTTAGTGTAAACTCATAAAATGAGGCTTGAGAAGATAAAATGTATATAAATCTTACTTCTATCTCAAAAATAGAGAAGCTATAAAAAAATAATAGCAGAATAGGAGACATATAATTTAAATTAATCAAATTTCAATAAAGATACCTCGAAACCTTTAAAAAAAAAAAAAAAGTTGTCGGTGTACTTTCAACAATCTAGTTAATCCAAGTGTCAACTTGAACAACAACCGACAGCACACTCCCAGGAAAAAAAAAAGAAAAAAGAAACAGTGGGAATTTACTGTAACCCTTTCAAGAAAGTAGATCGAAAGTAGCAAGTACTAGTAAAATAATCAACACCCATGTTCGCTCAACATCTTTGTTAAGATGAAAAATCCCAGTTAACGCATTATAGTAGATCCATTTTGCCTTGTAGATCTCACCTTCCAATTACTCTCTCAAAGCAAAGAGAGAAACCTAAAAAGAAGATGGCAAGGCAATCTGGGAATTGCTTAAGGTGTTGTTTAGTGATTTTTGCTGTGGTTTCTGCTCTTTGTGTATGTGGTCCTGCTATTTATTGGAAGTTCAAGAAACTAAGAGTAAAAGCTTCTCAATCTTGTATGCCTTGTAAATGTGATTGTTCCCCTCCTCTTTCCTTGCTTGAAGTTGCTCCTGGTATGTGATTCTATCTTTCTTCTTTAGATCCAAGATCCTATTTTTATGCTTTACTTATCAAAAGATCATGTTTTTATACTTTTGTTGTTTGGTTTGATTTTGTTGGGTTTGTTTATTTGATTCATTCTTTTGTGGGGTGTTAGCTTTATTGTAAGTTTTGAGGGTCAAAGTTTGAGGATCTTGTTTTGGGGGATTCAGGTTCCTGAGCTGCAGAAATGGAGATAGGATTTTGAGTTTATGGGTTTTGGATTCTAGAAAACATAGTTAGGTTGTGGATCAATTATTTATACATATTTAGTGGATTTTTAAGCATAAATATAGGATTTGAGCCAAAACTATTGGGTTTTGTCAAACACGTAAACTTCATGGTAGCTCCGCCCCTGCTGAGATGTCATATGGACAACAACAACAACATATCCCATATAATTCCACAAAATGGGGTTTGTGGAGGGTAGGGTGTATGCAGATGTTAGCTTTGACCTCCATCTCAGAGGTAGAGAGTTTGTTTTGGATAGACCGGCTCAAGAAAAAAATAGTCCAAAGCAGTCCAGAAAAAGAACTAACAGAAGTACAAGTAATAGTAGATAGTAACAAAACAGCAGAGATGCCTTATGGACATAACTCTTTTTTTTTTTTTGTGGGTATTTTCTCAGGTTGAAGTTTGGATTGTGGATTATAATGTTAATTGGCTGTAGATTTTCTGTTATGTGTGAAGAGTTTATCAAGTAACCTTTTAATTATCCTGTTCACTGTTATCTTTAGCTTCACACAAACTGCTCTAGTGCTCTTTGATTGCCAAGTTTCAATCTATTTTTATGATTTACTTATCAAAAGATCCTATTTTTATAGGTTTGTTACTTGGTTTTCGTTTTTGGTTTTCTTTATTTGATCATTCATTTGGGTGGTGTTAGTTTTATTGTAAGTTTTAAGGGTTAATTTGAGTATCTTGTCTTTGGTGATTTGGGTTCCTGAGTTGTCATATGGACATCAGTACTTTTTTTTGGTATTTTCTCGGGTTGAGGTTGGATTGTGGGTTATAGAGTTTAGATTGACGGTAGATTTTTAATTACACGTGAAGAGTTTATTAAGTGACCTCTTAATTATCTTGTTCACTCTTATCTTCTGCTGCGAAAAACAATGCTGCTCTTTGATTGCCAAGTTTCAACCAATTGGTTCTTGGAAAGATAAGATGTTGGTGAAAAGCTGGTTGTAGCAATGTTATTGGTTTTGGTTTGCCTAAAGACCCCTTCTGCTCCATCTTTGTTACTGCACTGATTTTGTTCAAAGACGGGACTTTTGCTTATATGGAAGCAAGTAAATAAAAAAGATTAGGAAGTGAATGGATCTTTAATCCTGTATGCAATATGGGATTTGGTCAATCTAATGATCTAATCCTTTAAGCTAGACTCGGAGGCTGATCAAAGTTGAAGGTGCATTATGCGGTTTTTTTCCTTCTGGTTTTGCATTTGGATTAAAACCCAGAAAAGAAAAACAGAGTGAATGAATTCTTTCCATTAAGGAACTTGCTCCCCTCGTACCTTATCAAAAAACTTGTTCCCCTCGCTAGAAGTGGGGACGAAGGTCTCGCCTAAAAATAATCAGACATTATTTAGACAAAATAAATTGCTAATCTTATGATTATTGCTCGAGCTTAGTAAAGATTGAGGTCGAATCGGATGTAGTAGAAGCTTAAGAGAAGCTTTGATTGACAAACTCTGGTATCACGAAGGAAAATAAGGAAGCTGTGGGTAGATACTGTTGCACAGAGCCCTCTGCTACAGTTTTTCCTTACTGGGTTTGGAGTGTGTTGATCCTTTTTGGCCCCATAATTAAGCAAAAAATGAAAAATGAACTTAGTAAAGATGTGATTTTATGCTTGTAGGGTAACAAGTGCATAAAAAAATCTAAGGAAGTAAATGTTTCTTTAATCCTATCTACAATATATTTAGTCAATATAATCCTTAAGCTAGTCTTGGAGGTTGGTTCTTTGTAAAACAACACTAGTCCTGGAGGCTGGTAAAAAAACTGAAGGTGCATGACATGATGTATTCTGCATTTGCATTTCGGTTAAACCCACCAAAGAAAAGCAGATGAATGAATGCTTTCATTAACTAACTTGTTCCTCACACAGCTTATCAAAAACTAATTGCCTAGAAGAAAGTGGGGATGAAGGTCTTGCCTCTAAAAAGATCAGACATTCTTTAGATAATTTAAATCGCTAATCTTATGATTATTGCGCGATCTTAGTAAAGATTGAGGTCGGAGTAGAAGCTTAAGAGAAGAGCTTTGATTGACAGGCTTTGATACCATGTAGGAAAATAAGTAAGCTGTGTTAGGTACTGTCATAAAGCTCCTATCTACAAATTTTTCCTTCATCGTTTTGGAGTTTGTTGAACAAGCTTCACCTCAAGTTTCTACTTTCTGGCCCCTTAATTAAGCTAACTATGAAGGAAATGAAACAGATCCTTCTGTCCCGCTGAACTTAACAGGTCCTTCTGATTTTGTTGAAACTCTGAGATTCTTAAAAGGCAAATTATTGGATGAATTGGGTCCAAATGAAGAGAAATGGGCATAGATTTTTTTTCTTGGGATAAGTAAAAGGTAAGTTATTGATATTACTCAGTACCAGTTGGTACTTGATCTGGTACAAAAAGCAGAATGGGTTCAAAGGATCTATGTAGACAATACCTACTAGTTTTGGGTTGAGGCCTAGTTATTGCTGTTGTAGAGTTTCAAGAATCTGTCTTTGCCGAAAACTAAGGGCTGAAGGATGTAGGACTTTAATTACATGCAACATTTATTTGATGTTCATTGATTGCTCCTTATGTTCTTTTCCGATGCGTCTAAAAGCATGACACAAAGTTTCCATCCTACATTATACTTTTAAAAAAGTACCATGCAGAGTCTCCGTGCTGGATCGACTTTTCGATTCTTCCTGAAAAGTGGAGATAATTCTGAAGAAGTACCAAGCACTGAATCTCCTCATTGGTTCTTTTTTACCAGTAAATGATACTAACAAACTTTGGATACAACATGTAATGAGGACATTATGATTTGTTTGTAAAGTGACATTAGCAAGGGAATCCTTTCCTTTTCGCAAGGGACATCTTATAAATTTTTGTATGATGGATAAGATTCTATTAGATTCAGATCTGCACCAAGATACAATCTGGAATTTGGAAAATGGATTCCTAAAATATGGAGTGGATATCTTCCAGTATCAGTACATCTTGGTACACCTGATCTGAAATTCCATAATGTTAATTTACTTGGTTAATATCTGCAGCTGACAAACCAATAATGTTGTTGAATTATACCTAAAAATTTCTAAATTGTGTATCAATGGGATTTAGATTGTAGGGGATGCTCTCATACTTGCTTGTCTGTTTGGTGTTCCGATGTTCTTTTATGCCCTATGTGAGGCTGGAGATCCGAAATGACATTTGTGTAGAGAAGACATTATATAGTTGTTGGAGCCATTGCGTTTGTCCTTCCGTATTGTTGTATGGTGCAAGTGCTGTCTTTGATGCGTCTGAAACTTAGGCATACCTAAACAGGACTGTTATCTTTTGTTGACTTAAAGATCTCAGGCTTCAAAGCTTATGATCCTGATGACCTTTAGCTGCTTAGACTTCGCTGCAAGGTTATAGTTTCTATAGCTAGTCAAGCTGTTAAACTGAACTGTGTGACGGAACTGTTTGATAGCTGGTTGTCTGTTTTCGGGGTCTCAAAGGGGTGTGGAAATATGTTTTGTATGTCTTCACTGGGGAACATGCTACTGTTCATGTTTGATATTTGTACTCTTTCTGATAGTTTCTATATGTAATAATGTATAAGGTGCAGTTCTATGGAATTTGAATGCCAATTAAGCTAACATTGTCCTGCTTTTGGTTTCCGCTTGTGCAGGCTTGTCCAACCTTACAATTACAGGTGAGCTTTTCTATTCGAACTCCCCTTCACTTTTTACCCTTTCTCCTTCTCTTCAATAAAGAATGCTGTGTCACATTTTCGTAAGAACACTTGGAAGGTTTTTCTTAATATGATTATTTCTAAGGTTATGCGTACCGAAAGGCTAGCCTTCTGCTTGTCAGTTGTCAGCAACTCTGAAATTGAGATACATGTGACTGAAATCAGACAAAAATCAGTTTAGAGTGTTATCTCTAATCGGAGAATATTTCCACTAGATGGTGTCCTATGTTTATGCATATCCCGGTGCATTCTGATGAATACAAAAAACAATAGTCAGTCCTTAAGGATAAGGATAGATGATAGTGCCAGACATGCCTAAATTGATTTGCACCTTGACGATGGATACTTAAATCTCCTGAATGATCGAATCAAATTTGAATTTTTCCTTTAAGTAAGTTCTGACTCGGAGGTTCGATTCGTTAGATCTTAAACCAAGCTACTTTGTTAAGTGAGCACTTCCTGACTATTAGCCTTTTATAGATGCGTCGCCTAAATACTCTTTTCTGCAACTTGTCCTATAGCATATTTTGGACCCTCAGATGCAGTTATGAACAACTATAAAGTGTATAGTGCTTAAACCAGAGAGTCTCATGAGTGGGAAAGAAGGTTTAATTTACAATGCAAGAAGTATGTTCCGCGCCACAAAAACAGTTTAGAGATATTCGTTGTGATTTCCTCATACCAAGCGCCTTCCACTTTTCCATATTACAAACTCACAAAAAATTTCATACTGCTCTCTTGGATGTATTGCTTCTATTGGTGCTTTGCTTATCTAGAACTTCTGCAAAAGATTGTTTTAAGCTGAAATCATGACATGCTACATTGTAATGTGTTTCACATTGGGCATAATCAGACTGCGGAAAAGATGATCCGGATCTTAAGGAGGAGATGGAGAAACAGTTTGTAGATTTATTATCCGAAGAGCTGAAACTACAGGAGGCTGTCGATAAGGAGCATGTCCATCATATGAACATCACCTTTGTGGAGGCTAGAAGGTTAGCTTCCGAGTACCAAAAAGAGGCTGAGAAATGCATTGCTACCACGGAAACATGTGAAGTCGGGAGAGAAAGAGCTGTCGTGTTGTATGCCAAGGAAATGAAGTTGACTTCACTCTGGGAACGCCGAGCGCGCCAAGCTGGCTGGAAAGAGTAAACTCTTTTCATCTTAAATTTTTGTTGTCCCATTGTACTTGTAGCTTATGTTAGTTGTATTTCTCTCTATGAGCAAAAAATTGCTCTTATTTCTTCATCTTCTATATATATATATTTACTTACTCTCCTGTACCCAACTTTCATATGATCAATATGAAATATAAACTTTCCCTGATCTACATCTATGAATTGAAAGATCCGAATAATCAACTCCGCAATTAGTTGGTAGAATCAATAGGTCTTCAAATTGTTCATTTGAAAAAATTGAAAGATTTATGTTCATTCGCTCAGCGAGCAGAGTGGTATACCGAAAAAAAGAAGGCGACTACCTTATTTAAGCAATAATTCTTCTCTTATTCTTTCTTAGTTGATTATACTTCTATGATCTGTACCCTTTCATTCATGTCATGATGTACTTTTTTAGTACCCTTTTAACTTTGAAGTTTTCGAGTTTGAGTCATGAGAATTGAGAATCTTTTAACGAGGGGGCGTTTTACATTTATGCCTCCTAGGCGTGAATCCAGATTAGTTGAATTATTGTATTGCGAATACGGTATGATTGATTTTTTTGTTTTGTCTTTTAAGTTTTCTTCGAGTTGTGGTCTATTTTATTTCCGATGTACTTAAATAAATTATTTTAGGGTTATTGATTATTTAGTTTGATTATAAAATTACGAACTCCTGTAATTTTGGAAGTTACTAATGCTTGCAACTATACAATATATTCGGTGTAATTTCACAAGTGGATTTGAAAAGGGTAGGCTGAATGCATATCTCGCACCTACCTTTACGGTGGTAGAGATGTTGTTTTCGATAGATTCTTGGTTTAAAAAAAAAATTGAAGCAAAATATGACAACAAACTATTTTGTTGTAGATACTGTTTCTTTTTATTTTAAAATGCTTTGTCATACTTTTTTTAATATTTGCTTTGATATGCTTTCCTTTGAGTTAAGGGTCTATCGGAAACAACCTCTCTATCTCCCAAGGTAGAGTTAAGGTCTGCATGTGCTCTACCCTCTTTAAATCCCATTTGTGGGATTATACTAGGTAGGGCTACGTATCAGTCAGTTCCGTTCGATTTTAAAAGTTATCGGTTCTACTTATCAGTTTTGTAGACATGCTAAACCTTTAAAGAACTGTTAAAGTATTGGTTAATCGGTTATTGATCGTTATTGGTTCGGTTATCAGATTAACCATTAAGATCTCACATGAAAAATCTCATAAGTCATAAGTATGTTTAACTAGAAAAAATGAATGAAAAGAGAAAGAGTATATAGAACTAGCCTACTAAATCAATCAACTTTAATTTAAATTTGAATAACATCCCTTTCACTTTTCATCCACACCCGATTCATCTTCTTGCTAGAATACTTTATACATTAAAGACTGAAATTGTAATTTAATAAATTATTATTGGGTTATCGTTTCACCTATTAAAAAAATGATCAAACGCGATAATCAAATCAATAACTCAATAACTTGGGATAGTACATCGATATTCAAACTATTAAACCAACAACCCAATTATCGGTTCAGGTTATTGGTTTAACCGTTAATTTATATAGCCCTAATATTGAGTATGTTATTATTGAAAATATAATAGCAAAATAGCAAGATACAAAACAAATAAAACATGTAATACTACACGTTTGAAGAATAAAAAACTACGCGACTACTGAGTAGTACTACTAAATCATTGAACAGAATAGTTTAGACATATTTAAACTTTAGGATAAATCAGTTTATCCTAATGTACATAATTAATAACCATAAGAGAGTATTTTGTTTTCTGTTTTCATTGGTTTCCCCACACCGGCCAATAAGAACAGAGAATGAGCAAATGCCTGTGTATAAAATATGGGCTGGGCCGACTGAGCAACATACTTACCTAGACGAGGTTTATGGGTGATCAACAAGGTTCATGGCCTTGGCAGGTGACCTCCATTGCATTTTGGAGGGATGCCACTTCAAGGTTTGCTCAAGTGGTTGAGTCTATTTTATAATTTGTGGTAGTGGGGACTTGTGTTTGTATGGTCCATTTCAATTTTTAGTTCAAAATTTTGGGTCTTTGGCCTTATGAATTTTATTTTTTAAATTTATGTTTTTTAATTTTTGCTTCTTTTTTAAATTTATCTCAATATTTAAGGAGTTAGGAGGTTTATTAGTACCTAATAAATCGAAGGTTTATGAGTTTAAATGAAATTTAGGAAAAGTGATCAAAGCTTACATTATAATTTGTGATAGCAGGGGTCTCCATTCGAGTAACACCTTTCAATTCCTAGTCAAGACTTTTGGATCTCTGGCCTTATTGCATGGTCAGCTCTTAATTTTTGCTTCTATTGCAGAAGTTTCTCCGATATATAAGGAGTTAGGAGGCGCTCATTATTACCTATCAAATTGCAGGTTTATGATTTAGTTTTCAACTCATTAAAATCTTAACTTATTAAACCGTTCACCAATATGATTTTAGAATAGAAAAAAAAAAACATTTTTGTAATTTTGGATCGGTCCAAGTGATCGAGAGCCTACATTATAATTTGTGATAATGGGGTCTCCACACGCGTAGCCCTTTCAATTCCTAGTCAAAACTTTTGGACATCTGGCCTTACTTCGCGGTCTACTTTTACTTCGGAATAATTTTTAAAATTTATATTCTTTAATTTTTGTTTTTATTGCATAAATTTTATAAATTTATAAGACGATTAAACTTAGCTTATAAGTTCTTTTCAACGCGTTTAGTAAAATAATAAAAGTACATGAAATCAAAGGTCAGCTACAAATCATAACTTAAAGTCACCTTAGCGAATGATTTTACGGCTTTATCCCTCATATATCTTTTATAATCTCATAAATAAACTTCTATTCTATTTCCGTCATTCGCTATTTTTTATTCTTTTTAATGTTAAAGTACTTTTAAATTTATACAAATTACAAAGATAGTTCATTTTTAGCTGCAATAAAATGATCATGAATTTAGGCGCCGCAAGGCAAAAGTTGAAGAAGCCCGGCAACTGTTCGACAAAATGCCTCAACATAAGGATCTTTCCTGAAGCCGAGAGGTTGTTTTATTCTATGCCCTGAGAGAAATGTAGTGTCTAATTTCGATATGTGAAAGCTCAACGAGGCTCGGGGAATCAGAAAAATGTGGTTAAGTGGACTGAGGCACGACGTATTTTCGATCAGGTTCCTGAAGAAAAAAATGTCATTCTCCAATCTGCAGGAATCCCACATCGAAAGCTAACAAAAGCCAGAGAGAGGAGAAAGGTCTGTATAAAACCGGATGGCCGGGAAAGTAAAAAATCATACCTTTCTCGGCCTTTTGGCTAAGATCAAGTGTAGTATCTGTTCTTATCAGTTTAATATCTGATATGTGGGTTATCAACTCACACGATATTAACTCAATTTTTTAAGGGGGAAGATCCATCAGAGTAGCTTGCTACTCGGGCCTTCGTGTGTCGCCCGTGCGTTGCACTGCTGTACGGGCCTGGCGCACCCCACCAAATCTAGTTTGAATTTCTAGAAAAGTCAGTATATGCCTAACATGAGATTGTTTTGAGTTTGTTGTTGTTGCTTTACCATTTGTGTAATGACCTAGGATCATGGAAGATTGTGTCTCTAAACCGAAGAATCAATAAGAAGGCCTTTATCTCTTCCTTTCACACTTATCTCGTTGATTCACTTAACACAGCCTATGATGATTCTCAATTTTTTTTTTGAAACTTGAGTAGGCTCTCCCTTCTTTGGCGATAAGGCTCAACCGCTCAAGAGCAAGTCGAAAGTCATATTTTTGATTCAGTCCCAGTATTTAAAGACCTGACTTTTTCTTCACTTGATTCATAATTACAAGAATCTAGATTTGAGTATCGTGTCGTAAGAAAAAAATAAATTGGAAAAGAAGAAATCTTTTTTTTATTGAATTGAACATAGGCTTTATTATTCTTATTACGTCATTTTTGATATATTCGCATTATCAATGGATTGATCTTACATTAGTATTTTTAAGTTTTTATCAAATTCTATTTCTAATTGTTCGTTGATAGCATTTCACTATTGGCTCAGTTATGCATGTTATTCCTTCAATTTATGCACATAAAAACGCCCTCGGGGTTTGTTTCAACTGTAAGAGCGCGATGTGTCACGAGCTCAAAACTCTGTTATAGACTAAAGCCTGGTATTTAAATAGTGGATAATAAACTTTTAGACTTATTATTCATCGAGTTTTGAACTGTGCGTCACTTGACTGTCAAGAAGGAGAACTTTTAAACAAAATGCATATGTCTATATTTTGTAGTGATATTTATGAGGTTATTCTCTTGAAATATATTTTGGGATCATTAGAATTTTTTCTCTAATATATTTTGTACTCTCTTTTATGTACCAGTTGATGCTGAATATGTTTTCAGTCGTAATCTCCCCGGATGAATTGATTTAGTTGCTACCACCTTCCCATCAATCACTAGAAATCATAAAACATTCATTCGTTTTCCTCGAATCACGAGCAACATTACCTGGGGCCGAAGCTATAAGCCCATATACAAGTTGTGCCAAATTCACTAGCTTTTGCTCAGACAACTTGTGTTAAGAAAATTCATTAAATAAGTGCAAATGTTAGATTTTACAACTAAGTTATTATCACTTGAAGTCGTCATTCTAAAATTCAAAACCTATAAAGTTTGAAATCGTGACACTCTCTCTTACTTTGCTTATCAATTTGTGTTATGTGATTGTTATCACCTTCTGTTATGTCTTCATGCAAAAAAAATGGTGCATATGAAATATAAAATTCTCCAGCACTAGTAAAAAGTAAAAGCATACCTTTCTCGGCCTTTTGGCTAAGAACAAGTGTAGTATATGTTTTTATCAGTTTAATATCTGATATATGAGTCATCAACTCACACGATACTAATTCATTTTTTTTAAAGGAGAAGGTCCTTCAGAGTAGCTTGCTACTTGGGCATTCATGTGTCGCCCATGCTTGGGCCTGGCGCACCCCAGTAAGTTCAGTTCAAATTTCATGTGTCATTAATTGTTGCTTCTTTCTTTCTTTTTGTTGCAAAATGTGTGCCAATAGCGCTACTTGTGAAAATTGCCCTAAAGATTGGCTATGTTTTCTTAGGATACAAGACACCCATACTATAGCACTTGATGCAACAATTCCTAGTGCAACACCAAGTCTATTCCATTAGGAACTGTAGCCAAATTCTTTTTCCAGATTTAGAAAGACTGGTTCGAAAGTACCAAGAAAGATCACTTGTTCGCTTTTTTTGAAGGAGTGAAGGACCTCAATATTTCATCCTAACTGAAAATCAATAGCAGAATACATGTATCCTGAACACACACACACACATTTTAAAAAGAAAATAATCACACACACAAAATTTTTAATTAGCAGTGTCACTTTTTAAAAAGAGAAATAATAAAAGATGTTATGCAAATTAGAACCAACAACCTTGACAAAGAATTTGAAGCACCTAACCATTGAGCTACACATCCATTTATGTTTAGGAGTGTCACTTTACACAATATATTCTCTATATTTGCTTTTGCCTTTTAATTATACATACATATTTAGTAAAAAAATTCAACAAAGCGTGTCACGTGACATCCCTCAAACCTTACTCTTTCTTGCACTAATCCATATCTCAGACTGTCACTTTTTCTTTTTCACAAAATGCAGGCTTCCCATGGCTAAATTTGCAAAATTCTTAAACACAGAAGAAACTTCCAACATTGAAGGCCTATCCAATGGCTCTTTTTGGACACTTAAATAATGAAATTTAATAGTATGCAAATATGATTATTAATCCCACACCGGCCAATACGAACAGAGAATGAGCAGATGCTGTGCGGTATAAAATATGGGCTGGGCCAACTGAATAACATACTTACCTGGACGGGGTCAATGGGCGATCAGCAATGTCCATGGCCTAGGCTGGTGACCTTCATTGCACTTTGGAGGGGTGCCACTCTAAGGTCGGCCCAAGTGGTCGAGCCTACGTCATAATTTGTGGTAGTGGGGGCCTGCGTTCGCGCGGCCCCCTTCCAATTCTGAGCCAAAACTTTTGGGCCTTTTGGCCTTATTTCAATTTTAAGGGCTTGGCCCAATTGAAAATAATTCTGTTCCCCAATTTGTGAAGTTCTTATTGGATTGTTTTTGCTTCTTAGTGAAATTATTGCTTGGTTTGTTTTATGTGATGTCACACTATTTTTTATGAGTTTATTTGATAAACAGCAATATGGCGAAAAATCAAAATCAAATTAATTAATAAATTATTATTTATTTTGGTTATAAATTTTAAAACTCGATAATATTTGATTTTATTTTTATTTCTACCAAAATAAAAGAAAAAATAACCAAAAAAAAAAAGAAATTCGATATTTGATTTATTTTGGTTTTAAATTTTTAAAAATCGACAAAATTTGATTTGGTTTGGATTCTACTAAAAAAAACAAAAAATAACTAAATTCAACAGATAAATTTTTGTATACAAAATTTATAATTATTTAAATATATAATATTAGGTTTTCATAAATAATTATAAATATTTTATATTTTTGATCATTGATTTAGTTTTAGTCTACTTATTTCACATGCACTACAACACTTCTAAATTTTATTTCTTAAAAAAGATATATCCAAACCCAATACACCCAGTCTAATTATCTATATGTGGTGTTGCGTATTGCCGAATTTTAATTTTTTTTTTACTAAGAAATTCATCTACTCTTCAACGGTTTGCTCTTTTGATTTTTAAAAGATTAAACATTCTATTTAAAGCTATATATTGCTTCTGTGTGGATGTTAGACATTTGGAGTGGAAGAATTTCTACAGTTATGCAACTTAAATAGTGTTGAAAAATAATAGAAGATTAAAATACATACATCTTTTGATAGTAGAAAGAAATTTGTTGTTCTTAATGTCCACTTGAAATAGTTGTCTCATGTCTGTATTATTTTACTATTATTAATTTGTCATTAGCTAGATATAAATTAAAAAATCGAACCAAACCAACAAAACCAAATCGATGATTTTAATTTAATTTAATATAATTTGATTTTAGAAATTTAAAAAACAACTAAATTAATTTAATTTTAATTTTGATCAAAAATCAATCGATGAATAGCTCTAGCTAATATCATTTGACAACTTTTTAATTAGTTTATATAAATTAAATTAGCATAGCTAATATTGTGTTTGATAACTTTTTATTTATTTTATATAAAATTCAGCATAAGATATTTGATTAAATCATTTTACAATTTCCACAAATAAAACAAATTTGTGAGTCAATATGTATGCTATTATTTTATACCAAAAAGAGAAAAAAAAATATTAAACCATGCATATAATTTTTCCAAAAACTAAAGTATATAAAAAAATAAATATAAAAAATCTCGCACAACTAATCTTTGCATAACGAACAATCAAATGATTTTTTACTTCATAACCTAGTACACTATTAAAAAAGGTGCTAAGTCTACGAAACATCCCACATTTTAATTAAGGGCCGTATCTTAAAATATGACGTAGATAATTTATCGTAATGCAATTATTAGTGACTGTTTTCGCAATTTAAATTTCGACCTGTGATTCAGACACCGGAGATAGCTTTACTGATGCTACGAGTCCGCCCCTCTAACCTAGTACATGTCTGTTTTTTCAAATTTCCCTCTCAGCTTTCTTACAAGAAAGTGACTCTAAATTTCTGCTCCAATGTATCTTTAATCTGTGTATCTTCTACTACTACTACAATTTTCATACAGCAATAGAGATTATTAGCAAAGAATCATGTATAAATCCAGAAGTTTTATTAAACTAAGCCACTTTTTTACAGTTTGGGGTTCAAGAACATATTCAAAACCCAAGAAACAGATTGAATTGCAAATGCAATCAAAACCCCACTTAGAATCTGTTACAAGACAGTCCATTTTCAGCTGCAATAAAATGATAATGAATTTAGGCCGTCAAGGCAGAGTTCATGAAGCTCGGCAACTGTTCGACGAAATGCCTCAAAGGGATGTTGTTTCTTATGCTTCAATGATCTCTGTTTATGTTAAACATAAGGATCTTCCTAAAGCCGAGAGGTTGTTTTATTCCATGCCTGAGAGGAATGTTGTGTCTGATTCTGCTATGGTTCATGCTTACGCGAAAGCTGGCAGGATAGACGAGGGTCGGAGAATCTTTGATTTGATGCCGGATAGGAATGTTTACGCTTGGACCGGTTTGATTTCTGGGTATTTTCAGAACTGTAGAGTGGATGAGGCTCGAAAATTGCTTCAACAAATGCCTGAGAAAAATGTGGTTACATGGACTACAGCGATGGTGGGCTATGCTCAAAATGGTCTGATTACTGAGGCACGAAATATTTTCGATCAGGTTCCTGAAAAAAATGTCATTGTTTGGACGGCTATGATCAGGGCATATGTTGAAAATCATCAAGTAGATCAAGCTCTTGAGCTCTTTGATAAGATGCCTGAACGTAATTTGTATTCTTGGAATGTTATGATTCAAGGCTGTTTAAATGATAACAGGGTGGACAAAGCTTTGGAACTATTTAATGCGATGCCATGGAGAAATGCGGTTTCTTGGACAACTATCGTTACTGGTCTTGCACGAAATGGGATGATAGAAATGGCAAGAGAGTCCTTTGATCAAATGCCAAACAGGGATTCTGCTGCATGGAATGCTATGATAACAGCCTATGTTGACGAAGGCCTAGTGGCTAATGCCAACGAACTTTTTGATTCGATGCCTAATAAAGATCTTGTAAGTTGGAATGTAATGATTGATGGGTATGCAAAAAGTGGCCTCGAGGGTGAGGCCTTAAAGTGTTTCATTCTCATGCTTCGGTCGGGTTTAAGGCCGAATCAGACTACTCTTACCAGTGTAGTGACCTCAAGTGGAGGCATTCTGGAGTTAATGCAAGCTCATGTTCTTGTTTTACTTCTAGGATTTGACCAAGACACTTCACTTAATAACACTCTTGTCACCATGTACTCCAAATGTGGAGATATAAACTCATCATTGATCACTTTTGAGAATCTCAAAGTAAAGGATGTTGTTTCTTGGACAGCAATAATACTGGCGTATGCTAATCATGGTCTTGGCAAACAAGCACTGCAAGCCTTTGCGCAGATGCTAAGGTCCGGTAACAAGCCAGATGAGATCACTTTTGTGGGACTCTTGTCAGCTTGTAGTCATGCTGGTCTTGTTAAGAAAGGTCAAAAGTTCTTCGAGTCGATGAGGCATGCCTATGGTTTAAAACCAAGGGCAGAACATTATTCTTGCCTTGTTGACATTTTAGGTCGTGGTAAGTTAGTTGATGAAGCTATAAGAGTGGTACACCAGATGCCTCAAGAAGAACGTGATGGTATTGTTCTAGGGGCTTTACTTGGCGCTTGTAAGTTGTATGGAGATGTTGGAGTAGCAAACCAGATATGCAATGAAATAGTAGAGCTTGAACCAGGTAACTCAGGGGCTTATGTACTAATGGCAAATGCTTATGCAGCTTCTGGGAGGTGGGGTGATTTTGCGCAAGTAAGAAAGAAAATGAAGGAGAGGAAAGTGAAAAAGGTACCCGGTTTTAGTGAAATAGAAGTCAATGGGAAAAATCACATATTTTTTGTGGGAGACAGGTCTCACCCTGAGAAAGAGGAGATCTACACGCTTATTAAAGAAAATTTATTGCCTCTAATGCAAGAGAAGATGATTCAGAGGAATCAAATAGATGCATTAAAATCCCAGGATTGAAGAATTTCATTTGATCCATTCGCTAATATAAGTTCTGAAGCTCAGCGCAGAAAGGCAACCAGGTCAGTTTATTAACCTTTAAGTCATGTACTGTGGGATTAGAGTACATTTAATATGGGAGTCTCATATGTTAGTCTAGGTGGATCATCATTAGCCCATATCTTGCTGAATCTGCACAGTGAGGCTTAGCATCCTAAAAAAAAAGTAGAAATTAGAAGATAATATTGAAAGATGGGTACTTTTTCTGATCATTAATTGGCAAACCAAAGGAAGTATCTGTTATCACATATGCTATAACATGCTAAACTTTCTCTACTTTTATTGGTTAACTTTGAAAGTGGCGCTGGTTCAAGGAACAAGTTTGCAAAATACGCAGTGTAATCCCACAGGTGGGGTCTGGGGAGGGTAGAGTGTACCACGTAATAATACAACCAGGAAATATGCTTGGACCAGGACAGCTGTTAGAGAGGCATTTGTGATGTGATTTTTTCCTCCCTTTGGATGTGATTTCTCCACACGTTACTATGAATTCGTCTTGCAAACTAAAAGCTAATCATAATGCTTTTTGGCTTGACTATTCTATCACCTAGCTGGCCTTTTTTATTTCTGCTCCAATAATGTTGAGCTACTTTCGTGATGGTCTCTTGTCTCTTGTTGATATCAAATTATGGCTAAGATGAACATTCTCAAAGGAGAGATTGAGATGCAGTGTTACATTTATTGTCTGGAAGAGATAGCAGCTGCCTGAGATGAGTTTAATGGACTACCATGATCACTGAAGATTTATATAGTCGATGCAACTTGTTCGAGATTGAGGCATAGTTATTGTAAGAGGTAACACCTGAAGGCGCTGAGGAACCTCCATCACCTATACATTTTCTTGTAGAGTAAGAAGATTAGCTGCTGAGTGCACTGCGGCTGAGAATTGCAATGCTGCGATGAACACGAAGTCTGGAGGACCTACCAAATGAGTATAATGGAGCGGGGATTTGTTAGGTGAAACAGATAATTAGTTTGTTGTATCAGTTCTCTATGGGCTCATGTATGTTATTCCTTCAATATATGCACATGTAAACGCCCCGTGGTTTTAGTTCAGTGATAAGTTTATGCATACACCACGAGTTCGAACTATGTCATAGGTAAGAGCTTTGTATTTAAACAGCGAAGAGTTAAACTTTCGCACTCATTATCCATCGGGTTTTGAACTGTACGCTAGCTGACTCTTGAGAAAGAGATTTTCTTGGTTATACTTACAAAATGCACATGTAAACATTTCTTTGTTGGATATGAATGAAACATAAAATTCTCCAATCTGCAGGGATCCCACATCGAGAACTAACAAAATTCAGAAAGGAGAAAAGTCGTATAAAAGCGACTGTCCGGGGACGTTAAAAATCATACCTTTCTCGGCCTTTTGGCTAAGATCAAGTGTAGTATCTGTTCTTATCAGTTTAATATCTGATATGTGGGTTATCAACTCACACGATATTAACTCAATTTTTTAAGGGGGAAGATCCATCAGAGTAGCTTGCTACTCGGGCCTTCGTGTGTCGCCCGTGCGTTGCACTGCTGCACGGGCCTGGCGCACCCCACCAAATCTAGTTCAAATTTCTTTGGTCCCTTTGCCTATTTTTTACATTTTAAGTTGTTAGTTCTTTATTGCAGTAAATTTCTGTATGTTATGAAATTTTAGCATTGTAAGATTGAATGGAAATATGATTACAAAGTTATATTCAAAACTATTCTAATATAACTTCTATTGAAATCAATTTTTTTCATTTCTTTTTCTTCTAACTTTAAATTTGTGATATAAAAAATAGTCACACCTCTAAAGCTATAGTTCACATTTTAGATTTCATAGCTTTTTTCAAACTCATTGTTTATCGAGTTTTGAAGTGAACTTTTTAGTTATAACAAATTAAGATGCAGATGGACCATTTTTGTTGATACTTGTATTATTAGATCCCACGTAGATCATATTTGATACGTGTGTTATCGACTTATACACAACTTGCTATTTTGGGAATCGTGGGTGATTTACAAGAATGTTCTTAGAAAGTGGATGATTTTAAACTTTTTACCTCTCCTAACAAAACTTTTAACAAATGTTGTTCTTTGATCTATGTATGTTTTCTCGCCCATGAAGCAATTAGGGGTCAAAAGTTCAAAGCCATTGGATATTTAGTGTAATTTCCTGGGCTCTCGAGTGTTGCACTCAGTAGCGGAGTCAGAATTTTCACTAAGAAGGTTCAAAATATGAAGAAGTAAACATATGAGGAGATTTACAAGCTTATTAAAGAAAATTTGTTGTCTCTAATGCAAGAGAAGATGATTCAGAGGAATCAAATAGATGCATTGAAATCCCAGAATTGAAGAATTTCATTTGAACCTTTCACTAATATAACTTCTGAAGCTCAATGCAGAAAAACGACCAAGTCAGTCAACATAGAAGTTCGGCTGAACTCAGTAACTTTTGCTCAAATAGTGTATTTGTGTTTTAAAAAGAAATAATCATTTAAATATGTACAAGTATTAGATTTCGAACAATGACCACTTGAAGTCGTCATTTCAAAATTTAGACTCCCATAAAGTTGAAATTCTAACTCTGTCCCTGTTCCTTCAAACTTAATAGGAGGTTGGGTTTTGTAAGGTGAAAAAGATTTTTAATGAAGGCCAACAAAGCTACGATTAGACATGTTTGGAGGGATGCAAATCAGTGTTCCGATTTTCCTCTCGAATAATATATTTAAGGACATGGAATTCCTTATCCTAGCGGATCTAAGTCGTGTTGCTTATGAACGAGTTTAAAGTTTGCATAAAACATAAAATTCTCCGATCTGTAGGAATCCCACATCAAGAACTAACAAAATTCAGAAAGGAGAAAAGTCGTATAAAAGCGACTGGCCAGGCACATGAAAAAGCATACCTTTCTCGGCCTTTTGGCTAAGATCAAGTGTAGTATCTGTTCTTATCAGTTTAATATCTGATATGTGAGTCATCGATTCACACGATATTAACTCTATTTTTTATGGGGGAAGGTTCATTACAGTAGCTTGCTATTGGGACTTTCAAGTGTCGCCTTGGCGTTGCACTATTGCCTTGGCCTGGTGCACCCCACCAATTATAGTTCAATATTTTTGTAGCATTTTAAGATTGAATGGAAGTATGATTATAAAGTAATATTTCAAACTACTGATCTATAACTTCACTTGAAATTAATTTGGCTCATAGCTTTTGAAATTAACTGATATTTGTCGTAATACTCAGCTTGCCACTGAAATGTAACCGATGGTTTACGACTTTAATAATGCTCATGAGAAATTACCAAATCATTAAAGGATTAGTCAATCAGATAATAGATAGTAAAAAGTTCGGTTTGAAAATAATAATCATTCTACATAGATTATTGTGGCAAGCCTGTTGAATATTTATTTTCGGAGAAGACTATTTGATCAGACACGTGGCAAGCATAGAAAAGATCATAGTCGACAGTCAAGTCAGTCAATGCCTATTTAAATCAAGGATTTGTTACGACCATACGAGAATCAACTCTGAGTAGAAGTTTGGAATGTTTTGCAACTAGTGGGAAGGTTCAAAGTGCTCGAACAAAAGATAACTCTGACAAACAACTAGGTTCCGAGATTTTTGGGATTCCATTTAATGCCCACGATCTTAGCCATGTATAACTTGACGAAACAAACGAGGATCATGGAAGCAATTACAATAAAGCTTGTTGGAAATCTTACATATAATACTTGGTCGCAAAATCTGTAAAGATTACGTACATACTTTGTACTTATTTTTGGTCAATCTTGTTGTTCATCACTATTATTCGGCAATTTTCATCATCTGAACCAGGAGAATCAGTAAGAATTTCTTTCTCTTACTTTCTCAATTGTATCACTTCGATTATCTACTTTATTATTCTTATTTCATCATTTTCAATCTATTCACATTATCAATGGATTGATCTTGTATTAGTATTTAAGTTTTATCAAAGCAAATCAAATTCTGTTTAATTTCTTGCTGTGTATAACTATAATTGTTCGTTGTACTTATAGTACTTCACTATTGGCTCAGGTATATAGACTAAAGCCTAATATTTAAATAGCGGAGAGTAAATTTTCAGACTCATTATCCATCGAGTTTCGAACTGTACGTCAGTTGACCCTAATGCACATATGGAAACATTTCATTTTGTTGATACTTGTATTATTGGATCCTAGGTTAGATCATATTTGATATGTCCTGGGTCATCGACTTAAACAACATTTCTTTCTTTTGATGTTGCCAATTGTCAGAATACTGATGTAGTCTCGTGTATACAGTTGTGACAATATCACCTTCCCATCAGAACTTGTCGTATTTGATGCTCTTTGTGATCATAAAACATTCATTCATTTTCCTCGAATTACGAGCAACTTCACCTGGGGCGGAGCTAGAAGCTCCCATATATGGGTTTCAATTGAATTCAGCAGCTTTTGATCAAATAATATGTATGTGTTAACAAATTCATTAAATATGTACAAATATTAGATTCATAACTCAGTTATTATTATCACTTGAAATCGATCGTCGTTCTAAATTGAAAACCCATAAAAATTAAAATCTTGACTCCGCCTCTAATCACTTTGCGAGTTGAACTAGTAATAGTTACTACTCATGAGCTGCATTGCTTGAAGAATATTTGTGTTATGTGATTGTTATCACCTTTGCTCTGTTAGGTCTTGAGGCAAAAATAAAATGGTGCATATATGAAACATAAAATTCTCCAGCCTACTAGGATCCCACATCGAAAACTAACAAAATCCAGAAAGGAGAGACTCAAAGAAGTAAGTATAATAGCGGCAGGCCGAGCACTGGAAAAAGCATACCTTTCTCGGCCTTTTGGCTAAGATCAAGTGTAGTATCTGTTCTTATCAGTTTAATATCTGATATGTGAGTCATCGATTCACACGATATTAACTCTATTTTTTAAGGGGAAGGTCCATCAGAGTAGCTTGCTGCTCGGGTCTTCATGCGTCGCCCATGTGTTGCACTGCTGCATGGGCCTGGCGCACCCCACCAAATCTAGTACATATTTGTTTGGGGCGTTTGCTAAAATTTGTTGCAAAATGAGTGCTTGTAGTGTTAAGTTAGTAGAGCATATATTTGTATTCGAGTGCATATAATATTTCATTCATTAAGTAATGAAATATGTATGAATATAATGTTTCATCCTAATTAAAAATCGTGCAAATCTTACTGTAACTATATGTGTGACCAATTGTGTATGCACGTTTTTAAAGCATGTAGAAGCTGAATGTATGTGTGGTCAATTTTATATGTATGTATGTGTTTTTAAAGCATGTAAAAGCTGAATGTATATGTTGTCAACTGTATGTGTAGACACATGTGGATAATGACAGCTAGAAATTTTTATATACACAGATACATATATAAGTATATATATGTTAAAAAGTTGCATAATCACGCTATGTTATGTACTTTTGACATGCAAGTAAAAAAATATTATTTTTAAAATATTTGTATATATCTAAGACAAAATTATGACAATGGGAAGAGGGTGAAGGTGACGGTGGGGGTGGAGGGTAGGGTGATGATGGGGAGGGGCAGGGGTTGTAAGGTGGGGGTCGGTTAGTTGGGCCGAGGGTGGGGTTTTGGGGTGGGTGATTGTGAAATGGGGATGGGGTGTATTGGGGGTGGATGTGAGGCATGAAGGAGACAATACAACTTGTTTTATCTATTTTAATTAGGGAAGTTATTTTCCTCTTTTTCAAGAAGTTCATAAGTTTCCCAAAGAAAATAATTTTTCAAAAAAAAATAAAATATTTTCCACCATACCGAGTACACTCTTAATTTTCCTTATAATTAATTGAAATCATATATCGATACCGAAAAAAATCAAGATGATTGAGAAGGTCTCGAAATGTCAAATCTTGATTATACATAATAAAATAATCAAAAAATTAATAACACAAACATATACATATGTGTGTGTATATATACACATGTTTTCTTAGAAAAAATAAACCAGTCAAACCGAACCATTTACACTCCTCAAAGTACATTTGGTAGGAGTAACATATACATATACATATGCATATATCATCTTGCAATCAATTGTGTAAATTGTTGCAGTCTCAATTTCTTGCACTGATCCAAATTTCATCAGACTGTCACTTTGTTTTTCATCTTCTCTTACAGAAAATGCAGGCCTTTTGGGTGAATCCATGGCTAAATTTGCAAAATTCTTGAACATAGATGAAACTTGCAACATTGTAGGCCTATCCAATGGGTTTTTTTGGACACATAATAGTGCAATTTGCATGCAATTTAATAGTTTACAATATGAAAATGTTGTGTCATCAAGTGATTCATCCATAAATTCCATGCCTTTACCATCTTTCCACATCTCAAATGCCTAAATCATAGGTTGAAAAAGTGTATCAAAAAACGTATCAACAATACAGAAAGTTAATGCATATAATTATTTTTTCTAATACATCTTATACGTGGGGTTTGTTCGATATGGAGGAAAATATTTTCCTTCCTACCGAACACTCATGGATTTTGCTCATTTTAAGCTGTAGATCTTGCAATTGTGTTATTTGTATGCAATTAAAAGAAACTGTAGGCCTGTCCAATGGGTTTTTTTTCTTTGGACACATAAAAGTGTTATTTGCTTGCAATTTAATAGTTTGCAAATATGATATTAATCCCACACCGGCCAATAAGAACAGAGAATGAGCAGATGCTGTGTGGTATAAAATATGGGCTGGGCCAATTGGTTTACATACTTACCTGGACGGGGTCAATGGGCGATCAATGAGGTCCATGGCCTAGGCTGGCGACTTCCATTGCACATTGGAGGGGTGCCATTCTAAGGTCGGCCCAAGTGGTCGAGCCTACGTCATAATTTGTGATAGTGGGGGCCTGCGTTCGCGCGGCCCCTTCCAATTCCTAGTCTAAAATTTTAGCCAAGCTCTAGCAATTTATTTTTTGCTGCAATAACGAAATGATCATAAATTTAGGCTGTCAAAGCAAATTTGAAGAAGCTTGGCAGCTGTTTGATGAAATGCCTCAAAGGGATGTTGTTTCTTGTCCTTTCATTATCACGGTTTATCTTAAACATATGGACTTTCTTAATGTCGAAAAGTTGTTGTCCTTTCATTATCACGGTTTATCTTAAACATACGGACTTTCCTAATGTCGAAAAGTTGTTTTATTCCATTCGTGAGAGGAATGTTGTGTCTGATAATGCTATGTTTCCAGATGCGGAAGATATAAACTCTTCATTGATCACTTTTGAGAATCTCAAATGTAAAAGATGTTTCGTGGACCAGGGGCAGAGCTAGGTAGGATCGAGAAGTTCATTCGAACTTTCTTCAGCAGAAAATTAAATTTATTGCCTCTAATTCAATATAGAAAAGGACAGAGATGACATCAAAAACCAGGGATTATAGAAAAGGATAGATGTAAGAGTCCTTTTCTAACTGGATAAACCTTTCTAGTTACATTATCTTGTGGAGTAAGAAGATTAAGTTTCTGAGTTGATCAGGCGGATTTAGAATTTGAACTTTATAAGTTTTGAGTGCAACGAGACTTCTAATCCAATGTTGCGGCGAATCTTGAATTTTTTAACATTTCTCTTGTTCATTGTATCACTTCTCAATGGGCTCAATGTTTCTACTAGCTAGTGTATGTTGTTCTTTCGAGGGAAAAGGGCCAAAATATTATCCCTCTTTCAACATTTAGAACAAAATTCAATGGGAGGGAAAAGTTGTTGCATTTTTGGCCCTTTTCCCTTCTTTCAATATATGCACACGGAATGTTTGATTATAAATTTTGAGGCTTCTCCTCAGTTTTACTCACTGAAATTACTCTCGAGAAACACTCGAGTCTCCTTCTTCTTCTTCATCTTCTCTTACAGAAAATGCAGGCCTTTTGGGTGAATCCATGGCTAAATTTGCAAAATTCTTGAACATAGATGAAACTTGCAACATTGTAGGCCTATCCAATGGGTTTTTTTGGACACATAGTAGTGCAATTTGCATGCAATTTAATAGTTTACAATATGATAATGTTGTATCATCAAGTGATTCATCCATAAATTCCATGCCTTTACCATCTTTCCACATCTCAAATGCCTGTATTTTTTTAAAAAAATTTAAAAAAAATATCCAAAAAAAAAAAAGTTAAGTCAAAGTTATGCATAGGGTTAGCTAGAATATGCGTTACGGGTTCGGCAGACAGTTTAAATCTTATATTTATCTTAAGAAGTTTATTGAATACATACAAGTTATAAAATTTAAAATTCAATAATTTAAAATGACTAAAATACTGAACTCATAAGCTTTTAATTATTATTTAGAGAAACTAATGAGAAAATGAAAAAGAAAAGAAAATGATAAGTTTACTTTATTATTTCTTGCATTTAATCAAAATAGAAGACTACATCACTATTTACAAGGAAATAAAGATGATAAAATAAAAATGAAGATATTATTTTTCTTATATATAGATGATCCTAGTGTAAAAGAAAAAATAAATATTTTAGAATATTCCTACACTAAAAGCAAAATAAATATTTTACAATTTGATATAGATTCTTTGATATATTAAAAGGGAATTAATTGTTATAGAATATTTCTAAATATATTTTTAACATTTTAAACTAATTAAGTAGATATTACATAATACATGTAAATTGTAATAAACGCATTTAAAGTTAATGCAACTCAGGGTGAGATTAATAGGATTCTTTCGTCCTTAATCAAAAGTTTCGGGTTCAAGTCTCGAGAATAGATAAATTAATCATGATAAGAAACGCTTTCCTCTTTATAATAGACTTTATGTGCCACAAAATTTAAATTAATCGAATTTAATAAAGTACTGAACACCGAATAAAATTAAAAAAATTGTAGCAACTCACATATTCAAGCAAGAAGGTTTAGTTGTTCATCTGGACCATAGAGACATGTATTTTTTTTCCCACTTATGATTTGAAGAAGTAATACTCCAAAACTGAAAACATCAGATTTGTTGAATAAATTCCCTGTTTTATATATTCAGGTGGTGCATAACCCCTGCAAATAAATTCATATTAATAAGTTAGTAATTCACATAATAATTATATATATATATTGTTTGTCCATTAAAGCGGTACGTGAGCTGAGTTCAGTATATCTTACAAACAGATCGGTCCATATCTGATGTGGTCCAAAATAAAATTTTTATTCATAAGCTTTAAAAATCCAGACACCACCTCTTTATGTGTATATACCCTATTTATTGTTAAGAGAAAATATATAGGAGTTCAAAATCAATATATATACATAAAATATTTAAAATTTAATTTATATATACAGTATAGTTTTTTACCGAAGGAGTTCGAGTGAAAACCCTCCCGACGCCCTAGATCCGCCCCTAATTCTCACTTCATTAAATCACTTTAACTATAATGAGTTGATTGTATGATTTGGTGTAAACACCTAAATTGTGTTTAGTTATGATTTTCATGAAAAATATCTTCTTAGAAATAAATAGCTTTTTGGTGTACAGTAATTAGGTATAAGCATAAAAAAATATTATCTTTAAAAAATTTATATATAATTTAGACGTATATGGCGGGGTGGATGAGGGTAGGAGAGATAATCGAACAGATACTTGTAAAATTTTACTTTATCACATGAAAGATGATCTGATAGTGTAAAGATTCTGCGCTATATATAATGCTTACCATGTTCCAACTATTTTGCTTGTATTTACTTCAACTTCATCCTTCTTGAAAATTCTTGCCATTCTAAAGTCAGAAATCTTTGGTTTCATTTGAATATCCAATAGAATATTGCTGGCTTTTAAATCCCTATGAATAATTGTCAATCTTGAGTATTCTTGGAGGTATAATAGACCTTGAATAATTCCTTCAATTATTTGCACTCTTTTTTCCCAATTTAGAACTAACCTCCTTTCTTGATCTACGTCATGTGGAAATATTAAATGTTAGTGTGGATATACAACATTATACAATATTTTATATTCATTGATGGTATAAAATTTTCATTCTACCGAATACATTCATAACCTCTTAAAATTTTCATTTAGTCATTTGAATTACGATCTGTTTTACTTGAGCACATGATAAAGTAGGTTGGAATACATTACTTGAAACAGAAATTTTGTCCTACCGCAAATCAATGGGAATTCAAATTTGTATTATAAAACATGAATTTTTCACTCATTTCCCACCGAACCAGCTCAATGAAAAACGCATGACGAGAAATAATAGTGGGAAGCTTCCTCATTTTTTTTTCATGTTAAAACGCTGTTATTATTTTTTTTTACCGATTAAATCAAAATATCTGCGGAAATAGCCAACTTAACATTTTCCCATGGAAAATTTTAATTGGAAATAGTGTTTTTATTAGTAGTGATATTCCTAATAGACACTTTTGACTCAAATAATACGAAAGTATACAATATTATTACGCTATCAGTATAAATAAATTAAACTCGGGAGGTAAAAAAAATAGGAAGAAAAAGAAGATGACTTACTGTAAATGTAGTAGTCCAAGCTCTTGTTGGGCATATATTCATAAATCAACATCTTTTCTTCTCTTTCAATGCAAAATCCCAAAACTTTTACAAGATTTATGTGTTGTAATTTTGCTGTAAGAATCACTTCATTTTCAAATTCTTCCAATCCTTGAGAAGAAGTTTCTGATAGCCTTTTCACTGCTATTTCTTGTCCATTTTTCAACTTTCCCTATTTGAATTCAAAAATGAATTCAGAATTTTGTTAAACATAACAATTTTTGGTGCTCATCAAACATTTAACAAATTATATGGATGTTACATTGGGCGAGTCAAAATAGGTCATTAGTCAATCCCGTTTAAAAATTATTTGAGTTGAGTGTGAGTTGACTCAAATATGAGTGAAATAATGGGCGGGCCCTCTTATGCAGGCAGAATACAATTGATCATATTAGTGCTCTTTGAAATCCAGGCTTATTGGTCACAACTATTTCTTTTTCTACATATGAAAACTATTATGGGCTTTAAGCGAATAATAGGAAAAATTGTAGATCACTTGGGTGCATCAAAAAGGGCCAAAAATACCGTTAAACTATTAAAAAAAGGTCAAATTTACCTCTCTTTACGTTTTTGGATCAAAAATATCCTTGCTGTTACATTTTTGTCTCAAAAACACCCTCTAACTATCAAAATAGACCAAAAATACCCTTCCTTCTAATGGTTGGTCCATTTGGATAGTTGTAAGGTATTTTTTAGCCAAAAATGTAACGGTGGGGGCATTTTTGACCCACAAACGTAATGAGGGATAAATTTAACTTATTTTGAATAGTTCAGGGGTAATTTTTGGTCTTTTTTCTTTATATAAAATACCAAAACTGGCTTACTATGGAGGTCCCTAAATAGGCTTCGCGAATAGTAAGGAAGATCTTCAACATGGAGAAAATACCGAACACTACTCGCAAATCAAAATCAGGTACTCAATAAAGACAAATTTCAAATTCCAATAAGAATTTTACCTTGTAAACAGGTCCATATCCACCTTGACCAAGCTTATTTTCAAATGAAAAATTATTTGTAGCCTCTTTCATCTCATTAAAACTAAAAACCTGCAAATTGTTGCTCTCTTCATCTTTTCTTGCTTTACTTTTGCTTCCCATTTTGTTCCTCACCTTCACTATTTGATAAAAAATCGGGTTAGGGATTTAAAACTCGAGAAAAAAAATAATCAGAAAACGTGTGAAAGTTATAAAAAGATAAAGTTTTTTGAATTCAAGAACGGCTCAACAACTTCAAGATAAGTCTATTCTTTAAATTGACTCCTGACAATAACAAATTAGCCAATACGAAACGAATCGCCTTTGATGGAGAATTAATCTAGCAACTTTCGAATGTGTAAATGGCACGATGAGCCCAACTTTTTGTTTGAACGAAATCATTAGACCTATTTAAGTACTGTTTGACTTCTCAAATAATAATATCTTCACGTAAAACGAGATGGAGAGTGCAGTTACGTACCTTGAAATTTAAGTACTTGTCTCCTTCGAAAACGCCAAATTATGAACACTAGGAATATCAATATTAGTATTGCACCAATAATTGGAATCAAAATGATAACTACTCCATTGAGTTTTTTCTTCTTGTTCAAAACTCCACCTCCTTGTGTCACTTGATCAGCTTCTAAAAATTTAAAAACAAAAAAAAAAACACAAATAATTTTAGTCATCCATAAATTTATAGTAGGTATAATATACGGATAGATATTTAAATTTGAATTCAACTGACAAATAAATAATGCACATCTAGATATATCTTAATTTGTTTTCACATCGATGCTGACGTGATGTATAAATTTCGGAGGTGTGTAAGTTGGAGTGTACAATAGATACATTAGAAATGAATTGAGGTATATATATATATATATATATATATATATATATATATATATATATATATATATATATATATATATAATATATGTATGTATGTATGTATATGTATGTACAACTAAAGTATCACATTTTTGCGAGTTTTCTGTCTGGATTATTAGGTGTTTGCATTTTCTACCTGAATTATTACCAAACACACCTCGAAGCTGACTAGATCAAGTCATGTTTGAATACAATGGCATGTATTCACACACCATGTGTGTACTACGTCACAATTAGAATCCAAGTCGAGAAATTATATTTTGAAAAATAGTTGGCGATAGAAAATATGAACACTTAATAGTTCATGTAGAAAACTCGTAAAAATATAATACTTTGAATATATTTTTGACAAAATTAATTTACCTTGTGCAGCAGCATGAGAAAGAACAGAATTACAATTAGTGTCTCCTGAAATATCCATTGCATAGTAACCAAGCAATCCTCTTCTTTTAATGTAAGAAACTTTAATTCTAACACTTTGAGTATCATCGTAACTAATCCAAGTATTTCCAGAGTAACAATAATCGCCAACAATTCTATCGTCATGTACAGTCCTGGCGCGATGCTGCACTATAAAATCCCTAATTAGGGCATACGTCAGCCACCCGCCATCGTAGACGTCCGATTTTCCGACAGCCGGGGCCCTAAGACCATGAATATTCGTAAGACCATGAATTATCTTTTAAGTGATATGATAGTATAAAACATTATTATGCTATCAGTATAAATAAATTAAACTCGGAAGGTAAAAAAAAAAAAGGAAGAAAAAGAAGATGACTTACTATAAATGTAGTAGTCCAAGCTCTTGTTGGGCATATATTCATAAATCAACATCTTTTCTTCTCTTTCAATGCAAAATCCCAAAACTTTTACAAGATTTATGTGTTGTAATTTTGCTGTAAGAATCACTTTATTTTCAAATTCTTTAAATCCTTGAGAAGAAGTCTCTGATAGCCTCTTCACTGCTATTTCTTGTCCATTTTTCAACTTTCCCTATTTGAATTCAAAAATGAATTCAGAATTTCAAAAAAGATTAATGCATTACTACAAAGAATTAAAATTAGCCAGCCATTAAAGATATTATTAAAAAATTATTTCACCTAAGAGGTACTATATACATAAATAATTACTTAACATAAAAGGTGCTATATGTGGAGAGTGTCTCTCTCTCTCTCTCTCTCTCTCTCTCTCTCTCTATATATATATATATATATATATATATATATATATATATATATATATATATATATATATATATATTAAATCATGTAATTTAGTTAATAGTCGGAGAATATGAAATATATTACTCATTTTGCACTCATTTATATAACTTTCCCAATAGAAATTCGAAAGTATGATAGGCATCCATAAATACTTAATGTCAAATATCTCTATAAAATATTTATCACATGTTTTAAATATTTATAAACCAACCCTAATTATTTAATTATTGTCGACTTGATCAATGTCTTTTATTTTTTTTAAAATTTTATATTCAAGACTTGAAAGGCATATTTTGCCCAATAGTCTCTAATTATACAAAACTAAACAATTTAACCCTATTTATTAGCACTCAAAGTAAGATACATATATATATCACTTAACATAATATATATATATATATATATATATATATATATATATATATATATATATATATTCTCGGCATAGGTCAACATGTGTCATCCGATGTCGGCCGGTCTGTCGGCACTGGCATAGTGCGTCCATATTGCTAACTTTTAAACTTTTCGGTGTGTGTTAGCCCACAGATTTCTCGAGATTTGATCGGTCATCTCCGTTCGGCCCCAAATTTTGACCGTACGCAGCCTACAAACCCCGGTGATGAGCGCCCTATCACTTTATTTGATCGGCATAACCATTTTTCTAATAAATGAGAATTTACGATTTTCGTGATTTTCGGTGTATGTTAGCCCACATATTTCTCGAGATTTGATTAACAGTCTCCGTTAGGCCCCAAACTTTGACCGTGCGCAGCCTACAAGGCCTGGTGACGAGTGCCCTATCATTTTATTTGATCGGCATAACCATTTTTTGCATAAATTAGAATTTACAATTTTCGCGATTTTCGGTGTGTGTTAGCCCACGGATTTCTCGAGATTTGATTGACAGTCTCCGTTAGGCGCAAATTTTGACCGTGCGCAGCCTACAAGGCCTGCTGACGAGCGCCCTACCACTTTATTTGATCGGCATCATTATTTTTCGCATAAATGAGAATTTACTATTTTCGCGATTTTCGGTGTGTGTTAGCCCACGGATTTCTCGAGATTTGAGGGACCGTCTCCGTTTGGCCCAAAATTTTAACTGTGCGCAGCCTACAAGGCTTGTGAGGAGCGCCCAATCACTTTGTTTTATCGGCATAACCATTTTTCGAATAAATGAGAATTTACGATTTTCGCGATTTTCAGTGTATGTTAGCCCACAGATTTCCCGAGATTTGATTGACAGTCTCCGTTTGGCCAAAAATTTTGGTCGTGCGCAACCTACGAGGCCTGGTGATGAGCGCCCTACCACTTCATTTGATCGGCATCATTATTTTTCGCATAAATGAGAATTTACAATTTTCGCGATTTTCGGTATGTGTTAGCCCACGGATTTCTCGAGATTTGAGGGACCGTCTTCGTTTGGCCTGAAATTTTAGCTGCGCGCAGCCTACAAGGCCTGGTGAGGAACACCCTATCACTTTATTTGATCGGCATCATCATTTTTCGCATAAATGAGATTTATGATTTTCGCGATTTTCGGTGTATGTTTGCCCACAGATTTCTCGAGATTTGATAGACCGTCTCCATTAGGCCCCAAATTTTGGCTGTGCCCAGCCTACAAACCTTGATGACGAGCGCCCTATCATTTTATTTGATTGGCATAACCATTTTTTGAATAAATGAGAATTTATGATTTTCGCAATTTTTAGTGTATGTTAGCCTACGGATTTCTCGAGATTTGATTGACCGTCGCCGTTCTGCCCCAAATTTTGGCTGTGCACAGCTTACAAGGCCTGGTGACGAGTGCCCTACCACTTCATTTGATCGACATCATCATTTTTCGCATAATAGAGAATTTACGATTTTCACGATTTTCGGTGTGTGTTAGCCCACGGATTTCTCGAGATTTGAGGGACCGTCTCCGTTTGGCCCGAAATTTTAGCTGCACGCAGCATACAAGGGCTAGTGATGAGCGTCCTATCACTTTATTTGATCGGCATCATCATTTTTCAAATAAATGAGAATTTATGATTTTCGCGATTTTCGGTGTATGTTAGCCCACATATTTATCGAGATTTCATTAACCGTCTCGGTTTGGCCCCAAATTTTGGCCATGCGCAGCCTACAAGGCCCGGTGATAAGCGCCCTATCACTTTATTTGATCGGCATAACCATTTTTCGCATAAATGAGAATTTACGATTTTCACGATTTTCGTTGTGTGTTAGCCCTTTAATCACAAAATAAGAACTGCCGAGATGCAAGTCTTTTGATGAGATCTTACATAATGTTGTTAAAACTGTAGTATAATCACCAGAAAAAGAGTTCATTAGTGGAACATTATTTTAATGATCATAACTTTGGGTTGGATTATCTGTTTTACCCAATTTTTTTTTTCAATATGCGTATTTTTTCGAGATCTATCTGGACAAACTACTACAAAGCGGTTTGGCGGAGCCAATTTTCTCAAAATATGCCTCTATCGCAGTCATTCAAAAATTTTCCCAATTTAGTTTACAGATTTAATTTAAAAATTGGTCCTAACGACCCACCACAACCGACACCACCATGGCAAACGACCATGGTAGGCCAGCACTACCACCACCAATCTCTAGCATTGTCTTTATAGCATAAGGATAAGCATAGGTGTTTCTTTTAAATTTTCGCTCGTTGTGCATTGATCGAGGGGCGTTGGATCTCGGCATAGGTTAGCATGTGTCATCCGATGTCGGCCGGTCTGCCGACACTGGCATAGTGCGTCCATGTTAACATAGGTTAGCATGTGTCATCCGTCTCCGTTTGGCCCCAAATTTTGGCCGTGCGCATCCTACAAACCCTGGTGACGAGCGTTCTATCACTTTATTTGATCGGCATAACTATTTTTAGAATAAATAAAAATTTATGATTTTCGCGATTTTCGGCGTATGTTAGCCCACGGATTTCTTGAGATTTGATTGACAGTCTCCGTTAGGCCCCAAATTTTGGTCGTGCGCAGCCTACGAACCTTGATGACGAGCGCCCTATCATTTCATTTGATCGGCATAAGTATTTTTCGAATAAATGAGAATTTATGATTTTTACGATTTTTGGAGTATGTTAGTCCACGAATTTCTCGAGATTTGATTGACTGTCGTCGTTCTGCCCCAATTTTGACTGTGCGCAGCCTACAAGGCCTTGTGACGAACGCCCTACCACTTCATTTGATTGGCATCATCATTTTTCACATAAATGAGAATTTACGATTTTCGCGATTTTCGGTGTGTGTTAGCCCACAGATTTCTCGAGATATGAGTGACCGTCACCGTTTGGCCCGAAATTTTTGCTGCGTGCAGCCTGCAAGGCCTGGTGATGAGCGCCCTATCACCTTATTTGATCGGCATCATCATTATTCGCATAAATGAGAATTTATGATTTTCGCGATTTTCGGTGTATGTTAGCCCACAGATGTCTCGAGATTTGATTGGTCGTCTCCATTAGGCCACAAATTTTGGCTGTGCGCAGCCTACGTACCTTGATGACGAGCGCCCTATCATTTCATTTGATCGGCATCATCATTTTTCGCATAAATGAAAGTTTATGATTTTCGCAATTTTCGGTGTATATTAGCCCACGTATTTCTCGAGATTTGATTGATCGTCTCCGTTTGGCCCTAAATTTTGGCCGTGCGCAGCCTACGAACCTTGATAACGAGTGCCCTATCATTTCATTTGATCGTTATCACTATTTTTCGCATAAATGAGAATTTATGATTTTCGCGAGCCCGCGGATTTCTCGAGATTTTATTGACCGTCTCCATTTGGCCCCAAATTTTGGCTGTGCACAGCCTACAAGGCCTGGTGATGAGCACTCTATCACTTTATTTGATCGTCATAACCATTTTTCGCATAAATGAGAATTTATGATTTTCGCAATTTTCGGTGTGTGTTAGCCCTTTAATCACAATATAAGAACTGCCGAGATGCAACTCTTTTGATGAGATCTTACATAATGTTGTTAAAACTGTAGTATAATCGCCGGAAAAAGAGTTCATTAGTGGCACATTATTTTAATGATCATAACTTTTGGTTGTATTATTAGTTTTATCCGATTTTTTTTTATTTTGTGTATTTTTTCGAGATCTATCTGGACAAACTGCCGCAAGGCGGTTGGGCGGAGCCAATTTTCTCAAAATATGCCTCTATCGCAGTCATTCAATATTTTTTCCAATTTGGTTAACAGTTTTAAATTAAAAACTGGTCCTAACGACCCACCACAATCGACACCACCATGGCAAGCGACCATGGTAGGCCAGCACTTCCACCACCGATCTCTAGCATTTTCTTTATAGCATAAGGATAAGCATAGGTGTTTTCTTTTAAATTTTCGCTCGCTGGGCATTGATCGAGGGGCGTTGGGTCTCGGCATAGGTCAGCATGTGTCATCCGATGTCGGCCAGTCTGCCGACACTGGCATAGTGCGTCCATGTTGCTAACTTTCAAACTTTTCGGTGTGTGTTAGCCCACAAATTTCTCTAGATTAGATCGGTCGCCTCCGTTCAACCTCAAATTTTGGCCGTACGCAACCTACAAACCCTAGTGACGAGCGCCCTATCACTTTATTTGATCGGCATAACCATTTTTTGAATAAATGAAAATTTATAATTTTCGCTATTTTCGATGTTTGTTAGCCCACGGATTTCTCGAGTTTTGATTGACAGTCTCTGTTAGGCCCCAAATTTTGGCCGTACGTAGCCTACAACGCCTGGTGACGAGCGCCCTACCACTTCAATTGATCGGCATCATTATTTTTCTCATAAATGAGAATTTTTAATTTTCGCGATTTTCGGTGTGTGTTAGCCCACGGATTTCTCGAGATTTGAGTGACCGTCTCCGTTCTGCCCTAAATTTTGGATGTGCGCAGCCTACAAGGCCTGGTGACGAGCGCCCGACCACTTCATTTGATCGGCATAACCATTTTTAATTTTGTGTATTTTTTCGAGAACTATCTGGACAAAATGCCGCAAGGCGGTTTGGCGGAGCCCATTTTCTCAAAATATGCCTCTATCGCAGTCATTAAACATTTTTTCCAATTTGGTTAACAATTTTCGGTGTGTGTTAGCACACGGATTTCTCGAGATTTGAATGATCGTAGCCGTTCTGCCCAAAATTTTGGCTGTGCGCAGCCTACAAGACCTGCTGACGAGCGCCCCAATACTTCATTTGATCGGCATCATCATTTTTCGCATAAATGAGAATTTATGATTTTCGCAATTTTCGGTGTGTGTTAGCACACGAATTTCTTGAGATTTGAGTGACCGTCTCCGTTTCACCTCAAATTTTGGCCATGGGCGGACTACGAACATTGATGACGAGCGCCATATCATTTTATTTGATCGGAATCATCATTTTTCTCATAAAAGAGAATTTATGATTTTCGCGATTTTCGGTATATGTTATCCCACGGATTTCTCGAGATTTGATTGACAGTCTCCGTTAGGCCCCAAAATTTAGCCGTGCGCAGCCTACAAGGCCTGGTGACGAGCGCCCTACCACTTCATTTGATCGACATCATTATTTTTCGCATAAATGACAATTTACGATTTTCGCGATTTTCGGTGTGTGTTAGTACACAGATTTCTCGAGATTTGATTGACCGTCTCCGTTTGGCCTGAAATTTTAGCTGCGTAGCCTACAAGGCCTGGTGATAAGCGCCCTATCACTTTATTTGATCGGCATCATCATTTTTCGCATAAATGAGAATTTACGATTTTCGCGATTTTCGATGAGTAACGCCCACGGATTTCTCGAGATTTGAATGACCGTCTCCGTTTGGCCCCAAATTTTAGCTACGCGTAGCCTAGAAGTCCTGGTGATGAGCTCCATATCACTTTATTTGATCGGCATCATCATTTTTCGCATAAATGAGAATTTATGATTTTCGCGAATTTCGGTGTGTGTTAGCCCACGGATTTCTCGAGATTTGATTGACCGTCTCCGTTTGACCCTAAATTTTGGTCGTGCGCGGCCTACGAACATTGATGACAAGCGCCCTATCATTTCATTTGATCGTCATCACTATTTTTCGCATAAATTAGAATTTACTATTTTCGCGATTTTCGGTGTATGTTAGGCCACGGATTTCTCGTGATTTGATTGACCGTCTCCGTTTGGCCCCAAATTTTTGCTGTGCGCAGCCTACAAGGCCTGGTGACGAGCGCCCTATCACTTTATTTGATCGACGTTATCATTTTTCGCATAAATGAGAATTTACGATTTTTGCAATTTTCGGTGTGTGTTAGCCCTTTAATCACAAAATAAGAACTGTCGAGATGCAAGTCTTTTGATGAGATCTTACATAATGTTATTAAAACTGTAGTATAGTCGCCGGAAAAAGAGTTCATTAGTGGCACATTATTTTAATGATCATAACTTTGGGCTGGATTATCCGTTTTACCCGATTTTTTTTTATTTTGTGTATTTTTTCGAGATCTATCTGGACAAACTGCCGCAAGGCGATTTGGTGGAGCCAATTTTCTCAAAATATGCCTCTATCGCAGTCATTTAACATTTTTCCCAATTTGGTTAATAGTTTTAATTTAAAAACTGGTCTTAACGACCTACCACAACCGACACCACCATGGGAAGCGACCATGGTAGTCTAGCACTACCACCACCAGTATCTAGTATTGTCTTTATAGCATAAGGATAAGTATAGGTGTTCCCTATTAAATTTTCACTCGCTCGGCATTGATTGCGGGGCGTTGGGTCTCGGCATAGGTCAGCATGTGTCATCCGATGTCGGTCGGTCTGCCGATACTGGCATAGTTGCGTCCATGTTGCTACCTTTCAAATTTTTCGATGTGTGTTAGCCTACGGATTTTTTGAGATTTCATCGGTTGTCTCCGTTCGGCCCCAAATTTTGGCCGTGCGCAGCCTACAAATCCCGGTGACGAACGCCTTATCACTTTATATAAACGGCATAACCATTTTTCGAATAAATGAGAATTTATGATTTTTGCTATTTTTGGTGTACGTTAGCCTACGGATTTCTCGAGATTTGATTGACAGTCTCCGTTAGGCCCCAAATTTTTGGTCGTGCGCAGACTACAACGCCTGGTGACGAGCGCCCTACCACTTCATTTGATAGGCATCATTATTTTTCGCATAAATAAGAATTTACGATTTTCGCGATTTTCGGTGTGTGTTAGCCCACGGATTTCTCGAGATTTGAGTGACCGTCTCCGTTTGGCCCGAAATTTTAGCTGCGCGCAGCCTACAAGGCCTGGTGATGAGCACCCCATCATTTTATTTGATCGGCATCATCATATTTCCCATAAAAGATAATTTATGATTTTCACGATTTTCGGTGTATGTTAGCTCACGGATTTCTCGAGGATTGATTGACAGTCTTCGTTAGGCCCCAAAATTTGGCCGTGCATAGCCTACAAGGCCTGGTGACGAGCGCCCTACCACTTCATTTGATCGGCATCATTATTTTTCGCATAAATGAAAATTTATGATTTTCGCGATTTTCAGTGTATGTTAGTACACAGATTTCTCGAGATTTGATTGACCGTCTCCGTTTGGCCTGAAATTTTAGCTGCGTAGCCTACAAGGCCTGGTGATAAGCGCCTTATCACTTTGTTTGATCGGCATCATCATTTTTCGCATAATTAAGAATTTACGATTTTCACAATTTTCTATGAGTAACGCCCATAGATTTCTCGAGATTTGAATGACCGTCTCCGTTTGGCCCAAAATTTTAGCTACGCGTAGCCTACAAGGCTTGGTGATAAGCGCCATATCACTTTATTTGATCGGCATCATCATTTTTCTCATAAATGAGAATTTATAATTTTTGCGATTTTCGGTGTGTGTTAGCCCACGAATTTCTCGAGATTTGATTGACCGTCTCCGTTTGGCCCCAAATTTTGGCTGTGCGCGGCCTGCGAACATTGATGACGAGCGCCCTATCATTTCATTTAATCGGCATCACTATTTTTCGCATAAATTAGAATTTACTATTTTCGTGATTTTCGGTGTATGTTAAGCCACGGATTGTCTTTATAGCATAAGGATAAGCATAGGTGTTCCCTATTAAATTTTCGCTCGCTGGGCATTGATCGAGGGGCGTTGGGTCTCGGCATAGGTCAGCATGTGTCATTCGATGTCCGCCGTTCTGCCGACACTAGCATAGTGCGTCCATGTTGCTAACTTTAAAAATTTTTGGTGTATGTTAGCGCACGGATTTCTTGAGATTTGATCGATCGTCTCCGTTCGGTCAAATTTTGGCCGTGCGTAGACTACAAACCCTGGTGACAAGCGTCCTCTCAATTTATTTGAACGGCATAACCATTTTTCGAATAAATGAGAATTTACGATTTTTGCGATTTTCGGTGTAAGTTAGCCCACAGATTTCTCGAGATTTGATTGACAGTCTCCGTTAGGCCCATCATTTTGGCCATGCACAACCTACAACGCCTGGTGACGAGCGCCCTACCATTTCATTTGATAGGTTTCACTTTTTTCGCATAAATGAGAATTTACGATTTTTGCGATTTTCGGTGTCTATTAACCCATAAATTTCTCGAGATTTGAGTGACCGTCTCCGTTTCACACGAAATTTTAGCTGCGTGAAGCCTACAGGCCTGGTGATGAGCGCCCTATCACATTATTTAATCGGCATCATAATTTTTTCCATAAAAGAGAATTTATGATGTTAGCCATTTTCGGTGTATGTTAGCCCACGGATTTCTCGAGATTTGATTGACAGTCTCCGTTAGGCCCCAAATTTTGGTCGTGCGCAGCCTACAAGGCCTGGTGACGAGCGCCCTACCACTTCATTTGATCGGCATCATTATTTTTTGCATAAATGAGAATTTACGATTTTTGCGATTTTCGGTGTGTGTTAGCACACTGATTTCTCGAGGCTTGATTGACCGTCTCCGTTTGACCAAAATTTTAGCTGCGCGTAGCCTACAAGGCCTGGTGATGAGCGCCCTATCACTTTATTTGATCGGCATCATCATTTTTCACATAAATGAGAATTTATGATTTTCGCGATTTTCGGTGTATGTTAGCCTACGGATTTCTCGAGATTTGATTGATCGTATCCGTTTGGCCTGAAATTTTAGCTGCGCATAGCCTACAAGGCTTGGTGATGAGCTCCCTATCACTTTATTTGATCGTCACCATCATTTTTCGCATAAATGAGAATTTATGATTTTCGGTGTATGTTAGCCCACAGATTTCTCGAGATTTGATTGATCGTTTCCGTTTGGCCCCAAATTTTAACTGTGCGCAGCCTAAGAACCTTGATGACGAGCTCTATCAGTTCATTTGATCTGCATCACTATTTTTCACATAAATGAGTATTTACGATTTTCGTGATTTTCGGTGTGTGTTAGCTAACGGATTTCTCGAGATTTGTGTGACCGTCTCCGTTTGGCCCGAATAGCTGCGCGCAGCCTTCAAGGCCTGGTGATGAGCGCCCTATCACTTTATTTGATCGGCATCTTCATTTTTCGCATAAATGAGAATTTACGATTTTCGCGATTTTCGGTGTATGTTAGCCCACGGATTTCTCGAGATTTGAATGGACCGTCTCCATTAGGCCCCAAATTTGGGCTGTGCGCAGCCTACGAACCTTGATGACGAGCGCCCTATCATTTCATTTTATCGACATAACCATTTTTCAAATAAATAAGAAATTACGATTTTCGCGATTTTCGGTGTATGTTAGCCCACTGATTTCTCGAGATTTGATTTACAATCTCCGTTAGGCCCCAAATTTTGGCCGTGCGCAGCCTACAAGGCTTGGTGGCAAGCGCCCTACCACTTCATTTGATTAGTATTAATATTTTTCGCATAAATGAGAATTTACGATTTTCGCGATTTTCGGTGTGTGTTAGCCCACAGATTTCTCTAGATTTGATCGGTCGTCTCTGTTTGGCCCCAAATTTTGGCCGTGCGCAGCTTAAAAATCCTGGTGACGAGCGCCCTATCACTTTATTTGATCGTCATAACCATTTTTCAAAATAAATGAGAATTTACGATTTTCGCGATTTATGGTGTATGTTAGCCCACAGATTTCTCGAGATTTGAGTAACCGTCTCCGTTTGGCCCCAAATTTTAGTCGTGCGCAGCCTACAAGGCTTGGTGACGATTGCAATACCACTTCATTTGATCGGCATCATTATTTTTTGCATAAATAAAAATTTATGATTTTCGTAATTTTTGGTGTGTCTTAGCCCACGGATTTATCGAGATTTGATTGACCGTCTCCATTAGGCCCCAAATTTGGTCGTGTTCAGCCTACGAACCTTTATAACGAGCGCCCTATCATTTTATTTAATCGGCATAACCATTTTTCAAATAAATGAGAATTTTCGATTTTCGCGATTTTCGGTGTATGTTAGACCACGGATTTCTCGAGATTTGATTGAAAGTCTCCGTTAGGCCCCAAATTTTGGCTGTGCGCAGCCTACAAGGCCTGATGACGAGCGCCCTACCACTTAATTTGATCGGTATCATTTTTTTTCGCAAAAATGAGAATTTACGATTTTTGCGATTTTGGGGGTGTGTTAGCCCACAAATTTCTCGAGATTTGATCGGTCGTCTCCGTTCGGCTCCAAATTTGAGTTGTGCCCAGCCTACAAACCCTGGTGACGAGCGCCCTATCACTTTATTTGATCGGCATAACCATTTTTCGAATAAATTTTAGAATTTACGATTTTTGCGATTTTCAATGTATGTTAACCCACGGATTTCTCGATATTTGATTGACAGTCTCTGTTAGGCCCAGAAATTTGGTCGTGCGCAGCCCACCTGGTGACGAGCGCCCTACCACTTCATTTGATCGGCATCATTATTTTTCGCATAAATAAAAATTTACAATGTTCGCGATTTTTGGTGTGTGTTAGCCCACGGATTTCTCGAGATTTGAGTGACCGTCTCCGTTTGGCCCAAAATTTTAGCTGCGCGCAGCCTATAAGGCCTGGTGATGAACGCCCTATCACTTTATTTGATCGGCATCATCATTTTTTGCATAAATGTGAATTTATTATTTTCGCGATTTTCGGTGCATATTAGCCCACGGATTTCTCGAAATTTGATTAACCGTCTCCATTAGGCCCCGAATATTGGTTGTGCACAGCCTACAAACCTTGATGACGAGCGCCCTATCATTTTATTTGATCGACATAACTATTTTTCAAATTAATGAGAATTTACGATTTTTGCGATTTTCGGTGTATGTTAGCCTATGGAGTTCTCGAGATTTGATTGACCGTCTCCGTTAGGCCACAATTTTTTGCCGTGTGCAGCCTACAATTTCTGGTGACGAGCGCCCTACCACTTCATTTGATCGGCATCATTATTTTCCGTATAAATGAAAATTTACGATTTTCGCGATTTTCGATGTGTGTTAGCACACGAATTTCTCGCGATTTGAGCGGTCGTCTCCGTTCAGCCCCAAATTTTGGCCGTGTGTAGCCTACAAACCCTGGTGACGAGCCCCCTATCTCTTTATTTTTTATCGGCATAACCATTTTCTAAATAAATGAGAATTTACGATTTTTGCGATTTTCGGTGTATGTTAGCCCACGGAATTCTCGAGATTTGATTGACAGTCTCCGTTAGGCCCCAAATTTTTGTCGTGCGTAGCCTACAACGAGCGTCCTACCACTTCATTTGATCGGCATCATTATTTTTCTCATAAATTAGAATTTACAATTTTCGTGATTTTCGGTGTGTGTTGGTCCGCAGATTTCTCAAGATTTAAGTGACCATCTCCGTTTGGCCCAAAATTTTAGCTGCGTGTAGCCTACAAGACCTAATGATGAGCGACCTATCACTTTATTTGATCGGCATCATCATTTTTCGCATAAAAGAGAATTTATGATTTTCGCGATTTTCAGTGTATGTTAGCCCACGAATTTCTCGAGATTTGATTGACAGTCTCCGTTAGGCCCCAAATTTTGGCCGTGCGCAGCTTACAAGGTTTGGTGACGAGCCCTCTACCACTTTATTTGATCAGCATCTTTATTTTTCACATAAATGAGAATCGATTTTCGCGATGTTCGGTAACACCCATGGATTTCTCGAGATTTGATTGACCGTGTTTGTTTGACCCAAAATATTAGTTGTGCCGAGCCTAGAAGTCCTGCTGATGAGCACTCTATCACTTTATTTGATCGACATCATCATTTTTCGCATAAATGAGTTTATGATTTTCGCGATTTTCGGTGTTTGTTAGCCCACGGGTTTCTCGAGATTTGATTGACCATCTCCATTAGGCCCCAAATTTTGGTTGTGCACAGCCTACAAACCTTGATGACGAGCGCCCTATCATTTCATTTGATCGGCATAACCATTTTTCGAAGAAATGAGAATTTATAATTTTTGCAATTTTTGGTGTATGTTAGCCCACGGATTTCTTGAGATTTGATTAACAGTCTCCGTTAGGCCCCAAATTTTGGTCGTGCGCTGCCTACAAGGCGTGGTGACGAGCTCCCTACCACTTCATTTTATCGGCAGCATTATTTTTCGCATAAATAAGAATTTACGATTTTCGCGATTTTTCGTTGTGTGTTAGCCCACGGATTTCTCGAGATTTGAGTGACCGTCTCCGTTTGGCCCGAAATTTTGGCTGCGCGCAGCCTATAAGGCCTGGTGATTAGCGCCCTATCACTTTATTTGATCGGCATCGTCATTTTTTGCATAAATGAGAAATTATTATTTTTGCGATTTTCGATGTGTGTTAGCCACGGAATTCTCGAGATTTGATTGACCGTCTCCATTAGGCCCCAAATTTTGGATGTGCGCAGCCTACAAAACTTGATGACGAGCTCCCTGTTATTTCATTTGATCGGCATCACTATTTTTCGCATAAATGAAAATTTATGATTTTCATGATTTTCGGTATATGTTAGTCCACAGATTTCTCGAGATTTGATTGACTATCTCTGTTTTTACCCAAAATTTTAGCTGCGCGCAGCTTACAATGCCTGGTGATGAACGCTCTATCACTTTATTTGATCGGCATCATTATTTTTTGAATAAATAAGAATTTATGATTTTCGCGATTTTCGGTGTATGTTAGCACACGAATTTCTCGAGATTTGATCGACATCTCCATTGGCCCCCAAATTTTGGACGTGTGCATCCTACAAGGCTTGGTGACGAGCGCCCTACCACTTCATCTGATTGCATCATTTTTTTTCGCATAAATATATTTACGATTTTCGCGATTTTTGATTTGTGTTAGCACACAGATTTCTCGAGATTTGATTGACCATCGCCGTTCTGCCCAAAATTTTAGCTGTGCGCAGCCTACAAGGCTTGGAGACGAGCGCCCTACCACTTCATTTGATCGACATCATCATTTTTTGCATAAATGAGAATTTATAATTTTCGCAATGTTTGGTGAGTTTTAGCCCACGGATTTCTCAAGATTTGAGTGACCGTGTCTTTTTGGCCCAAAATTTTAGCTGCACGGAGCTAACAAGGCCTGCTGATGACCGCCCTATCACTTTATTTGATCGGCATCATCATTTTTGGCATAAATAAGAATTTATGATTTTCGCGATTTTCGGTGTATGTTAGCCCACAGATTTCTCGAGATTTGATTGACCATCTCCATTAGGCCCCAAAGTTTGGTTGTCCGCAGCCTACGAACCTTGATGACGAGTGCCCTATCATTTCATTTGATCGACATAACCATTTTTAAAATAAATGAGAATTTACGATTTTCGCGATTTTCGATGTATGTTAGCCCACGGATTTCCCGAGATTTGATTGACAGTCTCCGTTAGGCCCCAAATTTTGACCGTGCGTAGCCTATAAGGCCTGGTGACAAGCGCCCTACCACTTCATTTGATCGGCAGTATTATTTTTCGCATAAATGAGAATTTACGATTTTCGCGATTTTCGGTGTGTGTTAGCACACGGATTTCTCAAGATTTGATTGACCGTCGACGTTCTGCTCCGAATTTTGCCTTTGTGCAGCTTGCAGGGGCTGGTGACGAGCGCCCTACCAGTTCATTTGATCGGCATCATCATTTTTCGCATAAATGAGAATTTACGATTTTCGCGGATTTCGGTGTGTGTTAGCCCACAGATTTCTCGAGATTTGATTGAATGTCTACATTAGGCCCGAAATTTTTGTTGTGTGCAGCCTACGAACCTTGAACACGATCACCCTATAATTTCATTTGATCGGCATCACTATTTTTCGCATAAATGAGAATTTACGATTTTCGCGATTTTCGGTGTGTGTTAGCCCACGAATTTCTCGAGATTTGATCGGTCTTCTCCGTTCGACCCCAAATTTTGGCCGTGCGCAGCCTAGAAACCCTGGTAATGAGCTCCCTATCATTTTATTTGATCGGCATAATCATTTTTTGAATAAATGAGAATATACGATTTTCGCGATTTTCGGTGTATGTTAGCCCACAGATTTCTCGAGATTTGATTGACAGTATCCGTTAGGCCCCAAATTTTTTCCGTACGCAGCCTACAACGAGCGCCCTACCACTTCATTTTATCGGCATCATTATTTTTCTCATATATGAGAATTTATGATTTTCGTGATTTTCGGTGTGTGTTAGCCCACGGATTTCTCAAGATTTGAGTGACCGTCTCCGTTTGACCCGGAATTTTAGCTACGCGCAGCCTAAAAGACATGGTGATGAGCGACCTATCACGTTATTTTATCGGCATCATAATTTTTCGCATAAAAGAGAATTTATGATTTTCGCGATTTTCAGTGTATGTTAGCCCACGGATTTCTCGAGATTTGATTGACAGCCTCCGTGAGGCCCTAAATTTTGGTCGTGCGCAGCCTACGAGTCCTGGTGACGAGCGCCCTACCACTTTATTTGATCGACATCATTATTTTTTGCATAAATGAGAATTTATGATTTTTGCGATTTTCGGTGTGTGTTAGCACACGGATTTCTCGAGATTTGATTGATCGTCGCCGTTTTGCCCCAAATTTTCGCTGTGTACAGCCTAAAAGGCCTGGTGATGAGCATCCTACCACTTCATTCGATCGGCATCATCATTTTTTGCATAAATGAGGATTTACGATTTTCACGATTTTCGGTATGTGTTAGCCCACGGATTTCTCGAGATTTGATTGACCGTCGTCGTTCTGCCCTAAATTTTGGCTGTGCACAACCTACAAGGCCTGGTGACGAGCACCCTACCACTTCGTTTGATCGGCATCATCATTTTTCGCATAAATGAGAATTTATGATTTTCGCGATTTTCGGTGTATGTTAGCCCACAAATTTCTCGAGATTTGATTGATGTCTCCATTAGGCCCCAAATTTTGGCTGTGCGCAGCCTATGAACCTTGATGACGAGTGCCCTATCATTTCATTTGATTGGCCTCACTATATTTCGCATATATGAGAATTTATGATTTTCCTGATTTTCGGTGTGTGTTAGCCCACAGATTTCTCGAGATTTGATTGACAGTGTCCGTTAGGCCCCAAATTTTGGTCGTGCGCAACCTACAATGCCTGGTGACGAGCACCCTACCACTTCATTTGATTGGCATCATTACCTTTTGCATAAATTAGAATTTACAATTTTCGTGATTTTCAGTGTGTGTTAGCATACGGATTTCTCGAGATTTGATTGCCCGTCGCCTTTCTGCCCCAAATTTTGGCTGTGCACAGCCTACAAGGCCTGGTGACTAGCACCCTACACTTCATTCGATCGGCATCATCATTTTTCCCATAAATGAGAATTTACGATTTTTTTGATTTTCGGTGTGTGTTAGCCCACAGATTTCTCGAGATTTGAGTGACCGTCTCCATTTGGCCCGAAATTTTAGTTGCGCGCAGCCTACAAGGCCTGTGATGAACTCCCTATCAATTTATTTGATCGGCATCATCATTTTTCGTATATATGAGAATTTATGATTTTCACGATTTTCGGTGTATGTTAGCATTTCTCGAGATTTGATTGATGTCTCCATTAGGCCCTAAATTTTTGTTGTGCGCAGCCTACCAACCTTGATGACGAGCGCCGTATCATTTCATTTGATCGGCATCACTATATTTCGCGTATATGCGAATTTATGATTTTCGCGATTTTTGGTGTGTGTTAGCCCATGGATTTCTCGAGATTTGATTGACAGTCTCCGTTAGGCCCCAAATTTTGGCCGTGCGCAGCCTACAAGGCCTGGTGCCGAGCGCCCTACCACTTCATTTGATCGGCATCATTAGTTTTTGCGTAAATTAGAATTTATGATTTTCACAATTTTCGGTGTGTGTTATCACACGGATTTCTCAAGATTTGATTGACCGTCGTTGTTCTGCCCCAAATTTTGGCTGTGCACAACCTACACGGCCTAGTGACGAGCACCCTACCACTTCATTCGATCAGCATCATCATTTTTTGCATAAATGAGAATTTACGATTTTCGCGATTTTCGATGTGTGTTAGCCCACGGATTTCTCGAGATTTGAGTGATCGTCTCCATTTAGCCCGAAATTTTAGCTGCTCGCAGCCTTTAAGGCCTGGTGATTAACACCCTATCAATTTATTTGATCGGCATAATCATTTTTCGCATAAATGAGAATTTATGATTTTTGCGATTTTCGGTGTATGTTAGCCCACGAATTTCTTGAGATTTGATTGACGTCTCCATTAGACCCCAAATTTTGGCTGTGCGCAGCCTACGAACCTTGATGACGAGTGCCCTATCATTTCATTTGATCGGCATCACTATATTTCGCGTATATGAGAATTTATGATTTTCGCGATTTTCGGTGTGTGTTAGCCCACAGATTTCTCGATATTTGATTGACAGTCTCCGTTATGCCCCAAATTTTGGCCGTGCGTAGCCTACAAGGCCTGGTGACGAGCGCCCTACCACTTCATTTGATCGGCATCATTATTTTTCACATAAATTAGAATTTACGATTTTCGCGATTTTCGGTGTGTGTTAGCACACGAATTTCTCGAGATTTGATTGACCATCGCCGTTCTGCCTGATCTTGGGCAGAATTGCATGCCCAAGTGATACGCAAATGCTTCATTTCGACTTGTTTAGCTATTGTTAAGTGTACGTTCTCATGTGATTTGTAGTCAAATGTGAACTTATACTAACCAACATGATTAGTATTGTTTTACAGGTAAAATGAAATTTTGGGAAGCTAAGATACATGTTGGTAAAGATCGGGAATGGACTTGGAAATAAGGAGTGGAAAAGGACAAGAAAGAGCAGCAAAAATAAGGGCTCCGCAATGGAGCCGTGTCACGCTGCCATCACGGAGGCATTCTGCCTCGGGTGAACTAAATTTGGCAATTTCAGTGGAGGTTCGCGTTACCTCCGTGACACGGAGGCAATGCTACGCGATGCACTCCGTGTCATGTTGAGTACAATTACCTGGGACATCAATTTCCAGTGTAGGTGCGCGATAGCACCGTGGCACGTTGGCCAGGCTCCGCGATGCAGGCCGTGGCACGCTGAGGTGAAATTGCTGAGGAGCCGAATTCCAGAGAGGGTCCGCGATACCCCCGTGGCACGGAGGGAGTGCTCCACCATACACTCCGTGCCACGTTGCTTGTTATTCTGGAAAAAATTTTCAATAGTATAAATAGCACACTTAGATTTTATTTTAAACATTCTGACTTGGTTGAGCAAGAACGTGGGTTACAGACAGTTGAGAGGACGAAAATTCTAGGGTTCTTCTCTATCTCTTTCTCTTTTATCTCAATTGTTTGTATGATTTCTACTTATTTAATGATGTTTAATCCACAAATGAGTGGCTAAATTCACTTCTTGTTGAGGTTAAGAACAATTGTAGTGGAATGTAATTGTTGATCATTTCAGTTTTCATCTTTTCTTCAATGGTTGTTCTATCAATTCTTGTTTTTACTGCATTAGTGTTTGGCCAATGTTAATGTATATCTAAAAATTCAATTTTGATTTTGAAAGGGAAAGAAATTGAAAAGATGTGAATTGGTAGGATATGATCTCTTCTTAGTTTGAAAAATTGAGAATTGATTTACATTCATAATAGAAATATATCTGAAAGTCTTATTAGTCAATTAAGAAATCGGGTATGTATGGCTAGAACATGAAATTCTTTTATCACAGAAATGTAGATTAAGGTTCATGATTCTTAAATTGGATAGGAGCCGAAAGTTCCAATCCATAGGCAATAATTCTTGACTAGCAACCGAAGGAAAGATTAACTGAATTGTGATCTCGGGCAAAAATAGCATGCCCGAGTGATGCTTTATACCTTAATGTAGTCTTGTTTATCTAAGTTATTTTATACATTTTCATGTAATTTTATATAAATGTGAATATATGTGCTAACCAACATGATTAGTCCTTGTTTTGTAGGTTTCGATGATTTGGAGGAACTAATTTATAAGTTGGTGAAGGAAAGGAATGGAGTCGGAAGCAATCGGCGGAAGTCAGCAAGGAGAAGGCATGGAAAGCGAGCAGATGCAGCAGCAACGTGCCACGGCAGGCCATCCCCGCGCCAGCGGCATGCCATCGCGCTGCCCAAGCAGCGTGACACGCTGCCAACGCGGCAAGAAGGCTGCCTAGGGTCGATTTTGGGTGATTTCCAGAAAGCCTTCGCGTTACCTTCGTGTTACGGAGGCAGTGCTCCGCGATACGCTCCGCGATACAGAACCGTTCCATGACAGGCTAAATTATGCACGTTTTTCATTTACTATAAATAGGTCCCTTAGCTCCTAATTCCATTTTGTCACGATTTTATTCTGGAAAACTAACTAGGAGTGAAAGGGAGAGGTGGGAGAAATCATCTAGGGTTTGGAAAATTCCCTTCTCATCTACCAAATTCATGTAAGTATGTTAGTTTAGTAGTAGTTAGTTGTAGTTTTACGAACATGAATGGCAAGAACCCTTCCTCTAGGGTTGAAGCCATGAATTATAATTGTGATTTTATGAAATTGTTTTGGAATTAAGTTATTGATTGTTGTTTTAGTCTTGCATTCTGGATCGTTGGTTGTTTTTATGATTGATCACCATGAAAACATATACGTTAGCTTGGGAAATTGCTTGAGAAAGAATTACCTAGGTCAGGACATGAGAATGTAAGGAGCATGTTTGTATCTCACGATATAATTTCGTGTTAGGATAGAAATATACCTACCACCTTGCTTGGTTGACAAAACGGGGGTTATTAAGAGACCAACTTAGGATTATCACATCACCACTCGAAGAAGTAGTTGCGAGGCTAAGTTGAGTTAAATGGTTAGACACACGAAAGTCCCTAATCGTTTCCCCGTAAACCACAACATAATTAATTGCCCGCGAACTAGAAATTAGCATCCTCGCTCACAATGATGCAATGAGGCTAGTTTGCCGTGTTTAGAGGCTCGAAAGACCATGAACATGCAATTCTAATTATGTGAAACAACAGTCGATAGTTTCATGCTTAACCCATTGCAAATCGTAGTATCGCATGATTAGCTGGTTTTAACTCTATGTTGCTCCTAGAGTAAATTCAGGATATTTCATTGACCAAAACTAGACTTAATTAAATCTCCCTCAAAAACTTCTATAATCAACACTTGCAAAAGTTAAGATCACACTTGGAATGGATAGTTAGAGGAATGGGTCCAGTCCCTGTGGGTTCGACATTCCGGTTCTTAAAAAGAGCCACTATATTACTTGCACGACCCGTACACTTGCGGACGCGTGAATCGGGCACGTCAAGTTTTTGGCGCCGTTGCCGGGGACTCGGCGAAGTTTTGATAATTTATCTGTTTTTGTGTGATTTTTGAATTTCCTTAAGTGTTGAGAAACTTGGTCTTAGTCTGTTTATTTGCAGGTGACAGGTTGTCCTGCCGAGCTGGCTAGAAATAGAGAGCTTGTGGAACCGTTGCTGGAACCTGAACGTCAAATCCATTTGCAAAGGAGAGTAGCTCTAGAGCAAAAGCTGAAGAGACTTCAAGAAAAGGTACAACAACCACCACCCGTGGGACAAGCACAATTGTCATCAGAAGCAATGGCAGCAAGACCAGTTCGCGAAGTGGCAATCCCACTAGCGACGAATGTGACCTCTAGCATCCGTAAACGGGAGCCTGGAGGGCACTTTGAGGTTAAACAGAACATGGTGCAGCTGTTACATTCTAGTGGTCAATTCACTGGGATGGCACATGAGGACCCGCAGCAGCACCTACAGAGCTTTTTAGAGATTAGTGACACGTTTGTCCCCACTGGCGTGTCCACAGATTATGTCCGACTGACCCTCTTCCCATTTTCACTGTTGGGAGAGGCGAAAAGTGGCTGAAGGTTGAGCCACCGAACTCCATAACTTCATGGAATGACTAGGATAAGAAGTTCCTTATCAGATTCTTCCCTTCAGGCAAAACTGCAAGGTTGAGAAGCGAAATACTCAGTTTCAAGCAGAGGCCTGGTGAGAACTTATATATGGATTGGGAAAGATTCAAGTCATTGTTGAGAGACTGCCCCCATCACCAGCAATCAAATGAAGTGCTGGCTCATACCTTTGTAGAAAGTCTAGACCCACATACAAAAATATTACTAGACTCTGCATCGGGTGGGCAAGCCTTGGAGAAAACATATGATGAGTTGTACACTTTGTTGAACAGAATCGCTAAAGGAAATCCAGAGTGGCACAGCGAGTCATCAAGAGGGGCAGGAAAGAGACCAGGGTTGATAGAAGTAGATGGTTTGCATGCCTTGGCAGCACAGTTAGCTTCGTTCCAGCATCAGATGATGACTCAGTTCAATAAACTGAGTATGAACCAAAACCAGGGCCAGGTTAACGCAGTTCAGCAAGCTCCGAGTTGGTGCGAAATTTGTGGTAATACTGGCCACCATGCAGAATCTTGTGGAGCCAATCCGGAGTCAGTCAATTTTGTTGGTAATATGCAGCGCAACAATCAAAATTTTGGAACCAGTTACAACAGAAATTGGCAGGGCCACCCGAATTTTTCTTGGGGTGGAAACCAACAGCAGAATTATATGCAACCTCAACAATAGCAGTATCAGCAGAATAGGCAGAATGATGGGAAATTGAGCGGCAGCATTGAGGAAACATTGCAGAAAATCATGGAGACCCAAACTCCGTTAGTGGAAAATCAGGCGAGGATGGCAACAGACTTAAAGAATCAGCAAATGGCCACCCGCAATCTAGAAAAACAAGTGGGTCATATAGCAGCTGCTCAAAGCATGAGATCACAAGGGGGATTACCAAGCGACACAGATCCTAACCCCCGGCAGATCAATGCCATCAGTCTGAGAAGCGGTAAGCAATTAGCTGATGCAGTGCCAAAAGAGCTGAGAAAAGGGGTGCAGCTGGAGTTGGTTAGACCAGGACCATCCCTCAACATGGGAGATAATCAGAGTGCTGGGCAACAAAATGCGCAACTTTCATTGCAGTCAGCACAAAGACCACCACCACCACCATTCCCTCAGAAATTCAGAAAGAGCAAGGAGGAGGAATGTTTCAAAAAGTTCTTTGAGAGCTTCAAAGAACTTCACATAAATTTGCCTCATATTGATGTCTTGCAGGGAATGCCCAAGTATGCTAAATACTTGAAGGACGTGATGGCGAACAAATTTAGGTTGGTGGATGTCCAGACGGTAGCACTGACTGAGGAGTGCAGTCACAGAGTATTGAGCAAAATGCCACAGAAGCTCAAAGACCCAGGGAGTTTTACCCTCCCCATACAAATTGGTAAAGCTGAGGTGCTAAGAGCTTTGTGTGACTTAGGGGCAGCAGTTAATCTAATGCCCCTATCGTTATTCAACACCCTAAGGTTGGGAAAACCGAGGCCGATAAGGTTGATGCTGCAGCTGGCCGACAAGTCGCGAGTGACACCTGACGGAATAATAGAGGACCTTCTCATCAAAGTAGGTAAGTTCATTATACCTGCTGATTTTATTGTCTTAGATTTTCAGGTTGATGACCAGGTACCCTTGATTTTGGGATGGCCATTCTTGGCCACTGGAGGAGCGGTGATTGACTTGAAAGCAGGGACCCTGAAAATGAGGGTTGAGGATGAAGAAGAAATCTTCCGCGTTTACCAAGAAATGAACCCATCTGCACACTACAGAAACCTTTGTTAGGTTAGTGTGTTGGCAGAGGATGAGTGTGGGGTGGAGGATTCCACAGGTGCAGGGCCAAAGGCAATGACAAGTGTTCAGCCCAAGTCTGATAGAGGGCTTCAAATTGAGAAGAAGTTGGAGAAAGAGAGGAACAAAGTGGAGGTTGTTTCCTCTAAACAACAAAAGAAAAGGAGATGGTTCTCGAAAGAGAACCCAGGTATGAGGATGTCCTAAAAAGGACAATCCACGTCGTGCCACGACGTAAAATAAGGCGCTGCTTGGGAAACAACCCAAGGGTACCACAGGTACCATTTTGATTTCTTGCATTTGTGTTGATTTTATTTATTTTTCATCTTGTGCTGTTTTTTGGTGGAAAGTTAAGCACAGATGGAGGGGAAGTCTGAGTACCCATGGAGGAGGAAGCTAAAAAGCATGGACGATAAAAGGTGTGGGGTCGAACACCCACCTCTGAAAACTTGAAAGGACAACATGCTTTTAGCTTGGCATAGAGGCTCAGGGAGTATTTCTCATCCTTTTTAAACTTTAATTTGATGTTATGAGGACATAGCATGATTTAAGTGTGGGGTGAGAAAAATTTCAAAATTTGTGTGCTTAACAAGTTGTGGTGAATGTAATGCTTGTGAGGAATTTGTGAGAAATTTGAAAATTTTGAAAAAATTTTGTGAATTAAGCATGAATTCATCACCCGTTGGTTTTTCTTTCCGGTTCTTTTCCGACGGGGGGGTCTTTGAACCGAAGAATAAAAATTTTCTTTCACTTTCCTTGGTATGTATATAGTGTTTTTAGTCATAGTTAGGGACTATTTCCGACGATGGAATGACGACCGTCTTGAGGAAAATTAGTCGATATGTTTTGGGTTTTTGAAACCATAACTAATTGGTGCTTGATGTTCTTGTTATGTGCTATACGTGATTGTAAGATGCAAGTATGTTCAGTGTGAAGCATGCAAGTGTATAACTTTGTTTGAGACACTTAGGCTCTTGAATTTGACTCAATATGATTGAAGCTTAATTCTGAATTCTTGTGATTAGCTGGGTAAGAGTCTGCTGAATGTGTCTTGATTGGAGCATGTGCCATGAGTGTAAGGTTTTTGAGTATTCTGTGCTATTGTGGAATGTATAGAACTTGCCTGGTGTGGTTATAAAACGAAATGAAGGATGTGAATTGTAGGAGATGATTTAGGCATTTCTTTGAAAGAACCAAATTTTTATCCCTCATTTTACCTACCTTGAAAAATTAATCCTAGTTAACCCCATTGAGCCTTGAGCCGATTCTTTGACAACTGCAACATAAGCTTAATCATTTTTCTTTCATTAGCCTTGAATTTGAACCAAAACTCCTAAGCGCTTAAAGGAAAAATCCGAAGGAGTAAAGAAGTGAGAAGAATGAAAAGGAAGGAAAAGTAGCAAGTTGTAGAAGTGAGAAAAGGACAAAGGTGCACTTGTGTGAAAATGGTTGATTATTAGTAAGGAGTAAGAAAACAAATTAATGTAAAATTATTTATAGAGCTCCTTACTAATAAGCAAAAAGTGCCTAAAGAAAGGGGGAACATAAGAGGAAAAAGAAAGCTAAAAGGAGAAAAAGGTGAAGTAAGGGAAGGGGAGTTCGTAATGAGGGCGTGATGTATTAAAAGCGCTTAGGAAAGATAGTCACTATTACTGGCCATAATAGTATCTACCTGCACCCGAGTTACACTACAACCTAAAAAGTCCTACTTGATCTTACATTCACACATCCTTAAATTAGTGGAATAAAACACTAAGGACAAGCTTATGGGTCATTACATGACGCATGTGAATTCTTTGTGAGAGTGAGTGTAATTCTATTCATGTACCCACACATGTTGTGAGTTAAAAATTAGTTTTGCATGTGAAATTGGGTAACTCTCTTTCCGTAAGGGCACATGTTGAATGAAGGATATAATTCATGTGAGATTTCTTAATCTATTGATTTGCATGAGTTTGCTAAGATTGAGAGTCGATTCTTGAGGTTAAGAAGTCTTAACATAGTTGTACTTCATTTCAATGATCAAATCGTGCATGCTCTATTTGTAGCTTGTTATCTTACGTAATCATTATAGCCGTAGCTTGAATAATCTTGCTAAATGAGTTATGGGTGAGTCTCCATATGCATGAGATGTAAAAGGTTGTTCGAGGACGAATAAGACTTTAAGTGTGGGGTAGGTGATCTCGGGCAAAAATAGCATGCCCGAGTGATGCTTTATACCTTATTGTAGTCTTGTTTATCTAAGTTATTTTATATATTTTCATGTAATTTTATATAAATGTGAATATATGTGCTAACCAACATGATTAGTCCTTGTTTTGTAGGTTTCGATGATTTGGAGGAACTAATTTATAAGTTGGTGAAGGAAAGGAATGGAGTCGGAAGCAATCGGCAGAACTCGGCAAGGAGAAGGCATGGCAAGCGAGCAGATGCAGCAGCAACGTGCCACGGCAGGCCAGCCCCGCGCCAACAGCATGCCATCGCGCTGCCCAAGCAGTGTGACACGCTGCCAACGCGGCAAGAAGGCTGCCTAGGGTCGATTTTAGGTGATTTCCAGAAAGCCTTCGCGTTACCTCCGTGTCACGGAGGCAGTGCTCCGCGATACACTCCGTGACACGGAACCGTTCCATGACAGGCTAAATTATGCACGTATTCCATTTACTATAAATAGGTCCCTTAGCTCCTAATTTCATTTTGTCACGATTTTATTCTGGAAAACTAACTAGGAGTGAAAGGGAGAAGTGGGAGAACTCATCTAGGGTTTGGCATTTTCCCTTCTCATCTACCAAATTCATGTAAGTATGTTAGTTTAGTAGTAGTTAGTTGTAGTTTTACGAACATGAATGGCGAGAACCCTTCCTCTAGGGTTGAAGCCATGAATTATAATTGTGATTTTATGAAATTGTTTTGGAATTAAGTTATTGATTGTTGTTTTAGTCTTGCATTCTGGATCGTTGGTTGTTTTTATGATTGATCACCATGAAAACATATACGTTAGCTTGGGCAATTGCTTGAGAAAGAATTACCTAGGTTAGGACATGAGAATGTAAGGAGCATGTTTGTATCTCACGATATAATTTCGTGTTAGGATAGAAATATACCTAGCACCTTGCTTGGTTGACAAAACGGGGTTATTAAGAGACCAACTTAGGATTATCATATCACCACTCGAAGAAGTAGTTGCGAGGCTAAGTTGAGTTAAATGGTTAGACGCACGAAAGTCCCTAACCATTTCCCCGTAAACCACAACATAATTAATTGCCCGCGAACTAGAAATTAGCATCCTCGCTCACAATGATGCAATGAGGCTAGTTTGTCGTGTTTAGAGGCTCGAAAGACCATGAACATGCAATTCTATTTATGTGAAACAACAGTCGATAGTTTCATGCTTAACCCATTGCAAATCGTAGTATCGCATGATTAGCTGGTTTTAACTCTATGTTGCTCCTAGAGTAAATTCAGGATATTTCGTTGATCAAAACTAGACTTAATTAAATCTCCCTCGAAAACTTCTATAATCAACACTTGCGAAAGTTAAGATCACACTTGGAATGGATAGTTAGAGGAATGGGTCCAGTCCCTGTGGGTTCGACATTCCGGTTCTTAAAAAGAGCCACTATATTACTTGCACGACCCGTACACTTGCGGACGCGCGAATCGGGCACGTCAAATTGTATTGACAAATTACTTCCCTGCATGTTCGTTTTAACCTCAGCTTGCTCATTACTATTGTTCAGACTCACTTTATAATTTTGCCTTAGATTCTTATTAATTAGTAAACTCAAACTCTCAAAATATTATTTATTTGGTTGTTTCATTCTTAAAGATATAGTTCATTAACACTTAAGCTAATTAGTACCGTAACTCAGTCCCTGTGGGATCGATACTTGGCTTTACTTAAGCCACTTTACTACTTGTTCGACCACGTGCACTTGCGTGTAGTTACCAAAACAACTGAACACTGCCCCAAATTTTGGTTGTGCACAGCCTACAAGGCCTGGTGACGAGCGCCCTACCACTTCATTCGATCGGCATCATCATTTTTTGCATAAATGAGAATTTACAATTTTCGCGATTTTCGGCGTGTGTTAGCCCACGGATTTCTCGAGATTTGAGTGACCGTCTCCGTTTGGCCCGAATATTTAGTTGCGCGCAGCCTAAAGGCCTGGTGATGAACGCCCTATCAATTTATTTGATCGGCATCATCATTTTCGCATAAATTAGAATTTATGATTTTCGCGATTTTCGGCGTATGTTAGCCCACGAATTTCTCGAGATTTGATTGACGTCTCCATTAGGCCCCAAATTTTGGCTGTGCGCAGCCTACGAACCTTGATGACGAGCGCCCTATCATTTCATTTGATCGGCATCACTATATTTCGCATATATGATAATTTATGATTTTCGCGATTTTCAATGTGTGTTAGCTTACGGATTTCTCGAGATTTGATTGATAGTGTCTGTTAGGCCCCAAATTTTGGCCGTATGCAGCCTACAAGGCCTGGTGATGAGCGCCTTACCACTTCATTTGATCGGCATCATTATTTTTCACATAAATGAGAATTTACGATTTCCGCAATTTTCGGTGTGTGTTAGCACACGGATTTCTCGAGATTTGATTGACCGTCGCCGTTCTACCCCAAATTTTGGTTGTGCACAACCTACAAGGCCTGGTGATGAGCACCCTACCACTTCATTCGATCAGCATCATCATTTTTTGCATAAATGAGAATTTACGATTTTCGCAATTTTCGGTGTGTGTTAGTCCACAGATTTCTCGAGATTTGATTGACCGTCTCTGTTTGGCCCCAAATTTTGGCCGTGCGCAGCCTACAAGGCCTGGTGACGAGCGCCCTATCACTTTATTTGATCGGCATAACTATTTTTTTCATAAATGAGAATTTACGATTTTCGCGATTTTCGGTGTGTGTTAGCCCTTTAATCGCAAAATAAGAACTGTCGAGATGCAAGTCTTTTGATGAGATCTTACATAATATTGTTAAAACTGTAGTATAATCGCCGAAAAAAGAGTTCATTAGTGGCACATTATTTTAATGATCATAACTTTGGGTTGGATTATCCTTTTTACCCGATTTTTTTTATTTTGTGTATTTTTTTGAGATCTATCTGGACAAATTGCCGCAAGGCGGTTTGGCGGAGCCAATTTTCTCAAAATATGTCTCTATCGCAGTCATTCAACATTTTTCCCAATTTGATTAACAGTTTTAATTTAAAAACTGGTCCTAACGACCCACCACAACCGACCCACAATGCAAGCGGCCATGGTAGGCCAACACTACCACCACCAATCTCTAGCATTGTCTTTATAGCATAAGGATAAGCATAGGTGTTTTCTTTTAAATTTTTGCTCGCTGGACATTGATCGAGGGGCTTTGGGTCTCGGCATAGGTCAGCATGTGTCATTCGATGTCCGCCGGTCTGCCAACACTGGCATAGTGCGTCCATGTTGCTAACTTTCAAACTTTTCGGTGTGTGTTAGCCCACAGATTTCTTGAGATTTGATCAGTCGTCTCCGTTCGACCCCAAATTTTGGCCGTGCGTAGACTACAAACCCTGGTGACGAGCGTCCTCTCAATTTATTTGATCGGCATAATCATTTTTTGAATAAATGAGAATTTACGATTTTCGCAATTTTCGGGGTATGTTAACCCACAGATTTCTCGAGATTTGATTGACAGTCTCCGTTAGGCCCCAAATTTTGATCGTGCGCAGCCTACAAACCCTGGTGACGAGCGCCCTATTGCTTTATTTGATCGGCATAATTATTTTTTGAATAAATGAGAATTTATGATTTTCGCGATTTTCGGTGTATGTTAGCCATAGATTTCTTGAGATTTGATTGACAGTCTCCGTTAGGCCCCAAATTTTAGTCGTGCGCAGCCTACAACGCCTAGTGACGAGCGCTCTACCACTTCATTTGATCGGTATCATTATTTTTCGCATAAGTGAGAATTTACAATTTTCGCGATTTTCGGTGTGTGTTAGCCTACGGATTTCTCGAGATTTGAGTGACCGTCTCCGTTTGGCCCGAAATTTTAGCTGCACGCAGCCTACAAGACTTGGTGATGAACACCCTATCACTTTATTTTATCGACATCATCAACATTACTAATAATTCAAAATATTTTTGAAAAATTATAGTCATAAAAGAAAAAATATTTAATTTTTAAATTAATATAATATCTTTACGTAAAATGAGACTAAGAAAACAATTACGTTATGTACCTTGAAATTTAAGTAGTTGTCTCCTTTTATTCTACTTTTCCTCGTTTTCCATATAAAAAACATTTAATTAACTAGTCACTATAAATTTTTGAAAAAATAGATCAGAGTGAACAAGGGTGGAGCCAAGTGGTTAAAAGGGGGTCATCGGCGAAAAATCATTCTATATATGCAACATTTAAATTATTATTATATATATATATATAGCAGATGTTGAACCCCTTAACTTTTTTGTGTATTTACTTTTTTATATTTTAGACCCCTTAATGAAAATTCTGATTCCGCTATTGAGAGTGAATAACAAATAAATGCATTAACTATTACTCCCTCTATTCCATTTTAATTGCTAGGTTTAGATTTGCACATTCATTAAGAAAAAAATAATAGGGATGGTAATTTGATTAATATAACCCTATTAATTTTTTGGAAACATACAATAATAATTTTTTTCATATTTTAGAATGACTTTAAGTAGTAAGGGTAGACTTGGAAAAACATGGTCAATTATCTCTTGAATTTTGAAACTAGCAAATATTTTGAAACAAATATTTTTAGTATACCTCGTGAAGCAACATGAGAAAGAAGTGAATCCCCATTAGTGTCAGCTGCAATATGCCAAGCAAAGTAACCAAGCAGTCCTCTGCTTTTAATATAAGAGATTTTATCTCCAACACTCTGAGTATCATCGTAACTAATCCAAGTATTTCTGGAGAAACAATAATCTCCAACAATTGTTGCATTATATATCATCGTAGTGCGATTTTGCACTATAAAATCTTTAATTTGACTATAAGTCATCGATCCATCGTTAGATCCTCCGACACCTGAAATTAATTTGGCTTATAGCTTTTGAAATTAATTGATATTTATCGTAATATTCAACGTATCACTGAAATGTAACTGATGGTTCACGACTTTAATAATGCTCATGAGAAATTACCAAATCATTAAAGGATTAGTCAATCAGATAATAGACAGTAAAAGGTTCGGTTTGAAAATAATAATCATTCTAAATAGATTATTGTGTCAAGCCTGTTGAATAATCATCATTCTAAAAAGCACTTATTTGAAAAAATATGAGGTGTTTGTCCAAGCTTTTGAGAGAAAATAAGTGTTTTAGAGAGTAGCAGAAACTGTTTTTAAAAAATTAAAAAAAGTAGTTTCTCCCAAAAAATACTTATTTGAAAAATACACTTAGAAGTACTTTTCAAGAGCCTGGCCAAACACTAATTGCTGCTCAAAAGTGATTTTTAAATTTATTGACCAAACACAAATTGCTTCTCACCAAAAGTACTTTGTTGATAAGCCCTTTTGAAAAAAATACTTTTCAAAATAAGCTGATTTGAGAAGTTTGGCCAAATAGGCTATTATTAGAATTGGACACATGATATGAGTAATTGCGTAGGGTAAAATATAAGGTATAAAAATTTTAAATTTTCGGATATCAGAATATCCATAATACTGAATCCAATATCCATAAATTTTAAAAATGAAACTCAAAATCCAAAAATCCAACCCAAATATCCAAAAAATTTGGATTTCGGTTTGAATTTCAGATTGGCCCAAACTATGCCACCCCTAATTGTGTTAGTGAAAATTGAAGAAATCTGTGATTTTTCACCTTTGTGAGCCGAGTGATTTCCACGTAAAAATCACTGCGTGGCGTATTATTTCATAAACTAGGGGTGCATCACTCAGGGAATCTTTGATTAGATGCCAGGAGAGAAATGTTTAGGTTCGAAAGTTTCTTCAACAAATGCCTGAGGAAAATGTGGTTAAGTGGAGGACTGCAGCAAATTGTAGGCTATGCTCAAAATGGTCAATCTGCAGGAATCCCACATCGAAAGCTAACAAAAGCCAGAGAGAGGAGATAAGTAAGTATAAAACCGGCTGGCCGGAAATATAAAAAATCATACCTTTCTCGGCCTTTCGGCTAAGATCAAGTGTAGTATCTGTTTTTATTAATTTAATATCTGATATGTGAGTTATTGACTCATACGATATTAATTCTATTTTTTATGGGGGGAGGTTCGTTACGGTAGCTTGCTATTGGGACCTTCAAGTGTTGCCTTGGTGTTGCACTATTGCTTTGGCCTGGCGCACCCCACCTAATCTAGTTCAAATTTCTTGTCTCAAGTCAGTTTATGCCTAACATGAGATTATTTTGAGCTTTTTGTTGCTTGACCATTTTCATGGAATGTTATGTTTGGGTACCATTTTATGTTCACGATCTTAGCCATGTAATGACCGAGACCATGGAAGACTTGATTACACGTGTTTGTACTTATATTTGGTCAATCTTGTTGTGTCACTATTCATCCTACATTTTCACCATTTGAACTAGGAGAATCAATAATAATTTCTTTTATCTCTTACTTTCTCAATTATCTCCGCTTTGATTATCTGCTTTATTATTCTTATTACGTCATTTTTAATATATTCGCATTATCAACGGATTGTTTCTAATTGTTCGTTGATATCACTTCACTATTGGCTCAGGTATGTATATTATTCCTTCAATATATGCACATGAAAATGTCCCCGGGATTCATTTAAACTTTCAAACTCATTATCCATCGAATTTTGAACTATACTTCAGTTGACTCTCAAGAAGGAGAACTTTTTTGGTTATTACAAAACGCACATGTAAATATTTCTTTGTTGATAGGAAGAAAAACACATATCCTGTATTATTGGATCCGGCCATAAGTTATTGCAAATTTTAGGGTTTTTTTTTTTCCGGGCGAGTTCAAAGTCATTGCATTGCACTGCTGCATGGGCCTTCACGCGTCGCCCATGCATTGCACTGCTGCATGGGCCTGGCGCACCCCACCAAAACCAGTTCAAATTTATTTTTGGCGTTTGCCCAATTTTGTGTCACTAATTGTTGAATCTTTCCTTCTTTTTTTTTTTGCAAAATGAGTGTTAGTAGTGTTATTTATTAAATTTTCCAGTTTATGTTTGTTAAATTCGTTTCTGTTTGCAAGAATGTAAGTGTTGAGAAGCATTTGCCTCTTTAAAGAAAGGAAAAAGGAAGAAAGAATACTAGTAGTAGTTGTCAAGGAAACTTAGCAGGATATATGTTTGCTCGATGGATACAAAATACCCGTACTTTAGCACCCGATGCAATGGCTCCTGGTGCAACAACAAGCACTAGTTTAACTTGGCGGTAGTGATTTAGTGGCAGTGGATGACAAGATGACTTTGTTGTCTATTTCATTAGGAACCGTTGATTTCTTGGTACATCATATTTATGCATTTATGATTTAGATTTTCTGCTAAATCTATTTCAGTAGAGTGTATGATGATTGATGGCTCGAGGTAGAGCACTCAATGGGCTAGGTTGGCCTCATTTCGCCTTTACCAAGCCCAGGTATGTAGAAGTGGGAGAGGGCCCGAGATAGAGCACTCAATGGGCTAAGGTGGCCTCATTTCGCTTTATCAACCCCAGGGATGTACGTAGCAGTGGAAGAGTCAGTCACCTTTTATGATGTTCGGGCTTTCAAGATCGAATCGTAGCCAAAGTCTTTTTCCATATTTAGAAAGACTGGTTTGAAAGGACCAAAAAGAAAATCAGTTGTTCTCTCTTCTTCGAGGAGTGAGGGACCTCAATATTTCATTCTAATTGAAAATCAATAGCAGAATACATGTATCCTGAACACATATATATAATTTTCTTTAAAAAGTAATCAGTTAAATCATACCGCTGACGCTCCTGAACAAGGAGTAACACACACATATATATATATATATGATCTTGCAATTATGTTATTTGTATGCAATTAAAAGAAACTGTAGGCCTGTCCAATGGGTTTTTTTTTTTTTTGACACATAAAAGTGTTATTTGCTTGCAATTTAATAGTTTGCAAATATGATATTAATCCCACACCGGCCAATAAGAACAGAGAATGAGCAGATGCTGTGTGGTATAAAATATGGGCTGGGCCAATTGGTTTACATACTTACCTGGACGGGGTCAATGGGCGATCAATGAGGTCCATGGCCTAGGCTGGCGACTTCCATTGCACATTGGAGGGGTGCCATTCTAAGGTCGGCCCAAGTGGTCGAGCCTACGTCATAATTTGTGATAGTGGGGGCCTGCGTTCGCGCGGCCCCTTCCAATTCCTAGTCTAAATTTTTGGGCCTCTGGCCTTATTTCATCTAAAGCTTAAAAGGTCTTGAATTTGAGACTATTTTATTTTTAGCCAAACTCTAGCAATTTATTTTTTGCTGCAATAATGAAATGATCATGAATTTAGGCTGTCAAAGCAAAATTTGAAGCTCGGCAACTGCTTGATGAAATGCCTCAAAGGGATGTTGTTTCTTGTGCTTTCATTATCACGGTTTATCTTAAAAATAAGGATTTTCCTAATGCCGAAAAGTTGTTTTATTCCATTCGTGAGAGGAATGTTGTGTCTGATAATGCTATGTTTCCAGATGCGGAAGATATAAACTCTTCATTGATCACTTTTGAGAATCTCAATGTAAAAGATGTTTCGTGGATCAGGAGTGGAGCTAGGTAGGATCGAGAAGTTCATCCGAACTTTCTTCAGCAGAAAATTTAAATTTATTGCCTCTAATGCAATATAGAAAAGGACAGAGATGACATCAAAAACCAGGGATTATAGAAAAGGATAGATGTAAGAGTCTTTTTTTAACCGGATAAACCTTTCCAGTTACATTATCTTGTGGAGTAAGAAGATTAAGTTTCTAAGTTGATCGGGCGGATTTAGAATTTGAACTTTATAAGTTTTGAGTGCAACGAGGCTTCAAATCCAATGTTGCGGCGAATCTTGAATTTGAACATTTCTCTTGTTCATTGTATCACTTCTCAATGGGCTCAATGTTGCTACTTGCTAGTGTATGTTGTTCTTTCAAGGGAAAAGGGCCAAAATATTATCCCTCTTTCAACATTTAGGACAAAATTCAATGGGAGGGAAAAGTTGTTGCATTTTTGCCCCTTTTCCCTTCTTTCAATATATGCACACGGAATGTTTGGCTATAAATTTTGAGGCTTCTCCTCAGTTTTACTCACTGAAATTACTCTCGAGAAACACTCCAGTCTCTTCGCTGCATTATGCATCGTTTTTTCAAAAGCAAAAACGTAGTACATAGTGTGTGATTTGTTTTGCCATATGTTTTCGATGAAATTTTTATAACTTGAACTATCGCTTTTACATAATATATTCATACATCTGCCTCTGATAATAACCATCCGGATTCTGTTTTATCATGATTTTGGTACATTCTACAAATCTTTAATTTAAAACCACAAGATTCAAAAGTCTTTCTTAGTTACGTTCTTAAACTCCGTATCGAATCAAAAAACCAGACAAACAAATCGAAATAGGAGAGAGTAATTATATATATCATCATCTTGCAAACAATTGTGTAATAGTTGCAGTGTCTACTTCCTCCGCTTCCCCTTTCACATTGTCTCCTTCTTCTTCTTCTTCTTCTTCTTCATCTTCTCTTACAGAAAATGCAGGCCTTTTTGGGAAATCCATGGCTAAATTTGCAAAATTCTTCAACATAGATGAAACTTGCAACATTGTAGGCCTATCCAATGGGTTTCTTTGGACACATAATAATGCAATTTGCATGCAATTTAATAGTTTACAATATGATAATGTTGTATCATCAAGTGATTCATCCATAAATTCCATGCCTTTACCATCTTTCCACATCTCAAATGCCTGAATCATAGGTTGAAAAAGTTTATCAAACAACGTATCAGCAATGCATCTTACGTATATAGTGTTTTTCTGGATTACATATAAATGGTTTTGGGAAAACTTTTTTTGATTTTACTTACGTATTAAATACTAGAAAATAAGTAAGAAACACACTTATTATTATTAGAAAATATTTTCTATTTTCCTTCTTACCGAACACACTCATGGACTAAAAATTTAACGGATGATAAAATTGAACTATTTCGAATAGTACAGGACCAATTTTGAGCCTTTCCCCGACATGAAAACACAAGTAGAATCTGAAAAGGGTAGAGAGGTTATTTTTCGATAAATCCTCAACTTAAACTGACAAACTAGACTACGTTAGAAAATGATAGATCGGTTTAAGGAAACCGACAAACTACGTCAATTAAAACTGAGGGATGTCTGTTGGTTTTTTCTATCAATTTTATCCGTCAATTTTTTTGCATTTTTTTAATAAGTGTAATTTATATATATATATATATATGAAGTTAAAATGACAACTCACATATTGAAGAAGATTTAAGTTGTTATGTGGACCATGTAGACATGTATTCTTTTTCCCACTTATGATTTGAAGAAGAAGTACTCCAAAACTGAAAACATCAGATTTTGTTGAATATCTTCCTTCAATTGCATACTCAGGTGGAATATAACCCCTGCAATAAAGATACGCGTAATATAGTGATAGTTTGTATATTTACGAAATATAGTAATAATTTATCTTAAAATATAGCGAAATATATTGTATTCATATAAAAGCGAAATAAAAAGATATGTGTATTACGTGTATTTTCTACTAAATTCAAACTCTCTCTATGTATTGTAATTAAAAAACTAGAATCTCAAACTCATAAACTTCGAATCCTGCTGCCTCTGATTTTTATATTATTTATGGACATATAGCTTAGAATCTGATATGAATTTAATCATAAGAATTTTTTTAATACAGACGGAGGGAAGAGTGAAAAACATACTTAAACTCCTAAAGTATTCAAGTTTTTTTTTTTTTTAGTTTTCTATTCGAACTATCACCAAATGTTTATCAAAACACACCTCAACTATAGTTGCTCAATTTTCTCACCTAAAATACCAGGTCGGAAAAACGAGCAACTGATAGTTAAGGTGTTGTTTCGATAAACATTTGATGATAGTTCAGATAGGGAACAGACACACTTAATAGTTCGGGTATAAAAGTCAAAAAATTATGATATTTTATGTGTGTTTTTCACCCTTCACTCATACAAATATATACTCATTTATCCCTAATCAGACACGTCTCGAGTTGGAGCTCTGAATATGTAGTTATTTTTAGTAAACCGTATCCAACCAACCCATCCAAAAGTGAGAACTTTTTTTTGCACATTCAAATTAATCAGATCTTAAAACGAATATCGAAAAAAAGATGTAATTTTTTTCTGTGAAAGAAACTTACATTGTTCCAACTATTTTGCCTGTATTTGCTTCAACTTCATCCTTCTTGAAAATTCTTGCCATTCCAAAATCAGAAATCTTTGGTTTCATTTGAATATCCAATAGAATATTGCTGGCTTTCAAATCCCTATGAATAATTGTCAATCTTGAGTATTCTTGGAGGTATAATAGACCTTGAATAATTCCTTCAATTATTTGCACTCTTTTTTCCCAATTTAGAACAAATCTCCTTTCTTGATCTACATCATGTGGAAAAGAAAACAATATAGATATAAAATGTTAGTGTGGATATACAATATTATATAATATTTTATATTTACTGATGGTGTAAAATTTTCTTTCGCCCGAATACATTGACAGTCTATTAAATTTTTCATTTGAACATTCGAATTACGGTTTGTTTCAACGGAATACATGATAAAGTAGGCCCGAATACACTATTAGAAATGGAGATTTTTTCCACCGCAAATCAATAGAAAATTCGTGTAATAAAACATAATTTTTTCACTCATTTTTCACTGAACCAACTCAATGAAAAAACAGATTCTCACTGAAATAGTGGAGGGAAGCTTCCTGATTTTTTCATGTAAAGACACTATTTTTTTTCTCACCTATTAAATCAAAATATTTGTGAAAATAACCACTTAATATTTTTTCGCAGGTAATTTCAATTGGAAGATAGTTTTTTTGTTTTAAGTAAAAATATTCCTATATATTAGACACTTTGACCTCAAATTTTTTTAAAAAATTTATGCGTATTCTCATGAATCGCCGCCCGTAACATTGATATGTTATCGTTATCTTTTAAATAAATTAAACTCGGGAGGTAAAAAAAATAGGAAGAAAAAGAAGATGACTTACTGTAAATGTAGTAGTCCAAGCTCTTGTTGGGCATATATTCATAAATCAACATCTTTTCTTCTCTTTCAATGCAAAATCCCAAAACTTTTACAAGATTTATGTGTTGTAATTTTGCTGTAAGAATCACTTCATTTTCAAATTCTTCCAATCCTTGAGAAGAAGTTTCTGATAGCCTTTTCACTGCTATTTCTTGTCCATTTTTCAACTTTCCCTATTTGAATTCAAAAATGAATTCAGAATTTTGTTAAACATAACAATTTTTGGTGCTCATCAAACATTTAACAAATTATATGGATGTTACATTGGGCGAGTCAAAATAGGTCATTAGTCAATCCCGTTTAAAAATTATTTGAGTTGAGTGTGAGTTGACTCAAATATGAGTGAAATAATGGGCGGGCCCTCTTATGCAGGCAGAATACAATTGATCATATTAGTGCTCTTTGAAATCCAGGCTTATTGGTCACAACTATTTCTTTTTCTACATATGAAAACTATTATGGGCTTTAAGCGAATAATAGGAAAAATTGTAGATCACTTGGGTGCATCAAAAAGGGCCAAAAATACCGTTAAACTATTAAAAAAAGGTCAAATTTACCTCTCATTACGTTTTTGGATCAAAAATATCCTTGCTGTTACATTTTTGTCTCAAAAACACCCTCTAACTATCAAAATAGACCAAAAATACCCTTCCTTCTAATGGTTGGTCCATTTGGATAGTTGTAAGGTATTTTTTAGCCAAAAATGTAACGGTGGGGGCATTTTTGACCCACAAACGTAATGAGGGATAAATTTAACTTATTTTGAATAGTTCAGGGGTAATTTTTGGTCTTTTTCCTTTATATAAAATACCAAAACTGGCTTACTATGGAGGTCCCTAAATAGGCTTCGCGAATAGTAAGGAAGATCTTCAACATGGAGAAAATACCGAACACTACTCGCAAATCAAAATCAGGTACTCAATAAAGACAAATTTCAAATTCCAATAAGAATTTTACCTTGTAAACAGGTCCATATCCACCTTGACCAAGCTTATTTTCAAATGAAAAATTATTTGTAGCCTCTTTCATCTCATTAAAACTAAAAACCTGCAAATTGTTGCTCTCTTCATCTTTTCTTGCTTTACTTTTGCTTCCCATTTTGTTCCTCACCTTCACTATTTGATAAAAAATCGGGTTAGGGATTTAAAACTCGAGAAAAAAAATAATCAGAAAACGTGTGAAAGTTATAAAAAGATAAAGTTTTTTGAATTCAAGAACGGCTCAACAACTTCAAGATAAGTCTATTCTTTAAATTGACTCCTGACAATAACAAATTAGCCAATACGAAACGAATCGCCTTTGATGGAGAATTAATCTAGCAACTTTCGAATGTGTAAATGGCACGATGAGCCCAACTTTTTGTTTGAACGAAATCATTAGACCTATTTAAGTACTGTTTGACTTCTCAAATAATAATATCTTCACGTAAAACGAGATGGAGAGTGCAGTTACGTACCTTGAAATTTAAGTACTTGTCTCCTTCGAAAACGCCAAATTATGAACACTAGGAATATCAATATTAGTATTGCACCAATAATTGGAATCAAAATGATAACTACTCCATTGAGTTTTTTCTTCTTGTTCAAAACTCCACCTCCTTGTGTCACTTGATCAGCTTCTAAAAATTTAAAAACAAAAAAAAAACACAAATAATTTTAGTCATCCATAAATTTATAGTAGGTATAATATACGGATAGATATTTAAATTTGAATTCAACTGACAAATAAATAATGCACATCTAGATATATCTTAATTTGTTTTCACATCGATGCTGACGTGATGTATAAATTTCGGAGGTGTGTAAGTTGGAGTGTACAATAGATACATTAGAAATGAATTGAGGTATATATATATATATATATATATATATATATATATATATATATATATATATATATATATATAATATATGTATGTATGTATGTATATGTATGTACAACTAAAGTATCACATTTTTGCGAGTTTTCTGTCTGGATTATTAGGTGTTTGCATTTTCTACCTGAATTATTACCAAACACACCTCGAAGCTGACTAGATCAAGTCATGTTTGAATACAATGGCATGTATTCACACACCATGTGTGTACTACGTCACAATTAGAATCCAAGTCGAGAAATTATATTTTGAAAAATAGTTGGCGATAGAAAATATGAACACTTAATAGTTCATGTAGAAAACTCGTAAAAATATAATACTTTGAATATATTTTTGACAAAATTAATTTACCTTGTGCAGCAGCATGAGAAAGAACAGAATTACAATTAGTGTCTCCTGAAATATCCATTGCATAGTAACCAAGCAATCCTCTTCTTTTAATGTAAGAAACTTTAATTCTAACACTTTGAGTATCATCGTAACTAATCCAAGTATTTCCAGAGTAACAATAATCGCCAACAATTCTATCGTCATGTACAGTCCTGGCGCGATGCTGCACTATAAAATCCCTAATTAGGGCATACGTCAGCCACCCGCCATCGTAGACGTCCGATTTTCCGACAGCTGAGGCCCTAAGACCATGAATATTCGTGTTACTCAACCGCCACGCGTAACCGTAAAAAGGGATTCCAAAAACAATTTTTTCCGGCGGGACGCCTTCCGAAATCCATTGGTTGATTCCGTCGCTACCACTCACGCGCCTCACCGGATCGAATAATTGCGCGTGGGAATTGGTTTGCGACGGAGACCAACCCGGCCCGTAGAAGTCGTATGCTATTAGGTTGATCCAATCTAAGTTTCTTGCAAGTGATTGAACCGGGTAAATCGAACCGTTGACTCGGGGCGACCCGGAAACGGCTGCCGTGAAGAGTAAAGCCGCTCCGCCGGAGTTTCTCGCCTCCGTGTTTATAGCAACGCACCACTCATTCAAAAGAATACCTGTATAAAATATAAATTAAGTAAATAAAAAAATATCTCCTCGCCGCCGGTTACAATTTCAAACTTCTTGATTTATAGTTGGGGTCAGATCTATTCCTACCGTTATGAAATTTGACCATTCAGATCTATTCTGTATGGTCGAATTAATTAATAGCTGTCACTACTAGAAATAGAGATTTTTTTCAAGTTTCTACTGAAGTAGTGAGACTTCATGATTTTTTTCATGTGAAACACTATTTTTTTTTCTTTTCCCACTGATATTTAATATTTTTCGGTGGAAAATTTCAATGGAAAAATAGTGATTTTTTAGTAGTGTATTCTCTCAGAAAGTCACGTTTTTTCAACAAAGAAAGCGACTTTTTAGTTTATGAGATATACTTATTAGTTAGGTGACCATTCAAGAAATCAACTCATTCAAAACAATATCAGAGCAGACAAACATCTCGGGTTCATACATACTTCATCAATCATTATGAAAAATCAAAGATGCTATCTCTAGCAGATTAAACTCTTTATAAACAAGCTGATCGCACAGTTCAACATGTACTTTACCTAAATTCTTCATGTCTGAAGTTGATTCTGGGAATATCCAACCAAGATCAAGACCATGGAACCCCAATTCCCTAGCCAATCTTATTGATGAATCAATGAAACTTTTTCTTGAATTTGGTGTTCTTGCCATAACACCAAATGTTGTTTTATTTGCACCTCCTCCACCTATAGACAATAATGTTTTTGCAGAAGGATTTTTCTGTAGAACAGTGCTTGTAAATTGAATAAATGAATTTGGTGAAGTGAGAATTAGTTGATTGGATTGAGAATTAATATCAGCAAATCCACAAAATAAATGAGAAAAAGGAGTTAAATCAATTTTGTTTAAGGCTAATCCACTGTCCCATAGCCAATAACCTCCTTTAATTGTAACATTTTGGCCATTACAAAAAATTATTAGGTGTTGGAGGAAGAAAAATGAGAAAATATTTTTAATGTAAAAAAAGGCCATGGTTGAAACTAGTATGATTTTGGGTTAGATAGGTTTATATTTTATAGATTCAGGTTTTGAGTTGACTGACCGGGAATTTTTAGTAGTTCGGTTGGTTGGACTAAGCAAGATTTGAGTTAACTGATCGGGAAATTTTAGTAGTTAGGTTGGTTTGCTACCTGAGTTTAGAATTAGATTTCTCATATCTTGTGATCTCCTCCTTCATTTTCCATTTCGCTTCTCCTACCCTAAAAATTTTTATTTTTATTTTTCTATTAAAAAAAAAAAAGAAAAGTTGACTGACCAATATAGGTCATGGTGGAATGGTTGAAATTCTTCGGCCCTTAATCAGAGATACCGAATTCAAGCCAATGGAAATGAAAAAAAATTCTACGTCAGTAGCCAACTCAAAATTGAACACTATAATGTGAGAATTCAAATTTAATTGAATTCCTTATACAGATACCGTACGTAGAATGAAAAATCAAAAAAGTAAAAAAAAAAATTGAGTTGACTGGGATAAGTAAAGATGATTACTATTTTTTTTAAATATAGTTTTAAGAAAGAATCATAAATATTTTAGAAAAGCTTATATATATAATATTGATATGGATTAATATTCTTGCAATATCTCTTTTGTTTCAGTTTGTGTGAATTTATTTGATTCGAAAATTATTATTTTTTTAAAATATATGATTTAAAATGTAATAAAACTTGAGTATTTATAAAATTTCTGAAACTTATAATTTGAAGTATATAAATAATATTTGTGTGGCTATATAAATTTTATATTTATATTTATATTCATAATATATATATATATATATAGTTATAAATTTATATATTATTATATACTATTTTAAATTAATATAAAAATTTATAAATTTTAAATTTTGTATATGCGTAAATCTTGATGTTTCTGGAAGAAGACCTTGTATTTTTTTTTATTTATTTTTTTTTATTTGATTTGGTGGATGCACTGTATTTTATTGGAAAAAAGTGCGAATAATTAATAAATACATATTGACTAGTTAGTCTTTAGGAACAAGTCATATTAGAAATTTCGTATCATTTTCCTTTATAAATGCATTATTTATTACATTGTTTTTAGAGAAAATAAATTTATTTTGATCTTTTATAATTTAAATAAAAATTAAATAATTTTTTAAAATTTTTTACGTGTAAAACTGAAGATATATTATAAAAATATTATAAAATTACAAAAATAATAAAAGACTAAAAAATTATTTCTCTCTTATTTTTATTTATCGGAGAAAATGGCTAATTAATGAGTGCATATTGACTAGGAACAAGTCAAGTTAGGAATTTGGGCAATGTCTTTTTCCTTTATAAATGAGATATTTATTTATGTTATGATTTATGGATTTATACCTACCATTGGAAGTTTTTATAATAAAATTTTATTTGCACTTGATATTAATATTTTTTTTATTAAATATTTAATATATTTTTAAATATAATTGAATTGGTGCAGCATGTAGTATTCTATTAAAAAAGATTAGCAATTGATTTTTCTTGTTAATATCTTTTCAGTTAAGTTCGTTGCACCGAGCTTATCTAGACTGGGGTAAATATGAAAGGTGGAGTACAATCTACCCTTTTCATATTGAAGCTTCAGTCATGACGGGGGTAAATATGAGATGATTTACTAATGACAAGGATATTAATGGATCAAAATTTTAACGGGGCATAAAATTGAGCTGTTTTAAATAATACACGAATAATTTTAAAATTGCTTTAATATTTGATATGTGAGTCAATGACTCACACAATATTAACTTAATTTTTTAATGGGGAAGGTCCATAAGATAAGCTTGCTACTTGGGCCTCGCGCACCTCACCAATGAGTCCAATATTGTATTGTATTGTAACTTGGGTCATCGCACAATTTTGGAGTGATTTTTAATTTTTATTCTTTAATTTTGTGGTCTTTAATTTTTATCCTTTGACATTTCAAATGATAAAAAAATGGTCAAAAATACCCTTAACAGCAAAAAAAAAAAACACAAGGCAAAAATAAAATTCACAAGGCATAAGTTTTTGCCCAAGTTATGTCTTAAGGCATAAATTCACACAGGTTATACCTCGAGATTTATGCCATGAGGCATAAGTTACGTATCATAAACTTGTGCTTTGGCATAAGTTCAATAGCATGAACTTGTGCCTAGGGGCAGTGACGGATCTAAGATTTTCATTTAGGGTATTCAAAAAATTAAAATATAATGCTTGGGATTGAACTTGGAACCTCAACTCTATACCACTAAGCCGACCTCTAATCTTTTGTTCAAGGGGGGGGGGGGGGGGGTCCAGAGTATATTTTTGTACATAAAAATGTAAAAAATTACCTTATATATAGAGTAATTTTTTGCCAAGAGAATTTGGATGAACACCCTCCCGACCTTCTAGATCCGCCCCTGCTAAGGGGCAAAAGTTTAGTAGCATGAACTTGTGCCTTGGGCATAAGTTCAATAACATGAATTTATGTCTTCGGGAACAAGTTCAGTGGGGAACTGGTGCCTAGAGGCAAAAGTTTAGTAGCATTAACTTCTGCCTTGTAGGGCTAACCTATTTCGAGCGAATTTTGTTTGTCTTGTGAAAAAATTTTAAAAATATTAAAGGTATTTTTGTCCCCTTTTTATTACCTAAAATACTAAAAGGCAAAATAAAAATCCGCTAATTTGAGGGGCAACAATTGAAGATCACCCCAAAATAGGATAGGTTATGGAGGAGAGATCGGAGAAGATAGAGTATGCCAATTTATTATTTTCTTCTTAGCCACGAAAGTAGAACATAAGTGTAAACTTACAGTCCGACGTCTTTGGACCATCTAGTTTACAAAATATGTATACAGTGTATAGCTAGTGTATACTTCGATCATGTTTGGCAAACTAAATGGCCGAAAGGGTACATTTAACATTAGCTTCTCTAACACATATTACCAATTTACAGTGAAAGAGACGAGAAAATTAATGTTGCAGAGCTCAAGGGGAAGGAAAGAGTGAAACAAAATCGAATACTTAGTAAGCAAATTTAAATATTTTCTCTTCTTTTTTATCATCAATAGCGAATCGATGATAAAGATAGTTCAGACAAATACTCTTGTAATCGAATCTGCAGAACATGCCCATGAAAAGAAAAGAAAAAAATGATAAACAAGAGAATAAAGCTTTGATCTTGGGAGAAGTTGTCGCGAAGGAAACGAGCTAAGAAGCAGCAAGCAATTCGCATTAGAAATGGTTACTGTCAAATGACACATCATTTCCAGGAGAAAATAACGAAAAAGGCGTGGGGGAGGGAGGGGGGGAGGGGAGGGGATACTACATATTGACACTAACTCCTAAAGGAGAAAATTTAGTATTGCTGCAACCTAGCTAGATCTCCTCTTTGTTGCTGAATTTCACTTGATAGCTACAGAAAAACTTCATGGTCATGATGATCCAAAAGGATAATTATCAAATCCATATTGTTGTCCATCCAACATACCTCCATCTTGCTCCTGCATTGTACAAGGAAAAATCCTTTATAAAATGCAGTGTGAAGAACACAAAAGTTTCAAACAAATTTCTCTTTTTCGTTTTCTTGGTTATGTTTGTAATGAAATCACATCGAGATCATAGCAAAGATAACAAAGTGCGGAATCTTAACGGTGGTGGATCAAACAAGAACTTGATGAGCAAAATCCGCTGACGAGAAAAAGAGAACATTTTGAATTTTGATGCTTAGGGACCCTTGATAACCAAAGATAAGTGGTGATAGGATGATGCAGTATTTCAGAAACTAGAATTGACGCGATGTGGTATATTAAATAATATCAATTTCATACGGCGAGAAATTCTAGAACTTTTGGGGGCACTAGCACTAGCACGAGCACGAGCAAAAATAGTTGAAAAGTGTACTGCTTTGAAATGATAAGAGTTATTCAACTTTGAAAAGAGATGAAATATAAACATAGGAACTCAGAAGTCGAAGATCATAATAAGACATTGACTATTAGTTTCATATAGGTGTACGGGTTGATATAAGTATGCACCTTATTATTGACATCAGACTCAGTGCCAGATGAACCCCACGGGGAAACAGTGTTTAATCCCGAGAAGCTATAGGAAGAGATAGCCAACAGAGCCATTTGATTCAGCCCTGCTTTTGTTGTATTGGTTGTTATTGTCGGGGAAGCAAAAATATGTCATCACACCCTCTGCAGATTTTTTTCATGAGTTGGATGCAAAATCTCTTAGATCTACTTTCACTCGTTTCCAATTTCAGATGAACATGTGTTGATATATAGTAATCCAGCTATACATTTAACTATTGACATAGTAATCGGGTTCATCTCTAGTTCAAATAAATTATTTTACATAGAACTAGTGTTTTTGTATGGCACCTAGATTTACCCTTCAGTTCTTTAGAATCTTTGATCTTGTTTATGCAGAGAGAAAAAATGTATTTGGAAGTTCCAAGATTGGAGAAGGTAATCATACCCGTTTCATAGCACTCATTAGATCATCCAGAGAGTCACAGTCTTGTGGACTAAAACCAACTTGTTGCTTTGTTGGCTCCAAGAGGAAGTCTTCAGTTGACCTTGTCTTGGAATCCGGGGTCAACTTTCCATGCTCGGTGTACTGCATGAGGGGTGAAGAACCTCCATTCGATCTACCAATCAAAGACATGTCCATCCTTCTGCCAAAGTTCTCATTGCTTTGGTTCATACTATGGCTTACAGGAGCCATGCTACCATTGTTGGGAATCTGAGAGCTTAAGTTATTGCCAAAGGAATTATTTGAGTTGTGAGGATAATGCTGTTTATTATCAGCCCATGCTTGAGATGGTGTTTGATTCATACTCTGAACAGCACCAGCCATACTTTCACGGTATTGGATTTCTCCCTTCGAATCTTCAAAAGTAGGAGAAACTGAGGTGGTGGAAGTAAAATCAAGAGAGCTGTTCTGTAAATGAGTCACAGCTTCTCTTACATTATTTTGGGGCAAATGGCTGCTAATGAAGGATTCAGTCAATGGGAAAGAACTTGACTGGAACTTCGATAACTGAACGGAATTTCCCCAGTTCTCATTACATCTACCATGTTCCAGAAAGTTGGTAGAACCATTAACACCAGTATTGAACGAGTCTGAGCTAAACGGAGTCATGTTTAGAGAGTGCTGATTTCCAAATCCTCCCCCAGTCAGTGGTTGATGGGGATTCCCTTGAAGCAACATCGGATTATTTGGAAAATTGGATAAGGAGTTATTTGAGCAACCGAGCACATCAGCTGTAAGCACCCTCGACTCGTCCAAAGGAATATGCGCCGAGGATTTACTCTGCTGCAATTGATCAAGCTCCAATGATGCAGGAATGCCTTGAAATAAATTAGCATTTTGGCTAGCAGGTGGAATGTTTGGATTCAGTTTCGTGAAAGCATTAACGGAATTGCTCAAATTTTGACCATGACTAGGTTGGAGCAGCTGAGATGCTGCAAGGTTGCGACTGCTTAGACCAGCAGCACTATTCAGTCTGCCAAGCATGCCCCCTGAACTGTATGATGACAAGGCAGCATGAGTATACCGTCCTGATCCACCCAATGTTCGAAAATCTCCAAGCCCATCCAGTGAGCCCATTCGCATATAGTCCCTTCCCCCTAATGCGGCAACCATGTTGGCTTGCTGGGTTTGTACTGAATTGATCCTTTTCAAGTAAAGCCTATACTTCTGTAGCACAGAAAAGAAAACCCGAATAAGAATTCTGAAACTGTATCCTTTTTCGTTTCTCAAATTACTCAACTAAGAGAACTGAGCTCCATTTAGTCAGGATATTGTTACCACATAGCTGTTTTGAATTCAGACACTATTGCATTATTACTTTCCAATTTCTACTAAATATCTTGAGATATGAGCATAATTTTGCAGCCATTTGCAAATTAACATTCATGATATATAGAAAGGTTATTTCGGATTTTTCTCTCTTAGCCACATGAAAGCATACTTCAAGGGCGAGAGAGCAAAATCTGATACTCTCGCATATGATTCAACATTGTGAAACATTTAATGGCCAGTGCTTCAAAAATATTCACCTTGTTCACCTCCACTATCCAAGCCATGTCTAGTAAAATCCCTAATTGTGCAAAGATTTAAAGAAAAAGGATCAAATAGAACAAACGAAATAACGAAGAACAAGGAGCTCAGACTAGTGCCTGGAGATGGCTTGCCACATTTTCCCTTGTAAGCCCATCAACATTCATCAAGTCAAGAATCCTCTTTGGGACAGCTTCTGCATAAGAAATAGGACAGAAATAGCCATTTAATATGCGAACGTTCCTCACAAGCATAGACAGCGAAAAACTAACTAATGCTAAAGAACTCACTTTCGATGCCCAACTGACCAACAGCTGCAACAAACTTCCTGTGAAGCTCTATGGACCAAACAACACGAGCTCTCTTCTGAGTAGTTGGATCTTCATTGTCATTTCCATTTTCATCATTCTCATCTTCTTCATCCTTCCGTTTCTTGTTACATTTTCCATTTTGATCTGCATTACCTGTAGGTGACTGCCCTCGACCACTTTCTTCACTTCCCTGATAAGATTTGTCATGATAGTTAGATTTGCTCTGGCTCTTAGGCTCAATCTTCTTTCTTCTGATCACATGTTGCCATATATTCCTCAACTCCTCGATCCGCACAGGTTTCACCAGATAGTCACAAGCACCATGACTGATTCCCTTCATTACAAGTTTGGTATCGCTGTTTGCAGACAACACTGGAACCCAAAGAACAAACACCAACTAATTAAGAAATCTCTAACATTAAGCTGAAGATCATCTATTACAAGGAGAAACAAAATGCAATTAGTTACTCGAAGCTAGTAATATAGAAACAAAAGGGAGCAAAAGGTTTCTCCTTTTTTTTTGGTTCAACCATATGGTTTCCAAGACCTACTTGGCCCGACTAATCCAAACTAGCAGCAAGTAAGCCCATCAAATGGGAAAGTGCTCCCTACCAAGATATTCTCCATTTCCTGAGTGTGAACCCGAGACCTCTTGTCAAGAATGGTGGGATCCAATGCATCCCACAAATCCCTTGGAGGTAAAGGGAGCAAAAGGTTGAAAATGAAAATAAAATGATAGATCTATACAAATAAGATAAATGAAGATATTCTACTTACTTATGACTGGAAGATCCATCTCAAGACCAACAAGTTCAAGAAGTTTAAAGCCATCCATATCAGGCATGTGAACATCACTGATTACCAAATCAAATCTATCTCTGTTCTCCCTCAACATCTTCAATGCCATCCTTGCCTGACTTGTGGTAGTTACTGGGCAAAGACAAAATATCATCATCTTCAGAATAATACAATGCAATTTATCAAAAATATTGATGAGAAGACAAAAGATTCAGAAAGCTAGAAAGATCTCAAAATAAATGAGAGATAGCAAATGATTCAAAATCTTCCAACAAATTTATTTTCAGGGAAAGGATTTAACTAAATCTGGTTCAGTTGATCTACAGTGCCCACTCATGAACAAATCTACCTCGGGGGCCAAAATATGGAAGATCAACTTCGTATGTTCTTAGGAACCAAATTTCATTTGAAAACAGCATTTAGAAAGTACAAAATCAAGAATTTGGAAATTAAATATGTACAATATACAAAACCAAAAGCAGAAAAAGTAAATCAAAAGAACTCCAATTTCCCTTATTGTTCTATCATTGGTTGTTGAAAGGCCATGGTCAAATCAAATAGAAAACATGAATAAAAAAAATAAAGCAAAATTGAATTCAAGAAACTGTACAATGACCATTTGAAAACACCTTTTTCCAGAGGAAAAAATCCTTTCTTTATGGAGTAGAAAGTTAAAATGCTCCTGTTGAAAGTTAGAAACAAGAAACAACAATTGATAAAACAAGAAAAAGAGTTTATTTGTTTTTCTCAGATAAAACAAAAAACCAACTTCAAATCTAGCAGAAATTCCAACTAAATCTCAAGAAATCAAATACCAAATATAGAAATTATCATAATTAACCAAAAACAAAAACACCATAGCATCAAGCATACCCTGGTACTGGCATTTCCTGAGCAAACCATCCAAAAGCTTCAAACAAATAGGGTCATCATCAACAGCAAGAACCCTCATACCAACTGGGAAATTATCATAATTATTTCCCCTTTCACCACCACCCATATTCCCTCTAATTTCTTCCACAGTCATTTTCTTGAACCCCACAGAAAAGATTGCACCCCAAAATCAAGAATCCCAGACAACAACAAAAAAAAGTTCAAAACTTTACCACAAAAAATCACTTTCTGAATCTTTCTCAAAACCCCATGAACCCCAATTCCCTGAATAAATCCAAACACACAAGAAAAAGTGACTTCCCTGAATCTTTCTCAAAACCCCAGAAAACCTAGTTTCCTGAATAAATCCAACAAGTGAAGAACAGATCAAGATTGAAACTTTGAAATGGTTATGTAGTAAGTTAAGTAGGTAAGTAAAAAAGCTGTACGTGTGGACAATGATGGTTTATGGCCACAACAGAGTGATTGGTTTCAACCCAACAATACAACAAATCATACAAATTTTTTTTCTAGTCATCACAACTATACTTTTTCTTCTCCTTCTGTTTGTGTTTGTCTTTTTGCTTTTTCCTATATGCAAACCCTTCCACCCCCACCCCCTACCCACTACACCCCCTCTTTCTTCACCATTGGTGGATAATAAAATAGTGCTTAAAAAAGATATGTAATTATAGATTTGTATAGATATATATATATCAAAGTGAATAATAGAGGTTTGTTTATTGTCTTCTTCTGAGAACCTTTTTTGAAGCATGCATTTTTGGAAGTAGAAGCTTTTTTTGCTTAATGCATAGTTGCCTCTTAAACTTGTGAGATATTGCATTTAGATATGCGAACTAAATTATATTTCAATTGAGTAAACCAATTTTTAATAAAGTGTTTTAATTAGATACTTTCGGTTTAAATTTTAAAAAATAACATGAGCTAAGAATCTATCAAAAATAGTTTCTCTATCTTGTAGGTATAAGGTCTGGGTATGCAATATCCTTCCCAGACCCCACTTATGGGATTGCGTATAAATAAAGGAGATGATATATTTTATGTGGATGACTTAAACTACTTAATAGACGAATTAAGAACGCACAAAAAGAAATTTAAAATTTGAATTGAAAGTGTCTAATTAGATAATTTATTAGAAATTAAGGTGTTCAATTGAAAAAAAACTTAATTTGAATGTCAAAATGAAATATTCGGACAAGTTTAATTGACCGCTATGTATTAAGCCTTGGCTTTTTTTGGTATTTTAAGAAAATGATACCGTGTGACACATCTCTATGTACACACTCACCTATCAAGAAATCTTGGCCGTTCATTTAGATATTAATCTTAGATTAATTAGTTAAACGAAATTATGGCTAAGTTTCCTTAAATCTTAATTAGATTTACCTTTTAGATAAAGATTGCCAACTAATCAAAGCTTTCAAATCTTTTTAAGGTTGTAATGACTTTTTATCTCTTTAGTTTTAAGTTGATCAATCTTGTCAATAATAGAACAAAAAAAAAACAATTAAAAAAATTACTTCAACATTTTTTTAAAATTATTTTCAAAATAAGGATTTTAAAGTTGGAAAATTAAATAAAAACTATTATCGTTGATACATTCTTTTTTTACATTAAACCTAAAAGAATAGCCGAGTGTCTACCGAAAACAGCCTCTCTTAACATTTGCATATATATTACCCTCCTCAGACCCCACTTGTAGAATTACAGTAGGTGTATTGTTAGGGGTGGGCATTCGGTGTTTCGGTTCGATTTTTTCGAATTTCGGTTCGGTTTTTTCGGTTTTCGGTTATGAATAAGAAACACCAAACACCGAACCGTTTTAATTTGGTTCGGTACGATTTTTTTTTAATTCGGTTCGGTTTATTTATTTCGGTTATTTGGTTTTTTTGGGCTTGGTTGATGGACTTTTTTCTAGTTGTAAAATGGGCTGCATTTTAAATAAAATATAAATTATTTCAAGCTTTTTAATTCAAAATGATCTACTTTTAACTATTGTGAATCTTGTTTTTATTAATATCAATTATAAATTTATAATAAAAATTAAAATTTTATAAATCGAGTGGGAGAGTTGGGGAAATGGGGGTGCCGACGGCGATGGGCGGTCGGCGGAGAGAAGACGTGGCTGCCGGCTAGTGACTGGTAGAGTGGTAGTGCCGTAGACCGTAGTGGTGAGGGCGTGAGGCAGTAAGGCTGAGAGTGAGAGAGGAACGTGTTTCACTGCTCTGTTTTCACTGAAGAGAGTATTAGGATTTAGCATTAGTATTTAGGGTTTTTAATTTTTATTTAATTTAATTATTTATTATAAAAAATAAAATAAAATAATTTTAATATATATTCAGTTATTCGGTTTAACCGAAAAACTGATGAACCGTAATTGGAAAAAAACCGAAAACCGAATTACGTTATAAAAAAAATCAAAATCAAACTGAAAAATCAAAAAAACCAAAATCGAAAAATCGAATTAATTCGGTTCGGTTTGGTTTTTCGGTTTTCGGTTTTTTTGCCCACCCCTATATATTGTTGTTGTTGCTGCTAAACCTAAAAGAACAAGTAATACGTAACAAATTTAACTAAAATACACTATTAGTTTTAAACAATTTTTACACCACTAAATTATTTTTATCTGTTGTAGCAGGTAACATATTTTATTTTTAAAATTTCATATTTTAAAATATGGATGACCCGGCAACCGTAAAAAATTATTTACACGAACGATGTATAAAACTTAAACACATAAGTAATTATTCTAGTATTATCATTTTTCTACTTGCTATGATATTTTCATTCATTATTCAAATTATGGGTGATAAATATTGCTTCATATATTGTTGGAAAAATAAAATAAATATTTTGCATAAGTATTAAAAAATTGTTGAGTTGGAGAATAAATGAAGAATCTTGATTAATTATTCAAGGTATAAATATAAATGCTACTAATGATATTCTCTTAGGTATTTTTCCATTTATAGAAATCATTTAATGCCTCCACTTTTTTAACCATTTCTTTCTTTAGAGTTTGAATATGATAAGGTTTTAGAGTGATTTGAGTTTCCATTTTTATTTTATTTTTGACTTTCTTGAAATAGACTCACTTTAATGAAATGACTAGTTGGCATAGTGGTGAAATCAGTTACTAATGATTGTATTACGATAGATTGTTTATGTTATATTTTTTAAAGTGTGACTTTTTTTTTAAATTCTATTAATGCGGAATGTATTATGCATCGGACTGTCATTTTCTTTTTTCTTAAAATAGACTCGCTTTATGAAATGACTAGTTAGCCCATCGGTGTGAAAATCAGTCGCTAATATTTACAGTAGGATAGATTGTTTACGACACACTCTTGAGTGCGGCTTTTCACAGGACTGCTAATGCAAAGTGCTTTCTACACCAATTTATCCTCTCTTTTTTTCTTTGTTGTAGTTGGTAATATGTTATATTTTTAAGATTACAAGTATCACTTCATATACTACTACAAATAGAGATTTTTTTCACCGTAAATCAATGAGGAATTTTTGTTATAAAATATAATTTTTCGTAATTTTCTTATCGAACCGGTTCACTGAAAAAACGGATGCTGAAAAACAGATTCTCACTGAAATAGCGGGAAGCTTCATAATTTTTTGATATGGAAACACTATTATTTTTTCCTTTGCACTGATTCAATTAAAATATCATGTGCAATACTATTTGAGTCAATAAAATATGTTTTTTAGAAGAAATTTTGAAGTCATTAGTAAATTGCTTGTTTAGTACTTAACATTTTTGCATTTTTTATTCCTAAAGTTGAAAAATAACAGTAATTTGAAAATTTTGTTTTGTATGGCAACTTTCACTAACTTTTCTTCAATTAATGTTGGATATTTTAAATGGAAGATTTAGTGCAATATATATATATATATAAATGAAAATAATTAGGTGACTAATTATATGAAAAGTAATTAGGTAATTAGAATAGATAGTTATTAAGAACATAGGTTAAGGGAAAGAGATTAACAGGGTTTAAAAAAAATTATTTAACGGGAGAAAATATAAAAAATATATGGTAAATTAAAGGCCAGATGACAAGACAAGAGTGAGAGAGGAAGTACTGAGTAAGACTTTATCATAATTATATTAAATTTTAATCTACATATCTACTCTACTCTCTCTCTATATATATATATATCTTTTTCTGTTCAATAGGACTTTAAAGACATTTCTAGATAATAAATTATTCCCTCCGTTTCAAAATAAGTATCGCTTTAGTTTATTTTACGATTATTAAGAAAAATAATAAATATTGCCTCCATTCATTTTTAGTTGATAAGATAAGATTTACACACCCATTAAGAAAAAATTAATAGAAATTGTAATTTAACTAATATGACCCTATTAATTGATAAATACTTTTTGAAACAATAATAATTCTTTTTATATTTTGAAGTGACTTAAGTACGGTAAAGTTGAAAAGAGATGGTTAATTAATTCTTGAATTTTGAAACAACTATTTTTAGTATACCTAGCAACTAAAAAGGAATGATGGAGTATGAGATATAATTTACTAAGTTACCCTTACTAATAGATATTTCTTGAGAACTGAGCACTATCAAGAAGTAATTCTTTAATATAAAAGTATAATTATAAATAATTATTGTTTTTTTATCTTGAATTTTTAAAATATTATTTATTTTAAAATAAATTTTTAAATTAAAACAATATTTATTTTGAGACGAATAAAGCAGTTAATGCAATTTTGCTTTGTAGTTGCTCATATTTTCAAAAGATTTGAATTTCTAGTTATTTACATTGCTTAAAGGTGGCTATGCTTCCCTTTTAAATTTCTTTTTCACTTTGTGAGGGAGAAAAATAATAAAAAAGAAATACATCCCCCCCCCCCCCAAATAAAAATAAAAATTACTCGAAGCAGCAATCTCGACCCACGTATCATTCTTTATAGTGGTACTAAATATGTAATTTTATAGCAGATACATACTTATATATGTATTTGTGTATCTAAAAATCTTAGCTATCATTATTCATATATATATATACATATACAGTTGGTCACACATACATAATACATTCAACTTTTGCTTTGAAAATATATACATACATATACAGTTGATCACACGTACATACACATACAATTACAATCATTTAATGTATTCGTGCAGTTTTCAATTAGGATGAGATATTGTATGCGCGCGAATAGATATATTTTGCTACATTTTGAAATCAAAGTGTTGTTACATTTTCGAATATAACAAATTCTCGCTATTTATATCACACTCTTTTTTTTTAGTCAGTCCTAAAAAGAATGATACATTTTCTTATTTAACAAATGTTTAATAATACTATCAATATTTTGTCCACGTTGGATCTCACTTATTTAGCAAAAAATCAGCGTCCTTCGAACTTTTGGTAGTTCTATTTCCAACAATAGCAATAGGACCAAATAAAGTAAATTCTCTCCCCCTTTTGGTTAATGATTTAATTTTTGAAAAAATTAAGTATTCGAACCTTAAAAATTAATTTTTTTTGCAATAAAATTTTGCTTTTTAATATTTTACGCACTATAAATATAAATTAATCAAATCAATGAATCTAGACAATATCATGCAACACTTTGGCAAAGAAAATTAAGGGGGGTGAGGGGGAATTTTTGGGGTTAATTAAATAAATGAAAATTAAAAAAAAAGTCACCCTATTAAATTTTATTGTCTGGTAAAGTATTATCCAATAACATGCGCAATTAATATTATTTTTGACTATAGAGTGTTTTAGATGTTACTACTAGCTTTTGAGATCCCAAAATAAAGTCAAAATCCAATATTTTAAAGAAAAAAAATCTTATTTCAATAAAATTGCTATACACTCTATAAAAAGAGGCTCAAAAAGAGAAAAAGACAAATAATATAATTACTCCTCGATTATAAATTCTCACTGACTATGACTTATAGGAATTAGGTTATTTATCGCTTCTTTTGAGAAGAAGATTATTCGAGCATAAGATTATCGTCTCTTTTCTTTTCTTTACTTAATCAGTTATTTATTATTGTTTCTATTATATTCTATCTCATTTCATTATATCACATTTTCGAAGTAATTTTTATCTTTTTTTTTTTTTTTTTAATTCCATTTTTCTTATTGATCCATTAAAGGTGGTTTGGAATAACTTCTTGAAAAGGAAAGACTTTGTATGGAGTGTCTATCTTTTAGGTGATAAGAGCTAAGTTTGTAAGTTCAATTTTTGCTTTTTGGACAATGATTTTTAATCTACATATCTACTCTACTCTCTCTCTCTCTCTCTCTATATATATATATATATATATATATATATATCTTTTTCTGTTCTGTAGGACTTTAAAGACATTTCTTAGATAATAAATTATTTCCTCCGTTTCAAAATAAGTATCGCTTTAGTATATTTTACGATTATTAAGAAAAATAATAAATACTGCCTCCATTCATTTTTAGTTGCTAGGATAAGATTTACACACCCATTAAGAAAAAAATAATAGAAATTGTAATTTGACTAATATAACCCTATTAATTGATAAATACTTTTTGGAACAAACAATAATCATTCTTTTCATATTATGAAGTGACTTAAGTACGGTAAAGTTGAAAAAAGATGGTTAATTATTTCTTGAATTTTGAAACAACTATTTTTAGTATACCTAGCAACTAAAAAGGAATGATGGAGTATGAGATATAGTTTACTAAGTTATCCTTACTAATAGATATTTCTTGAGAACTGAGCACTATCAAGAAGTAGTTCTTTAATATAAAAATATAATTACAAATAATTACTGTTTTTTATTTTGAATTTTTAAAATATTACTTATTTTAAAAATATTTTTTAAATTAAAACAATACTTATTTTGAGACGAATAAAGCAGTTAATGCAATGTTGCTTTGCAGTTGCTCATATTTTCAAAAGATTTGAATTTCTAGTTATTCTTTACATTGCTTAAAGGTGGCTATGCTTCCCTTTTGAATTTGTTTTTCACTTTGTGAGGGAGAAAAATAATAAAAAAGAAATACAACCCCTCCCACCCCCCCATTCAAATAAAAATAAAAATATATACACTATCTTTTTGAAAAAATTAGTCGAACTAGCAATTTCGACCCATATATCACTCTTTATAATGGTACTAAATATGTAAGTTTATAACAGATATATACTTATATATGTATTTGTGTCTAAAAATCTTAGCTATCATTATTCATACATATACACACATACATTCAATTTTTGCTTTGAAAACGTTACATACATATACTGTTGGCCACAAGTACATACACATACAATTACAATCATTTAATGTATTCGTGCAGTTTTCAATTAGGATGAAATATTGTATGCGCGCGAATACATGTATTTTGCTACATTTTGAAATCAAAATGTTGTTACATTTTCGAATATAACAAATTATTGCTATTTATATTACACTCTTTTTTTTAGTCAGTCCTAAAAAGAATGATACATTTTCTTATTTAACAAATGTTTAATAATACTATCAATATTTTGTCCATGTTGGATCCCACTTATTTGGCAAAAAATCCATAAAAATGTGTTCCTTTATTTAAAAATTTATTTATTTTAATATAAATGATTAATACTTTTTCAAATTATTAAAGTTTAAAGGCCAAATACATACACAACCCCTCAAAACTTGCTCTTATTTTTTATTTAAACACAAAATAATAATTTTTATATTTTCATTATTTTATTTATTACTCTTCGACTGCAACGCGAATAAATATTTTAAAAAAAAGAAAAACTGACTGACCTTAAAAACTTTCGTCGGTTATTTTTTTCGCAAAAATGCGCAAAAATTATAAAAACAAAATTATTATTATTATTTTTAAAAAAATCAGCGTCCTTCGAACTTTTGGTAGTTCTATTTCCAACAATAGCAATAGGACCAAATAAAGTAAATTCTCTCCCCCTTTTGGTTAATGATTTAATTTTTGGAAAAATTAAGTATTCAAACCTTAAAAATTAAATTTTTTGCAATAAAATTTTGTTTTTTAATATTTTACGCACTACAAATATAAATTAATCAAATCAATGAATTTGGACAATATCATGCAACACTTTGGCAAAGAAAAGTAAGGGGGGTGAGGGGGAATTTTTGGGGTTAATTAAATAAATGAAAATTAAAAAAAAAAAAGTCACCCTATTAAATTTTATTGTCTGGTAAAGTATTATCCAATAACATGCGCAATTAATATTATTTTTGACTATAGAGTGTTTTAGATGTTACTACTAGCTTTTGAGATCCCAAAATAAAGTCAAAATCCAATATTTTAAAAGAAAAAAAAAATCTTATTTCAATAAAATTGCTATACACTCTATAAAAAGAGGCTCAAAAAGAAAAAAAAGACAAATAATATAATTACTCCGCGATTATAAATTCTCACTGACTATGACTTATAGGAATTAGGTTATTTATCGCTTCTTTTGAGAAGAAGATTATTCGAGCATAAGGTTATCGTCTCTTTTCTTTCCTTTACTTAACCAGTTATTTATTTTTGTTTCTATTACATTCTATCTCATCTCATTATATCACATTTTCGAAGTAATTTTTATCTTTCTTTTTTTTAATTCCATTTTTCTTATTGATCCATTAAAGGTGGTTTGGAATAACTTCTTGAAAAGGAAAGACTTTGTATGGAGTGTCTATCTTTTAGGTGATAAGAGCTAAGTTTGTAAGTTCAATTTTTGCTTTTTGGACAATGATTTTTCTCCCACCTTATTGTTTAGTGTGACAAGTAATGCCACAAGTGGTAATACGTTAGTTGTTATTTATAATGTGCTTAAAAGAAATAACTTTTTCTTCTCGTAAAGAGTAGAGATAAGTTCTGCGTACATTCAATTTTTTTCGAATTCTATTTGTAAAATTACATTGGTATGTGATGACGACGACTTATAATTTTCTATAATAAAAATCACGACTAATAGGGGTTGCGATGAGCGTTAAGTACTCATTCATTCTTAAGTACTTTAATATATGAGGATTTTCAAATATAGAAACCGCAATCAAGATGATTGTTCTCGCGGCTACTGGCTTCGCATACCCATGAAAGATGTTTTTTTTAAAGTGGTATGTGCCATTTTCTTTTCAAAATGTTAAGTGTCTGTGCGAGCTCCTAATCCTAGATTTACAGTCTTATAAAGTAAACTAACAAATTCAAACCATCAACTTATGTGCTTTTTATTTATTATTAAACTACTATAAAATTGGTCAATCGTCACTCGATCATTATCAAACTGACTGCAATCCAGTCTCATTTCAAACTCTGGTATGAAATCATTTTTGTTAGGAAGCACTCTAACCCCTGGGACCCCTTTCCCCTCCTCTCAATGTGAGATTTCGTTACAAGTTCAAATTTAGTTAAACCTCAATACAAATATCAAAAATCGGGTGAAAAAATAAAAAAAGTCTCATGACCATCAAGAATTTTAGCGAGCGACTTACTCTCTCCCGCTAAATGAATCTACTTCTCACAAATTCAAATTAGTGAAATCCAGTGAGCTTCGAATATCAAATGATTTACTCGAATTCTTTTTCTCATGAGATCGACAAGTAGAGGCAGAGCTACAACGACAAAAATTACATCCAAACCAATGTTATATTATAAATTCATAATATATTCAAATGTGTGGTATAGTAGCTAATGAAGACGATTTTAGGTTCAAAGCAAATATGTAGGTGATTTCTTCTCATTTGTCTAAATCTCGTTAGACCGAGTTCAAATCTCTCATGAAATTAGTCAGCAAACACAAAAATTAGTCCAATCATCACAATTATTATATATATATATATATATATATATATATATATATATATATATATGAACTTGTAATTTTAAAATTACAATAAATTCCATACCAATTCTTTTTAAAAAAAAAATTAAAATACCCAAATTGAAAAAAAGAAAAAAAAAGTGAACACACAAGTTTTCAGTTTCAAGTATCTAAAGTACCAAAGAGTACACATTTTTTATAATACAGGTCCCATACTGCAATAAAGTACCAGATACCCTCCACGTTTCGTTCTCTCATTGGCCGGAAACTGGTAACGGTGGGTCCCTAGAGTGAGATTCCCTCGAGAAAATTTAGACTGTTCCTTAATATCGACACGTGGATCGCAGGTTACCAGAGTGTGGGGTCCAGTTTTGGAAATTGGTCCGTAAAGATTTTGCCACCTGTACCTTTGTGGGACCCAACAATAAGATCAACAGGCTGTGAAGTGGTTACTGAGCCAAGTCAGACCCAAAATCAGAAGCTTATGTCACGAAAAAATTCCCCTCACCCTTTTGAAGGGTGAAAAAGTCATCTTTAATTTTTTATTTGTTTAGGATGTGTAGGAAGATAAGTGAATTTTCGGCTTGCAAGTAAAAAATGTTATTATAACAACAATAACATATCAAGTATAAGCACACAAAGTGGGGCCTGTGGATCGGAGGATAGAGCATACATAGAGCTTACCTCCACATCAGAGGTAGAGAGATTATTTCCAATAGGTTTTCGGCTCAAGAGGAAAAAAATAGTACAAAGGAGTCTCTAAATATATCATAAAAGTATTTGGGTATAATTTAGACAAATATTGTGGGAGGTTGGGTGGGAATAGGGGTGTGGATTGGTGGGGATAGGAGATGCAGAGGTGAGAAGGCGGAGAGGGCACAATCAATGTGGAACGTCACTTGTGGAACTTGTTTTCCCTATTTTTCACTAGGGAAGTTATTTTTATCATTTTTAAGGAACTTATTTCCTCAGAAAAAATATTTTCTAAACATTATGACTAACCAAACATGAAAAAAATTATATTTTCTTCTGTACCAAACACACCCCGAATAGAAAAAAAAGAAAAATCACCACAGGTTGTGGCATAGTCTGAGCAGAGACGAAATCAAAAATTTGAATTTTATCGGTTAACAATTTTAGAATAGCAACATTAGGTATTAGTAATCGATTTTAGATTCACTTTTTATATATATATTTAGTGAATCTTAATATAAATATATAATTTTAACTAAAATTATTAAGTCTGACCGACTTTGTAGATGATCTTCTAACTTCGACCCCTAAATTTGAATCCGTAAACAAAGTCATCTTTAATAGAAAATATTTTATCCTTCACAATTAGTTTATGGTGCAAAAGACTTCCATTGATGAAAATATATTAAAAGCTTAGATGATGTTTTTGTTATTCTTGAATTAATAAGCTTTTCGAATTTATAAATGTAAAATACTTATTCGTATTTAATATTAAGAAAATCATGAAACACTATACACATAGAAATATAAATAGAATTTGAAATTTATAAATTTCTACAAAAATTTTAAATTAATATATACTAATAATAAAATATTTATACATATCTGACGAATTACTTAATATATATATTTTATTCTCATAAGTTTATAAATTATACTATAGATTCACCCCCGATATCAAAGAATAATCTTTTTCGACTTATTCATTCTTTTTTTTTAACCAAAAAAAAAATTAAAATGTTTTCTTGTACCATTTTCTTTCTATTTATCTTCCATCAATTATTAAATATTTTAGAGTGGAATCCAAACTAATTCATCATTATATTTGGTGAATACCAGCTAGCCACCAATTGGATTAATGTCAATCTAGAAAAGACATGCATATCAAAATTGTACTTTTTTGTCAATTAACCTTATGTGGTCGAGCTAACACATTTAGGGATGGATTCAGTGTTTGGATATCGAGTTAGATTTAAACTAAATATAAAAAATATTTATTGCTCAATTTCTAACTTGTGTGGCCGAGCTAACACGTTTAGAGAGGGATTTAGTAGTTTGATATCGAGTTTATTTGAATCTAATATAAAAAAATATATAATTTTATTAATTAACCTATGTGATCGAGCTAAAATATCCGAAAGAGATGCTCGATACTGATTTATTTGAATCTAATATTTATAGGCAAAGTATAAATCTTATGAAAAAACTTAAATTCAAAAAGTTTAGATCTAAACTTATAATAAAATCTTGATTTTAAAAATATAATAAATTTTATATCAAGAATCTTAAATGCAGAATCTATTAGGTTAAAATTCTGAATCCCCCCTTGAACACATCTTTAAAACAACGGTCAATTAACTTCGTAATTCTTTATCAATTTATTTTTAAATTATATATATATTAACTATACATAAAAAATTTGAAAATAACACACTAAAAATCTTTATATTATAAATCATAATTATGGAGGAGAAAAAAATAATGAGTGTTTTTGGCAAAATCAAAGTGATATCATGTCAACCCTTTTCATTAGCATAATGATCAAATCCCCCACCCCCACCCTCCCTTTTTTTTTAAATTAAAAAATAACTTTGGTTACTTATGAGATTAATCCCAAGTATCCGATATATGTTGCTGGTTAGAGGTAATAGACATTCTCGTAAAATAAATTGAGATGGGCGAAAAGTGATCCCTATAGTACTCTTTTTGTTCAGGATTAAAGGATCTTTTCTTGTTTATTTTTAAATTCAGGATACAGTATTCAGTATCTTCTACGACTTCTCAATTAATTCAGATAGACTTCGTCAGAATATCTCAATTTAAAAGCTAAAACACTCACTATTATCAACTACACTCACCAATGTGAAAAATTAAAAATTTACCTTTTACATTTAGTTCTTATAAAAATAATTTATATTTTATTGATTTTCATGTGTATTGTATTTATACTTCGTATCGAAAATATTAGATTTTGTACTACTTTACGTGGTCCCACGTTGCATTTTTGAATTGTTTATATATATATATATATATATAAAATTAAACTTCTATTTTCTATATATTTTTCATACTTATAATATAAAATTATAATGTTACCACTATTGAGAATGAGATCCAATTTATAGTATTAGAAGTTTAATTATTAATTAATCAATAATCATGTGGAAGTCGCAATTGACACGTTAAATGAGGAGATTAGTGTTAATATATACCACTAATGGTAGCTTAAAAAAATTATTGATGATTCAATTATTTAAAAATCACAAACTAAAACAATAAAAAAATAATAATACTAGAAATAAATTAAAGATTTAATCAACTACGATGCATGTTCATCTAATAATTTTTATCCTATTGCTTTCTAATTTTATAAAGATTAGGGTAGAAGGACAGTAGGTATTTAGGTATAGTTTTATTATTATTATTTGGATGTAGTTTTTTATTTATTATTATTATTATTATTATTATTATTATTATTATTATATATGCTCTGATTTTTATTATCGTCTGTTGTTTGCTTTACTTTGGTTATCATATAATTTGTTGTTGCTATTATTTTTTTCTCTATTATTTCGATATGACTCCTTCAGTACTACATTTTTCTAAAATCTATTTTGAAATGAGTTACTCGAGCCGAGAGTTTATAGGGAAATAACCTCTGATCTCTACCTTCATAAGATAGAGGTAAGGTTTGCGCACACATCACTCTTTCCGCCAATTTATTTGTGAAATTATACTTAATATATTATTATTGTCATTATTATTTTAATTGCTAACCCCACTATATAATTAAAAGAATTAAAGTTTAATTAATGACACCTTTGCTTCTTTAGGAGATATTCTTAAGGATTCGTAGGGCCATAATTTGCCAAAAGAACTAAGAAAAGATTATATTAAAAATGGACCCCAAATAAAAGGCATTGATTAAAAAAATAATTTTTTAAAATTTTTTTTTTTAGTGGAAGCTAACATCATATTCCCATTAAAAATTAATAATTGGGAAAAAAAAATATCTACTTTTTAAATCATATTGGTTAAAGAGTGGAGAACACTTCAATCAAATCATACAAAAATAAAAAATAAAAAATAAAAAATAAAAAATAAAAATTAAAAATTCCACTTCCATGTTTTGCAAATGTAAAAAACATGGAAAAATTGTTCCCTTAATTAAGACTCTTTTAAATTCATCGACTAGTTAAAATTCACGTCAAATAATTTAGGACAATAAAGAATTAAATAATTTTTTCAGATTATTTATAATTTAAATAAAAGAATAAAACCCTATAAATATCATATATATTTTATTTATCAATTTTTTATATTATATTTTATCGATCTTCTATGAACATAATCATATAACTAGAATGTCAATATAATGCACCTCAAAAAATTGAAAAGTCTATCTTTTTATCGATCGAATCTATGGTAAGCATCAAAGCATAATTGCACAGCTCACACGATCGTCAACCCCATCAAAATTAGGGGTCGTTATATTGTAGGTTGAAATTCTCTAATGTCGGGGATTATGTCTTAAAAAATTTGTATTACGATCGTTAGTAAATATTTGTAATGAATTGTAAACTCGATTTGTCCCAAGGAAAATCACTCTTTTAACAAACAAAAAATTCTTCATTTCCGTAACTCAAATTTAAGACATCTGATTAAGACCGGAAAATTTTTACCTGTCCCATCATGTCATATACTTCTAGATGAAGACCTCATATATATCATTAATAGAACAGTAGAAAGGGAGCTACCTTTTTGGATTAATATCATTGGACATTATGACTTAAAGAAAATTAAACATGATTAATATATTGACCTAAAAAATTATCATATATTTGGGTCCTTATCTCTTTTAGTTCCAATTAATCAAATTATTTAACTTTCAAAAAGTTATATATTAATTCATTAATTATTTAATATAAACACACAATTACATAATAAGAATTTGCACAAAGATAACCCTAGGCCACAATTTTTGTAACAAAGAAAAAACTAATAAGAAGTTAAAAAATATTATTATAAAAAAAGAATTAATTTTCTTTTGAAATATTAATACCGTCACATAAATTAAAAAAGATGATGAAAGATAAGAGTTAGGAGTGTGGTGGGATGGAGAGGGTTGGTATGTCACTGAATCAGTACGGGGGTACCCGTGGGAAGGGACATGACCGACCAAATACACATAAAAAATCACCAATATGAACACAAATGAAATTTTGAATGCGTATAACAACAAGATGAACCTTTTTTTTTTCTTGAAGCTAGGATATATATGTAGAGTGACATTTTGAATATCGTTTTTTAATATTAAAAATATGAATTTAATTCTGTAAAGATATAGATATTCATTCCCGACCGCTTTTATATAATGTAAATGAAAAAAAGATAAATGCTTATAAGACACTAGCTGTCAAATGAGGTGTTAACCTATGATTAATCCACAAAGTTTAGTCCTAATTAGGTCAACTTTTATAGCATTTAAAGTTAATTTATTTGTGAGAATTTGTATTATAATATTTAATTAAGGAGGGATTCCAACATCATCATGAACTTAATCAATGTCTAAAATGTCATAAAAAGAAAAGATTCATATCCAACTTAATTAGTTGTCTAATTAAAGTTGTTAATTAGTTGTATAGTGACATAATTTGGTCTAGGGTGGATGACAGTTTTAAAGCAATCACCATAATTATTCTCAATTTAGCATTAAACATATGATTAAACTATTTAATCCCCATGCATGTGCTAATTAAAGAGATTAATTGTTCTACATAGGCTTAATCTTAAACTTGTCAGCAAATTTCATGTAGACGCTTAAACTATGACGTATTCTAATTAAGCATTAATCACATGAATAAAGTGTCCTTATTAGACACTTTCCGTTCAATTTTGGAAAAAAAGTTGTGTGTCATTTTAAATATCATTACGTAGATAAGTTAACCACTTAAAATATATCACAATTCGAAAGAATTTAAATTCATTTGTAATTAAACTTTTAAAAACATATATAGATATGTTGTTTTGTATATTTAATTAATCATTTGTAACATTTTTTTACTATCACTATATAATAAAAAAAAGTTAAATAAACATATGTAATCAAACATTTGTCATATAAAATAGGATATATAGAGACTCACAAATAAGTGATGAATGAATGAATTATTTTAACCCTTTTTATATATCGGGTATCTACTATCTCTTATCAGCATAAATATCAATTAACTTTATTTATCAAGATTAAGACATATAAAGTAAATTACCTAACTAACTTTTTTCACGATGTTGCGCTATGAAATCCTCCCTTCATATTATGACCTTTGTATATTTAGATACAGGAGTCTTACAAGACTAGTCGCGATTATAAATAGATCATGACAATAGCAAGACGATGCACTTACTCTCTCATGATCTCTACTCTAATCAAAAGACGAAAGACCTCTACTGAAACTAGGCCGCCAAACTACGATGGGAGTTTCTCCTTGATGTCATTCTTTCTTACCATTTAGCTATTTTTTCATATTGAGAAAGAGATCGAGTACCTGCTCAACGGGACTTCGTTAACCTGTCAAACTTTCTCTCTCTCACCAGAAAAGTTATCCGATTGATATTTCGACATCCGGTGGCTCTAAACCGAGATCTGCCTACTTCTCTAGTAAAGAGAGAGGAGAGGGGCTTCCGTGCTGTAACTTTAGTTCTTTCGGAATCAGTAATCAATCATATTTTCAATAAAAGCAGTTGACAATTGAATTCGATTTCGATCATTATTTTCATATTCTTAATAGTACGAAAATAAAGCCCGACCGTAATACCCCTATTCTTTTTTTTAAATAATATTAAATAACATATTTTTCTACTCATAAATTAAATTCTTTTGCAAAGAAATAAATGAGTTAATGAGGGAACAAATTAAAGTGAACAAAAAGAAACTAAAAGAATATGGTACAAATGGAAAGTGTCACATAATTTCCATTTTTGTTATAAAATGTCAGAAACCTTATAATAATATGTATAATACATTTCTAAAGAAAAAAGTAAAATAGTATTTTATTTATTTTGAACTTTGGTATTAAATAAATAATATATTGAATGGCTGTCCATGTGAATTCTTTGATGGAAGTTGTCTTTCTTCTATCTCACATTAGCTTACAATTATATATAAAGTTATTAATAATAGACAATAATTGTATTCTTCTAAGTATCAACTACTTGACATTGATATCATCTTTATTCTTGTGCTACTTTTCGACGCAGCGACGAAGTCAGAAATTTTGTTAAGAGATTTCAAAATTTAACATATACGTATGAAAAATAATTTTTAATATATACACTTTGCATAATTTTCTATATAAATAGTATAACTTTTTGATAAAGGGTGTTCGGGTGGTCATCCTGTGATATACGTGGCTACACCACTATTTCGACGCAAATATAAATTTAATCAAATTCAAATATGAGTATCGAAATTGAGTGAAAAACGAATATTTTTTTTTAAAAAAATCATCTTTATCATATTATATCCATCTAGATCCTCCAAAAATATATTTTTTAATTAAAAATTCTTAAAGAATATATGTTATTATCTAAAAATATATAAAAACTTAAGTTATATACATTAATAGTAGTATTTTTTTTTCGTGTAATGGATATATTTTAACCAATTATAATATGTTAGTTGCTAATTAATATTATCATATAGAATTTCTAGTAATTATCTTATGAACGAATTGCTTGTATAAATATAGTGAAATTTTGCTTAATTATAAAATATAATACTATTTTAATTTCAAAATGTAGCGGAATACAGTATATAGCGCATAATATTAATAATAGTAAAATACATTATATTTGCGCACATAAATAAGTATATCCGCGTCTATACAATATCTCTCTAGTAGAATACATTGTATTCGCGTGCGTAACAATAGTGAAATATATTATATCTGCACGCATAACAATAGTAAGATACATTGTATCCACATACTTAATAGTGTATCCGCGCGTGTATTACGTCTCTACCTAATAATATTCGCGTGAATAATAAGTGTATCTGCACGTATTTACTATAAACACTCCCCCCCAAAAAAAAAAAAAAAAGAATTAACACAACCTTACATATACCACTAGGAGACAATACTGATATGTCATAAGATTTGCAGACAACAAAAGAATATATTCTGGGCATAATATATTCTTCATTATAAGAACCAAAAATAGAAATTTTATTTTTAAAAAAAGGCAATCAAAAAGTGTAACAAATGTCCTACAGAGAAATATTAATAAGATTTTTTTTTTAAAAAAGTAAAATAAAAAAGAAGATAATTACGATCCTAAATACTTCAGCCAACTAATTTATTATATACATAAATTGTGTATACTATATACATATATTATACATATAATATATATAATTAATATATATTAAATATATTTCGATCATATTGATAAATAAGTTTGATCGAAGTATGTGTAGTAGTAAGTTTTTCCATAAAAAAGAGTATTACAGATGTCATAAAAATGAAGTAATTTTATTATTTATTTATTTATTTTTATCTATGGCCAATGGGACCTAAATTAACCTACCATGTGCAAGAGGGAAACAAACAAATCCCACTCAATCTGGAGCATACAATTTTTTTAAATTTTATTTAAGTGTAATAGATTTGACCATTTACTAGTCTTTCCCCCTAAACTATCTATAATTTTGTGCAATAATATTAAGATATTAATTTAAGTTTCGTGCACTGACAGTATATAAATTTCGTTTTATTTCATTAGGTTATTTTATTTATAGCCTCTGTAAAAGTGTTGCATATAAATTCCGACCAGAATAATTGATAAAGATTTCAATCAATTTAAACCATTCATATCACAACAGTTGTAGCGTAAAGATCGTAAGTTGAAGGGGTTTGGCCATAACATAAGGCTATTACTTTTGCACCTTTCTCTTTATAGATAAAGATAGATCTGTCCGTCTAAGATTAGATTTGTCCGTCCTAGTGTCATCGCTACTGATTTGACCGTTTTTCATTGTTAAACCGAGTTCACCTCGGCCTTCGGCCTAGAGTTCTTACGAAGATTCTGGTACTACATGTGTATTTCTAGCCCCCCATAAACGCCAAAGGCGACAGTGTTAGGATGATAAAGATTCAATCAATTTGAACCACTCACATCTTTATAGTAATAGCATAAAGGCCATAATCGGGAGGTTCGGCCATAAGGCTATTACGTTTGCACATTTCTCTTTATAGATAAAGACAGATTCGTCTGTCCTAGTACTATTGATTTGACCGTTTCTCATTGTTAATTCGAGTTCACTTCGACCCTCGTCCCAGAGTTCTTTACGAAGACTCTGATGTTGCATCTGTGTGATAGAGCCCCCATAAACACCAAAAATGATAGTGTAAAAGCAGAGTTCTTTATGAAGACTCTGGTGTTGCATCTGTATTATAGGGCCCCCATAAACGCCAAATAAGATAGTGTAAAAATTATTTACGGACTTCCAGGATCAATATATATAACTTAAATCCATGAACTATTTGGATGGAATTCTTTATGGAAGCACTAAAGTAATTCACATGGAGCAGTTGCTTGTAATCTTGGCTGCTGAAACAGGCAGATGCATGTACTAACACAGAATTTCAAGGAGAATATTCATGTGTACAATGAATCTGCAGCCTGTACTTGGGAAATTAATAGTGAAATATGTCATAAAAAAAAAAATCGACGATACAGCGTAGAATATGCAGCAAATAAATTTGCATTTCTATTGCCAAGAAAGTTGATCTCTACATAAAACATTGAGAATTCTAGTGTACAGAGTGTTAGAATCAAAGTTCTAACCATAATCTTTTTCTGGAATAAAACACACTGTTACATTAACAGACAAGTCAACTGTTCTTGTCCGAGACGCATAAACTAAATCGCGTGGGAGCAGCGATCTGTAATGAACTGGCTAAATCTTACCCGTGTGTCACCTGGATCTCTGGCAAATAGGAGAACGAGCTCTGCAGCTCGCTCTTGAGTTGGTAATGTTGGTGTTAGAACAGCCAGTTTCTTGAATCAGCTATGTTGCTGCATCAAACGCGAACCTTTTCTTTTCTCTTGGCGCTGGGGTTCCATCTGGCGAAAAGCAGCTAATACCTGTGTGTGCATGCAGAGCATTTCTTAGCAAACTAGAGCAAATCATTTTTGTCTCTTTCCGAATCTTAAGCATCTGTTGTGTTTGGATTCAGTTATACTCGGGGCTTGAGAAAGCCGTCCCTTGTTTCGTTTAGAAAACGAGTGTTTCTCCATTGCGTTAATGAATTTGCGCAAGTGCTTGATGTACTCGGGAAATGTCTCTAGATTACAATGTCCTCCACCTTCGACCCATAACGGATCATATTTCTCTTTGGCAAGTTCCCACAAACGCTTACCATGTGAAAAATCAACTACTTCATCTGATGTACCCTGCAAATGATTGGGAACTTTAGTGCAGGAAACGAGCTTAATCCCTTATCGAAACTTCTACAGCTAGGTTAAGCAGAAAAAAATAGGGCGATATGTACTGTCATAGTGCAAAGGAGTAGGAACTTTAATGTAGGAAATGAGTTAATCCCATATCATAACCATATATATGACATGACGGGTGCAGCCCGGTGCACTAAACTCTCGTTATGTGTGGATTCCAGAGAAGGGCCGGACCACAAGGATCTATTGTACGCAACCATCTATAATACATAATATATAGAAAAACTTCTGCAGCTAAGGATAGAAGTTTAGCCATTGCAAGAGGCAGACAGTGAATAGAAAAGCAATCCTCAAGCAGTGCACTAATATTTTTTCGATTACCGAGAAATCCCCAAGAACCAACGGCGCACGGTTTGAAACCGGTTGATAATGGCCCTCCCCTCTCCTCTTTCCGCTTAAACATCAGGTTTTGTCTACGGTACGGTTGGAGCTTGTGAGGTGCGCATAACGAGCTCATCACTTGTTGTGCTTACCACTAGACCAAATCCCTGGGGACCAAGCAGTGTACTAATCTTACAATGAACATTTCACTTTCAGTTCCACGCCATTGTCTCGTGGAAACTCCTCCAGTTATACGTGTTTTCATCATCATTCAGGTTAACCTCATCTTAGATCGATGGGGACAAAGGATCCAGAATTAATGTATTTATAACTGATACTCTAGGATTTAATAACAAAGAAGTTGATAACTGACGACAACCATAAGTTCTAGTGATCAAGTTCATTTCACAAATATCATTTCAATTGAACCAATGATAGTAACTAGTATTCAAAGAATTCATTTGAGTACTGACTACCCCAGAGTTTAGAATTTTTGCATTCTAGATGGACCAAAAAGGTTTTATTAAGCACGTAGTAATGAAATACAACGACACTTCAGAGGGTGATATCAATGACCTTTTGAGCACAGAAGCATCATAAGCAACTTCACTACACATCAATGCCTAGTGGTATTGTACTATAGGTCGTGATAGTAGAATGATTAATTGATCTGTAAAACGCATCAGTGTATATTAAACAAGACATTCTGATTTCACTTGCCTAGGAGAACCTTCCCTGTAACACTTACTAAAAGGTTACAACAATTAGCAAGTATGCAGGAAGCAATTTAAGTGTTAGAAAGGAAAATGATTGAAGAACCAGTAAAACTGCAGCTGGTTGTATCTTACCCCAGTTGAAATCAAGACGTAATTCCTTGTGTCAAAGTGAGAGAAGAAGTTCACTCGTATAGGAGAGTACCATTTGGGAAAATTTGCATCTCAGAGTTTAGTTATACATTGTATTAATAGCAGATGAGAAATTCAGGTAGAATCTTTCGGTGACACGTCTCATTCTGTTCTGACTTCTGTATCCTCTGAAAAACCGCCAAGCATTCAGTAAAACTTTCACTATTCCTTTTCTATTGATATCCTCTCCCGAGCATTAGTATCCTTCTGTGCTATAGCTTCTAAGGTTCACTTATAAGTCTCCTTATTTGACAGTTCACGAATATGGACAGAGTTAACTGTTTAATTTTCTTAGTTTCATGATTTTCCACCACTCCAAATTTTCCTTTGGCCTCCTGTTGCTTCCTGAAGGCCTATCAACATGTACAAGTTGAACTAAGCAAGATCATCACTATTTGTTCCACATTGCTGGAGCATCCAAAAGCTTTAACCAAAGTCAAGATATCCCTTGATAGTCCATTCCCAAATTTGTGAGCAGTTACAAGTAGTGAATTAAATTTTAAAATATAATAATGCCGAAGTAACTTATGGAGAAGTCACTCTTTGGAAATGAACAAGAACTTCCAGACCTCATTCTCACAAAGGAGGTCTATAGAGAGTGAATGACTGGACTAATTAGGTGTCCAGCAGACACCACCACCTACAGCCCACAGGGCAAGTGTGTTACGGAGCTTAACCAAAAATGATGCCACAAACTATGAGGAGATGTGGTTAGGGGCAGCATGAATAGTAAAATATACAGCACGAAGAACATAAGTTGAAAAATAACAATGGCTAAACAAGATTTTGGATACTTAATAAGGACTATAGAATTAGTTTGGTTCATTGACAAAGTTATGCCTGAATTATAATGCTGGGATCATTAATCCCTAGATCATTAGTGGTATACTTTTTTGATGAATGTTTAGTTCATTGAACTGTATAATGAAAAACATGCATTTGGTTTTAAGTTGTATAAGTTTGTGTTTACAATTTATCCTTCTCTTTAAAGTAAAAGAAAAAAGAAAGAGGTAGTCAGGATATTTCGGTCTTTTTTGGTGTTTTATCGAATGATTGCTAATCCCGGTGTTAGAATCCAATGTTGAACCTGATATAAACCATTGTAGGATATTGAAAGTAAAAGATAACAGTGTACTTTATTATGGTAAGCCTCAATGAAAGGGGAAGTTAAAATGATCCTTTAATCACATGATAGCTCAGTCACTCAAGGATTCTATGTAGTGCTACGAAGAAAAGAAAAGTATAAAAAGATAACCCTTGAGTACAAACATAGGCTTGTAACAGTTGTCCAGATTTTTGAATTAAAGGACTCGAAATCTTGTAAGCTCAGCCTAATTTATTGCTATTAGCTAGACAGACTGAATTTGTTCATCCATATACCTGCAAACTGCAAACCTCTGAGCTTGAGAGTTGAGAGATCTGAAAGACAACATACTTCATTCAAAATAATTATGAGACCCTATGCAATCCTTACCTCTTTTTACCGAAAAAGGTTGCTTGAAAGAAAGGACCGGTAACGAACAAAAGAAGTTGGTTTTGAAGTGAATTAGATGCATTATTGTGGATTATTTTCCTTGTAAACTCATAGTCTAAGGGTCTTTCAAGAAGACAATAACTATTCTTGTAGATAGCATAGTTATTGGATGTTGACAGAAGAGGTCATCAAAAGCATCTTTGACATGTTCACTGAACATTGTTCAGCACATAAATCTCCCATCTACTTCAGTTGTTGAGTGACATAAATGCTACACAAGCACTTGGATGCACTTCCAGTTTTAGTTGCAACTGTTAGCAACTTGGTTTCGCACACGTCTACTATTTCACAATAACTTGATTCTAAAGATCAACACAATAATTAATTAGCTCAACAGAAGTACGGGGTCTGCAGAAAATTATTTTTCTTTTCTTTTTCTAACTTTAGTCCGATTATAAGTAACATGAGCCCAGTAGAACTGTTCGATAATAAGGACCAAATCATTTCTTTACTATGTAAACAAAACCAAAACAACAAGGCAGGTGGTTGAACAGGCTTTTTTACAAGATTTTGGCAACATTTTGAAAAAACTAGAAGTGCTATGTCTGCAACAAGAAACAACTGCACCTCAACCCCAAGTTAGTTGGAGGAGGCAATGGATAATCCATTTCACTCTATCCGGACCCGTTTTATTCCAATAGTCAATACTATGGAGTTCTCTAGCATGAGAATTTTTCTACATTTTCTACTGACACGCAAATCTCTAGACTAAATGACTCCTAAAATACTGAGCATAATGAAAGAATAGCATCCTGACTTAGCCTTAAAGCCAACTAGTCAATGTCGCTTGATCTTTTGACTTTCATTGTGTCATTTTTGCTAGATTTGTATGTATTTCGAGAGACTGTATGTCCTTTTGACACCATTTTCTTCCATGCGATGTTAGGTATAGCTTCTCCTATTTAAATGCTGTCAATCACCATGTTTTCGCATCTAACGGAAGGGTGCATTGGGAGGTCTACACAAGACACTACTAAACCATATCAAATAACTTTATCTCATATTATCCTCTATCAATGATACCTGCACCTTTTGTCGTTGTGATCATTTTTCATCTAGTCTAATCTTGTAAGGTCATATATCTATCTTAATTTCATGATTTCTTCATCACTTATGTTGTGGATCTTAGAGGCTCACATTTACTCCAATATAAGCATGCTGGTCTTATATCGGTTTACGGAACTTACCTTTTATTTTGGTATGTATCCTCCTATCACATAATAATCCTGTAGCACTCCTCCATTTCACCAACTAAGTATAATTTTACGCGTTACATCTTCCTAATCCTCTATCATACTATTCTCTTGGAATGACCGTAAACATATCTACAAGAATAACATACCCAGTGTAGTCCCACAAAGTGGGGTCCCTGCCTCAGAGGTAGAGAGGCTGTTTCTGATAGACCCTCAGCTCAAGGAAAAACAGTCCAAAGCAGTCAATAAACATATCTAATGAAGAAAATTTGAAGAGGGAAGAACATACAGAAGGATACGTTTTGTGAATAATAGATAAATTAAACAGAACAAAACAGAAAAATGTATGTGAAAGTATCACAAGGGAAGAAGGAACTAACAAAATAGATGTTTCTTACATGGATCACTAAAACCGGGCAGCTGACTTTTTGTATTTTGTCTATATTCTGCAAAATGAAAGAGATTTGTCACCATGGTGCTTTGTCGCAATAAATCAAGCTGAAGAAATAGACGAAAAAAGAAATACTTACTTTGAAAATGTCAAACCAGAATGTCATCTTGACAGGATATAGAACTCGTATTCCGGAAAGTATAGCACTATGAAGAACGATGGCTCTTAACCTCTGTAAGCGAGATGCCAAGTGTAGTGTCGGCCCACTACCAACAGATTGTCCATACAGAATGACATCCTCCTGCTTAATGCTGTATTCGTTCTTCAAACAATTATAGACAGCTTCTATGTCGTTGTACGTGTTGAGCTCAGATGGCTGATAGAAGTAAACAGACATCAAGTTTTGAAGATTGGAACAAGTAGACCAAAACTCGGAAGGCAAGAGGAGCGAAGCAGAAGAAAATGAACATAAGTTAGAAATGGAAGTTAGCATGATAATTTGCTTACCTTACCCGAGGATCCACCGTATCCTGAGTAATCATAGCTGCAATCCAGCACAGAAACATGACATCAGTACCAAAGATAAAAGTAGATTATAACAAAATAACAGAACTCCAAAAATAACACAATGATATGGTATTAATGCGACTACAAAATCCATGCAACTTTAAGAAAGACAGATTAAAAAGTTCAGAAGCAGATTCTCCAAAATCCTTACACCAAACAAGGGAAGGAAATTACTAAGATGTTATTGTAGTAGACACGAATGACTCAGATTATAGGAATATAAGAGTTTCAGCAAGGGAAATGACGATTCCCGAGGGAGGGGGGCTCTGCAATGAATAAACCAACAAATGGTACAAGAAAGTGGAACTCTGCCCAGACATACAATTAAACTACCAAAAGGATTATAGAGAAATACAACAGAAAAAAATCTCATCAAAATTGGATATTGAACTTTTTGCTCAAAAAGATGAATTAGACCAACGGACTAATTCATCAAAAACAAAAACTAATCCACTTTTCACCCCTTCCCCAACAAGAAATACACAGAATTAGAACAAGAACATATTTGGCAGAAGCAATATACCACAAAATCAAAGTAAAGATCAAAACTTTGGAACAACCATGAGCTATACAATTAAAAAAAAGCAAAACCCATGAAATCAAATATTCTAAAAACACCCTCAAACCAGAAGAAAGAAAAACTCACCCGAAACACCAAAGCAAAAAAGAGAGGAATATTATCAGTATAAAGGAACATACCACATAATATTAACCCGGAGGTGAGCTCTAAGCTCAACAAACAGGTCAATAAGAACATATTAGGCAGAAGCAATATACAAGAAAACAAGCAAAGATCAAAACTTTGGAACACCATTAGCAATACTATCAAAAACAAGCAAAACCCATGAAATCAATTATTCTAAAACACTCTCAAACCAGAAGGAAAAAGAAAACACCCCCCACACCCCAAAACCAAAAGGAAAAGAATATTATCAATAGAAAAGGAACATACCACATCATATTAACACAGGTGAGCTCTAACATATTAGGCAGAAGCACAATACAACAAAACAAAGTAAAGATCAAAACTTTGGAGCAGCCCTTAGCAATACTATCAAAAACAAGCAAAACCCATGAGATCAATTATTCAAAAGATCCTCAACCAGAAAGAAAAAGAAAACACCCCACAACCCCAAAACAATAAGTAAAAGAAAAAAAAGAGAAGAATTGTCATATTACCAATAAAAAGGAACAAAACATACCAGATAATATTAACACAGAGTTGAGCTCTAAGGTCAAAGGAACATAATAGGCAGAATCAATATACAAAAAAAAAAAGAAAAAGAAAAAAAGAAAGAAGAAGAAGAAGAAGCAAAGTAAAGATCAAAATTTTGGAACACCATTAACAATACTATAAAAAAAAAGGCAAAAACCCATGAAATCAATCATTCTAAAACGCCCACAAACCAGAAAAGGAAAAAAAAAAAAAGGCAGAAAACACCCCACACCCAAAACAAAAAGCAAAAGAATATTATCAATTAAAAAGGAACATACCACATAATATTAACGCAGAGGCGAGGCTCTAACATATTAGGCAGAAACAACAGACAAGAAAACAAAGTAAAGATCAAAGCTTTAGAACAGCCACTAGCAATACTTTCAAAAACAAGCAAAACCCATGAAATCAATTATCCCCAAAACACCCTCAAACCAAGAAAAAGAAACACCCTTCCCCCCACCCCAAAAGAAAAGAGGGAAAGAATACTATCAATAAAAAGGAACATACCACATAATATTAACACAGAGGTGAGCTCTAACATATTAGGCAGAAACAAATATAAAAGAAAACAAAGTAAAGATCAAAACTTTGGAAAAAACATTTGACAATACTTTCAAAAACAAGCAAAACCCATTAAAATCAATTATTCTTAAACACCCCCACAACCCCAAAACAAAAGGTAAAAAGAAAAAAAAGAAGAAGAAGAGAAGAATAATCATATATGATGAATAAAAAGGAGAAGAAAACATACGACATAATATTAACACGAAGGTGAGCTCTAAGCTCAACAAAGAGGTCAATCATTTGTCCCAAATCAGCAGCATTTCCATGAGAGTACAGAAGAGTGAATCTCCCTGATGGGTGTTTCCAAAAAGTAGCTACAATTTTATTACCACCTTTTGTATCCAACAAATGAACATTCACATTCTTATCAGCTGTTATGCCACCGAAACAAACCTTTCCACCTTCATCTTTAAACACTTCATACGTTGGTGGGTCTGGTGGAAAAAATGCAAATTTTGCAGCTAAACCCGCCGTTACGTTCCCCATTTCTCACAAACCCACCAACCAATTTTCTTTCCCAATTAAAGATTTAAGCCATCAAATTGGCAAAAAACATCAAGAATTTCTTCAAGAAAATTGCTACTCTGTTCTTCTTCTTGTTGATTGATGAAAATATGGGAGAGAAAGTTTCTTGTCTTTTTTTTTGTATTTTTTTTTTTTTTTTTGGGTTTTCTGTGTTTGCGTTTTTGAGTGGTGTTGTTGATATAATGGGAAGAGAAAAGATCCGATCTAAGCGGAATGTGCGTATTTGGGAAACAAAGCCCCAGAAAAGAAGAATTAAAAGAAGCAAAAAGAACTGGTGCATGTTGGTTCCTCACATGATCTGTAAAAATGCCAACCCTTTTTTATATTTTTTTTATGACTCCGCTTCGTTTTAATTTGTTTGTTAGATTCTAATTTAATATAAAAAATTTAAAAAAATCAAAATTTTAAAATATATTAAAATATTATTTAATTTTATGATAAATATGTCACGGTAAAAATCTAAAATCAAAAAATTGTCAAAAAAAAACTCCTTTTTAAAAATAAATTAAAAAAATAAGATAAATAAATTAAAATGGAGAAATAGTATATTTTTGTTGGTACTGTTTTTATTTATTATTCTATGTTTATCAATCTACAACATATTTTTTTTTAATGTGTCCAAAAGAATATTATAATTTTTATTTAAAATTAATTTAATTTTAAATTTCTTAATTTTATCATTAAATAAGATAATTTATAATCAGCTAAATATTTATAGCTTGATTTTGATCAATAACAATATACTCATTATAATCCCACTCATATTTTTTTTTAGTGTATCTAAAAAAATATTATAATTTTTTATTTAAAATTAATTTAATTTAAACTCCTTATTTTATCCTTAATATGATAATTTATAATCAGATAAATATTCATGGCTTGTTTTTTTATCAACAACCGTATATCCACTATAATTCCACAAGTTGTGTTCGAAACAATGATAAAGCTATTTATAGGTCACAAGTTCGAGTTGTAAAAGGCTAGAAGCAGTCACTAATGTTTGTATTAGATCAGAGTGTCTACATCACGCATATTAGGATGCGACTCTTTTTCGAACTCTTCTAACGTAAAATACTTTATGTATTTTGGATCAAAAATTTATTTCTAAAATTACCCGTATAAATACCATCACATAAATTAAGATAAAATGTTGTATTATGTTTTTGGTTACTCAATTAATAATCAATATAAATATTTATGCTTTATTTTAAAGGATACTTTTGAAAATAATTTTCTTGTGAACCAATATTTAATCAAATACTTCATACACTATGATTGATGGAGTATTATATATATATATATTATACATTTGGTTTCTCAGATGATCTGTAAATGCCCACCTGTTTATTTTTTTATTTTTCCTGTTTTTCTGGTGGCACTATTATTTATTTTATTTTGTTATTTATTTATTATTATTATTATTATTATTATTATTATTATTATTATTATTATTATTATATTACACATTTTTTTAATTTAATTTGATTCATCATTCATGGGCGCCCATTATCTATGACTAAGTGAAAAGACAAATTTGCCCTTCAAGTAATGATGGTATCATTTGGATTAGGGTAGGAAGAAAGAGGTTAGTTGTGGAATTATCAAGTGTTAGATGAAGCTAATTAATCATTATATAAGCATGCAATTATATAATAGTATTAGTTATTAGTATTTAATAATTGGTAGTTGAAGATTTAGGTTTAAAGAAACAATTATCATTAATTTATAATTACAAGATGTACTTGGAACTTTATTTAATTCATAGAACTTGCATAAAAATATTCCCTTCGTTTCATTTTATTTGATCTTTATATTAATTTTTTTTATTTGTCTATTTTAATGAATTAAGAGAAATTTATTGTTAGTAGTACAATAATAACAACAACAACAAAAAATAAGTATAATCTTACAAAATGGAGTTTGGATAAGGTAGAGTGTACGCAGAATTTATCTCTATGTTAGAGATATAGATGTTGTTTCCGATAGATCCTCAGCTCAAGAAGAAGAAAAAAGTCCAAAGCAATCCATAAAAAGAAGTAACAAAAGTATAAGAAATAACATATAACAACAGGACAATAACTACAACAAAATAATATGATAGCCGGAAGTACAAGAAACAACATATAGTTATAATAATCAAAGGACAAACAACTACATGAGTGATACTACAACTACTAGTATGGATGGATCACAAGACAATGCACTGCGGCTTGCTAACCTTCTATTCTAATTTGTGTCCTTTACAAACCTCCTATCTTATAAAGTCGTGTTCTCAGTAAGCTGAAACTGCATCATGTCATATCTAGCCAACCTAGCTCTCACCTAACTTGGACTAATGGCGCTTCATGATGACTTGTCTAGAGTCGGTATTTTTTTTTTTGTTAAAGAGGATTTTTAAGTAAACATGAGTCAAATAAAACGAAACAGAAAAATATAAAGGGCGAGGTTCAAACGAGGAAAGGTTTATGGTAGATATCTAGGCGTCCAGATATGAGGAAGCGCATAGTAATCAATGAAATGCTTCGGGGAGTTGAAAATAAGCATAGATACGGAGATTTCCGAATAGGACAACCTTTCAAACTGCTGCTGAATCCATGGACAGACATCAAGAGATTAAAAAAATTATATAATTATTTTTAACAAATTTTTTACAATAATGAGATTCTATTTTGCTTAAATTAACTCGAACAGAACCATGAAAAATACAATCAAATATCGTTATTTTGCTTCTAATAAAAAGAAGTGCTCCCTTCATTTTATATCATGTATTTTAATTTAACCTAAATATAATTTTAAATTTTATATATATATCAAAAATATCACTTGAATTATGAGATTTTAAATATATTATTATATAAAATGTTGAATTAAAGAGTTGTTAAATATAAAAAAAGTGATATTCATTTTTAAATAAATTGAAAAAGGAAAAAATAAAATATATAAAATAAAAAGAGATAAAAATAAGAAAGGAAAGATGAAAGAAGAATGGACGGCTAAGATTCGGTCAAAGGCTGCGATAGAGATCTAAATAACGAATTTATTTATTTTTAGATTGGTCTGTCAGAGAGACAATGTCAGATTCAGACATTCTTTTTTGTCTTTTTGTTTTTAATTCGGCGTTCGGTATTTATATATTGATATTCGATTAAATTTGAATTCACGTATTATAGAGTCTCATTTTTAATAGCGGCCCTTTCAACAACAAAAACACCAACCAGTAAAATCTGACAAAGTGAGATTTGGGAAGGATATAATATATACAGACCATACCCCTATTGAGATAGAGAGACTATTTTTGATAGACCCTCGACGTATAACTAATAGCGGCACTTTCAGTAAAAGAAATTTCCATTCTCAAAAATTCAAACTGAATCTGATTAAGAATGAAAGAATTTCAATCATTAATTCCACCACAATCCACCCACTTGACTCTAAGGAAAGAAAACATCGTTTTTCAATTATTACTTGCTGGGGCGGAGCGTAGACGAGCGAGCGTCGATAACATCTTTTCATTGTATTCTCCTTTATGTACCAAACTTTGAATCTTCATTTCCCATAAATTTCTTCTTATTTGAATGGTACTACACTTTCTCTTTAATAAAAGATTTCGAGTTTAATTAAATTTCAATGACAAAATCATCCTTATAAAATAAAGATACTCATAAATTAAAAATTAGAGTATCATCTTTGTTGATAACGAAGCGTTTTATCCCAAAATATAATTTTTAAAAGACGATCTGAATTATTTAATTCTCAAAATGAATACCGAACCTCGAAGGCAGAACATGAGAATTGTGTGATTTTTTTATATACTCTTATATTTTAATCAGGCAATGAGCTTTAAATTTTCCGATTTACTCTTTATTACTTATTTCCTCCGTCTCGAAATACTTATTATATTTTTTATTTATATGTCTTTTAAGAAAATATTAATTAGAAGGGTATTTGATTAGTTTACTCCACTTATACTAAATTTAGGTATTTGTAATCTTCAAAAATAATTATTATCAAGGATGAAATGAATTTTTTTCTTGAACTTTTAAGATGACAAATAATTTAAAACATATATCTTTAGTAAAGACGATAGTTATTTTGAAACGGAAAAAATTATTATACTATATTCAATAAATGTTCGAGGAAATATTGTGGAATTAATATTTTGCTAAATATATATGCTTAATTACTACTATAAATTAATCAAACCTTAACTTTAACAAAAAGGAAAGGAGGTGTTGTTAATTATTTTTTCCTTTTTAAACATCATTAATTAAACAAAGAGTTTAATTATTACTACTTAATTCCTTAAACAAATAATTACTAAAAAAAGGTAGTAATAATAATACAACTAATAATTAAGCTGACTAAAGTAATTAATTACGGTCAACTTGTCAATTATGATAAATAGGACGTAGTCTTAAAGACTATAAAATCTAGAAGCATGTGATTATTATTCGTCATTTCGGAATAAGTATCATTTTAGTTCATTTCACGCACGTTAAGAAAAATAATAAACGTAAGATATAATTTACTTAGTTACTCATATTTATTAGATGTTTTTAGTTCTTTGATACTCCCTCCGTTTCCTTTTTACTTGTCAGAATTCGCTTTTTGAGAATCAAAACTGTATGAACTTTGATCACCATCTTAATTAAAATATATCTTTTCGTCATATTAATATGAAAGGATTGTAACTTATATTAAATTAATCAAATTTAATTTAGCTTTGAAGATAATTAATCAAATAGACTCTCGTGAAGCAAAATGTAACAAGTAAAAGAAAACGAAGGGGATACAAGAGTATAGTTTGAAATGGTTCTATTTTATCTTAAATTTTTAAAGCAACACTTATTTTGAGATTTTTTTTTAAAAAAAATAATACTTATTTTGAAACGAAAGAGGCAATATATATATATATATATATTATAATTATAAAAAGAAAATTAGAAGACATTTGCATGAGGAGATTACGTAGGAATAAAGATAAAAGAAAAATTATTGTTCTTTGAATTGAATTTTTTTTCTAGGACCACAAAAAGTTGGGGGGGGGGGAGGGGGGGGTCCCCTAACAAGCCTAGTATGGCTACTAGCAATTTGAGTTTTGGTCATCTTTTCATTTAATAATTTAGAGGGAAAAAAAATACTTGATGTTTCAAAGTGTAACATTTAGTCATGGAAGAATTCAATCATTTAGCCCTACTAGCTTACCCTACTAACATTTAGATGTTTCAAACTTATATATATAAATGTATGTATATATATAAGAATTCTTGGATGGGATTGTATGATGTATAAAACATTCCGCATTAACAGGACTTACAGAAGGTTGAAGTGTGATATATGCAATCTATTCTAATATAAATATTAGCAGCGGCTTTCACAACTCACGATAGAAATGCTAGAAAAATAAGAGAATAAAATTGAGGAAGAAAGGCATAGTTATATGGGGGGTAAGAAATGGGTTGAGGCACGTTGCGCGAAAAGGGGTAAGACGTGGCAATTGACAAAAGATGTTCAAAGGAAAACCAACTCGGTGAAATGATATATCGTTCTTCGAAGATATGTTCGAAAGAGCTCGGTCCTGATATGATTTCAGTGGCATGAGATGATCATCATAGGGAAAAGGGAGGGAGCTTGTGTCCCTAAGATAGCAAAGAATTCGTGTCCCAATAATGTGGTTTAGAGGGAAAAAAAGGACGAATATCTCAAATTATTTATTATTTTATAAGTTCAAGATAAAATTAATTATTGTTTCCATTTTATTCTTAAAATTAATTATTCTTGAAGACCAAAAACACTTCAATTATGAGGTGATGATATATGAATAGAGTAAATATAAGACATAAATAAGGGTAAAATAGTCAAAATCCTTATTAATTAATACTTTCTTCGTCCCAAAATAATTATCACTTCAGCCAACAAAAAAAGAATTATTCCAAAATAATTATTGCTTTAGGAAATCAAGACAAGAAATAGTAATTGTTTCCAATTATACCCTTGTATTAAATAACTACTTCTTCTTAATAGTGTTCAATGCCCAAGAAAATCTAATAAATAGTGGTAATATAGTAAACTATACCTTCTATTTAATGGACATGAAATGAGTTAAAGCGATACTTATTTAAGACGGTAAAAATATTTTTTTAAGAGACATGTCAAATAAATACGACGGATAATTTGAGACGAGGGAGTAATTACCACTCACTCACCTTCCCTTTTGATGCTTTAACAATGGGGAACCATGAATTTTCTTTATGTTGAAGACATTCTTTTTGAAGAAGTTGCATCATGAAAGTTGAGAATATATATGAAACATACTTTTTGACTGATTACTTATTTTTCGAGATATTTTTTTTTTTGAGTCGAGAAACTATTCGGAAATAATTTTTCTACTTCATATAAGATAGGGTCAAGATCCGGGGACGGATTTAGCAAGGTTTGAGTAGTGTCATATGACACTGCTTGGTCAAAATTTTGTATTAAATATGTATGTACAATTAAAAGATAAAAATAAATATAGAGAATATATCGTTTAAAGTGACACTCCTAGATATAAATGGTTGTGTAGTTTAGTTGGTTAGGTGTTTCAAATTCTTAATTGAGGTTGTGAGTTCTAATCTCCGTAACTTTTTTTTTTATTTCTCTTTATAAGATGACACTACTGATCAAAAATCCTGCGTACGCCACTGTCAATATCTACACATATTTTATGTGATCTCTAGATCTGGTCACTTGTGAGAGTACTTTTTAACTTATTAGAGGATATGTCTAATCCAAGGACACAATATAATTTAGTAAGTATGTCAAGTAATATCACAAACCAAACTCATGACACATATTGTCCATCCTTGCGACAAACTTCACAGATTTATCTCCGGCTACATTATCATCGAGTTTAAAAATGTGTACCTTGTGAACTTATTGTTTGATCTTATATATAACACTTCATGCTTCTCTTCTTTCTGGTACATAAACTTGCCTAAGATGACATATCAAAGGCAGATTTAGGTTTTGAACTCTATGATTTCAATTTTTTAATATTTTAGTACTGAGCTCGTTATTATATATTTAAAGTTGTGATCGAGTCTACTATATTTTTAGCAATTTAGTAATTTTTTAAATATAAATTTATGTTATGTACCGAAAGTTATGAGTTCATTTGAATTTGTACCTATATTAATGATACATCCATCCCTATGACATATGCTCCCGCTTCTTCAATAGCTTGCCAACCTAAAAGCCTATAATTAATTTTATTCTTTAACCTGCTTTCATCAGTTCGGTCTCTACCGTGAGCTTCACAATTTAAAATCCCAATGGGAAAAAACTTATTAACATCCAGTTTTGTTTACTCCAAATCACAATAGTTTAATTATGATTAAGTGATATATTGAGGTGATCATAATGTATATTTGCTTCTATTTCAATTTATGTGAAAGTAATTTAATTTGATATGAAATAAAATTTAAAAAATAAAAGAATACTTTTGAAATTGTGGTCTAATATGTCATAACATTTATATGATTATTACTTCATTTATTCATTTTTACTTGTCACGTTTCATTTCACGAGAGATAATTTGACTAATCTTCAAAACTAAATTGAATTAGATTAATTGATCAAGCCTACCATTTTTTACTAGAAGGTGAAAGATCAATTTTTGTTGTATTTCATCCCTTTTTTTTACTTAATCACATTTTATTTTTCGAAAGTTAAACTGTATGAGTTTTAATCAACATTTTAAGATATATTTTTTCATTATATCAATATGAGAAGGGTGACAATTTATAGTATTTTTTCGTATAATTTTCTAATATCTAAATATTAATTAATATAATTTAATTTAATTCTAAAAATTAATCAAATTGATTCTCGTAAAACGCAACATGATAAGTAAAAGGTAACAAAGAGAGTGCTTATTAGTATCATGCAATTGCATGTTTGCATCATTACATAAAGTTTATTTTGACATGGTCAACTTAATCGGCGAAGTCAGAAATTTTGTTAAGGGTGTTCAAAACTCAATAAATATGTATGAAAATTATTTTTGACCTATATATTTAGAATAATTTTCTATATATCTATCTATATATATATATAAAGAGAGAGAGTATAATTTTTTGATGAATGGTGTTCGACTGGCCACCCTGAAGTATATATGACTACGCCACTGGTCAACCTAACCTTTCTATGAGGGAGTCTGCTGAATAGTTTCAAAATAGCAAGACGAGTGAATGAAGACGTTGTAACAATACCGAATATTTACTTTTGGGGGGGAGGAGGGGGGGTTTGTTTGGTTGAGGTTGGTTGGCCTACTTAATGAAGAAGCCATCATCAATGAGTGATTGGACATATTTCTTTTAGTATGACATAAAAGAAAGAAAAAAAACAAAGATGTGAGTAGTAGTTAGTAGTACTAAACTAAAGTTGCAATTATTATTATATTTTTCTTTCCTCAAAACTTCTTTTTTATTTTTGGAAAAAAAAAAAGAGAAGAGGAAGCTTTAGTTTAAAGGAAAAGAATTATTTGGTCAAAAAAGCCTCAATAGAATGCTTGGAATTTGGTGCACTAAAACCTTTTAAATTTATGAAAAGAATTGAGTCAACAAAAACATAATGTTTACAACTTTAGATTATTTATTATCTTACTACTATATTCACTTTTTTGAAGAAATCTAGGTAAAGGATCATCATTTTTTGACCTCCCTTTTCACTTTTTGATTATAATATTTAAATTACTTACTCCTATCATTTCAAAATAACTGGTATTTTATATAATCAAGAAGATATTAATAATATTCTTTCAATTTTACTCTTATTTAAATAAAGAGAGTTTTACATAATCAAGAAAATATTAAAGAGTTACATATTTTTCAAGATATTTGTTAGGGGTGAGTAGGAAAAAATACATTTTTCTTTCTAGGAATGAGTAGTTTTCTTAAAGAATGTGCCCAAGCAAAAAACACCAGTTATTTTGAAACTGAGGGAGTACTACTTTTTCCTTCTCAAATTATTTATCGTAGTGTCTAAAAATGATTATCTCAAATTATTTATTATTTAAAAACTTTAAAATAAAATTAATTATATTTTTTTATTTTACTTTTAATATTAATTGCTTTCCAAGACTATAAACACATCGGTTATTGAAAGATAACACATGAATAGAGTAGGTATTCGATAAAAAAAAATATTATATTTTAATATATAAATAAAAATAAAATAGTTAAAATTCCTCAAAATTAATATTTTTTAAAGAAATATGATAGCTAATTTGAGATTGAGGGAGTAACTTATTAAGTCTTGGAAAATGAGAATTGAGTCTTCCATAGATCAACCTACCATAGTATTTTTTTTTTATTTTTTACACTTCATTTTTCTTGTAGTTTAAGACTAGGACTTTAGTCTAAAACAAGCAATATAATGCCTTGTTTAATGCAGTAGTACTTTAGGGCTTGTGGTCCAACTTTACTCAAACAGTCCATGCTGTTGAGGTTTATTTCACTTTTTAAATAATTTTGGTAGCATTATGATACAATGAAAAGTCGTGAAAGTAATCATTAATGTTTGCATTAAGGTAGACTGTCTACATCACACCGAGAGGTGTGACTCTTTCTCGAATTCTGCTGGCGCGAGATGCTTTGTTCAACGAGTTATCCTTTTTTATAACACACAAGTTCAAAATCACAAAATGTGTAGCATTTGCAATTAAGAGCATAACACAACCATGTCAAATTGACCTAATTATCTAGGAATAATGACATGTTTACAAGATAATACTTTAGGTCACCAAGTTCTTAATTATAGTGTTGTATATAATATAAGAACATATAAAAAACAAAAAAAACATGAGGGCAAATAAGTTGGACTAATTTCCCTTTACACTAAAATCTAAATGCAAACAAATCATACATTGTGATCACATATTTACATATAAAGTGACTTTTGAATAGCAAATTATGTTGGTCTTCTCATAGCCTGCCAAGCTAAAATGCTACCATTTATTCTGAACTGCATATGGGGACTGGGATCAGGTTTGCATTATACACATGCCAAACAAATGGCGATCACGTATAAATTCATCCGTGTCAACAATATACCTAGTGTAATTCCACAAGTGAGGTCTGGAGAGGGTGAGGGTGTAAGGAGTCTTACCCTTTTCTTGTGAAGGTAGAAAGGCTGTGTCCCCATTCATATTGTGTTGTTCATCAGTATACAAAGTGCTTCGGTTACAAAAGAGACGCATGGATAGAACCTCGGCTTGGATTACTAAACAGTATATGTTCCTCCTCTAATCTTGTTTTGTCTCCGATAACAGAAATCCAGGTTTCTGCTATCTTCTCCACTCTTCCGTTTGAAATTTCTGCGATGGTGAACGCTCGTGATATTCCTTCAGATTCTGCTGTCAAGGATGGGGGTCTGACCCGGGGAACAATGGCTCCATTCAAGTATATGGTATTATCATTTCCGACCACTATCATTTTGCGAAGGCCATTTCCAGAGGCAAGCTGTTTGTGCATGTGACCGAAAATGACCAATGGGACCGAATATGGAGCAGCCTCTTTTAATTGAGTTAAGGCTTGTGCTAGATCTGCACAAAATAAATGATCATGTGCTGATGAAACAAATTGTTCTATCGAAGTTGAACAGATTTGATTAATCAAGATTTAGGTATCTCATCGGGATAAATGGGTGTCTACCGTTGAACCAAGGACTTCAGAAAAAAAGAGATCAATTCATAAGTATTACCTGGATCACCATGGTCACCACCGTCAACAAACCAGTCTCTTCCGCAGATGTCATCCACGTTAGCACCTAGCCCTGCATCTCCTACTCTTAATACTGAAATCGCAAAAATTTCCAGCAACAGGTAGAAGTACCTCAACAAAATACTACTTCAGCAAGCTATACACCTGTTGGACCATTATGAGCAAGGAATATAATTGCATGATCCTCTGGAGTGCCCATAGCAGCTTGTAAGATTCTCTCAGCACTCCCATCCATATCACGGACCCCATACCTATGAAGGTAAAATTGAGATAATGTAAAGTTGCAAGTCACAATCTAAGCTACAACCCAGAGTGTTAAAGCAGAAACTTGTGCTTGCAGATATTATTTGCATGAAACAGCACTACTTGGCTAGAGCTGCTTCTGATATAGGCACGAGGGGCAAAGATGAGTCATTAAATCTTAAATATTAGACATTAATTTTGAGCAATTCCCAAAAAGGAACTGTCTAACATGATTTCCAATGAGCAAAAGTGATCAGGTGGCAGCAACAATTGAAATAAAAATGTTAATCATCAATCTAATAATTTGAAGTATTTATCAACAGAACTGGAAAAATATAAAAAAAGACAAGCTTCAAGCAGGGTACTGCTTCTTTGGTGCATTTTGTTAAAATGATGTCCAATAGGAGATGAAAATTTCCTATTAAATAAAAAAGAAAGGACATACCACACTAGGAACAACAAAAAATTAAGCCTTTATTTATTTCTTCCCATCTGCCAACACCTTGTTTAATAACAAATTAATTCTTAAACAATCAATGGCCTGTGTCAACGAAGTGGGTGATCTAAATTATACTCCCTCTGTTCCCTCTTACTTGCTAGGATAAGGTTTACACACCTTTTAAGAAAAAAATAATAGAGTTTGCAATTTAACTAATATAATCCTATTAATTGATAAGTATTTTTTTGGAAACATACAACAATCGTTCTTTTCACATTCTAAAGTGACTTAAGTACTAAGGGTAGAGTTAGAAAAAAATGATCAATTATTTCTTGAATTTTGAAATTAGCAACTAGTTTGGAACAACTACTTTTAGTATACCTAACAACTAAAAAGGAACGGGGGGAGTACCATTTATACAGATTATAATACATTTATGCAACTATTTAATTTCTCTTGGATCATTTGATCAATTTCTAAGATCTTATTCAGCCTTTCCCTTCATATAGCTCAAGCTTTTTGTTTATCAAACAAGAAAAAACAAGAACTAGAAGTCATAAAATTGGTTTAAGACTATAATGTTATGTGTAAAGTTTTCTCTTCCAATCAGAGAATTTTGGAAAAGGTTATAAGGTTTCGGAGCTTCAATATATCAGGAAATCAAGTTATTTCCATAGTTTATGCTAGAAGAAAACTCCACAACTAGAAGAAGAAGAAGAAGAAGAAGACGGAAAAACATGTGGAGAATGACCAAAAAGAAATTCAGCCATTTTGTTGATGACTTATAATGTATTATTCTAGAATTTGCCCATAAAACTTGTGAATCAGACATGGAAATTTTGAAGACTATAAAGAGTCGATGTCTACATTGGAGAGTCACGCATATACATCCACAAGTAGAAAATGCATCAGAAACTTCAAACCATAAAGTTTCGAAATATTAGTTGTATCAAATTTATAGACAATGTTAAACATGCTTAGATACTCGGAAGCAAAATCTACCAATTACAAACAAAGTTAGGGTGAAGTGTCGATATGCATTGAAGAGGAAATAACTGACAAACGAGATTAGAACCACAAACCTTGCTTTGAGAAGCTGTTTCCGAAATAAGGGCCTACCACCACAAGAAAAAGGTCTTCCACCAACAATACTTAGTTTTAGCATGGGGAGATCCATCCGACGGTAACCAACATGCTCATCACCAAGACTGACCATTATAAATTGTCAGCACGTCAACAAGACAACTTTTACATTGTAGGTTATTCTTACTTATACTATATAAGATGGCACTCAAAATAGGTGAAGACAGAAACCCGCAGTTATGGGAAGGACTTGGCTGTAGGATTCATTTTTTTGTATTCAGCTCTTCATATAAGCAGATAGCAAGTGGATCGAGGAAAAGTAAAAAAGAAAAAGAAGAAAGAAATTGTCCTTGAGAACAGAGATACGAACCAATGTTTTGTCATGATTTCCTTATGGTTATGGGCCTGACTTAAAAATCAATCATAATCTTTGTTTTCCCCTCAATTATGATAATAAGTAAAATTGTATACAGGGAAGTTTAGTAGTTGATTCCTTATATATCTTGCCAAGACAAAATCAGAATCCAAAGAATTGAACCATCGAACACCTTCATATGATGGTTGAAAATTAATAGGAATCTTCCAACATGAGCCAGTCTCAGAATCAACCTTTCTTCACTGGGCACTGGAGTTCAAATCAGCCACAGCTCCTTGTGCCAAGAAAGACTTATGCAGCAAACCGAGATCTTAAAACTTAGTTCGAATTACTTGTGGAAATTAAATTATAAACTGCAAAATTTAGGTAAAACTTTTTAAGTGTCATCATTGTGGAAAATTATGCTTGTGGCACCTCTCAATACAAATGAGATGCCATTCTTTATGTTTATATATGTTTTATTTTAACAGCAAATATTATCCAGTTTGGTACAGATATGCACATGTTTTTGTTGTATGACCTTTCATTTTCCATAATCTGCTTGGTACATGTGTCCGATGTACATAGTCCAACCACCAGTAGATGTACCAAGAGGATCTTTCGCGATCCTGGCTATTTATTTTTCTATCTTGCAATGACCCATCTTATCATCTATCCCTTACTTCTGAGACAGAGGGGTGATTGAGATTGTGAGGATAAGAAGATGGAAAGACATGCCAAAGTGAGAAATTGACAGTCCTAAACATCATAAATGAGCACATAGCTATACCATTTGATATATTGATCAATAAATTTATTGAAAATAAATAATTATATATCTCAAAAACATACCATTCCAGCTGAAGTTGAACAGCATCTTTTTCCCTAAGAAAAAGAACAAGTAGATGAATTCAGAAAACCAGACTTAAGAGGTAGAGCATCTCAAAATTAGAGAAAAACAACCTATCAATGAGACCTGCAACTAATTAGACTGGAAAAAATGAATCTAACAAGATCTCGGTCCGGTTTGATATTTCATATTTTTCAAGCCATTACCTTGTTTACAGTTAATGCTAGAAGTTTCCAGGATGTGTTTTGAGGAAACTTTAAATTCATCAATTGTTTTCCACAGGCACTACCACCAAAGCCAATGCTAATTAATCCTACTCACATGTTACCACTGTTGTCACCCCATTCGCCATTAACCATCACAACCTTCATGAGGACACAACACTAATTCGACTACCAAACATCATATGCCATCATATCTACCAAAGTTTGAATTCCAACAAATAGAGGAAAATGAATAAGAAAGTAAAGTCTTCCTGTAAAACAAATCCATCAGGTTTTTAAACTTAACCATGTGGAAGGTCAAACAACTTCAAAAGAATTTTGATTTCTGGTATCATGAAATTGAATTCAGATATCATGATTGATTAGAACCTTCACAAGCATACCAGAATGTAACTCCACATGGCAATTTGATACCTAGTGGAGATTGACCAGCAAAAAAGGATAGGAGAAATTATTTCAGGAATGAGTTAGGAAAAAATGAGAAATATCCAGTTATATACTATGCCTGAAGCATAGTTGAAGAGAAGAGAATAAGATGGATCCGATTGCTAAACACTATAATAGCAGGTTAAAATCAGATGTAGGATAAGAAAGTAAAGTGTTGATGTATATAAACAGGTACATGAAACTAAAGCCAGACAAATCAATTTGGAGGAAATATGTGTAAGCAAGTCTGATAAAATAGAACTTGGACTTGCCTTCCAGAGAACTTTTGAGTATTCCATGCATCATGGTTCCCCAGAATAACAGCTTTGGTGATATCTAAATCTGCAATGCTTCGGACTAGATCCACATTTTCATTCCCAAAATCCCCTAAAGCAAGGACAAATGAAGTGAACTGATAATTCTTCCAATCTAACCTGGCTAATGAATGAAAATGTAGTTGAAAGTATACAATAACTATGTAGTAAGCATTGTGGATGAATAGATGGGAGATAACAAGAAAACATGCCTGTGAAGAGCACCAAATCCGGCTGCAATTTTCACATAACAAAAATCATTAGCTGATAGAAGGAAAAAACGAACCAAAAGATGTTATAAAAGAAAAGCAAAAGGATTCCCTGGAGAAGGTTCCCATTGTCCCAAAAAAAGAAAGAAAAAGTGGAAACACTAGGGATCCTCCCAAAAGTTTGGTTTCTAAAATTAGTTTTGCATAATGAAGCTTGCACTACACGATCTCTCATGGTTATGTTGTACGCCTACAACATTTGTTTGAAATGCAACAGAAATCATTCCTCAAAATTATGCAAAAGCACAGCTCGTAATTGTTAGAGCCTGTTTGGATGGGCTTATGACTTATGGATTATAAGCCAAAAGTCATAAGTTAGGATCTAACTTAGGCTTTTGGCTTATTTTTGTAAATTTAGCTTAAAAACAAGTGCTTAGAAACACTTTTTTATCTTACCCAAATACTACAAAAGTGCTTAACATTTTTTTGGTTTAAAAGCACCTAAAATAAGACAATCCAAACAGGCTCTTATTCATACGCTAGTAGGTAATAAGATACCAAAGCAGATAAAAATCATTTCTGCCATGTCACAAAAGCAGAATGGAGAAGAACTAGCTTTAGCAACTCTGAAGCAACACTCAGATCTCATTTCCAAAGCATATGCACTGCTCAGAGGAGAAAGTTAGCAGCAATTGCTAATAATCCACTACCAAAATTAATTAAGTACATAGATACTTCCCACAATTTTGATCAGATTATTTTTGTTTTATACAAATTAATTTTGTTAGTCATGATACTTTTTCTGTCTTCCAACTAAAAACATTAGTAGAAGTGCAGAGTGTGACACAATTAGACAACAGAATTATGTGTTACACAGCAAATTACAGCGACGGTTCAGTTTGGAACGGCAAAGAGCAAGGGAAATACAAGACCCAAAAGCAAGACATGTAAAACTTCATAATTTGTAGTCATCTATCTTCTCATGCAACACCTATTGAGGAAACGTTTTTAAGTAGTCAGGCTAACTAGGTGCAACTTTAGCACGGCAAAAGTTTCATTAAACAAGATATAACTTGCCATTCAACTCAAAAAAAAAAGATAGAACTTGCCAATTCGAGAAAGCATTATGCGAGTACACAAAAAGTAAGACGATGTCCCATGCCACGAATTATTAATGCATACTACAATACTTGGTATACACATTAAGACTAATAACAATTGGCAGTCAAGAGCTTCAAATTCAAGGCAAGTTTGGCTTCCTTTAGTTAGTCAAACCAATTCAGAGAGCTTTCATTGAGATTATAAACTAAATTCTAGCTCCATTTGGACACATATTTAACAGCTAATAGAATCAAAGTCAATGCAAAGTGAGCTCAAAGTACTAAAATTTGGTTAATTCACCATGAAACAATATACAAACAATCCTTAAAACAGTTTATTGGTTAGTAGATTTGAACACCTTGGATCAGTTTTTTCACGTTTAACCGTGTTAGGTCTGATTCCTGTTACTTCGGCTGGATTATCTTGTAAACTACAAAAGAATGCTTTTATGCATTCGAGAAATTAGCATATTCACAACAAACAATACCTCAATAATCCTAGCATAAAAAGTACATTTCCAAAACAAGAAGAACAAATCAAACAAAATAGAGATGCTAAATACCTTCAAGAGTTGAAGAGCCTTCCTATCTTCTTCTAGGTTCCAATCATCATGCTTCAACATTCCCCAACATTTCCATGAAAAGTAAAGTAACACGAAGTCACACATACAAAATTTGCTACTATAATTTAAACTAACTCAAATCACAAATAAAAAAAGAAGGTAATTTGATTAAGACTTCAGCAACAAATGGAAATGCTACTGCAGTAATACAAAAGCTCCAGGTTACTTCAAGCTATTCATGCTTGTTATAGAGAATACTACAACACATTATACAGTTATTGAACCGAGGGTTTGAAGGAAAATACGAAGCTAAAATTATTGAAGGATATGAAATTGATAGCTTACGACGTCGCCGACGACGGCAATTCGGACGGAAGAGGCCATCGGGAAGTGATCGCCGCTGAGTTTAGACGGCGTTGGATGAAGGATGGGGCCGGAAATGCCACAGAACGGAGTCGGCGCGTGTAACCACGTGCTGCCGTTGAACATAGACGTGTTGCCAACAAATTTTCCGGGGACAACTAATAACTATTCCAATGATTTTGTTTTATATATGTGTGTGTGTGTATATATATATATTTTTTTTTTTTTTATTTTTTTTTTTGAAAAAGAGTTATTGAAATTGAAGATAAAAAATTGTATTTGAAGGTTGGAGACTTGGAGTTGTGTTGATATTATTTGCAATAAGTTTTATCGTGATGAAAAATTATGTGTAATTATAAATAAAATTTGATGAAATTGAAATCTTATTACATCGAAAGTAAGAGATTGAAGAAGGACAAATATATCTAAAGTATCATGATTTTTTGACTTAAACTATCAGTTGTTCCCTATTTCTTCCTGTACGATAATAAATTGATAGTTGAGATGTGGTTTGATAAACATTTAGTGACAGTTCATATGGGAAAAACAAACACCTAAATTCAGATGGAAAATTAAAAAATCTATATACTTTAGGCGTGTTTTTAAAACCTTCGCTCAAAGTAGAAAGAATATATCTCGATTAAAAGGTAAGTATCCCTAATAAAAGGGTGAAAAAAAAAAGGAATTATTTTAGTATATAAAGTTAAATGACTTTCACTTGATGTCTTGATCTTTTCATGAATATCAGAGATTTTATGAAATATTCGAGATGCCTCTTTAAGTGAATATGTGTCCCTTTTTATAGGTCTGAATGAGGATTTAGGATAAAGTAACCTTCAAGAAACCTTGACGATCCTTAAAATTTGAATATAATTAAAATTTATTTTGTGGAATCGAATTCTAAATCGATAAATTTCCACCTTTACAAACATGTATTTCATTTGAAAAGTGATCAAAATTATTTATGATTTGAGTTAATATTTATGACTTCAGTCCTTTTGCTAATTCAAAGAAGAAAATAAAGTAGAAAAGAAGGAGGATGTTGATAAATGAAAGAAGAAGGTTGAGAAAATCTACAATAATGGAGAAAGAGATGAAGAAAAATAATTGAGAAATGATGAAAAAGAAGGGAAGAACTTTAGGGTTTTTTAAAAATAAATTAATTGAAATCTTTTTTAAAAGATAAAAGTCATCACCAACCTCTTGACAAATATAATTGAAAATTCTCTATGCTTGACTTTTTATAAAAAGATTGAAGTTATCCATACCCAAATAATAATGCAAAGTTTTGGGGCATGGAGGAGTAATCTTAGGCGAAGGCTAGTTCGATGCACGCTTTTTAATTAGAAAATTATATAATATAGAGGGATTAAATACTAATTATTACGAACACACACACATATGTATATATACCTTTTATATTGTTGGGTTTTAAAGATGTGAATGAAAAATGGAAAAAAGACATTTTTGGGATCGCACAAAAAGGTACCTTTTGAATTGCACCTCTCTATTTCACCATTTTATTGTCTATAAATTTAGAGTCGTTGCCTCAGATTTTATATACCGAGATATAAAAAATTACCCTTCTTCTCTTTATTTCTGCATTGTTTATAAAAAAATAAAAAATAAATAAAGTAAGTATCGTGTGATCTGTTCCGTTTGTTGAGTTCATTGGAGTTGATCTGTAATTTATATTGCCGCTATTATAGAAATGTATTTCCGTTCTATTATGAGAGGAAGCAACTCAAATCCTTGGCAACACTGAGAGGGTTATAATTCCTTAAGGACACACAAACAACTTATGAGCTCGAAATAATTTTCTTTTTTATTATTTTTTTTCTATTTTTCTTATTATAAAAACAGAAACTGATTTATACAATTACTGTCCGAAACACAGTTAATAATAAACATAATTGAGAAAAAAATTTATACATTCTTTGCTAAATTTCTGACTCCGCAACTTAACGAGGAAGAATATGTAACATGTTCCTAAAGACTATTCATTAGCCATTTTTCCACATATTTTTTTTCTTCAAATAAGTAGTCATCAATGACCCAATCAAAAGGAAAACTAATTACAAGACATGAAGATTCAACGATAGGTACAATTAGTAAATATTTTTTTTCCAATATTTCACACGAAGAAGTTTCAATCAACTTTCTTGAAGTACTAAATAAAATATTTAATTAGTTTTATTTTTTTATAACAGTCATCCTATATAATAATATTTAATTTAATAGTTAAATTGTTTGTGAAAATCGATTTTCATGTTATGTTACATTATCTTACATCTTTTTCTATATTAAAGTTTTGTTATGATAATAAAATAATAGCCAAACAAATGATATGGTTATAATGAGGTTTGATGGTAACATGTTCATAAGTAATCGCCATTATTTATTTAAATAAATATATTTTTTCGTGTAAAAAATTTTTAAAATTATTTTTTTTAGAAAAAAACAAACTTCTTGAAAATAAGAAAAATGACTTCCTTAATAAAAGTAGAAAAAACAAGTCGGATTTTCTCCTCCTCACCCTTACAGCCACCTACCCACCTCCACTCTGCCCCTTCACCACCCCCCGCCCCTAACAAAGTGTTTGAAAGTGAAACAAATTACTACAATATAAAGAAGGGTAAAGGGGTAAATATATTCATCAACTTTATGATTTAGAGCGGATATATCCTTTGTTAAAAAATTGGTGTATGTATACCTTTGCTGTTTTGCAAATGGTGCATATATACTCTCGTCATCTAACAAATAATGCATATTTACCATTTTTCCTTAACACACTGAATTTTAAAAAGTTTAAAACTGATTTTTTAATTTTAAAAATGTCACATGACTTTAAGAAGTTACCTCACTCATTTTTTTTACCCCTTCATACCCAACCCAACTAAAAATAATTCAATTTATCTTTTATTCAGATATGTTCAAAACTCATTTTATAACTTTGTAGAAGAGGAATTGAAATAAGCGAGTAAATTTTTTAATTTTGAATTAAAAATCAAGTTTTAGAATTTTTTTAATTAAGTAAATATAGGAATTAAAAAACACCATTTGTTAAATTTTTTATGCACCATTTGTTAGACGACGAAGGTATATATGCATCATTTTATTAAATAACGAGTATATATGAATATGCACCGATATCCATTCTAAATCACAAAATTAAAGAATATATTTTGCCGTTTTCCCCATAAATAATAACATTATTCTCCTACCATACCATACACTTACGGTAGCTCATCATATGTATTTCATGCCCCCTTATCCGTATCTATCTATTGACTATGGTGCACAACTGTCATCGTTCACACATCACATGTGGATTGGTAGACGAAGGTGTGTTAGATATAGAAAAAAAAGAAAACCTTTCAAGAACCCAAATCTTAAAAATATTCTTCCCTCGTACCAAACATCTCCCCGGACCCCCGCAAATTTTCAAGCTATATAATCTCGAGATCAAAAAATAAAATGTAACATAGTACCATTAATGGCTCCCATGAAACATATTGTTTTGTTATTTTTGTTCCTCCAACATCTCATCTATTTCTGTGACAGTCAAAACAATGTTAATGTTGTTAAGGGAGGTTACTGGTTTAGGGACAGTGGATTAGCCTTAAACAACATTGATTCAACTCTCTTCACTCATCTGTTCTGTGCGTTCGCCGATCTTAATCCCCAGACGAATCAGCTGATCGTCTCGCCTGAAAATCAAGATTCGTTCCGGCGGTTTACGAGCACAGTTCAGAGGAAGAACCCATCAATCAAGACTCTGTTGTCTATAGGTGGAGGAGGTGCAAATAAAACAGCATATGGTGTTATGGCAAGAACACCAAATTCAAGAAAAAGTTTCATTGATTCATCAATAAGATTGGCTAGGGAATTGGGGTTCCATGGCCTTGATCTTGGTTGGCAATACCCACAATCAACTACAGAAATGACAAATTTAGGTACAACTAATTTTGCTGTTTTAATTTACGTGACACTTTTTTCCCTCATCTAGTCTGTTTATATAGAGTGAAGGGTCAAAAACACATAAAAAATATGTTTTTTGAGTTTCATATCTAAACTATAAGATGTTTACTTTTTCCTACCTGAACTATCAATAAATGTTTATCCAAACACACCTCAACTATCTGAAATGTTCAGGTAGGAAAAGTGAGCAATTGATAGTGAGGTGTGTTTTGATAAACATTTAGTGATAGTTCAGGTAGGGAAAAGTAGACACCTGATAGTTCAGGTATGAAACTCAATAAACTGTGATACTTTAGGTATGTTTTTCAGCCTTCACTCGCTTATTGATTGTTCTTTTTAAAAATCATTTTTCTTTAATATTCTTGTGTAATTTCAGGGGTTGTTTGGTTCGAAGACAACTTATGCTAAAATTAATTATGATAAAATAAGTGTTCATATTATTTCAAGTTTAAACTTATAATTTTGAATGATCCAATAATTCTACGGCCGTAGAAATTCCAACTTAGAACTTTTAGCTTGTTGTAAGTAGTTTCTAGTAAAAAAGGTCAGAAACACCGCTATGCTATGCGAAATTGAACAAGAATGATCTTCGTTAATAGTTTGGTCACAAAATGTCATTGCCGTTAATAGTTTGGTCCATAAGTGCCCCTATTTTACTCTTGGATAAAAAATGTCATTTTTCTAATAAACATATTTGTTCTTTTCTTGTGAAACACATTCCCCCTCAGTTTTTTGACCATAGTATTGGCTATACGAATATTTTTGGACCAAACTATTAACGAAGGATATTTTTGATGTTTTTCCCTAATTTTAACTTGTTTTAAGCATTTTTCTTTTCTAAATACTTAAAAAGAAATTAAAATCTGATTTGATCAACTTTTTAATGAATCCAAACGAATTTAAACAAGGTATCCTTTTGAAAGAGTGGCGCGCTGCTATCAACACAGAAGAAGAGGCAACAAACTCCAGCAACAGAGCAGCGTTACTTTTAACGGCAACCGTTTCCGCCTCGCCCCAAATTAACAACAGTTTCAGTTACCCAATACAATCCGTAACAGAAAACTTAGATTGGATCAACTTAATGGCATATGAATTCTATGGACCAAATTGGTCACCATCCTTAACCAATTCACATTCGCAACTCTTCGATCCTACAAATCAAGGCATGAGTGGTAATGACGGAGTAAATCAATGGATTCAATCAGGCGTTACAGCGCGAAAATTGGTACTCGGAATTCCATTTTACGGATTCGTTTGGCGATTGGTTGATCCTAACATTCACGGTCTCAGAGCACCTGCTGCCGGAAAATCAGGTGTCGGAAGATCTAACGATGGATCGATGACTTATAGTCAAATTAAGGATTTTATAGTGCAGAATCGCGCTACGATGGTATATAATTCAACAATTGTTGGAGATTATTGTTACTCCGGAAATGCTTGGATTAGTTACGATGATACTCAGAGTGTTGGAGATAAAATCTCTTATATTAAAAGCAGAGGACTGCTTGGTTACTTTGCTTGGCATATTGCAGCTGACACTAACGGGGATTCACTTCTTTCTCATGTTGCTTCACGAGGTATACTAAAAATATTTGTTTCAAAATATTTGCTAGTTTCAAAATTCAAGAGATAATTGACCATGTCTTTTCAAGTCTACCCTTAGTACTTAAAGTCATTCTAAAATATGAAAAAAATTATTATTGTATGTTTCCAAAAAATTAATAGGGTTATATTAATCAAATTACCATCCCTATTAATTTTTTCTTAATGAGTGTGCAAATCTAAACCTAGCAATTAAAATGGAATAGAGGGAGTAATAGTTAATGCATTTATTTGTTATTCACTCTCAATAGCGCAATCAGAATTTTCATTAAGGGGTCTAAAATATAAAAAAGTAAATACACAAAAAAATTAAGGGGTTCAACATCTGCTATATATATATATATAATAATAATAATAATAATTTAAATATTGCATATATAGAATGATTTTTCGCCGATGACCCCCTTTTAACCACTTGGCTCCACCCTTGTTCACTCTGATCTATTTTTTAAAAAATTTATAGTGACTAGTTAATTAAATGTTTTTTATATGGAAAACGAGGAAAAGTAGAATAATAAGTTGTATTGTCTCCTACTCACCCTCATAATCACTCACCGAACTTTCTAACCCCTCTCAAAACCTTAATATTACCGCCTTATCTTCGTAGAAAGAACTTTCTCTATATCTATATCTATGCAACTAGTTTTTTCACCAGCTTCCAAATCCATACACAAACCCCCACCCGCCCCCGATATACAGGATAATAATTTCAGAATAAAATGCAAGATTTTTTTATCCTGCGTTTGGTTAGGGGTATTAGATAGTCTCCAGATTATTTATCCCACCATTTATACTATAATGATGAGATAAGTATCTTATATATATGGTGAGACAACTAATCCAATGGGATATCCTAATCCATCTGATAACTTTGTCTATCCCATCCCCAATTCCAAACGATCACTTATAGTTTTGTCTTAGATATATAAAAATGTGTTTAGGATAATATATTTTACTTGCATATCTAATACAAGAAAATAAGTAAAAATCAGAAAAATATTTTTCTTCGTACCGAACATGGTTTATATAATTATGTTTTCTCTATTAAATCAATATTATTAATTTATGAATGACTAAAATTATTTGTGTTTTTTTTGTTTTTAAATTTTTAGAAGCTGATCAAGTGACACAAGGAGGTGGAGTTTTGAACAAGAAGAAAAAACTCAATGGAGTAGTTATCATTTTGATTCCAATTATTGGTGCAATACTAATATTGATATTCCTGGTGTTCATAATTTGGCGTTTTCGAAGGAGACAAGTACTTAAATTTCAAGGTACGTAACTGCACTCTCCGTCTTGTTTTACGTGAAGATATTATTATTTGAGAAGTCAAACAGTACTTAAATAGGTCTAATGATTTCGTTCAAACAAAAAGTTGGGCTCATCGTGCCATTTACACATTCGAAAGTTGCTAAATTAATTCTCCATCAAAGGCGATTCGTTTCTTATTGGCTAATTTGTTATTGTCAGGAGTCAATTTAAAGAATAGACTTATCTTGAAGTTGTTGAAACGTTTTTGAATTTAGAAAACTTTATTTCTTTATAACTTTCACACATTTTCTAATTATTTTTTTTTCTCGAGTTTTAAATCCCTAACCCGATCTTTTATCAAATAGTGAAGGTGAGGAACAAAATGGGAAGCAAAAGTAAAGCAAGAAAAGATGAAGAGAGCAACAATTTGCAGGTTTTTAGTTTTAATGAGATGAAAGAGGCTACAAATAATTTTTCATTTGAAAATAAGCTTGGTCAAGGTGGATATGGACCTGTTTACAAGGTAAAATTCTTATCGGAATTTGAAATTTGTCTTTATTGAGTACCTGATTTTGGTTTGCGAGTAGTGTTCGGTATTTTCTCCATGTTGAAGATCTTTCTTACTATCCGTGAAGCCTATTTAGGGACCTCCAATAGTAAACCAGTTTTGGTATTTTATATAAAGGAAAAATACCAAAATTACCCCTGAACTATTCAAAATAAGTTAAATTTATCCCTCATTACGTTTGTGGGTCAAAAATGCCCCCGCCGTTACATTTTTGGCTAAAAAATACCTTACAACTATCCAAATGGACCAACCGTTAGAAGAAAGGGTATTTTTGGTCTATTTTGATAGTTGGAGGGTGTTTTTGAGACAAAAATATAACAGCAAGGATATTTTTGATCCAAAAACGTAAAGAGAGGTAAATTTGACCTTTTTTTAATAGTTTAAGGGTATTTTTGGCCCTTTTTGATGCACCCAAGTGATCTACAATTTTTCCTATTATTCGCTTAAAGCCCATAATAGTTTGCATATGTAGAAAAAGAAATAGTTGTGACCAATAAGCCTGGATTTCAAAGAGCACTGATATGATCAATTGTATTCCATAAGAGGGCCCACCAATTATTTCGCTCATATTTGAGTCAACTCACACTCAACTCAAATAATTTTTAAACGAGATTGACTAATGACCTATTTTGACTCGCCCAATGTAACATTCATATAATTTGTTAAATGTTTGATGAGCACCAAAAATTGTTATGTTTAACAAAATTCTAAATCAGCTTCTAAATTCAAATAGGGAAAGTTGAAAAATGGACAAGAAATAGCAGTGAAAAGGCTATCAGAAACTTCTTCTCAAGGATTGGAAGAATTTGAAAATGAAGTGATTCTTACAGCAAAATTACAACACATAAATCTTGTAAAAGTTTTGGGATTTTGCATTGAAAGAGAAGAAAAGATGTTGATTTATGAATATATGCCCAACAAGAGCTTGGACTACTACATTTATAGTAAGTCATCTTCTTTTTCTTCCTTTTTTTTTTTTACCTTCCGAGTTTAATTTATTTATACTAATAACATAATAATATTTTATACTATCATATCATTTAAAAGATAACGATAACATATCAATGTTAGGGGCGGTGATTCATGAGAATACGCATAAATTTTTTAAAAAGATTTGAGGCCAAAGTGTCTAATATATAGGAATATTTTTACTTAAAACAAAAAAACTATCTTCCAATTGAAATTACCTGCGAAAAAATATTAAGTGGTTATTTTCACAAATATTTTGATTTAATAGGTGAGAAAAAAAAATAGTGTCTTTACATGAAAAAATCAGGAAACTTCCCTCCACTATTTCAGTGAGAATCTGTTTTTTCATTGAGTTGGTTCGGTGGAAAATGAGTGGGAAAATCATGTTTTATAAAACGAATTTTCTATTGATGTGCGGTGGAAAAAATCTCCGTTTCTAATAGTGTATTACGGCCTACTTTATCATGTATTCAGTTGAAACAAACCGTAATTCGAATGTTCAAATGAAAAATTTAAGAGACTGTCAATGTATTCAGGCGAAAGAAAATTTTACACCGTCAGTAAATATAAAATATTATATAATATTGTATATCCACACTAACATTTTATATCTATATTGTTTTCTTTTCCACCTGATGTAGATCAAGAAAGGAGATTTGTTCTAAATTGGGAAAAAAGAGTGCAAATAATTGAAGGAATTATTCAAGGTCTATTATACCTCCAAGAATACTCAAGATTGACAATTATTCATAGGGATTTGAAAGCCAGCAATATTCTATTGGATATTCAAATGAAACCAAAGATTTCTGATTTTGGAATGGCAAGAATTTTCAAGAAGGATGAAGTTGAAGCAAATACAGGCAAAATAGTTGGAACAATGTAAGTTTCTTTCACAGAAAAAAATTACATCTTTTTTTCGGTATTCGTTTTGAGATTTGATTAATTTGAATGCGCAAAAAAAAGTTCTCACTTTTGGATGGGTTGGTTGGATACGGTTTACTAAAAATAACTACATATTCAGAGCTCCAACTCGAGACGTGTCTGATTAGGGATAAATGAGTATATATTTGTATGAGTGAAGGGTGAAAAACACACATAAAATATCATAATTTTTTGACTTTTATACCCGAACTATTAAGTGTGTCTGTTCCCTATCTGAACTATCATCAAATGTTTATCGAAACAACACCTTAACTATCAGTTGCTCGATTTTCCGACCTGGTATTTTAGGTGAGAAAATTGAGCAACTATAGTTGAGGTGTGTTTTGATAAACATTTGGTGATAGTTCGAATAGAATACTAAAAAAAAAAAATTTGAATACTTTAGGAGTTTAAGTATGTTTTTCACTCTTCCCTCCATCTGTATTAAAAAAATTCTTATGATTAAATTCATATCAGATTCTAAGCTATATGTCCATAAATAATATAAAAATCAGAGGCAGCAGGATTCGAAGTTTATGAGTTTGAGATTCTAGTTTTTTAATTACAATACATAGAGAGAGTTTGAATTTAGCAAAAAATACACGTAATACACATATCTTTTTATTTCAAATTTGAAATACAAGTGTATTTCGCTTTTGTATGAATACAATATATTTCGTTATATTTTAAGATAAATTATTACTATATTTCGTAAATACACAAACTATCACTATATTACGCGTATCTTTATTGCAGGGGTTATATTCCACCTGAGTATGCAATTGAAGGAAGATATTCAACAAAATCTGATGTTTTCAGTTTTGGAGTACTTCTTCTTCAAATCATAAGTGGGAAAAAGAATACATGTCTACATGGTCCACATGACAGCTTAAATCTTCTTGAATATGTGAGTTGTCATTTTAACTTCATATATATATATATATAAATTACACTTATTAAAAAAATGCAAAAAAATTGACGGATAAAATTGATAGAAAAAACCAACAGACATCCCTCAGTTTTAATTGACGTAGTTTGTCGGTTTCCTTAAACCGATCTATCATTTTCTAACGTAGTCTAGTTTGTCAGTTTAAGTTGAGGATTTATCGAAAAATAACCTCTCTACCCTTTCCAGATTCTACTTGTGTTTTCATGTCGGGGAAAGGCTCAAAATTGGTCCTGTACTATTCGAAATAGTTCAATTTTATCATCCGTTAAATTTTTAGTCCCTGAGTGTGTTCGGTAGGAAGGAAAATAGAAAATATTTTCTAATAATAATAAGTGTGTTTCTTACTTATTTTCTAGTATTTAATACGTAAGATGCATTGCTGATACGTTGTTTGATACACTTTTTCAACCTATGATTCAGGCATTTGAGATGTGGAAAGATGGTAAAGGCGTGGAATTTATGGATGAATCACTTGATGATACAACATTTTCATATTGTAAACTATTAAATTGCATGCAAATTGCACTATTATGTGTCCAAAAAAACCCATTGGATAGGCCTACAATGTTGCAAATTTCATCTATGTTGAAGAATTTTGCAAATTTAGCCATCGATTTCCCAAAAAGGCCTGCATTTTCTGTAAGAGCAGATGAAGAAGAAGAAGAAGGAGACAATGTGAAAGGGGAAGTGGAGGAAGTAGACACTGCAACTATTACACAATTGTTTGCAAGATGATGATATATATATAATTACTCTCTCCTATTTCGATTTGTTTGTCTGGTTTTTTGATTTGCTACAGAGTTTAAGAATGTAACTAAGAAAGACTTTTGAATCTTGTGGTTTTAAATTAAAGATCCGTAGAATGTACCAAAATCATGATAAAACAGAATCCGAATGGTTATTATCAGAGGCGGATGTATGATTAATCATCGGTGTGGGTTCAATTGAACCTATGACTTTCGACGTGAAGTATAAATTTATGTATAAAAATTGATTAAAATTGCATTAATTTGTAGACATGAACTCATAACTTTTAAATATAATGGGTTCAGTATTAAAAATATCAAGCGATTGAACCCACATAATTTGAATCTTGGATCCGTTTCTGGTTATTATTGACCGAAAATATATGCTGTAAAAGTGATACCTCAAGTTCTAAAAATTTCATCGAAAACATATGGCAAAATAAATCACACACTATGTACTACGTTTTTGCTTTTGAAAAAACGATGCATAATACAGTGAAGTGAAGAGACTGGAGTGTTTCTCAAGAGTAATTTCAGTGAGTAAAACTGAGAAGAAGCCTCAAAATTTATAGCCAAACATTCCGTGTGCATATATTGAAAGAAGGGAAAAGGACCAAAAGTGCAACAACTTTTCCCTCCCATTGAATTTTGTCCTAAATGTTGAAAGAGGGATAATATTTTGGACCTTTTCCCTTGAAAGAACAACATACACTAGCAAGTAGAAACATTGAGCCCATTGAGAAGTGATACAATGAACAAGAGAAATGTTCAAATTCAAGATTCGCCGCAACATTGGATTAGAAGCCTCGTTGCACTCAAAACTTATAAAGTTCAAATTCTAAATCCGCCTGATCAACTCAGAAACTTAATCTTCTTACTCCAAGAGATAATGTAACTAGAACGGTTTATCCGGTTAGAAAAGGACTCTTACATCTATCCTTTTCTATAATCCCTGGTTTTTGATGTCATCTCTGTCCTTTTCTATATTGCATTAGAAGCAATAAATTTAATTTCTGCTGAAGAAAGTTCGGATGAACTTCTCGATCCTACCTAAGCTCCGCCCCTGGTCCATGAAACATCTTTTACATTTGAGATTCTCAAAAGTGATCAATGAAGAGTTTATATCTTCCGCATCTGGAAACATAGCATTATCAGACACAACATTCCTCTCATGAATATAAAACAACTTTTCGACATTAGGAAAGTCCTTATGTTTAAGATAAACCGTGATAATGAAAGCACAAGAAACAACATCCATTTGAGGCATTTCGTCAAAGAGTTGCCGCATTTCGTCAAACAGTGGCCAGGATTCTTAAAATTTGCCTTGACAGCCTAAATTCATGATCATTTCGTTATTGCAGCAAAAAATAAATTGCTACAGCTTGGCAAAAATTAAGGCCAGAGGCCCAAGAACTTATACTAGGAATTGGAAGGGGCCGCGCGAAGACCTTAGAATGGCACCCCTCCAAAGTGCAATGGAAGTCACCAGCCTAGGCCATGGACCTTGTTGATCGCCCATTAACCCCGTCCAGGTAAGTATGTAAATCAATTGGCCCTGCCCATATTTTATACCACACAGCATCTGCTCATTCTCTGTTCTTATTGGCCGGTGTGGGATTAATATCATATTTGCATACTATTGAATTGCACGCAAATAACACTTTTATGTGTCCAAAAAAAAAACCTATTGGACAGGCCTACAGTTTCTTTAAATTGCATACAAATAACACAATTGCAAGATCATATATATATATGTTACTCCTACCAAATGTTCAGGAGCGTTAGTGGTATGCTTTAACTGATTATTTTCTTTAAAAAATTATATATATGTGTTTAGGATACATGTATTTTGCTATTGATTTTCAGTTAGAATGAAATAATGAGGTCCCTCACTCCTCGAAGAAGAGCGAACAATTGATTTTTTTTTTGTCCTTTCAAACCAGTCTTCCTAAACATGGAAAAAGACTTTTGCTATGATTCGATCTTGAAAGCCCAAACGTCATAAAAGGTGACTGACTCTTTCACTGCTACGTACATCCCTGGGGTTGACAAGGCGAAATGAGGCCACCTTAGCCCATTGAGTGCTCTATCTCGGGCCCTCTCCCACTGCTACATACCTGGGGTTGGTAAAGGAGAAATGAGGCCAACCTAGCTCAATGAGTGCTCTACCTCGAGCCATCAATCATTATACACTCTACTGAAATAGATTTAGCAGAAAATCTAAATCATAAATGCATAAATATGATGTACCAAGAAATCAACGGTTCCTAATGAAATAGACAACAAAGCCATCTTGTCATCCAGTGCCACTAAATCACCACCCCCAAGTTAAACTAGTGCTTCTTGTTGCATCGGGTGCTAAAGTATGGGTATTTTGTATCCATCGAGCAAACATATATCCTGCTACGTTTCCTTGACAACTACTATTAATATTCTTTCTTCCTTTTTCCTTTCTTTAAAGAGGCAAATGCTTCTTAACACTAAAATTCTTGCAAACAGAAACGAATTTAACAAAAATAAACTGGAAAATTTCATAAATAACACTACTAACACTCATTTTGCAACAAAGAAGAAGGAAAGATTCAACAATTAGTGACACAAAATAGGGCAATCGCCAAAAATAAATTTGAACTGGTTTTGGTGGGGTGCGCCAGGCCCATGCAGCAGTGCAACGCATGGGCGACACGTGAAGGCCGGATAGCAAGCTACTCCGATTGACCTTGCCCCTTGAAAAATTGAGTTAATATCATGTGAGTCAATGACTCACGTATCAGATATTAAACTGATAAGAACAGATACTACACTTGATCTTAGCCAAAAGGCCGAGAAAGGTATACTTTAATCATTCTCGACCTGCCGGTTTTATACGACTTTTCTCCTCTCTTTGGATTTTGTTATTTTTCGATGTGGGATCCTTATAGGCTGGAGAATTTTATGTTTCATATACACCATTTTTTTATTTTGCCTAAAAACATAACAGAGCAAAGGTGATAACATTAGTCACATAACACAAATTGATAAGCAAAGTAAGAGTGAGAGGGAGCCACGATTTCAAACTTTATAGGTTCTGAATTTTATAATGACGACTTCAAGTGACAATAACTTAGTTGCAAAATCTAATATATTTGCACATATTTAATGAATTTTCTTAATACAAGTTGTCCGAGCAAAAGCCGGTGAATTCGGCCAAACTTGTATATGGACTTCTAGCTCCGGCCCCAGGTAGAGTTGCTCGTGGTTCGAGGAAAATGAATGAATGTTTTATGATTCACAGAGCATCAAATATGACAAGTTCTAGTGATTGATGGGAAGGTGGTAGCAACTGAATCAATTCATCCGGGGAGATTACTACTAAAAACATATTAAGCATCATCTGGTATATAAAAGAGAGTACGTAATATATTAGAAATAAAATTTTAATAATCCCAAAATATATTCCATCAGAATAACTTCATAAATATCACTCCAAAAAAGTTCACTCAAAGTATTTCTCAAGTGAGAGCCCCAAAAAACTACACTTAATTTCTTTAGATATGAATGACTTTGAACTTTTGATCCCGACTCACCCCATGGGCAAAAAGAAACCCTAATATTTGCATTTACTTATGGCAGGATCCAATAACACAGGATATGTGCTTTTCTTCGTATCAACAAAGAAATATTTACATGTGTTGTTTTGTCATAACCAAAAAAGTTCTCCTTCTGAAGTATAGTTCAAAATTCGATGGATAATGAGTTTGAAAGTTTAAATGAACCCCGGGGACATTTTCATGTGCATATATTGAAGGAATAACATACATACCTGAGCCAATAGTGAAGTGATATCAACAAACAATTAGAAACAATCCGTTGATAATGCTAATATATTAAAAATGACGTAATAAGAATAATAAAGCAGATAATCAAAGCCGAGATAATTGAGAAAGTAAGAGATAAAAGAATTCTTATTGATTCTCCTAGTTCAAATGGTGAAAAAATGTACGATGAATAGTGACACAACAAGATTGACCAAATATAAGTGTACAAAGACGTGTGTAATCAAATCTTCCATGGTCCTCGGTCATTACATGGCTAAGATCGTGAACATTAAATGGGCCAAACATAACATTCCTTGAATATTGTCAAGCAACAAAAAGCTCAAAATAATTTCATGTTAGGCATAAACTGACTTGAAACAAGAAATTTGAACTAGATTAGGTGGGCTGCGCCAAGCCAATAGTGCAACACCAAGACGACACTTGAAGGTCTAAATAGCAAGCTACTGTATTGAACATAACACATAAAAAATAGAGTATCGCATATGAGTTAATGACTCACATATCAGATATTAAACTAATAAAAACAAATACTACATTTGATCTTAGCCAAAAGGCCGAGAAAGGCATAATTTTTTATTTCCCCGGCCTGCCGGTTTTATACTTACTTATCTCCTCTCTCTGGCTTTTGTTAGCTTTCGATGTGGGATTCCTGCAGATTGACCATTTTGAGCATAGCCCACAATTTGCTGCAGTCCTCCACTTAACACATTTTCCTCAGGCATTTGTTGAAGAAACTTTCGAACCTAAACATTTCTATCCTGGCATCCAATCAAAGATTCCCTGAGTGAAGTATTATGCACCCCTAGTTTATGAAATAATACGCCACGCAGTGATTTTTACGTGAAAACCACTCGGCTCACAAAGGTGAAAAATCACAGATTTCTCCAATTTTCACTAACACAATTAGGGGTGGACATAGTTTGGGCCAATCTGAAATTCAAACCGAAATTCAAATTTTTTGGATATTTGGATTGGATTTTGGGTTTCATTTTTAAAATTTACGGATATTGGATTCAGTATTATGAATATTTTGATATCCGAAAATTTAAAATTTTTATACCTTATATTTGACCCTACGCAATTACTCATATCATGTATCCAATGCTAATAATAGTCTGTTTGGCCAAACTTCTCAAATCGGCTTATTTTGAAAAGTATTTTTTTCAAAAGTGTTTATCAACAAAGTACTTTTGGTGAGAAGAAATTATGTTTGGTCAATAAATTTAAAAAACATTTTTGAGCAGCAATTAGTGTTTGGCCAGACTATTGAAAAATACTTTTAAAAGTATTTAATGAGTGCTTTTAGGAGAAGCTACTTTTTTTAATTTCTTAAAAACAATTTCTGCTACTCTCTAAAAACACTTCATATTTTTTTCAAATAAGTGCTTTTTTGAATGATTATTATTCAACAGGTTTGCCACAATAATCTAATTAGAATGATTATTATTTTCAAACCGAACCTTTTACTATCTATTATCCGATTGACTAATCCTTTAATGATTTGGTAATTTCTCATGAGCATTATTAAAATCGTGAACCATTGGTTACAATTCAGTGACAAGTTGAGTATTACGACAAATATCAATTAATTTCAAAAGCTATGAGCCAAATTAATTTCACGTGAAGTTATAAATCAGTAGTTTGAAATATTACTTTATAATCATGCTTCCATTAAATCTTAAAATGCCACAAAAATATTGAACTACAATTGGTGGGGTGCGCCAGGCCAAGGCAATAGTGCAACACCAAGGCAACACTTGAAGGTCCCAATAGCAAGCTACTATAATGAACCTTCCCCCATAAAAAATAGAGTTAATATCGTGTGAATCATTGACTCACATATCAGATATTAAACTAATAAGAACAGATACTACACTTGATCTTAGCCAAAAGGCCGAGAAAGGTATGCTTTTTCACATCTCCGGCCAGCCGTTTTTATACTTACTTCTCTCCTCTCTCAGGATTTTGTTAGCTTCGATGTGGGATTCCTGCAGATTGGAAAATGAACTTTTTTTTTTCAGGAACCCGATTGAAAATACGTCGTGCCTCAGTAATCAAACCATTTATGAGCTTAGCCAACAATTGCTGCAGTCCGCTTAACAACATTTTTCTGATTCCCCGAGCCTTGTCGAGCTTTTACATAGCGGAATCAGACACTAAATTTCCTTATGTTGACGCATTAGAAACAATATCCCTTTGAGGCATTTCGTCGAACAGTTGCCGGGCTTCTTCATCTTTTGCCTTGACAGCCTAAATTCATGATCATTTTAATTGCAGCTAAAAATGAACTATCTTTCTAACTATACAAATTTAAAAGTATTTTTACATTAAAAAGAAAAACTAGCGAATGACGGAAATAGAATAGAGAGATAACTAAAACTTATATTTCATAAAGTGTATTTCTAAGATTATAAAAGATATTAGGGATAAAATCGTAAAACCATTCCCTAAGGTAACTTTAAGTTGTGACTTGTGGCTGACCTTTGATTTTATGTACTTTTATTATTTTGCTAAACGCGTTGAAAAGAACTTACAAGCCTAGTTTAATGGTCTCATAAATTTACAAAACTTATGCGGTAGAAGAAAAAATTAAAGAACACAAATTTTAAAAACAAAAATAGAAAATCATTCCGAAGTAAAAGCAGACCGCGAAATAAGGCTAGAGACCTAAAAGTTTTGACTAGGAATTGAAAGGGGCCACGTGAATGCGGACCTCCTCTATTACAAATTATGATGTACGCTCGATCACTTAGGTCAATCCAAAATACGAAAACGTTCATATTTATCTATATTGAAATCATAATAGTGAATAATTTAATAGGGTAATAATAGGTCTCCTATCTCTTTATATATATTTGGAGAAACTTATGCAAGAGAAACAAAAATTAAAGAGCACAAAATTGAAAAATAAAAATTAAACACCATCCCAAAGTAAAAGAAACAGTGAAATAAGGCCAAAGCTCAAAAGTTTAGACTAGGATTTGGAAGGGGCCGCGCGAACGCAGGCCCCCACTACAACAAATTATGACGTAGGCTCAACCACTTGGACCGACCTTAGAGTGGCACCCCTCCAAAGTGCAATGGAGGTCACCAGCCTAGGCCATGGGCCTTGTTGATCGCCCATTGACCCCGTCCAGGTAAGTATGTAATTCAGTCGGCCAACCCGTATTTTATACCACACGGCATTTGCTCATTCTCTGTTCCTATTGGCCGGTGTGGGATTAACTAATGCAGAAAGAAAAACACTCTAATTATGTTATTAATCAACATATTAATTATATATTAATGATATAATCAAGAGTCTTTACCCCTAATTCCATCATTAAATACATCTAAACTAGCCTGTTTTAATGCTAAATATCACATATGACTCGAAGAAAACTTTAAAATAGGGAAACAAATTAATTATTCAGTGTTCAAGATACATTAATTCAAATAATCTGGATTCACGCCTAGAAGGCCTACTAAGGGGGTAAACTGTCTCCTCGTGAAAAAAAAATTAATTCAATTCTTATGACTCAAACTCGAAATTTTTTAATTAAAGATACTAAAAAAGTGCGTAATGACATGAAAGAAAGGATGTAGATCATAGAAACTATATATAGATGACGAGTAAGTAAATACATATATAGATAGATAGATAGATGAAGAAATATGAACAATTTTGTGATCGTAAAGTCTCTTTCTAGTTATTGACTATACGTATAAGTCACGGCTCAAAATTTCATTGAGTCGTGAAGGCATCCATCATTTTCTGCAGGCAAACACCATTCACTATCGACCAATTAAGACAAGTAACACTATTAAAAAGATTATCAAAATCAAGGGAGAAAAACTGAAGGATTGAGTCGGTTTTTAAAATACAAAATTGCAGTTGAAGAGTATAAATTAAAATGAAGAAATTCATCAAAGAGCATGTGTAGTCGAGTGATAGAATTCATGTCTAATCTTCTAGTAAATACCTAGGTTCAATTTCAAGTAGCTATATTTTTATATATTTCTAAAAAAACCGACATTGTTTATCATTTTTTCAAAAAAGAAATTATGTTAATTTTTAATTTATTGAAATCGGCGATTGTCCCTCGATTTTAACCGAGTATGTCCATTGGTTTCACAATTCTGACGAGCCAAATTCATTGTGATTGCGTCGGTTTAGAGTTGGTTTTGCTCAATAAAATGACTTTATCCGTTAGCATTGAAACTCATTTTTGAGACAGTTTTTTTTGTAGCGTGAAAAGAGGAAAACCAATAAGCATATCTAGATATAAAACTCGTATTCCAAAGTCATAACAAATGCATAGCCTTAAGATCTATAAGCCTTAATGAAGTGGATAAAGTTGATAAGAAAAACACAGTATATATAGGTAAATCTCATTGTTATTTCTTTGAATAAATGAGTTTGTATTCATGACTTTCTTTTGAAAATGAGCTTAAGGTGTAAAATTCATTAGTCTATTAGCGATAAATAAAAAATTTATCAAAAATATACAAATTTTTCTATATATATATAATAATAAAATATGTTCATATAATTTATCAATTTGGTTTGATTTTTTCTTCAATTTGTTTTTAGTAAAGTCAAATCAAACTATATATTATCAATTTTAAGAAATTTAAAGTCAAACCAAATAAAAATTGATTTGGTACGACTTTTTATTTGGATAGATTTTTAATCAAACTATAAAAACCTCTAGTAAGGAGTAAATAATCTTTTACACTATCAAGTCACCAATAAATACGATAAGGTGATCCAATATCTATAAATAAATAAAATTCATAATTTCATCATCTCTTTCTCTAACAGATAAAAGAATCTAAAAATAAATATTTGATCGAACTGTCTTTCAAAAAATAAAACTGATTATCTGCTTAACATATTAAAATTAAAACAAAATTCTTTACATTGTCCGTGTATATCATCTTGCAACCAATTGTGTAATTGTTGCATTGTCAACATCATTCATTTCCCCATTTAAAACATTGCCAACTTGATCTTCATCTTCTCTTGTAGAAAATGCAGGCCTTTTAGGGGAATCCATAACTAAATTTTCAATATTCTTGAACATAGAAGAAACTTCCAACATTGTAGGCCTATCCAATGGATTTTTTTGGACACATAATAGTGCAATTTGCATGCATTTCAATAGTTTACAAGAATGTGTTGTATCATCAAGTGATTGATCCATAAATTCCATGCCTTTTCCATCTCTCCACATCTCAAATGCCTGTATTTTTATTTTTTAAAATAGCAACCAAAAAAGCAAAAATTAAATCAAAGTTCATTCATTTTTCTAATTTAGGGCCAGGACAGCTCGGTGCACTCAAGCTTCTGGTCATATGGCAGCAACTTTATCAGTTATGTCAAGCCTCCGGACGCTTCTAATTATAAATAATATATTATCAATATAATTTTTTCTGTTTGATTAGGTTATTTGTCTTGTTTTTCAGGTTATTAATCATACATAGGATGTGTTTAGTACGGAGGTAATTTTTTTTACTTATTTTCTAATGATTTAGTAAGTAAGCAGAAAATGTTAGCCCTTACACTATGGAGGAGAGTGTGGGGGTTGTGAGGGTGGGTGGGTGTGTTGAAACTTAAGAAGGAGACAATCGGTATGCAACGTTGGTGTTTTCCAAAAAACAAAAATTGATTAGTCAAACATGAAAAAATCAAAACATATCTCCTTCATATGAGACACATCCTTAATTAGAATGAAAAATTATACGTAATTACTTTTTTAGATAATTTGATAGTGTGGAAATTCATTTATACTGTCAATATATAAAAGTTAAAACTCTTAACTAAATGGGCTCAACTTTTATGCACGGACACTATAAAAGAATTTTAACTTTACACTGTCAAATTATCTAAAAGACAATTACATGTATTTGCACACAGAAAATGTGATTAGTAAATTGGAGTATAAAACATGCAACCTACTCAATATGTTAAATATCACTACTAAAAACAGGTCGAAAACATAGGGTCGAAATTGACGGACATTCGTTGGTTATAGCCAAAAACCGAGTAAAAATCAACAGACTAGACAACAACAACATACTTAACGTAATCTAATAAGTGGGGTTTGGGAAGAGTGGAGTGTATACAGACCTTACTTCTACTCTGGGAGGTAGAGAGGTTTTTTCAGTAGACCCTCAGCTCAAATTGACAGACTAGACTACGTTAGAAAATGATAGGTTGTTTAAGAAAAACCGACAAACTACCTTGATTAAACTCGAGGGATGTGCCCGATTTTTTCTGTCAATTTTGTCCGTCAATTTTTTGTGTTTTTTCAAGCGACACTACTAAAAAATCACTATTTTTCATTAAGTGGCTATTCTCACTGATATCGGTGGGAAAAAATAATAGTGTTTTCACATTGAAAAAATTCCAAAGTTTCCCATTACTTCAGTGAGAATCTATTTCCCACCATGCGTTTTTCTAGTGAACTAGTTCGGTGGGAAATGGGTGAGAAATTCATATTTTATATAATACAAATTTCTCATTGATTTACGGTGGAGTTTTTTTTTATTTTTAGTAGTGTGAATATGCTAATAGTGTGATTATTTATATATAATATTTAAATCTGAATAATATATATATGAAGTTAAAATGAGAACTCACATATTCAAGAAGATTTAAGTTGTCATGTGGACCATGTAGACATGTATTCTTTTTCCCACTTATGATTTGAAGAAGAAGTACTCCAAAACTAAAAACATCAGATTTTGTTGAATATCTTCCTTCAATTGCATACTCAGGTGGAATATAACCCCTGCAAACACATTGCAAATGAATAAAACTAATTTAGAATATAATCATAATAGTCTTTTTAATATATATATATATATACTGACAATATAAAGAAAATTTTACAGTATCAAGTCATTCAGAAAAAAAATAACTATAGGTACCTTTTATAAAAATAATGAGATTTTTCATCTTTACATAAAATGGTAGGTTACCTAATATAATATGTAAAGATGATATGATAGTGTAATATTTTATACTTTATGTGTGTGTGAAGATATTTTCTGTGTGATTGATAGATCACGGGTTCGAGCCGTAGATTAATCAACCACTGATATTGGCATCAATGCAAGTTGTCTACATAATATCCCCTGGGATGCGGCTCTTCCCCAAAACCCTATGTGAACCTGATATGTTTCGTACACTGGGATGCTCTTTTCTTATTGATGTATATATATTGGAAGGGAAGCCTTAGATCAATAGTAAAGTTGTCTCCACGTGACCTATAGATCATCACGGGTTCGAGTTGTAGAATCAGTCACTCCAGTGATACTTGCATGAGAGTAGATTGTCTACGTAACCCTCCTCTCCCCCCCCCCCCCCCCGAAGTGCGATCCTTCTCCAAAACCGTGCACTGGAATTATTTTTTAAAATCAATGTATATAAATTTATTTTAAATATAAAATTAATACTACTTACATTGTTCCAACAACTCTTTTGGTATTTGCTTCAACTGCATCCTTCTTGAAAATTCTTGCCATTCCAAAGTCAGAAATCTTTGGTTTCATTTGTAAGTCCAATAGAATATTGCTGGCTTTTATATCCCTATGAATAATTGTTAATCTTGAGTATTCTTGGAGGTATAATAGACCTTGAATAATTCCTTCAATTATTTGCACTCTTTTTTCCCAATTTAGAACTAATCTTCTCACTTGATCTACATGTGGGGAAAAAAATCAAGTTGAGAAATAATAATAATAATAATAATATTTTTTAAAAAAATAGGTACAATTTGTTAGTAGACAAATAAAATATCTTATACTCAATGACAACATGATGAAGGTTTAATATACATAAATATACAAATAGTGGGTGAAATGTTACACTATTAGGTCATTCAGAAAATATTTACATATATATAACCCTTCATTAAAAAAGTGGGATGCGTAATCTTAAAGATAAGACAGGTTATCTGCTACTGTAACATATAATGCACTCTAATGAATAAATTAACTTGGAAAGGGAAATATTACACTTAGGGCTCATTTGGTATAAGAGATAAATAGTTTCAAAATTTGAAAAAATTACTTTTTACAGGTAAACTTTGTCCCTCGTTGGTTAGGAAAAACAAGACTTGTATCCTTATATATAGGAGCACATTTTCTCATTTATAAAGAACTGAGAACAAAGTCTACCCTTACGTCGAACCAGAATTTAGACCTATTTCTTGTCGCACCATTATATATACACATATAATATAAATTAAGCTAAATTGGAAGAAAAAGAAGATGACTTACTGTAAATGTAGTAGTCCAAGCTCTTGTTGGGCATATATTCATAGATCAACATCTTTTCTTCTCTTTCAATGCAAAATCCCAAAACTTTTACAAGATTTATGTGTTGTAATTTTGCTGTAAGAATCACTTCATTTTCAAATTCTTCAAATCCTTGAGAAGAAGTCTCTGATAGCCTCTTCACTGCTATTTCTTGTCCATTTTTCAACTTTCCCTATTTGAATTTACAAGCGGATTCAGAATTTCGAGATGCATTACTACAAAAAAAGTGAATCTAAATATAAATTTGACCAGTTCAATCTTCAGATTCTTATCATTTAGCATATTGTGTTTCAGGATTATTTTTTTTTCTACATTGAGAGTAATTGATGTTGGATTAATAAATCATATACTTAATTTTATTGGAAAATATTGGTATAAGAAAAACTAAAAATAAAAGTGACACTTACAAGCTAATGAAACAATATAGTTAGAAAAGTAATACTATATATATAATATGGCAATTTGATTAGTTGCTTTCATGGGACTTTTAGACTTTAGAGTGCAATGAGAGAGTTGACTAAGGCTCCACATGCTTGCTAGTGTATTAATGTAGATAAGTTTTGGTGAAGATTTCGAGTTTAAGTCATGAGAATGAAAAAATATATTTTTGTACAGAACGTTTTTTTTTTCTTTTAATGGATCTTACGCGGCTTGAAAAAAGAATAAATCAAGCCTCCCAAAATGAATATCAGACATCGAGTGAAAATTAAATGAAAAAAAACTATGAACTGGCTCAATTCAACTTGGATTAATTAGAGTCTGTTTGTCTAAGCTTTCGGCCAAGATCTGATTATTTTGAAAGTGTTATGCGTAATTAGAGCGATATTTTGTGCTTGTTCAATGTTTCAAATGTGTTTCTCGGGGGAAAATATTATTTTTAGAGTTTGAAAATAACTTTTGCTGCTATTCAAAAATACTTATTTTACCCCTTAAAAATCTTATCAAACACCTCAACTTTCTAAAATAAATACTCTTTTTTTTTCACTACTAAAAATCACTATTTCTCCGTTAAAATTTCTCAACGAAAAATATTAAGTGGCTATTCCCGCTGATATCGGTGGGAAAAGAAAAAATAATAGTGTTTTCACATGAAAAAATCATGAAGTTTCTCACTACTTCAGTGATAATCTATTTCCCACCATGCGTTTTCCCAGCGAACTGGTTCGGTGGGAAAATTATGTTTTATAGCACTAACTTTCCACTGATTTACAGTGAAAAAAATCCATATTTCTAGTAGTATTTTAGCACTTTTGACTTCCGAAAAACTTGACAAAACAAACTATTGATTTATTTCTTTGATGAAAAAAAAAAGAAATTGTTGAAATTCTAAAAAGAAAAAAAATAATGTAATGTACCTTGTATACAGGTCCATATCCACCTCTTCCAAGCTCATTTTCAACTGAAAAATTATTTGTAGATTCCTTCATCTCATCAAAGTTAAATATTTGCAAAGTCCTTGTTTCTTCACGTCCTTTTTCTTCATTTATTTTGCTTCCAATTTTGTTCCTTGGCACTAAAAAGAATAATAATTTTAAAAAAGAATGATTTTTGAAATTTGTAATTCTGAATATGTCATAATATTTGAGTGATTGTAGAAGCATGTCATCGTCAACGAGTATAAAATAAGAATTTTCAAATTTAATTGTTCCTAGAAAGAAAAAAGTGTCTATCTTTTTTAACGAACTAATAAGGAAAAAGTGACACATAAATAGATTATTATTTATACAAAGAAAATTGACGTAGTTCCTCAGTTTTTTTATTTTTTATTTTTTTATAATAAAAATAGAGGAACTCCATCGGTTTTTGAAGTTCAAAATTGTAGTTAATAAGTATAAATAAAAACAATGAAAATATTTCATCAAGGAGCATGTTTGGTTGCTGGTATAATTGTCCAATGTCATAGTAAATACCTGAGTTTAATTTCAAGTAGTTACATTTTTTATGTATATTTTTGAAAAATCGATCCAGTCTGCCGGTTTTTAATTTATTAAAACTGACGAACGGAATCGATTGTCCCTCCATTTCAATCAACCCCGTTCGTCGGTTTCGTGAAATCGACAATGTATATTTTTTAAAAACTGATTCAGTCTGTTAGTTTTTAATTTATTGAAAGTAATGAACAGGATCGACTGTCTCTCGGTTTTAACCGACCCTGTCCACCAATTTCGTGAAATTGACCCATGCCAAACTGATGATGTACAATCCGTCAGTTATGACCCAATTTTTAATAGTGTGGGAGATAAAGATCAGGTTGTTTTTCATAGATCCTCAACTCAATAGAAAAATATCCAACGCAGAATTATAAAAAAAAATAAAGCAAAAATAACAATTTAAAGAATTACCTTGAAATTTAAGTATTTTTCTCCTTCGAAGACACCATAGTGTAAAGACAAGAAACAACAACATCAATAGAGATCCCATTGGAATCAAAATGAGGACCAATCGATTGAGTTTTTTCTTCTTGTACAATGTTCTTGATTGATCAGTATTTACTCCTTCTTCTATATCTTCAACTTGTAACAATGCAAAAAAAAACAAGAATTTAATAACAAATTAATGAATCATGTAATTTATTCGAGTCCTCGGAATACAAAAAGTTCTTAGTAGGAAGCATTTTATTACTCCCTTGTTGGGTCAGTGGATTTCTGCTAAGAAATAGACGTTGAATCTAATTCAATTCATTAAGTATGAATTTTCCAAAATCATGTAAATTCAGAGACTCTGATACCATGATGAGGTATGGACGTTGGGCCTAATTCAACCCCCAAAATTGACTAATGAGGTTATGATTTTTCGAATTCATGTAAAGAAACCAAATCATTCATCCAAAGCCGATATGGGAATTCTAACACCCCTTGCTCACCTAGACCTACTAATTGGAGTATGGACAACATAATATGGGAGTCCAACATTGGACAACAAAGAATTGAGATTGGTCTGGCTCTGATACCGGTACTAATAAAAGAACATTGAATCTGATTCAATTCCAAAAGTTCGATCATGAGGTAAAAATCGTCCAAACTCATATAAAGAGAGCAAATCACTCATTCACGGTCAATGTGAGAATTCTGACAATATCAAATACAGAATACCTAAAGCGAAAAAAAAAATGTAATTAGTTACCTCCCGCACCTGCAGCAGCTTGAGAAAGAATAGAGTTCCAGTCATGTGAGACTTGCCATGCCACATAGCCCTTCAAATTCCTCTTTTTTGCATAGGAAACTTTTGTTTTCACTGCCTCAACATCATCAAAACCAACCCAACTTGTCCCAATAGAGACATAATTCATCACATAAGTCGAATTAAATGATAAATTATTAGCGCGATACTTTATCATGTCTCTCTTGATACTATTGAAGTTCAACATACCATTTCTACTCGCGAACGGCTCATTTTCAGCTTCAGTACCATACAACTTATCTTCTGGCCCTGGCCCTGTCCCCACCGCGCCAATTTGGTTATATTTTGGACTAACCAATGTCCACACATAGCCATAAAATGGCAATCCCAAAACAAGATTTTGACTAGGAAAACCAGATTTGATCCAAGCATTAATCCCATAATCAGTGTTCAAATCACTATTTGAATCATACAATGCTGCAAAAGGGGATGTGTTATTTGTTGTCCCTGGATCATAGTAATCAAATGCAAAAACATGTACCCAATCCAAGTTTTTCCTCATTGACTCAATTGGATAAGTCAAATCTTGAATCCATGGTGTGTATTGACCAGGCATGGTTAATAAAAGTCGCGTTTTTTTCGCGTTCTTGGACTCAAGATCGATAGCTACTCTCCAATCATCCAAAAGGGTAGCCAAATTCGACATTTCTTGGGACGAGCTAGGCCAAATCCAGCAGAAATCAAGCCCATCGAAACCATAAAATCGCGCGATTTTGATGGATGATTCAATGAAGTGTTTTCTTCCAGGGAAGTATGTGTTGGACATCAATAGGTACATTTCAGAAGATTGGTCTGTTCCAAGAATTGATAAAATTGTCTTGACTGATGGATTTTTCCTCTTGACAATACTATTGAAGTTTTTAATTTCCTCATCATCATCTGATATTGTGACAATCATTTGGTCTGTTGAAGTGTTGAGATCAATTTTAGCAAAGCCATAGATGAGGTGAGTGTAAAGAGATGAATTTATGGTTTGAATATTGGGAGAATTTATTATTGTGTCATATCCCCAATAACCAGCTTTGATCCATGTTTGATTTGTTGCTATGGATTTGTGTAGTAGAATTGTGTGGAAGAAGAAAAAAATGACAATCTTTTTGAATGCCATAGAAGGGGTACACAAAGAATGAAGTGCATTAACTCTTTAGAGAAGCATTTAACTTTATAAAATTTGAGTCATTGACCACCAAGGGTTATTGAAAGGATGGATTGTATCCTCCTTTCCTCCTTAGTCACAAGTCTCGGATTTGAGTAAAATCATATGAAATATTTGCCAGTTTAAATTTGGACTAGTCAAGGCTCAACAAGAGACTTCGCCTCCATTTCTGAAATTGCCGGTTCGAATCATCAAAAGAGCAAAAACTACGGAGAGCTCCTAGCTAGGGAGGGATAAATAAGTTCTTTTGACTTTATTATTATTTTCACATAGAGGTAGATCCAAAATATAAATTTGATTGGTCGAACCGTCAAGATTCTTAGCACTAAACTAGTTAGTTCTCGTAAATTTCTCTGATGATCATAGAAATTTATATCATGACTCGGAAAAACAATAAATGGCTTCCAAGACTAATTAAAAGTCCATGCTTATAGGATGAACATTATACGGTAGATATTGAATATTATATCGAAATTAAAATTTTGATACTTTCCTTTTAATATTTTTGATATTTAGTATGGTATTTGATAGTTATTTTAAAAAAAAATTAATATACACTATGATATCTCGAAATACATAATATCATATTGAAATATATAATTATACATAAAATTCATATATATTATTATAATACTATCAAACACATACAATATTATTACTGCAAGACTAGTTGTTTAGATGTTGGAACTTTGACTACTATATCTTGATTATAATATCCTTTTTAGGTGATTGATTAACTACCGAATGGAATTGCTTGTGTACTTTGTTTTGAATATATATTTATACGTGTGTAAGATATTGGTACGATATAATTAAAATATTTCTTGAAAAGTTGTAATCATAAAACTTTATTATATGAGTATATGTAAGTTGAACTCGATCAAACTATGATTATCAACTTGCCATACCGAAAATTACCGAAACCAAACTATAAAATACATAACTTGATATGGTAATGATATAATATTTTTAAAAATTAAAAATCAAAATTACCGAACAAAAATTTTCAATATCGTATCATATCGCATCATGTGCACCCCATTTGATTTCTTTTTTCTCAATTATTAGTCGAAAATTTTTACTTGAAAAATTTAAATGCATGAACAATTTGTTTGACTTATTATATTCTCTTTATTTTTAATTTTATTTTAAAATGTAATGTTCGACGACTTACTCTTCACGTCAATGATTTTGTTCTGTCCAAAATTCCAAAAAGAAAGAAAGAAAAAAACACGTCAATTTTTTCTAAATTGATGTGACATTTTTATTTTAATATTTCTCTCAACAAATTATTTTGGCTAATATCTATCATATATAGAAGTATTATAATATTATTTATTATAATCGACGTAAAATTAATGTGTAAAAGAGATTTTCTACTTGCGAGACAGTAAAATTTATAATAAATTTGATATAATTAGCGTATTAATAACATTTCGGAGGAAACAATCTCTTATAAAGATATAAAAATTAAAAAAGAAATTCATAAAATTTTATAAAATCAAATCTCTCTCGAATTTTTGTATAAATAATTTCATAAAAATGTATATAACTTAAATCTAATCAAAATAATTCAAACTTATATATCGATTTTATTTTAATTTAATGACTACTTTGGTCAAACTTTTAATTAAATACTTTTTTTATATATATTAAATTTCACGTACTGCCGCAACGCATGCTACGGTAAGTCAAAAGAGAATAGTTGACTTAATAGTTGACTAGTCAACTACAACATTTGTATAATTGTGGAAAATAAACCAAAATAATAATAATAATTAAATTAAATCATGGACAGCTATATTAGTGACACATCATTAAGTCCCTTTTCAAGTATTTTATCAAAATAAAAATCAACTTATCTACGTAAATTGTAGCGAGGCGGAATAGAATTTCTTGATGACCTTTAATAAAGTTTTCGGGTTGAAGTTTTAAGCGTTTTCTCCTTAATAGAGTCTTACTCTCGTGAATCCAATTATTCGGAGCAACAAACTAACAAATAAATAAACAACGGGTTTGGTTAGAACAGTGTTATAGGGGCAAAGCTAGCTAGAAAGTTATTTACAGGTTCGACGGAATCAATAGCTAATGTGAAGTCAGGATTTTTAATTTACTACGATGCAAATCCTTTTTTTTCTTTTGTTTTTTACTTATTAAACTCTAAATAGATTATTTGTATATATTAAATAAATCTTAACACAAATTCAAGATTTGAAACCTAAATAATTGAATTCGGTCAAATTCTTAATTATAATATTGTCTTGGCCCTTGACCAACAACTTTAGTTTTGCTTCGTTAAATACGTACAAAAAAATAAAATTTGAAACTTAATAACGAACATCTGACGTCTCTGTTCTAGAATTTAAAATTCATAAAATTTACGAAAATACCCTTGGCATATATTGGGACCATTGAGTTTGCATTGGGGCCACTAAATTGTTTTTTTTTTCTTCCTGTGGAAAATGGAAATCAAAGTCTTGTGCTATTTTCAGCAATATACAGCTTTGCTTTTGACATTTATGTGTACAAATGTGGACTAAAATTTTAATTCACATAATAATCACAATTAATTATTTAAACTTTAGGACGATATCTTGAAGTTTGAATTATCATAACTAAAATTCGAGATAGTTATATGAAGTTTGAACTATCAAAACTGAACACTAGAGTACTATATTGAAAATTTCGAAGAAGCAGGCTTCTTTCGCTTTTTTTTTTCTTTTAATATTATGACTCTATTTTAAATACCTTGCAAATTTTGGTTATGTTTTAAATAGTTGCCCTATAAATAACTATCGGAATGGTTAACATTTAAATTTGGTTGCGGAATAGCTCATGAATTATAGGACTGTGAATTACATGACACTTCCCTTGAATTGTCAATTGCAGAACTGCGAATTTCAAAACTCCCTATAATTTGAGAGTCCGACATCAAAATAGATAAAATTTCTTTTAAAAATTTCAAAACGGACAGTTGTTTTCCTACATAATCAAAACGGATATCTCGTTGCTGAGGCAATGAGGTTCTCTGATAATGGTTTTTTTTTTAAAATTTCATTGAACCTCGTTGGACAGCCAACGAGGTTCCTTAATTTTTCTTTTAATTACGTTTAACATGTAAAAAAATTAAAAATAAAATAAAATAATTAAGGAACCTCGTTGATTGTCCAACGAGGTTCATTTAATGTGAATCATGCAAAATTTGGCAGATTTCACATGTTAAAAACCTGTGTTTTTTTCAGGTTCTTTTAAAAAAAAATCTGTTTTTTTTTTTTGACATAATTCAGAAATTTTGCAGGTTCTACTTTAATTCAGGTGAAATCCGCCAAAAAATTAAACATGTGAAATTCGCCAAATTTTGCATGATTCACATCATATGAACCTTGTTGGACAGCCAACGAGTTTCTTTAATTTTTTTTTAAAAAAATTATTAGAACATCGTTGCCTCGACAACGAGGTGTCCGTTTTGATTATATAGAAAAATAACCGTTTGTTTTGAAACTTTTGAAAGGACTTTTATCCATTTCGGTGCCGAACTCTACAAATTGATGGGTCTAATTTGGGGAGGCGGCAAGTTTTATGCCAAAATCGTTGATAATAACACAAACATATAAATGTTATATTTATATTTGTTCGAAACGCGAATTATATTATTCATTCTTATTAAAATAAAAACTAAATGAAAAACAAAAGATACTTTTTCTCAAAATATGAACAAATGAAAGTTTAACTTCGAAGTGTTTTGCTAAAAAAAAGTGATAATTTACCATTTCTTCTAAGTGTGGAAACTGGAATGTGCATATCAGGCCCAAAATCAACCTTTGGGCTGATCCACTAAAGCCCAAAACAAAGATTGGGTTTTGTTTCAAAACCAAATACACCTAAGGGTGTGTTCGTCTCTTTGGTACGAAGAATAATACTTTCTAGCAAAATAAGTGAATTTCTTAGTTCTTATTATATATTGTATACTGCTCTGCTCTTCGTTTCACAGTATTTCGTTATTGTTATTGCTTCTATTTTTGTATTTTCTTTTTATTTTAAGTCGGGGGTCTATCAAAAACAGTCTCCCTATCTCTATGAGGTAGGATAAGATATGCGTATACTTTACTCTCCGCATACCTCACTTGTGATATTACACTGGTGTATTGTATTTTCATAAACAAAATCCTGAATAAGTTAATTTATTTTAAGACTTACATTTCATTATTGAAAATGGCTATAGACTATATTTTCTTTTCTTATCAAATTGGCGATATAACATTAGTCAATATTCACTTAGTTTGACTCTCGAAAAATAAAAAATAAACAACTTTCTTTGTACAAAATAAGTATTTATCTAAGAGAGATTATTTGAGAAAAAATCGAGAAAACATCAATTACAATTAGTTTATTTTTTTTGAGCGGAAAATATATGTGGAAAGCGCGTAATATTTAATAAAATGAAAAAGTTTCTTTTTCAAATAATTAATGGCACAAGTGAAAGGACTTGTAAGTCGTTGGAGTACATAAATGCCACAAGTACATACTTTGACATTTTCTTCGCTTTCGTTTAATCATAAATTTTAAAATTAAAATTTAAAATTTAAAATTATATTCGAATATTATAATTTCCATCTTAAAAAGAGATTATTTTCTTGATTGATGTTATAAAAATTGTTCATCTATATTAACGGCGATGATATCGAGACTATGGTTATGAGAGGTGGCAGTCACTGAAAATAATAATTGTGCGATGATGACAGTTGATACTTGATAGAGGTGGTTGGGGAAAGTGCACAAATACTTGTTTTTACGATTATCAAAAATAACAATAAATTTAGCAAATCATTTAGCACTCTTTTATTAGTTGTTTTTTATTTATGATTACGCTCAATCATGACATATTAAAATTGACTAAAGTTTCAAATGTGTAAGTCTGAATGCGAAAACTTGTACTTTTGCCTATACCACGTAGTACATGGATTTATTTATTTTATTACAAGTAGTAGTTGACAAATTAAAGACAAAATTACATATTCCATCATTACATCACTTGACATGATGCTCCCCATGTTTGTGAAGCTGCAAGAATTAAAAATAAATAAATTAAAGAATACAAAGCAAATTTAAAAAACAAATTTTTTATTTTTAAAATTTTCTATTATGTTACTTCATCATTTTAAATTAGGAAACAATAAAATAATTAACTTGAAGTTCTTTTTTTTTTTAAATTATTATAAAAAGAATATAATATGAAAACTAATTAAATAATTCCCCTTAATGACTATACTTTATTACATATGAAAATTTTATAATATGATTATCGTATGAACCCATCTTGTTCATTCGATTATTTTCGAATAATAAATAAATAAATATGTTACTTCATCATTTTAAATTAGAAAACAATATAATAATTAATTATCCCTACTTTTCATGTGTTCTTTCTTAATATCATAAAGTTATTTAAGTGTTTATTTTAATTTTTTTAATAAAAAGAATAAAATGTGAAAACTAATTAATTTATTACCCTTGATAACTATAGTTTGTTAGATATGAAAATTCTATAATATAACTATCGTATGGACCTTTTTGTTCGGTCGATTATTTCCACAAGTATTTTATTATGTTACGAAGGATTTAAAAAAAAAAGTAATTTATTCTATATTCGACAAGCACTTCCAATGCACTACGGTATTTTAGGATGGATGAACTTTTAAAACATCAATATAATATCTAAAGTTTCACATGGTTATCGATGTAAACAGTATATAGCCATGTATCCATAAAAATTTTATGAGAAAACGTCGATAAAAAAAGTTATATATTTTGACTATTAAGTACAAAAAAGCTAAATAAACGAAGAGAGGAAAAGTACGCACGTCAATCTTTCTATTATTTAAAAGTACTCCTTTTTTTCAACGATACGATAGAATCGAAGGAAAAAAAAAACTACTAACCTGTTCGAGCAAGTCTCCAATTATGATCTGCTGCCACGTGCCATGCAAAGTAACCAAGCAATCCTCTACTTTTAACATAATTAACCTTATTTCTTACGCTTTGATTATCATCATAGCTAATCCAAGCATTTCCAGAGTAACAATAATCTCCAACAATAGTTGTATTGTGCATAGTCGTGGCGCGATTTTGCACTATATAATTCCTAATTTGGCTATAAGTCATCGACCCATCATAGATCGAACCAACATTTGATTTTCCAAATGCAGGTGCCCTGAGACTGTGAATGTTTGCATTAACCAATCGCCAAGCATAGCCGTAAAACGGAATTCCAAGCACCAATTTTCGCGTTGGAACACCGGCTTGAATCCACATGGTTCACGGGGTCGAATAATTGTGCGTGTGAATTGGTTCGTGATGGTGACCAATTTGGTCCATAGAAGTCATAGGCCATGAGGTTGAGCCAATTTAAATTTCTTGCCAATGATTGGACGGGGTAATTTAAACCGTTGACTCGGGGTGAGATGAAAACAGCCGCTGTGAGGAGCAGCATTACCCTGCCGGAACTTCTCGCCTCTATGTTGACGGCAGCACGGAACTCGTGTAAAAGAATACCTATTTTTAAAGACGCAATTAAATACATTTTTAGAATTTTCTCTCTCTAATAGTTTGAGTTAGATGATCACACAATTCATTACTTCATATGCCACTAAAGCTAGATTTTGGATTCAAGTCTCGTTTCAACCAGTGGTAGAGGGAACATATAATAATTAATCAACATGTTCAACTGAATTCAATATTTTTGACAAAAAATATAATTGTATGTGTGTGTAAGAGAAATTAGAGAAAGAGAGAGACTCACGTACTTAAACACATGCCCAAAATCGCATATCGAATTCACTCCATTTTTACAACATCCTTTTATGAAGAAACTGATCGAATTCCATCATGTTTTTGGCCTAAAAATTCGGAAAATAGAACTCGGCCGATGGGGTCGATTTATGATTTAAAATAATTTTCAAAAAATCAACCTACATAAAAATAAAAATGTGGGAAATAAAAAAAATCCACAGACGCAGTCGATTTTTTGGTCAAATTTGCGATCTAACTTATTTAGAAAAACAATCAAATTTAGATACCATATAATTCAATCAAAAGAAAACAACAACATACCTGATGTAATTTTACAAGTAGGGTTTGAAGAAGGTGGAGTATATCCAGACCTTACCCCTACCTCACGGAGGTAAAGAGAATGTTTCTGAAAACCCTCAGACAAAGGCAAATCTAGAATTTCTAGAACATCGATGCACCACTAAAAAAATGTATCGTGGGAAAGAGACCATTCCCGAAAGACGCCTAGACAAAGGCAAATCTAGAATTTTCTAGAACATGGGGATACTACTGAAAAGAAAGAAAAAAAAATGTATCAAGTGGGAATTGATCCCAAGTATATTCAAGGTAAATAACTTAACCTTCAACCAAGTGCACCGTTTATACTTCTTATAGCATGGGCGCCAATATACAATATTGTGCCAATTATATAAAATATACATAAAATACTTAGTTTTACGGAAAGATCATAGGTTCACGTGCCCCATAAATTCGCCCCTTCCCTCAGAGCTCAAATGCATCAAATCTAAATAGTTCGTATGAACGAATGAGGAAATCTTGAGTTGATGGTCTATCTGAAATAATTTCTTTACCTCTGAGTAAGGTTTGCGTACACTCTACCCTTCTCATACTTCACCTTGTGTTGTTATTGAACAAGAAAAGTCCCATGATGAAGAAAACAGGACAACATAATACGGTAAGCACTACATAAAAGAAACAATAACAACTAACACATGTCATATGATACAAATATCCAAAAATGATGATCACACAGTTCAACGTGATAAACAGTACCTAAATTTATCATGTCAGTAGCTGATTGAGGGTATTCCCAATCAAGATCAAGTCCATGGAACCCCAATAGTCTAGCCAATCTTATTGATGAATGAATGAAACTTCTTCTTGAATTGGGTGTTCTTGCCATTACCCCATATGCAGCTCTGTTAGCTCTGCCTCCACCTATTGATAACAGAGTCTTGACTGTGGGGTTTCTCCTCTGAACTGTGCTCGTAAACCGCCGGAACAAATCTTGATTTTCCGGCCAAACGATCAACTGATTCGACTGTGGATTAAGATCGGCGAACGCACAGAACAGATGAGTGAAGAGAGTTGAATCAATGTTGTTTAAGGCTAATCCACTGTCCCTAAACCAGTAACCTCCCTTAACAACATTAGCCATTGAATTTGTAAAGAGTTAAATTATTGAGTGCATTTATATAAGTTTTTTGAAGATTTTGATTATATAAAAAGTACTACTGTCTACCGGCGGCTTTTAATAGTCGTCTTGCATTGTCTATGCTTCAGATGTTCAGTCACGGGCATGTGGGGGCGTTGATTCTTCCACATCGGTGGTGGACGAGTGTTTTGGTCTTTGTTATTAATATATGGTCTTGGATAGTCCTCCACTCATGGACTTGCTTTTGTAGTTGAGTTAGATTCAAAATTTATTTCTTAGATGCTATCAGAGCGGGATCCATTCCAATGATCTCATTTGGTCTTTGAGCAGAGGTGAACCCTTAATGGGGCACCATCAAAGGGGATGCATGTTGGTCGAAGCGATTCCATGTGACACCGACACTATTTCATCGAAAAATGTTGTTAAACACACATAAAATCGAATGTGCTAATAATAATTATAAATTAAATGAATTTAGACAACATAATTTGATGTATGGTTTGATAGTAGGACTCAAGCTACACCTTGAGTTTCCTGGTTTGAAACTCACTGCATGTGTGTCTTATCTGCATTTTTTGGATTCAAACACGGGCTGTTGAACTCGAGCAACAGATTACAGTCACATGGCAAACCAGTACACCAAGTTGGCATTTATGTTTGAGTGTGCACAAACTAATACATAATCCTTCTGTAGATATGCATATATATATATATATATATATATATATATATATATATATATATATATATATATATATATATATATATATATACATATTTTTTTTAAAAATTAACGAGTGCACATGCAGTTCCATCCATACACGTGGATCCGCCTCTGGCCTTGAGTATGAGATGTGGGGTAAGGGATGTGAAGAGTCCCATATTGACTCATTCTTAATACAACTTAGATAATTCTCACCTCCCAAATAAGTTAATTTATTTTAAAATTTACATTTCATTATTTAAAACGTCTATAGACTGTATTTTCTTTTTTCTTTTTTCTTTTTTCTTTTTTAATCAAATACGTGATATAACATTAGTCAATATTCACTTTAGTCTGACTTTCAATAAATAAAAATAAATCAACCCTTTTGGACAGGATGAGTATTTATTAAAGATAGATTATTTGAGGATAATTCGGAAAAACGTCAACCACAACTAATTTATTTTTCTTAAGTAAAAATATATTTGCAAAGCGCGTAATATTCAATTCAATGAAAAAGTTCCATTTTTCTTTTTTAAGTTATTAATAGCACAAGTGAAAGGGCTTGTAAGTTGTTGGAGTATATAAATGCCACAAGCCCACAAGACTTGGTAAGTACTTTGACATTTTCTTTGTTTTTGTTTGATCATAAATTTTGAAAGTGAAATTTAAAATTAGAAAATTTAAGTTTTCTGTGATTTATTTGTAAATTTGAGATCCTCAAAGATTAATATCGACAATTATTCACTGCTTGATTCATTAATTGCGGATTATATTTTGAAATGTCGCTTGTGAAATTTGTCTTTCTTACTTCTATTAAGAATTTTTTTTTTTCATTTTTTAAAAACTTATATTTTTTTAAAAAAATATTTTCTAAAATTTTTAATCAGGCTAATATAGATAAAAATTGAAAATTCCTAGCAAACGTTTGAATTCCTACCAAATATTTGTAAATTACAGAAGTTTTATAAACAGTTTGAATTCCAATATATAGTAATTTTTAGATCTAGTTTGGTTATAAATTTTAAAATTAAAATTTAAAAATTTTAAATTTATGACTTTTAGAATTTGAAGTTGTATTTGAATATATATTTTACTTGAAAAACACATTTAAATTTAATTTTTTTTATGACAGAATTTAAAATTTTAATTCAAAATTGATGATCAAACGCTAGCTTAAATTTCAAACTTTTGCATTTTATATTGAAATTGTTTCATATTTTATATAATTATAGATATTTTTTTTCCGAATATTATAATTTCCATCTTAAAAAGAGAATATTTCTCGATTACATTTTAAATAGTAGCTAAACTTTCATCGTCGACTTAGGACCAATTTTGGGTAAGCAGAGAGGACCAAATTTATTTTACTTGTCAATAACTACTATTATGATTGGTTTACTTTTTCATACATGCTCTATAATGAAATATCTTCAGCGTTTTTATTTATACTTTTGAACTACAATTTTGCTCTTCAGAAACCGACGGAGTTCCTCAATTTTTGTAATAATAAAATAAAAAATCGAGAGATTGTGTCGTTTTTTTAAAAAATATTTTTTTATAGTTTTCGTGCATTTTTGCAAGGAAAATAAAATTGACGGACTAAATCGATTTTCACTTGATTCTGTAGATCAATTCAGTCAATTAATTTTTTTTTTCCTCAATTTTTGCACTATTTTTAGTAGTGTGTAAGGCAAAAACGTATTCATTTCAGCTGTTATATCAAACTAATGAATACGTTTAAACATATATAACATCATTTAATAATAATTAATATATATATATATATATTTTATTAAATCACTTAATTATGATAAAGTGAAATATCCGATGTGGTACATGGATTTGTTTATTTTATTACAAGTAGTAGTCGAAAAATTAAAGACAAAATTACACATTCCATCATTACATCACTTGAGATGATGCTCCCCATGTTTGTGAAGCTGCAAGAATTAAAAATAAATAAATTAAAGAATATAAAGCAAATTAAAAAAACAAATTTTTTATTTTAAAATTTTCTAATATGTTACTTCATCATTTTAAATTAGGAAACAATATAACAATTAACTTGAAGCTCTTTTTCTTTTAAAATTATTATAAAAAGAATATAATATGAAAACTAATTAAATAGTTACCCTTGATAATTATAATTTATTGCATATGAAAATTTTATAATATGATTATCGTATGAACCCATCTTGTTCATTAAATTATTTTCGAATAAAGATATTTTATTCTATTATAATATATATATATATAAAAATATTTATTCATAAAAATAAGAAAAAAAGTAAATTTATTCTATACTCGACAAGCATTTTCAATATGCTATGGTATTTTAGGATTGATAGACTTTTAACATCAATAATAATGTCTAAAAATTTTATATAATTGTCGACGAAAACAATATAATCATACATTCATAAGAATTTTATGAGAAAACGTCGATAAAAAAAATTATGTCTCGCGACTATCAAATACTAAAAACTAAAGAAAATAAGGGAGGAAAAGTCCGGAAGTCAATCTTTTTGTTATTTAAAAATATTCTTTTTTCAAACGATACGATAGAATCGAAAAAAAGAAAAGAAGAAAAACTACTAACCTGCTCGAGCAAGTCCCCAATTTTGATCTGCTGCCACGTGCCATGCAAAGTAACCTAGCAATCCTCTACCTTTAACATAAGTAACCTTATTTCTAACACTTTGATTATCATCATAACTAATCCAAGCATTCCCAGAATAACAATAATCTCCAACAATGGTTGCATTATACACGGTTGTGGCGCGATTTTGCATTATAAAATTCCTAATTTGGCTATAAGTCATCGACCCATCGTCGCTCGAACCAACATTTGATTTTCCGGAAGCAGGTGCCCTAAGACCGTGAATGTTCGCATCAACCAATCGCCAAGCATAGCCGTAAAACGGAATTCCAAGCACCAATTTTCGCGTTGGAACGCCGGCTTGAATCCACGAGTTAATTCCGTCACTTCCGCTCACATGGCTCACGGGGTCAAATAATTGTGCATGTGAATTGGTTTGTGATGGCGACCAATTTGGTCCATAGAAGTCGTAGGCCATGAGGTTAAGCCAATCTAAATTTCTTGCCACCGATTGAACCGGGTAATTTAAACCGTTGACTCGGGGTGAGTTGGAAACGGCCGCCGTGAGGAGCAGCGCCGCCCTGCCCGAATTTCTCGCCTCTGTGTTGACGGCAGCACGAAACTCGTCTAAAAGAATACCTGTTTTTAAAGAAGCAACTAAATAAATTTATTTTTTTTCTCTCTCTAGCAGTTTAAGTAAGATGGTCACACAATTCCCAGTAAAGCTAGGTTCTGAACTAAAGTCTCGTCTCAACCAGTGGCAGAGGAAGCATATAATAATTAATCAACATGTTCAACTAAACTCAATATTTCCGATAAACAATATGTGTGTCTGTTTGTGTAAGAGAATGAGAAAGATAGATAGAGTCACATACTTAAAAAGACATGTTCAACTGAACTCAATATTTTCGAAGCATGTGTGTCTGTGTGTGTAAGAGAATGAGAAAGAGCGATAGAGTCACATACTTAAAAACATGTTCAAAATCGACCGACAAAAACATATCGAATTCACTCAATTTTTACAAACATTCTTTTTTTGAATAAATCCATCGGATTCCATTGGGTTTCTGGCATAAAAATCCGAAAAAAACTCGACCGACAGGGTCGACTTATTATTTAAAATAACAAAAAAATAATTTTTAAAAAATCAACCGACGTAAAAAATGCAGAAAATAGAAAAATCGACAGACGCGGTCAATTTTTTGGTCAAATCTTCGATCTAACTTATTTAAAAAACCAGATTTGGAAACCATATAATTCAACCAAAAGAAAACAACCACAGCAATAACAACATACTTGATATAATTTCACAAGTAGGGTATGGAGAGGATATAGTGAACGCAAACTTTACCTCTACCTCGTAAAGGTAAAGAGATATTTTCTGAACGACCCACAAAGCTCAAATGCATCAAATCAAAATAGTTCATGTGAACGAGTAAATCTTGAGTTGAGGGTCCATCTGAAACAATTTCTGTATCTCTGGATAAAATCTGCGTACACTCCACCGTCCCATACTTCACCTTACGTTATTGTTGATTGAGAAAATACGACAAATGAACAAAACATGACAAACATAATACAAAAAAAAAAAAAATAGTACAAAAAAAGGATCAGTAACAACTACCAAACTGTCATAAGGCATAACAGAGATGGAAAAATGATGATCACACAGTTCAAACACGATAACAGTACCTAAATTTGTCATGTCAGTAGCTGATTCAGGGTATTCCCAATCAAGATCAAGTCCATGGAACCCCAATTCCCTAGCCAATCTTATTGATGAATCAATAAAACTTCTTCTTGAATTGGGTGCTCTTGCCATTACCCCATATGCAGCTCTGTCAGCTCTGCCTCCACCTATGGATAACAGAGTCTTGACTGATGGGTTCTTCCTCTGAACTGTGCTCGTAAACCGCCGGAACGAATCTTGATTTTCCGGCGAGACGATCAACTGATTCGTCTGGGGATTAAGATCGGCGAACGCACAGAACAGATGAGTGAAGAGAGTTGAATCAATGTCGTTTAAGGCTAATCCACTGTCCCTGAACCAGTAACCTCCCTTAACAACATTGATTTGGCCATTAGAGAAAATTATTAATTGATGGAGGAAGAAGAAAGAGAAGATAATTAAGAAAAGTTTATTGGAATTAGCCATTGAATTTGAGTTAATTTTTTGTTAATTTTGGGTGCATTTATATAAGTTTTTTTTCAAGATTTTTAGTCATAAGATTACTTACAGTCTACCGGCGGCTTTTAGGAGAAATTCAAGTGATTCTCCGTTCGTTTTGGTGACGAATTTCACATCGGCCCTTTAAGAAACGGATGATTTCGCCTGGCGGTGGTTGAGCTAAATATACATATATTATAGAAAAAAAGTTCTGATATGTTATGAAATTTTGGGAAAAGGGTTATTCGTGTCATCCGTTAAAAAATTAGGCTCATTTATACTGCTGTCGTTACTCAAATGGGTCATCAATGCCAATATTTTTTAAAAACTCAATACCTAAATTTTCAATACCGGATTATACACGTGACAATATTTAAGTGGGTCACATCGCTTAAAAGATCTACCTATTAAACTACTCATACAATCTAAATCTATCCGACTTATGATCATTAAAACCCACCAATTGTTTAACCCATTTGTTTCTGATTGTTAATTTCCAATTGCTTTGTTTAATGATTGGAATAACTCAAATGAGTCAGGTTAAACAGTTGTTGGGTTTTAATAGTTATGAGTCGGGTAGATTTAGGTTGTATGAGTTTTTTAAGTGACGTGACCCACTTAAATAATGTCACGTGTATAATCTGATATTGAAAAATCAGGTATCGGGCCTGTTAAAAAATAATAGTATAGATGACTACTTTGAATAACGACAGTGGCATAAATGAGCTCAACTTTTAAAGGATGACATGTATAAGTCTTTTCCTAAAGTTCGATGGTACATCTGAGATTTTCTCCTATATTATATATTGACACTCTTTGGCTTCTTTGTGAATTTCTTTTTCATATATAATTTGACGCCTCTTTGTAAAATTTTTGGCTCTACCACTATCAGTTTGGGTAATTCTTATCTCCTACTAAGTTTTTGATTAAGTTCGACACAAAATTATCTCTTGAGATGATTTATTTGGGCTATAAACACATGCTATTGAGAATAAAATAAAAGATTTAAAGTTAATTTATTTTTAAATATAAAAATATGTCCTTTTTTTTTTTAATACAATGACAAACAAGGATGTAATGGTATATGCACCTAATGGTGTGATTTATTGGTCAAATAAAGTTGGCTAAAAACTACGAGGTCTCAGGTTCAAATTTCTTCCATCTATCTGAATCTTGATGGACAGAGTTGCCTAATACCTGTTAGTGGTGGAAGATTCACGATAGACATCTCGATTATAAAGAATAAAACTTTTTAAAAAAGAAAGATGTATTAGTATATGCGCCCGGCTCCAGGGGGTGTGGTGTAGTAATCAATGAAGTGAGATGAAAATTATGCAGTTTTTTATTCAAATTTCAGTGAGAAAAAAAAATACTAGGTGATTTTTTCTAAACTTAATGAATATTTCGTAAAATTAATTGAGATACGCGTAAATTAATGTGAAAGAATTTGACTAGTATTTGATGGATCATCAGCTATGACGCACCTTTTCTTATCATGTTATGATTTAAATTTGAAATAAATTGTTGCATAGTTTCTTGTAAAGATAGGTTTAGGATTTGGCAATTTTGACTTTTAGAATTGTTTGGTATGTTGTACAATTATAAATAATTTTTAAATAAGATTTAAAATTATTTTATTTACGTGGCAAATGATTGTTAGCTTAATAATAATAAGAAGAAGAAGAAGAAGAAGAAGAAGAAATGGATAATATCATATTGTATATCTATGTATAAATAGAAACAAAAGGTTAAAATAAAGAAAATCATTTTTATAAAGTTAAAATTATTCATTATTGGGATGAGGAAGTCCAGGAGAATTATGTCACATAAATTGAAACGGAGATATTCGTGAAGAGCCGCTGGTAGATAATAATCTTAATTAGCTTAATCTGAAACTTATTTCTATTTCTATTATATATAAAAGTCATAGAAAGACGATCATGACTATGAAGAGTTGTACAATGTACTTGGCCTTCTGTTATTTCCTCACCAATTACCTCTAAACAAATGTAATATATATGTGGTTGGCAATTACATTTTTTATTGGTCCATTCTATTTATATCATGTAGCTATAGTAGCTAGGGGCGAATCTACTAAGGATGGCGGGGATGCCGTGCTATCAACACACCTCGATCGAAACCCTATATATATGTATAATGTATGTGTATATAGGGAATAATATAAATAAATAAAGTGGCCCAGACTTCTTTCTTTTATGAGTTACTCGCCCTATTTTTCTTACTCCAAGAGCGAAAAGAACGTCATATAATCGGTTATACTATCCGAAAACATAGGATCGTCCTAATTTATTTATGTGACACTTTTTTTTTTAATTAGTCTAAAAAAGAATGACATCTTTTTTTCATATTTAGTAATAATTTAACTTCTTATTTTTATCTTTAACAAAAAAAATTCTAGTCATAAATTTTTATGACTTATTTTAGATCAAAAATCTTAAAAAACTTTCATTTCTTAAACCCGTTCAATCAAATACCTTTCACATAAACTGAGACGAAAAAAAATACTATTTAATTTTAAAATTTTATTAATTCTTGCTTCTATTTTATAATTCGTTTAAATAAGTTTTTGTTTTGAGTAATGTCCAATTGAATTGGGCATACCTTCATAATAATGAAAATTTGCCAAGGACAATTATAAAATGAATAATATTTATTTTTGTTGATATAGTAAGATGCTTTGTTCAAAATTATTATAATTATTAAATTATTTTGTTTAGTCGATTTATCTACATAAATTTAAAATAAAACGAGTAATCTGAATGAAGACTTAAAAGAAAATTCAACTGGAAATCCAAAATAGTGTATTAATCAGTTTGTCTATATAAATCGAAAAGATGAATAACCCCAAAAAAGATTACACTTTTGTCCTTCAAAAGGACTGATTTTTAATTTTTGCCCTTTAAATGAGCTCGTTTATAATGTTTGCTCTTAGCAATTGAACTTTGCCTAGCGAGGCATAAGTTCTTTAATGGTATGGGGCATAACTTGTGTAATATTATAATATGAAAATATGAATTTATATCCCGTAAAAAAATTATTCACCTTAAGATACAAAAATTAAAGACCAACACAAAGTAGGGGCAAAAGTATCAATGACCCATAACGCAAACCGAAGCTCGAAAAAGAGAATCGCGAATTGGAGGGCAAAATGATTTGCACCATTTCTCGATTTGTGAGGTCATTCTTCACATGGGCCCGTGCGACTCTTTTCTATATCGTTTCAATTTTATCGGATGTCCCCTTAACGAAGGTCCTCTGTGTAGCCGACGAGGGAGAAGTAGCCTGCTTGTTGAGTTTTTGTACAGAAATGGGCCTGGACCGTAAATGGGCTGTCCTTTCTGGACCTAACTGTAAATGGGCCGGCCTTCTTTCTTACTTTACTTCACTGGACAAAAACTTCTTATCCTTGTATAAATAGCCACTTTTAACGTCTATTATGAAATATTAGCCAATATTTTAAAAAATTCATGAAGTTTTCAAACATTTATAGTTCATAAATACAAAATGATTAATGAAATTTAAATTTTTTATTAGAGTTTCAAAATCAAGAAAGAATTCATGTCTTTACATAGTTTAAATTACTATAAGTTTAAAATCAAAAAATAATTCATGGGGTTCGAAAACTTATTTGAGTTTCAAAACTAAGAAAAGATTTATGAAAATTTAAATATTTATTGAAGTTTCAAAATTAAAAAAAGATTTACGGAATTAAAACCTTTATAAGTTTAAAACTAAGAAATGATAATGAGTTCGCTAGGGGTATTTGAATTCATATTTTATTTTTGCATTAAAATGTGACTATTTTTATTTTTTTTTATTTTTCAAATAGCGACTAAAAAATCATGCATATTCAAAAGGTATATATATACGACATAAATCATACATTTAATATAAATATTCGATATGAATAACTTTTGACGAAAAATCAAAACCTACTAAAATAAAATTGCTTCTAATCATGCTCCAATCATAGTATATTGAGACTTAATTCACCGGGGATAAATTATTCATTGATATAAGTTTTTTTTTCGCAAAATTAAACTTTTATCTCACTCGATATTAATTCGGTAGGAATTAAGTTACGCAACATAAGTTGGGTAATATTTTTCAGAATTTATTGTAGTGTTCAAAAATTGAAGTTGTGCTATTTCGATGTTTTCTTATCCTTTTTAGAGAGAAAAAATTTGTTTACTAATGTGTTATGGTAGATTATATATATGGGTCTATGTTTCTTTTTTTTTTTCTTAAACAAAATACATTATGACCTCCCGAAATAAATTATGTAACATTATAGAATTTTTTTATCTTCTGAAACTAAATTTTTGTTTCGCTGAACATACATTTTTTAAAAATTAAATTACGCAACATAAATTTATTCTTTTATATATATATATATATTGTATACTTATGCCCTACGATATAAGTTATTTAAAATTTCTCAGGTCGTAATCTATATTATACTAAAATATCGCCTTACCAGACACATGTCTGTGTTTTATTTTTATATACTTGTACAAGTTTAGGTCATTGAGTAACTATTAACTGAGGCATAACTTGTTTAAAAATCTTTAAATCAGCATTCGTGCGATACTTATTAAAATTTTGCTTTATATTTTTTTATTTACTTTGTCGGCATAACTTGGTATGTTTTTTACGATATAATTTGTAAGATATTATAATACAAATATATAAACTTACACGAAAAAATTATTTGTTACGTTTAGTCAAATTCAAGTTAATCTTTGTTTAGTGAATTAGTCCTCTCTCTCTTTACCATTCAAACTCTTCTTTCACCCATATATTGTCCCTTCATATTCTCGTGTCTTAAAAGTAATTTTCTCAAATAGTCATTTTTTCAATTGATTAAATTAAAAATAATCGATAAATATATATAATATACTTTTTGTATACTAACAACAAAAATAAATAGTGAGTCTGATCAATTATTTATGTAAAGGTTTGTAATTTTATTTGTATTCAGTATTTACATTGAATCAATAAATATAAAATATATGTCTTGCATTCACACGTTAAAGTGCTTACGCAAGATTCTTATTTTTAAAAATCTATTATAGATGAGTCGGTTCAATCACCCCATATATCGACGATTTTTAGTGTTTTATTTATGGCAATCAAGAAGTGCAAGGCTGCAAAAGAAAGACAATCCTATTGAACCACTTGGCTCTCATGGCATAAAAGTCAAGAGGATCTTTATAACATATACATGTAAGGATACTAGTCAAAGCATAATTTACTAAAACTCTTTTTTTTAAAAAAAAAACTCCAAACGAGTAAACACACGAAGAAGTAGGAAAATTCAACATCTACTATTTATATCTATATAAATTTTTGACCATATAATATCATTTTTTCAGACGAAAGACGATTCAGATGAACCTCCTTGTGCCTCCCTAGCTCCGCTCCTGTACTGATAGCGGCATAAAAGCTCAAAGACACTATACAAGGAGGAGGATGCATTTGTAAACTCTACTTGTGGGATTACACAGACTATCAATAATTTGTGCAATAACAACTGCAATGGACGGGTGAAGATTTTCATTAAGAGAACTCAAATATAAAGAATTAAATACACGAAGAAGCTGAGGAGATTCAAATATCCAAGGATGATGCAGTTAAGATGTAAGCAATGACTTGACTAAATACCCAAGATTTTCATGGTTCTTTCCTGCACAGTTCAGCTTCACCTAAAATCCAAAAATCATATTGACTTTTACCAAAGTGCACCAGGAGTTTCTATGAAAGCAACCAAACACCCTTTTTCATCACAAAAGGGCAAGAAACATACTGCAGAATGACCAAATTCATACTTTACAGGCAAAGGGGGTTAGGCAAATCAACAATAAGTTTTGAAAGTTAAACATGTAATTCAAAAGACTATTGATTGATATCAAGAAAATCTTACTATTGTTTACTTCAAAATGTCTTCCAAAAACCTGTTCTCCTTCCTCTTTCTACTTGTTCTTCCGTTTTCGAGTTCTTCGGATACGACAGCTGGGATAAAATCTGGTTTCTGGTATGCTGGCAGTGAGTTTCCAGTACCTGAAATTCCTTCCACTATGTACACACACCTTCACTTTGCCTTTGCATATATCAACACTACAAGTTTTGAGCTTTACATATCTCACTCTGATGAACCATATATCTCAACCTTCTATGAAACTGTGAAGCAAAATAATCCCTCAGTAATCACACTTCTATCCATCTTGGGAGGAAGGAATCAGTCCACCAACTTTTTCGCGATGACTAGCCAGTATTCTCGTAGGAAATCTTTCATCAGAACATCAATAAAAACTGCTAGACAATACGGATTTCAAGGACTGGATCTTTACGGTGTCAACCCAAATACAGCTGCCAACATGACTAATATGAGAACATTCATTGAAGAGTGGCGGACAGCGATTAATTCTGAGTCCAAGAATTCTGGTACAAGAAGATTGATCTTGACTATGGGAGCATACTACTCACCCATCCTAGATTCTATGTCCTACCCAGTAAATACAATTGTCAGAAACTTTGATTGGGTTCATCTCATAACATATGATTATTACTTGCCTACAAAAGATAGCTTTACAGGAGCACATACAGCTTTGTATGACCCTGCTAGCAAGCTAAATACAGACTATGGTATAAAGGAATGGATCAAGAGTGGATTACCAGCCAATAAAATTGTTCTAGGTTTGGCATACCATGGCTATGCATGGACACTTGTGAATGCAAATCATAACACGGTGGGTTCACCTGCAAGAGGTCTGGCAATAACACAAGATGGATCAATGAGCTACAGATACATCAAGAGATATATGAAAAGTTATGGTGTCACGCCTGTCTATAACTCCACTTTGGTTGTGAACTATGTGACTATTGGATCATTTTGGATTGGTTATGATGATGTCGAGGCTATCAAAACTAAAGTTTCCTATGCGAAGGATAAGGGGCTTCTCGGTTTTGCTGCATTCCAAATTCCCAGCGATGACGTTGATTGGGAGCTTTCAAAAGCAGGTTAAATCATAATCCTTTACCTCTTTTCATTTGCCTTCCAGCATAGGCCTGTGCAAATATTATGTTTCATATTATTGTTATGAAGGGGAATAACCATCACTTAAATTAACCCTGATGGAATGTACTAGACCAACATCATAGAGAGCTTAGCTCATTCATTTCAAGATTCACTCAGCTCTATCATGCATTTTCACAAATATAAACATGATAACTCTCTTTACAGCCTTGGACGAAGAAGAAGAAGACCAACGCGGTAGCAACCAGAGGTTACTGGCAATTCTTTTGCCAACACTCACCATCACCATTCTCCTACTAAGTACAATACTGTGTATCTTGAAAAAGAAAACTACAAGATCTGAAGGTAAGTAATTCAACTCCTTGTCACTCTCTCTTTTAAACGACTAATCAGAATATACTGGAACTTAAAAAGTTTTCCTTTGATTATAGGTATCGGGGAATTGAATGAAAGAGCTATAGGTCGTAATCTGAAAGTGTTCAGCTTTGATCAAATAAAAGAAGCTACAGACAATTTCTCTATTAAGAACAAGATTGGAGGGGGAGGCTTTGGACCTGTTTATAAGGTAATGCCGTATTGTTAACTCAACTACTACGTTATCCTTTTACAGGTGTTTCAAATTATATGTCTAGTGCTAGGTGGCCATGAGATCAGAGAATCGGAAGCATAAAAGTAACTAGTCCCTGGTTGTGCATAACTACCTTGGGGGCATTCTGAAATAACCATATTCATTTAAGAAAACAAAGAAACTAAAAATAACAAGTCCCTGGTTGTGCATAACATACCATTTATGCTAATTTTAAGCTATTTTAAGCCCTCATTGTGTAATGTCACCACCTATCCGTGCATACAAGTGTGTGGTGGCGTTGGAAGCTCTTATATACACATCAAAATGTGAAAATAGCTTTACATGGTAAAGGGGGAGGATAGCTTTATGACGAGTACTACTAATCATACTCCTTATTGTCCCAGGGAAGATTAAGTGATGGGGAAGAAATTGCAGTGAAACGGCTTTCAGAATGCTCTAAGCAAGGAGTAGAAGAGTTCCAGAATGAGGTGTCACTTGCTTCAAAGTTACAACATGTCAATGTTCTACAACTTCAGGGCTATTGCATCGAAAGAGAAGAGAAGATACTGATTTATGAATACATGCCAAATAAGAGTTTGGATTTCTACCTTTATGGTGCATAAACTCTCACCTCATTATAAAATTATCTGTGGTTGACTCTGCTTAAATATTGTTAAACTCACAACAAACTGGATGGCAAACCGCAACTTATAGGAAAGTCTTCTACACAGCATGTTGTCTAGTTGAAGGAATTCGTCACTCATCAAAGTGTCATGGTCAAGAGAGATTCAACAAACATTTAGGAACGGAGAACTTCAATCTCCAGAAATGTCTATACGTACAGACACACATATTCACACACAAAAAGACATACATATAATAATTACTACGCCATGTACACAACTTTTGGTCGTCAAAATGTGTAACTGCATCTCGAATGGTAATCCAAGATCTTAAGACACGTGATTATATATATTCCACATTTCTAAGAATTGATTATCTGATGCAGACCCAGTGAAGAGCCTGAAATTAGACTGGGAGACACGGATTCGTATTATAGAAGGAGTTACTCAAGGTCTTCTATACCTCCAAGAGTACTCAACATTCACAGTCATTCACAGAGACTTGAAAGCTAGCAACATTTTATTAGACGATGAGATGAAGCCAAAAATCTCAGATTTTGGTATAGCTAGACTTTTCCAGAAAGATGAAAAAGAAGCAAACACCGGAAAGATTGTTGGGACCTAGTAAATATCATGACTCTTAACCATTGTTACTTACTTAAAACTCCAACTTTCTAACATTTCTGCTTGTATTCTGTAGTGGTTGTGTTCCTCCAGAGTATGTTAATCAAGGTGTATATTCTAGGAAATATGATGTTTACAGTTTCGGAGTTCTATTGTTGCAAATCCTTGGCGGCAAGAAGAACTCATGTGTATATGGCATTGAGAACAATCTGAATCTTCTCGAATACGTAAGTCTTTGAAGTCTTATCTAACTAGTTCGGTTTCAAAAATCCCCATGTGGAAACTAACCTCATCTGAAAAAATTCAGGCATATGAACTTTGGCAAAAAGGCAATGGAGTGGATTTTATTGATATATTACTGCAAGATGATTCTCGAATAGGTAAGCAACTGAGATGCATGCAAGTTGCACTCTTGTGTGTCCAAGAAAAATGGGAAGACCGACCATCCATGTTGGAGGTACACTCCATGCTCAAAAATGAAACTGAAATCTTGCCAAATCCTAAAGTTCCTGCCTTTTCCAAGAATAAAGACAATACCACACAAGAGACTTTGGTCACAATTGAACTAGCTTGTTCAGATAATAGTCTCACTATTTCCCAACTTATAGCTCGTTAACACTTCAAAGTTTCAGGGAGAATTTAAAGTATTCAAAGTTTAGGGAAGCATTTTCACCTCAGAAGCGGTGTTTTTGTGTCTGTTTCCTAACTTAGTCTTGGGAATCCCTTATAGAGAGTTCCTTTATTTACATCACCCTGTCACACTTAGCCCCTTCTTTCATAGTTTTTTTGTGATGAAGGAAAATTGTTTTAAGCAGTGAATTAGAGTACAACGAATGTGGAGTCATGAATGATTATGCAGTAGAGATTTACAAGCAATTTCCATAAATCTAAATCTTCAATGACGAATGCACATCTTGGGCTCTAATTCTTCTACCATAAAACAAACATCAACCATTTACCCAGATTCTTGAGTTTTGAACTAGCACTTTTACCAAATCAGGTCAGCAAAATAGTTTCTGGTTACATTTGTTTAAGAATCTCAAACATGAAACTCCGGGTTGAAACAAGTTATAATCTTTTTTGCTTCCATTGAGGAAATTTGCAAGAATCTTGTAACTCACAACAAGTCACTCTTAAGTCACAAAGTAAAAAAGTTATCTTGGACAGTGCAGAAGAGGTAGCATGGATTCAGAAATGCAGTTTTGCAAAATTCAAGAGCATTGCATCAATGAAACAATAAATAAAGGCATCACAACAACAACAACTTAACCTATATAATCCCACAAAGTGGGGTCTGGGAGGGTAGAATGTATGCAGAGTGGTAGAGAGACTGTTTCCAGTAGACCCTGGACTCAAAGGATAAACAAATCAAAGCAATGTAGACAAGAAAAATAACGGATGAAAAAAAGCATGTCAAAACATCATTTTTACACTAGGTGCAAGAAATAATACATAATATCCGAAATCTATGCACAAAATACTATAAGAGCAATACCACCACTACTAGTATGAGCTGATTTGCTAAACAAATCTCTAAAATAAAAGGCATCACAAATCCAAAAAAAAAAACCATAATGACCTTACAAATCTCTATTGATCTTCCTTAGTGTTCTTCAGCTAAAGTCTGTAGTTCACTGCCATTCACTGCCGGAGTTCCATTACTGTTGAGATTACAAGTCATGATTTAAGTTGTTCAGATTCAATTTCTTGTAATTTCGCTTAGAATCATTGTAATTCTACTCAGATTTCAGCCAAACACAGATCAATCCCATAACTAAAGTAGACCTAAAAGTGCTAAAACTTTAACAGTATATATCCGACCACATTCCAGAACTCGAGAATTTTAACAAGTGTGAAGGCACAAAGGAGAATGTTTAATAGCATAATTAGCAGCATTAAGAAAGATGAAGCCATGAATACTGACGGACACAGATCTCAAAAGTATATATCCGACCACATTCCAGAACTCGAGAATTTTAACAAGTGTGAAGGCACAAAGGAGAATGTTTAATAGCATAATTTGCAGCATTAAGAAAGATGAAGCCATGAATACTGACGGACACAGATCTCAAATTGAAGCAAGGAATTTCGGACCAAAATACCAAAATTCATGGGAAAAACTAATCTTCTCTGTATCGTTCCAATTTTATCGGATGTCCCCGAAGGGACGATCATACCTCTCACTCTTCCGCCATATAAACTCCGCGAAGAAGCTTCCTGCAGACAATGTGGGAGAATTGCCACTTAGAGCAAAGCCCAGTTGTGTCTGGACTCTGGACTTAACAATAATGGGCTGCACTTCTTTTATTCGGATTTTTTACTTAATTATCTTATTGGGTCATTTTTAACTTTTGCCGGGTCATTCACACGAATGTCTTTATTTTAAATTAGTTTTTAATTTTTAGTCTTTAATTTGTATCTTTCGACATTTTAAGTAAAAAATAAATGGTCGAAAATACCTTTAACATTAAAAAAGAACTCGCAAGACATAAATTTTTGCCCGAAGTTATGCCTTAAAGGCATAAATTCACAAAGATTAAACCTTATGCCTGTAGGCATAACTTAAGTAACATGACTTATGTCTGATGGACATAAATTCATGTTATTGAATTTGTATCTACTTCTGCCCATTAGCACAAATTCAATAACATGAAATTATGGCTGAGGAAATTTCCATTGCATAAAATTTTGCTCCATAGGCACAAGATCAATAGCATGAAATTATGTCTACCGGACATAAATTAAGTAAGGTGTACTTATGCCTAAAAGCATAAGTTTATGCAATATAAATTGTGTCTAAATGGCATGAAATTATATTTCATAGACACAGATTCAATAATATGAAATTATGCCTATGAGGCATAAATTTATTAGGGAACTTCTGCCTACAGGCAAAAGTTCATTTAATTGAAGTTATGCCTTGGGTAGAAGTTCAATAGCATGAACTTATGCCTGTTAGTCCATATAATTGTTAGCAAATGGGCCTTAGGATTTTAGGTAGTCCTATGGGTATTAGGATTTTAGGTAATCCTATTCCTATGGGCATTAGGATTTTAGGTAATGCCTATATATAGGCACCCCCTTCCCCATTCTAGATCATTGTATTCAATTCTCAGTTAGCCTTTTTGATTCTTTCTTTGTTCTTCAATAATTATATATCAACATGGTATCAGAGCCAAATAAATCGATCCTTCCCTAGTTGTAGCAACTACCACGTGCGCGGATCAAACTCCGCAGTGAGTTCGTTGGGGGGTATGGGGGGCAGCGCGCCCCCGTTCAGGGTTTGAATTGATGTTTGCCTGGGTTTGCTGCTTCCGCTAGATTCGTTTAGATCTATTGTTACTGCTGTTGTTGGTTTGATTTGATTTGGACGCCGTTGTTGGTTTGTTTAAAGAGATAAGAATGTTGTCTTCCACTGCATTTCCAAACATCCAGTATCCAATAAAAGCAACAGGGAAATAACAGAGAGCCACAACTATGTAAGCAACAACAACTCCCCTCCACATGGGTACTTTCGAAGGTTTGTCAGGGGTTGAAGGGATTGTAGCTTGGATCTCTAACACTACATTATGACCTGCGTATGCAAAAGCCACTTCTCCCAATCCACTGAGAAAATCGAAAACGGTTCCTGCCGTGCTGTGAGCCTTGTACCCGTAATCCACATCCGGTTGTACACCCTTCTTAACTGATGCACCCCAAGCAATTGTTGAGTAACTTAAGGACATAACAGCTGCTGCCAAAGACACACCAGATATGGAATTGAAATTTGGAAGATGAGAGAGCACAAAATGGACAGAGGCAAAGATCATGATGAAGTATGAAAGCTTGATATTTCCGCAGTGCTCATTTCTGCAAACCAATTCATGGACCTTCTGAAGTGATTTTCCTCCGGTGACCATATAAACAATGTCAACACCAACTTCCACAATTAACTGTTGGGGCACCACAATCCATAGTCCAAGTTTTTCCCCAAAAACATGTTGCCCCAACTCATGATATCTATCGAAACGTTTTCCCGGAACCATTTCGTGCATTTCAACCATTTGCCATAGTGTGTATAAAGTGATAATCCAAGATACTATTATCACAGTTACTCCAGGTCCCCATCCAAGCTCTGACATGGCATAAGGAAGACTGAGAACACCAGCACCAACCATAGCAGTAACATTGTGAAAAGCTGAATACCACCATTTTGCATTCCTAGAAGAAGTAATCGGAAGCCACGCATCGATTGCCTTCTCTTCTTCCGTTCTTGTATCAACCTTGGAGTCGTTGTAATCTGATGGAGCTTGAGTTCCCATGGCTACAAAGTTGTGACTTGTGTTCAATTGGTTTGATTTGGACGCCGTTGTTGGTTTGTTTGGTTTGGTTTGATTTGGACGGCGTTATATGATTGTCGTTATTGGTTTGGTTTGATTTGGACGCCGTTGTTGGTTTGTTTGGTTTGGTTTGATTTGGACGGCGTTGTATGATTGTTGTTATTGGTTTGGTTTGATTTGGACGCCGTTGTTGGTTTGTTTGGTTTGGTTTGATTTGGACGGGGTTGTATGATTGTTGTTATTGGTTTGGTTTGATTTGGACGCCGTTGTTGGTTTGTTTGGTTTGGTTTGATTTGGACGGCGTTGTATGATTATCGTTATTGGTTTGGTTTGATTTGGACGTCGTTGTTGGTTTGTTTGGTTTGGTTTGATTTGGACGGCGTTGTATGATTGTCGTTATTGGTTTGGTTTGATTTGAACGTCGTTGTTGGTTTGTTTTGTGACTAGGGTATTTTGTTCTTATCGTTGTTTTGAGATTGTTTGGTTACGCTGGCTTCTTGCAGATATGGGGGTTCACATTTCTCGGCCTACTTCTCTACATTGTGATAACAAGAGTGCAATGCAAATTGCAAAGAACTCTGTTTTCCATGAGCGGACGAAGCACATTGAGATTGATTGTCACTTCACTCGTCATCATCTCCAGCTCGGGACTATATCGCTTCCTTTTGTTCCATCAGCCTTGCAGATTGCTGACCTTTTTACGAAGGCTCAATCGACGTCTCGGTTTCGTTTCTTGTGTGACAAACTCTCAATGCTTATTACTGTCGCATTATGAGTTTGAGGGGGAATGTTAGTCCATATAATTGTTAGCAAATGGGCCTTAGGATTCTAGGTAGTCCTATGGGCATTAGGATTTTAGGTAATCCTATTCCTATGGGCATTAGGATTTTAGGTAATGCCTATATATAGGCACCCCCTTCCCAATTCTAGATCATTGTATTCAATTCTCAGTTAGCCTTTTTGATTCTTTCTTTGTTCTTCAATAATTATATATCAACAATGCCTTGTAGGGCTAACTTATGCCTTGTGATTTTTTTTTTCGAAATCTTTTTAAAAAAATATTAGGGATATTTTTGTCCCGTTTTTATTACTTAAAAAATTAAAGGAAAAAAAAATTAAAGACCACTAATTCAAGGGATAAAAATTAAAGACCATCCCAAAATAGGGGCAATCGGCTCAAAAACTTGACTTTTACCCTTAATTTGTGTTGGTGTTTCATTTTTGCTCCTCAGGATAAATAGTTTTTCACGGGACATAAATTTATATTTTTACATCATAATATTTCATAAGTTATGCATCGTGTCTTTAAAAAATATTTGTGATTATATGTTATTATAAGTTTTTAAATACATATAATTTTACAAAGATTCACTAGTCAGCAATATTAGTAACTAGCTATTTTTTAATAATATTATTCTTTTGTAAAATTTTAAATGATGGATTGTTTTTGCCAAATATAAACTTGTGGGTCAAGTTTTGCATTTTAAAAAAATGAAATCGCTATTTCAAACTTGAAATCATGCTTTTGGGAAATTTTGATATTCAAAACTGAAATTTCGTTCATATTTCATAAACAAGCACCGACTTCAAATCAAAACTTCAAAATCGGGTCCCAAATCTTATGGCTAAACGCCCACTAAGTCTTTCATTCCATTTGGTTTTCTCCCCTTTGGGTGAATTTACTCTTTAACTTTACAATTTAGAAAGCATATACTTTACTAAAAAATGGTGCATATATATCTCGTCGATTAACAAATGATGCATATTAAATAAAAGTAATTTTGAAATAATAATTTCTCTCAAATAATTCTTAGAAATTTGTTCAATCATTTATTAGATAAAGGTAATTTTGAAGAAAAAGAAACAAAGATATTAACACCTTCTTAATTTCTTAAAAAATCACTTATTTTAGATGGAAACAGACACAAGTATCTTTCTAAACTATACCCGAAGTTTCAGAAATATAAGTTTATTTTTACGGAGTTTCTATTATTCTCCTAATTTATTTTTTTAAATAAATACCCTTTTAGTGTTGACGTGTCATAGAAAACATGCACACTTTCTTGAAGGCATGTGAAAATTACAAAAATATGTTTTAAATTGATTAAATTTGTACAAGTGTCATTTTTTGATCGGACATTACTCAATTAATTATATCTAATTAATTGAAGCTTTTTTGGGAGAAGTTGGTTATGTCGCAAATTCTGAAAATGCACAATAATGTTTTTCATCTTCTTTATTTTTGAGTCTCGGAATTCAAGAAAAATTTATCTAAATTCGCACAAATCAAACACAACTTCACAATAATATCATCACCAAACCCGAGTAATCAATTTAGCCAACAACTAAAAATTTCGACAAACTCATTTTTTTTATTCTTCAAACTTTTTTAAAATTCAATAATGACAGATTGAATATTCTTTTTCCATTTTCGAATCTCAGCAACATTTAAGGATCTCGAATGAGTTTAGCATTTGAATCTCAACAACTTTCAGACATGTTATACATTTCTAATTCATTTTCAAGCTCATACAAGAATAATAACAATTGTCCTTTTCGAATGAGAATACTTATGTCTTTTCCCTATTTTAAACTAAATTTTAAAAGCTAAAAAATCACTTAAAAGGAACCGACAAAAATATATGATTTAAGTGATAAATAAATGCAAAATATACATAATCTATAATTATTAATTCGATGTAAACACGAAATATAAAATAAACTTTTACATATTTCTAAATGCTTCTTCTAGAACTTCACCTTTTTCCCAAAGGACCATGTACAATGTATACTTTAGGAATTTTCTTTATTTTAAAAAAAAAGTAGTGGATATTATAGTTGAGAATGTTCTATAGATTATTAAATATACCACCAAAGATTACGATTCTTTTTTAACGAGAGGTTTCGAATTTAACCTTTTAAAATGAAGTTAATTTTAATAAAAAATATTTTATTCTTTAAAATAAAATCTTTTAATATAAATTTAGATTAGTCGTACCTCAAAACAAATATCAAACCTCGAGCGAAAAATAAAAAAATAAATTATGAACTATGAAATACCACGAAGTTGTAGTCAACTTCATGGATAAATATCTTTTCACATTATTCAAAAATTTAAATTCATTTTAATTTTTAAGGATTAGTAAAAAAAGTCAAAAACGAAACCACTACAAATTTGTCAACTTCATAAAATATATTTTTGCCAATTTCAATGTTTGATACATATTCTTATTACTTTCTCCGTTTTGAAATACTTTATCGCCTTACACTTTTTTAAAATTAAATTACTGTAATTTAATTAATATTTTAAAATATTTTATTTTTTAATTAAATTAATATAAAAAAATTATAATACATAATATTATTGTTGCTTTTCATAGATATACAAATTATAGCTACATTTCATAATTAAAGTCTAAATTATAGCAATTTATAAAATTTTCTCTTTTTGAAACTATAAAATTAGAATCAGTTTGTAAAATTGGATTACTAGGTAGAAAAAGAAATTTAGTTTTTCTAGTTGAGTTTTTTTTTTAATGTTATATTTTATAAATCAAATAAAGCTTCCCAAGGAAATCTGTCTTTGACTAATAGATTGAATTATTAGTTGACTAATTTAATTAATATTTTAACTTTTATTTACATATGGCATGGACCATTAGGTTAAGATAATGACTTGTCCCAATATATAATTCATTATAATAAGCTTGATTTGACACTATATAAAATAAAGTTAAATGACTCAAATAATATACAAAGTATTTATATTGTCGGTGTATATGAGATGTTATGATTCAAGTTCATGACACATATTATTCACTTTGACCAAATTGGCCTCGCAAATTTGTCCCTTGGATTATATTGCTATCAAGTCCGAAAATCGCGCGTATCATATAAATTTGTGTCATACCTTATAAAGCTCTTTACTTTCCTCTTCCGTTTTGATGCGGAATTCGCCTAAGATGTGATAACATGCACCTTTTTTGTAAAAAATTGTTAACCTAGAAGCCTGTTAGTCCTTCTCGTTGACCTTTCCTTCGTCGTGTGCGTCTTGCGACGCAAGTATTTTCACTGAGGTTTGCCCCACTATCATACTGAATGAGAGTCCGACTTTGTTATAAATATTCGTCACGACTCAAGCTCGTAACACATATTATCTACTTTAGCGCAACAAGCCTCACGGGCTTGTCCCTTGGATAATGTCATTATTGGACCCAAAGGGGCACATGTCATGTGAACTTGGGATATGCCTTATAAAACTCCTAACTTTTCCATCCTTGTAAGATTCACCTAGGATTTCATATGCGCCCCTTCTTCAAAAACCAGTCAATCCTTGTAGGATTCGCCTAGGATGTCATGTGCACTCCCTTCTTCAAAAACTTGCTAGCCTAAAAACCTGACAATCCTTCTCTTTGACACACCATCATCAATCCGCCCTCTGTCATGAACGTCGCATAAAATAACTCTATTTTTAATAAAATAGGAACCAACCCCAAAACTTATGATAAATGTTGGGAGGAAGCTTCATAAACTTTTTGTAATATACTCTTATAGGACATGGATGATATGCCAATAGAATTTGAACAAAAAGATAAATCCAATAATAAAAAACAAAATATATGCTGAGGGGTCCTTGTTATTCTATTGTATAATTGCACTAAAAGTTGTTTAGAATGTTACAAATTCATCAAGTTAAATTATTAGATTAATTTATACTAGAGTAAGTAGTATATTATACAAACAGAAAAAAAATACTAGTAGTTAAATTAGCTTATAATTTATTCTCAAGTTAACTAACAATATATTTAGAGACAAACCAATTATCGTCATGTATATATCGGGGTGGCAATTGGACAGGTTGGGTCTAACTTTGAACGAGCTAAAACAGGTCAATATAACAAACAGGTTAAGATCCAACCTAAAAACATTTGCTTGGGTCAAGTAACAAGTCACAAACATAGTAGGTTTATTAGGGTTACATCAATTTAATCTATTTTGACCCAAGATTTAGCGTGTTTATAATTTGGATTCACCCTAATATGACTCGTATCTATTTTATTAATAACCCAACTCATTCATACCTAGTCAGGTTGGACGGGTTGGGCATGTATTTGCCATTCTTATGTATTTGTAAGGATGATCTGGTGTCCCTTTTTCAATTCTCTCTCTATCTTCTCTTGTAACTCTTGAATCTTTTAAATCACGTGAGCAAATTGAAAATGTTACGAGAAAATATTAAATCAAAATATAAAATTTTTTAAATTATCAAAAATTTTAACGACAATTTAAAAAATTGAGCAATATACGAGCAATCATGAATGAAATATTGTCTGAAAGGATAATTTCTCAAGAGATATATTTGTACAGACTTTTAAAAACTAAGCACAAAATCTAAATGACCACTTAAATAAGGGTTATTTGCATAAATAAACCGAATACATGTAGTTGAAAGCCCAGTGTGAGAATATTAGTGCTCCCTATTGAAAAAAATAGCGATAATTTGATGCTTAATTATCAAATATAGTGATAATTTGAATTATTATTAAACATATCGAGACTTTTTGAATTCCGCTCTACCTCAATAATATAACAATTTGCTATGTATCACTGATCTAACAATAAATATATCGTTGATATGGAGCGAATGTCCGAAAAATTGTTATATCGCTGATACCAACTAGAATTCAAAAACTATTACTATATTTGATAATTAAAAAAATATTTTAAACTCTTGCTATGTTTCAAAAATTTAGGGTAAAAAATATTTTTTTTGATAACCGTGGTGTTCAAGCCAACTTGCACGCACCTCGATTAATTTCACGAGATACCCGCCACCTTCCACCAGCAACAGGTACCAGGTAACTCTGTCCATCAAGATTAGAGAATTTTAGCTAAAAATATTATATTATATTATATTATATTATATTATATGTTACTAAATTGTATTATATTTTATTTTTTTAATTACAAATTCTTATAATATTAGAAAAGTACCATTAAGACCTTATATTAAACTACGCATTATATAATAAAGGGCGGCTTCATCATTTTATGGCGAGATTGACTCAACATCACGATAAGAAGATTTGCTAATATATCTTTAGTACAAAATAATTAAGCAAGACCACCGATCTACAAAGATTTTCGTGGAGTGATAAGTATTTTTTTTCTCTTAATAAGAAGTTTTAGGTTCGAGTTTTGATGAATACGGAGTCATTTTTATTAGGAATCACTTTACACCTCAATACGAGATTTTACAACATGAATCTAAATTTCATTGATCTAATACAGTTATCAAACACTAAATGAAAAAATAATTTAAAAAAAATTGTTATAAATTCAAGATTTTAATTTTCAATCATATTCTACATGTAAAATATTCAACCTATGACCAAGATATTGATGAAAAATTTGGTGCTCATGTGGTCCATATCCATTAATTATGTCTTTTATCTGTCCATTTAATTCATGGGGCATGTCCATTGAATTGAGAAATTTACCAGCAATCGTCAGAAGCGAATTCAAAATTTAAAAATTACGTACTTAAAATTTTTAACCATTTGAATTTTTGATTCTAAAATTGATAATCTTTTATATATTAAATAAACTTTTTTTGAAAAAAAAATATAAAGTTTATACTAAAATTATTAAGTTTGATCGAATCTGTATTGAAAGTTTACCTCCATCCTTGACTGCAATATAAAGAATGTACACTATTAATGTATTTTATTAAGCAATTTACTTTATTTTTCAGGTTATTAATTAACTTCTTTAAAAACAATTACTCATAATTATTTTTATTAGGTGACATAATAATATATAAAAAAATAAATTTATTCTAGAATTGAAATAATTAAGATTGAATTGTAAGTTAATTGGATTAAAGTTGATGGCGTTAGATCCAAAAAAATTATAGACCATTCATTTTTCATAAAATAAACATAACAAAGTGAACAAAGTTACTTAGGAATCAAGGTACTATCTATTATTTATTGATTTATTTATTTATTTTATTTATATTAAATATGAGCGAATTAAATATTTCATCTATTTTTATCTGATTTATTTTTGATCCATTCATATCTGATTCGATCCGCCCGTTTTCCGAACCTTACTCTTGTAGATCACAATATATATTCCATTAAAGATTAAAATTATCATCTTCCCACATCCATTAGATGAATTTAAACTTGTTTTAATCTCAACTTTGGTAGTCATGTGTGATTTATAATTAAATATTTAAACAATTTTTAGTGTGAAGAAGATTATAATAGAAGTTCTTTTCTTTTTCTTTTTCGCACTTATTGAATTTAGGAGGGTTGATGCTAAATTTTTCAAAATGTTACTTATTTATTCTCGATTCGATAGGTATTATACATTCTCGAGTAATAAATTGACATACAATAACATGAAAATAATTTTGTATGCTTGTATTACCACCTCATAGCTAGCTATCACCAAAGGATGCGACGCAGTGGATGGAGTTGCTACTCTCTTTAAATTTGAGGTCTCAATTTCGAGTATGAAAAAATCCTTCATAGGGACTAAGGAGCGCTTCCCTCGAACAGATCTTACGCGGTGCGAATCCGAATTAATTAGACACTAATGAAATGAAAACATAACTCTTTTAATGCGGATATTGAATATCGAATAAAAAATAAAATACATAGCTAGCTAATAATTACATCTTGAGTGCACAACTATATTAGGTGCTTGTCAAACTTAAATCATCCTAAGGGAGAGTTATATTAAGACTTTTCCTCTTTTGACTTATATTATAACTAAATGATCTTCTAGAGTTTGAATTAGTCAAAAGGGACACCGGAGAGAAATGATTTTCGAGTTTTTTATAAATTCTTCTTAGTTTTATGCTTTTTTTATAAGAGATCTTCATTTTTACACGTAAGATCATATCATCATTTTTATACATAAGAGATCTAAACAAGTCGTTTTCTTCTATTCAAATTGTAAAATGCCAATAGATCTCATTTACTCTGCAAAACCCAAAAAAGGGTTGTGGTGGAATAATAATTACTCCTTCCGATAATAATTACTCCTTCCTCCTTAATTAAATATTTCGACTTCAAGATCTAGGTATGGAATCACTTTTTATTAGGAAGCGCTTTATTCTCAATATAGGACTTTCTGGTACGAATCAGAATTTAACGTTGAATTCAAGCCCGAAATATGATGTCACCTTTTGTTAGAGAGAGCATTTTACCTCTCAATGTCAATTTTTTTGGTGCGAATCTAAATTTAATCCGATTCGAATGCGAATATCAAACACCGAGGAGAAGATAGAAGGAAAAAAAAGGGGAGTCAAAGGGCACTAACTCCATTGAGAAGTGGGACAATACCCATAAGTAACCAGTCAAAAATATCAACTTTTTAATACCAATTCCTTTAGGTAATCTTCAACTCCATCCACACATACCAAGTCATGTTTTTCATGTCTTTGTGGCCAAATAGAAGCAGCCAATTCCTTCACACCAAAAAATAAAAAATAAAAAATTCCAAGTTTGAACTTTTATCAAGGCTCCATTTTGTCCTATAAATAGAACAAGAAACTATAAGGAACAAAATCATAGAGTTGTACAATTGTCTCATACAAAATGGCTAGTCCTAAAACTAACATTTTGTTCTGTTGTATTATCTTTTGTCTTACCCTTTCTTCTGTCATGGCACACCCTCCATCTAAAGGAGTCAAAGGTGCATATTATCCTTCATGGGCATTTTCAACTTTCCCACCATCATTCATAGACACATTTTTGTTCACTCACATCTACTATGCATTTCTTGTCCCAAACAACACCACATTTAAATTCGATATCGACGACGAAACCTCCACCCTCCTCTTTAACTTCACCTCCACCCTCCGGTCCAAAAGACCGTCAGTGAAGACGCTCTTTTCGGTTGGGGGAGGAGGTGAAGGACCGGCTAGGTTCTCGCGCATGGCGTCTACACCTGCCTCTCGTTTGACTTTTATAAAATCTAGCATAGAGGTAGCCAGGAAATACGGGTTTGATGGATTTGATCTTGACTGGGAATTCCCTCAGAACAATAAGGACATGGATAACTTGGCTATTTTACTTGACCAATGGAGGGTTGAGGTCCAAAAGGAATCTTGGGCCACAAAAAGACCACAACTTTTGATCACAGCAGCTGTCTACTTCTCTGTTGACTTCTTCCTATGGGGTGAATTCAGATCATACCCTGTACCTTCAATCAACAAGAACTTGGATTGGATCAACTTAATGTTCTACGATTATCGCGGATCGTGGGACACATCTGCCACGGGTGCACAAGCAGCATTATTCGACTCGAAAAGTAACATTAGTACAAGTTATGGACTAAGTACTTGGATCAAAGCAGGGGCCTTGAGAAGCAAGTTGATTATGGGATTGCCACTTTATGGAAGGACATGGAAATTGAAGGATCCTAATGTAGATGGAATTGGTGCACCAGCAGTTGGTGTTGGCCCTGGTGATGAAGGGACATTAACTTATAGGGAAATAGAGGAATTCAATAAGGAGAATAATGCTAAGGTTGTATATGATTCTGCCACTGTTTCTGCTTACTCTGTGGCTGGAACTTCTTGGATTGGCTATGATGACACTAGGTCTGTTGCTATGAAGTTAGGCTATGCTCAATCACAGAGACTGAGGGGGTACTTCTTTTGGGCTGTTGCTGGTGACCATGATTGGAAAATCTCCAGAACAGGTAACTTTCTTACACTTGTTTTATGAAAAAAGGATTCGACTCGTATTCACTGACAGTGTCAAGATTTACTTACACTGTGTATAGTGCATTTTAACTTGGTACAGCATGTTACTTAGGGTCATTTGCAACCTCTGTTGCCCTATCGAGCATAAATTAATTTTGCCTATGAGGCAAAAGTTCGGGTCTTTTCAATAAGTCAGAGACGGTGAACCTGCTCAAACCTCATAGGCAAAAGTTGTATGTGTTGCACAAATGTTCACAAGTCAATACAACCAAAACTTCTGCCAAATAGGCTACGCATTATACTATCTTGACTGTCTATAACGTCTTGAAAAGTCACTATCTTCCGACTCGTAGGAAAGAATAACTTATGTACATACTACAACTAGAACTTATGCCCAATAAGCAACACAGGTCAATTTTTATAGATTTTGTTTAGCTGGTACAAAAGTTCAAGACCACCCCCTTAGGGTGTCCTATTTCTGCATTTTTTTTTCTGTTATATACTCTATTTTCGAGGTTACCATATCAGACTTGCTAAGAATAGTGTCCTCGTAGGTAAACTAACTATGAGTAACCAACCGTCTATAAAGAGTGAGATCAATAACGTGAAAACAAGACACCTTACATGTTTCAACATGTTAAAATACATAATAGTATTTACATTGTCGGTGTGTAAAAGTTAAACCGTGCTACTAAAATTGTTCCTATATCACAATTGATTAAATTTCTTTTTCCCATTATGCAGCTAAACAGTCATGGATTATTTCTTAAGAGATGAAGGGAAAAAAAAGGGATTTTTCCTTTGCCAACTGCACCAGCTACTGGGGACTTATATATATTTTGTGATTCTTAATTTTTCTTGGAACTGAATTTGTATGTGAAAGTGTATTGAAGTTGATTCGTTCATCTTCTTTTTAGTTATTATGCACTATATATATATATATATATATGTTGTACCATTTAGTTATATGTATCTTCAGCTAATAAAGCTTATTATAAGTGTAAGAGAGTACAAACTTTTAACTTAGAACTTCTTGAATGATCAGATATAAATTATAATTCTCAGTACTAATTCGAATGTGAAAGTGTAAATAGAAATGAAGAAAGTATATCGAATAAACTAAATCAAACGATCCAGTGATCGATAAGAATTTCCCTCTTGCATACCAGCCTTGCACACACGGATGCGCCTCATATTCCATCATCCCATGTCATAGAAGCTGAAATCATTATGCACAATCGTTAATTGATTTAAGTTATGTACACTGACATACTCAGTTTACCTTACAAGTACCTTTGATTGTGTAAATTAAACCGTTAGTGCATAGAACTTAAACTCTACAAAATCTAAAAATGGAAGAAGTTTAGGAATTTTTACCTGTTCTAGAAAGAGTCCAGTTGCTGTCAAAACCAAGTGCCCAAAAAAAGTAACCACCAAGACCCTGAGCCTTAGCATACTTAATCTTTGCTGTGATGGAATTAGTATCATCATATCCAATCCAATTTGTTCCAGCATATGAATATGTTGAAACTGTTTCATTGTTGTATACGATAGTAGCATTGTTTTCTGCATTAAATGTTACTATTTCATCATATGATATCTCTCCTTGAGTTCCAGGGCCAACTCCTACTGCAGGAGCACCGACTCGGTGATCATTTGGATCCTTCAATTCCCATGTATTGCCATATAAGGGAATCCCCATGACTAGCTTTGTTGGATGAACCCCATTTTGTTTCCAGGATGAAATTCCGTAGCTCGTGCTAATATTGCTAGACTTATCGTATATCAATGCTGGAGCACCAGTTGCTGAAGTGTCCCAAGAACCTTGGTAGTTATAACACATAGGGCTCAGGAAATCAGCATAGTTGCTTAGAGCTTCTCCGGGATAAAATGTACCCGATAAGAGAGAGTTTGGAGAGAAGTAAACAGCAGCAGAGAGGATGAGTGGAGGTTTGGAGGAAGTTAGTGACTCTGTGTTGATGGCGAGGCGCCATTCTTTGAAGAGCAATGCTAGATTGAGCATGTTTTCTGGTTCAATAGGGAATTCCCAATCAAGATCAAGGCCATCAAAGCCGTGATTTCTGGCTACATCGATAGTTGATTTGATGAATGCAGCGCGATTATCTTGGCAACTTGTCATACTAGGGAGTATTGGAGAACCTGTATCTCCTCCTATCGATAGCATGGCCTTTGTTGCAGGGCTATGGGAATGGATGGTTGATGTGAAGTTAATCATTGATTGCTCGTCAGCTTGGCTTACGAGCAATTGGAATGATGTGTTATCAGGCACAGCAAACGCGTAGAAAATATGGGTGAAATATGCAGTAGGGATGCTTGATGAAGGGACTTTATTGGCTAGCCAGGAAGGCCAGTATGCACCTTTGATGCCAGAAGGCATAGGCGTAGGTCCAGGAGCAGGAACAGGCGTTGCGGGATATGGTAGTGAGGCAGGGACTGGAGGCATAGATAGTGGAATAGGAGCTGGAGCTGGAGGCATCATTGGTGGACTAGAGACAGGAACCGAAGGCTCGGATGGTGAAGGTGGACTAGAGTAGGGAAGGGGAGGCGCGGATGGTGAAATAGAGGGAGGTATTGAAGGCATGTAGGGTGGACTAATGGCTGGAAATGGAGGCATGGATGGTATAGGGAAGATTGGACCAAAAGGAGGGGATGACGGACTAGTGCTTGGAAATGGAGGCATTGATGGTATAGGCAAACCAGGAACTAGAGGCGAGGAATGTGAACTAGGTGAGCCTGGAAATGCAGGCACAGATGGTGTAGGTAAGCCTGGAACTAGAGGGGGGGATGATGGACTAATGCTTGGAAATGGAGGCATTGATGGTATAGGCAATCCCGGAATTAGAGGGGAGGATGGTGAACTAGGCGAGCCTGGAAATACAGGCACAGATGGTATAGGTAACCCTGGAACTAGAGGCAGGGACGATGGACTAGTGCTTGGAAACGGAGGAATTGATGGTATAGGAAAGCCCGGAATTAGAGGTGAGGATGGTGAACTAGGCGAGCCTGGAAATGCAGGCACAGATGGTATAGGTAACCCTGGAACTAGAGGCGGGGACGATGGACTAGCACTTGAAAACGGAGGAATTGATGGTATAGGAAAGCCCGGAATTAGAGGTGAGGATGGTGAACTAGGCGAGCCTGGAAATGCAGGCACAGATGGTATAGGCAACCCTGGAACTAGAGGCGGGGACGATGGACTAGTGCTTGGAAATGGAGGAATTGATGGTATAGGAAAGCCCGGAATTAGAGGCAAGGAAGGTGAACTAGGCGAGCCTGGAAATGCAGGCACAGATGGTATAGGTAATCCTGGAACTAGAGGCGGGGACGATGGACGAGCACTTGGAAATGGAGGAATTGATGGTATAGGAAATCCCGGAATTAGAGGCAAGGACGGTGAACTAGGCGAGCCTGAAAATGCAGGCACAGATGGTATAGGTAACCCTGGAACTAGAGGCGGGGACGGTGGACTAGCACTTGGAAATGGAGGCATTGATGGTATAGGGAACGCGGGCACAGAAGGCAGCTTAGATGGTGCAAAGCGCGCCGGAGTTAGAGGCCTGAGTAAGGGTGGCATTGGACCAGACAAGGGTGAAGGAGACACAGAAACAGGAGCTGAAACATAACGAGATGCAGAACACACGTGAAAATTAGCACCACCAAAAACAACAACAACAACAACAACCAAAAAGGTTGTCAAGATTTCTAGTGCAACCATATTTTGTTTTTGTCACTCTTTCTTAACCAACAATAACATGAAATGTGTTTGTTTATACACTACATATATACTAAAACAAGATGGGAATTAATGTTTTTTTCTTGAATGTAACTACATTGTTTGTTTGTCATGTTTTCTTGAAACCTCTGATTTTATCGACATATCTATGTGTCAAACAGACAAATTTTTATTTCTAAATTTGATTTTGGATCTTCCTAAGGCCTGCTTTATCATGGTCAGTATAGTAACTTTCTCCAATATTGAGAAAACAAAACATTGGTGTACAATGTATAGAAAAACATTGTTGGACCAACAATGTGGTTTTATTATATGCAAGAAGGAAGATAATTGAATCGCCAAAATGTGAACGTTGTGATGGTGGTGTGGATCAGGACCTTTCATGTAGTATCGAGTCATTACTAAAAACAATGCAAAAATCGAGGGAGGAAAATTGACGGACTGAATCAGTCAAAAGAATCGAGGGAAAATCAATCAACTCCATTGCTTTATCTAAAAATAAATAAAAATTATTTTTAAAGAAAATCACTGACAGGGTTGGATTTACTTCGGGCAAAAATGCGCGAAAACTATAAAAAGAAAATTTTTAAAGAAACCCGACGCAGTCCGTTGATATTTTTCTTTTACGAATACTGAGGGACTGCATCAATTTTTTATTTTATTTTTACGAAAATTAACGGGCATCCGTCGATTTTTAAAGCATAAAATTACAACTGAAAAGTATAAATAAAAATATTAAAAAATATATAAATTAGTACTTTGTTTAAATGGAACATGAAAAATGGAGTTGGAGAGTTAAAATGGAACAAAGCTGAGTCGGGGTGCCAAAATAAAAAATAGAGTCAAATTTAAGAGGTTATGTATGTGTTTGACCTTCTAGAAATAATTAGAAAAAGTGAATATCGGGATATTCTAGCAAGATGAGACTTACCTCTGGCCTTTACTATAGAAATATAGAGCAACAAGCAAGGATCTAAAAACTAGCCAAACAAATGGGATATAAAGAATTAGAAGTGAAAATAAATATTATTTTTGAAAATTGAATCTGAAAATTATAAGTTTTTATACTCTTAGAAAAAAGTTATATTTATTCTTCGTTATGGTTTCTTTGATATATTAGATATTGAAAATGTGTAGGTGCAAAGTGTTACATTAGTCACTATATATATATATATTTTTTTTAAAAAGAAATATAAAAGAAATCTCATTAAATAGTATTAATATCCATATAATTAAAGGGATAAAACCATATTAAATAGTAATCTAGGTAATTAGATTCAAAAGAAATCATTAAATAGTAAGTAAATCATTTTTACTCTATATAAGAAAAACATGGTGCTTCATTATTTTCATTATCAAAAATACCTTTTCTAAGAGATACAAAAAAAAAGAATGGAAAATTCCTTGCCTTTGTTTAAAGTTTTGTTTGTTCTGGTGTTGTTTTTCATGGGCAATGCAGGTATCTATCTTTTTACTTTTTGACTTACGGTTTGAATTTCAATGAATAATTGGGGTCACCCCGCTAGCTAGCTATCCTTCTTAATTATCAGGCTTTTGTTTGCTGTAAGAATCGAATTCGTAATGTTTTTCTAACTCACACAACATCACATGAGATCTCTCCGCTCTTTAGTTAGAGATCTCAGATTCTAGTTTTGAAATGGAGATTTCTGGTAGTTAGAGAGTATTTCCTTTCTTAAATGAGTTTTTTTTTTTTGCATAATGCAAATATAAATTAGTCAAATCGGTAAATTCTGAACACCAGATGGTTAAACCGGAAAACCCCTTAGCATCACGATATATGGTTTGATACATGAGATCTATCCGTTCTTTAATTAGAGATCTCATATTTTAGTTCTAAAATAGAGATTTCTGGTAGTTAAAGAGTGTTTTCTCTTTAAATGAGCCTTTTATTACACAACACGAATATAAAGTAGTTAGATCAGTAAATTCTGAATACAAGATTGTAAAACCGGAAAACCTTTAGCATCACGATATATGGTGTGATGCATGAGATCTATCCGCCCTTTAATTAGAGATCTCAGATTTTGATTCTGGAATGGAGATTTCTGGTAGTTAGAAAGTATTTTCTTCTTAAATAACTTTTTAATTGCGCGACGCAAATATAAATTAGTCAAATCAATAAATTCTGAACACCAGATGGTTAAACCAGAAAACCCCTTAACATCACAGAATATGGTGTGTGATGCATGAATTCTCTCCGCTCTTTAATTAGAGATCTCAAATTCTACTTCTAAAATAGAGATTTATGGTAGCTAGACAGTGTTTTCTTCTTAAATGAGCTTTTTAGTGCACGACGCGAATATAAATTAGTCCAGTCAGTAAATTCCGAAATACCAAATGGCTAAACCGGAAAAACCCTTATGAACCATCTATATATATGTATCAATTCCACTCTATTTAAATGTTTCTTTTCATATTACGGCCTTATTTACTTAACCGTCAGCTTACTGCATCTCTCTTTTATTGATTTCATTTAATTATTATATTCTATTTATTTATTTATTTTAACTTTTTTTGGGTATGACAGAGGCAGGGGTTTGTGCTTTTGATAGCCAGACATACAAGGGGCCATGTGTAAATAAGCATGAACCTGCAGAACAGTGTACAGCTGCTTGCAAAACTGAGGGTTTTGTATTTGGAGAGTGTACTGATCAAGACACATGCTTATGCCTAAAGCCATGTCCTCCCAATACTTATCAACACCCATAAAATCAATAGTTAATAGTACTTTGTCTATGTTTCAACCTCATTTTTGTTATGTAATCGTGATGTACGGATCAATTTTTTCGCGCATTTTGACTAATTTGAGTAACTTTGATTATACATCGTTCTTATCTTTTATGTTTTATGATAATTTTGTTTCGAAGAAACAAAAGGGATAAAATTGTGGTGTCTGATTCATTTTCTGCGTATCTTTGACTAATTTTAGCAACTAAAAAAATAAGTGTGTGCGTGATGCGACTACATATGAAGCCCCTCTCCTTTGAGTACAACTGATAGTGACAGCTCAAATATAGATTGTTAGAATTAAGTGTTTACCATCATGCTAAAAGCCATAACTAATAGCAAAAGCACAACTTTATTTCTTAATTATGACTTCGATCCAGACCACCTCAGCCCCCTTATGAGCGTCGTCATTGGCAGGATGTTGGCATTACCCAACAATCCCCCTTCCAACACCTGTCTCATGCAGCATGTTGCTCTTCGAAATCAAACTCATGGTCTTGGGTCTGACAACACTTATTAGGATTAAGCGTTTATCATCGTGCCAAAAATTACTCAACATAGATAATAAATTGATTGCTCATAGATTTAAGGAGCTTGCTCCAATATCTGACTTCCTCTGTGTAGGAGTTTAGGAAAACTACAACAATAATCTACCCAATATGATCGCAGAAATACAATCTTAGGGAGAGTCGATGTACGCAGACTACCCCCTATCTCTATGGGGGAGGGAGGAGGGGGGCTTCAAGGAAGGCTATGTTGAATAATACACATAAAAAGGGACAAACAATATAACACATGTTAGTGGAGGTTACCAATAGCATCCTTCAGACTCTTTTTTGATAACCATGATAACCAACAAATCCACATGACACATGATTTGAAACTCGATGAATAATAAGCTCATGCCTCTACTTCTTCACTTATTTATCAGGCTTTTCTGTGCGGTTTATTCGAACTCCTGACATGTGCTAACCCACACATCACCCCTACGCTCTTATCACTAGACCAAAGCCCTGGAGGCCATGGAATTAGAATACTATGAAGACTAATTTTGAGGAATTGTGCATGAGAGAAGGTTACTGAACCATATCTCAACTCAATCTCATCACTAGGACAAAGCTATAGGAAACAAGGGTTAACATAGTATAAGAAATTCCCATGACACACGATCCAAAACTCGATGGATGATGAGCTCATCCCTCTACCTTTCGCGCAGAAACAAAGAGTAACAGATAAACCACATTTAGTTTCACTTCAAGATGCTGTTTTTTTTAAACTCCATTCACAGGCATGACTACTACCATAAAGGGATCAAATCCATATCACTATGTAACTTTGTGAAATTTCAAAATGACAGAATTAAGTATATACTAAAAACAAAGCTGTAGCATACATTTCAGTTGTACCTTAAAAGGAGAAAACAAAAAGAAAGACAGAAAGTTCCTGCAAAGCATTTATCAGGAAAAACTTGGTATACCCCCCTTGACACAATTGTGTCAAACCCTCCCCAGGCAGTTCTGTAGCAGAAAGAAAACCAGCTTTCATGAATCGTGCAACCAAATATCTTGTGCACACTTGAAATTCTTTTCGTTAGCATTTACGAAGAACTCACATCACGCAGAGATCAGCTTTGATTTTCTTTCATCCACTCTACAAAATTGTCCAAAATCACAGGCCATGCTTGGTCGGTATCATAGTTTTCAAGGCCTGGAAAGCTAATCTGCGAAAAAAAGTAATGCCAAAATAATGACCAGCTATTAGATTCATGACAAAATCTGAAAAATTACACTTGAGAAGCCAATTAATTGGTGTTTCCCAAGGCACAAATAAAATGTAGCGAAGCCAAGAATTTAAGAGGTTCAATAAAATGTAAGAATATTGCAGCTAAGATATAAACCCATGTCAAGGGGATTCAATAGTTTATATATATACAGAAAAATTATTATTTCTAGCCTTCCTCCACAATGCAATTTTCCGGCTAAGGGATTCAATTGAACCCCCTTCACCAAAAGGTATTGCTAGTGGTGCTCCCGTATGCATCTGATCATAGTGAAAAAAAATAGTTGATAGAAACAAAAGAAGCAGGATCCACAAAAGTAAAGTGAAATCTTTATTTCTGCTAAATTAGCATTCGCATAATACTCAGTAGACGAGAAGTGGGCAATATAGAATAAAATTATTTGTATGGTCCTCGATGTTTGGCTTAAGTTGGAATTTGGCCCCATTCGTCTAATCATATCACCCTGAATTACATAGTTTGAGATTGGTGTTTATATAGTGCCTTAGGTCATTGGCAGCTAAATCAAAAATGTAAACTACAATTTGATGAAGCACAAGTGTAAAACTAGACCAAGAATGTCATAATGAACACTGACAAAAAGGAAAGGAGAATCCGACAAAAATGAAAATAGGAAAAGAGAGGAGATATGGAACATCTTTTAAGTTGGTGTCGGCTATATGAGCTCTCACTAACCATATTTCCTCATTTTAAATTCATCTAGAAGGAACTATAGAACAAAAATAGTTTACCTCTTGGCAAAATCGAAGAAAATTTGTCCACTGATCCATGTTGATCACCTTATAATCAGCCTGATTCTAGTATGAAGGAAAATTAAGAATCAGTGCTGTCAAATAAAATAAGAAATGAAACAAAAGACTAACATCATTGTTATAACTTAATTTTCCTAACAGTATAAAAGCCTAAACACTAGGGTCCTTTCAGACAATTATATGAAGAGTTAAGCCTCTGAACCTAGGCAAATATAATTATCATAAACTATACATATGTGATATCAAAAGATATTCAGAACATGTAAGTGAGTACCTACCTTGAGAAACTCACTAAATGAGTCAACCTGAGCCCGGAATTGGGACCCCAGAACAAGATCAATCAGTAGACAAATGCTCTCGATGTCCACACATTTCTGCTTATCTTCTGAGAAAGACAAACCAGGCACGTGTTAGTAAATGGATTAGTTTAATCAAGATTAATGTGACACAAATATCGAATAAAATATGAAACCAACTAGGCTACATATTTATCTCTCAAAGAGAAGTTTACCGGTAAGGCAGTAACGAAAAGCGTAGCAATAAAAATCTTCAAAATTTTCCGGCATCATGACCTGAATATGTAAATGATCCAAGTTCAGCTACATAACCATTTAGAATCTTGCAATTATCCCACATACGTTACCAAGGAGAGCTGACAACAACATACCTCTGATTCCAATTTTGGCAGGGCTTTTTTCAATTTGTTAATAGTATCAACCTGGAGATCTTTTAAGCCTTTTCTCCATTCATCCTGACAATTGGAAAAGATAGTCCCGACACATAGAGGAACTAAATTAGTCACCAAGGAAAAATGCACTATATTAGTCCAAGAGCAAATGCCAAAGCCAAATCGAATGAGAATGTAATTGTATCAACAGAAAGAACAAGCAAAATACTGACAATCAAAAGGGATCAAACGCCAGACAATTCCAACAATATAGCATCCTTATGAATACCTCACAAAAAGAAAACACATTGAAATGGTTTATACTGGGGGTGTCAAATGGCAGGTTGGGCTGGATTTGGGAGGGACAATAACCCACCCAAAAGTTACTTGGGCTAAAAAGCGGGTCATAAACCCAAGCCGCCCAATTCTTATTGGGTTCTAATTTCATTATTTGTTCTTTTATAACTTTTTAAGTGCCTAATAACACTATTTTCTTCTTTATTAAAACTATATATAACACATCAAATAAAAACTATCTTTTTGAAAATATTTTGACAAGGTTTCTATGTGTCGATTTGGGCTACATATCAACTCAGCTTTTAGATGGCTTGAAATGGGTTGAACTAATAAATGGATGGGTATTGTGCTGGTCATGTTGTTATGTGCTAATTTTATAACCCCTAGTTTATACTCAAAAGGAAGCTGAACAAATAAATAGCAGTATCTTACCTGAGTAAAATATCCCTGCTTTTCAGCTTTCATTTTCCTGATCCATGTGAGCAGTAAGTTATATATATTACAGAAACGCAACATTTCCTCAAAAATAAATTATTGTTCATAGAGCCAAATATGGCAGAGCAAATGGCTTACCAAGCGAGCATCAAAATTCTGACATTTGTATGATCCACTCCAAGATCTGAGCACAGTGCCTCAATCCCCTCTGGACTGTGCAAACAAAAATAAACAGAAATTTAATGAAGATTCCAAAATCCTTTACTTTCAAATATTAATTAAAAGATAGTGATGACACAATCTACCTTTGATACCTTAATTGCATCAATTGTTAAAATCTTCATTCATAAACTTATCCCATTCAGTTCAATGCTAGGATTAAAGAATTAAAACTCTAAAGATTATACTGACATTTCAATAGAAGGAAAGACCTATATGACGAATAACTGTAATTTTACTGAAACCTTTTCTCTTTAAGCTGGGATTTAGTTGTTTTAATCAGCACCCACTTGTTAATAGTAATTCCAGCATTGTTTACAGCGTGTTATTAAATTTCGAGATACTCTAAAACTAAAAATTTATCAAATGTACTTTTACTATGTTAAAGAGAGAAATACTAGATAAGAGATAATTCCAATACTCAAAGGAACTTTAAAGTTTTACAGTCAGCTAATGCCTAGCTGACAGGACCAACAACTACTTGATCCAAGTAGACCATATTAATGTTGCTAATGAAGAACATCTATTTTAGGCAAGCTCGGTTTCACAAAATTACGAAGCAAAACAGGTGACTTGTTGATAACATCCTAAGACTGACATTTTTTCAGCTATTGCTTCCGTCAAAGCAGTTCTTTTAAGCATTAGTACTGATACCAATGACCTTTAGCATGGAAATAAATGGTATCGCAACTTGGTAAAACCCTTGTAAAATCCAAAGTATTAGACCACCAAACACTTTCCTTCTGGTAGAATTCCCCTCAGTGATATGATCCAATCAGAGCAACAAATACCAGTAAAGCACATAGTGAGTTTCATTATAGTTTTATGATAGTTTTAACCCATTCACATGAAACATATGGAGATTGACATTCTCAGGAACGCTATAACCCTCTGCCTAGCCACTTAATTATGGTGGCATTCGCTCAACTTTTGCAGTAGCAGAAGAGAAAAACAACTTCTGCAGCTACTGAAGATAGATGCACAGAAGGAAGACAATGCTAACCATGTAATTAAGACCCTGGAGATCATCCATCATATACCCACTGTTCGGCTAGGTATATCATGGATCAAAACAATCAGCATAGTTGCAACTTAGTTTGTTAAAGTAGAAAAGCTTGGGAAAATAACTTGTAGAGTTGCTATACGTATATATATAACCCTTAAATCACAAAGCTCGTGACAAGAAACATTCGAACAATACATTAGCAATTGAAAAAAGGAACTCACTCGATCATGCCTAGCAACTTATTGGCATACTTCTGAAAAAGATTATCAACAGACATCCCGAACTTCGTAATCTTACCTGAAGCTAAATAGAACAACAAATTTGTCAGGAAACTATAGCTGAAGGCAAAGTAAAATGTAACTGTAACACGTTGACCATACTAAGAAAGAACAGAAATAAAAATTAAAAGAAAATAACAAACATCCAGCTAGAGGAAATATATTTCATGGAAAGAGAAACCTTATTTAAGTTGAATCACCACATACCATGGTCTTCAACATTTTAACAAAATTTCAAAAAAAAGATGAGCAGAAGTTGAATCAGAACTTGCAAATTAAGATAGAAAACACTTTAACGCTTATCGTGAATGGAAGTTGAAATAAATTGAGACCAAACTTTATGGTTGGACATCTAGAAGTCATGTTTATGCATAACAAAAAGAATTTGAGACTACTGAAGCTGAAGCATGATAAATCAAACTTCAAATATAGAGTTAGAACAGGGGCGGAGCTAGAGAGAAAGCTACAGGTTCGGTGGAACCTAGTATCTTTGGCCAAAATCCAACAGTTGTGTTAAGAAATTCACTTAATACGTATAAATAATTTATCCAGAACCAGTAAGCTGCCTTTATTGGATTTCAGAACCCATAAACTCATAAGTTCTGGCTCCACCTCTAAGTTAGAACAATTATCAGAAAACAAAGTATAAACTAAAAGTATCCACAGTAAATAAATCAACTTTCCACGCCTTAGTGTAAAAAAGACAGTTTACTTATAGTTCATTAGCTTCTTATAGCAATCCCATGTGAAGACTAGAATCAGACTCGAGTGTCGTATCTAATGTTCTACAACTATATCCAGTCAAAAAAGTAATGCAACAATGGTATATTTGGATATCATTAACCTCAAGCAAGCTACAAAAACTTGAATAAAAGAGTATTGATCTGCATTGTGTCCTTGAACATTTTAATTTACCTAATTTCGAGATTTATTCAAACTAGGGATTAAGAAAAACAATGCAGGTTGAATCTTATGCTTCCTTTAGAAATTACAATCACAGTATACATGATGATGCACATGCTTTTCTAAGATTAGCAAAAAATTCCACCACTCCCTTGATATAGTTGAATTACTCAACTAAAACTCAAATTCCAAACTGGTTGTGCCCAGCTCTACAAATCCTCTATATCCATTCCGCTCCATTCGTGCCCATTTCATTCCATATCCATAATCACCCACTTGATTATAAATGCAAGATGAAAATATTTATTTAATCTATTTCTTGGGACCCCATCCCCAAACGGAAAAAACTATCCAGCACCCGTTAAGTGATATGCATTGTTATTAATCTTTCAGGACACGCATTTATCACTTAATCATGGTTAAGTGATATGCATTCTCAATTTAATTCTTGATCTGATGTACACACCTGGTGGGGTAAGTATTTACCTCCCCAAATACTCATTCAAAAATAAGAAACAAGACAACAATCCATCTTATTAAACAAATCTTGACATCTCAATTAAGTTTAATAGGATATATGAGTCCTCTATATCTATATCCCACTCAACTGGTCCAATATAGATAAACACCAGCTTGAATACTCAATTCATTCATTTTTTTGGACAAAAGTGGTGTCGGGCTTGAACTTGAGACCTCGTGGTTCTTTATCCACTTTATTGATAGCTAAGCCACACCCCTTGAGTGCAAAATTTTATTCTTTTTTACCCAAAATCCCCGAATACCCATTCAAGAATCAAGAAACAAGATAAACCCCAACTCATAAAACAAAATTTGAACTTCAAAAGACGCCCCAAAAAGAGCTTTCATCAGTAAGAAATAAACCCAAAAAAAAAAAAACCCACTCCCAATTAACAGTACCAACAACTAATCACATGGATAGGATATATATCAGAAAGGAAAATTTTGAAAAAAAAAAAAGAATTACCAGCGGTGACAGACTCCGAGCGTGAAGATTTGGCAGAAGTGGATTTGGGTGAGTCAGACTTCCTCTTTGATGCTCGAGGCATTTTGGTACGATTTGAAAGCTCAGTAAAGAGGGGTTTGAGGAGGTTTTTGACGTGCAGAGAATGTTCAATATATAAACGTATAGGGGTGGGGGTAGGGGGTGGAGATGGGGGGTGGGTTCAGGATGAAGGAAAGAGAAAGGCTCCACCCATAGTATGAACTATGAAGTGAGAAAAAAACAAATTTATCATCGGCATTAATTTAAATTCACGTCATCTAAGATTGATTAATAACGAAGCACCCTTTTATTACTAGGAGTTTCTTTATTGTCGTTACTCAACTCGAGATCGAGACTTTTATTGAAGTCTTTATAAATAATAGTGATTCTAGTTGCTACAAAATTATATGCATCGATTATTACATAGCAAATAATAGGAATTGAACAACCTCGAACATAAATATACAAGCTTCTGAATCTCCTTTCTTCGATCTATAATAGTAGTGTATATTACGTTCGGGGTCTTTAAGTCTCATATAGTACGAATTTTTCTAATTGATATAAATCTTGTTTTCCTTTGTTATTGATAAAGGAGATAGAAAATGCTAATTAAAAGGCATGAGTGCACTCATTCTCAAAAAGTTGCCAATGCATTTTGATAACTTACTTTTACATCAAATTATATTAAATTTTTAATAAATTTTTTATAGTTAATTCGGGCTAATTACGAGTCTAAAGTGTAATTTAAGTGTGAAGGCCGACATGAGGATAATTGAATTATTGGAATATGTGTACAATATTATAACACGGGATGGGATGTTGAGGGTGGGATGTTGAAGTTGAGGATGTCGGACCAAATTACAAAGGTAAAAAAAAAAAAACCAAGGAGCTAAGTATCAGGTTTTCTTGTCTCGAGTCTCGCAATGTGTGAACTAGCGATAGTAAATAAGAGAGAGGATTAGCGAAAAATCTCGTGAGAAAATAAGGACAAAATCAAGCTCGGGTTTCGCGTTGTTTGAACTGATGACAATAAATAAGAGGAAGGATTATTGAAAAAAACTCGTGAGAAAATAAGGACAAACCTCCAAGTTATTATTCATCGGAACTCACAATGCAAACAAGGGGCAAAGATTCACTTGAAGCCTAGTAGCAAATTGTTTGAGTGAAAATCCAACGTGTGATACGACATATCGCAAACTACCTTTATAATTTAAAATATACAATCGTAAATAAAAAATGTAAAAATATTCTAAAGAAATTTTGAATTTTAGAAATTCATAAGGTAAATGAAAGTTTTTATATATTTTCTTTCATTAAATATAAGTATTAATATCTCAACTAGTTGAATTTTATATTTTACAAAAAAATCTAAGAGAACTTTCAAGAACTTCAAGTCTTAAAAAATAGGATTAGTCAAAGAGAGAACTTCATTATTCAATTTTTATATATTTTGATCTATTAAGGTAGTATAATATATTTATAGAGTAAAATTAAAATATAAAATAATACTTCATGAGCCCTAAATGGGTCCTGAAGTATGAACTATGAAATGTGGAAAAACAACTTTATTTTCCTCTTCTTTTTTTTTTTTTAAAGTTAAGTATTCGGTATTTGATCACCATGATTAATTCAAATTCACGTCATGCAAGATCGGTTAATAAGGAAGCACTCCTTCATTACTAGGAGTTTCTCTATCGTAGTTACTCAATTTGTGATCGAGACTTTTATTGATGTCTTTATAAATACTAGTAATTCTAACTGCTACAAAATTACAAGCATTAAGTATCGCATAGCAAATAATAGGAATTGAACTATCTCGAACGCAAATATACAAGCTTTTGAATCTCCTTTCTTCGGTCTATAATAGTAGTGTATATTATGCTCGAGGCATCTGAATCTCATGTTGTGCGAATGTTTCCAATTGATATAAATCTTGTTTTCCTTTGTTATTAATAGAGAAGATGGAAAATGCTAATCAAAAGACAGGAGAGCACTTATTCTCAAAAAGTTGTGAATGCATATTGATAACTTACTTTTACATCAAATTATATTAAATTTCTAAGAAATCTATAATTTTTGTTAGTTAATTTGGGCTAATTACGAGTTTTCAAGTGTAATTTAATTAGTTTCAACATGTGTGAAGACCGGCATGAGAATAATTGAATTATAACATGGGGTTGGATGTTGAGATTAAGGATGTTGGACCAAATTACAAAGAAAAAAAAGAAGCAAGGAGATAAGTATAAGGTTTTCTTATTTCGGGTCTCGCGCTGTGTGAACTAACAATAATAAGTAAGAGAGAGGATTAGCGAAAAACCTCGTGAGAAAATAAGGACAAATTTCCAAGCTCGGATTTCGCATTGTGTGAATTGATGATAATTAATAAGAGGGAAGGATTAGTGAAAACCGCATGAGAAAATAAGGACAAAACCACAAGCTTGGGTTTCGCGTCGTGTGAACTGACAATAAATAAGATGGAAGAATTAGTGAAAAACCTCGTGAGAAAATAAGGACAAACCTCCAAACTCTTGTTCATCGGGACTCACGACGCAAACAAGGGGCAGAGATCCACTTGAAGCCTAGTAGTAAATTGTATGAGTGGAAATACAGCGGGCGATACAAGATATCGCAAACTATACTTATAATTTAAAATATACATTCGTGAATAAAAAATTTAAACATATTCTAAATAAATTTTGAATTTTAGAAATCCATAAGGTAAGTCGTTGATGAAAGTTTTTATGTATTTTCTTTTATTAAATACAAATATTAACATCTCAACTAGTTGAATTTTATATTTTACAAGAAAATTTAAGAGAAATTTCAAGAACTTCAAGTCTTAAAAAAGAGGATTAGTCAAAGAGACAACTTCAATACTCAATTTTTATATATTTTGGTCTATTAAGGTAGTAAAATACTAAAATATATTTATTGAGTAGAATTGAAATTTAAAATAATACTTCATGAGCCTTAAATGAGTTTTGAAATGAATTTTAGGATCGAGAAGGAGTTGAGGATGTTGAATTAACTTACAAATAGAAAAAAAAAACCAAGGAAATAAATATCAGGATTTTTTTGTCTCGGATTTCACGTTATGTAAACTAACGACAATAAATAAGGTGAAGGGTCAGTGAAAAACCTCACAAAAAAATAAGAACAAAACCCCAAGCTCTTGCTCATCAGGACTCACGAGACCAAAAAAAAGGGGTCTAGATCCACTTGAAGCCTGAGTAAAAGTGCAGCAAGCGATATGAGATATCACGAGCTACACTTATAACTTTTAAAATTTACAATTATGCAAAGAGAAACTTAAAAATATTCTGGATAGATTTGGATTCTAAAGATAAGAAGGAGCTCTACTACCATACACACTATAAGATAAGTCGTTGATAAAGGTTTTTGTATATTTCCTTTAATTAAATACAAATATTAACATCTTAATTACTCAAATTTTTTATTTTGCAACAAAATCTCAAGATTTTAAGTCTTAGAAAATAAGGTTAGACAAAGAGATAACTTCATTACTCAATTTTTATGTATTTTGTTCTATCAAGATAGTAAAATATATTTATAGAGTAAAATTCAAATTTAAAATAATACTTCGTGAGCCTTAAATGGGTCTTGAAATGAATTTTATGATTGAGAAAGAGTTGAGGATGCTGAATTAAATTACAACGGGAAAAAAATGAACCAAGGAGATAAATATCAGTTTTTTTTTGTCTCGAATTTCTCATTGTGTGAACTAACGATAATAAATAAGGTGGAGGGTTAGCGAGAAACCTCACGAAAATATAAGAACAAAACCCCAAGCTCTTGCTCATCAGGACTCACGAGGCAAAGAAAAGGGTTTAGATCCACTTGAAGCCTGAGTGAAAGTGCCGCAAGCGACATAAGATCTCACAAGCTACACTTATAACTTTTAAAATTTATAATTATGCAAAGAGAAACTTAAAAATATTTTGAATAGATTTGGATTCAAAATATAAGAAGGAGCTCGGCTACCATACATACTATAAGGTAAGTCATTGATAAAGATTTTGTATATTTCCTTTCATTAAATACAAATATTAATATCTTAATTATTCGAATTTTATATTTCACAAGAAAATCTCAATATTTCTAGTCTTACAGAATAGGATTAGACAAAGAGATAACTTCATTACTCAATTTTTACGTATTTTGTTCTATCAAGATAGTAAAATATATTTATAGAGCAAATTTGAAATTTAAAATAATACTTCGTGAGCCTTAAATGGGTCTTGAAATGAATTTTATGATTGAAAAGAAGTTGAGAATGTTGAATTAAATTACAAAGGGGAAAAAAAACCGAGGAGATAAATATCAGGTTTTTTTGTCTCGGATTTCACATTATGTGAACTAACGACAATAAATAAGGTGGAGGGTCAGTGAAAAACCTCATAAAAAAATAAGAACAAAACCCCAAGCTCTTGCTCATCAGGACTCACGAGACGAAAAAAAGGGGTCTAGATCCACTTGAAGCCTGAGTAAAAGTGCATCAAGTGACATGAGATATCACGAGCAACACTTATAACTTTTGAAATTTACAATTATGCAAAGAGTGTTATAAATATATTTTCTATTTATGGTGAATGTCTATTTCTTAGAAGGAAAGTTAGAGTTTGTAACTTTGGGACCAAGTTAGTTTTGCCCTATAAATAAAGGGGTTTCTCCATTCATTGTATATAACTCCTTTAACTCCTCAAGAGGATCCCATCAAGAGAAATAAGAACTTCTCTCTTCTTTCTTTCCCTATAATATTCTTGTTCTTTCTTTATTATTTTATAACACATTATCAGCACGAGTCTCTGCCTTGAGCACTCACTTTGAAAGATCTGAGGTAAGAAAAATCAAAGTTTTCTTCGAACGATGAAAGTTAGTATTTCTTGATATTTATGTATTTATTAATAACAATATCGATTTTGTATATGAACTTGAGGAACGATTTATTGATTCACTTGGCAATCCATGCCTCATAATTGTTCCAGAAGAACAATATTGTGAAAAATATATTTGTTCTAGAAGAACAATATTGTGAAAATATATTTGTTCCAGCAGAACAATATTGTGAAAATATGTAAGAGAAATCATCTATGTTATATGCATACCTCGATTTGCTCCCAAAGTAGCAATATCTTAAAAGAGGTTTTAAGCTATCATACCTTATGTGGTTAAGACATATTTAGATGATCATGTTCCATTCCTGAAGAATGAGAAATTGAAAACATTTGATAAATGTTACAAATATAGATCTAATACAGATCTAGTCCCTGAAGTGAATGTGACAATACTTAATAAAATCTTGAAATTTACTCCCGAAGTAGTAAATCTGAAATTTACTTCCAAAGCAAAGCATAAAAAATCCATATGGATACAATGGGTCTTGGAGAGACACCATTAAAAGTGAAAACAAAGCATCAAAAATCCATATGGATGCAATGGGTCTTGGAGACACCATTAAAAGTGAAAACAAAGCATCAAATCAAGATCGTGCTAAGGCTATGATATTATTGCGTCATCATCTTGACGAAATTCTTAAAATTGAATATCTCACGATTAAGGATCCACTTGTTTTGTGGAATAGCCTAAAAGAAAGGTATGACCACCTGAAGATGGTCATCCACCCAAAGGCACGATATGATTGGATCCATCAAGACTATAAGTCTGTTCATGAGTATAGCTCATCAACATTCAAAATTATTTCAAAGTTGAAACTATGTGGAGAAACTATTTTGATATGATTGAATATGTGGTAGTATACAAAATTAATTGAGAGCCCCGGAAGAGCTAATGTATTACTACCTGAAGGAATGAAATTGTTGTAGTAAGTCTCAAAAGGAAACTTATAAGTTTCAAGGACATTGAAAAAAAATTGAGACTATAAATTATGGGAAGATCTAATATCTTCATGCTACTACAATTGAAGCAGGTTATAAATATTTATGTAAAAGATTACCCGCCGGTTTTTTTATTTGTAGTACATAAATATGGTTATGATGATGAAATCACATACGAAAGTAAACTACAAGTTTACTGAAATAAGTTGGCATAACCGGTTGGCCATCCCGGTTCAAATGTGATGCAAAGTTAATTGAGAATTCACGTGGCTATATGTTGAAGAAATAAAAGATTCTTCAAGAATTCTCTTGTGTTGCTTGTTCTCGTGATAGAATGATCTTGATCAGCTAAGATTGAAATTATATTCCGTGAAATTTTGGAACTTATAAAAAGGTGAATATGGGCTCATTCACCTACCATGTGAACCGTTTGCTAATAGATGCATCTATAGAATGGTCACATGTGTTTTGATATCAACTTGCAATTGATTTTTGTAAGGTTGTTGCTCGAATTATTAAATTAAGAGCATAGTTCCAAATTATAAAATCATGTTGATAATGCTGATTCATATCTATGTTGGTTTAGCAAAAATTGTATGCCTCCAATTATAGCTAAATCATTGGTTATGAGAATAAAACTCCCAAATAAAATTTGGTATGAGATATGTTTATTTAACATATAGCAACACTTGAATGCATCAATCCAACAAGGTTCCCCTATCACAATTGGTTCAGGGTCCGGAACCAAATAATTCCATCTAAAAATTTGAATGTGCGATATATGATTCAATTGCCCCACCACAACGCACAAAGATGGGTCCCCAAATGAGCTTGGGGAGTAAATGTTAGTTTTTCTAACATTAGGGGGAGAAGTGATTAGCAACTGAAAATTGAGTGTGGGATGAATTATCCAGATCCTCGGGAAAAAGAAAAAATGAACTTAAAGTTCAATAGATAATTCACTTGCAAAATATTGCAAATCAATTTGCAGGATATATTTGCTAACTCTATTTTATAATTCAGTTGCAAATGCTCCAATGAAAAGTCCATGAAGGACAGAGTCTATGAGACGCCTGAAGCGTGATAGACCAAACGGTTCCAAATATAGAACTTCTTGAAGAAGGAGAGGAGCAAGTGATTAAGATGGTCATAATGATAAGGCAAGTGCTTTGAGAAAACACCACGACATAACACTTCATAAAACCTTGGCAAAGGTTCAGGTACTTGAAAATGACGAAAAATGAAGAGATCTCAATAAGTTATGTCGCATTGGAACTGATCGTCGACGATATTTTTGATACAATATAATGCGCAATATTGTAAAAGATTGTGAGGATCTGAATTCTACGTCTATTAAAGCATGTTGATGTAGAAATAATTATCAAGTGAAATGATGCGTATTGATAAGCATAAAGCTTATTGGACCTGTAGTCCAGACACTAGAAGATGTCACACATTTAAATACTAATTAATGTTATCACTTGACAAAATTTGTACGAAAATCATGAAGGATTCGAAATGCCTGAAGCATTTACAAGTTTCTTTAAACTTGTTCATAATTCTTATATGAGGAAATCCTTGGTCCTGAAGTACCATATCTTAGTGTGATTGATGCACTAACATATCTTGCTAATACTATAAGGCATAACATTCGGTTAATTTGTTAGCAAGTCCCGATCTTGTTGGTTATGTTGATGCTGGGTATTTATCTGACCCACACAAAGCTCGATCTCAAACTGGCTACGTGTTCATATGTGGAGGTACTGTCATATCTTGGAGATCTAGAAAGCAGTCTCTCGTAGCTACTTCATCAAATCATGCTGAGATAGTAGTTATTCATGAAGCAAGCCGAGAATGTATGTGGTTGAGGTCCATGATACATCTCATTAGAGAAAAATGTGGTTTGAACTGTGACAAAGTACCCACAATTTTGTATGAAGATAATGCTGCATGCATAGCACAACTAAAGGGAGGATTCATAAAAGGAGATAGAACGAAGCACATGTCGCCAAAGTTTTTCTACACACATGAGCTCCAAAAGAATGGTGATATCAATGTGCAACAGATTCGTTCAAGTGACAATGTGACTGATTTATTCACCAAATCTCTACCAACTGCAACTTTCAAGAAGATGGTGCACAAGATCGGAATGCAAAGATTCAAGGATGTTCTCATTAGAGGGAGTTAATACGCGTTGTACTCTTTTTCCCTTGCGAGGTTTTGTCCCACTGGGTTTTTCTTGTAAGGTTCTTAATGAGGCAACCAAAATGCGTATTATTAGATATGTGTACTCTTTTTTCTTCACTAGATTTTTTTCCACTGGGTTTTTTCTAGTAAGGTTTTAACGAGACACATTATCTATCAGATAGACATCCAAGGGGGAGTGTTATAAATATATTTTCTATTTATGGTGAATGTCTATTTCTTAGAAGGAAAGTTAGGGTTTGTAATTTTGGGACCAAGTTAGTTTTCCCCTATAAATAAAGGGATTTCTCCATTCATTATATATAACTCCTTTAACTCCTCAAGAGGATCCCATCAACAGAAATAAGAACTACTCTCTTTTCTCTTTCTCTATAATATTCTTGTTCTTTCTTTATTATTTTATAACAAAGAGAAACTTAAAAATATTTTGGATAGATTTTGGATTCTAAAGATAAGAAGGAGCTCTACTACGATACACGCGGTAAGGTAAGTCATTGATAAGGGTTTTTGTATACTTCCTTTCATTAAATACAAATATTAACATCTTAGTTGCTCGAATATTATATTTTACAAGAAAATATCAAGATTTCAAGTCTTACAAAATAGGTTTAGACAAAGAGATAACTTCATTACTCAATTTTTATGTAGTTTATTCTATCAAGATAGTAAAATATATTTATAGATTAAAATTGAAATTTAAAAATAATATTTCGTGAGCCTTAAATGGGTCTTGAAATGAATGTTGTGAATGAGAAGAAGTTGAGCATGTTGAATTAAATTACAAAGAGAAAAAAAAATCAAGGAGATAAATATCAGGTTTCTTGTCTTGGATTTCGCATTGTGTGAATTAACGACAATAAATAAGGTGGAAAGTTAGCGAGAAACCTCATAGAAAATAAGAACAAACCCGCAAGCTCTTGCTCATTGGGACTCACGAGGCAAAATAAAAAGGGAGTCTAGATCCGACTTGAAGCCTAGTAGTAAACTACGTGAGTGAAAATCCAGCAAGCGACATGAGATATCACGAGCTACACTTATAACTTTTAAAATTTACAATTATGCAAAGAGAAACTTAAGAATATACCGGATAAAATTTGGATTCTAAAGATAAGAAGGAGCTCTACCTTCTATACACATTATAAGGTAAGTCATTGACAAAAGTTATTGTACATTTCCTTTCGTAGAATACAAATATTAACATTTTAATTACTCGAATTTTATATTTTACAAGAAAATCTCAAGATTTCAGGTGTTACGAAATAGGATTAGACAAAGAGAAAACTTAATTACTCAATTTTTACATATTTTATTCTATTAAGATAGTAAAATATATTTGTAGAATAAAATTAAAATTATAAATAACATTTTATGAACCGTCTTGAACGGAAATTTGAAATGGAGAAGTAGTAAAATAGTGATGGTTTGATTTAAATTATGGCGTTTTGATTTTTAACGAATCGGCTAAACTACATAACATGAATAATGAACAAATTAATAACTAAAATCAACAATTTATTTATATGATTTATGAATATAAGCATTGTATGATTAGATACGTATAATAAATGGTTCGCTTGATGGGTGTTGATGATATCAATGACGATCATGTCTTATCCAGTTTTGATGCGACATTATCACTACTAAAAATATCGTCAAAATTGAGGGAATAAAAATTGACGGATAGTGAATAGTGAGAGGGTAAATAATACAAAAAATAAATAAATTTTAAAGATAATAGAATTTCACGTAATTTAAGTGTGCAATTGACAATTTTACGATAATTTAGATGTGTTTATATGTCTTATCCTTGTAAAAGAAAAACAACACACTTTCAGTATGGGCTTTAAGCTGCTGAAAAACGTCCATATTGGGCTTACAGATATCTGGCCCAAATAGCGTTTTCACTAATTGGGCTTTATTTTGCCCACTGCAATCCTAATACGACACTATAAAGAACCACAAACTAGGGTTTTGTTCAAATCCTCGTAGGGTTGTCATTCAGCTTCAACAGCAGCAGCAGCAGGAGGAGGAGGAGGAAGTTGCGGATCGTGAAAATGGTGAGATCCATTACTCCATTAAGCTCCACCATAAACACAACCTCACAATTTCTGTTGTTTTATTTACCCTTTTTTTGGTGTAGCCGTCCCACAAGACTTTCATGATCAAGAAGAAGCTGGCGAAGAAGCAGAGGCAGAACAGGCCTATTCCTTACTGGATCCGCATGAGGACCGACAACACCATTAGGTATTTCACATCTCTCTTTGAATTTTTTTTGTATTTTGGGCTAAGTCATGGTTGTGTTAATTTGGGGCTAAGAAGTTGTGGGTATTAGCTTTCCTCTTGCATTATTAGGTTCCCTTTTGTATATTGTGTTAATTTTGGGCTAAGGAGTTGTGGTTGTGTTTTTCAGGTACAATGCGAAGCGTAGGCACTGGAGGCGTACCAAGTTAGGATTTTGAGGTGGAGGACTTGGAGTTCTCTTCAAGGTTTTATTGAAAAATTTATGGGGTTTTTGTTACTTTCTGTTTTGTTTATTAGGAGCTTATTTCTGAAGTGAAATTTAGTAGAGTTGTTTTCTACTGATGTTTTGGTAAAAAATTGTCTGAGCTTAATGTTCAGCAGAGTTTATGTATTGAATGAGTATTTCTGGATTTACTATGTTTTGTGGGATTAATTTCTAGCATTGGAATTTGTGCATTGGATGCATAGTATTGATGGTACAAGTGAAAGTACTTGTCTGTCAGAAAATTTTCATGTGGAAGGTTAAGGTCTGTTTAGTTAAAATGACTTGAGTGATGAAAGAATATCCCCTCTACAAATTTTAGTTCTTAATCCATGTCTTCAACATTTGATGTTGTTAATCATTAGTACTATAAAATGTTGCCACGATATGATTACCAATTTACCATACGTGACCTACTTTTATGTCGCGAAAAATGATTTAGGAATGATCTTCCCGGTCAAAAAGTTGTTCTTGGCAAATACTTTCCTCCATACTGAATAGGCCCATCTTGTTGAAATTAGCCGTGTAGTAGTGAAGAGTTCATTCAGAATTGCCATTTTAGTAGATGCTGAGAGATCTGTTTGAACAAATTCTGAGAGGGCTAGAATCTAGGAGGTTGGCTAAAAGGTATAGTTGTGTTAGACAATTGATAGTTGTGTTAGATTAGTGAAATGGCAATGTGTTCACAAAAAATGTGCTGTGGGGGGACATGTCTATTTTCTCATCTTTTGAGGCAATAACCTACAAGAAGGGCGGTATGCATTGCTGGCTTCATTGCTTAAATTCTACAGTTGGTTTGAACTTTGATATGCTTGGGTCTACTTGCAGCCTGGAAACTTCTAGTTTGGTGCTGGTGTTGTTTTCCTTACCTTCTTGTTAGGTGCTGGTGTTGTTTTTTCAAGCTAGTTATGGATTTAGTGTTGCCGTCTTTTCATGTGATTGTTAGTGTGGTTACTGGAATAATGATGGTGTCGGGGTCATTATTGCTAGTTAAGTTACTGGTACTTGCTTCCAATGTTGAGCTAGAGTTTTGACTCCTTACTTTAGCATTGTTTTTAGTAGGGTTGCTTTAGCTTTCCACACTGTACTTATCCTCAGTTACTGGGATTAACTATGAGGGTTATGTCACAGCTCCCTCCATCACTGTCTTACAGTTTCCAGCAATGGGCTTATTAGGAGTCAATTTCATACACTGCTATTGTCTTTAATCTCTTTTCTTTCAAATCCAATTTCTAAAGCCCATCATAGTATATATATAACTGAGGAACTTGTGAGGGCTTATTTGCTTCTGGTTCAAAACGTTAACAACAACAATGGAGTCTGAGGAGGTTAAGTATGCATGTAGACCTTATCCCTACCTTTGTCGGGTAGGGGCTGTTTCTGGGTCATAAAGTTCTTCACTTAAATGTCAGGCTCAAGTCTTGTGGACTCTCACCACTAAATCAAAGCTTGGGTCAGTGAGATACCAAACTCATTGTGATCCTGAAACTTCTTTACTGAACCTTATTGTTACTCGATTTCGCGCTTGGAGTTCTAAAACTGTCTTTATATACTATGTTATAGGTCTCAATGTCGAAATGAATCTGTAGCATAATCCTTCATTACTTTGAGTTTTTACCATTGTGATTATTCATCATGAATTTGAAAGTAAAGCAAATGTTAGTTTCACATCAGAGAAACTACTGCTAGCATGGAATGTTGTTTAGTGTCACATTAGTTTTGTGCCTAGGGTACCCATTTGGTTTATCGGTTTTCGATTCGTAAATATGTTAAACCAATAACCAAATCAATAAGATATTTCTTATTGGTTTTTGGTTAATCAGTTTGGTCCTTAACGGTTTGGTTTTTGGTTTAACCGATAAGAAAACGGTCCTCTAATTCTTTTTTCTCTTATTTTCATTTGTTCATATGTACATTACTTTCGTGCATAAAAGTCTCTACAGGAATTACAAGCAGAAATAAATTAACATAAGTTGTCGCTAAAATAAAATTGTTTTCTTTTTAGTTGAGTAACAAATTTGGATATAATTGCACGGTAGCAATCTCTAAAAAAAAACGAGCTAAGTTCACACTGATGGTAGAACTCCATCAAGCCAACTATTTCAGAAAGAAAATAGTGTCAATAACTATAAAATTGAAAAAAAATAAATAAAGTTTGCATTTAAAATTTAAAGTCACTATTTTATAATTACGAATAAATAGTTAATTTTAGTATAATCTTATTGGGTTATCGGTTTAACCATTAACTAAAATTTTAAAATCGAAAATCGAATCAATAGTCCAATAAAAAAATATTTACAATAATCCGATATCAATAACTCAATAATATTTTTATTGATTCGGTCAATTGATTAAACCGATTTTTGCACACTCCTACTTGTGCTGTTGTTCCCATTTGGAGGGGCCTGTTTTGGAATCTGCCAAAGCATATATGATTGTTCATTTCTCTTCTAAGTAATAAACAGCTTATTTTATGCTTTTTCACATTTGTTGGTGTTGATCAAATGTTGATCGTGGTCAAATCAAATATAACTAGAATTTATTCAATGATCCAAATCACCGGTGATTCATAAATTACTTTTCGGATCTAATAAAATTTTCAAAACTCAAATTCGACCTCGCTGCAATTTGAGTTTTGCACAATTTATTTGTTCACTCTCGATGTTTAGCAACAAGTCGATTGTATTCATGTAATATCATGCGTTAATCTTTCACTATGGGAGAATTACGTTGCCCCGATTTTCCTTTGAATTTTTCTGTTCAAACGCGTTGATTTTGTGATTCCTTATTTTCAAAAAGTGATATAGTAAAAGAGCGTGTAAAAGAGAAGTATGACAAATAATTTGAAAAATTGTTCTTGCTCCAATTAAAAATCGCGTGAATAGTAAAAGAACAATTCATAAAAGATAATTATGAGTAATTGTTGATAACAAGTACGATTAGTAACGTGAAAAACACAAAAATTACCTGAGATAACATGTATTTTGGAATTTCCATATCGATATGCTTTTATAACTAACTATAACTAAAAGAGTCTAATTTATATATTATCCATTTATAGGTAACCATCCATAATGCGTCAGATCAATAATCTAAATATTACGATTATATAGTCTAGCCTCTCTTCTTCTTTAGATTTCTTATTTCACTCCGATAGTTGTATTGATCGTACCAATGCAAATATAGAGGAAATGAACATATTTACATACTATTAAGTCTTATAAGTGAACCAGACCGACTACTCCAAGAGCACTCATCCATAAACCTGTTACTGATATAAATAACATAAAAAAATGTAACCAACATTTATTACCTTCTACAACAAGTTAAAATTACTAATGACATAAAAACTCATGAAATTTTTAATATATATAATAAATAAAATCCAAATTATATTAAGGTTATTTTCCATTTCTTCTAGGTATTAAAATTAACATTAATAGACCAAAAACAAAAACAAAATAGTCTAATCTAGTTAGGTTTTAGTGGAAGAGATTAAGTCAAAATTTTCCAACTAAAAATAAGGAAATTTACAAGGACACAATGACCAAGAAAAATAACACAAAAAAATATTTTTTTTAATTTTTTAAAATTATAAGGTGATCCATTTTTTAAGGGAATTTTATTTTTATTTTTTATGGTGTCTCCTTTTTAATAGAAATTTTCAAAGATAACCAATGTACATTATAGCTATATATAAATGAATGCTAAAGGTTTCAAAATTACCAAATCATTAATAACTCTCTTCTCTTTCAAGAGTATTGAAAGAGGGAGATAGAAAACAGACGTTTTTGTATATTTTGAGAGTTTCCAAGAAAAGAAAAAAAAAATTTACTAAAAAAAAAAAATAATAATAAAGGAGAGAGACACAGCAAAAAAAAAAAAAAAAACAATTTTTTCTTTTTTTTTTTGCAATTAAGTCTCTCTCCCTTTTCTTTTCTTTTTCTTATTTTTTTTCTTCTCTGTGTTGAAAAAAGAAATTTAAAATTTTCTTTTTTTGGCTTCTCTTGGTTTTCTCTTGATAAATTTTCATCAACATGGCGTCTAATTTATCACTAGAGGACATAAAAAATGAGCAAGTTGATCTTGTAAGTTAACTATCTCCTTTTCTCTCGTCTTTATTCGATTTCTAGAGTCAGTGAATTCAGAATAAATATAAGTGGACATATTTAGAACATACCTCTATTTTCATCTCCTTTTCACATTTATTGTTCTATTTCTTGATTCTTTTTCCAACTAAAAGTACCCAGACACGAGGGTGTAAGAGTTAGTGAGTTTAGAATAAATATAATCATATTAATATTATATATATATATATATATATATATTTTAAAAGATAGCTTTTTGTACATGCACATGCATTTATGTACTATAAAAATATAATTATTTTCAAAATTTAAATTATATACACCAACGGTATAAAAATATTTTAATATGTGATTGCGGGTTAGTTATTTGAATGAATGATTGTTGTTATAGGAAAACATTCCGGTGGAAGAAGTGTTCCAGCAGCTAAAATGTAGCAAAGAGGGATTGACAACTGCAGAGGGTCAAAAAAGGCTCCAAATTTTTGGCCCCAACAAACTTGAAGAGAAAAAAGTAATTTTTTTTCTTTGATAATAATCTTCATATTTTAATTTTAATATAAAATCTTGAATAATGAACATTAATGATATAATCTATGGTTTTAAATTTATTGCAGGATAACAAGTTTCTCAAATTCTTGGGGTTCATGTGGAATCCTCTCTCATGGGTTATGGAGTCTGCTGCTATCATGGCCATTGTGTTGGCCAATGGAGGAGTAATTACAAATTCACTTATTTTTCATAATATTTTTTTCCGATTTTTCATCTGGTGTCTGGTACCTGTATTAGGGGGTAACCGCTCCCCGATAAAGTCTACTTTCATACCTAAGGCTCGAATTTGAAGCCTTTTGGTTAAGGATGGAGGAGTGGTTAACACTCCAGCGCGATCCTTATTGGTATTTTTTTCATATTTACATGGTTCCAAAGAGGTGTTTGATTTACTAAAAGTGAAATCTTGAAAAAAAAAATGCAGGGAAAGCCACCGGATTGGCCAGATTTCGTTGGTATCACAGTATTGCTCATTATCAACTCTACTATCAGTTTTATTGAAGAAAATAGTGCAGGAAATGCTGCAGCTGCCCTTATGGCTAATCTTGCTCCCAAAACTAAGGTACCCCATAATTCATTATCCAGTGGCGAATACAGGATTTGAAGATGTTATATGTAATGCTATTGATCATAAATGAACAATGTGGCTTCAATCTTGGTCAGATTTTGAGAGATGGAAAATGGTCAGAGGAGGATGCTTCAATCTTGGTTCCAGGTGATCTGATTAGCATTAAGTTGGGAGATATCGTCCCAGCTGATGCTCGTCTTCTCGAGGGTGATCCTTTAAAGGTTGATCAGGCTGCACTCACTGGTGAGTCCTTACCGGCGACAAAGTTCCCTGGTGCAGAGGTTTTCTCTGGTTCCACTGTCAAGCAAGGAGAAATTGAGGCAGTTGTCATTGCCACTGGTGTTCACACTTTCTTTGGAAAGGCTGCTCATCTTGTAGATAGCACAAACAATGTTGGTCATTTCCAGAAGGTAAAGAAGAAAAGTGTGTTGTGATGTAAATTTAAAGAATCACTTGGTGTTGATTTGGGGATTTCTAAATTTTTGGATTGATCACAGGTGTTGACTGCCATCGGAAACTTCTGTATCTGCTCTATTGCAGTGGGAATGGTGATTGAGATAGTGGTGATGTACCCGATTCAGAGGCGTAAATACAGAGATGGAATTGACAACTTGCTCGTGTTGCTTATCGGAGGTATCCCAATTGCCATGCCAACAGTCTTGTCTGTGACCATGGCTATTGGATCTCACAGGCTTGCACAACAAGGTGCCATCACTAAGAGGATGACTGCTATTGAGGAAATGGCTGGTATGGATGTACTTTGCAGTGACAAAACCGGTACTCTTACCCTCAACAAGCTCACTGTTGACAAAAACTTAATTGAGGTTGGTAATCAGGACAATGTTATGTCTTTTTATCGCGATTGTTATAGTTATGTCCGAGGAAAACATGAAGGTGAAAACATTATCAATGCTTAATGGTCGTGGTTGTAGGTTTTCGCTAAAGATGCGGACAAGGATACCGTTATGTTGCTTGGTGCTAGGGCTTCTAGGGTTGAAAACCAGGATGCTATCGATACTTGTATCGTTAACATGTTGAGTGATCCCAAGGAGGTAACATGTTTTTGTTAATAGGTGATATTAGTAGATCATTTCACTATCCAAGAGGTTGTAAAACTGACTTTGTCACATTGCAGGCAAGAGCAGGCATCCAAGAGGTTCATTTCTTGCCTTTCAACCCAGTTGAAAAGCGTACAGCCATTACCTATATCGATGACAAAGGAAACTGGCACAGGGCTAGCAAAGGAGCTCCCGAGCAAGTAAGATGGCGTATCCTATGTTTCCCTTCATCTTCATGTAGTTTCAGTGTTTGTCATCTCATATGTCGTTACCCTTTGCCAGATTATTGAACTTTGTGATCTCAAGGGAGAAATCAGGAAGAAGGCCTTAGCAATCATCGACGACTATGCCAACCGTGGCCTTCGTTCTTTGGGTTTGGCTAGACAGGTAAGCTAACATACTGTTAGATGGATTAATGCATAATATCATTGATCGTCGTGAACTAAGCATGATTATGTGGTGATTTATGCAGACTGTACCTGAGAAGACCAAGGAAAGTGAAGGCTCACCTTGGGAATTTGTTGGTCTTCTGCCCCTTTTTGATCCTCCAAGGCACGACAGTGCTGAAACTATCCGCAAAGCTCTTGAACTTGGTGTTAATGTCAAGATGATCACTGGTGACCAGCTTGCCATCGGTAAGGAAACTGCCCGTAGGCTTGGCATGGGAACCAACATGTATCCTTCTTCAGCTCTTCTTGGAGAGCACAAGGATGCAGCCATTGCTTCAATTCCTGTCGATGAGCTCATTGAAAAGGCAGATGGTTTTGCTGGAGTCTTCCCAGGTAAATATATCAGTACTGTCATTGAACTACAATCTAGAAAAGTTTAGCAACTAGAACTAACATAAAGAGGTTTGATTTTGTATAGAGCACAAATACGAGATCGTGAAGAAGCTCCAAGAAAAGAAACACATCTGTGGTATGACAGGAGATGGAGTGAATGATGCACCAGCACTCAAGAAGGCAGACATTGGTATTGCTGTGGATGATGCAACAGACGCTGCTAGGAGTGCATCTGATATCGTCTTGACTGAACCAGGTCTTAGCGTCATTGTGAGTGCTGTCCTGACGAGCAGAGCCATCTTCCAGAGGATGAAAAACTACACCATCTATGCAGTTTCCATCACAATCCGTGTTGTGATGGGATTCATGCTCATCGCCCTAATCTGGAAGTTCGACTTCTCACCCTTCATGGTCCTTATCATTGCCATACTCAATGATGGTACCATCATGACCATCTCTAAGGACAGGGTGAAGCCATCCCCATTGCCCGACTCTTGGAAACTCAAAGAAATCTTCGCCACTGGCGTTGTCCTCGGAACCTACCAAGCTATCATGACTGTTGTGTTCTTCTACCTCGCAGCTGACACTGATTTCTTCACTGTAAGTATTGAGATTCTCCCCTTAAACTTAATAAACAAAGAAACCAAACATGAAGTAAACTAACAACATCGTCACATGCATGCAGGAACACTTCCATGTTCGATCCATCAGGGACTCCCCATCTGAGCTTACAGCTGCACTCTACCTTCAAGTGAGTATCATCAGTCAAGCTCTCATCTTCGTGACCAGATCACGAAGCTGGTCCTTCATTGAATGCCCTGGCCTTATGCTCGTAGGAGCTTTCCTTGCAGCCCAATTGGTGAGTCTTGGAATACGACAACCTGAATGATTATTCTACTCAGAGTACTATATATAGCTAATCGAAATTCACAATTCTCTTATTTTAATTTCAGGTTGCTACAGTGCTTGCCGTATATGCAGACTGGGAATTTGCCAGGATTAAGGGAGTTGGCTGGGGATGGGCAGCAGTCATCTGGATCTACACAATTATTACTTATTTCCCTCAAGATATTCTTAAATTCATCATCCGTTTCGGCTTGAGCGGAAGGGCATGGGATACAATGATCCAGAACAAGGTAAAAACAAGCAGCAAATTGCCAATAACATGAAGATTTCATTGAAATTGGTTCTTGACTAACTAGTATTTCTATTTCTTGAATACCTTAGACTGCCTTCACAACCAAGAAGGACTATGGAAGGGGTGAGAGGGAAGCACAATGGGCTTTAGCTCAACGTACACTTCACGGTCTCCAGACACCTGAAACCGCAGGTCTATTCAATGACAAGAACTTCAGGGAACTGTCTGAGATTGCTGAACAGGCTAGACGTCGCGCTGAAGTAGCAAGGTATACTTACTTAAAAAATATGTCAAGATCACTTTGATGAACTCTTTTGACTTTGAGTGACAACATATTCTTACAAGAACTAAATTATTGCAGGCTGAGGGAGCTCCACACACTTAAGGGACATGTTGAATCAGTTGTCAAGCTAAAGGGACTAGATATTGAAACCATTCAGCAACACTACACTGTCTAAAGAAGCTGAAATCAATTCAGCTTTCTTTTTTTTCCCCATTGGATGAAGATACTATTTGGTTGAAGAATAAGGGCTAGCTGTGCATAAATAAATTATAGAAGAAAAATATATTAAAAGAAATTGTATTAGTAGTTATTATTTTATCTTTATGTTTATCCTTTATCTTATGAGTTGAAATTTTATTTGGTTAAGAATAAATCTCTTTTGTCTCCATCATCTTTCAATTTCATTGTGTTCTGCTTATTGTTAGGGACAAAAACAATGGAAAAAACATATACTGTTAGGGATTTGTAGTAGGGTCAAAGATGCTTATTGTAACACTGTATTCTACAAGTGTTATTGTAAATATTGATATTAGAAAATAAAATTACTTCTACTAAATATCAAGCATTTCAATCTTTGCATCTTGTCATGCATTATTCAACTAAAGTAAAAAAAAAAAAAAAAAAAGAGAGAAGAAGAAGAAAGTAACAACAACAACAACAACAACCAAGTGAAATCCCACGGAGCGAAAGAAGAAGAAGAAAGTATTTCAAGTAAAAAAAAGTAAAGACTAAGGCCTCATTTGTTTACACTTAATGGAGGTCTGAATCTGAATGTTTCGGACCTTAAGTAATTAAGTGTGTTTGTTTCAATTATGATTTAAGCACTGAATCTGAATGTTTCGTACCTTAAGTAATTAAGTGTGTTTGTTTCAATTATGATTTAAGCACTTATTTGGTTTGAATAGGTCTTAATTATTAAGATCTGAAACAAAGTCTTAGTATCATTAAGAGGTATGTCACTATCACTCTATCCACAATCACTAGCCACCGCCATTACCATCATCAACCACCAACCACCTCTGCCACCATTGTCAATCATCATTACCATTGCCAACCACTAGGGATGGGCAAACAAACCAAAAATCCAAAAATCGAACCGAACCGAATTAATTCGAATTTTCAGTTTCAATTTTTTTGATTTTTCGGTTCGGTTTCGATTTTTTTATATACGGTATTTCGGTTCTCAGTTTTTTTCGGTTATTGTGCACCGTATTTTTGGTTTAACCGAAAAACCGAAAGCATATTATATTATATATGTTAATTAGTTAAATAATTTAAGGAACCCTACTCTGCCTACAGTGCTACTCAATTACTCTTCTGAAGTCTCTCATCTCACTCTCGTCTCTCTATCTCTCTCGACTCTCAGGTCTCAGTACCGCCGCCGCCCGCCATTGCCCCTTGCCCCTTGCCCTGTTGCCCATCCCCATTCCCCATCGCCATTGGTCTCTCACTCTTTTTTCTCACTTTCTCAGACCTCAGTTCTCTCCGACCTCCGCTGCCTGCTCGACTCTCCGTCTGCCGAGTGCCGACTGCCCGACTTGCCTCCTCTAATCCTCCCTCTGTGCTCTCGCCAGTCGCCTGCCCTCTTGCCTCTCATTCTCTCAAATATCATCTCAAGTCAGGCTGAGATTCTCAGCAGTCAGATTTAAAAACCGAAATAACCGAAATAAATAAACTGAAATCGAATTTAAAAAAACCGAACCGAATCGAACCAAAACAGTTCGGTGTTCGGTGTCCCCTATGCATAACCGAAAATCGAAAAAACCGAATTGAAATTTGAAAAAACCAAACCGAAACACCGAATGCCCACCCTTGACAATCACTATTGCTGCTAACTCTTATTGTCAGTCGTTACTACACATACCACTTCTATCATTATAACTATATGCACTACCGCTGCTGCCACAACCGTCATCACTGTTGCCACAATGTCTACCACCACTATAACTCAGTATCACCACTGTGACCAATTCCTACTACCAACCGCCTTCACCATCACAAATAGCACCGCCGCCAACAACTACCAACACATTGTCAACCACTACCATTCTTCGGCCTCTACCATCAACACCGTCAACTACTAACATCAATCAACTTGACCATCACAACCACCACTACAAACTGTCACCATCACATCAATCACTACAACACCTACTACCCCCATCATCATAACTATCACCACCGCAAATAGTAACTATCACCATTATAATTACTAGCTACTAACACCAATCATTACCACGACCACCACTACAAACCATCTTCAACATAACTTAATTCTTTTTTATTTTTTAAACAGATAATAAATTATTTTATTAAATTAACTTCTTTTTAATATTTAATTATTTTTTATTTGGATTATATATTTAACATATTTACAAATAAATAAAGTATACACATTCAGATGCAAAAAGACAAACTGTCTTAGTCATTCAGTATTTAGATCTAGAGACAACGTCTTAATCATTCAGATGTGCATTTAGATTCAGACGTTTTAATCTTAATAAAAACAAATGAGGCCTAAGAAACTATAAAGAAAGTTTAAAGAAAATAAAGAAGCTTGCAATTTATGGCCTTGCTTGTACAATTCTAAAAGATACTCTCTTCGTCCCATATTATTTGTCCACTTCTCGTTTTACACGTCCCTTAAAAAATCATAAATAAGAAGGGTCTTTTTACTAATTTATCCTTTGACTCTTTTTAATACACTCTATTTATGTGTATCAATATCAAGGTTAACAATGAAGGAGCTTATTCTTTTTTTTTTTTTTTTTTTTGGACTTCACATTATTTTTTTTAAAAAATTATTGTATGGTGATCCATTTTAAGTGGAAAAATAATAGTCCTACCGTTTCAAAATAAGTAAAACCTCTACATGAATTTTAAACCCCATAACTACCGAACCATCCTCTAACATTATGTTCATCAGATTCAAAATTTATATATATACATTAAAAAATAAAAAATTATTTTATATATACATTATAATTTTTTATCGAAAGTTCTCAAATAAACAACCACATAACTCCCTAGATCTGCTCATGTTTCAAAGGTGACCATAGACCAAATTTTAATAGCTCTACATAAATGAATGGTTGAGGTTTCAAATTTACCAAATCATTAATAATTCTCTTCTCTTTCAAGACTCTATAAATAGAAGAGTATTGAAAGGAAGATATACAATTTGCAATAGAAACACCAAACAAGAAAGGAGAGAGACACAGAGCAAAAAAAAAGAAATTTTTTTTTTTTTTTTTGCAAATAAGTGCTCTCTCCATAAATCTCTCTTTTTCAGTTTTTTCCCCATTTGTTAAGTAAAATTTTAAATTTCTTTGGCTTCTCTTGATAAATTATCATCATAATGGAGTCTAATTTATCATTAGAAGATATAAAAAATGAGCAAGTTGATCTTGTAAGTTACTATCTCTTTTTTCTCACCTTTATTCCGTTTTTAGAGTCAGTAAATTTAGAATAAATATTAAATATTTTTTTTCATACATATATATATATATATGTGTGTGAAGTTCGAGTCGAAATTCTTAGAACATACATCTATTCTCATCTCTTTTTCACTTTTATTTCTAGAGTTAGTGAGTTTAGAATGAATATAATCATATTATACATGCACATGCATTTAAAAATTTAAATTATATACACCTTTAATATGTGATTGCGGGTTAGTTATTTGAATGAATGATTATTGTTATAGGAAAACATTCCGGTGGAAGAAGTGTTCCAGCAGCTAAAATGTAGCAAAGAGGGATTGACAACTGCAGAGGGTCAAAAAAGGCTCCAAATTTTTGGCCCCAACAAACTTGAAGAGAAAAAAGTAATTTTTTTTCTTTGAAAATAATCTTCATATTTTAATTTTAATATAAAATCTTGAATAATGAACATTGATGATGTAACCTATGGATTAAAATTTATTGCAGGATAACAAGTTTCTCAAATTCTTGGGGTTCATGTGGAATCCTCTCTCATGGGTTATGGAGTCTGCTGCTATCATGGCCATTGTGTTGGCCAATGGAGGAGTAATTACAAATTCACTTATTTTTCATAATATTTTTTTCCGATTTTTCATCTGGTGTCTGGTACCTGTATTAGGGGGTAACCGCTCCCCGATAAAGGCTACTTTCATACCTAAGGCTCGAATTTGAAGCCTTTTGGTTAAGGATGGAGGAGTGGTTAACACTCCAGCGCGATCCTTATTGGTATTTTTTTCATATTTACATGGTTCCAAAGAGGTGTTTGATTTACTAAAAGTGAAATCTTGAAAAAAAAAATGCAGGGAAAGCCACCGGATTGGCCAGATTTCGTTGGTATCACAGTATTGCTCATTATCAACTCTACTATCAGTTTTATTGAAGAAAATAGTGCAGGAAATGCTGCAGCTGCCCTTATGGCTAATCTTGCTCCCAAAACTAAGGTACCCCATAATTCATTATCCAGTGGCGAATACAGGATTTGAAGATGTTATATGTAATGCTATTGATCATAAATGAACAATGTGGCTTCAATCTTGGTCAGATTTTGAGAGATGGAAAATGGTCAGAGGAGGATGCTTCAATCTTGGTTCCAGGTGATCTGATTAGCATTAAGTTGGGAGATATCGTCCCAGCTGATGCTCGTCTTCTCGAGGGTGATCCTTTAAAGGTTGATCAGGCTGCACTCACTGGTGAGTCCTTACCGGCGACAAAGTTCCCTGGTGCAGAGGTTTTCTCTGGTTCCACTGTCAAGCAAGGAGAAATTGAGGCAGTTGTCATTGCCACTGGTGTTCACACTTTCTTTGGAAAGGCTGCTCATCTTGTAGATAGCACAAACAATGTTGGTCATTTCCAGAAGGTAAAGAAGAAAAGTGTGTTGTGATGTAAATTTAAAGAATCACTTGGTGTTGATTTGGGGATTTCTAAATTTTTGGATTGATCACAGGTGTTGACTGCCATCGGAAACTTCTGTATCTGCTCTATTGCAGTGGGAATGGTGATTGAAATAGTGGTGATGTACCCGATTCAGAGGCGTAAATACAGAGATGGAATTGACAACTTGCTCGTGTTGCTTATCGGAGGTATCCCAATTGCCATGCCAACAGTCTTGTCTGTGACCATGGCTATTGGATCTCACAGGCTTGCACAACAAGGTGCCATCACTAAGAGGATGACTGCTATTGAGGAAATGGCTGGTATGGATGTACTTTGCAGTGACAAAACCGGTACTCTTACCCTCAACAAGCTCACTGTTGACAAAAACTTAATTGAGGTTGGTAATCAGGACAATGTTATGTCTTTTTATCGCGATTGTTATAGTTATGTCCGAGGAAAACATGAAGGTGAAAACATTATCAATGCTTAATGGTCGTCGTTGTAGGTTTTCGCTAAAGATGCGGACAAGGATACCGTTATGTTGCTTGGTGCTAGGGCTTCTAGGGTTGAAAACCAGGATGCTATCGATACTTGTATCGTTAACATGTTGAGTGATCCCAAGGAGGTAACATGTTTTTGTTATTAGGTGATATTAGTAGATCATTTCACTATCCAAGAGGTTGTAAAACTGACTTTGTCACATTGCAGGCAAGAGCAGGCATCCAAGAGGTTCATTTCTTGCCTTTCAACCCAGTTGAAAAGCGTACAGCCATTACCTATATCGATGACAAAGGAAACTGGCACAGGGCTAGCAAAGGAGCTCCCGAGCAAGTAAGATGGCGTATCCTATGTTTCCCTTCATCTTCATGTAGTTTCAGTGTTTGTCATCTCATATGTCGTTACCCTTTGCCAGATTATTGAACTTTGTGATCTCAAGGGAGAAATCAGGAAGAAGGCCTTAGCAATCATCGACGACTATGCCAACCGTGGCCTTCGTTCTTTGGGTTTGGCTAGACAGGTAAGCTAACATACTGTTAGATGACTTTGTTTGGATTAATGCATCATATCATTGATCGTCGTGAACTAAGCATGATTATGTGGTAATTTATGCAGACTGTACCTGAGAAGACCAAGGAAAGTGAAGGCTCACCTTGGGAATTTGTTGGTCTTCTGCCCCTTTTTGATCCACCAAGGCACGACAGTGCTGAAACTATCCGCAAAGCTCTTGAACTTGGTGTTAATGTCAAGATGATCACTGGTGACCAGCTTGCCATCGGTAAGGAAACTGCCCGTAGGCTTGGCATGGGAACCAACATGTATCCTTCTTCAGCTCTTCTTGGAGAGCACAAGGATGCAGCCATTGCTTCAATTCCTGTCGATGAGCTCATTGAAAAGGCAGATGGTTTTGCTGGAGTCTTCCCAGGTAAATATATCAGTACTGTCATTGAACTACAATCTAGAAAAGTTTAGCAACTAGAACTAACATAAAAAGGTTTGATTTTGTATAGAGCACAAATACGAGATCGTGAAGAAGCTCCAAGAAAAGAAACACATCTGTGGTATGACAGGAGATGGAGTAAATGATGCACCAGCACTCAAGAAGGCAGACATTGGTATTGCTGTGGATGATGCAACAGACGCTGCTAGGAGTGCATCTGATATCGTCTTGACTGAACCAGGTCTTAGCGTCATTGTGAGTGCTGTCCTGACGAGCAGAGCCATCTTCCAGAGGATGAAAAACTACACCATCTATGCAGTTTCCATCACAATCCGTGTTGTGATGGGATTCATGCTCATCGCCCTAATCTGGAAGTTCGACTTCTCACCCTTCATGGTCCTTATCATTGCCATACTCAATGATGGTACCATCATGACCATCTCTAAGGACAGGGTGAAGCCATCCCCATTGCCCGACTCTTGGAAACTCAAAGAAATCTTCGCCACTGGCGTTGTCCTCGGAACCTACCAAGCTATCATGACTGTTGTGTTCTTCTACCTCGCAGCTGACACTGATTTCTTCACTGTAAGTATTGAGATTCTCCCCTTAAACTTAATAAACAAAGAAACCAAACATGAAGTAAACTAACAACATCGTCACATGCATGCAGGAACACTTCCATGTTCGATCCATCAGGGAATCCCCATCTGAGCTTACAGCTGCACTCTACCTTCAAGTGAGTATCATCAGTCAAGCTCTCATCTTCGTGACCAGATCACGAAGCTGGTCCTTCATTGAACGCCCTGGCCTTATGCTCGTAGGAGCTTTCCTTGCAGCCCAAATGGTGAGTCTTGGAATACGACAACCTGAATGATTATTCTACTCAGAGTACTATATATAGCTAATCGAAGTTCACAATTCTCTCATTTTAATTTCAGGTTGCTACAGTGCTTGCCGTATATGCAGACTGGGAATTTGCCAGGATTAAGGGAGTTGGCTGGGGATGGGCAGCAGTCATCTGGATCTACACAATTATTACTTATTTCCCTCAAGATATTCTTAAATTCATCATCCGTTTCGGCTTGAGTGGAAGGGCATGGGATACAATGATCCAGAACAAGGTAAAAACAAGCAGCAGATTAACATAACATGAAGATTTCATTGAATTTGGTTCTTGACTAACTAGTATTTCTATTTCTTGAATACCTTAGACTGCCTTCACAACCAAGAAGGACTATGGAAGGGGTGAGAGGGAAGCACAATGGGCTTTAGCTCAACGTACACTTCACGGTCTCCAGACACCCGAAACCACAGGTCTATTCAATGACAAGAACTTTAGGGAACTGTCTGAGATTGCTGAACAGGCTAGACGTCGCGCTGAAGTAGCAAGGTATTTAAAAAAAACTTACTCAGAAGAAAAATAAATGTGTCAACATCACTTTGATAAACTCTTTTGACTTTGAGTGACAACATATTCTTACAAGAACTATATTATTGCAGGCTGAGGGAGCTCCACACACTTAAGGGACATGTTGAATCAGTGGTCAAGCTAAAGGGACTAGATATTGAAACCATTCAACAACACTACACTGTCTAAAGAAGCTGAAACCAATTCAGCTTTCTTTTTTTTCCCCATTGGATGAAGATACTATTTTGTTGAAGAACAAGGCCTAGCTGTGCATAAATAAATTATAGAAGAAAAATATAAAAAGAAAATTGTATATAGTAGTTATTATTTTATCTTTATGTTTATCCTTTATCTTATGAATTGAAATTTTATTTGGTTAAGAACAAATATCTTTTGTCTCCATCTTTCAATTTCATTGTGTTCTGCTGCTCCCTCCCCCCCACCCCCACTTTATATGTCTTATCCAACAATATCAATTGGGAAACTTTTCAATATTTAAACTTTCAAAAAGAATTAATTTTAAGGACAAATGAGAAAAATTAATTAATTGTATGTTTTGTAAACTGACAAGCCATTGGGACGGTTATTTTTAGTAATATAAACAAGTAATATGGGACGGAGGGAGTAGAAAGAAAGGAAAAAAAAATTAACTAACCAATCAACTGTACTTGAATCCTATATCATCTGAGGTAGATTATATGAATCATTTGTATTTCAATCAACCTACTATAATCCTGCTAGCCTAAAATCCTTTATTTATATAATAGATAGTAAGACTAGCTTTCGCGCAATTGTTGCGCCCTTACTTCTTGCCCATAGGGAGTTAGAATACATTGTGAGCTCCTTAGCTCAGAAAGGTTGTGCCCTTACTTCTTTCAGCCATAATCTTATGCTTTACCAACACATTCAATGGATTCCACAATGAAGGCAAAGACATGCAACTTCTATTTTCGGGGAACAGTCACATTTCGAACAAAGGGGTGTATATAACAACTCATTCACGAGCATAAGGTGCAACATCCTCTTGAATAGGGAGAGGATTTTCCTAAAACAAAGATAGGTGTGTCAGGGAACAATGTGAACTCACCCCGATTTCACTATTGGGGTGATCTGAGAGGTTTAGGGGTGCTCCTGCTGTGATTATCTCTTCTCTGTTTGAAAGGTAAAGGTCCACCAGAGAGAGATGAGTGCATTCATGAATGAATTATTAGGGGTTGAAGCAGTTATTGTTTTATGAAATTCACTTAGACAAATTTACAAAGAAGGGAACAGAATTCCAAAAAAAGAAAAAAGAGAGAATAACAAGGCAAATGAGGCTTGAACTTGATTAAAAATGAAGGAAAGAATTGGAGATCAAAACATTCTCTCTTATTTTTCCATCATATCTCTTTGTAAAACTACAAAAACATGGCCTGTAAATCAAATATCTAGGTTCCAACATTAGTAACTGATTTACATTAATACACAATGTCAACATATTGTTGTTAAAGTCGAACAAGAGTATCATTTCCCTCCAGAAACGCGTTGGAGAGACCGCTAAACTACTTCTATACAACAACTACTAAGCCTCAATTCCAAGCAAGTTGGGATCTGATTATAAATCATCACTCACTGTCCGCGTTGTTTTATTGTGCTTGTTAATAATATCGAAAATAATAATAAGATTTGGCATCCTCTTTTATTGCTTCACTCGAAGCTTCCATGACGTTAATTCAGAAGGGATCAAGTCTTCATTACATGAAAGAACAGCCTGTGCCACCAATTTTCCAAGCCAAGCATGGTAGAACAAGCCCCTGGAACCAAGCCCTGTAAATAACCAGTACTTACATTCTGTTGGGCCGCCAATGAATTCATCTACACAACCCAAGAGTGGAAGTGATCCTTCTGCAGTGAGTGGCGGCATTGCCCTTAGCCCTGCACATGTTCCTTTTACGGTCCAATTCTTTATAGCTGGATATACAGCAGATGCCTTCGGCAGTAACTCTTCAAGAGCTTTGGAAGCTTCTTTTTCTGGAACGTGTCTGGAAGAATTCCTCGATTTCCATTCCCATGTTGACCCCAAATACAATGTTTGAGGTCCTTGGACAGCAAGCCATGCATCTGAAAGTATAGAGGGGCTGTTTTCTGGATAATCCTCTCTGAAGTTTATCATTCACAAATAGTTCTAATTAGTTGCATGTTGGAGGCAATGGATGTTAAAATAGTTTGAACCAGTAACTATGTGCCTAGGATACTCGACATAAAAAATAAAATTAAATTAAAAAAAAATAAGAAAGAAAAGAAAAGAAAGAGGACACATGAAAAAGATTTTGAGAGAGGGAGGAGGGGTTGGAACATGATGATTGGTTGAAAATTGATCCCACAAGCCCCTCATGTTAGAAATCAGAACCGGATAAACTCAATCTACCCAAATTCTTAGTATTGTATACTAATATCTCTCATCTAGAAAGAAGAATAAAGGGACACAAGGAGCAGGAATAGCATCACGAAGAAAGTCTGGATCAGCCACAGTCCAACCCCTGGCAGTTTTAGTTGTGCATTACCTTTTCGGGTTAATAGTCTAAATTGCATCCATGTTTCAAAAAACGTGTGTACACCATTCCTTTGACACACCTTGGTCTATGGAGTGAAATGCAGGGTTCACGAAAATGAGAAGGTAGTTACAATTAGCCATCACAATCATGAGAGGCTAATGTACATCAAAGTGTAATATATGACTTCATATCAAGGTATCTAAAGATACGATATTTCAGTACTTCCCATAAACTTGTCAAATACATTGCTAAAGATATATATTCATGATAAGTGGGGAAACTACAGAAATAAACTAATATCGTCATTTTTCTTAATATGAGGATATATCAAGAAAATGGAGATGTTCAATGGATACTGTAGATATATCCATGGAAGAGATGCTAGACACCCAAAGTAAACATACTAACACCAGGGGAAATTGCATGTCAATCTAAGTTGCTCGGACTCTTCACTTTTGGTGTTGTACCCGTGTCAACACAATGTGGGTGTGGGATCCGTACCCGATCTGGTCAACCAATTTTGGGTACTTTGACCAAAATCGACGAAGAAATTCTGGACAAATTCAATGATTTCTATAATCAAAACAAAAGCTAAGGTGATTGAAGAAAACGGAATACCTTGTATATATAAACTTTTATGTCACTCCTTTTCCTTTTTATCTCCTTCCAAGATTCTCCTCTTGGTCAATATTTTCTCCTCAAGCTTTCCCACTATATCTCATAATTTAGGTTTTATAACTCTATTTTTAGATATTTGAATTATTTTTAACCTAATCCCCATATTCGTATCCATACCTAGATCTGTGTCCCCGAATCTTAAAATTTAGATCATGAAGGATTTGACCTCTATATCTGCACCCGTATCGGACACCCGCACCCGAGTCCAAGCAACTTAGATGTCAATGGACACATTAGTAGAATTGAAGAGATTTAAAACATTGATGTGCATCATTGAGCACAATGCGTATCCCAAAATTATCAACGTTGTGAATAATTCTGCTCAAGACAAGACAGGATTGGTCAATGAGTTTTTTTTCCGTGGGGGTGGGGGGGGGGGGGGGTTGGGGGGAAGGAAGATGTTAGGGTGGCTGGGTGAGAAAATTTAAATTAAAAAAAGAGAAGAAGAAGAAATTCTTCTCGAAATGGGAGTCACACATGTACCTGATGTGATCAGGAAGCTGCAAGTGAGCAATAACGCCCCTACACGTTCTCAAAGGAAGCCTTCCAGAGAGTTCAGGAAGAAAGTTTGCTCCAGAACCTAGACATACGATCACTGCATCATAATCACCTAAAAAGAATATGCATATCATTAGGATTTGACAATATCATGGAAAAATTAGTATCATCTAAATTCATTAATCAATGTGCTCTGAACACTACTCCCTCCGTTTCAAAATAAGTGGTGATTTAGCCTTTTGATTTTATTTCATAATGAGTGGTGTTTTACATAATCAAGAAGACATAAATGATGTTCTTTCAATTTTATCCTTATTTAAATGGAGAGAGTTTTACATAACCAAGAAAATATTAAAGAGTTACATCTTTTTCGAGGTATTAATTAAGGGTAAGTTGATAAAAATATATTTTACTTTATAGGAATTAGTAGTTTCCTTAACGGATGTTTCCAAGCTAAAAACACCACTTATTTTGAAACGGAGGGAGTAGCACAGTCTGCGAAAAAACCCTATAATAGGCCAAAACTCCAACTTCAACCTTGACTATACTCTACAGAAAATAAAGGTGTTCATTGTTGGAAATCTGTCTTAACAGTATCTTTGGTGGGGCTAGAAGAGGAGTACAAAGTTAATTGTCCTTATTTGTTTAGGAAGCAAGAAATGCGGGTGATTGTGCAACCTTCCAATTTAGCTTTCATAACCCCTTAGAGAAAAAAAAAAAGAAGTTAGTTTTACCCGTGTACTCTTGTATGAAGCAAGTAAATCATAAATACCTTACCTAGGGAAAGTGAATATGACCTTTTCTCACTTTACCTTTCTCTCCATCATTCTTTTTAAAACCGAGAAATCCATAAGGGCTAGTGGCCCTTCCCCTCTCCATCATTCTGGACATATTGTAATGTCCTTATCAAACCATCATGTGTAGCAATAACTTTTCAGGTACTGACAAAATCAGCTCATTCAGAAACAAAATAAACAAGCACCGTAGGATGATGTTCAGATGTGAGTTAAGTTAATGATATACTTGTTATTTATTTGTTACAGAATATAGTAACCAAATCATAGGACCGATTATGGTAACCAAATCATAGGAGCGATTCTAGAGAATTTCCTTTTATTTATTTTGATAGGATCGATTATGGTAACCAAATCATAGGATCGATTATGGTAACTAAATCATAGGAGCGATTCTAGAATATTTCCTTTTATTTATTTAGTTTTATTCACTTTTATAGAGTTCCTTGTAATTGTATAAATACCTTGTATATTCATGAATAGAAAGACAAGTTATTCAATTTGATTACGTGGTATCAGAGCTACGGTCTTAAGCTTCACCGGCGTTCACTGAATCTATACCAAGTCTGGAAGTGGTTGTCACATCATAGCTAGGGAGAATCTCCTCCATTCAATCTGCAGAAACCCAAACTGGTGGTCAGATTCCAAGTGAGTGAATCTCACACGCCAGTGATCACTTTTCGTCAAGCGATTGTAGGTGTGTGGGAGGAATTTCTGGTTTCATTTTTTGGCTCCGACATCGCACTGAAGTTTCCGGAGCAATTGTGGTGGCGGCTTTCTGAGCATCGACCAAGGGGTATTCGGTGATTCCAGGTCCTTTGCATCTCGGACTTCTATCTGGACTGTGAATTTGTTAACTGATCTAAATAGCTGCCTTTTCCAGATTCTTTGCTTCTCAGTTTCTTTATCTCTCTGACGACTTTCTGTGGTCTGATTCATAGCATTGTTGGAGGCTGTTACATGTTACATTAAATCGTATAGACAACGTTTTAAAAGGGAATTTGGGTCCGTTGAATCTGTCCAGGTCTGGTATTTTCTTTATCAAACAGCCTTGAGTTTTGTGGCTGTTCTTTGGGTTTGGTTTGTCTTTTTTTGCCTCTGTCAAGGTCTATTAAATACTCTCTCGGATGAACTTGAGTCTTGTAATTGCTTAGCGGCTGATTTCACAATTTGCTTATTTGGATTTGAGTAAGATTGTCAAAGTACTGCTCTTTTGCTACAGAGTTTGATAATCGAGTCAGTATCAGATATTTTGCTACAGTGAAATTGATTGGGAAAAATGACAATCCTAGTTTCAGCTGATGAGTATGTCAAATTCATTGAATATCAGAAATCATGGAACGAATCCACTACAGTAACTAACGTTGCTGAGTCGGGCGAAGCATGTCTTATCTCCTCCGCAGATACATGGATAATCGATTCTGGTGCTACAGATTACGTGACTGGTAATCCTAATATACGTTATAGCTTTCAATCACACGAAGCACCCTCACCTATGAGGGTAGGTGATGGTTCAACCCTTAATATTGTGGGATCAAGGACTGTTAAACCAACTTCCTCCATTACCCTGTCATATGTATTAAGTGTACCAAAGTTGGTCATTAATTTGATTTCTGTTAGTAAACTTACCAAAGACCTTAACTGTAATATCTCATTCTTTCCATATCATTGTTTATTTCGTGATCTTACAACAAATCAGGTTATTGGTAAAGGACATCTATCTGATGACCTTTATATCCTTGACGAATGGGAGCCTCAATTTGTTTCCTACTCCAGTGGCGAGTCTGCATTTGAAGTATGTTGTCAATTGGGACATCCTTCTTTACCTATGTTGAAGAAACTGTGTCCCCAATTTCAGAATGTTTTCTTATTAGATTGTGAGTCACGTCGATTTACAAAAGACCATCAAAACTCTGAAGGTCTAAGGGATAATAAGTTGGCAAATTCAGCTTTTGAGTTAGTTCATTTTGATGTGTGGGGACCATGTCCTGTTGTTTCCAAATCCGGACACAAGTATTTTATCACTTTTGTGGATGATTTCTCTCAAATGACTTTTATTTATTTAATGAAGAGTCGCTCTGAAGTGTTTACCTACTTTTGTGTCTTCTGTGATGCCGTCATAACTCATTTCAATACTTCGATACGTATTCTAAGAAGTGATAACACCCAAGAATATATGTTAGAAATGTTTCAATCCTACATGGAACAACACGGTATTATCCATCGGTCTTCATGTGTTGATACACCCTCTCAAAACGGAGTTGCTGAAAGGAAGAATCAACATCTACTTGAGACAGCTCGAGCTCTTTTATTCCAAATGAAGGTTCCTAAACAATTTTGGGACGAGGCCATCTCTACGTCTTGTTTTCTGATTAATCGCATGCCATCTACTGTGCTTGCTGGTAATATGCCTCACAGTATTCTTTTCCCAAACGAGCCACTTTTTCAAATCAAACCTAAGATGTTTGGAAGCACCTGTTATGTTCGAGATGTTTTACCATGTATTACCAAGTCGGATTCCGAGGCACTGAAGTGCGTTTTCCTAGGCTATTGCTGGTTTCAGGAATATTGTTATCAGTGTTATTCTACTGAACTTGACAAATATTTCAAGTCAACCAATGTGGTATTTTCAGAGACTACACCATTCTTCGGTGCACATCCCATTTCTATGACTTAAGGGGACGACGATAATTGGCTAGTCTATCAAGTTACCCATGCTTTGACAAAACAATCAGATGATGTTGTTTCTCTATCTCTTAGTTCTTCTATTGAGCACCAATTGACTATTATGCCTTCAACACCTGCTCCATATGAGCAACCAAGATCACCAAAGAGGAGAGAGAGCAATGATACATATCCTGCACCAGTTCCTTCGTCATTAGATCCTCCGCCACTTGATCCTTCAAAAAACATTGACCACGTAATGCCCAAAGTTTTCTAGATTTATTAAATGCATTATAATTGATTATATTTCTTTTCTTTTCTTTTCTTGTGAATATTTCTCACCTTTCTTGAAAATTCAAGTTTGACATTATTTGAAAGAAAACCCCTTTCGTTTAAATAAATGTTCTCATGTAATACACTTACATTGGTTAACAAATTAGTAATACATCATGGGGTCCAATGGGAAAGTAAAAAAGTATCTTTTGGAGCCTATTATAAAATTTGAGTGGTCGAGGATATTGTCTCTTTGAGATGTAATTCAAGCCACTAGATGAATTCTTCCCCTTTTTGAGAAACCCTCACATTGGAAGAACCTCATTTTCTCCCAACTTAATCTTAGCTCCATTTCTTTTCCATTAAAAACCAAATCTACTATCTTGAATACTTCATATTTTCCATTTAAACCAAGAATATATCCTTTGTTTTGAAGGATTCACAAGTCATTGCTATCATTTGCGGTAAGAAATGGAATCCCGTTTTTGTTGCACAGATGTTAGTATTTCTGTCATAACTTTTTACCAATAATCGGACTGAGGTGAGTCAAAAGGCTGTAGAAAGATAAGAAATTTGCCCACAACTTTCATGTTTTATAGAAATTCCAATTCCTTTGTTTACTGTGTCAAAAATGGAGCACAATGCAGGCTCAGAGCTACTGCCCAGATTTTCTCATATATCTTTAAACTACAGAACTTAAGTGAGTATTCCTTTATGTATTTAAGGTACAAGAGGCATTTGAACAAGCTAAGGAGGTCGACACAATTGCTAGATTTGTATTTGAGCTTTAGGAACACTAAAGCTCCAAGGTTTGCACATATACTTGAATTTACATTTAATTTGGTTGGATTATTTTGAATATCTTTAAGCTTTGGTGAAATTTATCTTATCTTTAATTTGTTGTCCTATTTGGTTGTGGCTAGTTATCTTATTTCAGATGAATATTTTTGAGTCACTTGGAAAATTTGAATAGAGGGTAAAAAATATAGTTGAGTGAATGATATATTAAGATTGTATTAGTATTATGTGAGACACTTTTGTATGACGAACTAACTCACCCCCATATACAGATTGCTTGAGCATCATTGCATTCTTGTTGAGTCTTTGTTCTTCTTGTGATAGTGACTTTGTCACTTATATTGGCATGCCTCTTGATATTGTCTGGATCTTGTCCCATCTTGACTTTGGACTCACATTTCATCTTAATTATGGACCTAGTCCATTTTAAGTATGAATGAGAAAACCACTTTTCACATGGTTCTTGATTCTCTTGATTATTGGAGTGATGACACTACTTGATTTAGGACACTGGTTCTTCTTGTTATTCGACTATGCTTGATGTAATTGCATGACGTATGTGTTGGGCAAAAATAACTAATTGGTGGACTTTCTTGGATTAGCTTTGGAAAGCTTCTTAACATTTGAGATTTTGAATATAAGTATCTTCAATTACTTTATGGTTTGATATTTGATTCTCTTGAAACAATATACCTTCATTAAGTACTTAATCGTGAGTTTCATAAGCTCATTTCTAGAATTTATTTCTTGTACTCCTTACCTAACTTACTTTTGCTCTGAATGTTAGCTAAATTTATGTGTTTAAGTTTGATATGATATATTTAAGTTTTATATGGGAATTAGAGAATTTAATAGCTCCAATCCCAAAGTTTGTGTGCCACTAATCTTTATGCTTAGCGATAGTTTGTTGCTATGTAGGTGATGCTACAGAAGAGAATAAGGATGGCTATGTGGAGTAAGCTTTTTGGAAGCTTTAATGAAGATTAAATTTACAGATGCATTAATGTTTTTATAGAGATTTGGAACTTGTACATGATCCATATGGCACACTTATATATGTAGTTTTGGATGTTCTTTGGATCATAAGAACACCATTTTGTAACTTTAATTTGGTGACCTGTTTGGCTATTTTAGGGGTGTGCAAACCCAAGTCTTGCAATGTATTCAATTTAGTTTTTGATTTGCACTTCGAGACAAAGGAGGCGACTATTTATCCTCTGAGACTTGCAAGTTTGAAATTCATGCCTAATATGAATCTTGAGTGGTGTTGAATGGAAAAATATATTTTCATTAGGTACTTGATTCAAAGTGTTGATACTCCAAAAAAGGTGCAACCATCTTTAATTGATATCCTTTTATATGTATTTTCTTTCTTTCTTTCTTTTCAAGTGGACGTGATGCTTGCCGCTCAAGTCATCCGTAAGAGAAGTTTCAAGTAGCTGGGGTTAGTGATCTAAGAAAATGGGAGGATTGATGAGGATGTCACTCATCGCACTGGGCAAGGTGGATGAAAGGCTAGCATCCGATGTTCTGTGTGACACCCTGTTTGAATTTAGTTATTAGTCTATTTTAGCAAAATAATTTCAAGAAAAGTTTCAACTTTATAAGTATTAGATGAAAAAAAGAACTCAGTGGCATCCTTCCAAGGGGGTTGCTATAAACCCCTTATAGCTCTTCACAAAGGTATACGCACATGCAAATCCACACATTCCATAGCTAATTTTATTTCTTATGACCGTTTATCCTCTAGGTCTAAATCTATGATTGCTTCTCTAGACTCTGTCTTGGTACCCAAAATATTAATGGAGGCTTTGGGTCATCATGTATGATAGATCTAATGCTTGAAGAAATACATGTCTTAGAGGAAAATAACACGTGGGATTTGGTGAATTTTAACCAAGAGATGTCAATGGGTCTTCCCAGTTAAAGTTAATCCAAATGGTTCTAGGGCAAGACTTAAGGTCAAACTTGTGGCTAAAGGGTATGCTCAAACTTATGGAGCAGATTATTCAGACACCTCCCCGATTGCCAAACTCACTTTCGTTTGCTTGTTCATTTCTCTAGTTGCTTCTCTAGCTACTTCTGAGATTGGCCTTTGCATTAATTGGATATCATGAATGTGTTTCTTCATGGTGATCGTCAAGAGAAAGTGTATCTGGAGCAATCACCCGATTTTGTCACTCAAAGGGAGTATGGGAAAGTCTGGCATTTGAGGAAGTCTTTGTATGGCTTGAAGCAAAGTCCTTGAGCTTGCTTTGGCAAGTATAATGAGGTACTTTAGGATTTTGGGCTAAAAATGAGCAAGCGTGATCTCTTCGTCTTCCACCGGAAATTAGCAGCTAGCATTATCCTCCTTGTTGTATATGTTGATGACATTGTCATCACAAGAAGTGATTACGCGGGAATCTCTTCCCTTAAGTCTTTTTTGCATACTAGGTTTCATGCAAAGGACTTGGGACAATTTGAAATACTTTTTGGGAGTGGAAGCAAATAGTAAATAGAAACTAGCAAGAAATTTTTCTTTCTCAGAGGAAGTATATTCTTGAGCTACTTGCAGAAACAGAAAAATTGACGGCCAAACCCTGCAATACTCCAATGGTTCCTGATGTACATCTTATGAAAGATGAAATCGATTCTTTTGATGATCCAAAGAGATGTAGCAGGACAGCTGAAAAGATAAACTACCTCACTATGACTCATTCAAATATTGTTTTGCGGTAAGTGTTGTTAGTCAGTTCATGTCCAGGGTTACAGTCAAACATGGACAACTTTGAAACAGATTCTGTGTTCCTTGGAAGGAGGTCTTGGATTTGACATATTATACAACAATCACAGCATAAATGTTTCATTGATACTGACTAAGCCAGATCAAAATTGACAGAAAATCTACTACAAGCCATTATGTTTTTGTTGGAGGGAACTTGGTATTGGGGAGGACTAAGAAGCAAAGTGTTGTATCTCGATCTAGTGCAGAATCTGAGAATAGAGTTATGTCACTTTCTACATGTGAGATTGCGTGGATACATCACCTTTTAATTGAAATTGGGCAGGAGCACCATACACCTGGAAAACCCTCGTGTGATAATCAAGTTGCTCTTGATATTGCCTCAAATCCGGTGTATCATGAAAGAACTGAACATATTGAGGTTGATATAATTTTATTCGTGAGAAGATTCAGGGAAACTTGATTTCCACTTGCTATGTGAAGACAAGAGAGCAATTAGTTGATTTATTCACCGATGCATTGAATGGAACTCATGTTGATTACCTTCGTAACAAGCTAGGAATGATCAATATCTATGCTTCAACTTGAAGGGAAGTGATATAGAATATAGTAACCAAATCATAGGAACGAGTCCAGAATATTTCCTTTTATTTATTTTGATTTATTCCCTTTTACATAGTTCCTTGTAATTGTATAAATACCTTTTATTTTCAAGAATACAAAGACAAGTTCTTCCATTAGATTACATTATTAAAGGAGTTTGTAGTTGTGAGTGGATGTTGCAAGCTTTTAGATTTATTATCAACAGGATTTTTCTTTTTAGAAAAGGAAACTAGAAAGGTGAAATGTTCATTTCTTTCGGTTTGTGAAGAAATGGCATGGAGAATAGGGCAAGGTGGTGTTTCCACTATCTTTCTGTTGTCATTTTCAATACACACCTAACTTATTTCAAGAAGCAATTCTCACTTCTTTTCAACAGTGACATTTAATGAAAACAACTCCCTAGACCTGCCCCCTCTTACTTTTTCCCATCCCCCTCACTTTATCCTCTTACACTACCGGTTTCAATTAATCTCCCTACCCCCAAAGAAAAAATACCCCTTTAGGTAGTCTCCAGCAATGAACACCCTATACTCATTTCTTTACTAGAATTTGTTTCTTTTTTAGCCGCATCCTTATTTAGTCTATCCTATATTGAACAATAAAAAATAAAGATGGCGTCTTATCGTGTAAATTCTAATTAGTACATTATTTCATTAATTTTTTATTGTTATATTGTTTCAGTTAAGCCAACCCCAAATAGTTTGGAAAAGAAGTGCAGTTGATTGATGGCTTTAGTTACCAAAAAACTGTTTCAAAAACATATCTACACATGAACTTTCACTAGAAACTGTAGTAGAAACACTTGTTGAATCACATTCTCATACTTCTCTTTCTTGAAAAAGCTTCACCAAGTTCAAATGCATCTTCTATCTTTTCTTCAAAAGTTTCTCAAGAACTAAGAATTAAGATCACGTTCCAGCCTGACCCAAAAGTTAAAAAATGTATTTGAAATCCGCATGAGAACAAGGAGATTGACGAATTTCCACCAAGTAACTGGTTGAGTTAAAATATTCACATGAGGAAGTCTCCCATACGAACTAACAAAGGAAGCCTAACAACTTGAATGGAGAACATGGAAAGAGAATTGAGAACCCACTTCTTGGCTACGTTCTTTCTGGTGATACAAAACTATTGTTGGGACCCGAGGAAGCTAAGGTGATTCAAAAGCATACCTGCTAATTCTAGAAGATTATGAACTGATTCCTTGTGCAAATTTAACTCTTTACAAGAAATGCCCGAACTGCACTTGGATTTCACAAAAGTTTTGCATGCTAAGTAGAGAGCCTGAAAGATAATCAAAAGTAAAAAGAGGTTTACTGATACAAAGCAATATAGACCAGTTCAGAGTTCTATAGTTATCAGAATTTCTTCCTTCAAACCTCAAGATAATTCTGAGGATTAACATTTACAGCTTCAGGCATATGGAAGGCTAGGTCAAGGGGCACACACAAATCAGGTACAAGCTTCTGTGCAGCATCCTTGTGAATCGACTCTATTCTGCAGCTGGCAATGCAGTTTTGAGCATTCTACTCAACGAAAAGAAGACATACCCATAATCATGAAATTACATATAAGTTTGTTGTTTGCATGTAATAATTTGATGTACTCACATCATTCATCACGTCCATATTCTTCACAGAGAGCGCTGGTCTCACGATTCCGCTGTTAATCATTCAAAACCAGTTTGCTTAGACAGTAAAAAGATGGTTATACTTCTTCCATACAGTACAAAGAAAGTATAAGCACAATGAAAGACCAAAAGATAGGGCATCGGGTTGACTAAAGTGTACACGTCAGTTTTCCAACTTGTGATAGTGAAAATATTTAAGAAAGAAAAGGTTCACTTGTACGCTTAGATAAACTGCTGCAGCTCAATGATGAGTCATGACTACATATTCAATTGGCACAATATACAAGTCTACAGAAAGAAGTGATTTACTAATAGGATGATATGCTCAATCTGATGCTAAAGACAAAAGGATGTCAAAAACGAGTTTAAGCAAGACGGAACAGTGAATAGATATTTAAACTGAACTTTCTTTGTCAGTGATTTAAACTGAAAATCTTAACATCAATGGAAAAGGAATCACATTTTTACATATCTAGAATTTGATTTCGTTAGCAGTATACCCAAAATTATCTACTAAGACATCTTAGCAGAACAGAAGGATTAGCCTTTTATCCCTTATTTCCTTTTGGTGCCCCCATAAGATCCCTGTAGGTATAGAAGACAGGGTGTTGTTTTTAGAAAACCATATCTTTTTCTAGATTTTCTACTTTTTGGTATACTCCCAGTATTCTATTTTTGCAAAAACATCAATGAGATCTTATTACTATATTTAAAAAAAAAAAAAAGAGACATCTTAGCAGTTTACATATTGCATGTTTTATACTACTAACCTTCTCCTGACAATAAAGTCACCTTCTTTTAGCCCAGTTTTTGGCTTTCCCATGTCTAATGACTTGGAAGATCGAGCATCTTCAGCAATATTTAGAAGCTTTAAACTTTCTTTCCAGCACTCTTCTCCCCGCCACAGAAGCTTAACTGCAAATTTTGAGTTAAATCTCAGAAAGAGATTGTTTTAAAATAAATTCTCTATCTTTAAGTGAATGCTAAGAGGCAGATAAAGGAACTAATTTGACGGAAGAGCTCTGAAGTCCAATGAGTTGTTTCCTCCTAGTAAAAGAGCTTGCATGCACCTTTGGGGGAATAAGGATGAAGGAGTCCACCAGACATTCCAGATGCACCTCCACCAATGCCAACTTCATCATATATGTCTATGCAAAAATTTGATTCCTCTGAACTTTGCTGCAGAACATAAAAAAGATGCAGCTGAAATTAGCTGACTATGATAATTGAACTGAAAAGGAAAAAAGAAGCTGCCATAAGAAACTGAGCATTAAGAATCATAGATAAAAGTAATCTGTCTATGGAATTAAGTTGTATATGCTAATAGAATAAAAAAATTCTAGACTTATAAAAATGAATCTGTAAAAAGAATAATTTGCAGAAGAATCGGGCCATTTGGACAAATTTGTTTTTGCTTCCTTTCAATATATGTTTTTCTCAAAAGACTGTTTGGTTATACATTGTTTCAATTTTGTACTCCAAAATGGAAAAACTGCACCAGAGAAATTTTTCTACAGAAAACTTCAATATTTTTTCAAGTGAAATTCATGTCCACACAAAACTTCAACTTCCAAATAGCCATTTCCAACCTAACTTCAAATACTTCTTTTTTTTTTTTTTTTTTTCCAAATATCACTCAATTCATGTCCAAATGCCCACTAAATATATATACGCCAGAGATTCTTTACAGATTACTTACCCTATTTCTCAGGTTACCAATCCACTTATTATATACAATAACATGTAATTAGTTAACATAACCTAATAGTACTAACAAAAAGTTCTTTACTGTGTGTATAACTTAAGCCCTTTCACCTTTACAAAATCCATTTCTATCAAGAGGATTAACGAAAAAATTATGAACTCTGCCTAAGAAAGTATAACAAATACTGCACAGGCAATAACTGTATGTAAAGACAAAGTTGCGTGGGTGAGAAAGTACTTGCAACAAATGCCAAGCCACAGACAAGCCAGCAAATCCAGCACCAAGAACAGCATATCTGAATATGAAATCCAATTCCAAACAAAACCCAAGTCAGAAAAATAAGATTAAAAGACGAGTAATGTACACACTCTACATTGAGTTACTTACTAACCTGAGGGGCCTTTGTGAAACAGCAGAATAGCATCGGATATAGAATGTACAAGAGGAAGAGGAAGACACCATTCCGGGAGAATAGTGTAAAAGGCCACGACTTGCTGATAATTTTCTCGAAAATACAAATGGGTTTTGGATGGTAAGCGCCATTGAACAACCTCTAGAGGTACTGGTAATGGTGTCTGGTTGCAAGTCCGCTAAGGTTTAAGACAACCCGTTAACCCGAATTTCTGTTTACAGCATTTGGTTCTTGCGTGTTTTGGTAAGCTGGACAAAAATGGATTGTTTGGTTGTTAATACTGAAATAAGTTACGCCACGACTACTAATTAGTATTGGGATATGTTATTTCTGTCGGAGGGTGAAATAATAGTGTTGGAATTGATTATTTTGAGATAAATTATTTGATTGTTAATATCGGAGCATGAGGGTGAAGTAATAGTGTTGAATTAGTTATTCCGAGATATAATAATAAAAATAATAAATAGAACTCATGAGTTCCTCAATTCTTTTTTTTTAATAAATGAAGTGGAGGTTATTTTTGTTAACAAACAATTCCATTACATGTTATTTTTAATATAATAACTAAGCTCAATATAACAATTCTAACATAACTTATCTTCAAATCAAATGACCGCTTAGGGGTCGTTTGATATGAGAAATAAGGTATGATAATCCCAAGATTATTTTATCAGGCATTTGGTTAGAGATATTAATTAATCTTGAAATTATTTATCCCACCATTTATATCATAATGATAGGATAAGTTATCCTATATATATGATGGAATAACTAATCTGGAATAACTTTGTCTATCCCATCCTCATTCGTGCATTTGGTTAGAGGTATTAGTTAATCTCAGAATTATTTATCCCACTGTTTATACCATAATGATAGGATAAGTTATCTCATATATATGGTGGAATAACTAATCCGGAATAACTTTGTCTATCCCGTCCCAATTCGTTTGGTAGGGAAACAAATTATCCCGAGTTAGAATAACCCGTATTCCATCTTCAATGAGGATTAAGGAATAAATAGTCCCGGAATTAATTTTTGAATGAATTTATCCCACATTTAGTTAGAATAAATCTTGGGATTAGTTATCTCACATTGAGGGTTAAAAATAATACCATAATCCCGAGATAACTTATCCCCAAATTTTAACCCAACCAAACGTGAGATAAATCCATCCAAAAATTAATCACGAAACTATTGTTCCTTATTTCTCATTGAGGGCGGGATAATAATTTCGAGTTATCCTAAACTAAAATTAATTATCACGACATAATTTATTTCTCTACCAAATAACCCCTTAATATATAATCATCACGAAAATACTGCTTAATGTATTCAAAAAAGTGATTAGACTAGTCATAAGTCATGTAATAGAGACGATCACTACTTTTGCTATCAACATAAATTACACAATACAAGAAGAGTATATATATAAATATTTTCTTACACTTTCTTTTTTACAAATATTCTATCACAAAATTACTCACTTTATATTGCAGGATTCTTTCAAAAGGATCAACTACTATTATGAATAGGAGAGCAAAGTGTAGGTAAACGTTCCCTCTGCCTTAGAGAGACCGAGCGAGGTTTTAGATATAATAAGGAGGATAATTATTGTTCAGCAGAGGATTCTAACATTCTTTTTAGTTACTTCGTTCTTTATTTCTATTTTCAATCCAAGCTTATTTTGATTGAATTTGGAATGTAATTCCTTCAATCCGAAAATCTAAACCAAAATTTTCATATCCAATGCGAACGACCCGTGCGAACACCCCAAACCATAGAGAAATGAGTGATTCGGAAAATGAGTGGGGATGCACTCCGGAGGTTGCAAAGAGAAGTGGGAAAATTGAGTTCCACAGACAACCTTTTACACACCAACAGCTATCTGATGCAAATCCAAACTACATGAAAAAACCAATTCTACACATTGCTGAAGTTGCAGAAAAAGTTGAAGAAGTACACCAGCATTCTGGTGCAGACACACATATAAAGTCAAATTAGATTGCTCAAAATAACTCAAACCATTTTGACACTTGCAGTTCCCTAATCAGTACAGACTAATGGCAGTATCACAACACTAGATCCACAATTTAAATATTTCTTCTTGATTTGCTAAGGGCAACGAATCATTGATGATCACTTGACTGGAGATAGTGTCTGTGTGACATCAAATCTGTAGGCTTTTCGGACAATGACTCTCCGTTCTCGTTTGTACTCCACTTCATCCCTTTGATGCATTATTATCAGTGCTCTTCTTACCTGACAACATTTAGCACTTGCATCAACACAAGGAGATCTTAAGAGTATTGTTAAATAAATCTAGGCTTCTACTGGTGTACTACCAAAAAAGTCCATCAGATAGGCAGCAAAAATCAAATGAATGGAGAAAACAAGGGAATATATTATGAAAAAAGGAATAATGTGAAACAGTGAAAGGACGACTCTTACAATTGATTTGTTCATGCCCATCCTGGTCAGTTCATCAATTAGCCGTCTCTCTGATATATGGCTACCAATACCCATTGTTCTCTTAATTTGGGCTTGGGCTTTGCTATTCATCCATGAAAAAAAATTAACACTAGTAAATTTTGTGATTGGAAGGACATATAGCTGGAAAAATTAGGTGTGAGTGTTGGTTGCACAAGAAACGAACCTTTATCTCATTTGCCATAGAGATATCAGATCTGGTACAACAGATTTTTAGATATCTAGAAATCCAAAATTTCAAAATTTTTATACTTTAAATTCAGCGAAAAAATTCAGCATTACCCATATCAATGTGTCCAACCCTATCCATTATAGTATTAAGTCCAATATGTAGCTGAAAAAAGCCATACGTTCTAAAAAACAAACTATTAGATGAATTGAAGTTGTTAATTACTATGGCCTTGCCTTAAAAGGCTCAATCCGAACGCCCACACCTGCCTACAAGAAAAGACCCTTAAATCGAAACTACATTAAAACACCAATTCTACACCCTGCTGAAATTGCAGAAGTTTAAGAATTACATCAGCATTCTGGTGCAGTCACACAAACAAAGTATATTAGATTGCTCAAAATAACTCGAACCATTAGACACGAGTGGATGCACATTCCTCCCCTTTGACACTTGCAGCTCACTCTAATCAGTACAGACTAATGTACAGAGGTGTTGAGAGGCAGTATCACAATACTAAATCCACAATTTTAATGCTTCTGCTTGATTTGCTGAGGGTCAAATCATGGATGATCAGTTGACTGGGGATAGGGTCCTCGTGACATCAAATCTTTATGCTTTTCGGACAATGACTCTCCGTTCTCGTTTGTACTCCACTTCATCCCTTTGATGCATAATTATCAGTGCTCTTCTTACCTGACAACATTTAGCACTTGCATCAACACATGGAGGTCTTCAGAGGATTGTTAAATAAATCTAGGCTTCTACTGGTTTACTACCAAAAAAGTCTGTCAGATAGGCAGCTAAAATCACAAGGGAATATATCATGAAGAAAGGGAAATATGTGAAACAGTAAAAGGACGACTCTTACAATTGATTCATTCATGCCCATCCTGGTCAGTTCATCAATTAACCGTCTCTCTGATATATGGCTTCCAATTCCCATTCTTCTCTTAATTTGGGCTTCGGCTTGCTATTCATCCATGAAAAAATCAACAATATTAAATTCTGTGATTAGAAGGATGTATAGCTGGAAAAATTAATGTGAGTATTGGTTGCACAAGAGACGAACCTTTATCTCATTTGCCATCTCAGGAGTAAGGTTTATGTGTTGATTGATTCCAGATCGTGCTGCATCCATTGTGGAAGTGTTGAAGAGCCTAATTGCTTCCAAGACATGATCCTCATTTGCAACTTGGGAGCTAAAATCATGATAAGAAAGAGGTAGATTATTGATTAAAAAACTTTTTGAATAGGAGCTGAAAGAAAAGGATAAAGATAACAGTGATAAAGAAACGCATGGAAAAGGGACTTGTCCTAAACAACTTAAATGGCAAAGTTAATAGCAGGATGATAGCCCTCCAAGCATTTGACCCTATGTAAGTGACAAAGCAACTTATAATCATGGTTACTTACAGTCTCATTCTTGCAAGAGCTTCACTCAACCTCACTATGGCCTCTAGTTGCCGCACAGTAATTGGTATTGCTGCTGCCTCCCCAGTTTCATTAGACTGCCGCCTCATATCCTGCAGCAAATAACAGAAGAAATAAATATCAGCAAAAGATGTATAGCATTTTCACAACTAAGAAAGGTTTGTACTGAAATGTTGTTGGATGTCTAATTCAGGACAATCCTCATAAGGAGCCTGTTGATATAATTACCTGCCTAATTTTGACATAACTTTCTTGTAACATTGAAGCTGCAGAATCTGATAGTCGCGGATGGCAATTGGTCTTACAATATTGTATATATCTGCAACAGGAACTCATTTGCTTCAACATCTAGGCCTTAAAAATTACAGTAATAGTGAAGTGCATAATTTTAAGCCATATTAAGAACCAACCTTTTCAGCCAATTATACTCCTTAGAAGTTCTAGTGTCATCCCTAGATGCTTCAGCGGATGCATGAACCTTGATGACATGGCTAGCAATACTCTGTAGTGAAAGAAACAGTCTTTAAGTGAAAACACATTCTTGCATGTTCTTACACTAAAATAAGCGACCTAGCAAAGCCTGCTTCAAATTATGTCTATGAAAATATTGACAGTTAACTACCCATTAATTTGTGATTTCATGCCCAGCACACCATGTACACTATCTAGACGCCTAATTGCGATCAAAATGAAGTCCATACCACAGAAATGCTCATTTCACCCACAGAATTGAGAGTGCTAGGAGTTTGTCTTACCTTGTCCTGATCGTACTTCCTGATGTCTTTCACAATGAAAATCAAATCGAATCTTGAAAGAATTGTTGTCTGCAAGTCAATGTTATCTTGTGCAGTCTGCAATACAAATAGCACTTCAGCTCATGCTTTATGCCAACACGAGCTGCAGAAAATTGTAAAAACATGAAACAATTGAAAGGAATTATATAGACCTTGAGATCATCATAGCGTCCAGATGGAGGATTAGCTGCAGCAAGCACAGAGGTTCTTGAATTAAGGACTGTTGTAATTCCAGCCTTTGCAATGGAAATTGTTTGCTGCTCCATTGCTTCATGAATAGCAACTCTAGTAACAAGTAAGAAGCTCTTTAGAAACTCTCATGAGAGAATAGAGTAGAAAAATGAAAGTAAGTTCTAACTATGATCTACCTATCTTCTGCCCTCATTTTGTCAAACTCATCAATGCAGACAACTCCTCCATCTGCCAAGACCATGGCTCCTCCTTCTAGGTAAAACTCACGCTGAATTGTTATAAAGAAACTCATCATTTAGAAATATATTGAAAATGGAACATTTATCTGAAATGGCTTCTAGACTATGGTAAATATAGAAACTTACGGAGCTATTATCCCTAATGACAGAAGCTGTGAGACCAGCAGCTGAAGATCCCTTGCCAGAAGTGTATACAGCTACTGGGGCTGTCTTTTCCACAAATTTTAGAAACTAAATGGTAAAAAAAACTAATTCAGATTCTCATTGGAAATAGAAACATGGATGAGTTGAACAAAAGAAGACCTTGCAAACCAAATGCCAAATTAAATTGCTCTCATGCTTAAGCGATAAAAAGGCTCTCATGAAAATGAAATTTCATATTAACAACTGCCACCTTTTAATCAATGAGTAAAACTGACCTGTGACTTAGCAGTTGAGGGATCCCCCAAGAGCAATACATTGATATCACCTCTTAATCTTACACCATCGGGCAAGAACTGCACAGACAGCTATAGATTAACCAATAAATAAACAAAGAACAATTGACATTGAAAGAAAAATGGCATACCTTCCTTGACCCTCCAAATAAAAGGCATGTGACAGCTTTCTTGACATCAACATGCCCAAATATTGAGGGAGCAACCTTTGAGCATATCTTTTCATAAGCATTACTATCGGATGCAAACTTCAGAAATTCTTCTTTCTGCAAAAAGGAAGGCCATGAGAACTGATGCATAAGGCAATATCCAAACAGATTAAAACCAAGACTAGAATTAAAAAACTAATGCTGTCCAAGGACTCCAAACAGCATGGGAACATATTGGCATACTTTTAGCAAGCTGTTATATCCTCTAAATGTAAAGCTTATTCATTCAGCAGTTGATCTGCTACAAAGAGGTAACCCCCTCGCCCCAGTCCATAGCTTGAATGACATTACTTATAATCTTCCCCAGCCCTTTTCCACATGTGCATGCTTCTTTGCAAGTCTTTCCGCAGTGAATTGTGGAGATACATAGGTGGAGACAATTATCTATGCAGTCCACACAATTGAAAGCATGCTGCTAACTGTAGCTTAAAGCTCTGAATCACCACATGCCATTGATAATTTAGAAATTACCTCATCTACTGTGAAGTTGGCTGGCCCTCGAGAATTGGCCTCATTTGTTTCTTCCATTCCAACAACTCTAATATAAGGCTGCCTAACAGCAACAGCTCCTTTGTGACTGCATTCCAGTTCAGAACATAGAACCCGGAAGTTAAAAAAAGAGTTGATAACAATGAAGTGACAAACACTGCAAAATGGAATTCCTTTTATCACTTGATGGACTCTTACGATGTTGATGAATTTGAAGCTTGAAAAATACTGTAGATCCCCATTACAGTGAGCCTTGTACCAGGCACAATAGTTTGAACAAGATGGCGATCTATAGATAGAAGCATATTTCTTGGCAGCTCTCCGGTAGGAACATCCTATTATTACCTCAACAGAAAACACAAATGAAATGAGAATATGATCGTAAAGAAGGCCATTACTGATTGCAGTCAAGCTTCTCTTGCAACTAAATGTTTCCTCACCTCAGGGTTTTCCTGCAATTTGAGCGTCTGCTGGTCAACATATTTACTTTTATCTGGAACCACTACCCATGGATCAATAGGACATGGATCCTCCCCCACCTACAAAAATTCTCACTGTCAGAATGTCATACTAACTAAAAATTTCAAATGAAGAATTCCCAAATTTTCATTTCATAAACCTGAGGAACATGATCACAAGAACGTGGTACAATAGCTCCTCCAAGCCCTGGACGACATGGGACAATCTTCACATTTTTGCAGTTTTTACATAGCAAGGTCACATAAGTTGCCTTCGCCTTAGTCCTTGATGCAGCAATAACAATCCCAGATACCTTGACCAGCTTTGATATACATTGTGCCTAAACAAAACAAATAATATTATAGAAATAGGGGGATAAGTACATCAATTAGAGAAAACCTAAGATGATCAAGAAAAAGACAAAGTTCAAACAGAAACTAACCCCAAGGGAACGCATTGACATTGAATCCTGCTCTGACCTCAAGAGTATTTGTACTTCACCAATCTCTGGCTCCTCCATTTCTCCACTGTCACCAGCTACCCTCGATCTCAAACTCGCAAGAACCTCAGCTGCTGCAGTTTCAAACTAGAAACCCCGGACACAAGAAAACCAAGTGTCATTCAGTAGTTGGTTCTTGAAAAATTCCACATTAATGATATTACAATATTTCATGTAATTTAAGACAATGAGACACTGATCTTAACAGTACTTTTCACTTACAAAAAGTTTTAGTCGGCCACACAAACTACATTACTACCCACAAATAGCAAGGGCCGTTTTGTATCTAAAGAAATCCTCAACAAGTGCCAAAGTTTCATGAGCCATTCACCTATAACAAATGAATAGTATTGGTTGCATGATTGACAGCACTGCAGGTACCTATAGGAGGACATAGCTAGACATATACTACACCTTTCAATTACTGTATGCCTTCATTCTTCAATTCACATTTTAGAAACAAATAAAGTAATAATCTGCATCTAGAGGAGAAGACCATTATGTCAAAGGGAAACCTTTCCCATGCCTCTATTCAAATAGTAATGCAGCCTTTCACTTCTTACTAAATATACCCAACAACCATGCCCCAAATCCAAGTGCAACTATTTCACAACTCAAAATGCAAACGCGTATGCAAATCTCAAAAATGCATATAATGCATACATTTACATTTTTGAAAAGTCAAATTAGTGAAAACTACAACCATTTGTTAAGCATAGAGTAAATAATGCTTGAGCATACATCAATCTGACCACCATTATTTGTCACATCAAACATATCCCTAACTAAAATAAGCTTCAAGCGCAAAAATCTACTAGTATATACACAAACTACAATAAAAAAAAACATAAGAAGTCATAAATCAGTAACCTTTTCCATTATCAACACAATCATAACCCAACATAAATCATTCATTTCCACAAATCCAATAGTAATAACAACAAAAGGCGAATTCCATCAACGACAAATTCACATCTAAATATGGATAACAATGCGGAGAAATGTAATAAGAGCATACCAGAGGAAGGTAATCGGCGGGGTTCTGGCGAAGGAGTTCAGGGAGGGTTTGGTCCCGTTCGTAGGAGAGGAGGTCGGATAGGTTAATAATGAGGTAATTTTGGTTCTCGAGAAGGGCTTCTCTATAAGGAAATACATTTGGCTGAGATTTATCAGGGAAGTTTCTGATGAACTCCTTGAATTTCCGGAGGATGACGTGGCGGCTCGCCCCCGCATTTTCAGTGTCTCCGGTGGCTCCACCGCCGTGAGGAAACTGAGCTTGGTCGCTGTAGTATACTGCTCCTTCGTCCCAGCCCGACATCTCTCCTTTCTCTCTCTAAGAATCTCTCCTTCTTCTCTCTCTAAAATTCACTCTCTCTCAGATCTCTCTCTCTTTGTGGCTTGCCCTCTTTCGGAAGAGGGTTTAACAAAGGGGATATGATTTTGGCGGGAATTGCTTGGCGGGAAAATATGCACGTGAGTAGCACGTGATGGATGGTGGCGGGGGAGTTGGGGATACTACGTATATAAACTCTTCTTATTTCTTTTTAAAAAGAAAAAAAAAACTAATATAAAACTTGGTGGTTATAAATATTAATAAGAAAAATAAATAAATAAATAAATAAATATATATATATATAGAGAGAGAGAAAGAGAGTATTTCCTCTGTTTCAATTTGTCGAATGTACCAAAAGAGAAATGAAACATTTTTTTTTAAACAAATTAAAAAAAAAAAAAGAGTAATATAAATAAATTAAAATGAAGGGAATCATTGATAACTAATATCTTTTAAAGAATATTTCGAAGGAAAAAAAAAAGACGCAACTATTAGCGTTAAATTAACATTTGCCGATACTACATGGCATTAGTTGCAATAACTTGTACTCCTTGCGTTTCAAAATAAATGGTATTTTAGCTTTTTGATTCAAGAAGACATTAATGACGTTCTTCCAATTTTATCCTTATTTAAATAGAGAGAATTTTACACAATCAAGAAAATATTAAAAAGTTAATCTTGTTTAAAATATTTATTAGGGGTAAGTGGATAAAAATAATTTTTTTTCCAAGAATGAGTAGTTTTCTTAAGAGGTGTGTCCAAGCTAAAAGCATCACTTATTTTGAAACGGAGGGAGTAACAAAATGACTTTACATTTTTCTGGAGAAATTTTGTCTCGCTATACAATACTCTTTAAAATTTATAAATTATTTTAAATCTGAAGCAACAGTAAGATCGTTCGGGCCATGAAAGCAACTACTAATGCGTTCATTGAGATAGACTAATTACATCACACACCTTTAAGTGCGATCCTTCCTCAAATCTTGCGTGAACGCAAAATGTTATGCTCGTGTTTTAGTCCAAACTAACTTGTTAGCATACCTACTTCTCTTCGAGTCATCGTTTTTTGTAATAACAAGCAATAAATCTCATTCAAGTTAAAATAACTCCTTCATCAATTTATAATCTCATGAACTAAAGTAAAATTGTTTATTTCCTTATTGATAATAGAGAATAGCAAAGACTTGGTTATATATCAAATTAGCAAGTATTAGATGAACTATTTGAGTGTTGCAATCCTTTCCTCATTTCCACTTGAATATAGTGTACCCTGTATAGAAATTCCCATTTGGACATGATTTTTTTTTTTTTGAAACAATGTTTGGTTATGAACTAGAATAATTTTTTGATTAGTTTCTAAAGACGAGTTATTCAAATTTTTAAAAGTGGTTATTGGTTGATACTAATTTTTCAAGAGAGTTTTTTCACTGTTTCAAATAAAATACATGTCCAAATGCAGCTTCAACTACTACATTTTTTTTTCCCGCAAATATCACTCAATTCATGTCCAAATGCTTACTAAACTACAAATAGAAGAATTCGGGATAATCCAAGTAGCAAGCATATATGAATGGTTAAAATTGAGGAGAAAACCAACGAAAAAATGGCAAAGATGACGACAACAACAACATCCCACTGTTATCCCACAAAGGTGGGGTTTGGGAAAGGTAGAATGTACATAGACCTTACTCTTACCTCATAGGTAGAGAAACTGTTTCTGATAGACCCTCGGCTTCACAAAAAAAAAATGTGAAAAACTATACACAACAATACTCTAATAAAGAAATGGAAAAGATGGAAAGAAGAAAAAGAAAGGATATACCAAAGAATAGGAAACTTCATATTAGGGAAGGCTGACCCTCACAACATATATCATTTCGAGACCTTATGCACTTTCCCAACTATAGGTAAAATTTCATCATTTAGCACCTATTCAATTTGCAGGTCACACCGGGGGAGCACGACAAAGACCCCCTTAATCGCTCTATAAACTCTTCTAGTCATATACAACATTCTATGCCCTATAAACAGAGTTGACATACAGCCACATTATCACTGCAAAAAAGATCCTAAATGCACTTTCTGTTAATTACAATCAAATTGGTGTTCTGTAGGTAAGCACTCTCGGTTGTTTAATAGTATCCTTCCTTCTTCAAGAACCAAACTACCCCTTCCGCTGCATGCTCAGCTGCATCTTTCTTTCTCAACTTAGGATTTCCATAAGCCTCTATAACTCTTGATGTTTCTTCGATCTCCACCACCACCCGGAAAGTAAACCTGAAGATGATTTGTAAAAGTGAAGGAAGGAACATATATAAGCAGTTTGGAAAACAAGTAAATTTCGCGGTTATTCGAGGGCAAAACACAAATATGAGTGGTGGGGGCACAACAAGCTATATTACTATCTTTATTCTCTCTTCCTTTCTCTCTATCTATATAGAGACACTCCATAGGCTCTAAAATGTGAAGGACTTTAGGGCGTGCACTGCACAAAAATATAATCAAGAATGGAGGATGATGTTGGTGGTGTTAACATTGGTTAGGTCAGAAGAAAGCCTTATAGGCAGATCGTCACGGACAACATCAAACCATATGACCAGCAAGAATTTTTCTTTATTCATAGGTTCCAAGAATTAAAAGTAAGAACTGCAAAGTTCAAGTAAAATATCAAACAGTCAAATGGTGCAAGAAACTAACCACATGAGTTCTGTCAAACGAAGTCAGTAAAGACAAGGCAAAATATGACTGCACATCACTGCCATCTCAAGCAGAAGTTTTCCTTTGTGGTGCATTGCTTTCTACTTCTCATTGGAGGAATAATTTAAATTGCCCAGACTTCATGTGTTATCTCAATGTTATTTCCAGTTGTAAAAATATGGCTCTTGTGCCTAACTCAAAAACCAGTCTATTCTCCAACTAATGTGCAACTTTAACCCACTCTAACATCCCCCTCACGCATTGGCCCTATTGGGAGCCCAAACAGGATTGGACCTAACTCTGATATCATGTAATGACATGACACCTGACCTAACTCAACCTCAAAAGCTAGCTCATGAGGGGAGGATTGCCAAGTCCATAAAAGCAGACCACTAGTCTATTCCCCAATCAATGTGGAATTCTAACTCACTCTAACACCCCCTTCACGCCGAGCCCCAACAGAAGCGTGGAGTCAGAGCCCAAATAGAGATGGACTTGGCTCTAATACCATGTAATCAAATGGAAGAACTTGTATTTCATTCAAAGAAGAAAGAAATATAAATACATATACAGTGTGTGCTAACTAAGGAAATAAATAAATAAAATCCTATATAACTGCTAACAATATATGGGAGAATGTATATGTTACAGAAAGATGCATATGTTCATTCTGTAACACTAGAAAAACTTTTTGTTTGTTCAATTTTGGGCCATTTCATGAAACTCAATATTTTGCAACTAAGTAATTAGTTAATTCAGTTTTCTACTACTCCCTCTATTTCAATTTGTTTATCTTTCTTTTTAGTTTGTTTCAAAAAGAATGTCTTTCATCTAATTAGGCATTTAATTTCAACATCCCACATGACATGTTTAAGACCACAAGATTAAAAGATATTTTAGAATATTATACATATCTTTAATTTAAGACCACAAGATTCAAACTTCTTTACCCTTTTAAACTCTGCGCCTGCTCAAACTACAATAATAACAACATACCTAATATAATCCCACAAATGGAGTTTGGGGAGGGTGGTGTGTACACCGTCTTACCTCTACCTTGTGAAGGTAAAGAGATTGTTCTAATAAGAACTCTGTTCAAGTAAAGCATATCAACATCAAGTATTGAAACTAAGACAAACAAATTGAAATGGAGGGAGTACTATTTAGTTTACTTTTCATGATTGTGGGTATTCGGTACATACTCTTTCAAGTGGCTTGGTCCTGTCTCCTTCCAACATTCAAATAAAGGAGGTTTCCAGCAGTTGGCAGCACAAATTTCATGCAAAAGTGATTTTGCCGATTCATTGTTTGAACCACCTGAAATGTTTTGGAGTAAGAAAATGATAACATGGATAACAAAGCAGATAGATATCCTTGTTTATAGATACCTGTGGCTTTTGAATCAGCATTAGAGCCACTACGCATGATGGTCTGGTCAGAATTGCATTCTACAGCTGCCTCTGCGGACAACAACTTTCTCATAGGCTTGAACTTGAAGTTGCAATTTCTTGCAAGTTCCTCACTAATAGGGAATATTTTTAAGTCAGAATCACTTTCAGATGTTTCATGCTTCTCCAAGGCATCACAACTAGCAAGAACACAGGGTGTTTCATCATATCCGATCAGTTTAGCTTCCATCTTGGTAGCTGTTTTCAGCGCTTGCTCCAGTGATTTAGACTTGCGCCTATAGCCTTGAGCCTGCACATTGGAAGATATTATTGAACTGCAAATAGCTATATAAGTGAAGTCAGATATGGGAGGAGCTAAAAAATAAAATGGCAATTACTGAAGAAACAATGATAAAACAGATATACATAAGAAGAACATAGAGACATCGATTCTGCTCTCTACAATAATGACTTATCAGCATGCAACTGCTGGGAGAAGTAAAGAAAATAAAGCAGCTCAGGTTTCAAGGTTAAAACTCTAGCAGAAAGAGCAAGCAAAATCGTCCACCAGCCAGAAAGTATAAATGAACAGTCACAAGCATCACAAGATTAAAATGCTATGGGACTAACAGGTGTTGACTTTCCGTGTTAGAGGGATTCAAATTCTGGTTTTGAAATCATATTCACTCCAATTCGCAACTGCAACAAATCAAATTGCCTTCTCCGAATTTCATTCAAATGTTAAAATCAATAATTTTAAGTAGTTAGGGGTGGTTTGGTATGATGGATAACCTCGTATAATCCTGGGATAAATTTTTAGTAACTCCTAATTCCTTGTTTGGTTATAAAGTCTGGGATAACTTATCCCAGGATTAGAAATTAGTACTGGATAAGTTATTCCTACATCTGGATCAAATAATAATATTGGGATAAGTTATCCCATGGATAAAATAATAAAATGACAAAAATACCCCTTCAAAACCTTTTTCTACATTAATTTTCACCTCTTTACACAATATTAGTACAATTTCATGACTGCATTCTATTCTTTGTTTACTGGCCTGAAGTTCAAAATGAAAAAGCATCTAGCATGTTGGATTATATTTGTGCTTCCATTGTATAGTTGTTGTCTATTTCTTCCTTTACAATGAGGCAACAATAGGATAGTAATTTTGTGTGGCTGTAATAGCACATAAGACCAATTGCTTCCTTTAAAGTGGGTATTTAATTCTAGGCATATATTTCTAGGCATACTTTTTGTTCCAGATTATGAAAACTGATGCTACAAATGTGAATAATAAGTCGGTAGTGCTGGAATATGTTGAGGATATTTACACTTTTTATAAGGTAGCTGAGAATGAGAGCAAAATTTATGAGTACATGGATTCACAGCCTGAGATAAATGAAAGGATGAGAGCTATTCTGATTGATTAGTTTATTGAAGTACATAAAAAAATTTGAGCTAAATCAAGAGGCGCTGTTGCACTGAACCGTCCAGTCATTTTCCTGTTGGCTCTTCATGAATGATAAAGAAGGCTTAGTTCTAGTTTGATTAAAAAAAGTGGAGGGTATTTTTTTTTGTAAACAAACAACTTCTTCTTATAAAATTATGTAATGCATGTTATTTTTCATACAACAAACCAAACAGTCAATAAGAAATAATACCAGGATAACTAATCCCAGGTTAATTAATCTCAGCATAACTAATGCTAGCATAACCAATCCCAGGATAACTTGTCTTCAAACCAAACGCTCCCTTAAAGTTCAGCAATGTTCTAACTCTTTTTGCAATTAAGATAAATGAAGAAAATAGAAGTAAAAGATCCAAATTTCCTATTCGTCAATGGATAAAAGGATGCTGAAAATAAGGAATAGCTGAACTCTACAAAATGTCATGTAATAATATAAGAATCTCCTATTTAACAAAGAATTTTTCAAGATGAGAATGAAGAATATGAATAAGGTCAGGTACATTCTCATATAACAAAATAAGAATAAAGAATCTAAAACATTTAACATGGAGTGCATGCTGTGAGAAATATAACAGAGGAGAAAGAAATTATGGAATTGCATGAACAATTATATCTCATGCTTCGATCAATTTATGGAGGTTGCGAATTAGGGTAGTAGGTTAGTAGGTAGTTGAGTGTCGTCTCGTTGTCCATCGAGATAGGTTTCTCCTTGCATACCGATAGTATTAGCACCATTCTCATAGTTTTTGGTCCTTCCATTTCTGCTACTTCATGTTGTTTGTTATGCTTTGAATATCATGTTATTTTGTTGTGGTTACTGTTCCTTTTCTCTGTATGCTTTGGAATGCTTCCCCTATTACTTGTCATGACTTCATTATTTCTGTTTTCTCCTTTTAAATCTACTTTGATATGTGTTACCTGTGCCGAGGGTCTTTGGCCTCCATGAGGTAGGAGTAAGTTCTGCGTACACTATATCTTCCTAGACCTTACTTGTGAAATTTCACTGGGCATGTTGTTTTTGCTGTTTTGATCTATTTATATAAAGATTTTACAATGAAAATATTTACACTTGACCAATGTGGCACATTGTATAAAACTACTGGACTGTCTACTATCTAACACTCCCTCAAGTGATGATGTGTATGCTGAGCTTGTTCATGGTATGATCTAGCCTTGCAACCAAATGCAGCATAATACAGCCACCAATGCCCCTCCCTTTAGGATCTTAGCATTCTAGCTAGTCACTACAACCAATACCCAAATGCCTGAAGGTCAAAATCTCACTAAGAATCAACAACAGCAACAAAGGTTTCCCTGAACAAGCCAAGTGATTCAACTCATCGGTGAATTGAAATATAAAGATTTTCTCAACACCTTTATCACAGAAATCTACACCCTGTTTTTGTGATAAGTAAATCTTCAGGCTTCAATTTCACATAACACTAACAACCAATCCTAAAGCTTATTTTCCTTATTTTATATGGCATGAAGTATCAACCAGAAAGACAACCAAACTTATCAATTGTCTGCACCAGACTTTGTCATTTTCCTGAAAAGCAATATTTCAAGTATATAGTTCATGCTACTGGAAAAACCTGCAGTTTGTTCAGCATTTCATTTTTCTTCAAAGTACAAACAAGCCGCACAGGTGACACCCCTGCATTTATTTTGCTCACATAGCATACCGAAAGAGCTCCAACAAGAAGAAATAACAGAGACAGTCAACTTTAAGTACCTTGTTTTAAGATACTAGCAGCAGAAATCAAGATGCACACAAGAACATAAAACAGTGAGATGCATACCTTCAAGCTTTCACACACTTTCTGTGCAGCCATTCTTGCGGCAGCTTTTTTATTGATATTAAGAGCAGAAGCAGCTGCAGAAATATTCTCCCCATTCACCATGGCCTCAACTAGAAATTTGCTATCTGTTTTTGACGGCAAGAACTTTAACTGCCAGCCATAATACTGGCAAAGTTCATAGAGTTCCCTTGTTGGATTAAGCTGCAACCTGGTAAAGCTCATGACGGGCTTTAAGAAGGAGAGCATAATATGCCAAGCACGGTTCAAGTCAAACCCTGTGTCAAGTAGGATTGCACCCATACAAGACTCCACCAAGTCGCCAAGGGCCTGAACCAACCAGTAAACATGGGAGCAAAATGAGGGTTCATCTTTTTGATCAAGTAGTAAAATTTTATTAGCAAAGAGCAAAAAATACATGTATACAAGTATACCAAGAAAGTAAATCTAACAAAAAGATATGGTTTTCTATGAACAAAACCCAATTTTCTATACCTACAGGAACCTCGAGGGTGCACCAAAAATAAATAACGGAAGAGAGGTTATTCCTCAAATGTACAAAATCCTTCTCTATTCGTCAAACATTCCTTATTAGTAGCCTTAGCTTTTTTACAGAACCACACACATTTTTATACAAATTCAAAGAGGTGGAATGATGCAAGAGACAACTTAAGAAAGAAGAAAACAAGATTTATTTCCACATGAGTTTGTGGGCCAAGCCCAACCTTTCAAGGATGTTTACGGTATAGGTTTAAATTTTATTTTTCATAATATTAACTGCTAACCATGTCTAATTTTTTTTTTTTTTTTGGGTGAAACTGGTAACATGTATGCCTTAGCATTAAGTGGATGCTGGCCACCTCCAAAGGTGTGACTACAAGAAGGAATTAGTTATAAAACTCCTAATAAGTCCACTATTTATACTTCATCATCTATATATTGTTCTTTATGCCAAAAACATAAGAGAGGTAATACAATTCCATTCGATCTTCTGTATGGAGTTTGATCTACCTTCAAAAATTCATTCATTTCTCTCCTTCCATATATTCAACCATATGCATGCTGTTACAGTTTTCCACCACCTTTTTGACTTTTGCTTCCTCCCCTTCTAATTCAGCAGCTCAGTAATACTGGCATTGTTGAATTCTCCTTGGCCAGATAAATGAAGAGTGCCAGATTTGAGATGTTACCTTATAGTGAAGGAATAGATGACTATTAGTTTCAGTTGCCTCCATGCATAGAGGCATCTAGATGTTCTCTGGATTTTCCTCTTCTGGAGTGCTTCATGAGTTAGGCATGCCTTTCTCACCACCAACCATTAGAAATATTTCACCTTTGTCGGCACCATGCTTTTCCATGTAATTTCCAAGGGCCTTTATACCTTCCTATCATCTCTGAAAAGACCCTCTCATGCTCTCTCTTGACTGAGAAGTATCCATCTTCATTAGTCTCCATCCGATGGTGTCAACGACATTGATTGTCCCTGTGAAAGTCCCTATCCTTCCCAACAATGCAACAACCTTCTCCACTTCCCAATCATTCAACAATCTCCTAACAGTTGGATTCCATCCCTACGCTAACCAGATCTCTTCTACTGTGATATCCTTTTTTTTTTTTTGAGAATGGTAATTGTGTGCATGTTTCCAAAACAGTACATAGGTTGTTCTGGAACCGTATTTACAAGATGATACAAAATCCTACTATCCCTGTCCTAAATAGAATCTAGAACATCGACTAAAGTGATGGTGTCATTTGTATACATAGATTACACCAAAGACAAAATAATAGAAGGCAACTCAACTTGACCTTCTGCATGCTATTCTCTGTACCTTCAAAACACCTAGAGTTCCTCTCATTCCAAATTGCCCACCAAATGCTAGCAGGGAAAATTCTCCATCTCTCTATATTTTTTGATTGCTTGCCTGCTTCTTCCCAGTTCTAGATTGCTTCAGTGATCTTGCCAGGCATCAACCAAGTAATACCCTTTAGATTTAGGAATAGATTCCATAGCTATCCAGTGACTCTGCAGTGTAGAAAGAGATGGTTGCCTGTCTCAGTAGTTTCACCACTAAAGAAGCATCTTGAGCATAGTGGTATCCCTCTCCTCATCAGATTATCTTGTGTCAGAGCTGCTTCCTTAGCTAACAGCCAGACAAAACATGCCACTTTATATGGGATTTTGGTCTTCCATATCCCTCTCCATGGCCAGTTTTGCAGTCTCAGATTTGTGTGGTTCATCCAATTGTAGGCATTGTTCACCTTAAACTGCCCTTCATGCTTCCTTTCCACCATAGCCTGTCAGAATAAGTGCCCAAGCCTTTTGCATGATCAGTTCATTGGAAGAAATCTGCTACTCTTTGGATCTCCCAGTCATTTTAACCTGTCTCCTGAATATAAAGTGCCAACCTTGAGGAGTCCAGTGGTCTGCTATGGACTTCTGCTGATGCAAAACCATGGAATGAATATCGGGAAATAGTGATTTCATGCTCCCTGTCTCAAGCCATTAATCCTTCCAGAAGTCTGTTTTTTTCACCATTTCCAATTATAATTTTGTTGTTTGTCTTGAATTCATTCCATAGGATTCTGATAGATTTCCAGATGCTCACCCTATAGGGATTGGTCACTTTGGTCATCCAGGTGTGTTCATCTTCATACTTTGCACTGATAACTTTCCTCCATAATTGTTGATTTTCAAGGTTGTACTTCCATAACCATTTCATTAGTGCCCTACTTTGCACTTTCAGGTTCTTAACACCCAGCCACCAAACCTCTTTCCAGTCATCACAATTTTCCATTTGACTAGATGGTATCCCTTCCTATCATTTTTTCCCTGCCATAGAAAATTTCTCCTAATCTTATCCAATCTGTTTTTAACACCAGAGTGAATTGGAAACACTGACATCATACAGGTAGGGAGATCATCCAATACTGAGTTGATGAGAGTCAATCTTCCTCCCGTGGATAGATATTGGGTCTTCCATCTAGCCAACATCTTCTCACATCTTTCAATCACATTGTTCCAGATCTCTGCTGACTGTGACTTAGCTCCCAATGGCATCCCTAAGTAGGTGGTTGGTAAGTTATCTATCTCTCCACCTAAGACAACATTCAAAACTTCCATATTATCCAACTTATTGATTGGATACAGGAAACTTTTCCTCCAGTAGATGTGTAGTCTAGACACCCCCTTCAAAAATCACCAGAATCACCCTCAGGAACTTTAAGTTGTTCTTCATCAACATCACAGAAAATGATAATATCATCTGCATATTGTAGATGAGTTATCTCCATTCTGTCATTACCTGAGCTTGCAACATCAAATCCTCTAATCTAGCCAGCCATGTTAGCTATTTTGAGAATGTTGTTTAGGCCTTCCCTGGAAATTAGGAATAGAAAAGGGGACAAAGGATCTCCTTGTCTTAGACCTCTTTGTGAACTGAAAAATCCAGTAGGTGAACCATTATTACGACGTATTTTGACGTCTTCTGCATGAGTTTTTAATGTCTTCTAACACTATTTCAAACAATTCCAATGCTAAATGTTGTGTGCGGGTATCTAGATGATAAAGAGAAAAGTGCATGGAAAGGAGGAGAACGGTGTCTAAACTGAACACACATGGAACATACTTAGATTTTACGAGCCGTATGTCCCATTACAGATGAGTCACGAAGGCACGGGAAGAAATGGAAAAAATCGGCTAAGTACAAACTAATATGCGAAGGGACAATCTAATAACCTCTTCACACATATTCTCTGTTGGATTCAACCCCAAGCATTCATAATTTGCCTCCCTTTTATGAATGCCATTTGGTGGGAACTGATCAACTTGTGATTGTATTGAAAGGGCCGATGAATTGAGATTTCCCTATTGGTCCAGGTCATTTCGGGGCAAGCGGATCATTATGATGAAAAGGATGAGCTTCAAGAGAATGATTCGGGGTTCTTGCACAGTGAAACCAAGCAGTACCAGACACAAGATAGATCTTCCAACTTTCAGCCAATACTTTGACTATGATCTTTTGACATTCCAGAAATGAGGCTAATGGGACTAAAGTCTCTCAATTCAAGAGCTCCTGCTTTCTTGGAATTAATGCCACAAAGGTAGCATTGAAGCTCTTCTGGAAGACCTGCTGAGAGTGGAATATGTCAGCCTTCAAGGAAAGCTATGAAGAAAGACATGGGGAAACCATCGGACCCAGGTGCTTTGTCAACCGCACAAAGTTTAAGTCCATCTAAAATTTCCTCCTCCTCAAATTGTCTTTCCGGCCAAACTTGTTCATCTGCGGAGATCCCAGTGTTCCCCTGCATAATAAAGTTTGGTCTCCAATTCCATCTAAGAGTGAACTTTGTAAGCTTAGTTCCCTGTCAAACTCTTTTCTTTCTCACACTTCTGTTGCTTCTTGGTGCTTTATGCAGTATATCATTCATCGGGAGTCTCCATTTGTCCAGGCGCACTCCTGTCAACTGGGCATGACATGGGCATTGTACCTCGTCTCGTATGAATCCTTCCATGTACGGTTAGGGTCTATCTAAATTTCCATGAACCTACAACTATAACATACCTGGCATAATGTTGGGTCTGGGGTGTTTGGAGGGTCCAACCGGGTAAAATTCCGTGCACCTGAGTTGGATAATACATACACCCGATTTGATGCTCATGTTCAGGTACCTGACTCTGGGTCTTATCATCTGCAAAGAAATCTAGGTAGAATTCTGGATTGCTTCTTCTATTTTCACTATTGTTTCCAATAGAATGGCAATAACCATCTCCACTATACTAATCTCTGCCGACAGTTTCCAGCTTTTCCTTGTCCAAGCTTTGAAATCTGGAATGTTGAATCTATTGTCTACAGAGCCTTCCACTGTGGCCGTCAAACAAGTGTTTTTTTTTAAAACTGGTAACTTTGTATATATCTTTGCCCAAAAATGAGCAAGTACATGAGCAGAACTGCACTCTATTTAAAACATTCTACTGAGTCCTTTGATCTTTATATCTCTAATGTGTCTAAAACATCAATAATAGAGATAGGATCATTAGCCGTCAAACAAGTGTTTGAGTACCTACTCCTCTGCAGCAATGACTTGCTATCCACCTTTATTAAGACCCAAATTCTTATACCTGAATTCTTTTGAAGGAACACACTACAATGTAATTTCTTACATTTATTCAATGAAGGGCAAATTTTCTATACTACATCTAAGTGTAAACACAAACTATTATAAACTCTGTATAAGAAACTCAATCATCCATTAATATATAAGACTTCATCAACAAGTATATAGTGAATACCTTTGGACAAGATGGCTCTTCACCCAGCCTCTTCATAGAATCTGGTCCGCCAATGAAATTGACATATCTAGTAATTGACTCACGGAGACCGCTAGAATCACAAAGTACATGGCTGTGGAACCTTTGACGTACTGCAACAACTGCAAAGGTGTTGTTGTTTACAGAAACTGATCTCAGATCAGTCAACTGGCCAGGCTTCAGGTTTGGGTACACAGAGAATAGATATGATGTGATCAAATAATCAAGGACAGCATCTCCAAGAAACTCCAATCTCTACTAAAGAAAATCAAATGTTCAAAGAGAGAAGTTGTTGTAAGGGTAGTCCTAGCTCGCCTTACGCAACAACAATAAAGGTTTCAGAAAAAAGTAGGTTATTTAAGAAGAGCAGTTTCATACCTGATAGCAACCCCCTCCATGTTTGTTATAAGACGGATGTATGAATGCCTGAATGAGCAAACCCTTGTGGACGAAAGAATAGCCTAATAACTGTTCAATGCCCAGAACATCCACTTCATCAGCAAGTGGCATAAAGATTTTGCTTGCAGAGCAGATACTTTTTACTTGTGGTTCTTTGAAATCTGTATGGATACCAATCCATTTAAGAAATGCAATTGCTGCTTTGAATCCACTGTCCACTACAAAAGCACCAACAAGGGCTTCAACTATATCAGCAATTGTTTTCTTACGCAACCAGTGATGACATTTGCTACACCTAACTTCAGTCTTTGCACCATCTGTCCTACTACCACATAGACCATGTATATCTTTTTCTGTCTGCTTGTTACAGAGTACAGGACACGGACGGCCTACTACATAGAAGTGGTTGGGTTCAAATGATTGATCACGTATATATGCCTGACACAAAGAAAAACCTAGAGATTCAAACCAATTGAATTACAGTATAAACATCTTAAAAGTGGAAACTTATCATATATATATTTATAATATAAACACATTATTAAAACATATGTATACAAATACAGTCATATTAAAGTAGTATTGTATGACTCCCTCTCCTCACAGTAAACCACAATTGCCTCTGATATCTAAAACTTCATTTGAGATGTGCAATTTCATCTTATATTCATGATTTGATATTTACGTTCTATTATTGATATACAGAATGCTAGCTGTCTTAGTTATTGCACAAAAAGAAAAAAGAATGCAGAACTGACTAACATAGCTCATAGAAATTGAGGGAGTTATTTTAGAGGTGAATATATTTGTTTTATGTTTATGGCTTGCTCTTGACAATATTCAGATATTTGCACGACACAATAGCGTACTTATAACAGTCTGAGTAAAACAGCCTGAGTAAAACATTTCTTCATGCTAGCAAAAGGAAATGTCAGCTATGACTGAATATAAGGTGTATCAATACGACATCAGACAAACTTAGTAGGACTAATTTGCTTCAATGATGACGAAAAATAATGCATTCATTACCAGATAATCAAATATTAAAAAAAAAAAATTAATGTGTTAAAAGTGTGCAGTAGAAAGGAAGAGCTTATTAAGAGTACAGTCTCGAGCATTCCAACATACTTCATGTAATTGTTACAGGCTCCGGTCAGTGTTACAGAAAATCTGGAATGACTTCAAAGAAACTTTCTATGGGATTAGACAGATGGGGAAGGATGTTTCACTTGGTGTGGTGGAAGAATGTCTGTAATACGGAATTGCCTAAGAGTAGACTCGGGATTTGAAATGAAAAGAAGCAGAAAATCTGAAATTTCTTCTCAGAACGACTCGTTGTACGGGTCGTTGGTGGGACTAACGACCCGTTGGAGGTGCTCGTGATGAGAATCTGCAAAGTAGGCTGGGAAGTAACGGGTCTCAAGATGATCCATTGGTTGAAGTAACAAAATCGTTGGAAATGAGTCGTTGTGAGGGTAGTCATGGTCAAGGAGGCAGGCACGAGTCGTTCCGAGCCACGGATCGTGGTATGCTCCCATTGGAAGGTTTCCGGAAAATGAACAGTGGTAACAACGGATGGTTGCCATGAGTTGTTGGAGCTGGATACGACTCGTGGTACTAGTCGTGGTAGTAGGTCTGGGACTGAAACTTGGGCTGAAGCAACGAGGGAAGCAACGACTCTTGGGAGCTTGTAACGACCTGTTGGATCAGTCATTGTCACTAGCAGTGCAGATTTTCCAGGTTTTTTATTAAGGGTATCTTCGTCATTCCTAAGCCCTAAGGTCCTAAACTACGTCGTTTTAAGCTTAGTTAGCAGGATTTTAAGGGGGATAAACTTATAAGTATCCCCACTCCATGCATGCAACCTAGAGCCTTCCTTGAAGATCAAGTTTGAGGAATTTCATCAAATTCTCTCCAATTTCCTTTGGGCTTTCAAGTGGGAGTGTGAAATCGATTTACCCAGGTATGCAAGGCTATGAATGAGAGTTCCTTTTACTCTCATGCCCTAAATTCTTCTCAATTCCATGAATTTCAATTCTAGATTCAAGTTTCATGATCTATGGGTTTTATTCCAATTCTTGTGAAATTCTCTGTGATCTATCTATGGATCAATTCCTTCCATGTATCAAATCATGTTTTATGATCTATGGGCAGATTTTATAATTATTTTGATTATTAACTCATAGTTTCAAATTTTTAATTAAATTATGCCCAATTATGTAAGCTTCATGAAAAGTCAATTTATGGTTCCCTTATGATCTTGATCTTCTTAAGTCCTAAATTATGATTTATGATCTATGATATGATTTTCTCAAGTACCCATCATGGATTTATGAATATCAAGCATATAAATGTTTTACAAGTATGCATGATTTTCATGATTTATGGATTTATGACTCTTGGCCAACTCATTGGCCCTTATTCATGGCTAATCATGTATTTTAAGTGGGATCCATCATGTATTATTTTATTTGGCCATGAAATTCATGAATGATTTTACGGTTACTACACGAGTCCTCACGTGCATGTTTTTGGGAGCAGTGTCTAGCATCGAGTAGACCCGGCATTCAGGTAAACCCCATGGTTTTAGAACTATGTGCCACTGTAGGTATATATATATTTATTATTATTGGATCCTTGTGATATCACCACGATTATTCGTTTGCCGGAACCAGAAGTTAAAATTTTGGTAAATAGGGATCCCATAAAAACTTCTTTCGAGGAATGGGCCAGGCCGGGTCATTTCTCAAAAACAATAGCTAAAGGACCTGATACTACCACTTGGATTTGGAACCTACATGCTGATGCTCACGATTTCGATAGCCATTTCTGTTCATTCAATGTACTCTACAGATAGAGGAATACATAGAGTTGAATATAGTAAAATAAGAAATTGAAAGATTTCGTTGAAATTGTTCGTCCCCCTTCCTGGCAAGCCGAGGACGGTCTTGACCACTTGGGTGAAATAATGGGGCACTATGTAAGGCTCTATTATGATGGTGTCGGTTAAAATGAGTCCTCCCATTGTTCTTCATGATTTATGCATGACTATGTTTATGTTACTTTGGCTCAAGTTATGTTTAATGAAGCTTTTCACCTATGATTATGATTATGATTATGACTGATTTATGAATGTTTTGAAAAACTTGAGCCCTTATGTTTACATTATGATATTTACTTCATGATCATGTTGTCCTACTCTTATGCACTCTTATGAATTTTAACTGTCCATTTTTACTTACCTAGCATACTTGGTATATTCCAAATACTGACCGCATACTCTATGTTGTATCGTTTCATGATACAGGCTCAGACATTCAGGTTTAGTCCCACGGTTAGTTTGATCCTCAGAGTTCGCGACCCTTAGCCAGAGTTGGTGAATCCTCATCCTTCGAGGACCCTTTTATCAGCTTATGTTTAGTACTTTTAGTTTCAATCTTTAGTGAGTTAGTTGGGGTCTTGTCCCATCAACTCGTCGGTATGTAGAGGCTTATCAGACATAGTGGGTATTCAGCTTCAGGATTGTGTTACGTATTCAGATGTTCAGATGTTATTATATTTTCAGACTTCCGCTTGATTATGATGGTTTTTGTTTGTCATGTTCATGCCATGGGTCGACTTGGAGCCTCTCGGGGTCCAGGCCTATGTTCGGGTCATGATACTGTCACATCTTCAAGTGTTGGGGAGGGCTTGGGGTTAAAGACTTAAGGTTTTCAATAGTGACCTTTTAGGTAAATGATCATGGAGATTTAGGACAAAGAAATATGCTTTGTAGAGAAAAATGCTAGTGGAAAAACATGGGTTCTGGAAGGGGCTTGGAGGACTAAAAATATCACGATGCCTTATGGATGTGGATTGTGGAAGAACATTTTGAAGAGATGAAGAGTTCAGCATTTTTCTGTATTTCAAAGTAGGGGATGGGAGGGACTAAGCTTTTGGGGGCATAAATGGTGTGGGGACAATACTTTAAGACTTGCATATCCTAACATATTCAGAATGTCATGTCTAACAAGTCCGGATGATAAAATATGGAGAAGTTTTTTGGGATTTGAGGTTTACGAGGAATTCCAATTAAGTTGCTTCAGAAACAAGGAATTCCGCAGGATAACCATGACACATAGAGGTCAGGAGCAAGGAAAAGCGGGCATTTTCTGTTAATCTTTCTATGAGAAGTTTTTGGTTTGGGAGGAGATTGCATTTCCACATAATTCTATTTGGATACCTAAGGTTCCAAGAAAGGTGTTTCTTTACTTGGGTAGCTACAAGAGGGGTGATATAGATGTTTCCAATCTCCTTCTTCATCGTTTGGTAACCTCTCGAGGTTATGATGGGAAATTTTGTGTTGGTTTGGAATGACTTGGGTAATGCCAGGCATCCTGAAGGAGCTCATGTTCAGTTGGAATTATGGTGGGAGGGAGTGAGCTTTTGGGGACATAATGGTGTAGAGACTATATTTTGGAAGTCTAGAGATGAATCTTGCTCAATTGAGAAGATTGGTGGCTTTTGTAGAAAACCATATCTTTCTATAGGTTTTTTCTAATTTTTGATATACTTCTTGTATATGGGTGAATTTGTTCCCAAACAATATCAATAAAATATTTACCTTATCAAAAAATGGGTGCAGTAGAAACAAGTTTGTTGTTCCAGACACTTAGGAAATCCCCTCTTTTACTTGGTTGAATAGGAGATCATCAAATCTTATACTCACTTATTCCCAATTTATATGATGATATTTCTATCTTAGGTACTCTCAAAATTTTTAACCTATCCCATTTTTAACCCATGAATGTATCAGATGTTTATTACGCCCTTTGTCCCATTCCATTTTATGGTTATTGACTAGACAAGTTTTAATTAGTTACTTTAACTTGTTTATGATATTAGTTACAGTGGAGGAAATATTAAAGTTATTTGATACAATGCAAATTATTTGAGGCCTCATAGTAATCAACAGAGATGAATTTTTCTTTTTCCCCATAAGCTTCAACAAAGAAGAAATTCTATTTCTGCTCCTTTATTTGTTTTAGGGATGTGAGATGAGAGAGAGACACACAGGCATCTGTGTTTGTGCTAAGTAATGGTTTCAAAAGACACCTCAGTGTGTGCAGTTCCTCACAATGAAACAATGTAAAATTTGCAACTAGTCAAAAGCCACATTTTGAAACAGGAAAGAAGTGAGGATTCTCTTATCTGAACATAAGATGTGCTGTCACATCACTGAAGAAGTCGGTCAATATCTAGCATTTGGAGTTCAGCACCATTTACCTGTAAATTGTTTCTGATTGCTACCATGTACAGATTGGAATTCTTCACAATGTTCGAGCGCTTTCTAGTTAACTGCCCTTCATCAAAGGCATCATGCAAAAGAAAAAGATGCCTCCCAACTGCAAACTTCAGGAATGCATCACCAAGCACTTCAAGCCTTTCAAGAGAAAAAGATTCATGGCAGTTCTCTGTCGTGAGTGCTTCAAGAACCTGGTCCAGTTTCAGACAATTAATAGTAAATTAGGTATTTTAACTGGCATGATTCATACGCTATGAACAAATGATACATGCAAAACAGATGTGTTTGATTGAGAGGACATATTACTCAGTATGGAAGGATCCCTTACATGATGTGTTGCTACTTCCCTTCCCTCAGGAAAAGAAGCAGATAGACAGCCCTTTAGTTCAATAGCAACAAGTAAGCTTTCAAGACGATGCATGAATGATGGTAACAATGATAATGAGCTCCCAATATCTTTGGAAAACCCAATTATCTTGAGCTGGCAAATTTCGGGAGGTAGTTCAACAAAGTGCTCCTCTTTATCACGCAACTCTGCAATAGGGAGCCAAAGGAAAGAGTCATTCATTGCAAAATAATGCACCACCTAAGTTATTGTGTGTCTCAAAATAATAGGCACAACAGGAATTGATCTTATTTTCAATGAGAGAATAACAAGCTGATATTGTGAAAATGTGGTAAGTTAAATCAAAGTAAAAAGCCCTTCATCTAGCCATTGATTGTCCAAATAAAGTACTTAAAACAGATGAAGTTCATAAGATAATTATATAATCAAGGACATTGTGGCCTTGATCTCTACCCTAGAAATGGGTGCTTATCATTTTACATCATTTCCTGGTGAAGCTTAGTCCCAAAAGATTTACTAAAGTTCTAGATGAAGACACAGACCCTCCACTTGGAGCTGCTCGGAACATTAGTGCAGATATCCTCTAAAACAAAATATCCTATTACTAATAACTATTAAAACCAAGTAGCTTCCTTCCATTACCCATAGCCCTATCAAATCATTGGTTTTCTATAAGTTTTGCGCCAGAAAACAGATCTCAATTGGGCCTTAGCATTATTCTACCACATAAATTGTATGCAACTGGACCTCCCACTGTAATATACTAGGTGGCAATTTTATTATTTTCTACCTCCGTTCCCGTTGAATTTACCAGAAATTCTAGAGTACAATTTGCCTGATGAAAAGCTGATGTTAAAGCGAAGAGCGCAAAAAAGGTCAAGGTTCAGAGCCTATTTAAGCAGCAAATTATGTTGAAAGTAGTTTAGCAAATCCTCACAATTTGGGCTTTAGTTAGCTTCATATTTATTTCATATAAATCTAGCTTATCATTATTTTAGCAGCTGTTTGATGTCATTTCTTTTAAGTAGTTCCTTGATCGGGAAGAAAAAGGATTCCAATTTAGAACTAGGGCTCTGGATGCTCTTTATCACAAATAAATAGAAAATGATAGAACTTTGTCAACATTCAACCGTTTAACGTCAATGACACATGTCTTTGAGTTCTATCGTAGAATTTGTTGTTTCTTTGGTTTCACAGCAGAAGCACATTGGTTTTTGCTTCTAAGCACATTAAAAGCTATGGTTCAACATGAACCCAAGTAAAACCCTTTCTTCCAACCGCCCCCACTCGCATCACAAGTCCTTATGAGTTTTGCAATAGAAACAGCTTAATTATGCAGCTTGAACAATAAAGAATTACCTGAATAGCCTTTCTTCCTTAGTAAGTTGTCCAAACAGAAAAGCTGTTTTGCTTTTATTAGTGGTTGATCAGGGTATAAAAGATGGATAGAGAACCTGTAAAAGAGATCTCACCCATTAGAAAATAATGATACATATTTGTAGAAATGATTAGATCTTCAAATAGGATGATGCAAGAGTATGTTTTTCTTTACGAGAAAAAATATTATTAAGCAAAGCGCCAAGGAAGAGGACAAGATATTCTCAACAAATAACATCGGAATATAATAAAACAAATGCATCTTTAAACAAGAAGAGCATGCCAGTCCCTTTGGAGGTCAGTTAGTGTATCCTAAAAGATAGTCTGAGTTACACAAATGCAATGAAAAGAAACGTACTTTTCCCCAAACTAAAGCCAGTTGTATGCTTCCTAAACAAGAATAAACATACATCAATAACGGCAAGTTCCCAAACAAGTTACAGATTGTATATCTCACATTAATTAATTTATTTACCTTACCAAAAAGGAAAAAGAAGTTGCATCAATAAGATTCAACTCTGTTTATTACTCGAGACTCACAATAAGTATAAAAGAGACATATAGTCACTAACCCTAATTACATATTTACAGGTAAAAAGAGGACTTCCAAATGCATGTGAGGACATGGTTCAATTGGTTCTTCAGCAGCGATTGGTTAGATGCTAATTAACCTCATCAAGAACTCTTTTAACTGTCCTCCTCTTTGCATCTAATTTGTAAATTTTCTCCCTTTTTATGGTCACACCAGACTGAGGTTGGCAATGGAGAACATAGGGCTCATTTCCACTATTAATACTTGAATTCCTAGTCTGGTCTACAGTAAAATAAGATTCTCCAGGCAGAAAGAAAGAAGCTTTGCATACGTATGCAGGTAGAATCAACAAATGAACAGGGAAGCCAGTTGGTAAGCAAAGAAGAAATAAGAAAGTCATTTTTACTTACATATCATAGTAGTGCTCGAAATGGTTTTTTGAATCTTTATAAATGCTGAATGCATTTTTATCTCTAACAACATCAGATATGAAGAAAAACGTATCCTTGCATGGAACATATACCAAACTATTGACAACATCATGTACGCTTTTGGAACCATTGGCAAGTTGCAACTGCTCATCAACTTTAGACATCTCATTATTGCCTGCACATACTGAAGTCCCAAAAACTGGTGATGACAAGCATCTGCTGATAAGCTCCCAGTCCACGGAGATCTTATTATGCCCAAACAAATTGACAGGAAGCAGTAGGTAAAACTTTGAAGCTGAGTCAACATAATCCTTTTTTTCCAAAGACACAAATTCTGAAATGAACTCAGAGCGGTCAAGAATGATCTTGAGGAACATTCTCTGGAATTTCTCTGCTAGTTGTATCTGCTAAGAGAAAGTAATCAAAATATTGAAGAGAGTCTGTCTAAAATAGCAGAGGGTCAAGCAGTTAAAGTGTTAAACCTCATTGTTCTCAAAACTAGTAGCTCCTGATGGAATAAGCTCTGTCTTCACAGATCTACCTCGAGCCAAGTTGAGATCAAGTTTCATTCTCTCAGCCTCTTGGTGAAGAGGTGCTTTCAGAAACAGGCCAAACTTCTTATAAACCCTATCAGTAGGGCAAGGCGTAAAGTTTATGTAGTACGAGTTAAGGCAAACAGGATTCTCTGTCTCAGTCCATGATTCTTTAAGGGCAGCAGGAACAATCATCTCATGGAGCTCTTCCCGTGCATCTTCGCCTGTGACATCAACATTACAATAATGAAAACAAGCACTAAAATAACACAAAGCACATTGCAGATGCTATTATTAGAATAATACACCCTAACCATCAGCGCATTCAAAGTCACAAAAATCAAGAATCGGGTCTTCATCTTCGTCTGCTTGATCAGGCAAAAGATAATCAGTGAGTGCTCCAAGTTCATGCAATCTCTTGCAGGCTCTTAAACAGACATCTTTCTTAGCTGCTTCTATAGAAGATTGCGGAGCACTGGCAATTTGATGCATTGCAGCGTTTGAAGGTAAAATCAATTTGCAAATAGTTCCATCTATGTCATCAAAGTAGAAGAATTGCGGCTTGGGGCAAAAATACCTACAAAACAAGCAAAATGAAAAGAAAAGAAAAGAAATCATGTAAAACCATGAAGATACAAGTTCCAAATGCAAAATCCACCTATAAGCAATATAGAACAGGATAAACTGTGATTAGGAAAAAGGAAACAGAAATATCAAGCGAAATTCAGCACAAGATCATACTCGTCACGTGGAAGCTTGGAACAATAATGGTGAAGCAACGAAATGCTTGATGCAGAACTGATGGTTGCACCAGTCAAATCTACTTTGTATATATTTTCCTGAAAATCTGCCACTGTTGTGCAAGATTTCCTAGAAGAGATCTCATCATTCATCCGAGCTTCATTTCTTACAAAATGCTCAATTAAATCAAGCTCCCTTTGGTTACCACTGCCAAGAGGTTTGTGTCAGAGATATCGGTCTGATGAACATGACTGGTAAGAAGGTACACAAAGCATAAACTTTGGAGATACCTATCAACCAAAAATGCATATTCAGACTTTGGCATGCGCGCACGCCCTCTAGACTGTATAAAACTGGCAACAGTTTCAGGAAGATCAAATCGTATAACGAGGCAGCATGTCTGGATATCAAGTCCTTCCTCGCCAACTTTGGTTGCAATCAATAAATTGAGCTGTCAAATTGAGCAATGGATATGCAAATAATCTCATACTGAACTATCAGAGATAGAAACAAACATAAAGTTGGAGCTACCCTGCTAGAGGTTCTCTGGCTAAGAGAATTAGCGAGCAGAAAAAAGTTCTCTAGGAAAGAACCATTACCTCACCAGAACGGAACTTATTGAGAATGATATTTGTATTTTTTCGTGACATACTCTTCAATCCCGAGTGGACTCCTACAAGGAACCCGCACTTCCAAGAAGATAAAACTTTCAGATGCTGAAGAATATATGAAAGGCACCTTGCAGTCACGATCCTATTGACGAATATTATGCATTTCATATCTGGTTGTACCCTGAAAATAAAGAGAGATACCAAAATGCAGAATATGAAGTTGAGTCAATTTCCTTCGCGACTGAACTAACAATGAAGAAGAACATACTCCATGACAGCAAACAAACTAAGACATTTTCATTGTATGTAATGGGTAAAGGTATGATATGACAGCAAGAAACATACATCACTGACTTCAAACAAGATCAAATATTCTTATTATTTCTATTGGATAAAGGTGCATTATGACGGCAAAAGATCACCGCTAACCATGCTTGTTAAGAATAAAATTTTGGGGGAAGAAATATGAACAAAAGCAGTAAGCTGTTGTAAAATCTAGTTACAGATGGTACCACTATAATGGACAGCAAATGCACAGAGGCTAACAAGCTGGTTAGATGTATAAATATGAACACTTGCAGTCAATGAACTAATTTCACATTTCTCCATCAGGACCCTATTCTGGTGCTCTTTAAGAGTAACTGAGGCCAAATGCAAAGGGGCTAACTAGCTGACTAGGTCCTAAAATATGAATACTTGTATTCGAAGCATTAATTCCAAATTTCTTCAAAGAGGCCCCATTGTGATGTTCTTTAGGTGTAATTGGGAGCAAATTCAGAGAGGCTAACTAGCTGCTATGGTCTATCAATATATAAAATTGTAATCAAGGCATTAATTCCATATTTTTCGGAATAGCACCTATTCTATGCTCTGTAAGGGCAAAGTATACAATACAACAACAACAACCCAGAGTAATCCCACAAAGTGGGGTCTGGACGGCAAAGTATACAATGTTGAGAATAAAATCATGTTGCAAGTAGAAAGATCTTTTGCTTCAAACATATTTTGAGAGGCTAAGGAATTGATATTTCTATTTCCCTGGTACAAGATATATGCACTAATACATCAGTTCTAAACAGTTATAGTCCTATTCAAAGAGTCTTTTATGGGACAAACAGCATTAAGCTTTTAGCTGCTGCAGGATTAACAGCTGCAACCAGAGTGGCTTTCTAATAACATCTGCTAACTGATCATCTAGTAAACAAAACATGCTGTGATGCAACCATTTCAATCTTTTGCCGAATGAAATGACAATCTGCTATCCTAAGCTTCATATTTACAGGAAATACTGCATCCTGATTGTCACAGATCAGTTTTATTGATGCATCTCCTTCACACCTAAACTCTTTGAGAAGTTTCATTGAAGCAAGATGGAAATTCTGGGACTATGCTTGAAGATGGCACTCAAAAGAATATAAAGTTCTCATAAGAAAAATATAGCCCCGCTTGTTAAAGGAAATATATCTATGCTTTCAGTTTTTTAAATTGTATATTTACATGTGTAACGGTGAACTTTTATAGGTGATGCGTGAGTTCACTGTCAATATATAGTCACTTTATTTTATTATAACAGGATGCAATTATCCATAAGAACACCCCTCAAAGTGGAATCGCCTGTACTCTTTCCAGCTACTTGTAAATCCTGAATGAGTTGCAAATTATCCAATTTGCTACAAAATGACTAACCCGAAGTTGGAAAGGATTCCAATTAGACGTAAAAGCTTTTTGGAAAAATAAGGCTCCTTCAGAACTTCCATGAGTGCCAAATCAGGATTCATACCATCTGCATGAAAAAAACATATGTTATCCTAATAATGTACAGATGAAAACACCAAATGTATACTTGGCTGCAACATAAGACATTCTTAAGAATCTCTCTGTGGTCATGGATCGGTATTTAGCCCTATATTTGCAGGAATTGACTTTACCTTAAGCCCTTAGTCTTCATTAAAAGACCCTAAAGCACGGCAAATAAAATTCAAAATCAAGTCTGAACTTTCAAAACAGAGAGGTAAAAATGAGGTGGGGAAAGATCATTCTGCTAGTCCAATACTTTTATTTTGATCCATATCAGCATCAGTCTGATACTATAATATGTTGAGTTGCACCTCCGGCCTAGCTCTCTCTGGTGGGGTGGTCTTGCTAGGTGAGATAATGAGACTTTGGCATGAAAAATTGGCTGCCTGTGATATTGAAGCTATTATCTCCACATACGTTGGAAATATTAGGCAGACCCTTGATAATATCATAGGGCACGAAGAGGATGGAAGAGGGAGAGAGACATTAAGCTCAATCATATCATTAGGAAAACTCCACTCCTACATTACAAGATCACAAAAGGGGTTTATACCAGTGTCAATAGATTATTCTAGACTCAAACTACTAGATGTTTTCACACGCATACAATGAGCTATTTCCACATTGAGATCATCAAAACTATGCACCTAGATTACCTAATAGTAATATGGATAACACCAAACATATGAACCTAGACATTTAAACATTTAAATTTACTAATTTTCAACATATACGCTTAAACGTGATTCTTCAATTAATCTTGATGATTTAGCTTCATTTTTAACCTCCTCTTTGTGTATGCCTTCACAACTATAGGCAATTCATTCTCCATCACCTTCTAGCTTTTGGCTATTGCGCACACAAACTCACAGAAGACTTCTCTCATCGTCAATCTTATTGTAAAGAAATGGATCTTGAGTCTAACTCAATACCAAAAGCTAGCTTATTAGGGAATGATTGCCCAAAACATAATAAAGAATCCAACCATCCCTTAAAGGGATGATATGGGACTCATCATACACACACCCCTCACGCTCAGGGCTAGACATATGGAGTGTGGGAAATCTAATATGGGAGCCAATATCAGAAATGAGAATTGGGATGGGTCCAGACATGATACCATGTAAAGAAATGGATCTTCGGCTGGCTCAACCCCAAAAGCTCATGACGAGAGGATTGCCCAAGACATATTAAAGAGACTCATCCCTTAAAGGGTCAATGTGAGACTCATCACACTTATCTTGTGAGTCTTTCAAGACTCACACCTTCTCGGCGGGTTGCTCTTTCTTCACAAACCCGAATAACAGGTCCTCAAACTTGGAGACACACCTTCAATGGAGATTGTCAAAAGCTTCAACTTTACAGCTTCCATGATTGAACCAACACTCTGATACCACTTATTGGAAATATTACGCGGGCCCTTGACAATATCATAGGGAACGAAAAAGGATGTAAAAAGGTGGGACATTAAGTTCAATAATATCCTCAGGAAAACTCCACTCTTACAGTTTACAAGATCACAAAAGAGGTTTATATAGGTGGCAATAAATATTTTAGATTCATATTATTAAATGCTTTCACAAACGTACAATGAACTATTGCTACACTGACATCATCAAATCCATGCACCTAGATTTCCTAATAGTCATATGGATAACACCAAACATATGAACCTAGACATTTAAACATTCAAATTTACTATTTTCAACAACATAATATCCCTACCCATGATGAACTAAAATTATTGGGCCCTCCAAATTGATATATTTTATCTGCTTTTCACTTATTTATTTATGAATTTAATATAAATCATCAAATATATATGTGTAAGACTCAGTCAACACCAAAATAAATCCTGGAAGTACCCTTCTGTTCCTCCAAGTGAATCTTGCCCCAAGCTATGGCACGTCGATGATCCACAGTTGAAGAAATGATGATAAAGCTGAAAAATTCCTCTGGAACTTTTCTCTTAATGGTGTAAATTGTGCTAATCCACCATCTTTTATAGTAATTTTCCCACCATTTGATCACAGGGGAGGTTCAAATCTAGCATCTACAAGTCAAACATTTGGTCCCTACGAACTGCCAGCCTTGGAGAGGAGTTTGGGCAAGAATGGACAGCACTTAATGCAACTTAGGGGATTTTCCAGCAACTGGGCACATGGGGTGCTGACTGCTGCCAACTCAAAGCAACAACCAACAAAAGTCCAAGAGCTGCCATGCCATTCCGGGCAAGGGGATCACTAGCTTTCCTAATCCTTTCCCCTTTTGTTCAGGCATCTTTTCAGCATATTCCATTGTAAATGAGCCATGTGGATTGTAAGGCTTCTATAATGTTTGTATAGGCCCTTGAGCAGATCCGTCCTATGTAATATTACATTTGATAGATAATACTAAAGGGCTCTTGCCTCCCATATCTTGTATTCCCTTTATTGAATTCATTATCTTTGTGTGTGTGTGTGTCTAGCTCAAGCACTCTTTGTGCTGTTGTGTGTGTTGGGACTGAAGCTTTGAGTAGCATAGAGGCTATCAAGGTTATCCCACGCTCCCCAGTGAAAAATAGGCTGGTGACAATTAATATAAAAGCAAGATGAACCATGAAGAAACTGAAGTTGTTCAAGGCAACATCCACGGGAGAGATGAGTCCCCTACCACGAGGACGAAAGCAAAGAAGAGAGGCAGTAGCAAGGTGAGAGATCTCACCCATGTTCCAACTAGTAGGGGGCTGACATTTGAGCCACCTCACAAGACTGTTCATTGAAACGAAGGTGAAGGTTCTGCCTCGCGCCAGTTAGACGAGAGGATAGTCCTCATAGGGGCTGATTTGATGGCCTTGAACTAGCGTATTGAGATCATTGAAGGGAACTTTAGTTCCCTTGAGAATGCAACTCTTGAGGGGCTGAAAGCCGTCAAGGAGAACATCACTGAGCTGACTGAAGAGCACAAAGGAGGGGCTGACCAGCCTTGAGATCAAGCTCACAGAGGCATTGTCCGCATTGCACTGAGAAGTTGAATCCCTGAAGCAGCAGGAGGAGGCAGCCGACCTCACTGGTGGAGCAGGTCCAGTTACCATCTCCCAAACCCAAGTGTTCAGGGATGAAAGGGGTGCTTAAGATGTGGAAAATTTCATTTGGCAAATGGATGCCAATTTAGAGCACATCAACATGGTTGACGAAGCTGTCGAGATGCGGACGGAAGCTATGTATTTGGGAAACACCGCCATGCTGTGGTAGCATAGAAAGAAGAACATGCTCCGTTACTGATTAGAAGTAGTTCAAAGAGGAGCTGAAGCAGCAATTTTACCCTCAAAATGTAGTTAATGAGCCCATCGAAACTTGAGGGAGCTCAAACAAACATCCTCCAATAGTGATTTGTGAAAGAGTTCACAAAGCTCACTCTTCAGATTCCAAATCTGACAAGTGAGGACTTGCTATTTTACTTCCCGGACGGCCTCCAGGAATTAATTATATTACCTTATCAAAAAAACTTCCTCGACGGCCTCCAAAACTGAGCTAAACAGGAGCTGCACGGCGTAAAGTCAAGGACGTGGACAAGGCTATTATGGTGGCTGAGTCCTTGATTTGTTATAACAACACCGCCAAGGCAAAAGACAACAAGGGGAGACATGTTGCTGCCCAGGTGGATCGTGGAGATCGGAACAAAGGTAAATTTGTTCCTGCTCGAGGTCATGAATTATGAGGAGACCGTAATCGGACTTCTCAGTTTCATAAAAACTACAAAGAGAAAAAGAAGGGAATTACATACCATTGATGGATGTTATCTTGTGGAGATATGTCTCATGGCTATAAAAACTGTCCAACTTTGGACAAACTTGGGGCGATGATGGTTGTCATAAACAGCTGATGAGCAAGTAGGTGCACAAGCGGAGGGAGCTGGACAAGGGAAAAGCAAGGTAGTAGGCATGTTCAACCACATCACACTTGCTGTTGTTTTAACCCAGCGCCTTAGTGAGGCCATGAGAGTCACTGTTCATAAATGGCCAATTGAATGGAAACCCGTCACATATTATGGTGGACACTGGTGCAACGCATAATTTCGGTACCGAGGAGAAGGCTAAGGCACTTGGTCGTATCTATTTTTCCAGCGACACTTTGTTGAAGACCATAATGCCCTCCCTACTATTGTCAATGGCTTTGCTCCTAAGGTGCCTCTCACTTTAGGGGCTTGGCAAAGGCTCACAGACCTCACCTTTGCCATGATGGATGTGTTTGATCTTGTGTTAGGCTGGACTTTTGGTATGAGATCAACGCGTCTATTTCACCGCGTCACAACTCAATATATGTGATTAAGGTGGTTCTTGCACTGTGCCACTCATTCGAATACCACTGGCTGATACTCATCTAAGTTGCTCAGACTCGAGTGCGGATATCTGACACGAATGCAGATCCGAGGGTCAGAAATCTAAATTTTAAGATTCGGGGTACAAATCTGGATATGGATACATGGCTTACAAAGTTTAAAATTATAAAAATAGAGCTATAAAGATATTCTAAACTTTGAGAGATATTCTGTTGAAAACTCATATGTATGTTGGAAATAAAAGATATGGTCATTAAAAAGCATAAATTAATTATCAAAAAATCAGCATGCTAATAATTAATTTAGAAATTATCCCTCTTTTCTATGAGAAAGAAAATATTTATAAATAACAAATATTGACCAAGAGGAAAAGCTAAAAAAGATTGAAGATATGTCATTTCCCATGTTTTAAATATGTTAGCTTTTATTTTGAGAAATCAAAATCTTAATTTTCCCCCAAATTTGTCCATGGACTCTGGTCAAAGTATCTGAAGCGGATTGATCAAATCCCACACCAATACCGCACCCGCACCAGTGTCTTGATCGACACGGTTTGGTAGAAAAAATGAAGAGTTCATGCAACTCAGGTACTCACTTGTCTGCCATGCAATTGGTGAAAGGCTTCAGGAAAGGAGAGCCTGCCTTTCTTACAGCAATGCTGAAGATTGTAGAAGTCAAGGGCTCCTAATACACGGAGGCCATGCCCCGTGTACTAAACAAGTCCTTGAGTAGAACAAGGATGTGATGTCCATTATTAAAATTATAAAAGTAAATATATAAATAAAGAAGAAGGAGGAGGATGTGATGTAGGAAGACCTTCCCGAGCGATTGCCCCACGAAGGAAAGTTTACCATTAAATTGAGCTAGTTCCTGGGAAAAGCCTCCTGCCATGTCCCCTATAACATGGCGCCCCCGAGTTAGAGGAATTAAGGAAACAATGCAAGTCCATGTTTAAGTTAGTTCCTAGGAAAGCCCCCTGCTTCAAGCAGGCCATGTCTGTCGATTCAAAGAGCCATTTGGAACCCATGTTTTGTTCCAAAAGAAGCAGGATGGATGCTACGTTTGTGCATTGATCATTGGACACTCAACAAGGTCAAGGTGAAAAACAAGTAGCCCATCCTGTTGATTGCAGATCTCTTTGATTGTTTGGGGCATGGATTTGAGGAAGGATTATTATCAAGTCCGTATAGCCGAGGGTGATGAGCCAAACAATTTGTGTGACTCGATATGGGGCCTTTGAATGCTTGGTGATGTTGTTCGGCTTAATCAATGCTCCAGCGATGTTTTGCACATTGATGAACAAATTGTTTCACCTGTTCTAGGATCAGTTTATGGTTATAAATCTTGACGACATTGTGATCTATAGCAACTGTATGGAGGAGCACATTGGGCATCTTCGCCAAGTGTTGAATGCTAACTGCAAAGGGAGAACGAGTTGTTCATCACGAGGGAGAAATGTTCTTTTGCCCATCCACAAGTACAATTCCTTGGGCATACAAATAAGCAGGGAAAGATACGGATGGATATCAACAAGATAGCAGCCATTAGATATTGGGAGGCTCCAACAGAAGTAACTGCGGTTTGGTCCTTTCTCAGCCTTGCCAACTATTACTAGCATTTCATTCTTGGCTAGTCCGCAATTGCTGCTAGACTCAATAACTTGTTGAAAAAGAGTTGTGATGGAGAGTGGACAGCTTTGTGCCAAGAGGCGTTCGACACCCTTAAGGAGGAAATCAGAAAGGAACCTATTTTGGCTCTATCAGGCTTCATCAAGGTCTTTGAGTTCACACAGACGTGTCCCACTTTGATATAGGTGGCGTCCTAATGCAAGAAGACAATCCCATAGCTTTTGAAAGTAGAAAGTTGAACAACATAGAGTGTCGCTACACTGTCCAAGAGGAGGGAGATGACGACCATGGTCATGGTCTAAGGACATGGCACCATTATTTGCTTGGGGCTAATTTCATTGTCAAGACGAATAACACGGCAACAAGCTGTTTCCAGTCCCAAAAGAAATTGTCACCTAAGCAGGCACAATGTAAGATTTGTTGGCAGAATTCGACTATACCTTGGAGTATAAACCAGGGAAGGCCAATGTGGCTGATGTGCTAAGTCGTAAGGCAGTGTTGGCGACTATCATTAGCACAAAAAGCAGTGATGTTGTGGATGCAATCAAAGAAGGCATGCAATGTGATCCGGTGGCAAAGCAGCTTCTTGTCTTGGACAGTCAAGGCAAGACGAAGTTTTGGCCGGAAGATGAACTTCTCTACACTACCGGCAGACAGGTATATGTGTCCAAATGGGGAAACCTTAGGCACACATTGATCAAAGAGTGACATGACAGTGCTTGGGCGGGTAATCCAAGGAAGAAGCACACGGCATTGTTAGAGTAATCATACTATTGGCCTTGTATGAAAGATGACATAGAGGTTTATGTTCGGACTTGTCTCATTTGCCAACAGGACGAGGTAGCGAACAGGGTACTCCGATGCTTGCTTGAAACCTTACCCGTGGCAGAGAGACCATGGGACAGCATCACCATGGACTTCATTACTTGCTTGACTAATTCAGAAGGCTTTGGCATCATCTTGGTGGTTACAACAACATACCCAGTATAGTCCCACAAGTGGGGTCTGGAGAGGGATGGATGTACTCAGACCTTACGCCTACATCATGATGGTTGTGATCGGTTTTCAAAATATTCCACTACTCCCAGTTGTAAAGCCAAGGAGACAGTCAGTTATTTCTAAGGGATGTTCTGAGGCATTGGGGTGTGCTGACGCACATCATTTGTGATCGAGATCCTCAATTCACTAGTGCAGTTTGGAAGGAGTTTTTCAGCTTGTTGAGGTTGGAATTACATTTCTCAACGAGCTTCCATCCTGCAAACCCATGGCCAAATAGAGAGGATCAATGCACTACCAATGCTACTTGTGCAGTTAGTTAGTGCCAACCAGAGGGATTGAGTAAAGTTGCTTGACACAACCCAATTCTCATATAATTTGCAATGGAGAGGAGTCCCTTTGGGCTTGCAACAGGGCAGCAACCCAACCAATACACCAGAGTCCTTGCCTGTTAATGTTGGATTGAAGATTCCAGGAGCGTATCATATGGAAAAGGCTTAGGAGGAGCAGGTTGATATGGCTAGATCGTATCTTGACAAGGCTACCCGTACAATGAAGAAATTTACTGATCGAAAACAGTGACCAGTTCATTACCGGATCGGAGACACTCTCAATCCCCAACAGTTTAAGTTACTAAGGAGCGTCAATTAAAGTTTGATTCGGCGATATAAGGGTCCTTTTAGATCGTTGCCAAAGTGGGCAAGATCTCCTATTGGTTGGATATGCAGCAACGATTGAGGATCTACCCCGTCTTTCATGCTAGTTAGGTCAAGCCTTATCAGGAAGGCGTGGAACAGAATCAATCCAGACTTGCTCAGATTTTTGTTACTCGTGCCATGGACAAGCATATTGAGACTATTATTGATCATCAGTTGATCCGAGGCAAAGGGTGGGGCAATTCAAGTGGCCAAATCCTTTTTCATTGGAGGGATAGTCACCCGAGGAGGCATCATGGGAGAAGTATGAAGATTTGCGGCAATTTAAGGAGCAAGTCCACCAATACTTGCAGTTGCGTGGCAGCCGCGGCTATTGCTAATTCTGTTGGGGAGAGTGTACCAGCCCGCCATCTTCTCTGTTAATTTTCACGCCTTTTGATCATCGGGAAGTTCAAATCAAGGATCTACAAGTCAAACACTTGGTCCCAACGAGTTGCCAGCCTTAGAGAGGAGTTTAGGCAAGCATGGTCAGCATTTAATGCATCTTAGGGGCTTTTCCCAGCAGCTGGGCGCATGGGATGCTGACCTGCTGCCAACTGATAGCGATGGCCAGCAAAAAATCCAAAAGCTACCATGCATTTCGGGCAAGGTTTTACTGGCTTTGCCAACAATCCTTTCCCCTTTTGTTTAGGCATTTTTTGAGCATATTCCATTGTAAATGAGCCATGTAAATTGTAAGGCTTCTAATTGTATAGGCCCTTGTGCAGATCCATCCTTTGTAATCTTGTATTTGAGAGATACTAGAAAAGGGTTCTTGCCTCCCATACCTTGTGTTCCTTTACTTGCTTCATTATATTTGTTTGTGTGAGTCTAGCTCAAGCACTCCTTGTACTTTTGTGTGTGTTAGGACTGAAGCTTTGAGTAGCATAGAGACTATCAAAGTTGTCCCACGTTGCGTAGCGAAAATAGGCCCTCGTGACAAACGCTCTTCTTTTTTGTCAAAATCTGCAGCAATCACCTAGGTGTACTTTCCATTGCATCTAACCTCAATATTTCCTCCCGCAATGTCTACATTCCATTCTGCAGTCTCTATACACTGCTAAGAAGATCCATGTAAATCTGGATTGATGTAAATTTCTTTTACTCGTTTTAGGTAGACTAGTCCTCCTTCCTGTATGCTTCTTTGTCATTGGTGGAATGTGTTGTGCTGTATAAGAGCACGAAGGATAAGAAACCAAATTTAGCTTTTGGAGAAGGAACACCCTGCTTAAGCCGTGAAATGCCTTAAATTGATTCACAAGTCCAATTCAAATATCTTAATTTCTATTAAGAAGTAACGATATGATCAGAGCCTGCTAATTTTATTTCTAGAACCAAATAATCCATGATCAGGCCAGTAAATCTTATCCAAACTGAAACTCATAAGAAACCTTGTAATGATGGTAAAAATACAAATAGCTACAAAACAGGAACCCATGATAGAATAAAGCATACCTTTAGCACAACCAGAACTAAAGACTGTGTCAACCTGACTCAGATATTTGTCACATAAAGAGTCATCACTTGCACTAACTTCAGCTTCCACCATTTGATGGCGCTCATAGTGATCCCCCCTTAAGAGGATGCAACTAGCCTTCACCAAAACAAGGATGCAATTCAGAACTGTAAATCTTAAACGTTAGAAAAAGATAAATCGTGATTTCTTCCCTGTGAATTTATAGTGCTTAAATTATGCTAATCATAACTAGGGAACCCAACAAGATTCTAGATTTTCATGCAGTGTCATATTCTACTGAAATTAATGACTCTTTAAGTCCAAGAAAAGCTGTAATGTCTAAACTAGGGTAATGCATGTGGCTCTCCAGCTGAAGTGCTTAATATATATGCACAAGAAATACGTATACATATATAAAAACTAAAGTGCCCCAAAGATGTCCACAGATAAAATTTCAGAGGCAGTATGAAGGTAAAAACAAGAAGAGAACAGAAGGATCTACACCTATCTGCCAAAAAAGAAAATCTATGTCAGGTCAAAAGAGTCTATAAAATGCACAAACTCGCAGCACTAACTTCTTGCTGTATCAATATATACTACCTTTAACAATCAAAAATTAAAAGTACACGAACTTTTCAACCCCGTCTGCAAACTCTTGTTTTAATTTGCCAGCACCGACGAGTCTGGTCAAATCCTGAGACTAGCATGCGTTCGAAATTGTACTTAAGTAAAAGGACCATTTATACAGTTTGCCTGTTCGGGGTGTGGCAAGGTGGGCCAAGTCTTCCCCTGCTCTTTTTTTCCAGATATAGTTGGGAACATGCGTAAAGTATTAAATTCGAACACAATAAAGTTTCTGATTCTATCTTTAAAACTCAAGAGTTATGAAAGATCAGGGGTTGTGAAAAGGGTATTGGGGGATAAACAACAAGAACTGCGACAAAACCTGTAACACCCCCAAAACACCTAGGTTTTCCAGAGAAAAATTTAGATGTCCATGCAGTCTCTTGAGCATCTTTTTGGTGTTCCTGAGAGTGGTATCAACTGCTTTCTTGTGAAGCTCCTTGACACACTGTCAAATCATGAAAACACCAGAGAGTATCTAGTAAAATACTATTTAGAAAATAGCCATTTTAATTTCTGACCAGATAATACCTGGTGCTTTATCTCTTCAAGCTTCTGAGAATAAGCCTTTGTAAGACTTGAGGAGCCAGGACCATAGTAGTACACATTCACCTTGGGTGATGCAACAAACTGTTCCAATTCATCCTTGTCTTCAACAGAATACACCTGTGGTTATATATAGACAAGAAATTAAACTACAGATTATATTAATGTTCCTCCTTCCCTCTACCCTCCCACTTCTGCAACACAAAACAGGAAGAAGTCCAAAGCACTGTGGGTAAGACCCTGAGATAGTGAGCATTAGCTGGATTAAGGCAAGCAAGAAAGAGAAATTTGGTGGCGATGAAACCAGTATAGGCATGAACCAAGGATGGAAGCTAAGCCCAGCAAGCCCAGTTAGATAAAATGTTGCCAGGCTTGACAGCAGTACTTGGTTACCTAACAATGAAATACCCACAACAAGAGCCCTAGGATAAAAGATGATAGCTACGGAAATTGGAATCAAATCTTAAGGAAAGTTCTTAGCAAATCCTAGATTTAATAAACCTATGACAGAAATCCATCCTTCACAAGTAACATCTTTTGGACTTCATTTTTTTTTTTTTTTGAATAAAATCTTTTGGACTTCATTTGTTCTCACAATAATGATGTGAGGCATTTATGGTTATCTTTTTTTTAACAGAAAAGTAAGACAATTTGATTGATCATGGAAAAAGAAACTTCCATATACAATAGTAGCACCTTAGAACGAAGTAAGGTCTCGAGGCCTTCAACAGTAGCACCTGCAATAGTAAGAAGATAACATAATGTCTGAGAGCTGAGGAGCATCCAAAACCAAACATAGCTTAAAGGAAAGATATACCAGTTTCGCCTGGCAGAATGATCAGTATTGAGAGCAAAGGTCAGATAGCAAGAACTATCAATCCGTCACCACAATTAATCAATGCATGTCATGGAAAACAGGGTTGCATTCCACAAACCCCGGAGATCAGGTGAGTTTTTTTCATAAGTCAGAAAATCAGAAACTTGCACTCATTGTCAAATTTATTTTCTGATAATACCTCTTTCAACTTCTATTGATCCCATTTCTAAATAGAATTCATACAATCATGACTTTCTCCAAACAGAAATCATTTACATATATGCCTATTGTAATGAGTAAGGTGGTAAAATTCAAAATATCTGCAGATGAGAGACACTCTTAAACAAAGGATGGTAAAAAGTGTACACAGAGACACTTTTCAGTCATACAAGGTTAAATTAGACAGCCGTAATGAACTACAGCTTATCTGTAAATGATGAACAGCAAAGCAATCCCCAATTTGTACTTCCCACATCAATGAGCTAAAGCTAACATCTAAACGAGATCCTTGGAGATTTCTTGAAAAGAGAAGATCAGGATAATACTGTAAGTCCTATGAGAAGCCAAAGCAGAGTATAGGTTCTGCAGGTACCATACTTCCGAAGCATCAGAAAATTGGTTACCATACATCACAACTTTATGTTAATGATTAACATAGACAATGCATTTTACTTTATTGTCAGTATCCAGTTTCCAGTGTCAATTTAATCAATTTTACATGGAAAAGAGATGTGGATAAATTCATCATTCCTAAGTAATAGTTAAAGATTTAAAGATCTCACAGGTTGGAAAAACTTTTTCATTTGGAATGAGCAAACTTGTTGAAAAAATTCACCCCTGGAAACCAAAACAGAGAAATAAATCTGGGAGAGAGGGTTTTCTAGCATCTGGATGACATCCACATTTGAGATCATTTTGCTGAAAATTACCACGTAAACCTCAGGTGTTAGTTCCAAGTCAAATCTTGTGCAATTTTATATCATTCTGCGGAAAACGACCATGTAGAATCTCATAATTGTTACATTCCATGACAATCCCGACACATCATACAAGCACTATGAATTACTATTTGTCAAATCCGTTTGCCAAGATTAATAAATTTATTTATTTACCTTGTAAAAAAAAAATATTTGTCAAATTTAACCACAAGGCAACATATAAAACTACAGATGAGCTATAATCTGATTGGATCCAGCTAATTCGAGAAAATTAGGAGATATTGTTACTGCATGAATTCATTGGTACAATAATATTACCTTTCCCTGATATTGGAGAAGCAGTCATGCCAAATATACGGGGCAGCTTTACGACATCAGGTTTGTAGAATATCTGTCCAAGAATAATACACATGAATAACTAGGCTACTATATACAAAACGAAGCATGTTTGCCAGTGTATAACACCAGATCAGCTAATTACCTTCATAATCTCAGCATAAGGATGATCGCTCTCAACTTGTGCATAATGACACTCATCAAATATCAGAAGAGCAATAAATTCAATCCTGATATAGCAGTGAGAAAGACTACGTAGCAGTATTTGAGGTGTCATAACAAGGACCTGAACAAACAACATGAAAATTTGTTGGTCAAAACTTTCACAAAGTGGCGAACAAAGAAACACTATAATAGTCGGCCATTCAGCAATATGCGCACTCATCCACAGTCCAAATAAGGAAGGACCTAAGATGATAAGACAACAATATATAACACATAACATGGTTCAATCAATCTATTTTATATAATTAACAGAAAAACATGTTGATTCCTATTTTTATTCTTAGTGGTTAACTGATAATAAAAGATAATTCTAATGAAATGGTTGAGAACCATGAGATCATAAGTTCAAATCCCAGATAAGAAAAAAATACTAGGTGACTTCTTCTAGACAGATTTACCCGATCTGTGTTGGTAAGAGGTAGCAGATACCCGTGGAATTAGTTGAGGTGCGCGCAAGCTGTCTTAGACACCAAAGTTACAAAAAAAATTGGATAAAACAACACAAGCAAGTGTTGATGTAGTAACAAAAGAGAGAACAAAACTATAGGTCCCTAATCAAAGTAAAAGGACTCAACAAACTTCATCGAAACATCTAGTTCAAGAACATATCTACAGCGACACAAATAAGCTAAGAGCTGTAACCAAAAATATTTCAAACTTAGAGTTTCTTCTTCTTCCAAAGCATCTGTGATTCCCTAAAATAAACCTATGTAACACAGAGGAATTCCATACCATACTTGTGTTCTTCTCATAATTTCTCTCTTTTTTCAAGGACGTAAACATCACCCATTAAATTCAATAAAGATTTGAATATAATGTAAGATTTCAGTTGAAAGTGGACAGTGTAAGACTATATGGTTTAACACTCCCTGTTCTTTCTCACATTATATACATATGTTGTTCTCAAAAAGTCCCGTTGTCCTTAGATTGTCATGTGCTATACAGGAATTGTGAGCTGCAGTTCAACCATAACTACCCCCACAAAAGGAGGGGGGGTGCTCTAGGTTTTCATATTAGGTTCCACTTTCCAAGGTCAGGGAAATGACTTCCCATCCACCCCTGACAGGATATTGTAACGAGCTTTAAAGTAAATGCACCTCTCACATTAGTACTACATATCGGGAAATTGGTACACCCAGCTAGTCCTTCACTCTTCTCTAACCTACCAAAGTAGCCTTGTTAAGTTTTCTATTTCCAACTCTAGCAATGGCTCCTAAGATGATATAAAAGTCGGCATACAGGAATCTTAAGACACAAAAAACAAGCACTTCCTTTGCTTCTCAGAGAAGTCACTTTCAAAATCAAACCCAGGAGAAGTCCTGGTTCTTTTTAAAAAAAGGAATCAGAAAAAAAAAAGGTACAGTAAAGTGAGTGCTTCAAAGAAAAGTTCAAAAATATTTATTCTATTTTTCAAATGCATATAAAGGCCTAGGTGTATGTAAGCAAAGGAAAGACTGAACACCCAAAAGTTAAACATCCTTTGACTTTCTTCTTTCTTCTCCACCCCACCCCACCACCACCACCACCACCCCCTCTTTTTTTGTGACAACAGTTGTGTCCTGATCAACATGTCCTCACTTCGAGTAATCCATTGAGTACTTGCTACCTACCACCAGCATAGACACCCGGTAACTTTGTCCACCAAATATTGTTGTTGGAATCCAGAACTTGGTTCCCAAGGTTGTCACCCATCTTTTCAAATGCTAGGTCACCCACTTGGGCAGCCACACTTCTGTCTTTCTTGAGAAGATTTAAGTGGGAGAGTATATACTCAGAGCCATTGAAACTTGGAGAAGAATGACTGGTGCAGTCCAATTTCGGAACCAGAAAACAGCCAACTAAAGATTTTTTTGGGAACAGTGGGACCTTATCAGAAATTCTGGAGAATATTCCATTCGGAGAATTTTCAACTTGAAGGAGATAAAAAGGTTTAAAAGCTCTTCTTTATGGTTGGAGGACTGACAGGTAAAAGTTAAGAATTAGAGGCATTATGAAAGTGTAGCGCTTCCTCTGCCAATTTTTTAATCAAAAAGTGCTTGGCCATGGGAAGCTATTAATAATATAGTAACCTTAGAACAAAGGATTGATAAGAAAGTCCCTTAATCGTACAAAAGGTAGATAAAAGTACACATTCCAATTCTCTCGCTATCAAGCAAACATGAGATTTGTCACTTCACAAGATAATTTCCTCGCAAATCAAAATCTCAATTTAGATGAAGATAATCCATCCAAACTGTGCAGTAAGTTGTAAAGCTTGATCAATTAAAGAGTTAGGAGGCAAAGAAAAGATACAAGAACTACTTATATTATCTAATCCAGATGCTGTGATTAACACAGGAAGAGAGAAAAGTAGATGGGAGATAATTCCGTTTGTAAAAGAAAGTAAGAGTAGTTATTACTGCAAGAGTTACATCAGCACTAACATAGTGACTTATTGCAGGTCTGTACAAACATTCCAAGTATATGGGAGATAATTTAGTTAAGATCAGTTATTCGGATTTATTTTGTCACCCCAACATCAGATATTCAAATTTCAATGATCAATTGCACTAAAATCTCTAACATGGAGTTCGCTTATCAAGAATGCCTATGGTTCTGCCTCAAACAAGTAACACTCAGGAGATAATGTCTATCATTAACCAAAAAAAAAAAGAATCATGCAAACTTACCTCATACTGCTCCATTTCTCTCTCCCAGTCTTGGTGGCTCTTCAAATGCTTTGATTTGCTGCAGTATGTACCGACTTTGAAGTCGATAGAGTCTTCTATGACCTTGGCTTGCTTTTCCAATTTCAGAAGCATATGAAAAAGCAGATAACTTTTAGGTCCATATATTATCAAGTTTCAGACACACTTTTTAATGCCCCACCCTGCCCCAAGAAGCAAAGGTACCCACAGAAAAACATAACGAGGTTAATATGAATAAGATTTCAATGAATAGAAAATTAGTTAGACATAACATATAGTAAGGAGCGTGTGGGGTGGAAGATGGGTGAAGTTTGACTATCTCCTGGACCGTGGGAGTGTGAGAGGGATTCTAATTTTTGGGATGAGTAGAAACTAGAATATTTGGAGACTAACATTAGGGAATTTATGATTGGTGCTAGGTTTAAGAACATTGGGTATGAGGTGGAATGGGGTTTTGGGGGGATGTACTGTTATACCCCGTAGAATTCCCGGCACCTAGATGACCTATTCGCACGTTGGTTAAGCATAATTGAAGGCCATACGTGCTAGAGAAAGGCCCGGGAAAAGATCGGACGAGAAACCTGTCGAACCATCGCGGAAGGAGCCGAGGCAGAGCCCCTCCGCGATGGCAGCGTGTCACGGAGGAGGAGCCTCCGCGTTGGCTCCGTGACACGTTGGTCTTGTCCAGGCTCAAGTATATAAAGCCCCACTTCAGTTTATTTCATTTAAAACTTATGAAAATTTCCAGAAAACGCAGAGGGCAGAGAGGGACGAAGGAAGGTAATATATTATCGTCCGATTACGCTGCCAAACATTGTCCAAACTCAAATTAACCTCAGATACCGAGGTATTTAGCAGCAGAGGGCATTCCTACGGATTCAGTTTCGTAAAATACGGCCGACGAATCGTCGAGCCACCGAGCTAAGGTAAGTGGAATTGCTCTAAATTAGTGTCTATGTGTTCCTAGCTGTGAAGTGAATATTTCTCCCTTCTGGACCGCTGGAAAATAGCGAGTTTTCGACCGTCTTTCGATAAGCCTAAGTTTAGGCTATAAACTATATCGAAAGTGACGTTGCTCTTTACAATAAAGCTGTATTTAGTATTGATTGACATGTTTATGAATGCAGTTGGGAGAAAACAGTTGAAATACCGGCCGAGCCTCGTCCGACAGACGAATAGTTCGAGGATAAGGTATGTAAAGTTAGTTTCCTCGGCAAGTTAGTAATCTTGGTACAGTACAGTAATTTAAAGACCAGTAGAATATTCAGAAGTCATGTATGATGTTTACTATGAGTGATGGTACGATACTAGAAACGTTATGTTATGATCAGCGTGAGATTTGCTAGCACGATATAGATTCTAATATAAGTGTTAGGAACTGCACAGCATGCTCAGTATGCGATGTGACACAGAATGTTAGGACATCATTGTATTCAGTTGAAATTCAGTAAAGCAATGTAATATTTGTAAGACATCTCATAAATAGAACGACAAGTTAAAGTAAAGCTAGAAAGCACGTTAAGAACTAGTAAATCATGTTACTATAGAAACTCAGTATACAGCTTAGCTCTCAGCAGAAATACTACATCATGTTCAGCATTAGACTCAGTACAGTGTGGCAGAAGACTATATTTATATATATATACTATTATCAGTCTCAGCATGTACTAAATACGTACATATCACTATCATTAGTTCAGCATGTAATATATACGATCCTTTACCCCTATTAGCCTCAGCATGTGAGATACGCAGACAGTATTACTAGTTGAGACCGTTGTATTGTTTGGGGTTGGATTACCTAGCATCCATGACCGCCCAGGGTTAATGGTTGTATCGACTCGTCCGCCAGAGGACGAGGATACGTCGCTCTACGGAGTGGCATGCCGTCCCCCAGGGGACGAAGATGGGATGCCAGTTTTCCCCATATTTTGCCTTGGTCGGCTTTTATACACCCCCGTCGAGCGGATACGCCCGGGTGTTGATTCAGGAGTCCTCCGGACTCAGGTACAGTTATAGTCAGGGGCTCAGCGAGCCCAAGTGCATACCCAGGGGACCGGCGGGATGCTTATAGCTATTATAGGAGATGGGATGACCGGGGTAGGGGTATAGATTCTGTGCTGATTGTACCTCCCGGCTTATGGGGGTCGGGTAAGGTTTGTGTGTGCTATGTTACGTTATGCCATGTTATGTTAGATACGAGTAGATCAGCAGTAGCACGATACGTCTCCAGGTAGGGCTCCTATCCCTTCCAGTAAAGATTGAGAGAAGGTATGATTTACATTACCAGACAGTTAATCTATTCTCTTTACTTCAGTTTCATCAGTTATATTATTACTTCCAGATATTCCTTTCAGTTATTGCTTTGCATACTCAGTACCAGCGGTACTGACGCCCGGTGGGGCGCTGCATTACTTGCCTGCAGGTACTCATAGACGAGCAGGCGATACCACGTGATTCCTGTCAGCGATCGAGCATTCAGCTCCTGTCATCCAGAGACTGAATCCCAGAGGTGTATTCTGTTTTCTTTTGTTGTACAGTACGGGTAGGTCGGGGCCCTGTCCCGATCATTTCGATTGCTATTCCTAGAGGCTTGCAGTCTGTATGTATATTACCCTGTGGTCAGATAAGCCGGTCGTGTGAGGCCGTGCAGTTGTATAACTGTTAGTACTTGTGTTTCCTTTATGTTGGCCGTGTGGGGCCATAGTTCGACAGTAGTGGTGAACTTGCCGGTCACGTAGCTATCCAGTACTTCATGGTTAAGTTATAGATAACTAGACAGCATGGTGGCCTTGTCGGCCCGCATAGGTTTCCCTATATTGACATGTTTCTGGTCAGCTGTTAGTACAGGTACAGGAGGCTATAGGCCAATGGGCCGGGGGCTGTGTTTACAGCCGTTATATAACCCTTTGTTTCCAGAAATGTGAGTTAGAGCCAGCCAGGCACCAGATGTGCCCAGGCTTAGCAGTCTAGCAGTTCAGGTCCTAATAAGGCACCAGGTGCCAGTCATACCCCCCAAGGCGGGGTGTGACATGTACCGTCCGGTAGGAGAGGGGTCTTAGGTTGCTTTCTGGGAGGAATCAGGGCCATGCTTGGAGAGGTAGGACATTCCTTGGGTGTTAAGAGGGGATTTTAACACTGTTACAAGCCCGGAAGATATGTTCGGTTGTAGGGTGATTTTTAGGGCTATGGAGGAGTTCTCGAAGTTTATCGATAACCATTTTCTTATTGATTTACCTTTGACAGGTGCAAATTTCATATGGTTTAGGTCGGAGGAGTCAATTTTTAAATCTCGACCAGACAGATTCCTTGTGTCTACTTCTTGGGAGGAGTTGGCACCAAATGTGATCCAATTCCCTCTCTCACATTTGACGGCTGATCATTTTGAATAGTGGTAGGAGTAGAAGAATGAGATCTCCTTTCAAATGAAATTTTTCATGTTGCACTAAATTACTTATGGATGTATACACGCGGTCCAAATTTGAGAATATGTGGCTGCAAGCGACAGGTTTTGGAGATAAGTAGCTGGGTGGTGGAGCAACCATGTTGTGGAGGAGAGACCATCTTTCAGACTTGCTAAAAAATTATAGATGCTTAAGAAAGAAATAAGGATGTGATATAAGGAAGTTTTTAGGAGGGTAGAGGTGAAAATGAGGAAGATTATGAATGAGGTGAGGGAGTTAGAACGAATAGGGGTGGGAAGGCGCTGAGATGGGAGGAAAAAGAGCAGAAAGAAGTTTTAAAAAGGGAGCTAGCTTCGCCTACTATTTATTTGTGCATGCTTTTAGGCAACAAGTACAAGGATATGAAGATATGGGATGGGATAAATGAGAGGACAGAAAAAATTTAGCCATGTGGAAGTCTCAATACTTGTCACTAGGGGTAGACTCACTCTGATCAATGTTGTACTAGACTCACTCCCAACCTATGTTATGTCCTTGTTCCAAGTACCTTCTGAAGTGGCCGAGAAGCTAGATAAACTGAAAAGAGACTTCTTAGGGCTTGGCAACAAGGAAGATAAGGGTATACATTTAGTGAAATGGAAGATTGCTCAGCTCAACAAGAACCCTTGAGGCCTTGGCGTCAGGAATCTGTTGCTGCACAATAAATGTTTGTTGATGAAATGGCAATTGAGGTACTCCAGAGAAGAGCATACACTGTGGAAGGAGGTCATATATAACAAATACAGGCAGACCAAGTCCATGGATCACCAATCCTGTCACTAGTACCTTTTGCAATTTGGAGGCCAATAAGGAGTCTGTGAACCAGATTGTCAGAGAACACTGTTCAGAAGGTGAGCAATAGGCAAAGAATCTTGTTCTGGAAAGATTAACGAAGTTGTCAGATGGCACTAATGAACTCTTTCCCTGATTTATTTTCCTTTTGCACTGATCCTGAGATTACAGTAGCTGAAAGTTGGTCCACTAATGGATGGGAAATTCAATTCAAGAGACATTTGAATGATTTAGAAGTGGATAGGTTGGCTCAACTATTGCAAGAAGTAAGCAGCTTCAAAGCAACCTCAGCAATCCCGGATACTATCAACTGGAAGCATGCTACTGATGGGAGTGAACAGATTATATAATAGAGAGGAGCGGGAGCAACAAGGAGGAAGAGCAGGTCCATGGAAACAGATTTGGAGAGGCTGGCACAAACTAAAGTAAAATGCTTCTCATGGTTGGTGGCTAGGAAGGCATGTCTCACACAAGAAAACCTGAAAAGAAGAGGGTTTCAAATAGTATCCAGGTGTTTTCTGTGCAATGAGGCAGATGAGACTAATAAACATCTGTTTCTGAATTGCAGAATAACCTACCAAATCTGATCACTATTCCTGAGCCTAACTGGAACAAATTGGTCAATGCCAAAACATACTGCTGACCTTTTGAGTTGCTGGAATAGGAGAGGTGGTAGTAAAAGTCAAGAAAAATGGTGGAAGGTAATTCTAGCATGCATCTGGTGCCAGTGTGGACCGAGAGGAAAGGGAGATGTTTCGAGGATAGATCTAATTCTATTCACAAATCAAATGGAAATCGTATCCTCATTTTTTGGTGTAAAGAAGAATGTATAGATGATGTTGAATAGATAGTAGATCTCTTAGGCTATTTGTAAATCTTTTTTTTCTAATCTTTTTTCTTTGTAAATTCTCTTTTGGGTGGCCAGCACCTCTTAATGCTGAAGAATACAACATTACCAGTTTCACAATTAAAAAAGTAAAAAGAAAAAAGAAAAAAAAAAAGAGGAGGGAGCTAGCTTCTTTGGTTTGGCTCAAGAGACTAGTTGGAGTCAAAAATCGAGGGCGGTGTGGTTGGAAGAGGGTGATTCTAACACAAAATGCTTTCACAAGGTAGCAACAGCAAATAGGAGGAGGAATTTGATAGAGTCTGTGGAGGTTTGGGGACATATATCAGAGAGAGGAGGAAGTGGAGGGAGCAATTGTTCAGTTCTATGAACAATTGTTCAAAGAGGAAGCAGGGTGGAGGCCAAATATAGTGGGGTTGTATTTCAATCAGATTGGAGGAGAAAATGGTGAATGGTTAGAGTGGGCTATGAGGAGGAGGAGATGCATATGGCAGTAGAGTGTTGTGCGGGTGACAATGCTCCAGGTCCAGATGGGTTCACTTTGGCTTTCTTTCAGCACTGTTGGAGCACAGTCAAGTATGAAGTTTTGAGCACTATTGATGAATTCCAAGAGGATGAATTTGAAAGGAGCTTAAATGGTTTTTCATTGTCATTATTCCTAAGAAGGAAGGCATTACTAGCATCAGGGACTACAGACTTATTAGTCTAGTGGGAAGCATCTGCAAAATCATTTCTAATTGATTTAAGAGAGTTCGAGATGAGACCGTTTCTTTTTCACAAAATGCCTTTGTCAAAGGAAGATGAATTCTAGATGCAATTTTGGTGGCTAATAAAGTGGTAGATTTGATGAAGAAGTAAGGTGAGTCAGGTGTTTTGTGCAAGTCGGATCTTAAGAAGGCTTTTGTTCATGTAAATTAGAAGTTCCTGGATTTCATTTTGTTGAAGATGGGCTTTGGAGAGAAATGGCAAAAGTGGGTCAGCTTTTGCATTTCCTCATTGATATAATCAATTTTGCTGAATGGCAGCCCGTGTGGTTTCTTTGGTAGCACGAGGGGATTGAGGCAGAAAAATCCTTTTATCACCTATGTTGTTTATCTTGGTGATGGAAGCTTTGAGCAAAATGATGGATGGAGGACATATCAAGTGGTTCAACGTCATGGTTAGTGGTGTGGGTACCATGGCGGTTACTCATATCTTATTTGCAGATGATACTTTGGTGTTCTGTAATGCAGATGGAATTAGTTGAACTTCCTTGGGCAAGTTGTAACTTGGTTCCAGGTTGTGTCGGGGCTTAAAATTAACTTCAAAAGATGTGAGATAATACATGTTGGTGCAGTGGATTACATTGATATGTTTGCCCAAATTTTGCAATGCAAGGTAGGGGCTCTACCTACTACCTACCTTGGATTACCTCTAGGTGCATTGAATAAGGACCTTGGTGTTTGGTATCTGGTCATTCAGAGGATAGAGATAAGGTTAGCAGGTTGGCAGAAAAGGTACTTCTCAAAAAGAGGTAAGGAAGTTCTTATTAAGAGGATTTTATCGAGTATCCTTACATATTCATATCTATCTTCAATGCACCTATTGTTGTGATAGATAAGTTGGAAAATTTGCAAGAAATTTCCTATGTGATGTGTTCACTCTGTTCGATGGGAGACTATGACATCTCCTAAATAGTGGGGAGAACTCGAAGTTAAGGACTTGAAGGTCTTTAACATAGCACCTTTGGATAAATGGTAGTGGAGAATTGGGTCGAGAGAGAAGTTTTATGGAGAGGGATAATTGCGATAAATATGGTGAAATGGAAGGAGGTGGAGAACACATGTGATCAGTATGCCTATCGAATATGGTGTGTGGATGAATACAACGAAGCGGTGGGATGAATTTAATTATAACATTACTTTTAAGGTTGGGGATGGGAGTAGAGTTGCTTTAAGGGGCAAAACTGGTGTTAGGTTTGGTTCTCAAAGAGGAATTCCCGGTATCGTATAGAGTTTCTTCCCAAAGGGAATTGCCCATTCAGAAAGTTAGGGGACACAAGGAGATGAGATTTTCTAGGACTTAAGGTTTAGGAGAGATTTCCATGATCAGGAGGTGACCGAGTTTCAAAGATTGCAAGATTTACTTCAAAAGGAATATGAGCCGGTTGACAAACCCGATGCTTTAAGTTGGGAGTTGAGAAATAACAATTTGTTCTCAGTTAAGTCCTTCTATGGAAAGCTTCTGGTAGGACAGAGGTTAGCTTTCCACATATCTCGGTTTGGATTCCTAAGATGTCAAGGAAGATGTTTTTTTTCGCGTGGTAAGCTACTAGAAAGGTGATTTTGACGGCGGCGAATCTTACAAAACGAAAGGTTGTCTGCTTGAGCTGGTGTTTACTTTGTAAGGAGGTGGATGAGGACGTGGACCATATTTCATTACATTGCAAATTAGCTACGAGGTTATGGGAGAATATCTTTAGATTGATTTGGAGTCTTTTGGGTAATATCAAGATCTGTAAAGGAGTTGATGTTCAGCTGGAAGAATGGAGCAGGAGAAGACGGCACAAGGCTTGTAATGTTACTCCTCTTGCTTTAATAGGATCTTTTGGAAAGAGAGAAATAAGAAAGCTTTTGAAGGGGCGAAGATGAGTTTTGCTCAACAAAGGAATAGTCTCCGATCACTTATTTTCTTTTGGTGCACCCATGTAGTTACCATTTGTATAGAGAATTGGTTGTCTTTTGGAGAGAACCATATTTTGTAGGTTTCTCCTCTTTTGGTATAGCACTTGTATATGGCCAAGTTGTCCTTGTTATTATTACTGAAAACTTTTACTAGATTAAAAAAAATGACATTCTAAATTGAAGAGTGCTTTCGTGTTCTCTGTGAGGTGCAAGACTATAGGCCTTTTTCATGCTAATAACTTGACCAATTTTCAGCAAAAGTCAGAAATATCCATGTATGTCATTTATTCTAACTAGCCTCAAATACCTAGTCTTTATATATATATATATGTGTGTGTGTGTGAAGAATATTGGTTACATATACAAGCCACAAAATCAATAATAATTTCCATGAGAAAATATGATAAGCAAAGAAATATATTGAAGACTCAATGATGTGATGAATACAAAGCCAGAGCAGCCTCTGGACAAAAGGAGCGATGACATTGGAACAGTAGCCAAAAGATATGTGATGCCATTGAAGCAACAGAAAGAGCAACGGTATGGAAGTGGTCATCCAAAAGTATGGATGGAGAAGAAACTTTCTAGGCGATGCAAGAAAATAAAATTATCACTTTTATTTGGGTGTCCTCCCATGAATCAATAAATATTGATCACGAAAGAGACTCAGTTGAACAGAGAAAAGACACAGAGAGGATATGTAAAATAGCTGGAAGAAACACTTATGCTTAAAAGCTCTCAAATACCGCCTCAATAGTAGGGAAGATATTTGATATTCAGCCATTTGATTCATGTAGAGTAGTTCACATCCTTGATATCAAAAATTTAAAAGGTTAAGAAAAAATAAGAAAGAAGAAAACCTGTTGCACCAATGCCACCGTGGGAGCAAGAAACACGCAAATGCTCTTCTGGGGTTTCCTTATTAGCTGTCCCATCTCATAGATAAGCAAAACAGCAATATGGGTTTTCCCACAGCCCGTTCCCAGATATACAATAACATTCTCCTCCAATGCTTTTTTACAAAGATCCATCTGGTACCTGATTAAGAAATAAAATCAGTAAAATCGTACTGTAAAATCATCAAAGCCACCTACTTTGTTGTTTTTGCCATACTTAAACATCACTATTCAGCCAAATAATGTAGTTAAATTCTGAAATTGTTTGATAATTACAAAGAGTTTCAGGTTTTGAGAGTTCAAAGATTTTATTATAACACCACCTTAGCTAAAATAATTCTTTTCTCTTAATGAAAAGGTAGATATTTATTAACAAGTACTGAGAAGGTACTGGGAGAGTACAACAGGAACGAGTTCTTCCTTCTAAATATTGAAGCAATACATCAGATGAAATAGTAAAGCAAAATCAGTTACAACATTTTTCTTTGACCACAAATAGAAACTATTAAAGCACCTAGACGCTCCTTTTTTCTCTAACCAGGTGTTCCAGAAAGTACAACCAGACACTGCCGTCCCAGTAGAATCTGCTTCCAAAAGAATATATCAGCTATTTTACAAGCCAGGTAGAAGCCTGATTTTTCCCGTAAGATTTGACCACGTGTTGCACGCACGATGGCCATTGGTGATTCTCCGGCGACGTTATTTCTTCTAATGGGGCTCGCCACTTCATTCCAAGCAAGTCTATCTAGTTTCCGCTGCAATCCAGCCACCGGAACCCAAGTTTAAGATGTAGAATTCATTATTACGCTCTTCAGCTTCCTGGTGAAATTATTCAGTTTCCAGGTCATATTCCTAACCTTTTCTGGTATGTGGTATCACTGGTAACAAGTTTATTGTCATAATATAAGGTTATTTAATCAGTTTTCTCATAGTTTGAGTTGAAATTACATTGATTTATCAAAATGTGGCTCGGGTCAGACATGTTTGGTTTTGAAGCAATGGGATCCACAAATTCAAATCAAGTTACCACCATAAAACCTGTGAAGTAGTTCAAACTATTTATCTTCTTTCCAATTATAATGCAAAGGTCCAGGTGTTCAAGATCATTTAATTAAACAAGTTGAAGATATTGATGAAAAGATTCAAGAAGAATGGGAAAAGATTGGTGCTCAATTAGAGATGGCAAATGGGGCAAGGTGGGGGCGGCATGACAAGCCTTGACCCGCTAAGATTTTGACCTGACCCGCGTTGTCCTATTTAGTGAAAAAAAGGAGCAATCCGGTGCATTATGTTGTCGCTATGTGCGGGGTCCGAGAAAAGGCGAGACCACAAATTGAAAATTTGCCCTACCCAGCCCTGTTAAGCCCTGCCCAGTTAAGTCCTTTTTTCATTTTTTTTTTCTCTTAATTATTCATTTTGTAATATTTTGTTCAATTCCTAAAGTCATTAAGTTAGTGTTGATGATCTGCAAAAGAAAACTCACATGCTACGTTAAATGGGAATTGACAATAAGCTCAGGGAGAAAATTAAAAGTTTTTGAAAATAAATACTAAAGACCTGACTTGGATTATGGCCTGCACGACTGCATTCACTGGAATTTCAATTTTCATTTGCAGCATAAATGTTTTAGTACATTTGATATTTGAGCTGTTTTTATCTTTTTTGAATAAAAATATATATTTTTTTCGTGATCTTCCAAGTAAAGTCAACCATGAGATCTATTGATGATGACAAAGAAGAATCATTAAGGTCCTTTTGCTTATTCTCCACTGAAGTTTCACTAAAATTTTATTTATGTCAATATAATTCCGTAAAAAGATGAAACTCAAATAAATGCTCCACAAGAAGTTACATGCAAGAAAATATGCATATTGCAGTTATACAAAAGTATCATAGAACAAAAGGAAGAAAAAAAAAGATTATTCTTACTGAGTATGAGGATCTAAGTAAGCATTTGGTACGTGAATCTTGCTCAATTTTATGGGCTTGAGCCTTTTTTTTCTTCGAAATGCACCACCTGCCCTGCCCAGTATTGTCAAAGGCGTGCTTAAAACGAGCTTAAGCCTTCAAGAGAGGCTCATAACATATTGAGCGCTTCGCCTCACTTTATTTGTGCTTCGGTGTTGTTATCAAGGTTCTAAGGCATACTTTCCTTGCCAATAGAGCCTCTCCCGAAGAGGGACATTAAACCATTGATATTTCACTTTATCGTAATTATTTTTCATTTTCTTTGTTCACATATTTGTCATTCAAGCTTATTAGTCTAGGATTAAACATATATATTTGTATTTTTCTGCCTTTGTGCTTTTTTAATTAAAGTTCACGCTTTATTTGCAATTTGCGCTTAAACCCCAACAAGCCTTAGAGCTTTCTAGGCACTTTGTTTTTTATAACACTGGCCCTGCCCCATTTAAATTTTTGACAAATTTTATCTTGCCCCACCCTGCCTCGCCTCATTTAAGTCTTCCCCTGCCCTATCCTATTAAGAGTTTGCCCTGCCCCACACCGCCCCGCTCTGCCCCAATTGCCATCCCTATGCTCAATTGTGTAGCCTTTTAGGAAATCTATTGACTTAAAGTTGATGCCTTTGTTTCAACCATTCTATATTTGTTTTTTAGTTTGAGAGAAGACTTGCGTTGTATACCAAAATAACTTCTATCATTTTTATAATGTGATTCTTGATTGACTAACCTTAAATAGCAAGATTTGGATATATCTACCTATGTTGGACAGATTCAAGTTATTAAGGAGTTCAATGAATTGAAGTTCGCTATTACCAGCATTAACAAATAGTTAGAGCAACGACCGAAGATGTTCTCGGTTCAAACACTTGTTGGACTTCCATGTGCTCTTGACTTAGTGTTTGATTAAATTTTGGTCAGTCTTGTTATTCTTATGGTGGATGATATGTTCTCTTGGTTATCGAGACTTGCCGCAACACCTATTGTTCCACTCAGGCATACAATCTCACCAACAAACTCTTTTGTCCTTGCGTCTCAGAGTAAAAATCCAAACAGGTAGCATCATGTCAATGGTGGGAGCTTTTAAGATAGTTTGAGATACAATGAACAATGTCGGATAATGTGAAGGATGCTTTATTTAGTTGGTTCTAACATCAAACGTGGAATGTTGCTTTATTAGCACTTTTGTGGATATCAGTGTTGTCAAAGGCGCACTTAAGCCTTGAAGCGAGGCTCAAAACATGCTAAGCGCTTCACCTCACTTAATGTGCAGTGTAGCGTTGTCATCAAGACTCTAAGACAAACTTTTCCTTGCAAATGAATCTTTCTTGAAGAGGCGACACTAAATAATTGATATTTCACTCTTCTTTTTTTTTTTTTTTTTTTTTGAAAAGGTAATTTGTTTGTATATTCCGTATGAGCAAAAACAGTACATAGGTTGTCTGAAACCATATTTACAAGTTTGATACAGATTCCACTACCCATCTATGAGAGTGATAATGTCATTTGTATACAGTTGGTTACACCAAAAACTTAATGTCAAAAGGCAATCCAATTTGACCTTCTGCATACTATTTTCTACCCTTAAAAACACCTGGAGTTCCTTTTCATTCCAAACTGTCCACCATATGCTGGCAGGGACGATTCTCCATCTACTTCTGTTTTTTGACTGTTTGTCAGCCTCTTCCCAATTTTGGATTGCGCCTGTGATCTTGGCAGGCATTATCCAAGCAATTCCTTTAAGATTTAGGAACAAATTCCACAACTGTCCAGTGACTTTACAGTGAAGAAATAGATGGTTAACTGTCTCATTTGTTTCCCCACAGAAGAAACATCTAGAGCATAAAGGAATCCCTCTTCTCATGAGGTTGTCATGAGTCAGTGCTGCCTCCTTGGCTAACAACCATACAAAGCATGCTACTTTGTATGGAATTTTTGTCTTCCAAATACCTTTCCATGGCCGGTTTTGTGTTCTGTGATTGGAATGGGTCAGCAGGTTGTAGGCATTGCTGATTTTGAACAGACCTTTCTTGCTACCCTTCCACCACAGTCTATCTGGGTCTGTTTATCCAAAACTTTTAACTGCTCAATAACGCTGAAAAAATCAGCCAGCCTTTGAATTTCCCAATCATTGAGCTGTTTTCTAAATAAAACGTTCTATCCTTGAGGAGACCAGTTTCCTGCGATAAGACTCTGCTGTTGTAATACCAATGCTTGAATATCAGGGAACAAATCTTCCGTTCTGCCTGCCTCATGCCATTGATCCTTCCAAAAGTCGGTTTTTTCCCCATTGCCTATTCTAATCTTGCAGTTGCTTTAAAGTTTGTCCACAAGGTTCTGAGGGCTTTCCATAAACTCACCCCATAAGGACTGTTTACTTCTTTAGTCATCCAATAGTCTTCTTTATCATATTTTGCACAAATGATCCTCTTCCAAAGAGAATGACTCTCTAGATTGAATTTCCATAGCCACTTCATTTTAAGTTCCATGCTTTGTGTCTTCAAATTCTTGATCCCCAGTCCCCTATACTTCTTCCCAGTGATCACACTCCTCCACTTGACCAGATGGTATCCCTTTCTGTCCTTGTTCCCCTGCTATAGGAAATTCCTCCTGATACTGTCCAATCTGCGTATAACACCAGCTAGAATAGGGAATAAAGACATCATGTAGGTAGGGGGAGCATCCAGTACAGCATTTATGAGAGTTAGTCTTCCACCCCTTGACAAATACTGTATCTTCCATCTAGCCAGCTTCTTCTCACACTTTTCAATAGGGTTAGGCATTCGATTTTTTCAGTTCGATTTTTTCGGTTTTCGGTTATAGAGATGGAGCACTGAATAACGAACTGAATTAATTCAGTTTGGTTCTTTTTTTAAGAAATTCGGTTCAGTTTATTTAATTCGGTTTTTCCGGTTTTGGGCTTGACTGATGGGCTTTTTTCTTCTTGTAAAATGGACTATTTTATGTTTTTTAATTCAAAATGGATTATTTTTAACTATTGTGAATCATGCTTTTATTAATATCAATTATAGATTTATAATAAAGATTAAAATTACACAAAATTTATAATATACACTGCTAATCTACTACTGGCCAGTGGTTACTGCCTACTCACAGCGTGCAATTAACCATTCTAAACTCCAACCAGTTTGCTCATTACACCTTTCAGCCTTTCTATCAAAACTTTAGAAATCAGTTTATAGACACTGCCAATTAAACTGATGGGTCTAAAGTCTCTAAGTTCTTTGGCACCTTTCTTCTTTGGGATGAGGGTTATGAAGGAGGCATTAAAGCTTCTTTAAACCTCCCCAGCTCATGAAAGTTGTGGAATGTCTTCATAACATCTTGCTTTACCACATCCCAACGAAGCCCATAATATAGCCCTCAGGACCTGGAACCTTATCTGCTGCACAAAGCTTGAGACACCTTCGCACCTCCTCTTCCTCAAAATTCCTTTGCAAGATTTCCTTATCCTCCTCTGTGATGGTTGGACAATCTGGGAATTGGTAGTGTGGTCTCCATCCTGCTGCTTCTGAATAAAGCTTCTTATAATATTCCACTATTATCCTCTCTGGATCTTTGGATAGGTCTCCCTGGACCATAAGCTGATCAATATTGTTGTATCTCTTATGAGCATTTGCCATCTTATGGAAGAACTTGGTGTTTCTGTCCCCTTATTTCAGAGTGTGTTATTGACCTCTGTCTCAATAGAGTTTCTTCATTTTTCAGGAGTTCCTCATACTCCAGTAATGCTGAAGACATGCTTATTACCTCTTCTGCATTTAGGCTCCTTTGTTGTTGCACAGTGTCCAAATCAGACATCTTTTTGAGAAGTGCCTCTCTTTTTACCCCTAGATTTCCTTGCTCTCCTCTACTCCACTCCTTCAGCTTGTGCTTTAGAGATTTGAGTTTAGTTGCAAGGATAAAATCAGGGGTGCCCTGGACATTGAAGGAGTTCCACCATTCCTTTATTCAGTCACAAAAGCCTTCAGTGTTCATCCACCATTTTTCAAATTTAAAATAGTTCTTGTTGTGTCTCCATGCTACTCCTTTTAAGGCTATTGGTGTATGGTCTGATCTAAGCCTTTGTAGTGGTATCTGTTTCAGGTTGTTAAAACTATCATCCCACTCTTCTGTTATCAAAATTCTGTTGATTCTGGGAATTCCTTCTTGATTGTTCCCTCTGAACGAGGTGTAGGTGTTATCCTCTAGAGGAAGGTTTATCAACTTCATGTCCTCCTAATCAGAATCTCACCACATTGAAGTCCCCACATATAGCCCATGGACCTTCCAATTGATATTTCACTTTATTGTAAAAAAAATCAAATTCTTTTTCTATATATTTGTCAATCATGCTTACAATTATCAATCTTGAACTAAACATATATATTTGTATGTTTTCTCCATTTGCGCCTTTTCTCGTTAAAGCCCATACTTTATTTGCGCTTTATGCTTAAAGTTCCAACAGACCTTAGAGCTTCTTGCGCTTTTCGCGTTTGATAATACTGGTGGATATCATGGAGATAGATAAGATAATTCAAGATACAATAGACCATATAGGATAATGTGAAAGATACTTTATTAGGTTAGGTCTAACGTAGGGCATGGGATGTTGCTCCATGCACTTGTGTGGGTACGATGGAGAGAGAAAGATGAGAGCTCTTAAGGAAAAAAACTTGTTTTGTACTGTTAGAGTGGGTTAGAGTCCCACATTGGCTAGGGAATGGACTGGTGGCTTGCTTATATGTACTTGGGCAACCCTCCCCTCATGAGCTATCTTTTGGGGTTGAGTTAGGCTTAGGTGATATATCTTTACATAATATGAGCCACGTCCGTCCTCATTTGGACTCCCGGTCCACACTCCAGTTAGGCCCCGGAGTGGAGGGGGTATTAGAGTGGGTCAAAGTCCCATATTGGTATGTGAATGACTGGTGGTTTGCTTATATGAACTTGGCAATACTCCCCTCATGAGCTAGCTTTTGGGCTTGAGTTAGGCCCAGGTGTCATATCTTTACATGTACATATGAGGTAGCCTCTTGTTTTTAATGTTTTGGTGAGAGAGAAAGATGATAGCTCTTAAGAAAGAAACTTGTTTTGTACATAAAAGGAATAGCCTCTTCTTTTTAATGTTTTTTAATACATCCATGAGGTTCCTATATGTATAGTAGATTGGTTAAATAATCATATTTTTTAATTGGATTCTCTACTTTTCAGAATACGTTTTATATACGAAAGCTTATACATTATCCATAAAATTGCACTTCAGTTGATAAATAAAAAGACATAGGAAGTGTTCCGAATTCAAATCACAACCACCCATTATCAAAAAGAATTTTCACGTCTTTGACCCAAGAAAAATGGTCGTGTCAGCTCTACAAGCTTAGTCCCAAGTGGAAAAAACCGCAAGCTTGTTTTGAGGAAACTTTGATGTGTCTGCGTCGAGGGTGTGGCCTAGTGATCAATTAAGTCAGTCGAGAATCTTGAGATCTCAAGTTCAAATCACAGCACAAACAAAAAACACTAGATGATTTCTTCCTATCTGTCCTAGTTTTGGTGGAAAGATAATTCTGGTACCTGGTGAACTTTTTGAGTTGATCAGACAATTCAACATCACCCACCTCGCTTGAAAGATATATACACTTCAAAAAAACTAACAAAAATCTACACTCGGTATATCTATAAGTTCTCTCACAAACCACCGCACAGCTCAATTCAATGTATATAATACACACAAATAATTGAAAAAAATAAATAAATATTTACCAATTATGCGCACACACAAGGACAAAGTAGAACAGAGCACTCGTACTACACAATCATCTACTTGAAATTTTACAAGGGAGAAACGCAAAAGAACTTACTTTCTAGCAATTTTTCTTGGATCCTTCTCTGGTTTCTCAGCTGAAACAAGGGAATTTTCATCGCCATTGAGAGACACAACAGAAAGCTGGTCAGTGATCAGTGAAGCTTCAGCACTCGGTGGACTGTTGTTGGTGGCATTGTCAAGTCCGCCGCCTTCCATGATGACGGCAACGGTGGCCGAAGTACCGGCGGCGGGTTATCGGCGGCAGAAAAGGGGTTGATTGACTTTCAGTTGACCGGGAGAAAGACAATTTTTTTTGTTGTTAGCTGCTTAGAGAAGTGGGTTTTCAGGTGCACCTTTTGAAAAAATGTTGAGTCTGTTCAAATGATGTATCAGCATACCATTGTCATTTCCTACCAAACTTTTTATATCTTAGTTTTTATTTTTATTTTTAGAAAATACATAATTTTAAGAGTCAATTTATGTATTTTCTCTTTTTTATTTTTTATTTTTGGGAAAATCATTAATGTGAGTTTATTTCATGAACATCATAAACATATTTTATGTAGATCAAAACTTATCCGATAAGAATTTGACATGTTATTGATTTTTATAAATATATAACTATAAATAGGTTTTTTTAACCAATTTATTATACTGAACTTACGTTTTTCATGCAGGTTAAAATTTACCCGATAAGAACTTGTATATGATTGATTCTCATAAATATAACTATAGATAGCATTTTTTTTGAACCATCAATATTAGTTTATTTTATGGAGCTTCTCTAAAGATAATGTTCTCACTGTCACGTTTTTTATGCAGGTCGAGACTTATCTGATAAGGACTTGACATGTCATTGATTCTCATAAACATATAACTATAGATAGCATATATTCTTTCTAAACCATCAACATTACTTTATTTTACAAAGCTTCTCTCAAGATAATGTTCTCACTGTCATATTTTTTATGCAAGTCGAAATTTATCCGATAAGGACTTGATATGTAATTTATTCTCGTAAATATATAAATATATATAGCATTTTTCTTTCTAAACCATCAATATTAGTTACACTGAGCTTCTCTTGAGATAGTATTTAACTATTACATTTTTCATGCCGGTCAAAATTTACACAATAAAAATTTGACATGTCATTGATTATCGTAAATATGACTATAGATAATATTCTTCTCCTTTTTTTTCTAAACCATCAATATTAGTTTATTTCACAGAGCTTCTCTCGAGATAATGCTCAGATCATTTTTTTTGTGTGTGTGTCGATCGAAACTTATCCAATAAAGACTTGTCATGTCATTGATTCTCGTATATATAATTATAAAAAGCATAATTTTTCTAAACCATCAATATAAGTTCATTATGTTGAACTTCTCTCGGTATAGTTTATTATTTATTAATTATTTTAAGTTGTACGTACTTACTAATCAATACATATTAAATAACCTTTTAAAATTATGATGTATAAATCCAATTCTTACCCTCTTTATACAAATAACTTTAAAATAAATTATTATTCGAAAGAAAAAAAATAAGATCTTGTCTCTTCTACTTATTAATTAATGCATATTACAATAATTTTATTTGGAATTATCTTTTCAAAAGTTTTTTCAACTGCAATTGTGGGTCTATTTTATGGGAAAAAATTAGTTGAGATAGTATTTAAATCGTTAGTTTTTTGTGTCCGTCGGAACTTAATTACTTGATAAGGACTTGACTTATTTCTCATATTATAAAATTTTGTCTTTTGTTGTTGATTCCATTTCAAATAAATTTTTTTCTTATTTATTTTAAGATATTACATACATATATTCCGTGCACGTTAAAATTTATCCAACAAAAACTTAATCAGATATTAATCCTCATCTTTTGTCTCTTTGTAGTTGATATTTCATTCTTGATGTACTATTTACTAATTATTTTAAATTACCCGTACTTGCTGATCAATATATATTAAATAACTTTATATACGATTACTTTAAGTATGATCTATAAATTTAATTCCTACATTCTTCATACTTATAACATAAACATAAATTATTATTACTATTATTATTGTTTAATAAAAAGTCAAACTTGAGACATTATTCATGTGTTTTGAGTTTGAAAAAAAAAACCAAGATTTTGTATCTTCTGCTTACTAATCATGCATATTACAATAATTTTATTTGTAATTATCTTTTAATAATTTTTTAAACTATCATATTTTGTCTTTTGTTGTCAACATTTCATTCTAAATAAATTATTTTCATTTATTTTAAATTATTAAATACATATAATTTCGTGCATGTTAAAATTTATGTAACAAGAACTTAATCAGATATTAATTTTCATATTTTATTTTTTTGTGATCGATATTTCATTCATAATGTATTATTTTCTAATTATTTAAATTATATGTGCCTGCTAATCAATACATATTAAATAATTTTATATATGATTACCTTTTATGAGTATGATGTATAAATCTAATTCCTACATTCTTCGTACATATAAATTTAAACATAAATTATTATTATTATTATTATTATTATTATTATTATTATTATTATTATTATTTAATAAAAAGTCAAACTCGAGACATTATTCATGTGTTTGAATTTGAAAGAAAAAATAAGATCTTGTTTCTTCTACTTACTAATCAATGCGTATTCCAATAGTTTTATTTGTAATTATCTGTTGCTAGTTTTTTTAATTTGTAGATTTTGTCGTTTGTTGTCAATATCTCATTCTAAATAAATTATTTTTCATTTATTTTAAGTTATTACATACACATATTTTGTACATGTTAAAATTTAGCTAACAAGAACTTAATCAGATATTAATTCTCATATTTTGATCGAAATTTCATTCTTTGATATATTATGTACTAATTATTTTAAATCACGCGTATTTGCTAATGAATACATATTAAATAACCTTATATACGATTATTACCTTTTAAAAGTATGATGTATAAATCTAATTACAACATTCTTCATATATATATATATAACTTTTCATAAATTACTATTATTATTATTATTATTGTTATTATTATTATTTAATAAAAGGTCAAACTTCGAGACAGTATTCATGCCTTTTGAATTTGAAATAAAAAAAAAAAAGATCTTGTCTTTTCTATTTACTTATTAATGTGTATTACAATAATTTTATTTGTAATTATCTTTTAATAGTTTTTTTAACTTTCAGATTTTATCTTTTGTTATCGACATTCATTCTAAATAAATCATTTCTTATTTATTTTAAGTTATTACGTACACATATTTCGTGCACGTTAAAATTTACCTAACAAGAACTTAATCAAATATTAATTCTCATATTTTATCTCTTTGTGATCGATATTTCATTCATAATTTATTATTTTCTAATTATTTAAATTACATGTGCATGCTAATCAATACATATTAAATAATTTTATATACGATTACCTTTTATAAGTATGATGTATAAATTTAATCCCTACATTCTTCGTACATATAAACTTAAATATAAATTATTATCATTATTCTTATTCTTATTATTATTATTATTATTATTATTATTATTAAATAAAAAGTCAAACTCGAGACATTATTCATGTGTTTGAATTTGAAAGAAAAAATAAGATCTTGTCTCTTCTACTTACTAATCAATGCGTATTCCAATAGTTTTATTTGTAATTATCTGTTGCTAGTTTTTTTTAATTTGTAGATTTTGTCGTTTATTGTCAATATCTCATTCTAAATAAATTATTTTTCATTTATTTTAAGTTATTACATACACACATTTTGTACATGTTAAAATTTACCTAACAAGAACTTAATCAGATATTAATTCTCATATTTTGGTCGATATTTCATTCTTTGATGTATTATGTACTAATTATTTTAAATTACGCGCACTTGCTAATGAATACATATTAAATAACCTTATATACGATTATTACCTTTTAAAAGTATGATGTATAAATCTAATTCCAACATTCTTCATATATATATAACTTAAACATAAATTACTATTATTATTATTATTATTATTATTATTATTATTATTATTATTATTTAATAAAAAGTCAAACTTCGAGACATTATTCATGCCTTTTGAATTTGAAATAAAAAAATAAGATCTTGCCTTTTCTACTGACTAATTAATGTGTATTACAATAATTTTATTTGTAATTATCTTTTAATAGTTTTTTTAACTTTCAGATTTTATCTTTTGTTATCGACATTTCATTTTAAATAAATTATTTCTCATTTATTTTAAGTTATTACATACACATATTTCGTGCACATTAAAATTTACCTAACAAAAACTTAATCAGATATTAATTCTCATATTTTATCTCTTTGTGATCAATATTTCATTCTTGATGTATTATTTACTAATTATTTTAAGTTATGCATACTTGCTAATCAATACATATTAAATAACCTTATATATGATTACCTTTTAATAGTATGATGTACAAATCTAATTCCTACATTTTTCATACATATAACTTAAACATATCTTTCATGCAAAAAAGAGGAAGATGTACTGTAATGGCATTATTAAGAAGATAAAGAACATGTTGCAATCTTGGAAAGAAAAACTATTGTTTTACGGAGGAAAGTGTCACGCCCTAGATATTGGGGTATCTTATGGCGGACAATATGCTGGCGGATGTATCGAGATGCTGACAGAATGACTTCAGAATGGTGTGGCGTAGGGACGACTGTGTCCCCTTCCTGAATTGACGGTGAAGAGGGGACTTGGCCAACCCTGCACAAACCTGGTCGGGAACTGGAGCCGTTCTCCTGATGAGCCCGTGGCAGGGCGAAACCAGTGTATTGTCCCGGTGAGAGAGGCTGGCCTCGCGGGGCGAGGTGCCGCACGGGCCTCCGGAGCGTGCTGGAGTCCGAGCCCGTGACAGATGGTATCAGAGCTAGGGGTGGGCAAAAAAACCAAAAACCGAAAAACCGAACCGAACCGAATTAATTTGGTTTTTCGGTTTCAGTTTTTTCGGTTTTTCGGTTCGGTTTCGGTTTGTTTTTTTTTTAAAATTTTGGTTTTTCGGTTCGGTTCGGTTTTCATATTTCGGTTTTTCGGTTTTTCGGTTTAACCGATTTTTTATTTTTTTTTTTTTTACTTAATTTCAAAAAAATAAAAATATGACACCCAACCCCAATCTCAAAGCACATTTACATTTAGAGAATTATTTATATAATTGATACAATTGCTTAAGTTTTTTTTACAAATAACAAGTTTTATAATAGTTTTAGCATGTTAAGAAAATTCTTACTATTATTAATATGCTTTGAAAGAAAAATGAAATATATAATATTTATTTAACAAGAAATTAGGGACCATAGATTATTAAAATCCTAAAAGACCCTTAACTTTTTATTGGTTTTGTTATAAGGATATTAAGCATATGAGAAAATTTATTATCAAAAAGTCAAATGTTATGTATGTACTACTAAATGTAAATCAATTGATCTCACTATTTTCTTTATTTAAAAAGTTAAAATTAAGCTTAGTTGAATTAAACTTTAGAATTCAAACTTAAAATAATTTATTTTGAATTTAAAAAGATAAAACAACTAATTTTTAATTTAAAAAGTAGCTCATTTTGTAAGTTAAAAAATAGCCCATTAATTAGGCCCATAACCGAAAAAACCGAATTAGAAAAACCGAAAAAACCGAACCGAATTTGAAAAAAACCGAACCAAACCGAATTAGTTTGGTTCGGTGTTCGGTGCACTATATGAAAAACCGAAAACCGAAAAAACCGAACCGAAATTTTAAAAAACCGAACCGAAAAACCGAATGCCCACCCCTAATCAGAGCGGTGCCGGCATTGTTTCATAGCGTCCTGCGCTCGCATGGAGAAAGGTGGTGTTGAGTTGAGGGATCCTCACATCACGAAGTGTCGAGTTTGTCAAGGGGTGAGCATTGTCGGACGATCCTTGGGAAACCTTCCCCTCGGCCTCCGAGTGTGTTGTGGTGTTTGAGGCACCCGGTGTAGAGGGCACTCCGAGCGGCAGGTGGCCGCAAGTCGGGCAGCTCGGGCGAGTGGCCGTGTACGAGGGCGTACACCGAGTTGGGTGGGGGAGGATGTCACGCCCTAGATATTGGGGTATCTTATGGCGGACAATATGCTGGCGGATGTATCGAGATGCTGACAGAATGGCTTCAGAATGGTGTGGCGTAGGGACGACTGTGTCCCCTTCCTGAATTGACGGTGAAGAGGGGACTTGGCCAACCCTGCACAAACCTGGTCGGGAACTGGAGCCGTTCTCCTGAAGAGCCCGTGGCAGGGCGAAACCAGTGTATTGTCCCGGTGAGAGAGGCTGGCCTCGCGGGGTGAGGCGCCGCACGGGCCTCCGGAGCGTGCTGGAGTCCGAGCCCGTGACAAAAGGCTACATTAATTAATAATGTCAAGGAAAGCTATTGTCTTACGGAGGAAAGACTATATTGATTAATAATGTCCTACAAAGTTTGTCACTATACCTACTACCAGCTATGATGCCTACTTAATATACAATACAGGAGATGTTTGCCAGATTTTTTTGGAGTAGCAAGGAAGATGGAAGGATTAGGCACTGGGCAGCATGGTTAAAATTATGTTTACCTGAAGAGGAAGGGGGAGTAGGGTTCGAATCCTTATTTGATGTGACCAAAGCTTTATGTGCCAAGTTATGGTGGAATTTTAGAACCACTAGATCACTATGGACTAATTTCATGTGGAGTAAGTATCGTCAGAAGAAACTTCCAGCCGTGATACAATGGAAAGGAGGATCACAGATATTGAAATTATGTTAGAAGCAAGGGATGAAATAGATCACCAAATTTGGTGGGAGCCTAGGTATTGAGGCTTCAATAATTAGTTTGACAACTAAACCAAATTAGGACCTCTAGCTCATGTACTACCAGCAAATCATCCAATGGATAAGAGTCTGAATGGCATAAGTTGGCTGATGGAGAAGGGAAAATGGAATGTGCTCAAATTGCAACAGATCCCGCTACAAAATATTTGTGAGCATGTTTGCATTAATCTCAAAATTTCTGGGCAATCAAATCTATGGAATAAACCTTGGTGGATGGCTAGCAGCAGTGGAAATTCACTGTTAAAACTACACCGGGAGTTAGAAGGCAAAAGGGACAGAAGAATTAGATTTATAAGAGATTTTGGATGAAGGAGCTGCCATACAAAATTTCATTTTTTCTATGGAGATTATGGTACCAGAAGATTCCAATAGATGATATATTGGCCAAGAATGGAATGTCTATGGTTTCCAAATATAGATGCTGCCTACTGCCACGAATTGAAACCACCAAATTATTTATGAAAGAAAGATGGGCTAAGGAACAGTGGTCAATGTTTAATGCAGGGATGGGCTAAGGAACTGTGGTCAATGTTTAATGCAGGGATGGGCTAAGGACTGTGGTCAATGTTTAATACAGGGATGGGCTAAGGACTGTGGTCAGTGTTTAATGCCGGTGCAGGGATTATAGCACCAGTAATTCAGATCAAACAGATTATACTGCAATGGTGGAGCACCAAGTGTAGTAATATGTTGAAGCCCCTTTATCAAGCAGTTCCAACAATTATTTGCTGACATTTATGAAAATGGAGAAATGCTATGGTGTTTGGAGATAGCATGTCAAAAAGCAGGGTGATTTATAAGATTAATTGAAATATATTTATGGTGGACAGATCCAATTATCCAAAGTTGAGTAACATTCCTAATTTCTGGTCACATATGGTGCGGTAGTTTAAGGAGTTCACACCAAGAATAGCCCTAAGATTGGTAAATGGGAATATCCTAGCGGAGGATGATATAAGTGTAATACTGATGGACCATTTAGAGGATTTCCTAGTGATAGCTCAATTGCATTTTGCATAAGGGATAATAAGGGAGATCTCATGTATGCTAGAGCTAAAGTAATTCCGAAAATTACAAGTTTAATTGATGAGGCAACAACTATGGAGGAAGGATTGGAGTTCCGTGTGAATAATAATCTATGTCTACTGGTGGCAGAAACGAATTCATTAGCTATGGTAAAGGTTATAAATAAAGTATGGGAGGTCCCTTGGAGTATATGCTTGGAAGGACATAGAATTCTTGAATTGATGGAGAAAAGAGATATACAAATCAAACAACTACTAAGATAAGGAAACTATAGCAGATTATTTAACTAATAGTGTGTTGAATTTTTCAAGTACATGACAAGCGGAGCAATATTATTCATATCAAGAATTACCCACAAAAGCTAAGAAGATCATAATGGCAGATAAATCACAATTGCCTCATATGAGGATAAACCAGACCAATCAGTCAGATTAAGTATTAGGAAAGGAGTACAAGTCAAGGGGATACATCTAGAAATACATACAGCACAGAATCGAGAAGGCTATTAAATAAATGATAAATGCTTAGATAGTAGCTATTGACCTGCTTTCAATGTGTGATACTAATTTCTTTGAAATTCAATCTATTAAAAGAGGGTTAATAGAGACTAGTAAGCAAAAGGAGAATGTATTTCGTGAGGGAGCGGATTTTTTACTTTACCTTGATTGATCCAACAGCAAAGCAGCAAGAGTTGGAAAGAGAAGAATATTCGCTGATACGAATCCATGGCACCTGGTGAGAGCAGTGGAGCTGCCTAAATGGATTCAAACCATCTCTTCAAGATGAAGCTTTGAAGTTAGAGGTAGCAGGTGAAAACAAAAACCAACAAAAAGAAGAACGAGCTGTAAAATTTACCTTCTTGGCGCACCGGAGTTCATCGAACCTAGGCATGCCAAGAATAATGGGGATTTACATAGAAGATGACGAAGAGATAGGGTTTGTGACTGCCTTGATATCCTAGAATAGCTTGTCCGGTTGTTTTATTTTCCCTTTTATTTTTTAAGTCTTGGGCCGGTCTGTCAGACTTGGGCTGGACTTATGCTCTTTGTTTTCTATTTGATTTTCCTTATGTGAATAAATAAAGGGAGTTTTGATTTTCAAAATATAACTTAAACATAAATTATTATTATTATTATTATTATTATTATTATTAATAATAATAATAATAAAAAGTTAAACTTGAGACATTATTCATGTATTTTGAATTTGAAAGGAAAAATAAAAATATCTTGTCTCTTCTACTTACTGATTAATGCATATTACAATAATTTTATTTGTAGTTATTTTTTAATAGTTCTTTTAACTGTCAGATTATTTCTTTTATTGTCGATATTTCATTCTAAATATATTATTTTTCATTTATTTTAAGTTATTACATACACATATTTCGTGCACATTAAGATTTACCTAATAAAAACTTAATCAGATATTTAATTCTCATATTTTGTCTATCTACGGTCGACATTTCATTCTTGATGTGTTATTTACTAATTATCTTTTAATAGTTAAACCCAGTAAAAATTTAGTTAGATATTAACCCTCATATTTTGTCTCTTTGTCGTTGATATTTCATTCTTGATGTATTATTTACTAATTACTTTAAGTTACACATACTTGCTAATTGATATATATTTAAATAAGGAAATAGTACACAAAATACCCCCTAAAGGCAAACTAATTACCCTGATTTGCCCATTTTCATACTAATTTTATTAATACCCATTTGGGGCAAACTATTTACCCTAAATGTCCCCCCTTATTTATACACGTTGGACTGCTCCTTTTCTCTTTCTTTTTATCTTTTTATTTATTGTCTTTGTCCTTTATTTATTGCTTTTGTGCTTTCATTTATTATTTTGTCCTTTTTGTCATTTATTATTTTTATTCTTTTATCTCTTTTTTATCCTTTACTAGTCTATGAGTACGTGCCTCGCGCGTGTTCCTCATATTAATAAGAATAAATTTATAAAAATAGCATAAATAATATTTGAAATATGTGTATGTGTAACAATATAAGAATTTAGAAAGAAAATTATGAATTTCAAATTGATAAATGATTATGTTTAAGTGTTTTATCCAGTCTAATAGTTCTTTCTTCACTTTGTTCTAATACTTGTTTCAATGAACAAAAACATTAATAGCATTTTGTCACACCTCGCCTTGGGGGGTATGACTGGCACCTGGTGCCCTACTAGGACTTGAACTACTGGACTGCTAAACCTAGGCACCTCTGGTGCCTGGCTGGCTCTAACTCACATTTCTGGAAACAAAGGGCTATATAACGGCTGTAAACACAGCCCCCGGCCCATTGGCCTATAGCCTCCTGTACCTGTAATAACAGTTGACCAGAACATGCAACTACAGGGAAACCTATGTGGGCCGACAAGGCCACCATGCTGTCTAGTTATCTGCAACTCAGCAATAAAATACTAGAAGGCTACGTGACCGGCAAGGTCACCACTACTGTCAAACTTATGGCCCCACACGGCCAACATAAAAGAAGCAAAAGTACTAACAGCTAACAACTGCACGGCCTCACACGACCGGCTCAACTGACCACAGGAAAATATGCAGACTGCAAGTCTCTAGGAATAGCAATAGAAATGATCGGGACAGGGGCCCGACCTACCCGTACTCTACAACAAAAGAACTAAACTACACTTCTGGAATTCAGTCTCCGGATGACAGGAGCTGAATACTCAATCGCTGACAGGAATCACGTGGTATCGCCTGCTCGTCTACGAGTACCTGCAGGCAAGTAATGCAGCGCCCCACCGGACGTCAGTACTGCTGGTACTGAGTATGCAAAGCAATAACTGAAAGGAATATCTAAAAACAACAATATAACTGATGAAACTGAAGTAAAAAGAATAGATTAACTGTCTGGTAATGTAAATCATACCTTCTCTCAATCTTTACTAGAAGGGATAGGAGTCATACCTGAAGACGTATCGTGCTACTGCTGATCTACTCGTATCTAACATAACATGGAATAACATAACATAGCACACACAAACCTTACCCGGCCCCCATAAGCCGGGAGGTACAACCAGCACAGAATCTACACCCCTACCCCGGTCATCCCATCTCCTATAATGGTTGTAAGCATCCCGTCGGTCCCCTGGGTATGCACTTGGGCTCGCTGAGCCCCTGACTATAACTGTACCTGAGTCTGAAGGACTCCTGAATCAACACCCCGGGCGTACCCGCTCGACGGGGGTGTATAAGGGCCGACCAAGGCACAATATGGGGAAATCTGGCATCCCATCTTCGTCCCCTTGCGGGACGGCATGCCACTCCGTAGAGCGACGTATCCTCGTCCTCTGGCGGACGAGTCGATACAGCTATTAACCCTGAGCGGTCATGGATGCTAGGTAATCCAACCCCAAACAATACAACGGTCTCAACTAGTAATACGGTCTGCATATCTCACATGCTGAGGCTAACGGGGTAAGGTATCACATATATTACATGTTGAACTAATGATAGTAATCTGTACGTATTTAATACGTGCTGAGGCAGGTAAATATATAAATATAGTCTCCTGCCAGACTGTACTGGGGCACATGCTATACGAGATAGTGTTTCTACTGGAAACTATGCTGTTTACTAAGTTTCTGTATTAACATGATATCCTATTCCTAACATGCTTTCTAAACTTCATTTTAGCCTGCTATTCTATTTCTGAGGTACTTTACGGATACTGCATTGCTTTGCGGGGTTTCAACTGAATACAACAATATCTTAACATTTCGTATTACATCATATACTGAGCATGCTGAGCAGTTTCTAACACTTATAGTAGAATCTATATCGTGCTAGCAAATCTCACGCTGATCATACATAACGTTTCTAGTATCGTATCATCATTCATAGTAAACATCATACATGGCTTCTGAATATTCTACTGGCCTTTAAATTACTGTACTGTACCAAGATTTCTAACTTGCCGAGGAAACTAACTTTACATACCTTATCCTCGAACTATTCGTCTGTCGGACGAGGCTCGGCCGGTACTTCAACTGTTTTCTCCCAACTGCATTCATAAATATGTCAATCAATACCAAATACAACTTTATTTCAAAAGGCAACGTCACTTTCAATATAGTTTATAGCCTAAACTTAGGCTTATCGAAAGACGGCCAGAAACTCGCTATTTTTCAGAGGTCCAGAAGGGAGAAATATTCACTTCACAGCTAGGAACACATAGACACTAGTTTAGAGCAATTCCACTTACCTTAGCTCGGTGGCTCGACGATTCGTCGGCCGTATTTTACGAAACTGGATCCGTAGGAATGCTCTCTGCTGCTAAATACCTCAGTATCTGGAGTTAATTTGAGTTTGGGCAACGTTTGGCAGCATAATCGGATGATAATATATTACCTTCCTTCGTCCCTCTCTGCCCTCTGCGTTTTCTGGAAATTTTCATAAGTTTTTATCATTTAAAATCGAAGTAGGGCTTTATATACTTGGGCCTGGACAAGGCCAATGTGTCACGGAGCTAACGCGGAGGCTCTTCCTCCGTGACACGCTGCCATCGCGGAGGGGCTCTGCCTCGGCTCCTTCCGCGATGGTTCGACAGGTTTCTCGTCCGATCTTTCCTCGGGCCTTTCTCTAGCATGTATGGCCTTCAAATATGCTTAACCAACGTGCAAATAGGTCATCTAGGTGCCGGGAATTCTACGGGGTATAACATTCTCCCCCCCTTAAGAACATTCGTCCTCGAATGTACACTGTTATCTAGAGGACTACTTAACTTACTTGTTTAGAAAAATTCCGTCAGAGTCTCCCCTGTAATATGGACTATACCAAAACCTGAAATGCAGAAAATTCCAATACAGGTATTGTACACAATACTTTAGGATCCACTGGATGGCTAAGTATCAATCTTTCTCACTTATACATACACAACCATAAGATACTACATAGCAATAATACGGACATACCTGTCGCTTAACTGGGCCTGAAATAGGTGATGATATCTGGCTTTCATATCTTCTTCAGCTTCCCACGTCATTTCCTCTCGATTCCTGTTACGCCACAATACCTTGACAGACGCAACATCTTTAGTCCTCAATCTGTGAATCTGCCTGTTTAAGATAGTTATTGGAACCTCTTCATAGGCAAACTTTTTCGTAACCTGGATATTCTAGACTGGGACTGCTCTGGACGGGTCTCCTATGCATTTCCTCAGCATAGATACATAAAAGACCGGATAAACGAATTCTAATTCTGGATGCAAATTCAATTAACGGTAAATGCTCGCTTTGGCTACTACCGAAATCTAGTACACACGCTCGCAACATGTCTTCGAGCGTCTGAATAGTGCGCTTAGCCTGTCCGTCTGTCTGAGGGTGGGAAGCTGTGCTTAAATTAATCTGCGTTTCCAGACCCCTCTGGAACGACTGCCAAAATCTAGCTGTAAATTGTGCTCCCCTATCAGAAATGATAGATACCGGCACTCCATGCAATCTAACTATTTTTCTGATAGATAATTCGGCATAATCCTTAGCCGAGAAGGTAGCTTTCACTGGCAGGAAATGAGCTGATTTCGTCAGCCTGTCAACTATTACCCAAATAGAATTATTTCCGTGTCTGGTACGGGGTAATCCTACCACAAAATCCATATTCACTGCTTCTCACTTTCAGAGAGGCACAACTATGTTCTAAGTTAACCCGCCTGGTTTCTGATGTTCTGCCTTCACCTGTTGGCAGTTAGGACACTGGGCTACAAATTCAGCAATTTCTCTTTTCATACCTGGCCACCAGTAGTTTTCTTTGATATCATGGCACATTTTCGCCGCGCCTGGGTGGAGAGAATAGCGGGCGTAATGCGCCTCGCTCATAAGCTGCTGGCGATGCCCCCAAAATATCTGGAACACAATGCGGCCTTTATATCGTAACACTTCATCCTCGGTTATCTGAAAATATGCCACCTCTCCTTACTGAACCTTATGTTCAAATTGAACCTGGCTAGGGTTTCTATACTGTCGTTCCTTTACTTCCACCACTAACGACAACACTGCGACATTCTGTATTATCGCTCTGTTATCTTTTATTTCTGCTATGTGACCGGCTAAACCGGCTAACTAGTGTAATTCTCGGGTCTATTCTTGCTGTTCAGGCTGCAAGTATGCCAACTCCCCATAGATTTACGGCTAAGGGCATCTGCTACCATATTAGCATTTCCTGGGTGATACAAAATTTTCACTCTTTAAGGCATAAACTACTTGCAGCTAACTCCAGGTCATGGGTAAGATAATTCTTTTCACGTTTCTTCAACTGTCTGAAAGCATAAGCTATTACTTTACCATGCTGCATCAACCCTCTGTATCTCCTGGCGATACTAACACTGGAGCTGATGTTAACCTGGCTTTTAACTCTTGGAAGTTCTGCTCACACGCCTCAGTCTACTGGAACTTTGCTGCCTTCTGTATCAATTTAGTCAGAGGTGTTGCTAAAGTGGAAAATCCTTCCACAAACCCTCCGCAGTACCCGTCTTAACCGTCGGAATTGCGTACTTCGATCGGAGTGGTAGGTCTAGGCTATGTCTTCACTACTTCGATTTTCTGTGTATCTATCTGTACACCAGCCTCCGACACAGTGTGACCAAAAAGGCTACTAAACTCAACCAAAATTCACATTTACAAAAAAAATTGACATATAACTGACGGTCATACTGGTTTATTATACCGGAGAATCTGACAAGTAATCTACCAGTATAGCTAGAGCTTTATCTGGCCTTCTAACCGCATGCTAAGGCCACTTGTTGCTAAGGTAACCTTGAACGACTATCTGCACACCATGTGCCCGTATCTGATCAGGGGGTCCTGATATTGATCATGACCTCTAATGATCTGGCTGCATAACCTTAAATAACTGAATAGTCGGGTTGAATGACCCGAATGTGGCAGTAGTCTAACATTACTCCAACCGTCCTACTTGAGTACTTATAGTTCATGCATAACCACAGACTTGTGGGCATCTAATTGCTCTGTTATTTTGCTTAAACCACTGTAATGCTGGGCTTAATCAAACTTACTTCCAGGCGATCAATCTCTGGATCTTCACGGGGAGTCTACTGATCCCCTGGTCTTAATAAACACTGTGCTAGCAGGGTACTATCAATTTCTTACGCCTTGTGTGTATCCACTTGGATTTATACTACTATTCTGGGGAATTCTCGGTCTTATGGGCTATTCTGTAAATACTGGCCTTCTGCTAGGGCTCTGTATCTGAATATCTTACGAAACCCAACTGAAGTACTAGTCTGTCACTGGCTACTGATGTGGACCCTTCCTTGGGGTACCCATGGGTATTCTGACTGGGACGGCCGACTGACTTATGGGGTGTTCCACATAATAACTGCTAGGTTGGCTAAGGCCGACTCTCACCTACAAGGCTGGGAAAATAACGTACGACCACTTAACATACTAGAACAATTCTAGTATTGCTAATCTCTGAAATTTGCCTATTCGGCCTCTAATCCTGGTTCTAGCACATGCACTACTGTTACCGATCTTCAGGGACGCCTCCCTGCTAACATAGGCGCCAGCTGGTCGGTAGACCGTCTAACTGCGCCCTTATCATCTAGCCATCTGTTTTGGGGCATTAACTCTGGTAAGCTCCTAGAGCCTAGATCTGACAACAACACATAAGTCTGTTAACCTAATAATTGAAAACTGAGATAGTTTCTATGGCTTCATATGTAATTCCTACTTAATCCGCCCTTTCTCTTCTTCTTTTCTTTCTTTCTTCTCCCTCTTTCTTATATTTTTTTGGCAAGGGGGGGGGGGTGTCCTGCAATGCAATTTGTATACTTTCTATTACTAATCAGCATATGTGATTGTGGCCCTTATAGGCAGCCACTCACAGCACATCTATTATCTGTATATATATATATACATATATCAATAGCTACGTACAATATGTACTGAGTTCTGCGATAATACATAATCTCTGACATGCTCTGCTGAATCTCATATCGTACATGATACATTGCTTCTTACGGCCTAATAATATCTCCTGCCCTGACTTATCTTTTCATTGCATTGTCACCCCATTCTGAAAGTAACAAACATAGACATTTTAGTTATCGTCTGCTGTTTGAAATTCGCCACTCTTGCGATGTGGGGTCGACGTTCGAATCTTGTAGCCTTACTAGGCATATATTGAGGGCCCATGACTGTCTGCTGGGCTTTATCTCTAGGCTACACTAGATTAGAATTGTTGTATCAGTAACTTCTTAACTTTTCCATAGCGGACGTACTGTGGTATTCTGAACCGCAATCCTACTATCAGCCCGAAGCTTAATCCTTAAAACGATACTCTATTAATCTGGGGGGTGTGTAACCCTGATTTCCCTACAAAATCTGGCATTCCTGCTTCTTCCTCTCATCTTGCTTAAGCTGAACTCTGGGGTTCAAGGTACCTGCCTTTCGTTGCTAATGAGATTACTGATCAAGCCTCGGCCTATACTTCTTCTGGCGTATATTCAAGCCCATCTGATTCACATGACCTCTATATCTTTCGATGTCACAACTAGATCATAACTATAATCTTACAGGTATGTCTTGCTATCTGTTAGCATATATGGCGGACTTAGCCTTTTTCTGACTCAAACTTGACTATTATTAGGCATTCATCACTAACAGGTCTTTTACCCCTGCTTCGAGTAAGCTAACGGTCTTACTTCCTTTACTGGCTTATTATCATAAGGGTCTGCACAGCTTACATAATCATAAGGGCTCTTTATACTTTCTAATACTTACTAGGATCAATCAGCCCATCTTTACTTACTGCTTGATTTGGCAACCCCATCTCAAGTCTTATGCCTCTTTACTATACTGGTATCAAAACCAAGAGGTGGGAATAGCCATTTTCTTATTGCAACAAGTAAAAGCATTTAACTGTACCATATCCGAAAAGATGTATTTGGGATTCCTGCATTTCCCTTTCTTTCTTATACTTACCTGGTCGTCTGACCTTATCTGTAATCATAATCAGATCTTATATAACTAATAAGTAAATCAACTCATATGTACATTATACTTCTGACTTCCTATTCTGACGTTATCAACGTATACTGGAATAATGCCAATAAAGGTATCACGCTGGGAGGTCTCTCATACCCCCTCCTGCTGCTATAGTTATCATGTAACTGACTGATGCTCTATTCCATTGCTATCTCTGATCTTCTGCCTGTGATAGGGTAATGTTGATCTGCCTTTGTATCTGTAATCAAAGAATACGGTAAGTTCTTAGGGACTAAACCCTATACTGTACCGCTCTAAAGCACGACTGACTGAGAAGGAAGGGTAACCATCATATCATGTCTCGCAGCCTCCTGCCTATAGTATGTGGTGCACAACACATCCATAGACAAGACTCTACTTAGCACGACTTGCAGACTCCCTGGGACACGACCTGCTCTGATACCAAGTTTGTCACACCCCGCCTTGGGGGGTATGACTGGCACCTGGTGCCCTACTAGGACCTGAACTACTGGACTGCTAAACCTAGGCACCTCCGGTGCCTGGCTGGCTCTAACTCACATTTCTGGAAACAAAGGGCTATATAACGGTTGTAAACACAGCCCCCGGCCCATTGGCCTATAGCCTCCTGTACCTGTAATAACAGTTGACCAGAACATGCAACTACCGGGAAACCTATGTGGGCCGACAAGGCCACCATGCTGTCTAGTTATCTGCAACTCAGAAATAAAATACTAGAAGGCTACGTGACCGGCAAGGTCACCACTACTGTCAAACTTATGGCCCAACATGGCCAACATAAAAGAAGCAAAAGTACTAACAGCTAACAACTGCACGGCCTCTCACGACCGGCTCAACTGACCACAGGGAAATATGCAGACTGCAAGTCTCTAGGAATAGCAATAGAAATGATCGGGACAGGGCCCCGACCTACCCGTACTCTAAAACAAAAGAACTAAAATACACCTTTGGAATTCAGTCTCTGGATGACAGGAGCTGAATACTCGATCGCTGACAGGAATCACGTGGTATCGCCTGCTCGTCTACGAGTACCTGCAGGCAAGTAATGCAGCGCCCCACCGGGCGTCAGTACCGCTGGTACTAAGTATGCAAAGCAATAACTGAAAGGAATATCTGAAAACAACAATATAACTGATGAAATTGAAGTAAAAAGAATAGATTAACTGTCTGGTAATGTAAATCATACCTTCTCTCAATCTTTACTGGAAGGGATAGGAGTCATACCTGAAGACGTATCGTTCTACTGCTGATCTACTCGTATCTAACATAACATGGCATAACATTACATAGCACACACAAACCTTACCCGGCCCCCATAAGCCGGGAGGTACAACCAGCACAGAATCTACACCCCTACCCCGGTCATCCCATCTCCTATAATGGTTGTAAGCATCCCGTCGGTCCCCTGGGTATGCACTTGGGCTCGCTGAGCCCCTGACTATAACTGTACCTGAGTGCGAAGGACTCCTAAATCAACACCCCGGGCGTACCCGCTCGACGGGGGTGTATAAGGGCCGACCAAGGCACAATATGGGGAAATCTGGCATCCCATCTTCGTCCCCTTGCGGGACGGCATGCCACTCCGTAAAGCGACGTATCCTCATCCTCTGGCGGACGAGTCGATACAGCTATTAACCCTGGGCGGTCATGGATGCTAGGTAATCCAACCCCAAACAATACAACGGTCTCAACTAGTAATACGGTCTGCATATCTCACATGCTGAGGCTAACGGGGTAAGGTATCACATATATTACATGCTGAACTAATGATAGTAATCTGTACGTATTTAATACGTGCTGAGGCAGGTAAATATATAAATATAGTCTCCTGACAGACTGTACTGGGGCACATGCTATACGAGATAGTGTTTCTGCTGGAAACTATGTTGTTTACTAAGTTTCTGTATTAACATGATTTCCTATTCCTAACATGCTTTCTAAACTTCATTTAGCCTGCTATTATATTTCTGAGGTACTTTACGGATACAGCATTGCTTTGCGGGGTTTCAACTGAATACAACAATATCTTAACATTTCGTATTACATCACATACTGAGCATGCTGAGCAGTTTCTAACACTTATAGTAGAATCTATATCGTGCTAGCAAATCTCACGCTGATCATACATAACGTTCCTAGTATCGTATCATCATTCATAGTAAACATCATACATGGCTTTTGAATATTCTACTGGCCTTGAAATTAGTGTACTGTACCAAGATTTCTAACTTGCCGAGGAAACTAACTTTACATACCTTATACTTGAACTATTCGTCTGTCGGACGAGGCTCGGCCGGTACTTCAACTGTTTTCTCCCAACTGCATTCATAAATATGTCAATCAATACCAAATACAACTTTATTTCAAAAGGCAACGTCACTTTCGATATAGCTTATAGCCTAAACTTAGGCTTATCGAAAGACGGCCAGAAACTCGCTATTTTTCAGAGGTCCAGAAGGGAGAAATATTCACTTCACAGCTAGGAACACATAGATACTAGTTTAGAGCAATTCCACTTACCTTAGCTCGGTGGCTCGACTATTCGTCGGCCGTATTTTACGAAACTGGATCCGTAGGAATGCTCTCTGCTGCTAAATACCTCAGTATCTGGAGTTAATTTGAGTTTGGGCAACGTTTGGCAGCATAATCGGATGATAATATATTACCTTCCTTCGTCCCTCTCTGCCCTCTGCGTTTTCTGGAAATTTTGATAAGTTTTTATCATTTAAAACCGAAGTGGGGCTTTATATACTTGGGCCTGGACAAGGCCAACTTGTCACGGAGCCAACGCGGAGGCTCTTCCTCCGTGACACGCTGCCATCGCGGAGGGGCTCTGCCTCGGCTCCTTCCGCGATGGTTCGACAGGTTTCTCGTCCGATCTTTCCCCGGGCCTTTCTCTAGCACGTATGGCCTTCAAATATGCTTAACCAACGTGCGAATAGGTCATCTAGGTGCCGGAAATTCTACGGGGTATAACACATTTGATTTAAAGGTAAAAATATTATACGTCTTTACATGAGCACTTAAATGCATGTATTATATGTATGTACAAATAGTAATATTTTCTATATATTTCAAATAAGGAAGAATTAAATACATAAAATTTAGTTGATTTTAAAATCCTAAATATAAAAAAATAATTAAATAACTATTTTGTAAGTGTAAACTCTATTTTGGGAAAGGGTAAAAACGTGAATTATATTTTTCTATGAGGCTTCACACTTTAAATAGTTAATACTAACTTAATTTTAAACTTTGCATTTTACCCTTTATGAGATGATTTCAACTCAATTTTTTTCTCTTTCTCTTAATCTATGTGTTTAATCAAACACTTTATATATGTCACACCCCTCCTTGGGGGGTATGACTGGCACCTGGTGCCCTACTAGGACCTGAACTGCTAGACTGCTAAGCCTGGGCACATCTGGTGCCTGGCTGGCTCTAACTCACATTTCTGGAAACAAAGGGCTATATAACGGCTGTAAACGCAGCCCCCGGCCCATTGGCCTATAGTCTCCTGTACCTGTAATAACAGCTAACCAGAAACCTGCAACTATAGGAAAACCTATGCGGGCCGATAAGGCCACCATGCTGTCTAGTTATCTATAACTCAACCATGAAGTACTGGATAGCTACGTGACCGGCAAGGTCACCACTACTGTCGAACTATAGCCCCACACGGCCAACATAAAGAAAACAGAAGTACTAACAGCTAAACAACTGCACGGCCTCACACGACCGGCTTATCCGACCACAGGGAAATATATACAGACTGCAAGCCTCTAGGAATAGCAATAGAAATGATCGGGACAGGGCCCCGACCTACCCATACTGTACAACAAAAGAAAATGAAATACACCTCTGGTATTCAGTCTCCGGAAGACAGGAGCTGAATACTCGATCGCTGACAGGAATCACGAGGGATCGCCTGCTCGTCTATGAGTACCTGCAGGCAAGTAATGCAGCGCCCCACTGGGCGTCAGTACCGCTGGTACTGAGTATGTAAAGCAATAACTGAAAGAAATATCTGAAAACAACAATACAACTGATGAAACTGAAGTAGAAAGGAATGGATTAACTGTCTGATAATGTAAATCATACCTTCTCTTAATTATACTGGAAGGAGTAGGAGTCATACCTGGAGACGTATCGTTCTACTGCCAATCTACTCGTGTCTAATGTAACATGGCATAACATAACATAACATAATATAGCACACACAAACCTTACCCGGCCCCCATAAGCCGGGAGGTACAACCAGCACAGAATCTATACCCCTACCCCGGTCATCCCATCTCCTATAAACGCTATAAGCATCCTGCCGGTCCCCTGGGTATGCACTTGGGCTCGCTGAGCCCCTGACTATAACTGCATCTGAGTCCGGAAGACTCCTGAATCAACACCTGGGCGTATCCGCTCGACAAGGGTGTGTAAGGGCCGATCAAGGCACAATATGGGGAAAACTGGCATCCCATCTTCGTCCCCTGTGGGATGGCATGCCACTCCGTAGAGCGACGTATCCTCGTCATCTGGCGGACGAGTCGATACAGCTATTAACCCTAGGGCGGTCATGGATGCTAGGTAATCCAACCCCAAAACAATACAACGGTCTCACTAGTAATACTATCTGCATATCCCATATACTGAAGCTAATAGTAGTAAAGTATTTGTACATATTATATGCTGAGCTAGTAATAGTAATATGTACATACTTAACACATGCTGAGACTAACAATAGTATACGTGTATAATATATAATCTTCTGTCATACCGTACTGAGTCTAATGCTGGACAAGATATAGTCTTTCTGCTGAAAACCATGTTGTATGCTGAGTTTCTATAGTAACATGATTTGCTATTTCTAATATGTTTTCTAAACTTCATTTTAACCTATCATTCTACTTCTGAGATGTCTTACAGATATTACATTGCTTTACTGGGTTTCAACTGAATACGATAATATCCTGACATTTTGTACTACATCATATACTGAGCATGTTGTGCAGTTCCTAACACTTGTATTAGAATCTATACCGTGCTAACAAGTTTCGTGCTAATTATAACATGATGCTTCTAATATCGTACCAACATTCGTAATAAACACAACACATGACTTCTGAACATTCTACGGGCCTTTAAATTGCTTTACTATACCGAGATTTACTAACTTGCCGAGGAAACTAACTTTACATACCTTATCCTCGAACTATCCGTCTGTCGGACGAGGCTCGGCTGGTACTTCAACTATTTTCTCCCAACTGCATTCATAGATATGTCAATTAATACTAAATACAACTTTATTTTAAAGAGCAACGTCACTTTCGATATAGTTTATAGCCTAAACTTAGGCTTATCGAAAGACGCTCGAAAACTCGCTATTTTTCAGAGGTCCAGAAGGGAGAAATATTCACTTCACAGCTAGGAACACATAGACACTAGTTTGGAGCAATTCTACTTACCTTAGCTCGGTGGCTCGACGATTCGTCGGCCGTATTTCGCGAAACTAAATCCGTAGGAATGCTCTCTGCTGCTAAATACCATAGTATCTGGGGTTAATTTGAGTTTGGACAATGTTTAGCAGCGTAATCGGATGAAAATTATATTACTTCTTCGTTCTCTCCCTGTTCTCCTGCGATTTCTGAAAATTTGAAGAGGTTTTAATGAAATTAAACCGAAGTGGGGCTTTATATACTTGGGCCTGGACAAGGCCAACGTGTCACGGAGCCAACGCGGAGGCCTCACCTTCGTGACATGCTGCCATCGCGGAGGGGCTCTGCCTCGGCTCCTTCCGCGATGGTTCGACAGGTTTCTCGTCCGATCTTTTCCCGGGCCTTTCTCTAGCACGTATGGCTTTCAAATATGCTCGATCACCGTGCGAATAGGCCATCTAAGTGTCGGAAATCTTACGGGGTATAACAATATAAAATGAACTTTAGATAAATTAAAACAGAAAAAATAGTGTAGCTTTAACTAAACAGAATGAATAACAAGAATACTCGATTAATTAAAACAACTTAAAGTATGTTATGTTTCTAAAAAAATTTTAATTATTATTCTACTATTTTTTTAAGAAGAAGAAGAAGAAGAAAAAGATGAAGAAGTAGTTCGGAAAGTCTTAAATGTTAGAACTTTTAATATAGTTCAAATAAGGAAAGATTTAATAAGTAAAATTTTAGTTCAGAAAGTATTAAATGTTAGGACTTTTAATATAGTTCAAATAAGGAAAGATTTAAAAAGAAAAATTTTAGTCAATTTTAAAATATTAGTAGTTTTAGCTTTTACAAATTAGTAAAGATCTATAATAATTAATTGAGGAAAATAGTAAATGACAATTTTATCTATTGTAGAATCTTTTAATGAATGGTAAAAAATTAAATCAACATTTATAAGGACTTTCGTGCTTATATCTACAAACAATATATTGTTAACAGTAGAAAAGTAACTGTTGCATTCCTGAACTATAGAGTTATCATTGAACCCAACATCATCTTATTGTTAACTGATACAAAACTAGAATTAATATTATTAATGTGTTCATTTATGATGTAACATATCTTGTCTTGTTGTAAATAATTTTTTTGTTATAAACATATTTGTATTATAGTGAATGTCTATAAAGGTATTTGTATTATACTGGATACATGTGTTTATATCATTGTGAAAGTCTATCTTTTGGAGAAAAGTTAGGAGAAATTATCCCTATAAATAGAGGGGTTTTCCTTCATTGTATTTGATCCCTTCAAGAGAAATAAGAACTTCTCTCTTTCTCTATAATATTCTTGTTCTTTCTTTATTATTTCATAACACATTATCAGCACGAGTTTCTGCCTAGAGCACTCACTTTGAAAGATCTGAGGTAAGAAAAATCAAAGTTTTCTTAGAAAGATGAAGGTTAGTATTTCTTGATATTTATGTATTTACTAATAACAATATCGATTTTGTATATGAACTTGAGGAACGACTTATTGATTCACTTGGCAATTCATGCCTCATAATTATTCCAGAAGAACAATATTGTGAAAAATATATTTGTTCCAGAAGAAGAATATTGTGAAAAATATATTTGTTCCAGAAGAACAATATTGTGAAAAATATATTTGTTCTAGAAGAACAATATTGTGAAAATATATTTGTTCCAGCAGAACAATATTGTGAAAATATGTAAGACAAATCATCTATGTTATATGCATACCTCGATTTGCTCCCGAAGTAGCAATATCTTAAAAGAGGTTTTAAGCTATCATACCTTATGCGGTTAAGGCATATTTAGATGATCATGTTCCATTCCTGAAGAATGAGAAATTGAGAACTTTTGATCAATGTTACAAATATAGATCTAATACAGATCTAGTCCATGAAGTGAAATCAAAGCATCAAAAATTCATATGTATGCAATGGGTCTTGGAGACACCATTAAAAGTGAAAGCAAAGCATCAAAAATCCATATGGATACAATGGGTCTTGGAGACACCATTAAAAGTGAAAACAAAGCATAAAAAATCCATATGGATGCAATGGGTCTTGGAGACACCATTAAAAGTGAAAATAAAGCATCAAATTAAGATCATGCTAATGCTATGATATTCTTGCGTCATCATCTTGACGAATTTCTTAAAATTGAATATCTCACGATTAAGGATCCACTTGTTTTGTGGAATAGCCTAAAAGAAAAGTATGACCACCAGAAGATGGTCATAAAGGCATGATATGATTGGATCCATCAAGACTATAAGTCTGTTCATGAGTATAGCTCATCAACATTCAAAATTGTTTCTAAGTTGAAACTATGTGGAGAAACTATTAATGATGTTGATATGATTGAATATGTGGTAGTATACAAAATTAATTGAGAGCTCCGGAAGAGCTAATGTATTACTACTTGAAGGAATGAAATTGTTGTAGTAAGTCTCAAAAGGAAACTTATAAGTTTCAAGTACATTGAAAAAAAATTGAGACTATAAATTATGTGAAGATCTAATATCTTCATGCTACTACAATTGAAGCGGATTATAAATATTTATGTAAAAGATTACCCGCCGGATTTTTTATTTGTAGTACATAAATATGGGTATGATGATGAAATCACATACGAAAGTAAACTAGAAGTTTACTGAAATAAGTTGGCATAACCGGTTGGCCATCCCGGTTCAAATGTGATGCAAAATAATTGAGAATTCACGTGGCTATATATTGAAGAAATAAAAGATTCTTCAAGAATTCTCTTGTGTTGCTTGTTCTCATGATAGAATGATCTTGATCAGCTAAGATTGGAATTATATTCCGTGAAATTTTAAAACTTATAAAAAGGTGAATATGGGTCCATTCACCTACCATGTGAACTGTTTGCTAATAGATACATCTATGCAATGGTCACATGTGTTTTGATATTAACTTGCAATTGATTTTTGTAAGGTTGTTGCTCGAATTATTAAATTAAGAGCATAGTTCCAAATTATAAAATCGTGTTGATAATGTTGATTCATATCTATGTTGGTTTAGCGAAAATTGTATGCCTCCAATTAAAGCTAAATCATTGGTTATGAGAATAAAACTCCCAAATAAAATTTGGTATGAGATATGTTTATTTAACATGTAGCAACACTTGAATGCATCAAGCCAACAAGGTTCCCCTATCACAATTGGTTCGGGTCAGGAACCAAATAATTCCATCTAAAAATTTGAATGTGCGATATCTGATTCAATTGCCCCACCACAACGCACAAAGATGGGTCCCCAAATGAGTTTGGGGAGTAAATGTTAGTTTTTCTAACATTAGGGGGAGAAGTGATTAGCAACTGAAAATTGAGTGTGTGATGAATTATCTAGCTCCTCGGGAAAAAAAAGGTGAACTTAAAGTTCAATAGATAATTCACTAGAAAAATATTGCAAATCAATTGCCAGATATATTTGCTAACTCTATTTTATAAATCAGTTGCAAATGCTCCAATGAAAGGTCCTTGAAGGACAGGGTCTTGAGACGCCTGAAGCGTGATAGACCAAACGGTTCCAAATATAGAACTCCTTGAAGAAGGAGAGGAGCAAGTGATTAAGATGGTCATAATGATGGGGCAAGTGCTTTAAGAAAGCACCACAACATAACACTTCATAAAACCTTGGCAAAGGTTCAGGTACCTGAAAATGACGAAAAATGAAGAGATCTCAATAAGTTATGTCGCATTGGAACTGATCGTCGACGATATTTTTGATACAATATAGTGCGCAATATTGTAAAAGATTGTGAGGATCTGAATTCTACGTCTATTAAAGCATGTTGATGTAGAAATAATTATCAAGTGAAATGATGCGTATTGATAAGCATAAAACTTATTGGACCTGTAGTCCAGAAAGTAGAAGATATCACGCATTTAAATACTAATTAATGTTATCACTTGACAAAATTTGTACGAAAATCATGAAGGATTCGAAATGCCTGAAGCATTTAAAAGTTTCTTTAAACTTGTTCATAATTCTTATATGAGGAAATCCTTGGTCCTGAAGTACCATATCTTAGTGTGATTGATGCACTAATATATCTTGCTAATACTACAAGGCATAACATTCGGTTAATTTGTTAGCAAGTCCCGATCTTGTTGGTTATGCTGATGCTGGGTATTTATCTAACCCACACATAAAGCTCGATCTCAAGCTGGCTACGTGTTCATATGTGGAGGTACTGACATATCTTGGAGATCTACAAAGAAGTCTCTCGTAGCTATTTCATCAAATCATGCTGAGATAATAGCTATTCATGAAGCAAGACGAGAATGTGTGTGGTTGAGGTCCATGATACATCTCATTAGAGAAAAATGTGGTTTGAAATGTGACAAAGTACCCACAATTTTGTATGAAGATAATGCAGCATGCATAGCACAACTAAAGGGAGGATTCATAAAAGGAGATAGAACGAAGCACATCTCGCCAAAGTTTTTCTACACACATGAACTCCAAAAGAATGGTGATATCAATGTGCAACAGATTCGTTCAAGTGACAATGTGGCTGATTTATTCACCAAATCTCTACCAACTGCAACTTTCAAGAAGATGGTGCACAAGATCGGGATGCAAAGATTCAAGGATGTTCTCATTAGGGGGAGTTAATACACGTTGTACTCTTTTTCCCTTGCGAGGTTTTGTCCCACTGGGTTTTCCTTGTAAGGTTTTTAATGAGGCAGCCAAAATGCGTATTATTAAATATGTGTACTCTTTTTCCTTCACTAGATTTTTTTTCCACTAGGTTTTTCTAGTAAGGTTTTAACGAGGCACATTATCTATCAAATAGACATTCAAGGGGGAGTGTTATAAACATATTTGTATTATAGTGAATGTCTATAAAGGTATTTGTATTATACTGGATACATGTGTTTATATCATTGTGAAAGTCTATCTTTTGGAGAAAAGTTAGGAGAAATTATCCCTATAAATAGAGGGGTTCTCCTTCATTGTATTTGATCCCTTCAAGAGAAATAAGAACTTCTCTCTTTCTCTATAATATTCTTGTTCTTTCTTTATTATTTCATAACATTTTTCACTTTTCAATATACAATTATTGAAAAGTACAGCATAAACTTTTGTGCCCTATAAAAAAATAAACTTTAATGGTCAATATATATATATATATAAATAAAATATTAATAAAAATAAATAAGAACTCAGACATATGTGTAAAATATAAAATATAGAATATAATACGAAAAAGTATTATTATCTCTTCGTCAGCTGAGGTTGTAGCCATTCGTGTGCCTTCCTTTGTTTTCTTTTTATACCCTTTTACTAATTCAGATCCAATTACTAAGACTTTCATTATCCAATAAAAATCATATCCCCTTAAGTTATTAATTGACACAATTTTATTTACGAAATCTTTTTCAGATTCTATTGCAGTAATATTTAAAATAAATTATACACAAGAGTTATAATTATAATAATTTATAATTTTATTTTAAAAAATTATTTTATGAGATGAAGAGATTACTTTACCTAAATAGATGAAACTTGTGAATGCTTGAGTAGATGAAGAATGTAAGTTATAAATAACACAAAATCTAAATCCAATAATATCAATATAAGGCTCAACTAAAATAGACAATCTAAAGTTAAATTATTTTGAACACAAATAATTTGAGTTGGCATAACAATCACTATATGTTGTGTTTTTCAAATTCATAACATATAAAGAAATTCATACCATGAAAAGAAGAAGAAGAAGATAGAATAACACGAAACATACAAGCTTGGAGATTGAATCAAAGGTGTTGATGTAGTAGAGTTAATGAATTAAATTATTTTATAGAAGTTGAAAGATTTATAAAATCAAAAAGAATTCAAAAGTATAAAGAATATTAGGACATTACTATTGAAAAGGAAATTTTTTTATCAAAAAGGGGGGAAATTGTGACTATGAAAAAAGAAAAAAATAACTTTTATAAAAATTTAACCATCAAAAAGAAAAAAAGAAAAAAAAAGTTTCAAATCAAAAAGAGCAAAAAAACTTTCATGCAAGTTTTTTTCATTTTTCTTTTTATTTTATTATTTACACTATAAATAGAATTATGCCACAAGTAGAAAATCTAATATTATGAAATAAGGTTAAAAGGAATTAGTGAATATCAAAAAGGATAAACAACTCGGTATTTTTTTTTATTTTTCTAGATTTATACCATAAAAAGATTATGCCATAAATAGGAAATCTAATATGATAAAATAAAGTGATGAAAATAATTAAAAATATATTTTTAAATAATAATCATATAAAAAATAGTAAATGATAATTTTGTCTATTGTGATGAATTTTAGTGAAGGGCAAAAAGTTCAATCAACATTTCCAAAGACATTCACACTTTTAATATAATATAGATTAGAGATATTATTTCATAAATTTTTTTATTATTGTTTTCTTAGTTTTTATTTGTTTTCTTTTCTTTTTTTCTGTTTTTAAGCTTGATTCTTTTTTTTTTTGTTAATTTATCTTTTTTGTTTGTTTCTTTCTCTATCTTTATTTTTTTAAAGATAAAAATATTAATCAAAATTTTTTAGATGAATAAAATATAAAAAATGAAATAATTAGACTGTTACTTTTTTTTACTTGACTGTAAGGAAAGGGGATTTTTTCATTACTTCAACTAGTACCGATTGATGGGAGAGAGACATATGTGGATTAGTACAATTCATTATTTATTGGCATATTCAGGATTCCAAGAGAGACCTCCCTACCCAACCTTACCTAAGGTCGAGCAGTTTGCAACTCCGATCCCTAACCTAAAGGTTAGTTTGAAAGTCAAAAGGGCTTTAACAGATAGAAAGAATCCTGCAGCAAAGGGGATTGAGAGATCAAACTAGCTAGGATAATATCGTAAAGTTGGAGAGGAAGAAAAATGCCATCATAGAGGGATCAGCGTGTAAACTTGAAGGGCTAGGGAACTCCTTTAGCTCAATAACGAAAGTTAGGGTCGATCGGAGGAGGCCTTACCTCTTAGATGACCCAAGCAAGTCAATAAGTTATTGGATGGATCCTCTTAACTGTAGTTACTTAAGGTCGAGTAGAATCGAGAATGAAGTTTTCATTCTGTACATGCCAGATCATGAATTAGTAACTGCTTCCAATTTTCAAAAAACCAGCAAGCTACGGCTTCAAAGCTTTGTTGTCTTTATTTAATTTTTTTTAGTAGCAATTAATGCACCCTCATAGTAGTAACAATTAATAAACTAACAAAACTATTTTGGTGTCTTTCCTCCAATAATTAATGTTATTATCCTTTTGTGCCTTTTTTTTTACGTTTCATTTTCTTCTTTTATTCTTTTTTTCTTGCTTTATTTTTCTCCTGTTGGCTTTTTTTTTAATTTTCTCTTGTTATCTTTTTTTTTTAGTCTAATTTTTTAAAATTTATTTTTATGATACTCTGTCAGTATATGATATATACTATGTGGGTATCATAGAGGACCGAAAAATGTCTTATTGAAGCAGACCTCAGCGATACATGACAATATATAAATATATTATGATGGCATCATGAATGATTGGGGAGTGTCTCGCTGAAGAATTGAAGCAGACCTCAATGATACCACAACAATATATAGATATACTGTGATGGTATCATGGAGGATTATATTGATGAGTGTCTCACTTAAACACTGAAGCAAGCCTCGATGATACCATGATGGTATATAGATATATTATGGTGGCATCATAAAGGCTTAAGGAGTGTCCTGAAGGACTAAAGCAAATATTAATGATACCATATCAATATATAAATATACTATGATGGTATCATAGAGGATTGAGGAATGTCTTGAAGGACTGAAGCAAACCTCAATGATACTATGAAAATATATAGATATACGGTGATGGTATGATAGAGGACTGAGGAGTATCTCACTAAAGGACTAAAGCAAACCTCAGTGATACCCTGACAACGTATAGATATATTGTGATGGTATAAGTGAGGATTGAAACAGACCTCAATGATACCATGAGAGTATATAGATATATCGTGATGGTATCATTAAAGACTACAGAGTTTCTCACTGAGCGACTGAAGCAGACCTTAATGACATCTGCTAGTATATAGATATACTATGATGATATCATGGAGGACTGAGGAGTGTTTCGCCGAAGGACTGAAAAAGACCTCAATGATACCATAATACTATATAAGTATACTGTGATGGAATCATAGAGGGTTGAGGAGTGTCTCATTGAAGAATTGAAGCAGCCCTCAATAATATTACGACAACATATAGATATATTATGATGGTATCATGAAGGACTGAAGCAAATCTCAATAATACCATACATTTATATAAATATGTTGTGATGGTATCATAGAGGACTGATGAGTGTTTCACTGAAGGATTGAAGCAAACCTCAATGATACCATGACAGTATATAGATATATTGTGCCGGTGTCATTCAAGACCGAGAAGTTTCTCACTAAAAGACTGAAATAGACCTTAATAATATCATGCTATTATATAGATATACTATGATGGTATCATGAAGGACGGAGGAGTTTCTTAATGAAGGACAAAAGAACATCTCAATGATACTATGACAGTATATAGATATATTGTGATGGTATCATTAAGGATTGAAACAGACTTGAATGATACCATGACATTATATAGGTATATTGTAATAGTATCATAGAGGACTGGGAGTGTCTCACTGAAGGACTGAAAAAGACCCCAATGATACCATAATATTATATAGGTATACTGTGATGGTATCATGGAAGGTTGAGGAGTGTCTTATTGAAGAATTGAAGCAGACCTTAATGATAACAAGACAGTATATAGATATATCGTGATAGTATCATGGAGGGGTCAACTTGATCCTCTTCCCCAGAGATCTCAGATGAGGGAACCCTGACTGATGAGTCTCACTGAAGGACTGAAGCAAATCTCAATAATACCACACTAGTATATAGATATAATGTGATGGTATCATTGAGGACTAAAGCAGACCTAAATGATACCATGACAATATATAGACATACTATGATTTTATCACTAAGGACTGAGGATTTTCTCTCTAAAGGACTGAAGCCGACCTTAATGATTTCATGTTATATATAGATATACTATGATGGTATCATGGAGGATTAAAGAGTGTCTTATCGAAGGACTGAAACAGTCCTCCATGATACCATGCAAGTATATAGTTATACCATGATGGTATCACGGAGTGCTAAAGAATGTTTCATTGAAAGAATGAAGTACTCCTCCATGATACCATGTCAGTATATAAATACGCTGTGATGATATCATGGAGGACTGAAGAGTATTCACTAAAGGACTAGAGGATACCTCAATAAAATAAAAAAGATAAGAAAATAAATGAAGTCAGATTATGAAAAAAAAAGAATTAGAAAAACAAGATGAAAAAAGAAATGAAAAGCAGAAAAAAAGAAGAAGAAAGAAACCAAATTTGAAAGTGAAATTAGATTTCGGTGAAAAAAAATAAGGACTAACATAATTTGAGAATTTTTTTAAAAACAAAAATAGAGAAAAAAAAAGATAAAGAATAAAGAAATGGAACAAAAGGAGTAGATAAATAAAAAATTAAACAATAAAAAAAAAGGAGCCAAATTTAAACATGATATTAGATTATGGTGAAAAACAAGAATAATAATTTGAAAAAATATATATTTTTATTAATTTTGATTTTATAAATAAAGTTGTAATTTTAGTATTTTTGTATAATACTTCTTGTTGTAATTAAATTATTTAATTTTTTTATATTTTTATTAGTCTAAATATAATTAACTATTGTATTTATTTTTCTAATTAAAAAAGTCAAATAAAATAACAAAAAGAAAAGATCAGAAAATAGTCACAAAAACTTAAATTAATATAAAAAAGAATAAATTAAAGAAAGAGAGAGAAAAGGAAATAACATAATACTTTAATATTGACAACTAAGAGATGTTAAAAAAAAAGTGTAGTGCTGACATCAGTATGACGTTAGCCCGAAAAAAGAATACAAACAATGAGGTATTTTGTGTAATTATTTTGGAGAGCATCAAAGTAAAGGGGTATTTTTATGTAATTATCTTACTTTTTATGGACAGCTATGTTAGTTTTCCTTTAAATAACCTTATATATGATTACCTTTTAAGAGTGTGATGCATAAATTTTCCCGTTAACTACATTAGATATGTTATTTTTATGATATTGTAATTAAATTACACTCTTTTCGGCATGAAACATATGCATTTATCCTTTCATAAATTGAATTTAAAAATAATTTAAAGAATTGACTTGACCTTTCTTTCAAGAAAATACTTTCTCTGATCTTAAATAAATAATTTTTTAACATTATTTTTTTGGTCCAAAATAAATAAACTCTCAACGCACAAAAAAGTCATTTTAGCCTTCTCTCAAATGATATTTTCAAATCTCTAACGCTAACTATTTCTACTTTTAAGAAAAGTTTAGAGAAAGCAAAAGGATAAAATTGTTGTAAAAAGGAAATTTAATTCTTAATTACAGTAATTATGATCTATTTGCCCATTAATTATATTGAGTGTATTATTGTTGTTATTATTATAATTAGATTTCACTCTTTTCACCGTGAAACATACGCATTTTCATGAATTGGACTTGAAAATAATTTAAAAGATTGAATTGACGCTCCCCGTAAAAAAATACTCCCCCCGATTTAAAATAAGTGAATTGCTAGCATTTTTTTCTTTGATTCAAAATAAATAAAAAAATTTAAATTCAAAAAGTCACTAATTAGCTTTTTCCAAAGTTACCCTTCTCTCTAATAATATTTCAGATTCTAACGCTAACTACTTTTGCTTTTAGGAAAATTTTAGGGAAAACAAAGGGATAACATTGTCAAATGATCCTTTAATTAATGTAATTAATTAACTTTTTTTAAGGGGCGTGCCAACCTAAAAAATTCACTTATTTTGGATTGAAGAAAGTACTCCGTCCTTTCACTTTTACGTGTCTAATATACTATAAATAGATGTTCATTTTTATTTGTTTAATTTGAAAAAACAAGACATAATCTATCATTTAATTCTTAATTTACCCGTATTATTAACTATAGTCATTTCTCAATACAATTTTCAAAGCATTGAATTTATTATATTCAACGGGTGGTATAATAAAATTATTATGTTATTTATTGTTTCTTAAAGGTTATGCCAAATAATAATACTGGACAAGTAAAAATGGACGAATAAAGTATTTATTAGATTTTTTTTATTTTTTATTAGAGGTTCATTTTACTAAATTAACCTCATTGATTATGTATTTTAGAAATTTAAATTTGATTGTATAATATTTTGTATAGTTATTTAATAATAAGAATAATATTAATTAAAAAAATATTTTTCTTAATTTAATAGAATAAACGAAAAGTATATATTCAATATAATGGCCAAGTAAAATAAAATATAAAGAATAATTAAGAAAAAAAGGATGTAAAGTGACAAAACGTGTATACCTTTTTTATTAAAAAAAGGGGTTAAATATGCGATAAATATATTTTTATTAATTTAAAATTGAGCGAATATGGCTATTGTTAATATTATATGCTTTTATTGTTTAATACTTAGTTTAAATTTATTTTTATTTTAACGATATTCATTAATTGACCTTATTAGATGATCAATAAGCGAAAATTATCAAATGTGTTTTTAAAATATGTGAAATGAAGCAAATATATGATTAGAAAGGATATCATTTGTTAATAGCATATGATTAGAAAGGATATGACTGAGTTGCATCTTACCGAGGACTTGACATTAAATAGAAAGGTATGGGGTACACGGATTAGGGTGGCAGGATAGTAGGGAGCTGTGTGTAACACGATTTTCTCATTCTCAGGGGTAGGTCTAATTATGCTCTTATAGTTCCTGTCTTTCGTTGTTTGTTCCTACCTGATGCTACTTGTTTATCGTTTAGTGTATTGCTGTTGTGTGTTTTGGTGCGAGCAATAACTGTTGTTGAATTATAAGTTGTCCTCTGTGTTGTTATTTCATTGCTGGGTCTGTTTCTCTTAAAGTTGAGGGTCTACTGGAAACATCTCTACCTCTGAGGTAGTGGTAAGGTCTGCGTACATTCTATCCTCCCCAGACCCCACTTGATGGGATTACACTGCGTTGTTGTTGTTGTTGGATTTACAAATTTAAGTTTCAGATTCAACAATTTGGATGTCGTTATTTTTTTACTTCGATCCAGGGCTCTCAGATTTGGCCGAATTTTCGGCATAAAAAACCTTTGGATCTGGCCTGGTTTCAAATTATAAATATAGTGTATTTTCATATTTGGCGGGTATTTGAATTACAAATACAATGTATTCTCAAATCTAGCTGGATTTTCATTCGTCTCTATTTTAAGTGTAAATACAGTGTATTTTGTAATTTCGCTTGTATTTGTATATTCTGAAGGAGTAATTTTCTAGAAAATCTTTGTATTTCACCTTGATTTTGCACCTCAAATTTTTTTTTTACAAATCTTTATTGTATTTTGTATTTCGTTTGTATTTTTGTATTCCTAAGCATAAATTTTTTGGCAACCATTGTATTTTTGTATTTCGCATTGATTATACAATGTATTTTTGTTATTTTGTATTATTATATACACCCTTGTATTTCACCCTTGTTTTATGTATTTCGCCTTTAGTGTATCAAGCTAACATACAACCAATCATGACTGTTCCATGAAGATTGTATGCCTTGGTACAACTATTAGAGCGAATAAATACTAGTGAAATTAGAGTGAATGAATACAAGTGATATAAGAACAAATGAGTACAAGTGAAGTTAAAACGAATGAACTCAGTCCCTATATTTTTTTTATTATTTATATCTTTATATAAACCCACTGTGTTCGTCCATACAATATATTATTGAAATGATATAGTGTCACTTTAGAATCAATCCCAAACTAAAGGATATTATCTCATCTTGAGAATAAGAATCATTACAATGTCCAAACTTATCTTGAGCAAGCATATTTAGATAATGACATTCACATGAGGAAAAAAGAAAAGAAATAATGGCACTAGTAATTCAAAAATGGATTTTTATCCAAATAGCCGGCAGAATTCACTATTAATTTATTTTATTCGATAATCACTATTTTTAGTTTTCACAAATTAAAGTCCATTTTTGAGTTATTTAGTTTACAAAATATGTACAAAGTACATAGATAGTACATACTTTATACTAAATATACATATATTATACATATCTATGCCCAATATATATAGTTTAAGTGCATAAATAACGTATACTTCGATCATGTTGATAAACTAGATGGCCGAAGAGTACATTTACATAAATTTTCCCACAAAAAATATCAGGAGTCTGAAACTTTATAATAGTGAAAGAAGGCTTAACATAACTGATAAAGTTGCTGCCATGACCCGAAGATCACAAGTTAAAGCTGTGAAAACAGCCTCTGCTCTGCATACAAATAAACCCTTATGGTCCGGCTCTTTCTCGAACCCCGCGGAAACTTAGAGAACCAGGATGCCTTACTTTATAATAGCATTTCATTCTCAAGAATAAAGTTGAACAATGATTTGAAAACATCTAAAAAGATATAGAATAACAGCAGACCTTATATTGCTGAGGATACAACATACTTACATTCCTCTACTTTACATCAAAACATTCTATTCCTGACAAAAATAAAAAGCATCAACTTCTTGACCAGATGAATAACCAAAATCAACTGAAATAAAACAAAGATACTTTACAATATTTTTTTATGCTTAGCCTTGTTTCTTCAAACCAGTTACAAGTTTTAGTGCTTCTTCCATTGATGGCCTATCTGAGGGTCTAACTCTGGTGCAGAGTGAAGCAACTTCAAGAACCAGTTTTATTTCCTCCTGGACCGAGCTCGATGGAGCAACATCATTCTCAACCAAAACCTCTCTCAAAATAATCTCCTTGGAGGTGTTCTGAATGCTCGTCGCTGCATTTGACAGCCTCCCGTTTGTCAAGATTTCCAAAATGACCTCACCAAAGTTGTATATGTCCCTGTAAAGTTCTTCCTTAACAGCTCGTTCGATTTCACCTGTTTGACACAATTAAACAAGATTTACAAGAGTCTCTATAAGGATCAGTGACTATTTAACATATGTCATCATTCAAGTTAAGATGATTAAACACTTAAATTAGGAACAGTAAGTATTCAACAAAATTTTTTGCTGCAGCTGCATCTTTTACTAGAAGGTTTAAGTGCATACCTGCTTCATTTCCAACTCTTGCTGTGGACGGACCACTATTTAATCGAATCAAGAATTTAACACCGAATTCTGTCAAATGAGGTTCCATGTTTTCATCAAACACAATGTTATTTGCCTTCAAATCACCATGAGGAATCGCGGGGTAACAATCATGATGCAGGAAACACAGTCCCTTAGCAATTGCCACAATCGTTTTATACTTGGTTGCCCAATCTCTCTTCATCCTGATCCTCTCGGCCAGATTTCCATTAGGTAAGTAGTCACACAACAGGTAAGCCATACGCTTGTTGTAGCAAAATCCCAACAATCTGGTCAAATTCTTGTGCCTTGCATTGCCCATCCTAGTTATCAAGTCCAATATAGCATTCATTCTCTCTGGTCTCCATTCGATCTTCTTAACCAAGACGGTAATTCCTGTTGGCAGAACAGCTTTGCAATCAGAACCTGCCAAAGGTGGCACCATATCGGTGGCTTCTTCGATAGAATTGAAGCTCCTCAAAACATCATTTGCTGTAAACCGAGGAAGTCCACTAAAAGAAACCATTTTCCACTGCCCTTGACCTCTTCTTCTGAAGTAAAGTACTCCAAAAACTGCAGCTGTAATAGCCAATACTATGATTCCAGAGGTAATGAGAACCCAAGCCAACTTCTGTGTCCTTCTGCTTCCCAACTCCAGTCCATTGGGTCCACGACAAGGCCTCAGCGGTGTCCCGCAAAGCTTGGGATTACCCCAGAAGGCACTACTATCCATCGCCTTAAAACTCTTCTCAGAAGGAATCAAACCCGAGAGATCGTTGAATGACACATTAAGAAGTTTTAAGCTGGAAGAACTTCCAAACTTGGCTGGAATTGAACCGCTAAAACTATTGTGTGACAGGTCTACAACACTAATACCAGGAAGGCTAGCAAGTCCTACAGGTATCTGACCACTTAAATTGTTGTTGGCCAAGTCTAAGCTCACAAGATTTTGGCAGTTGCTTATGCTTTGAGGGATGATCCCAGAAATATAGTTCATACTCAATTCAAGAACCATTAAGGATTTGCAGGGTCCAAAAGGAGGAAAATCTCCTGAAATGCTACAATTGGTAGCTGAGAAATTCTGTAGTGAGTTCAAAGACAATGTCTTTTCAGAGATTGTGCCTCCAAGGTTTGGATTATTAGACACATTGAAGTACTGAAGATTGGAAGCTAAGGCAATATCAGCAGGAATCCCTCCACTAAACCTATTTCTAGACATATCAACATATGACAAATCAGGAAACTTGCCAAAGTTCAAAGAGATATCACCTGAGAATGAATTGTCTTCGATACGGATCCGAACAAGAGAGGAACAATTGGAAAGTGATGGAGATAGTCCACAAGTGAAATTATTAGAAAAAAGAATCAACCTTGATAACACCCCACCTGAACATATACTTGGTGGAATGCTACCAACTAGATAGTTTGTTGAAACATCAACATATTTCAGCTTTGAATATTTGCCTAAGTCTTTTGGGAGTGAACCTGAAAACAAATTGTCCCATATAAGAAGTGTATCAAGCTGTGGAAGCTTGGCAATTCCTTCAGGAACAGTTCCACTTAAATCATTGTACATAACACTAAGCAACGTTAGATTTTTCAAATCTGAGAAACTCTCAGGGATTGGACCTGAAAGAAAATTATCAGAAAGATCCAAACTTGATAAAGAATTGATTTTTCCAAACTCCCATGGAATTTTACCATTAAGCTGGTTTCTGAATAGGAAAAGTGACACAAGATTTGTTAAGTTAGTGAGATCTTTTGGTATTGAACCAGATAAATTTGCACCAGCAATATCAAGATACTGAAGCCTACTCATATTCCCAAGTTCCCAAGGAATGTTTCCTTCATATAAGTTATAACCAATCTCCATATGAGTAACTGTTTTCAGCATCCCTAATTCTGGTGGTATTTTACCACTCAGAGAATTTCCAGCTAAGTGAATGAAATCAAGATTCTTGAATGAGCCATACTCAGAAGGGATTGGCCCACTGAAATAACTCCCTGCAAAATTCAGCACCTGTTGGGATCAAAATAACAAGGCGTCATGCGGAAGTCAACAAAACAAACAGAATTACACTAAAAAAGTTGATCAATTGACCTGCATGTGAAAAAACTAATATAAAAGAAAGCATTAGAATTTTACACCAAGAAAAGTAATTCAGATTATGGTAGAGAACAAGGGCAAACCCTAACAGTACCTTGAGTGACTCGATTTCTGAAGCATCTTTAGGCAAAGGTCCTGAGAAGCTGTTGCTAAAAGCATCAAGAATCACAAGAGAATCAAGATTTGAAATCCCACTTGGGAAATGACCAGAAAAGTTGTTCCTACTGATATCCAAGCTTCTCAGATTAGTGAGGTTGAAAATCCCAACAGGGAGTTTCTCAGAAAATGAGTTGTGACTCAAATTGAGATCAACAAGGTCACTAAAAATACTAAATTGGTTCTCTGAGAAAACCCCACCAAGATTTTTCACTGAAAGATCCAAACCAATGATCAAAGAAGAATTTTCATTGCACTTCACACCAGACCAAGAACATGCATAAATTGTCTCAGTAGAACCAGAAGGCAAAATCCAGTCACTTAGGCTGTTGGAATTATCAACAATTTCAGATTTTAAGCTCAAGAGTGCTTCTGTAAAAGGATCAACAGCAAAAACTGGTACAACAAGAATCAAAGAAAGAAAAATCAAGAAAGTAGTAGTGATGTACAAAGGCTGAAAAAGTTTTATCCCCATTGGGACTTGCATTCAGTAGTAGTAGTGAAGAAGAAGGAAAAGAAACAACACAAGAAAATACCCCCCCAAAAAAAAAATTGTCACTCCCTTAAGTAATACTTCTACTGGTACTAGTATTCCCACAAGTTCTTTTCTTGCATTGGGACTAGAGAAAGATTGATAAAAAGAGTGAGGAATGAAAAAAAAAATGCTTCTTCATTAGTTGAAATGAGAATATGATTTTGAGTTTGCTTTATGAGAAACAAACAGGGGACCATTTAAGGAACTATTTGTTTAATTTAGAGTTAATATTTTCAAATTTTTTGAGTTTTATATCTAAATTATTTGGAATGCGAGTTTTCTATTTGAACTATTACATATTATATATTACTTTAACTATTATGTAAGGAAAGAGAACAATCAATAATTAAAGTATGTTTTAATAAATAATTAATGACAATTCAGATAGTAAACTCACGCAACTGATAATTCAAATACGATTCTAACCTCTTTTATTTAGTATTGTGTTTGCCAGTAGAGAATAAATTCAAGATTTTTTTTATTATTATTATTAATTTTTTTTGTGATGAGGTGAGAAAAGAAGGCAGATGGGGACAATAGAACATCTTCTTCTTTATTATCTGCCCTTTTTTTATCAATTCAATTCACTCTGAATACATGCACAAATGGTTATGAAATCCTACTTTTCTTGGAATTTTGCTTAGTGCAATTATTCTAGTCAATTAAAATGGGAAAAAAATAGTGAAACTAGTTTATTTGGGGTTAATTAATGATGTGACACTCAAAACAAAATATTTTTAATTGAAATATTAAAGTATATTAAACATTCTTATGTACTTCATTAGTTACAAGTTGTCCATGAACTAGACAATATCAAACAAGAATTGTCAATGCAAGAAAGGGTAAATTTGAAATAACAAAGTCCAATTTTGAAGTTAGAAGACTTTGTTTGGATATACCATTTAAATTTTATAAATTGTAAATTTATTTTCACAAACATGAAAATATTACAATCTGTAAAATTTATCAAAACTTTTCCGATTTTTATAATTTTATTAACTAAGCAAATCATAATTTATAAATAAAATATTAGAATATTCTAAGACACTGCATTAACGAATTATATATCTTCGTGTTTCTTTTATACTTAAATGCTGGCGATTTTATGATGGTATAAACTTTTAACTATATATAATTTTATAAAGATTCACTGACCAATAAATCAATAATAATAGTAACTAGTTCTTTAATAGAATTCTCTCGCATGATACGAATGATCTCTTTGCGTCGAGCATGATTTTTTTTTTTAAACAAAATTTAAGACTATGGGTCTCTTTTTGCAAAATACAAACTTATAATCAAGTTTTAAATATTTTTAAAAATTAAATTACAGAGTTAATTTATACGCAAAAATTGACCTGAATATCACATAACATATACATACATACATACATACATACATATATGTGTGTGTGTGTGTGTGTTTTCTAATAAATAGAGTATCAGGAGGATAAATCTTACGCAAACTTATCTCCATCTTATAAAATAGAGAAACTAGTTCCGATAGACATCGATAAAAAAAAATATTTAAAAGAAAAAAGATTTTATATATATAGGGTAAGGCATAAAGTACTCCACAAAGATATACTCTAGTGATTAGATGGGTATAAAATCAATTACTAGTGTCATAATTATCTTACTCCTTGAAACAATTGGAGAGGGCCACAAAAGGGGAAACATAGTACTAGGAGTATATATATTTTTATGTATAAAATAATTACAATAACAATAATAAATTTTTGTTAATGTATGAAAAAGAGATGTGTGAATAAGAAAATGTTTCTTTTTAGATAATTAATTTAAGCAAATATAGTTGTTAGTCATGATTATTGTGCATTATTTGGTGATAGGACTTGGCAACTTAGTAATGATTGTTATTAAAGAGCATAATTAAGCACTATATAGGAATATATGCAATGATTACTAGGATATAATCTATTCTACTTCTCATGTTTTTTATTGCTTTTTAAAAATATCTAATTTCATTTCGTATGATCAAACAGATTCTAAATATTAAAATATTTTATTTTTTAATAGATTTTACGTAATATAAATATAAATTAATTGAATTAGTGAATTCTGAATACCAAATTAGAAGTGGTGAGGAAACCATATAATTGAACTTGTGACATTATACTAGGTTATAAGTGATTATTGAATGTTTATCATGATAATTATATAATTTGACATAAGAATATGTTTATCTTTTGTTAGATTTTTAAAATTCAAAGTAAAATCTTAAATCGAAATAAATTTGATTAAGTTTTTTTTTTCTCTTTTTAATTTGATTATCAAGGTCAGTATCTATCTATAATAATATATTTAATGTGATTTAATAATTAAAAATTTTAAAAATAATAAAATATATAAAATTTATTTTATTATAAATAAAATAAAAAATTATTTTCGATAGAACTCTCTATTGAAAAATGTTACTTGCAAGAAACTAAAAATGGAACATGAGGTAGAGCAAGGAGGAAGGGGTCAAAAGAGTTGGTAAAAAAAAGGACAATTATTATGACAAAAAAGCAACCTTCTTTTCCCACTTGTTGAGCTCTTCTATTACCTTTTATCCTTTTGTGTCATTGAAGCCATATTGGAATTATAGATACAAAAACTATACTTTAATTTTTTATTTTAAAAAAAAAAATTATGAGATTTTTAAAAATTAATTATTGTAAATATTAGTTGTTGATTTAATGTTTTATTTTATAAAATTGAATAATATATGAGCAAATTTTAAATTCGAGTTTAATGTACTCTGGAAAAGGTAATTTTTTAAGGGCTATATTTGCATATCTTTTAAAAATAAGAACAAAATCTAAATAGTAATTTGAAATGAAAAATACAACAATTAATAATTGAAGTGTGAAACTCGCGAAAATGGAATATGTACACTGTGATTTTTTTCTATCACAAATTTAAATTTAAAATAATGTAAAAAAATAACTTTATATTTAAAATGTGTAATAACAACAATAATAACATATCCAGTCAAGGCGAATGTAGCGTCAAAGTCCTGGGTTAAATTGAACTCAGTATTTTCGATGCGGAATATAAATTTATGTGTAAAAATTTATTAAAATTACATAGATAATAGTTATGAACTCATAACTTTTAAGATATACTGAGTTCAACGATAAGAACCTTAAAAGTGAACCCATATATAATTCAAATACTGAATTCGTCTATATACTAATATACTCTCATAAAAGAAATTTAAAAAGATAAAATTTTATGAAGACTTTACCTTATCTTTTTAAGATAAAAAAATTATTTTTGATAAATCATCGTGGCTAAACAGCTTAAATCCAAAAAGCCTTCAGATTAAACTTTGGCCCTAGCCATATATATATATGTGCATTGATGTTGACCACTGCATGCTCCTTTGAGACCTTGTAAATTACGGGGTGGTTTGGTAGCTGAATTAAATATGAGTTATGTAGATATTAAATTTTGTATAAATAATATCATATTTGATTTTATTAGAAGATAAGTTATTTATGTAAAAATTAATGCGGCGTTTGGTTTGTAATTTAAAAATCTGTATAACTGATACATGTATAAGTTATGAGGCATAAGTTTTTGCCCAATTTATGCCTTAAGACATAAATTCACACAGGTCATTCCTCAAGACATAAATTAAGTGGCACGAACTTGTGTCTCGGGCATAAGTTCAGTAGCATGAATTTATGCCTAAGGGGACAAGTTCGTAGGCAGACTGAGGCAGAAATTGAAGTTTAGCAGGAACTTCTGCTTATTGAACTTATGCCATGGGGCAAAAGTTTAGTAGCATGAATTTCTGTCTTCTAGGAGCAACCTATGCCTTGCGAATTTTACTTGTGTTGTGTTTTTTTTTAAAAAAAATATTATGGATACTTTGGTCCCGTTTTTATTACTTAAATTACTGAAGGGCAAAAATTAAAGACCACCACATAATAGAGCCAGTTAGTGCATTGATCAATAAATAAGCAGATTAAAAATTAATTGAGCTGAAATAAGTTAAAGTTGAAATAAATAAAATATGAGACATAACTTAACCCATCTAATTTTTATTAAATTTTAATTATTTTATATCTTTTACAAAAGTAAACAATAATAATAATAATTAATCTGACAGATTAAATATATCTTATTTTAAATATTTTTTTTGACCTTCTAGAAAATGTGATGCACCAGAAATTACGTAACTTTTCAAATTCCAAGGCCATTTAAATATGATTAGTTATTTTGTTTTTATATACAGTAAAAGTCAAGAAAATATTTGAAACTTTGAATTATTTCTCATTTCCCAATAAAAGAAAACAAAACAAAAAACAAAATTACTTTTTTCTGGCAGTGACAAAATACTAGTCATAAATTTTAGAGAAGTTAGTTTTAAATAAATCCAAAGTTATTTGCATATAATAATTAATTAAGACAAGGCAAAAAACAAGTCTCTCTATTTTTTCTCTTGTATTTATCAATTGCATACATTTTACACTCGAAGTTGGTGAAAACATTTGTCGTTATTGTACACAAAAAGTAACTCGAATATAAAGCTCTCATTATACGTGAAATTTATAGTGGCGTAGTCACATATTATAGGGTGATCAGTTTTAAATAGAAAATTATGTGAAATATATATATTAAAAAATATTATATATATATATATATTAAATTTTAAACACCTTTAATGAAATTTCTGACTTCGTCACTGAGTACATAACAGTATGTTGTTCTATTATCCACCCATGATAGTAGTTGCAGTATTGCTTCGGTATTTTTTGTCTATTAATTTTTATTATTATTTGATATTTTATTTGTATTTCGACAATCATATTATGTTATTGTAGTTACTGTTATATTATTATACGTCATTTTTATTACAATCTTTTATATATTTTCTATATATTTTATACTTTTTTCTATATTGTATTGAGGGTTCTTTTACTTAGGTCAAAAATTTATTAAAAACAGCTTCTCTGACTTTAAGATAGAAGTAAAATATTTCATATTACTAATATTTTATATTATAATATTATATTAAATATATTATTTAAAATTTCAATCTCATAAAAATAACTGCATCAATTAGGTCGAAAATTTTGTCATTATTATACATGCAATTTAAACATGCAGTCTGAATTGCATTTATTGAGTTTGTGTTATTTTTCACGGGGGTTTCTTGCTCTTATTTCATTGGTATTTTATTTTATTTAATTCTTTTTAATAAGGTGTCAAGTTCACACATTTTGTATGTTATATATTTGTATTTTAATTTTTAGTGTTCGCATTTCTGCTACATTTATTTTGTAAATATATTAATTATAATAATTTAATATTTTGTAAGAGTTATATTTATTTTTTTAAATAAGCATCTTTTTAATACATAACACTCTATTTTTTTTAATTATATCCCTAATGCTATCTTTTTCTTATTTTACTTAATGACTTTGGACAATAGGTATGATGGCAATTCACACTCATTGGATTTTTTTTGTTGGTGGTGTTTTTACTATGAGTAATTTAGCCAAATTTTATTTTCACATTAAAATACAACTAAAAGTTAAATAATGTTTTGACATTATAACTAAAATTAGGGCTCTAAGTTTGGTCTTGAGTTACTCAGATTGGGGTCAAGAGTCGAGTCCTAGACTAGGGTCAAGATCGAGATCGGGTCCCGAGTTAGGATCTTGAGCTGGAGTCAAGAGTTCGGTCCCGAGTCTGATCATTGTTTCTGCTTGGGGTTAAAAGTGGATTCCGTGTGGGGGTCGGTTCTTGGGTTCGAGTTAGGTCCATAAATGTTTTCCTTACTTTATGTGGAGTAGTCATTTTTTCATAATTGGAGAAAAATAAGTTCATCTGTTAAACACTTAAGTCAATCAAATATGAGAAAATTAAAAAATATTTTTATACTAAACACACCCTATATGTTTCCTCAATTCTCATATTTTACCCATATTCATCCATATTTTACTCTTATTTATTCATATTCTTATGAGTCAAGTACGAGTTAAAATTTAAATTTTACCCATTTACAAAATCATTCCCAACCTATTAAAATATAAGCGAGTTAAACAGATTAATAAAACATGAACTTATTTACCAAAAAGTGTAAAAATATAAGCATAGATTTCGAAATCATCCATGCAAAGGAGACTTGCTTTAACTAGAAATTTACATTTTACACTAACCAAAAAACAAAAAAAAAAAGAAGCAAAGAGTCAATAGGGTAAAAAAAAGGGGGGACAAGAATTCTACAAAGTGAGTTTCCCTAGAAATAGTAATGCAATTTAATTTTCACCAAATCCTAATTCGTGTGGATTTGCTATAGTTGGACAAGTACACTTCTTTATAGGAACACAAAACAAGGGAAAGTAAATTAAATTCCCATAAATATAATAATCATAAACATATGAGCTATCCGTTAGGGTGATTGAGTTGGTGCAACAGATAATATTTTATAAAATAGATTAGGATTATGAAATTATCTCATAAGGAAAAATATTTATCTATTTATATTATATTAAAAACGTGAAAATTCTTAAAAATATTGATTACAAAGACTTATTTTTCTATTTTGAAATAAGTGATGTTTTCAGCTTGGGCACACACCTTAAGAAAACTACTTATTTCTAGGAAGTAAAATGTAATTTTACCTACTTACCCCTAATAAATATCTTGAAAATGATGTAACTCTTTATTATTTTCTTGGTTATGTAAAACTCTCTCCACTTGAATAAGGGTAAAATTGGAAGAACATCATTAATGTCTTCTTGATTATGTAAAACACCACTTATTTTGAAACAAAATCAAAAGTCCAAAACACCACTTATTTTGAGACGGAGGGAGTATTTTTCTTAAATAATTATTATCCTAATATTTAGGATTTTGAAATTAATTAAAGTTGTAACTATTAAATCTCTTTTTATTTGAATTGTGTTTGTCAAACGCGATTCATAAATCGAGTTTCAGGAACGCGATTTATGATGAATGCGATTTATAAATCGGGACCGCGATTTATATTTTAAAGTCAATTACATTTTTGTTAACTAGCCTTAATTTCTTCATTAATTAAACTAATTAATTATTTCATCACAATTTTTTAATTCACAGTACGAGCAAATAAGTTAAAAAATGTAACTTCATTTTGCATTAATACGTTGGTTTTTTTTAAGGTTTTATAATCAAGAAAGAAAGTAACCATAGAAACACAACAAACTTTAAGTTATTTCTACTAATCTATACTATTTTTTACGTTTCAATTTATGTGAAGATGTTTTATTAGACACATAAATTAAGAGAAAAAGAAAACTTTTTGAGTTGAAATCATCTCATAAAGGATAAAATAAAATGTTTAAAAGTAAGTTATTACTAAATATTTAAAGTATGAAGTCCTGTAGAAAAATGTCGTTCACTTTTTTTAGCCTTTTAAAATAGAGTTACAACTGACAAGATAGTCATTTAATTATTTTTTTAATATTTAGAATTTTAAAATTAATTAATTAAATTGTATATATTAAATTGTTCCTTATTTGAAATAAACTATAAAAACTTTTAATATTTAAAAATTTAAAAGCGATTAACCTTTTACCTTTTAATAAATAATTACACGTTGAATAAAATTGTACATACAATGCAAAACAATCTTATGTTAGGACTTTTGAAATACAATTAAAAAAAGGACAGTTCAGTGCACAAAAATTTATGTTATTTTAAAATTTTATTCTTATTAATATGAGGGACATGCGTAAAATGCGTACGCTAAGACTAATAATAGTCATAAACATGACCAGCGAGAATTTTTTATTCTTAACTAGAAGTTTTAAATTTGAACTCAAATTAGGTTGAAGTCGCCTTTATTAGGGAACACTTTATTTTTCATTGAAACAATTATACTCTCTTCTTTCACTTTTATTTATTCACTTTGAATTTTATATTCCTTTAAAAAATAATAATTAAAATAATAAATATTTTATCACAATACTCAATGGATCGCTAAATTATATAATATTTTTTTAAAAAGTGTCTAAATATTGGATACCAGGTGTTAAAAGTGATTATTTTACTAACTTTATCCTATATTTAGCAATAATTTGATTGGATGAATAAACATTTTGACAACACAAAAAGTTTCGTGCCTGTAATTATTTATGCACATTTAAAAAAGCTCTTGTATATTAAAAATTCGCTCAAAATTTTATGTATAAAATTTTTACGGTGTTGGATTTGTAATTTAGAGACTTATATAACTAATGCATGTATAAGTTATGAGGAATTTATTAATTATTTTGATGCAGGATAGAAGGTGGAATAAATAATACATGAATAACTAAACCCTGCATTACATAAAATAATACATAGATTCCCTCATAACTAATTCATGTATTACTAATACGTGCATAACTCTAACCAGCTACCAATCGATCCCTAGATAATTTCTTCTCATTTGTTCAAGTCTTGATGGATAAAATAATCCGGTACCTACTGATGACGGAAAGTGACATATTTTCCTTCCTTTTCTTTTTTTGTCGGATTTCGCTCAAAGGGTTGAATGGAGACAGTGAATCGAGCTGTTCCCAAGAGCCAATTTGATCCTCTTCCCCAGAGATCTCAGAGGAGGGAACCCTGGGAGAGCCGCCGACTCCAACTACCGTTCATATAAAATCGATACTATATTTGATCAATTGCTCATTCTACCTCCTCTATGTTCTTGACGGTCAATATTCGGTGAAATTAGTGCGCGCAAACATGAAAATCAATGCAATTCACTTCTTGAGAGACAAGAGTGGCCCTTCAATTTAAATGGTGGGGCAAAGATGGGCGCTAAAATATGTGAATTTGTCAAATTGGGGGTGAAGTGGGTGCAAAAATAAACGTATTGTATGGACAAAGTGACAAACAAAAACCCACTATCTAAACAGTAAAAATCCAATCAATCTGAACTATAATTAAATTATTGAATTAATAATTCGAGTCATTAATTTAGTAGTTCGATATTAATTTTTTTAAAAAATTATTAGATTATTGTTTCGGTTATTAATTTGATCATTTTATATAAAAGTTATACAGTTTATACATATTTTTCATGCAATATTGTATGAATATTGTATACAATATTGTTTGTAGTTGTATTAAATTTTTTTAAAACTAATATGAACTTTATATAAAATGTAAACAATTATATACATTATTTCATATCGATTTTATATAGTTTTTATACATAAAATATATTATGACCGAAATTTTTAATCTTGAGTGAGATATATATATTTAATACAAGTTCTCATACTTGAATTTTGAACGAAAATTTTAAACCTTGAGCGAGATGCATATTTTATACCAATTTCATACAGTTTTTATACATGATTTTTTTGAGCAAATTTTCCAAGCCTTAAGCGAAATTTCTTATATGTTTTGTTAAAAAAAAACTTCTGATGTATTTTATAAACTGAAAACTCTTGTCACTTTTTATAAATATGTTTCATAATATGTATATATAGGTGATTCGCTCTAATAAGAAAAATGGTTTTAAAGTTTTTTTAAAATGAGCAAAAGAGTTATTTAAGCAAATTAAAAATAGGGACAATTAGCCTCTAAGTTATTGATAAATTTTGTATTTGGTTCTAGAAAATATGGTATATTTGACTATTTATAAAATTATATTATCGTCAGGAGTAACAATACAAATCTAACATGAGGTGTCAGTAATTAAACGGTGAAATAATTAATAATTATGATAAATTTATGAATATTCACAAGCAAATGGATTAAACATGCATAATTTAATTGAAGGTCTAATGTGTTTAGTCAAATATTTCAGAGACTAAAAATCAAATTTTATCTATAATTGAGAGATCAAAGTGCAATGTCCTATGTTTGTCCCAGAATTTTGACTCGATTATGAAAAGTAGCGTGTGATTTGTAGGTTAGATGCACGTCCGAGTTCAAATCTTGTTATAAATTTTTTTAAAAATTGATATTTAAGTCAGAATAAATAAATAGTAAAGTTCAATATCCATCAATTTTGAACCTTGCACCAATTGACATTTGAAAATTTCTCTCTTATCAAAATAATTAAATACTCAGTTGGAGAGTTATCTACATTTTCACTTTATTGATGAGGATTTGAATTCCGCTATACGCGCTCCTTAAATTTCCCCCCTTCCCCCACCAAAACAAATAAATTATAAGGCTATTTAAGCAAATAAAGATTATGAATTATATAAAGCATTAGGTGAATAATGAATAAAAGCAAAGAAAAGGCAAAACTATTCCAATTATTTTTTCTTCTTTATAGGCTTTGTAAACTCCTCTTTTCACCTACTCTTTTGACCATACAATTTTAAGTGGGGAATGATAAATTAAAAGGGGACACCATACCAAATCCTTTGGATTCACTCAAATCACATAATAATATGTGAAAAAAATAATTGAAGAATGTATGAAAATTAAAATACTTCTAAATCACGACTTATTTCGTTAATTATAAATCTAACTTCGCACTAAATCGATAAGGACCCTACCTCGTTCATAAAGCTGTCAGGAGGTGCCCTAATTTTGGCTGAGATGGATGCCAAAAATGGCCAAGAGATATCAACTCGAACGTTGTCAAGAGATATCACGTTTGAAAATTATTATGTTTCTTTTTTCCTCGTAATTGCATCTTTATATGTAAGTACTATTGTACTACATTTGGCCTATTCCTCATGGTGAGGAATACATAGAAACCCTGATCGAGTTCAGTCTTATTCTGTAAAAGTTTTGATAGTATTTTGTAATGTGAACTACGTGGCGACCTGATTTTTTCGAAAGGATATGTAGGGGGGCAATATCGACTTCCGCCACATATTTATAAGTTCTTTTTATTTGTAATCGGAATTACATTTGATCTGATTTTTGTCTTTACCGGATATGTAGGCATTTTGTAGGCTCTTTTTTCTTTTTATTGGGCTTTTTTAGTTATCAACAAGGCCGATTTATAAAATTAGCCGAATCAAATGAGGTTCAGCACAGCCTGGCCCAAGCGGACCAGGCCCAACTCTTCCTTTCTTCCTTGAAAGTTCAGTGGCTCTTCTCCGATGACCTCCGCCCTCCGATCTACTACCGACGTGATTTCGGTGTGTCTCTAAGCTTTGAGATACCCAGTTATTATCTTGGTTGCTGGAATCTTCACCGGGTCTGTTCTGCTCCGTTGGTTTTTCAGGTGACCTGATCATTTCTGATTCTGTTAATGTCTTTTGGCTACCCCAGTACGTCTATTCGCCTTTATTGTTTCCTTTTGCCTGTTTGTTGGTGTTAATTTTATGTGGGCTCTTTTGTAGATATTTGGAAGTGAGTGACAGTTTCCTGTGGTCTCATTCGTTTCTGTTTGTATCATTAGTAATTTCATCCGCGATTCTCTCATTTGCGGTATCTGGAGTATTCCATATTATCTTCAGTGGCCTCCTCGTTTCTGTTTGTATCATTTGTCATTTCATCCGCGATTCTCTTTTCCTTTTCTATGGCTTCTATGGTGGCTGCTGGGAGCTTCGCCGAGTCTGTTCAGCTTCGTTGGTTTTGCAGGTGAGCTCCTCTGACTTTTGGATCTGACCTCTCTATTTAGCCACACAAACATCTCATAAAGGTGACTGATCAGGAAAACTTTTGAAATTTGGGTAAAGCATAAATGTTTGTGTTGCTAGTGAAATTCGTATTTTAAAGTTAAATTTGTTACTAAATATAGAAATATGTAGCAAATTAGAAAAGAAAATGAAACAGCTTCACCAACCGAGGAGAGGAAAGTAGGGTCAATTTCCACAACCTCCAACAACTACACTTCTTCCTCTAACCTTACCAACCCTCCTTTCCCTATATATAAAAATGCTGTTCCATCACCCAATAGAATCAATTGAAAACCCAACTTTGAAATTGGATATAGATCCCACCAAATGGCTGCTACTACCGCGTCTTCTTCTTCTCTACAGGGTTCATCAAGAATTGGTTCAAGATCCACCATTCCTGGACTTTATTCTGATATACTCAACCTGAGATCAATCTCTTTCTCTTCTAACCTCCCCGGTGTCTCTCTCAAGTAATTTTCTCTCTGCCCTTGTTGTTTCTTGGTTGTCAATTGCAGTTACCTCAAATAATTTTGAATTGTTAACACATTTTCTTAAGAGTATTTTAGTTGTGGTTTGCATGATTGAGAACTTAGAATATTAAAGTTGGGTGAATTAGTTTTTATTTAGTTCTAGGAATCTTATTGTTACGTTATTGGACTTGAGAATGCTTGGGATGGTGAAAGTTTCGATTTTTATGCAGCAGGAGTTCCTTCTTTTGGGAGGGGGAAGGGGAGTTTCGGCAATATATCCCAATTTTATGAATGTTTTAAGAATCTGATCTCCCTTGTGCTAGAAATGGTCTGTTATTATCTCTTTGTTTACTTATTAGATATCAACAGCAATGAGGATAAAGTATCTTTCTCATTCTTGGAATGTGGAAGTTTTGATTCATACAGTAGAGGTTCCCCCTTTTTTTTTCCCCCTGGTGGGATGGGGGATGGGTATCTACTTTTATTTTGAGGATAGTTATAAGTCTCTGATCTTCCCTTGTGCTAGAATTGCTCTGTTAGTACACATTTTCTTTGTTTACTTACTCCATGAGATATGCAGAGTTATAAGGATCAAATTACACTAATATGGAGGTGTAGGATATGAGGGTTGGAGCTAGGTTGGGGCAAAGTGGGGCAGCTTCTCACACTCATGTCCGGGGAGAACTTTTTGATACAGTCCCCTTTTCACCCTTGTCTCTGTTGATGTCTTATTGACGTGGCCATTTCCTCAGGGGTCATTTGGTTCTGAGTCAAGTTACGAGGGATTAGTTATGTAGGGATTAGTAATGCACGGGGATTGCGATGCAGTGATTATTTCTCGTTGAATGTTTAATTTGATATTTTACATATTAGCATACAACATATAATTAAATTTATTTGTTTACTTTTTTTTTGAATTTTAACTAATTTATTTGTTTACTTTTTAAAACAAAATAAAAATATCCTTACTATTATGAGGGTCAGGTTGGTCATTTTAGCATTTTAATCCATGTATTCGTAGTTCCTGCATGCTTGCTCCACCTTCTATTTGACATAAAAAAAATACATAGATTCATGCATAATTTATGCAATTATTATTTATTTTCAACCTGCATAAAATTCAGCATTGTTAACTTTTAACAGACCCCGTCAGGTGGACCTAAAGGCTGTTGCTTGGAATTGTGAATTTGCTAAAACCACGAGTACCTTTTTTACATGTAAAAATTTCTCTGTCTAATACTTTTCTTTCTTTTTCTTGGATATATATATCTTTGGCTAATATCTAAATCTAGAAATTAAACAGTAGGACTCCGAGTGGAGTAATTAGTTTAGGTTATGCATGTAGAACTATTGAAACCATTATGCTTTTGACTTTTTCTAAGATAGCAATGACACATTCCCCATGTCAAGTAATTAGAGAACTGCAAATATAAGAAAGTTTATGTTATTATGTCTTTGTTAGAGATAGGATAAAACAGTGAAAAGATATGTCTTCAAGCTCTCTTTCTTTTCCCCCTTTCTTTTCTTGACTGGTATAATCAAGTTCAAATAGTAAAAGTAGAATATACATGTTCATTCAAAAATGATTAAGAGGTTAACCTTCTTGGGATGACCTAGAATGAAAATAAGGTACTATACTAAATTTGATAGGGGAGACACTATCTTTGCAATTTGCAACAGGAAACATTTTATAAACAGAACCAGGGGTAGCTGAAGACAAAGTGTCAAAAAAAGAAGAAGAAGAGAAAACTACCATGACAGGTTAGAAAAACAATAGTCAGAGAACAAAAGGAAAAGAGAAGGCTTGTCGTCCCTGATAAGTGAGAAGAAAGATGTTAAATTACACATGATGATCATCATTTAATAATATGAATCTACTTGAGATTCTTTATCAAAAGATGATTATGCTTAAGATTCTTTATCAAAAAATGATTATACTTAAAGATTCCAGAGCAGTGGCTCTCTCTGTAGCATTGTCTTCTTTCTTAGCCACCAACTAATAATTAGATAACTAATAACAGTGATGACATTAGTTAGTTTCGTGGCCCAAGGTTTACATTGTGTGTCTGTCAATTACTATGATTAGCCTATAAGCATTGAACCATGATAAACATTTGGTATCAAATACTCCACCTAGATGTTTTTGCTGAATCAGAATATTTGTTTGTATGTCTGTGGCAGATCTTCAGGGTCAAGGAGACAGCTATACTCACGTCGAACAGGTTCAGTTGTCATAACACAGAGCATGAGTAGAGTTGAGGTTGATATCTCGCTCAGCCCTAGGGTAAATTCAGTAAAGCCATCAAAACGGTCGCTATAACTGATCAGGCAACTGCTCTTGTGCAAGCTGGTGTACCTGTTATTAGATTGGTAGCTGGTGAACCTGATTTTGACACTCCAGCCCCAATAGCAGAAGTAATGTTTCGTAATCATGGAACCTGATCTACACCTACTCTAAGGAAATCAATGTTATACTCTTTTCTCTATTTACTAAATTAGTCTCACTTATTCAGGCTGGGATGAATGCGATTCGTGAAGGTCATACCAGGTATACACCAAATGCAGGTACAATGGAACTTCGGTTGGCTATTTGTCACAAATTAAAAGGTACTAACTTCTCTAGTTGAAGTTTATTACAATTTTTTTGTTTCTATTTGCTTTTCTGATCTAATTTCTTGTTGTAGAGGAGAACAGGCTATCATACATGCCTGATCAGATTTTGGTAAGCAATGGGGCAAAACAAAGTATTGTGCAGGCAGTGCTTGCAGTTTGTTCTCCTGGGGATGAGGTAACTCTACACATCCAAGGACTATAACTTTCCACATAATTCTCATTCCATGTTGAATTGTTATTACGGGTCTTCCACAATTTCCCTTTGGTGGTGAATGGCTTAAAAAGTTGATAACTGTTTGATTATTTAGGGAACTTCTAGTTTTCTTTTGGCTGCTGTGCTCATTGTTTGGATACAAACTTTTAACTCAGAGTTGTGTTGTTTTCTCCATAAAAGAAACCACCAGCATATTTCACCTCTTCTCTATTGTTTAATCTCTTGGTAGAAAAATACTATAACTGGTTTAGTTAGTTTATTCAGCTAGATGTTTAGTTAGTTTATTCAGCTGGCACTTTCTAGCTCCTGTAAACAGTGTGGATAACTTTTTTGGATTTTTTTAGTTCCCTGTCTCAAGTCTAATAGAAACGCAGGAACTTCTTTTCACTGTTTTTACTGGTTTTTGCCTAGTCTGCTCCATGTAATTTTGTTTGGACCAGCTTATTTTGTTCCTCTGTAACTTTGCATCTTGTTGGTGCTTTTCTAATATGATTTAAAAAAATATATATAAAGCTGGTGTAATTGTGATGGGAAATATACCATTAGTGCCATTACTTAAATCAGTTTACATTCCCCCCCACCCCACCCACCCAACCCAAAGGTTGGATACTACTTTTTTGAAACTGGTAACAGTAAGGTTGGATACTCCTTAGTTTTCCACCCTCAAATATGGATGTTAAACAGTGGGATTTTACGATAGAAATCACTCAATGAGTATTGCCAAAGTGACAATTAATGACATGAAGATTGTTTGTTAGTTCTGAGATGTAAGAAGTACTTTCTGAAGTTTGTTGTCTTATTAACCCACGTACACAGCACAGGTTCTTATTCCAGCTCCCTATTGGGTGAGTTACCCTGAAATGGCAAGGATGGCAGATGCGATGCCTGTGATTCTTCCGACCAGCATGTCTAAAGATTTTCTCTTAGACCCAAAGCATCTTGAATCTAAACTGACTGAAAAGTCGAGGCTTCTTATTCTTTGTTATCCATCCAACCCAACAGGGGTCGTTTACCCTCAGAAATTGCTTGAGGAGATTGCTGAGATTGTGGCTAGGCATCCTAGGCTTCTTGTAAGTTCATCATATCTCACTCTTCTTGAATACGAATGTGATCCCAATCTGTTCTCTGAATATTAACTGCCCCCTTGCTGGCCAAAAAAATGTTTTCCTATCTGCAGGTGATATCAGATGAAACTTATGAACACATTATTTATGCACCAGCAACTCATACCAGCTTTGCATTGTTGCCTGGTATGTGGGATAGGACTCTCACTGTAAATGGTTTCTCAAAGGTAATGCAGCTCTTATGATATAAAAATTATAATTCCTTATTTTTTCCTTGCGTTTCTTGAATTCCTTGGCAATGACTATTTCTTTTACAAACACGGGAAAAGATATCTGGAGGTGTGCCTTATAATATATATGCATTCTTGTAGGCTTTTGCAATGACTGGCTGGAGACTTGGCTATATTGCTGGTCCTAAACATTTTGTTTCTGCATGTAATAAGATCCAGAGCCAGGTAATATCTTTTATTCTTAACAACTATATTGACTTAAATGAATGTGGTCTTTATTCAGAACTCTTATTAACAAGTTAACAGTTCTGGAAACTGAGTTTCATCATTGGATTTAGTGTAAGATGATTGACAAACCAGTTTTCTTCCAACCATAATTATTGGAGTGTGGCTAATGTATGCATTAAAGTACTTCCTTGAATGTGGTCTTTTATATGTCCAGAATTAACCTATTCAATATAGACCCATGGAAAATAGTAAAAGACGTGTTCACTGTCTAAATAACAATTTTCATATTACCCAGTGTCTCTTTCCTCCTATGTGAGAGTTCACTTCTAAATCTATTTCTCTGCTGTAGCAGTTCACATCAGGTGCAAGTAGCATCTCCCAAAAAGCAGCTGTGGCTGCTTTGGGACTGGGTTATGCTTGTGGAGAAGCAGTTGCAACTATGGTAAAAGCATTTTGTGAGCGGCGAGATTTCCTTGTCAGGAGCTTTGGGGAGATAGATGGTGTCAAAATTTCAGAGCCTCGGGTAACAGCCCATTTGTATGAATTATGAGTGTACTTAATAGTAAAGTTTCTTAATGGAGGACTTAAAAAGTAGAGAAACAGGATCATGTGCATCTAGTAGTAGTAAAACTCTGCTGACTTCTTTCCTTTTTGCATTGTTACCCCTGATATATTGAGCCCAAACTTTCCGTTTTTCTTTTTTTTTTTCAGGGAGCATTTTATCTATTTATTGATTTAAGCTCTTATTACGGAGTAGAGGTTGATGGATTTGGCACCGTCAACAACTCCGAATCTCTTTGCCGATATTTGCTGGATAAAGCTCAAGTAAGATTCATGTTTTTTTTTGAACTTTAAAAAGCTTATTACAAAACAACTAATGTGCCAGATGTTTAGTTCTAAGTTGCTCGGACTCCACTTTTTGTGCCGCACCCCTATCAAACACGACATGGGTGTGGGTGTGGGGATCCGTACCTGATCTGATCAACCGATTTAGGATACTTTGACCAAAATTGACGGAAAAATTCGGGACAAATAAAACCAAAAGCTAAAGTGAAACTGAAGAAAATGGAATACTGTGTATATAGAAATTTCTATGTCAATCCTTTTCCTTCTATTTCCGTCTGTGATTCTTCTCTCGATCAATATTTTCTCCTCAAAGTACGCGGTAAGTTCGTATAATATCTCATAATTTAGACATATTTTTATATCTCTAGTGTTAGATATGTGAATTATTTTTAGCCGAATTCCCGCACCCGTATCCATATATGGATCCGTATTCCCGAATCTTAGAATTTAGATCATGAAGGACCCGACCTCTAAATCCGCACCCGTATTGGACGCCCGCACCCGAGTCCGAGCAACTTAGGTTTAGTTACCTATTGGCCCGAAGTTGCTTGCACTAAAACAATTTCTAGGATATACTCTCTTGACCTTTTTTCAGAAAAGATACTGCATCTTTCAAACATCTCTTAATACTGACCATGTGAGTGTGTTATCTACTTGAGCATCTGACCTGGGGATTCTGCAGAAAAGGTTTCCACTTTAACTATGCCATGCTCGATTAGATACAAAATTGAATACATGTAAATTGAAACCCTAAAACTAAGAACAAGAATAAAGTTAAAAGGATAGAAGATAGACACAAGCAAGGAAATAATAGACAATAATGGCTGTAGGTGAGTTTCATGGTCCGCATGTGGCCAAAGTACGGTCTGTATGTGGTTCCGTAAATGCTAAACAGTAGCCAATCTTTCCTATCTTTTCAAGTACGGTGTAGGTCACGGGCCGTAAGGGGATTCTACGCTCCTTAAGTGAACTCCTCCCCGTCCATAGCTGGCAACTCTTGCTCTGTATTCAACTTACGGTCAACATATGGTTCACAGATTTCACTTACGGACCGTATGTGGCTCCATATGTGGAGTCTGCACTCCCTTTTTCTCCCTGCTCCATGTATTCCTTTCAGAGAAGCCTTGTACTTCCATTTTAGCATGTTGGCCTTCAAGCCTTCAATCCAAGTACTTCTTATGCCTCTGAAGTAGTGACTTGATGGAAAGTCGTTGAACTCCTTGGCTTGCTTCGTGTGCAAGGTCTTGATGAAGCTCAGTTTGCATCACGATTGTTAGGCAAATATAATCTGGTCAAAATCCAGAAATACAATATTTAGGATGCTCCTTGCTAGGGGTGGAACTATGGGGAAAATTACATTGTATATATAATGTCAATTTGTTTAGTATTTGTAATTGTTAAGTTTTGGATCCCCTTAACACAATAGGAACTTTAGCTCAGCGGCAAAAATCTTAATGTTTAGCCCATAGTTGCAGGTTCAATATTCGCTAGAGACTTTCTTTTTACTTTTTTGATCCCTTGTCAAAAGTTCTGGCTGCGCCCCCGCTCCTTGCCACTCATTTATTTTCTCTTATGCCCTAATGCATGTGCCTTCTCTCTTGCCTTAAACAGGTTGCGCTGGTCCCCGGGGATGCATTTGGGGATGACACATGTATCCGTATCTCCTATGCAGCATCGTTATCGACCTTGCAGGCAGCCGCGGAAAGAATCAAGAAAGCATTGGTTACTCTCAGACCTCCTCTCCCAGTTTAAAACATGCATCAGTAATGTTCTGCTGAGTTTTGGTGCTGCTACAGCCTTTCAGCCAAAGATTGTACTTAGTTTGTAGTCTGATCTCCATGTAAAATGGGTAAGCGTCCAGAATTTTTCCTATTTTTAGGGCTCGAACTTGAGACCTTTGATTAAGAGTCGAGTCGAGGAATCTTATTCTATTCCACTACAATCATGGTGCTGTGACAAGGATGTTCAATTGATAATACCCCCCATTTGATAATTTGAATTTATTGTATTTTATATTTTGATGAATTTAATTTATTATATATCACATATCCATAAAGAAAGTAGATTATGATAATTTCGATTATATGTATTTTTTGGAATAAAAGATGTAATGGTTTTTAGAAAGGTTCTCTGTAAATTTATATTGAGATACTTAATATGGAATATGCAAGTGAAAAAATTTTAAATGACAATAAAGGTCTAATATCAGGTGCAATACTAGAAGAGGTAATGTTTCCTCTCAAGTTGGATATCATCAAGTAGAAGCTAAGGACAACTTTGTACAAACACCAAACCTTAGTTAATCATCTTTTTTTTCCCCCTTCCCATGCATTTTTTTTTTTCATTTTCCTTCAGCATATACAGCAAATGGATCATCATTTCCATCACTTAATCAAATGACAACCTATCTTACAACTTGTTGAACCCAGAAAAGAAAAACAATGGCAATTTCCCAACATTTCAAGCAACAAAAGGTGATCAGAGATTGTGTTTTTCGACTTGGAAACCATCGAAATCTGGACAGAAATTTTAGGTGTTGGGAGTTTGGTTCAATGGTAGTTTGCTCAAGAAAGCTTGTTGAACTTGAGAGCTACTGCACCTTTATTAGGCCAGGCGACTTGTCAGTTAATATACGGTCCAACATAAAATATTACGTCACGTAGTCATATTTTTGGTATGTATAATAGTACATAAAAGGTGTTTATATACAAATATAAGCTAAACCGAGTAACAAACTCAAAAGTTAGGCGAAAGTGTGTACATATTTAGTGTGTAAATATTTCTCCCCATGGACATAGAGCATAATTTTCCCTTTTTAGTATTCACACCCAACATTCTCTCAGGTACTTTCAGTTACAGCATTTGATTCTGTGCTGTTTTTGGTACATCATTTTAGAACTACACTTTGTTCCCAGACAAGTTGGGATGTCATATTAGTACACAAATTAATAATAATGATTCAATTATATTCGATTTCAAAGGCGAATAACGCCACTTACTAACAAGAGAATCATCAACCCTCCAACGCTACAGCAGAATCGACCTTTACTCGATTTAATCTAACAGTTCCAAGAATATATTCAGGGAGTTCAGCCTCTTCTTTTGCCTGCAAATGTGTATCCAACCATGGTCATGGGCAAGTGACATGAATTGTTAGACAATAACAAATGCAACTGAACTATTTACACGCATTACTGACTCGGCATGATACGCGATTTACACTGCCTTTAGGAGCAAGAAATACCTTTAAATCCCTTGAGGCATGTCAATACACCCACCCACACAAATATAATTGTTAATATCTTTATTTTTTTTCTCCTCCTCTCTAGGGATTCTTTCTGTCAATGCACGCACAATAGATCACCAAAGTTAACTTTTATTGCTGGAAAACCCTCAAAGCTCACAAGTTCTTCATTCAAACAAGAAGTCAAATTTCATGTTCTGCAGGTGAGTTTTATAGATTAAGGTTGAGCTTGTGGTTATATTATATATTTCATGGACAAAAGTATAACTTTTATTAGGGGGGTAGATATATAGGTATGTTGCTGACAAAACTAGAAAGCTTCAAACTATAAGAAATTAAATGTAGACGGGATAAAAATTTACTCTTTCTCAAATACAGATTTGGCACGATTATGTAGAGAAACCTCGCGTTAGTCATTTTTCTTTTCTCTAAATCTGAAGTCACTGATATGTGATGTAATATCAACCAGTCTGATACTGCTGAGAAAACCATAATAAAATAGTTTATTTAGATTCCAAGAGCACGTCCCAGAAGAGGTGAGAAAGGGGTTTTTATGATAGAGAAACTGAGCGAAGATGGATGTGCTTCAATGGTGGGTTTAGTTTCAATGGTGGAAAGAAATGGGTGAAGCGACGATCAGGGGGCATGGGTTTTAATACCATGCTTTATTTTTTTCCTTTGAATTTTTGCTCACTAACTTTCTTTTTACAATTATCTGGGATGCCACATGTCGTTGTCTTATTGGCTCTTTTGCCATGTCACCGCATGTGATTTACACCCACCTCATGTTTTTTACTAAGCATCTTGTGTCTTATAGGTACATTTTTCTCACACTTTTGAGTGGCCAATAGGTTATAGCAATAGTTGAGGTGTTCAAATGAAAATTTTGTACTAGTTAAAGGGTCGTGATGTATTTAGCCTATCTTAAACTTCAATGATGGAAGGGAGAAGCAACAAAATCACAATGTTATGTGCATGGTTAGGAGAGAGAAAGAGAGAACATTAATCAAGCTACACGGCACTAAATAGATCTGCGTCCATTCTTCTTTCTTTGTGAAAGTAACTTCTCATAAGCGCCGGAACAATATTGGAAATGGTCTAGCATTTCATAAAATTGTTATTCTAGCATTTCCTCATCAATAAGGAATGATCAGATGGGGACACTGACCACAAGAAGAAGAACAACATACCTCGATTAGAATAGCAAGATCAACGACAAGGCTTGTGACATAACCCAGTACAAGACCAATAACACCTCTTGCCACAGATGATGAACCGATGTCCACATCAATCTGCATGCATGAAGTTCCATTTGAGGACCAGGTCAGTGAAGAAGGCATATGTATTCAACGAAAGCCACTTGAGCTAAGTAGTTCAGACAAATCCATATAAGTGTAAAAGCCTGAGCACGAGAGAAATATTTTCTTGCTTTTCCAGAGAGAACTATAGCAACTTAATCCTGCCCTTCTAACACTAAAGACGGTAAAAGTAGCATGGTGATAACATGTCTAACGTAAACTATGAAGACAAAACTTGGAACCCAACCTCCAGAAAGTTATCTTGTCTAAGGTACTTGCACGTTACTGCCTTTCCCAAAAGGCAAGCTTTAGTTCCAACGGCACGCTTAACCATCCAGTATCCCTGTTATCAGAAGCAATTAGCAAAGTGTGTATAAAGAAATAAGTCTGCTCCTGACAAAGTAACTGATACCTCAATAATGCTTGGAATCAATTTGAATCTTGAATCACGGAAAGAATCAGTTCCATCAATAAATTTACCCAACAATGAATCCTTATTTACAGGTCTATCAGCAGCATAATAAAGAACCAGGCTGTAATTTGGTTTAGCTGGAACCTGAAAACCAAGCCAGAACAGAATCAATGACATTTCTTACAATGAACTTTTATTCACAAGGTTGCATTGGTAGGTCAAGGACCCAGATTTGCTATATAATTTCCTTTTAAAACTGTATTTGTCGTTTTCAACTACATAATCTCAAAGACAATGATCAACCTGAATGTTTTAGGACGAATTATCTAGCTCTAATACAGAGTTCAAACTATTAATCTTCAGCCTCAAATTATACTCTTCATACTTTTGGATCCACTATTAACAATATGCTGATAAAGTGTGGAAAAAGTGAGTCTTTGTGTGTGTGTGTGTTTATGTCAAGTCTTTTGTGAAAGAGCCAAAATGAAACAAGTCGAATCAAAACTTAATGAAACTGAGTCTTACGAATAAATTTAGTAAGTGTTCGGTATGACATTATCTATCAAAAATTCACAAGGGAAAGCCAAAAAGACGTACCTCGAGGTTAATTATGAGGATGAATGGAATTTTTTTCCCTGCTTCAGACTGCAGTTAGGAAACACTGTTAGCAACAAATATGCTCAGCAGCTAAATAGAATCAGGAAATAAGATTGGATAGAGAAAAGGCTTCATTGCAGAAACTGGCAATCAATTCCTAAACATTGCTCAGTTAAGAACATTGTTTTTCTGGTTGAATTCAAGGAAGCTCTTTAAATCCTACCTTGATTACCTTATTAATGAGGAACAAATTACACTAGCAAAAAAACAGTGTTTCCGATTCTACGATGCTCAGGGAACAAACTAATATATATTCTGCTTTTGCTTGACAAGTGGAAGGAGAATTTCTCTTGCCTGTGAAATTTATATAGTTCTATTCGCAGTGATACTCGGTGATTTTACGCGCTAACTTGTCCCCATTTTTGTCGACTTTCACACTGCTTTGTCCTCTAAGACCTTGCAACTATTTTCAATGTTTGATATAGGGGTTGGCACTGCCTTGGTGAATGGAAACGTCTAAATTTACCACTTAAAAATCTTGAAAAGACATAGAAGTTGATTGTACAAAAAATATCCTGAGACACAATTATGGACAACTCCTCCCATACCATAAAGGTTACCAGAAGTTTGACATTGATCATGATATTAGGCAGAAGTTTGGAAGGAGAGAAACAGGTGACAGGGTAGAAAACACCTCTGGTAACTCAGAGGTAAAATATCGAGAGCAAAGAAGCCACCATAACTAGTCAAAAGCTAAGATCCTTTCCCCCTTTCATTGTGGCACTTTTTGTGGTGAAAGGGACTATTCTCGTAACAACAAACTTAGGATGCATACAGCAATGCTTATAATCATGAGTTTATGACCAAATATAAGAAAGCTAGAAAAGTGTAAGTTCTGGCATTATCATTTTCATGTATTTTATATTTCTTTTCCTTTAAATTGACATGTAAAACTTTACAAAGTTTTCCATCATACAAAAAGGTTTGCAGTGACTTTAAAGAGACAAAAGGTGACGCAAGCAAGTCTACAGGCAGTGTTTGCTATAAATCTAATTTCAATAATCACGTAAATGGTTTGCCTCAAAAGGTCAGGTATCTGACCCTAACCTATATCTCAGTGTTAGCTCCATATGAGGAGCTATCTGATTGCATCTTCAGTTTAGTGTAGGAGATAATTAGAAACAACATATCCACTATCCTCTCAGCAAGATTCAGAAAAATTTAGATAGACAAAAAATTCAGTCTAAGGTGCATTTGGGCCTGACTAAATTGATTCGCGCCAAGAGATCCCACATTGGGGGCAAAACGCTCCATACATAAACATGAATCTGTATCCAACAGGGTTCGAACTCGAGACCTCCTGGTTAAGGACGAAGGAGTACTTACAACATCATAATGGCAGATGCTGTGAAATTTTAGTGTTTAATGACTTATTATTAATTAAATATGCACAATATTTTCCAAAGAGATAACTACAATTTTGTTAATCCAAATTTGTATGTTTCATTAATATTATCAATTTGTAATATTTGCAATTATTGAATAATATTTATCTTAAACCTATTAAGGGCAAAAGAGAAAAAAGTTGAACGGAAGAAACAGAAGAAAAAAAGAGTTAAAAACAAAATATCTTGAACCGAGGGTGCCAAATGCCTAACTTTTACCATGGGTGCCTTCTGCACTATATAGCAAAACATGAATTTTTAATACAGGAACTTTACTTCTATGTATAAAAGGATGGTTTCACATGCTTTATAGTATGGATCCGCCACTGACCGTGCATTAACATTTAAGTATATTATCTTTTGTTCACTTTATTAGTTTGACTAACAAAGCGACTTTTTATCTTTTTCTAGAGGATAAACAAAGTGCATTCAGGTAATAAGTGATTCTTCATTACCTGGACAAGACACTTAGGATGAAGAGCAACATTTGTGATGCATTCATCCACCTTGAACCAGTCAACAGCAATAAGCTTGAGCAGGGGTTCTCCACCAGTAACCTAGAAAAATGGCAAATACTATGATTCTAATTTCTATCAAGCTTAATTTATTATAGTATAGGCGACTCTTGTGATTAATTAGCTAATGAAAGAGAAGCAGAAATTAGAAAGCTGGAAAAAAAATTCCGGAAACATGTATGCATCCATACACCTACAAGTGAAAATTCATTCAAATATTAAACAATTTTTCAAGTATAAAAAGCTACCTTCGTATTGTCTTTCAAGTACGTCTTCCCTCTGATCATGAAACCAGAACCACTTGGCGAAGACCAGCAATCAGAGTCCCCCTCGCCCTTCCCTTGCCGCATGGTACCATGAAACTGACTTGGATCAAGAGTTAATGGAGGTACATTGGGATTTAGTTCCTTACTAGTGTCTGGTGCTGCATGCAAGACAATTTTTTTTCACTAGAGTTGTTTAAGAGACTTTAAAATGGAAAAGGATAAAAGGCAGTATTATCTAAAAACTGTAAACAATTTCTCTACACCTGAATGTTCATAAAAGTGATCCCATACCACCCACTCCCTACTCCAGAAAAATGGTACATAGTGACTAGAGGGATTTATGCAAGGTGTTTATTTTCTTTGCAGACTTCTACACTAAACATTCAGACATTCTAGGCTAATAAAACAATACTTCAGTGTTCTTTGGATAGGTAAAGGTAGTTTTATTGATATCCAGCAATAAGTGCATGTTGTTATAACAAGAGATTAGCTACATCCGATATTATGCAATACAACAATAACAACTATGCCTCAATCACATATTCTGTACTGAGCTCAAAAAATCAATTTTTTTTTTTTTGAGAAAGAGCTCAAAAAATCAATTGGCATCTATATGATTTTCATCAGTTACTACAGCCATGTTGCACCAAAAAGATAGTAGAGAGATATATCTAAACTTTACAGTAATTATGGATCCAGACATAGTGGTAAGTGGATTGTCTTTTAAGTAAGCTCCATATTTGTTTTTGCGTGAAACAACAGTTTGTTTTACCTTTTTAAAAGAGTTTAAGTTCTATCTGTTTTATGCATCGACAGGGTAAATTGCAGATACAGTTCAGGATGGTTAACGGCTAGTTTATATGGGACACGCCACTAGCAGATACATTTCAGGATAATTAAGGAAATTAATTAAATAAAATAATAAGAGTAATGAATTTCTAATGATTAAATAATTTAAGGAAGTGTAATAATTTTTTTGCACAAAATGGATGGCCCAGTTAAGGAAGTACAATCTACTTGTTAGATAGTAACTATGTCATATATGATTTAATTGAGTAAACTAAAAGAAGCATTTTGCATCTGATTTGCTTAGCACAATAAAGGAAACCAAATCTAAGACGACAACGATAAATGATAGTATTGGCTGTAATGCATAAAATACAAATTGATGATGTGTTTGATCGTCTGTTATAAACGTTACAGTTATCATGGCTCCATGTTTGTTTTCAAAGATTCTTCCATCTCTTTCCTTCCAGATGGACCACCATATTGTCTCAGGGATTGTGTAACAAACCAAGGTTGAAGCCTTTACTAAACCTCTCCTGTACTGGAAGAGGAGGAGTGGCTTGGCTGTTCTAGGCATTGCTCAACTAAGTACCAGAAGACTGAACATTACACTCCAAAGTTGGGCAGTGAAACTGCAGCAGAAGAGATGGTTGACATCTTTACTTTCTTTTTCACAGAGAGCATATCTGCTTTTCTGTAGATTGTTGTGAGTAAACAATTCTTATGTTTAATTTTAATTGGTCTTGAAAATGAGGACTAATGTTCTTCATAAATACCATCTCAAGTAAATCATTCATGATCTGCTCAGTATTTAAAGTAACTGATGATGAAGATAAAGGATTACAACTTGAACTGCTACAAAGATGCTTCCAAATATACCAAAGCAAGAAAGGTGGGAGCGGAGAAGAAACAAGAAGAAGAAGAAGAAAGAAAAAAGAAACTAATAGGATGAGAACAATAGTATTTAATTACCCGATGTCTTCTTTAAGGCCAAGCTTGCTATGGCCCATGAAACATTCTTTAGCTTGACTTTTTTGTCCTGTCAGAAGTAAATAACAGGTTTAAAGGCAAGGTAACTGAACCAGGCAGTCTCTGGAATTATTGCATTGCTTTTGATGGAGGAGCACGAGAAATGACAAACCTGCTTACTAGATACTTCATCATCACTATCTTCATCTGATGATGACGAACCAGCACCTATTGCATCATAGAATTCATCTGACCCCATTGCATCCTCAAGCTCATTGCTTGAAATAGAAACACCAGATGTTTTTGAATGAACAAATACAGTGGATGAGTCAAATGTAAGTGCTGGATTTGCTCCAATATATTCCTTCAGACCTACACAAATAATAAAACATAAAGACGGGCAAAAATCACCAGTGCAATAAACACATATATCAGAACTTCATCAACTGTCAGCAGGCTAACTCCAATAGACGAGAGAAGTAAATCCGTAAACCAAGAAAAAAAAAAGAAAAAATTCAAAACACGTCACACAATTATCAGGAAGGTAATCATGTAGTCCTGTGATATAAAGAAGGTTGCATGGTCTAGCATTCTGACTTTGGAATTATTGGATGGTGACCTTAATGTGAGGAATATCTTTCTGGAAATACACGAAGATGATGAACACAGGTTAAGGAGTAAATTTGAAGGAGCCAAATACAAAATAACTGTTAGTTGCATGGAGGAATGAGAGGGTAAATAAGGTGTTAAAGGGAACAAGAGTTTTGGTTCACTACTACTGTCAAATTACAAAGAAAATGTAAGTGATTTAAGCAGGCCAGGCTTCCTGACGAATGATACAAAAAAAAAAGGAAGAACATAAACAACTCTCAGGTATAGGAAAGGAGAAACTACACATTGATTAAAAAGAAGCTTCCTAACCGAAAAGTGATAGATAGAAAGAATTAATTAATTTTCCACTGCTTAAGAAAGGAAAACTGGGGAATAAGACAGAGTAAAGAGAAAGGAAAATAAAGAGGCAGAGTTCAACAGATCATATAAGCTTCAGTTACACAATGTAAGAGCAAAACCATAAACATTTCCCTCAACTTTCATTCAACAAGCAAAGTAGAAATATGGAACAGAAGAAAACAACGCATCATCAATGCCAAGAAGAATATGCTCTATGAATCGCCTAATACACCAGATAAAGGTTAGGGTCTTTTGTTCATTTTCTGGGGATGGGTAGAGGGGAAGATAGTTCCGAAAACTAACAAAGATACAATGGATTGTGAAAAGGCATGAGCTTCCTGAAAACATAGGTAATCAAATCAACCAACCTGCCAGTTGACTCAACATTCCAAAAGGAAGTGTTCTCTCAAATTTAGAGGACTCATTATTCTTCCACTTAAACCAGCCTCTAGAACGTATCTCCAGAATCAGTGTCACAAGGCATCTGGCAGAATTTAATGAGGAGGAAGTGCTCATATTGCTGATCTCCCAAGAACATGCTACAATTCAACATTGTTTAGTCAGGAACAATCAGCAAGATTAAGAATGCATAGTATCTTATCTTAAATTTAATCCAGAAATGACAACACCAAACTCATAAAATTTTCATGATGTCAGCAATGTCTTGAGAACTGTACTGTTAACATCACTTTGACAGCATATTGCATAAGAAAGTGAAGTTTGACAGACACCAATAGATAATCGCATTTTCACGCAGATCCACCATTAAGGAAGACTTTCAGTTTTATTGTAAGTGGCAATAGAACCACGCTACACCACAAATAATTTTGATAGGTAATAGAGCATAAAATTTCTATGGGAAAAAGATAACCAAAGAGGAAGGAATCCAAAGCTATCTGGACAAATTACAAACAGAAGATGGTAGCTGCATGAAGATCTGTACAAACAAACATTAGGACACACTAGAAACCATGTTGCAGTAACCGCTAAGATGCCTGATCCTAGTAAAGTCAGTCGTTTCTGTTCTCCCCCTCCCTGCACAAGTATTGCTGTATTCCACGTGTTTACAAGTATGATCTCTTAGGTTATCAGGATTCTCCTTAACCTTTTAAACGTAATCCAACACACACTTAACCTTTTAAACGTAATCCAACACACACCTTTTGATGCTTAATTATCCCATATCCAAATGTACTAAAGACATCATTAATTAGTCAAAGGAGATGATTTTCCAGACCACAAAAAGCCGCATATTGGGATTGACTGGATGTTAAAGACCAACATCCATATTTGAAAGCCTTGTGCATCTGGACCAGTTATCTTCCACAATAGACTTCAGGCTGAGCCATGTCAAATACCAAGTTTAAGGTCTTCATCAAAAAGCCTACATTGTTCACTCTTAAACTTAATTTCCAGCGGCAAGTGGCTTGGGGCATATACAGTTAGAATTTTTCAGTTGATCAACCTGATGGCTCAAGTTCAGACTCTTGAACCAGTGCTTCAGAATTTCAGGCACCAAACTAATATTTGTAAGGTGACTGAAATCACTAAAATGTTTACCAACTCCATGACACTAACTTGTCTTCAACCCATCCCTCAAGACAGCAACACAAGTAGCAAAATAGCATGGACAAGGTGATAGCTATCCCCCAATCAAGCTTATATCCTAACCATACTAGTAACAAGCGAAGGTTGTTACACAAGCGAGATCTTCAGATCCTATATCTTTTTTGGATAAATCTTCCAGTACTAGATCTTTTACGACATGGAGTTTCTTACCGATTATTTTTATACGTCGATATCCACTTTTTGGAGGCCGCTTCTTGTATTCAGTTGGAAAATGCAAGATTGCTGCACCAAATTTAGAAAAGTATCAGTCAATGGAAGCAAATAATAAAATAAAAAATTTAAAAAATGAAATAAAAATGAAAGCATAATAGAAGCAACAAGCTTTACAGCATATGATATGGCTGGAATTAAGAAAACATAGATTCTATCATACTGCTACTAAGAGTTAAAATAACCTATTTCTTAAGATAATATTTCATAAAGAAAACAAAGAAAAAGAACCACAAATACAAATATACACTAAACATAATACATCTGATCACTCAGAAAGTTTACAGCTAAAAATTCACACTGAAAAAAATATCCCTAACTTTTTCTCCAGTTGCTAAATTTTTAATTTTCAGTCAATCAAGCCAACAGAAAAATAATCCAGTTTCAAATGACTGTTCCCTACCTAGATTTTATGTTCCCTTTAGTCTAACCAAACAATTAACGCGAAAACTTAGAGTCACAAGCTGACGGGTTCTCCCAAATTATGAAGATTGCGTATTTAAGACAACCAAAAGTTTTGAGCTCAAAGATGTGAGCTATTTGTTTTTTTTCTTCTGTAATAAAAGTTCAGCAAAGGTAAGCTCATACTTCTGAGTTCATCAACAATAAGTTAGTCCATAAACAAGAACAAATGTCACAGTTAAAAATAAGAAGCAGTTCTACTAGATGGTGATTAAAATTGCAGTACGACATAATAAAGAAGAGTTAATAGAGAGAAAGCCCAGGATCCTCACTATATGTTCCATCTTGACCATGAAACCACCTCCGTGAAAAGACAAAATCTCTCTTAGACTGCCACCTACAAAAGAGAACCTCTGATGAATTAAAAGGAGGCTCACGGAGACCAAATTCAATAGATCTCCAAACATAAAGAGAAGGATCACCCACATCAAAGGGTCGAAAAAAATGATAAACATTATACTATAGATTTATCAAGAACGCAAGTTATACATGCAACAGGATAAGATGATAAGGTCAAATGTTGCATGTACATACAAACACCTAAAACAATACATTCACCATACTATCAAGGCAGATTCATAACCAACAGTGTTTCTTTCATTCACTTCACTCATTTGTGTTCTCCTCAATCTCAGCTCATACTAGGACCACCTGGTTTCTGAATTCAACTGCACACAGATGCTAGCATTTCTTCTATTCTGTTTCTACATTGCTTACGTATCCAAATGCTATCATCTGCTTCTCAGCCTCCCTTCCGATTCTTCTTTCTCATACATAAAAGTGCAGTAATGCTTCAAAAAGCATCTTACTGATCACCACAGTTCTCTTTGGCTACCATATTTCCTTCCTATTTCCTGGTGAATGCTTTGAATCTTATACCTCACCAGCTGTTAAAAGAGAAGGGAGATATAGAAAAAGAAACTACCATCCCTAAGTTAATATCTTGCTCACCACCCAAAATCTCTAAGCTCCTCAATCTTGAATAAAGCCCCAACATTACTTGATGTATCCTTATCTCCCCCCCTTATTGTAATTTTATAGTATCTTTTTATTATCTTATCCAATTTTTCTGGGTTGAGGGTAAAATGGAGAAAAAGCAGTTTATTTCCCATAAAAGAAGTAGCTCACATTCAAATCCTTGGCTAACATTCTGGGATGTAGGATGGACAAATTGCCTACTGTCTATCTTGGTGTGCCTTTAGGCATTAGACACAAGGCTGTGAATATTTGGGATGGTATTGTGGAGAAAACTGAGATGAAATTAGCACGGTGGAAGACACAATACCTAATTTAGGGGGTAGAGTCTCTTTAATTAATTCTGTTTTGGATTCCCTTCCAACTTATGTGATATATCTATTCCCCATCCCTACCAGTGTGGTGAAGAAGCTAGACAGATTGAGAAGGGACGTTCTATGAAAAGGTAACAAAGAAGCCACGGGCTATAATCTAGTGAATGGCAGATAGCACAGCTGAGTAAGAGTCAGGGTGGACTTGGCATGAGAAACCTGAAGATACAAAATAATTGTCTCCTGTTGAAGTGGTTGTGGAGGTTCAGTGGGGAGGAACGAGCTTTATGGAGGGATGTTATCCAACACACATCTGGCCAAACCAGCCCTTGGTATACAAATGAGGTTACTACCTCTTATGGAGTGGGGGTATGGAGGACAATCAAATCTTTATGGACAAAATTGCAGGGGGATATCAACATTAAGGTGGGAAGTGGCACCAGAACTATGTTCTGGAAGGATATCTGGTTCATGTCCCCCCAAAGGATTCTTCTGTGATTTATTTGTTTAATGTAACAACCCTGATATTACTATTAGTGTTTGCTGGACTCCCCAAGATTGGAACTTAACTTTAGGAGGAATTTGAATGACTGGGAACTGGGAAGGGTGGCAACACTTCTGAAGGAGGTAGCGGGCTTCACAGGCACCTCTACTTAACCAGATACCATGCGATGGAGCTTTCTCAGTCAATAAGATTTATAAGAAGGGGAAAAATGAAGAGGATGGAGGATGCTCAAGGATCTGGAAGACCATCTGGAAGAGCTTGGCACCAACAAAGGTGCTATGCTTCACATGGTTGGTGACTAGAAAGGCTTGCCTCACCCATGAAGTTCTTCAGAAGAACGGTATGCCAATTGTGTCCAGGTGTTCTCTATGCAATGAAAATGGGAAGACAAATAGTCACTTGTTTCTTCATTGCAAATTTACTGCTTAAATCTGGGCTCTGTTTTTTAGTCTCACAGAGGTCAAGCGGACAATGCCAGACCACACTGCTAACTTGATGAGTTGCTGGATTAGAAGGGGGCAGTAAGAGCCACAAGAAGTGGTGGAGAATAATACCTTCTTGCATTTGGTGGACTGTATAGAAGGAAAGGAACGGTAGATCCTTTGAAGACAAACTCAATTCCATACATAAAAGTGAAATGGAATTGTACTGTATCTCTGTATTTTTGGTGTAAAGAGAATTGTATAGAGGAAGTAGATGATCTTGTAGAATTTTTAGGAGCCTTGTAAATCTGCTTCTGTTATATTTACTTTTACTGTTGATTTTTGGAGGTTGCCAGCATAACCTTAATGCTGAGGAATAGAATAGTACCAATTTCAAAAACAAAAATGAGTACTATAGTAATTAAGGCAAGTTGATGTAGGAAGCACATTCAATCTTCCATTCCTCTCGTTGACTCTTTTCTCTATTTGTTTTTCCAATTTCTTTGCTTCAGTCTCTTTTGTCTTCTTTTTCTGCCACTTACTGTTACATTCTATAGCTTTAAGCTTTACATTTACAGATTCCTATAGCCAAACCATAATCATACAGCACCATACCTGATTCATTGACTTTTACTACAAGTACTACACCAAAGATGCTATTAGGGAGCTTCTTAGAAACAGCCATATCCAACATGTATAGAGGGGAAATACTAGTCAACCACTTCATCCAACATGATGTTATGAGGATCGAGACATACTCTTACAGTTCTGAAGAACGGTTGATAGCTTGTCTCATATTGGTTAGTGATAGGGTCTTCAATCACAATTCTCAAAATTTATACTCTTGCAGAGCACCATTAGGAAGCAAAATATGAATTGTTGCAACTTACCAAGAAAGTTTTCTGAGATCAAGTGTCCCATAAACAACATCACAGTGACCATCCAAAGATTCTATCAACTCCACGTCCCCTGTCAATGTATCCCACCTGCAAGATGACTATTAGGCAGAATTGAATGATATAATTCCACAACCTTCAAGCACTCAGAGGAACATACTCGTATCTTCGACGTCGATCAAGACTCAAAAGCACGTCAAAAACAGTATCTGCACTAGCTTCGACAACAGCAACAGCCTTGACAAGAACTCCTTTACCAGTCTACAGGAAAGAAGAAAAGAACATGCCGGACAAGTTTTTGATGGTACAAATAAAACCTAGGATAATATGAAAGACCTTAAAAAGGAACACATCAGACGAGTTTTTTATTGTATAAATAAAAATAAAACTCAGACAATGTGGAGTCCTTGAAAATTTCCCTTGGCAATTTTTCACATAAAAAGATAAGAAGAGATAGATGACAAAAGAACAGAACAGAAAGTTTATATCTACCTTCCATTTAATTGATATTACATCATTAGATACCTTATCAAATAGAATATTAAAGCAATAGCTGCTACAAATAAATCTTACTCTCCTTTTATCACAACTACCCATAATGTTGTTATATGTTTGAAGCAATTTGCTCGGGCTACAATAAGTATCACTGAGAATCAGTGAGGAAAGAACTAGAAAACAGAAGTCATAAGAGAATATACTAATGGCCAGTTTCTTCAATCCTGAAGGTCATGCCTAGATTAAGACTATTTTAGTGCAGGTATAAATTTTCATAGTTTAGCACCTAAGGGTGTGGCCCAATGGTCAATGAAATAGGTGGAGAAACATGAGGTCCACGCAAGTTGGCCTTGACACCACAGTTATTAGAAAAATATATGTGTATGTATGTGTGTGTGTGTATGTATATATATACATATCATAGGTTAATAAGCAAAAAATCACATATATCAGTACAGGAACTAAAGATTGACTTTACAAGTTTGGCTAAAGTTCTTAAAGATTTATCATATCTCTTAATATGCACCAACAAACAGCGGTCTAAGCATTCCAATACAGTACAGACGTGCAATCACGACAGTATCTAGTGACATGGCAGATACCTTTTTGTTTGCTACATCTTCAAATATCCGAACACCTACACTACAAAGAAGGTGGGAAACAACATTAGAAAATGAATTACAACATTTGAAGAAGGCAATGTTTTAGAGGTATAGAAGATAAGTTCTAACAAAATATATTCCAACTCTAAAATTCAAGAAAAGATCTACCGAGAAAGATCATTCTGAAATCCTAATGCAATTTTATCTTTCCCTTTTATATTACTAATCAAGAAGAAGAAAGCCTAAAACATATATTGTGCCAGGAAGACAGCTAATATCTTCCTTTGGTATGATCACCTGAAAGTGATCCAATTTCCTCTACAAGCTTTGTTTCTGTTTTTAAAACTTTATTGCGAAGGTGTATTCTAGGTACATTTGTCTTTCCTCTATTTGACTGCTGCATTGTAATCTTTTTTGGGAGTCATTGCAGTACTTAGAGTCTTCAGAACAGAAAACTATTTCAAGCGATTATCTGCTAGGCAAGTTGTTGATACCCTGTTTGATTGCTGGTGGCTTTCTTTTCATTTTATTTTCTTTTTGGTAGAAAGGCTATTCGTTCATCCTTCAGGTTTAAACAACTAGTGGACCAAAAGATTGTACCATCCATCTGCACATCTTCCTGTTACCTCCTTCGTTTGTTTTGTATTTCATTCACTTACAGAGTTACAAGAAGGCATCAACTTGCTGACCTACTTCATTACTTATAAAGCTCAGTTTGTTTTGTTTTCTGTTTCTTATTTTTGATCAGCATTATTTTGTTTTTTCTCTTCTAATCCAATAGCTTTTTCTAAATAATTATATTGTTATCGAAGAAGATGAAAAGACGTACCATCAAGAGTACGGACACATTTCCACTCATGTGCTTCAATTACATCTGCACCATCTGCTTCAAAGTACACATCGGATTCACTGTTGGCACCTAAGTTTGAGGCTTGGCGCAAAAGTTTCTCGGGACCTATGCATTAAAGAACATTTTAGAAAATTTATTGTTATTTTGAATGTTTGGATTCACACATCAAGGACACGTGGTTTGGCATCATCATCAACATTTGCCAAATTGTCAACGAACGAGGTTTTTTTAAAGCAACATAATAAAAGATAAATATTACAAGAGGAAACTTAATTTGGATAGAAAGAAAAGCCATCTACAATTGAAAAGCAGCACATGCACCCATAGAGGTGTGTGCATGCAGTTATACACACAGTATCCAGAGAAATAAAAGTTTTTATCTGTTTTGACATCACTTGTGTCATCCATACTCCTTGGAATCCATCTCTATTACAGGAAGGAAATCAAAAATAAAATACTAGTTAAGAAAATGAAGAAGCTATTCTATGCTAGAAGATGCAAAATCGTAAATTTTTTTTTTATCGGTGAGGCAAAATCATAATTTTCACAGAATACCATCAACAGTTTCCTCCCTCCTCACCTTGTCCTATTCTTATCAGCTGCTTCAAGCCATGTGCATACCGCCGTACTCTAGGTCGATGTCCAGCAAGGTTAATCCTTCAATAGAGAGAATTAATTTAATGAGATACAGAAACTATTTAAAGAGATGGCAAGGAAAAGAACCAAATATATAAGAATCAACATCAGAATGGGCCCAAGTAACAAGACAAAGAGTTGATGAAAACTGTAACACAGATATAAACATTATCCAAATCCAATGTTGCTTGGATCCTCCAAAAATGCCACAGCACACATGTTGGATCCTCCAAAATAGTATATTTTTGAAGGATCTGAGACAGGTGCAGGGCATTTTTGCAAGATACGAGCAATGTAGTCCAAATCATAAATTAGTGAGGTTTCTATTAATAACTCTCCTGATTGCTGCCTCTTTTACCTGAAGGAAGAAAATAGAAGGGGGGAGGGATGTAAGAGGCACTCCAAATAAATATGCAGACCAGCTATTCACTGGGATAAGGCTATTAAATTCAGGAGAAGCATTTTTTTTTTCAATCAGAACAGTCTGGACATACTCGCTCTCTAACTTCAGTTTATCTCTTGCACTTTGACCTCTTGAAAGCTCATAATCTGCCTGCAATGAAATAGTCCAGTATGAGAAACAACAGTAAATCAATGTAACATGGCCAAATTCTTTCACGAGCATGCTTAAATGGTAGTTTGGGATCAAATTATTCATGCATCAGCTATCATTCAAAATAACCTGCTTCTGGGAAAGCTGCCAAAAGAAGCATCCATTTAGCGTCCTCGTTCTTAATGCTCTCTTTAGCAGGAAACAAATGAATATGTTTCCTCATTCTGTTTTTGTACCTCATTATCACATCTTTCATTTAATCTTAGAAACCACAATGGTAAAAGTCAATTTCGGTATTTTGGTTATGTAGATGAACTAAAGTACACCTCCCTCCTGAAAAGATTGACCTACTTTGACTAGCACAAAAATTAGGAGAAGAAATTTTGAACAAAGAGGAAAAAGAAAATTGTGGTGCCTCTCAAATGTGGTTTGCACTTCCCTTCTCTTTATTTTCTCGTCTTGCATGTATAACCTTCAATTAATAGGACTTGGAAAATCTGATATGATCTGATATCGAAATTGAATACATTAATGGCTTTGCTACATTACAACTCAAGTGATGTGCCATTTACAAGGGGCATGACACATGAAAGTTAACAAAGATGTTAAACTCAGCTAGTTCCTTCAAAGATTAGATCAAATCGCCCAGTCTAACTAGTTCAAAGTCAAATCAGCCAAACTGGATCAAAGTGCAAGCCTTCACTTGCATAGAATATAACATTACAATTATGCACAGAAAAGTTTAGAACTGTGGAAGCATTAAAGTCTGGAGGGGGAACGAGCTTACACCTTTCACTTGCAATAAGTTGAATGTGAAAACCGTGTTAACAAAATTCATGAATAAAGGAAAAAGAAAATCAAGTCATAAACACCCATCATGCCTTACCTGTTGTTTTGCTCGATCAAAGGCTTCCATCCATTTCCGGACTTCACCAGGCGAAGCACAAGCAATCTTACAGCAATAAATTTTCAATCAAGTATTAGCCTTCTCAATATAAAATAACCCACGAAACTAGCTAACTCCACAATGAGGAAACTAAATAATTGAGAGTGAATTAGCATAGGGGAGTTGACAGAAACATTTTGGATTTAAAGATGAGATGGATTCATAAACCTAGTCGATGACATCATGAATCAGAGAGCATCTCAATATATATGTGCTTTTCTGTTGGCTAGTGGACAAATTTATTGATTTGTCAAGAAAAGAAGATAAAGACACATTCATTGTCCCTCTCCCTCCTTCTCATAATAAACTGCCATGAAAATACTATCTTCAACTACATTTACAATGAATCAACTGAGCCCCAAGATAGCATATGTTGGTAAGCCAAATTTTGAACGGACGCTATCTCTTTTAAGTAGTAAGAATTTTTATTAACAAAAGAAAGATAAGCAAGCATTATTAATAATGCATGAAGAATGAAGTCCCACTTACTTCTCCCCTTTTTGACTCATCCAATCGATTGTAAAACTTCAACACATAGAGATCCTAGAAAGTACAAAAAAAAATATCATTTGGGTACTGATGCAATAAATTATCTGAAAGTATATGATGCACCAACTAAAAGAAAGGCCAAATTTATGCTGAAGGGTCAGAGAAATCAATGTAATGTTAACGGTTTTGAGTGTCACCCCATGGTTAACTCTTCGACGACCTACTTCCTCCACCATAAGCGTGTGATTTATAACACCCCTCCTTATTGGTTTCTGCAACACAGATGTAATAACATAAATCAAGGCCTTTGAATTTGCAGCAAATACATCAGATACTAAAATACTCCTTTTCTTTTTTATTGTGATTAAACATTAAAAATATTTGTATTCTATGAAGCAATTGTTAGATTCAAGCTTGACAACAATGTGAGGAAATGGCTTGACTTGCAAACTTTAGAAGCATTGCCACTAAAGATGGCCAGCAAGTTCTGGGCATACAAAGAAACAGAAAGAAGATAAATTTGAAGACATAAAGATGATCACCAAAGGGTTTCCTACCTGGAAATCCAGCAGGCAACATAAATGTTTTGCCTTCAGAAAGTAGCTATTCTTACAAACTCTTGCAACTAGGAATCCTGAATCCAACTTCCCTTTTTTCTAAAAATATAATTGTTAGGTGTTTCTCTAGAAAGAGCTACAAGCATTCTGTACCCGATGGAAAAGCCCATGTTTTTTATCAGCATATACCGTATAATCCAGATACCACTTCCTAATTATGTTTTACCAGGTATTTCTGACCTCACAGATGTAAAGCTCTCCAAAAAACTTTAGTCTCGATTAAGACAGAATGTGAAACTGTATTAAATTTCCTTCTGTTCTCACTCAACTAAACTGTGTTGAAAGGATTCTAACTTTTTATTCACTCTTTAAGTTCTAGTGTTTTTTACCTCTACAACTGATCTGTCAGTTAGCATTTACAGGAAAACAGGCAAGCCACTAGATTACGCAAATTATTTCAGGAAAACAGCACATTAAATAATAGAGTTCACACAGAACAACTAACAAGAAGTGTTCTGTGGGTGGACTCATCCAAAAAAATATATGTTGAATAAGATAAGAGAACTGCAAAATAGACTAAAATTACATTGCAGCAAACTAACCCGAACTATGACTATGAGGACAAGGAGTAGCTTTAGTGAAGCGACAACAATCTACTCATCTTCCTATCACTTTCAGCTAAATTTATGTAGTAGCATGAAACAGTACTCTTTACCAAAGAGTACCATTAATATATTGCACCTCAAGACGTGTTCTAAGTGGCACCTCTTCAAACAATGCTGTAGATTGCCTTTTCAATAAATACTACTACTATGTATTTATTGAAACTTCATATAATAACACCATTTTTGTGCAATCTACTTAAAGAGTGCAACCGATTACCTAATTTGACCAAATGAACTTCTCTTTCTCTTTTTTACTTTAACCTTGGCCTGGACATAATACTTGCTTTTCAAGTTATATTCAAGCTACAAGATATTTGCAATGCAAGGGCAGAAACCATTTGGTTCAGTGGATCCTCTCGAATCTATCAGGTTCCCCTTTAACCAGAGCCTCTCGAATCTATCAGGTCCCCCTTTAACCAGAAATTGGCTCAACCAACAACAATATACCCAGTGTAATCCCACAAGCGGGGTCTGGGGAGCGTAGCATGTACGCATACCTTACCCTTACCTTTCTGGGGTAGAGTGGTTGTTTTCGATAGACCCTCGGCTCAAAATAAGTGTAGACAACACGGGATAGAACGGAAAATAACGACAACAAAATAGCAAGATAAACAGAGCAAATGAAGTAGGAGAAATTGGCTCAACCAAAATAAGAATAAATCCAGTCAGAAATATATGATGAACACATAGTACCAACAAAACTAGCTTAACAAATTTGCAGCAACAACAACTATGTCTCAATCCTAAGCAAGTTGGGGTTGGTTATGTAAATCATCACTATCTATATCGCTCCATTAGATATTCGATCGGATATAGCAAATACTACTCCTTCCGTCCCAATTTATGTGACACACTTTCCTTTTTAGTCCGTCACAAAAAGAATGTCATCATTCTATATTCAACTTTAACCCTTAATGAAATAATTTACAAATGTCCAAGGTTTGTTTTAGACCATAAATTTCGAAAGTCTTTCTTTTTTTTTTTACTTAAACTTTGTGCCAAATAAAACGGTGCCACATAAATTGGGACGGACGGAGTAACAAATTCAAAAATTTGGATACTTTAGCACTAGAGTTCTCTAAATTTTCTACAAACATACAAATCTATAAACAAGACTAAAAGACTCCTAGTAACCATAGGACCTAAAGTAACATACCAACATGATTAAACCTTAAGTCAACCAATTGTTTATACTATGATCATTTTCTGTCATTGTGCCTTATTTTTCACTGAATTTGCATGGATACCGAGAGATTGTAGGTTACTGGGAGATAATCTCTTTCTTGAGATTTTATGTCTACCTCATCCTCTTTCACACCTTCAATCACCATGGTTTCATACATATGGATCAATATATGTGAAGGTCGATGTAGGACATGACCAGCCATGTCAAAGGGCCTTCTCTTATTTTATACTTTATTGATCTTGATCAGTGATTAACATATTTTAATATTTTGGATCCTTATGTGTGTTTTCTTGTAGCACTTCTGGGAATGTAATCATTCAAATATATTTGCATTCAAAGAAATCTATTTTTAAAGAACTTTAGCGAAAGCTAAGATACCACAAGTATCAACACCATCTTCACCTCAATTTAGCTGTTTATTGACTTGTGAAGGTACAAATTGATTGTTTATTCTTCTTAACATAAAGATGCCAACTTTGATCCCTTTACATTGTACCCCCACCCTAGATGCCATCCACATGAATCTGTCTTTAACTAAAACAAATTCCAAGCAATTATCTAGTAGTTCGTAATTACCACATACATTAACTACAACCATTCCAAGCAAACCCAACTTGAGAAACACTAAAAGATTCCAGCTAATCCAAAAGGGTCTCATCCCACAGCTCAAAAACTACCCTTTTTTAGCCATTCATTAATCATCATTTTAAGTCATATCTCATTCTTCCAATTTCAATCCACTTAAGTGGTATAAAAGTATAACTTGCACCTCATATAGCCTAGTGGTCAATGAAGTTGGTTGAGAACCACGAGGTCTCATGTTCAAATCCACAAAAATGCTAGGTGATTTCTTCCACTCGATACCTGTGCTGGTGGGAGGTAGCATACCTACGGAATAGGTCAAGGTACACGACAAGCTAGCTCGGACACCATGTTTATACGGTTATAAAGGAAAATGATACAAAAGCACAAACTACAATTAACCTGTTGAAAAGGAACAAGAATCTTAAAGCAACAAAAGCATCACACAGCTGAAAACTTACAGTGCCAGGATTTTCATGGGGGTCTCTCTTGTACATTTCCATGTACTTCCCACGGATGTACAAGAAACGAAGGTGACAATACTCATGACCAATTGAATTAACACCCAGATGATAAACCCACCCAAAATATTCAAAAGCATCATTACTTCCACCTCTCTCATCAGCTCCGCTCTCAGAACCACCACTCTCCGATGACCCACCTTCACTCTTCACCTTCGAGAAAATTTGTGAAGCCATTTTTCAAGAATCATGTACAACAACAACACAAAGGGGATATGAAACAAACAAAAAAAAAAAGCAATCTTGAAAATCAATGAAACAGAAAAAAAGAAGAACTGGGATTCTTTGCTTTGGGAATCAAGAATGAAGAATAATATTATAAAAACAGAATTTTATTGATTGTATCGCATTGTGATTTGAGGATGAAAACAAGAAAGAAGTCAAGGTCAGAGAAAATGGTAGGAAAATATCTCCATTTTATCAAGAAATAATCAATCTTTTTTATTAGTACATAAATTTAAATTTGTGAATTTGCTTGAATTTCTAGATATAAAATCTTGTTTTAAACTAAAATAGTTAAATAAATTATAATATCCAGCTTTACATAAGACAATTGGAATAGTATATATATATATATATATATATATATATATATATATATATGCTGACTCACAATATAAAGTAGACATGTTCCATTCGGTTCTTCTTTTTCCTCTTCTTGTTTTTTGGTTGGACTACTTTGGAAAATATATGATTTTACTCCTGTCTTAAATTATTTATCGTAATTATTAAAAATAATTATTTTAGATATTATTTATTATTTTAAAATTAATAATGACAACGTATTTAATATAATCTCATAAGTGAGATCTAGAGAGTATAGAATGTACCGTACCGTACCGTATCGTATCATACCATACCCGTATCTCGCGAGATAAAGATGTTGTTTTTGATAGACCCTTAGTTTAAAAGAAAAAAAATATTTCAAAGCAATCTGAAAAAGAAATCACAGAAATAAAAGCAGTAACAACAACGAAATAATGCGAAGCGAAATGAAAAATAGTACCCAACGTACAGAAGGAAGAATAATGATAACAACGAAATAATATGATAACCGAAGCACGAAAAAAAATAGATGATTACTAATTATCTCGTTCTCATTTTACCATTAATACCAAATATTCTTGAATACTACAAATACTTCATTTATTAGGATAAATAAAGTAAATATTCAATGAAGAGAAATTATATTTAATACATAAATAAGAATAAGATGATCAAAATCCTTCTTAATTACGCAATGTTTTCTTAAGGGGTGAGAAAAAAAAAGAAACACGACAGATAATTTGAAATCGGAGGATTAAGGGGTCATTTGATAGCTGATTAGAGTCATGTAGATATTAATAATGCAAGGTTTAGTTATGAGAAAATCGTCTATGTATTATTTTATGCAGGTATTAATCATACAAGATTTAATTATTCATGTATTAGTTATTTCACCTTCTATCATGCATAAAATAATACATAAATTTCCTCATAACTTATATATGCAGTAGTTATGATGAACTTCTAAATTGCAAATCAAACATCATATTAATTTTATAAATAAATAATTATCTCCTAACTAACTATCAAACATATTATTACTCATGCAAAATTTAATATCTACGTAACTTATCTCTAAATCAGCTATCAAACAATTCCCGAGAGTTTAATATGTTTTAAAACAATTTTGGTACTTTGTCGGCAAGAGAGAGTGGGGACAGCCCATGTGGTTGATTAAACTCTGAAGATTTATGAGTATTTATTACTCTGAAAATTTTATAGTAAAAATTACAATATCGTATTTTATTAGGACACTGTTATTTAATTTTTACATTATTTGTTTGAATAATTATTTAATTTATATTTAATATTACTATTTTAACAAATTATTAATTGAGTTTATTTTTTATAATATATATTTTAATTTAAATATTAAATTATCTATTTATTGAACATTAAATAACAAGTAATAGTTGTTTCAGAAAAAAAAAATTTATTCACCTAAATTTCAGATATTGATGTTTGAACTTTAGTTATATATGACGGAGGTTCAGAAATAAATAGTTTAACTTTAATCGTATGTGTCTGAACTTAAGCAAAAATTATTGAAATGAAATATGTGTTAATGCTTGAATACAACAAATAATATCGTGATAGTAACTACAACAACAAATAGTATATAGTACGTGACAAAACAACAGATATTAACATGATAGTAACTATGATAAATAAATAATTACTCAAACACAAGATCTTAAATTAAAAAAAGAAAACGTAAAATCTTGGAGAAAAATGATTATATTTCTGAAGATCTTAGCGGCTCAATTGGTTGATTATCTGAACTTTTATTTTGGTGATGAGGATTCGATAACGTCCCTCCTCATTTATCCTACCCCTACCATTTTTCTTTTTCTTGTTTTTTTTAAAAATTATAAAGAAAATGGTTATATTTCTTATGTTTTCTTAATGAAGGAATTACTTTTATTTATTTTGGAAATTTGATCATTGAAGAAGCTGAATAATAAATTACACAATTATTAACTGATTATAATTATTTTTTCTTAATTGCATGAGAACAGAAAGGGTGAAATTTACTATGCTAACAATTAAGATAGATTTCATCAACGTAGAATTAAAATTATAATTTATAAAATAAAATATTCAATATTCGATTGATTGATTTGAAATTATTAATAAATTCAAAATAAGAAAAACTTTGGGCCTGCAGCATGAGACCAAGTAAGCATTGTGGACTTTATTCTCGGTCGATTACGTATTAATCAATATTTAATTGATTGATCTGAGATTATTAATAAACATGTTTTTTTTTCACTGTTCAAAACATTACGCATTTATGTAGGGTCCAGAAAAAGGTCATACCTCATGAAGAAATGTGACATAGACGGCCTACTCTAATACAAGTATTAATGACTGCTTCCACGACTCGAATTTATAGATAACATGAAAATAACTTTAACGTTGCTTCAAAACTCTTCTTCTGACTTTGAATTAATTCTTTTGAAATGAATATCACTCTTCTTTCTTTTTTCCCCCCTTTTATTTGAGCCATATAGTGTAGCTTAGACAAATGAAATTCTTCTTAATCAGGTATTTATTTTGTTATCAACTTCACCTAACAATTTTATTCATGTATCTTTTTCACATTATTTTTTAGTATATGCACGGTCTATTTATTATTGTTATTAATAATAAATTTGATATGATAAAATTATGTTCTTATTGAAAATGCCAATATTATTCAACTAAAAATTGAATCAATTAAATTTATATCTTAAATTCACATCTTCGTGATAAATATATTCAATTTTTTCAAAATTCTGAATCGGTCTCTATGTATATATAATCTTAGATGCTTAAATTCTTTAGGAACTCAAACATGATTAACAAATATTAATGCAGTTGGTTAATTACGTCTTTCAAAGTTAAATCTTGAAATTTTGTTTATAACAAATAATTAATAGCTTTTTCTTCTTTGCTGCTTTAATTAAATTTTGAGAGATAAAATGAAAGTTTACTTTAACACTTTACCACTTATACCAATACATCACAAATTAGCAAAAATTAATTTTATTTCCATTTTTTCTTATCAATCGTGATTGGATTTATAGTATATAGGTTTTTATATATCTCCATCCTTATATATATTTAAAGTCTTCACGTTTCTTTTTTATCTAAACATTGTCTCACTCTTTGCTTTTTTTCTCGTAAATTCACTCATTCTAGCGGCCATTGTCATTTTATCTACAATATCTTATGGCGAGAGAATTGAACAATACGATTTTTAGAAACCCTCACCATTAGACAATCGAGCATCAAAAACATTGTCAAGAACGAATGCCAAAATCTCCCAAAGGACAAAATATTTCATTTTATGTTTGACTCCAAAAGTGTCGTATTTGTGTTGAGGAATATATTTGATTTTTATATAAACTTTAGTTGTCCTGCTATCTTCAAAAAGATAAATAGACAATATTGGATTACTTGATATACTCAAGAGGACTTTGAGAATAGACAAATTATACTTAGCCTTTCAAAGGTATTTTCTAGTCGAGACTCGGGCCAAGCTCCGAATGAGGTGTCTAGAGAGTGTATTCATGAGACGGACTAGTAAGATGCAAGTATTGTAAGGTGTAAATCTTAACATTTTATGCATTCATTTTAGATGCGACAAGCCCCTCTCTAACAAGCATGCAGGAAATATGAAATCCTTTTATGCTTCTTTTTATTCTAGTATATTTTTTTCTTATAAATTTGTTATGTAAAATGAGACTATTCATCATTACATAACGATGTATTAAATGATACTGTATAAACAATGCAATCAAAATAAATATTGTATTTAAAATAACAATACAATAAGTAACACTATTAAAAATAAAGGTTTTTTCCACCCAAATACTTCTCTAGCAAGGGTGAAGTGATCAAGAGAAGTTCTTCCTCAAGATTAACACGAAGTCTGCTCAATGTAAATTTTGTGTTATAGAACATGATTTTTTCATCCATTTTCACCGAACCAGCTTATTGAAAAAATATATGGTGGGAAATAGATTATCACTGAAATAGTAGAAAACTTTCTGATTTTTTCATGTGGGACAATATTTTCTTTTTCGTTTCATAATACGTAAAAAATAAAAAGAAATATATAACTTTCATCCATTCATTAGATTATATAGTTTCATAAATTTTTATACATAGTGTGTTGTTTTTATATTCGCGGAAGCGGATCTTTGATTTCCTTGGACCACGTAAGAATTTGTCTTCCGATTGAATCTGTTTTTTCCTGAATGCTCTATAGGAATCCATCGCTATTCCTTTCCTCCACCGATAAAGGTTCATCCCAAGTGAGTGATGCTCCTAGCGTATGCCGATAAGAATTCAATCTTTGGAAAAATGAAAGTCGTTGCCAGAGGAAGCCTCTTAGTAGCTAAAGTGAAACCTAATTTTACGTGGTTTACGACTTGAAATGATATTCTTTTCTTACTCACGTAATTTTTAAGATTTGGTTATAATGCAAAAAATTCTAATTTAATTTGATGTTCATATGATCAAGTCTAATATAAATAAGTACATAATATCAACTAATAAAATGGAACTATTTATTATTTAATCTTTATTAAATTTTTATTTTTATACGTGAAAGATTAAAAAATATAAATTTTACCCACATATTGAAACGAAAATTATTATACATTCATACATTTTAAAACATAATGTATGTTGTTTTTGCTTGACAAAAAACGATATTTTGTACTTACTCAAATAAAATTAAGGACATCTAAGAAATAAAAATTAATAATTTAATTTTATAGATTTGTTTATTAGTCTTTTAAGGTAAAATCTTAATTTTTTGGTCTACATATATCTAATCAAATGACTCACTTTCCTTCTTTGCTGCTTTAGTTAGATTTGGAGAGATATATAACATGGAAGTTTATTTAATACTTACCAATTATGCAATAGATTTACAATAAACCACAAATTAAAAAAATAATTTACTTACCTTTTTCCTCTATTAATTGTGATTTAATTTATAGTATATATATAGAGAGCGAGAGTCTAATCGAGCATCAAGAGTACTGATCATTCAGTCTCTTCTTCCTCTATGTCCTGTCTTCTCTTTTATATTCCTCCTCTTCCTCTTCATCATCTTGTTCTTCATCTACACGTCTATCTTTTTTTTGTACATAACTCTTTTATCTTGCACATTCTTTGGAAATTTAATATTTGACAAATTATGAAAATGATGTATTTGACTTCAAATAGATTCTTGAAAATGGTGTATTTGACTTCAAATTGAGGAAGAAAAAAAATTATAGGGCAATAATTAAGAATGTGGATCCTTTTTGTTGCACATACTTATTGCCTTTCATTTTTTTCTTCCTCAATTTGAAGTCATATACACAATTTTCAAGTAATTTAAAGTCAAATACATTATTTTTATCATGGTCAAATGTTAAAAAATCTCCAAAAGATGTGCAAAGAAAAAAGTCACGTTCAAAAGATAGATCCGTGAAAGAAGAATATGATGATGATGAGGATGAGGAGAAATATGAAGAGAAAGAAACCGGGGATGAAGTTGACAAAAAAAAGGCTTTGATTCGATTTAGATTGACTTTTTTTTTTTACAAAAAAAAAGGCTTTGATTCGATTTAGATTGACTTTTCTTTACAAAAGAATAATATACATATGGAGAGGCAAATATTATCATACACATTATCAAGTTTATTATTTTTTGTGTTATCATTATTGTTGTTTTTGTTAATTTATTTTGTGTGAGGAAGTTATCTGTGTAACAAGGGTTTGATATAACCTTACAAATTTGTTGAATATTAAAAAGTATGGACATATCGTTCAAGGGGAGGATATGGGGGTTTGATCTCCAATTTTTCTCTATTGAATAATTAATTTTGTTTTGAAGATATATAGTATTCATTTTTTAAAATTTATTTTTCCCTCTTAAGTATTCATGACTAGTATTCTATTAATGTCATTCAGTGATCGGTCAATGTATCCGTTTTCATCATTCATCAGACGATGTAGAAGGAAAAGGAGTCACGTTCAAAGGATAGACGAGTGGTAGAAGAATATGGTGATGACGACAAGCAGTAGGACTATGAAGAGGAAGAAGAGGAGGAAGAATTCAAGGATGATGAAGAGGATAAAAAAATAGGGTTTTGATTCGATCTAGATTGAATGTATTTTTTACAAAAAGTTAAATCCGCACTATGATGGCAGGGGGTTTGCGAACTCCTACTAATTTATTAGTATCCCGAGAGAATAGTACAGATAAGGAGGGACAAATATTATCTTACGTATTATTAAATTTGTTGTTGATTGTGTTATAATTGTTGTTGTTTTGGAAACTTTTTTGTGTGTATGAGGAAGTTATCTGTATGCCAAGGATTTGATAGAGTCTTACAAATTTATTGAATATTAGAAAGTATGCACATGTCGCTCAAGGGGGACATTGGGGTTTTACCTCAAATTTTTCTCTATTGAATAATTAAGTTCGTTTTGAAGAAATACAGTATTCACCCTTTTAAAATTATTTTTTCAACTCTTAAGAATTCATGAATATTGTTCGAGACAATATCTTAGATGGTTACTCAACTAAGGACATTTCTCTTAGAAAGTCATTCAACTAAGAGTATAGTTATTTTGAAAAAATAACTATATATATATGAACACAGAGATCAAATGACAATTTATAACACTTTACCACTTATGCTATATATTTACCAAGTGAAAGAAGTGTTTTCTCTCAGCACAACCATTTTGTTCTGGAGTATAAGGGCATGACGAACGTTGAACGATGCCATTGTCACTCAAATAATTAGTTAATGCCTGAAACTCACCCCCACCCCCACCCCAATCTGCTTGAAAGCATTTTATCGGGTGGCCAAAAAAATTTTTCACAATTTTACGAAATTGAATAAAGATAGATAGAACTTCATACTTCAACTAAAGAAAGTAAATCCAAGTATATTTGCTAATGTAATCAAAGAAGATGACATAATAATGATAGCCATCATTAGAAACAACAGGGGCAGGACCCTAAATATCTGAACAAATTAAATCTAGAGGCCCTGCGGCCCTAAAGCTAGACTCACTAAAGGGGAGTTTGTGACTCTTGCTAACAGCACATGTAGAGCACAATTTAGGAGATAAACTAGGGGACGACAAATAATCCCAGACATATCAGAGTATGAAGATTGTACCCCAGATTGAGTTAACGGAGTAAAGCTCTGAGAGTTGCGCATATGATAAGATTGTGCAAATCCTTGATTAGATGAGCGCCCACGACCTCAACCACTTCTACCTCTACCCCAACCACGTGTGGTGGAAATAATGCTCTGAGTATATTGAGCTGAAGGAAAATTCACATTAAGGGCTTCATCTCTTTTTAGTTGCCTTTCTTCGTACAATAACATGCCATATAAATCATCAAAGGTGACATCCTCAAGTGCTCTGGTGAACGGACGGTAGGTAGAGCCTAGACCTGCAAGAACAAATTCCCCAAGATCTTCATTAGTGACTGGATGCTGCAAAGCAGCCAACTTATTTGCAATCCCTTTTGCTTTTTGGACATAAGCCTCAATGCTCGCATTGTCACGACTTAGAGTGTGTAGTGCACTTTGAGCTCGTGGATTTGTGGTTTGGATCCGGAAGCATAGGCTGCAACTAGTTTGTTCCATGCTGCACCGGTTGTTTCAACGCCAACTAACTGTGGTAGACTGGTAGCACATTCTCGAATACTGAAGCGACAATCCAACTTAAAACAAGTCGGTCTTCACGTACCCAAGCTTTGTATGTTGGATTCAACTGCTTATCTGCTAGAGACTTATCTGGAATAAGTTCACTACCATCAATATAATGGTTGAGACCATACCCACAAATCATTGGAAGAAACTGTGTCTTCCATAGCAAGAAGTTTGACGACGTGAGTTTCACAAACAATTGATAAGCAAGGTTAGGTGTTGGAGTGTAAGTTGTTGTTGGGGTAACTGAAGCATCAACGGGCGTGCTAGGCGTGCCTACCATTGTTGGATTCTCAAGGGTTGCGTCAATGGTTCTTGTTTTTTTCAAAAAAAATTATCGAAGTTGGAGGGTTGCTTAAACCACTAGGACTCTGATACCATGAAAGAAGTTTTTCTTCTCTGTATATCTCTGAAAGTAGAGACCAATATTTATACAGTAGGTTCGTTAGTGAGCCAAATCTCCTAGCATTACTAGAATACACGAAGAGGAAGGATGTAGGAAATACAGATATACGATACTTCTAATTGTGACTAATGATAGTTAATATTTATCCTTTACACAAAGCACCACAAACTAAGTGCGTAAGAAAAATACACTGCAAAATATTACAAATCAAAGTACGATATGAAAGTCCAAAACTTAAGAGGATAATTTGAGTTAAAAATTTATTGAGTTTCTAAAAATGATTTTAGCTACTTAGACTTGTTTACTAGTCTTTCAAGGTAAAATCTTAAATTTTTGTCTACATATATCAATAGATATAATACTTTTTTCATTGCTGCTTTAATTAGATTTTGAGAGATAAAATAGAAGACTATTTAATGTTTTACCAATTACACAATAAATTTACAATGAACCACAATTACAAAAAATAATATAATTTTCTTCTTTTTCCTTATCAATCGTGATTTGATTTATAATATATAGATTTTAAAAAATTTTCATCCAGGTATATATAAATAAAGTCTTCACGTATCTTTTTCATCTAAATACTGGTCATTCTTTACTTCCTTTTTTTTCCATATATTCGCAAAGTCTAGCCATTTTCTGTCTATCTGCAGCACGAAGAGAGAGAGAGTATTTGAACCCATACAATGATTAGAAACTCTTATTGCTGGACAAATGGAGCATCAAGAGTATTGATCCTTCAGTCTCTTCCTCCTCCTCCTCCTCCTCCTCCTCCACTTCTTCTTCATGTTCCGTCTCCTCGTGATCAACCTATTATTCTCTTCCACGCGTCTACCTTTTAACATTTTTTTGGTCAAATTATTTGAGTGGTATATTATTTGACATGTTCGGAGATCTATTAGTTTTTTTTTTCTATAATAAGAAAGTGATTTTTGAGCGTGACTCAATTCTAAAAGTTAAAATATGCAATAATAATTATCCGAGATTATATAATTAAGGAGGCAACAACTCATTTTCTCCACTGATGTTGTACAATATAACAACTTCTCTATTTTGGGGTCAATGAAATGTTTGTTTCTTGATACTACAGAAGAGAAAAAAGGGCAATTCAATTCACGAAGCATCTCATTCACACAGCGTTCAGGAAAGAGCCGCATCCCAAAAGGGTAAGATGCAACCACTTCCCTTGATTCTCGTTTCTAATTTGATTTTCTTGATTTGAGGGATATGAAGCAACGCATTTATCAAGTTACAGGATCATATAGACCTTCTTATAATTTACTTAATCGCGGTAAGAGTAAGCTCTTCAAATCATCTATTTTGCAGCATTATAAGTTCTTGACTTTGTTGTAATTCTACAAGTATTTTTTTTTTAATTTCTACTGGTGTATAGTTAACTTCATTAATGCCCATAGTATAATACTGTTTTCTTCAAATACATAGGTACTACTTGATATATTCAATTGTTGACTTTCTTGATATCCTAACTTTGTATTGGAATTTGAAAACTAAAAATACATAGACAGACACTCGAATTGGATTTCAATCGCCGGTTTGACATTTAAACTCATCCCAGTGATCATCTACATGCACATTAACTTAGTACAGGTGTATCTCGTGGACACTCGGGCCGGATCTTATCTGACATGGTGCGTATGTTATCTTCACATTTGAGCGCCCGGGCCGGATCTTATTTGACATGGTGCGTGTGTTATCTTCACATTTGAGCGCCCGGGCCGGATCTTATTTGACATGGTGCGTGTGTTATCTTCACATTTGAGCGCGTGGGAGATGTTATTCCAACCTATTTTCAGCCTAAAAGATATCATAAAAAATTCCACTTTTACACTTCATCTATTTCATTCCTAATGCCCCTCTCTAATAGACATTGATTATATGAAATTGAACTAATAAACCAATTAATTTCTCTACATAATTTGCAATTCCAATCACTAGAGAAATATTGTAGGAGCAAATTTGGAAAGAAGAAGAATAGGGGGTGTAAGAAAGAGTTTTTCTCTTTTAAATAAAATTATTTTTTTCAAAAAAAAAAAGTACATGTGTCATTCACCAATTTGTCCATTTAACACATCACCAACGATTGGAATTCGCACTTGAGGTGTGCTGGACTCGAGTGTCTATGAGACACATGTGTATTAAAATCAAGTTTGAGTGTTTGTCTATGTCTCTATCAATAATCTTAGCTTTTGAAATATAAAAGATAATGTCTCAGTCAATAAGTCCAACAATAGGCTCGCGAGTTTGACAGAACACAATGCTTTGGGGCATAGCCTTATATGTATACGTGCAAGAAAAACAAGTTCAAGTAGAGTAAACACACATTTCAAAACTTCAAACACTCGCAACTTAGAATCCCAAAACGTGTGAATTATGAATTCGCCACTTTTATAGATATATAGAAGACCAAAATTCTACATGAACAAGATAGATTTCTCTATTCTCCTTTTTCACTTTGTTAAAAAAAAATGTACTTACTGTTAGTTAAGCATGATTGAATCCATTGGTGTTGTTAGCTTGTTGATCCTCCTAGACAATTTTCTTCCAGAACCAATGTTTTTCCCAAAGGCGCATCATCTCTTCAATCGGAACTCCCTTTGTTTCGGGCAAGAAGAGGTAGATGAAGATCGTCATGACAGCAATCCATCCGGAGAAAAAGAGGAAAATCCCGAACCTCATAACACATAAAAGTGAGAGGAAAGATTGTGCTATTGCAAAAGTGAAGAACAAATTCACAGTCACTGTGATGCTTTGGCCTGCAGATCTTGTCTCTAAGGGGAAAATTTCACTTGGCACTGTCCAACCAAGTGGCCCCCATGAGTATCCAAATGCAGCTACAAAGAGGCAGATGAAAACAACTACTATAATTGAGTAACCTCTTGAGAGCTCCTTGTCACTACCAAATTTGAGTCCCAAGATTATGGCAACAACAACCTGTAAGGAAAGCAAATTATCTTCGTATGATCTACCGATCAATGCAACTTCTATATACTGATAATCTGAAATATCTTTTACTCCTAATAGATATCTACACAAGGAGAGAGATCGATGTACATCAGATCATCTTTCTGTTATCACAGGATCATTACGGAGTTGTAAGGAATAATTTGAGAGAAAAATAAAACTCTATTACTCAAGAATAGAATTTACAAAGAGATTTTCAAACTCACAATAAACTCTCAAACTCACTCCACTCACTAGGAACTACTCTCTTAGAGATGTATTCACTCTTTGGTGAATGATTTACAATGAAGATTAACCCTCCTTTTATAGAGGGTTGAGGTGGTGTGAATGGAGGTATGAAAGAGGAAACTTTCTTCTTCAACAATGGTGGCTTGGGTAGGTGTTGAATGAATAATTCAGCAATGGTGGGTGGAAAAATTTCCAGATATGTGCTGGAAATCTTTCAATTCTCCCCCTCTAGCCATATCTGGAACAACCATCCCAGCTATGTCTCTGCACAGCTCCAATTTTTCTCGAGTAACCACCTTTGTCAACATATCTGCTGGATTTTCCTTCGTATGGATCTTTACTAGTCTCAACAGTTGTCGATCCATCACCTCGCGTATCCAATGATACCGAATATCAATGTGCTTTGTACGGTAATGGTACATGGAATTTTTGCTCAAATCTAGAGCACTCTGACTGTCACAGTGTACCTTGTACTCTTTTTGCTTGATTTCAAATTCTTGGAGAAACCGCTTCAGCCACAACATTTCCTTTCCAGCTTCAGCTGCTGCAATATATTCTGCTTCTGTTGTAGATAAAGCAACACACTTCTGTAGTCTTGACTGCCATGAAACAGCTCCTCCTGCAAAACTGTAGATGAATCCTGAAGTAGATTTTCTACTATCAATATCTCCTGCCATATCTGAATCTGTATAGCCTTCCAAAATTGGATAAACTCCCCCGTAACAAAGACATATATTAATTGTACCCTTAAGGTATCTGAGAATCCACTTTACTGCCTCCCAATGCTCCTTCCCGGGATTAGAGAGAAAACGACTCACTGTGCCCACTGCATGAGCAATATCTGGCCTCGTACACACCATTGCATACATTAGACTTCCAACTGCTGAAGAGTACGGTACTGATGACATTTCCCTGTTCTCTTCCTTAGATGAGGGACATGAACTCTTGCTCAATTTGAAGTGATTGGCTAGTGGAATGCTGACTGGTTTAGCGTTGTTCATATTGAACCTTTCAAGCACACGTTCAATATACCTTTCTTGAGAAATCCATAATCTGCGGTTTTTCCTGTCTCTAGCTATTTGCATTCCCAATATCTGTTGAGCTGATCCTAAGTCTTTCATGTCAAAAACTTTAGACAATTCCTTCTTCAGCTGGCAGATCTTTGTTGCATCCTTTCCCACGATTAGAATATCGTCTACGTATAGTAGAAGAGCAACAAAATTCCCGTCTGAAAATTTTTGAATGTAGACGAACTCATCTGTTACAGTTTTCTTGTATCCTTGACTTACCATGCACGAGTCAAACTTCTTGTACCATTGTCTTGGTGCCTGCTTCAGACCATACAAGCTTTTCTTTAGCTTGCATACGAGGTTATCACCTGAAATCTCAAAACCTTCTGGCTGCTCCATATAGATTTCTTCTTTCAAATCTCCATGAAGAAAAGCTGTCTTCACATCCATTTGTTCAAGCTCCAAGTTCATACTTGCGACCAATCCAAGTATAACTCTGATTGAAGTCATCTTGACTACTGGTGAAAAGATCTCATCAAAGTCGATTCCTTTCTTCTGTTGGAATCCTTTGACTACCAACCTTGCTTTGTATTTCACCACTTTTCCGCTACCATCTTTCTTTAGCTTGAACACCCATTTATTTTTCAGTGCCTTCTTCCCTTTTGGAAGTTTTACGATCTCATAAGTGTGATTTTTCTGTAGAGATTCCATTTCATCCTGCATTGCAAGCAGCCATTTTTCTTTTTTCTTATGAGATATAGCTTCATAAAAACTCTCTGATTCTCTATCTTCGGTAAGTAGAAGATACTCGGATTTTGTATATCTTCTGGATGGAATCCGACCTCGTTCAGATCTACGAACTTCTGGATTGACAATCTGAGGATATTCACCATCATCTGAGCCTTGTGATGGACCTGAAGCTTCTGGTGGAGGGGTTTGTGGCTCCCCCTGCTCAACACCCTCTTCTTCTGCTTCTGGTACTTCATCGTTATTTCTCACAAATGATTCTGTTACTACTTCTGGCATCTGAGCAGCAACATTTGACTTCTGAGACATTGTGGGTTTTTCAACGTCTTCTATTGTCTGGTTTTCATGGAACACCACGTCCCTATTTCTGATCACCTTTTTCTCCTTTGGATCCCATAATCTGTATCCAAATTCTTCATCTCCATAGCCAATGAAAATGCATGGAGTGGTCCTTGCATCGAGCTTTTGTCTGAGCTCCTTGGATACATGTGCATATGCTAAACATCCAAATACTCTCAAGTGTGAGTATGATGGATTCTTCCCAGACCACAGTTTCTCTGGAACTTCAAAATTCAGTGGTACTGATGGCGATCTGTTGATCAGGTAACAGGCGACTCTGACTGCTTCTCCCCAAAATGGCTTTGGCAGCTTAGCCATACTGATCATGCTTCGAACACATTCCATGATTGTTCGGTTCATTCTTTCGGCTACACCATTGTGTTGAGGGGTGCGTGGGACCGTTTTCTCGTGTCGAATACCATATGTTTTGCAATACACGTCGAAGACCTTGGAAGAGTATTCGCCTCCATTGTCTGACCGTAGACACTTTAATTTCTTTCCTGTTTCACGCTCTACCATGACATGAAAAAATTTGAAGTACTCGAACACCTGGTCCTTTGTCTTCAGGAAATACACCCATACCTTTAGAGAAGCATCATCAATGAATGTCAGAAAATATTTGTTTCCGCCGAGTGATTCAATCTCTAAGGGACCGCAAACATCAGAGTGTACTAGACTGAGCAACTCTGATTTTCTTATTGAAGAGGATTTGAACGAGACTCTATGTTGTTTACCAAATAGACAATGATTGCAAGGATCTAGTGCAACATCTTTGTCAACATTGATAAGCTCCTTATTTATTAGGGTAGACAACCCTTTCTCACTCATGTGGCCGAGTCTTTGGTGCCACAAATTATGTGAAGCCTCTTTTTCTGCTACGTTGAGTCTATCTGTACATATCTTCACATGAGTCTTGTACAACGTGCCACAAATATGACCTCGAGCGACTGTCATAGCGCCTCTAGATAACTTCCATGTGCCTTTGCTGAAGTGATTATCATAGCCCTGTTTGTCAAGAGCTATACCTGAAAGTAAATTCAACCGAAGGTCAGACACATGGCGGACATCCTTCAGAGTAATTGTACTCCCGGAACTTGTTTTTATTTGTACATCACCAATTCCTACAATCCCAGAGAAACTGGAATTTCCCATTTTCACAACTCCAAAGTCACCGGCTTTGTATGTTGTGAAGTATTCCTTATGAGGAGTTACGTGGTAAGATGCTGCAGTATCTACCACCCATTCCGTGTCCTCTTTTGACACGTGAAGACATGTCTCATAATGTGTTGAACAGAAAGCTACATCTCCAGGGACAGTAACTAGTGTTTCTCCACCCTTATTCTTCGATTGCGAACTGCTCTGGCCTTGCTCTTCTAGCCATTTATAACAATTCTTCTTCATATGACCCTCTATTCCACAATAATGGCACTTGAATGCTGGTTTTCTGCCATCTGTGGATCTACCCCTGCTCTTGCTCCTGCCTCTCCATTTGCCTCTACTATTCCTTCGTTGTTTCCCTTGTTGTCTCCCAAGGTTTTCTGTAATAAGGGCATGGGTCTTGTTACACCCCATAAATTTTAAGTGAATAAATATCCTAAGGGCATGTTGGTTAAGGGATTTAGAAAGCAAAAAAAAAAAATGAAAAATGAAAAATGAAAAATGAATAAAAGTCGGCTTCTTCATCCAAAACACATATATTTCCAGCAAAGAAACAGGGGAACAAGTATTAGGGGTAACCCACGTCAATATATATAAATTTCCTTCCAATTTCGCGACAAAACGCGGTCTAAACTCCGTTCCGGCTTAGGTACAGGTGTATAAAGCTGCAGAGAGCAATCCTACGGAGTTGGTTTCGTGAAATTTGGCCGGCGAAACGTCGTGCTACCGAGGTAAAGTAAATAGAATTACTTTAAATTAGTACCAATGTGTTCCTAGCGTTGCAGTGAGTATTTATCCCTTCTGGACTATCGAGAAATAACGAGTTTTCGACCGTTTTCTGAAAGGTTAAAGTTGGGATAAATATATATATCAAAAGTGATAATTTCTCCCGAATATTAATGTATTTAGTTCTAATTGACGTGTAAATGAATGTAGTTGGGAGAAACAGCAGAAGTACCGACGGAAATCACATCGGTCAGTCGGGTACTCAGAAACCAGGTATGTAAAGTTATTCTTTCGGCAAGCTAGGAAGTACAGGGTAGAAAATAAATAGAATAAACGCTATTAGCAGATACCCAGCGTACAGGAACGATTTTAGTACAAATTCCAGCAAGCATGCTAGTATATTATTATGTATCATGCGATAATCAGAATAATAGATATTTAGGCAATACGTATTTCATCTATTGAGATTGTATCCAGTAGTAGATGGTACATTTTATATCATTGAGCTATATTCAGTTATAGATGGCATGTACTATGTTATTGAGTTATATTCAGATATAATTAGATAGACAGATAAAGGCCAGGTAGCAGAAGGTCCAGCAGCCAGAAACAGTCAGTTATTTAATACAGATTAGCCTCGAAACAAAAGAAGAGAATATGATTAGTATTTTTCATTTAAGCATGCTTGCTGTGTATGTGTTTGTATGTTGAGACTTGTTGTGGCATGTGGGCACCCTTTTATCATCCCCACCGCCCCTGGGTTATAGCTGTGTCGATACCAGATTTAGATACCGCCACCAGCTGGGCGATGTCGTCCGCCTAGAGGACGATGATGGCCGACCACCATGATAATACGGTCCAGACCACCCTGCTTGCAGGGGTAGTTCAGTTTACTCTGCGCAGAGCTAGCACACCCTGTTTACAGGGGCAGACCACTCTGTGTGCACACCTGTGCCCAGAGGCAGGAGTCTTCGGACTCAGACACAGTTTATTGTCAGAGGCCAAGGCCTGAGCTACGTACCCAAGGGGGCCGGTAGGAGGAGCTCACAGTTATCAGATGAGTGGAGTGACTTGTTTTTGGTTGGTTTAGACCCGGGTAGGGGTAAATAGATTGCTTGCTTGGTTGGCACCTTCTGGCTTATGGGGGTCGGTCAGGTATTGTGTGTATTATTATGTATATTGATATGTGCTAGTAGATACTGATAGACAGAAGGACGACACGTCATCAGGTACGCTCAGTTTAGTTATAGAATAAATAAACTCTCCCCAGTTATTCTCATCTAGATAGACTCAACTACTTTCTGCTTATATCTCATGTTACTGTTGTTATTCATTTCAGTTGTGTATTTCAGTTGCTTTACATGCTCAGTACCTGTGGTACTGACGCCCAGTGGGGCGCTGCATTACTTGCCTGCAGGTACTCATAGACGAGGAGGCGATCCCTCGTGATTCCATTCAGCTATTGAGTATTCAGCTCCTGTCATCCGGAGTCTGAATTCCAGAGGTGTATTTCGTTTTCTTTGTTATACAGTACGGGTAGGTCGGGGCCCTGTCCCGATCATTTCTATTGCTATTCCTAGAGGCTTGCAGTCTGTATATTTCCCTGTGGTTAGATGAGCCGGTCGCATGAGGCCGTGCAGTTGTATAGCTGTTAGTACTTTTTTCTTCTTTTATGATGGCCGTGTGGGGCCATAGTTGCCAGTAGTGGTGACCTTGCCGGTCACGTAGCTTTTTAGTACTTCATGATTGAGTTGCAGATAACTAGACAGCATGGTGGCCTTGTCGGCCCGCATAGGTTTTCCTGTAGTTGCATGTTCTGGTTAGCTGTTGTTGCAGGTACATATGGCTACAGGCCAGTTGGCCGGATGCTGTATTTACAGCCGTTATATAGCCGATTTGTTTCTTGAAATAGAGCCAAAGCCAGCCAAAGCACTAGATGTGCTCAAGCTGGACCATTTAGTAGTCTAGAGTCTAGCAGGCACCAGGTGCCCGTCATACCCCCCAAGGTGGGGTGTGACAAACTTGGTATCAGAGCAGGTCGTGTCCCAGGGAGTCTGCAAGCCGTGCTAAGTAGAGTCTTGTCTATGGATGTGTTGTGCACCACATAGTATAGGCAGGAGGCTGCGAGGCATGATATGATGGTTACCCTTCCTTCTCAGTCAGTCGTGCTTTAGAGCGGTTCAGTATAGGGTTGAGCCCCTAAAAACTTACCGTATTCTTTGATTACAGATACAAAGGCAGATCAACATTACCCTATCACAGGCAGAAGATCAGATATAGCAACAGAAGAGGGCATCAGCCAGTTACATGATAACTACAGCAGCAGGAGGGGGTATCGGAGACCTCCCAGCGTGATATCTTTATTAGCATTATTCCCAGTATACGTTGATAACGTCAGAATAGGAAGTCAGAAGTATAATGTACATATGAGTTGATTTATTTATTAGCTATATAAGATCTGATTAAGATTACAGACAAGGTCAGACCACCAGGTAAGTATGAGAAAGAGAGGGAAATGCAGGAATCCCAAATACATCCTTTCGAATATGGTACAGTTAAATGTTTCTATTTGTTGCAAAAAAAAAAGGGGGCTATTCTTACCTTTTGATTTTGATTCCAGTATAGTAAAGGGGCATAAGACTTGAGATGGGGTTGCCAAATCAAGCAGTAAGTAAAGATGGGTTGATTCCATAAAATGTTAGAAGGAGTAAGGAGTCCCTGTGATTACGTAAGTTGCGCAGACCCTCACGGTAATAAGTCAGAAGAGCAAGTAAGACTACTAGCTTACTCAAAGTGGGTGTAGAAGATCCAGTAATAGTCAAGTTCGAGTCAGAAAAAGGCCAAGTCCGCCATAACACGCTACCAAGAGCAAGAGCAGGTACCTTGAACCCCAGAGTTCAGCTTAAGCAAGATGAGGGGAAGAAGCAGGAATGTCAGATTTTGTGGGGAAATTAGGATTACCCCCGGATTGATAGAATATCGTATTAAGGATTAAGCCTAGGGCTGACAGTAAGATTGTGGTCCAGAATGCTGCAGTATGTTCGCTTATGGGGAAGTTGAGAAGTTACCGATACAACGAGCTTAATCTAGTGTGGCCTAGAGATAAGGCCCAGCAGACAGTCATGGGCTCTCAATATATGCCAGGTAAGGCCACAAGATTCAAATGTTGACCCCACATCGCAAGAGTGGCGGAATTTCAAATAGCAGACGATAACTAAGGTGTTTATGTTTGTTACTCTCAGAATGGGGTGGCAATACAACGAAATGATAAGTCAGGGCAGGAAATATTATTAGGCCGTAAGAAGCAATGTATCATGTATGATATGAGATTCAGCAGAGCATGTCAGAGATTATGTATTATCGCAGAACTCAGTACATATTGTACGTAGCTATTGATATATATATATATATATATACATATACAGATAATAGATATGTTGTGAGTGGCAGCCTATAAGGGCTACAATCACAGATGCTGATTAGTAATGGAAAGCATATACAAATTGCATTGCAGGACACCCCCTTGCCAAAAAAAAAAGAGAAGAAAGAGGGAGAAGAAAGAAAGAAGAAGAGAAGGGAAATGGGTAGATTAAGTGTGAATTATGTAGGAAGTCATAGAAGCCATTTCAGTTTTCAGTTATTAAGTTAATAAACTTATGTGTTGTTGTCAGATCTAGGCTCTAGGAGCTTACCAGAGTTAATGACCTAAAACGGATGGCTAGATGATAAGGGCACAGTTAGACGGTCTACCGACCAGCTGGCGCCTGCATTAGCAGGGAGGCATCCCTGAAGATCGGTAACAGTAGTGCATGTGCTAGAACCAGGATTAGAGGCCAAATAGGCAAATTTCAGAGATTAGCAATACCAGAATTGTTCTAGTATGTCAAGTGGTTGTACGCCATTTTCCCAGCTTTGTAGGTGAGAGTCAGCCTTAGCTAACCTAGCAGTCATTATGTGGAATACCCCATAAGTTAGCCGGCCGTCCCAGTCAGAATACCCGTGGGTACCCCAAAGAAGGGTCCACATCAGTAGTCAGCGACACACTAGTACTTCAGTTGGTTTTCGTAAGATATTCAGATACAGAACCCTAGCAGAAGGCCAGTATTTACAGAATAGCTCATAAGATCGAGAATTCCCCAGAATAGCAGTATAAATCCAAGTGGATACACACAAGGCGTAAGAAATTGATAGTACCCTGCTAGCACAGTGTTTATTAAGACCAGGGGATCAGTAGACTCCCCATGAAGATCCAGAGATTGATCGCCTGGGAGTAAGTTTGATTAAGTCCAGCCTTACAGTGGTTTAAGCAAAATAACAGAGCAATTAGATGCCCACGAGTTTGCGGTTATGCACGAACTATAAGCACTCAAGTAGAACAGTTAGAGCATTGTTAGACTACTGCCACATTCGGGTCATTCAACTCGACTATTCAGTTATTTAAGGTTATGCAGCCAGATCATTTGAGGTCATGATCAATATCAGGACCCCCTGATCAGATACGGGCACAGGGTGTGCAGATAGTCGTTCAAGGTTACCTTAGCAACAAGTGGCCTTAGCATGCGGTCAGAAGGCCAGATAAAGTTCTAGCTATACTGGTAGATTACTTGTCAGATTCTCCGATATAATAAACCAGTATGACCGTCAGTTATATGTCAAATTTTGTGAATGTGAATTTTGGTTGAGTTTAGTAGCCTTTTTGGTCACATTGTGTCGGAGGCTGGTGTACAGATAGATATACAGAAAATCGAAGTAGTGAAGACATAGCCTAGACCTACCACTCCGATCGAAGTACGCAGTCCCTGCGGTTAGCCGGGTACTGCAGAGGGCTTGTGGAAGGATTTTCCACCTTAGCAGCACCTTTGACTAAATTGACACAGAAGGCAACAAAGTTCCAGTAGACTGAGGCATGTGAGCAGAACTTCCAAGAGTTAAAAGTCAGGCTAACATCAGCTCCAGTGTTAGTATCGCCAGGAGGTACAGAGGGTTGATGCAGTATGGTAAGGTAATAGCTTATGCTTTCAGGCAGTTGAAGAAGCGTGAAGAGAATTATCTTACCCACGACCTGGAGTTAACTGCAGTAGCTTATGCCTTAGAGAGTGAAAATTTTGTATCACCCAGGAAGGGCTAATATTGTAGCAGACGCCCTTAGCCATAAATCTATGGGGAGTCGGCATATTTGCCGCCTGAATGGTGAGAATAGACCCGAGAATTTCACTAGTTAGCCGGTTTAGCCGGTCACATAGCAGAAATAAAAGATAACAGAGCGATAATACGGAATGTCGCAGTGTTATCGTTAATGGTCGAAGTAAAGGAACGACAGTATAGAAACCCTAGCCAGGTCCAATTTGAACATAAGGTTCAGTAAGGAGAGGTGACATATTTTCAGATAACCGAGGATGAAGTGTTACGATATAAAGGCCGCATTGTGTTCCAGATATTTTGGGGGCATCGCCAGCAGCTTATAAGCGAGGCGCATTACGCCCGCGATTCTCTCCACCCAGGCGCAACGAAAATGTGCCATGATATCAAAGAAAACTACTGGTGGCCAAGTATGAAAAGAGAAATTGCTGAATTTGTAGCCCAGTGTCCTAACTGCCAACAGGCGAAAGCAGAACATCTGAAACCAGGCGGGTTAACTTAGGACATAGCTATGCCTCTCTGGAGATGAGAAGCAGTGAATATGGATTTTGTGGCAAGGTTGCCCCGTACCGGATGCGGAAATGATTCTATATGGGTAATAGTTGACAGGCTGACGAAATCAGCTCATTTCCTGCCAGTGAAAGCTACCTTCTCGGCTGAGGATCATGCCGAGTTATCTATCAGAAAAATAGTTATATTGCATGGAGTGCTGGTATCTATCATTTCTGATAAGAGAGCACAGTTTACAGCTAGATTCTGGCAGTCGTTCCGGAGGGGTCTGGAAACACAGATTAATTTAAGCACAGTATTCTATCCTCAGATAGATGAGCAGGCTGAGCGCATAATTCAGACGCTCGAAGGCATGTTGCGAGCGTGTGTACTAGATTTCGGTAGTAGCCAAAGTGAGCATTTACCGTTAATTGAATTTGCCTCCAGAATTAGAATCCGTTCGTCCGGTCTTCCATGTATCTATGTTGAGGAAATTCGTAGGAGACCCTTCCATAGTTGTTCCAGTTTAGGATGTCCAGGTCACCAAAGAATTAGCATATGAGGAGGTTCCAGTAGCTATCTTAGACAGACAGATCCGTAGATTGAGAACTAAAGATATTGCATCTGTCAAAGTATTGTGGCGTAACAGGAACCGAGAAGAAATGACCTGGGAAGCCGAGGAGGACATGAAAGCCAGATATCCCCACTTATTCCAAGCATAGGCAAACGGGAGGTATGTTAAAACTGTTTTTCCTTATTAATGCTTATACTTCATATATGAAAGCAGACGATTGATTATAGACAGTTTTATACATGAATGTTATTATATCATGTGGAGTACCTGTATTGGGCTTTTCTGCTTTTCAGGAATTATGAGATAGTCCATAATACAAGGGAAACTCTGCCAAAAATTTTTCTAGAAACAAATTGAGTAAGTTGAGAAAGTCCTCTAGACAGAATGTCATTCGAGGACGAATGTTCTTAAGGGGGGGAGGATGTTACACCCCGTAAATTTTAAGTGAATAAATATCCTAAGGGCATATTGGTTAAGGGATTTAGAAAGCAAAAAAAAAAATGAAAAATGAAAAATGAATAAAAGTCGGCTTCTTCATCCAAAACACATATATTTCCAGCAAAGAAACAGGGGAACAAGTATTAGGGGTAACCCACGTCAATATATATAAATTTCCTTCCAATTGCACGACGAAACGCGGTCTAAACTCCGTTCCGGCTTAGGTACAGGTGTATAAAGCTGCAAAGAGCAATCCTACGGAGTTGGTTTCGTGAAATTTGGCCGGCGAAACGTCGTGCTACCGAGGTAAAGTAAATAGAATTACTTTAAATTAGTACCAATGTGTTCCTAGCGTTGCAGTGAGTATTTATCCCTTCTGGACTATCGAGAAATAATGAGTTTTTGACCGTTTTCTGAAAGGTTAAAGTTGGGATAAATATATATATCAAAAGTGATAATTTCTCCCGAATATTAATGTATTTAGTTCTAATTGACGTGTAAATGAATGTAGTTGGGAGAAACAGCAGAAGTACCGACGGAAATCACATCGGTCAGTCGGGTACTCAGAAACCAGGTATGTAAAGTTATTCTTTCGGCAAGCCAGGAAGTACAGGGTAGAAAATAAATAGAATAAACGCTATTAGCAGATACCCAGCGTACAGGAACGATTTTAGTACAAATTCCAGCAAGCATGCTAGTATATTATTACGTATCATGCGATAATCAGAATAATAGATATTTAGGCAATACGTATTTCATCTATTGAGATTGTATCCAGTAGTAGATGGTACATTTTATATCATTGAGCTATATTCAGTTATAGATGGCATGTACTATGTTATTGAGTTATATTCAGATATAATTAGATAGACAGATAAAGGCCAGGTAGCAGAAGGTCCAGCAGCCAGAAACAGTCAGTTATTTAATACAGATTAGCCTCGAAACAAAAGAAGAGAATATGATTAGTATTTTTCATTTGAGCATGCTTGCTGTGTATGTGTTTGTATGTTGAGACTTGTTGTGGCATGTGGGCACCCTTTTAGCATCCCCACCGCCCCTGGGTTATAGCTGTGTCGATACCAGATTCAGATACCGCCACCAGCTGGGCGATGTCGTCCGCCTAGAGGACGATGATGGCCGACCACCATGATAATACGGTCCAGACCACCCTGCTTGCAGGGGTAGTTCAGTTTACTCTGCGCAGAGCTAGCACACCCTGTTTACAGGGGCAGAGCACTCTGTGTGCACACCTGTGCCCAGGGGCAGGAGTCTTCGGACTCAGACACAGTTTATTGTCAGAGGCCAAGGCCTGAGCTACGTACCCAAGGGGGCCGGTAGGAGGAGCTCACAGTTATCAGATGAGTGGAGTGACTTGTTTTTGGTTGGTTTAGACCCGGGTAGGGGTAAATAGATTGCTTGCTTGGTTGGCACCTTCTGGCTTATGGGGGTCGGTCAGGTATTGTGTGTATTATTATGTATATTGATATGTGCTAGTAGATACTGATAGACAGAAGGACGACACGTCATCAGGTACGCTCAGTTTAGTTATAGAATAAATAAACTCTCCCCAGTTATTCTCATCTAGATAGACTCAGCTACTTTCTGCTTATATCTCATGTTACTGTTGTTATTCATTTCAGTTGTGTATTTCAGTTGCTTTACATGCTCAGTACCTGTGGTACTGACGCCCAGTGGGGCGCTGCATTACTTGCCTGCAGGTACTCATAGACGAGGAGGCGATCCCTCGTGATTCCAGTCAGCTATTGAGTATTCAGCTCCTGTCATCCGGAGTCTGAATTCCAGAGGTGTATTTCGTTTTCTTTGTTATACAGTACGGGTAGGTCGGGGCCCTGTCCCGATCATTTCTATTGCTATTCCTAGAGGCTTGCAGTCTGTATATTTCCCTGTGGTTAGATGAGCCGGTCGCGTGAGGCCGTGCAGTTGTATAGCTGTTAGTATTTTTTCCTTCTTTTATGATGGCCGTGTGGGGCCATAGTTGCCAGTAGTGTTGACCTTGCCGGTCACGTAGCTTTTTAGTACTTCATGATTGAGTTGCAGATAACTAGACAGCATGGTGGCCTTGTCGGCCCGCATAGGTTTTCCTGTAGTTGCATGTTCTGGTTAGCTGTTGTTGCAGGTACAGATGGCTACATGCCAGTTGGCCAGAGGCTGTATTTACAGCCGTTATATAGCCGATTTGTTTCTTGAAATAGAGCCAAAGCCAGCCAAAGCACTAGATGTGCTCAAGCTGGACCATTTAGTAGTCTAGAGTCTAGCAGGCACCAGGTGCCCGTCATACCCCCCAAGGTGGGGTGTGACAGGTCTGATCTGTGCCCATGTCCTTTCTCCTTGCCTCTTCATTGAACAGAGCATCTTTAACCATAGACATGGTAAGTTTTCCATCTGGGGCCGAGTTGCTGAGAGAAACCACCAGCGTTTCCCAACTGTCGGGGAGAGAACTGAGAAGTAGAAGTGCCTGAACTTCATCACCAAGCGGCATCTCTACACATGATAACTGGTTCACCAGGCTCTGAAACTCACTGGTATGCTCGGCAACTGAAGTTCCACTTTTCAGCTTCATGTTGACTAAGCGTCTCATCAACAAAGCCTTATTCCGAGCGGTCTTGGCCTGGTATATATCCTCCAACTTCTTCTAGAGGGCATATGCGTCTGTCTCCTGTGCAACATGGTGGAAGACACTATGGTCAATCCATTGTCGGATTTGACCAATAGTTTTTCGGTTTAATTTCTTCCACTCCGACAACTTGTCAGGATTAGGATTTACACCTTTTATTTCTATAGGGTCGAACAAATCTTTACAACTGAGAAGATCTTCCATTCGAGGTTTCCACAGCGTGTAGTTGGTGGCAGTGAGCATAATCATGGCTCCAGAAGATGATGTTGACTCTTCTGTGGTCATTATCACCTTACAGTGATTAATTCACCGAATTTGGGACTAAAATATAATTTCTGAAAAAAAAATCTGCAGAAATTACTGCAGTGGAGTACTGTAAATCGTCTTCCTCCTCAATTTCTTTCGGGAGCTCTTACAACTTCATACGACGTCGGATTTTAGTTCCGAAAATATGTATGAACTCGTGTCGACGAGAGGAATGCAATGGTGTACTCAGAATTAAGTTTTGAGCACTTTTGAAAATCTCAAAATTTTCAGCCTTACACAATTCTGATGAGCACTTCCGACGAGGCTCTGATACCACTTATTATCACAGGATCATTACGGAGTTGTAAGGAATAATTTGAGAGAAAAATAAAACTCTATTACTCAAGGATAAATTTACAAAAAGATTTTCAAACTCACAAAAAACTCTCAAACTCACTCCACTCACTAGGAACTACTCTCTTAGAGATGTATTCACTCTTTGGTGGATGATTTACAATGAAGATTAACCCTCCTTTTATAGAGGGTTGAGGTGGTGTGAATGGAGGTGTGAAAGAGGAAACTTTCTTCTTCAACAATGGTGGCTTGGGTAGGTGTTGAATGAATAATTTAACAATGGTGGGTGGAAAAATTTCCAGATATGTGCTGGAAATCTTTCACTTTCTTGAATATGAATAATCAAGGTGAAAGGTTGGATATACTTGTTCAGGTCAGGGTCACGAACAGAAAGATGACATTGGTTTTTTATCTAGAAAAGAGAAGGGAAAAGGCCAATTTGCACCGCCATCCTTCCCCAAAGATTCGGTTAGTTTGCATAAATTTCTACTTTCCGTTTAGCGACTTTCTTGCCTTACGAAAAGAATTTCAAGTAACAGTCCATAAAAGTGGGAGTAGTAACCTGGAAATAAGGTAGTTTACATAGACGGACACTCGAATTGGATTTCAATCGCCGGTTTGACATTTAAACTCATCCCAGTGATCATCTACAGGCACATTAACTTAGTACAGGTGTATCTCGTGGACACTCGAACCGGATCTTATTTGACATGGTGCGTGTGTTATCTTCACATTTGAGCGTGTGAAATGTTATTCCACCCTATTTTCAGCTTAAAAGATATCATAAAAAATTCCACTTTTACACTTCATCTATTTCATTCCTAATGCCCCTCTCTAGTAGACATTGATTATATGAAATTGAACTAATAAACCAATTAATTTCTCTACATAATTTGCAATTCCAATCACTAGAGAAATATTGTAGGAGCAAATTTGGAAAGAAGAAGAATAGGGGGTGTAAGAAAGAGTTTTTCTCTTTTAAATAAAATTATTTTTTTCAAAAAAAAAAAAAGTACATGTGTCATTCACCAATTTGTCCATTTAACACATCACCAACGATTGGAATTCGCACTTAAGGTGTGCTGGACTCGAGTGTCTATGAGACACATGTGTATTAAAATCAAGTTTGAGTGTTTGTCTATGTCTCTATCAATAATCTTAGCTTTTGAAATATAAAAGATAATGTCTCAGTCAATAAGTCCAACAATAGGTTCGCGAGTTTGACAGAACACAATGCTTTGGGGCATAGCCTTATATGTATACGTGCAAGAAAAACAAGTTCAAGTAGAGTAAACACACATTTCAAAACTTCAAACACTCGCAACTTAGAATCCCAAAACATGTGAATTATGAATTCGCCACTTTTATAGATATATAGAAGACCAAAATTCTACATGAACAAGATAGATTTCTCTATTCTCCTTTTTCACTTTGTTAAAAAAAAATGTACTTACTGTTAGTTAAGCATGATTGAATCCATTGGTGTTGTTAGCTTGTTGATCCTCCGAGACAATTTTCTTCCAGAACCAATGTTTTTCCCAAAGGCGCATCATCTCTTCAATCGGAACTCCCTTTGTTTCGGGCAAGAAGAGGTAGATGAAGATCGTCATGACAGCAATCCATCCAGAGAAAAAGAGGAAAATCCCAAACCTCATAACACATAAAAGTGAGAGGAAAGATTGTGCTATTGCAAAAGTGAAGAACAAATTCACAGTCACTGTGATGCTTTGGCCTGCAGATCTTGTCTCTAAGGGGAAAATTTCACTTGGCACTGTCCAGCCAAGTGGCCCCCATGAGTATCCAAATGCAGCTACAAAGAGGCAGATGAAAACAACTACTATAATTGAGTAACCTCTTGAGAGCTCCTTGTCACTACCAAATTTGAGTCCCAAGATTATGGCAACAACAACCTGTAAGGAAAGCAAATTATCTTCGTATGATCTACCGATCAATGTAACTTCTATATACTGATAATTTGAAATATCTTTTACTCCTAATAGATATCTACACAAGGAGAGAGATCGATGTACTTCAGATCATATTTCTTGAATATGAATAATCAAGGTGAAAGGTTGGATGTACTTGTTCAGGTCAGGGTCACGATCAGAAAGATGACATTCGTTTTTTATCTAGAAAGGAGAAGGGAAAAGGCCAATTTGGACCGCCATCCTTCCCCAAAGATTCGGTTAGTTTGCATAAATTTATACTTTTCGTTTAGCGACTTTCTTGCCTTACGAAAAGAATTTCAAGTAACAGTCCATAAAAGTGGGAGTAGTAACCTGGAAATAAGGTAGTTTACCTCCTATAAAAATATACTGAAGTGTAGCAGTTCTTCAATCGTCACTGTATATAAGTTAAATCATTTATCAACATAATATGGAAGAAAAGCTTCTTTTTATACATTCAACATGCTGTTCTTTAGCAAATGTGATTGTATATATACTCTTTACTGAGTTCAGAATAGCAGCTCTTTACTACTTTACAGTAACATTCTGTGATATTAGCTTCCGAGTCGTTGTTATATGAATTAGATTACTAGTTATATGACTAACAAGTGAATGTCAATATAAACATGCATGCAGAATTAGATTGCTAGTTCTTTAGGATATAGGTATTCTGAATTACGAGGATTCATCAAAAATTGACTAGTTTTATGTTGGCTGTCAATCAGGACACAGAAATGCTGACCAAATAATTAGGAAAACTTTACCTGGCAGATGATCATTTGGATTCCTCCGGTAATAAGCAGAATTCTTCGACCCCATCTATCGACTGTGGCCATTGATACAACTGTAGATGAAGCGAGAACTGCACCAGTTAAAGCGGAGGAATAAAGAGAGGCTGTTCTTTTAAACCCCATGCTCTGAAACAATACAGGGGCATAAAAAAGTATGATGTTAATGCCTGTAAGTATCTGAAAAGTTGGCATCAAAATCGCCATAATTAACTGTGGCCTATTCCTCTTTTTCAAAATGTTTCTGAATGGATGCTTAATCGACTGCGCCAATTCACTTGCATCCACCATGTCTTCAAATTCTGCTTCTACATCCTCCGTGCCTCTTATCTTCTCTAAAACTCGTCTTCCTTTTATTTTGTTTCCTTGTTCGATTAAGCTGTTTGGCGTCTCGGGAAGAAGCAGGCCTCCCACTGTCATTACGAAAGCCGGTGCTGCTGCTAGGCCTAAGGAAAGTCTCCACCCCCATGGATGAAGTTTGCTTGTTCCATAGTTTATCATGTTTGCTGTGAAGATTCCGAGTGTTGTTGCTAATTGAAACATCATGTTCAGGCATCCTCTTAGATGTGCTGGTGCCATCTCTGATAAATATAATGGAACTGCCTTTAAGCAGTGACACAAAGTTAAAACATTTATCTTAAAAGAGTTCCCATACTAGAGTTTATGTCCATCTTTTCTTGAACAAAACTCCGAGTAACTTGTATGAATTTAACTTGTATACACTGACAGTATAGAAGAATTCACGTACTTTCCAATCGCCTAAATGATAAATACAGGTAATTGTTTATTAGTATGCTGGAAAACAAGGCATGCTACCTGCTATAACATGCTAAGATACAGTGATAGTGTCAATCTTCTCGAACAAGAGGCGAAATACCTTTACATAGATGGTGCGATTCTTTTTTCCAATTTCATACTTATTCATTTCTCTTAGTCTTACGAGAAGACAAACATGCGTGATTCAAGAAAGTTCTTTTAAACAGAACCTATGCTTTATGATGGTAAAGTGCACTATCAGTGTATATAAGTCAAATCCATCTTTTATTTTTTTTTTGTAAAAATAATTGAATATACCCGACCTGGTCATTCAGGATTCATATAATCATTCCGAATACTTATTGTTGTATACAGATAACAGAAATAGGAACATGTGACAACTAAAATTTGAGGGGAATCACCTGGTTGCCAAAACCAATGCCAACGCCTAGCATAATTCGTCCCAAAAGAAGCATGCCAAGGTTGATTGCAGCGGCATTAAGAACTGCTCCAACAAAGAAACTAATGCCACCACATATTATACTTGCACGGCGTCCATGGTTCCTTGTGATAGGAGATGCTACCAAAGATGCAACTAAACCAGCTAGGTACAAAGACGAGGTGAATGCAGCAAGAACTTGGTTATTGTACTTGCAATAGTTATTTTCGTGGACGTGCTGCTTCTTTTGGTATACTGAGTAGAAGAATCGACGAAGAAATTCATCCATAGATGTCACTCCCCCTGTTATCTTGCATGTAGTGAAGATACAATTAAGTAAATAAAAGTGTACGCTCTCTAACAATTTATATTTTTAGATTAGACGGTCACACATCAATTCAACATAATATCAAAGCAAACAGATCACATATGTCCTTGTTTTGAATCTCTAAACTTTAGATGAAATTGTCACACGGCTCTTTTACTCGTCAAATTGGGAATTTACAAACATTATAACAAACTGAAATTCCTCTCCATCCTTTAACTTGGAAAAAATTTCCAAAGGAGAAGATTAAGTTCTGATTTATTTTCTGTTCTCATCAGTTACATTTTCCACTTTCTAGTCTTTGGTTCTTTTGAAAATCTTGGAAGTTCAAGAAGTTTTAGAGACTAAATGTAGTAGTCATAGCCATCAAGTCCCTTCTTCTGCTGCAAGGGTAAGTGTAATTCATCGCTCGAATTTTCCAAAAATGTCACCACACTCGTATCGGATCCTAAAAAAAAAAAGAAAGCAATTTCTAGAGGATTTGACATGAGTATGATGTTGTAGATGCCCCTCCTTTCCCACAGACAAAAGGAAAGGGGAAAAGTTCTTTTATAGCTATTTTTAAAGAGGTAGGTGTAGTTAACTCACTGCTCAGATCCTCTTAAAAATGTCATTGCACTCGTGTCAGATCCTTAAAACATGTCATTTTTTAAAGATTTGACACAGGTGCGATGACAATATTTTTGAAAAATCCGAGCAACATATTACTAATTCATTCTTCTTCCAATTCTAGAATCATCCTCCTCCTACCACATAAAGGGGAAAAGTTCTTTTTTAGCCTCTAAAACTATTATCACACTCGTGTCAGATCCTTAAACCATGTCATCTTTTAAAGATTTGACACGAGTTCATTGACAATATTATTGAAAAATTCGAACAACATATTAGTAATTCATCCTTCTTTCAATTCTAGAATCCTCCTCCTTCTCCTACCACATAAAGGGGAAAAAGTTCTTTTTTATCCTCCAAAAAATGTTGTCGTACTCGTGTCAGATCCTTAAAACATGTCATTTTTTTAAAAATCCGAACAACATATCACTAATTCATTCTTCTTCCAATTCAAGAAACCTCCTCCTCCTACCACATAAAGTGGAAAAAGTTCTTTTATCACACTCGTGTCAGATCCTTAAAACATCATGTCATTTTTGAAGAATCCGAACAACATATCACTAAATCATCCTTCTTCCAATTCAAGAATCCTCCTCCTCCTCCTCCTACCACATAAATTGAGATAGAGTATTATTTTATAAATTGAAAGAATTATAATTTAATTACCTGAAATTCCAATGTCATATCCAAAGAGTGAACCTCCAACAGCAGCAACAATACAAGCAATGATGACATAAAGAGTGAGTTTTCCTTTGTAATTTTCTGCTCTTTCTTTTGTTACACCATTTGAAGCAATCCCTCCTCCTGCCATCTTCAATTCCCTTGGGAAGAAAAAAGTGAAGCAAAGGAAGAGAAATTTTCTCAGTAATATATCTGTACACTTCTCTCTCTTTCTTTCTCTCTTTCTGTACTCTGTTCTCCCTCTTTGTCACTTTATTATGTGACTTTGACTTAGAATGGGATATTCCTTTCGATTTGTTTGTCTGATTTGTCTTTTAACACAAAATATAAAAAATAAAAAAAATTATTATTATAAAATAAAGATATGTAGAATATACCTAATTATATTATTGGATCTGTTTTTCTTTTAAGTCGAGGGTTTACTAGAAATAGTCTCTCTATCTCTGAGGTAACGATAAAGTCGACGTACATTCTACCCTCTCAAACCCTACTTGATGGAATTATACTGTTTGTTAACCTTTTTTAAAATGAACTTAAAAAGTTGGCAAAGTTTGCATAATCTGAATTTTGAGAAATGAAAAGTATGACATAAAATTGAGGAGGGTGTTTTTGTCAATATAATAATTTTTCTTCTTTGCTGACTCATTCATCTATTTGTCTCATCTGATTTGGTTATGATTTCCATATCTACCTCATATTTTGACTTGACAAACAAAATGACCAATATGAACAATTTGCCTTTAATTGCATAGCCTCTGGCTGATAACAAAAATAATAAATGAATCAATCAGTTTGAAGATAAGAAAGTTTTGTGTGTTTTTTGTTTTCATTCATTTATTCACTAAAATTTGACTAATTTAAATTCAAAGAAAGCAAGCGTCTTCTAAAAAAAAAAAAAAAATTTCATACTCAGAATTAAATTTGACAGGATATTTCATTTATATACTCGAATTAAATTTTATTTAAATTAAATATCTCCACTCCTAATAAAGTGTTTCAACTAAATGCTTTGAATTTCAGATTTTGAAGAAAAAAACTGCATGTATTTTTGTTCATCGATTATTAAACTACATAAAATATGTCATCTTCTTTAATTATATGCATCAACTTCAAGTAGAAAATACTTGGATTTTATGGCTTATTGAGACGAAGGTGTATAATTAAATGAAAACACACGCAAAAAAATAAATTCAAATTATGAAATTAAAGTATCTAATTAAAATATCTTATTAGAAATTCAGTTGAAAAATAAAAATTAATTGAAATGTTTAAATAAAACATTCTATTAAATATATATTAAGCCTAATTTGCTTGAATAGAAAGATTAAAGTGGAATGGGTAAAAGGACAAGTTATTACCTATCTTAGCTAGAAAGATATGTTGATAGCCTAAACATATAGAATTGTTAAAGTTTTTCAATAATTGTATCAATTTTTTTTTAATAACCTATTTTCATTTGAATTTATTTGTCTTGCGTTTTTTTAACCTGATTTAAAAAAAAAAGAAATATCTTTTTTTTTTTTGACAGCTTCTTAATTTTAACTTTCTATGTGACACGTTATTTGTTTGTCTTTCGTTTTTTTAGGCTGTTTCAAAAAAAAAAGAATGTCTTTTATTTATAACTCGTTAATTCTAACTTTCCATGTGACATTTTTAAAATCACAAGATTGAAGAACATTTTGGTTCATTCAACGTATGACATATTTTTAATTTAGAATTACAAAATTTAAGCTTTTTTTTACTTTTTAAAATTTCGTGTCAAATCAAAATCAGATAAATAAATTAAAATCGGGAGAGTATCAATTTTGGTGAAAGAAATTGTATTGTTTTAAAAAGTAGTTAGATGGGTCCCACATAATTGAGATATTTTCTTTTGGATATTTGGTTAATTTATTGCTTGCATGACTTTGTTTAAGTTGTTAATTGTTATAATGATGATAGTACCATGGTATATGGTGGGCTCTTTAGATATTTATTTTTAAAATTAAAAAGAATAATGAGTTTTATAATTATATTTTTGGATGTTTGACTTTCATTAATTTCTAAAAAAAAAAAGATAAAATATAATTTTATTCTTTTGATACTGTATTTATATATAATATACTCATATGAATTAATTATTTCATGTTGTTGTTGATTTAATTAATACACCAATTGGTATATTAAGTTATAAATTATTCATAATCTAAATTACAACCAAAAAATTGATAATGTTATACCAAATTATATATTAAGATTATTTTTTCTTATGCGCCGTACTATTAAAGACTTATTTTCAAAGCTAGAAGACTAGGTAGACAACACTAGAAAGAAAATTAGTGAAACTGAGCTTTGAATTACTCATTTTGTTTCAATTTATTTTTTTAATTTTTTTTATTTCATTTAGAAAAGAATATCTCTTTTTCTTTTTGACTCTTTAGTTTCAACTTTCCACGTGATATATTTAAAACCATAAGATTTAAGGATATTTTTATATATTTAATATATTTTTAGTTTAAAAAACTCAAAATTCTGTATCAAATCAAAACTAGACAAACAAATTGAAGCAGAGAGAATATTTCTTTTTTAAAAAAAAAACTTAAAATTATTAAAAAAATAAAGGTGTTTCTCTATTTTTAAAAAATAAATAAATGTGCACAACTTTTTGGAAATAATTCCTTAAAAAAAGAAAAAGAAAAAGAAAGCTGTCAAATGTACTAATGATGATGACAACTAAGTAACTGATTGTTGTTAGGTATAAAATACAAGTAATTAATTATATTGATTATATAAAATTTTCAACTAAACTAAGCATATACATTTTAAATTAAAATAAACAAGATTCTGTTGCCAGGTAAGTGGTGAGCATTTCCTATACAATTTTTCATATCATTCGAGACGGAATCAAAATTTAAAATTCGCTCATATTTTTTTTAATTTTATCTTAATATTTAAAATTATTTTGAACTATGAAAAAAATTATTATTATATTTTTTAAAAAATTAATAGAATTATATTAGTCAAATTACGTCGCTATCAATTTTTTTTAATAGATATACAAATTTTATCCTAACAATTAAAATAAAACGGACAATTTTATTATTAATAAAGCCAAAACTTTTTAAATTACTAACTTCTTATAATCTCTTTAATTATCTATATGCCCCATAATTTTCTCATGATACCTCTACTAATTTTTTAAAAGTAAATCTAAAATAGTATTTTCTTGTCTCAAATTATTTATTATATTTTTTAAATACATTTTTTAAGAAAAATATTAATTAGAAGAGAGTTTCAACTATTTCATTTTTGTTTATGTTTTAAGATATAATCTTTTTCATTAAATATTTTACTATATTAAAGTGTTTGTAGTTTTCAAAAATAATTACTACTAAGAATAAAATAAAATAAAAAATTAATTAATTTTTTTAGACTTTTAAAATGACAAATTATAATTTGAGATAACTATTTTTAAAAGTCGCACGTAATTTGAGACAGAATGTTGACAAATAATTTAAAATAACTATTTTTAAGAATTATGCAAATAATTTGAGACGGAATGTTAACACTTGAAAAAAATCGATGTGCACCACATTTGTTAGTTAAAAACTCATTGAAGGACATGCAATTTATACATTTTAAACTATGGTGAAGGAATGAGGTAGGGCACGAGAAAGATAAAGAGAAAAGGCCGTCGTTGATGTATAATAGAGTTTTTTAACGATGATCTTTCTCGAGGCATAAATGTAAAATTATAATAAATATATTAGACTACAAAACAACCAAAAAGGAAAAAGAGAGGAAATTAGAATTACCTCAATTCATTTTTTGTGTACATGCAACACACTTAAAATAAAGCTCCACATCTTTGGTAATCCAATAAAGCACTTTTCTTTAGACGGGCATTTAACCTTTGAAATAGAAAAAAAGATCGGTCTCATTAGTCGCTTCAAAATATTATTTGATCATTTTCAATAATCAAGAAAGCACTTTTCTCTCTCTCACACACAAATATTTTAACCTTTTAAATATATAAAAGAGAGATAATATACCATCAGTTGGTTCGCAAAGTGATTTGATCATCTTCTGTACTTAAAAAAGTACTTGTTTCTCGCTGATTGACATTTAACCTTTCAAATAGAAGAAAGATATATGGTCCAATATCAGCCACTTCAAAAAAATTATTATTTGATCATTTTTTATAATCAAGAAAGCACTTGTCTCCTTCTGATCGGCATTTAACCTTCCAAATAGAAGAAAAATAGTCCCATTGGCCACTTCAAAAAATTATTATTTGATCATCTTATGTAATCAAGAAAGCACTTGTCTCCTTCTGATCGGCATTTAACCTTTCAAATCGAAGAAAAATACCATTGGCCGCTTCAAAAAATTATTATTTGATCATCTTATGTAATCAAGAAAGCACTTGTCTCCCTTTGATCGGCATTTAACCTTTCAAATAGAAGAAAAATAGTCCCATCGACTGCTTCAAAAAATTATCATTTGATCATCTTCTGTAACAAAGCACTTGTCTCCCTCTAACAAGCATTTAACTTTTTAAAAAGAAAAAAATAGTCCAATCAACCGCTTCAAAAAATTATTTGATCATTTTACGTAATCGAAAAAGCACTTTACCTTATTATTATCAAGATTTAACCTCTCAGATGAAAGAAGAGAGATAGTCACATTATTACATTGATGCTTCAAAAATTAAATTGTTTTTTGCAATGTGAATAATTGAAGTGGGGAAAAATAGTACTCTTTCATCTTGCTAGTTTTTCTCCTAATTTTGAGATGAATTTGGAGACTCATTCTTCATTGTGTCAAGTTTGGTAACCTTTTAAGTAATTAATGATACTCACTTTTTAATTTGGTGAGTCATCATAAATGTTATGCCATGTCATTATCAAAATAAATCTTTTTTCTATTTTTAAGAATCATTTAAAGTTTAAAAATTAGTCAAACACATGCACGATCTTTTAAAATTATCAAAATTTTTCATCTTGACACTTTAACTATCATTTATTTCTATTAGACACATTATTTTTTATTTTATTTTAACCTTTGGATATGAGATAGATAAATGATTTTTAAATTCAGAAAATTCATATTTGCAAATGTTGTATTCTTCGTATTTAATGTTTATATATTTTTTCGTAATTCATATTTACATCTTTATTATTGTTCGATTTATAATTTAATGCAGGAGAAATTACCAGAAAGAAAAAAAAGTGATGATGGTAATTATTGCAGGAAACAGTGGTGGTAATAGTGGTGGCGGAGAGGTGGTAAGAGAAAAGGAAGAAGAAAAAAAAAATTAAAAAAACTTTTTTTGGTTGAAGTGTTAAGATGAAAAATTCCGACAACTATAAAAGGCCGCCATGATTAATTTTAAAATTTACTATTCGCTCGTTTAATAAATTTTAAATATAAGATTATTGGAATACATTTCTTTTGGTTTTAGAAAACAAACTACCTTTGCCTTATCAATATGGATTGTGATGGAAACCTTGAATTCCTTTACCCATCCTTGACTAGAGATTTGGCGTTCGAGTCAATTAGTTGGGTCCTTGTTTCTTTATCTATTTATTTATTTTTATACAATGAGAGGTAAAAAAATATATATTTAAAACATCACTTTTTTTTTAGTTTCATATTGAACTTTAAAAAAGTGTTAATTTTCTACCTAAACTATCACTAAATATTTATCTAAACACGCTTTAAATTATTGAAGAATTAGCGGATGAGTTCTAGTTAAAGTTAAAAAATGTCACTCCAACACAAAGCCATTTGACATTTTTACCTAGCAGCACGACTCTTTTATTATATTGCTCTCTCATATTTGAGTTTGGCAGAATACATAAACATGCCCTTAAACTTGGTCGCTGTTGCCAAGTATATCTTCAAACTTTGGATGAGCACAAATAGGCACTTTAACTTGTATAAAGTTGAACAAGTAGATACAATTTCCTGGCAGGCCACACACGTGAAAAACACACTCTTATACGTGGATCCTACATGAATTAGCGATCCAATTAAAGGGTGCCAACTAATTTGCACGTAGATTTAATATTTTAAAAAAAAATTCAAAATAGAATTTAAGGATAGTAATGGACCAAAATTCCCCTCCAACTTTTTGTCTTACAACTTTTTTCTAAAAAATGATATTCTCTCGATTTTAAATTTTTTAATTTAATTTAATTTTTTTAAAAAAATTATTATTTTTATATTCAATAACTTTTGAGATTCAATATTTTTTATGCCATATTTACAATTATGGAATTTAAAGATATTTTAATATATTATTTGCATTTTTAATTTTAAAATTATAAAGTTTATATCAAATTAAATTATAATAAATATATTAAAATAAAAAAATAATTGAAACTATTAGCCAATTATAAAGTATACACACCCAAAAAGATTGAAATCTAAACTTGAGTCAAATGTTCAACATTTTGGGTCAATAGACTAGTCAAGAAGGTGGATAAGATTTCATTTGTTTCCATATGCCTATGAAGTTTGGTTTTATTTTGAGATAATATAAAATATTAGGCAGTAATTTATTGGAATATTATATTTATATAATTTTTTATTTATAAATTAAAATAAGGAAAGTTAATTATAAGATATAATTTAATTAGTAACTTTTTTTAAAATTTAAGTTAATTATAGTATTTATTTCAGATTTTATGTCAAAGTAAATTATTTAAGCAGAATATATAAAAAAGTGAATTGAGAAATCATGAAGAAAAATTGAAATGTCATTTGTAAATCAGAAAATCATGAAAAAGTGATTAAAAGAGCTGTTGGAGAAATTAAAAAGAGATTTAAGTGGGTATTTAAATTGAGAAATGAAGATAAATATAGGAAGAGTTCATTAAGGGTATAATAGATATTTCATTAATGTGTCAAATCAATTGTATTTCACGCAGCATGCCAGGTAGGACGTGTGTATTACTTGTTCAACTTTATACAAATTAAAATATTTACTTGTGCACACCCAAAGTTCGAGGGCATAGTCAAGTTTAACGGCATGTTTATGTGTTCTGTCTTTGAGTTTTTATGATTCAGACTGCTCCCGTTTTGCTCGCCACTTACTACAGGAATTAGTTTGTTTTCTTTTCCTCATGGCTAATACATTGTTGTTCCCTTTTTTTAATCGAAAGACGAGGATATTTCATGCAGGAAAAATGATCAATTAAAATATATTTCCAAAGTCTGAAATTGTGATGTTTTATATGTGGATTGAATCTGTGCAAGATTGGTTCTTTCTGAATTTTTGTGTTTGGGGGATGATTTTGTTGCTACTTGCTGATGGGATGCTCAATTTTGGGTAAGTGGTGGTGGGGAGAGGAATTCGACTTTCCCTTGGACTAAGCAGTCAGGAAAAATGGTTGCCCGTAAGGTGCTTGTTTAAGTGTCTGAATCAATTCTTTAGCTTTGTGAAGGATATTTCACTGTCATGTTGATTCAATATGGTGTTTGTTTAAGTGTCTGAATGAATACTTTAGCTTTGTGAAGGATATTTTACTGTCATGTTCATTCGAGATGGTTATCCGTAAGGTATTTGTTTAGGTGTCTGAATGAATTCTTTAGCTTTGTGAATGTCATGTTCATTCGAGATGGTTATCCGTAAGGTATTTGTTTAGGTGTCTGAATGAATTCTTTAGCTTTGTGAATGTCATGTTCATTCAAGATGGTTAGAATAGTTTACTCTGACTATGGCATTGCACTTTCTTTGGACTATATTATGTCTATGATTGAGATGTTTCTGGTTAACTGAAACTTCACGTATACATGTGGTGATGGTCACCCCGTTGTATGCGCTAGTGCCCTTGACATGCACTGCCATTGTCTGAAATCTGAAAAGCAACCTTGATATATAGCTAAACCTCAACATGATCACCCTGCAGAACATAAACATAATAGATTCATAATCATTTAATACTCTATAGTATATGTTTAATAAGGGTCGGGGTAATACAGTATTTTAGAGTTGGTTGTAGGGCATATCATGTCACACGACATCATACATAATAATTAACTCAAGAAAGAAAATATTTTTCTGACTTCATAACATTTTGTAGTGAATCAGAAATCAGTTACACCTCAATTTCAAACTAGCTGAGGTTGGATATATGAACCAGCCTCCATGAGTTAGTTCCTAGAATCCTTAACGCATATTAATATGGAGCTTCCTCAATATTATCACCAAATAATAGTTTCATAAAAAAAATACCTATATGGTCTACACTTTAGTTAAACTCAATTGAAATTCCATCTAACTTGATACCTTGAAATAGTACCACCTCAACATATTACTTGGATCAAGAATAGCATGAATTTCACTTGAATCAGAAATTAGTTTTCTGCACAATTTGTCAATTGGTAGTTCTGAGACCTTTTGATGGTACTTTGTGTTGACTATTACTCTAAACTCATACAGTCTGATTTCAAAAGTTTAGAAGCTTAAAATAATTTTTATGTTGATCTTTTTTCCTCTTAGAGCAAGCACCAACAATATAACAAAGTAAGGGTGTTCAAGGAAAACCAAAAAGCTGACTCAAACTGAACCAACAAACGACTCAAACCGATTAAAAATGCAGACATGTATTTGACTTGGTATTGAACCAGAAAAGAATGAACCAAACCGACTTTTATTTTAATAGAAGATAATTTAAAATTTTATATAATCTTTTATAAGATTTAGTCTAGAGATATTTGTGATTCTTGCTTGTAACATAATATACTTAATATGACTATTACAGAGGATCCAACAACAACAACATACCCGGTGTAATCCTACAAAATGAGGTCCGGGGAGGGTAGAGTGTACGCGGGCGTTACCCCTACCTTGGAGGCTATTATAGAGGATCCATTATTGGTTGTTTAAATGCGTTATTTTAATGTGTATGATCACAATTTCTTAGCAAGTATTGTTTAAGCACTTCAATCCCTTTTGTCTTTTATTTTCACAAGCCAAGATTTATCAAACAAAATATCACTTGATATTGTTTTAAAAATAGTTCTTAAAAAGCTTAACAATTTGGGACCACCCTGAACTTGTCACCTTCACCTATTCAATGTACTTTCGAACTATTGTTGGTCCAAATTACCCCCTAACCGCTGACATGGCAAAGAGTGCGGATACACTTTCTTTTAGGCACGTGAGAACGAAGAAAAATTTATAAAATAGCTTACGGTGGGTATTTTGCAACAGTTAATTGCCATAGCCATGTATGATAGTTTACTTGTTCAGAACTGTATATTTCTTCTTACTTCTTCTTAACATATCAAACGTATTTTACCTCAACTTCATATTCTTTTATCTCTTCTTAGGTACAATGGTTATTTATTTCAACTGTGTATTTCTTTTTTCCCTGTCCAAAAAAGAGACTTGACTGCAATTCTATTCTATTAGCCACTAAAACCAAATAATGGAGTTCCAAGTGTAAATTTTCTTTTTGTTTCTTATTTAAAGACAAACAACTATTTATTCCAACTGTGTTCCTTTTTTTTTTTTGCGAAATCTCTAAAAAGAAATTACTAGAGCTCCATTATTTTTAGCCAAATAAAAATATTTAGCCAAAACAATGAACTTTTCAACTGTATATTGCTTTTTAGATGCAATGACGATTTGTTTCAACTATGTATTTCCTCTTTTTTGGGCTAAAACTATAAAATAAAAAATAAAAACTTTGGTGGACATCCATCATATTTATCCAAGTAAAAAAGTTTAGCCTAAATAATGGAGTTCCAAACATGTTTTTCACAAATTTGGCCCGATAAATGATTTAAAAAATTATGAAATTTAAAAGGTAAAAAGATATATCTTAATATAAAAAAAGGTCACGTGGATAGAAAATATCCACGTGGCAGCGAGTGAGCACACCTTGTTAAGGTCGTCCAGGGGGTGAAGGCAATCAAATTACCACGTTCAGGGGGTAATTAGGACAAGAATTAGTTGGTGCACACTGAACAAAAGGTATCAAGAGGGGGGGGGGGGGGGTCTCTTGAAAGTAGAGAAATATATCATTGTTAAGGTTTCATTCTATGTTTTGCATTTATATTGAAAATTTTTAGTTTGGTAGGCTTAGAAGTATATATTAATGTAAGTTAGCTTAATGAAAGGGAATAATTATCATCATGTCTTATGAAGAAAATTTCTCACATAAGTATATTTCATATCTCATAAACTCGTCCATTAGTGCAAATCTTGCTAAACATAGTAATTTACATACATTAATATATGGAAAAGTTCATAGATTGGATTGAATGAATTGGATTTGTATTTCATTTGCCAAGAAAAAGACAAACCGAAAAAGCTATATAGTTGGTCCTGTTTTGCTTTTGATGAAAACCGAAACAAATCCCATGAACATCACTATAATAAAAGAAAATCATAACAAAAAATTTCATCATTTTTACAAGTTAAATATTAAAGCAAATCATGCTAAGTCTTCATCTGATTATGTGTCCATACGCGCAATTACTTCCACATTACAAGAGATAAAACTTGAAGGTATAAAAGTTACAAACTTCCCTTTCTGTCATAATGCATTTCATTGTGAGACACTGAATTCTGATTATCTTCTTCGGTACAATCAGAAGTATAACTACATGAACCTTCACTTTTTGGAGAAATGTTATCTTGATAACGCTCAGCATGAGGCATATCTTGCCTCATTTTTCCTAGTCGGTCAAGTTCAGATGCCGCCTCCTTCATGGATGGCCTTTTCCTTGCATTAAAATTTAAGCATCTCTTCACAAGCTTGGCTACAGCAAGAATAACATGTTCATCCTCAACTTCTTTTACAATTTCAGGGTCTAAATCTCAGTTATACGATTTTGTTTCAAAGATAATGTGAAACGTATGACCAAACCTGGATCTTCTGGTTTGTTTGAAGTGACAACTCTTTGACTTGTTAGAAGCTCTGCAAGAATTACACCGAAGGCATAGACATCACATTTGTCTGTAAGTTGACCTGATCGGAAGTATTCTGGATCTATGTAGCCAAATGTACCCCCTACTAGTGTTGTTAAATGTGTCTTTGTCAACAGACAATAATCTCGAAAGTCCAAAATCAGAAACCACTGCTCTTAAATTATCATCTAGTAATATGTTGTTTGATTTGATGTCTCTGTGAAGAATGGGAGTAGAAGCACATGAGTGCATGTAAGAAAGTGCCCCTGCTATTTCTGCAGCAATTCGCAAGCGATGATCCCACGATAATATTATTGCTGGCTGCGAAAGAATCTGAACATCCATCTCAGGCTTTGAGACAGTAGGGTTAGAACTGTAATTGAGATTTCCGTGAATATGGGATGATAAGGTTCCATTCGAGATGTACTCATAAACTAATAATGGAACTTCAGTTTCTAAGCAACAGCCAAGTACCTGTTGAAAATAGTAAACTTAACTGTTAAAATTGTGATTAAGTGCTAGGTTCAGTGAGTACTATTTGAGTTATCCTAAATTGTTCATTAATTATGGTTGAAGTGAATAGGAGTAAGAGTTGATGTAGTAGCTCTGTGTGCGTGCGTGTGTGTATGTCTGGTGTGTTATCTTTTAAGAGTATTGGAGTTTTTCTAATATTGTTTGTGCATTTACGTTTACCCCTCTTCCATCATGTCTGTGCATTATAGATTTTTTATCTTTGAATTGTGTTGTCCTCTTCTTCCATTTATAATAATATGGTAGCAAGAGCCTAGTTCAAATATCAACAGTACCTTGATAATGTGTCTGTGATTTATTTGGGAGAGAATGAGTATCTCATTTATAAACTGTTCAATTTGATCTTCATCCACTGCGTTGGACTTCTTCACAGCTACAATGCTTCCATCTGATAACATTCCTTTGTAGACAGTCCCAAGCCCTCCTTTACCAAGAATTCAAATTTCATTGAAATTATTTGTTGCTTTCTCCAACTCCTCTTTCAAAAAGATCTTTGACAAAGAGCCACTACTACTTTCTCCATTTAAGGCAATACGTTGTCGCAGAAGCAGTCCACCATTCCTCTTGAAAAACTTCTGTTTAGCTTTCTTTTCTTCCCTCTTTCGGAGCCATTTGCGTAGCCAAAGACAAACTGCTACCAGGATTGCAAAAGTAATGCTGCTATAATACCTGCTTGTGAGCAAACAAAAATCATATAAAAGAAACATAAATCCATTTTTGGAAACTCAGAGAAAGTACTTTAAATGCAAGAAAACCCTGAACTGGTGCTTCTCCTATTTTTCCTAATTTTCCAGGCCCCTTTGTAATTTTAAACTTAGATTAAGATAATTGAGCTTCTGATTTTCTCAAAGAGCAGTTAGCTAGAATAAATGTCAAGTTCTTAGCTAGGTCGTAACATGAAAAGGATCAAGAATCTATTTGACAGTTCAAAAGAGTAATGTGTCTCAAATAAAAAGTTATAGAAAGCATTATTTTGCTTGACAAAGGAAAAAGAGAAGAAACAAAACAAAGAATAGAGGTATACAATACCTAAGGAGAGTTGTATAGCCAGCATGCGTTTCATATTATCTGGCTCACAAAAGAAACTGCCAGGAGTATTAACACAGCGAGTATTGTTGGGACAACCCTTCCCTTTGGGACTTGCACACTCATTGATGTCTGTGGAAATTAACATGAAATCAAAGAAAGGTCAGAAAGAGATGCAAATACTGCTGAGGCTCGATGTTCTTTGACCTCGTTATCAACATACTTGATCAGTATTCTAATTCTATACTGTTTCGTGAACACTATAGGATTAAGGATTCTGTTACTATCTGTTGTTCCTTGTATCTCGAGTAGTGCATTGTTGTTGTGTAGTTTTGCACTGTTAGCTGCTTTGTTTTTGGAGCCGAGGGTCTATCGTAAATAGTCTCTCTACCTCTGAGGTAGGGATAAAGTGCGTGTACACTCTACCCTCCCCAGACCCCACTCAGTTGGACTACACTCAGTTGTTGTTGTTGTTGTTGTTGTTACTATGGGATTAGGGAAGGGAAAGGAGTAAAGACAGACAGTGAGAATTCAACTGTCACCTATTATGTGAGAAACTCCTATTGGTACCACTAGGCTAAGTTGTGGTGGTAATTTTATGTTTCTTTCAATAAGTGAAAGAAAAAGAGTTTAACTTTGACAATGAATTTTTTTTTCACTATTAGATCATCTAAGTAATAACCATGAGTAATCATTCATAAAAATGAGATAACTAACCTGGAAAATAAGAAATGTTACATGTTACAATACATTGGTAATGTAAAATTTATGTTATATTAATGGATAAAATAACATGTTAAAATACATTGGTAGTGTAAAAAAGTCTTATATTAATGGATAAAGGGTTTCAACTAATTAACTAACATAACAATACTTTTCAAAATATAGCAATTTAGGGAAATAGGGAGTCCCTTGATTTTAGACTCACATTTTGATCTCTATCTACCATATAACCATAATCTTTATCTGCCAAGCACTCCAGCCGCCGACCTATCCCCCATTCCTTACTCTGGCGACCACCTTAACTCTGACCACTGGTGTAATAGCCATCAGACATCACTGCTTTAATGTTGGCTTTAGTGGTTGGATTTTGCATTGGCACAGGCACCAAGAGCATCTCTGGCAGCTTCGCCGTAGATTTCTCCATCGCATGTAGCGTCACCTCCTACGACCACTCCTCCTCCTACAGTAACTCCTGTCTCTGCTCCTACAAATGCTTCTCCTACTTCATCTTTTCCATCGGAATCTCCCTGGGGAAATATCTCCGGCGAACTCTCTTCTTCTTTTTTTTTTGTATGGAAATGCTTTTTGCATTGTTGAGGTTGAATGACGGGTGGTTATGGTAGTTTTTGGTAGTGGTTTTGAAGGTGGAAATGCATGCATGTTGATGGTCGGGGTTTATAAATTGGTGTATGTATGGTGTATATCTGGTGTATGTTTGCTGTATGTCCTATGCATCGCTGAACAATGACATACGCACGACATACAAGGACATATAAAGGGAAAAGGCATAAGTACCGCCTGAACTATGATCATATTTTCAACTACACATCTTTTTTTTAGGGGTTCTATTACCCCCGAACTACTTTAAAATAGAACAAATACACCCTTAAGTGTTGAGTTGGCAAAGAGAGTGTGCTCACTCTCTTGGAGACATGAGAGACAAAAATAACTTAAAATTTAATTTATATGGACACATGTCATTTTCAAATTGGGACAGATTATAATTAATTAATATTATAACTTAAACTAATATCTTTTAAATTGTTTTTCTTTCTTTCTTTGTGAAATATAATCAAATTTTATTTTTTTCCTTTTTGCTTAATTGGGCTACTAAAAAGTAACAGAAATTAAATTAACTATAGATTACCTATAAAAATGTTCATTTATTATGAAAATTATAATTGCAGATGTACTGATATTCCTATAATATTACTATCAATGCATAGACGTACTTATATTCCTATAATAACTGATTTAAATTAAAAAATTTTATTAATATTATTGTCATCGCATGATCAAACTTTTTTTTCTTTTTAAAGTAATTGGTGCTACTAAAAGCAAAGTCAACGATAACATAATGTTATTAGTTAAGGATTTTAAAGAAATCAAATATGTATAAGTTGAAAAAGTATATTTACTGTTTAGAAGATCAAAATAGTAATTTAAACACTAAAAACAAATTGAACCCTAACATTTATAAAAACTAAATTTTTCAAAAAGATTCTTGTTAAAACTAATTCAATAGCTAAATTTGTCATTGGAATAAAAAAAAATTAAAGAAAAGACAAAGTCAACATTAACGTCAATTACTAAAAAAACAATAATAATAAAATTTGACTTTTATCCCAAAGAAGGAAAGGAAAATAATTTAGAAAATATTTGCTTAAGTTATAATGTTAATTAATTATAAAGTGTTCAATTAAAAAATAACATGTGTCCATATTAATCAGATTTTAAGTTATTTTTGGTCTCTCACTTGCCTCCAAGAGTGTGAGCACTTAAAGGTGTATTTATTCTATTTTAATGTAGTCTAAGGGGTAATAGGATCCGCTAAAAAAAAGGTATGTAATTGAAAATATGGTCATAGTTCAAGAGGGTACTTATGTCTTTTCCATTAACGTGTGTGTGTGTGTATATATATAATTTTGAGATAATATGAGCATGTATATTACTATATGTTGTATGTATATCATCACATATCATTGTCTGACATGCATATGTCAATTGTATGCAATGACATTAATATGACATATATATAGTTATATACAAGTGTACACAGAGAAAAGAAGTTACGGAAGCCATGGGAGAGTATCCCGGTGAAGTAAAAAAGCAAAGGACAGGGTCATTTGATATTCCGACGAAACTCCGGCAATTTTTTGGTGGAACAGAAGTGGTGGATGGCAAAATAATGGCGGCTAGGGTTTGTGGGAATAGAAGATAGGAAGAAAGATCTCCAAAATCTCTAATTTTGTGGGATTTTTTTGGAGGTTGTATATGTTTTGTAAAGAAACTATTGATATGTTTTGAAAATGGAATAGTATTATTAATTATGGTGAAAATGAATTTATTCAGTATATTTCTATAAAAGTCCCAAGTTAAAATACATGGGCAGTGTAAGATATTTTTATACTTTTGGATCTTGTGATATTAAACAAACCAAAAGTACCATTTGAATGTTGTGTTCTTGTTATTCCTATAGCGGAGTGTTATTAAGGGTGACAAATGAGAATATTGGAATCATAAACTTAATAATATATACATGATGTTTTTTGTAATAGACTAAAAAGGAAAATAAGACAAATTAAAATGGAGGGGTAGTAATATACATAAATAAAATCTCCAAAAAAGAAAAAAATGGAACCTTTGCATCCATGAGGGAGGTAAGGGTTGCCTTGATAACCAAGAGAGCAATCGCATCGGTATCCCCCAGCAGGTCTAGTAGTGTCATCGACACACCTACTGTTCTTTCCACACACATAGTGTTTTGGCCTTCTCATGGCTTTGTTGCAACTAACATTGCCAATTATCCAGTCTGCGGCCACCCATCCTCCATAGTAATCATCTTCTTTGCACTTACCAAGTAATTTAGTGAAGTCAGACACAGAGATGCCCTTTTCCACAATTAAGAAATAGGTGCAATTTCTAGATGCCCACGATGTTTTCTCCATGTTCATTGTTTGTATGGACATACCGAAGATTCTTGGTATTTTTGAAAATGCAGACCATGACAACAACCGTTATTCCAAGTGCAATAAGATGATGAAGCTGAAGAAGATGAAATATTACTGGTGATGTTGCCACAGAAAGAAGCACATCTACTTACAATATTGTCTCCACTACTAATGTCTAAATCTTTGACATAAGCATAAATGTCACACCCAATGGCTACTATATCGTTCTTGTTGGAAATACTGAAATGCTCGATGACGTGTGACTGAGTATCTTCATCACCTTAAATGTTCTTTCCAGATGATTTGTTGTAGAGGTAAGGACTAAAAGGAACAACAACCATTGATATGCGTTGCACAGAAAGACCAAGACCATGACTAAAAGCAGTGTTGTTATTGCAGCTCACTTCAAATTGTTCATTGAAGTAACAACCCTTTTCCTATTCCAAATGGATAAGGAATGGTTAAGTTACCGCATCTTTTTGGGCAGCCAGGCTTTGATGAAGATAATATTGCTGAGATGACCATATTCTTGTAGCTGAAACTTGTGTTGTTTCTTTAGAAAGCAGCCCAATAAGAAGAATAAAAAATGAGCACATGGTAATCTGCATCTTCGTTTATACTGGTCTATATTATTGCCTCATCTCTGGTTGAATCATATCTTATAATGGCACAATTTCTGCAAACATTATACTTTTGAAATAGAAGCTGCTAAGGCTTCCCTACTTCTCCACAAACCAAAAAGTAATAACTTTACAGGTGGAATCCATAAACTAAGACTTATATATTTGTGATTTTGAAATGTCTTTGCCCAGCATCTCTTTGATTGGATTTGATACATGTCTTCACTATCTAGTGTATGTATGTGGATGTTTATTCTTCACTTCTCCACTTCTCTAATAGAATGTGAAACTCATGCATCGTCTTTTATTTTTTTTCATATATCCTATGTGAATGAAAAAATCAGAATAGACCAAAAGTCAATAACATAGAGGTTCAATAATTGGTATTCAAGGTTTTGAGCGGACAGTAGTAGTATAATTCGTTCCGTGGGACTACACTAGATATGTTGTTGTAATATTATAATCCCTAAAACACTTGTAGGGACCACATTTTTCGATCCCTCTACAGCCCATTGGGTCACTGTTTTTTTGTTCTTACAGATTATTGGGGTGTGTTTGGTATGAAAGAAAATAAGTAGTTTTCTTATTTATTTTTTGATGTTGGTAAATAAGCAGAAATTTTTTTTCAAAAACATTAATATAAAATTTAGGCAAATACTACGGAGGTGGGGTCGGGTGGTTAGGAGTGTGAGGTAGTGGGGGTGGGGGCTATGGGGGGTTAGGGTGGGATTGTGTGTGTTGGAGGATGAAGATGAATGAAATGTCACTTATGGAACTTATTTTCTCTACTAGGGAAGTCATTTTCCTCATTTTTAAGGAATTTGTTTTCTTAGAGAAAATATTTTCCAAAATTTCGACCAACCAAACATGAAGAAATTAGAATGAAAAAGTTTTCTTCCATACCAAACACACTCTTAATGTCAATGTTTTCTCGTCCTAAAAAACGGAGAAAAATTTGGTGTCTATATAGGCATACAAGAAAAAGAGATTTTCAGCCACCAACATTTAGTGATGGGTTAAACATTTTAAGATGAATTTAAATGAAAAAATATGGCCAATGAGGATTTATATAGTCAACCCAACATATTTTGGATTGAGGTATAATTGATATTTATATTTTAGGAAGAAAATTTTGGCAGGGCATTGTCCTGCTTATTTTGGGGTATAAGGGATCAAATCATTTTTAGGGACCAAATTTCTGTTGCTTCAAAAAAATGTAAGAGATAAAGTAACTCCTATTTGGCCTTTCGTGTTTGTGCATTCTCTTTTGATAAAGTCACTCAATCTTTATTCACTTGTTAATTTGCAAAATGGCATCTTTATTTCATAGATTTTTTTATTGTGGTGGATATCTAAGTGGGAATGGTTACTTTAATTCTTATGTTGTTTGTCTCTTATCCGGTATCTGGATTGGAGTCCAATTAATTCGGATTTGATACATAGCTTTCACTATCTAGTGGATGTATGTGGATGTTTTCTCTTTATTTTTCTGTTTCTTTTCTTTTTTGTTTGGTTCTGGTTCTTAGTACATGGGATGACTGTTTCTGTTATTTGCAATCTCCATCTCTAATACATAGAAAGTGAAACTCATGAATGAAAACAGTTCTTTGGATCAAAACCTATCTTCTTATGGCTCATTACTCATGTTTTAAACCATTTTAAAGATGTAATTTTAGGTTTGGTCTGTTTGTGATACAAGAATAGGGAGAGAGTGCAGCCAGTTTTTGGCCAGAGAAAGAAGATCAGATGAGAAAATTTCATTTTTTTTGCTGCAGAACTTTTTTACTTGAGGCGAGAGTCTATCAGAAACAACTTCTCTACCTTCGCAAGGTAGGGAAAGTCTGCGCGCACTTCAATCTCTCCAAACTTCACTTGTGAGATTACACTAGGTATGTTGTTGATATCGTGATTGTAGCTGCAAAATTTTGAGTCGCAAACAATTGCTAGTTTTCGGCGTTATTCTTTGTTACTCTCCACTTGTTTGTTGTTTCTATTGCTACTATTGTTTCTCCTTGTTTGATACAGGAGCTGTGACCATTTTAGAGAACTTTGATTCTGATTTTAATATAATGGAGCTTTTCATTGTCTTGCCCCTTCAAACTACACAATGACCAACTTATTCTTCTAAATAAACTAATGAGTTAATGGTGAAAAACACGTTTAAATTATCTTTTTCTTCGCGAGTTTGATATTCTAACTATCATTCTCTTACCTACCTAAATTTCCGTTTTCTTTGTATTAAAACACACCTCGGTGTTGAGTTAGCCAAATTTTGTTCTTCATCGACAACAGAAGTGTGTAGGTTAACTTAGCATCGAGGTATGTTTTAATACAACCAGTGATAGATTAGGAACAATGGATAGTTGAGATATGAAACTCGCGAAAAGGTGATAGTTTAGGCGTGTTTTTGAACATTAGCTCTAAACCAATTTAATGAGCCCCTCTCCTTAATTTTATCTATACAAATCCCCAACTCTTATGAGTGGAGCGGGATGAGTTAGAAGGATGGAACGCCCTTTGCCCCGAGAAATAGTGACTTCATCTTCAAGCCATCAATAAGATTAAGCTAATATGTGGTTATGATTGTATATTGACGCATAAATCCTCTTTACTTAACGGCGATCTAATATGGGATTATAATATATATAGTACATTGTTGCACAAGTCTTCTTTACTAATAAGAAAAGCAATATTGAAATATTCAGAAAAGGATATAATGATCGTCAGGAGGAGGAGGAGGAGGAGGAGGGCAACAAACTACAACTATTGCTATATATGTAGGGTTAAAAAGAGAGTGTTACGTTCTTCACATTTGTCTTAGTTTTGATGGACAAAGCCTATTGCTGATAGAAGGGGATAGTTTTTAGAGAGAGTGTGTGTATTATGTTCCTAATGACAATACAATAACTTTTTCTCATTTGAACTAGTATTAGTAATTTGAATTCATCTATGACTTTGCTAACTCAAATTTTTATCTTTTTTTTAAATATTTATTTTTAAATTATTTGTTATTTTAAAAGTTTAAGATAAAATTAATTAATTTTATTTTTCATAGTATAATTTTTTTAAAAACTAGAAAGACTTTAATTATTGAGTAAACATTTAACAAAGAAAGATTACCAACTGAATCCATCACTACAAGGCACATCCATATAATGCATCCTCCCAACCAATGAAAGCTATAATAACTATCATGCAAACAACAACATAACATACGCAATATAATGTGCGCTTACCTCTACCTTGAAGGTAGAAAGGATGTTTCCGATAGACCCCTCTGCACAAGCAAAGAAAATGGTCCAAAGCAGTCCAGAAAGTGACTATCATGCAACACTTCACTATTAAAGAATTTAACAAAACTTTGAGGAGTTTATTGGTTTTCTCTTCCAAAATACCCTACAAAATATGATAATAGAGGTAAAACAAGGATGACTTGGATATCTGCATAATCTCTTTCTTTCTGCCCAATAAACTTCTTCAATCCAGCTTCACTGAAGAGAACAAGTAATGTACAAACCAGAAAGAGGAAAGGAACCCCACTGTGCCTGTCGCGAGCATGATGGCAAGGACCATGAAGAGGGAATAACCTAGGTAAAGGGTGGCGGAAACAGGCCCGCTCAAACTCTTGAGATCGAAGATTAGATAGTTAACCGAGTAGAGGAAAATGTATATAGCAACTGATCCAGAAGCAAAGAAAGATTTCCACCACCATTTCCAGTCCTCCACACAAAGATGCATGTAGGTCAGAACAAGAGACACCTCAGCACAAACGACGACAAGGAGGATCATCACAATAAGGAGGAAACCGAAGACATAGTACACACGACCCATCCAGAGACTCGACATGATGAAGAAGAGCTCAATGAACAGAGTACCGAAAGGAAGGGTACCTGCACCCAAAACTAAAAGCCAAGATGGATATTTTTGTGGTGGGATTTCACGAGGGATCTGGTTGGTTCTAACTGGGTATTCAATGTGAGGAGCCTTTGCCCCGAAATAACCACCGACTAGGGTTAGAGGAACGGAAATGCAGAACCAAAGTAAAATGAGGACGACAAACAGAGAAAATGGAATGGCCCCTGTGCTGTGACTACCCCATAGCAGGAAGTTCAATGTGGTTAGAATAAGAAAAGCAATTCCAGGAAAGAAACAAGCAGCTTTCCATGAGACTGAAACCCAGCCCTTGTGATCGCCGCAGAAGATTGTCCTCCAGAGACGAACAGCAACATAACCAGCAGCAATACCAAGAATCATATAGAAGAATAGCATGCCAGTAATCAATGTTCCACGAGAAGCTGGGGACATAAATCCGAGGGCAGCAAACATGATAGTCACAACACCCATCCCTAGGATTTGAACCCCATCTCCAACCATCGCACACAGAAGTGCTGGATTACTTGGAGCCCTGAACACATCACTCACCACAAGTTTCCACCCGGATAACTCCTCATTCATCTGAGTTTGAGCCTCTTTGTCAAGTTCCTCATACCTTGTTAGATCCCGCCTGATAGTTCTCAAGAAGATTACAAGCACAATTCCAGCCAAGAAAGTGATCACCATAAGGGAGTTAAGGATAGAGAACCAGTGCACCTTTGCACCTTCCATCTTCAAATAAGCATCCCATCTTGATGGCCACTTGATGTCACTTTCCACAAAGTTCACCTCGTAAGTAAATGATACAGGCTCATTTTCTTTAATAGCCATGGCAACGGTTGTAGGATCGCACTTAATTGGAGTCGGGTACTTACTGTACATTTTCAAGTTCTTTACTGAATCAGGAGCATGTTGGACACTACAAGGAACAACCTCAAACCCAACAACCATGTAACCAGGTGCCTCAGATCCATCCTTTCCAACTGTTGAGATCACCTCAGCTCCATCCCCAGTACCCATCACCCGAGCCACATTGGTCTCCTCATACTTATGAACAAGAACTGTAAACTTCAAGTGATTAAACACATAATATGCATCTTGAACCTTGATCCCAACAGGATAACCAGTCCACCGCAAGAAATAACCTTCCTTCCTCGTATAACGAATAGCAGGCAAATTATCAAGAATCAAATTCACTTGATACATCTCATCAATCCTCTTCTTCAAAAGCTTAAACTCCTCACCAGACAAAGGTTTAGTTTGACACATGAAGATCTCAGTCTCATTGGTATACATCTTAAACCTATAAGGAGAATTCTCAATCCTATCACCCATAAGAAGCTCACCAAGATTCTCTGCACTATCTTTCACACCCTCTTGGGGTTGGCAAAAAGGCAAGCTATAGTAACTATAAGGCAACTCAGTGTCAATTGATGTCAATGAATTGACCTTAACATTCAAGAAATCACCAACCCCATATTTGTGAGGGTAACTTCCAGGCAGATAAAACCCATAACCCAATTCAGACACCAAGCAGATAAACAAAACCCAGATCTTGAATTTGTCAAAAGCTCTCATTTTTAATGGTTTCTTTACCAGATCTGGATGACCCAGATCAGGAACTGTACCTAAAATGCTAAGATCAGTCGAATTCTCAACAGGGTTTAACACAACAATAAAAAAATTCTATGGTTTTGGGATCAGATAATGCAGTTTTTATTAGTAAAACAAGTAAGAAATGCAAAAAAGAAAAGAAAATGACAAAGAAAACATCAAAGGGTTTTAAATGAAGATATACAGAGATCTAACTCACCTCCAAAATGGGATTCTTAGCGCTACAATGGAGAGATTATGGAACGACAGAGGAAGAAGCAGAGGGATCTGGATGCAAAGAATTTATACATATATATATAAAATCCCAATTTCCCCGTCGGTGGGAGATTTTTGGCCAGCTTTGGGGCCGTCTTGCAGAAAAGGACTTATGTCCTAATAATCAAATGAGAGGGGATCATTATTTATTTTTTTCAATTTTGTCTATTAATTATTATTAATTATTTATCAAAATATACATTAATTATTATTATTTTATTTATTTGGTGACATTTCAAGACATAACTGATAGTTAAGGTATATTTCAATAAATATTTAGTGATAGTTCAAGTAGAAAACTCGTACACTTAATAATTCAGATATGAAACTCAAAAATCGTGATACTTAATTTAGGTGTGTTTTTCACTTTTGGTTCGACATATAAATAAATAAAAATTAAAAAATTACTTTTTTTAAAAATAAATTATGCAAAATCTTATTCAAGCAACTGAATAAGAACAAAGAAAGTATAATACTTGTAATAAATAAAAAATATTTATAATCAATTTGCATGGTTAAATGTTTGGGGGGAAAAGATAAATATGATCCTGTATATTTGGTGATTTCAAAGTAATTGCTTAAATAATTTTTAAATATATATAATTTTAAATTTTTTTCATAAAATTTCTGACTTTATCGTTTAAATAATGAATTTATATTTTTCGAGAATTGTAATTTTATCTTATTTTTAATCTCTAATGTAGGTGATTTACTTTCACATTCAAACTATGTGATTTTCATGATTCTAATTTATGAATACATTGAATTATGTCTATTCCTATATTATTCTTGTGCTTTAAACCATCTAAATCTTACAAGTATTTATTTATTAAATATTCCCTATAAATAGAATATTTTTAAGGAAAAATTTACCCTTTATGGTTAGAGAAATATTTATATTTTCTTAGCTAATATTTTATATTTATTATTTGAGTTAGCATATATTTATATATAAACATATTCATACACTTTTATATAAAATTGATAAATTATATATAACAAATTTCCTCTAAATATAATATTATAATTAATTTAATATATAATTATGTGATATAATATTTTATGTTGGACAGTATATTTTTGAAAATTTCGCTATTTTTAATCAGGTAAAAGAGAAGAATTAAGTGAGATTGTGTAACGTGTATACTTCTTTTTACACGTGAAGTTTTACCCATAATTTGACTTTTAAGCATAAACTTTTTGTGGGACGTTTAAACAGGAAATAAAGGGAAAGTAACATCTTTTTTCTTTGCAACTTAACGTGTCCCAAGAGAGATAGGATCAAGAATAGAGATATACAAAATAAGGTGGGACCGTGGGAGTGATCTTCACCGTAAACAAGATGAGTGAAACAAGGCGAGATGATTCAGATATATAAATAAAAGATGTTGAGATGCACCAATGAGGAAATATGAACGGTTGGTTATTATGGGCCTTAGGAGAGTTAGAGATAGGCTGAAAAAGTACCGAGAGAAGGTAATTAGACAAGATATAAAACACCTGCAAGGCTGCTACAACTTACCAAGAATATGGAGGTCGAGGATTAGGATAGAAAATTAACCGGTAGTCTGTTTTGTATAGCTTTTCTTATCAATATTTTTTATTATTACTCTCGTGTTAACTTATCCTTCAATTTTTATTACATATTGTTCTCTTTAATTTGATTATGATACTATTTGTTGTTGCTACTATCTTTTTTCGTCATTATTTTTATCGTGACTTTTTCACTCTATTATATCCCCTTTGATTTCATATTTGCTTTAAAATATTTTACTTGAATCAAAAATTTATCGAATATTTATTGTTGCAGTAACATCTTAACGTGCAGCATACATCAGGTTTTAATATTATATTATCAACTCTTATTTAAACTTTTTATTATTTAGTAGATTCTAGAACTTATTGCCATGTGCAGTGTTACACTTTTTCAATTTAAAAAACAATCTCCCCATGACCAGTTACAAGAAAATGACCTCACAAACATCTTTGGTATTTTATTTATCGACTTCCTAAGTTTATATTATCGATGTCCTGTAAAAATGATCGTATAACTAAGAAAACACTTATAAATAAACCATAAACACTTCAATCCATTAAGAAAACGAACACTTTAAATCCTCAATATAATCCTACAAATAAAATCTGAAAGAATAAAGCGTACACGAATCTTACCTCTAACTCAAAAGTAAAAAAATTATTCCAGATAAACCCTCGGCTCCGGTGGCAGAGCCGGGATTTCTATTAAGGGATCCAAAAATATCAAAATATTGTGGTTAGCTGGATTCAAACCCGCGCACACTAAGTGAAAGTATGAACCCCTTCACCGCTAAACTAAGTCTTTGGCTTGTGCTAAGGGGATTCAACAATATATATATACACACACATAAATAAATTTTAACTGTATATATACAACGTAATTTCGATAAAGGGGATTCGAATGAACTCCTAAGCTCCATGTAGCTCTGCCCCTGCTCGTAGTTACTATGACTTATAATTCTAGATAATAGTCGACCACTTAAATGCCTTCGCAAGGCAGAGATAACGCTACACACACGTCACCCTTCTCAGATCTTGTGAAATAACACCGAGTATATTATTATCGTAGTCAGCCAACGAAATAGGCTTCAGGGCAACTTACAAAGTTCAACTAATTAGTCCAAATCATCGTAGGAACATATAACACTAACATAATCTACATCAAGATGGGAAATATAAACATTTCTTTCCCTAGTTGAATCTTGAAAGATGATTAATGTGAATTTTTTAGCTTTTGGCACCTAATCCTTGTGATTTAGGACGTCTAACAGCAACTAGAGGATTAGTTATGCCTTGTGAGTTTCTCCCAAGCCCCATGCCTTCAACAAACCCCATCTTTGCCATCATCTTTGATCCAAACCCCTTTGTATGCCTCTCAAATCCTGCAAATCCAACAGATGATTCCTTCCTGATGGATTTCCTGCTTCCGCCGACGGCTTCAGAGCCCGGAACAGCTGATTTTGGTAGAAAATCGTTCTTTGCTGATGATCGACTACTTGTTTCTTGGATTTCAGCTCCCAATCCGAGAGATTTTGGTCGAAGGTGTGCTTCGATGGGCTCTGCAATGCCCTGTCCATCTTTCCCTAAACCTCTACCTTCTTGATAACCCATTTTTGCCATCATTTTCGAGCCAAAACCCGTCGTGTGCATCTCAAATGCACCGTATTCGATTGAGTTGGTCACAACCTTTGTTTCATGGACGATGGTGGTTGTCTGGGTAGTTTCAATTGATTTCTCCTCAACTGTCTCGGAACGCATGATACCACTTGAAACAAAGGAGACAGGAAGAGTGGCATAGGAGCCTGTTTTCTGATCCCTTCCTTTCTTGCTGCTGTCTTTTTGCCCACGTGGATTTACCGGAGTTTTCAACGATTTGCTTGGGCCAGATTGTCCACCACTACCCCTTGAAGACCTTTTGGCTGCATTTCCATCCTTTCTAAGACTCTGTATAACGGCGACTGTGAAATCAGAATCCTCGTCACCGGCTCCTATTAACTGAATGTTAAGAAAAAGGGAAATCTCGTTGTCAGACAGAGACATGCATCTTTTACAAAAGGTTCAGACCAAATGAAAGGAATATATTATGTAAATCAAACAATTAAACTCTTCCGACAGATTGGAGGCATTAAGTAACATAACCTTCTCCAAACGAATTTTATCACTGGCAGAAGGCATAGACGTATGTTGTGTCTTGGTAACTGTCACAAACCTGGAAAGGAGGAACAAAGGTGACTTAGATGAGTACAAGTTTCTTCACACAGCAGTATTACATCTAAGATACAAGATCAAAGCCATCAAATCAAGTAAAGGTGAACATGTCACATGTAACGGATGGAGAAGCCTGTTTACGATTTCACATCTTTCCCTAAAAAGCTTTTCCATTACTAATATTCATATCCTAAGGTAAAATGCCTTCAACCTGTAGAATAAGCTGCCAAAATAACCATAATTTTCACAATTAAAGGCCAACAGAATACATCTATTTAAGGCCTCGAAAATAAAGACATTTCAGAATATTACAATCCATCTCTTCTTGATTAAGAAAGTTTTGGAACATCAGGAAATACATCTGTAATTACACACCTTCCCTTTTATACATTAAAGGTTCGCTCTTGATCATCTCTCAAATTCACATCTTAAAGCCTAAAAGGGGAAAAAACCTACCTCTTCTTGCCAGAACCTTGACAACTGCTTCGCAGGCGGTATATTGCTGCTAATCTCTGAACCTGTGCATGTTCAGTACTGAGTGTCAAAACAAGTGATATATAGCAGTTGAACTCATATAAGACAAGTAAAATATCACTATGTAGCAAATTTTTACAGTTTTCCAATACAAAAAAGCAGCACCAGAGAATTCAGAATATCATATAAGAAGTTTCTTTGGTATGACTTTCTTCCAAATTATTTTTGACTATACATGAGACAATACCTACTTAAGTAAAACAGCAGCAGTATCACATTGGCACCTGATGAAAATTGTTTTCAAGGTATGTTGAAAATCTATGTTGCCCGGACTCTTCAAAATTGTCGATGGGTGCAGGTCAGATCCTCCAAAAGTAGTGTATTTTGGAGGATCCAACACGGGTGGGGAAGCTACTGCATTTCACGTGGATAAGTAAAAGACTTTATTTCCTGAACATAGGTAGGACAAAACACTATACCTGAGAACAATCACGTGAATGCATAGGTTGGAAAGATAACATATCAGCTCCATCCAAAACCATCTGTTGCAGTTTCTACATTTTAAGAGTGAAGGAAATTTCAATAAAAAGGAAAAAAAGATTATAGCCTTTGCATAGATCTACTCAACATCAGTTTGGTTTCTTTGATTTTGATTGCACTGTACTTTTACTATGGACTATAATACATGGAATATGATGATTTCAATAACAACAGCAACAAAGGGGTTCCCCACCCTGTACACTGTTCAATATATACATATGTCTCCCAAAGAAAGGAAAAAAGCAGTTTCAAGGAGCTAAAGAGAGCAGCTATTAAAATCTAAATCACCTACAAAATTAGTCAAACTTAAAGGCAGTGACAATGGCTTGTCTTTGTTCCAGAGAAACTAGCACAGTGACTCAGCTACAAAAGGAAATAATACGAAAAGGGATATAAAGTAACCCAATGAACATCCAATTGCAACTTACTTTACACCATTATCATCTGCTCACCGAACTATTAAACCAACTGAGATGACCAAAACCATAAATACAAAGAGGAAAAAAACAGACAACAATCAATCAAAAAAGATTATGCTTCATGTCAGCATGTTTAAAGACCAAATGATGAATGATCAAGAACTTCATTTCTGATACTTCACTGTTTAGGCAAGAGAACGGCGTCTTCTATTTCATTTCAAACTTTTATTTTTATCCTTAATCTAGAAGACAAGGGAAACTGTCTTAATTTGATTAGGAACCTCCTACAAATCTACAACTCCCTACCAACAAGTATTTGCAGTAAAAAATTGGTTATACAACTAGTATATCCGGATTCTCTTATGACCTGGTTCCAACTAACAGGTTAACTATACAAACAAGATCAACATAGAGACAGGACGAATGTACAGAGTTCAGAACATCCTCACAAACATGTCAGCCTGAAATGCCCAAATTCTTTTTTCAAGAACAAGGAAATGGACGAGATAATTTTTCATACCACTTTGTTTCTCACCGACAAAGTTACTAACAAATTTAGGAGGACGGAAAAAAAATCAAACAAGGAAAAGTTTGCATCTAATGCACCAAAAACTTTAGATGCTTTCTGCTTCCATAGTTCTGGAAAAAAATTCCAGCAAATATGAACTCACATACTTGTCATTAATTCCAGAATAAGCTTTCACGAGCTAAACCATACCCCAACATATTTTTCCATTATTGAACCGATTGAAGAATCTAGTAAGAAATGTCAAAAAGATGGATCTGCATGGGAGCATAAGCAGTTGACACGATCAAGCTGGTGGAAAGACAAAAGCGACAAAAGACTAAAACTCCGAGCAAGGCAGACAATTTTAAGCTCTTACTGAATTTATCTTCTGAAGATCAACACCTCGGCGGAGCATTCTCTCTCGACGCTTCAAAGCCATCATCTCCTTGCGATGTTTCTTCTTAGCACCTGAAAACATAAGCTAGGAGTATATACAGTGGAGTTGAAGGCACATGGTCAATACAAAACAAAAAAAAAGTGAACAGAGAAAACAATGACAGCAAAAGAACAGAGAGAGAATTCCAGGGGAACTTTATCCTCTTCCATCCAAGAGAGTAATAAGTAATCTGTACTTGAAATTTAATGGCTAAGCATAAGCAAATTTAAATAAAGACAAAGCATGTTGTCGCAAGTCCGTAAAGAGCAGATATCTTTACCTGGAATCCTCCCGAAATTTTTACTCTTTTGAGACTCAAACGGCCATGACTGAGGAAATTTAGCAGCATGTTTCTTTTTCCCTGAAACTGTTCTCGGATCCTTTACAAACATAAGGCCATCCAAATCAGATCCCCATGCTTGCTTGGCAGGAGTAGATTTCTGACCTCCTCGGTACTTTCTCTCTTTTTGAGGCTTCTTCATTCCATACTCCCTAGAGGCTTCCTGAAGATCAATCCCACCCAGCTTCTCTACCGTTTCATCTAAGCTATCATCAGAACAGCTACTAGGAACTTGTCCAACCAACTGTTTAACATCAATAACATTGCACATTCCACCAGTGCTTTCGTAATAATCTGCAGCAACCTCTTCATCAACATCTGAATCACTATCAGATGAGCCATCACTTTCAGATGATCCGTCAGATTCTTCTGATTCTGAAGAACAAGAACTTCCATCATCAGATGGATTGTCTTCATCATCACCATCACTTTCCTCATCTGATACGTCGTGAGTATATAGTCTAAGCCCCCCAATAGATAAAAATCCCTCATTTTCCACAGAAGATGACATCTCAGCTGGCAGGTGGTCGTCCTTCTCGATGCTGGCATCACCAAGGAAGCCACAATCAGCATCCATTTCTTCCTCAGAGGATGAAGACTCAAAAGAAGGATTTTCCTTCTCATCTTTGGATGACAATCCAACTCCTCCATGTGTTGTTTCTGCTTCATCACAGAATCCCAATCCTCTGTGTGAACTCTCATCCAGTGAGAAACCAGCACTATAGTCTCCAGCATAGTCAACTTCATGAGAATCTTTATTTTGTCCAACAACTAGAGATAAAGGGGTTGTGCAATCATAAATACATCCGTCATTTTGAGGTTCCTTATTTGGGCTTTCATCTACGAAAGCCACAATTTGAGTTTCCTTTGTATCAACCAAAAGAATAGGATGTTCCCAATCCAACTTGTTATCTTTTACTCCTCCACTATGTGTTGCATCTGAACCTATCTGGAAAAAGAAACACAGATAATTTATCAGCAATGTGATTATTATTGCAATTTTTTTGAAAGAAAGTAACACATTTTTTATAAATAGATAAGTTGCCCTTAGCACAGAGATCGTAGTGCAAGTTTTTGTTTTGTAGTCAAATTGTAGCGGGCCTAGTTTAGTGGGGTAAAAGTGTGATTCTTTCTATTGTCCCTTTAATAGTTAAAGGGTCCTTCGGTTAAAAATGGCTGCACATGCAGCAGCACCAACTATGAGAAATCCCCCAATCCACATGTGCGGTGTGAACAATGACAGTTCACAGTTGTGTACCATAGTCATAAGCTAGAAACAGATAAGGAGGCATGAAATACATATGGCGAGCTACACCTATGGTTAAAGAGCCTAACATAGCTAAGTTAAGAGATAATTGAGCATGTCAGGACGTTGTTAGGATGTCATTAGGCCTTATGGCTCTTGATAAGGAAATTGAAAAATCGGTAAACAAATGTGAAAAGTAGAAATGAAATCTGCAAATTGTGGCAATCTTGTCAGAAGATTACCATAAAAAGTAGCCCAAAGCTAACCTCCCTACTCAATCAATTTAAGGAAATACTAATCCTTATACATACTGGGCAGATAATTTGTAACATCCCAAAACAAATAAGCGGAAAATCCAAATGTCTAGTCTTTTTTTCTTATGAAGACCGAATTTCCTGTCTTCGGACAATATCAACAGAGATTAACCAAATATTTGATTAAGATACAAATTATTAAACTAGAATTCATGTTCAGAACTAAATTATTAACTAAATAATCATTTGAACTACAGCACTTCACCTCCAGTCCTCCAGAGACTATATCTCATTAGATGTGTATAGTTCCTTCACAAACAAAACACAACATATATCTTCCCTAAAAAATTCACCCTTTAAACCTTTTTCTTGACAACAATATGATGCACATATATAAAAGCATTCCTAGTCAATATCCCATTTCCATTGGGTGATCATCATTACTCAATGACCTTAAATTATCCATTCTTCAATAAAAGTTCAATCTTTGACAATTAAATACACTAAAAATGCCTCTGAATCTACAAATAATATACTCTAAACTACTCATTTAGAAAATACTGATCCTTTAAGAAAAAATCAATCTTTTACCATTATCCAAAAATAAACATACCGCTGAATCTGCAGAAGGATACACATAACAGATCTCATTTCCTCTACTTCTCTTCGGTTCGCTTTTCGAACTCGAAGCATTCTTCGAGCTGCTAACAGCTGCATTACGATTCCTTGAATTACCATTTCCACTTCCATTTTCACTCTTCAAATTTATCCCTAAATTCCCAAATAAATAGATAAATAAATAAACAATTTCACTATAAATACACACAATACACATATAATTCAGAGAAAACCTCTTGAAGGAGGAGAACTGTAACCGGCCCAATCAGATAAGACCCCGCCTTCAACGAACAAGCCCCGACCCGAATAAGACGGGTTCCTGGGCTTCCGGGTTTTAGGTTTATTTGATCTTTTTCTGTTATTTCCTCCCATTTTTTAGCTTATTATACGTCGGGGTATACGCTGGCGAACGCCGTGAACGGCGGAGAGAGATGGTGGAGATCGGAGGTGAGTTTTCTATGGTATCATTGAAGTAAACAAAAGAGGGTAAGGCGGTGAGGAGGTTGGATTCAGTGTGGTGAGGTGTTTGTTTTCTTATGGTGAGGTTAAGCTGAAAATGTTGTACGTTTTGAACTTTTTTTGTGGAAAGTACATGAGGTACAAGTGGTTTATTGCGTGGGGTTGAAGTTGTATAAATGTTAGTTGTGGGCGTTATGTGTAAATAAAAAAAGAATCAGGAATCTACACCGAGATATGCTTTATTTCACGTCCGATATCTGATACCTATATTGAGATCTAACTAGTTTAACTTTAAGGCTCGATTTAGGATAAGCAATAGCTTGGTGACTTGAATGTCAGATGATGATATCATTAATGATTTAACAAGAAGATATTTAATTCAATGTTAAGAACTCAAATAAGAACGATTGTATGTATTCTCTTTTATACACTAGATGATCCTTTGTGGTACAAAGATCATCCTATTCATCGGATTTGTTGGGTTTAAGGTCTTAATGACTGACAATCATTGTGCGTTGATGCGCCTTAAATGACAAATAAATTCCACTGAATGTTGGTGGAGTAACTAATAAGGTTTACTCTGGGATGATCTTATAACAGTTGTTTTATCTTTGTTTCTTTTTCCTTTAAGTTATTTTGTTCACATTCGGATCAGCTTCTCCGATATACTATGTTACCATTTCCTCCGAAATGTTGATTGTGCATCATTTGTTTGGTCTTATATCTTTATAGAATGTGTCTTCGTGTCCTCTTTCAATTTACTTCTCATATTCTCCTTTATAATCACATGTCCTAATTTCAACCTATCCACTTATTCAACCCACTTTTACCGTATACACCCGCCATAACTATTTTTGGTGAAACTATAAAATAAAAAGCCTTTTTGTAATGTTTTCAAAAAAATTATTTACTCTTTAAAACAAACAAAAATCATGAGGCAACTTTAATAAATAATATTCTCTCAATTCTATGGATGTGTCAATATTTATATTAGTTTATTTAAAAATAATAAATTAACTAATATTTCACAATATTTGATTTATATATATATAAATTTATATTCAATGATATATTTTTCTAATCACATAATTTTGTAGTATGAGCAATTGGTAGCAAGTTTTAAAAAAAGTATTTTATTTTTAAATTTTATTGCAATTCAAATGATATCTTGTAAATTAAAACAAAGGAGGTTGATATCTCTTTTATAAAAACATTATTGGAGGCTATCAATCATCTCTTTTGTCATGCAACAAAGTGGAAACTATATGGTATCAATTGGGCATTCATTCTTTGACTACCATTTTAAAATACTTCCACTAATTATTAAATATGATTTAATTCTCAAGTTAAATTCAAATTAAAAATTTCTAATTAATTTCAAAGTATTTGTGTTTCAAATTATCTAATGAAGGAATTCATCTCTTAAAAACTTACTAATTTACGCTACTTGTAACTGACAGTAGTAATAAACAAATCGAAATTAATTTGTCTTACAAAATCCTCTATCATTCTCACATTACTTTTGGTCGGGAAAACATCCTCCAATCTTTTGTAAGAAGCTTACCTCATAAGATGAGAGTGATGCAAGGTAAATCATAACTTAAACAAGATAATAAATTTCACACTCAAGAACAGATATATCTTTACTGTTGTGAGTTCAATTGAACTGACTTAATTCTATGCTTTCATATAAACAATTGTCTCTCACCCGTAAAAAATTCCTAATTAATTAAGAATGAATAGATATTTATCCAAATTGATTCATCATAACTTTTTGTGTTCTTTTATAATTTTATATTTGCAAATAACTTTGTATTAAACTTTTTATTTTCCTTTTGATGACATGTAATAGCATATTTCAAATACAAACTTAAAAAGTCTTTTTTTTATTCTTAAATCGCGTGTTAGTAATATTGTATAAATCAAATAAATCAAAAAGGGTTATTTATTTCTTGATTTGTGCATATTATCCTTGCGTAGGAGCCATGCTAATTTTATTTGTATCATTGTGTACTTGCATGTACTTTTTCTCTTCGAGCTTTTATTTTTAATAAAATAAACCACCAACCTGGTAGCATATTAGCTTTATAAAAACCAAATGGGTAAAAAGTTTATGAATAAAATTGTAGGGAACTATTTATTTTCGAGATTCAAATCAAAAAAAATTCCGTACTATGAGTTCTCTTTGTTTGTGTAATACTCACACTGAAACTCTTCGTTTACACATTAGTGATGTTTATTACTTCTTTTATCATCTTTGAATTTCTATCTAATGATTTTAGAAAGAAAAAAAAAATCTAATGATACTGGATGTTGAAATTAAGCACATAAAACGAAATGTATGAGCAATTTATCATATATATTACATAGAAATACTTAGAGATGATAAAACTAGTTCATGAAAATATGATCTATTCAATCCGCTCATGTTTGGACAAGTCATTAACGAGTGAGTTGGTTTATACCCTATTTTTTGCCCACTTCAACCCAAATGAACTGACATTGACGTGCCTATTTATCAAATTAACTCATTTATAACCTCTTTTCCTGCCTACTTTATTTTGATAAATTCTTTGGCACCTAATGAAAGATTAATACGAGTCGTAAACTTTAGAGACACGTCTAAAATTTAAATTTTTCAAGAAACACAAAGAAAATGATTTTCTTTTTGTCCCTTTTTCTTTTCATTAAAAAATAATGATGGTTAGGTCTATTAGGTGTGACGACATGAATAAAGATTTGTTAGTTAATAATACAAAATTTTCTTGGATCTTTTTTCTTGATAGCAAGTTAAGTCCTATACGTTTTTTTTTCCTTTTACAATCTTGAAACAAATTTTAGGTCAAATATACGGAGATCATCTTTGTTTGTAGCTATTTGCATTTTTACTATTTGTTTTTAAACGATACGAAATGAATAGTAATAAGTTAGAATCAGTTCAAGATGAATTTTTAGTACATCGACACAATTCTATCATCAATCATTCTGATATCACCAATAGCGATATCAGAATATTTTTTTAAATAATTATACGATGATTTAGTTTTCTTAAACGAAAAGTTAACTTTGTATACATTTTTGAAATATCCCTTTTCATCTAATTACAATAAAGTTCCATTTCTTGCAAAGAAAATCTTACCAAATGACACCAAAATTGAAACAAAAGAATATACTTATTTTTTTATTTATTTTATGTTTGATATTCATATTGAAGTTCTACTAATTTAAGTTGGCGCATTGCCGGATCTATTTCTGAGGGCAACGCTTCCAACGGGATTCTTTTATAAATGTTATTTTATTTTTTATTGTAGTTTTACTATTTCTTTGGCTAGAAATTATGTTCTACTCCTACTAACCCGAAATAAGTGTCACATTTTTTCTTTCTACAGTCAATTCGACTAATCTCCAAAGCTAAATTAATTTGATTAATTTTATATTTTAAAATTAAAATTAAAATATTCAAAAATTATATGTAAAAGATGCTATAAGTTGCAATTTTTTCTCACATCAGTTGATCAAAGTTTATATAAGTTAAATCTCAGAAAACAAAAAACAATAGATAACTTGGGACGGTAATAGAGAGAGCAACACAGAAGTGACTTTTATATCTATGTTGGTCCTTCAAATATAATCTTGAGCATCTTTAGTCCCTTAAGTTTGCTAAAGTGGAGCAATCTTTGATTCAACTAAAAGAATGAATTTAAAAACTAATAATGACTACTAAAATATGAGACAAATTGATCAAAAAAATCCGACCGACTTTCGAATAGATCGAAAAATCGATTGGTTCGGTCAATTTGATCCCAAATTTTTTTAGTTGTTTCCTTAATAAAACCGACTGAGCTTGATTTGATTTTCAATTAGTTTATTTAAAAAGTTTGGCTGAAGTTTTTGACTCTTCATATTATTTCTCCGAACTATAAATTAATATTTTACTTGAAATGTGGAGATGAAGGGCTTAAGGGGATCTTAATAGCTCAGTTGATTGGTTACCTGAACTTTTATCTTATTGTTAAGAATTCAATTCCCCATCATGTAAATGATTTATTAGAATTGTTGTTATTTTGACAAATTGATGGTTAGAGTTTGTTTCAATGATACATGGACCTCATATTTTAAATTTGAGCTAATTTGGAGTGGATTTAGGTGTTGAAATTTGATAAATAAAATTATTATTTTATTTGCAAAAAAATTCAGACGCACGTGTCTGAAATTTCAGCCCATTTTTACATGCAGCTCTGGTATGTGTGCATGATTAAAGTGCAGATTTGAAAAAATTAAAAAGGTGTTAAATAGGTTTGTTAGATTTCTTGTGTTTTTTGATTGATTTAGGTTTCTTCTTTATGATACATGAAACTTATGTCTCAATTTTAAGCTTATTTAGAGCAAATTTGATTGTTGAAATTCGAAGAACAAAATTATTATTTTTTGTTCAGACGCACATATATGAAATTTCAGCCAATTTCTTATATATATTTCAATCACATATGACTGAAGTGCAAACATATATGGAAAAATTATTTTTGACCAAAAAAAATTCCAGACATACATGGTTGAAATTTTAATCAATTTTACACGCACCTCAATAAAAAATATCTGAACTTTTACCTTGGCAAGTCATCCTAAACATCAAGTGAAAACGTCTGATGTTAGGCTTTTACAAAGCCACGCTTTCAAACGCGAATATCTAAAATTATCAAGCTTTTATCTAATTTTTTTACCCGAAATAAATAAATTTATAAATTTTTTTTATAAAAATAAATACTAATTAAATGACGATCTCAAAATCGAATATTTGCGCATCTTCTTAATTAAGTGTCCAAAGAGAGCAAAAAGAAAAACCTAATTGTGGGCTCTAACAATATTTACCAAGTCTAAAAGGGCATATGCCAAATTAGCCAAGGCTAGCACGGCACTACATTTGTGGTCCAACTATTCAATAGTGCCGCACTTTTTAAATTTATTACAATATTTTTAAATTTTTTTTTGGTCACCATTAATCTGTTAATATATTTTTCGTTAGCAAATCGTCTTATATATTTTTTTAAATTTTTAATAATAAAACTTCAGCTTGATCGAAGTATACTTTATGCGTTTAAATTTTTTGTGAAAATTTTTTTAAAAATAAATTCTTAATTTTTGCTATAATTTTCATTCTGAACTATTTCTACTTAAAAAAGACGAATTTTCGCTCTTAAATTACGGAATAGAGCTAACTAGACCTGTTGTGGACGGCTGAAATTAATTAGAAGTGCAAACCGCACCAGCAAAATCGAAAAATGGACCATAATGCAAATAAAGGTAAATTTAAAATTTAAATTTTACTAGTTCAACTTTTAAAATTCTTAGCATTAGATTCTTGTACTTTTAACAATTCAATTTTAATGAATTGTTACACAAAATTTATACATTGAAAGTATTGAATTCAGATTAATTCAGTATCAAAAAACTACATCAACCTCTGAGTGCAATGACTTAGACGCATGTTAGAGGAATTTTCAGCCTGAACTAACACTCGTACATCAATAAGAAAGTAAGTACTTTATCAAATAAGAGTCGTTAATTCCCTTGACCATTTTTCTCTTCTTCATTCATTACGTCTCAGACTTGAGCTAACACGCATACAACAACAAAAAAATACTTAATCAAATAAGAATCATTAATACTCTTAGCTGTCAATTTCTTATTTATTCATTATATTATAAAATTACTCGCAAACTTGAGCTAAAACGTATATAACAACAAAAAGATAGATTATCGAATAAGAATCGTTAATTCTCTTAGCTGTCAATTTCTTATTCATTCATTAGGTTATAAAATTACTCTCGTTCTCGAAGCTTCGTTAGAAATCAAGAACAAAAACGAAACTCTTTCTTAACAACTAATTATATTAAACCAAATTTAACAAAGGGTTAATTAATGACAAATTTGACTATTAATCTTTTCCTAACCAAAATATTTTACTTACCTCCCCCCCCCACCAAAACCCAACCCCCACCGTTTCCCCTCTTTTGTCTTTTTCGGTTTTGTCACTATATATCTTCCCTTCAACACTTTGTTTACCTTTAGCAATTTTTCCATCTCAGGAGCGCTCTCTCTCTCTCTCTCTCTTCGCGAGGGTTTCAATAATAAATTATTGAAAAATGGCTACGGGAGCTGCCGGAGACGGACTATTCCGGGGAGTATTCGACGGATGTATTTCCGGCCACGATATGGGAATCAAACGGAGGCCGTACCACCGGAACTGTGGCTGTGAGCTTCATAAATCGCGTGGAAATTGCTCTCATTCTTCTCGCTGCATCAACGTATCTTACCCGATTCGACGATCGTGGAGCGAGAGCTGTCTCTCGTTGGCCGCCGCTTCATCCGGTTCCTCCAGTTATTCCTCGACATGCTCTTCTCCGGCCGCCGCCGGCTCGGATCTCACCGGAAAGAAGAACTTGGTCCGTTCTACTACGGACGATTATGACGACGTCGTTCTGTTTAAGGTTTGATTAAAATTATTTGACTCTGTACAACTCTTTGTAAAACACTGATTAAAAAAAAATTCTTTTATTTATTTATTTTCCCTATTTTTGGGTTTTTGTTTTCATGTGTTTGATGATGGACGAAGGTACACCAAAATGTTAGAATTATGAAAAGAAAAATTAGAGTAGTGTTTTTTTTGGAATTCGAAATTTAAAGTTTATGATTCTAATTTCAAAATTCTATTATATTAAATTTATTGTACGGTTAAAATTAAGGGTTCAAAATAATATTTATCGAAATCATAATGAGGTTTTACTCTTATTTTATATTCCACGTTGAAAATATAGGATTCAGACTAAAGTCCGACTATAAGATTATTAAATTTGATTTAAATTGATTATACTTTTAAAAATTATGTTGATTCAAATTTTATATATATTGAATTTTTTTTTGTATTATTCACCTTCTAGACATAAATTGTAAGAAATTTTGGTTAAATTAAATCAACTCAAGCCAAACTAAACCAAGAGAGCTTTTAAAAAAAAAGTAATATAGTTTTTTCCTTAATTATAGCGATCTAATTCAGCTTACGCACAGTTTAATTATTCTATCGAATGCATACTACCTTTTCCGGTAATTATCCTAAGGACTCCGCAACATCAATAACTACATACTCAATATAATTTCACAAGTAAAATTCAAAAAGAGTAATGTGTACACCATTTTACCTCTACCTTGAGAAGGTATTGAAACTGTTTCCGATATATAAAAAAATCAAATCTATAAAGTAAATACGATAATGAAGAATCAATATCGAAAATTATTCCACTAACTCTAGATTTTGAATATCTAATTATTCTTATTTAGATTTAAATATTGTATTATAGCAAATCAAGATCTAAAACTTACAAGCTGTATTTTACAGGAAAATCGACATTTCCAGGTTGTATTGAAAGTAGCACAGCACATGTGAGTCACTAACTTTTGAGTTGGTACATGAAATGGTCGGTCCCTAATAGTATTAAATATTTTTTTTTTTTGGTCATAAACTATTTTTATTAATTAGTTGGAAAGTGTAATAAGTATAAAAGAAAACACTAACATGGCTTGCGGTGGGAGTGGACAATTCGTGATTCCTTAGTTCTTAATTAGAATTTTTGAGTTAGGGTCTTTGGGGATGAAATTTTTTTGTTGGAAACGTTTGCCACAATATGAATCTTGTAATTTGTGAATTTGAATTTAGGCGTGCCTCAGTGCGGATATTGAATTTCGGATGAAAAGTGAAAAGATATATTTATAAAAGAAAACTACTCTTTTCGATTCTAAATATTAATCGTTTTGATTAATTGAATGTTTAAAATTATTTGATTTATAGAAAAATAAAATGCTTAAATAATTAAACTTTTAAGTATTTATACATGACGTTTAGGAGAATAAATTCCTATTGAGAAGTAATAACTTTTTGATATTAACAATTCGATATACCAAATTACCTCGAGTTTAAAATATAAATTCTAAATATTATTAAAACATACGTCAATTATCAATCTTTTTAAAAGTCAAAATTCATAAAGATTATGACCTGAATCAGATCAATTCTTTTTTGAATCTCTATACGTGTAATTCTCTCGATGCCATAGGACCTTCTCATATTCTTTTGTATATAATTCTTGATACAATCTCTTGTTTTTTTGATCTTCTTATAAACCTTCAGAATAATTTTTTGATTGTGAAAACCAAAGAAAATGATGATTTAAGTCATCTTGAAGCTTTTCTCAAAAACCTTCAATGGTGATTTTCTTGATTTTTTCACTCAATATGCCTAATTCCTTCACATAATGAGTAAAGTTGCACAACACATGTGAACATTAACTTTTAGTTTGGTACACGAAATAGTAGGTCACTAGCTAATATTATTTTCTTGTGATCATTTTATTGATTAGTTGCTCGAAGAAATGATCGATTTTTTTTTCATTGAGTCCGTATTTATTAAATTTAAAATAAAATAAATTAAAATATAGGGTAAAAAAAAATTATCACTCATTGAAAGCTTCAAAAACTCCAAGAATTGGCATCTATTTTATGATTATTTTTTTTAATAAAAAAATAAGGATAAAAAGAACACGTTTCTCACACATTCTCCCAATTCCAAAAGTCAAATTTTGTTCAACTTTATTCTTCTTGCTAAAAGCTTAGTTGCACTATCCACATCTATATAGGTGGAAAATTCAAAGGCCAAGTTGTCAAGAAATGAGACAAACATAAGGCAAAATACCTTTTTGACACAAACAAGAATTATTTTTTATGTGTAGAATTGTGTCATATACCAAGAATATATTTAGGGAGACAACTGGTTTTGTAGGTCACTTACATAAAATAAAATAAAAAAAAGAAGTTATGTCACTTTTATAAGAGTTTTTTATTTTTACATATAAAAAATCTAGAAGAAAATTATTTTCTTCAATTCAATTTATAAATGACCAAGAGATTACGTTTCCTCGAATATGTTAGTATCATCAATTACCGCTCTCATTACTTTACTAAGATATATTAGATATGAAATAGTCCCTCGATCTATCTGCAAGATAAGAGTAAGATCGGCCTACACTTTATTTTCCTCAAATCTTTATTTGTAAGATTACGTTGAATATATTATTATTATTGTTACAGATATATTAGATCCAGGATTTTACCTCAGTTGATAAAGATTACTATTGCACCCATTACTTATATACGGTAGAAGATGCAAACTTATATAACTAATTAACTAACTATACACTATTAAAAAATTAATATATCTTTTCACTGAAATTTCTCACCGAAAAATGTTAAGTTGTTATTCCCACATATATTTTAATTGAATAGGTGAGAAAAGAAAAAACAATAGTATTTTCACATGAAAAAATTATGAAGCTCCCCAATATTTCAGTGAGAATCTGTGTTCCACCATGCATTTTCCCAATGAGCTAGTTCGGTGGGAAATAGGTCGAAAAATCATATTTTATAACATAAATTTCTCATTGACTGGCGATAGAAATTTTTTGTTTCTAGTAGTGATATAGTAAAGTGTATGCATACCTTATCTAGTAGAGTGTATGCATATCTTATCTCTACCTTAAAGGTATCCTCGACTTAGTAAAAAAATAGAAAGCAATCCATAAAAGAATTAACATAAGTAAGCATATTTTCGATAGACCCTCATCTCAAGAAAAAAATAGTCCAAACCAGTCCATAAAAGAAGTAACAGAAGTACAAGAAATAGCAGATAATAACATGATAGTAACTATAAGAAAATAATATGATAGTCACAATATAATAAACAACAGATAGTAACAAAAATCAAAGGAAAAAAAACTACATGAGCGATACTACAACCACAAGTTTCATACCTGAAGTATCACAGTTTTTCGAGTTTCATACCTAAACTATCAAGTGTGCGAGTTTTCTACTTGAGTTATCACCAAATGTTTCTCAAAGCACACCTTAACTATCAAGTGTTCACTGTTTTTTTACCTGAATGATGGCGATATTTCAAGTTTGACCACGATCAACAGTTGGTCAAGATGATTTGATGATTTCAACAGATCCGAAATGTGTTTTGCAATTGATTTACACATTTCATTTGTGTTCGGAAACTTCCGAATAAATTCTGAGAAGGGGATCGAAGTTTTGGGTGAAGTTTGAAATTACTGAACTGATGTCATCAGGTGCAACAATTTTCCTCTTTGCGCTCGTGAGGCTCTGTCCGCATTCGCGAAGAGTAAGATGGTCAATGCATCGCGATCGCGGTGTGTTAATTTAAAATAAATTAATATTTTTTAATATGACCATACATCGCGTGAGTACGTATACTATTAAGAAGGGTTTCTAAATTAAGAAGGGATACTATGCCACTAATGATATTAGAAAATGTGCAAGTTTTCTACCTGAATTATCATCAAATGTTTATCAACACCTCAATTATGAATATTTCATTTTTGTAACATGAATGAGAGTTACATTTTTGTATGAGAATACGTCGCAGAATAGAGTACACATGAGGGGGAAATTAATGTAATTTTCCACTCTCTATCATTAGATCCAATAAGGGAGCTCCATTAATAAATTTAGTTTCTATTCACGTACAAAGTAATGTCGTTGTAACTTCACTCAATTTCTACGCCTCTAATTTTATACTAAAAAGACTTGCTGAATTATGGAGATACATCTATATTTGATAAAATATCCTTATGTCTTCAACACATCTCAGACTATGAGAATTCTCTATAAGCTTCATGATGAAGTATTTTACGTTAGATTTTCAATAGTCTTAAGAATATCTTTATACATTTAATTTTGTGAAAAATTAGCAGCTTTTAAAAAAAAGTAGTAGTGGTAATGGAGAACCAAGCAAACATGGTGGCATCTCTTATAGCAGTACAAAAATTTAGCAAGACATTTGGTGAGACAGTAGAAGAAATTAATTGATGCAGTACAAAAATTGATGAAGAAAAAAATTTACTAGGTAAGTCACCACTGTGGAGTACAACTGAACTTTGTGTTCTTGCTAACAAGGTATGTGACGATCTACATGTTTATATTTTAATAGATTTGTATGTGATAAATTAAGTCAACATACACCTCAAATCTCAATGTAGAAGAAGTTCAGGGAAATGATAATTCCGCTAAGTAAAAGTAACTTTGATTAAGCGGATGATATAATTATTGTGGTTGTTTCTCTAGCGAATTTTGTGGTCAATTTGACAGAATGGGTGTTATACCTTGATGTCGGTGTTGGGTATATACAATTAACCATGCATTTAGATATGATATATTCTAATAATTATCATGGTTAAAAGTCTAAGTGGGAGATTATTGGAATATATACTATTAACCATGGATTATATACTAACCATGTGTTTAGATATAGTATTTATTATGGAATAACTATTTATTCAATTTTAATAAAAATTTAAGTAGATCATATATTTGTCGATGTGTCATTTTGCTTATATAGTAGATGATTTAGTGTGTAGAGTTTAACTTATACATGAAAGATTAAATCATCGATTCTTATAAGTATGAAGTTTATATATGTTCACAATCTAAGATGAAAATTAGACAAGTTCACTGGTACAATTGTAGCACAAGATTAAATATAATTTATCTTGATTATGGGAATGATATAATTCCTACTTCTTGTGCTAGTACATTTTGTATGTATTGAACAGACCAATTAAATATAAGTATTTTATCTGATTTAATAAAATAAATTGTCTAGATCATTAAATGTACTTATGTACTCTTAATCTTGATATAATTATTATGATCAATGTAATTTGTTTGTTGTTTTGATCTATCAAAGGGTGAAACTCTTTTGTGGGTTAAAATGTTTCCGATAGGTTGGATGATGATAAATTACATTTGTGAAATAGTAATTAGTTGATGGAATATATGTCTCGACATTGAGATTGATGATACCTCTTTATGATTGCTTATAAGTTTTCATGTGAAAACCCTGCAGGTGGATTTTGTATCCGTCACATGAAATAAGTTAAGAGTTTGAATAAATGATTAAATTAATCAATGAATTAAATAGTTAGAAATTTAATTCGATTTATTGGTATCTGCAATCTTAACATGGGGAGTTAAATAAGATTTAATGAATGATTTTGAAATTAATCTGAAAAGTGCAACTACGGGTTCTACAATTACTTGGAGAGAAAGAATCCTACACGTTTTGGGACTAGGATTTTACACCCAAAAATGTAGTTATAAATAGGACATTCTCTTCCTCTATGGAATAAGACTTTAACCTTTCTGAGAAACAGTACTTGACCATATAAGTATTCCCTACACAGAAATTTTTGAAGCTATAGCAGAAGATCGCATTGAACGATTTGTGCAATAGCTTCAAGAGGATTGATTCGCGGTCATGCTTCAAGAGATAAGTGTCGATTTTATGTTTGATTAAAATCTATATTTATGTATTGTCTATGTTACATGCAAGTATGATCCTGTTTATTTATCAAAACACACCTCAACTATCAAAAAAATTTTTATAGTTGAGGTGCGTTTTGATAAACATTTGGTGATAGTTCAAGTAGGAAAATCGTTCATCTGATAGTTCAAATATATTATATTTATTCTCACTTTAATTTGTTACATACTAACATAGTCAAATTGTTTGATTCGGTATAGATATCGTTGGGATGGTACGTGAAAAATTTTAGGAACGAATAGTAAAAATTGAGATCAACTTATCATAACATGAATGAAAGTTACATGTTTATATAAGAATACATCGCAAAATAGAATTCAAAATCTAAAAGACCAGTTTTTGAAGCTAAAATTTCAAAACGGTCGATGAAATTTTGGATATATCAATTGAGACAAAGCGTCCATCCCGCAGCGATAAATAAAAAAAATAACAAATTAGAGTTGTCTTACTAACGACTAGTGATATATCAATTGAGACAAAGCATCCATCTCCCAGCGATAAACAAAAAAATTAACAAATTAGAGTTGTCTTACTAACGACTACTACTAAAGAAATTATTTAAGAAATTTATTACCAGTCGTCCTCCGCAGATCAAACTGTTGTTCTATTAACGATTTTTATTTGTCATTGTGTTGGTGAACCTTTTGTTTCCATTGGTATATCCCAAATTTAATTGTCCGTTTTGAAATTTTAATTTTAAAAAGTGACTCTTTAAGCTTCGAACTCCCGCAGAATATGATTGACCTATCGTATATATGTGCATATAATTGATTAATTGTAATTATGAAATGCATTAATATGATATTCAATTATGATTTTGCAGACAAGTACTAATAGAAATAGAGATTTTTCCGCTGTAAATCAATGAAAATTTTTTGTTATAAAATATGATTTTTTCATCCATTTCCCATCAAATCAGTTCACTGAGGCAAACCGCATTGTGGAAAAATACATTCTCACTGAAATAATGATAAACTTAATGATTTTTTCATGTGAAAATACTATTTTTTTTTCACCGATTCAATCACCGATAGAAATAATCACTTATATTTTTCATTCCAAAATTCCAATAGAAAAATAGTAATTTTTTTAATAGTGGAGAGGTGTGCTTGTTCTGCATGCAAACTACCTCCCACCTTCTTCTTGGCTGTATAAGCTTTGATTTAACAAAATAAAGAAAAGATCAATAAGCTTTGCTTCTCACCAAACTTGTCAAAATTAGGTTTAACAAAATAAAGAAATATGGGAAAATATATATGAAAATATATAGAAGGAAAAATCACGGGGTAGAAGGATTGACTATATAAATATGGGAGTACACTACTCTCAATTAGTACAATGTCGTGTTTTTTTGAGTAAGGTTCAAGATTTTCCCTCTGTTAGATTTCACTTTGTTGGAGGTGCAGACTTTAGACATGGAACCAGATTCTCTGTTTAAACAAGTCACTATAAATGTTTTTTGGTTGACAGATTTTTCAAGCATGAGAAATCCCTTTCTGGCTGAAAATGGATATGAGAATCACACAATTATAAACAAATTTTGGGTTTGACATTGTAAATAAACAAATGTTCATAATTATGATTGATTATATATTCTATTTTACTTTTGAAATTTCTTTTCATCATCTTGTAATGGATTTCTGTTCTTTTTAATTTTAATTGTATATATATATTTCTCTCTCTCTCTCTCTATATATATATATGAGTTTATTAGGTATAACATGCTCTCTTCTTAGGACTAGAAAGAATATACATTTTAATTATCCTTAGTGTCATGCAATTACACTTTTAACTAAGTATACCGTGCGGCACGCTCACGAATCTTTAACTAAGTACACTGTGCAGTAAATCTTTGACGATCTTACAAGCTCAAGTGAACTTGATTGATTTTCTTGATGATTTTTACAAATGAATGACCTCTTATTTATAGGCTAATATACAAATAGTAATTATTATACAAGTCCCAATATATTTACAAATAAGTCCATTTCTAGAATCTTCTAAGGATTTTCTTAGCAATTCCATAAGACTCTAAGGTCTTCCATGAAAATTATAGAATTTTTGCCTGTCATGTATCTATACTCGCGTTGTTCTTCATCTATAAAAATCGAACAGATATCGAACATGTCGGGATTATATCCAAATCGCGTGCGTCGTCGTTTCATCCCTTCATCAACTTCATAACGATCATCAGAACGAGAAAGAAGAGGAGGAGGAGCAACAAACCGCAGCTATTAATATGATCATAATCATCATCATGACTATAGGCTTACAATTTTTAATTTCCATGATATATAATCAAATTATTATATATTTGAGACAACCAAGAAAACAATGTTTGAAAGAATTAATTAATTTTTTTTCCATTGATAACATCATCTATTTATACACAATAATTTAACCAAATATAGAACACCAAAAATCCTAACCAATTAGGTTTACAATTCCATCGAAATTTACCATATATAATATGAGTAGGTTCCTAATGACACCTTGAACTAGGATTAGTAATTTGAATTCATCTAGGATTTTGCTAATTTAATTTAATTTAATTTAATTTTTTTTTATCGTTTTAGATATATGTAAATTAATTAATGTAATTGCTTATACCAAATTTGTCTTTTCAGGTAATATACTGATAAGGATATTTTTGTTGAAAAATTAGTATGACGAGGGATAAATATAATTATTTTCTTATTATAAGAGTATTAAGGATAAATATAATTTTTTTCTGTTTAAACAAATATTGGACAGTTAATTATTTCTATTACTAAACTGACTTATATTAATTAGTTATTTGGACGGTGCATTACCATTGCAACTCAATTAACCATACTAATAGAGGAACTTGAAAAAAAAAATTTGGTCTTTTTTTTGGGAACCCCAGTGAAACAGCGGTCGCTATTTTTCAAGTGTACATTAGGTAAATTTATTTTTGTGCATAAGTTCACAAATCACATTAAATTGCACTAAGCAAGTTCAGTGCAACAAGCTCGACTGAAAAGACATAGGCATAGAAAATCAATTCTTGGTTTTCCTTCTGAAATAACACCTACCGCACCAATTTAGTTAGCCACCCTTACCGATAATATTTATAGCATGTTTGTCTAAATTTCTCAAATCAGCTTATTTTGAGAAGTGCTTTTTTTAAAAGTGTATCAAAAAAATACTTTTGGTGAGAAGCAGTTTGTGTTTAGCCAATAAATTAAAAAAAAAACTTTTGAGTGTTTGGCTAAATTTTTGAAAACTGCTTCTAAGTGTATTTTTCAGAAAAGTGTTTTTCAAATAAGTGCTTTTGGGGAGAAGTTACTTTTTTAGCTTCTGAAAAACAGTTTTTGCTACTCCCTAAAAGCACTTATTTTCTTCTAGAAGTTTGGCCAAACACCTCTTTTTTTAAAATAAGCACTTTTCAGAAAAAAAATAAGCACTTCTGACCTTCCAGAAGCTTGGCCAAACAGGCTATTAGTCCATTATACATCCATTTGATTGTGTTTTAGGCTAATACTATTTATATAAGTTTTGATAATTCAAAAATTTTTATTTGCGATAAAAGAAAAAGTATTTTTTATGGCTACAATTCTCCTGAAATAAAAGATGGGGTTGAGGATAAGGAATTTTTTTAGTTGAGCAAGTTGTGATTACTCCTTTCGTCTCAAATTATCTGTAGTAGTCTCTAAAAATAGTTATCTTAAATTACTTATCATTTTGAAAGTTCAAAATAAAATTAATTATTCTTTTCTCATTTTAATACTAATTTAAATTGTATTCTTGTGTCAGAAGAAGGATAGTTATACTGATGAAAACTACAAACACTTTAATTATGAAAAAATGATATATAAATAAAGTAAATATTCAATGAAAAAGAGATAATATTTTCAAAATATAAATAAATAAAAGATGGGGTTGAAGTTTTGCTTCCCACCAACTTGGCAAAATTAGGTTTAACAGTCAACATGCATGACCATGGCTACCCCTACATATATATAGAGAGATTGCATTTCATAGCAAATATCCATAGGAAAATTCCATCAAGAATGGATGGAAAAGTTGTAGCGCTTGTACTGTTCCTCCTTTCCATTTTTACTCTTAGTACTTTTCTCACGATATCCATTCGAGCTGAGCTCACGATGGTTTTAGCGTAGACAAAGCGAAATGACACTTGACGATAAGCGGAGTGCCCTTTTGTTTCGACCTGGTCATGGTTATGTAGCCAATATTTCTATTGGTGACCCTGTCGTCTACAAATTGGTACTAATAGACGCGGGCAGCAGCCTATTCTGGTTATAATGCTGCTCGTGCGCAACATGTGGAAAGCAAAAAGAAATTCCTCAATATCATCGTGACAATTCATTAGCTTGGAGCACTAGGACATGTAGGAACATCAATGGGCAACGCGGTGAACTAGATGAGTGCGTGTACAAATCAAAATACGCGGATGGAAGTGTATATGTCAAAACTCTTAGTAAGGAGACTCTTATTAGAACTCTTCATTTTGATCTATTGAGAGTGGAAATAGAAAGGTATATGATAATAGGGAACGGTTGTTTATTTTCGTTCCCTATTATCATATACCTTTCTATTTTTGCTCTCAATAGATCAAAATGAAGAGATCTTCAATAGATCAAAATGAAGAGATCTTCAATAAGAGTCTCCTTACTACGAGTTTCGATAGATACACTTCCATCCGCGTATTTTGCTCCGTAAATGCACTCACCTAGTTCACCAATGTGCCCATTGATGTTCATGTCCTAACTCTCCAAGATACTTTGGAATACGTTGATGAATTGTCGCAATAATACTGAGGAATTTCTTTTTGCTTTCCAAATGTTACGCACGGGTAGCATTGTAACCAGAATAGGTTGCTACCCGTGTCTATTAGTACCAATTGGTAGACGGCAAGATCACCAATAGAAATATTGGCTACATAACCCTGACCAGGTCACAGGCACTCCGCTTATCATCAAGCATCATTTCTCTACTAGGAAAGAAAATGGTAAAAAGGGAAAGGAGGAACAGTAGAAGCGCCACTATGAAGGTACTTAGTCCCATCATATCATCTTAAGATCAAGCAAAGACGTCTACGTATTCTTACTGATACGGGTTTCTCTAACCATCCCTGAATCTCCTAGATTTACTACTTGAATATCCTCTAGGTTTGCTTTGGGTTTATTGATCTAGTGGTGGATCAAATGTTCAACAAATGAAACTCTAGCTCTTCAATCAAACATTGTTCTACCAAAAACCTGCTCCTGAGGATTTTCCAGCAATAATTTCACATCCTTTTAGTTGAGGACTCTGCCGCTAAATGATTCTCTAGTTCCATAGTTTTATAGAGTGAAGGAAATTCTTCGACGATATACCTCAACAGGCTTCATGGGTTATACAGAAGATACTAAAGGCTAAAGATACCTCAATGAAGCAGGATATGAGATGACAGATATGTTTACTATGGGAGAGTATTATATAATAGCCCAAATTTGTCCTTTATGTAACCAGGAGAATGAAAGTATTACATCTAGGAGCAGCAAACGGGCAGGTCTTATTGAATATGGGCGGGTTGAACTTGGGTTAAACAAAAAAAAAACGGATAAAATATCCAATCCGCCCATAGTTAACACGTATAAATTAAGAATGGGTTAACCAACTAATAATATAAATATGCATATTATCCCTGGCTTCACAAACACTCAGGTGAGAACACAAGCTAAAAGAAGAGAAATAAGCAAGCCAACACGCTAAAAACTATGATTTACCAAAACGAAACAGATAATCGAACAGCTTAACCAGACGAAAAGTTTTCACTTTTAAACTGCTATCCGAAAGAATAAAGAAGTCAATGACTGGTACAATAGCCAAAATAGGCTTTACCTTGACTAGTACAATTGCATAAATAGACTTTTACCTTGCCATTACTCTCTTTCTATTTGAATGGTTACATGGCTAATGTTATATTCCCTCCTGATATAATCAACCACCTTATCCAGCACCATGTCAGCATCAGCATCAGGCTTAATCTTGACATGGCAAGCCAAGAGTACTTTCCCGACTGTAATCGCCCAAATGTGCAATTCATGGATTGCAACAACCTCCTCCATCTCACAAAGCCCCTTCTCAAGCCTTGTTGCATCAATTTCTCTCGGTGTGCTCTCCATTAATACTTCAAGAATACTCCGAATCATCCTAATGGTTGTGCCAAGCACAATAACAGAGAAAATGAGAGTGCAAATTAGATCAATGATTTTCCACTCTGGTTTATACCATATTATAGCTCCTCCAATCATGACCCCTATGCTCTGGATAGAATCTCCTAGCACATGAAGATAAGCCCCCTGAACGTTTATGTTCCTCTGCTTCTTTTTCTTTTCATCTACTGATACACCTTCACCCTCACAGGAGTTCTTAAGTAGAGGCACAGTGTGATCAGCATCATGTGCATGGATGTGTTGGTCTGGGTTCGAAGGTCCCTCATTATGGTGATGGTGTCGGCTAACACTAATTCCATGTATATGTCTATGCTCACCGTGGCCGTGCTCATGATCACCATGGCTATGAGCATGCTCTTCGTGATTATGGCTGTGTTCATGGCCATGGTCATGACCGTGGCTGTGGCCATGGCCATGATCATGACCTAATAAGAGTGCCATGATGAGGTTCACTCCTAATCCAAAAGCAGACACCATAAACATGAGGAAGCCTTTAACTTCACCTGTATCATTCATAAGTCTAGCAATGGCTTCATAAACAAGGATCCCAGCTAGAAGCCATATCATTTGGATAGAAACTAATGCCCCAAGTATCTCAATTCTGAAAAACCCATAGGACTGGCGTGGATTGGCTTCCCATCCTGATGCCCAGAGTGAAAACAAGGATATTGCAAAAGCAGCAACATCTGACAGAAGATGAGCGGCATCTGTCAAAATTGCAAGACTGTTGGCTTTAATACCTCCGACAACCTCGACGGCCATAAAAATGATGCAGAGGACAACTGCAATGCAAAGTTTTCTCATGGATGCTGATCTCTCCTGTGCATCCTTGGACATAGTGTTAACATCTGAGAATCCACACGGTGCTGAACCACAGATTTTAGTCCCCTTCTCTTGAGCTGCCACGTCACCACATACCTCAATTACATGTCCATGTTCCGGGTTCTGCGTATCCATCTGAAAAACAGATTTATAAAATCATCAATCAACAACCTAAATGAGTCTGAATATCTAATGTGTCCCATATGAGCCACTGGCTTATTCCAAATCATGATAAACCCAGAAGCAGTACTCTGTCTTCAATCTTCATACATAAAACAACCAACAGAACAACAAGTGCACAGCTCGAACAAATTAATCAGTGTCACTAACTAGGAGGAGGCAATTATAAACATGGACCTAGGGATTTTCAAATGAGAAACGGTAGATTTGTTTTCAGTAAATACCAGTGATAGACTGGAGGTACTAGAAAAGTCCTCTGCAGAGAGCTATTAAAATTAAACATGCTACACCACATTGATTATGTCAACAAGAAAAAAAAGTTAATAGCAAAGGCGTTCGTGTTATCAGTAATCAACTTGTTGCATTCATTTAGTTGGAGCAATATAATGATGTGATGTCAACAAGAAGAAAAGTTAATAACAAAGGCGTTCGTGATATCAGTTATCAACTTATTGAACTCATCTAGTTGAGCAAGAACATTTCCACAAGTATAATGAAATAACCAAACTTTCACAGGAAAAAGCACACTGCAATCAAGCCAATTGTCGATAAACTCAGTTCAAATCTCAAAGAAACCAAATCCTAATTCCCAACAACAAGAACAAATACGGATTTCAGTTCAAAACTCAGTACAAGCCAACTCAAAACTTGATTTCTAAGAGCTGATGACACAAAACAAGATAAAAGATTAACAAATAATTCATCTAATTCAGGAAGAAGCAATCAAAGGGAAAATTGATGTACTTACCTTGACCCCTATAAGTATATCCTAAACACCAACAGGAAAACCCTATGGACTAAAAAGATTTCAGAGATGTACACCCAAAAAACTATACTCTGCATGTGCATATGAAAAAATGCTGAAAACAGATGAGAAGACAGTACATCAGGAATAAATACACATATCAATAAAAAAAAACCACACATGACAAAACAAACCAGAGATAAGACCAAAAGTTAAGGCTATAAGAAGCTGACTCAATGGTAACAAAAAAGCTTTTAAACAATTCCCCAATGCAGTATAAACAAACACAAAAATCCAAAAAGCCAGTAACCAATCCACCTAAAAGATGCATCATACAGATCTTAATCAACCCAAGATTCAATTATAACAACAACAAAAAAGAGAATGGAAAAAAATCTCCAAACAGAAAACAAAGTCACACAGAGAGATGGATTCAAAGGGGGTACCTCGCAAATCTGTGCTAAGATTTCAAAAGGGTATTAGAAAGATTGTATTTTCAGCCTACCCAAATCATCAAATTCTCAAAATAGCTATGGTGGCTATCCTATATAGGCATATATAATACGGGTATATACCCTAAGAGGGAAAGAGGGAAACCAAAAAAATAAAAAGGAGAAAAAGGGGAAGAGATAAAAAGGGAATCACGGAGATTGCAAAAACCCAACTTTCCAAGAAATTCAACTGTGTAATATTGGGTTTGTGAATAGGGACGGCCACCACGTTGGATATTGGGAAGATTCTTGAGGCCTCTTTATTCAGTTATTGGGTTTTGTTTGATAGTTCATTCATATACTATTAGGAATTTTTTTTTTCTTTCTTTTTTGACCAAAAAATTGCATGGGGATATTTTGTTCTCATAAATCATGGAGGATTGATATGAAAAAGACAAAAATAATTTGACATATCAGAGATTTATCGAAAATAATTTTTTACTTCACAAGTTAAGATAATATTGGTATAAATTTTATTTCTTTAATTACTTAAAGATTACATGAAGATATTATTACTGTAATTTATTGTATCGAATGTTTTATTAAAAATAATCTTTTTACGTCACAAGTTAGAAATAAGATCTGTACATATTTTATTCTTTCAAAATCTATTTATGAGATTACATTGAGTATATTATTATTATAGTATAAGTAGGTTTTTAAATATATATTTGGACAATTTTAATTTTTAAACATTTTTAGTTTTCATTGAATGTTTTAATATTTCTCCAATTAGATTTAAGGAAATTGTGTAAAAAAAAATCTACATTTATGAATTGAATTGTCGAAATGATCAACTCTGCATTGTTAGAAACAATAGGTCTTCGGTATTTACAGACAAAAATATTTAATTATTGAGAAAAATCAATATACTTCTAATGTTAAATCAAGATGGCCTAATTAAGCAAAGGATAAGTGTAAGGGGAAGAGCCAATGAGTATATGGAATCCCACTATTCTACCAACCCAACATTTTATTTTTTCTTGGTAGTGGGAAACAATTTGCATCTCTCTTCTTTATCCTTATGTCGTGTACAATCAAATTTCGTTATAATGATAACGTTTATTTATAAATTTTATAATTATTATGGTGATATATTGTTATATATATTGGTATTCTAACAGTTAAATCTTATTTAACTATATAAATGAAAGCACAAAAAGAATTAGTTTAATGATTTCGTGGATCAGGAAAAAGAAATATATTTGTTAATCAATTCAATTTAAAAAAAAAACAAAAAAAGTATGAATATGAAAAGTCAAACACCAGTAATCTTTTCTCGTGAAGTTATGTCCATAATAAGGGATACCATTTAAATACTTTTTTTTTCATTTTAGATATTTTTACTTGATATTTACTATGTGCATGACATTGATGATGATTACCATAAATATTTTAATAACATATTTTTTACAAAATATTATTTTTTAGTATTTGAGTGTGATTGTTAGAGAATGCGTAATTTTACAATAAGTGTGCCGCCATAATAAATGTTACTGTTGTTATAGATAAAATATTGCTATATATAAATAAAACATAACATGAAAAAATAATTAAAGAGAAAAATCATATCGTTATAATGAAATATTATCATGATGAATGATTGTTATAACGAGGTTTGACCGTAACCCCCCACCCCCATCCCCCTCCCTTTGTTTTATTTCCTACTCAATATTCGATATCTACTTTAAAATTTAACTAATCTAATTTTTTATTAAAAAATTCATTTCAAAATAAAATATATTCTATTAAAAATAATTTAATATTTAAAATTTAAATCCGAAATATTTAATAAAACACTTTCAATTAAAACTATACAACAAAGAATATTCTTTGATCTTTCGTACTTTAATTTATTTAAATTGATACTCTAAACCAGTAAAGTTCTAAAAGGTCAAAAAGGTACTACAACATGAAACATTAAAATAATAGTACACTTTTTAACTCCAGAATACACTAATAACAAGATCAGTTATGATGGATTTACTTTTTTATTATTATTATTATTAATTGATATTCGATATTCATATTAAAATTTAAATAAAAATACATGTATTGCGAGATTTATTTCTCGAGAAAAGAGAAAAAGGCAGTCCAAACGACATCTTCTCTATTTTCAGAGATTAAAAAATTTAAAATTTTTAATTAAAAGAAAGAAATCTCAATTATTTCGCCACGATTCTTATTAATTGGAATGGATTTACATCAATGTGGAAAGTAAAGTTTTGTACTGAAAAAGAGGTACACAATTAAGATTGCAATATCATGGCTTTAATAATTGAGTTTGTTGTATGTGTCATCAATGTGAACAACACAATAAGTACTAGGAGTTCTCTATTAATGGGCAAAATGCATACAAGACCTCTTTTAACTTTTATTTTTTATTTTAGCAACACAAAAAATGTTATTCAGTGTAATTATTTAATATATATTGATAAATATAAAAATATAAAATACTCAATTAAATAATATTATATATTTTACTTTTTATATTATTTGGATTATTTGGGTTTAATCAAAATAGTCATTTTGTAATTTTTAACTCAGCTTCAATATAGATAAAAAGAACTAATCTAAAATACGGGTAAAGAAAAAAGACTCTGATTCACTATTAATAATACTATTAAAAAATACTAAAATTTGACGGACTCCGTCGGATTTTCAATTATTCTTTTAAAAGAAAATCAATGTGCTTTCATCGATTATATATCCCATAAAAATACGTAGAAAATATAAAAAGAAAATTATTATTGTTTATAGAAAATTGAAGGACATCCGTCGATTTTTATTTTATTTTTTACGAAAATTAATGAATATCTGCTGATTTTTAAAGTATAAAATTACAGTTGAAAAATATAAATAAAAATAATAAAATTATAAAAATTAATATTTATATTTAAATAATATATAAAAATAAAGTTTATAAAATTAAAAATAGAACAACACCGAGATAAATATCAAAATAAAAAATAAAGACAAATTAATTGAAGTGCTTCCACCTATCGTTGTCACGGAGTAATTACATCAAATCTATTGACTTGATTATTTTAATTTTTTTAAAAGAAGAAAAAATTATTACTCCCTCAATATCAATTTATGTGATATAATTTAAATAAATATGGAATTTAACAAATATAAAAAAATAATATTTAAATTTATCAGCTATTTATGATTCGCTAATCCAATCAAATATTATATTTTTATTATAGCAGATAATTATAACGTAAATTTTATTTTATCTTTTTTATTTTTTTATAGCCGACAATTATAAGGTGAACTCCAAATATGAGTAGAAGAGTCGATAACTCCAAATGAAATCCTTCTACTTAGCTACCCAACCTTATTCTAATGAGAAATAATGTATTTTTGTTTTATTAATTTGATTAACTTTATTGAAATATAATAAAATGAATAATCTTATTAAATTGAGTGATTATTTGAACAATATTCCAATATACATTTTGCCTTTTACTCCTTATAACTACATACAATAAAGAATATTCTTTGCTTATTTTTTTACTTTATTTTTCATTTAAATTAAAGTAAAGGATGAAAAATATTCATCAAATATTATGATTTTTTGAGTTTTATATCTAAATTATCAAATGTACGAGTTTTCTATCAGAACTATCACTCTGTGAGTGAGGATACTCTTTATTTTGGGAGTCCTACAGGAGCTGCTCTCGAATGCGCTTACCTTGCCTTGTCGTCGATTACCTTCTGACTCTTGTGGGACTTCATCCCATCTCGTGTAAATATTTATTGAAACACACATTAATTATCGATTGTTCACTTTTCATACTTGAACGATAATGATATTTCAGGTGTGAAAAGTGAACCAATAATAGTTGATATGTGTTTCAATAGATATTTGGTATAGTTCAGGTAAAAAAATCGTACATCTAATAATTCAAATATAAAACTTAAAAAGTCATGATACTTCATATGTATTTTTCATCATTAACTTTTTAAATTATTAAAGGAAGATACTCGCAACCAGCAAAGTCGTAAAAGATCATAAAGTACAAACATGAAACATTAAAATACTACTCCAACAATCAAGATAACTTTTTTGTACAATCCTAAGTCGGATAGATGTTTTCAGGGGCAATAGTCTATTAGAAACAATTTTTACCTTATTGAATAGGAATGAAAATTACGTATATTTTATCTTTTTTAAATTTTATTTGAAACTACATTGAATATATTATTATTGTGTTGGATAGTATAATTTTTAAGTTGGGAAAGTAACTTTTTGTACGGGAAAGAAGATACACAATTACTCCTTCCGTTCCATTTTAGTTGTTACGTTTCTTTTCACGAGAGTTAATTTGATTAATTTTTTAAATCTAAATTAAATTAAATTAGTTTAATATTTAATTAATGTAAAATTTAGATATTCATAAATTATTATCTCAATAACGAATGATGCAATTTTTTCTTTTATTATATTAAATTAATAAAATAAGAGGTCATATTTGTCGATATTATTATTTTCTATTCACTTATATCGGTGAGAAAAAGCTATATTTATATAATTTTTTCTTTTTTAATTATGACGTACTCTATTAGGTTGTCATCTAGGCCCCACCTAATTACCTTTGCCTGTTAACACCTGTCCAGCTGATAATTAACATGTTTAATTATTAATGACTCCCATTTAATCACTCAATCTTTTATCTATCACTGTCATTCAATGAATATAATTTAATAGTGTATGAGATGTATTGAAATAATAAAAAAAATATAATTAATATGAAATTTTATCTCAAAAAAATATTTTTAAATTTTTTTAACTAATTAAAAATAAAAAAATTTAAAAATAATTTCCGTAGAGGTCATAATTTAGTGGCAATATATTCCAAACAAAAAGACAAATGATCAATAAAAAAAACATGAAGACCTTTTTTATTAGTGGTGACACATTTTGTTTGTACACAGTAAACCAAATTCTCCAATCATTGAATCTTTATATATCGTGTGCTACTCTCTTCATTTTTTGTTTTTATGTGTCGGTTTATATTTTGCACTCTTTTAAAAAAAATACTAATTAATATTAAAAAATATTTTAAATTAAACTAACACATGTAAAATAAAGACTGATGTGTGGTTAACTTCTTCTTTTGTAAAATTAGAATTGGTTAAAAGAAAAAGGTAATAAAATAAAAAAATATAGGGAAAAGGATCGGATACGTGATTGAACTTTAGGAAAAATTCATCTATGTCATCCGTTAATAGTTAGCCTCATTTATGTCACTGCCGTTACTCAAAGTGTTCATCCATGTCATTGTTTTTTAACAAATTCAGTATCTGATTTTCAATACCAACTTATACCCGTGACCATATTTAAGTGGATCACGTAGCTTATTTAACTCATCTATTAAATTATTCATAAAGCCTAAAACTATCAAAAAAATTCACCCATGATTTAATTCAATCCGTCATTATTTAATCTAATCCTTTTCCAATTAATTTTACTACTCGATAAAATACTACAAAAGTATACAAGTCAAAGTAAGGCACTGAAGTGCATATTGGGTCAAACAGCATAAATCTAAATAAAACACATGGTCCAAATAATGTTTCTAAAAAGCAGTTCTACTGAATAATTTGGCCTGGCCCCATGCAATAATCACAAAGGAGCCTGTTTTCTTTTTAATTCCAAGTCATTTTAGTTTTATGGTGTTAACATCACAAGAAATGTAACAATCCTCACGGAGTATGGGTTGATGAGGATGGGTCAAACAAAATTGATATTAATTACGAAAGAGTCTATTTTCTTTCAATTCCAGAGTTAATATCACAAGGCATGATGTTTCTGACGGAAGGGAGATTGATGAGGGCGACTCAAATAAGATTAATAGGTTTCTAGACTGACAAATTCTTAAAGATAAATTGCATATGACATTTTAAGTGAATTTATATTGAAGTATGGGAGAAAAAATCAATAAAATGTCAAGTTTATATGGCATGTACGTTTTTAGAGTTCGATTAGACATAGTTCACCCCCTTTACTATTTTTTTTTCGAGACTATTTTTCTATAAGCCGAATGGTCTACCGGAAACAACCTCTCTACCTCTAAAGTAGAGGTAAGGTCTGCGTAGATTCTACCCTCCCCAAATCCCACTTTGTGGGATTACGCTAGGTTGTTGTTGTTGTTGTTGATTAGACAGTTCAAAAAAATAAATGTGTACAAACGTATATTCAATATGAACAATACATACTATGAACTTGGCTCGTGACAAAATGAAGTTAGAAAAGTATTCCTTCGTTTCAAGTAAGTGTTGTTTAAAAGTTTCGCATTAACAATAAAATAATTTAATAATATGATTAAAAAAAATAGATTTGACTAAAAGAACATTAATTTTGGATGGAGGGAATATTATTTCTTCCATCAATTTTATGCTTTTATAGGTCATTTTTCAGCCAAGAGAATTTGATCCAAACCATTTATTGCTTAAAAAAAATTAATCAAGAAAGACATTATTTTTTTTTTTCAATTATAAATTTACTACTCCACGAAAACATAAATTCACTAATTTCTCATTTATTTTTTAATTGGATGGTTGTTATCTATTATATTGTTAGTTTAAATTTAATATTTATTTTAATTAGTTAGAGTCTTATTTAAGTTATGAAAAGTAAAAAATACTTTTAGCAAACGTGGCCAAAACAGCTAGAGTCATCAATAATTAGCCTATCCTAATACCAGTTCAGTACTACCCCGGCCCAAACAAAGCAAAATTGGGGGCCCAAAAGTTAGTGGTACACAATTAAGGGAATTAGTACAAGTTTCCAACGTTAAACTTGTCATTCTTGGATTATATTTTCCCCTTGTAAAAGTATTTGATGCGCACACAAGATTGCGTATGAATAAAGTTTTATATTGATAGCGGAAAAGAAAAAAATGATGTTATATATAAAGTGTAGGATACTTTTGAAAATGTCAGGTCTTTTAGGGAAACTGCGTGAGCTTCGCCTAAAGTGGAAAATATCACACCATGTTAAGAGTAATTTTTAATTATTTTAGCGCAACGATTGATATTAGAGTCAATAATTTGATGAGACGAGTATGAAGATGACGTAGTGGTGTCGTGGGGCCGGACTTATTGTCTTTGCCTGTTAATGTGTAGGTTTATAACTATCTTTGCTCGTAGCTTGGAGACACATAGATAAAAAGAAGCCTGTAGGTTTTGATGACCATAAATGCTCGTATTATGTGAGTGTCACATAATGAATCTCCGGATCAGTTCATGAATCTTGGACATGTACGTAGTGGAACTTAGTTTGACATGGAGATTGTATGTTGCATATGCGAACAAAAAGCCTCACATTGGTAGCAAAAAAAATGCTACATATAAGATGTATGATACTCTTAATAGTGGAGATCTTTTGGGGGAAATCGTATGAACTTGACTTAAAATCAAAGGTGAATTTAGTGTAAAAATTATGATGCATGTGAATCGTGATTTTTTTCCCATAAAATTAGGTATTTTATGGATATACTTTTTATAGTTTAATATTACTGTCGATATCTATGTTGCAAAAAGACTAAATACCGTATTTGATTGAATGTTAGAGTTAACCTAAAATAGATAATATCATAATATCAGATCATGTTAAGATGGTTGGCATGCAACTCTCATAAAAAGAGAAAATAATGGCTCTCTAGGACCTGTAATTGCTTGTGGATAGGGGCGGATCTAGGGTATGAGGGTGCCCACCCGAACTCATATAAAATTATACTGTATATATAAGATAATGTTTTTAATCTTTATGCATGCATGTGTGTGTGTGTATAGTTTTTGAAGCTCCTGAACACAATATATAATAGAGGTTTGACTCAATGATTTAAGAGTTCAAAATTCACCTTAAGATTTTAAGTTCAAATTTCAAGAACTATATATATATATATATATATATATATTTTTTAAAAATTTTCTGAATAAAAATTTTGAATCCGTCATTGTTCGTAAATCATAGTTTATTAGAACACATTTCTTAGTTGATGGGGTGATAGACTGATAGTTGATTATGTGATGTCAAATAATGATAAGCGTACAACTGGAAAACATAATTTGACAAGTAATATGACATTTTCTTTAATGGAACAAAAGTTCTTTTTAACACCTCAATTGATTAGCTAGCTAATTAATAGCTGTATTCAATATATATATCACCATGGAAGAAAAAGATTTGTACATACGATACCAATTAGTATACTTGAATTAGCTTAATCCAATAATTAGTATTAGAGTTAACGATTCAATGAGACGAGTATAAAAGTGATGGCATTGGAGGTCGGTTTATTATTTTTGTCACGCAGAAAATAACTTAGGAATGCACGAGTACAAGAAAAAGTTATTTTTAGATTTTGATGGCCATAAATGCTTGGTTGACTGCGAATTCAATTATTACTGTAGTATTAATTTGAGATTATTATAAAAACTCATAAAAATTAGTTAAATAACCATCCGCCCAACTGTAATGGATAAATTTCTTAGAAATAAATTCTTATTTAGATTAATTCTCCTCAATATTTGACACCTAATTCCTGTAGATTTATCAATGTTTGGTCTCTGTATATATTCACTATGTACATATTTTGTGAATGAAAGATCTCTTTATCAATCGCTTAAATTAAAAATAATTAATAAATATAAAATATATATATAATTTATGATAATATGTATATATTGCGATTAAAAAATTAAATAAATAAATCCAATTAACTATTTATATAAAATTTCCTAAATATAAAATTTTGAATTTTGAATTTATATAAATCACACTATATATTAGACTTAGAAAAAAATAAACACCAGAATCTTATTGACAAATATTGTTTTCAAGGTAAGAGATAATTGCATTCTTTATTATATGTAATTTAATTTAAAAATTAGGGATAATTAGTGACATATATATATATATATATATATATATATATATATATATTATATACAAGATTGTGATCTCCTTGACTATTGTCAACTTGACCATACAAGTGTATGATGCCAAGTGTGTAATTTTATCGATATGAATTGTGATGAAATAATAGTGATTTTTTTATTTTTAATATGATGTTTTGAATTCGAGTTCTAAAAATGAAAAAATTCTATAAAATGTGTATTTCAGACAAATTTTGCAACATGCAATTCAGCGGATATTGGTTACCCAACTAAAGGAGGTAGGTGAGGGGTATGTGACATGCACTCCTTCTGGCTGGTCACATAAGCCAAGAAAAATGTCCATTCAAGCAAACTATTTGTATATTTTTCTTTTTGTTTTTTCATCAAGTATTCGGTATTTGTATTGAAACTCTGATTAATTCGGATTACGCGTTTTAGGGCTTATTAAGGTGGAAACGCTTATCTATATATTTTTTTATTTTTTATTTGGTGTTCGGTATCCGAATTGGAGCCTCGACTAATCCGACCCGCGTGTTGTAGAGCCATTTTGATGGCAGCTCTTCCAACAGAATTTTCTCCATACTTAGAGCTCGAACCGAAGACCTCTAGTTAAGGGTGGAGGGACTCAAGAAAAATGTCCATTAAAGCAAACTATCTGATTTTTTTTTTTGATTTCTCACCTGGTATTCCGTATTCGCATTGAAACCTCAACTAATCCAGATTGCTCGTTGTAGAGCCCATTATAGTGAAATGCTTCCAATAGAATTTTCTCCATATTCGAAATTTAAATTCAAAACCTTTAGTTAATAATAAAGAAACTCCAATCATCTCACCACAAACTCATATTGATCAAACTATCTGTATTTACATTCATGATATTTTATATAAAGCTTATAATATAAATTTAAACTACACAACTATCTTTTTGTAGTGGTCAGCATGAATCAACATTTATCTAATTAAAAAAAAAACAGCCATCATGTTTGGACCAGCTGTATACAGTTTTTTCCTTTCTAATAAATCTAGCTTTATACAATTTAAAATTAATAAAATCAATCACGCTAGGTATAAAATATAATTCTTTCATTTTAATTTATGTGATATATTTTTTATTTTAAAAAATAATTTAATTTTAAAATTTTTATGTTACCTTTAATAAAATGATTTAGAATCATATAAATATCTAACAGTTATTTTAGATCACAAATTTTAAAAGCTTTCATTTTGTACTTAAACTCCGTATATACAGTGTCACATAAATTTGGACTGAGGAATTAGTAATAAGTATTTTGAAAGTATCTCCATGAGGTCTCACATGTTTGATCAATTCTCGATGGAGGCAAAAACACTAGGTGATCTCTTCTCACTATGCAAACTAAGAGCAGATGTAGAATATGTATGACGTCAGGATTTTTTAATAAAAATTATGCTAATGCAAAATTATAGCTCGTTTAAATTAGTGAAAATATGCATCGGCCCAAATATCATGATTATGAAAAAAATATTGAAAAACATCTTTACTTTCTTTAGCACCCAAAGGGGGAAAACCAATGTTAGGTTAACTTCCACCCAACAAAGAAAGACCAAGCAAGACCTCAAAGTTTGGCCAAAATGAAAAAAGAATTTCTCTGATTGTCACTCAAATTAGTTGTTGTTATTATTATTATTATTATTTCAGATTGATAACAAATTTTGGAGCTTTCTTACAGGAGCAATTATATTCTTTTATTTACCATATCTCTTCTTGTATGTATACCAATGATTTTGTGTAATATTGGTGAACTTCACATGAAAAGTGCATTTTTAAAATTTATTTTATGTGTCATTCGGTGTCGGCCGTTCTGTCTTCACTGGTCTATTGCACCCATGTTGCTGACTTTTAAATTTTTCGGTATGTGTTAACCCATGAATTTCTCAAAATTTGATTGACCGTCTCCATTCAACCTCAAATTTTGGCTGTGCCAAGCCTACATGGCCTGGTGACGAGTGCTCTATCATTTTTTTTGATCGGCATCACTATTTTTCGCATAAATAAAAATTTACGATTTTCAAGATTTTCGGTGTGTGTTAGCCAATGAATTTCTCGAGTTTTGATTGACCGTCTCCGTTCGACCTCAAATTTTAGTTGTGCGCAGCCTTTAAGGCTTGGTGATGAGCGCTCTATTAATATTTTTAGCCGGTATCACTGTTTTTCACATAAATGAGAATTTACGATTTTGAAGATTTTTGGTGTGTTTTAGCCCATAGATTTTTCGAGATTTGATTGATCGTATTCGTTCGGTCCAAATTTTGGATGTGCCCAGCCTATAAGGTTTGATGACGACCGCTCTATCACTTTATTTGGTCAGCATCACTATTTTTCGCATAAATGATAATTTACGATTTTCAAAATTTTCTATGTGTGTTAGCCCACGCATTTCTCGAGATTTGATTGACCATCTCCATTCGGCATCAAATATTGGCTGCGCACAGCCAACCAGACCTGGTGATGAGTGCTCTATCAATTTTTTTGGCCAACATCACTATTTTTTGCATAAATGAGAATTTACGATTTTCAAGATTTTCAATGTGTGTTAGACCATCAATTTCTCGAGATTTGATTGACTGTCTCCGCTCTGCCCAAAATTTAGCTGTGCGCAGCCTACAATGCTGGTGACAAACGCTCTATCAATTTTTTTGGCCAACATCACTATTTTTTTGCATAAATGAGAATTTACGATTTTCAAAATTTTTAGTGTGTTTTAGCCCACAGATTTCTCGAGATTTGATTGGCCGTCCCCGTTAAACTCCAAATTTTAGCTGTGCACAGCTTAGCAGGCCTGGTGACGAGCGTTCTATTAATTTTTTTGATCGGCATCACTGTTTTCGCATAAATAAAAATTTATGATTTTCAAGATTTTCAGTGTGTGTTTGCCTATGGAATTCTCGAGATTTAATTGATCATCTCCGTTCGGTCCTAAATTTTGGCTGTGCGAAGACTACCAGGCCTGGTGACAAGCGCTCAATGAATTTTTTTGGCCGGCATCACTACTTTTTGCATAAATGAGATTTACAATTTTAAAGATTTTTGGTGTGTGTTAGCTCATGAATTTCTCGAGATTTGATTGACTATATTCGTTCGACCCCAAATTTTGGCTATACCCAGCCTACATGGCCTGGTGACGAGCGCTCTATTAATTTTTTTGGCCGGCATCACTATTTTTTGCATAAATGAGAATTTACGATTTTCAAGCTTTTTAGTGTGTGTTAGACCATGAATTTCTCGAGATTTAATTAATCATCTCTGTTCGGTCCTAAATTTTGGCTGTGCGAAGCCTACCAGGCCTGGTGACGAGCGCTCAATGAATTTTTTTGGCCGGCATCACTATTTTTTGCATAAATGAGATTTACGATTTTTAAGATTTTTGGTGTGTGTTAGCCCATGGATTTCTTGAGATTTTCAGCGATTGTCTCCGTTTGGCCTGGCATAAGGATAAGCATAGGTATTTTCTTTTGAATTTTCGCTCGCTGGGTATTGATCGAGGAGTGTTGGGTCTCGACATAGGTCAGGATGTGTCATACGATGTCGGCCGGTCTGCCGACACTGGCATAGTGCGCCCATGTTGCTAACTTTCAAATTTTGCACAAATGATCTGGTGTGCCCACAAATTTTGATCTGCCGTCTCCGTTCGGCTCCAAATTTTGGCTGTGCGCACCCTACAAGGCCTGGTGACGAGCGCCCTATCACTTTATTTGATCTGCATCATTATTTTTCGCATATATGAGAATTTCTAATTTTCGCGATTTTCAGTGTATGTTAGCCCACGGATATCTCGAGATTTGATTGATCAACTCTGTTTGGTCCCAAATTTTGGCTGTGCTCAGCCTACAAGGCCTGGTGACGAGCGCCCTATCACTTTATTTGATCGACACCACGATTTTTCACATAAATAAAATTTTACAAATTTCGCGATTTTCGATGTGTGTTAGCCCATGGATTTCTTGAGATTTGATCGATCGTCTCCGATCGGCCCCAAAATTTGGTTATGCGCAGCCTACAAGGCCCGGTGATGAGCTCCCTATCACTTTATTTGATCGGGATAACCATTTTTTGCATGAATGAGAATTTACGATTTTAGCGATTTTCGGTGTATGTTAGCCCACAGATTTCTCGAGATTTGATCGGTCGTCTCCGTTAGACCCCAAATTTTAGCTGTCCGCAGCCTACGAACCTCGGTGACGAGCACCCTATCACTTTATTTGATCCACATCACCATTTTTCGCATAAATAAAAAATTTACGATTTTCGCGATTTTCGGTGTGTGTTAGCCCATTAATCACAAAATAAGAACTGCCGAGATGCAAGTCTTTTGATGAGATCTTACATAATGTTGTTAAAACTGTAATATAATCGCCGGAAAAAGAGTTCATTAGCGGCACATTATTTTAATGATCATAACTTTGGGCTGGATTATCCGTTTTACCTGTTTTTTTTTCATTTTGTGTATTTTTTCGAGATATATCAGGACAAATCGCCTTTAGGCGGTTTGGTGAAGCCAATTTTCTTAAAAAATGCCTCTGTCGCAGTCATTTAACATTCTTTCCCAATTTTATTAATAATTTTAATTTAATAACTGGTACTATCGACTCACCACAACCAACACCGCCATTGCAAGCGACCATGGTAGGCCAACACTACCACCACCAATCTCTAGCATTATCTTTATGGCATAAGGATAAACATAGGTGTTTTCTTTTAAATTTTCGCTCGATGCGGCATTGATCGAGGAGCGTTGGATCTTGGCATAGATCAGCATGTGTCATCCGATGTTGGCTAGTCTGCCAACACTGGCATAGTGCGCCATGTTGCTAACTTTCAAATTTAGCACAAATGATCTGGTGTGCGCACAAATTTTGATCTGTCGTCTCTGTTCGGCCCCAAATTTTGGCTGTGCGCACCCTACAAGGCCTGGTGACGAGCGCCCTATCACTTTATTTGATCTGCATCACCATTTTTCGCATAAATGAGAATTTACAATTTTTGCGATTTTCAGTGTGTGTTAGCCCACGAATTTCTCGAGATTTGGTTGACCAACTCCGTTCGGCCCCAAATTTTGGCTGTGCTCAGCCTACAAGGCCTGGTGACGAGCGTCCTATCACTTTATTTGATCGGCATCACCATTTTTCGCATAATTAAATTTTATGATTTTCATGATTTTCGGTGTGTGTTAGCCCACGGATTTCTCAAGATTTGATCGATCATCTCCGTTCGGCCTTAAATTTTGGCTGTGCGCAGCCTACAAGGCCCGGTGATGAGCTCCCCATCACTTTATTTGATTGAGATTACCATTTTTTGCATGAATGAGAATTTACGATTTTAGTGATTTTCGATGTATGTTAGCCCACACATTTCTCGAGATTTGATCGGCCGTCTCCGTTAGGCCCCAAATTTTGACTGTTCGCAGCCTACAAACCCTTGTGACGAGCGCCCTATCACTTTATTTGATCGGCATCATCATTTTTCGCATAAATAAAAAATTTATGATTTTTGCGATTTTTGATGTCTGTTAGCCCATTAATTACAAAATAAGAAATGCTGAGATGCAAGTCTATTGATGAGATCTTACATAGTATTGTTAAAACTGTAATATAATCGCCGGAAAAAGAGTTTATTAGCGGCACATTATTTTAATGATCATAACTTTGGGCTGGATTATCCGTTTTACCTTTTTTTTTATTTTGTGTATTTTTTCGAGATCTATCAGGACAAACTGCCGCTAGGATATTTGGTGAAGCCAATTTCCTTAAAAAATGCCTCTATCGCATTCATTTAACATTCTTCTCCAATTTTATTAATAATTTTAATTTAATAACGGGTACTATCGACCCACCACAACCAACACCACCATTGCAAGCGACCATGGTAGGCCAACACTACCACCACCAATCTCTAGCATTGTCTTTATGGCATAAGGATAAGCATAGGTGCTTCTTTTAAAATTTTCGCTCGCTGGGCATTGATCGAGGAGCGTTGGGTCTCGGCATAGGTCAGCATGTGTCATCAAATTTTGGCTGTGCGCAGCCTACAATGCTGGTGACAAGCGTCCTATTACTTTATTTAATCGGCATCACCATTTTTCGTATAATTAAATTTTACGATTTTTGATGTATGTTAGCCCATGAATTTCTCGAGATTTGATCAGCCGTCTCCGTTCGACCCCAAATTTTGGCTGTGTGCAGCCTACAAGGCCCTATGACGAGCTCTCTATCACTTTATTTTATCGGGATCACCATTTTTTGCATGAATGAGAATTTACGATTTTAGCAATTTTCGGTGTATGTTAGCCCACAGATTTTTCGAGATTTGATCGGCCGTCTCTGTTAGGCCCCAAATTTTGTCTGTGCGCAGCCTACAAACCCTGGTGACGAGTGCGATATCACTTTATTTTGATATTGAGTTCCTTAAGGAAAAAAATAATTCTTTACCTGATTATCTAACCAGAGAATTTTTGCAGGATAGATGAGGCCTTTCAAGCCTAAGTCTGCATCAACCAGTGGTCTCTCTAGAAGAGATAATCCCAAAGCTTCGGCTAATCCATTTGCAATACGGCCATCTTTGAATGACCATCTGGATCTTAACAAATATTCTGCTCTAGCTAGGATTCCTCCTTTGGATCCAAGGCTAACTGTCACTCCATTTCCTCCTCTTCCTCCTTCAGCACCTAAAGCTGATAATACCAAAAAATCTTCTCCTTTCAAAAAGGAATCCCAACCTACTTCATCTTCGCCTTCAGGGCAACCTCGTTTCTCTAATACCCAAACTAGGGATAGCTATGCTTTAAAAACTCCTGGAAGTTTTGCAGAAGCCCTTGACCCAAACCTTTCTTCTAAAGGTAAGGATGTCATTGAAACTCCGAAGGTCAAAGAGACTTTCAAAAATATTTCTATTCTTGTATCTCCTATCCTCGCTCTTGATAAGGAGTACGAAAACTTTGAAATCAAGCATCTGGTCAGACCTCTTTACACTGATCGAAATTATATTGAAACTTCCAATCCACTTAAAACCAGAAAATTCTATGAGTTCATTTTAGTGGATACTGGATCAACTGAAATCGAGCATGTTCTTAGTAACGAAGCCGATCCTAGTAGCATTGCCTACTCAAAATTTACCCTGAAGAAGATTCTTTCTCCATTCAATTGGCAGGTGGATCATCTCCACACTCCAATTAACCTTTCGAGGCCACATAAGCCTCAAACTTTTAACTGGTTCGATTACAGGGATGCATGGTTCAATTTCATCTTCCTAAGACCAACCACCCATACCTGGTTTGTCAAGTACGGGCCAGAGGTAAGTAATTCTACCATCCCAAGATGGTTTTATGATTGGTGGAATTGTTTCGGAGGAAATTCAGAAGTCCTCCCTAAGAACTTCGCCGACAGGTTTGGTCAATTTCAAATTGACAATGATATTTCTTCTTTACCAGAGCATATTAAATTATGCAAATATTTTATTAATAAGAAAATTTCTTTTATAATAAGTTGGACCTTTGCAGTACATGAATCTGACAGGATCAAATACTTGACAAAGGAAGTCTTTGCCAGAGGGTGGACTCCGGCCATTAAAAAGAATGATTCAAAGCAATCTCCCAAAAAGGAGATGGTTCAGAAATCAAACAAGAAGTCTAAAGAAGAGCTCAAGAAAAAACTCCAGAAAGCTCTTTCAGACTTAGATAACAATTCAGATGAAGAATCTGCTTCTCAACTTCTGGAAGAAGTATCCTCCTCACAAAGCGAGGATAATGGTGACATGTTAAGGCCTAAAGCTTTAGCTCAGTCCTATTTAGATCCCTATTCAGACTAGTCCTGATTGAGGATTTTTAAAAATCCGGAATAATCAGCTTTCCAGATAGAGGTTTCAAAGAAACCGGAATTATCAAGGAAAGGATAATAGAGAACCAAAGGTTCGGCATTATTATTGATTAGTCTAAGAAAGGACTAAAGAACCATGTGGCAGACAGAAGCATCTGGCCGACAATACTTTGCGAAAAGCAGACCCCACTTACTTTGCGGAAAGCAGACTCCACTCCAAAATCTGATTCCCTCTCGGTGGAAGAAGGGACCCACAAGATAAGATTATAGATAAAGCAATCTCCAAGAGCCAATCAGAGGAAGGCATCTAGATTACTTTATCAGAAACCTTATCCTTCTACGCCTATAAAAGGCCTTGTAAATCAGATAGAAAGACATTCAAAAATTTTAGGAAGAAAAACTCTCTCTGTAATCTTTCAATGATCTTTCCGCTGTATCTATTAGCAATTCAATAAACAAGTAAGTTTGTTCATCTTTTATTTCTTATGCTATTAATATTCCGATCCCTGTAATTATGGTATCAGAGCCATAATGATCGACCGTCTCCGTTTGACCCCAAATATTTCTGAGGGAAGCCTAAGCGGCCTGGTGACGGGCACCCTATCACTTTATTTGTTCGGAATTACTATTTTTTGAATAAATGAGAATTTACGATTTTCACGATTTTCGGTGTGTGTTAGCCCACGGATTTCTCGAGATTTGATCAACCTCCTCCGTTCGGCCCCGAATTTTAGCTGTGCGCAGCCTGCGAGGCCTGGTGACGAGCGCCCTATCATTTTATTTGATCGACATCATTATTTTTCGCATAAATGAGAATTTACGATTTCTGCGATTTTCGGTGTATGTTAGCCCACGGATTTCTGGAGATTCTATCGACCGTCTCCGTTTGGCCCCAAATTTTTGGTGTGCACAGCCTACAAGGCCTTATGACGGGCGCCCTATCACTTTAATTGATCGGCATAACTATTTTTCTCATAAATGAGAATTTATGATTTTCGCGATTTTCGGTGTATGTTTGCCCACGGATTTCTCGAGATTTGATTGAATGTCTCCGTTTGGCCCCAAATTTTGGCTGTGCGCAGCCTACAAGGCCCTATCATTTCGTTTGATTGGCATCACTATTTTTCGCATAAATGAGAATTTACGATTTTCGTGATTTTCAGTGTTTGTTAGCCCACGGATTTCCCGAGATTTGATCGACCATCTCCGCTTGGCCCGAAATTTTTGCTGTGCGCAGCCAACCAGGCCCGGTGACGAGCGCCCTATCATATCATTTGATCGGCATAACCATTTTTCACATAAATGAGAATTTACAATTTTCGCGATTTTCGATGTATGTTAGCCCACAGATTTCTCGAGATTTGATTGACCGTGTGCGTTTGGCTCCAAATTTTTGCTGTGCGTAGCCCGCGGGGCCTGGTGACGCGTGCCCTATCATTTTGTTTGATCGGCATCACTATTTTTCGCATAAATGAGAATTTTTAATTTTTGCGATTTTCGGTTATGTTAGCCCACGGAATTCCCAAGATTTTATCGACCGTCTCCGTTTGGCCCAAATTGTTTGTTGTGCGCAGCCTACAAGGCCTGGTGACGGGTGCACTATCACTTTATTTGATCGGCATAACTATTTTTCTCATAAATGAGAATTTACCATTTTTGCTATTTTCGGTGTATGTTAGCCCACGGATTTCTCGAGATTTGATTGACCGTCTCCGTTTGGCCCCTAATTTTTTCTGTGCGCAACCTACAAGGCCCTATCATTTCGTTTGATCGGCATAACCATTTTTCACATAAATGAGAATTTATGATTTTTGCAATTTTCGGTGTATGTTAGCCCATAGATTTCTCGAGATTTGATTGACCGTCTCCGTTTGGCCCTAAATTTTTTCTGTGCATAGCCTGCGGGGCCTGGTGACGCGTGCCCTATCATTTTGTTTGATCGGCATCACTATTTTTCGCATAAATAAGAATTTTTGATTTTTGCGATTTTCGGTGTATGTTAGCCCACAAAATTCTCGAGATTTTTTCGATCGTATCAGTTTAGCCCCAAATTTTGGCTGTGCGCAGCCTACAAGGCCTTATGACAGGCGCCCTATCACTTTATTTTATCGGCATCACTATTTTTCGCATAACTGAGAATTTACGATTTTCGCGATTTTCGGTGTATGTTAGCCCACAGATTTCTCGAGATTTGATTGATTGTCTCGGTTTGGCCCCAAATTTTTGCTATGGCCAGCTTGCGGGGCCTAGTAACGAGCGCACTATCATTTCGTTTGATTGGCAAAACCATTTTTCACAGAAATGAGAATTTACGATTTTTGCGATTTTCGGTGTATGTTAACCCACGGATTTCTCGAGATTTGATTGACCGTCTCCGTTTGACCCCAAATTTTTGCTGTGCGTAGCCTGCGAGGCCTGGTGACGAGCGCCCTATCATTTTATTTGATCGACATCATTATTTTTCGCATAAATGAGAATTTACGATTTCTACGATTTTCGGTGTATGTTAGCCCACGAATTTCTGGAGATTTTATCGACCGTCTCCGTTTGGCCCAAATTTTTTGGTGTACGCAGCCTACAAGGCCTTATGATGGGCGCCCTATCACTTTATTTGATCGGCATAACTATTTTTCTCATAAATGAGAATTTACGATTTTCGCGATTTTCGGTGTATGTTTGCCCACGGATTTCTCGAGATTTGATTGACCGTCTCCGTTTGGCCCCAAATTTTGGCTGTACGTAGCCTACAAGGCCCTATCATTTCGTTTGATCGGCATCACTATTTTTCGCATAAATGAGAATTTACGATTTTCGTGATTTTCGGTGTATGTTAACCCACAGATTTCTGGAGATTTGATCGACCGTCTCCGTTTGGCCCAAATTTTTTGCTGTGCGCAGCCTACAAGGCCTGGTGACGGGCGCACTATCACTTTATTTGATCGGCATAACTATTTTTCTCATAAATGAGAATTTACGATTTTCGCGATTTTCGGTGTATGTTAGCCCACAGATTTCTCGAGATTTGATTGACCGTCTCCGTTTGACACCAAATTTTTGCTGTGCGTAGCCTGCGGGGCCTGGTGACGGGCGCCCTATCACTTTATTTGATCGGCATAACTATTTTTCTCATGAATGAGAATTTACGATTTTCGCGATATTCGGTGTATGTTAGCCCACAGAATTCTCGAGATTTGATCGATCGCCTCCGGTCGGCCCCAAATTTTGGCTGTGCGTAGCCTGCGGGGCCTGGTGACGAGCGCCCTATCATTTCATTTGATCGGCATCACTTTTTTCACATAAATGAGAATTTACGATTTTTGCGATTTTCGGTGTATATTAGCCCACAGATTTCTAGAGATTTGATCGACCGTCTCTGTTTGGCCCAAAATTTTGGCTGTGCGTAGCCTACAAGGCCTGGTCATGGGCGCCCTATCACTTCGATTGATCGGCATAACTATTTTTCGCAAAACTGAGAATTTACGATTTTCGCGATTTTCGATATATGTTAGCCCACAGATTTCTCGACATTTGGTTGACCGTCTCGGTTTGGCCCCAAATTTTAGCTGCGCGCAGTCTACAAGGCCCGGTGACGAGTGCCCTATCATTTCATTTGATCAGCATAACTATTTTTTTCATAAATGAGAATTTATGATTTTCGCGATTTTTGGTGTGTGTTAGCTCTTTATTCACAAAATAGGAACTGCCGAGATGCAAGTCTTTTGATGACATCTTACATAATGTTGTTAAAACTGTAATATAATCGACAGAAAAAGAGTTCATTAGTGGCACATTATCTTAATGATCATAACTTTGGGCTGGATTATCCGTTTTACATGATTTTTCTTTTCATTTTGTGTATTTTTTCGAGATCTATCTGGACAAACTGCCGTAAGGCGGTTTGGCAGAGCCAATTTTCTAAAAATATGCCTCTATCGCAGTCATTCAACATATTTCCCAATATGGTTGACAATTTTAATTTAAAAACTGGTCCTAACGACCTACCACAACTGACACCACCATGGCAAGCGACCATGGTAGGCCAGCACTACCACCACCAATCTCTAGCATTGTCTTTATAGCATAAGGATAAGCATAGGTGCTTTCTTTTAAATTTTCGCTCGCTGGGCATTGATCCATGGGCGTTGGGTTCGGCACAGGTCGGCATGTGTCATCTGATGTCGGTCAGTCTGTCGACACTGGCATAGTGCGACTATGATGTTAACTTTCAAACTTTTCAGTGCGTGTTAGCCCATAGATTTTTTGAGATTTGACAGACCGTCTCCGTTCGGCCCTAAATTTTGGTTGTGCGTAGCCTACAAACCCTGGTGACGAGCGCCCCATCACTTCATAAATGAGAATTTATGATTTTTGCGATTTTCGGTGTGTGTTAGCCCATGGATTTCTCAAATTTGATCGACCATCTCCGTTTGGCCCCAAATTTTGGCTGTGCGCAGCCTACAAGGCCTGGTAACGGGCGCCCTATCACTTCGATTGATCGCCATCACCATTTTTCACAGAAATGAGAATTTTCAATTTTTGCGATTTTCGGTGTATGTTAGCCCACGGATTTCTCGAGATTTGGTTGACCGTCTCCGTTTGACCTAAACTTCTAGCTGCACGCAGCCTACAAGGCCCCATGACGAGCGCCCTATCATTTCATTTGATTGGCATAACCATTTTTCATAGAAATGAGAATTTACGATTTTTGCAATTTTCGATGTATGTTAGCCCACGGATTTCTCGAGATTTGATTGACCGTCTCCGTTTGACCTAATATTTTTGTTGTGCGTAGCCTGCGGGGCCTGATGACGAGCGCCCTATCATTTTATTTGATCGGCATCACTATTTTTTGCATAAATGAGAATTTACGTTTTTTGCGATTTTCGGTGTATGTTAGCCCACGGATTTCTGGAGATTTTATCGACCGTCTCCATTTGGCCTCAAATTTTTGCTGTGCGCAACCTACAAGGCCTTATGACGGGCGCCCTATCACTTTATTTTATCGGCATAACTATTTTTCTCATAAATGAGAATTTTCGATTTTCGCGATTTTCGATGTATGTTAGCCCACAGATTTCTCGAAAATTGATTGACCGTCTCCGTTTGGCCTCAAATTTTGGCTGTGCACAGCCTACAAGGCCCTATCATTTCGTTTGATCGGCATAATCATTTTTCACATAAATGAGAATTTACGATTTTCGCAATTTTCGGTTTATGTTATCCCACGGATTTTCGAGATTTGATTGACCGTCTCCGTTTGGCCCCAAATTTTTGCTGTGCGTAGCGTGCGGGGCCTGGTGACGCGCGCCCTATTATTTTGTTTGATCGGCATCACTATTTTTCGCATAAATGAGAATTTTTTACTTTTGCAATTTTCGGTGTATTGCCCACGAAATTCTTGAGATTTTATCGATCGTCTCCGTTTGGCCCCAAATTTTGGCTGTGCGCAGCCTACAAGACCTTATGACGGGTGCCCTATCACTTTATTTTATCGGCAACACTATTTTTCGCATAACTGAGAATTTATGATTTTCGCGATTTTCGGTGTATGTTAGCCCACGGATTTTTAAAGATTTGATCGACCGCCTCCGTTTGGCCCCAAACTTTGGCTGTGCGTAGCCCGCGGGGCCTGGTGACGGGCGCATTATCATTTCGTTTGATCGGCATCACTATTTTTCAAACAAATACGAATTTACGATTTTCTCGAATTTCGGTGTATGTTAGCCCACGGATTTTTTGAGTTTTAGTCGACCGTCTCCGTTTGGCCCCAAATTTTGGCTGTGCACAGCCTGCGGGGCTTGATGACGGGCGCCCTATCATTTTGTTTGATCGGCATCACTATTTTTGGAATAAATGACAATTTACCATTTTTTCTCGATTTTCGGTGAATGTTAGCCCACGGATTTCTGGAGATTTGATCGACCGCCTCCGTTCGGCCCCAAATTTTGGCTGTGCGAAGCCTGCGGGGCCTGGTGACGGGCGCCCTATCATTTCGTTTGATTGGCATCACTATTTTTCGCATAAATGAGAATTTATGATTTTCTCAATTTTCGGTGTATGGCCCACGGATTTTTGGTGATTTGATCGACCGCCTCCGTTCGGCCCCAAATTTTGGCTGTGCGTAGCCTGCGGGGCCTGGTGACGGGCGCCCTGTCATTTCGTTTGATCAGCATCACTATTTTTCGAACAAATGACAATTTATGATTTTCGGGATTTTCGGTGTATGTTAGCCCACGGATTTTTCGAGATTCAGTCGACCACCTCCGTTCGGCCCCAAATTTTGGCTTTGCGCAGCCTGCGGGGCGTGGTGACGGGCGCCCTATCATTTCGTTTGATCGACATCACTATTTTTGGAATAAATGAAAATTTATGATTTTCGGGATTTTCGGTGTATGTTTGCCCACGGATTTCTGGAGATTTGATCGACCGCCTCCGTTCGGCCCCAAATTTTGGCTGTGCGCAGCCTGCGAGGCCTGGTGACGGGCGCCCTGTCATATCGTTTGATCGGCATCACTATTTTTCGTGTAAATGAGAATTTATGATTTTCTCGATTTTCGGTGTATGTTAGCCCACAGATTTTTGGAGATTTGATCGACCGCCTCCGTTTGGATCCAAATTTTGGCTGTGCGCAGCCTGCGAGGCCTAGTGACGGGCGCTCTGTCATTTTGTTTGATCGGCATCACTATTTATCGCATAAATGAGAATTTATGATTTTCTCGATTTTCGGTGTATGTTAGCCAACGGATTTTTAAAGATTTGATCGACCGCCTCCGTTTGGCCCCAAATTTTGGCTGTGCGCAGCCCGCGGGGCCTGGTGACGGGCGCATTATCATTTCGTTTGATCGGCATCACTATTATTAAACAAATGCGAATTTACGATTTTCTCGATTTTCGGTGTATGTTAGCCCACAGATTTTTTGAGTTTTAGTCGACCGTCTCCGTTTGACCCCAAATTTTGGCTGTGCACAGCCTGCGGGGCTTGATGACGGGCCCCCTATCATTTTGTTTGATCGGCATCACTATTTTTGGAATAAATGACAATTTACCATTTTTCTCGATTTTCGGGAAATGTTAGCCCACGAATTTCTGGAGATTTGATCGACCGCCTCCGTTCGGCCCCAAATTTTGGATGTGCACAGCCTGCGGGGCCTGGTGACGGGCGCCCTGTCATTTTGTTTGATCGGCATCACTATCATTCGAACAAATGAGAATTTACGATTTTCTCGATTTTCGGTGTATGTTAACCCACGGATTTTTCGAGATTCAGTCGACCGCCTCCTTTTGGCCCCAAATTTTGGCTATGCGCAGCCTGCGGGGCCTGGTGACGGGCGCCCTATCATTTCGTTTGATCGGCATCACTATTTTTCGCGTAAATGAGAATTTACGATTTTCTCGATTTTCGGTGTATGTTAGCCCACGGATTTTTGGAGATTTGATCGACCGCCTCCGTTTGGCCCCAAATTTTGGCTGTGCGCTGCCTGCGGGGCCTGGTGACGGGCGCCCTATCATTTCGTTTGATCGGCATCACTATTTTTCGCATAAATGAGAATTTACAATTTTCTCGATTTTCGGTGTATGTTAGCCCACGGATTTTTGGAGATTTGATCGACCGCCTCCGTTTGGCCCCAAATTTTGGCTGTGCGCAGCCTGCGGGGCCTGGTGACGGGCGCCCTGTCATTTCGTTTGATCGGCATCACTATTTTTCGAACAAATGAGAATTTACGATTTTCTCAATTTTTGGTGTATGTTAGCCCACAGATTTTTCGAGATTCAGTCGACCGCCTCCGTTCGGCCCCAAATATTGGCTGTGCGCAGCCTGCGGGGCTTGGTGACGGGCGCCCTATCATTTCGTTTGATCAGCATCACTATTTTTGGAATAAATGACAATTTACGATTTTCTCGATTTTCGGTGAATGTTAGCCCACGGATTTCTGGAGATTTGATCGACCGCCTCCGTTCGGCCCCAAATTTTGGCTGGGCGCAGCCCGCGGGGCCTTGTGATGGGCGCCCTGTCATTTTGTTTGATCGGCATTACTATTTTTCGCATAAATGAGAATTTATGATTTTCTCGATTTTCGGTGTATGTTAGCCCACGGATTTTCGGAGATTTGATCGACCGCCTCCGTTTGGCCCCAAATTTTGGCTTTGCGCAGCCTACGGGGCCTGGTGACGGGCGCATTATCATTTCGTTTGATTGGCATCACTATTCTTCGCATAAATGAGAATTTACGATTTTCTCGATTTTCGGTGTATGTTAGCCCACATATTTTTCGAGATTCAATCGACCGCCTCCGTTTGGCCCCAAATTTTGGCTGTGCGCAGCCTGCGGGGCTTGATGACGGGCGCCCTATCATTTCGTTTGATCAGCATCACTATTTTTGGAATAAATGACAATTTACGATTTTCTCGATTTTCGGTGAATGTTAGCCCACGGATTTCTGGAGATTTGATCGACCGCCTCCGTTCGGCCCCAAATTTTGGCTGTGCGCAGCCTGCGGGGCCTGGTGACGGGCGCCCTGTCATTTCATTTGATCGGCATCACTATTTTTCGCGTAAATGAGAATTTACGATTTTCTCGATTTTCGGTGTATGTTAGCCCAGGGATTTCTGGATATTTGATCGACCGCCTCCGTTCGGCCCCAAATTTTGGCTGTGCGTATCCTGCGGGGCCTGGTGACGGGCGCCCTATCATTTCGTTTGATCGGCATCATTATTTTTCGCATAAATGAGAATTTACGATTTTCTCGATTTTCGGTGTATGTTAGCCCACGGATTTTTGGAGATTTGATCGACCGCCTCCGTTTGAACCCAAATTTTGGCTGTGCGCAACCTGCGGGGCCTGGTGACGGGCGCCCTGTCATTTCGTTTGATCGGCATCACTATTTTTCGAACAAATGATAATTTATGATTTTCGGGATTTTCGGTGTATGTTAGCCCACGGATTTTTCGAGATACAGTCGACCGCCTCCGTTCGGCACCAAATTTTGGCTGTGCGCAGCCTGCGGGGCCTGGTGACGGGCGCCCTATCATTTCATTTGATCGGCATCACTATTTTTCGCATAAATGAGAATTTATGATTTTCTCGATTTTCGGTGTATGTTAGCCCACGGATTTTTGGAGATTTGATCGACCGCCTCCGTTCGGCCCCAAATTTTGGCTGTGCGCAGCCCGCGGGGCCTGGTGACGGGCGCCCTGTCATTTCGTTTGATCGGCATCACTATTTTTCGCATAAATGAGAATTTACGATTTTCTCAATTTTCGGTGTATGTTAGCCCACAGATTTTTGGAGATTTGATCGACCGCCTCCGTTCGGCCCCAAATTTTGGCTGTGCGCAGCCTGCGGGGCCTGGTGATGGGCGCCCTATCATTTCATTTGATCGGCATCACTATTTTTCGAACAAATGAGAATTTACGATTTTCTCGATTTTCGGTGTATGTTAGTCCACGGATTTTTCGAGATTCAGTCGACCGCCTCCGTTCGGCACCAAATTTTGGCTGTGCGCAGCCTGCGGGGCCTGGTGACGGGCGCCCTGTCATTTCGTTTGATCGGCATCACTATTTTTCGAACAAATGATAATTTATGATTTTCGGGATTTTCGGTGTATGTTAGCCCACGGATTTTTGGAGATTTGATCGACCGCCTCCGTTCGGCCCCAAATTTTGGCTATGCGCACCCTGCGGGGCCTGGTGACGGGCGCCCTGTCATTTTGTTTGATCGGCATCACTATTTTTCGCGTAAATGAGAATTTACGATTTTCTCGATTTTCGGTGTATGTTAGCCCACGGATTTTTGGAGATTTGATCGACCGCCTCCGTTTGGATCCAAATTTTGGCTGTGCGCAGCCTGCGGGGCCTGGTGACAGGCGATCTGTCATTTTGTTTGATCGGCATCACTATTTTTCGCATAAATGAGAATTTACGATTTTCTCGATTTTCGGTGTATGTTAGCCCACGGATTTTCAAAGATTTGATCGACCGCCTCCGTTTGGCCCCAAATTTTGGCTGTGCACAGCCTGCGGGGCTTGATGACGGGCGCCCTATCATTTTGTTTGATCGGCATCACTATTTTTGGAATAAATAACAATTTACCATTTTTCTCGATTTTCGGTGAATGTTAGCCCACGGATTTCTGGAGATTTGATCGACCGCCTCCGTTCGGCCCCAAATTTTGTATGTGCACAGTCTGCGGGGCCTGGTGACGGGCGCCCTGTCATTTTGTTTGATCGGCATCACTATCATTCGAACAAATGAGAATTTACGATTTTCTCGATTTTCGGTGTATGTTAGCCCACGGATTTTTTGAGATTCAGTCGACCGCCTCCGTTTGGCCCCAAATTTTGGCTATGCGCAGCCTGCGGGGCCTGGTGACGGGCGCCCTATCATTTCGTTTGATCGGCATCACTATTTTTTGCGTAAATGAGAATTTACGATTTTCTCGATTTTCGGTGTATGTTAGCCCACGGATTTTTGGAGATTTGATCGACCGCCTCCGTTTGGCCCCAAATTTTGGCTGTGCGCTGCCTGCGGGGCCTGGTGACGGGCGCCCTATCATTTCGTTTGATCGGCATCACTATTTTTCGCATAAATGATAATTTACAATTTTCTCGATTTTCGGTGTATGTTAGCCCACGAATTTTTGGAGATTTGATCGACCGCCTCCGTTTGGCCCCAAATTTTGGCTGTGCGCAGCCTGCGGGGCCTGGTGACGGGCGCCCTGTCATTTCATTTGATCGGCATCACTATTTTTCGAACAAATGAGAATTTATGATTTTCTCAATTTTTGGTGTATGTTAGCCCACAGATTTTTCGAGATTCAGTCGACCGCCTCTGTTCGGCCCCAAATATTGGCTGTGCGCAGCCTGCGGGGCTTGGTGACGGGCGCCCTATCATTTCGTTTGATCAGCATCACTATTTTTGGAATAAATGACAATTTACGATTTTCTCGATTTTCGGTGAATGTTAGCCCACGGATTTCTGGAGATTTGATCGACCGCCTCCGTTCGGCCCCAAATTTTGGCTGGGCGCAGCCCGCGGGGCCTTGTGATGGGCGCCCTGTCATTTTGTTTGATCGGCATTACTATTTTTCGCATAAATGAGAATTTATGATTTTCTCGATTTTCGGCGTATGTTAGCCCACGGATTTTCGGAGATTTGATCGACCGCCTCCGTTTGGCCCCAAATTTTGGCTTTGTGCAGCCTACGGGGCCTGGTGACGGGCGCATTATCATTTCGTTTGATTGGCATCACTATTCTTCGCATAAATGAGAATTTACGATTTTCTCGATTTTCGGTGTATGTTAGCCCACGTATTTTTCGAGATTCAATCGACCGCCTCCGTTTGGCCCCAAATTTTGGCTGTGCGCAGCCTGCAGGGCTTGATGACGGGCGCCCTATCATTTCGTTTGATCAGCATCACTATTTTTGGAATAAATGACAATTTACGATTTTCTCGATTTTCGGTGAATGTTAGCACACGGATTTCTGAAGATTTGATCGACCGCCTCCGTTCGGCCCCAAATTTTGGCTGTGCGCAGCCTGCGGGGCCTGGTGACGGGCGCCCTGTGATTTCATTTGATCGGCATCACTATTTTTCGCGTAAATGAGAATTTACGATTTTCTCGATTTTCGGTGTATGTTAGCCCAGGGATTTCTGGATATTTGATCGACCGCCTCCGTTCGGCCCCAAATTTTGGCTGTGCGTATCCTGCGGGGCCTGGTGACGGGCGCCCTATCATTTCGTTTGATCGGCATCATTATTTTTCGCATAAATGAGAATTTACGATTTTCTCGATTTTCGGTGTATGTTAGCCCACGAATTTTTGGAGATTTGATCGACCGCCTCCGTTTGGCCCCAAATTTTGGCTGTGCGCAGCCTGCGGGGCCTGGTGACGGGCGCCCTGTCATTTCGTTTGATCGGCATCACTATTTTTCGAACAAATGATAATTTATGATTTTCGGGATTTTCGGTGTATGTTAGCCCACGGATTTTTCGAGATACAGTCGACCGCCTCCGTTCGGCACCAAATTTTGGCTGTGCGCAGCCTGCGGGGCCTGGTGACGGGCGCCCTATCATTTCATTTGATCGGCATCACTATTTTTCGCATAAATGAGAATTTATGATTTTCTCGATTTTCGGTGTATGTTAGCCCACGGATTTTTGGAGATTTGATCGACCGCCTCCGTTTGGCCCCAAATTTTGGCTGTGCGCAGCCTTTGGGGCCTGGTGACGGGCGCCCTGTCATTTCATTTGATCGGCATCACTATTTTTCGAACAAATGAGAATTTACGATTTTCTCGATTTTCGGTGTATGTTAGCCCACGGATTTTTTGAGTTTTAGTCGACCGTCTCCGTTTGGATCCAAATTTTGGCTGTGCGCAGCCTGCGGGGCCTGGTGACAGGCGATCTGTCATTTTGTTTGATCGGCATCACTATTTTTCGCATAAATGAGAATTTACGATTTTCTCGATTTTCGGTGTATGTTAGTTAGCCCATGGATTTTCAAAGATTTGATCGACCGCCTCCGTTTGGCCCCAAATTTTGGCTGTGCGCAGCCTGCGGGGCCTGGTGACGGGCGCCCTGTCATTTCGTTTGATCGGCATCACTATTTTTCGCGTAAATGAGAATTTACGATTTTCTCGATCTTCGGTGTATGTTAGCCCACGGATTTTTGGAGATTTGATCGACCGCCTCCGTTTGGATCCAAATTTTGGCTGTGCGCAGCCTGCGGGGCCTGGTGACGGGCGCTCTTTCATTTTGGTTGATCGGCATCACTATTTTTCGCATAAATGAGAATTTACAATTTTCTCGATTTCCGGTGTTGTTAGCCCACGGATTTTTAAAGATTTGATCGACCGCCTCCGTTTGGCCCCAAATTTTGGCTGTGCGCAGCCTGCAGGGCCTGGTGACGGGTGCCCTGTCATTTCCTTTGATCGGCATCACTATTTTTCAAACAAATGAGAATTTACGATTATCTCGATTTTCGGTGTATGTTAGCGCACAGATTTTTCGAGATTCAGTCGACCGCCTCCGTTCGGCCCCAAATTTTGGCTGTGCGCAGCCTGCGGGGCCTGGTGACGGGCGCCCTATCATTTCGTTTGATCGGCATCACTATTTTTCACATAAATGAGAATTTACGATTTTCTCGATTTTCGGTGTATGTTAGCCCACGGATTTTTGGAGATTTGATCGACCGCCTCCGTTTGGCCCCAAATTTTGGCTGTGCAAAGCCTGCGGGGCCTGATGACGGGCACTCTGTCATTTTGTTTGATCGGCATCACTATTTTTCGCATAAATGAGAATTTACGATTTTCTCGATTTTCGGTGTATGTTAGCCCACGGATTTTTGGAGATTTGATCGACCGCCTCCGTTTTTCCCCAAATTTTGGCTGTGCGCAGCCTGCGGGGCCTGGTGACGGGCGCCCTATCATTTCGTTTGATCGGCATCACTATTTTTCGCATAAATGAGAATTTACAATTTTCTCGATTTTCGGTGTATGTTAGCCCACGTATTTTTCGAGATTCAATCGACCGCCTCCGTTCGGCCCCAAATTTTGGCTGTGCGCAGCCTGCGGGGCTTGGTGACGGGTGCCCTATCATTTCGTTTGATCGGCATCACTATTTTTCAAATAAATTACAATTTATGATTTTCGGGATTTTCGGTGAATGTTAGCCCACGGATTTCTGGAGATTTGATCGACCGCCTCCGTTCGGCCCCAAATTTTGGCTGTGCGCAGCCTGCGGGGCCTGATGACGGGCGCCCTATCATTTCGTTTGATCGGCATCACTATTTTTCGCATAAATGAGAATTTATGATTTTCTCGATTTTCGGTGTATGTTAGCCCACGAATTTTTGGAGATTTGATCGACCGCCTCCGTTCGGCCCCAAATTTTGGCTATGCGCAGCCTGCGGGGCCTGGTGACGGGCGCCCTGTCATTTCGTTTGATCGGCATCACTATTTTTCGCGTAAATGAGAATTTACGATTTTCTCGATTTTCGGTGTATGTTACCCACGGATTTTTGGAGATTTGATCGACCGCCTCCGTTTGGATCCAAATTTTGGCTGTGCGCAGCCTGCGGGGCCTGGTGACAGGCGATCTGTCATTTTGTTTGATCGGCATCACTATTTTTCGCGTAAATGAGAATTTACGATTTTCTCGATTTTCGGTGTATGTTAGCCCATGGATTTTCAAAGATTTGATCGACCGCCTCCGTTTGGCCCCAAATTTTGGCTGTGCGCAGCCTGCGGGGCCTGGTGACGGGCGCCCTGTCATTTCGTTTGATCGGCATCACTATTTTTCGCGTAAATGAGAATTTACGATTTTCTCGATCTTCGGTGTATGTTAGCCCACGGATTTTTGGAGATTTGATCGACCGCCTCCGTTTGGATCCAAATTTTTGCTGTGCGCAGCCTGCGGGGCCTGGTGACGGGCGCTGTGTCATTTTGGTTGATCGGCATCACTATTTTTCGCTTAAATGAGAATTTACGATTTTCTCGATTTCCGGTGTATGTTAGCCCACGGATTTTTAAAGATTTGATCGACCGCCTCCGTTTGGCCCCAAATTTTGGCTGTGCGCAGCCTGCAGGGCCTGGTGACGGGCGCCTGTCATTTCCTTTGATCGGCATCACTATTTTTTGAACAAATGAGAATTTACGATTTTCTCGATTTTCGGTGTATGTTAGCCCACAGATTTTTCGAGATTCCGTCGACCGCCTCCGTTCGGCCCCAAATTTTGGCTGTGCGCAGCCTGCGGGGCCTGGTGACGGGCGCCCTATCATTTCGTTTGATCGGCATCACTATTTTTCGCATAAATGAGAATTTATGATTTTCTCGATTTTCGGTGTATGTTAGGCCACGGATTTTTGGAGATTTGATTGACCGCCTCCGTTTGGCCCCAAATTTTGGCTGTGCGCAGCCTGCGGGGCCTGGTGACGGGCGCCCTATCATTTCGTTTGATCGACATCACTATTTTTCGCATAAATGAGAATTTACGATTTTCTCAATTTTCGGTGTATGTTAGCCCACAGATTTTTGGAGATTTGATCGACCGCCTCCGTTTGGCCCCAAATTTTGGCTATGCGCAGCCTGCGGGGCCTGGTGACGGGCGCCCTGTCATTTCGTTTGATCGGCATCACTATTTTTCGAACAAATGAGAATTGACGATTTTCTCGATTTTCGGTATATGTTAGCCCACGGATTTTTCGAGATTCAGTCGACCGCCTCCGTTCGGCCCCAAATTTTGGCTGTGCGCAGCCTACGGGTCTTGGTGACGGGCGCCCTATCATTTCGTTTGATCGGCATCACTATTTTTGGAATAAATGAAAATTTATGATTTTCGGGATTTTCGGTGAATGTTAGCCCACGGATTTCTGGAGATTTGATCGACCGCCTCCGTTCGGCCCCAAATTTTGGCTGTGCGCAGCCTGCAGGGCCTGGTGACGGCACCCTATCATTTCGTTTGATCGGCATCACTATTTTTCGCATAAATGAGAATTTATGATTTTCTCGATTTTCGGTGTATGTTAGCCCACAGATTTCTGGAGATTTGATCGACCGCCTCCGTTTCGCCCCAAATTTTGGTTGTGCGTAGCCTGCGGGGCTTGGTGATGGGCGCATTATCATTTCGTTTGATCGGCATCACTATTTTTCGAACAAATGCGAATTTATGATTTTCTCGATTTTCGGTGTATGTTAGCCCACGTATTTTTCGAGTTTCAGTCGACCATCTCCGTTTGGCCCAAATTTTGGCTGTGCACAGCCTGCGGGGCTTGATGACGGACGCCCTATCATTTCATTTGATCGGCATCACTATTTTTGAAATAAATGACAATTTACGATTTTCTCGATTTTTGGTGAATGTTAGCCCAGGGATTTCTGGAGATTTGATCGACCGCCTCCGTTCGGCCCCAAATTTTGGCTGTGCACAGCCCGCGGGGCCTTGTGACGGGCGCCCTGTCATTTTGTTTGATCGGCATCACTATTTTTCGCATAAATGAGAATTTATGATTTTCTCAATTTTCGGTGTATGTTAGCCCACGAATTTTCGGAGATTTGATCGACCGCCTCCGTTTGGCCCCAAATTTTGGCTTTGCGCAGCCTACGGGGCCTGGTGACGGGCGCATTATCATTTCGTTTGATTGGCATCACTATTCTTCGCATAAATGAGAATTTACGATTTTCTCAATTTTCGGTGTATGTTAGCCCACGTATTTTTCGAGATTCAATCGACCGCCTCCGTTTGGCCCCAAATTTTGGCTGTGCGCAGCCTGCGGGGCTTGCTGACGGGCGCCCTATCATTTCGTTTGATCGGCATCACTATTTTTGGAATAAATGACAATTTACGATTTTCTCGATTTTCGGTGAATGTTAGCCCACGGATTTCTGGAGATTTGATCGACCGCCTCCGTTCGGCCCCAAATTTTGGCTGTGCGCAGCCTGCGGGGCCTGGTGACGGGCGCCCTATCATTTCGTTTGATCGGCATCACTATTTTTTGCATAAATGAGAATTTACGATTTTCTCGATTTTCAGTGTATGTTAGCCCACGGATTTTTGGAGATTTGATCGACCGCCTCCGTTTGGCCCCAAATTTTGGCTATGCGCAGCCTGCGGGGCCTGGTGACGGGCGCCCTGTCATTTCGTTTGATCGGCATCACTATTTTTCGAACAAATGAGAATTGACGATTTTCTCAATTTTCGGTATATGTTAGCCCACGGATTTTTCGAGATTCAGTCGACCGCCTCCGTTCGGCCCCAAATTTTGGCTGTGCGCAGCCTACGGGGCTTGGTGACGGGCGCCCTATCATTTCGTTTGATCGGCATCACTATTTTTGGAATAAATGAAAATTTATGATTTTCGGGATTTTCGGTGAATGTTAGCCCACGGATTTCTGGAGATTTGATCGACCGCCTCCGTTCGGCCCCAAATTTTGGCTGTGCGCAGCCTGCAGGGCCTGGTGACGGGCGCCCTATCATTTCGTTTGATCGGCATCACTATTTTTCGCATAAATGAGAATTTATGATTTTCTCGATTTTCGGTGTATGTTAGCCCACAGATTTCTGGAGATTTGATCGACCACCTCCGTTTTGCCCCAAATTTTGGCTGTGCGCAGCCTGCGGGGCCTGGTGATGGGCGCATTATCATTTCGTTTGATCGGCATCACTATTTTTCGAACAAATGCGAATTTATGATTTTCTCGATTTTCGGTGTATGTTAGCCCACAGATTTTTCGAGTTTCAGTCGACCATCTCCGTTTGGCCCAAATTTTGGCTGTGCACAGCCTGCGGGGCTTGATGACGGGCGCCCTATCATTTCATTTGATCGGCATCACTATTTTTGAAATAAATGACAATTTATGATTTTCTCGATTTTTGGTGAATGTTAGCCCAGGGATTTCTGGAGATTTGATCGACCGCCTCCGTTTGGCCCCAAATTTATGCTGTGCGCAGCCTGCGGGGCCTGGTGACGGGCGCCCTGTCATTTTGTTTGATCGGCATCACTATTTTTCGCGTAAATGAGAATTTACGATTTTCTCGATTTTCGGTGTATGTTAGCCCACGGATTTTTGGAGATTTGATCGACCGCCTCCGTTTGGCCCCAAATTTTGGCTGTGCGCAGCCTGCAGGGACTGGTGACGGGCGCCCTGTCATTTCGTTTGATCGGCATCACTATTATTCGCATAAATGAGAATTTACGATTTTCTCGATTTTCGGTGTATGTTAGCCCACGGATTTTTGGAGATTTGATCGACCGCCTCCGTTTGGCCCCAAATTTTGGCTGTGCGCAGCCTGCGGGGCCTGGTGACGGGCGCCCTATCATTTCGTTTGATCGGCATCACTATTTTTCGAACAAATGAGAATTTACGATTTTCTCGATTTTCGGTGTATATTAGCCTACAGATTTTTCGAGATTCAGTCGACCGCCTCCGTTTGGCCCCAAATTTTGGCTGTACGCAGCCTGCGGGGCCTGGTGACGGGCGCCCTGTCATTTCATTTGATCGGCATCACTATTTTTTGCGTAAATGAGAATTTACGATTTTCTCGATTTTCGGTGTATGTTAGCCCACGGATTTTTGGAGATTTGATCGACCGCCTCCGTTTGGCCCCAAATTTTGGCTGTGCGCAGCCTGCGGGGCCTGCTGACGGGCGCCCTATCATTTCGTTTGATCGGCATCACTATTTTTCGCATAAATGAGAATTTACGATTTTCTCGATTTTCGGTGTATGTTAGCCCACGGATTTTTGGAGATTTGATCGACCGCCTCCGTTTGGCCCCAAATTTTGGCTGTGCGAAGCCTGCGGGGCCTGATGACGGGCGCTCTGTCATTTTGTTTGATCGGCATCACTATTTTTCGCATAAATGAGAATTTACGATTTTCTCGATTTTCGGTGTACGTTAGCCCACGGATTTTTGGAGATTTGATCGACCGCCTCCGTTTGGCCCCAAATTTTGGCTATGCGCAGCCTGCGGGGCCTGCTGACGGGCTCCCTATCATTTCGTTTGATCGGCATCACTATTTTTCGCATAAATGAGAATTTACGATTTTCTCGATTTTCGGTGTATGTTAGCCCACAGATTTTTGGAGATTTGATCGACCGCCTCCGTTTGGCCCCAAATTTTGGATGTGCGCAGCCTGTGGGGCCTGGTGACGGGCGCCCTGTCATTTTGTTTGATCAGCATCACTATCATACGAACAAATGAGAATTTACGATTTTCTCGATTTTCGGTGTATGTTAGCCCACGTATTTTTCGAGATTCAGTCGACCGCCTCCGTTCGGCCCCAAATTTTGGCTGTGCGCAACCTGCGGGGCTTGGTGATGGGCGCCCTATCATTTCATTTGATCGGCATCACTATTTTTGGAATAAATGACAATTTAGGATTTTCGGGATTTTCGGTGAATGTTAGCCCACAGATTTATGGAGATTTGATCGACCGCCTCCGTTCGGCCCCAAATTTTGGCTGTGCGCAGCCTGCGGGGCCTGGTGATGGGCGCCCTCTCATTTCGTTTGATCGGCATCACTATTTTTCGCATAAATGAGAATTTATGATTTTCTCGATTTTTGGTGTATGTTAGCCCACTGATTTCTGGAGATTTGATCGACCGCCTCCGTTTGGCCCCAAATTTTGGCTGTGCGCAGCCCAAGGGGCCTGGTGACGGGCGCATTATCATTTCGTTTGATCGGTATCACTACTTTTCGAACAAATGCGAATTTACGATTTTCTCGATTTTCGGTGTATGTTAGCCCACGGATTTTTCGAGTTTTAGTCGACCGTCTTCGTTTGGCCCCAAATTTAGGCTGTGCACAGCCTGCGGAGCTTGATGACGGGCGCCCTATCATTTCGTTTGATCGTCATCACTATTTTTGAAAATAAATGACAATTTACGATTTTCTCAATTTTTGGTGTATGTTAGCCCACAGATTTCTGGAGATTTGATCGACCGCCTCCGTTCGGCCCCAAATTTTGGCTATGCACAGCCTGCAGGGCCTGGTGACGAGCGCCCTGTCATTTCATTTGATCGGCATCACTATTTTTCGCGTAAATGAGAATTTACGATTTTCTCGATTTTCGGTGTATGTTAGCCTAGGGATTTTTGGATATTTGATCGACCGCCTCCGTTCGGCCCCAAATTTTGGCTGTACGCATCCTGCGGGGCTTGGTGACGGGCGCCCTTTCATTTCTTTTGATCGGCATCACTATTTTTCGCATAAATGAGAATTTACGATTTTCTCGATTTTCGGTGTATGTTAGCCCACGTATTTTTGGAGATTTGATCGACCGCCTCCGTTCGGCCCCAAATTTTGGTTGTGCGCAGCCTGTGAGGCCTGGTGACGGGCGCCCTGTCATTTCATTTGATCGGCATCACTATTTTTGAAAATAAATAACAATTTACGATTTTCTCGATTTTTGGTGTATGTTAGCCCACGGATTTCTGGAGATTTGATCGACCGCCTCCGTTCGGCCCCAAATTTTGGCTATGCACAGCCTTCGGGGCCTGGTGACGGGCGCCCTGTCATTTTGTTTGATCGGCATCACTATTTTTCGCGTAAATGAGAATTTACGATTTTCTCGATTTTCGGTGTATGTTAGCCCACGGATTTTTGGAGATTTGATCGACTGCCTCCGTTTGGCCCCAAATTTTGGCTGTTCGCAGCCTGCGGGGCCTGGTGACGGGCGCCTTGTCATTTCGTTTGATCGGCATCACTATTATTCGCATAAATGAGAATTTATGATTTTCTCAATTTTCGGTGTATGTTAGCCCACGGATTTTTGGAGATTTGATCGACCGCCTCCGTTCGGCCCCATATTTTGGCTGTGCGCAGCCTGCGGGGCCTGGTGACGGGCGCCCTATCATTTCGTTTGATCGGCATCACTATTTTTCGAACAAATGAGAATTTACGATTTTCTCGATTTTCGGTGTATATTAGCCCACAGATTTTTCGAGATTCAGTCGACCGCCTCCGTTCGGCCCCAAATTTTGGCTGTACGCAGCCTGCGGGGCCTGGTGACGGGCGCCCTGTCATTTCATTTGATCGGCATCACTATTTTTCGCGTAAATGAGAATTTACGATTTTCTCGATTTTCGGTGTATGTTAGCCCACGGATTTTTGGAGATTTGATCGACCGCCTCCGTTTGGCCCCAAATTTTGGCTGTGCGCAGCCTACTGACGGGCGCCCTATCATTTCATTTGATCGGCATCACTATTTTTCGCATAAATGAGAATTTACGATTTTCTCGATTTTCGGTGTATGTTAGCCCACGGATTTTTGGAGATTTGATCGACTGCCTCCGTTTGGCCCCAAATTTTGGCTGTGCAAAGCCTGCGGGGCCTGATGACGGGCACTCTGTCATTTTGTTTGATCGGCATCACTATTTTTCGCATAAATGAGAATTTACGATTTTCTCGATTTTCGGTGTATGTTAGCCCACGGATTTTTGGAGATTTGATCGACCGCCTCCGTTTTTCCCCAAATTTTGGCTGTGCGCAGCCTGCGGGGCCTGCTGACGGGCGCCCTATCATTTCGTTTGATCGGCATCACTATTTTTCGCATAAATGAGAATTTACAATTTTCTCGATTTTCGGTGTATGTTAGCCCACGGATTTTTTGAGATTTGATCGACCGCCTCCGTTTGGCCCCAAATTTTGGATTGGCGCAGCCTGTAGGGCCTGGTGACGGGCGCCCTGTCATTTTGTTTGATCGGCATCACTATCATTCGAACAAAAGAGAATTTACGATTTTCTCGATTTTCGGTGTATGTTAGCCCACGTATTTTTCGAGATTCAGTCGACCGCCTCCGTTCGGCCCCAAATTTTGGCTGTGCGCAACCTGCGGGGCTTGGTGACGGGCGCCCTATCATTTCGTTTGATCGGCATCACTATTTTTGGAATAAATGACAATTTATGATTTTCGGGATTTTCGGTGAATGTTAGCCCACGGATTTATGGAGATTTGATCGACCGCCTCCGATCGGCCCCAAATTTTGGCTGTGCGCAGCCTGCGGGGCCTGGTGATGGGCGCCCTATCATTTCGTTTGATCGGCATCACTATTTTTCGCATAAATGAGAATTTATGATTTTCTCGATTTTTGGTGTATGTTAGCCCACTGATTTCTGGAGATTTGATTGACCGCCTCCGTTTGGCCCCAAATTTTGGCTGTGCGCAGCCCGCGGGGCCTGGTGACGGGCGCATTATCATTTCGTTTGATCGGTATCACTATTTTTCGAACAAATGCGAATTTACGATTTTCTCGATTTTCGGTGTATGTTAGCCCACGGATTTTTCGAGTTTTAGTCGACCGTCTCCGTTTGACCCCAAATTTTGGTTGTGCACAGCCTGCGGAGCTTGATGACGGGCGCCCTATCATTTCGTTTGATCGTCATCACTATTTTTGAAAATAAATGACAATTTACGATTTTCTCGATTTTTGGTGTATGTTAGCCCACGGATTTCTGGAGATTTGATCGACCGCCTCCGTTCGGCCCCAAATTTTGGCTATGCATAGCCTGCGGGGTCTGGTGACGGGCGCCCTGTCATTTCATTTGATCGGCATCACTATTTTTCGCGTAAATGAGAATTTACGATTTTCTCGATTTTCGGTGTATGTTAGCCCAGGGATTTCTGGATATTTGATCGACCGCCTCCGTTCGGCCCCAAATTTTGGCTGTACGCATCCTGCGGGGCCTGGTGATGGGCGCCCTTTCATTTCTTTTGATCGGCATCACTTTTTTTCGCGTAAATGAGAATTTACGATTTTCTCGATTTTCGGTGTATGTTAGCCCACGTATTTTTGGAGATTTGATCGACCGCCTCCGTTCGGCCCCAAAATTTGGTTGTGCGCAGCCTGCGGGGCCTGGTGACGGGCGCCCTGTCATTTCATTTGATCGGCATCACTATTTTTGAAAATAAATGACAATTTACGATTTTCTCGATTTTTGGTGTATGTTAGCCCACGGATTTCTGGAGATTTGATCGACCGCCTCCGTTCGGCCCCAAATTTTGGCTATGCACAGCCTGTGGGGCCTGGTGATGGGCGCCCTGTCATTTCATTTGATCGGCATCACTATTTTTCGCGTAAATGAGAATTTACGATTTTCTCGATTTTTGGTGTATGTTAGCCCAGGGATTTCTGGATATTTGATCGACCGCCTCCGTTCGGCCCCAAATTTTGGCTGTACGCATCCTGCGGGGCCTGGTGACGGGCGCCCTTTCATTTCTTTTGATCGGTATCACTATTTTTCGCGTAAATGAGAATTTACAATTTTCTCGATTTTCGGTGTATGTTAGCCCACGTATTTTTGGAGATTTGATCGACCGCCTCCGTTCGGCCCCAAATTTTGGTTGTGCGCAGCCTGCGGGGCCTGGTGACGGGCGCCCTGTCATTTCGTTTGATCGACATCACTATTCTTCGCATAAATGAGAATTTACGATTTTCTCGATTTTCGGTGTATGTTAGCCCACGTATTTTTCGAGATTCAATCGACCGCCTCCGTTCGGCCCCAAATTTTGGCTGTGCGCAGCCTGCGGGGCTTGGTGACGGGTGCCCTATCATTTCGTTTGATCGGCATCACTATTTTTCAAATAAATTACAATTTATGATTTTCGGGATTTTCGGTGAATGTTAGCCCACGGATTTCTGGAGATTTGATCGACCGCCTCCGTTCGTCCCCAAATTTTGGCTGTGCGCAGCCTGCGGGGCCTGGTGACGGGCGCCCTATCATTTCGTTTGATCGGCATCACTATTTTTCGCATAAATGAGAATTTATGATTTTCTCGATTTTCGGTGTATGTTAGCCCACGGATTTTTGGAGATTTGATCGACCGCCTCCGTTCGGCCCCAAATTTTGGCTGTGCGCAGCCCGCGGGACCTGGTGACGGGCGCCCTGTCATTTCGTTTGATCGGCATCACTATTTTTCGCATAAATGAGAATTTACGATTTTCTCGATTTTCGGTGTATGTTAGCCCACGGATTTTTGGAGATTTGATCGACCGCCTCCGTTCGGCCCCAAATTTTGGCTGTGCGCAGCCTGCGGGGCCTGGTGACGGGCGCCCTGTCATTTCATTTGATCGGCATCACTATTTTTCGAACAAATGATAATTTATGATTTTCGGGATTTTCGGTGTATGTTAGCCCACGGATTTTTCGAGATTCAGTCGACCGCCTCCGTTCGGCCCCAAATTTTGGTTGTGCGCAGCCTGCGGGGCCTGGTGACGGGCGCCCTATCATTTCATTTGATCGGCATCACTATTTTTGGAATAAATGAAAATTTATGATTTTCGGGATTTTCGGTGTATGTTAGTACTTGTCAAAAGAAGTCTTCGCCAGAGGATGGACTCCGGCAGTCAAACAAGATAAACCAAAGCAATCCCCCAAGAAGGATGGTGCCCGTAAACAAAAGCCAAGTTCCAAGGAAGAACTAAGGAGAAAATTGGAAAAAGCCATCTCTGATCTAGATGACAGTCCAGATGAGTCATCTATTAATCAACTCCTTGAAGAAGTAACTTCCTCACAAAGTGAGGACAATGGTGATATGTTAAAGCCAAAAGCTTTAGCACAGTCTTATTTAGATCCACTCTCGGACTAAATCCTGATTGAGGATTTTAAAATCCGGAATAATCAGCTTTCCAGATAGAAGTTCCATAGGAACTGGAATTATCAAGGAAAGGATAATAGAGATTCAAAGACTCGGAATTATTATCGATTGAGTCCAGAAAGGACTAAAGGCCCACTAAAGCACATGGCAGACATACTTTGCGGAAAGCAAAAGTAAAGTTAACTCCACTTAGAAAACTTTACAAAAGTAGATTCCCACTCACATGATGAGGGACCCAGAGAACAGGTCTATGCCAAATTACAAGAAATAGGCATGAATATAACTGCCTATAAAATGAAAAATTCCACTGACAAGGAAGCTTGTGGTTTGATTATTGCAGGTTTCACTGGCATGTTAAAGAATTGGTGGGATAACTACCTCACCGAACCTAACCGGCAAGAAATCCTTAATGCCTCAGCATTAAAGACTATTGTCAAGAATGAAGCAGGCCAGGAGCTTGTTAGCCAAGAATTACAAGAAGATGCTACAACGACATTGCTATACAGCATCGCCAAACATTTTGTGGGAGAACCCAAATTATTTCAGGATAGAAGTCTGGAGATTTTAAACAATCTATACTGTAAGAAGCTTACAGACTTCAGATGGTATAAAGATATGTTCCTCAACAAAGTACTCATCAGGACCAACTGTAATAGTGAGTACTGGAAGGAAAGATTCATCAGTGGCCTCCCTACCCACTTTGCAGAAAAGGTCAGATCCAAAATAAGGGATCGTTGTGATGGTAAGATCCCATATGCGGAACTTGCATATGGAGATATTATTAGTTTTATTAATGTGGTTGCTCTTGAGCTCTGCACAGATCTGAAGCTCAAAGAACAAATCAAACGAGACCAAAAGGATTCTGCCAAAGACTTGGGAACCTTTTGCCAAGACTTTGGTTTTCCAGTCTTGAAGCCGCCTTCGTCAAAAGCAGATAGGCAGGCAAGGAGAGGTGAAAAACCTTATAAAAGAAAAAAGAAGACCTCAGAAAGGTCTAAGCAGAGAAAAGAAGAAAGGAGATCCCACAGGAGGAGTTCCAGGAAACCTCGTCTTCCAGAAGACACTTGCTGGACTTGTGGCAAGAAGGGACATAAGTCTCCTGACTGTCCGAGAAACAGTAAGAAGAAAAAGAAGATCAATCTTCTCGGAGTTGAAGAAGAAATGAAACAGAAACTCTTCTCTATCTTAGAAGAAGAAGAATATGAGTCAGAGTATTCCTCCTCTGAAGAAGGAGAGACCGATGACGACTACCTCAACGTAGCTTAAAATTCCGGATCAAAAGAATCCGCATCTGAATGTAATTGCAATGGAGCATTTTGTCTATGTGATAACAATTCTTTCAAGGTCCTTTCTGAAAAGATGGAAGAAACATTGTTTTCGACTATAGAACACATTCAGGATGAAGATGCCAGAAGGAAGTACCTTCTTGAATTACAGAAATTAGTGCTAAAGGAAAAGAAAGACAAGCCAGTTGTCACCCCCTTTAGTATGAAACAAGTTATGGAAAAATTCAACTCGGAAAAGAGTAAAGAACCATCCATTGGTGAACTCCGAAAGGAAATTACCCTTCTAAAAGAAGAAGTCAAGGATATCAAGGCAAGGCTTAGTAGTATCGAAGTAGAGAAACTAGCTAAGAAACTGTTTAAAGAAATTAGAGAAGAACAAGATTCTTCAGACAATGAGGATGGGCCTGACTCTCCAAAAGGATACACTGACATCATTGAAGAAGCTGAATCTTCACAAGCAGGTAACCAAGAACCAGGAGTTCCAGGTAACCAAGAACCAGGAGTTCTTGCTATCACTCAGGTGAAACCACAAAGTTCTCACATTTTTATCAAACTTGTTATTGGTAATCTAACCTTAAACAAGATTGCGTTATTAGACAGTGGTGCAGACAGGAATTGCATCGTGGAAGGATTAATCCCAACAAAATACCTTACCAAAGGCACCACAAAACTCTACAGTGCTACAGGTGAACGTATTTTGATTGATTTCAAGTTATCAAATGCTCACATTTGTAACAATGGAATTTGTTTAAAGAATGATTTCGTAATAACGAAAAACATTAATGAAGAAATAATTTTGGGAATTCCTTTTATTACCCAAATTAAGCTCTTCATTTCTGGATTTAAATCTATTAAAACCAAGATTTTGGGGAAAAATCTTGAGTTTCCATTTGTTAAAACCCTTTCAAAAAATGAGAGTTTATATTTACAAAATAAGACAACTTTTAAATTATATCATCTTTCTAACCAGATTGGGTTTTTAAAAGAAGATATAAAAATTAAAAGAATTGAGCAAATTCTTAAAACCCCGGGGATGGTTAGTAAGATAGCCCAACTCGAGGAGAATTTTAAAAAGGAAATTTGCTCAGAGTTTCCAAATGCTTTTTGAGCCAGGAAAGCCCATACTGTTGATTTACCCTATATTGATGGTTTCAATGAAAGGTCCATTAGCACTAAAGCCAGACCTATTCAAATGAACCACGATCTAATGGAATTTTGTAAAAAGGAAATAGACCAACTTTTACAAAATAAAATCATCAGACCCTCCAAGTCCCCATGGAACTGTTCTGCATTTTATGTTAACAAAGCTGCAGAGAAAGAAAGAGGATCTCCCATACTTGTTATAAATTATAAACCTTTGAATTCAGTTCTAAAATGGATTCGATACCCGATTCCTAATAAAAGGGATCTTTTAAAAAGAACTTACAAAGCTAATGTTTTCAGTAAGTTTGATATGAAGTCAGGCTTCTGGCAAATCCAGATTTCTGAAAAAGATAAATATAAAACCGCATTCAATGTTCCATTTGGGCAATATGAATGGAATGTTATGCCTTTTGGGCTTAAAAATGCCCCTTCTGAATTTCAAAAAATTATGAATGACATGACAGACATACTTTGCGGAAAGCAAAAGTAAAGTTAACTCCACTGAGAAAACAGGGTTACCTGCTTGTGAAGATTCAGCTTCTCCAGTAACCAAACTAGAGATAGCTACGCCTAAATTCCTTATCAAGAGCAAGGATAGGAGAAACCTGAATACAGACATTTTCAAAGTTTTCTTTGATCTCAGACGATAAATAAATTATCCCTCTCTCCTCAGAATCCGTGAGTTGTACTTTGGAAAGTCTTTTTTGGAGAATTCATTTATTTTGAAAGGAGATTGGTGCTATAGTTAACAGCAGGCATCACAATAGCAGGAATTTCTACAAAAGACCCGATAAATAAATTAGCCTAACATGATTAACATGGATAGATGAGTTATATTCTTGTTGCTTTAATTAATAGTTTAGAACAGCATGTTAATATATTATAAGAATGATTATACCAGGTGGGGTTCCGGCAGATTTAAGGAAGATGATTTCTGTACAACAGTTTATATGATGTATAGTTTTACTCTTAGGATTTAAAAATATTATAATATTTGAGTATTGGAAACTCGGGTATATAGTTTGTAAGTTCAGACCAGCCTGAAGGGATCGTAATTTCCGCTTAGCCGAGGGAAGGCGTTTAGGCTTGATCCTTGGCCTCGTAGTTGTCTGAATGGAAAGAACTATTATAAAATCTAGGGGAGTTTCCATGTAATATCTTAAACATCTGAATATTTAGAATCCAGAGACTATTACTACTATTCATATAACTGTTTGAACAACATCATCCAATTAAGTAGACTAGTCCGGATATCGATAACTAATCCTGGTCAATTATTCCATATAATTGTTTAACTTGATTGTTCTGACTTATTGATTATAGCTATACAAAGTCTATACTTAACTATCTTATCTCAAAGGCGATATTTACATAACCATGGAAAATCATATTTATGATTTAAATAGCATAAATGTATCAATTTCAAAAATTGAAAATGATTTACAAAATTGGTCGATTCCTAGAGAACCGATTGAAAAGGTTTACCAAACAGGTAACTTTTCATTTTTCAAAAAATATAACATTAAGACTTGTGAATCAACAGTCGCTATCAATAATTCTCTTGAATGCATTAAGCTTCTTGTCTCAGCTGATATTCAAAAGTTTAAAAATGATTTTAAATTTTTGCATGTTGGATTAGTACAAATTGTTGTTAAACCATTATTTAGAAAAGGTTTAAATATTCCTATTTGTCTGCTCCTTCGTGATGATAGACTGCTGAATTTTGACGACTCTTTGTTAGGAGTTTTAGAAAGTAACCTCGCCAATGGCCCGGTATACTTTAATTGTTATCCTAACTTCTCGGTCGACATTCAGGACCCCAACATCCTGGATACCTTGACACTTAATGTCAAGACCAAGAACATGAATAGCAAAATAGATACCCGTGAAATAGCTATAATATACAGGGTATATTATAAGCTTATGAAAACCACGATAGCCCCAAAGGCTATTACTGCTAGTACCAAAGGGGTTACCATGCTCATGGAAGCTAACCAAGAGCACTGTACTACCTTTATTCCTAGACTTCTCAGATGGAATGACATCTTGTCTGATGAAGAATGGAAATTTGATTCCATAACCAACCCTACCCCTCTTCAACCCGAACGGTCTCAGATCGACAGGGTTATCCAATTTCCAGATGGATCTATAAATCTTAAATTTTTAAGATCCAACTCTTTCAGCCAAGTGTCTTCAAGTAGAAGAATGTCTTCGGCTAGACCTTCTTCTTTTTGCCCCCGGGAGGGAATAGATTCTGACAGAGATAGTGATCTAGGGAAAGCTCATGGCGCTGACTTTTCCCACACTATTCCTAAAGTTTTTTATGAAGAACCTGCAGGTGAAATGCCTACCAGTCCTACAGCCAGTGAAATGAAACCTGAGCATAGGAGAAAGGATTCTTTGTTAACTCTCTCCTCAGAAGATGATTTTGAGATCGACAAAAAGAAGATAACTGAATGGTGGAACCTTCCGAAACATAAGGTTAAAAAAGAATGGTATAAAGCAAATTATACCATAGAAGAAAGAACCATTTTCAGAGATAAATGGTACAAAGATATGAGAAAGTTCAAAACTGAACTAGAATTCTTCAAGTGGTTTGAAGTCACTGGTCAACTTGGGGACAGCAACTCCTCCCTCAAGGTGCTAGTCAAACAATGGCACACCAAGGAGAAAACAGTGCACTCAGTTACTCCTCCATTGGAAGGTATTCTAATACCCTACAGAAGTGAGACTATAAAAGCCTCCCCCTTCAAAAAACCTAGTAGCCAACCTGCTGCTCCAATTACTGCCGAAGATTTAAACAAAGTCTACGAGCAGAATAACTATACGAACCAAATTCTTCATGTTGTCTCCCAGCAAATAGAAGAAACCAAAAATACTCCCAGTACTTCTAGTACTAATCTTTTCAGCTCCAAGCCGAGCCCTTCTAAATCCGTTCACACTTCTTTCAGTGAACCTCCTTTCAAAATAAATGAATACTCCAAAAAAGACTTTCCAAAGTACCTCAGAGGACAAAACCTTCTTGAGAAAATCAGTGATGAATTAACCAAGCTCAACCTTAGTAAAGGTAACGAAAATGGTCAAAAGATTGGTGCTATAGTTAACAGCAGGCATCACAATAGCAGGAATTTCTACAAAAGACCTTCACTCCCAGACATGCAGTTTGAGGAGAACCATTTTTAACCGCAAGGTACTGCTGATGGTGCAGGAATCACAGAATGGAACATCGACGGCATGGTTGAAGGACAGATCTATGCCAAATTACAAGAAATAGGCATGAATATAACTGCCTATAAAATGAAAAATTCCACTGACAAGGAAGCTTGTGGTTTGATTATTGCAGGTTTCACTGGCATGTTAAAGAATTGGTGGGATAACTACCTCACCGAACCTAACCGGCAAGAAATCCTTAATGCCTCAGCATTAAAGACTATTGTCAAGAATGAAGCAGGCCAGGAGCTTGTTAGCCAAGAATTACAAGAAGATGCTACAACGACATTGCTATACAGCATCGCCAAACATTTTGTGGGAGAACCCAAATTGTTTCAGGATAGAAGTCTGGAGATTTTAAACAATCTATACTGTAAGAAGCTTACAGACTTCAGATGGTATAAAGATATGTTCCTCAACAAAGTACTCATCAGGACCGACTGTAATAGTGAGTACTGGAAGGAAAGATTCATCAGTGGCCTCCCTACCCACTTTGCAGAAAAGGTCAGATCCAAAATAAGGGATCGTTGTGATGGTAAGATCCCATATGCGGAACTTGCATATGGAGATATTATTAGTTTTATTAATGTGGTTGCTCTTGAGCTCTGCCCAGATCTGAAGCTCAAAGAACAAATCAAACGAGACCAAAAGGATTCTGCCAAAGACTTGGGAACCTTTTGCCAAGACTTTGGTTTTCCAGTCTTGAAGCCGCCTTCGTCAAAAGCAGATAGGCAGGCAAGGAGAGGTGAAAAACCTTATAAGAGAAAAAAGAAGACCTCAGAAAGGTCTAAGCAGAGAAAAGAAGAAAGGAGATCCCACAGGAGGAGTTCCAGGAAACCTCGTCTTCCAGAAGACACTTGCTGGACTTGTGGCAAGAAGGGACATAAGTCTCCTGACTGTCCGAGAAACAGTAAGAAGAAAAAGAAGATCAATCTTCTCAGAGTTGAAGAAGAAATGAAACAGAAACTCTTCTCTATCTTAGAAGAAGAAGAATCTGAGTCAGAGTATTCCTCATCTGAAGAAGGAGAGACCGATGACGACTACCTCAATGTAGCTCAAAATTCTGGATCAGAAGAATCCGCATCTGAATGTAATTGCAATGGAGCATTTTGTCTATGTGATAACAATTCTGTCAAGGTCCTTTCTGAAAAGACGGCAGAACATTGTTTTCGACTATAGAACACATTCAGGATGAAGATGCCAGAAGGAAGTACCTTCTTGAATTACAGAAATTAGTGCTAAAGGAAAAGAAAGACAAGCCAGTTGTCACCCCCTTTAGTATGAAACAAGTTATGGAAAAATTCAACTCGGAAAAGAGTAAAGAACCATCCATTGGTGAACTCCGAAAGGAAATTACCCTTCTAAAAGAAGAAGTCAAGGATATCAAGGCAAGGCTTAGTAGTATCGAAGTGGAGAAACTAGCTAAGAAACTGCTTAAAGAAATTAGAGAAGAACAAGATTCTTCAGACAATAAGGATGAGCCTGACTCTTATCAAAAGGATACACTGACATCATTGAAGAAGCTGAATCTTCACAAGCAGGTAACCAAGAACCAGGAGTTCCAGGTAACCAAGAACCAGGAGTTCTTGCTATCACTCAGGTGAAACCACAAAGTTCTCACAATTTTATCAAACTTGTTATTGGTAATCTAACCTTAAACAAGATTGCGTTATTAGACAGTGGTGCAGACAGGAATTGCATCGTGGAAGGATTAATCCCAACAAAATACCTTACCAAAGGCACCACAAAACTCTACAGTGCTACAGGTGAACGTATTTTGATTGATTTCAAGTTATCAAATGCTCACATTTGTAACAATGGAATTTGTTTAAAGAATGATTTCGTAATAACGAAAAACATTAATGAAGAAATAATTTTGGGAATTCCTTTTATTACCCAAATTAAGCCCTTCATTTCTGGATTTAAATCTATTAAAACCAAGATTTTGGGGAAAAATCTTGAGTTTCCATTTGTTAAAACCCTTTCAAAAAATGAGAGTTTATTTTTACAAAATAAGACAGCTTTTAAATTATATCATCTTTCTAACCAGATTGGGTTTTTAAAAGAAGATATAAAAATTAAAAGAATTGAGCAAATTCTTAAAACCCCGGGGATGGTTAGTAAGATAGCCCAACTCGAGGAGAATTTTAAAAAGGAAATTTGCTCAGAGTTTCCAAATGCTTTTTGGGCCAGGAAAGCCCATACTGTTGATTTACCCTATATTGATGGTTTCAATGAAAGGTCCATTAGCACTAAAGCCAGACCTATTCAAATGAACCACGATCTAATGGAATTTTGTAAAAAGGAAATAGACCAACTTTTACAAAATAAAATCATCAGACCCTCCAAGTCCCCATGGAACTGTTCTGCATTTTATGTTAACAAAGCTGCGGAGAAAGAAAGAGGATCTCGCAGACTTGTTATAAATTATAAACCTTTGAATTCAGTTCTAAAATGGATTCGAAATTTAGAACACAAAACCTCTGTAATACTCGAAAAGCCTTCAATGTTTTCCGCTGCTGTACTCATGTTAATAATCAATCAATAATCCGTGAGTTTATTATTTCCCTCTTATTTTATGCTATATGTTTAGATCCTGTTTATTGGTATCATAGCCGCGTAAAGCATGTAATTCTGCCCTTTATACGGTGTTGCACTTCATAGGGGGTTCTCACTGTGTGATCAGTGACGAAGCATAGGCTCTTACCCCTAGAAGATCCTACCCCGGTTTAAATAGGGAATGGCCGGCATGGGTTGCGAGCTTCGAGAGGCCTCGCGTAAAAGGCGGTTTCTGAGGTAGCTTGTGGAGTCACAGTGGCATAACCACTCAAGATCTGCAAGTGGGTGTTTGTTGCGACGCACCCCCTTATTCAGGTGTCTCCAAGATCCTGTTTAGTGCTAATGGACCTTTCATTGAAACCATCAATATAGGGTAAATCAACAGTATGGGCTAGACTATTACTACTATTCATATAACTGTTTGAACAACATCATCCAATTGATCCTTGGCCTCGTAGTTGTCTGAATGGAAAGAACTATTATAAAATCCAGGGGAGTTTCCATGTAATATCTTAAACATCTAAATATTTAGAATCCAGAGACTATTACTACTATTCATATAACTGTTTGAACAGCATCATCCAATTAAGTAGACTAGTCCGATCCCTTCAGGCTGGTCTGAACTTACAAACTATATACCCGAGTTTCCAATACTCAAATATTAGAATATTTTTAAATCCTAAGAGTAAAACTATACATCATATAAACAGTTGTACAGAAATCATCTTCCTTAAATCTGCCAGAACCCCACCTGGTATAATCATTCTTATAATATATTAACATGCTGTTACAGCGGAAAACATTGAAGGCTTTTCGAGTATTACAGAGGTTTTGTGTTCTAAATTTCGAATGCCTTCAGAAATGAATTTACATTGTTAGCCCACGAATTTTTGGAGATTTGATCGACCGCCTCCGTTTGGCCCCAAATTTTGGCTGTGCGCAGCCTGCGGGGCCTGGTGACGGGTGCATTATCATTTCGTTTGATCGGCATCACTATTTTTCGAACAAATGCGAATTTACGATTTTCTCGATTTTCAGTGTATGTTAGCCCACGGATTTTTCGAGTTTCAGTCGACCGTCTCCGTTTGGCCCCAAATTTTGGCTGTGCACAGCCTGCGGGGCTTGATGACGGGCGCCCTATCATTTCGTTTGATCGGCATCACTATTTTTGGAATAAATGACAATTTATGATTTTCTCAATTTTCGGTGAATGTTAGCCCACGAATTTCTGGAGATTTGATCGACCGCCTTCGTTCGGCCCCAAATTTTGGCTGTGCGCAGCCCGCTGGGCCTGGTGATGGGCGCCCTATCATTTTGTTTGATCGGCATCACTATTTTTCGCATAAATGAGAATTTACGATTTTCTCGATTTTCGGTGTATGTTAGCCCACGGATTTTTGGAGATTTGATCGACCGCCTCTGTTTGGCCCCAAATTTTGGTTGTGTGTAGCCTGCGGGGCCTGGTGATGGGCGCCCTGTAATTTCGTTTGATCGGTATCACTATTTTTCAAACAAATGAAAATTTACGATTTTCTCAATTTGCAGTGTATGTTAGCCCACGTATTTTTCGAGATTCAATCGACCGCCTCAGTTCGGCGCCAAATTTTGGCTGTGCGCAGCCTGCGGGGCTTGGTGACGGTCGCCCTATCATTTCGTTTGATCGGCATCACTATTTTTTGAATAAATGACAATTTATGATTTTCGGGATTTTCGGTGAATGTTAGCTCACGGATTTCTGGAGATTTGATCGACCGCCTCCGCTCGGCCCCAAATTTTGGTTGTGCGCAGCCCGCGGGGCCTGGTTATGGGCGCCCTATCATTTCGTTTGATCGGCATCACTATTTTTCGCATAAATGAGAATTTACGATTTTCTCGATTTTCGGTGTATGTTAGCCCGCGGATTTTTGGAGATTTGATCGACCGCCTCCGTTTGGCCCCAAATTTTGGCTGTGCGCAGCCTGCGGGGCCTGGTGACGGGCGCCCTGTCATTTCATTTGATCCGCTGTTACACCCCGTAAATTTCTAGCATATAAATGGCCTATTCGCGTGTTGGTTAAGAGTATTTGAAATACATACATGCTAGAAAAAGGCACGGGGAAAGATCGGACAAGCGGCAAGTCGGCGCGTTGCAAGGCAAAATACGACTTATAAAACGCAATTCAGAAATGCGACTTATAAATCGAATTCAGAAAATGCGACTTATAAATCGCATTCCTAAAATGCGACTTATAAGTCGCATTCCCTGAATACGATTTATAGTTTCTTTTATATATAAGCCCCACTTCGGTTTTAAATCAATTCATTACGGTAATCAGTAAAGAATCAGTATAGTACAGAAAAGAAATCAGAATTTAGATAGTCCTATTATTTCGTTTGATCGGCATCACTATTTTTTGCATAAACGAGAATTTACGATTTTCGCGATTTTTGGTGTGTGTTAGCTCTTTATTAACAAAATAAGAACTGCCGAGATGCAAGTCTTTTGATGAGATCTTACATAATGTTGTTAAAACTGTAATATAATCGATGGAAAAATAGTTTATTAGAGGCATATTATATAAATGATCATAACTTTGGGCTGGATTATCTGTTTTACGCGATTTTTTTTTTCATTTTGTGTATTTTTTCGAGATCTATCTCGAAAAACTACCGAAAGGCGGTTTGGCCGAGCCATTTTTCCAAAATATGCCTCTATCGCACTCATTTCAACATATTTCCCAATATGGTTGACAATTTTAATTTAAAAACTGGTCCTAACGACCCACCACAACCGACACCACCATGGCAAGCGACCATGGTAGGCCAGCACTACCACCACTAATCTCTAGGATTTTTTTTATATCATAAGGATAAGCATAGGTGTTTTAGTTTAAATTTTCTATCGCTGGGCATTCATCGAAGGGCGTTGAGTCTCGACATAGGTTAGCATGTGACATCCGATGTCGGCCGGCCTGTCGACACTAGCATAGTACTCCTATGTTGCTAACTTTCAAACTTTTCAGTGCGTGTTAGCCCAGGGATTTCTGGATATTTGATCGACCGCCTCCGTTCGGCCCCAAATTTTGGCTGTGCGCAGCCTGCGGGGCCTGGTGATGGGCGCCCTATCATTTCGTTTGATCGGCATCTCTATTTTTCGCGTAAATGAGAATTTACGATTTTCTCGATTTTCGGTGTATGTTAGCCCACGGATTTTTGGAGATTTGATCGACCGCCTCCGTTTGGCCCCAAATTTTGGCTGTGCGCAGCCTGCTGGGCCTGGTGACGGGCGCCCTGTCATTTCGATTGATCGGCATCACTATTCTTCGCATAAATGAGAATTTACGATTTTCTCGATTTTCGGTGTATGTTAGCCCACGTATTTTTCGAGATTCAATCGACCGCCTCCGTTCGGCCCCAAATTTTGGATGTGCGCAGCCTGCGGGGCTGGTGACGGGCGCCCTATCATTTTGTTTGATCGGCATCACTATTTTTCGAATAAATTACAATTTATGATTTTCGGGATTTTCGGTGAATGTTAGCCCACAGATTTCTGGAGATTTGATCGACCGCCTCCGTTCGGCCCCAAATTTTGGCTGTACGCAGCCTGCGGGGCCTGGTGATGGGCGCCCTATCATTTCGTTTGATCGGCATCACTATTTTTCGCATAAATTAGAATTTATGATTTTCTCGGTTTTCGGTGTATGTTAGCCCACGGATTTCTGGAGATTTGATCGACCGCCTCCGTTCGGCCCCAAATTTTGGCTGTGCGCAGCCTGCGGGGCCTGGTGACAGGCGCATTATCATTTCGTTTGATCGGCATCACTATTTTTCGCATAAATGAGAATTTATGATTTTCTCGATTTTCGGTGTATGTTAGCCCACGGATTTTTGGAGATTTGATCGACCGTCTCCGTTTGACCCCAAATTTTGGCTGTGCGCAGCCTGCGGGGCTTGATGACGGGCGCCCTGTCATTTCGTTTGATCGGCATCACTATTTTTCGAACAAATGATAATTTATGATTTTCGGGATTTTCGGGGTATGTTAGCCCACGGATTTTTCGAGATTCAGTCGACCGCCTCCGTTCGACCCCAAATTTTGGCTATGCGCAGCCTGCGAGGCCTGGTGAAGGGCGCCCTGTCATTTCATTTGATCGGCATCACTATTTTTCGCGTAAATGAGAATTTACGATTTTCTCGATTTTCGGCGTATGTTAGCCTACGGATTTCTGGATATTTGATCGACCGCCACCGTTTGGCCCCAAATTTTGGCTGTGCGCAGCCTGCGGGGCCTGTTGACGGACGCCCTGTCATTTCGTTTGATCGGCATCACTATTTTTTGCGTAAATGAGAATATACGATTTTCTCGATTTTCGGTGTATGTTAGCCCACGGATTTTTGGAGATTTGATCGACCGCCTCCGTTTGGCCCCAAATTTTTGCTGTGCGCAGCCTGCGGGGCCTGGTGACGGGCGCCCTGTCATTTCGTTTGATCGGCATCACTATTCTTCGCATAAATGAGAATTTATGATTTTCTCGATTTTCGGTGTATGTTAGCCCACGTATTTTTGGAGATTTGATCGACCGCCTCCGTTTGCCCCCAAATTTTGGCTGTGCACAGCCTGCGGGGCTTGGTGACGGGCGCCCAATCATTTCGTTTGATCGGCATCACTATTTTTCGAATAAATGACAATTTATGATTTTTGGGATTTTCGGTGAATGTTAGCCCACGGATTTCTGGAGATTTGATCGACCGCCTCCGTTCGGCCCCAAATTTTGGCTGTGCGTAGCCTGCGGGGCCTGGTGACGGGCGCCCTATCATTTCGTTTGATCGGCATCACTATTTTTCGCATAAATGAGAATTTACGATTTTGTCGATTTTCGGTGTATGTTAGCCCACGGATTTTTGGAGATTTGATCGACCGCCTCCGTTCGGCCCCACATTTTGGCTGTGCGCAGCCCGCGGGGCCTGGTGACGGGCGCCCTATCATTTCGTTTGATCGGCATCACTATTTTTCGCATAAATGAGAATTTACGATTTTCTCGATTTTCGGTGTATGTTAGCCCACGGATTTTTGGAGATTTGATCGACCGCCTCCGTTCGGCCCCAAATTTTGGCTGTGCACAGCCTGCGGGGCCTGGTGACGGGCGCCCTGTCATTTCATTTTATCGGCATCACTATTTTTCGAACAATTGACAATTTATGATTTTCGGGATTTTCGGTGTATAACGCCCACGGATTTTATGAGATTCAGTCGACCGCCTCCGTTCGGCCCCAAATTTTGGCTGTGCGCAGCCTACGGGGCCTGGTGACGGGTGCCCTGTCATTTCGTTTGATCGGCATCACTATTTTTGGAATAAATGAAAATTTATGATTTTCGGGATTTTCGGTGTATGTTAGCCCACGGATTTCTGGAGATTTGATCGACCGCCTCTGTTCGGCCCCAAATTTTGGCTGTGCGCAGCCTGCGGGGCCTGGTGACGGGTGCCCTGTCATTTCGTTTGATCGGCATCACTATTTTTCGCGTAAATGAGAATTTACGATTTTCTCAATTTTTGGTGTATGTTAGCCCACAGATTTTTGGATATTTGATCGACCGCCTCCGTTTGGATCCAAATTTTGGCTGTGCGCAGCCTGCGGGGCCTGGTGACGGGCGCTCTGTCATTTTGTTTGATCGGCATCACTATTTTTCGCATAAATGAGAATTTACGATTTTCTCTATTTTCAGTGTATGTTAGCCCACGGATTTTTGGAGATTTGATCGACCGCCTCCGTTTGGCCCCAAATTTTGGTTGTGCGCAGCCTGCGGGGCCTGGTGATGGGCGCCCTGTCATTTCGTTTGATCGCCATCACTATTTTTCGAACAAATGAGAATTTACGATTTTCTCGATTTTCGGTGTATGTTAGCCCACAGATTTTTCGAGATTCAGTCGACCGCCTCCGTTCGGCCCCCAATTTTGGCTATACGCAGCCTGCGGGGCCTGGTGACGGGCGCCCTGTCATTTCATTTGATCGGCATCACTATTTTTCGCGTAAATGAGAATTTATGATTTTCTCGATTTTCGGTGTATGTTAGCCCACGGATTTTTGGAGATTTTATCGACCGCCTCCGTTTGGCCCCAAATTTTGGCTGTGCACAGCCTGCGGGGCCTGGTGATGGGCGCCCTATCATTTCGTTTGATCGGCATCACTATTTTTCGCATAAATGAGAATTTACAATTTTCTCGATTTTCGGTGTATGTTAGCCCACGGATTTTTGGAGATTTGATCGATCGCCTCCGTTTGGCCCCAAATTTTGGCTGTGCGCAGCCTGCGGGGCCTGGTGACGGGCGCCCTGTCATTTCGTTTGATCGGCATCACTATCTTTCGAACAAATGAGAATTGACGATTTTCTCGATTTTCGGTGTATGTTAGCCCACAGATTTTTCGAGATTCAGTCGACCGCCTCCGTTCGGCCCCAAATTTTGGCTGTGCGCAGCCTGCGGGGCTTGGTGATGGGCGCCCTATCATTTCGTTTGATCGTCATCACTATTTTTAGAATAAATGAAAATTTATGATTTTCGGGATTTTCGGTGAATGTTAGCCCACGGATTTCTAGAGATTTGATCGACCGCCTCCGTTCGACCCCAAATTTTGGCTGTGCGCAGCCTGCAGGGCCTGGTGACGGGCGCCCTATCATTTCGTTTGATCGGCATCACTATTTTTCGCGTAAATGAGAATTTATGATTTTCTCGATTTTCGGTGTATGTTAGCCCACGAATTTTTGGAGATTTGATCGACCGCCTCCGTTTGGCCCCAAATTTTGGCTATGCGCAGCCTGCGGGGCCTGGTGATGGGCGCCCTATCATTTCGTTTGATCGGCATCACTATTCTTCGAACAAATGAGAATTTACGATTTTCTCGATTTTCGGTGTATGTTAGCCCACGGATTTTTCGAGTTTCAGTCGACCGTCTCCGTTTGGCCCCAAATTTTGGCTGTGCACAGCCTGCGGGGCTTGATGACGGGTGCCCTATCATTTCGTTTGATCGGCATCACTATTTTTGGAATAAATGACAATTTACGATTTTCTCGATTTTCGGTGAATGTTAGCCCACGGATTTCTGGAGATTTGATCGACCGCCTCCGTTCGGCCCCAAATTTTGGCTGTGCACAGCCCTGCGGGGCCTTGTCACGGGCGCCCTGTCATTTCATTTGATCGGCATCACTATTTTTCGCGTAAATGAGAATTTACGATTTTCTCGATTTTCGGTGTATGTTAGCCCAGGGATTTCTGGATATTTGATCGACCGCCTCCGTTCGGCCCCAAATTTTGGCTATGCGCATCCTGCGGGGCCTGGTGACGGGCGCCCTTTCATTTCGTTTGATCGGCATCACTATTTTTCACGTAAATGAGAATTTACGATTTTCTCGATTTTCGGTGTATGTTAGCCCACAGATTTTTGGACATTTGATCGACCGCCTCCGTTTGGCCCCAAATTTTGGTTGTGCGCAGCCTGCGGGGCCTGGTGACGGGCGCCCTGTCATTTCGTTTGATCGGCATCACTATTCTTCGCATAAATGAGAATTTATGATTTTCTCGATTTTCGGTGTATGTTAGCCCACGTATTTTTGGAGATTTGATCGACCGCCTCCGTTTGCCCCCAAATTTTGGCTGTGCACAGCCTGCGGGGCTTGGTGACGGGCGCCCAATCATTTCGTTTGATCGGCATCACTATTTTTCGAATAAATGACAATTTATGATTTTCGGGATTTTCGGTGAATGTTAGCCCACGGATTTCTGGAGATTTGATCGACCGCCTCCTTTCGGCCCCAAATTTTGGCTGTGCGCAGCCTGCGGGGCCTGGTGACGGGCGCCCTATCATTTCATTTTATCGGCATCACTATTTTTTGCATAAATGAGAATTTATGATTTTCTCGATTTTCGGTGTATGTTAGCCCACGGATTTCTGGAGATTTGATCGACCGCCTCCGTTTGGCCCCAAATTTTGGCTGTGCGCAGCCTGTGGGGCCTGATGATGGGCGCATTATCATTTCGTTTGATCGGCATCACTAATTTTTGAACAAATGCGAATTTACGCTTTTCTCGATTTTCGGTGTATGTTAGCCCACAGATTTTTCGTGTTTCAGTCGACCGTCTCCGTTTGGCCCCAAATTTTGGCTGTGCACAGCCTGCGGGGCTTGATGATGGGCGCCCTATCATTTCGTTTGATCGGCATCACTATTTTTAGAATAAATGACAATTTACGATTTTCTCGTTTTCGGTGAATGTTAGCCCACAGATTTCTGGATATTTGATCGACCGCCTCCGTTCGGCCCCAAATTTTGGCTATGCACAGCCTGCGGGGCCTGGTGATGGGCGCCCTGTCATTTCATTTGATCGGCATCACTATTTTTCGCGTAAATGAGAATTTACGATTTTCTCGATTTTCGGTGTATGTTAGCCCAGGGATTTCTGGATATTTGATCGACCGCCTCCGTTCGGCCCCAAATTTTGGCTGTGCGCAGCCTGCGGGGCCTGGTGACGGGCGCCCTTTCATTTCGTTTGATCGGCATCACTATTTTTCGCATAAATGAGAATTTACGATTTTCTCGATTTTCGGTGTATGTTAGCCCACAGATTTTTGGAGATTTGATCGACCGCCTCCGTTTGGCCCCAAATTTTGGCTGTGCGCAGCCTGCGGGGTCTGGTGACGGGCGCCCTATCATTTCGTTTGATCGGCATCACTATTCTTCGCATAAATGAGAATTTACGATTTTCTCAATTTTCGGTGTATGTTAGCCCACGTATTTTTCGAGATTTAATCGACCGCCTCCGTTCGGCCCCAAATTTTGGCTGTGCGCAGCCTGCGGGGCTTGGTGATGGGCGCCCTATCATTTCGTTTGATCGGCATCACTATTTTTCGAATAAATGACAATTTATGATTTTCGGGATTTTCGGTGAATGTTAGCCCACGGATTTCTGGAGATTTGATCGACCGCCTCCTTTCGGCCCCAAATTTTGGCTGTGCGCAGCCTGTGTGGCCTAGTGATGGGCGCCCTATCATTTCGTTTGATCGGCATCACTATTTTTCGCATAAATGAGAATTTATGATTTTCTCGATTTTCGGTGTATGTTAGCCCACGGATATTTGGAGATTTGATCGACCGACTCCGTTCGGCCCCAAATTTTGGCTGTGCGCAGCCCGCGGGGCCTGGTGACGGGCTCCCTATCATTTCATTTTATCAGCATCACTATTTTTCGCACAAATGACAATTTATGATTTTCGGGATTTTCGGTGTATAACGCCCACGGATTTTTGGAGATTTGATCGACCGCCTCCGTTCGGCCCCAAATTTTGGCTGTGCGTAGCCTGTGGGGCCTGGTGACGGGCGCCCTATCATTTCGTTTGATCGGCATCACTATTTTCAGAATAAATGAAAATTTATGATTTTCGGAATTTTCGGTGTATGTTAGCCCACGGATTTCTGGAGATTTGATCGACCGCCTCCGTTCGGCCCCAAATTTTGGCTGTGCGCAGCCTGCGGGGCCTGGTGACTGGCGCCCTGTCATTTCGTTTGATCGGCATCACTATTTTTCGCGTAAATGAGAATTTATGATTTTCTCAATTTTCGGTGTATGTTAGCCCACGGATTTTTGGAGATTTGATCGACCGCCTCCGTTTGGATCCAAATTTTGGCTGTGCGCAGCCTGCGGGGCCTGGTGACGGGCGCTCTGTCAATTTGTTTGATCGGCATCACTATTTTTCGCATAAATGAGAATTTACGATTTTCTCGATTTTCAGTGTATGTTAGCCCACAGATTTTTAGAGATTTGATCGACCGCCTCCGTTTGGCCCCAAATTTTGGCTGTGCGTAGCCTGCGGGGCCTGATGACGGGCGCCCTGTCATTTCGTTTGATCGGCATCACTATTTTTTGAACAAATAAGAATTTACGATTTTCTCGACTTTCGGTGTATGTTAGCCCATAGATTTTTCGAGATTCAGTCGACCGCCCCCGTTCGGCCCCAAATTTTGGCTGTACGCAGCCTGCGGGGCCTGGTGACGGGCTCCCTGTCATTTCATTTGATCGGCATCACTATTTTTCACGTAAATGAGAATTTACGATTTTCTCGATTTTCGGTGTATGTTAGCCCACAGATTTTTGGAGATTTGATCGACCGCCTCCGTTTGGCCCCAAATTTTGGCTGTGCGCAGCCTGCGGGGCCTGGTGACGGGTTCCCTGTCATTTCGTTTGATCGGCATCACTATTTTTCGCATAAATGAGAATTTACGATTTTCTCGATTTTCGGTGTATGTTAGCCCACGGATTTTTGGAGATTTGATCGACCGCCTCCGTTTGGCCCCAAATTTTGGCTGTGCACAGCCTGCGGGGCCTGGTGACGGGCGCCCTGTCATTTCGTTTGATCGGCATCACTATCTTTCGAACAAATGAGAATTGACGATTTTCTCGATTTTCGGTGTATGTTAGCCCACAGATTTTTCGAGATTCAGTCGACCGCCTCCGTTCGGCCCCAAATTTTGGCTGTGCGCAGTCTGCGGGGCTTGGTGACGGGCGCCCTATCATTTCGTTTGATCGGCATCACTATTTTTAGAATAAATGAAAATTTATGATTTACGGGATTTTCGGTGAATGTTAGCCCACGGATTTCTAGAGATTTGATCGACCGCCTCCGTTCGGCCCCAAATTTTGGCTGTGCGCAGCCTGCAGGGCCTGGTGACGGGCGCCCGATCATTTCGTTTGATCGGCATCACTATTTTTCGCATAAATGAGAATTTATGATTTTCTCGATTTTCGGTGTATGTTAGCCCACAGATTTTTGGAGATTTGATCGACCGCCTCCGTTTGGCCCCAAATTTTGGCTGTGCGCAGCCTGGTGACGGGCGCATTATCATTTCGTTTGATCGGCATCACTATTTTTCGAACAAATGCGAATTTATGATTTTCTCGATTTTCGGTGTATGTTAGCCCACGGATTTTTCGAGTTTCAGTCGACCGTCTTCGTTTGGCACCAAATTTTGGCTGTGCACAGCCTGCGTGGCTTGATGACGGGCGCCCTATCATTTCGCTTGATCGGCATCACTATTTTTGGAATAAATGACAATTTACGATTTTCTCGATTTTTGGTGAATGTTAGTCCACAGATTTCTGGAGATTTGATCGACCGCCTCCGTTCGGCCCTAAATTTTGGCTGTGCACAGCCCGCGGGGCCTTGTTACGGGCGCCCTGTCATTTTGTTTGATCGGCATCACTATTTTTCGCATAAATGAGAATTTATGATTTTCTCGATTTTCGGTGTATGTTAGCCCACGGATTTTTGGAGATTTGATCGACCGCCTCCGTTTGGCCCCAAATTTTGGCTGTGCGCAGCCTGCGGGGCCTGGTGACGGGCGCCCTGTCATTTCATTTGATCGGCATCACTATTCTTCGCATAAATAAGAATTTACGATTTTCTCGATTTTCGGTGTATGTTAGCCCACGGATTTTTCGAGATTCAATCGACCGCCTCCGTTTGGCCCCAAATTTTGGCTGTGCGCAGCCTGCGGGGCCTGGTGACGGGCGCCCTATCATATCGTTTGATCGGCATCACTATTTTTGAAATAAATGAAAATTTATGATTTTCAGGATTTTCGGTGAATGTTAGCCCACGAATTTCTAGAGATTTGATCGACCGCCTCCATTCGGCCCCAAATTTTGGCTGTACGCAGCCTGCGGGGCCTGGTGAAGGGCGCCCTATCATTTCGTTTGATCGACATCACTATTTTTCGCATAAATGAGAATTTATGATTTTCTCGATTTTCGGTGTATGTTAGCCACAGATTTTTGGAGATCTGATCGACCGCCTCCGTTTGGCCCCAAATTTTGGCTGTGTGCAGCCTACGGGGCCTGGTGACGGGCGCATTATCATTTCGTTTGATTGGCATCACTATTCTTCGCATAAATGAGAATTTATGATTTTCTCGATTTTCGGTGTATGTTAGCCCACGTATTTTTCGAGTTTCAGTTGACCGTCTCCGTTTGGCCCCAAATTTTGGCTGTGCACAGCCTGCGGGGCTTGATGACGGGCGCCCTATCATTTCGTTTGATTGGCATCACTATTTTTGGAATAAATGACAATTTACGATTTTCTCGATTTTCGGTGAATGTTAGCCCACGAATTTCTGGAGATTTGATCGACCGCCTCCGTTTGGCCCCAAATTTTGGCTGTGCGCAGCCTGCGGGGCCTGGTGACGGGCGCCATATCATTTCGTTTGATCGGCATCACTATTTTTCGCATAAATGAGAATTTATGATTTTCTCGATTTTCGGTGAATGTTAGCCCACGGATTTTCGGAGATTTGATCGACCGCCTCCGTTTGGCCCCAAATTTTGGCTGTGCGCAGCCTACGGGGCCTGGTGACGGGCGCATTATCATTTCGTTTGATTGGCATCACTATTCTTTGCATAAATGAGAATTTACAATTTTCTCGATTTTCGGTGTATGTTAACCCACGTATTTTTCGAGATTCAATCGACCGCCTCCGTTTGGCCCCAAATTTTGGCTGTGCATAGCCTGCGGGGCCTGGTGACGGGCGCCCTGTCATTTCGTTTGATCGGCATCACTATTTTTGGAATAAATGACAATTTATGATTTTCTCAATTTTCTGTGTATGTTAGCCCACGGATTTTTGGAGATTTGATCGACCGCCTCCGTTTGGCCCCAAATTTTAGCTGTACGCAGCCTGCGGGGCCTGGTGATGGGCGCATTATCATTTCGTTTGATTGACATCACTATTTTTCGCGTAAATGAGAATTTACGATTTTCTCGATTTTCGTTGTATGTTAGCCCACGGATTTTTGGAGATTTGATCGACCGCCTCCGTTTGGCCCCAAATTTTGGCTGTACGAAGCCTGCGGTGCCTGGTGATGGCCGCTCATTTCGTTTGATCGGCATCACTATTTTTCGCATAAATGAGAATTTACGATTTTCTCAATTTTCGGTGTATGTTAGCCCACAGATTTCTGGAGATTTGATCTACCGCCTCCGTTTGGCCCCAAATTTTGGATGTGCGCAGCCTGCGGGGCCTGGTGACGGGCGCATTATCATTTCGTTTGATCGGCATCACTATTTTTCAAACAAATGCAAATTTACGATTATCTCGATTTTCGGTGTATGTTAGCCCACGGATTTTTCGAGTTTCAGTCGACCGTCTCCGTTCGGCCCCAAATTTTGGCTGTGCGCAGCCTGCGGGGCTTAGTGACGGGCACCCTATCATTTCGATTGATCGGCATCACTATTTTTGGAATAAATGAAAATTTATGATTTTTGGGATTTTCGGTGAATGTTAGCCCACGGATTTTTGGAGATTTGATCGACCGCCTCTGTTTGGCCCCAAATTTTGGCTGTGCGCAGCCTGCGGGGCCTGGTGACGGGCGCCCTGTCATTTCGTTTGATCGGCATCACTATTTTTCGCATAAATGAGAATTTACAATTTTCTCAATTTTCGGTGTATGTTAGCCCACGGATTTTTGGAGATTTGATCGACCGCCTCCGTTTGGCCCCAAATTTTGGCTGTGCGCAGCCTGCGGGGCCTGGTGACGGGCGCCTTGTCATTTCGTTTGATCGGCATCACTATCTTTCGAACAAATGAGAATTGACGATTTTCTCGATTTTCGGTGTTTGTTAGCCCACAGATTTTTCGAGATTCAGTCGACCGCCTCCGTTCGGCCCCAAATTTTGGCTGTGCGCAGCCTGCGGGGCTTGGTGACGGGCGCCCTATCATTTCGTTTGATCGGCATCACTTTTTTTAGAATAAATGAAAATTTATGATTTTCGGGATTTTCGGTGAATGTTAGCCCACAGATTTCTAGAGATTTGATCGACCGCCTCCGTTCGGCCCCAAATTTTGGTTGTGCGCAGCCTGCAGGGCCTGGTGACGGGCGCCCTATCATTTCGTTTGATCGGCATGACTATTTTTCGCATAAATGAGAATTTATGATTTTCTCGATTTTCGGTGTATCTTAGCCCATGGATTTTTGGAGATTTGATCGACCGCCTCCGTTTGGCCCCAAATTTTGGCTATGCGCAGCCTGGTGACGGGCGCATTATCATTTTGTTTGATCGGCATCACTATTTTTCGAACAAATGCGAATTTATGATTTTCTCGATTTTCGGTGTATGTTAGCCCACGGATTTTTCGAGTTTCAGTCGACCGTCTTCGTTTGGCACCAAATTTTGGCTGTGCACAGCCTGCGGGGCTTGATGACGGGCGCCCTATCATTTCGTTTGATCGGCATCACTATTTTTGGAATAAATGACAATTTACGATTTTCTCGATTTTCGGTGAATGTTAGCCCACAGATTTCTGGAGATTTGATCGACCGCCTCCGTTCGGCCCTAAATTTTGGCTGTGCACAGCCCGCGGGGCCTTGTGACGGGCGCCCTGTCATTTTGTTTGATCGGCATCACTATTTTTCGCATAAATGAGAATTTATGATTTTCTCAATTTTCGGTGTATGTTAGCCCACGGATTTTCGGAGATTTGATCGACCGCCTCCGTTTGGCCACAAATTTTAGCTATGCGCAGCCTACGGGGCCTGGTGACGGGCGCATTATCATTTCGTTTGATTGTCATCACTATTCTTCGCATAAATGAGAATTTACGATTTTCTCGATTTTCTGTGTATGTTAGCCCACGTATTTTTCGAGATTCAATCGACCGCCTCCGTTTGGCCCCAAATTTTGGCTGTGCGCAGCCTGCGGGGCTTGATGACGGGCGCCCTATCATTTTGTTTGATCGGCATCACTATTTTTGGAATAAATGACAATTTACGATTTTCTCGATTTTCGGTGAATGTTAGCCCACGGATTTCTGGAGATTTGATCGACCGCCTCCGTCCGGCCCCAAATTTTGGCTGTGCGCAGCCCGCGGGTCCTGGTGACGGGCTCCCTGTCATTTCGTTTGATCGGCATCACTATTTTTCGCATAAATGAGAATTTACAATTTTCTCAATTTTCGGTGTATGTTAGCCCACGGATTTTTGGAGATTTGATCGATCGCCTCCGTTTGGCCCCAAATTTTGGCTGTGCGCAGCCTGCGGGGCCTGGTGACGGGTGCCCTGTCATTTCGTTTGATCGGCATCACTATTCTTCGCATAAATTAGAATTTACGATTTTCTCGATTTTCGGTGTATGTTAGCCCACGGATTTTTCGAGATTCAATCGACCGCCTCCGTTTGGCCCCAAATTTTGGCTGTGCGCAGCCTGCGGGGCCTGGTGACGGGCGCCCTATCATTTCGTTTGATCGGCATCACTATTTTTGAAATAAATGAAAATTTATGATTTTCAGGATTTTCGGTGAATGTTAGCCCACGAATTTCTGGAGATTTGATCGACCGCCTCCATTCGGCCCCAAATTTTGGCTGTGCGCAGCCTGCGGGGCCTGGTGATGGGCGCCCTATCATTTCGTTTGATCGGCATCACTATTTTTCGCATAAATGAGAATTTATGATTTTCTCGATTTTCGGTGTATGTTAGCCACAGATTTTTGGAGATCTTATCGACCGCCTCCGTTTGGCCTCAAATTTTGGCTGTGCGCAGCCTACGGGGCCTGGTGACGGGCGTATTATTATTTTGTTTGATTGGCATCACTATTCTTCACATAAATGAGAATTTACGATTTTCTCGATTTTCGGTGTATGTTAGCCCACGTATTTTTCGAGTTTCAGTCGACCGTCTCCGTTTGGCCCCAAATTTTAGCTGTGCACAGCCTGCGGGGCTTGATGACGGGTGCCCTATCATTTCGTTTGATTGGCATCACTATTTTTGGAATAAATGACAATTTTCGATTTTCTCGATTTTCGGTGAATGTTAGCCCACGAATTTCTGGAGATTTGATCGACCGCCTCCGTTCGGCCCCAAATTTTGGCTGTGCGCAGCCTGCGGGGCCTGGTGACGGGCGTATTATTATTTCGTTTGATTGGCATCACTATTCTTCGCATAAATGAGAATTTACGATTTTCTCGATTTTCGGTGTATGTTAGCCCACGTATTTTTCGAGTTTCAGTCGACCGCCTCCGTTTGGCCCCAAATTTTGGCTGTGCACAGCCTGCGGGGCTTGATGACGGGTGCCCTATCATTTCGTTTGATTGGCATCACTATTTTTGGAATAAATGACAATTTACGATTTTCTCGATTTTCGGTGAATGTTAGCCCACGAATTTCTGGAGATTTGATCGACCGCCTCCGTTCGGCCCCAAATTTTGGCTGTGCGCAGCCTGCGGGGCCTGGTGACGGGCGCCCTATCATTTCGTTTGATCGGCATCACTATTTTTCGCATAAATGAGAATTTATGATTTTCTCGATTTTCGGTGTATGTTAGCCCACGGATTTTCGGAGATTTGATCGACCTCCTCCGTTTGGCCCCAAATTTTGGCTGTGCGCAGCCTACGGGGCCTGGTGACGGGCGCATTATCATTTCGTTTGATTGGCATCACTATTCGTTGCATAAATGAGAATTTACGATTTTCTCGATTTTCGGTGTATGTTAGCCCACGTATTTTTCGAGATTCAATCGACCGCCTCCGTTTGGCCCTAAATTTTGGCTTTGCATAGCCTGCGGGGCCTGGTGACGGGCGCCCTGTCATTTCGTTTGATCGGCATCACTATTTTTGGAATAAATGACAATTTATGATTTTCTCAATTTTCGGTGTATGTTAGCCCACGGATTTTTGGAGATTTGATCGACCGCCTCCGTTTGGCCCCAAATTTTAGCTGTACGCAGCCTGCGGGGCCTGGTGACGGGCATATTATCATTTCGTTTGGTCGGCATCACTATTTTTCGCGTAAATGAGAATTTACGATTTTCTCGATTTTCGTTGTATGTTAGCCCACGGATTTTTGGAGATTTGATCGACCGCCTCCGTTTGGCCCCAAATTTTGGTTGTACGCAGCCTGCGGTGCCTGGTGATGGCCGCCCTATCATTTCGTTTGATCGGCATCACTATTTTTCGCATAAATGAGAATTTACGATTTTCTCAATTTTCGGTGTATGTTAGCCCACGGATTTCTGGAGATTTGATCGACCGCCTCCGTTTGGCCCCAAATTTTGGCTGTGCGCAGCCTGCGGGGCCTGGTGACGGGCGCATTATCATTTCGTTTGATCGGCATCACTATTTTTCAAACAAATGCGAATTTATGATTTTCTCGATTTTCGGTGTATGTTAGCCCACGAATTTTTCGAGTTTCAGTCGACCGTCTCCGTTCGGCCCCAAATTTTGGTTGTGCGAAGCCTGCGGGGCTTGGTGACGGGCACCCTATCATTTAGATTGATCGGCATCACTATTTTTGGAATAAATGAAAATTTATGATTTTTGGGATTTTCGGTGAATGTTAGCCCACGGATTTCTGGAGATTTGATCGACCGCCTCCGTTCGGCCCCAAATTTTGGCTGTGCGCAGCCTGCGGGGCCTGGTGACGGGCGCCCTATCATTTCGTTTTATCGGCATCACTATTCTTCGCATAAATGAGAATTTACAATTTTCTCGATTTTCGGTGTATGTTAGCCCACGGATTATTGGAGATTTGATCAACCGCCTCCGTTTGGCCCCAAATATTGGTTGTGCGCAGCCTGCGGGGCCTGGTGACGGGCGCCCTGTCATTTCGTTTGATCGGCATAACTATTTTTGGAATAAATGACAATTTACAATTTTCTCGATTTTCGGTGTATGTTAGCCCACGGATTTTTGGAGATTTGATCGACCGCCTCCGTTTGGCCCCAAATTTTGGCAGTGCGCAGCCTGCGGGGCCTGGTGACGGCCACCCTATCATTTCGTTTGATCGGCATCACTATTTTTCGCATAAATGAGAATTTACGATTTTCTCGATTTTCGGTGTGTGTTAGCCCATGGATTTCTGGAGATTTGATCGACCGCCTCCGTTTGGCCCCAAATTTTGGCTATGCGCAGCCTGCGGGGCCTGGTGACGGGCGCATTATCATTTCGTTTGATCGGCATCACTAGTTTTTGAACAAATGCGAATTTACGATTTTCTCGATTTTCGGTGTATGTTAGCCCACGGATTTTTCGAGTTTCAGTCGACCGTCTCCGTTCGGCCCCAAATTTTGGCTGTACGCAGCCTGCGGGGCTTGGTGACGGGCGCCCTATCATTTCGTTTGATAGGCATCACTATTTTTGGAATAAATGAAATTTTATGATTTTCGGGATTTTCGGTGAATGTTAGCCCACGGATTTCTGGAGATTTGATCGACCGCCTCCGTTCGGCCCTAAATTTTGGCTGTGCGCAGCCTGCGGGGCCTGGTGACGGGCGCCCTATCATTTCATTTTATCGGCATCACTATTTTTTGCATAAATGAGAATTTATGATTTTCTCGAATTTCGGTGTATGTTAGCCCACGGATTTCTGGAGATTTGATCGACCGCCTAGGCCACGGATTTTTTGAGTTTCAGTCGACCGTCTCCGTTTGTCATCAAATTTTGGCTGTGAACAGCCTGCGGGGCTTGGTGACGGGCGCCCTATCATTTCGTTTGATCGGCATCACTATTTTTGGAATAAATGAAAATTTATGATTTTCGGGATTTTCGGTGAATGTTAGCCCACGGATTTCTGGAGATTTGATCGACCGCCTCTGTTCGGCCCTAAATTTTGGCTATGCATAGCCTGCGGGGCCTGGTGACGGGCGCCCTATCATTTCGTTTGATCGGCATCACTATTTTTCGCATAAATGAGAATTTATGATTTTCTCAATTTTCGGTGTATGTTAGCCCACTGATTTCTGGAGATTTGATCGACCGCCTCCGTTTGGCCCTAAATTTTGGATGTGCATAGCCTGCGGGGCCTGGTGACGGGTGCATTATCATTTCGTTTGATCGGCATCACTATTTTTCGAACAAATGCGAATTTACGATTTCCTCGATTTTCGGTGTATGTAGCCCACGGATTTTTCGAGTTTTAGTCGACCGTCTCCGTTTGGCCCCAAATTTTGGCTGTGCACAGCCTGCTGGACTTGATGACGGGCGCCCTATCATTTCGTTTGATCGGCATCACTATTTTTGGAATAAATGACAATTTACGATTTTCTCGATTTTCGGTGAATGTTAGCCCACGGATTTTTGGAGGTTTGATCGACCGCCTCCGTTCGGCCCCAAATTTTGGCAATGCGCAGCCTGCGGGGCCTGGTGACAGGTGCCCTGTCATTTCATTCGATCGGCATCACTATTTTTCGCGTAAATGAGAATTTTCGATTTTCTCAATTTTCGGTGTACGTTAGCCCAGGGATTTCTGGATATTTGATCGACCGCCTCCGTTCGGCCCCCAAATTTTGGCTGTGCGCAACCTGCGGGGACTGGTGACGGGCTCCCTTTCATTTCGTTTGATCGGCATCACTATTTTTCACGTAAATGAGAATTTACGATTTTCTCGATTTTCGGTGTATGCCCACGGATTTTTGGAGATTTGATCGACCGCCTCCGTTTGGCCCCAAATTTTGGCTGTGCGCAGCCTGCGGGGCCCGGTGACGGGCGCCCTATCATTTCGTTTGATCGGCATCACTATTTTTCGCATAAATGAGAATTTATGATTTTCTCAATTTTCGGTGTATGTTAGCCCATGGTTTTCTGGAGATTTGATCGACCGCCTTCGTTTTGCCCCAAATTTTGGCTGTCCGCATCCTGCGGGGCCTGGTGACGGGCGCATTATCATTTCGTTTGATCGGCATCACTATTTTCGAACAAATGCGAATTTATGATTTTTTTCATTTTGTGTATTTTTTCGAGATCTATCTCGACAAACTGCCGAAAGGCGGTTTGGCCGAGCCATTTTTCCAAAATATGCCTCTATCGCACTCATTTCAACATATTTCCCAATATGGTTGACAATTTTAATTTAAAAACTGGTCCTAACGACCCACCACAACCGACACCACCATGGCAAGCGACCATGGTAGGCCAGCACTACCACCACTAATCTCTAGGATTTTTTTTATATCATAAGGATAAGCATAGGTGTTTTAGTTTAAATTTTCTATCGCTGGGCATTCATCGAAGGGCGTTGAGTCTCGACATAGGTTAGCATGTGACATCCGATGTCGGCCGGCCTGTCGTCACTAGCATAGTGCTCCTATGTTGCTAACTTTCAAACTTTTCAGTGCGTGTTAGCCCAGGGATTTCTGGATATTTGATCGACCGCCTCCGTTCGGCCCCAAATTTTGGCTGTGCGCAGCCTGCGGGGCCTGGTGATGGGCGCCCTGTCATTTCGTTTGATCGGCATCACTATTTTTCGCATAAATGAGAATTTTCGATTTTCTCGATTTTCGGTGTATGTTAGCCCACGGATTTTTGGAGATTTGATCGACCGCCTCCGTTTGGCTCCAAATTTTGGTTGTGCGCAGCCTGCGGGGCCTGGTGACGGGCGCTCTATCATTTTGTTTGATCGGCATCACTATTTTTCGCATAAATGAGAATTTACGATTTTTTCGATTTTCGGTGTATGTTAGCCCACGGATTTTTGGAGATTTGATCGACCGCCTCCGTTTGGCCCCAAATTTTGGCTGTACGCAGCCTGCGGGGCCTGGTGACGGGCGCATTATCATTTCGTATGATCGGCATCACTATTTTTCGAACAAATGCGAATTTACGATTTTCTCGATTTTCGGTGTATGTTAGCCCACGGATTTTTCGAGTTTTAGTCGACAGTCTCCGTTTGGCCCCAAATTTCGGCTGTGCACAGCCTGCGGAGCTTGATGACGGGCGCCCTATCATTTCGTTTGATCGGCATCACTATTTTTGGAATAAATGACAATTTACGATTTTCTCGATTTTCGGTGAATGTTAGTCCACGGATTTCTGGAGATTTGATAGACCGCCTCCGTTCGGCCCCAAATTTTGGCTATGCGCAGCCTGCGGGGCCTGGTGACGGGCGCCCTGTCATTTCATTTGATCGGCATCACTATTTTTCGCGTAAATGAAAATTTACGATTTTCTCAGTTTTCGGTGTATGTTAGCCCAGGGATTTCTGGATATTTGATCGACCGCCTCCGTTCGGCCCCAAATTTTGGCTGTGCGCAGCCTGCGGGGACTGGTGACGGGCGCCCTTTCATTTCGTTTGATCGGCATCACTATTTTTCACGTAAATGAGAATTTACGATTTTCTCGATTTTCGGTGTATGTTAGCCCACGGATTTTTGGAGATTTGATCGACCGCCTCCGTTTGGATCCAAATTTTGGCTGTGCGCAGCCTGCGGGGCCTGGTGACGGGCGCTCTGTCATTTTGTTTGATCGACATCACTATTTTTCACATAAATGAGAATTTACGATTTTTTCGATTTTCGGTGTATGTTAGCCCACGGATTTTTGGAGATTTGATCGACCGCTTCCGTTTGGCACCAAATTTTGGCTGTGCGCAGCCTGCGGGGCCTGGTGACGGGTGCCCTGTCATTTCGTTTGATCGGCATCACTATTTTTCGAACAAATGAGAATTTACGATTTTCTCGATTTTCGGTCTATGTTAGCCCACAGATTTTTAGAGATTCAGTCGACCGCCTCCGTTCGGCCCCAAATTTTGGCTGTACGCAGCCTGCGGGGCCTGGTGACGGGCGCCCTGTCATTTTGTTTGATCGGCATCACTATTTTTCGCGTAAATGAGAATTTACGATTTTCTCTATTTTCGGTTTATGTTAGCCCACGGATTTTTGGAGATTTTGATCGACCGCCTCCGTTTGGCCCCAAATTTTGGCTGTGCGCAGCCTGCGGGGCCTGGTGACGGGCGCCCTATCATTTCGTTTGATCGGCATCACTATTTTTGGAATAAATGACAATTTATGATTTTCTCGATTTTTCGTGTATGTTAGCCCACGGATTTTTGGAGATTTGATCGACTGCCTCCGTTTGGCACCAAATTTTGGCTGTGCGCAGCCTGCGGGGCCTGGTGACGGGCGCATTATCATTTCGTTTGATCGGCATCACTATTTTTCTCGTAAATGAGAATTTTCGATTTTCTCGATTTTCGTTGTATGTTAGCCCACGGATTTTTGGAGATTTGATCGACCGCCTCCGTTCGACCCCAAATTTTGGATGTGCGCAGCCCGCTTGGCCTGGTGACGGGGGCCCTGTCATTTTGTTTGATCGGCATCACTATTTTTCGCATAAATGAGAATTTACGATTTTCTCGATTTCGGTGTATGTTAGCCCACGGATTTTGGAGATTTGATCGACCGCCTCCGTTTGGCCCCAAATTTTGGCTGTGCGCAGCCTGCTGGGCCTGGTGACGGGCGCCCTGTAATTTCGTTTGATCGGTATCACTATTTTTCGAACAAATGAAAATTTACGATTTTCTCAATTTGCGGTGTATGTTAGCCCACGTATTTTTCGAGATTCAATCGACCGCCTCCGTTCGGCGCCAAATTTTGGCTGTGCGCAGCCTGCGGGGCTTGGTGAAAGGCGCCCTATCATTTCGTTTGATCGGCATCACTATTTTTCGAATAAATGACAATTTATGATTTTCGGGATTTTCGGTGAATGTTAGCCCACGGATTTCTGGAGATTTGATCGACCGCCTCCGTTCGGCCCCAAATTTTGGCTGTGCGCAGCCTGCGGGACCTGGTGACGGGCGCCCTATCATTTTGTTTGATCGGCATCACTATTTTTCGCATAAATGAGAATTTATGATTTTCTCGATTTTCGGTGTATGTTAGCCCACGGATTTTTGGAGATTTGATCGACCGCCTCCGTTTGGCCCCAAATTTTGGCTGTGCGCAGCCTGCGGGGCCTGGTGACGGGCGCATTATCATTTCGTTTGATTGGCATCACTATTCTTCCCATAAATGATAATTTACGATTTTCTCGATTTTCGGTGTATGTTAGCCCACGTATTTTTTGAGATTCAATCGACCGCCTCCGTTTGGCCCCAAATTTTGGCTGTGCGCAGCCTGCTGGGCTTGGTGATGGGCGCCCTATCATTTCGTTTGATCGGCATCACTATTTTTGGAATAACTGACAATTTACGATTTTCTCGATTTTCGGTGTATGTTAGCCCACGGATTTTTGGAGATTTGATCGACCGCCTCCGTTTGGCCCCAAATTTTGGCTGTGCGTAGCTTGCGGAGCCTGGTGACGGGCGCCCTATCATTTCGTTTGATCGGCATCACTATTTTTCGCGTAAATGAGAATATACGATTTTCTCGATTTTCGGTGTATGTTAGCCCACGGATTTTTGGAGATTTGATCGACCGCCTCCGTTTGGCCACAAATTGTGGCTGTGCGCAGCCTGCGGGGCCTGCTGACGGGCGCCCTATCATGTCGTTTGATCGGCATCACTATTTTTCGCATAAATGAGAATTTACGATTTTCTCGATTTTCGGTGTATGTTAGCCCACAGATTTTTGTAGATTTGATCGACCGCCTCCGTTTGGCCCCAAATTTTTACTGTGCGCAGCCTGCGGGGCCTGGTGACGGGCGCCCTATCATTTCGTTTGACCGGCATCACTATTTTTCGAACAAATGAGAATTTACGATTTTCTCGATTTTCGGTGTATGTTAGCCCACGGATTTTTCGAGATTCAGTCGACCGCCTCCGTTCGGCCCCAAATTTTGGTTGTGCACAGCCTGCGGGGCTTGGTGATAGGCGCCCTATCATTTCGTTTGATCGGCATCACTATTTTTGGAATAAATGAAAATTTATGATTTTCGGGATTTTCGGTGAATGTTAGCCCACGGATTTCTGGAGATTTGATCGTCCGCCTCTGTTCGGCCCTAAATTTTGGTTGTGCGCAGCCTGCGAGGCCTGGTGACGGGCGCCCTATCATTTCGTTTGATCGGCATCACTATTTTTCGCATAAATGAGAATTTATGATTTTCTCGATTTTCGGTGTATGTTAGCCCACTGATTTCTGGAGATTGGATCGACCACCTCTGTTTGGCCCCAAATTTTGGCTGTGCGCAGCCTGCGGGGCCTGGTGACGGGCGCATTATCATTTCGTTTGATCGGCATCACTATTTTTCGAACAAATGCGAATTTATGATTTTCTCGATTTTCGGTGTATGTTAGCCCACAGATTTTTCGAGTTTTAGTCGACCATCTCCGTTTGGCCCCAAATTTTGGCTGTGCACAGCCTGCGGGGCTTGATGACGGGCGCCCTATCATTTTTTTTATCGGCATCACTATTTTGGAATAAATGACAATTTACGATTTTCTCGATTTTCGGTGAATGTTAGCCCACGGATTTCTGGAGATTTGATCGACCGCCTCCGTTCGGCCCCAAATTTTGGCTATACGCAGCCTGCGGGGCCTGGTGACGGGCGCCCTGTCATTTCATTTGATCGGCATCACTATTTTTCGTGTAAATGAGAATTTACGATTTTCTCGATTTTCGGTGTATGTTAGCCCAGGGATTTCTGGATATTTGATCGACCGCCTCCGTTCGGCCCCAAATTTTGGCTGTGCGCAGCCTGCAGGGCCTGGTGACGGGCGCGCTTTCATTTCGTTTGATCGGCATCACTATTTTTCGCATAAATGAGAATTTATGATTTTCTCGATTTTCGGTGTATGTTAGCCCACAGATTTTTGGAGATTTGATCGACCGCCTCCGTTTGGCCCCAAATTTTGGCTGTGCGCAGCCTACGGGGCCTGGTGACGGGCGCATTATCATTTCGTTTGATCGGCATCACTATTTTTCGAATAAATGCGAATTTATGATTTTCTCGATTTTCGGTGTATGTTAGCCCACAGATTTTTCGAGTTTTAGTCGGCCATCTCCGTTTGGCCCCAAATTTTGGCTGTGCACAGCCTGCGGGGCTTGATGACGGGCGCCCTATCATTTTTTTTTATCGGCATCACTATTTTTGGAATAAATGACAATTTACGATTTTCTCGATTTTCGGTGAGTTAGCCCACGGATTTCTGGAGATTTGATCGACCGCCTCCGTTCGGCCCCAAATTTTGGCTATGCGCAGCCTGCGGGGCCTGGTGACGGGCGCCCTGTCATTTCATTTGATCGGCATCACTATTTTTCGTGTAAATGAGAATTTACGATTTTCTCGATTTTCGGTGTATGTTAGCCCAGGGATTTCTGGATATTTGATCGACCGCCTCCGTTCGGCCCCAAATTTTGGCTGTGCGCAGCCTGCGGGGCCTGGTGACGGGCGCCCTTTCATTTCGTTTGATCGGCATCACTATTTTTCGCGTAAATGAGAATTTACGATTTTCTCGATTTTCGGTGTATATTAGCCCACGGATTTTTGGAGATTTGATCGACCGCCTCTGTTTGGATCCAAATTTTGGTTGTGCGCAGCCTGCGGGGCCTGGTGATGGGCGCTCTGTCATTTTGTTTGATCGGCATCACTATTTGTCGCATAAATGAGAATTTACGATTTTCTCGACGTTCGGTGTATGTTAGCCCACGGATTTTTGGAGATTTGATCGACCGCCTCCGTTTGACACCAAATTTTGGCTGTGCGCAGCCTGCGGGGCCTGGTGACGGGCGCCCTGTCATTTTTTTTGATCGGCATCACTATTTTTCGAACAAATGAGAATTTACGATTTTCTCGATTTTCGGTCTATGTTAGCCCACAGATTTTTCGAGTTTCAGTCGACCGTCTCCGTTTGGCACCAAATTTTGGCTGTGCACAGCCTGCGGGGCTTGATGACGGGCGCCCTGTCATTTTGTTTGATCGGCATCACTATTTTTGGAATAAATGACAATTTACGATTTTCTCGATTTTCGGTGAATGTTAGCCCACGAATTTCTGGAGATTTGATCGACCGCCTCCGTTTGGCCCCAAATTTTGGCTGTGCGCAGCCCGCTTGGCCTGGTGACGGGCGCCCTGTCATTTTGTTTGATCGGCATCACTATTTTTCGCATAAATGAGAATTTACGATTTTCTCGATTTTCGGTGTATGTTAGCCCACGGATTTCTGGAGATTTGATCGACCGCCTCCGTTTTGCCCCAAATTTTGGCTGTGCGCAGCCTGCGGGCCCTGGTGACGGGCGCATTATCATTTCGTTTGATCGGCATCACTATTTTTCGATCAAATGCGAATTTACGATTTTTTTCATGTTGTGTATTTTTTCGAGATCTATCTCGACAAACTGCCGAAAGGCGGTTTGGCCGAGCCATTTTTCCAAAATATGCCTCTATCGCACTCATTTCAATGAATTTCCCAATATGGTTGACAACTTTAATTTAAAAACTGGTCCTAACGACCCACCACAACCGACACCACCGTGGCAAGCGACCATGGTAGGCCAGCACTACCACCACTAATCTCTAGGATTTTTTTTATATCATAAGGATAAGCATAGGTGTTTTAGTTTAAATTTTCTATCGCTGGGCATTCATCTAAGGGCGTTGAGTCTCGACATAGGTTAGCATGTGACATCCGATGTCGGCCGGCCTGTCGACACTAGCATAGTGCTCCTATGTTGCTAACTTTCAAACTTTTCAGTGCGTGTTAGCCCAGAGATTTCTGGATATTTGATCGACCGCCTCCGTTCGGCCCCAAATTTTGACTGTGCGCAGCCTGCGGGGCCTGGTGACGGGCGCCCTATCATTTCGTTTGATCGGCATCACTATTTTTCGTGTAAATGAGAATTTTCGATTTTCTCGATTTTCGGTGTATGTTAGCCCACAGATTTTTGGAGATTTGATCGACCGCCTCCGTTTGGCTCCAAATTTTGGTTGTGCGCAGCCTGCGGGGCCTGGTGACGGGCGCTCTGTCATTTTGTTTGATCGGCATCACTATTTTTCGCATAAATGAGAATTTATGATTTTCTCGATTTTCGGTGTATGTTAGCCCACGGATTTTTGGAGATTTGATCGACCGCCTCCGTTCGGCCCCAAATTTTCGCTGTGCGCAGCCTGCGGGGCCTGGTGACAGGCGCCCTATCATTTCGTTTGATCGGCATCACTATTTTTCGAACAAATGAGAATTTACGATTTTCTCGATTTTCGGTGTATGTTAGCCCACGGATTTTTCGAGATTCAGTCGACCGCCTCCGTTCGGCCCCAAATTTTGGCTGTGCGCAGCCTGCGGGGCCTGGTGACGGGCGCCCTATCATTTCGTTTGATCGGCATCACTATTTTTGGAATAAATGAAAATTAATGATTTTTGGGATTTTCGGTGTATGTTAGCCCACGGATTTCTGGAGATTTGATCGACCGCCTCCGTTCGGCCCCAAATTTTGGCTTTGCGCAGCCTGCGGGGCCTGGTGACGGGCGCCCTGTCATTTCAATTGATCGGCATCACTATTTTTCACATAAATGAGAATTTACGATTTTCTCAATTTTCGGTGTATGTTAGCCCACGAATTTTTCGAGTTTCAGTCGACCGTCTCCGTTTGGCCCCAAATTTTGGCTGTGCACAGCCTCCGGGGCATGATGACGGGCGCCCTATCATTTCGTTTGATCGGAATCACTATTTTTGGAATAAATGACAATTTACGATTTTCTCGATTTTCGGTGAATGTTAGCCCACGGATTTCTGGAGATTTGATCGACCGCCTCCGTTCGGCCCCAAATTTTGGCTGTGCGCAGCCCACGGGGCCTGGTGACGGGCGCCCTATCATTTCGTTTGATCGGCATCACTATTTTTTGCATAAATGAGAATTTATGATTTTCTCGATTTTCGGTGTATGTTAGCCCACGGATTTTTGGAGATTTGATCGACCGCCTCCGTTTGGCCCCAAATTTTGGCTGTGCGTAGCCTGCGGGGCCTGGTGACGGGCGCCCTGTCATTTCGTTTGATCGGCATCACTATTCTTTGCATTAATGAGAATTTACGATTTTCTCAATTTTCGGTGTATGTTAGCCCACGTATTTTTCAAGATTCAATCGACCGCCTCCGTTCGGCCCCAAATTTTGGCTGTACGCAGCCTGCGGGGCTTGGTGACGGGCGCCCTATCATTTCATTTGATCGGCATCACTATTTTTCGAATAAATGACAATTTATGATTTTCGGGATTTTCGGTGAATGTTAGCCACGGATTTCTGGAGATTTGATCGACCGCCTCCGTTCGGCCCCAAATTTTGGTTGTGCGCAGCCTGCGGGGCCTGGTGACGGGCGCCCTATCATTTTGTTTGATCGGCATCACTATTTTTTGCATAAATGAGAATTTATGATTTTCTCGATTTTCGGTGTATGTTTGCCCACGGATTTTTGGAGATTTGATCGACCGCCTCCGTTTGGCCCTAAATTTTGGCTGTGCGCAGGCTGCGGGGCCTGGTGACGGGCGCCCTGTCATTTCATTTGATCGGCATCACTATTCTTCGCATAAATGAGAATTTACGATTTTCTCGATTTTCGGTGTATGCTAGCCCACGTATTTTTCGAGATTCAATCGACCGCCTCTGTTCGGCCCCAAATTTTGGCTGTGCGCAGCCTGCGGGGCTTGGTGACGGGCGCCCTATCATTTAGTTTGATCGGCATCACTATATTTTTAATAAATGACAATTTATGATTTTCGGGATTTTCGGTGAATGTTAGCCCACGGATTTCTGGAGATTTGATCGACCGCCTTCGTTCGGCCCCAAATTTTGGCTGTGCGCAGCCTGCGGGGCCTGGTGACGGGCGCCCTATCATTTCGTTTGATCGGCATCACTATTTTACGCGTAAATGAGAATTTACGATTTTCTCGATTTTCGGTGTATATTAGCCCACGAATTTTGGGAGATTTGATCGACCGCCTCCGTTTGGCCCCAAATTTTGGCTGTGCGCAGGCTGCGGGGCCTGGTGACGGGCGCCCTGTCATTTCGTTTGATCGGCATCACTATTCTTCCCATAAATGAGAATTTACGATTTTCTCGATTTTCGATGTATGTTAGCCCACGTATTTTTCGAGATTCAATCGACCGCCTCCGTTCGGCCCCAAATTTTGGCTGTGCGCAGCCTGCGGGACTTGGGGACGGGCGCCCTATCATTTAGTTTGATCGGCATCACTATTTTTTGAATAAATGACAATTTATGATTTTCGGGATTTTCGGTGAATGTTAGCCCACGGATTTCTGGAGATTTGATCGACCGCCTTCGTTCGGCCCCAAATTTTGGCTGTGCGCAGCCTGCGGGGCCTAGTGACGGGCGCCCTATCATCTCGTTTGATCGGCATCACTATTTTTCGCATAAATGAGAATTTACGATTTTCTCGATTTTCGGTGTATGTTAGCCCACGGATTTTTGGAGATTTGATCGACCGCCTCCGTTTGGCTCCAAATTTTGGCTGTGCGCAGCCTGCGGGGCCTGGTGACGGGCTCATTATCATTTCGTTTGATCGGCATCACTATTCTTCGCATAAATGAGAATTTACGATTTTCTCAATTTTCGGTGTATGTTAGCCCACGGATTTCTGGAGATTGATCGACCGCCTCCGTTTGGCCCCAAATTTTGGCTGTGTGCAGCCTGCGGGGCCTGGTGACGGGCGCATTATCATTTCGTTTGATCGGCATCACTATTTTTCGAACAAATGCGAATTTACGATTTTTTCGATTTTCGGTGATTGTTAGCCCACGGATTTTTCGAGTTTCAGTCGACCGTCTCCGTTTGGCCCCAAATTTTGGTTGTGCACAGCCTGCGGGGCTTGATGACGGGCGCCCTATCATTTCGTTTGATCGGCATCACTATTTTTGGAATAAATGACAATTTACGATTTTCTCAATTTTCGGTGAATGTTAGCCCACGGATTTCTGGAGATTTGATCGACCGCCTCCGTTCGGCCCCAAATTTTGGCTGTGCGCAGCCTGCGGGGCCTGGTGACGGGCGCCCTATTATTTCGTTTGATCGGCATCACTATTTTTCGCATAAATGAGAATTTATGATTTTCTCGATTTTCGGTGTATGTTAGCCCACAGATTTTTGGAGATTTGATCGACCGCCTCCGTTTGGCCCCAAATTTTGGCTGTGCGCAGCCTACGGGGCCTGGTGACGGGCGCATTATCATTTCGTTTGATTGGCATCACTATTCTTCGCATAAATGAGAATTTATTATTTTCTCGATTTTCGGTGTATGTTAGCCCACGTATTTTTCGAGATTCAGTCGACTGCCTCCGTTTGGCCCCAAATTTTGGTTGTGCATAGCCTGCGGGGCCTGGTGACGGGCGCCCTGTCATTTCGTTTGATCGGCATCACTATTTTTGGAATAAATGATAATTTACGATTTTCTCGATTTTCGGTGTATGTTAGCCCACGGATTTTTGGAGATTTGATCGACCGCCTCCGTTTGGCCCCAAATTTTGGCAGTGCGCAGCCTGCGGGGCCTGGTGACGGGTGCATTATCATTTCGTTTGATCGGCATCACTATTTTTCTCGTAAATGAGAATTTACGATTTTCTCGATTTTCGTTGTATGTTAGCCCACAGATTTTTGGAGATTTGATCGACCGCCTCCGTTTGGCCCCAAATTTTGGCTGTATGCAGCCTGTGGGGTCTGGTGACGGCCGCCCTATCATTTCATTTGATCGGCATCACTATTTTTCGCATAAATGAGAATTTATGATTTTCTCAATTTTCGGTGTATGTTAGCCCACGGATTTCTGGAGATTTGATCGACCGCCTCCGTTTGGCCCCAAATTTTGGCTGTGCGCAGCCTGCGGGGCCTGGTGACGGGCGCATTATCATTTCATTTGATCGGCATCACTATTTTTCGAACAAATGCGAATTTATGATTTTCTCGATTTTCGGTGTATGTTAGCCCACGGATTTTTCGAGTTTCAGTCGACCGTCTCCGTTCGGCCACAAATTTTGGCTGTGCGCAGCCTGTGGGGCTTTGTGACGGGCGCCCTATCATTTCGATTGATCGGCATCACTATTTTTGGAATAAATGAAAATTTATGATTTTTGGGATTTTCGGTGAATGTTAGCCCACGGATTTCTGGAGATTTGATCGACCGCCTCCGTTCGGCCCCAAATTTTGGCTGTGCGCAACCTGGTGACGGGAGCCCTATCATTTCGTTTTATCGGCATCACTATTTTTCGGATAAATGAGAATTTATGATTTTCTCAATTTTTGGTGTATGTTAGCCCACGGATTTCTGGAGATTTGATCGACCGCCTCCGTTTGGCTCCAAATTTTGGCTGTGCGCAGCCTGCGGGGCCTGGTGACGGGCGCATTTTCATTTTGTTTGATCGGCATCACTATTTTTTGAACAAATGCAAATTTACGATTTTCTCAATTTTCGGTGTATGTGCCCACGAATTTTTCGAGTTTCAGTCGACCGTCTCCGTTCGGCCCCAAATTTTAGCTGTGCGCAGCCTGCGGGGCTTGGTGACGGGCGCCCTATCATTTCATTTGATCGGCATCACTATTTTTGGAATAAATGAAGATTTATGATTTTCGGGATTTTCGGTGAATGTTAGCCCACGGATTTCTGGAGATTTGATCGACCGCCTCTGTTCGGCCCCAAATTTTGGCTGTGCGCAGCATGCGAGGCCTGGTGACGGGCGCCCTATCATTTCGTTTGATCGGCATCACTATTTTTGGAATAAATGACAATTTACGATTTTCTCGATTTTCGGTGAATGTTAGACCACGAATTTCTGGAGATTTGATCGACCGCCTCAGTTCGGCCCCAAATTTTGGCTGTGCGCAGCCCGCTGGGCCTGGTGACGGGCGCCCTGTCATTTTGTTTGATCGGCATCACTATTTTCGCATAAATGAGAATTTACAATTTTCTCGATTTTCGGTGTATGTTAGCCCACGGATTTTTGGAGATTTGATCGACCGCCTCCGTTTGGCCCTAAATTTTGGTTGTGCGCAGCCTGCGGGGCCTGGTGACGGGCGCCCTGTCATTTCGTTTGATCGGCATCACTATTTTTGGAATAAATGACAATTTACGATTTTCTCGATTTTCGGTGTATGTTAGCCCACGGATTTCTGGAGATTTGATCGACCGCCTCCGTTTGGCCCCAAATTTTGGCTGTGCGCAGCCTGCGGGGCCTGGTGACGGGCGCATTATCATTTCGTTTGATCGGCATCACTATTTTTCGAACAAATGCGAATTTACGATTTTCTCGATTTTCGGTGTATGTTAGCCCACGGATTTTTCGAGTTTCAGTCGACCGTCTCCGTTTGGCCCCAAATTTTGGCTGTGCACAGCCTGCGGGGCTTGATGACGGGCGCCCTATCATTTCGTTTTATCGGCATCACTATTTTTGGAATAAATGACAATTTACGATTTTCTCGATTTTCGGTGAATGTTAGCCCACGAATTTCTGGAGATTTGATCGACCGCCTCCGTTCGGCCCAAATTTTGGCTGTGCGCCCGCTTGGTCTGGTGATGGGCGCCCTGTCATTTTGTTTGATCGGCATCACTATTTTTCGCATAAATGAGAATTTACGATTTTCTCAATTTTCGGTGTACGTGTTAGCCCACGGATTTTTGGAGATTTGATCGACCGCCTCCGTTTGGCCCCAAATTTTGGATGTGCGCAGCCTGCGGGGCCTGGTGACGGGCGCCTTGTAATTTCGTTTGATCGGTATCACTATTTTTTAAACAAATGAAAATTTATGATTTTCTCAATTTGCGGTATATGTTAGCACACGTATTTTTCGAGATTCAATCGACCACCTCCGTTCGGCGCCAAATTTTGGCTGTGCGCAGCCTGCGGGGCTTGGTGACGGGCGCCCTATCATTTCGTTTGATCGGCATCACTATTTTTCGAATAAATGACAATTTATGATTTTCGGGATTTTCGGTGAATGTTAGCCCACGGATTTCTGGAGATTTGACCGACCGCCTCTGTTCGGCCCCATATTTTGGCTGTGCGCAGCCTGCGGGGCCTGGTGATGGGCGCCCTTTCATTTCATTTGATCGGCATCACTATTTTTCGTGTAAATGAGAATTTACGATTTTCTCGATTTTCGGTGTATGTTAGCCCACGGATTTTTGGAGATTTGATCGACCGCCTCTGTTTGGCCCCAAATTTTGGCTGTGCGCAGCCTGCAGGGCCTGGTGACAGGTGCCCTGTCATTTCGTTTGATCGGCATCACTATTCTTCGCATAAATGAGAATTTACGATTTTCTCAATTTTCGGTGTATGTTAGCCCACGTATTTTTCGAGATTCAATCGACCGCCTCCGTTTGCCCCCAAATTTTGGCTGTGCGCAGCCTGCGTGGCTTGGTGATGGGCGCCCTATCATTTAGTTTGATCGGCGTCACTATTTTTCGAATAAATGACAATTTATGATTTTCGGGATTTTCGGTGAATGTTAGCCCACGGATTTCTGGAGATTTGATCGACCGCCTCCGTTCGGCCCCAAATTTTGGCTGTGCGCAGCCTGTGGGGCCTGGTGATGGGCGCCCTATCATTTAGTTTGATCGGCATCACTATTTTTCGCATAAATGAGAATTTATGATTTTCTCGATTTTCGGTGTATGTTAGCCCACGGATTTTTGGAGATTTGATCGACCGCCTTCGTTTGGCCCCAAATTTTGGCTGTGCGATGCCTGCGGGGCCTGGTGACGGGCGCATTATCATTTCGTTTGATCGGCATCACTATTCTTCGCATAAATGAGAATTTACGATTTTCTCGATTTTCGGTGTTTGTTAGCCCACGTATTTTTCGAGATCCAATCGACCGCCTCCGTTTGGCCCCAAATTTTGGCTGTGCGCAGCCTGCTGGGCTTGGTGACCGGCGCCCTATCATTTCGTTTGATCGGCATCACTATTTTTAGAATAAATGACAATTTACGATTTTCTCGATTTTCGGTGTATGTTAGCCCACGAATTTTTGGAGATTTGATCGACCGCCTCCGTTTGGACCCAAATTTTGGCTGTGCGCAGCCTGCGGGGCCTGTGACGGGCGCCCTATCATTTTTTTTGATCGGCATCACTATTTTTCGCATAAATGAGAATTCACGATTTTCTCGATTTTCGGTGTATGTTAGCCCACGGATTTTTGTAGATTTGATCGACCGCCTCCGTTTGGCCCCAAATTTTGGCTGTGCGCAGCCTGCGGGGCCTGGTGACGAGCGCCCTGTCATTTCGTTTGATCGGCATCACTATTTTTCGAACAAATGAGAATTTACGATTTTCTCTATTTTTGGTGTATGTTAGCCCATGGATTTTTCGAGATTCAGTCGACCGCCTCCGTTCGAGATTTTTCGGGATTTTCGGTGAATGTTAGCCCACGGATTTCTGGAGATTTGATCGACCGCCTCCGTTCGGCCCTAAATTTTGGCTGTGCGCAGCCTGCGGGGCCTGGTGACGGGCGCCCTATCATTTCGTTTGATCGGCATCACTATTTTTCGCATAAATGAGAATTTATGATTTTCTCGATTTTCGATGTATGTTAGCCCACTGATTTTTGGAGATTTGATCGACCGCCTCCGTTTGGCCCCATATTTTGGCTGTGGGCAGCCTACGGGGCCTGGTGACGGGCGCATTATCATTTCGTTTGATCGGCATCACTATTTTTCGAACAAATGCGAATTTACGATTTTCTCGATTTTCGGTGTATGTTAGCCCACGGATTTTTCGAGTTTTAGTCGCCCGTCTCCGTTTGGCCCCAAATTTTGGTTGTGCACAGCCTGTGGGGATTGAAGATGGGCGCCCTATCATTTTGTTTGATCGGCATCACCATTTTTGGAATAAATGACAACTTACGATTTTCTCAATTTTCGGTGATTGTTATCCCACGGATTTCTGGAGATTTGATCGACCGCCTACGTTCGGCCCCAAATTTTGGTTATGCGCAGCCTGCGGGGCCTGGTGATGGGCGCCCTGTCATTTCATTTGATCGGCATCACTATTTTTCGCGTAAATGAGAATTTACGATTTTCTCGATTTTCGGCGTATTTTAGCCCAGGGATTTCTGGATATTTGATCGACCGCCTCCGTTCGGACCCAAATTTTGGCTGTGGGCAGCCTACGGGGCCTGGTGACGGGCGCATTATCATTTCGTTTGATCGGCATCACTATTTTTTGAACAAATGCGAATTTACGATTTTCTCGATTTTCGGTGTATGTTAGCCCACGGATTTTTCGAGTTTTAGTCGACCGTCTCCGTTTGGCCCCAAATTTTGGCTGTGCACAGCCTGCGGGGCTTGAAGATGGGCGCCCTATTATTTTGTTTGATCGGCATCACCATTTTTGGAATAAATGACAACTTACGATTTTCTCAATTTTCGGTGATTGTTATCCCACGGATTTCTGGAGATTTGATCGACCGCCTCCGTTCGGACCCAAATTTTGGCTGTGCGCAGCCTGCGGGGCCTGGTGACGGGCGCCCTTTCATTTCATTTGATCGGCATCACTATATTTCTCGTAAATGAGAATTTACGATTTTCTCGATTTTCGGTGTATGTTAGCCCACGGATTTTTGGAGATTTGATCGACCGACTCCGTTTGGATCCAAATTTTGGCTGTGCGCAGCCTGCGGGGCCTGGTGACATGCGCTCTGTCATTTTGTTTGATCGGCATCACTATTTTTCGCATAAATGAGAATTTACGATTTTCTCGATTTTCGGTGTATGTTAGCCCACGGATTTTTGGAGATTTGATCGACCGCCTCCGTTTGGCCCCAAATTTTTGCTGTGCGCAGCCTACGGGGCCTGGTGACGGGCGACCTGTCATTTCGTTTGATCGGCATCACTATTTTTGGAATAAATGACAATTTACGATTTTCTCGATTTTCGGTGTATGTTAGCCCACGGATTTTTGGAGATTTGATCGACCGCCTCCATTTGGCCCCAAATTTTGGCTGTGCGCAGCCTGCGGGGCCTGTGACGGGCGCATTATCATTTCATTTGATCGGCATCACTATTTTTCGCGTAAATGAGAATTTATGATTTTCTCGATTTTCGTTGTATGTTAGCCCACGGATTTTTGGAGATTTGATCGACCGCCTCCGTTTGGCCCCAAATTTTGGCTGTGCGTAGCCTGCGGGGCCTAGTGACGGCCGCCCTATCATTTCGTTTGATCGGCATCACTATTTTTCGCATAAATGAGAATTTATGATTTTCTCGATTTTCGGTGTGTTAGCCCACGGATTTCTGGAGATTTGATCGACCGCCTCCGTTTGGCCCCAAATTTTGGCTGTGCGCAGCCTGCGGGGCCTGGTGATGGGCGCATTATCATTTCGTTTGATCGGCATCACTATTTTTCGAACAAATGTTACGATTTTCTCGATTTTCGGCGTATGTTAGCCCACGGATTTTTCGAGTTTCAGTCGACCGTCTCCGTTCGGCCCCAAATTTTGGCTGTGCGCAGCCTGCGGGGCTTGGTGATGGGCGCCCTATCATTTCGTTTGATCGGCATCACTATTTTTGGAATAAATGACAATTTACGATTTTCTCGATTTTCGGTGAATGTTAGCACACGAATTTCTGGAGATTTGATCGACCTCCTCTGTTCGGCCGCAAATTTTGGCTGTGCGCAGCCCGCTTGGCCTGGTGACGGGCGCCCTGTCATTTTGTTTGTTCGGCATCACTATTTTTCGCATAAATGAGAATTTACGATTTTCTCGATTTTCGGTGTATGTTAGCCCACAGATTTTTGGAGATTTTATCGACCGCCTCCGTTTGGCCCCAACATTTGGCTGTGCGCAGCCTGCGGGGCCTGGTGATGGGCGCCCTGTAATTTCATTTGATCGGTATCACTATTTTTCGAACAAATGAAAATTTATGATTTTCTCAATTTGTGGTGTATGTTAGCCCACGTATTTTTCGAGATTCAATCGACCGCCTCCGTTCGGCGCCAAATTTTGGCTGTGCGCAGCCTACGGGGCTTGGTGACGGGCGCCCTATCATTTTGTTTGATCGGCATCACTATTTTTCGAATAAATGACAATTTATGATTTTCGAGATTTTCGGTGAATGTTAGCCTACGGATTTCTGGAGATTTGATCGACCGCCTCCGTTCGGCCCCAAATTTTGGCTGTGCGCAGCCTGCGAGGCATGGTGACGGGCACCCTATCATTGATCGGCATCACTATTTTTCGTATAAATGAGAATTTATGATTTTCTCGAATTTCGGTGTATGTTAGCCCACGGATTTTTGAAGATTTGATCGACCGCCTTCGTTTGGCCACAAATTTTGGCTGTGCGCAGCCTGCGGGGCCTGGTGACGGGCGCCCTGTCATTTCGTTTGATCGACATCACTATTCTTCGCATAAATGAGAATTTATGATTTTCTCGATTTTCGGTGTATGTTAGCCCACGTATTTTTCGAGATTCAATCGACCGCCTCCGTACGGCCCCAAATTTTGGCTGTGCGCAGCCTACGGTGCTTGGTGATGGGCGCCCTATCATTTAGTTTGATCGGCATCACTATTTTTCAAATAAATGACAATTTATGATTTTTGGGATTTTCGGTGAATGTTGGCCCACGTATTTCTGGAGATTTGATCGACCGCCTCCGTTCGGCCCCGAATTTTGGCTGTGCGCAGCCTGCGGGGCCTGGTGACGGCCGCCCTATCATTTCGGTTGATCGGCATCACTATTTTTGGAATAAATGATAATTTACGATTTTCTCGATTTTCGGTGTATGTTATAGCCCACGGATTTTTGGAGATTTGATCGACCGCCTCCGTTTGGCCCCAAATTTTGGCTGTGCGCAGCCTGCGGGGCTTGGTGACGGGCGCCCTATCATTTTGTTTGATCGGCATCACTATTTTTCGCGTAAATGAGAATTTACGATTTTTCGATTTTCGATGTATGTTAGCCCACGGATTTTTGGAGATTTGATCGACCGCCTCCGTTTGGCCCCAAATTTTGGCTGTGCGCAGCCTGCGGGGCCTGCTGACGGGCGCCCTATCATTTCATTTGATCGGCATCACTATTTTTCGCATAAATGAGAATTTACGATTTTCTCGATTTTCGGTGTATGTTAGCCTACGGATTTTTGTAGATTTGATCGACCGCCTCCGTTTGGCCCCAAATTTTGGCTGTGCGCAGCCTGCGGGGCCTGGTGACGGGCGCCCTGTCATTTCGTTTGACCGGCATCACTATTTTTCGAACAAATGAGAATTTACAATTTTCTCGATTTTCGGTGTATATTAGCCCACGGATTTTTCGAGATTCAGTCGACCGCCTCCGTTCGGCCCCAAATTTTGGCTGTGCACAATCTGCGGGGCTTGGTGACGGGCGTCCTATCATTTCGTTTGATCGGCATCACTATTTTTGGAATAAATGAAAATTTATGATTATCGGGATTTTCGGTGAATGTTAGCCCACGGATTTCTGGAGATTTGATCGACCGCCTCCGTTTGGCCCCAAATTTTGGCTGTGCGCAGCCTACGGGGCCTGGTGACGGGCGCATTATCATTTTGTTTGATTGGCATCACTATTCTTCGCATAAATGAGAATTTACGATTTTCTCGATTTTCGGTGTATGTTAGCCCACGTATTTTTTGAGATTCAATCGACCGCCTCCGTTTGGCTCCAAATTTTGGCTGTGCACAGCCTGCGGGGCCTGGTGACGGGCGCCCTGTCATTTCGTTTGATCGGCATCACTATTTTTGGAGTAAATGACAATTTACGATTTTCTCGATTTTCGGTGTATGTTAGCCCACGGATTTCTGGAGATTTGATCGACCGCCTCCGTTTGGCCCCAAATTTTGGCTGTGCGCAGCCTGCGGGGCCTGGTGACGGGCGCATTATCATTTCGTTTGATCGGCATCACTATTTTTTGAACAAATGCGAATTTACGATTTTCTCGATTTTCGGTGTATGTTAGCCCACGTATTTTTCGAGATTCAATCGACCGCCTCCGTTCGGCCCCAAATTTTGGCTGTGCGCAGCCTGCGGGGCTTGGTGACGGGCGCCCTATCATTTCGTTTGATTGGCATCACTAGTTTTCGAATAAATGACAATTTATGATTTTCGGGATTTTCGGTGAATGTTAGCCCACGGATTTCTGGAGATTTGATCGACCGCCTCCGTTCGGCCCCAAATTTTGGCTGTGCGCAGCCTGCGGAGCCTGGTGACGGGCGCCCTGTCATTTTGTTTGATCGGCATCACTATTTTTCGCATAAATGAGAATTTATGATTTTCTCGATTTTCGGTGTATGTTAGCCTACGGATTTTTGGAGATTTGATCGACCGCCTCCGTTTGGCCCCAAATTTTGGCTGTGCGCAGCCTGCGGGGCCTGGTGATGGGCGCATTATCATTTTGTTTGATCGGTATCACTATTCTTCGCATAAATGAGAATTTACGATTTTCTCGATTTTCGGTGTATGTTAGCCCACGTATTTTTCGAGATTCAATCGACCGCCTCCGTTTGGCCCCAAATTTTCGCTGTGCGCAGCCTGCGGGGCTTGGTGACAAGCGCCCTATCATTTCGTTTGATCGACATCACTATTTTTGGAATAAATGACAATTTACGATTTTCTCGATTTTCGGTGTATGTTAGCCCACGGACTTTTGGAGATTTGATCGACCGCCTCCGTTTGGCCCCAAATTTTGGCTGTGCGCAGCCTGGTGACGGGCGCCCTATCATTTCGTTTGTTCCGCTGTTACACCCCATAAATTTCTAGCATATAAATGGCCTATTCGTGTGTTGGTTAAGAGTATTTGAAATAAATACATGCTAGAAAAAGGCACGGGGAAAGACCGGACAAGCGGCAAGTCGGCGCGTTGCAAGGCAAAATACGACTTATAAAACGCATTCCAGGAATGCGACTTATAAAACGCAATTTAGAAATGCGACTTATAAATCGTATTCAGGAAATGCGACTTATAAATCGCATTCAGGGAATGCGATTTATTGTTTCTATTATATATAAGCCCCACTTCGGTTTTAAATCAATTCATTACGGTAATCAGTAAAAAATCAGTATAGTACAGAAAGAGATCAGAATAAGAAATCAGAATTTAGATAGTCCTATCATTTCGTTTGATCGGCATCACTATTTTTTGCATAAACGAGAATTTATGATTTTCGCGATTTTTGGTGTGTGTTAGCTCTTTATTAACAAAATAAGAACTGCCGAGATGCAAGCCTTTTGATGAGATCTTACATAATGTTGTTAAAACTATAATATAATCGATGGAAAAATAGTTTATTAGAGGCATATTATATAAATGATCATAACTTTGGGCTGGATTATCCGTTTTATGCGATTTGTTTTTTCATTTTGTGTATTTTTTTGAGATCTATCTCGACAAACTGTCAAAAGGCGGTTTGGCCAAGCCATTTTTCCAAAATATGCCTCTATCGCACTCATTTCAACATATTTCCCAATATGGTTGACAATTTTAATTTAAAAACTGGTCCTAACGACCCACCACAACCGACACCACCATGGCAAGCGACCATGGTAGGCCAGCACTACCACCACTAATCTCTAGGATTTTTTTATATCATAAGGATAAGCATAGGTGTTTTAGTTTAAATTTTCTATCGCTGGGCATTCATCGAAGGGCGTTGGGTCTCGACATAGGTTAGCATGTGACATCCGATGTCGGCCGGCCTGTCGACACTAGCATAGTGCTCCTATGTTGCTAACTTTCAAACTTTTCAGTGCGTGTTAGCCCAGGGATTTCTGGATATTTGATCGACTGCCTCCGTTCGGCCCCAAATTTTGGCTGTGCGCAGCCTGCGGGGCTTGGTGATGGGCGCCCTATCATTTCATTTGATCGGCATCACTATTTTTCGAATAAATGACAATTTATGATTTTCGGTGAATGTTAGCCTACGGATTTCTGGAGATTTGATCGACCGCCTCCGTTCGGCCCCAAATTTTGGCTGTGCGCAGCCTGCGGGGCCTGGTGACGGGCGCCCTGTCATTTCGTTTGATCGACATCACTATTTTTCGAATAAATGACAATTTATGATTTTTGGGATTTTCGGTGAATGTTAGCCCACGGATTTCTGGAGATTTGATCGACCGCCTCTGTTCGGCCCTAAATTTTGGCTGTGCGCAGCCTGCGGGGCCTGGTGACGGGCGCCTTATCACTTCGTTTGATCGGCATCACTATTTTTCGCATAAATGAGAATTTATGATTTTCTCGATTTTCGGTGTATGTTAGCCCACGGATTTTTGGAGATTTGATCGACCGCCTCCGTTCGGCCCCAAATTTTGGCTGTGCGTAGCCCGCGGGGCCTGGTGACGGGTGCCCTGTCATTTCGTTTGATCGGCATCACTATTTTTCGCATAAATGAGAATTTACGATTTTCTCGATTTTCGGTGTATGTTAGCCCACAGATTTTTGGAGATTTGATCGACCGCCTCCGTTTGGCCCCAAATTTTGGCTGTGCGTAGCCTGGGGGGCCTGGTGACGGGCGCCCTGTCATTTCGTTTGATCGGCATCACTATTTTTTGAACAAATGAGAATTTACGATTTTCTCGATTTTCGGTGTATGTTAGCCCACGGATTTTTCGAGATTCAGTCGACCGCCTGGTTCGGCCCCAAATTTTGGCTGTGTGCAGCCTGCGGGACTTGGTGATGGGTGCCCTATCATTTCGTTTGATCGGCATCACTATTTTTGGAATAAATGAAAATTTATGATTTTTGGGATTTTCGGTGAATGTTAGCCCACGAATTTCTGGAGATTTGATCGACCGCCTCCGTTCGGCCCCAAATTTTGGCTGTACGCAGCCCGCGGGGCCTGGTGACGGGCGCCCTAAATTCTGATTTCTTTCCCTGAATACGATTTATTGTTTCTATTATATATGAGCCCCACTTCGGTTTTAAATCAATTCATTACGGTAATCAGTAAAGAATCAGTATAGTACAGAAAGAAATCAGAATTTAGATAGTCCTATCATTTCGTTTGATCGATATCACTATTTTTTGCATAAACGAGAATTTATGATTTTCGTGATTTTTGGTGTGTGTTAGCTCTTTATTAACAAAATAAGAACTGCCGAGATGCAAGTCTTTTGATGAGATCTTACATAATGTTGTTAAAACTGTAATATAATCGATGGAAAAATAGTTTACTAGAGGCATATTATATAAATGATCATAACTTTGGGCTGGATTATCCGTTTTACGCGATATGTTTTTTCATTTTGTGTATTTTTTCGAGATCTATCTCAACAAACTGCCGAAAGGCGGTTTGGACGAGCCATTTTTCCAAAATATGCCTCTATCGCACTCATTTCAACATATTTCCCAATATGGTTGACAATTTTAATTTAAAAACTAATCCTAACGACCCACCACAACCGACACCACCATGGCAAGCGACCATGGTAGGCCAGCACTACCACCACTAATCTCTAGGATTTTTTTATATCATAAGGATAAGCATAGGTGTTTTAGTTTAAATTTTCTATCGCTGGGCATTCATCGAAGGGCGTTGGGTCTCGAGATAGGTTAGCATGTGACATCCGATGTCGGTCGGCCTGTCGACACTAGCATAGTGCTCCTATGTTGCTAACTTTCAAACTTTTCAGTGCGTGTTAGCCCAGGGATTTCTGGATATTTGATCGACCGCCTCCGTTCGGCCCCAAATTTTGGCTGTGCGCAGCCTGCGGGGCCTGGTGACGGGCGCCCTGTCATTTCGTTTGATCGGCATCACTATTTTTCGCATAAATGAGAATTTACCATTTTCTCGATTTTCGGTGTATGTTAGCCCACGGATTTTTGGAGATTTGATCGACCGCCTCCGTTTGGCCCCAAATTTTGGCTGTGCGCAGCCTGCGGGGCCTGGTGACGGGCGCCCTGTCATTTCGTTTGATCGGCATCACTATTTTTCGAACAAATGAGAATTTACAATTTTCTCGATTTTCGGTGTATGTTAGCCCACGAATTTTTCGAGATTCAGTCGACCGCCCCGTTCGTCCCCAAATTTTGGCTGTGCGCAGCCTGCAGGGCCTGGTGACTGGTGCCCTGTCATTTCATTTGATCGGCATCACTATTTTTCGCGTAAATGAGAATTTACCATTTTCTCGATTTTCGGTGTATGTTAGCCCACGGATTTTTGGAGATTTGATCGACCGCCTCCGTTTGGCCCCAAATTTTGGCTGTTTGCAGCATGCGGGGCCTGGTGACGGGCGCCCTATCATTTCCTTAAATCGGCATCACTATTTTTCAAACAAATGAGAATTTACAATTTTCTCGATTTTCGGTGTATGTTAGCCCACGGATTTTTCGAGATTCAGTCGACCACCCCGTTCGTCCCCAAATTTTGGCTGTGCGCAGCCTGCAGGTCCTGGTGACGGGCGCCCTGTCCTTTCGTTTGATCGGCATCACTATTTTTCGCGTAAATGAGAATTTACCATTTTCTCGATTTTCGGTGTATGTTAGCCCACGGATTTTTGGAGATTTGATCGACCGCCTCCGTTTGGCCCCAAATTTTGGCTGTTTGCAGCCTGCGGGGCCTGGTGACGGGCGCCCTATCATTTCGTTTGATCGGCATCACTATTTTTCGCATAAATGAGAATTTACGATTTTCTCGATTTTCGGTGTATGTTAGCCCACGGATTTTTGGAGATTTGATCGACCGCCTCCGTTTGGCCCCAAATTTTCGCTGTGCGCAGCCTGCGGGGCCTGGTGACGGGCGCCGTGTCATTTCGTTTGATCGACATCACTATTTTTCGAACAAATGAGAATTTACGATTTTCTCGATTTTCGGTGTATGTTAGCCCACGGATTTTTCGAGATTCAGTCGACCGCCCCGTTCGGCCCCAAATTTTGGCTGTGCGTAGCCTGCGGCGCTTGATGACGGGCGCCCTATCATTTCGTTTGATCGGCATCACTATTTTTGGAATAAATAAAAATTTAAGATTTTCGGGATTTTTGGTGAATTAACGCCCACAGATTTCTAGAGATTTGATCGACCGCCTCCGTTCGGCACCAAAATTTGGCTGTACGCAGCCTGCAGGGCCTGGTGACGGGCGCCCGGTCATTTCGTTTGATCGGCATCACTATTTTTCGCGTAAATGAGAATTTACCATTTTCTCGATTTTCGGTGTAAGTTAGCCCAGAGAGTTTTGGAGATTTGATCGACCGCCTCCGTTTGACCCCAAATTTTGGCTGTGCGAAGCCTGCGGGGCCTGGTGACGGGCGCCCTATCATTTCGTTTGATCGGCATCACTATTTTTCGCATAGATGAGAATTTACGATTTTCTCGATTTTCGGTGTATGTGTTAGCCTACGGATTTTTGGAGATTTGATCGACCGCCTCCGTTTGGCCCCAAATTTTGGCTGTGCGCAGCCTGCGGGGCCTGGTGACGGGCGCCCTGTCATTTCGTTTGATCGGCATCACTATTTTTCGAACAAATGAGAATTTACAATTTTCTCGATTTTCTGTGTATGTTAGACTACGAATTTTTCGAGAATCAGTCGACCGCCCTGTTCGGCCCCAAATTTTGGCTGTGCGTAGCCCGCGGGGTTTGATGATGGGCGCCCTATCATTTCATTTGATCGGCATCACTATTTTTGGAATAATTGAAAATTTATGATTTTCGGGATTTTCGGTGAATGTTAGCCCACGGATTTCTGGAGATTTGATCGACCGCCTCCGTTTGGCCCCAAATTTTGGCTGTGCGCAGCCTGCAGGGCCTGGTGACGGGCGCCCTATCATTTCGTTTGATCGTCATCACTATTTTTCGCATAAATGAGAATTTATGATTTTCTCGATTTTCGGTGTATGTTAGCCCACGGATTTCTGGAGATTTGATCGACCGCCTCCGTTTGGCCCCAAATTTTGGCTGTGCGCAGCCTGCGGGGCCTGGTGACGGGCGCATTATCATTTCGTTTGATCGGCATCACTATTTTTCGAACAAATGCGAATTTACGATTTTCTCGATTTTCGGTGTATGTTAGCGCACGGATTTTTCGAGTTTCAGTCGACCGTCTCCGTTTGGCCACAAATTTTGGCTGTGCACAGCCTGCGGGGCTTGATTATGGGCGCCCTGTCATTTCGTTTGATCGGCATCACTATTCTTCGCATAAATGAGAATTTACGATTTTCTCGATTTTCGATGTATGTTAGCCCACGTATTTTTCGAGATTCAATCGACCGCCTCCGTTCGGCCTCAAATTTTGGTTGTGCGCAGCCCGCAGAGCCTGGTGACGGGCACCCTATCATTTCGTTTAATCGGCATCACTATTTTTCGAATAAATGACAATTTATGATTTTCGGGATTTTCGGTGAATGTTAGCCCACGGATTTCTGGAGATTTGCTCGACCGCCTCCGTTCGGCCCCAAATTTTGGCTGTGCGTAGCCTGCGGGGCCTGGTGACGGGCGCCCTATCATTTCGTTTGATGGGCATCACTATTTTTCGCATAAATGAGAATTTATGATTTTCTCGATTTTCGGTGTATGTTAGCCCACGGATATTTGGAGATTTGATCGACCGCCTCCGTTTGGCCCCAAATTTTGGCTGTGCGCAGCCTGCGAGGCCTGGTGACGGGCGCATTATCATTTCGTTTGATCGGCATCATTATTCTTCGCATAAATGAGAATTTACAATTTTCTCGATTTTCGGTGTATGTTAGCCCACGTATTTTTCGAGATTCAATCGACCGCCTCCGTTTGGCCCCAAATTTTGGCTGTACGCAGCCTGCGGGGCTTGGTGATGGGCGCCCTATCATTTCGTTTGATCGGCATCACTATTCTTCGCATAAATGAGAATTTACTATTTTCTCGATTTTCAGTGTATATTAGCCCACGGATTTTTGGAGATTTGATCGACCGCCTTCGTTTGGCCCCAAATTTTGGCTTTGCGCAGCCTGCGGGGCCTGGTGACGGGCACCCTATCATTTCGTTTGATCCGCTGTTACACCCCGTAAATTTCTAGCATATAAATGGCCTATTCGCGTGTTGGTTAAGAGTATTTGAAATACATACATGCTAGAAAAAGGCACGGGGAAAGATCGGACAAGCGGCAAGTCGGCGCGTTGCAAGGCAAAATACAACTTATAAAACGCATTCCAGGAATGCTACTTATAAGTCGCATTCAGCAAATGCGACTTATAAATTACATTCCTTAAATGCGACTTATAAGTCGTATTCCCTGAATGCGATTTATTGTTTCTATTATATATAAGCCCCACTTCGGTTTTAAATCAATTCATTATGGTAATCTGTAAAGAATCAGTATAGTACAGAAAGAGATCAGAATAAGAAATCAGAATTTAGATAGTCCTATCATTTCGTTTGATCGGCATCACTATTTTTTGCATAAACGAGAATTTACGATTTTCGCGATTTTTGGTGTGTGTTAGCTCTTTATTAACAAAATAAGAACTGCCGAGAACGACCCACCACAACCGACACCACCTTGGCAAGCGACCATGGTAGGCCAGCACTACCACCACTAATCTCTAGGATTTTTTTATATCATAAGGATAAGTATAGGTGTTTTAGTTTAAATTTTCTATCGCTAGGCATTCATCGAAGGGCGTTGGGTCTCGACATAGGTTAGCATGTGACATCCGATGTCGGCCGGCCTGTCAACACTAGCATAGTGCTCCTATGTTGCTAACTTTCAAACTTTTCAGTGCGTGTTAGCCCAGGGATTTCTGGATATTTGATCGACCGCCTCCGTTCGGCCCCAAATTTTGGCTGTGCGCAGCCTGCGGGGCGTGGTGACGGGCGCCCTATCATTTCGTTTGATCGGCATCACTATTTTTTGCATAAATGAGAATTTACGATTTTCTCGATTTTGGGTGTATGTTAGCCCACGAATTTTTGAAGATTTGATCGACCGCCTCCGTTTGGCCCCAAATTTTGGCTATACGCAGCCTGCGGGGCCTGGTGACGGGCGCCCTTTCATTTCGTTTGATCGGCATCACTATTTTTCGCATAAATGAGAATTTACCATTTTCTCGATTTTCGGTGTATGTTATCCCACGGATTTTTGGAGATTTGGTCGACCGCCTCCGTTTGGCCCCAAATTTTAGCTGTGCGCAGCCTGCGGGGCCTGGTGACGGGTGCCCTGTCATTTCGTTTGATCGGCATCACTATTTTTCGAACAAATGAGAATTTACGATTTTCTCCATTTTCGGTGTATGTTAGCCCACGGATTTTAAGAGATTCAGTCGATCGCCTCCGTTCGGCCCCATATTTTGGCTGTACGCAGCCTGCGGGGCTTGGTGACGGGTGCCCTATCATTTCGTTTGATCGGCATCACTAATTTTGGAATAAATGAAAATTTATGATTTTCGGGATTTTCGATGAATGTTAGCCCACGGATTTCTGGAGATTTGATCGACCGCCTCCGTTAGGCCCCAAATTTTGGCTGTGCGCAGCCTGCGGGGCCTGGTGGCGGGCGCCTTATCATTTCGTTTGATCGACATCACTATTTTTCGCATAAATGAGAATTTATGATTTTCTCGATTTTCGGTGTATGTTAGCCCACGGATTTTTGGAGATTTGATAGACCGCCTCCGTTTGGCCCCAAATTTTGGCTGTGTGCAGCCTGCGGGGCCTGGTGACGGGCGCCCTATCATTTTGTTTGATCGGCATCACTATTTTTCGCATAAATGAGAATTTACGATTTTCTCAATTTTCGGTGTATGTTAGCCCACGGATTTTTGGAGAATTGATCGACCGCCTCCGTTCGGCCCCAAATTTTGGTTGTGCGCAGCCTGCGGGGCTTGGTGACGGGCGCCCTATCATTTCGTTTGATCGGCATCACTATTTTTGGAATAAATGAAAATTTATGATTTTCAGGATTTTCAGTGAATACGCCCACGTATTTTTCGAGATTCAATCGACCGCCTCCGTTCGGCCCCAAATTTTGGCTGTGCGCAGCCCGCGGGGCCTGCTGACGGGCGCCCTGTCATTTTGTATGATCGGCATCACTATTTTTCGCATAAATGAGAATTGACGATTTTCTCGATTTTCGGTGTATGTTAGCCCACGGATTTTTTGAGATTTGATCGACCGCCTGCGTTTGGCCCCAAATTTTGGCTGTGCGCATCCTGCGGAGCCTGGTGACGGGCACCCTGTTATTTCGTTTGATCGGTATCACTATTTTTCGAACAAATCAAAATTTACGATTTTCTCAATTTTCGGTGTAAGCGCACGTATTTTTCGAGATTCAATCGATCGCCTCCGTTCGGCCCAAATTTTGGCTGTGCACAGCCTGCGGGGCTTTGTGACGGGCGCCCTATCATTTTGTTTCATCGGCATCACTATTTTTTGAATAAATGACAATTTATGATTTTTGAGATTTTCGGTGAATGTTAGCCCACGGATTTCTGGAGATTTGCTCGACCGCCTCCGTTCGGCCCCAAATTTTGGCTGTGCGCAGCCTGCGGGGCCTGGTGATGGGCGCCCTATGATTTTGTTTGATCGGCATCACTATTTTTCGCATAAATGAGAATTTTTGATTTTCTCGATTTTCGGTGTATGTTAGCCCACAGATTTTTGGAGATTTGATCGACCGCCTCCGTTTGGCCCCAAATTTTGGCTGTGCGCAGCCTGCTGGGACTGGTGACGGGCGCATTATCATTTCGTTTGATCGGCATCACTATTCTTCGCGTAAATGAGAATTTACGATTTTCTCGATTTTCGGTGTATGTTAGCCAACGTATTTTTCTAGATTCAATCGACCGCCTCCGTTTGGCCCCCAATTTTGGCTGTGCGCAGCCTGCGGGGCTTGGTGACAAGCGCCCTATCATTTCGTTTGATCGGCATCACTATTTTTGGAATAAATGACAATTTATGATTTTCTCGATTTTCGGTGTATGTTAGCCCACAAATTTTTGGAGATTCGATCGACCGCCTCAGTTTGGCCCCAAATTTTGGCTGTGCGCAGCCTGCGGGGCCTGGTGACGGGCACCCTATCATTTCGTTTGATCCGCTGTTACACCCCGTAAATTGCTAGCATATAAATGGCCTATTCGCGTGTTGGTTAAGAGTATTTGAAATACATACATGCTAGAAAAAGGCACGGGGAAAGATCGGACAAGCGGCAAGTCGGCGCATTGTAAGGCAAAATACGACTTATAAAACGCATTCGAGGAATGCGACTTATAAAACGCAACTTAGAAATGAGACTTATAAATCGCATTCGTCAAATGCGACTTATAAGTCGCATTCCCTGAATACGATTTATTGTTTCTATTATATATAAACCCCACTTCGGTTTTAAATCAATTCATTACGGTAATCAGTAAAGAATCAGTATAGTACAGAGAGAAATCAGAATTTAGATAGTCCTATCATTTCGTTTGATTGGCATCACTATTTTTTGCATAAACGAAATTTTCGATTTTCGCGATTTTTGGTGTGTGTTAGCTCTTTATTAACAAAATAAGAACTGCCGAGATGCAAGTCTTTTGATGAGATCTTACATAATGTTGTTAAAACTGTAATATAATCGATGGAAAAATAGTTTATTAGAGGCATATTATATAAATGATCATAACTGGATTATCCGTTTTACGCTTTTTTTTTCATTTTGTGTATTTTTTCGAGATCTATCTCGACAAACTGCCGAAAGGCGATTTGGACGAGCCATTTTTCCAAAATATGCCTCTATCGCACTCATTTCAACATATTTCCCAATATGGTTGACAATTTTAATTTAAAAACTGGTCCTAACGACCAACCACAACCGACACCACCATGGCAAGCGACCATGGTAGGCTAGCACTACCACCACTAATCTCTAGGATTTTTTTTATATCATAAGGATAAGCATAGGTGTTTTAGTTTAAATTTTCTATCGCTGGGCATTCATCGAAGGGCGTTGGGTCTCGACATAGGTTAGCATGTGACATCCGATGTCGGCCGGCCTATCGACACTAGCATAGTGCTCCTATGTTGCTAACTTTTAAACTTTTCAGTGCGTGTTAGCCTAGGGATTTCTGGATATTTGATCGACCGCCTCCGTTCGGCCCCAAATTTGGCTGTGCGCAGCCTGCGGGGACTGGTGATGGGCGCCCTGTCATTTCGTTTGATCGGCATCACTATTTTTCGCATAAATGAGAATTTACGATTTTCTCGATTTTCGGTGTATGTTAGCCCACGGATTTTTGGAGATTTGATCGACCGCCTCCGTTCGGCCCCAAATTTTGGCTGTGCGCAGCCCGCGGGGCCTGATGACGGGCGCCTTGTCATTTTGTTTGATCGGCATCACTATTTTTCGCATAAATGAGAATTTATGATTTTCTCGATTTTCGGTGTATGTTAGCCCACGGATTTTTGGAGATTTGATCGACCGCCTCCGTTTGGCCCCAAAGTTTGGCTGTGCGCAGCCTGTGGGGCCTGGTGACGGGCGCCCTGTCATTTCGTTTGATCGGCATCACTATTCTTCGCATAAATGAGAATTTACGATTTTCTCGATTTTCGATGTATGTTAGCCCACGTATTTTTCGAGATTCAATCGACCGCCTCCGTTCGGCCTCAAATTTTGGCTGTGCGTAGCCTGCGGAGTTTGGTGACGGGCACCCTATCATTTCGTTTAATCGGCATCACTATTTTTCGAATAAATGACAATTTATGATTTTCGGGATTTTCGGTGAATGTTAGCCCACGGATTTCTGGAGATTTGATCGACCGCCTCCGTTCGGCCCCAAATTTTGGCTGTGCGTAGCCTGCGGGGCCTGGTGACGGGCGCCCTATCATTTCGTTTGATGGGCATCACTATTTTTCGCATAAATGAGAATTTATGATTTACTCAATTTTCGGTGTATGTTAGCCCACGGATTTTGGAGATTTGATCGACCGGCTCCGTTTGGCCCCAAATTTTGGCAGTGCGCAGCCTGCGGGGCCTGGTGACGGGCGCATTATCATTTCGTTTGATCGGCATCACTATTCTTCGCATAAATGAGAATTTACGATTTTCTCGATTTTCGGTGTATGTTAGCCCACGTATTTTTCGAGATTCAATCGACCACCTCTGTTTGGCCCCAAATTTTGGTTGTGCGCAGCCTGCGGCGCTTGGTGATGGGCGCCCTATCATTTCGTTTTATTGGCATCACTATTCTTCGCATAAATGAGAATTTTCTATTTTCTCGATTTTCGGTGTATATTAGCCCACGGATTTTTGGAGATTTGATCGACCGCCTCCGTTTGGCCCCAAATTTTGACTGTGCACAGCCTGCGGGGCCTGGTGACAGGCACCCTATCATTTCGTTTGATCCGCTGTTACACCCCGTAAATTTCTAGCATATAAATGGCCTATTCGCGTGTTGGTTAAGAGTATTTGAAATACATACATGCTAGAAAAAGGCACGGGGAAAGATCGGACAAGCGGCAAGTCGGCGCGTTGCAAGGCAAAATACGACTTATAAAACGATTTATTGTTTCTATTATATATAAGCCCCACTTCGGTTTTAAATCAATTCATTATGGTAATCTGTAAAGAATCAGTATAGTACAGAAAGAGATCAGAATAAGAAATCAGAATTTAGATAGTCCTATCATTTCGTTTGATCGGCATCACTATTTTTTGCATAAACGAGAATTTACGATTTTCGTGATTTTTGGTGTGTGTTAGCTCTTTATTAACAAAATAAGAACTGCCGAGATGCAAGTCTTTTGATGAGATCTTACATAATGTTGTTAAAACTGTAATATAATCGATGGAAAAATAGTTTATTAGAGGCATATTATATAAATGATCATAACTTTGGGCTGGATTATCCGTTTTACGCTTTTTTTTTCATTTTGTGTATTTTTTCGAGATCTATCTCGACAAACTGCCGAAAGGCGGTTTGGCCGAGCTATTTTTCCAAAATATGCCTCTATCGCACTCATTTCAACATATTTCCCAATATGGTTGACAATTTTAATTTAAAAACTAGACCTAACGACCCACCACAACCGACACCACCATGGCAAGCGACCATGGTAGGCCAGCACTACCACCACTAATCTCTAGGATTTTTTTTATATCATAAGGATAAGCATAGGTGTTTTAGTTTAAATTTTCTATCATTGGGCATTCATCGAAGGGCGTTGGGTCTCGACATAGGTTAGCATGTGACATCCGATGTCGGCCGGCCTGTCGACACTAGCATAGTGCTCCTATGTTGCTAACTTTCAAACTTTTCAGTGCGTGTTAGCCTAGGGATTTCTGGATATTCGATCGACCGCCTCCGTTCGGCCCAAAATTTTGGCTGTGCGCAGCCTGCGGGGCCTGGTGACGGGCGCCCTGTCATTTCGTTTGATCGGCATCACTATTTTTCGCGTAAATGAAAATTTACCATTTTCTCGATTTTCGGTGTATGTTAGCCCACGGATTTTTGGAGATTTGATCGACCGCCTCCGTTTGGCCCCAAATTTTGGCTGTGCGCAGCCTGCGGGGCTTGGTGACGGGCGCCCTATCATTTCCTTTGATTGGCATCACTATTTTTCGCATAAATGAGAATTTATGATTTTCTCGATTTTCGGTGTATGTTAGCCCACGGATTTTTGGAGATTTGATCGACCGCCTCCGTTCGGCCCCAAATTTTGGCTGTGCGCAGCCTGCGGGACTTGGTGACGGGCGCCCTGTCATTTCGTTTGATCGGCATCACTATTTTTGGAATAAATGAAAATTTATGATTTTCGGGATTTTTGGTGTATGTTAGCCCACGGATTTTTCGAGATTCAGTCGACCGCCTCCGTTCGGCCCCAAAATTTGGCTGTGCGCAGCCTGCGGGGCTTGGTGACGGGCGCCCTATCATTTTGTTTGATTGGCATCACTATTTTTAGAATAAATGAAGATTTATGATTTTTGGGATTTTCGGTGAATGTTAGCCCACGGATTTCTGGAGATCTGATCGACCGCCTCCGTTCGGCCCCAAATTTTGGTTGTGCCGGTCTGCGGGGCCTGGTGATGGGCGCCCTATCATTTCGTTTGATCGGCATCACAATTTTTCACATAAATGAGAATTTATGATTTTCTCGATTTTTGGTGTATGTTAGCCCACGGATTTCTGGAGATTTGATCGACCGCCTCCGTTTGGCCCCAAATTTTGGCTGTGCGCAGCCTTTGGGGCCTGGTGACGAGCGCATTATCATTTTGTTTGATCGGCATCACTATTTTTCGAACAAATGTGAATTTACGATTTTCTCGATTTTCGGTGTATGTTAGCCCACAGATTTTTCGAGTTTCAGTCGACCGTCTCCGTTTGGCCCAAAATTTTGGCTGTGCCCAGCCTGCGGGGTCTGGTGACGGGCGCCCTGTCATTACTTTTGATCAGCATCACAATTCTTCGCGTAAATGAGAATTTACCATTTTCTCGATTTTCGGTGTATGTTAGCCCACGAATTTTTGGAGATTTGATCGACCGCCTCCGTTTGGCCCCAAATTTTGGCTGTGCGCAGCCTGTGGGGCCTGGTGACGGGCGCCCTATCATTTCGTTTGATCGGCATCACTATTTTTTGCATAAACGAGAATTTACGATTTTCTCGATTTTCGGTGTATGTTAGCCCACGGATTTTTGGAGATTCGATCGACCGCCTCCGTTTGGCCCCAAATTTTGGCTGTGCCTAGCCTGCGGGGCCTGGTGATGGGCGCCCTGTCATTTCGTTTGATCGGCATCAATATTTTTCGAACAAATGAGAATTTACGATTATCTCGATTTTCGGTGTATGTTAGCCCACGTATTTTTCGAGATTCAATCGACCGCCTCCGTTCGGCCCCAAATTTTGGCTGTGTGCAGCCTGCAGAGCCTGGTGACGGGCGCCCTATCATTTCGTTTGATCGACATAACTATTTTTTGCATAAATGAGAATTTACGATTTCCTCGGTTTTCGGTGAATGTTAGCCCACGGATTTCTGGAGATTTGATCGACCGCCTCCGTTCGGCCCCAAATTTTGGCTGTACGCAGCCTGCGGGGCCTGGTGACGGGCGCCCTATCATATTTTTTGATCGGCATCACTATTCTTCGCATAAATGAGAATTTACTATTTTCTCGATTTTCGGTGTATGTTAGCCCACGGATTTTCGGAGATTTGATCGACCACCTCCGTTTGGCCCCAAATTTTGGCTGTGCGCAGCCAGCGGGGCCTGGTGACGGGCACCCTATCATTTCGTTTGATCCGCTGTTACAAACTGCCGAAAGGCGGTTTGGCTGAGCCATTTTTCCAAAATATGCCTCTATCGCACTCATTTCAACATATTTCCTAATATGGTTGACAATTTTAATTTAAAAACTGGTCCTAACGACCCACCACAACCGACACCACCATGGCAAGCGACCATGGTAGGCCAGCACTACCACCACTAATCTCTAGGATTTTTTTTAAATCATAAGGATAAGCATAGGTGTTTTAGTTTAAATTTTCTATCGCTGGGCATTCATCGAAGGGCGTTGGGTCTCGACATAGGTTAGCATGTGAAATCCGATGTCGGCCGGCCTGTCGAGACTAGCATAGTGCTCCTATGTTGCTAACTTTCAAACTTTTCAGTGCGTGTTAGCCCAGGGATTTCTGGATATTTGATCGACCGCCTCCGTTCGGCCCCAAATTTTGGCTGTGCGCAGCCTGCGGGGCCTGGTGACGGGCTCCCTATCATTTCGTTTGATCGGCATCACTATTTTTCGCATAAATGAGAATTTACGATTTTCTCGATTTTCGGTGTATGTTAGCCCACGGATTTTTGGAGATTTGATCGACCGCCTCCGTTTGGCCCCAAATTTTGGCTGTGCGCAGCCTGCAGGGCCTGGTGACGGGCGCCCTATCATTTTGTTTGATCGGCATCACTATTTTTCGCACAAATGAGAATTTACGATTTTCTCAATTTTCGGTGTATGTTAGCCCACGGATTTTTGGAGAATTGATCGACCGCCTCCGTTTGGCCCCAAATTTTGGCTGTGCGCAGCCTGCGGGGCCTGGTGACGTGCGCCCTGTCATTTCGTTTGATCGGCATCACTATTTTTCGAACAAATGAGAATTTACGATTTTCTCAATTTTTGGTATATGTTAGCCCACGGATTTTTCGAGATTCAGTCGACCGCCTCCGTTCGACCGCAAATTTTGGCTGTGCGCAGCCTGCGGGGCCTGGTGACGGGTGCCCTGTCATTTCATTTGATCGGCATCACTATTTTTCGCATAAATGAGAATTTACAATTCTCTCGATTTTCGGTGTATGTTAGCCCACGGATTTCTGGAGATTTGATCGACCGCCTCCGTTCGGCCCCAAATTTTGTCTGTGCGCAGCCTGCGGGGCCTGGTGACAGGCGCCCTATCATTTCGTTTGATCGGCATAACTATTTTTCGAATAAATGAGAATTTATGATTTTCTCGATTTTCGGTGTATGTTAGCCCACGGATTTCTGGTGATTTGATCGACCGCCTCCGTTTGGCCGCAGATTTTGGCTGTGCGCAGCCTTCGGGGCCTGGTGACGAGCGCATTATCATTTTGTTTGATCGGCATCACTATTTTTCGAACAAATGCGAATTTACGATTTTCTCGATTTTCGGTGTATGTTAGTCCACGGATTTTTTGAGTTTCAGTCGACCGTCTCCGTTTGGCCCAAAATTTTGGCTGTGCACAGCCTGCGGGGCTTGATGACGAGCGCCCTATCATTTCGTTTGATCGGCATCACTATTTTTCGCGTAAATGAGAATTTACCATTTTCTCGATTTTCGGTGTATGTTATTAGCCCACGGATTTTTGGAGATTTGATCGACCGCCTCCATTTGGCACCAAATTTTGGCTGTGCGCAGCCTGCGGGGCCTGGTGACGAGCGCCCTATCATTTCGTTTGATCGACATCACTATTTTTCGCATAAATGAGAATTTACGATTTTCTCGATTTTCGGTGTATGTTAGCCCACGGATTTTTGGAGATTTGATCGACCGCCTCCGTTTGGCCCCAATTTTTGGCTGTGCGCAGCCTGCGGGGCCTGGTGACGGGCGCCCTGTCATTTCGTTTGATCGGCATCACTATTTTTCGAACAAATGAGAATTTACGATTATCTCGATTTTCGGTGTATGTTAGCCCACGTATTTTTGGAGATTCAATCGACCGCCTCCGTTCGGCCCCAAATTTTGGCTGTGTGCAGCCTGCGGAGCCTAGTGACGGGCGCGCTATCATTTCGTTTGATCGGCATTACTATTTTTTGCATAAATGAGAATTTACGATTTTCTCGGTTTTCGGTGAATTAGCCCACGGATTTCTGGAAATTTGATCGACCGCCTCCGTTTGGCCCCAAATTTTGGCTGTGCATAGCCAGTGGGGCCTGGTGACGGGCACCCTATCATTTCATTTGATCCGCTGTTACAAACTGCCGAAAGGCGGTTTGGCTGAGCCATTTTTTAAAAAATATGCCTCTATCGAACTCATTTCAACATATTTCCCAATATGGTTGACAATTTTAATTTAAAAACTGGTCCTAACGACCCACCACAACCGACACCACCATGGCAAGCGACCATGGTAGGCCAGCACTACCACCACTAATCTCTAGGATTTTTTTTATATCATAAGGATAAGCATAGGTGTTTTAGTTTAAATTTTCTATCGCTGGGCATTCATCGAAGGGCGTTGGGTCTCGACATAGGTTAGCATGTGACATCCAATGTCGGCCGGCCTGTCGACACTAGCATAGTGCTCCTATGTTGCTAACTTTCAAACTTTTCAGTGCGTGTTAGCCCAGGGATTTCTGGATATTTGATCGACCGCCTCCATTCGGCCCCAAATTTTGGCTGTACGCAGCCTGCGGGGCCTGGTGACGGGCGCCCTATCATTTCGTTTGATCGGCATCACTATTTTTTGCATAAATGAGAATTTACGATTTTCTCGATTTTCGGTGTATGTTAGCCCACGGATTTTTGGAGATTTGATCGACCGCCTCCGTTTGGCCCCAAATTTTGGCTGTGCGCAGCCTGCGGGGCCTGGTGACGGGCGCCCTATCATTTCATTTGATCGGCATCACTATTTTTCGCATAAATAAGAATTTACGATTTTCTTGATTTTCGGTGTATGTTAGCCCACCGATTTTTGGAGATTTGATCGACCGCCTCCGTTTGGCCCCAAATATTGGCTGTGCGCAGCCTGCGGGGCCTGGTGACGGGCGCCCTGTCATTTTGTTTGATCGGCATCACTATTTTTCGAACAAATGAGAATTTATGATTTTCTCCATTTTCGTTGTATGTTAGCCCACGGATTTTTCGAGATTTAGTCGACCGCCTCCGTTCGGCCCCAAATTTTGGCTGTGCGCAGCCTGCAGGGCCTGGTGACGGGTGCCCTGTCATTTCGTTTGATCGGCATCACTATTTTTCGCATAAATGAGAATTTACGATTCTCTCGATTTTCGGTGTATGTTAGCCCACGGATTTCTGGAGATTTGATCGACCGCCTCCGTTCGGCCCCAAATTTTGGCTGTGCGCAGCCTGCGGGGCCTGGTGACGGGCGCCCTATCATTTCGTTTGATCGGCATCACTATTTTTCGAATAAATGAGAATTTATGATTTTCTCGATTTTCGGTGTATGTTAGCCCACGGATTTCTGGAGATTTGATCGACCGCCTCCGTTTGGCCCCAAATTTTGGCTGTGCCCAGCCTTCGGGGCCTGGTGACGAGCGCATTATCATTTTGTTTGATCGGCATCACTATTTTTCGAACAAATGCGAATTTACGATTTTCTCGATTTTCGGTGTATGTTAGCCCACGGATTTTTTGAGTTTCAGTCGACCGTCTCCATTTGGCCCCAAATTTTGGTTGTGCACAGCCTGCAGGGCTTGATGACGGGCGCCCTATCATTTCGTTTGATCGGCATCACTATTTTCAGAATAAATGACAATTTACGATTGTCAAAATTTTCGGTGAATGTTAGCCCACGTATTTCTGGAGATTTGATCGACCGCCTCCGTTCGGCCCCAAATTTTGGTTGTGCGCATCCCGCGGGGCCTGGTGACGGGCGCCCTGTCATTTTGTTTGATTGGCATCACTATTTTTCGCATAAATGAGAATTTACAATTTTTTCGATTTTCGGTGTATGTTAGCCCACGGATTTTTGGAGATTTGATCGACCGCCTCCGTTTGGCCCCAAATTTTGGCTGTGCGCAGCCTGCGGGTCCTGGTGACGGGTGCCCTTTCATTTCGTTTGATCGGTATCACTATTTTCCGACCAAATGAAAATTTACGAATTTCTCAATTTTTGGTGTATGTTAGCCCACGAATTTTTCGAGTTACAGTCGACCGTTTCCGTTTGGCCCCAAATTTTGGCTGTGCGTAGCCTGCGGGTCTTCATGACGGGCGCCCTATCATTTCGTTTGATCGGCATCACTATTTTTAGAATAAATGACAATTTACTATTTTTCTCGATTTTCGGTGAATGTTAGCCCACGGATTTCTGGAGATTTGATCGACCGCCTCCGTTCGGCCCCCAATTTTCGCTGTGCGCAGCCTTCGGGGCTTGGTGACGGGCGCCCTATCATTTCTTTTGATCGGCATCACTATTTTTCGAATAAATGACAATTTACGATTTTCGGGATTTTCGGTGAATGTTAGCCCACGCATTTCTGGAGATTTGATCGACCGCCTCCGTTCGGACCCAAATTTTGGCTGTGCACAGCCCGCGGGGCCTGGTGACTGGCGCCCTGTCATTTCGTTTGATCGGCATCACTATTTTTCGCATAAATGAGAATTTACGATTTTCGGTGTATGTTATTAGCCCACGGATTTTTGGAGATTTGATCGACCGCCTCCGTTTGGATCCAAATTTTGGCTGTGCACAGCCGGCGGGGTTTGGTGACAGGCTCTCTGTCATTTTGTCTGATCGGCATCACTATTTTTTGCATAAATGAGAATTTACGATTTTCTCGATTTTCGGTGTATGTTAGCCCATGGATTTTTGGAGATTTGATCGACCGCCTCCGTTTGGCCCCAAATTTTGGCTGTGCGCAGCCTACGGGGCCTGGTGACGGGTGCCCTATCATTTCGTTTGATCGGCATTACTATTTTTCGAACAAATGAGAATTTACGATTTTCTCGATTTTCGGTGTATGTTAGCCCACGGTTTTTTGGAGATTTGATCGACCGCCTCCGTTTGGCCCCAAATTTTGGCTGTGCGCAGCCTGCGGGGCCTGGTGACGGGCGCCCTGTCATTTCGTTTGATCGGCATCACTATTTTTCGAACAAATGAAAATTTATGATTTTCTCAATTTTCGATGTATGTAAGCCCATTGATTTTTTGAGTTTCAGTCGACCGCCTCCGTTTGGCCCCAAATTTTGGCTGTGCACAGCCTGCGGGGCTTGATGACGGGCGCCCTATCATTTCGTTTGATCGGCATCACTATTTTTGGAATAAATGACAATTTACGATTTTCTCGATTTTCGGTGAATGTTAGCCCACGGATTTCTGGAGATTTGATCGACCGCCTCCTTTCGACCCCAAATTTTGGCTGTGCGCAGCCCGCGGGGCCTGGTGACGGGTGCCCTGTCATTTTGTTTGATTGACAAATTTTGGCTGTGCGCAGCCCGCGGGGCCTGGTGACGGGCGCTCTGTCCGAATGGAACATTAAATGCGGTTTTGTACTTATCTTTTTCAGATAATTGAATTTGCCAAAATCCTGACTTCATGTCAAACTTGCTGTATACATTAGCCTTGTAAGTTCTTTTCAAAAGATCCCTTTTATTCGGAATCGGATATCTGATCCATTTTAAAACGGAGTTTAAAGGTTTGTAATTTATCACAAGCCTGGGAGAGCCTCTTTCTTGCTCCGCAGCCTTGTTGACATAAAAAGCCGAACAACTCCGTGGGGACTTGGAGGGTCGGATTAATTTGTTTTCCAAAAGTGAGTTGATTTCTGTTTTACAGAATTCCATAAGTTCGTGATTCATCTGAATGGGCCTAGCTTTTGTGCTAATAGACCGTTCATTGAATCCATCGATATATGGTAAATCAACAGTATGGGCTTTTCTGGCCCAAAAAGCATTTGGAAATTCTGAACAGATTTCAATTTTAAATTTGTCCTCGAGTTGGGCTATCTTAGTAACCATTCCCGGGGTTTTTAAAATCTGTTCTATTCTTTTGATTTTTAAATCATCCTTTAAAAACCCAATTTGTTTAGAAAGATGAAAAATCTTGAATGCAGTTTTTTCATGCAAAAATTTACTTTCATTTTTTGAAAGAGTTTTGACAAAAGGAAACTCAAGACTTTTCCCCAAAATCTTGGTTTTAATAGATTCAAAACCTGAAATGAAGGGTTTGATTTGGGTGATGAAAGGGATCCCCAAAATAATCTCTTCATTAATATTTTTGGTAATAACGAAATCGTTTTTTAAACAAATTCCATTATTACAAATATGAGCATTAGACAGCTTATAGTCAATCTGTATACGCTCACCTGTTGCACTATACAACTTTGTAGTGCCTTTAGTCAGGTACTTAGTAGGTACCAATCCTTCGATTATGCAGTTCCTGTCTGCACCACTGTCTAACAGAGCAATCTTGTTGAAAGTTAGATTTCCAATAATTAATTTAATAAAAATATGTGAACTCTGGGGTTTCACCTGTGTGATTGCAAGAACTCCTGGTTCTTCATTACCTTGATGAGAAGATTCTGCCTCTTCAATGATATTTGTGTATCTTTTTGGAGAGTCTGGTTCTTCTTCAGGGTCAGAAGCTTCCTGGTCTTCTTTTATCTCCTTTAGCAATTTCTTAGCCAGCTTTTCTACTTCAATGCTGCTAAGCCTTGCCTTGATATCTCTTACCTCATCCTTTAAGAGACCTATCTCTTTTCTGAGATCACTTATGGAGGGCTCCTTACTCTTTTCTGAGTTGAATTTTTCCATTACCTGCTTCATGCTGAATGGAGTGACAGTTGGTCTGTCTTTCAATGCTTTCGCTGTAATCCATGATCAATCAATAAACCAGTGAGTTTATTACTTCTGTTATATATTCTTATGCTATTATTTTCAAGGAAGAGTATTCTGATTCAGACTCTTCTTCTTCCAAGATGGAGAAGAGTTTCTGTTTCATTTCCTCATCAACTCCGAGAAGATTAATCTTCTTCTTTTTCTTATTGTTTCTTGGACAGTCTGGGGATTTGTGGCAGCTATAATATACAGTACCTATTATAAGCTTATGAAAACCACGATAGCCCCAAAGGCTATTAGTGCTAGTGTCAAAGGGCCCCGCAGGCTGTGCACAGCCAAAATTTGGCGCCGAACGGAGGCGGTCGATTGAATCTCGAAAAATACGTGGGCTAACATACACCGCAAATTGAGAAAATCGTAAATTTTCATTTGTTCGAAAAATAGTGATGCCGATCAAACGAAATTATAGGGCGCCCGTCACCAGGCCCCGCAGGCTGCGCACAGCCAAAATTTGGGGCCAAACGGAGGCGGTCGATCAAATCTCCAGAAATCCGTGGGCAAACATACACCGAAAATCGAGAAAATCGTAAATTCTCATTTATGCGAAAAATAGTGATGCCGATCAAACGAAATGATAGGGAGGCCGTCACCAGGCCCCGCAGGCTGCGCACAGCCAAAATTTGGGGCCAAACGGAGGCGGTCGATCAAATCTCCAAAAATCCGTGGGCTAACATAAAACGAAAATCGAGAAAATCGTAAATTCTCATTTACGCGAAAAATTGTGAAGCCGATCAAACGAAATGATAATGCGCCCGTCACCAGGCCCCACAGGCTGCGCACAGCCAAAATTTGGGTCCAAACGGAGGCGGTCGATCAAATCTCCAAAAATCCGTGGGCTAACATACACCAAAAATCGAGAAAATCGTAAATTGTCATTTATTCCAAAAATAGTGATGCCGATCAAACGAAATGACCGGGCACCCATCACCAGGACCCGCAGGCTGCGCACAGTCAAAATTTGGGGCCAAACGGAGGCGGTCGATCAAATCTCCAAAAATCCGTGGGCTAACATACACCGAAAATCGAGAAAATCGTAAATTCTCATTTATGCGAAAAATAGTGATGCCGATCAAACAAAATGACAGGGCGCCGGTCACCAGGCCCCGCAGGCTGCGCACAGCCAAAATTTGGGGCCGAACGGAGGCGGTCGATCAAATCTCCAGAAATCCGTGGGCTAACATACACCGAAAATCCCGAAAATCATAAATTTTCATTTATTCCAAATATAGTGATGCCGATCAAACGAAATGATAGGGCTCCCGTCATTAGGCCCCGCAGGCTGCGCACAGCCAAAATTTAGGGCCGAACGGAGGCGGTCGACTGAATCTCGAAAAATCCGTGGGCTAACATACACCGAAAATCCCGAAAATCATAAATTGTCATTTGTTCGAAAAATAGTGATGCCGATCAAACGAAATGACAGGGCACCCGTCACCCGGCCCCGCAGGCTGCGCACAGCCAAAATTTGGGGCCGAACGGAGGCGGTCGATCAAATCTCCAAAAATCCGTGGGCTAACATACACCGAAAATCGAGAAAATCGTAAATTCTCATTTATGCAAAAAATAGTAATGCCGATCAAACGAAATGATAGGGCGCCCGTCACCAGGACCCGCGGGCTGCGCACAGCCAAAATTTGGGGCCGAACGGAGGCGGTCGATCAAATCTCCAAAAATCCGTGGGCTAACACACCGAAAATCGAGAAAATCATAAATTCTCATTTATGCGAAAAATAGTGATGCCGATCAAACAAAATGATAGGGCGCCCGTCACCAGGCCCCGCAGGCTGCGCACAGCCAAAATTTGGGGCCGAACGGAGGCGGTCGATCAAATCTCCAGAAATCCGTGGGCTAACATTCACCGAAAATCCCGAAAATCATAAATTGTAATTTATTCGAAAAATAGTGATGCCGATCAAACGAAATGATATGGCGCTGTCACCAAGCCCCGCAGGCTGCGCACAACCAAAATTTGGAGCCGAACGGAGGCGGTCGATTGAATCTCGAAAAATACGTGGGCTAACATACACCGAAAATCAAGAAAATCATAAATTCTCATTTATGCGAAGAATAGTGATGCCGATCAAACGAAATGATAGGGCGCCCATCACCAGGCCCCGCAGGCTGCGCAGACCCAAAATTTGGGGCCAAACGGAGGCGGTCGATCAAATCTCCAAAAATCCGTGGGCTAACATACACCGAAAATCGAGAAAATCGTAAATTCTCATTTATGCGAAAAATAGTGATGCCGATCAAATGAAATGATAGGGCGCCCGTCACCAGGCCCCGCAGGCTGCGCACAGCCAAAATTTGGGGCCGAACGGAGGCGGTCGATCAAATCTCCAGAAATCAATGGGCTAACATACACCGAAAATCGAGAAAATCATAAATTCTCATTTATGCGAAAAATAGTGATGCCGATCAAACGAAATCACAGGGCGCCCGTCACCAGGCCCCGCGGGCTACGCACAGCCAAAATTTGGGGCCGAACGGAGGCGGTCGATCAAATCTCCAGAAATCCGTGGGTTAACATTCACCGAAAATCGAGAAAATCGTAAATTGTCATTTATTCAAAAAATAGTGATGCCGATCAAACGAAATGATAGGGAGCCCGTCACCAAGCCCCGGAGGCTGCGCACAGCCAAAATTTGGGTCCAAACGGAGGCGGTCGATCAAATCTCCAAAAATCCGTGGGCTAACACACACCGAAAATCGAGAAAATCATAAATTGTCATTTATTCCAAAAATAGTGATGCCGATCAAACGAAATGACCGGGCGCCCGTCACCAGGCCCCGCAGGCTGCGCACAGCCAAAATTTGGAGCCAAACGGAGGCGGTCGATCAAATCTCCAAAAATCCGTGGGCTAACATACACCGAAAATCGAGAAAATCGTAAATTCTCATTTATGCGAAAAATAGTGATGCCGATCAAACAAAATGACAGGGCGCCCGTCACCAGGCCCCGCAGGCTGCGCACAGCCAAAATTTGGGGCCGAACGGAGGCGGTCGATCAAATCTCCAGAAATCCGTGGGCTATAACATACACCGAAAATCCCGAAAATCATAAATTGTCATTTATTCCAAAAATAGTGATGCCGATCAAACGAAATGATAGGGCGCCCGTCACCAAGACCCGCAGGCTGTGTACAGCCAAAATTTGGGGCCGAACGGAGGCGGTCGACTGAATCTCAAAAAATCTGTGGGCTAACATACACCGAAAATCGAGAAAATCGTAAATTCTCATTTACGCGAAAAATAGTGATGCTGATCAAACAAAATGACAGGGCGCCCGTCACCAGGCCCCGCAGGATGCGCACAGCCAAAATTTGGGGCCAAACGGAGGCGGTCGATCAAATCTCCAAAAATCCGTGGGCTAACATACACCGAAAATCGAGAAAATCGTAAATTCTCATTTATGCAAAAAATAGTGATGCCGATCAAACAAAATGACAGGGCGCCGGTCACCAGGCCCCGCAGGCTGCGCACAGCCAAAATTTGGGGCCGAACGGAGGCGGTCGATCAAATCTCCAGAAATCCGTGGGCTAACATACACCGAAAATCCCGAAAATCATAAATTGTCATTTATTCCAAAAATAGTGATGCCGATCAAACGAAATGATAGGGCGCCCGTCACCAAGACCCGCAGGCTGTGTACAGCCAAAATTTGGGGCCGAACGGAGGCGGTCGACTGAATCTCAAAAAATCCGTGGGCTAACATACACCGAAAATCGAGAAAATCGTAAATTCTCATTTACGCGAAAAATAGTGATGCCGATCAAACAAAATGACAGGGCGCCCGTCACCAGGCCCCGCAGGATGCGCACAGCCAAAATTTGGGGCCAAACGGAGGCGGTCGATCAAATCTCCAAAAATCCGTGGGCTAACATACACCGAAAATCGAGAAAATCGTAAATTCTCATTTATGCGAAAAATAGTGATGCCGATCAAACAAAATGACAGGGCGCCCATCACCAGGCCCCGCGGGCTGCGCACATCCAAAATTTGGGGCCGAACGGAGGTGGTCGATCAAATCTCTAGAAATCCGTGGGCTAACATTCACCGAAAATCGAGAAAATCGTAAATTGTCATTTATTCCAAAAATAGTGATGCCGATCAAACGAAATGATAGGGCGCCCGTCATCAAGCCCCGCAGGCTGTGCACAGCCAAAATTTGGGGCCAAACGGAGACGGTCGACTGAAACTCGACAAATCCGTGCCTTAACATACACCGAAAATTGAGAAAATCATAAATTTTCATTTGTTCAAAAAATAGTGATATCGATCAAACGAAATGACAGGGCGCCCGTCACCAGGCCCCGCAGGATGCGCACAGCCAAAATTTGGGGCCAAACGGAGGCGGTCGATCAAATCTCCAAAAATCCGTGGGCTAACATACACCGAAAATCGAGAAAATCGTAAATTCTCATTTATGCGAAAAATAGTGATGCCGATCAAACAAAATGACAGGGCGCCCATCACCAGGCCCCGCGGGCTACGCACAGCCAAAATTTGGGGCCGAACGGAGGCGGTCGATCAAATCTCTAGAAAACCGTGGGCTAACATTCACCGAAAATCGAGAAAATCGTAAATTGTCATTTATTCCAAAAATAGTGATGCCGATCAAACGAAATGATAAGGCGCCCGTCATCAAGCCCCGCAGGCTGTGCACAGCCAAAATTTGGGGCCAAACGGAGACAGTCGACTGAAACTCGACAAAACCGGGGGCTAACATACACCAAAAATCGAGAAAATCGTAAATTCGCATTTGTTCGAAAAGTAGTGATGTCGATCAAACGAAATGATAATGTGCCCGTCACCAGGCCTCGCAGGCTGCACACAGCCAAAATTTGGGGCCAAACGGAGGCGGTCGATCAAATCTCCAGAAATCCGTAGGCTAACATACACCGAAAATCGAGAAAATCATAAATTCTCATTTATGCGAAAAATAGTGATGCCGATCAAATGAAATGATAGGGCGCCCTTCACCAGGCCCCGCAGGCTGCGCACAGCCATAATTTGGAGCCGAACGGAGGCGGTCGATCAAATCGCACAGCCAAAATTTGGGGCCGAACGGAGGCGGTCGATCAAATCTCCAGAAATCCGTGGGCTAACATTCACCGAAAATCGAGAAAATCGTAAATTGTCATTTATTCCAAAAATAGTGATGCCGATCAAACGAAATGATAGGGCGCCCGTCATCAAGCCCCGGAGGCTGTGCACAGCCAAAATTTAGGGCCAAACGGAGACGGTCGACTGAAACTCGAAAAATCCGTGGGCTAACATACACCGAAAATTGAGAATATTGTAAATTTTCATTTGTTCGAAAAATAGTATACCGATCAAACCAAATGATAATGCGCCCGTCACCAGGCCCCGCAGGCTGCGCACAGCCAAAATTTGGGGCCAAACAGAGGCGGTCGATCAAATCTCCAGAAATCTGTGGGCTAACATTCACCGAAAATAGAGAAAATCATAAATTCTCATTTATGCGAAAAATAGTGATGCCGATCAAACGAAATGATAGGGCGCCCGTCACCAGGCCCCGCAGGCTGCGCACAGCCAAAATTTGGAGCCAAACGGAGTCGGTCGATCAAATCTCCAGAAATCCGTGGGCTAACATACACCGAAAATCGAGAAAATCATAAATTCTCATTTATGCGAAAAATAGTGATGCCGATCAAACGAAATGATAGGGCACCCATCACCAAGCCCCGCAGGCTGCGCACAGCCGAAATTTGGGGCCGAACGGAGGCCGTCGACTGAATCTCAAAAAATCCGTGGGCTAACATACACCGAAAATCGAGAAAATCGTAAATTCTCATTTGTTTGAAAAATAGTGATACCGATCAAACGAAATGACAGGGCGCCCGTCACCAGGCCCCGCAGGCTGCACACAGCCAAAATTTGGGGCCAAACGGAGGCGGTCGATCAAATCTCCAAAAATCCGTGGGCTAACATACACCGAAAATCGAGAAAATCGTAAATTCTCATTTATACGAAAAATAGTGATGCCGATCAAACGAAATGTTAGGGCGCCCGTCACCAGGCCCCGTAGGCTGCACACAACCAAAATTTGGGGCCAAACGGAGGCGGTTGATCAAATCTCCAAAAATCCGTAGGCTAACATACACCGAAAATCGAGAAAATCGTAAATTCTCATTTATGCGAAAAATAGTGATGCCGATCAAACAAAATGACAGGGCGCCCGTCACCAGGCCCTGCGGGCTGCGCACAGCCAAAATTTGGGGCCGAACGGAGGCGGTCGATCAAATCTCCAGAAATCCGTGGGCTAACATTCACCGAAAAATCGAGAAAATCGTAAATTGTCATTTATTCCGAAAATGGTGATGCCGATCAAACGAAATGATAGGGCACCCGTCATCAAGCCCCTCAGGCTGTGCACAGCCAAAATTTGTGGCCAAACGGAGACGGTCGACTGAAACTCGAAAAATCCGTGCGCTAACATACACCGAAAATTGAGAAAATCGTAAATTCGCATTTGTTCGAAAAATAGTGATGCCGATCAAACGAAATGATAATGCGCCCGTCACCAGGCCCCGCAGGCTGCGCACAGCCAAAATTTGGGGCCAAACGGAGGCGGTCGATCAAATCTCCAGAAATCCGTGGGCTAACATACACCGAAAAACGAGAAAATCATAAATTCTCATTTATGCGAAAAATAGTGATGCCGATAAAACGAAATGATAGGGCGCCCGTCACCAGGCCCCGCAGGCTACGCACAGCCAAAATTTGGGGCCGAACGGAGGCGGTCGATCAAATCTCCAGAAATCTGTGGGCTAACATTCACCAAAAATCCCGAAAATCATAAATTTTCATTTATTCCAAAAATAGTGATGCCGATCAAACGAAATGATAGGGCGCCCGTCACCAGGCCCCGCAGGCTGCGCACAACCAATATTTGGGGCCAAACGGAGGCGGTCGATCAAATCTCCAAAAATCTGTGGGCTAACATACACCGAAAATCGAGAAAATCGTAAATTCTCATTTATGCGAAAAATAGTGATGCTGATCAAACGAAATGACAGGGCGCCCGTCACCAGGCCCCGCAGGCTGCGCACAGCCAAAATTTGGGGCCAAACGGAGGCGGTCGATCAAATCTCCAAAAATCTGTGGGCTAACATACACCGAAAATCGAGAAAATCGTAAATTCTCATTTATGCGAAAAATAGTGATGCCGATTAAACGAAATGATAGGGCGCCTGTCACCAGGCCCCGCAGGCTGCGCACAGCCAAAATTTGGGGCCGAACGGGGCGGTTGACTGAATCTCGAAAAATCCGTGGGCTAACATACACCGAAAAGCGAGAAAATGGTAAATTCTCATTTATGCGAAAAATAGTGATGAAATAGTGATGCCGATCAAACGAAATGACTGGGCGCCCGTCACCAGGCCCCGCAGGCTGCGCACAGCCAAAATTTGGGGCCAAACGGAGGCGGTCGATCAAATCTCCAAAAATCCGTGGGCTAACATACACCGAAAATCGAGAAAATGGTAAATTCTCATTTATGCGAAAAATAGTGATGCCGATCAAACGAAATGACTGGGCGCCCGTCACCAGGCTCCGCAAGCTGCGCACAGCCAAAATTTGGGGCCAAACGGAGGCGGTCGATCAAATCTCCAAAAATCCGTGGGCTAACATACACCGAAAATCGAGAAAATGGTAAATTCTCATTTATGCGAAAAATAGTGATGTCGATCAAACGAAATGACAGGGCGCCCGTCACCAGGCCCCGCAGGCTGCGCACAGCCAAAATTTGGGGCCAAACGGAGGCGGTCGATCAAATCTCCAAAAATCCGTGGGCTAACATACACCGAAAATCGAGAAAATGGTAAATTCTCATTTATGCGAAAAATAGTGATGCCGATCAAACGAAATGACAGGGCGCCCGTCACCAGGCCCCGCAGGCTACGCACAGCCAAAATTTGGGGCCGAACGGAGGCGGTCGATCAAATATCCAGAAATCCCTGGGCTAACACGCACTGAAAAGTTTGAAAGTTAGCAACATAGGAGCACTATGCTAGTGTCGACAGGCCGGCCGACATCGGATGTCACATGCTAACCTATCTCGAGACCCAACGCCCTTCGATGAATGCCCAGCGACAGAAAATTTAAACTAAAACACCTATGCTTATCCTTATGATATAAAAAAAATCCTAGAGATTAGTGGTGGTAGTGCTGGCCTTCCATGGTCGCTTGCCATGGTGGTGTCGGTTGTGGTGGGTCGTTAGGACCAGTTTTTAAATTAAAATTGTCAACCATATTGGGAAATATGTTGAAATGAGTGCGATAGAGGCATATTTTGGAAAAATGGCTCAGCCAAACCACCTTTCGGCCATTTGTCGAGATAGATCTCGAAAAAATACACAAAATGAAAAAAAAAATCGCGTAAAACGGATAATCCAGCCCAAAGTTATGATCATTTATATAATATGCCTCTAATAAATTATTTTTCCATCGATTATATTACAGTTCTAACAACATTATGTAAGATCTCATCAAAAGACTTACATCTCGGCAGTTCTTATTTTGTTAATAAAGAGCTAACACACACCAAAAATCGCGAAAATCGTAAATTCTCGTTTATGCAAAAAATAGTGATGCCGATCAAACGAAATGATAGGACTATCTAAATTCTGATTTCTTTCTGTACTATACTGATTCTTTACTGAATACCGTAATGAATTGATTTAAAACCGAAGTGGGGCTCATATATAATAGAAACAATAAATCGTATTCAGGAAATGCGACTTATAAGTCGTATTTTGCCTTGCAACGCGCCGACTTGCCGCTTGTCCGATCTTTCCCCGTGCCTTTTTCTAGCATGTATTTATTTCAAATACTCTTAACCAACACGCGAATAGGCCATTTATATGCTAGAAATTTACGGGGTGTAACAGCGGATCAAACGAAATAATAGGGCGCCCATCACCAGGCTGCGCACAGCCAAAATTTGGGGCCAAAAGGAGGCGGTCGATCAAATCTCCAAAAATCCGTGGGCTAACATACACCGAAAATCGAGAAAATCGTAAATTGTCATTTATTCCAAAAATAGTGATGCCGATCAAACGAAATGATAGGGCGCCCGTCACCAAGCCCCGCAGGCTGCACACAGCCAAAATTTGGGACCAAACGGAGGCGGTCGATTGAATCTCGAAAAATACGTGGGCTAACATACACCGAAAATAGAGAAAATCATAAATTCTCATTTATGCGAAGAATAGTGATGCCGATCAAACGAAATGATAATGCGCCCGTCACCAGGCCCCGCAGGCTGCGCACAGCCAAAATTGGGGCCAAACGGAGGCGGTCGATCAAATCTCCAAAAATCCGTAGGCTAACATACACCGAAAATCGAGAAAATCATAAATTCTCATTTATGCGAAAAATAGTGATGCCGATCAAACAAAATGACAGGGCGCCCGTCACCAGGCCCCGCAGGCTGCGCACAGCCAAAATTTGGGGCCAAACGGAGGCGGTCGATCAAATCTCCAAAAATCCGTGGGCTAACATACACCGAAAATCGAGAAAATCGTAAATTCTCATTTATGCGAAAAATAGTGATGCCGATCAAACAAAATGACAGGGCGCCGGTCACCAGGCCCCGCAGGCGGCGCACAGCCAAAATTTGGGGCCGAACGGAGGCGGTCGATCAAATCTCCAGAAATCCGTGGGCTAACATACACCGAAAATCCCGAAAATCATAAATTTTCATTTATTCCAAATATAGTGATGCCGATCAAACGAAATGATAGGGCGCCCGTCACTAGGCCCCGCAGGCTGCGCACAGCCAAAATTTAGGGCCGAACGGAGGCGGTCGACTGAATCTCGAAAAATCCGTGGGCTAACATACACCGAAAATCGAGAAAATCATAAATTGTCATTTGTTCGAAAAATAGTGATGCCGATCAAACGAAATGACAGGGCACCCGTCACCAGGCCCCGCAGGCTGCGCACAGCCAAAATTTGGGGCCGAACGGAGGCGGTCGATCAAATCTCCAAAAATCCGTGGGCTAACATACACCGAAAATCGAGAAAATCGTAAATTCTCATTTATGCGAAAAATAGTGATGCCGATCAAACGAAATGATAGGGCGCCTGTCACTAGGCCCCGCGGGCTGCGCACATCCAAAATTTGGGGCCGAACGGAGGCGGTCGATCAAATCTCCAGAAATCTGTGGGCTAACATTCATCGAAAATCGAGAAAATCGTAAATTGTCATTTATTCCAAAAATAGTGATGCCGATCAAACGAAATGATAGGGCGCCCGTCATCAAGCCCCGCAGGCTATGTACACCCAAAATATGGGGCCAAACGGAGACGGTCGACTGAAACTCGAAAAATCTGTGGGCTAACATACACCGAAAATCGAGAAAATCGTAAATTCGCATTTGTTCGAAAAATAGTGATGCCGATCAAACGAAATGATAATGCGCCCGTCACCATGCCCCGCAGGCTGCGCACAGCCAAAATTTGGGGCCAAACGGAGGCGGTCGATCAAATCTCCAAAAATCTGTGGGCTAACATACACCGAAAATTGAGAAAATCATAAATTCTCATTTATGCGAAAAATAGTGATGCCGAACAAACGAAATGATAGGGCGCCCGTCACCAGGCCCCGCAGGCTACGCAAAGCCAAAATTTGGAGCCGAACGGAGGCGGTCGATCAAATCTCCAGAAATCCGTGGGCTAACATTCACCGAAAATCCCGAAAATCATAAATTTTCATTTATTCCAAAAATAGTGATGCCTATCAAACGAAATCATAGGGCGCCCATCACCAAGCCCCGCAGGCTGCGCACAGCCAAAATTTGGGGCCGAACGAGGCGATCGACTGAATCTCAAAAAATCCATGGGCTAACATACACCGAAAATCGAGAAAATCGTAAATTCTCATTTGTTCAAAAAATAGTGATGCCGATCAAACGAAATGATAGGGCGCCCGTCACCAGGCCCCGCAGGCTGCGCACAGCCAAAATTTGGGGCCAAACGGAGGCGGTCGATCAAATCTCCAAAAATCCGTGGGCTAACATACACCGAAAATCGAGAAAATCGTAAATTCTCATTTGTTCGAAAAATAGTGATGCCGATCAAACGAAATGACAGGGCGCCCATCACCAGGCCCCGCAGGCTACGCACAGCCAAAATTTGGGGCCAAACGGAGGCGGTCGATCAAAATCTCCAAAAATCTGTGGGCTAACATACACCGAAAATCGAGAAAATCGTAAATTCTCATTTATGCTAAAAATAGTGACGCCGATCAAACGAAATGATAGGGTGCCCGTCACCAGGCCCCGCAGGCTGCGCACAGCCAAAATTTGGGGCCAAACGGAGGCGGTCGATCAAATCTCCAAAAATCCGTGGGCTAACATACACCGAAAAGCGAGAAAATGGTAAATTCTCATTTATGCGAAAAATAGTGATGCCGATCAAACGAAATGACAGGGCGCCCATCACCAGGCCCCGTAGGCTGCGTGAAGCCAAAATTTGGGGCCGAACGGGGCGGTCGACTGAATCTCGAAAAATTCGTGGGCTAACATACACTGAAAATCGAGAAAATTGTAAATTCTCATTTGTTTGAAAAATAGTGATGCCGATCAAACGAAATGACTGGGCGCCCGTCACCAGGCCCCGCAGGCTGCGCACAACCAAAATTTGGGGCCAAACGGAGGCGGTCGATCAAATCTCCAAAAATCCGTGGGCTAACATACACCGAAAATCGAGAAAATGGTAAATTCTCATTTATGCGAAAAATAGTGATGCCGATCAAACGAAATGACAGGGTACCCGTCACCAGGCCCCGCGGGCTACGCACAGCCAAAATTTGGGGCCGAACGGAGGCGGTCGATCAAATCTCCAAAAATCCGTGGGCTAACATACACCGAAAATCGAGAAAATCATAAATTCTCATTTATGCGAAAAATAGTGATGCCGATCAAACGAAGTGATAGGGCGACCGTCACCAGGCCCCGCAGGCTGCGCACAGCCAAAATTTAGGGCCGAACGGAGGCGGTCGATCAAATCTCCAGAAATCCGTGGGCTAACATTCACCGAAAATCCCGAAAATCATAAATTATCATTTATTCGAAAAATAGTGATGCCAATCAAACGAAAGGACAGGGCGCCCGTCACCAGGCCCCGCAGGCTACGCACAGCCAAAATTTGGGGCCAAACGGAGGCGGTCGATCAAATCTCCAAAAATCCGTGGGCGTTATACACCGAAAATCGAGAAAATTGTAAATTCTCATTTATGAGAAAAATAGTGATGCCGATCAAATGAAATGACAGGGCGCCCGTCACCAGGCCCCGCAGGCTGCGCACAGCCAAAATTTGGGGCCAAACGGAGGCGGTCGATCAAATCTCCAAAAACCCGTGGGCTAACATACACTAACGCCGACGGATTTCTCGAGATTTGATTGACCGTCTCGGTTTGGCCCCAAATTTTCACTGTGGGTTGCCTACAAGGCCCGGTGACGGGCGCCCAATCACTTTATTTGATCGGCATAACTATTTTTATCATAAATGAGAATTTACGATTTTTGCGATTTTCGGTGTATGTTAGCCCACGAAATTATCGAGATTGGATCGATCGTCTCCGTTCGGCCCCAAATTTTGCCTGTGCGTAGACTGCGGGTCCTGGTGATGAGCTCCCTATCATTTCGTTTGATCGGCATCACTATTTTTCACATAAATGAGAATTTACGATTCTTGCGATTTTCGGTGTATGTTAGCCCACGGGTTTCTGGAGATTTGATCGACCGTCTCCGTTTGGCCCCAAATTTTGGTTGTGCGTAGCCTACAAGGCCTGGTCACGGGCGCCCTATCACTTCGATTGATCGGCATAACTATTTTTTTCATAAATGATAATTTACGATTTTTGCGATTTTTGGTGTATGTTAGCCCCCGGATTTCTCGACATTTGGTTGACCGTCTTCCTTTGACCTAAAATTTTAGTTGCGCGCAGCCTAAAAGGCCGGGTGACGAGTGCCCTATCACTTTATTTGATCGGCATAACTATTTTTCGCATAAATGAGAATTTATGATTTTCGTGATTTTCGGTGTATGTTAGCCCACGGATTTCTCGAGATTTAATTAACCGTCTCCGTTTGGCTCCAAATTTTTTCTGTGTGCAGCCAACAAGGCCCGGTGACGAACGCTCTATCATATCATTTGATCGGCATAACCATTTTACACATAAATGAGAATTTACGATTTTCGCGATTTTCGGTGTATGTTAGCCCACGGATTTCTCGAGATTTGATTGACCGTCTCCGTTTTGCCCCAAATTTTTGTTGTGCGTAGCCTGCGGGGCCTTGTGATGCTTGCCCTATCATTTTGCTTGATCGGCATCACTATTTTTTGCATAAATGATAATTTACGATTTTTGCGATTTTCGGTGTATGTTTGCCCACGGATTTCTCGAGATTTTATCGATCATCTCCGTTTGGCCCCAAATTTTGGTTGTGCGCAGCCTACAAGGCCTTATGACGGGCCCTATCACTTTATTTTATCGGCATCACTATTTTTCGCATAACTGAGAATTTACGATTTTCGCGATTTTCGGTGTATGTTAGCCCACGGATTTCTGGAGATTTTATCGGCCATCTCCGTTTGGCCCCAAAGTTTTTCTGTGTGCAGCCTAGAAGGCCTGGTGACGGGCGCCCTATCACTTTATTTGATCGGCTTAACTATTTTACTCATAAATGAGAATTTACGATTTTCGCGAATCTCGGTGTATGTTAGCCCACGGATTTCTCGATATTTGATCGACCGTCTCCGTTTGGCCCCAAATTTTGGCTGTGCGCAGCCTGCGGGGCCTGGTGACGAGTGCACTATCATTTTCTTTGATCGGCATCACTATTTTTCGCATAAATTAGAATTTACGATTTTTGCGATTTTCGGTGTATGTTAGCCCACGGATTTCTGGAGATTTTATTGACCGTCTCCGTTTGGCCCAAATTTTTTGTTGTGCGCCGCCTACAAGTCCTTGTGACGGGCGCCCAATCACTTTATTTGATCGGCATAACTATTTTTCTCATAAATGATAATTTACGATTTTCGCGATTTTCGGTGTATGAGCCCACGGATTTCTCGAGATTTGATTGACAGTCTACGTTTGGCCCCAAATTTTTTCTGTGCGCAACCAACAAGGCCCGGTGACGAACGCCCTATCATATCATTTGATCGGCATAACCATTTTTCACATAAATGAGAATTTACGATTTTCGCAATTTTCGGTGTATGTTAGCCCACGGATTTCTCGAGATTTGATTGTCCGTCTCCGTTTTGCCCAAAATTTTTGCTGTGCGTAGCCTGCGGGGCCTGGTGACGCGCGCCATAACATTTTGTTTGATCGGCATCACTATTTTTCGCATAAGTGATAATTTACGATTTTTGCGATTTTCGGTGTATGTTTGCCCACGGATTTCTCGAGATTTGATTAACCGTCTCCGTTTGGCCCCAAATTTTGGCAGTGCCCAGCTTGCGGGGCCTGGTGACGAGCGCCCTATCATTTTGTTTGATCGGCATCACTATTTTTCGCATAAATGAGAATTTATGATTTTCGTGATTTTCCGTGTATGTTAACCCACAGATTTCTGGAGATTTTATCGACCATCTCCGTTTGGCCCCAATGTTTTTCTGTGCGCAGCCTAGAAGGCCTGGTGAGGGGCGCCCTATCACTTTATTTGATCGGCTTAACTATTTTACTCATAAATGAGAATTTACGATTTTCGCGTTTTTCGGTGTATGTTAGCCCACGGATTTCTCGATATTTGATCGACCGTCTCCGTTTGGCCCCAAATTTTAGCTGTGCGCAGCCTGCGGGGCCTGGTGGCGAGCGCACTATCATTTCGTTTGATCGGCATCACTATTTTTTGCATAAATTAGAATTTACGATTTATGCAATTTTCGGTGTATGTTAGCCCACGGATTTCTGGAGATTTTATTGACCGTCTCCGTTTGGCCCAAATTTTTTGTTGTGCGCCACCTACAAGGCCTGCTGACGGGCGCCCTATCACTATATTTGATCGGCATAACTATTTTTCACATAAATGAGAATTTACGATTTTCGCAATTTTCGGTGTATGTTAGCCCACGGATTTCTCGAGATTTGATTGATCGTCTCCGTTTAGCCTTAAATTTTTGCTGTGCGCAGCCTACGGGGCCTAGTGACGTGCACCCTATCATTTTGTTTGATCGGCATAACCATTTTTCACATAAATGAGAATTTACGTTTTTTGCGATTTTCGGTGTATGTTAGCCCACAGATTTCTCGAGATTTGATCAACCGTCTCCGTTTGGCCCCAAATTTTGGTTGTGCACAGCCTGCGGGGCCTGGTGATGAGCTCCCTATCATTTTGTTTGATCGACATCACTATTTTTTGCATAAACGAGAATTTACGATTTTTGCGATTTTCGGTGTACGTTAACCCACGAATTTCTAGAGATTTTATCGACCATCTCCGTTTGGCTCCAAATTTTTGCTGTGCGCAGCCTACAAGGCCTGGTAACGGGCTCCCTATCACTTTGATTGATCGGCATCACTATTTTTATCATAAATGAAAATTTTTGATTTTTGCAATTTTCGGTGTATGTTAGCCCACGGATTTCTCGAGATTTGGTTGACCGTCTCCGTTTGACCTAAAATTTTAGCTGCGCGCGGCCTCCAAGGCCTGGTGACGAGCGTCCTATCATTTCATTTGATCGGCATAACTGTTATACCCCGTAAGATTCCCAACACCTAGATGGCCTATTCGCGTGTTGTTTGAGCATATTTGAAAACCATACGTGCTAGAGAAAGGCCCGGAAAAGTATTGGACGAGTAGACTGTCAAACCATCGCGGAAGGAGCCGGGGCAGAGCCCCTCCGCGATGGCAGCGTGTCACGGAGGCGGGGCCACCACGTTGGCTCCGTGACACATTGGGCCTGTCTAGGCCCAAGTATATAAAGCCCCCACTTCGGTTTGTGATGTTATATCCTTTATTTAATTTCCAGAAAAACGTAGAGAACAGAGGGAGACGAAGAGGGTTAATATATTATCATCCGTTTACGCTGCCAAATGTAGTCCAAATCTAAATTAACTCTAGATACCGAGGTATTTAGCAGCAGGGAGCATTCCTACGGATTTTGTTTCGCGAAATACGGCCGACGAATCGTCGAGCTACCAGACTAAGGTAAGTAGAATTTCTCCAAATTAGTGTCCTTGTGCTCCTAGCCGTAAAGTGAATAGCTCTCCCTTCTAGACTTCTGAAAAATAACAAGTTTTCGACCGTCTTTCGATAGGCCTAAGTTTAGGCTATAATTATATCGGAAGTGACGTCGTCTTTCATAATAGTGATGTATTTAGTGCTAATTGACATATATACGAATGCAGTTGGGAGAAATAGCGAAAATACTGACCGAGCTACGCCAGTTAGTCGGGAAATCAGAAGCGAAGGTATGTAAAACTAGTTTCTTCGGCAAGTTAGTAGTCTCGGTATAGTAAATTGGTGCAAAGGCCAGTAGAATGTTTCAGAAGTCGTGTGTTATGTTTAGTATGAATATTAGTACGATATTGGAAGCATCAAGTTATGTATAGAGTGAAACTTGCTAGCATGATATAAATTCTAATACAAAGTGTTAGGAACTGTGCAGCATGCCCAGTATGTGATTTAGTAAAGTATGTTAGGAGATTATTGTGTTCAGTTGAAACTTAGTAAAGCAATATAAGTCTCTGTAAGGTATTTTAGAAATAGAATGGTAGCCTAGAATGAAGTTTAGAAAGCATGTTAGAAATAGTAAAGCATGTTACTATGAAACTCAGTTATCCAGCATGATTTCCAGCAGGAAAACCATATCTTGTTCAACATTAGACTCAGCACAGTATGACAGAAGGTTATATATATACCATTATCAGTCTCAGCATGTATTAAATACATACATATCACTATCACTAGTCAGCATATAGTATGTACAAATACATTATCATCACTATCTTCAGCATGCGGTATACGCAGTTAGTATTACTAGTTGACACCACTGTATTGTCTTGGGGTGGATTACCCAGCATTCATGACCGCCCCAGGGTTAATAGCTGTATCGACTCGTCCGCCAGAGGGCGAGGATACGTCGCTCTACGAAGTGGCATGCCATCCCACAGGGGACGAAGATGGGATGCTGGTTTCCCCATATTGTGCCTTGGTCGGCCTTTATACACCCCCGTCGAGCGGGTACGCCCGGGGTGTTGATTCAGGAGTCCTCCGGACTCAGGTACAGTTATAGTCAGGGGCTCAGTGAGCCCAAGTGCATACCCAGGGGATCGGCAGGATGCTTATAGTTATTATAGGAGGTGGGACGACCGAGGTTGGGGTATAGATTGCGTGTTGATTGTACCTCCCGGCTTATGGGGGCTGGGTAAGGTTGTGTCTGCTATGCTATGTTATGTAATGTTATGCCATGTTACACTAGATACGAGTAGATCGACAATAGAGCGATACATCTCCAGGTATGACCCCCACTCCTTCCAGCATAGTTGAGAGTAGGCTTAGCTTTACATTTTCAATCAGTTTAGTCTATTCCTTTCTATTTCAGTTCCATCAGTTGTATTGTTGTCTTCAGATATCTTTCAGTTGTTGTTTTACATACTCAGTACCAGCGGTACTGACGCCCCTTGGGGGCGCTGCATTACTTTCCTGCAGGTACTCATAGACGAGGGGCCGATACCTCGTGATTCCAGCCAGCTCACAGGGTCATCAGCTCCAGTCATCCGGAGCTAGATAGCTAGAGGTTTATCCCTTTTCTTTTGTTGTACAGCATGGGTAGGTCGGGCCCCTGTCCCGACCATCTTATCAATATTCTTAGAGGCTTGCAGTCTATATATAGTTTCCTGTGGTTAGCTGTGCCGGTCGTGTGGGGTCGTGCGTATGTTTAGTTGTTTATGTTGGCCGTGTGAGGCCTTATCCAGTCAGTGGCGGTGACCTTGCCGGTCACGTAGCTGTTCAGCATTTGTTATATTGATTTAGAGTTAACTAGACAACATGGTGGCCTTGTCGGCCCGCATAGGCTCCCTTATATTGACATGATTCTGGTTAGCTGTCATTATGGTACAGGTGGCCATAGGCCTAGTCGGCCGGAGGCTGTATTTACAGCCGTTATATAGCCCGTTGATTCCTTGAATCTGAGTTAGAGCTAGCCAGGCACCAGATGTGCTTAGGCTCACCGGTTAGCAGTTTAGGTCCTACTAGGGCACCAGGTGCCAGTCATACCCCCCAAGGCTTGGCGTGACAATAACCATTTTTCACATAAATGAGAACTTTTATGATTTTTGCGATTTTCGGTGTATGTTAGCCCACGGATTTCTCGAGATTTGATTGACCGTCTCCGTTTGGCCCCAAATTTTTGCTGTGCGTAGCCTGCGGGGCCTGGTGACACGCGCCCTATCATTTTGTTTGATCGACATCACTATTTTTCGCATAAATGAGAATTTATGATTTTTGCGATTTTCGGTGTATGTTAGCCCACGGATTTCTCAAGATTTGATCGACCGTCTCCATTTGGCCCCAAATTTTGGCTGTGCGCAGCCTGCGGGGCCTGGTGACGAGCGGCCTATCATTTTGTTTGATCGGCATCACAATTTTTTGCATAAATGAGAATTTACGATTTTCGCGATTTTCGGTGTATGTTAACCCATGGATTTCTGGAGATTTTTTTGACCATCTCCGTTTGGCCCCAAAGTTTTGCTGTGCGCAGCCTAGAAGGCCTGGTGACGGGTGCTCTATCACTTTATTTGATCGGCTTAACTATTTTACTGATAAATGAGAATTTACGATTTTCGCGATTTTCGGTGTATGTTAGCCCACGGATTTCTGGAGATTTTATCGACCGTCTCTGTTTGGCCCAAATTTTTGCTGTGCGCAGCCTAGAAGACCTGGTGACGGGCACCCTATCACTTTATTTGATCGGCTTAACTATTTTACTCATAAATGAGAATTTATGATTTTCGCAATTTTCGGTGTATGTTAGCCCACAGATTTCTCGACATTTGATTGACCGTCTCCGTTTGGCCCCAAATTTTGGCTGCGCGCAGCCTACAAGGCCCGGTGACGAGTGCCCTATCATTTCATTTGATCGGCATAATTATTTTTCTCATAAATGAGAATTTATGATTTTCGCGATTTTTGGTGTGTGTTAGCTCTTTATTCACAAAATAGGAACTGTCAAGATGCAAGTCTTTTGATGAGATCTTACATAATGTTGTTAAAACTGTAATATAATCGATAGAAAAAGAGTTCATTAGTGGCACATTATCTTAATGATCATAACTTTGGGCTGGATTATCCGTTTTACATGATTTTTTTTTCATTTTGTGTATTTTTTCGAGATCTATCTGGACAAACTGCCGTAAGGCGGTTTGGCAGAGCCAATTTTCTAAAAATATGCCTCTATCGCAGTCATTCAACATATTTCCCAATATGGTTGACAATTTTAATTTAAAAACTGGTCCTAACGACCCACCACAACCGACACCACCATGGCAAGCGACCATGGTAGGCCAGCACTACCACCACCAATCTCTAGCATTGTCTTTATAGCATAAGGATAAGCATAGGTGTTTTCTTTCAAATTTTCGCTCTCTGGGCATTGATCCATGGGCGTTGGGTTCGGCATAGGTCGGCATGTGTCATATGATGTCGGCCAGTCTGTCGACACTGGCATAGTGCGCCTATGATGTTAACTTTCAAACTTTTCAGTGCGTGTTAGCCCACGGATTTCTTGAGATTTGATAGACCGTCTCCGTTCGGCTCCAAATTTTGGTTGTGCGCAGCCTACAAACCCTGGTGACAAGCGCCCCATCACTTCATAAATGAGAATTTATGATTTTCACAATTTTCAGTGTGTGTTAGCCCATAGATTTCTCGAGATTTGATCGACCATCTCCGTTTGGCCCCAAATTTTGGCTGTGCGTAGCCTACAAGGCCTGGTAACGGGCGCCCTATCACTTCGATTGATCGCCATCACCATTTTTCACTGAAATGAGAATTTTTGATTTTTGCGATTTTCGGTGTATGTTAGCCCACAGATTTCTCGAGATTTGGTTTACCGTCTCCGTTTGACCTAAAATTCTAGCTGCGCGCAGCCTACAAGGCCCCGTGACGAGCGCCCTATCATTTCATTTAATTGGCATAACCATTTTTCAATGAAATGAGAATTTACGATTTTTGCAATTTTCGGTGTATGTTAGCCCACGGATTTCTCGAGATTTAATTGAACGTCTCCGTTTGACCCCAAATTTCTGTTGTGCGTAGCCTGCGGGGCCTGATGACGAGCGCCCTATCATTTTGTTTGATCAACATCACATTTTTTGCATAAATGAGAATTTACATTTTTTGCAATTTTCGGTGTATGTTAGCCCCGAATTTCTGGAGATTTTATCGACCGTCTCCGTTTGGCCCAAAATTTTTATTGTGCGCAACCTACAAGGCCTTATGACGGGCGCCCTATCACTTTATTTGATCGTCATAACTATTTTTCTCATAAATGAGAATTTACGATTTTTGCGATTTTTGATGTATGTTAGCCCACGGATTTCTCGAGAATTGATTGACCGTCTCCGTTTGGCCTCAAATTTTGGCTGTGCGCAGCCTACAAGGCCCAATCATTTCGTTTGATTGGCATAATCATTTTTCACATAAATGAGAATTTACGATTTTCGCGATTTTCGGTGTATGTTATCCCACGAATTTCTCGAGATTTGATTGACCGTCTCCGTTTGGCCCCAAATTTTCGCTGTGCGTAGTCTGCGGGGCCTGGTGAAGCGCGCCCTATTATTTAGTTTGATCGGCATCACTATTTTTCGCATAAATGAGAATTTTTTATTTTTACAATTTTCGGTGTATGTTAGCCCACGAAATTCTCGAGATTTTATCGATCGTCTCCGTTTGGCCCCAAATTTTGGCTGTGCGCAGCCTACAAGACCTTATGACGGGTGCCCTATCACTTTATTTTATCGGCAACACTATTTTTCGCATAACGCAGAATTTACGATTTTCGCGATTTTCGGTGTATGTTAGCCTACGAATTTCTCGAGATTTGATTGACCGTCTCGGTTTGGCCCCAAATTTTCACTGTGGGTAGCCTACAAGGCCTGGTGACGGGCGCCCTATCACTTTATTTGATCGGCATAACTATTTTTATCATAAATGAGAATTTACGATTTTCGCGATTTTCGGGATATGTTATCCCACGAAATTCTCGAGATTGGATCGATCGTCTCCGTTCGGCCCCAAATTTTGGATGTGCGTAGCCAGCGGGGCCTGGTGATGAGCGCCCTATCATTTTGTTTGATCGGCATCACTATTTTTCGCATAAATGAGAATTTACGATTTTTGCGATTTTCGGTGTATGTTAGCCCACGGATTTCTAGATTTGATCGACTGTCTCCGTTTGGCCCCAAATTTTGGCTGTGCGTAGCCTACAAGGCCTGGTCACGGGCGCCCTATCACTTCGATTGATCGGCATAACTATTTTTTCATAAATGAGAATTTACGATTTTCGCGATTTTCGGTGTATGTTAGCCCCCAAATTTCTCGACATTTGGTTGACCGTCTTCCTTTGACCTAAAATTTTAGTTGCGCGCAGCCTACAAGGCCCGGTGACGAGTGCCCTATCACTTTATTTGATCGGCATAACTATTTTTCGCATAAATGAGAATTACGATTTTCGCGATTTTCGGTGTATGTTAGCCCACGGATTTCTCGAGATTTGATTAACCGTCTTCGTTTGGCCCCAAATTTTTTCTGTGCGCAGCCAACAAGGCCCGGTGACGAACGCCCTATCATATCATTTGATCGGCATAACCATTTTTCACATAAATGAGAATTTACGATTTTCGCGATTTTCGGTGTATGTTAGCCCATGGATTTCTCGAGATTTGATTGACCGTCTCCGTTTCGCCCCAAATTTTTGCTGTGCGTAGCCTGCGGGGCCTGGTGACGCGCGCCCTATCATTTTGTTTGTTCGACATCACTATTTTTCGCATAAATGATAATTTATGATTTTTGTGATTTTCAGTGTATGTTTGCCCACGGATTTCTCGAGATTTGGTTAACCATCTCCGTTTGGCCCTAAATTTTGGCTGTGCGCAGCCTGCGGGGCCTAGTGACGAGCGCCCTATCATTTTATTTGATCGGCATCACTATTTTTCGCATAAATGAGAATTTATGATTTTCGCGATTTTCGGTGTATGTTAACCCACAGATTTCTGGAGATTTTATCGACCATCTCCGTTTGGCCCCAAAGTTTTTCTGTGCGCAGCCTAGAAGGCCTGCTGACGGGCGCCCTATCACTTTATTTGATCGACTTAACTATTTTACTCATAAATGAGAATTTACGATTTTCACGATTCTCGGTGTATGTTAGCCCACAGATTTCTCGATATTTGATCGACCGTCTCCATTTGGCCCCAAATTTTGGTTGTGCGCAGCCAGCGGGGCCTGGTCACGAGCGCACTATCATTTCGTTTGATCGACATCACTATTTTTTGCATAAAATAGAATTTACAATTTTTGCGATTTTCGGTGTATGTTAGCGCACAAATTTCTGGAGATTTTTTTGACCGTCTCCGTTTGGCCCAAATTTTTTGCTGTGCGCCACCTACAAGGCCTGGTGACGGGCGCCCTATCACTTTATTTGATCGGCATAACTATTTTTCTCATAAATGAGAATTTACGATTTTCGCGATTTTCGGTGTATGTTAGTACACAGATTTCTCGAGATTTGATTGACCGTCTCCGTTTGACCCCAAATATTTTCTGTGCGTAGCCAACAAGGCCTGGTGAAGAATGCCCTATCATTTCTTTTGATCGTCATAATCATTTTTCACATAAATGAGAATTTACAATTTTCGCGATTTTCGGTGTATGTTAGCCCACGGATTTCTCGAGATTTGATTGACCGTCTCCGTTTGGCCCCAAATTTTCGCTGTGCATAGCCTGCGAGGCCTGGTGACGGGCGCCCTATCATTTTGGTTGATCGGCATCACTATTTTTCACATAAATGAGAATTTACGATTTTTGCGATTTTCGGTGTATGTTAGCTCACGGATTTCTAGAGATTTGATCGACCGTCTCCGTTTGGCCCCAAATTTTGGCTGTGCGCAGCCTGCGGGTCCTGGTGACGAGCGCCCTATCATTTTATTTGTTCGGTATCACTATTTTTCGCATAAATGAGAATTTATGATTTTTGCGATTTTCGGTGTATGTTAGCCCACGAATTTCTCGAGATTTGATCAACCCTCTCTGTTTGTCCCCAAATTTTGGCTGTGCGCAGCCTAGAAGGCCTGGTGACGGGCGCCCTATCACTCTATTTGATCGGCTTAACTATTTTACTCATAAATTAGAATTTACGATTTTCGCAATTTTCGGTGTATGTTAGCCCACGGATTTCTCGATATTTGATCGACCGTATCCGTTTGGCTCCAAATTTTGGCTGTGCGTAGCCTGCGGGGCCTGGTGACGAGCGTACTGTCATTTCGTTTGATCGGCATTACTATTTTTCGTATAAATTAGAATTTATGATTTTTGTGATTTTCGGTGTATGTTAGCCCACGGATTTCTGCAGATTTAATCGACCGTCTCCGGGTTGCCCAAATGTTTTGCTGTGCACAGCCTACAAGGCCTGGTGACGGGCGCCCTATCACTTTATTTGATCGGCATAACTATTTTTCGCATAACTAAAAATTTACGATTTTCGCGATTTTCGGTGTATGTTAGCCCACGGATTTCTCGAGATTTGATTGATCGTCTCCGTTTAGCCTTAAATTTTTGCTGTGCGCAGCCTGCGGGGCCTAGTGACGCGTGCCCTATCATTTTATTTGATCGGCATAACTATTTTTCTCATAAATGAGAATTTACGATTTTCGCGATTTTTGGTGTATTTTAGCCCACGGAATTCTCGAGATTTGATCGATCGCCTCCGTTCAGCCCCAAATTTTGGCTGTGCGCAGCTTGCGGGGCCTGGTGACGAGCGCCCTATCATTTTGTTTGATCGGCATCACTATTTTTCGCATAAATGAGAATTTACGATTTTTGCGATTTTAGGTGTATGTTAGCCCACGGATTTCTCGATATTTGATCGACCGTCTCCGTTTGGCCCCAAATTTTGTTGTGCGCAGCCTGCGGGGCCTGGTGACGAGCGCCCTATCATTTTGTTTGATCGGCATCACTATTTTTCGCATAAATAAGAATTTACGATTTTCGCGATTTTCGGTGTATGTTAACCCACGGATTTCTGGAGATTTTTATCGACCATCTCCGTTTGGCCTCAAATTTTTGTTGTGCGCGGCCTAGAAGGCCTGGTATCGGGTGCCCTATTACTTTATTTGATCGGCATCACTATTTTTTGCATAAATTAGAATTTACGATTTTCGCGATTTTCGGTGTATGTTAGCCCAGGGATTTCTCGATATTTGATTGACCGTCTCCGTTTGGCCCCAAATTTTGGCTGTGCACAGCCTACGGGGCCTGGTGACGAGCGCACTATCATTTCATTTGATCGGCATCACTATTTTTCGCATAAATTAGAATTTGCGATTTTTGCGATTTTCGGTGTATGTTAGCCCACGAATTTCTGGAGATTTTATCGACCGTCTCCGTTTGACCCAAATTTTTTGCTGTGCGCAGCCTACAAGGCCTAGTGACGGGCGCCCTATCACTTTATTTGATCGGCATAACAATTTTTCTCATAAATGAGATTTTTACGATTTTCGCGATTTTCGGTGTATGTTAGCTCACGAATTTCTCGAGATTTGATTGACCGTCTCCGTTTGGCCCCAAATTTTTGTTGTGCGGAGCCAATAAGGCCCGGTGACGAGCGCTCTATCATATCATTTGATTGGCATAACCATTTTTCACATAAATGAGAATTTTCGATTTTCGCGATTTTTGGTGTATGTTAGCCCACAGATTTCTCGAGATTTGATTGACCGTCTCCGTTTGGCCCAAAATTTTTGCTGTGCGTAGCCTGCGGGGCCTGGTGACGCGCGCCCTATCATTTTGTTTTATCGGCATCACTATTTTTCGCATAAATGAGAATTTTTAATTTTTGCGATTTTCGGTGTATGTTAGCCCACGGAATTCTCGTGATTTTATCGATCGTCTCCGTTTTGCCCGAAATTTTAGCTGTGCGTAGCCTAAAAGCCCTTATGATGGGCACCCTATCACTTTATTTTATCGGTATCACTATTTTTTGCATAACTGAAAATTTACGATTTTTGCAATTTTCGGTGTATGTTAGCCCACAGATTTCTCGAGATTTGGTTGACCGTCTCCGTTTGACCTAAAATTTTAGCTGGGCGCAGCCTACAGGGCCCGGTGACGCGCGCCCTACCATTTCTTTTGATCGGTATCACTATTTTTCGCATAAATGAGAATTTACGATTTTCGCGATTTTCGGTGTGTGTTAGCCCACAAATTTCTCGAGATTTGATCGACCATCTCCGTTTGGCCCCAAATTTTGGCTGTGCGCAGCCTACAAAGGCCTGGTAACGGGCGCCCTATCACTTCGATTGATCGGCATCACTATTTTTATCATAAATGAGAATTTTCAATTTTTGCGATTTTCGGTGTATGTTAGCCCACAGATTTCTCGAGATTTGGTTGACCGTCTCCGTTTGACCTAAAATTTTAGCTGCGCGCAGCCTACAAGGCCCGGTGACGAGCGTCCTATCACTTTATTTGATCGGCATAACTATTTTTCTCATAACTGAGAATTTACGATTTTTGCGATTTTCGGAGTATGTTAGCCCACGAAATTCTCGAGATTTGTTCGATCGCCTCCGTTCGGCCCATAATTTTAGCTGTGCACAGCTTGCGGGGCCTGGTGATGAGCGCCCTATCATTTCGTTTGATCGGCATCACTATTTTTTGCATAAATGAGAATTTACGATTTTTGCAATTTTCGGTGTATGTTAGCCCATGGATTTCTGGAGATTTGATCGACCGTCTCCGTTTTGCCCCAAATTTTGGTTGTGCGCAGCCTGCGGGGCCTGGTAACGAGCGCCCTATCATTTATTTTTATCGGCATCAATATTTTTTGCATAAATGAGAATTTATGATTTTCGCGATTTTCGGTGTATGTTAACCCACGGATTTCTGGAGATTTTATCGACCATCTTCATTTGGCCCAAATTTTTGCTGTGCGCAGCCTAGAAGGCCTGGTGACGGGCGCCCTATCACTTTATTTGATCGGCATCACTATTTTTCGCATAACTAAGAATTTACGATTTTCGCAATTTTCGGTGTATGTTAGCCCACCGATTTCTCGATATTTGATTGACCATCTCGGTTTGGCCCCAAATTTTCGCTATGAGTAGCATACAAGGCCCGGTGACGGGCGCCCTATTACTTTATTTGATCGGCATAACTATTTTTCTCATAAATGAGAATTTACGATTTTCGCGATTTTCGGTGTACGTTAGCCCACGGAATTCTCGAGATTTGATCAATCGCCTCCGTTTGGCCCCAAATTTTGGTTGTGCGCAGCTTGCGGGGCCTGGTGACGAGCGCCCTATCATTTCGTTTGATCGGCATCACTATTTTTCGCATAAATAAGAATTTACGACTTTTGCGATTTTCGGTGTATGTTAGCCCACGGATTTCTGGAGATTTGATCGACCGTCTCCGTTTGGCCCCAAATTTTGACTGTGCGTAGCCTACAAGTCCTGCACACGGGCGCTCTATCACTTTATTTGATCGGCTTAACTATTTTACTTATAAATGAGAATTTACAATTTTTGCGATTTTCGGTGTATGTTACCCCACGGATTTCTCGACATTTGGTTGACCGTCTCGGTTTGGCCCCAAATTTTAGCTGCGTGCAGCCTACAAGGCCCAGTGACGAGTGCCCTATCATTTCATTTGATCGGCATAACTATTTTTCTCATAAATGAGAATTTACGATTGTTGTGATTTTCGGTGTGTGTTAGCTCTTTATTCACAAAATAAGAAATGTCGAGATGCAAGTCTTTTGATGAGATCTTACATAATGTTGTTAAAACTGTAATATAATCGACAGAAAAAGAGTTCATTAGTGGCACATTATCTTAATGATCATAACTTTGGGCTGGATTATCCGTTTTACATGATTTTTTCTCATTTTATGTATTTTTTTGAGATCTATCTGGACAAATTGCCATAAGGCGGTTTGGCGGAGCCAATTTTCTAAAAATATGCCTCTATCGCAGTCATTCAACATATTTCCCAATATGGTTGACAATTTTAATTTAAAAACTGGTCCTAACGACCCACCACAACCGACACCACCATGGCAAGCGACCATGGTAGGTCAGCACTACCACGGATTTCTGGAGATTTGATCGACCGTCTCCGTTTGGCTCCAAATTTTGGCTGTGCGTAGCCAACAAGGCCTGGTCACGGGCGCCCTATCACTTTGATTGATCGGCATAACTATTTTTCGCATAACTGAGAATTTACGATTTTCGCGATTTTCGATGTATGTTAACCCACAGATTTCTCGACATTTGGTTGACCGTCTCGGTTTGGCCCCAAATTTTAGCTGCGCGCAGCCTACAAGGCCCGATGACGAGTGCCCTATCATTTCATTTGATCGGCATAACTATTTTTCTCATAAATGAGAACTTATGATTTTCGCGATTTTCGGTGTATGTTAGCCCACGAAATTCTCGAGATTTGATCGATCGCCTCCGTTCGGCCCCAAATTTTGGCTGTGCGCAGCTTGCGGGGCCTGGTGACGAGCGCCCTATCATTTCGTTTGATCGGCATCACTATTTTTCGCATAAATGAGCATTTATGATTTTTCGATTTTCGGTGTATGTTAAACCACGAATTTCTGGAGAATTTTATCAACCATCTCCGTTTGGCCCCAAATTTTTGCTGTGCGCAGCCTAGAAGGCCTAGTGACGGGCGCCCTATCACTTTATTTGATCGGCTTAACTATTTTACTCATAAATGAGAATTTACGATTTTCGCGATTTTCGATGTATGTTACCCCATGGATTTCTCGATATTTGATCGACCGTCTCCGTTTGGCCCCAAATTTTGGTTATGCGCAGCCTGCAGGGCCGGTGACGAGCGCACTATCATTTCGTTTGATCGGCATCACTATTTTTTGCATAAAATAGAATTTACATTTTTTGCGATTTTCGGTGTATGTTAGCCCGCGGATTTCTGGAGATTTTACCGATCGTCTCCGTTTGGCCCAAATTTGTTGTTGTGCGCAGCCTACAAAGCCTGTTGACGGATGCCCTATCACTTTATTTGATCGGTATAACTATTTTTCTCATAAATGAGAATTTACAATTTTCGCGATTTTCGGTGTATGTTAGCCCACGGATTTCTCGAGATTTGATTGACCGTCTCCGTTTGGCCCCAATTTTTTGCTGTGCGCAGCCAACAAGGCCCGCCGACGAGCGCCCTATCATATCATTTGATCGGCATAACCATTTTTCACATAAATGAGAATTTACGATTTTCGCGTTTTTCGGTGTATATTAGCCCACGGATTTCTCGAGATTTGATTGACCGTCTCCGTTTGGCCCCAAATTTTTGCTGTGCATAGCCTGCGGGGCCTAGTGACGCGCGCCCTATCATTTTGTTTGATCGGCATCATTATTTTTCGCACAAATGAGAATTTTTAATTTTTGCGATTTTCGGTGTATATTAGCCCCTGGAATTCTCGAGATTTTATCGATCGTCGCCGTTTGGCCCCAAATTTTGGCTGTGCGCAGCCTACAATGCCATATGACGGGCACCCTATCACTTTATTTTATCGGCATCACTATTTTTCGCATAACTGAGAATTTACGATTTTTGCAATTTTCGGTGTATGTTAGCCCACAGATTTCTCGAGATTTGATTGACCGTCTCGGTTTGGCCCCAAAATTTCATTGTGGGTAGCCTATAAGGCTTGGTGACGGGCGCCCTATCACTAAAATCGGCATAACTATTTTTCTCATAAATGAGAATTTACGATTTTTGCGATTTTCGGTGTATGTTAGCCCACGGAATTATCGAGCTTTGATCGATCGCCTCCGTTCGGCTTTAAAATTTTGGCTGTGCACAGCTTGCGGGCCTGGTGACGAGCGCCCTATCATTTCGTTTGATCGGCATCACTATTTTTTGCATAAATTATAATTTACAATTTTTGCGATTTTCGGTGTATGTTAGCCCACGAATTTCTGGAGATTTGATCGACCGTCTCCGTTTGGCCCCAAATTTTGGTTGTGCGTAGCCTACAAGGCCTGGTCACGGGCGCCCTATCACTTCGATTGATCGGCATAACTATTTTTCGCATAACTGAGAATTTACGATTTTCGCAATTTTCAGTATATGTTAGCCCACAGATTTCTCGACATTTGGTTGACCGTCTCGGTTTGGCCCCAAATTTTAGCTGCACGCAGCCTACAAGTCCCGGTGATGAGTGCCCTATCATTTCATTTGATCGGCATAACTATTTTTTTTTATAAATGAAAATTTACGATTTTCGCGATTTTCGGTGTGTGTTAGTTCTTTATTCAAAAAATAGGAACTGCCGATATGCAAGCCTTTTGATGAGATCTTACATAATGTTGTTAAAACTGTAATATAATCGACAGAAAAAGAGTTCACTAGTGGCACATTATCTTAATGATCATAACTTTGGGCTGGATTATCCGTTTTACATGTTTTTTCTTTCATTTTGTGTATTTTTTCGAGATCTATCTGGACAAACTGCCGTAAGGCGGTTTGGCGGAGCCAATTTCTAAAATTATGTCTCTATCGCAGTCATTCAACATATTTCCCAATATTTTGACAATTTTAATTTAAAAAATGGTCCTAACGACCCACCACAACTGACACCACCATGGCAAGCGACCATGGTAGGCCAGCACTACCACCACCAATCTCTAACATTGTCTTTATAGCATAAGGATAAGCATAGGTGTTTTCTTTTAAATTTTCGCTCGCTGGACATTGATCGATGGGCGTTGGGTCTCGGCATAGGTCGGCATGTGTCATCTGATGTCGGCCAGTATGTCGACACTGGCATAGTGCGCCTATGATGCTAACTTTCAAACTTTTACGGGCGTGTTAGCCCACGGATTTCTCGAGATTTGACAGACCGTCTCCATTCGGCCCCAAATTTTGGCCGTGCGCAGCCTACAAACCCTGATGACGAGCGCCCCATCACTTCATAAACGAGAATTTACGATTTTCGCGATTTTCAGTGTGTGTTAGCCCACGGATTTCTCGAGATTTGATCGACCATCTCCGTTTGGCTCCAAATTTTGGTTGTGCGCAGCCTACAAGCCCTTATGACGGGCGCCCTATCACTTTATTTTATCGGCATCACTATTTTTCGCATAACTGAGAATTTACGATTTTTGCGATTTTCGGTGTATGTTAAGCCCCAAATTTTTACTGTGCGCAGCCAACAAGGCTCGGTGACAAGCGCCCTATCATATCATTTGATCGGCATAACCATTTTTCACATAAATGAGAATTTATGATTTTCGCAATTTTCGGTGTATGTTAAGCCCACGGATTTCTCGAGATTTGATTGACCGTCTCCGTTTGGCCCCAAATTTTTGCTGTGCGTAGCCTGCGGGGCCTGGTGACGCGCGCCCTATCATTTTGTTTGCTCGGCATTACTATTTTTCGCATAAATGAGAATTTTTAATTTTTGCGATTTTCGGTGTATGTTAGCCCATGGATTTCTCGAGATTTGATCGACCGTCTCCGTTTGGCCCCAAATTTTGGCTGTGCGCAGCCTACAAGGCCTTAGGATGGGTGCCCTATCACTTTATTTTATCGGCATCACTATTTTTTGCATAAGCGATTTTCAGTGTATTAAGCCCACGGATTTCTAGAGATTTGATTGACCGTCTAGGTTTGGCCCCAAATTTTCGCTGTGGGAATCCTACAAGGCCCGGTGACGGGCGCCCTATCACTTTATTTGATCGGCATAACTATTTTACTCATAAATGAAAATTTACAATTTTCGCGATTTTCGATATATGTTAGCCCACGGATTTCTCGAGATTTGATCGACCGTCTCCGTTTGGCCCCAAATTTTGGCTGTGCGCAGCCTGCGGGGCCTGGTGACGAGCGCACTATCATTTCGTTTGATCGGCATCACTATTTTTTGCATAAATTAGAATTTATGATTTTTGCGATTTTCGGTGTATGTTAGCCCACAGATTTCTTGAGATTTTATCGACCGTCTCCGTTTGGCCCAAATTTTTTGCTGTGCGCAGCCTACAAGGCCTGGTGACGGGTGCCCTATCACTTTATTTGATCGCCATAACTATTTTTCTCATAAATGAGAATTTACGATTTTCGCGGTTTTCGGTGTATGTTAGCCCACGGATTTCTCGAGATTTGATTGACCGTCTCCGTTTGGCCCCAAATTTTTGCTGTGCGCAGCCAACAAGGCCCAGTGACGAGCGCCCTATCATATCATTTGATCGGCATAACCATTTTTCACATAAATGAGAATTTACGATTTTCGCAATTTTCGGTGTATGTTAGCCCACGGATTTCTCGAGATTTGATTGACCGTCTCCCTTTGGCCCCAAATTTTGGCCGTGCGCAGCCTACAAACCCTGGTGACGAGCGCCCCATCACTTCATAAATGAGAATTTACGATTTTCGCGATTTTCGGTGTGTGTTAGCCCACGGATTTCTCGAGATTTGATCGACCATCTTCGTTTGGCTCCAAATTATGGCTGTGCGCAGCCTACAAGGCCTTATGACGGGCGCCCTATCACTTTATTTTATCGGCATCACTATTTTTCGCATAACTGAGAATTTATGATTTTCGCTATTTTCGGTGTATGTTAGCCCACGGATTTCTCGAGATTTGATCGACCATCTCCGTTTGGCCTAAAATTTTAGCTGCGCGCAGCCTACAAGGCCCGGTGACGAGTGCCCTATCATTTTATTTGGTCGGCATAACTATTTTTCTCATAAATGAGAATTTATGATTTCACGATTTTCGGTGTGTGTTAGCCCACAGATTTCTCGAGATTTGATTGACCGTCTCCGTTTGGCCCCAAATTTTTGCTGTGCATAGCCTGCAGGGCCTAGTGATGCGCGCCCTATCATTTTGTTTGATCGGCATCACTATTTTTCGCATAAATGAGAATTTACGATTTTTCAGGATTTTCGGTGTATGTTAGCCCACGGATTTCTCGACATTTGGTTTACCGTCTTCGTTTGACCTAAAATTTTAGCTGCGCCCAGCCTACAAGGCCGGTGATGAGGTCTCTATCACTTCATTTGATCGGCATAACCATTTTTCACATAAATGAGAATTTACGATTTTCGCAATTTTCGGTGTATGTTAGTTCACGGATTTCTCTACATTTGGTTTACCGTCTTCGTTTGACCTAAAATTTTAGCTGCGCCCAGCCTACAAGGCCGGTGATGAGGTCTCTATCACTTCATTTGATCGGCATAACCATTTTTCACATAAATGAGAATTTACGATTTTTGCAATTTTCGGTGTATATTAGCCCACAGATTTCTCGAGATTTGATTGACCGCCTCCGTTTGACCCCAAATTTTTGCTGTGCGTATCCTACAAGGCCCGGTAATGAGCGCCCTATCACCTCATTTTGTGTATTTTTTCGAGATCTATCTGGACAAACTGCCGTAAGGCGGTTTGGCGGAGCCAATTTTCTAAAAATATGCCTCTATCGCAGTCATTCAACATATTTCCCAATATGGTTGACAATTTTAATTTAAAAACTGGTCCTAACGATCCACCACAACCGACACCACCATGGCAAGCGACCATGGTAGGCCAGCACTACCACCACCAATCTCTACCATTGTCTTTATAGCATAAGGATAAGCATAGGTGTTTCCTTTTAAATTTTCGCTCGCTGGGCATTGATCGATGGGCGTTGGGTCTCGGCATAGGTCGGCATGTGTCATCTGATGTCGGCCAGTCTGTCGACACTGGCATAGTGCGCCTATGATGCTAACTTTCAGACTTTTCAATGTGTGTTAGCCCACGAATTTCTCGAGATTTGACAGACCGTCTCCGTGCGGCCCCAAATTTTGGCCGTGCGCAGCCTACAAACCCTGGTGACGAGCGCCCCATCGCTTCATAAATGAGAATTTACGATTTTTGCGATTTTTGGTGTGTGTTAGCCCACGAATTTCACGAGATTTGATCGACCATCTCCGTTTGACCCCAAATTTTGGCTGTGCGCAGCCTACAAGGCCTGGTAACGGGCGCCCTATCACTTCGATTGATTGGCGTCACTATTTTTATAATAAATGAGAATTTTCGATTTTCGCAATTTTCTCGAGATTTGATTGACCGTCTCCGTTTGGCCCCAAATTTTGGCATTGCGTAACCTACAAGGCCTGGTGATGAGCGCCCTATCATTTCATTTGATCGTAATCACTTTTTTTCGCATAAATTAGAATTTACGATTTTCATGATTTTCGGTGTATGTTTGCCCACATATTTCTCGAGATTTGATTGATCGTCTCCGTTTGGCCAAGAATTTTGGCTGTGCGAAGCCTACAAGGCCTGGTGGTGGGCGCCCTATCACATTATTTGATCGGTATAATTATTTTTCTCGTAAATGAGAATTTACGATTTTTGTTTCGGTGTGTGTTAGGCCACAAATTTCTGGAGATTTGATCGACCGCCTCCTTTTAGCCCCAAATTTTGGCTGTGTGCAGCCTACAAGGCCTGGTTACGGGCGCCCTATCACTTTATTTGATCGGCATAAATATTTTTCTCATAAATGAGAATTTATGATTTTCGCAATTTTTGATGTATGTTAGCCCACGAATTTCTCGAGATTTGATTGACCGTCTCTTTTTGGCCCCAAATTTTTGCTGTGCACAACCTATAAGGCCTGGTGCTGAGCGCCCTATCATTTTATTTGATCGGCATCACTACTTTTTGCATAAATGAGAATTTATGGTTTTCGCGATTTTCGGTGTATGTTAGTCCACAGATTTCTCGAGATTTGATTGACCGTCTCCATTTGGCCCCAAATTTTTGCTGTGCACAGCCTACAAGGCCTGGTGACAAGTGCTCTATCATTTAGATTGATCGGCATCACTATTTTTCGCATAAATGAGAATTTACGATTTTCGCGATTTTCGATGTATGTTAGCCCAGATATTTCTCGAGATTTGGTTGAATGTCTCGATTTGACCTAATATTTTAGCTGCGCGTAGCCTACAAAGCCTGGTGACAAGCGCCCTATCATTTCATTTGATCGGCATAACCATTTTTTGCATAAATGAGAATTTACGATTTTTACAATTTTCGGTGTATGTTAGCCCACGTAGTTCTGGAGATTTGATCGACCGTCTCCGTTTGGCCTAAAATTTTGGCTGTGCGCACATACAAGGCCTGGTGACGAGCGCTCTATCATTTCGTTTGATCTGCATCACTATTTTTCGCATAAATGAGAATTTACGATTTTCGCGATTTTTGGTGTATGTTAGCCCACGGATTTCTCGAGATTACCATCTCTGTTTTGCCCCAAATTTTTGTTGTACACAGCCTACAAGGCCTGGTGATGAGCGTTCTATCATTTTGGTTGATCGGCATCACTATTTTTTGCATAAATGAGAATTTACGATTTTCGCGATTTTCGATGTATGTTATCCCACGGATTTCTCTAGATTTGGTTGACCGTCTCCGTTTGACCTAAAATTTTGGCTGCGCAAGGCCTGGTGACGACCGCTCTATCATTTCGTTTGATCAGCATAACCATTTTTCGCATAAATGAAAATTTATGATTTTTGCAATTTTCGGTGTGTGTTAGCTCTTTATTCACAAAATAAGAACTGCCGAGATGCAAATCTTTTGATCAGATCTTACATTATGTTGTTAAAACTATAATATAATCGACGAAAAAAGAGTTCATTAGTGGCATATTATCTTAATGATCATAACTTTGGGTTGGATTATCCGTTTTGCATGATTTTTTTTTTCATTTTGTGTATTTATTCGAGATCTATCTGGACAGGCGGTTTGGCGGAGCTGATTTTCTCAAAATATTTCTCTATCGCAGTCATTCAATATATTTTCCAATATGGTTGAAAATTTTAGTTTAAAAACTGGTCCTAACGGCCCACCACAACCGACACCACCATGGCAAGCGACCATGCTAGGCCAGCACTACCACCACCAATCTCTAGCATTGTCTTTATAGCATAATGATAAGCATAGGTGTTTCCTTTTAACTTTTCACTCGCTGGGCATTGATCGATGGGCGTTGGGTCTCGGAATAGGTCGGAATGTGTCATCCGATGTCGGGCGTTCTGACGACACTGGCATAGTGCGCCTATGTTGCTAACTTTAAAACTTTTCAATGCGTGTTAGCCCATGGATTTCTCAAGATTTGACTGACCGTCTCCGTTTGGCCCCAAATTTTTATCGTGCGCAGCCTACAAACCTCGGTGACGAGCGCCCCATCACTTCATAAATGAGAATTTACGACTTTTGCGATTTTCGATTTGTGTTAGCCGACTGATTTCACGAGATTTGATTGACCGTCTCTGTTCGACCCCAAATTTTGGTTGTGCAGAGCCTATGAACCTTGACGACGTGCACCTTATCATTTCATTTGATCAGCATCACTATTTTTCACAGAAATGAGAATTTACGATTTTCGCGATTTTCGTGTATGTTAGCCCACGAATTTCTCAAGATTTGATTGACAGTCTCTGTTTGGCCCCAAATTTTGGCTGTGCGCAGCCTGTGGGGCCTGGTGACGATCGCCCTATCATTTCATTTGATCGGCACCACTATATTTCGCATAAATGAGAATTTACGATTTTCGCGATTTTCAGTGTATGTTAGCCCACGAAATTCTCGAGATTTGATTGACCGTCTCTGTTCGGCCCCAAATTTTGGTTGTGCACAGCCTTTGGGGCCTTGTGATGAGCGCCCTATCATTTCATTTGATCGGCATCACTATTTTTCGCATAAATGAGAATTTACGATTTTTCTGATTTTCGGTGTATGTTAGCCCACAAATTTCTCAAGATTTAATTGATCGTCTCCGTTCGGCCCAAATTTTTGCTGTGCACAGACTGCGGGGAATGGTGACTAGCGCCCTATCATTTCATTTGATCGGCATCACTATTTTTTGCATAAATGAGAATTTTTGATTTTCGCGATTTTCGGTGTATGTTAGGCCACGGATTTCTGGAGATTTGATTGACCGCCTCCGTTCGGCCCCAAATTTTGAATTTACGCAGACTGAGGGGGGCGCTCTACCATTTCGATTGATCGACATCATAATTTTACGCATAAATTAGAATTTACACTTTTTGCGATTTTGAGTGCATGTTAGCCCACGGATTTCTCGAGATTTGGTTGACCGCCTCAGTGTGGCCCCAAATTTTGGCTGTGCGAAGCCTACAAGGCCTGGTGATGAGCGCCCTATCATTTCATTTGATCGGCATCACCATTTTTCTAATACATGAGAATTTATAATTTTCGCGATTTTCGGTGTATGCTAGCCCACGGATTTCTGGAGAGTTGATCGACCGTCTTCGTTTGGCCCCAAATTTTTGCTGTGCGCAGCCTACAAGGCCTGGTGACGGGAGCCCTATAACTTTATTTGATCGGCATAACTATTTTTCTCATAAATGAGAATTTACAATTTTTGCAATTTTCGGTGTATGTTGCCCAAGGATTTCTCGAGATTTGATTGACCGCCTCCGTTCTGCCCAAAATTTCTGCTTCGCGCAGCCTATGGGGCCTGGTGACGGGCGCTCTATCATTTAGATTTATCGGCATCACTATTTTTCTCATAAATGAGAATTTATGATTTTCGCGATTTTCGGTGTATGTTAGCCCACGAATTTCTGCAGATTTGATCGATCGTCTCCGTTTGGCCCCAAATATTGGTTGTGCGCAACCTACAAGGCCTGGTGACGGGCGCCTATCACTTTATTTGATCGGCATAACTATTTTTCTTATAAATGAGAATTTACGATTTTCGCGATTTTCGGTGCGTGTTAGCCCACAGATTTCTCGAGATTTGATAGACCGTCTCCGTTTTGCCTCAAATTTTGGATGTGCGCAGTCTACAAGGCCTGGTGACGAGCTCCCTATTATTTCGTTTGATCGGCATCACTATTTTTCGCATAAATGAGAATTTACGACTTTTGCGATTTTCGATATATGTTAGCCCACAAATTTCTCGAGATTTGATTGACCGTCTCCATTCGGCCCCAAATTTTGACTGTGCGTAGCCTGCGGGGCCTGGTGACGAGTGCCCTATCATTTCATTTGATCAGCATCACTATTTTTCGCATAAATGAGAATTTACGATTTTCGCGATTTTCGGTGTATGTTAGCCCACAGATTTCTCGAGATTTGATTTACTGCCTTCGTTCAGCCCCAAATTTTTTCTTTGCGCAGACTGAGGGGCCTGGTGACGGGCGCTCTATCATTTCGATTGATCAGCATTACTATTTTTCGCATAAATTAGAATTTATGATTTTTGCGATTTTCGGTGTATGTTAGCCCACGGATTTCTCGAGATTTTGTTGACCGCCTAAGTTTGGCCCCAAATTTTGGCTGTGCGAAGCCTACCAGGCCTGGTGACGAGCGCCCTATCATTTCATTTGATCGGCATCACCATTTTTTGCATACATGAGAATTTACAATTTTCGCGATTTCGGTGTATGCTAGCCCACGGATTTCTGGAGATTTGATCGACTGTCTCCGTTTTTCCCCAATTTTTTTCTATGCGCAGCCTACAAGGCCTGGTGACGGGCGCCCTAGCACCTTATTTGATCAGCATAACTATTTTTCTCATAAATTAGAATTTACGATTTTCGCGATTTTCGGTGTATGTTAGCCCGAGGATTTCTCGAGATTTGATTGACCGCCTCCGATCGGCCCCAAATTTCGGCTTCACGCAACCTGCGGGGCCTGGTGACGGTCTCTTTATCATTTCGATGGATCAGCATCACTATTTTTTGCATAAATGAGAATTTATAATTTTCGCGATTTTAGGTGTATGTTAGCCCACAGATTTCTCAAAATTTTATTGACCGTCTTCGTTTGACCTAAAATTTTTTATGCGCGCAGCCTATAAGGCCTGGTGATAAACGCCCTATCATTTCATTTGATCGGCATAACCATTTTTTGCATAAATGAGAATTTACGATTTTCGAAATTTTCAGTGTAATGTTATCCCATGAATTTCTGGAGATTTGATCGAGCATCTTCGTTTGACCCCAAATTGTGGCTGTGCGCAGCCTACAAGGCCCAGTTACGGGCACCCTATCACTTTATTTGATTGGCATAACTATTTTTCTCATAAATGAGAATTTACGATTTTCTCGATTTTCTGTGTATGTTAGCCCACGGATTTCTCGATATTTGATTGACCGTCTCCGTTTGGCCCCAAATTTTTGTTGTGCGCAGCCTACAAGGCCTGGTGACGAGCGCCCTATCATTTCATTTGATCGGCATCACTATTTTCTGCATAAATGAGAATTTATGATTTTCGCGATTTTCGGTGTATGTTAGGCCACGGATTTCTGGAGATTTGATCGACCGTCTCTGTTTGGCCTAAATTTTGGCTGTGCGCAGCCTACAAGGCCTGGTGATGGGCGCCCTATCAGATTATTTGATCGGCATAACTATTTTTCTCATAAATGAGAATTTACGATTTTTGCAATTTTCGGTGTATGTTAGCCCGCGAATTTCTCATGATTTGATTGACCGTCTCTATTTGGCCCAAAATTTTGGCTTTGCGCAGACCGAGGCCTGGTGACGGGCACTCAATCATTTCATTTGATCGGAATCACTATTTTTCGCATAAATGAGAATTTACGATTTTAGCAATTTTCGGTGTATGTTAGCCCACAGATTTCTCGAGATTTGATTGACCGCCTCCGTTCGGCCCCAAATTTTGGCTTTGCACAGAGTTCGAGGCCTGGTGATGGGCACTCTATCATTTCGATTTATTGGCATCACTATTTTTCGCATAAATGAGAATTTACGATTTTCGCAATTTTTGGTGTATGTTAGCCCACAGATTTCTCGAGATTTGATTGACCGTTTTCGTTTGGCCCCAAATTTTTGCTATGCACAGCCTACAAGGCCTGGTGACGAGCGCTCTATCATTTTGATTGATCGGCATCACTATTTTTCGCATAAATGAGCATTTACGATTTTCGCAATTTTCGGTGTATGTTAGCCCACGGATTTCTGCAGATTTGATCGACCGTCTCCGTTTGGCCCCAAATTTTGGTTGTGCGCATCCTACAAGGCCTGGTGACGGGCGCCCTATTACTTTATTTGATCGGCATAACTATTTTTCTCATAAATGAGAATTTACGATTTTCGCGATTTTCGGTGTACGTTAGCCCACAGATTTCTCGAGATTTGATTGACCGTCTCCGTTTTGCCTCAAATTTTTGTTGTGCGCAGCCTACAAGGCCTGGTGACGAGTGCCCTATCATTTCATTTGATCGGCATCACTATTTTTCGCATAAATGAGAATTACGATTTTAGCGATTTTTGGTGTATGTTAGCCCAAGGATTTCTCGAGATTTGATCGACCGTCTCCGTTTGGCCCCAAATTTTTGTTGTCCGCAACCTACAAGGCCTTGTGACGGGTGCCCTATAACTTTATTTGATTGCCATCACTATTTTTCGCATAAATGAGAATTTATAATTTTCGCAATTTTTGGTGTATGTTAGCCCACAGATTTCTCGAGATTTGATTGACCGTTTCCGTTTGGCCCAAAATTTTATCTGTGCACAGCCAATAAGGCCTGGTGACGAGCGCTCTATCATTTGATTGATCGGCATCACTATTTTTTCGCATAAATGAGAATTTATGATTTTCGCGATTTTCGGTGTATGTTAGGCCACAGATTTCTGGAGATTTGATCGACCATCTCTATTTGGCCCCAAATTTTGGCTGTGCGCAGCCTACAAGGCCTGGTGATGGGCGCCCTATCACTTTATTTGATCGGCATAACGATTTATCTCATAAATGAAAATTTACAATTTTTGCTATTTTCGGTGTATGTTAGCCCACGAATTTCTCGAGATTTGATTGACCGTCTCCGTTTTGCCTCAAATTTTGGTTGTGCGCAGCCTACAAGGCCTGGTGACGAGCACCCTATCATTTCGTTTGATCGGCATCACTATTTTTCGCATAAATGAGAATTTATGATTTTCGCAATTTTCGGTGTATGTTAGCCCACAGATTTATCGAGATTTGATTGACCGTCTCCGTTTGGACCCAAATTTTTGCTAGGCGCAACCTACAAGGCCTGGATACGAGCGCCCTATCATATCGTTTTATCGGCAGCAGTATTTTTCGCATAAATGAGAATTTACAATTTTTGCGATTTTCGATGTATGTTAGCCCAAGGATTTCTCGAGATTTGATTGACCGCCTCCGTTCGTCCCCAAATTTCGGCTTCGAGCAGCCTGCGGGGCCTGGTGTCGGGCGCTCTATCATTTAGATTGATCGGCATCACTATTTTTCACATAAATGAGAATTTACGATTTTTGATGTATGTTAGCCTACGGATTTCTCGAGATTTGGTAGACCGCCTCTATTCGGCCCCAAATTTTAGCTTTGTGCAGAGTTCGGTGCCGGGTGACGGGCGCTCTATCATTTCAATTTATCGGCATCACTATTTTTCACATAAATGAGAATTTACGATTTTCGCGATTTTCGGTGTATGTTAGCCCACAGATTTCTCAAGATTTGATTGACCGTCTTCGTTTGGCCCCAAATTTTTGTTGTGCGCAGCCTACAAGGCCTGGTGACGAGCGCTCTATCATTTCGTTTGATCGACATCACTATTTCGCATTAATGAGAATTTATGATTTTCGCGATTTTCGGTGTATGTTAGGCTACGGATTTCTAGAGATTTGATCGACCGTCTCCGTTTGGCCCCAAATTTTGGCTGAGCAGCCTACAAGGCCTGGTGACGAGCGCCCTATTTGATCGGCATAACTATTTTTCTCATAAATGAGAATTTACGATTTTTACAATTTTCGGTGTATGTTAGCCCACAGATTTCTCGAGATTTGATTGATCGTCTCCATTTTGCCTCAAATTTTGGCTGTGCACAGCCTACAAGGCCTGGTGACAAGCGCCCTATCATTTAGTTTGATCGGCATCACTATTTTTCGCATAAATGAGAATTTATGATTTTCGTAATTTTCGGTGTATGTTAGCACACGGATTTCTCGAGATTTGATTGACTATCTCCGTTTGGCCCCAAATTTTTGCCGTGCGCAGCCTACAAGGCCTGGATACGAGCGCCCTATCATTTCGTTTTATCGGCATCACTATTTTTCGTATAAATGAGAATTTATGATTTTCGCAATTTTCGGTGTATGTTAGCCCACAGATTTATCGAGATTTGGGTGACCGCCTCAGTTTGGTTGCGCGCAGCCTATAAGGTCTGTTGACAAGCGCCCTATCATTTCTTTTAATCGGCATCACCATTTTTCGCATACATGAGAATTTATGATTTTCGCGATTTTCGGTGTGTGTTAGTTCTTTATTCACAAAATAAGAACTGCCGAGATACAAGTATTTTGATGAGATCTTACATATGTTGTTAAAACAGTAATATAATCGACGAAAAAAGAGTTCATTAGTGGCACATTATCTTAATGATCATAACTTTGGGCTGGATTATCCGTTTTACATGATTTTTTTTTCATTTTGTGTATTTTTTCGAGATCTATCTGGAAAAACTGCTGTAAGGCGGTTTGGCAGAGCCGATTTTCTCAAAATATGCCTCTATCGCAGTCATTCTACATATTTCCCAATATGGTTGACAATTTTAATTTAAAAACTGGTCCTAACGACCCACCACAACTGACACCACCGTGGCAAGCGACCATGGTAGGCCAGCACTACCACCACCAATCTCTAGCATTGTCTTTATAGCATAAGGATAAGCATAGGTGTTTCTTTTTAACTTTTCGCTCGCAGAGCAGTGATCGATGGGCGTTGGGTCTCGGCATAGGTTGGCATGTGTCATCCGATGTCGGCCGGTCTGTCGACACTGGCATAGTGCGCCTATGTTGCTAACTTTAAAACTTTTCAGTGCGTGTTAGCCCACAGATTTCTCGAGATTTGACTGACCGTCTCCGTTCGGCCCCAAATTTTGGCCGTGCGCAGCCTATAAACCCTGGTGACGAGCGCCCCATCACTTCATAAATGAGAAATTACGATTTTCGCAATTTTTGGTGTGTTAGCCCACTGATTTCACGAGATTTGATTGACAGTCTCTGTTCGACCAAAAATTTTAGCTTTGCACAGTCTATGAACCCTAATGATGTGCACCCTATCATTTCATTTGATCAGCATCACTATTTTTCGTATAAATGAGAATTGACGATTTTCGCGATTTTCGTGTATGTTAGCCCACGAATTTCTCGAGATTTTATTTACCATCTCTGTTTGGCCCAAATTTCTGCTGTACGTAGCCTGCAGGACCTGGTGACGAGCGCCATATCCTTTCATTTGATCGACATCACTATTTTTCGCATAAATGAGAATTTACAATTTTCGCGATTTTCGGTGTATACCCATGAATTTCTCGAGATTTGATTGACCATCTCCGTTCGGCCCCAAATTTTAATTGTGCGCAGCCTGCGGGGTCTAGTGATTAGCGCCTTATCATTTCATTTGATCGGCATCACTATTTTTCCATAAATGAGAATTTATGATTTTCGCGATTTTCGGTGTATGTTAGCCCACGAATTTCTTGAGATTTGATTGATTGTCTTTGTTCGGCCCAAAATTTTTGCCAGCCTGCGATTCCTGGTGACGAGCGCCCCATCATTTAATTTGATCGGCATCACTATTTTTTGCATAAATGAGAATTTACAATTTTTGCGATTTTCGGTGTATGTTAGCCCACGGATTTTCTCAAGATTTTATTGACCGTCTCCGTTCGGCCCCAAATTTTGGCTTTGCGCAGACTGAGGAGCCTGGTGACAGGCGTTCTATCATTTTATTTGATAGGCATCACTATTTTTCACATAAATTAGAATTTATGATTTTTGCGATTTTCGGTGTATGTTAGCCCACGGATTTCTCGAGATTTGATTGACCGCCTCCGTTCGGCCCCAAATTTTGTCTTTGCGTAGAGTTCGGGGCCTGGTGACGGGCACTCTATCATTTCGATTTATTGGCATCACCATTTTTCGCATACATGAGAATTTATAATTTTCGCGATTTTCGGTGTATGTTAGCCCACGGATTTCTGGAGATTTGATCGACCGTCTCCATTTGGCCCCAAATTTTTGTTGTGCGTAGCCTACAAGGCTTGGTTACGGGCGCCCTATCACTTTATTTGATCGGCATAACTATTTTTCTCATAAATGAGAATTTACGATTTTCGCGATTTTCGGTGTATGTTAGCCCAAGGATTTCTCGAGATTTGATTGACTGCCTCCGTTCGACCCCAAATTTTGGCTTCGAATATCCTGCTGGGCCTGGTGACCGGCGCTCTATCATTTAGATTGATCGGCATCACTATTTTTTGCATAAATGAGAATTTTCGATTTTCACGATTTTCGGTGTATGTTAGCCCACGAATTTGTCGAGATTTGATTGACCGTCTCCGTTTGGCCCCAAATTTTTTCTGTGCGCAGCCTACAAGGCCAGGATACGAGCGCCCTATCATTTCGTTTTATCGACATCACTATTTTTAGCATAAATGAGAATTTACGATTTTTACAATTTTCGGTGTATGCCCACGGATTTCTCGAGATTTGGTTGACTGCCTCAGTTTGGCCCTAAATTTTGGCTACGCACAGCCTACAAGGCCTAGTGACGAGCGTCCTATCATTTCGTTTGATCGGCATCACCATTTTCCGCATACATAAGAATTTATGATTTTTGCGATTTTCGGTGTGTGTTAGCTCTTTATTCACAAAATAAGAATTGCCGAGATGCAAGTCTTTTGATGAGATCTTACATATGTTGTTAAAACTGTAATATAATCAACGAAAAAAGAGTTCATTAGTGGCAGATTATCTTAATGATCATAACTTTGGGCTGGATTATCCGTTTTACATGATTTTTTTTCATTTTGTGTATTGTTTTCGAGATCTATCTGGACAAACAGCCGTAAGGCGGTTTGGTAGAGTCGATTTTCTCAAAATATGCCTCTATCGCAGTCACTCAACATATTTCTCAATATGGTTGACAATTTTAATTTAAAAATTGGTCTTATTGACCCACCACAACCGACACCACCATGGCAAGCGACCATGGTAGGCCAGCACTACCACCACCAATCTCTAGCATTGTCTTTATAGCATAAGGATAAGCATAGGTGTTTTCTTTTAACTTTTCGCTCGCTGGGCATTGATTGATGGGCGTTGGATCTCGGCATAGGTCGGCATGTGTCATTCGATGTCGGCCGGCCTGTCACCACTAGCATAGTGCGCCTATGTTACTAACTTTAAAACTTTTCAGTGCGTGTTAGCCCACGAATTTCTCGAGATTTGACTGACTGTCTCCGTTCGGACCCAAATTTGGTCGTGCGCAACCTACAAACCCTGGTGAAGAGCGCCCCATCACTTCATAAATGAGAATTTACGATTTTTGTGATATTTGGTGTGTGTTAGCCCACTGATTTCACGAGATTTGATTGACAGTCTCCGTTCGACCAAAAATTTTAGCTTCGCGCAGCCTATGAACCTTAATGACGTGCACCCCATCATTTCATTTGATCAGCATCATTATTTTTTGCATGAATGAGAATTTACGATTTTCGCGATTTTCATGTATGTTAGTCCACGAATTTCTCGAGATTTGATTTACAATCTCCATTTGGCCCAAAATTTTTGCTGTGCGCAGCCTGCGGGGCCTGGTGACGAGCGCCCTATCATTTTATTTGATCGGCATCACTATTTTTCGCATAAATGAGAATTTACGATTTTCGCGATTTTCAGTGTATGTTAGCCCACAAATTTCTCAAGATCTGATTGACCGTCTCCGTTGCCTGCGGGGCCTGGTGATGAGCGCCCTATCATTTCATTTGATCGGCATCAATATTTTTGCATAAATGAGAATTTACGATTTTTGCGATTTTCGGTGTATGTTAGCCCACGAATTTCTCGAGATTTGATTGACCGTCTTCGTTTGGCCCAAAATTTTGCTTTGCGCAGACTGAGGGGCCTGGTGATGGGCGCTCTATCATTTCGATTAATAGGCATCACTATTTTTCGCATAAATTAGAATTTATGATTTTTGCGATTTTCTGTGTATTACACGGATTTCTCGATATTTGGTTGACCGCCTCAGTTTGGCCCCAAATTTTGGCTGTGCGAAGCCTACAAGGCCTGGTGACGAGCGCCTATCATTTCGTTTGATTGGCATCACCATTTTTCGTATACATGAGAATTTACAATTTTCGCGATTTTCGGTGTATGTTAGCCCACAGATTTCTGGAGATTTGATCGACCGTATCCGTTTGGCCTCATATTTTTGTTGTGCGCAGCCTATAAGTCCTGGTGGCGGGCGCCCTATCACTTTATTTGATCGGCATAACTATTTTTCTCATAAATAAGAATTTATGATTTTCGCGATTTTAGGTGTATGTTAGCCCAAGAATTTCTCGAAATTTGATTGACCGCCTCCGTTCGGCCCAAAATTTTGGCTTCGCGCAGCCTTTGGGGCCTGGTGATGGGCGCTCTATCATTTCAATTGATCGGCATCACTATTTTTCGCATAAATGAGAATTTACGATTTCCGTGATTTTCGGTGTATGTTAGCCTACGGATTCCTCGAGATTTGTTTGACGGTCTCCGTTTGGCCCCAAATTTTGGCTGTGGGCTGCCTACAAGGCCTGGTGACGCCCTATCATTTTGTTTGATCGGAATCACTATTTTTCTCATAAATGAGAATATACGATTTTCACGATTTTATGGTGTCTGTTAGCCCACGGATTTCTCGAGATTTGATTGACCGTCTCCGTTTGGCCCAGAATTTTGGTTGTGCGCAGCCTATTAGGCCTGGTTACGGGTGCCCTATCACATTATTTGATCGGTATAATTATTTTTCTAATAAATGAGAATTTACGATTTTCGCGATTTTCGGTGTCTGTTAGCCCACGGACTTCTCGAGATTTGATTGACCGTCTCCGTTTGGCCCAAAAAATTTTCTATGCGCAGCCTACAAGGCCTGGTTACGGGCGCCCTATCACTTTATTTGATCGACATAAATATTTTTCTCATAAATGAGAATTTATGATTTTTGCGATTTTCGGTGTATGTGTTAGCCCACGAATTTCTCGAGATTTGATTGACCGTCTCCATTTGGCCCCAAATTTTGGTTGTGCGCAGCCTACAAGTCCTGGTGACGAGCGCCCTATCATTTCATTTGATCGGCATCACTATTTTTCGCATAAATGAGAATTTACGATTTTCGCGATTTTCGGTGTATGTTAGCCCACGGATTTCTAGAGATTTGATTGACCATCTCCGTTTGGCCCCAAATTTTTGCTGTGCACATCCTACAAGGCCTAGTGACGAGCACTCTATAATTTTGATTGATCGGCATCACTATTTTTCGCATAAATAAGAATTTACGATTTTCGCGATTTTCGATGTATGTTAGCCCACGGATTTCTCGAGATTTGGTTGACTGTCTCGGTTTGACCTAAAATTTTAGCGGCTCACAGCATACAAGGCCTGGTGACGAGCACCCTATCATTTCATTTGATCGGCATAACTATTTTTTGCATAAATGAGAATTTATAATTTTCGCAATTTTCGGTGTATGTTAACTTACGTATTTCTGGAGATTTGATCGGCCGTCTCCGTTAGGCCCAAAATTTTGGTTGTGCACAGCCTACAAGGCCTGGTGACGAGCGCCCTATCATTTTGTTTGATCGGCATCACTATTTTTCGCATAAATGAGAATTTACGATTTTCACAATTTTCGGTGTATGTTAGCCACGGATTTCTCTAGATTTGGTTGACCTTATCCGTTTGACCTAAAATTTTGGCTGCGTGCAGCCTACAAGTCCTGGTGACGACTGCCCTATCATTTCGTTTGATCGGCATAACCATTTTTTGCATAAATGAAAATTTACGATTTTTGCAATTTTCGGTGTGTCTTAGCTCTTTATTCACAAAATAAGAACTGCCGAGATGCAAATCTTTTGATGAGATCTTATATTATGTTGTTAAAACTGTAATATAATCGACGGAAAAAGAGTTCATTAGTGGCACATTGTCTTAATGATCATAACTTTGGGTTGGATTATCTGTTTTACATGATTTTTTTTTCATTTTGTGTATTTTGTCGAGATCTATCTGGACAAACTACCGTAAGGCGGTTTGGCAGAGCCGATTTTCTCAAAATATTCCTCTATCGCAGTCATTCTACATATTTCCCAATATGGTTGACAATTTTAATTTAAAAACTGGTCCTAACGACCCACCACAACCGACACCACTATGGCAAGCGACCATGGTAGGCCAGCACTACCACTACCAATCTCTAGCATTGTCTTTCTAGCATAAGGTCAAGCATAGGTGTTTCCTTTTAAATTTTCGCTCGCTGGGCATTGATCGATGGGCGTTGGGCTCGGCATAGGTCGGAATGTGTCATCCGATGTCGGACAGTCTGTCGACACTGGCATAGTGCGCCTATGTTGCTAACTTTAAAACTTTTCAGTGCGTGTTAGCCCATGAATTTCTCGAGATTTGACTGACCGTCTCTGTTCGGCCCCAAATTTTGGTCGTGCGCTGCCTACAAACATTGGTGACGAGCGCCCCATTACTTCATAAATGAGAATTTACCGCTTTCGCAATTTTTGGTGTGTGTTAGCCCACTGATTTCATGAGATTTGATTGATCGTCTTCGTTCGACCCCAAATTTTGGCTGTGCACAGCCTATGAACCTTGATGACGTGCACCCTATCATTTCATTTGATCAGCATCACTATTTTTCGCATAAATGAGAATTTACGATTTTCGCCATTTTCGTGTATGTTAGCCAACGAATTTCTCGAGATTTGATTGACCATCTCCGTTTGGCCCCAAATTTTTGTTGTGCGCAGCCTGGTGACGAGCGCCCTATCATTTCATTTGATCGGCATCACTATTTTTCGCATAAATGAGAACTTATGATTTTCGCGATTTTTGGTGTATGTTAGCCCATAAATTTCTCGAGATTTGATTGACCGTCTTTGTTCGACCCAAATTTTGGTTGTGCGCAGACTGTGGGGCCTGGTGACGAGCGCCCTATCATTTCATTTGATCGGCATCACTATTTTTCGCATAAATGAGAATTTACGATTTTCGCAATTTTCAGTGTATGTTAGCCCAAAGATTCGAGATTTGATTGACAGCCTACATTCGGCCCAAATTATGAATATACGCAGAATGAGGGGCCTGGTGACGGGCAATCTATCATTTCGATTGATCGGCATCACAATTTTTCGCATAAATTAGAATTTATGTTTTTTGCGATTTTCGTAGTATGTTAGCCCACGGATTTCTCGAGATTTGGTTGGTCGCCTCAGTTTGACCCTAAATTTTGGTTGTGCGAAGCCTACAAGGCCTGATGGTGAGCGCCTTATCATTTCGTTTGATCGGCATCACCATTTTTCGCATACATGAGAATTTATAATTTTAGCGATTTTCGGTGTATGTTAGCCCACAGATTTCTAGAGAGTTGATCGACCATCTCCGTTTGGCCCCAAATTTTTGTTGCGCAGCCTACAAGGCCTGGTGAAGGGCGCCCTATCCCTTTATTTGATCGGCATAACTATTTTTCTCATAAATGAGAATTTACGATTTTCACGATTTTCGGTGTATGTTAGCCCAAGGTTTCTCGAGATTTGATTGACCGCCTCCGTTCGACCCCAAATTTTGGCTTCACGCAGCCTGCGGGGCTTGGTGACAGGCGCTCTATTATTTCGATTGATCGGCATCACTATTTTTCGCATAAATGAGAATTTACGATTTTCGCGATTTTCGATATATGTTAGCCCACGGATTTCTCGAGATTTGATTGACCGTGTCCGTTTGACCCCAAATTTTGGTTGTGCGCAACCTACAAGGCCTAGTGACGAGCTCCCTATCATTTCGTTTGATCGGCATCACTATTTTTTGCATAACTGAGAATTTATGATTTTCGCGATTTTCAGTTTATGTTACCCCACGGATTTCTCGAGATGTGATTGACCGTTTCCGTTTGGCCGCAAATTTTTGTTGTGCATAGCCTGCAAGGCCTGGTGGCGAGCGTTCTATCATTTCGATTGATCGGCATCACTACTTTTCACATAAATGAGAATTTATGATTTTCGCGATTTTCGGTGTATGTTAGGCTAGAGATTTCTGCAGATTTGATTGACCGTCTCCGTTTGGCCCAAATTTTGGTTGTGTGCAACCTTTAAGGCCTGGTGGCGGGCGCCCTATCACTTTATTTTATCGGCATAACTATTTTTCTCATAAATTAGAATTTACGATTTTCGCAATTTTCGGTGTATGTGAGCGCACGGATTTCTCGAGATTTGATTGACCATCTCCGTTTGGCCCCAAATTTTGGCTGTTCGCAGCCTACAAGGCCTGGTGACGAGCGCCCTATCATTTCGTTTGATCGGCGTCACTATTTTTCGCATAAATGAGAATTTACGATTTTCACAATTTTCGGTGTATGTTAGCCCACGTATTTCTGGAGATTTGATCGCCCGTCTCCGTTTGGCCCCAAATTTTAGCTATGCGCAGCCTACAAGGCCTGGTGACGGGCGCCCTATCACTTTATTTGATCGACATAACTATTTTTCTCATAAACGACAATTTATGATTTTCGCGATTTTCGGTGTATCACGGATTTCTTGAGATTTCATTGACCGTCTCCATTTGGCCCAAAATTTTTGCTGTGTGCAGCCTACAAGGCCTGGTGACGAGAGCCCTATCATTTCGATTGATCGGAATCACTATTTTTCACATACATGAGAATTTATGATTTTTGCAATTTTCGTTGTATGTTAGCCCATGAATTTCTCGGGATTTGGTTGACCGCCTCAGTTTGGCCCCAAATTGGTGTTGCGCGTAGCCTACAAGGCCTGGTGACGAGCGTACTATCATTTCGTTTGATCGGCATCACCATTTTTCGCATACATGAGAATTTACGATTTTTGCGATTTTCGGTGTGTGTTAGCTCTTTATTCACAAAATAAGAACTGGGCATTGATCGATGGGCGTTGGGTCTCGGCATAGGTCGGCATGTGTCAGCCGATCTGTTGAGACTGGCATAGTGCGCCTATGTTGCTAACTTTAAAACTTTTCAGTGCGTGTTAGCCCACGGATTTCTCGAGATTTGACTGACCGTCTCCGTTCGGCCCCAAATTTTGGCCGTGCGCAGCCTAAAAATCCTGGTGATGAGCGCCCCATCACTTCATAAATGAAAATTTATGATTTTTGCGATTTTCGGTGTGTGTTAGCCCACTGATTTCACAAGATTTGATTGACAGTCTCCGTTCAACCTGAAATTTTGGTTGTGCGCAGCCTATGAACCTTGATGACGTGCACCCTATCATTTCATTTAATCAGCATCACTATTTATCGCATAAATGAGAATTTACGATTTTCGCGATTTTCGTGTATGTTAGCCCACGAATTTCTCGAGATTTGATTGACCGTCTCCGTTTGGCCCCAAATTTTGGCTGTGTGCAGCCTGCGGGGCCTGGTGATGAGTTCTTTATTACTTTATTTATTCAACATCACTATTTTCCGCATAAATGAGAATATACAATTTTCACAATTTTTCGTGTATTTTAGCCCACGAATTTCTCAAGATTTAATTGACCGTCTCCGTTCGTCTCCAAATTTTGGTTGTCCGCAGCCTACATGGCCTGGTGACGACCGCCCTATCACTTTATCTGACTGGCATCACCATTTTTTGCATTAATGAGAATTTACGATTTTCAGGATTTTCTTAGTGTGTTAGCCCACGGGTTTCTCGAGATTTGATTGACCGTCTCCATTCGGTCCCAAATTTTGGTTGTGCACAGCCTACAAGACCTAGTGACGAGCGCCCTATCACTTTATTTGACCGGTATTACCATTTTTTCCATAAATGAGAATTTACGATTTTCACAATTTTCTATGTGTTAGCCCACGGATTTCTCAAAATTTTATCGGTCGTCTCCGTTTGGACCCAAATTTTGTATGTGCATAGCCTACAAGGCCTAGTGATGACCTATCTATCACTTTATTTGATCGGCATCACCATTTTTCGCATAAATGAGAATTTATGATTTTTGCCATTTTCGGTGTGTGTTAGCCCACTGATTTCTCGAGATTTGATTGGTCGTCTCCGTTCAGCCCCAAATTAGGCGATGCGCATCCTACAAGGCCTGGTGATGAGCTTTCTATCACTTTATTTTATCGACATCACCATTTTTCGCATAAATGAGAATTTACGATTTTCGCGATTTTTGATGTCTGTTAGTCCACGGATTTCTCGAGATTTAATTTACCGTCACCGATCGGCCCCAAATTTTGGCTATGCGTAGCCTTCAAGGCCTGATGACGAGCGTCCTATCACTTTATTTTATCGACATCACCATTTTTCGCATAAATGATAAATTTATAATTTTCACGATTTTCGGTGTGTTAGCCCATAGATTTCTTGAAATTTGATCCGTCGTCTTCGTTCGGTCTCAAATTTTGTCTATGCACAACATACAAGGTTTGCTGACAAGTTCCCTATCACTATATTTGATCGGTATCACCATTTATCGCATAAATGAGAATTTACGATTCTCACGATTTTTTGTATATGTTAGCCTATGGATTTGTCGAGATTTGATGGACCGTCTTTGCTCGGCCAAAAGATTTGTCTATTCACATCCTACCAGACCTGGTGACGAGATCCCTATCACTTTACTTGATCGGCATCACCATTTTTCGTGTAAATGGAAATTTACGATTTTCACTATTTTCGACGTATGTTAGCCCACGGATTTCTCAAGATTTGATTGACCATACAGTTCAACCCCAAATTTTGATTGTGAGTAGCCTACAAGGCCTGGTGACAAGCGCCTTGTCATTTTATTTGATCGAAATCACCATTTTTTGCATAAATGAGAATTTACTATTTTTGTAATTTTTGGTGTGTGTTAGCCCACGGATTTCACGAGATTTTATTCACCTTGTCCATTTTGTTCTAAATTATGGTTGTGCTTGGCCTACAACACCTAAATGTGAGTTCCCTATCAATTTATTTGACCGACATTACCATTTTTCGCATAAATGAGAATTTACGATTATTAGGATTTTATGTGTGTTAGCCCACAGATTTCTCAAAATTTGAGCGGTCGTCTCCGTTCGGACCCAAACTTTTTCTATGCGCAACCTACAAGGCCTGGTAACGAGCTCCCTATCACTTTATTTAATCGGCATCACCATTTTTTGCATAAATGAGTATTTATGATTTTTGGTGTGTGTTAGCCCACGGATTTCTCGAGATTTATTGACCGTCTCCGTTCGACCCCAAATTTTATTTGTGCATAGCCTACAAGCCTTGGTAACGAGCGCCCTATCACTTTATTTGATCGACATTAGCATTTTTTTTATAATTGAGAATTTATGATTTTCACAATTTTCGATGTACGTGAGCCTGCGGATTTCTTGCATGTAATTAACCTATTTTTCTTTTGGTTAATCGGCCGTCTTCTTTCAGCCCTAAATTTTATATGCGCAGCCTACAAGTCCTGGTGATGAGCTCTCTATCACTGTATTTGATTGGCATCACCATTTATCACATAAATGAGAATTGACGATTTTCACGATTTTCGATGTGTGTTAGCCCACGAATTTCTCGACATTTGATTGATCATCTCCATTCAGTCAAAATTTTGGCTGTACGCAGCCTACAAGACCTAGTGACGAGCGCCCTATAACTTTATTTGACCAGCATCACCATTTTACGCATAAATAAAAATTTATGATTTTCAGTGTGTGTTAGCTCACAGATTTCTCGAAATTCGATTGGCCGTCTTCTTTCGGCCCCAAATTTTGGTCATGAGCAGCCTACAAGCCTAGTGACGAGCGCCCTATCACTTTATTGATTGGCATCACAATTTTCGCATAAATGAGAATTTACGATTTTTGCGATTTTCGGTGTGTGTTAGCCTGCGGATTTCTCGAGATTTGATTGATCGTCTCCGTTTGGCCCCGAATTTTGGTTCTACGCAGCCAAAAAGTCCTGGTGACGATCTCCCTATCACTTTATTTGATCGGCATCACCATTTTTCACATAAATGAGAATTTATGATTTTCAATGTATTTAGCCCATGAATTTATCTAGATTTGATTGACCGTCTCCGTTCGGCCTCAAATTTTGACTGTGCGCAGTCTACAAGACCTAGTGACAAGTGTCTTATAAATTTATTTGATCGGCATCACCATTTCTTCATAAATGAGAATTTACGATTTTTATGATTTTCAGTGTGTGTTAGCCCACTGATTTCTCAAAATTTGATCGGCCGACTTCGTTCGGCTCCAAATTTTTGTTGTGCGCAGCCTACAAGGCCTGATGACGAATGCCCAATCACTTTATTTGATCGGCATAACCATTTTTCGCATAAGTGAGAATTTATGATTTTTGCAATTTTCGGTGTGTGTTAGCCCACGGATTTCTCAAGATTTGATTGACCGTCATCGTTCGGTTCCAAATTTTGGTTATGCGTAGCCTACAAGACCTGTTGACGAGCGTCCTATCACTTTATTTGACCGGCATTACCATTTTTTGCATAAATGAGAATATACGATTTTCATGATTTTCGGTGTGTAAGCCTACAGATTTCTTCAAATTTGATTGGTCGTCTCCATTCGGCCCCAAATTTTATCTTTGCACAGCTTATATGGCCTGGTTACGAGCTCCCTATCACCGTATTTGATCGGCATCACTATTTTTTGCATAAATGAGAATTTACGATTTTTACGATTTTCGATGTATATTAGTCCACGGATTTCTTGAGATTTGACTAACCATATCCGTTCGATCCTAAATTTCATGTATGCGCAACCTACAAGACCTGGTGATGAGCGCCCTATCACTTTATTTGATCAGCATCACCATTTTTCGCATAAATGAGAATTTACAATTTTCACGATTTTTGATGTCGTTTAGCCCACGGATTTCTCGAAATTTGATCGCTCGTCTCCATTCGGCCCCAAATTTTGTCTGTGAGCAGCCTAAAAGGCCTGGTGACGAGCGCTCTACTTTATTTTATCGGCATCATCATTTTTCGCATAAATGAGAATTTATGATTTTTGCAATTTTAGATGTGTATTAGCCCAGGGATTTCTCGAGATTTGATTGATCGTCTCCGTTTGGTCTCAAATTTTGGTTGTGTGCAGTCAACAAAGCCTGGTGACGAGCTCCCTATCACTTTATTTGATCGGCATCATCATTTTTCGCATAAATGAGAATTTACGATTTTCACAATTTTCTGTGTATGTTAGCCCACGGATTTCTCGAGATTTGATTGACCGCCTCCGTTCGTCCCCAAATTTTGGTTGTGCACGACCTACTTGGCCTGGTGACAAGCACCCTATCACTTTATTTGATCGGCATCACCATTTTTCGCATTAATGAGAATTTATGATTTTTACGATTTTCGGTCTGTATTAGCTCACGGGTTTTTTGAGATTTGATCGGTCGTCTCTGTTCGACCCCAAATTTTGGTTGTGTGCATCCTGTAAGTCCTAGTGACAAGTGCCCTGTTACTTTATTTGATCGGCATCACCATTTTCCACGTAAATGAGAATTTACGATTTTTATGATTTTCGGTGTGTGTTAGCCCACGGATTTCTCGATATTTGATTGACTGTCTCCGTTCGGCCCCAAATTTTGGATGTGTAGCCTACATAGCTTGGTGATGAGCGTCCTATCACTTTATTTGATCGGCATCACCATTTTTCACATAAATGAGAATTTCCGATTTTCGCGATTTTCAGTGTGTGTTAGCCCACAGATTTCTTGATATTTGATATTTCTCCGTTCGGTCCCAAATTATGGTTGTGCGCAGCCTAAAAGACCTGGTAACGAGCGCCCTATCACTTTATTTGACCGGCATTACCATTTTTGGCATAAATGAGAATTAACGATTTTCACGATTTTCTTTGTGTGTTAGGCCACGGACTTCTCGAGATTTAATTGACAGTCTCCGTTCCGCCCTAAATTTTGTCTAGAGTAACCTACAAGGCCTGGTGACGAGCACCCTATCACTTTATTTGATCGGCACCACCATTTTTTGCATAAATGAGAATTTATAATTTTCACGATTTTCGGTGTGTATTAGCCCACGGATTTCTTGAAATTTGATCGGTCATCTCCATTCGACTTTAAATTTTGTCTGTGCGCAGCCTATAAGGCCTGGTGACGAGCTCCCTATCACTGTATTTGATCGGCATCACCATTTATCGCATAAATTAGAATTTACGATTTTCACAATTTTCGGTGTATATTAGCCTACGGATTCTCGAGATTTGATGAACCGTCTTTGTTCGGCCTCAAGTTTTGGCTATGCGCAACCTACAAGGCCTGCTGACGAGCTCCCTATCACTTTATTTGATCGGCATCACCATTTTTCGCATAAATGAGAATTTACGATTTTCACGATTTTCGATGTATGTTAGCCCACAGATTTCTCGAGATTTGATTGACCGTCTTCGTCCGGCCACAAATTTTGGTTGTGCGCAGCCTACATGGCCTGTGACGAGCGCCCTGTCACTTTATTTGATCGGCATCACCATTTTTCACATTAACAAAAATTTAATATTTTCGGTGTGTGTTAGCCCACGGATTTCTCAATATTTGATTGACCTTCTCCGTTTGGTCCCAAATTATGGATGTGTGCAGCCTACAATACCTGGTGACGAGCGTTCTATCACTTTATTTGACCGATATTACAATTTTTCGCATAAATGAGAAGTAATGATTTTCACGATTTTCTGTGTATGTTAGTCCACGGATTTCTCGAAATTTGATTGGCCGTCTCCATTCGGACCCAAATTTTGTTTGTGCGCAGCCTACAAGGCCTGTTCCCTATCACTTTATTTAATCAGCATCACTATTTATCACAGAAATAAGAATTTACGATTTTCACGAATATGCAGTAAAGATATTATTAGCATTCTTATTTTTTATAAAGGAATTTAGAAATAAATCCTTCTTATGAATCTGTAGTGCTAGCTTTGACTTCTTCTATAACTAAACAATTAATTATTCTAAAAAATTATAGTAGTAACAAATACAACATCCAACCGAATCAACAATATGAACCGCAACATACTACTCAGCAGTTTTACATAGAATCAGCACAGTCCAAAGAGCCAACAGGGTTACACAGAAATTATAGACAGCCACTAGTCCAAACTAATGGAAATAATTGTTCATTGAACCATTTTTTCTTTGTTTTTGTTAATTGGTTCGCAATTAAATATTTATACATATTTATTAATAAATTTTTGTCATAGCAATCAATAAAAGAATATTTGATGATCATCCCTGAGGTTACAAATCAACTATATCTCTACGCGTGTTTGGGTGTGTAAGCAAAAGGTGACGTATGACAGCCATTTTACTATTTTGTGGTGACTTCAGTTTATGCAAGAACTTCAAAATACTGAGAAAGGGAGTGTGATCAAACAGGGGAAAAGGCAGAGATTCAAGAAAAACAGACACAAAAGTACAACTTTATCAACATTAGCAGACCAAGAATTGGAAATTAAAATAACAGAACCAAATAGCCAGTGTCACTTAGTTCACTAACACGCTTATATATTTAGTTAGGAAGTTAGTTATGATTAGTTAGTTAACTAAACTAGAGTTAGTTAATAGCCTTGGTTAATTTTCAGTTATTCCCTTCTGCTTATGTAGATAAACTAATCAATTACTAAATCAAAAGTAAGTTTTCATTTCCCACAAGTATCTCTCTTCTTCCTTCTACCTCTCTGCGATCTGTTTTCCTTTTCCTTTTCTTTCTGCAATCTGTTATCTTCTTCTTCTTCCCTTCAGGATGGTCTGCAATGGAGGTTGATTAACAACCTTTGATTGTGCTTCAACATGGTATCAAAGCTCAGTAATTTTCCTCCTGAGTTCAGGAAGCATTAATTCTTCTGTTGTCTTCTCTCGATTGATATTCTCCAGTTTTCTCTCTCGATCGATCCATCTGATCTGCAATAGATCAGCAATCATCATTTTTCCTTAATATTTTTATTGAGCTGTCTTCCTAGAATCATCAATGGAGGATTCGAATTCACCATCAAGCAGTCAAGGTTACTTAGATATGTCTAGTCCGATGTATACACATCCATCTGAAAGTGCAGCTTCAACCCTAATTCCAGTGAAGTTTGATGGGACAGGGTACAAATCATGGAGAAGAGGTGTCCTCAGGGCACTTTCAATTAAAAACAAGCTTGGTTTCATAAATGGAAAGTGTGTGAAACCAGATCTAGGTTCTGAGTGTTATGCAATGTGGGAGAGGTGTGATGATATGGTTACTTCATGGATGTTGAATTCATTATCGCCAGATCTCATGGACAGTTTACAATATGTAAACAATGTCAAGGAACTTTGGGATGAGCTTGAAGATAGATATGATCAAACAAATGGTGCTAAGCTATATCAGTTGCAAAGGAATATAAATGAGTCTGTTCAAGGTAGCCTCGATATCACTGCCTATTATACAAAGATGAGGAAACTTTGGGAGGAATTGAGTGCACTAGATCTGAACCTGCATTGCACGTATTTGTGTAATTGTGGAGGAAAGGCTTCCTTACAAAAGGCTGAGCAGGATAGGAGGCTAATTCAATTTTTAATGGGGCTGAATGAAGTATACGCTATGGTAAGGGGAACTATCCTAATGATGAATCCATTGCTTAGTATGGCAAAAGCCTTTGCAATCCTAGCTCAAGAGGAAAAGCAAAGAGAAGTTAAGCCTCAAAGTCACCTTGAATCCACTTCTCTGAATGCTGGAAAGTTTGGAAATATGAACTACGAAACAAACTTCAAGCAGCAGCATTACAATCAGTTGAGAAGCACAGGAGGAAATAATGCCAGTGGATCTGGTTATTCATTTAACAAGTCAAATCTCTTCTGTAATCATTGTAAGAAATCTGGTCACACCAAGGATAAATGCTATAGGTTGCATGGATTTCCACCAACCTTTAAGTTCACAAAGGGGAGAAATGCAGGGAGTGTAGCAAATGTTCAAGGTGTTTGTGAGGATGATACTCAAGGATCAAGCCAAGTCAGTTATAATTTGTCCAAAGGACATTATGAACAGTTGATAAACCTTCTAACAAAATTGCAGAATGATCAGTCAGCTGGCAATTCAAACAATGTAGCTTGTGGAGCTGTTAACTTTGCAGGTATCTTAGCTTGCTATTCATCTATAACTGAAATAGGTGATCTTTAATGTAAGTGCCTAAAACTAACTGCTAGTTCCTGGATAATTGATTCTGGTGCTATACACCACATGACCTTTAACAAGACCTTACTAACACAAATCAGAATCCTACTATATCCTTTCCTTGTAACCTTACCAAATGGATATAAAGTGAAGGTAACAGAAGTTGGTGATGCTATTATTAGTCCTGATCTAATCTTACACAGAGTTTTGTTTGTCCCTAGTTTTAAATTCAATTTAATATCAGTCCATTGTTTAGCCTCACACCTTAAAGGTATAGTTAGTTTCAATGATGCTTTATGTCTCATGCAGGGCCCTTCAATGAAGAGGCAACTGGAGATTGGTAAAGCTAGAGATGGACTATATTTTCTCTATTCAAAATGCCATGGTGAAGACTGTGTCTCATTCAGTCATCAAACTCCATCAGTTTCTAGTTTATCTTTTCCTATTTTGAATAAGTGTACTGTAAATACTTCCAGTTTGTCCTGTACTTTTGAAAAGTTGAATAATCATTCATTTGTAATGTCAAGTAATCCATCTGTAAGATTCCTTAATTCAATGGAAAGTATTGGTTCTGTAAATTCTGCATCTTGTGTTAATAATGTTGATTACTTGTGGCATAATAGGCTAGGACATGTGCCTTTTGTAAAAATGAGGTATCTCTACCATTCTTGTCAAGTTTTCACCCAAACAACCCTTCATGTGTTCAATCTGTCCTATGGCAAGACAAGCCAGAATTCCTTTCAATCACAGCACTACCAAAACTACCAAACCTTTTGAAGTTCTTCATGTGGATATCTGGGGACCATACCACACTCCTACACATGATAATCATAGATATTTTCTTACTATGGTTGATGACTACAGCAGAGCCACATGGATACAATTACTACACTGCAAGAATGGTGCCATTCAATGCATCAAAGCCTTTATGTCCTTGATTGAAAATCAGTTTCACACAAGACTCAATATCATAAGATCTGATAATGGTTCAGAGTTCACCAGCAATGAAGCCTTAAATTTTTTCCAATGCAGAGGCATTATACATCAAAAGACATGTCCCTATACACTCCAACAGAATGGAATTGTGGAAAAAAAACACAAACATCTTCTTGAGACAGCAAGAGCCTTACTCTGCCAATCCAAAATACCCTTAAGATACTGGGGGAGTGTCTCAAGATAGCAGTATATCTAATAAATCGATTCCCTTCCACAGTTCTTAACAATAAAACTCCTTTTGAAATCCTCTACCACAAGAAACCTACCTATTCTCATCTAAGAGCCTTTGGATGTTTATGTCTCCCAACTATCCTTAAAGCACATAAAGATAAATTTGAGCCAAGAGCCACTCCTCATGTTTTCATTGGATATCCTTATGATACAAAAGGGTACAGGGTTCTAGACTTAGCTACTAAGAAGATACATATTTCTAGAGATGTAGTATTTCATAAATGCATTTTTCCTTTTGTTCTTGCTCCTGCTGGTTCAAGTTGAGTCTGTATTGAAGTCACTCAGAGAAAGTCCTACTGTCATTTTCCCTAAAGTGATTAACTCTGTTGAATATCAGATACCTAAGCATTGCACACCAACTTGTATTACTGATGATCTCTTACCTGGACAACAGATTCCAATCCTACCAGAAACTACACATTCCTTATCTCATCCAACACCAAATACTGATACTAGTGTACATCATTCAACCACAAACATTAACAATCATACACCTGTTTCTAGTGAGACCTGTTCAGAATCTTTGAATATGAATCAGTCACCTATACATCCTATGCCACCTAGAAGATCCTCTAGACACCATAATATACCAGGTTACTTAAAGGAGTATAATTACACATTACCTAACTTGTCCATACCTTCACTGTCCAATTTATCATCCTGTCACCAAGCACATCAAACAGCCTTAATCACATCATATTCAGATAAGCAGGTAGTTAATAAAGCACTTCATGAGTCTGAACCTTTTTCTTATGAAAAAGCTACTTTGAACCCTGCTTGGCAACAGGCTATGATACAAGAATTTGATGCCTTATGTGCTAATGAAACATGGGATTTAGTGGAACTTCCAGCAGGTAAGAAGGCCATAGGATGCAAATGGGTGTATAAGATCAAACACAAGGCTGATGGAAGTGTGGAAAGGTTTAAAGCTAGACTTGTAGTAAAGGGATATACTCAACAAGCTGGTGTTGATTATATAGAAACCTTCTTACTAGTAGTTAAGTTGACTACTGTGAGAGTTCTGGTCAGTTTGGCTGTGAAGAAAGGCTGGAATATGTACCAACTTGATGTTAATAATGCCTTCCTTTATGGTGATCTTCATGAAGAAGTTTATATGAAAATTCCACAAGGGTTGACAATTGCACACAGAGGTCTGGTTTGCAGGCTTAAAAAGTCTCTATATGGTCTGAAACAAGCAAGTAGACAGTGGTATGATAAGCTTTCTACCTCTCTTTGTTCAAGAGGTTATGTTGATTCAACCAGTGATTATTCATTGTTCTATAGGAAATCTGGATGTTCAGTTGTTTTTGTGGCAGTCTATGTTGATGATGTTATCCTCACTGGAACAGATTCAGATGAGACTCAGTCTCTCAAATCTTTTCTTCATGGCAAGTTCAAGATCAAGGATCTAGGTAGGTTACATTATTTCTTAGGATTGGAGTTCATGTACAACAAGAATGGTGTAGTGGTTACTCAAAGGAAGTTTACTACTGATCTATTGAAAGAATTTGATTGTTCAGGTTGTGTGGCAGTTAGTTCACCACTTGATTGCAATGCCAAGCTTCATCTAGATGATGGACAACCTGTTGCAGATGTTTCACAGTATAGAAGGCTAGTTGGAAAACTGAATTTTCTTACTCACACAAGAATGGATATTGCATATAGTGTGCAACATCTCAGCCAATTCATGCAATCACCTAAGAAGTGTTATTTCAAGGCTGCTTTACATGTGTTACAGTATCTCAAGTCAGATCCTGGACTTGGGATTTTCCTGTCTAATAAACCAGACTATAACATATCTGCTTACTGTGACTCTGACTGGGCAACCTGTCAATTACCAGAAAATCTGTTAGTGGTTTCTTGTGTTCTTAGGTGATTGTCCAGTTAGTTGGAAGTCCAAGAAACAGGTACCATTTCATTATCTTCAGCTGAAGCAGAGTACAGAGCAATTAGAAAGGTTGTGGGGGAGCTGGTTTGGTTAAGCAGATTGTTGGATGAACTGACCATGCCTGCAGATTTGCCCATACCTGTGTTCTGTGATAGCCAAGTTGTTGTTCACATAGCTAAGAATCTTGTATTCCATGAACGAACCAAGCACATTGAAGTGGATTGTCATTTTGTTAGAGAGAAGCTACATGATGGACTCATTAACCTGCATCATGTCTCAACAACAGAGCAGTTTGCAGACCTTCTAACCAAAGCACTGTCTGGGCACAAACATTCTCTTATCATGAGCAAGTTGGTTGTGATTCATTCACCTCCAACTTGAGGGGGGTGTTGGAATTATATGGAAGAATAGAATTAAGAGAATAGGCTGCAATTAAATGGTTGTTAGCAGAGTTAGTTAAATAGTTAGTCAGGAAGTTAGTTATGGTTAGTTAGTTAACTAAACTAGAGTTAGTTAATAGCCTTGGTTAATTTTCAGTTATTTCCTTCTGCTTATGTATATAAACTGATCAATTACTAAATCAAAAGTAAGTTTTCATTTCCCACAAATATCTCTCTTCTTCCTTCTTCCTCTCTGCGATTTGTTTTCCTTTTCCTTTTCTTTCTGCAATCTGTTTTCTTCTTCTTCTTCACTGCAGGATGGTCTGCAATGGAGGTTGATTAACAACCTCTGATTGTGCTTCAACAGTAACTAAATAAAACATGATACTTTTTCCACCTAAAAACTATCAACCACCAAGAACTAGACAAGGAAAAAACAGACCAGCTTGTGCAGACATAAGCCATGACTGCAGCCAAGACAAAAAGAAAAAAGAGAATCATAGGAAAAATCGCCAGTTTCATTGATAATAAGGTAATAACATCAGTCACAAGAAGTTCTTGAATTCTAGAGAACCCTTTTCACCCTTGATTCTACCAAATTCCCAAAGCTGGGCATAAAAATCAATGCTTACAATCTTAATATAAAACCATAAACAGAATTTCAAGGACAATTACACTTGCTTGAACACTCTGAAACATACAGAACCACATCGCATTGCCACTGTAGCAGCTGAAATGATGCTTCAGTGTGTCTTTGATGGAAGTGTGTCGATGTTAGACATGGATATCGAGAGACGACCATACCATAAAAACTGCAGTTGTGCATTGCACAGACATAAGGGGCAACAACCAACCACTTGTGTCCACAGCAGGTATATATCGTTCCCTACAAGGCAAAACCGGCAAGATATGACTTTATCAATAGCAACTTCCCAATTCTCTTCTTCATCTTCGTCTTGCAATAGTTCATCAGTCACCAATATACAGTATATGGCGCCGACTTTAGCAAGTAGTTGGATCCTTTTGGCAACATGCAACTCTCCAAAGGATTGAGTGTATTTCTTTTCTTCTATCCCAAATTTTTGTACATTCTGGTAAGTTTGTGTATACTTTAGTATCCATTTCTTAGGTGCTGCACATTTCCAAACAGAAAAAAGAAAATGAAAAGAATTTCGCCCTTTTCTTCCTTTATGTAAATACTGAGAATGCAGCAAATTGGTCTCACAGATTGATCACATTGTACAAGTGTGTTACCAGAACTAGGTTTTCATCAGTAACCGAGCTGTAAACGGATTCTGAATTTTTTTGAACCGGATTTACCATAACTCGTGATCTTCATTTTCCTTTTCTTTTTCCTGTTTATTTAATTATTTTCCTTTGTATTTTCTATGTTGGCTTAAGGTGATGAAATGATCATCCCATGTACTGTATAATTCTTAAGAACAGTTTCAATAGAAGTTCTTAACAAAAAGGTCTAACAGGATTTGTTACATGATTTCAACTGTCTTCTAAAAATTACATCAGTTACTCCTGGAACACGATTTTCTAAGGTCTGCGTATACTCTACCCTCCCCAAACCTCACCTTCTGTGGCTACAGTGGGCTACATTGTTGTACTACAGGAAGAAAAGTTGAGATGAAATATCCCTGTGAATATTTAGCGATGCACGGAAATTTATCATTTTGGGAACACAAAACTGAGAAAACGCGCATAGCGCAAGCAGCAACATTCTCTATGGCGTAATTCAGATTGAGCATACTGCAGATTGCAAGTGATTTAGGAGAAAACAATGCATGTTCATTGTTCACTACATATTTCGACACACTTCTGGCTCGAAAATAAGTTGAGCAAAAAATTCTTGAGAAGTTCTAACATGCATTGCTTAATTCACTGAATGACTTTTGCACCAATCCGTTAATCAATAGTACATAGAACCCGCAACATGAATGAGCCAACAGAGGTAAACTAGATGGAATTTTAGTTAATTAATTAGTCAACAAACTATAATTTAAAGGAACCAAATAGTCTGTCCAGGCTATTAGTTACGAAAAATGGAGGCAACTCGAATTCCCTTATGATATCCCTCAGTGAGTGAAGGGATTACGTTGCAGGGAAAACTTCAGTATACAGTAAGGGTAATAAAATCCTATGTTGAAGATGAAAATAATAAATGTCACGAGAGCATGTGGGAGCGTCGTGAGGGTCAATCAAATAATTTATTTATTTCGATCCCATCTCTGAAAAGTTTCATGTGTTTCCGATCCCTGAACCTAAATCTAATCAAGAAGAGAATGTTATAGTTGGTTTAGGAGTTTTAAGTGAATGTCTTTGTATGACTCGCGGGGATGATGATAAGGGTGATGTTGAGATATTGATCATGAAGGAATACGGAGTAAAGGAATCATGGACATTCTTACTTTTCATAAGGAATTTATTAGAAATAAATCCTTCTTAAAGATTTATAGCCCCCTTTTCCGTGACAGTGACGGGAGAAGTAAGTTTGATAATATACTATGATGGTAAAAAAGTTGTCGTATACAATCCTAAGAATGATAGTATTAATATGGAAGACATATTCGTCAAGACGAAATTTACATTTGGCCCCATTGTGACCTGTATGGAAAGTTTGGATCTCTCCAGAGGCATACTACTTGCCTGAGGAGCTGCACAAACAATTTGGAAAGATTGGAAGGATAAGGAGTTTCACCTAATCTTTTTGTTTGAAACTTGTATTTATGTAGTTTTTTGTCCTTCGAGTTCTGTTATTATCAGCTGTTTCTTGTACTTGATTATCACACCATTCCTTTTTACTATACTTTCTATAGTCTTTTACTATGATTTCTTCACTTTTATTATTTATCATTCTTTCGATCTACTTTGATATGATTTTTCCTTGAGTTGAGGGTTTAAAGGTCATCAGAGGCAATTTTTCCAGATGAAAGTAGGACAAAAGAATCTCTATTGCTGAGTCTCCTATAAAATTTGTCCCAAGACTTCAATTGGATTATTCACTAATTGACACATCCAAGTATTAAGAACAAGAGCATATTAGAAAACTTCACCAGAAAAAGAATACCTAAGTCAAGATACCACAGTGTAGAAAGTACACACCTAGACTAACTAAGCTAACCAAAACTAAATATGCCATTAAAATACTAAGACTCTCTGTGTTTTTGTCTGTGTGTGTAAGCGAAAGGTGACGTATGATGGCCATTTTACCATTTCTGGTGACTTCGGTTTGTGCAAGAACTTTAAAAATACTGAGATAGGGAGTGTGATCAAACAGGGGGAAAGACAAAGATTCAAGAAAAACAGACACAAAAGTACAACTTTAACAACATTAGCCAGTGTCACTTTGTTCACTCAACACATTTGTAAGTTGTAACTAAATAAAACATGATGCTTTTTCCACCTAAAAACTATCAACCACAAAGAATAAGACAACAAAGAATATAAGTACGATTTCATTTAAGGAACACGTGCAGACGTAAGCCAAGACAGAAAAAAATCATAGGAAAAGACGCTTGTTTCATTGATAGTAAGGAACGTAATAACATGAACAGATAACTCGATGCTTACTATCTCTATATATAAAACCTTAAACAGATACACAGAACCACATTGCATTACTAAAGAAAAACATTTAGATACCTTTTATAACAGGAAAGAGGAGAGAGAAGAGATCAATGGCCACGGTAGCAGCTGAAATGATGCTCCAGTGTGTCTTTGATGGAAGCTTGTCGATGTCAGACGTGAATATAGAGAGACGACCTTACCATAAAAACTGCAGTTGTGCGTTGCACAAGCAAAATGGGGAGAATCCAAGCACTTGTGTCCACAGTAGGAATATATCATTCCCCAAAATGCAAAACGGGAAAGATGTGACTTTGTCAATAGCAACTTCCCAATTCTCTTCTCCATCTCTTCTTGCAAATAGTAATTCATCGGTCATGAGTGTACAACATAGATGCCAACTTTAACAAGTAGTTGATAGATTTTAAGATCTAAGGCAATTCCTATAGTCAGCTCTCCAAAGGATTGAGTGTACTGCTTTTCTTCTGTCTCAAATTTTGTACATTCTGGTAAGCTTGTGTATACTTCAGTATCAATTTCTTAGGTGCTTTAAATTTCCAAAAAGAGAAAGAAAAAGAAAAAAGAATCGCTCTTCACGTTTTGTATGAGTAAATGCTCCATGCTTTTTTCTAATTTCTACCAGGATAGTAAACAGACCTCAGATTGATAGCAGACTTTGTGTAATTGTAAGCCTTTTCTAAACCATCTGTCACTTTCACCAGATCTGTTTTCTTTTCATTTCATCAGTTTCTCCGTTTTCAGAGAATGCTTTAGTTGCTCATTTCACTACTAAAAATATTGTCAAAACCGAGGGAACAAAAACCAACAGACAGAGTCGATCTAAAAAACCGATCCAGTCTATCAGTAAAAATGAAGATATGCAGAATAATGTGGAACATACTGTATCATTCTTAGGAACAGTTTTAGCAGAAGTTTTAAACAAAGAATTCACAGTTCGAGGAACAACAACACACCCAGTATGATCTCACAAGTGGGGTCTGGGGAGGGTAAAGTGTACTCAGACGTTACCCCTATCTTGTGAGGTAGAGAGGTTGTTTCTAATAGACCCTCATCTCAAGAAAAACATTTCGAAACAGGTTTTAAAATTACAACATATCCAGTTCCAGGAATAGTTTCAAAAAATCTAAATGGCTTTATAACGTGTTTTCAACCGTTCTTTACATATATGCTGGAATTAATACCAGAAACGTCCAAGATGGAAAAGCTATGTCAATATTTAGTAGATGTACAAAGGTCTTATCATTCGGGGACATGATCCTCCTTAAAATAATTCCGATCATGGATATAACATATTGCAGGAAATTTGAGAGAGAGAAAAGTGCATCACTTAATTCATTGAACAACTGTTGAACAGGATCATTCTCTGCATCAAGCAGTTTTACATAGAATCAGCATAGTGGGATGAGCCAATACAGTCACACAAGGGTGTGGCAACACTCAATATTTCAAGCTTTCAATGTTAAATTTGTTTTAATTCTCTGATTAAATAAAAAGATTTGTAATGTTCAGCAGCACTCAATATTTCAACTTGAAGGCCCAGAGAAAGTTTATAATGTTCGACAGAAAAGGGAAAAAAAGATGATAAACCTACAATACGCTTGACGATACTACTAAGTTCAGCAACAGAAAATCTTTGATAATCATCCTCAAGGTAATCAATCAACTATGCCTCAATTGTCCTCGAGGTATTAATATCAAGTGAATTTGACACTTTCGATAGAGCTAGGAGCTCTCTTTGCATGAATACAATGGGCAGCTCCGAGATATAATCACTACTTTGTATCAGTATCTCATGAATAAAATTGAATCTTAATAAATTACCACATAGGAATTACTACAGTCTTATTATTATGGCATAATACATAAACAAACACTCAAACTTGGCCTCATCTGGCAAGTAAATACTCCAACTTTGAGTATGCACATCTAGAAACCTCAACTCGTCTCCACTGTATCAGTTGAACACTCCAACTTACAAAATGATCATCTAGACACTTCCAAAATTTATGTGTTACGTCAGCATCAGGTGTCCATGAGACACAGTGGGGACTAGTTGGAGTGTTTAGTTGTTAGCGAGACCAAGTTGAGGTGTCTAGATATGCACTCTACAAGTTTAAGTGCCTGAGGAACAACACAAAAGAATCTGCACTTGCTGAGTCTCCTATAAAGTGGTATCAGGCTTCATTAGAATAATCAGTTATTTTAAAATGCTGATTGATACCTATGCTTACTTTACTCTTTTCTTTTATATTTTTTAATTCTTATTTTGGGTAATTGACACATTGAAGTATTAAGAACCGTAAAGATATGACACATAGGCCAAACTCAATCCCAAAAGCTAGCTCATGAGGGAAGGATCGTCAAGTCCATATAAGCAGATCACCAGTCCATTTCCCAACTAACACTCCCTCACGCCAAGGCCAACTGGAGTGTGGACCAGGAAACCAAATAGGGATGGACCTGATTTTGATACAATGTAAAAATATCAGAGAACTTCTCAGAAGAAAAACAATACTTAAGTCCAGACACCTAAAAGTACAAAGTACAAACTAGAAAACCGAAATAAGCTAAGATGGCTCTCTCCTCTCTTTGGGTGAAAAAAGTTGGTCCCATAGTCAAGGAAGAGAACTCCTAGGGGAATAAGCTTATTTTGAGGGAATCACAAGAGAACTACAACAACAAGAATAGATCACAAATTTCTCTTGAATTATAGGAGCTATGCTAACTTTTCTACCTAGATTAATCCCTCCATATCATTGTAAGGTTAGTGAATCCATGACAATGTATTCTATATACACCCTTTGCAAGAATATGTAAAATATTCAAAATAACCACATTGACATCACATGCACACACATTAGTAGACAGAGAAAACCTCAAGTGTCCTGCAGCACATTTTAGACAGAAGCACATTACCTCACAATGGCCACTGGAGCAGCTGCAATGATGCTTCGGTGTGTCTTTGATGGAAGCTTATCAATGTCAGATATGGATATCGAGAGGAGGCCTTACCATAAAAACTGCAGCTGTGCATTGCACAAGCAGAAAGGGAAGGATACAAGCACTTGTGTCCACAGTAGGAATATATCATTTCCCAAAAGGCAAAACTGCAAAGATATGACTTTGTCAATAGCAGCTTCCCAATTCTCTTCTCAATCTTCGCCTTGCGATAATTCATTAGTCACGAGTGTACAGCATACAGCTCCAATGTTAGCAAGTAGTTGATAGATTTTCAAATACAGTCAGAAGCAAAAGCAATTTCCTATTTTAGATCCTTTTAGTAGTTCTCTGGAATGTTCGGCTCTCCAAAGGATTGAGCATTCTGCTTTTCTTCTAAACAATTTTTGTACATTCTGGTAAGTATCCAAAAGAAAAAAGAAACGCAACAATTTTTACTTTTCATGATTTTTATGAGCAAATGCACCATTCCTTTTTTTCCCTTTCTTTCTTTCTTTCCAGGCTTCAACATATTTAAATAGAACAGACCTCAGATTGATAGCAGACACCGCATACGTTAGAAAAAAGTAATCAATTTCACAGAGCGCAAAGTAAAATCAATCCTATAAAACTAGCAAACTCCACAGTTGACAGTCCTAGTGATGGAAGTTTGATCTGCTAGATTCTTTATGTTATCCCTTCACCAAAACAACTTTCGATATTTGCCTTCATGCACGTGCACCTGAAAGTATATCGCAAGTTGTAATTGACTGGATAGTATCTAGTTGATCACCTAACAATGAAACTCCAGTTTAGCTGTGCAGCAGAACTTTTGTTTACTTTTTGTAAACACTGAGAATGCAGCATTTGAGTTCTGAAATTGATCACATTGTACTAGTTTTCGTTCACCAAAAGAGTTGTACACTGATTCTAGACTTTGCTAACTGAACTCACCATCACTTCGTCTTTCGCCTTCTTTTCTTTTTCCTTTTTATTTTCCCTTTGTATTTGCTAATAGGTATAACTTGCTTAGGCTGATGAAATGATAAAGCTAATCTGTCCTGTTAGGCTCCCAGTCCCCGAAATTAGTCCACTGGTTTGTTATTTCCACTTCTCATTCTCATAGTCTATCAAATTCTGTTCCTTCACCAAGACAAATGGTTTGTTCATAGTTCATCTGCTGCTTCTTTTAGTCATTTACCTTGAGAGTTTCTCTATACTTCAACCAACGCACCATTTTACGTCCTTGAGATTATAAAACTAAGCTCATTCAATAAAGTTAAGGAGGATATCAGGATGGCCTACTTTTATGTCTATTCTGTACATACCTTGCTTTGCAAGTACATATGTATATACTTTGTTATCCTTTCAACACCATCTGCCAGTTCCACCGGATCAGTCCATAATTTCATTTCAACCCTCCTCCATCAGTTTTAGCAATAACAACTTGTGAGCTAAGCAAAAGGGAAAGAAGCAGACACGTGTACAGATACGTGATTTCTAGAGTTAACACCTCAGTTCAATAGCACGCGCATGATAGAGATAGTTAGACTTAGTTAGGGGAGTTAGTAGTGGCAGTTGATAGCTGCTAAATCTTGTAATCCGCTGTATAAAATCCATGATTGTACCCATTTTTATATCATTGAAAAGAAATACGAATCAACTGTTTCTTCTCTTCATTCTCTGTATCTCTTTTGTGGTGTTCAGCTAGTCGTCTTGGAGCTATCTCCCTGAACTTGATTGTCTTCAAGCTGAGGCAGCTCTTGGACTTTTTCTACTTTTGGTTTGCATTAGAGGCTAAATGTACAGCTCCCTACAAGTGATGCATTTGCCAAAATGTGAGGTCTGGGTAAGGTAGAATGTATGCAGAACATGCCGATACCGAGGTAGAGTGGCTGTTTCTAATAGACCCTCGACAATTGTATTATTCAGTAATTTAAAAAATCTTGATACATCCAATTATTAGTGTATGATATATGTTTCTAGTTTCTTATTGTAATTGACACATCCAACTACTAAAAACAAAAGTAGATTAAAAAAGTTGTCCCAGAAAAAAAAATACTTTAAGTCAAGACACCACTACAACATGCAAAGTACAAAGTACAAACCTAGAAAAACAATGCTAACAAAATATAATATACTATTAAAATGAGTAGATGGTCAAAAACACACCAAAGTATTTAGGTTTTTTGAGATTTCTACCCGAACTATCAGGTGTTTACTTTTCCTAACTGAACTATCGCCAAATGTTTATCAAAACATGTCTCAACTATCAATTACTCAGTTTTCCTACCGTAGGTTCAGGTATGAAATTCAAAAAATCTTAATACTTTTAAGTGCGTTTTTCACCCTTCACTCTCACAAATGTGTGTGTGTGTGTGTGTGAGTGAAAGAAGTTGGTCCAGAGTCAAGGAGGAGAACTCCTAGGAGAAATCACTTATTTACTTTGAGGGAATCACTAGAGGACTACAATAACAAGAACAACCCCACCAAATTCTCATGATCTATAGGAGCAATGTTAACCATCAGCATAAGTACATTGAAGAAATATGCCAAGACTGTAGGATGGACAAAAGAATCATAGGAAAAACCGATTGTTTCATTGGTACTAAGATAACTACATGCACGAAAACATCGTTACTAGAAACAAAGGATTTTCAAGAACAATAAAACTTCCTTGAACCTCTGATACACACAGAATCACATTTCCTGTACCAAAGACCTTTAGATACCTTTCATAGCAGGGAAGAGGAGAGAGAAGGAAATGGCCAGTGGAACAGCTGAAATTATACTTCAGTGTGTCGTTGATGGAAGCTTGTCAATGTTAGATATGGACATCGAGAGGAGGCCTTACCATCGCAACTGTAGTTGTGCACTGCACAAAAAGAAGGGGAAACAACCAAACACTTGTGTCCATGGCAGGAATATATCCCCTAAAAGGCAAAAACAGAAAGATATGACTTTGTCAATAGCAGCTTCCAAATTCTCTTCTCCTTCTTCTTCTTCTGATAATTCACCAGTCAGGAGTGTACAACATACAACTCCAGATTTAGCAAGCAGTTGATAGATTTTCAAATGTAATCAGAAGCAAAAGTGATTTCCTAGTTCAGATCCTTTTGGTAGTTCCCTAAAAAGTGCAGCTCTCCAATGGATTGAGTAGACTGTTTTTTGTCTGTCCCGTCTTTTATACATTCTGGTAAGTTCATGTACTTTTGCTCTTCAGGATTTGTATAAGCAAATGCTCCATGCATTTTCTACTTTCTTTCCGGACTTTGACATATTACAAAGGGGCAAACCTCAGATTGATAGAAGAAGCAGACATTGCACACAAGTTGTCCTAGTGATGAAGTATTATCTTTTTCCTTTGCTGTTATCCCTTCATCTAAACAAATTTCCGTTCATTCCCGGGCACCTGAAAGTGTATTACAAGGCCATAACTGAGTGGGTAGCAGCCAGTTGATAACCCAACAATTGCTATCCCTCATTTATTGTGGATAAAAACAGTAAAGAGAACTACAACCTATATTCAGAATCATAGAAAAGCTACAAGCAGGGTTCAGATAATGTTGCAATCAGTATTTTCTTAGCGTTAGGGACCAGTAAATACCCTGGAACAGCTTGTTTAAGTTATTGTTTTCCATGTTGAATCAGGATATGCGCGCTAAGTAGTTCATTCAGAGAGGTATGCTTAGTTTCTCTGTTTAGCTGCTGTGAAGGATACTTTGACCTATGTACAGGTATAAATCATGAGAATGATTTGAAAAGAAGAAATTTAGTTAGCATATTGATTGCATGATTTATGACAAAACAGTCCTAGAAGGAACAGAAAAGGAGGTAGTACAGAAGGACCTCAAATCAGCCAGTGCCACAGTTCAGCACACAATCATGATTGGTGGTTTGACATTTTCTCATTCTCTGTCATAACAAGTGAAAGAAGAAAAAAATGTTAATTTACTTTCTTGGCAGTTTGACAGAATACAAGTCTTATATCAGTATTGTTTGCATAAGCCCTCTGATAGGCAGTAAAACTTGTTCAAGTGGAAGAATAAAATCGAAGTGTCTTGTGACCAGATCCCTTTAACCTTACTAGCCATTTGATTTGAGAGCCTTAAGCCTTAAAACGAGGCTCGAAACATGTTGAGCGCTTCGGCTCACTTAATATGTGCTTCATTGTCGTCATCAAGGTCCTAAGGGTTACTTTTCCTGGCCAATGAGCCTCTGGAAGTCGAAAGGATTTTAGAGCCCTTTCATCACACAACAAGAGAAAATATCATTCAGGTTATAGATACTACTAATGTTGCATGAGGGCAGGGACATCAGCAATTCAAACACAATTGAATAAATATTGTAACAATTGACGGTAAATGGCAGCAAAGCTACAGTTCACAAGCTGCAATAACTTACTTAAATTAGTCACTAATCACTTAAGGCTCCATTTCGATTTGATAAAATTTCATTAATTCAAATTAGTCCCATTCAGACGATAGGATTTGCTAATTAAGAAAATGTCTATCTTTTCATAATTCAAAATAATTTAATTTCGAGTTAACTCAACTATCTCAATTTTTTGAGTTTTATATCTGAAGAGTTATCAAACTGGTGAATTTTCTATCAAAACTATTATCGAAACACACCTCAACTATCAATTATTCATTTTTCACCTTTCACTCTTCTAAATTTATTTTTTTATGACATAAATATGTTAAATTTATTTTAAATTATAAATTTTTAAATTTTGTGTTAAATCAAATGATGTGATATAAATTAAGATGGACAAAATAATACTCTAGGATAAAATTTGCACACTCATTATAAAAAATTTAATAAGAATTGTAATTTGACTAATATAATCCTAATTAATTTTTTGAAAATATATAATAATAATTATTTTCACATTTTAGAGCAACTTAAGTACTAAGAGTACGAATTAGAAAAATATAATCAATTATCTCTTGAATTTTGAAAATAATAAATATTTTAAACTAACTATTTTTAATATACATAGCAATTAAAATGGAATAAAGGGAGTAAGAAATATCAAAGTAGTCCCCACGTACGCTCTCTTGTGTGGCTCCAAGTAATCAAAATAATCTAATCTTCTCACTCTCTATGACTCTACTCTCCTCCACCACCATGCACCGTCGTCATAATGGGCTGCTCCGCCACTCTCCTCCCTACTCCTCCTCATCTCCGCCGTCACCCCACCTCCCCCTTCCCCTCTAAACCCCACATCAACCGCCGCTCCCTTCTCTTCCTCTCCACTACCCTCACATTTCCCACCACCATTTCCACCTCCTCTTCCTCCGCCTCCCCACCACCGTCACCTGACACCACCATCACCGAACGAGTCTTCTTGGACTTCAGCGTATGCCCTACTTACTTCACAAACAGGAATCTCGGTGATGACCTCACAAATTGCGCTGATTCTGAACCAATTGGTCGACTTGTTCTTGGGCTTTACGGCAACCTAGTTCCAATCACTGTTTCGAATTTCAAATCTATGTGTACTGGTTCTTCCGGGTCAACTTATAAGGGCACTTTGGTCCAGAAAATTTTCCCGGGTCAGTTTTTTATGGCTGGGAGACAGGGGAGGAGAGATAAAGGAGAAGTGAAGCCGCCATTGAAGTTAATTAGGAATACTGAGTCAATTGAATCTAAAGCTTTTCTTTTGGAACATTCTAGAGCTGGAGTTGTTTCATTGCCTTTATCTGAGAATGATGATGATGATGATCTTAAGCTGAATCCCAATTATCATAATGTGGAATTCTTGATTACTACTGGACCTGGACCTTGTCCTCAGCTTGATAGCAAGAACATTGTTTTTGGAACTGTGCTTGAAGGTGAGTCCTCAGAATCTACAAATTTATCTCCTTTAGTTCAGTTTAACTTATATATGCTGACAATGTAAATGATTTTTATCTATTAGTTTATCTTAATTATGTTTTACAAGGTAGCATGCCTTATATTCGAGTTAGTTATCTTTTAGGTGACCAGACTGTCAATGTATAGAAGTTAAACACTTTAGTTAATCCCACTATAATCCTCCACCTTACCAACTGAGCTAAGGTTGGAAGAGCTATTCCTTTTAGTTGATATATATGAATCTTAGTGTAAAATGGTGTTTTGGAGATAGTGTTTGTCAATGTTGTGACAAAGTCAAATCTTTGCTTAAGAAAATGTGTCAAATATGTTTGATTGGAGAAATAAGGAGGAACAAGGATACTCACGATGTTGAGGCCGTGATTGACTTTGTTAGCTCCTTACACAACCTGTAAGATCTTCTTTTGAGTTACTCCGTTGTACATGACAACATATTCTTGGTGCTGGTGCTTATATAAAATTCTACCTTATCAAAAGAAAAAGGAGGAACAAGGATACTTCCTGAGTTATCTATCTTTTGGAGATAATGGACCTAATAAAGCAGGATGGATATAGTAATCATATTGCCTATCCCAAGTAATTTGGAATTGAGGCGTTGTTATTTGATCATATGGATGTAAAGTAGTTCTAGAATCAGTCTATGACTTTGCTATTGTGCCGTTCGCTTTGAAGCCTTTTATTACTTTAATATTGGTTTTAATGTTATAAAATTTGAAGCTGCTTTCTTTACCAAGTAAAAAATTGATTTTCAAGCGAAAACCGCACAGATCATCCCTGATGACTCAAATTTAGCTCATTGTATCGTTTGGTTAAGTGATTAAAGACTTCACTTTTAATGGTTCAATCAAAAGAAGTATTAGATGTCCAAGGCACTGTAAGCCTTGGGCTATCTCAAACATTGTTATTTGTGTTTACAATAGATTTTGTTCATCTCCTATCCTTTTAACCATCATTTCTGCTGCTCAAACCAGTAGCATAGCACCTCAGCCTCACATAATTTCTATTCCAATAACAAAAATAAGAAAGAAAAAGTACATATTCCAGAGACTCTATCCTTGAGTCCATATAGACATGACAATCTCTTAAGGGCTCTTGCTTTGTAATGCTCTTACTTGAGTTGAGGGTCTATTGAAAACAAGCTCTCTACCTCCCAAGGTAAGGGTAAAGTCTGTGTACACACTGCGCTCCCCCACCCCACAAGTGGGGATTACACTGGATATGTTGTTGAATCTCGTAAGGGTTCACCAGAGAGGGAAAATTTGTTTAGAAGGTTTATATAAAAGGTTTGCACAAAGGATGTCCTCCAGTAAAGTAAACTATTGATCTAAACAAGTGGGTGTCTTTTGTTGTGTTCTTGTGTCAGTTTGAAACAGATAAAAGAAAAGGAATAATGTGTTATTAATTTGTCATATGATTTCTCTTCCTCAGCCGTTTCTTTCCATAGGACCATAGTAGAGCATCAGCAGCCCAAAGCACTTACAGATTTAGCTCTCTTCTTTTGTTGATAGTTAAATCATATTGGGCCAAACTTCTATTAACCACCTAAGACGATATGTAAGATATGTTAACTGAAACTGATTCAAGCAGATAGGACCAGATGAAGACCATAGATTTCAGCGAATGGCATGTCAGTGAAATGTTTGCAAGTTCGCTTTTGCTGTTAGCTAGAAAAATTGACAAAAATTCAGAGGGATAACATGTCTTTTTGAGAAAGGTAACATATAGAGGGATAACATGTCTCACATTGGCGCTAACCAAATATGCCAACTTATCTTCTTAGGTAATACTCCCTCCGTTTCAAAATAAGTGGTGTTTTTAGCTTGGGCGCACCCCTTAAGAAAACTACTCATTCCTAGAACGAAAAATGTAATTTTTACCCACTTACCCTTAATAAATATCTTGAAAAAGATGTAACTCTTCAGTATTTTCTTGATTATGTAAAACTTTCTCCATTTAAATTAGGGTAAAATTGGAAGAACATCATTAATGTCTTCTTAATTATGTAAAACACCACTTATTTTGAAACGGAGGGAGTAAAAAATAGTAGGAAAATAAAAACTTAGTCCACTTCAGATCGGTCCTAGCGGTTGTTGGATTGAAGCAAAGGTAGGTTCACACATGGCTAAGTAGGCAAAGTATATAGATATACCAAGGAGTATAAAGATGGAAGGAGAAATGCAATATCTTTCTATTCTCAGCACGAAGCAGTAAATAAATGAAGAATAACTAAAAGGAGAGAATTCCTTCTGGAACTAAAATTTAAACAGATGAAAGGAAAGGCTGCAGTGGGGTAATATGGGACTGGAAAGTAAGAAATAAAAGTGCTTTAGGCTCAAAAAGGGAGTAAATGAAGAAATGCAGAAAAAGAGAGGAATGAGCTGGAAAAATTATGACGATGGGGTTCACCCCTTCACCTCCAACCATGAGGTTAGGAGTTTGAGTCTCCGAGGGGGAAAAGAAGGAAAAGAATAGTTCATCCCGGGAATGGGAATTATGAGGATGGGGTTCCATATACAAAATAAAACCAACGAAGACCTTCGGGTGGTATAAAAAGACACCGTGCTCCAGAAGGGAGAAACGAAAGAAAAAAGAAATGATTAGTTCCTAGCTGGAGGCGCACAACAATTTTGGCTAAAGATATATGTGCAGTGAAAACACTGCATTATTAAAAGTGGCATGGTACTACTTTGTATACTATTACCACTTTCTGGAATCTGGATAGTTACACATGAAATTTGCTGCTGAAACACTATCCATCTATTCACATCGAAAGCTCACTCTTCTTCTTTTTTTCCTTTTTGGTTTTTCTTGGAACTGTACTGCAGGTTTGGATATTGTGACAACCATAGCTGCCATTCCCACTTATAAACCATCCGAAAATATTCGACAATATAATGATTTTGCTGAGCTTATTGGTGATGGGAGAGCAAAAACTGCTCGCGCAATCTGGAATAAGCCACTCAAGACTGTTTATATCAGTGATTGTGGAGAACTCAAAGTAGCAAAGCCTACACTTTCTCCTAGCCTACCTTGATATGTTGAAATTCGTTCAGGTTCCTCTTCTTATTTCCTTATACACATTGTTACTGTGACTTGTAAAGGTTTCTCTTTTCTGTATGTTACATTGAGAGAAGAGGATTTACATAATGCAGAGGTTTTAAGTTAGAAGTCCATATGTTCAGGCTAATTTTGCAGTAAAATTATAAAGAGGGACAATGGGCTTTAACTGAGTATTTGCTATGTTTGTTTATGGTGTTTTTGCAAAAACTGAGCTTGAAAGCTTTTGAATCTTTGGAAACTCGTTTGCAGGAACAGTGAAACTTTTCTATTTTGCAAAAACACCTCAAACAAACAGAGATGCAAAAACTAAAGAAATTCAAACTCTGTTTTTGATCAATTAAAGAAAAAATCAACCAAATGACACCTAAGAGTTTTATTGGCGCATGTTCAATTTTATATTGATGGAACTTCTTTCTTGTACACAAAAAACAGACTTTCTTGAAGAGCATAATCCAGGATTTAAAAGCAATTTGTGCATCTTGTAACACACACATATTCACCTTGCCGCCTATTAAGAGAATAGGTCCTGAAAAGCCTGTATTCCTCTCATCATCTTATACCAACTACCATGCAAGAACCAATAGAAAGGATATTGACGCCCCTCCCTATATAAGAGGAAGAACATGCCATCACCAATAATCTTTCTTTTTTCCAGGGAATTCCACGAAATGAAAACAGGCAGCATTGTCGAATGCTCCACTTTTGTATACATGGTGGGGAGAGGAGAGTAGTCAGGGTGAGCATGTACCATAAAGTTAGTTTATCCTTCTCAATGTTCATTTGGGCTTATGGTAAATGGACCAGACCATGGGATAGCCCTGCTCATATAGTGAATAGATGCAGGCCCAAGCCCTTGACAAAATATACCAAAGTCAACTACAAGTTGTACTTTCATGAATTCCCAAAATTTTGAGAGACAGAGTTGAAGTAGGTAACATATATATATACACACACACATATATAAAGAAGGATTTACATTGATAGCAGATTAGCTACTATTTTAACCAAGTTAGTAATTAATGTTTATCATAGATATTTACATGTATAGTTCATAGAGAGTGTTGGAGCAACGATAAGGTTGTCTTAGTACAATCTACATATCATGAGTTTGAGTCGTGAAATCAATCATTGATACTTACGTCAAGATAGACTATCTATAAATTATAATGTACTCTCTTAGGATGTCATCCTTTGAGAACGTGAGATATTTCGTGCACTAACTAGACTATTTACAAGTACATTTCTTAGAACTTAAAGCTCAAAAAAGAATAAGAAGGAGAAGAGGACCTACCCTACATTATTGGAAAAAGCTATTGAGGTTAGCCAATATAAAAAGCATCTGCATTTTAAGTTGACAAAGTCAATTTCACTGCTCCTAAGATTCATGAAACTCTTTTTTTTTTTTGGGGGGGGGGGAGGGGGGTTGTTGGCAAAAGCAAATTCTTTTCTTACACGTGATTGACCAATGGACAAAAAACAAAGTCCAAATTCCACTTTTTTTCCACTTAAAATTGTGGTTCAAGACTTCACACAACAACTTATGTTCCAATTGGACTTGGGGAGAAAAAAAATAATTTCATGAATTGTCACTATGAACTTTTATTTTACAACAAGAGAGTTAGTTCTGTAACAAAAAATCACTTACCTTTACCTCAATATCACGAAAGTCATTATATTTCTATAACTAAAAAGTCGTCCGGAGAAAACAAATGAGACTTTTTCGATAGTATTTATGCAAAAATTACGTTGAGTAATTTTCGCGTTAAAATAGTTTAGTAATTTTGATACAGTAAAGTAAAAATTAAGTGACTTTACTCCCATATAATCCTTACATAAAGCAAAATACAAAAGGTAGTATTCCCTAGATTTTAAAATAAGTGGTGTTTTTAGTTTGGGCACAGTCCTTAAGAAAATTACTTATTTCTAAAAAGAAAAATGTATCTTTACCTACTTATCCTTAATAAATATCTTGGAAAAGATATAACTTTTTAATATTTTCTTGATTATGTAAAAATTTCTCCATTTAAATAAGGGTATAATTGGAAGAACATCACTAATGTCTTCTTGATTATGTAAAATGTTATTTATTTTAAAATAAAATTAAAATACTAAAATATCGCTTATTTTGAAACGAAGAGAGTAATATTAGTAGATGCCAATTCTTTTTTTTCATTTAGCAAAAATGGTTAATTTGGAGAGAATGGATGTTATCCAAGATTATGAACACACACAATCACACAATGATTCATTCAAGAAAGTAGGAGGAGGAGGAGGAGTTGAAGTCATTTCAAAAAAAAAAAAAAACTGATAAGGAAATTCCCTATTACACAAAATCATGCTTGATTAGGTATAGGAATAGAGGTGGGGGGTGGGGTGTGGGGGGGTTGGGGGGTGGGGGTTGGTGGAGTCCATTGGAGCTAAAAAAAAAAAGGGGGATTTTTCATGATGATGATGATGATAAAGGGATAAGATTTCACAAGTACAACAAAAAGGGGACCACTGACACTTGCCTATAACAAAGTCTAATTTGAAAAAGATAAAAAGAGAGAGGTCCCCAAAAGGGCAAATCCCTATTTGTGTATAGAAGGCACAATAAGAGAGAAGGACCACAAACCCAATGAATCAAGCATGCTCTTCAACTTGGTGTGATCAATCATCTGAACCTGTCTCATCACTTAGAACTACTATTTTTCTTCTGTTTTCATTGGTGAATCGGTATACGTTTTGAGGTCTCGATTAATCTGGAGATGTACTGCGTAAGATTCATTAAAGGGGGGAAGCTCTTTATATCAGGATTATTAAGAGTAAAGATGGCTCTGAAGTTGAATGAAAAAAGACGAATATGTTGAAGATATGGAGATTTAACGTTATAGGGGTAAATATAACTTTTTTTAGAGTATAAAGGTAAATATGAACCTAATATTTGATGAAAAGGATAAATATGTTGAACAAAGGGTAAATATAACTTATTTGTGACAGTAGAAAGGCAAATATGAACTATTTTCTGAAGTCTTTATATTAGGATCTTTTTCATTTTCACGATTCAATAACGATACTTTTGGTTAAAAGTAGAGAGATTTTATCTATCCCATTGCAGTCCTCGTTGGTAAAACTTGTTTTATTTTTTCTCTAGTGATAAATCCATCTATGATTTTGAAGGTTTGCAAAAACTTAATTTTTTTTTTCGAGTTTTGTTTATACGTGTGAAAAATAAGTATAAATAGAGCTAAATATACTTTTTAATTCGATTTAATATTAATAACATTTGAAGCTAGGTTATGGATCAAGCATAGATATATCGGTTTATGTGTTATTAAAACTAAAGAATCAAGCATGGCTTCACCTTGGTGAACAATGCTCGGAAACACAATATGTCATGTCAGCGACGCGTGTTCAATAGACACAATTTGACTCAAATTTAGGTGTTCAGTAAGTCACTTTTTTTTCCTCTAGTAACATTTAATTATGAGTTTGGAGGTTCTTCAAAATCTAAATCTCTCTAATTATAAATAAAGTTATATATACGTTTTAAAATTTATTCTTTTTAATTCAAAATTCATGACGTCTAAATTATAAACTTTGACAATATTTAACCCCCACAAACACACAAAGTCTTTTTTTAAACTTTTTTTTTTTTTAATTGTGTGTATAGATTATGACTTTTTAATTTTCTTCTTGGCACATTTGTACATTGGTGATATGATGGATGTTTTTCAATATATCATAAAGGGGACCACTGACATTCAGCCAATTTTGTGTCATTTTTTTATGTTTTCCATTGTGAAGCTTTGGGATGCCAAGTGACACTCATTTTGTGTTTTTGAGCTTTGGATGTATAGAAGGGTTCGAGTGCTTGCAGCGGAGACAGAATTTTTATAAAAATTTTATAAATTAATTTTTTATATATATATAATAAAAAAATTTAATGGAAATGATTTGAATATTTTTATTCTAACTTCGTCTTTATTCAAGTCATGAATATCGGTAAAATCTTGAGAGGGAGTTTTTTTCCGTTTAATAAATTTTATATGGTGTAGATTCTGATAGATTAAGTCGAAATGTAGATATCAAATACCGAATGAAAAGTAAAAAGAAAGTTTAGAATCATCTTTTCTTCTTGGGATAAGATAAGAGAACAAGGTTAAAGGGAGATATCCAGAGGCGAATTCAGGATTTCAAGTAGGTGGGTGCACCAACACGCAAAAAATGGAGAATGTGGGGAGAGGAGACTTCCCCCCCCCCCCCCCCCCCCCCCCGGGCTCTTTGGCTCTCCCACATAAAATTAAAGTACTATAATACTCGGCTATCTATCTACCCTTTTATCCTGATTCTTGATCTCTATATCTTTATACCTAGAGTGACTTGGAATATACGAAGCATCTATTGATAATTGAACAACTAGCACTAGGTGATATTTATTAATAAATAGTAATTCAATCAAAGCACGACTAAACTAAAAAAATTCGATGACAAAATAGTAGGGTGAACAAAAAAGAACAACGAGCAATAGTAATAATTAAAAAATAAGATACTATGCGAATACTACTAAAAAGGAGAAGACGAGGAGAGAAGACTACCTCACCCCTTACCACTCTCGTGTATCTAAAAATATTACAACACTCGACCTCTTACTATCTTTCAACCTAGTCGTCGATTTTTATATCTTTATATCTATTAACAATTGAACAGCTAGCACTAGGTAATATTTATTAAAATATAGTTGAACTTTTATTAAAATATTTTTAAAATATTCAAAGATTATATTTTGTTAGAATAATTAAGTGCTAATAATTGCTCAACTAATCACAATTAGAAACGTTAACCTTCAAAAGAACAAAAAAAGACATGCCACGTTACCTGTTTTCTGATTTTTAATATTTGTGATTGACTAATGGCTGTAGGTCCTAATCCTAATTAATTAACTAATTAATCTTTTCACTGTATTTACCTTTTTTAAATTTTTAATCAAAGATGACGTTATCTCAAAAAGGAAAAAGAAAATAGAAAAATATCTAAACATAATCTATCAATTTGCTAATTGTGGGATTGATAAAGATTGCAAATCTATTAGTTTAAAATAAATACCAGCTGATTGCAATTATTAATATTAATTAATTAATTAATTATAGGAAGAATAGCATTTTTAGTACATCAGTTATTGATAAATTCTAATTTTAACCCGTGTTTCTAATAGACTCGTCATATTTAACCTTTAAGTAATCTAAATGTGTGTGTTTGACCTCTTTATATAGGAAATATGTTATATTCGGGTATTTTTAGAAGTATATTACCATAAAAAATAAAATACTAAGGGGTTGTTTGGTTAGAAAATAGGTTATCCCGGGATAACTAATCCCGAATTTAGTTATTCCGGAATTATTATCCCACCTTCAATAAAGAACAAGGAACAACTATATGTTATCCCAAGATTTTATCTCAATCAAACATGAGATAAATCTATATTTATTCCTTATTCTTTATTGAAGGTGAGATAATAATGCCGAAATAACTAAATCAAAAATTAGTTATCCCAGGATAACTTATTTTTTAACAAAACGACCGCTAAAAATATGAGTTTTACATAACACACGAATAATTTAATGATCAAATGATTTAACATTTCTGAACATTTCTGAAAGTTTGTGAATTTAAATATGCTTAGTCAAATAACGTAAAGAGTCAAGAACTAAAATTAAAATTTATAAATAACTGATTGACGAAAGTGTAATTCTCCCTTAATAGTAACAACAAACGAGCTATTTAGTATCTGCATCGAGGCTCGATTAAATTTGAATTCTCAAAAAAAGTCTAATATTCGAGGTCAAAGTGCTCTATAACAAAGCCGATTTCCTACTTTTGGAGTCTGAACTCTAAATTGCTGATTAAAAATGAAAAAATACTTATCACTTGTCAATATTAATTTTATTCTTTTTGTACTTTTATATATTTCTTTTGATGAATATTTTAGGTCTAAAACAATGATTAATCACAGAGAATCCTGATGATTTTTTTAAATTATTTTTGTCATAAGAAACATAGGACAGGAGACAATGTTGTTAACTGATTCCAGCCACATTATCTTTACCTTTTTTGAGTGGATGATTATAATACATTGTTATTAGTACTAATTAAATAATTAAGCAAGATGAAAATGCTTGATTATTATTGTTGTTATATTAATTATAAATAAATAAAAACATGATTTTCTTGGATCACCTTTAACCGGACACAAATCCCAATTAATCAACTTTTTAAAAATCCCTAATTAGGGTCAATCACTGACGCGTACTTCGCAGAGTAAGCTAGAAGATGACTCACAGCCTCCCTCTCGCCCAAATAAATGAAATGGGATGAATCAAATCAATAAGCTCCGATTCCGTTTGTCGAATTCGTTGTGATAAACACTTAAAAAATCGTTTGTATATTATATTTAGAGATGAGCAACATTGAACTATACATGTAAATTTTAGAGTGGTGAATTATAATTATGCGCAACTTTTATATTATGAAAGTGAACTTATTGAAAGTTGATTTTGATTCAATATTCTTTCTGCTTCAATTTGTTTATCTAGTTTTAACTTGATATAAAATTTAAAAAAAAAAATTAAATTATAAAAAAAGAAAACTTCTGAATATTGTGATCTTAAACTAGAAATATGTAGAATATACCAAAATATTCTTTAATCTTGTAGTCTTAAACATGACATGAATTAAAATTAAAAAATTGTCAAAAAAGAAAAAAAGATATTCTTTTTTAAACTAACTAAAAAGACAACTAACACAAATAAATTGAAACTGAAGGAGTATAATTATTTAAGAGGAGAAAAACTAATAGTTTTGCTCTCTAGATTATTATTTCTTTTTTCAATAGATCCTTGTGCTCTTCAATTAATAACTTGTTTGAATTAACTTATTTTAAGTGTGTTTAAGTTAAAATACTTTTTAAATATTTTAATAATTTTTTTAAAAAAATTAAGAATACTAATTTTAAAGTTAAAATAATAAAAATAAGTCAAACCAAACCTGGACGGAGCATGTTTTTGAACTTTCAAAAGTCCATATGTAATGTCCAAAGCCAAAATAAATAAAAATGGTCAAGAAGAGAACACCTCATTAAAGGCCCAGGCGGTAGGGGGTGTAGGGGGTAGGGGTTGTGGGGTGGATGGATGGAGCTAAATATGTGATCAGTCGAATATTCTTTAATAAAAAATTATATTATATATATAAGTTAAAATATTATTTTTCATATATATATATATTAAATCTTAAAAATATCCTTGAATAGAGTTCTAACTTTGCCACTGAATAAAATTACAAAATCGAGATGAAAATCTCAAAATAAAAAATTATCTATTGCTTCCCACTAACAAAAATATCCAACTTGTATTATAGTTAAATTGTTCGCTTTATCTTTTTTCTCACCTATTTTTTAAATATAACCACCATTCTTTTGAGGAGGATAAGAACAAATACTAAAAAAAAAAAAAATTAACACCATTTTTTGTAGTAGCACTTTATAATAAAAGTGTGTGGAGCTTTCAAAACTACATACTAATAAATCAACCCAACCCTAATTTGAAACTATAGGTTTGGTACAATAAATTAAATAATTGTGTCAGTGAATATTGATTTTGTCTTACTTGGGTCATCCACAATTAATTACATATGAATATGTTTGTGGCCCCCAATTCTCATATATATATATATATATATATATGATATAGAAGATGGCATGTACATCTTCTTTTGAATGTTGGTGTTTGAGAACTAAGAAAGGAAGTGCAAATGAAATGAAAACAAAATAATATAGTTAAATTTTTTTATAACGATGTCGTTTGTTTGAATATTTTTAATTGTTATAGCAAAAATTATTAACATCACATGAAAAATGAGTTTTAAGAAAAATTTGATTGTTAAAACGAAATATTATTATAGAGAGATTGAAGTTGTACTATCCTTATTCTAATTTTTGTGGCGGCATTTTAATTGAGCATAATATTTTAGAAGGAGAAAAAGATTTTTAAAATTTTATAGCTTATAAAAAAAAACATAGATATTTCTTTGGTGATAGATTATCTCATTAAAAATAAAATGAAAAGTATAAAATTATATTATTTTTTGTGTCATGATTCAGTCTCACGACACAAGTATTGGTCACTTTGACTAATTATATAGATCTAAGAGATTTGTGGCTTGGGCTACGCAATTATCGAGCCCGGAAGTGCGCTAACAATGTGAACTTGTATCATACCTTAGAAAACTTTTCACTTTTCACTTTCCACTCACATTCTGATATTAGGATCGATCTAAGGTATTACGTGCATCCCTTCTTCAAAAACTAGATATGTGCAGTAATTAGTAATATATGGAGTAATAATGCATGAGTTGTTAATATAAGATTATAATATTAAAATTATATTTTATCAAGTATTTGGTTCATTGTATTAAAAACTAGATAATCATATATTTTGTTGGTTTAAAACTCTAAAAAATCTTCTTGACAATTATACTCTTGAATTTTGTGTATAAAGAAATTTAGAAAAAGGGATTGACGGCTACTCTAGTCATTTAGGAGTCTTATCCAGGGATTGGTTATCCCGAAATTAATTATCCCTTTGTTTCCTTGGTATAAAATAATAGACCTTATGGTGTATAAGTAATCATTGATTGGCTTTAAAAAATATCCAATATTACTCAGAATCCTTGATTTTTGTACTTTGTTGTGTCTAAAACTTAAGAAATAATAAGATTCAACTGATTTGAATTTAAAAGAATCAAATAAAATAAATTATTACAATCCTTCTTTTTTTGGGGTCTAATTTAGCAAATTGATTCTCCGAGCACCGTTTATAAAACTAAATTTTTCTTAAAGTCTTTTTGACTAAAAATCTCTAAAAAAAATTTAAAAAACACATTATTTGATCATTGATCATACTTAAAAGTATTTTCATGATAAAGCAACTGAATAAAGCGGTGCAAGGTATATAAAATTATGAATAAGCTATTCATTCCAATTGAGTTGGAAAACAAGCCTTGAGACCTACGAGCTATTAAAGCAAAGAAAAAAATAGACAGACTTAGACAGTGAATCTTGAACCCCTCTTCCTACATTCGAGTTGGTCAATACTGGTGATCTTCTTGCTATTTACTAGAAAAATTTTATTAAAATAAATCGAATCGACAACCTATACTTCAACTGAAAACACAGAATATGGCAGTTATTCACTCTACTTTCAAAATTAGTTGAATCTTGAGATCAAAATTTTTTGTTCCTTCTATTCAATAAGAGCATAGATTAAATTTGAAATGATATAAAAGAAAATAATAAATTTATCGATAGGAGTGAAGTCTAATAAATTCGCCATATCGAGATGAGTTTAAAAAAAAAGATGGGAGTAAATTTTTTTTGCTCTAACTAATTTGAGCATGAGAATTGCGTTGCGGGTTTGATGACAGTGAGAGAGATTGAAAATTTATTACTTTATTTTTTAGCAAATATATTAATATTAATAAATATATTATAGATTTTAAAATATAAAAGACTTTCCATATCAATTCAAATAAATTAATATTAAAATAAATATTAAACATCGAATAAAAAAATAAAAATAACGATAATATTGCATTATCCATTTTTGCCCTTTTAGGGGGTTGGCAATAAAATATAGGAACATAGACAGACGTAATTTGTACGGTACAAGGTGTCATCAACAAATGGTAAGGGGAAAAGATATTTGACAAATATCTCCTCATTATACATGAAAGAAGAAAAAAAGAGTTACTCTCCTGATCTTAATTTATATTATATCCTTTGATTTGATAACAAAAAATTTAAAATATTATTTAATTATTTGTGATTATAAATTATTTTATTAAAAATAAAAAAATTAAATTTAAATTAGATTGATGGCAGGTATTAAATTAGTTGTGATATGATAGATTGAGATTTCTTCACATTTAATTAGAAATTTCGAGATCAAGCTAATAAGAATTGAGAGAATTTTTTTGGAAAGCACGACCCTTAGAAATAAATCTTACAAAGAGTATATTTAAATTTAATCGGGTATTTATAATTATATGAAAAAACAAATTTGATAATAGGTATCAATATAGGATATGATGAAATGATTGAAATCTTTTATTTTTAATTAAAACTTTTAAATTTTAACTCATAAAAAATTTAATAAATCTTAGATAAAGTGTCACTTTTTAAAAATAAATTTAATAATATATAAAATTTAATCGGACATCAATACGAGTACGAGAGGAAGGAGGCGTTGATTGATGAGTGATTGACGATATTTTGCCATTGCAGTGACGGCAACTACACCAATCCCCATTAATTAATTAATTAATTAATTAAAAGAAAAAAAAGAAAGAAGTAGGTAGGGGACCAATCTATGCTAGCTAGTATTAAGTGGACACGTGGTTTAAGACAAAAAATGTGAGCCCCACAATCGTCTCACCCTCTTCTTCCTACTCCTTTGGGCCCCACCTCCATAAGCTGCCGCGTGTGATTACTGTTATTATCTTGGAGATGAAAGGAGTTATTATAAGAAGTGTGTTCGGGAAGGGTACTGTGTATGTAATTTTATTATTTAATTTGCTTTTAATTTAAAAGAGAAGTTATTTGATGAAGGATTGTAAAAAAAAAATAGTGATATTAAAATATCGAGATAAAAAGTAAAATGAAGTAACTAACGATAAAAACACATTGAATAATTAAAATATTAAGTATGTGATTATTAAATACTCCTACTAATTATAAGGAGAAAAGGATACGAAGCTGCCTCTCCCACTTAATGAACAATCACACTCAGCTATCTACTAACTTTGACCTGGATCATTGTCCTCAATAAATTGAAATTAACCTATTTCTACCTCTCCTAATTCCTACTGCAATCAATCTCTCACACCTTCAAAATGACGTATTTGCCCACCTTCTCTTCACATAAGAGATGGAGAGAGTAATATTTACCGATATATGTTCCCGACTTTCAAATCAAGGTTACAAATGATCAAAAATAAAATAAAAATTGATAAAATAATTTTAAATTACAGTTAAATTTCTCTAAAACAGTGTTGTTTGATCAAATATTATTTGACTCTTATAGAAAAATACAAATGATTATTCTATATATATGTATGTGTATATCTAATAGTATTAAAAATGATATAATTTTACAAAGACAAATGAATCTTTTTTTCTTGTTTTTTTCCAAAATTTCTAACTCAAATTGCCCAAGCCCCCCCCCCTACAAATTCAAAAGTTTCATACTAGTACTTGACATAAGGTGGGCCAAATAAGATAGACTTGCTGTGTTTTTGGACTTGGTTGGGTGCATTACGGCGCGTGCTCCCGACAATGGTCCCAACCCTCTCTTAATAAACCCAGGGCCTGACGCGTAGGAAACAGTACGGAATTTGACAACCACGCAAAATTTTACTAGGTTTAATTGGTTGACTATTTAAATTTTTGCTTTATTAGCGAGCGTTCGACTTTCCATCGGGTAATTCTCTTTTTCATGAGATCTTATCCTTAAACTCTGTTTTTTTTTTAGAAATCTTTATTAGGTTTTCTATAGTTTTTTATTATGATTTTTTCACTTTACTTATTTTTTTCGATATGCTTTGATATATATATATATATATTATTTTTTTTGAGACGAGGGTCTTATTGAAAATAACATCTCTACGTCTTAATAAAAGAAGACTCACATGGTGGGTCGGGATGCACGTGCACCCGATAACTAAGAAAAAAACTCGATACATATATGTGTGTATATCTTGAAAAACTAACATATGTTTTAAAACGACCCTTCAAACATATTTGTTAGATTGAGTCATTTGGTCAATATGCAAGCCCTTGAGCGCTTAGGCGTGACCTTGCAAACCGGTAATCTAACGTGTGCAAAGCGGTGCCTAAACCACCTCTTTAAGAAGCGAGCTTTATTTAATATTCTCATTTTATTTATATTTATACGTTAAAGCGTCAGTTTTACAAATATTTAATAAAATTTTTGAACAAAATTATATTATTAGACATCGCTTTTAACTATCGTGTATCTTCCTCTTTTCTTTTTATTTCTCTGCTGTTTCGAGCGCCATCTTTTTTACTCTTTTATCGGTAGTCACTCCTAGTGCTAGTACTAGTTATAGTACACTACTTTCTTCTATCCTCTTTTCACATTCCATAATTTCACAATGCAAAAGAAAATTTATACTAATGTGCACGTGCCAACAAATATTTTTTAAAAATTATATGGTGATGCTGATGTCTAGCGGTGATGATGGTTGGCAGTAGAGGTTGATGGTAGTAGTTGATAGAGACAACTAATGGTTATAATGGATGACAATGATAGCTAGTGGTGATGATAAATAATGTGGTAATTGGCCATGTATAACGTGATGACAGATAATGGTAATTGTGGTTGTTGTAGTAATGATGGTTGGTGGTGATGATGGTAAATGATGGTTAGTGTTAATATTAGCTAATTGAGAGATGATGGTGACGATGATTGTAAATAGTGACTAGTGATAGTAACAAATGATTATAGTGATTGACAACAATGATAATGTATAGTTGAGGTAGTGGTTGTGAGTGGGTGGTGGTGGTATGCTTTTTTATAATGGCGGGCGACAATAATGACGATAGTTGTTAAAGGTTGGGTGATACGGTGGTGGTAGCGCGCGGTGAATAGATGAAATTGATAAACTATTATTTTTATAGAAATGTTTAAATAGACATCTAATGATATTATGAACTTGTTGCATATTTTCATCATTCAGATCTACTCAGACATATTAAGTGATTGAAACATAAAAATAACACGTTTAATGATTAACATATGAATTATTAAGATTCAAACTAGAAAAACAAACTGACTTAGTGATTGAGAATGATTAAGATTAAGATTAAGATTTTCATTAAGTGCAAATAAATGACTAAATGTACAATAAGAAGATATAATATGATGTACAAAAAAAATTATTGTGAAATAGCAAATATTTCTCTATTCTCAACCATTAATCTTGAATTCGAGTCTCTATATTGAACACTAAATAAAAAAAGAATCGATTTAAAATTTTGGTGAAGTAAGGAATCATATTTATCTTTTGGTATAATTATCAAGTATTCGATACTCATTAACCCAATTATATTCAAATTCAAACCGTAGAGGTTATAAAAAGGAAGCGCTATCGATTAGAGATTTCTTCATTCTTAAAGTCAAATCCGAAACCTCTACTTAAAGGTATAAATATATTATTCATCCTTAGCCTAAAATTAATTTATTAAGTTTTTTCCTATTCAAACAATAAAGAACATGATGAACAACCATATTAAAAAAGAAAGATTTATAAAATCTTGTGTAATCAAGTGCCAATAGATGTCTACAATGACATGGATTTGGGAAAAATTAATTTATAAAATGATCTAGTTTTAACCGTTTTCGTGATTTTTGTCATTTTTTTGTTTATGTGACTAAGATCATGATCATTTAATACGATTGAATGGAGTCTTGAATATCTTGATATTTAATCGTTCCTTTACATTATCATTTGTCTGGACATTCTAAACCTCTCTACACGCGGGGTCATGCCAGCCCCCGATCAAATCCGCATTCTCATACAGTTCAATAAGCCTTTAATCAAAATACCGACTTTATTATTTCATATAAAATAAAATAAAATAATTTTATAAACTATTCTTACTTATCTCATCCCGCTAATCAAACCAACCCAAAGAGATAAGAAGTGACATTTCATCTGCAGGACATTTATAATTAAAAGTTGATGAGACACAGTACTATGCATGAAAATTTTGGCCGATTTATGATTAATGTTGATGAGACTCATTGGGCAGGAAATACAACTATTTCTTTTTTTGTTATGTGGTGCACAATTAAAATAATTTTAGGAATAGTTAAGGAGTCATATTCTTTAATTTTATAATTTTAAATATATCTTTATAAAAAAATTAAATTAAAAAGTTATTGGAATTTTTTTAAAAATTTTAAAATAAATAAATTAAATATTTTGACCAACTGAATATAAAAAAGTCAAGAAATATTTTTCTCCATATTGAATATGCACTTTGAGGTTCAAATGACTTTGACGGGGTTGTAATATTTGAGAAGAGAATGATTTAGCTTATAACGAGAGGTGCACGCAAATTAAATCGAACTCTAATCTTTTTTTATAGTTAAGTGATTTTAAATTTTTTTGCTTTGCTATTACTTTCTCCGTTTTAAAATAACTGATTCTTTTAGCTTGGGCACATCCAGTAAAAAAATCAGTAAAATGTATTTTTAGTCATTTACCCCTAATAAATATCTTGAAAAATATGTAATTCTTTAATATTTTCTTCATTATGTAAAACTCTCTCCATTTAAATAAGGGTGAAATTGAAAGAATATCATCGAGATCTTCTTGATTATGTAAAACACCACTTATGTTTAAGCAAAAATTAAAATGCTAAAATATTATTTATTTAAAAATTAAAAAAGTAAAAAGATAAATAACTTTTATTAGCATCAAACTTTAGATCGAATTGATCGTGTGATGTGTAACGTCGTTTTATATCATATAAAAAAAGGAAAAAAAAGAAAAAAGAAAGAAGATGGTAATGCTTTTGTTAAAAATCTACAAACCCTTTTAATGCTAAACAAGAAAAAAGAAAGAAAAAAGGAATTCTTGATTTTTCCTATCTTATTTGTCTTTTTGTGCCGAAAAAAAAAAAGAAATTGTAAGACGGCAGAATGTTCCTTTTTATATAAATTAAATTAAAATACTATCTTTTGTCTCATTTTACAAAATTTACTTTAATTTATATGAACATAAATTAGATATGAGTTAAGAGAAGATAAAAATCTTCAAATTTGTGACTTTTATTATCCTATGATACTATAAAATTTATAATTAAGACTAAAATAATAATATAAAAATTAAATTATTTTTTTAAATATAAAAGAATGTTATTCATTTTAAAACATATTAATAATGAAATAGCATTAATAAAATGATTAAAAATACTTAATTGATTGACTACCTATACTTTCACGTACCTTGTCAGTAATTTGCTTTCTCTCCTTTCATTTTATAAGAAAAATTATGACCCTCGAATATCAAAATAATAACATATTAAGTGTAATTATATAACTGGGGGTTTGGAGGTTGAAATATACGCTGATGTTATCCTTCTTTTTTTAAGGTAAAAAATGTTATTTCTTTTAAACTCTTGGCGTATTTATAATTTATTTACCTACTCAAACAAATAAAAATTTGCAGGATGCAAATTCTGCAATTATAGCTATTTGGAAAGTAAAAACCCCTTTAACATTTCTTTATCTACAAAATTTCTCGATGCCAAAATAACTCAGTTGATAGAGTAGAACACTAAAAATCCTCGTATTATCAATCCAAATCTAAATTAATAATAGCTCAATTAGTAAAACGGAGAATTGAAAATCCTCGTGCCACATTCCTTACTTTGATTCTCTTTTTTTTTTCATATTTTTTTATTGAATTGAATGTGTTCATCCATTTCAACTGATTTTAATATATTTTATAAAATATATTTAAAGAAAATGCAATAGTACAAAAATAATAATATATAAAATAATTGAAATAATAATAATAAAAACTATAACAAATATATTACTAATTAATTTTTTTAAATTTTTTTAAAATTTAAGATCATATCTTAAATATCAATTGAATATGGTGATAATATATAAAATATAAATATGTGGAGTATATATATATGTACACAAAATCAACTGTTGTAGTAAACGCTGTTTGTTTTTTTCTTCTCTCTCTTTCTCTTTACTTCTCTTTCTTTTTCTGTACCAAAGAGTTGAAGAAAAAAAAAAATGAACACAGAGCATTGAACAAACACACACACACACACACACACACACACACACACTATTACTCTTTATCAGCCATAGCCATGGAGTTTCAGGACCATTTTTCACAAGAAATGGCTCTTCACCAGCAGCAGCAACAGCAGCAGCAGCAGCAACAACAACAAAACGCCGCCGTTTTACGTTCCATGTTACCTGAATCTCCTCATCACGACGCTAGAAAATCACCTCCGACATGGCTTAATACTTCCCTCCTCCGTCAACAACACAGCCACTTCGCTGCCACTGCATCTTCACCTTCCGCTGCTGCTGCCGGAGTCGCCGGAGGGAACAATTTCCTCCACCTCCAGACATCAAACTCCGACTCGTCGAATTCTAACCAGTGGCTATCTCCTACCGCCGCCGGCGGCGGCGGCGGCGCCGGACATAATGATGATTTGTCGGAGTCGATGAATTTCGCGAAGAAGATGAGTCAACAGCATAGTGGAGGAGAAGAGAACAACAACAACAACAGTAATAACAATAATAATGAGGAGGAGAATTCGTGGGAGAGAGAGAAATGTAAAGCGGATATATTGAACCATCCGTTATACGATCAGCTACTGTCGGCACACGTTTCGTGCCTGAGAATCGCGACGCCGGTGGATCAACTGCCCAGGATTGACGCGCAGCTTGCTCAATCGCAGAACGTGGTCGCCAAATACTCTGTTCTCGGACAAGGTCAACCGCCTCTCGATGATAAAGACCTCGATCAATTTATGGTAATTTTCTTTTTTTCCTTCCTTTTGTTCATAACTTCAAGCTTTTTCTGACATGAATATCCATATGCAGCAATCTCCGGTTCCAATTTTCACATTTAATTCCCAAAAAAGAAAAAAATGAAGAAATTCTGTTTTTTCTTTCTTCTTCTTCATGTGTTAATCCTTTATGATGAATTTCAAATTCAAGTGACAATTACAAACTATTTGGATTTTGCTTGATATTTTTGAAAGTAATTTTTTTTTTTCAAAAAAATAGTTTATATCCTGTTTTTATCTAGTTTGTAAATATGTGTAAGTTTTATTTTAAAAGGATTAAGGAATTAATGTCATAATTTACAACAGAAATTTGGATTTGTTAACAACTGCACTCCAGAAATCTTAAAACTCCTATGAGGACTGAGGATGATGAAGTGTTATTTTTTGCCTTTTAGGCTGTAGTATTCATAATATGCTTGAAAGATGAGCTCGGCCGGCACAAATTTTTGGTTGTATTTGGTGATTTTGTAGCTTACGCCATGGCACTTTGAGGTCATCGACGAATGTTTATGTGGACTGAAATTAATGGACTATGGTTGATGTCATTGTAATGGGGTGGAATTTGCAGAAAAAAAATTTTAATTCCTGGGATTTAGATATTTTTTGGGAGGCTTACTTTAATTGGCATAACTGATGTAGGAGAGTGACGACAGTTGAATAAAAGTTCAATCTTTGGCTTCTCTTGTCATTATAGTTATTGGAAGTCTTCACATAAATGTGTCCCAATCTGAAAATTGCTTTTGAACTTACTAAACTTTAACTTCTCGGCATGAATTACTCAGTCGATTGTGTTATTCCTTATCTGAATTGTGTCCATAGAGAGCAGCTTTTGCTTGAGATTGATGTTCTATCTATATGTGTGGTTTATCATGAAAATGCGGGGGATATTATAGGTGGCTGAGTGATCTCGTTGTCATGATGCACTAAGTTTAGTCCTTTTTATGTAATTCTCTCAATTCATATAAACCTGTAGTGGCGGAGCCACCTTTCTCCAAGGAGTGTCAATTTGATATCCCTTTGTTGGAAAATTACACGGTATATACAGGTTATATCTTTATGTGTGTGTGTGTGTGTGTGTGTATATATATATATATATATATATATATATATATATATATATGTTAAATTTTCTTGTCTTCTTCGTGTGTTTACTTCCTTATATCCTGATTTGAAAATCCTGACTCCGCCAATGTAAATCTATACAATGAGTATAGTTAATGTGGTCAAAGGTAAAAAATATGGCTGTGAGCAGCTTCCTTGGTTGTTAGACTAGTTCTGCTGTTCATTGTGAATAACCAGAGAGGTGGGCATTCTGGTTTTTTAGGCCTTGTGAACTTGTAATCCTTTATAGAAATTTGATTCCTTGAATGCTGCTTCCTAAATCATGTGGTCTGCATCAATGGATTCTGTCCAGCTAATAGAGAAAAGGTTTGGACTAGAGAATTTTGGACCTGGATAAGTTCTTTTCAGCTGGCTTTTATCTTGAGTATATTTCTACAGGAATATATTTGAGAGTTCTAACTATTAAGATCTTTATAGAAATATCTAGATGTCACATCAAAAGAGGAATCTTTTTATCCTACACACTAATAATTGACCCCTAATGTAGGGGGAGTGCTTTGGAGAATCTCCTTGACATTATTTTCACCCCTTAGGGTATCATGTGGAAATGTTTCTCTCTTGTTTTTATGTGCTGATCTCTCAATAGTAGTAATGGTAAATAGTTTAACCAGGAATAGTTTCTTTCAATGGGGTGAAGAATGAAAAGTGGATTATCTTTCTGAAATTTCGAAATTTGATCTCTAGAGTATGAAAAAATGAACATTTACAAAGGTTATTTCTTCAAATAATTCATGTGCTGCACTCGAATTTTGAAAAAGCCAACGTCTGCTTAAATAAGACAAAACAAGTTTTATATTATTTCTGAAAGATGCTCTAGCTATTTATGTGACCCTTAGAGGTCATGGGTTCGAGTTGTGAAAACAGCCTCTTGCAGAAATGCACGATAAGACTGTGTATAGTAAACCCTTGTGGTCTGGCCCTTCATCGGATCCCATACATAGTAAGAGCTTAGTGCACCGGGCTGCCCTTTTTATGCTCTTGCAATTTAACTTTTGTTATGTGTATAAGAAATTACAAAAGGAAAAAAAAACAAGTTTGTATATGATATTTGAAAGATGCTCTTGCTATTTAGCTCTATCTTATGAGTGTGTACTAAATCAAGAGTTCATAATCATCTTTTTTTGCTTTGAATTTTTGAAAGCAGTATATACATTTATCTATCGACATCAACAGTTACAGAATCCTTAAGGTGGTGGAAATGTCTAGTCCCCTCTAGCTCTCATTCTTTAGTTTCATAATGTTGTTAATTTGATAGAAACTATGAACCACAAGTGCTGGTATAATTTTAAGCATTGCAGTAAGTTTGTCTTGCTCACAAACACAAGCGTATTTCCTGCACATTTTCCCTCATTATATTAGTATTTTTTTCTTTTATGGTTTCTGATGTGTAATAACGCTTTCATGCACACATTCTGTATTTTTCTCCTTTGATCTTAACAGCAAATTATACAGTTATGTTATCTCATACTTCCCTATTCTCTTCCCTTTTTCTTGTTTCTTCTGCAGACACATTATGTTCTGTTGCTCTCTTCCTTTAAAGAGCAACTGCAACAACATGTCCGTGTCCATGCAATGGAAGCTGTCATGGCTTGCTGGGAGCTAGAACAATCTCTACAAAGCTTAACAGGTGACATAATTGTCTACTGTCTCTTTATTTTTTCAGTTTAGTTTTCTTTTTGATTTTTTTCCACTTGCAGATCATATGTCAATTTTATACCGTCTCTCACTTATTTCCTCTCATTGGTATTTTAATCTTCATCCCTTTAATGTTAATATTACAGCCATTGCTATGCCAAAGATACCATATGTCTGCAGCAATTACACCACAATCAACCATATGCGATACTCATGATTGCCTTATTATAAGCTATGTTGTTAGGACTTTCCAAAAATGTTGTTGCACCTGTATCGGATCCTCCAACAAATCCACTATTTTTAGAGAATCCGACACGTACCTGTCGGCATTTTTAAGAGTCCAAACAACATAGATTATAAGAGGTGATTATTTGTTAGAATGAATAGGTCGATTAGCCTCATTTGTCTAATTCACATTGTTTTCTTTAGTAATGGCACTTATGTTGTCATCCATCACAATAGTCAGTAAATTGTTGTCATTGCGGAAAAGAGAATAAAAGAATGTCTGCTCCAGCTTTTCTACCCTTACATATGCATGTAGGCCAAGTGTGTGTTGCAGACTTTATAATTACAGATGATCTGTCAACAGGGGTAGCACCAGGTGAAGGTACAGGAGCAACCATGTCTGACGATGATGATGACCAGGCTGATAGTGACACAAACTTTTTGGACGGAGGTTTTGATGGACCAGATAGCATGGGCTTTGGTCCTCTTGTACCTACTGAAAGTGAGAGGTCCTTGATGGAGCGTGTTAGGCAAGAACTCAAGCATGAGCTCAAACAGGTAAAGAAACATTACTTTGGCTGTTTTGATACTGTTTAAAACATAATAATACAGTAATAATAATGTACACTCTCTAGTTGTTTAAGCATTTAGACGAGACGATCACACAATTCAACATGTAAGCAAAACAACAGAAATCTTGCATTCAAGTCTCGCTATCACTCGTTATAAAAAAAATTCCTTGCTTAGAATCAAGAACATATTGAAATATAATTAAGTAAATAAGTGTATTATCACTCGTTATAAAAAATAATCACTTGTTTGATCCATGAAAACGAATTAGGTGCACACGTGACCCATTGTAAACATAATTAAGTAAATAACATTCAATAGATAACCTAAGTTTATTTTTTTTTGCTTAAGCTAATGAGTTTCTTGATTTTGTTTTTCATTAAAGGGTTATAAGGAAAAGATTGTTGACATTAGAGAGGAAATTTTACGCAAAAGAAGAGCAGGAAAGCTGCCTGGTGACACTACATCTGTCTTGAAAGCTTGGTGGCAATCACATTCCAAGTGGCCTTATCCAACTGTAAGTACCAAAAAAAGAAGTTCCTATCATAGATTTCAAAGGACCTATTTTACTACTACATCTCTAACCTTTTGTGAACAAAAATTTATGTTATAGGAGGAAGACAAAGCACGATTAGTGCAAGAAACAGGTTTACAACTGAAGCAGATTAACAACTGGTTTATTAACCAAAGGAAAAGGAACTGGCACAGCAATCCATCTACATCTTCTTCTCAGAAAAGCAAACGCAAGAGGTAGGATGATTAACATTCTTTTTCCTTACTCTTCAAAAATACTGTCAGGTGTATGTTAGATTCTTCAAAAGTTATGTAAATTTGGAGGATGTTACACGGTTGCGACAATATTTTTGGAGGGTCCAAGCAACATAGTGTTTTCCTTAATCACATGCTATGTTGTTCGAATTCTTCAAAATGCTTTTGCATCCGTGTTGGATCCTCCAAAACTTCAACACCTCATGGCATGTTTGAAGAGTTCAAGCAACATAGACCACAATGTAAAGTTACACTATCAGTTTATTTTAGAGTCAATGGTCAAAAACACACCTAAAGTATCCAGATTTTTTCGAGTTTCCTACTTGAACTATCAGGTGTTCGAGTGTCCTACCTAAAAATCGTCAAGTGTTTATCGAAACACACTTTAACTATTAATTAATCCCTTTTGCTACCTGAAGTATCACCATTATTCAGGTAAAAAAAAAGGTAATAATTGATAGTTGAGGTGTGTTTCGATAAACATTTAATGATAATTCAGGTAGGAAACTCGCACACCTGATAATTCAGGTGGGTGTAAAACTCGAAAAAACTGGAATACTTTATCTGTGTTTTTGACCCTTCATGCTTTATTTTAACATGTTCTAGCAGGTAAGTTAATTGTAGATATCTTTTAACATGTTTTAACACATGTAGCTATCTTTTAGGCGACTTAATAACGTAATATGTGTATAAAAATTAAAACTCTTTTTATGCTGATCTCGATATTCGGATAAAAAAGTAGTGCAGGTGAAATCAAGCAGTAAAAAAAGACATGATGAAGGAGAATATGGAAGTTTTTTGTTTATGTTCTAGCAGAGAAAGCCAAGTTTAAAGCTTCATCACACTAAACCAAAACAATGAATGGCTAGAATTTGGAGGAGAACTGAATTAATGAGTTTTTGGCTTGGAAGTAATTTGACCACAGAAAGTTCTCAAGCTGACCTGGTTGACTAAGATATGTTTTAGAGAGAGAGAGTATAGATATTTGTGAAAGTAATACTAGCACTTTCTTACTATTTATGAGGTTAATTTAATTTTCTATGTTTTTAAGGCAAATATTTTAGCACAACAGGTTCCCAGTTTTTATATAATTTTGTTTTCTATCATCACGTATTTTTGAAGCCTATGTAATTCTGAATGCTAGTGTTACTTATTTTTGTGAATAGAAGTTGTAGATTATAATTTGATTATCCAATATTCCCCTCAGCTAGGAAACACCGTATTGAGATTATTTTATTTTGATGTTTGATTAAACTTTTGATTTTGGGAGATATAGTAAACTTGTTATTCTATTTATTGCTCCTTAAAGTATGTTTAAGTCAATATTAAACAAGCAAAACTGGATGGATGTAGTATCACATTCCACGTGGAAGTAACAATATGGGAATTACTAATTCCGGAACAAAACACTGAAATGACAAAGATGCCCTCCTTCAAAGTCCTCCCAATTCTTTAGAAAAGCTGAGGTTAAAGTTCACAAATAAAAGTTAATTCCAATAACGGTATAAGCAATTTCGAGATTACTTATACCACAATTATGATATTATTTTATATCATACTCGATGTAAGAATAATAAAATTGGGATTACAAATAGAAAGAACATCAAAATGACAAAGATGCCCTTCTCTAAGGCTCTTTTTTCAAAATTCTTGAGAAAAGTTAAAATTCAAAAATACTAAAAGCTTATCCCAATTTATTTAGAGTACAATTAAATACATATTTTACGTTATATTTCGTATATCATATTTTTAGTTCAATAAACCTAACACCTACTAATAAAAATATACCTACTAAAGAATTTTGTCATTATTTGATTTTCACACTATCATAATAATATTACAATCTCGATATAACTTGTTCAACCACCGAATAATCTCTTTAGGTTTCTTTTAATATGAATATGATTATTCTTAATTAGGGCAAGTATTAATTGGTGGGTAGTTATTGACTTTAGTAAACTCATAGCTTTTAAATTGTTTATATTTAGTAGCTGGTAGAAGAGCATACATATTTAGTATTAGTTAATTAATTAGTATAATGTACACTGTTTAATGGGATGGTTAGGTACTAATTTGACAAGTGTAGAGGTAAATGCTTTCGAAAGTTAAATGTATCTCTTTTAAAGGATATCTTGCCTACATAATGAAGTAATGTTACTCATAGTAATTCTAGAATTTAATAAGTTTTAACAGTAATTATTCGGGAGTAGAAATAACAGATTTCACAAAAACAAAAACCCCAACTTTTTGAGATAGGGGAAAGAAAAGATGTAAATAGGAAAAAGGTTACCTCTATTTGTGTTAATTAAAGTACTGCTTCCCTTCGTTTTATTTTAGTTGTTAGGTATACTAAAAATAGTTGTTTCAAAATTTAAGAGATAATTGACCATGTTTTTTTTAATTTTACATGTCGTACTTAAAGACATTCTTAAATGTGAAACTAATTATTATCGTATGTTTTCAAAAAAAATTATTAGGGTTATATAAGTCAAATTACTAGTCCTATTAATTTTTTTATAATGAGTGCACGAATTTATCCTAACAATTAAAACGAAATGGAGGAGTAATGTAATCTAAGTGTTTCTCCATTGATTGTTATTGCATTAAATATAAACAACATAATTTAATATTTAGATGCAAAAAGATAATATTAGAAAATATTTTTACAAACTAATGAAGTAATGATGGATATTTCATTTTGAGATAACAATAATTTTTTCACTAATTTTCACCCTGTTATTTGAGCTATGTTCAAAAAAAATTTCAAAATATTTAATTAATAATCAGTATTAACAAACTTCAAACAAAAGCCTCTTCTTGTTTTGTTTCTTTTATCTTCTTATTCACCTTATGGTGATTGGACTTAAAGTCTTGGACCAAAAAAGGGCTCCATGAAAGACATAGATGGACAAATATCTAGAATTTTATCCGATTTTTCGTATTTTATCAATTTATTTGATTTTAAAAGAAAAAATTTTAATTATTTTTTAATTTGGGCGTGTCATTCTTGAGACCATGCTAATATTTTTGTATCGACCCTGTGATTGATGGTATTGGTTAAGAGTTTCTAGATGGAAGAAACAAGATCAATCACTTTCATGAATAACATCTAGAAGACTATAACAACACGAAAACATTTTAAATAATAAATTAAAATGATAGATGAAAAATGCATTTGGACATATTTAAAGAATAATGTATTCCTATAAGGTATTCAATGAATATTAGATATTTGAGTTTCAAATTAAATTTGAAAATTTGTAACTTCAAATATAGAAGTCTAAAGTTTGAGACTGCTTAGTCAAGGTTTATAAGATTTTTTTTTTTAAAAAAAAAAAGTCTTTGAAATTTGCTTGTACAAGTCTGCAACTGTTATATACAAGATTATATATGGAGTAAATTAAAATACTATCTAAAAGTCATAATTATTATAAATTTGAAAAAGTGAGTCTTAAATTTTAAATAGGAAAAGTGAATTTAAGTAAAGTGAGTGTTATTGAAAAAGTGAAAACATTGATAGGGATGAAAATTGATAGTTCAAACTTTAGAAAAACTATTTCCTCAATTCGGAATATATATGTTTGGAAATTCAGACATCGATGTGTTTGAAGTTTAGCTTTGGCAAGCCAAACTTTAGATATTTGTGGGTCGAAGTATTTTACGTTATGACTTAATTTCTCAAGGCATAAATTTAGAGAATTTTTACCTTGTCCGATATAAGTTTTGTAGCAATAAATATTGGTATGCCTCTTACGACATAATTTTGTGAGTCCTGAAACTAAACTTATGCCTCTATCGACATAAGTTCTTAGAAACTAAATTATGCCTTGTAAATCATAACTATGGATTCTATGAATTTATACTTCTAAAGATATAAATTCTATAGGAATTAAACGGCATATAACTTATGTTATATTATAATACGAAACGGCAATTGAAGATGGTTTTCAAAACATTCCATAATGTCGAAGATAAGAAAAAGGAGGAGGAGGAGAAGAGACGATACAAATAAAATAAAAATAACATAAGTTTACACCGAGCAGATTTAAAGGGTCGAAAGGGTGTCATCCGAATCCTTCAATAAAAAATTATATTATATATATAAGATAATTTTTAAATTTTTTTATGTATAAAAATAAAATTAAAAATTAAGTTAATAATTTAAGATGTTCAAAAATTTTATCTTAAAATGTTAAATATTATATTTTTATTTTTAAATTAATTAATAAAAATTTTAAATTCGCTATTGAATTCAAGTAAGTTATTTATTTTAGGACAAAGGAATCTTCCAAAAAATCTCAAAAACGTAGCCAAGTTGGCCACACCAATTATTTGGTCAATTTTCAAAACATTACTATAATTTACATATAATAAAGAATAGAAGTTTCTTCAATCTTCACAATCGTGGGATACACATAGCTTGTCCATAAAAGGCGGCACCTTAAAAAAAATGCGTTGATGGAACGATAAATATTTATTTAATTTTAATTAAATATTAAAAAAATTATATTTTAAATATAAATTCATCTTTAAAAAAGTAATATTTCTTTTTTTAAAAGTAAATTTTTTGAAGCAAATATAAATTAATTTAATTTTAAAATAAATATTAAATATTTGAATATAAAATGTCTATAAAGGCGGGGCGCTATTTATGAGCCATCTTTGGCCGGCTTTTTTGTGTTTTTAATAAATAATTATTTATTTTATTCTTCCTTTTAAATTTATTCAGCCAAACCAGCTCACCAGTCAAACTTTATCTTATCCTATTATTAAATTAATTAAATGTAAAAAAAAATATTTTTTTATTTTATTTCACATTTGTCAATAGAATGAAGTGTAATTTTCTTTTACTTTACTTTTACAATAAGTAAAATTCAGTAGTTTACATTAACATGATAAGTTTTTATTCTAAGATTCCTTTCCTTTTTCTAAAGGGATCATGAAGTGAACTAATTATCTTTCACTTATCCAAGCAAATAATTGTGCACATTGTATTTCTTATTTCAATAATGGTAAAAAAATTGATTCACTATAATAACTCGTAAATCATATAGAAAAAAAAATATAGAGCCTGTTTAAATTTATTTATTTTAAGTATTTTTAAATTAAAATAGTTTTTAAGTATTTTTGTAGCTTCTAAACACTTATTTTTAAGTTAAAAGTCCTAACTTAAAAGTCATAAACCAAACAGGCCCATAGAGGAGTTTCGAACCCAAAACCCCCATCTGAAAAATTGCATGCGCAACCAACTCAATCACCAGTATGAATAAAAAAAAAATTACAATAGAAATTGCCAACAATAATTCTACTCACTTCGTTTCAATTTATTTATCTTAGTTCTTTTTAAGTTTGTTTATATTTTTTTAACAACTCTTTATTTCAGACATTTTACATAGCTTGATTAAGATTACAAGATTAAATAATATTTTGATACATTTAATATATTTTTAGTTTAAACCATAAAATTTAAAAGTATTTTTTATTTTTAAAATTTTATAAATAAATAAATTGAAATGGAGAGAGTATCAAAGAGTGGTTAACTAATAGCAACATAAATTTAACTCTAATAATGAAAAAAAAAGAATTTTAATTATATAACAAATTAATTAAATATACAATAAATCATAAATCACACTCTCTTTTTTTTTCCTCCAATAATTATCACAAATTATTGGCATTTCTATTTAGATTATTATTATTAGCAACAGAACCAGAAAAGGGAGCAGCAAATCGAGATGAGAAATTACGTAAAAGCCCATCATCGTCTTCGCCAGCATCATCGAAATTGAGAGCATAGCTATCAGAATCATACTGAAACTGCGTTTTAGCTGAAGATTTCTTAGGGTTACAGTACTTTCCGATCTTCCTCACGAGGTTTTTCCATTTGGGTCCAGCAACAAGTTCTGAATACTCCTTCAATTCCTTCATCTTTTTCACCATCCATGATGAGTCGTCTCTGTTTTCTTGTAGCAGTGAATTTGCTTCGCCTTCTTTTGTTTGTTGTTGGAAACAAGGGAATCTGAAACATCCGCACCAGATCGAGGAGGGTTGTTCGTGAAAAAAGGATTCTGTTCCTTCTTGGGCATTTTCTCTGATAGGTGAATAAGTGTTGTTCATCATTTTTCCTTGAAAATTCAGCAAAAAAAAAAAAAAGATCTGGGTGTATGTGTTTTTGGGGGTGAAGAAAGATTAATTGGTGGGAAATGGAGAAAAAATGGTGGGTATGTTAGCTGCTCTTCCTCTTCGTCGTGCGCTGTTTAATTTTCTTGAAAACTCAGCAAGATTTTGATCTGAGTGTGTGTTCTTTTTGTGGGTTTTGAGATTTTGGGATTTGGGGTTTTGGGTTTTCGGGGGTGGGGGTGGGGGTGGGGGGTGGAGGAAGAAAGATTAGTGGTGGTGGCGATGGAGAAAAATGGTGGATATGTATGTGTATATATGCGTGTTTGTTTTGTGTGTGGGGAGACGGCAAGAGAAAGATCACAGAAATGTTAGAGAAATGAGGTGTTTTGATGATTTTTCTTTTGACTTGTAAAAGGTTTGATTATTTTTCAACAGTTGTATGATTTATCTGGTCATAGATTCCCTTTATGTCATTGGGATGTAGAAGGGCATTGCTTCGAATATACGAAGAGGAGATGTACGAATATTTTAAGGAGAAAAGAATTGAGAGGTTAGTTGTGGGTGCACATGGGAAGAGACATCAAGGTAGGTCGAAAAGTATTGAGAGAGGTGATTAGATAGGGCATAACGTATTTATAGCTTATTGAGAACATGATAGATAGAAAGGTATGGAAGTTGAAAGGATTAAGGTAAAGGATTAGTAGGTATGTGGCGTGTAGGAGGAGAGATCAAGGTAGGTCAAAAAGTATTGAGAGAGGTGATTAGACAAAGTATAACACATTTATAGCTTATTGAGGTAATGATCTTAGATGAAAAGGTATGGAAGTTGAGATGATTAAGGTAAAAGGTTAGTAGGTAATGGGCGAGTGGGAGGAGAGATCGAGGTAGGTCGAAAAGTATTAAGAGAGGTGATTAGATATGACATAACGTATTTATAGCTTATCGAGGACATGATCTTAGATAGAAAGATATGGAAGTCGAGAGGAATAAGGTAAAAGATTAGTAGGTATATGACGGGTAAGATGAGAGATCAAGATATGTCGAAAATTACCGAAAAAAGGTGATTAGACAGGGTATAACCCATTTATAGCTTATCAAGGACATGATCTTAGATAAAAATGTATGGAAGTCGAGAGGATTAAACTAAAAGGTTAGTAGGTAACTGAGTGTTATCTGATTTCCTTATCAATATTATTATTATTATTACTCTCCTACTATCTTATGAGTCGATTCTATTATTATCTGTTGTTTATTTTATTTTGGTTATCATATTATTTGTTGTTGCTGTTGTTCTATGTTACTTTACTTTTAGCATAACTCCTTCACTACTGTATTTTCTTTCAATACTTGATATTGATATATTTTACTTGAGCAAAGATGTATTGAAAACAATCATAGAGATAAGATTATGTATGCATCATTCTCCTCAAACCTTACTTGTGAGATAACAACATTAGATATGTTGTTGTCTCGATAGAGTTTATCACTATTTTAGTGACACATTTTCATCCTCTTTTCCGTTACTTAAAAAAAGTGAGTCACCAATTCAAGTACAAGACACTATTATTACCTACTGAATAGTTAGATATCCAACAATAATCACAACAATCCTTACAATAACGAAGCTCTATCACTTGAGCTATATCCGCCCACGCTAAGTGGAACATATATGAAGTAGTCCGATATTTTTTCTACTCTTTTTTTCTAGTGCAATTAAATTATTTTAAACTTGAACCAGAAAACTAGCTCGCTTGTGAATTAAATTATCGCACATATAATTAGATAAATAAAAAGAGTATTTAAAAGCTGTTAAGAAATTGGTAAGAGACATAAGACATCAATCCTTCAGAGTCAAAAGTCAACTGACACTAAGTGAGTGTTTGGACATGCGATTTTATGTCGCGATTTAAAATTATTAGATGAAATTAATATTTGATCATGTAATTTTATCTCATTTCAAACTATGAGATGAAATTTCAAATTCTCCAAAAAGTTTATTTGGGATTTCAAATCGAATTTTTCAAATGCTGAGATGGAATTTTTCAAATGCAAAATTTAACCCACAAATTTATATTTTGTAGAAGAAAAGTCCATCATTTTATATATACCAATTATACTTACCAACCATTTATTTGATAAATGTAAACAATCTTTGTCAACTATTATATTGAAAATAAATAGTTTGTCAACTTTGTTTGTACTATGTGGAAAGATTATATTAAAAAGTAGTGCACTACAACTCATGTTTAATTTTACTTTTTATTGAAATAAAGTTCAATTCTTAAGTTGTATTTTTTTTTAGAATGACTTTGTGATAGTGTATTATATTTTATTATAAACTTTTACTTATTTGGTAAGATTATATAAGAATTTGGGCAATTTGAATAGTTTTTATAACTTATGGGGTTCTTATGTGAATGAGGAAAAAATACAGTTTCAAAATTCCAAATTACATGTCCAAATAAAACTTCAAACTTCATCTCATATGATTTTATATCATGATTTTATCTCGCATGGCCAAACGAGCCCTAAAAATCAAAAATGCATCAAAAGAAAAATAAGACTTAACTAGAAATAAACATTTTCTATCGATTAAGTTAATAAAAAATAATTAAAAAATATTTTATTAATTTAATTATCAATTTAATATATTTATAAATTGATAAATAATAAATTAAATTAATAATATATAAAATCAAATCGAATCAATCGCGACGAAGTCTTCAAAGCAAAGAAGAAAATAAAAAGGGAAATAGAGCTTAGTGTTAGTTCGCGTTCACAACGCGTGGAAGGATATGCATATATAGTGATCAACTCATCATTTTGAATATTGACTTTTTTCTTTTTGGATACCAAACATAATTATTTGTAAAAAAATTAAAATAATAATTTATTTTTTTTAAAAAAAAAACATAATTATTTATATCAACAACCTAATCTTTTTTTCTCATTGCTCTTTTCTTTTTCCCTTTGATGTCGATTACCAATTTTAAGATTCTAATTAATTCAAATTCACTTTATATAAAATCTATTAAAAGAGTTAGTATTCTCTATTAATAGAATTTTTTTTCATTTATAATGTTTGAATCTGATAAATTTCACACATAGCCACATTTTGACTTGCGTAATTAAAGTATAGTCTCTATTTTAGAGTTTTAAATTTTTCCAAGTAAATAAAATTTGATTCGAACATTATCAATGAAAATAAAATCTACTTATATTACTTACCTATGATAGGTTAATATGGAGGTCAAAACTCCGCGGCCTCCTCTTTAATCACCCCGGACCCTTTTTGAAAATACCTTAAATTGATATTTGAGTCATGAATGGTATGAGTTTGTCAAATACTCGACAAATCATATTAACAGCGCATAAATTATGTTCATCAATCATGTTTGTTTAGCCATTGCAAACTTATAATGTAATTTAATTTATTATTAATAAGTCTAATATAATAATAAAATCAAAATAAGACCATTAAAGAATAAGTAAATTTTAGTTATAAAAGCTGAGAGATCCCTTAGGTGTTGGGGTCCAATTGTAGGGAAGTTTTCCAAGTAAAAGAAAAAAAAAACAAGAACATAATTAATTACCTGGATTCATTATTTGATATTTCTTTTTTCCTCTTTAGATAGCAAAAAAAATTAATTAGGATAACTAATTAAAGCCATTATGTTAGCAAAAATTGGTTGATGATTTATATAATGAACTATGATTGTAGTTAGGTGTAAGGGACCCATCCATAATCACATTTGCTAGCTCTAATTAGATCATATTAATCTATGAAATGAAAAGATTTGTTTAATTGATCTCAAATAGATTTTCAATAAGTCAATAGAGTAAGATTTGCTTTTGGAGTATTGAATATATAATACATGTTAATTATATTGAGGAGTTCACTTACAAGGTAAATTATAAATAAACCTTTAAGATAAACATTGAATAAATTAGTTGCTGTCATGTGATCAAGAGGTCACGAATTCAAATCGTAAAAATTACCTCTTACAAAAATACAAGATAAAACTACGTACAATAAATCTTTATGATCCAATTATTTCCCGAACCCCACACATAACAGAAGCCTAGTGCACTGGCTGCCCTTTAAAATAAACATTATTTGATAACCTGATACAAATTGTAATCCACCTATAACATGAAATGCATTAGGAACATACATCATGTCGATCAATCGACGCCTTCCACAAAGATTCTATACCAGTAGAATACACAAGGATTCTCCACCCATTATTATCTCTATTATAGAGATGAGATGTCGAAAGATAGAGATAGAATCGGACACCTCATTCCCAAACTAAAGAACAAATTAAAGCTTCTACTATGGGCGGGCAGGGTCTGAAAAAAAATCAGTTCACAAGGGTCTATTGTACGCAGCCTTACCTTACATTTCTGCAAGAGGCTGTTTCCACGGCTTGAATCCGTAATCTCCTGATCACATGACAACTTTACCGGTTACTCCGAAATTTCCTTCCTCAGTCCCAGACTAGTTGTGATTAAAATGCCCATAGAAGAAATAGATCAAAAGAAAGAAAATGCTGTGTCTTTTTGCTTGTAAGTTTGATCAGTATCCCCTCACAACCATGCTCAACTATTAGAACAACAAAAGATGAAGCCAATAGTAAATGGGAATGGTGTGGAATGGAATGTAAACCTAAAAAACAGAAAACAAAGAATAAATTATGGTTACATTTGAGCTAATTTATATACCTAAGTTCATCTTTAACATGTCAATAATCAAAGTTAAAAAGAGAGCAACCATAAAGGACAGTGCAGAAAATCAACTTTTAGCTTGGTTGGTGTTTGCTGAGGGAGGTGATTGTTGGTTTTGTCCTTTGGGAGGGATCTTAGATTGCATCACTCGTAGCTCGTTGGCGATCTCGGTAAAGTTGGGCCTCTCCGCCGGCTCTGCTGACCAACATCTCTCCATGAGTGACTTCCAATCGGCGTCACAGGACTCGGGCACAGGAGGTCGCAAGGTATTACTCACGATACCACCTGCATTGGATTTCAGTCGTCAATATTTGTTGTCTTACCGGGCATTTGGACGATTTTTGATTAAAGTTGATGTTGAAAAAAAGAGTATTTGGAAGTCATTACCAATTATAGCCCCATAGTGTAATTCGGCATATGGTTCTTCTCCGGTAAGAAGTTCCCACAGTACAATTCCAAAGGAGAATACGTCAACCTACAAACACAACCAGCAAAGTAAGCGTTAACACACAGGGATATGGAGATGAAATTGTTTTACTTTTCTTTTATATACCTTCTCAGAGACAAGACTGCTGCTTCCATTGAGAAGTTCGGGTGCCATCCAGGGGAGAGTTCCTCGTACACCGCCTGAGATTAGTGTTTGACATTTCACTTTGGATAGCCCCAAATCACCAACCTAAAACAAGGAGGATAGATTTACAGTCAGTACCAAAGTGAAACAGATGATAATATGGCAGGGAGCTTTAACGCTTCCCCCAATGGGCTGCTTTCGTGTTTAAAGGTTATGCACAAGATAAGAGATATAACTCTGAATATTTAGCATGTATACGAGGTACAGCAATTCCTTTTCCCATGAAACACTAGGCATTGTAATTCTTCAAGAATACACAGGACACTGCATTTCTTTGCAGAAATGGAAGGAAAGAAGATTGCAAGGCTAAAAACAGCGTAAATGGAGCAGGGTCCACCAATCAGCACTAGTAAGATGGCAAAAACCTACAGGCAACTATGAATATGGATTCTGAAGTAGGCAAGAAATGAAAGAGAGTAGCAAGACAAATAACAATAACGATCAAAATAATAACACCGAGGATGATAATAGTGATGCATTATGATAATAATACAATGATGGTTATACGACCAATGCCATAGATGGTAGCGGTGATACATGCCAGAGACACGAGCCATGGATCACTGCTGTCAAAGCCTCAACGGTGAAAAGCGTAGAAAAGGACCACACCTTTCCAGAGATACAAGTGCAGAGCACATACAAATGTTAGCTTTTATTAAATAGAAGGTGAAAATATACGTAATGCACGGAAAAAGTAGTACAAACAAAAAATAGTTGAACAAAGAATTGAAAAACAGCAATCATATATAAAAGAAAAATCATATCAGTCAAATTTAAAGACCACCTTAAACTTCAGATTTAGATTAACAATGCAATTTTAAGTTTTTAATTTAGATTTATAACTTGCTATACCAAACTTCCAATTTCTAGTCACCAAACATATTTACTCATAACATCTTTTAATAATTAATATATCACTTCCCCGACAATATCTATTGTTCAAGTCTCTTCCTCTTCAAAACAAATCACATGATGAAGAGGCACATGCGTTAGCCCTTTAATGCCTACATCAAAGCAAATGCCTAAAAAAGGCAAAACGCCTAGCTTGCACTTCAACTAGCTTAATGACTTAAGTGTGTCTCTTAGTAGTGCCCAAACAATATCGCTCCAGATGGTGCCCTAGTTTTACAAGGTTTGAGGATGATGTATTAAGGTAAGAGCTCTATGTGTATATACTCTAATGGGGTGCTAGGACACTAGCATTTTCTTTGAAATAATAATTGATTCACAATCCCTCCCTACTAGTGGTACCACAAAGTTATGATTCTTGATGGTCCTCTCCTAAACATTCATGTTAACCTGAAACTCATGGGTGCACCACATTTTCATTAAAAGAAGGTTAGTTCCTCTAATTTTACAGAAGAGTTCTGCTTACCCTCAAAATAGAATTCTCTAGAAGCAGGAAGAAGAAGAAACTCATTGATGCATTACACTGTGTCTCTTGGCACTTATTCATTGGGAATGCTACAGCCAATTGCTTTTAAAAGTGAATAGCGCAAAACAAACGACAACTTGTGTGGGCCTTGAAGCGAAAATTGAGAAGTGAAGCACATATTTCTGTTGAGAGAAGCGTATTATTTAACATGAAATAAAAGAAAATCAAATATCTATGAATTTAGCACACTAAAATTAAAATAACTAATTCCAACATCAAATATTCAATAATGCTGATATTAATCCAACCTTCAAAGTTGAAATTCAAATATACCATCAATTCTCGTCAGAATCACTTTATGCAGCCATTGTTTAAAGCGTGAACTTCTCCAAAGCGCAACACTTCATCCACAAAGCAATAATCCTGCGCTTCACTTTTTCTTTTTGGTGACAAGTATGATTTTCATCCGGATTTTACTAAGATTTATTGTCAATTAGGCTTTATATCTTCACAAATAAAAAAAAGGAAAACAATTCAAAGGGGGCTTGATAAGTACTCCCTCCATCCCAATTTATGTTGCACACTATCTTTTTTAGTCCGTCCCAAAAAGAATGTTACCTTGTTGGAAACAATTTAACTTTAAAATTTTCCTTTTACCTTTAGTAAAATGATTTACAGCCACACAAATAGTCAAAGAGTGTTTTAGACAACAAATTCAAAAAGTTTTCGTTTCTTTCTTGAATTTTTTGTCAAGTCAAACGGTGCCACATAAATTGGGATGGAGGGAGTAGTGTAGAGTAGGATTTACAAAAAGACTATGGGTCATATTGCCCGCTACTATTTTTAATAATGGTGGTGTCCAGACCATCTTGCATGCACCTCAACTATTCCGTCGGGTATCTATCACTTCCCACCAGTACGGACACCTGCAACTCTATCCACCATGACTTAGACAAATAGGAAAAAATCACGTAGTGTTTTTTGTCTCAACTGGAATTTGAACTTGAGACGTCATAGACCATCAGAGGTCATACTTGTATTGCCTGTTCTATTTCCATTGATTGCACAACTATCTCTAAACAAAGAATTTCTAGAGAGTCTAGAAAAGAATTACACTAAATATGCATTTACATAGCATAATCTGTAGTTCCTACTTTTAAGGAACCACCTAAAGTGATTTTGGCCGGATTTAATTCCATCCAAAAAAAGCAAAAAAAATTACCCAAAGACGGCAAGCTTAAATACAAAGGACGTTCAAAAGCTAAAGCTGAAAGCATGCGAAAAGAATCAATGAAAACCTGGATTTTCTTGGATTAAAAAAAAAAAACTAGTCTCTCTCTTCTTTTTATAACTGCAGTATTCAGGCCAGCTTGCTCACACCTCGACTAATTCCGTGGGATACCTACTACCTCCTACTAGCACAAGTACTAGTAACCTAGTCCACAAGGCTCGGAGTAGAGAGAAAAAATTACCTAGTGTTTTTGCCTCTGCATGGATTTAAACCTGAGAACTTGGTTTCTCTTTTGATGTACCAATACCTTAAAATGGCTTAGTCACTCACTTAAGTAGCACAAGCCTAGATGTTGTCACCATGACGCAGTGTTGTAAATGGCGACCGCCTCTCGCCAAAGGCGACATGGCGAGGCGAGGCACTGTCGCCTTTCACCATCGCAGCGACGCCAAGTTCAAAAGGCGTAAAAATGGCGACATAGGCAACGAGGCGATGAATGGCGTCGCCTTTTGTATTTTTATTTTTTTTTGGATTAGGTCTTTAATAGGTAAAACTTTTTTTTAGGGTTTTAAGAAAGAACTTCTGCCCTTCGCGACTTCTCACAGACTCACCTTCGCGACTTCTCCTACTTCTTCTAAGCTTCTGGCCTTCCTTCTCCAGTCTCCAGACCAACGACAGCCGACGACCAGGTATGCTCTTCCTCTTCAGTTCTTATTCTTCTTCTTCATCTGCTTTCTTCTTTCTTCTAATCTTCTTCATCTGCTTTTTTTCTTTTTTCTCCTTCTTCTTCTCACCTGGCTTCTCGGCTTCTTCTCACTTTGTTCTGCCACAGACCACAGTGCTGAGTGCACTGCCCATTTTTTTTAAAAATAAATTGGAGTCTTTTTTTTTTATTTCTGCTCAACTAAATTTATTTAGTTTATATATTAATTAATATAGTAATTATTTGTTAATGAGCAGCAATTCCAATGGTGTCTCAATCCGATACTAGTAGCAAAAAAAAAGACATCGGATGGAATTATGGTATACAAGGACCAACGGAAGACTCGGTTATATGTGTGTTTTGTAAACATACATATAGTGGTGGTATTACTCGGCACAAACACCATTTGATGGGGGGAAATAAGAAAGTAAAAGCATGTCCAAGTTGTTCAGTGGAGGCTAGGGAAGAAGGGCATTTGTCGAAAACAAAGCCGCAAGTAATTCAAAGAATCAAATACACGAACCAACGGTTAATGTGATTGATGATGATGATATTATGGATGAATATGATGAAATGATGCCTCCCTCCAAAATGCAGAAAATGTCTTCTAGTGGTAGTGGTAGTGCCTCATCCACGGCATGTAACGTGACTAAAGGTCCTCTTAATCTATATTTTTCACAAAAACCACAACAAAAGGGAGGCATTGGAAAGGGAGGAGGAGGACGGGAAGGAATTGATGATACAAAAAAAAATTTAAGGGAGCTAGTTGTAAATGCTTTTGCATCGTGGATGTACGATGCGGGGCTCCCTTTTCATTGTGTCAATTATGAGTCATTTGATAAATTCATTGAGGCCGTAGGACAATATGGCCCGGGAATGAAGCCTCCTACATATCATGAGGTTAGAGTTACTCAGTTAAAAAAAGAGGTAAAGAAAGTAGATGCACTAGTTAAGGAGCATAAAGTGCAGTGACAAAAGTTTGGTTGTTCAATTATGATGGACAAATGGACAACACGTAATGGAAAGATGATCATCAATATTTTGGTGAATTGTCCAATAGATAGTGTATTTCTTGGTTCTATTGATGCCAACAATGAGTCTACCCCCAAGGCCAACAAAATGTACAACTTGTTTGAGAAGACAATCGAAGGAATTGGACCGAAAAATGTTGTACAAGTTGTCACTGATAACGCTAGTGAAAATATGAAAGCGGGTGACATGATGATGGTTGTGTACCCACAAATTTATTGGACTCCATGTGCTGCCTATTACATCAATTTGATGTTTGGTGACATATTCAAGATCAACCCTTATGCTTCAGGTAATAGCTCTCTGCTCTCCTCTCTTCTAGTTCTAACTCCTAACTTTCTTTAGACTTAATAGTTTATACTTAATAGTTAATAATAGTTAAGCTAGGCCTAGTCTAATAATTACAATAATATTTCTTTTACAATTACAGCTTTCAAGAAGGCCACCAAGGTATATTCTTACATTAGTCAAAGGCCGTTGTTGTTGAATTTGATGAGAAAATTCACCAATGAAAGAAATTTGGTGAAACCGGCCAAAACAAGATTCGCGACGGCCTTTTTGTATTTGCAAGCTATGTACTTGCAAAAGAAGAACTTGAGAGGTTTGATCCTCTCTCCCAAATGGGCTTCAAGTAGATTTGTAAAGGAAGCTTTGGGGAAAAAAGTTGCTGCCACTCTGATTTCTACACACTTTTGGAACGATGTTGTCCGAGCTCTTAAGGTTTGTGGCCCTTTGATCAAGGTGCTTCGTTTAGTGGATGGGGAAAAAAGCCACCAATGGGCTATATGCATGAAGCAATGGATAAAGCCAAGGAAACTATTGAACGGGCATTTGGTAATGATCGGAAGCAATATAAGAAAGTCTTTCAAATCATTGATACAAGGTGGACTGACCAACTCCATCGGCCTTTGCATTCGGCCGGCTATATTTTGAACCCGGGATTGTACTATACAGCCAACATGAATGAAGAAATAAGTTTCAAAGTGTGGGATAATTACTATAAATGTGTTGAGAAGATGGTCCCCGATGAAGCAACACAAGAAATACTAGTTGGTGGGCTTGGTAAGTATAAAATAGCAGATGGGTTGTTTGGTTCCGGTCAGGCTATCAGAGCTAGAGACACAAGGTCGCCGGGTAAGTGAATTGGTTTTGGTGTCTTTATAGTTTTAAGCCTTTAACTTAAGTAATTTGACTTGTTAAATATTAACCTTTACATTTATTTTTTAATAGTTGAATGGTGGTCGTTATTTGGTAGTCAAACTCCAACCTTGCAAAAGTTTGTCATGAGAATATTAAGTCTTAATTTGTAGCTCATCCGGATGCGAGCGAAATTGGAGTGTGTTTGAACATGTGAGGAGAAGAATTATTATATTCTTATTTCTATATTGCAGCCAGTCATTATTAGTATCTACTATCTACTAATTACTCTCTACAACTTATGCGCAGATTCATTCCAAAAAGAGGAATAGGCTTGTGTTATCGCGTCTCAATGATCTAGTGTATATTAAGTACAATAGAACATTGAAACGTCATTATAATGCTCGTGATATCATTGATCCAATTTTATTGTATAATATTGATGAGGCAAATGAATGGCTATTTGGCGGCCCTGAAGATCAAGAAGATGAACTAGTATATGAGGAAGGTGATCTTAATTGGGGTACTGTTGCTATGGCTGTTGGAGTTGAGGATAATATCTATGGTCTTAGGGTTAGGGGAAGTTCTTTAAGGTCAAGGTCACTTGACAAGGGAAAAGCAAAAGCTACAAGCTCAAGTCAGACTCGGACCCTAGTTGATGAAGAATCCGAGGAGGAAGAAGATGAGGGGCAATATAATGAAATTGATATTGAACTTGAAGATTTTGAAAATCTTGAAGAAGAGTAGACTTTTAGAGTTTTAGTATTGGCTTATTGCTTATTTTATGACTTATGGATTGTTTGAGACTTTGAGACTTGAGTCATTCAAATTCTCGACTTTTAGTGTTCACTAGTACTATCTATTTTTAGTTTTTGAATTAAAATATTTGCTAATATATGTTCTTGCTATTGTGATTTTGATTATTTATATATGCAATTAAATATTTTAATTTTTTTATATTAATTGGCGCCTCACAGATGGCGAGGCAGGCCCTTGTCGCCTTTCGCCGTCGAAAACACTGCCATGACGGACATAAGTACAAGCATTAAACAAGTGTCTCACATCCATAGATAGGGTTGAGTGTTTGGGCTGTTCGAATTGAATATTAGATTTTGATTTGATATTCGATTTCAGATCGAATAAATTACAATCCAAATCCAATCCAACCAAACTCGGATTGGATTGGATTTTTTAAGTTCGATTTTGAATTAATCGATTTGGATATTCAAATTTTCGATTTTGACTTTCGAGCATTTAAGGCAGGACATAGTAGTTAAAACCTCAATTCATCTAACAGTTTTCCTCTTAGAATATTAACTTTCTACCGTTAACAAGGATTGAGGCCACCATGTCGCCCATGTCGTGTAATTCCATATTGGACATAATACTATAATGAGTAGAGCTATAGGGCACTAATACATTAGATCTTTGGAAAATGAACTTATTAGTATTTGGCACATATGATATGTGTAGGGTCGAATACAAGACATAAAATTTTTGAATTGGGGTCTGGAAACACATAAGTAGCTTTTAGAAAGATTTCTTTCAAAATGTCTCTTTCAAAGTAGGGAATGGGCTCAAGATAAGATTTTGGCTAGATAGATGGCTCGGGGAAACTCTATTAAAAGACTCTTTTCCCACATTGTTTCTGATAGTCTTGAAAAGGAAGCTACAATTGCACATTATAGAGTCAACAACTGTTGGTGTCCAGTTTTCAAAAGAAACTTGCAGGATTGAGAAATCAATGACTTCCTCTACCTCTTAGGAACACTGGGAGAAAGCCCTATGGCAAATGAAGTTCCAGACAGAATCCTTTGGGGCAAATCAAAGGATGGGATTTACACTGTAAAGGAGAGCTACCACTACTGGAACTCTCAAAATGGCATTCTTGAGGATTGGCCTTGGAAACATGTTTGGAGAACTAGGCAGCCTCTCAAAGTCTCTTGCTTCACTTGGACTGCCCTTAGAGAGGCTTGCCTAACACAAGACAATCTCAGGATTAAAGGAATAATTCTTATCATGTTTCATGTGTAAGCAGGACAATGAAACAGTAAACCATCTCTTTTTGCACTGCCCTGTGGCAGGTGAATTATGGCATTTGCTCTACTCTTTAACAGGACTCCAATGGATAATGCCCTTCTCCATGAAAGATGCCTATGCTAGTTGGTCACTGTGGAGAGATGACAAAACCATCAAAAGAATATGGAGAATGATCCCAGCAGTGATTTTTTGGTGTCTATGGAAGGCAAGAAATAACAGATGCTTTGATGGTATCTCAACTCCTACTAGCACCCTTAAGCCTAGATGTTTAGAATGTTTATTCAATTGGCACTTTCTTATTCCTGTAAACAATGTGGATAACTTTTTGGATTTTGTTAGCTCCCTGTCTTTAGCTTAGTAGATTATCCAGGAAGTTTATTTTTGTTTGGCTGTTTACAGGTTTAAACCTAAGTCTGCTTCATTTTTTGTTTGAAGCAACTTCTTTTGCTCTTTTGTAACTTTGCATCTACTTGATCTTTTCTAATATAATTTGATTACTTCACCAAAAAAAAAGTTTTTGAATTTTTCGGATATCCGAAAATTCATAGTACTAAATCCAATTTCCGGTCCAAAATTCATAATTTTTAAAAGTAAAATTCAAAGTGCAGTCCACAATCCAAAAATCCAAACCAAATAGCCAAAAAGTTTGAATTTCAGTCTGGATTTTGGGTTGGCCCAAAATGCCCACCCGTACCCAGTGATATGAAAATTCTTCATATAACCACACTTCTCTTGGAAAACACCGAAGGACAAAAGACAATGGATACATCTAACAAATTTCAAGATCCTAATGTCAATAAAGATTAAAGCAAGTTAGGTCGATTCACGTCGAGCAAAGGTTATTCTTTATAATTGGATTTTTATATGCATAACCATTTTAACTGAGCAAAAATATGAAATCATGTTCCTCTGGTGTCTAGAAGAGTAACATGATTGCCCTAAACGGCTAAATCAACAAGTAAAAGAAAATTAGGTGAGCTGGATTGTTTTGGTATTGTTTCAGTAAGGTAGTGAAAATTGACAAGCCTAAGCACAATTGAATATGTCACCTAAAACTTAAAGCCTCATTAGCTTGAGTATAGAGTAATCTTTCCCTATTTTGGTTAGGCATATAGCCTAAACTATGGAGGCATATTTGATGCTAGGAAATAAGATTTCATTCACAATCCAGATGTTCTAAAGGAAAGAAGTTCCCTGAGTTGTATTAACAACCTGCTTCTGATACATTTTAATAGTTTCATAACCCCTGAAGTCTTCAAAAAGATAGTTGCAAGTTCTGAGACATCCACCCATCTGACTTACAAGCAACCAGTGCAATTACCCACCCCTCATACAAATCATGCTTCCAAAATGAGAATTAGAGAAGGTGCCTACTGCACCTATTGTAGGTTTTCTAAATAAGCAAGAAATCCCAAGACCAGTGGCTCACGGTTCGAAACTTGGTGGATAATGGACCAGTCCCTTTACCCTTCACCACTTAAATACCGAACTTTTGTCTGCAAAAGGGTTAGAACCTACTGCACATACTGTAGTTCTTGATGAAGTTGCACATATGATATTCTTACCATCTTTTTAAAAGTACTGCTGAATTTAGGCTCCGCAATAGGTCTTTGAATTTAATCTCCAACAGGTCATTTCATTTGAACACACAGTAAATGCAAGTCCATAGGCATATCTGATATTGGTTAATAAGCAGAAACCATAACCACTATGTCCCTAAACATTGACAGTTGAAGCACTATGCTAACCTCGAACAAAAACCTGGTGTATATGACATCCACTGTTAATGCAACGGAATGCACTAAGGTTTATGGAAGATCTTACAAGTAATTCAATGTGATAGACCTTGTTCACAACCTGGAGGGGAGTAGCTGTAGAGGCTATCATGGGTCACCTTTCCCAGTAATCGTTTGGAGGGACATTTAATTTAGAAAGGAGGAAACAGGTGTGGGAATGGACAGTGCCATTTTCTCAGGATGGGGTCCCTCGTACTTTCTCACAAATGGAATAAAAACGCAATTGTTTTCAATTATAGAATTAGCCAAGAGAGATTAAAAGGCTGGAAATGGCAAAAAGTGAAGGATTTTTGCTTTCGGCACCATCTCAAGGATGGCTACTATATCAAGACGTTCTACTACACCCAATGTGAAATGATGCACCTCATCTGTTGTATCTCAAACTATAAAATACAATCCCTGTTTGTTATTTTTCTTGAGGGAGATGCAATGTTTTGTCAATTTTAAACTATGATGAAACTGCTTCAGCAGCGAACTTCTTGAGATGTAGAGCAATAAACACATCACCTCAAATGCAAAATCAGCCTCCAAGCTCTAAATCCTTTTCCTAAAATTTGACAAGACCTCCAAGCTCTAAAATGTTACCTCAATGAGATGATGATCTGCAGGTTTGGTTGTCATACTTGGATACCAGATTACAACAAATATTAGTTATAAATGTCAAAATGTGATTTCTTTACATCTTCCAATGTAGTTTACCTGCCCCCTTCTGGGATTAGAACTCCTTTACTTAAAAGACTTTTTATCTCATTCTCAATAGAAAATTATGCCTCCATTGCAGATTTGCAATACAGAATACAGTAGGATGAGTATGTAACTTCCAATTACTTTCTTTAAGTTCAACGAAAACTCAGAACCAACTGAAAATGTTATTAGACAATGTTTTACCAAAATAGGTTGAACAGTTAAGCATCAGCGATCTGCTGATTGTGGATCTAACTGTGCATAAAACTTGAATTAGTCTCTGTGGTGTGAACATGTAAAAGAATTTGCTAGACAAGGATTAACATTCCTTCAGCTTGTTGAGACTTGAGATAATTGGCTACTAAATCTTATACATTTATGCACATCATTTTTGCTCAACTAACAAATAAAAGCATCTCCCAGCAATGACTAACCTTGCATATTGGACGGTGGGGATCACGCAGATTAACCAACAGATTGTCGCTTTTCAAGTCAAAGTGCACTATATTCTTCCCATGCAGATACTCCATTCCAAATGCAACATCCATGGCAATCACGAGGCGTTTCCGCCTATCCAGATTCCTGAAGAAAGTACACAATGCATTTAGTCATCCCATTTTTTATGTGTAACACCACAAATAGTATACAATTTTAATGTATGCAGAAGAGTACTATAAGTGCTCAAACTGAAAATGATTAAATCAAACAGACAGCTTTCCAATCCCGCAAAATTCAGGAGACTGTCATGAAAGAAACCTACTCATCCACAACGTAACAACAGGAAAACCACCCTACCCTCATGGCACGCTGGAAAAAGCCCATCTTAAAATGATGTGCCCTAAAAATCTACCATTGTCATAAATATGCATGAAGACATGAATTTATACCACCAAGTTATTTAATCACTTAAACCATAGCAGAACTCAACCCTAAAGAAAGTTTAACCCAAATTCAGTGGTGTAAAAACCAGCAAATTAAGTTAATTAATAATTAAGATTCCATTTTGAATATCTGCATATGGAAGTAAAGAAAGAATTACCAATAAACAATACTCCATTTAATGTGTTGAAGCAAACAAGAATTACAAAAAAAAAGATTACCTCTCATTCTTTTGTAAAGCATTTCTCAAGGACCCGTTAACCATATATTCTGTAACAGTTGCCACTGAGCCACCTGGACCATCTAGTACAACACCATAGAAGGCAACAACGTTTGGATGGTGCAAGTCTGCAAGTTTGATGGCCTCATTCCAGAAATCATCCCTCTAAACGAAAAGACAAGCACAGCCAAAATATATACATGAATAAAAGATGAAAATACCTAGAATAAATTAATTAAATTATCAGGCGCCGCGAAAAAGATAGAGAAGAACTTGAAGAAGGGGAAAAAAGATACCAACCATACGCTCTTGTTCTGAAGCTTTCCCAGCAAAACACCTGTCGTTAATCCTTTTAATTGCAACATCAGTACCCCTCCACTTTCCATGATAAACAGTGCCAAATGTACCAGAACCCAATTCTCGAATCTCCTCAAGGTCAACATTCTTTATAATCTATTTACAAGAATGCACTATTTAAAAAGTGGGGAAATGAAAAAATTGCAACATCGCAGTGACAGTGAAAGATCAATTCACACTTCCAGTTAGGCATAACAAATTATGGAAATTGCACTGGACAAGAAAAGTCAAACCTGCAAGCGTCCAATGCCATCTGATACAGGAAACCCAAAATTTGCTTTCTCTGGAAATTTAGTTTTAGTTTCCTGAACAGAGATTGCTAGCTGATTAGCAAGACTGGAAAAGATAAGATATAAGAAACTGATTCTAAACAACTTGCACAACAGCAACTGTTGTTTTTGTGAGAGAATTTAAGACCTCAAATTTATCCTTGGGGTCCTTTCCAGCATTAGTGCTTTCAAATTCAGCATTCCGTTGGGTTGAAGATGGGGACTCACTTCTCACATGGGAAGACAGGTCAGCATTAGATGGAGTTGATGACTGAAGAACAGAAGCAGCAACACCCTCAGCAACAGCCTGAAGTTCCTGTTTGATCATTTCCTCCTCTGAGCCTTCAATAGCGAATAGGAAAAGGAAAAAGTTAGACTACGAGAATATAAGATAACTTACCAATACTAAATTCCAGAAAGAAGCAAATTGAAGCTTCTCACCTTTCTTGGACCATGATTGATCTGAACTGTAATCTGTATTACCTGAGGGAAGGTAAGCTCCATCCTCCAACCGACTCTGTGTTTGTAATCCACCATTAGTAATAGTTGGCAACTCACTGCTATTGCCAAAACAATTCTCGCCAGAATAATCCTTCATGCCAGCAGCTTCCTTTTTTAGCTGAAGTTTACTAGGTTTAGGAGGAGGGAAATGGGCATCATGTTGCAAATTCCAAGGATCCTGGTAGCTATATAGAGAATTTGAATTCTCCTGTACACATGGTGTAGGACCATCGAGTATGGCCATTTCTGCAGTTGTAGGACTCAACATTGGCTGGAAATGCTGATTCCCATCTTTCCATTCACCAATAGCTGGAGTTCTTTCTGTTGCATGGACAGAGAGTGCAGTTAGATGGGAAGAGATTTCACCGGGGATCAAGTTATTAACCCCATAGTTTGGTTGGGCATGCACACCTGGATCTGTCATAACAGGATGCGGAGAGACTTCATACCCTTCTGCAGCCTGAGTGTTGTGCAAGAAAGGATTCTCATTTGGAGAAACAGGTATTTCATTTGGATTCACGTTACTAGTAGCCAAACCTGGATATCCCTCCCTCCCACCAAACTGTTGCACTCTGTTACTCAAGATGTTTTCCCTTCTGAAGTTATCAACAGCTGGCTTACTCTGCTCATTATTTGCAATAATTTCAGCAGGGTGCATCAGGAGATTTTCCATCCTTCCCTCAATTTGTCTCAAATGGTTGTAAGCCGTAACAGATTCTATATCATCTTTTTTCAGAAGCATGGTAGATTCACCAGTTAAGTTATCCAGTGTTTGACCAGGCATGCCGCCAACTTTAAGGAAATCACTATTGACTGGTTTATTCGCAGCAACTTCCTGTTTAACCTGATACTGTGATGGAACCAGAAGCTGCTCAGTGGCATTAACATGGCGTGGTTGAGGAACAGCACCAACAAAAACTCCATAAGGTGTTTGCACTGTACCCGTTAGCCCTATCATAGCTTGGGGGGGAACTGACACCTTTGGGTGCTCTGCAAACTCGGGCAGTTGGAGGTTTCTATTATATTCATTCTGTTTATCAACAATTACCTCACCTTGACCTTTTCCAGCCCCATGATCCATCTGACCCCCAATTCTTTGCCCAACAGCAGCACCCTGCTGTTCAACAGCTGCCTCACCCAGGGTTCCGGTTGTAACAGCTTGGTAAATAGGCCGCCCCCTCTCATCCAACCTAAGGCTATGATACACCGGATTAAAGTCGGATACTGTGCTTGCAGCACTCTCTCTTTGCTCTTGCGCTACTGTATCTGAGTGTGCATGAGGCAGTGATTTTTGACACATTAGACAGTCATCAAACCTAGGTAATGCCTCAGAACCAGTAACCAGTGATTGAGACACCTGGCCTTCAGAAAGTGGCAGCTGCTGGGTGTGCGGAATCTGGTGCCATCCATAAGCTCCTCCAAGACCTGCAGGAGGGGCATGATGCTGGTAAGCACTATATCCTTGGTCAACAGGGAACTGCACAACTCTCTGCCCCGATGTGCCTTCTGCAGGATATTGTTCAAACCTAACGTGTTGGGGCTGAATCGATGAGTGAACCAGATTAGGATTCATACTGACATGGCCGGAGGGAGTCATTGTCATGTGAAGAGCAGGGACAAACTGCTGAGTCGGAGCACCAGCAATTATATGCTGCTGATTGAATACTGGCCCAACAGTTCCCAAAAGCTGTCTTGGGAATCCCATTTGAGAAGGGATCTGAACATAATCTGTACGGTTTAGAGTCTCCCTCTGAGGATCCACATAAGCTGGGACATATGGTGTAGTTCCTGGATAAGTCACTCCTGTTTGCTGCATGTCATAGCCCATTTGTTGCTGTGGCGCAGTGACAGGCACAGTTTTCTCTAATGCAAGCTCCGGCTGAGCAGATAAGCTTGGCGCTGGCCCAGGAACAACTAATGATATGGCCACTGGAGCGACAGAAGCATCAGCATGAGTTACAGGATTTGCATCTGTAGACACCAATCTGTAAGCAGGTTCTTGAGAGGTAGCAGAAGTCCCACTTGGTGATAGTGGGTCGAAAGAAGGTACACCTCTAAGCGGCCCCTGACCATGACCTAAGCTATCCAGAGCTTCAGAGCCACTAACTTCTGAATTCTGGGTGGAACCAGCGCTGGCGGTACTCCCTTTCCTAGTAAGACCAATACCAGTAATCCCATTACTAATCCCATTCACTGCCTCAACATACCTCTGTCCACTATCTTGCAGATCTCCTAATTGCACCACACCGGACGATTCCAGCTCTGAAGCCGAAAACAGAAACACCCTCAATTTAGCTGACCCATCTGATGCTCTTTCAACCAACTTTTCATACTCATCCATCATATTTTCAAGATCTTCTGGACAAGAAACGGATACAAGTGCATCGAGATCCTCATCAGGCAACTGGTACTTAATCGCCACATCCTGCCCATACGTATCTACCATTTTGCGAACCAGTTCAGCAAAACTCACATCCCTCCTAACACTAATAATCCTAGTCTGTCCACCCACATATCTCAATGCCCCATCACTCGGCCTCGGGATTATCCTCCCCCCAAAACTGCACAAAAATTTAACTTTCCTCCCTGACACTGAACCATCACCGCCATCATCACTAGCACGATCAGACACATTACTACCAACCCGTGCCCCAGAATGCAAATTCTGTGACGACCCAGTTCCTGAATTCATAACACCAACACTCACAACACCCTGTGGCTGTGAAGGCACAACCTGTGGGACCCACCCGGCAACTCCTGGACCCACATTGGTATAACCTAAACCTACAAACCCACCATCAGTTACGGTGGTAGGGTAATAAACCCCTTGTATAGTTCCAGGACTACCTCCAACATCCCGGGTGGGGTTACCATAAAACCCCTCAATGGGTCTACCAGATGTGGTCACAGGAGCAATACCCGAGTCTTCGGACACTGTCCTAACAATGTTCAGCGGGCGCAAATCTTTGGGTATTGAATTTTGATCGAAAGCCATAATCCAACAAAAGTATATTCCTATCTGTACAAATCAAAATTGGGTTTTTTTTTTTACCAAAAAGGAAAAATTGCTATATTTGGTTTTAGGTTTTATCCTTCTCTACATTGAGCTACGCAAACGAAGAAAACCCAACACTACTAACAGCTGCTTTGAACCCTAATGGAGTTACCCAAACACAGGCAAATCAAAAGGGTTTCTCAACAAACATATGTACTCAGTAACCAACAATATCGAACTGAGAATTACCTCACAAAACCGATCCAACCCAGCAAGAAAGTGACGAAAGCAAGAACAAGAACAGCACTTTCCTGCTAATCTCTATATTTGTGCAGCTGATGTGCCCAAAAAAATTCAAATTCCCTACTGGAAATTTTATATTTATTTTTTCTCTTCTTTTTTTGCTTTTTCCTGAGAGATTTTGCAGGGGAAAATGTGTGCAGGGAAGAGGGAAAGCCCAAAAAAAAAAAAAAAGAGGGAGAAAGAAAGCTGCGTAGGTCCCTATCAAATACTCACTAGAGATGGAAGAGGAAGGTGCCTTGATTTTGATTTTTGATTTCTTGAAAATAATTTGCAGAATACTAATAATTTTTTCTTTTATTAAAGAAATGGAAATGAGAGTGAAGGGGGCTGAGAGAAAAAGAAAGTGATAGGGGGAAAGGGCACGTGGAAGAGTTCATGCAGAAGTGTTGGCAATTTGCAAAATTCAGTCAATTTGGTGAAAGAAACAAAAAAAAGTTGAAAGAAGCATTTCAAAAATTACTACAATTTTAGATATAAAAAGACTAAGACTATATTGAGCGGTAGTTAGATCAATCTTGTTGTACCGGAGCAGAGTGTTAGACCGGTTAAAAATTTTCACGTTCAGAATGAAAGTTGCAGAAATGTGAATATTTATAATAGATGTGTGGACATAATATGAGAGATAAGATTTGAAATGAGGATATCCAGAATAAGGGTGGGGTGATTTCGTAAGGGAAAATGTGGGAAGCGAGGTTGAGATGTTTCAGGTGTATGAAGAGGAGATGCGTGAACAAGTATTGAAAAAAAATGATTAGACAGGACATGACACAATTTCAGCTTATTGAGAACATAACCGTAGAGATAAATTAAGTTGTAAAGGACATAGATTAGGACAATAGGTAGTTTAATACCGTCTCGCTTATCCATCCATACTAGCAGTCGTAGTATTTCGGCTATAGTTTCTTATACTTCGATTTCTGTTACTTTATACTATTTCTTATACTTTGATTATCGCACCATTTTTTTAGTGAATCATGTTTTCTATAATATTTGTTTTGATATATCATTTTCTTGAGTAAAAGGTTTATAGGAAATAATTTTTCTACCATACAAAATAAGGACATAGTTTGTGCAGAGGCGGATCCAGGATTTTATCTTTATGGGTTCAATTTCTAAGATTCTCAGCGTTGAACCCATTATATTTTAAAAGTTATGAGTTCATACCTATTATTTATTATAAATTTTTGAAATAAATTTATGCTCCATATTGAAAATACTAAATTCAGATAAATTCGATATCATTACTCTACATCCACCTCTGATGCTCCATACCTACTATTTCTTCCGGTCTTACTTATAAAATCATAATAGATATGTTATTTATTATAAAAAATCTATTCAAAATTCAATAAGCAAAAAGAAGTTATAATCCAGAATTCACTAAAAGAGAAAGTTCTTTGATATTTTTCTATTTTGGTTATTACAATTCCATTATGTCATTGGCTTTTGGTTGTGACTCGAAATTGATGGATATTTGTAGCAAAAGGAGTAACAAAAAAGGACACCATGTTAAAATATTTTATATTTAGGGTGTGTTCGGTATGGAATTGTTACAGAGTTTTTTAATTTTTTCATATTTGATTAGTTAAAATATTTGAAAAAAGATTATTTTAAAAAATAAATTTCTGAAAAATCGAGCAAAATGACTTTTTCTTTATGGAAGTAGAGAAAATAAGTTTCGTAAATGTCATTTCATATTGATTGAGTTCTCTCTATCCTCCAACATGTCTCATATTCACCTCATCCAATAATCCCGCCCCTCCACTTTAGATTATGTACAAATATTTCTTGAGTTAATGATAAAAAAGTACATTTGAAATATTATGTTTTTGCAAGTTTCATATCTGAACTATTAGGTGGTTGTGTTTCCTATTCAAATTATCACCAACTATTTACAAAAGCACATTTCATTAATTTTGAGGTGTACTTTGATAAATAGTTAGTGATAGTTTAGTTGGAAATGCAAACACCTAACAGTTCAGGTAGAAAATTCGCAAAAAGGTGATATTTTAGGTTTTTTTAAAAAATTTAATTAATTAATTCCTTTAATTATCCATATGGAGCGCCCCTTCACATAATTTTTAAACAAATAAAAAGAATGTAGCACACATACCATCAGATACTAGTCGATGTGCATTTTGATAAATAATTGGTGATAATTCAAATAGAAAAAAGTAAACATCTAATAGTTCAGATAAAAAACCCACAAAACGTAATATTTCAAGCATGTTTTTGTATCTTATCTCAAACTTTTAAGATTCTTTTTTTTTTTTGCTTATGTATGAAAAATAAATAAATAAATAAAAACTCACTTATTTTTCTAGACAATATTCTCTTTGTACATAATTACACATCCTTAGATTTTTTTATTTTATTTTATTATTATTTTTTTTTTTGCTTTACAATATAATAATATAGTGCAATCCATGATTGCATTAATGTCAAAAATGATAAGATTCACTTTGTGACAACATAATCTAATAGCAAAATGACAAATCTAAGTCAAAGATTAAATAATTAAGTAATTTAATTTTAATTAATCAATTGATACATACTAATTAATTAACAAAGAGATGGAATGGTATTGCACATGGCCTAGCTTAATTTATTAAACACAATAATGATAGGAAATTATTTACCACAAAAATATAAGGTTTATTTCATTTCAAAATATAAATTAAAAAACTTAAATTATATATACCATCTATATAAAGAATTTTTACACTAAAAAAAAGTTTATATTAGTGGACCTCCATTGCATAGATTTTGAAGACAAAAAAATTGGTCAATACATTATTATTATTATTATGAAGTAATTTTGATAATAAGACAAAAGGTCAATAACACTCATGATCATTTAGTTATTGGTAAATTTTAATTTTAATTCTTGTAATATCTAACTTAGCATATTTATTCTTTAATTTCTTAAAATGTGTATTTTTGATTCCTTTACTTATAGATGTTCATAAATTTTCAGATGTGTAATTATTCACGTGTTATGTAATTAAATTTGTATTATTACTTCGTATTTAAAAAATATATATTTTTAAAAAATAATTTAAATATAACATATTTTTTATATAATTAGATCAAAAAATACACATTTAAATTAATTAAAATTAAATATATTGAGTCATATATTATAAAAATTAAAATTAAAATTTACCAATAACTAAAAGATCAAAAATACTAAACTATGTAAAACAAAATAGAGCAGAAGAAATCCACGAACACATTTCCCCAAAAATATGATGAGAATTAATTTTTGAGTTTCATAAGTTACAAGTCTTTTTCTTGTTTGAGTACAATTCAAGACATACTTAATCATATTAATTAATCTCCCTTACGTTAATTTAATGAGATTTTCCTAATAAAAGAATTTGATCATGATTTAATTTACACTATCTCATAAGTATACTTAAACCTAATCATAGCTTATTATAGTACTTAGTTCACTTGATTAAGTTTTTGTCATGTGGTAGTTCAACAATGGGAAAATATGCCTTTTAACTTCTTTTTTTTTTAAAAAAAAAAATTTCACTCAATTTACTTGGTATTTTTATTGGAGTCTCGGTTGATTAGGATTTACATTGCATAAGCTTATTAAAGCGGGAAGCAGTGGCAAAGCAGAAATTTTTGTTAAGGGGGTTCAAAATACGAAGAAGTAAAACACACGAAAAAGCTAAGGGGATTCACTAGTTATTATATTACGAAAAAAATAATTTTAATCTTGAATATATGATGTAATTAATTTTCTGTCAAAGAGGGTTCGAATAAACCCGCTTGCTCCTATTTGATATTCATTTTGAGGTCTCGATTGATTTTGATTGGCATTGCATAAGCTCATCAAAGCGGCAAGTAGTTGCGGAGCCAAGATTTTTCTATTAAGGGGGTTCAAAATATGAAAGAGTAAAACACATGAAGAAGCTAATGAAATTATATGTACAGAAAAAAAAATTTAATCTTAAATATATATAGAGTAATTAATTTTCCTTCGAAGAGGATTCGGATAATTTTCTTTAAGCTACTACTTGGCTTTTTCTAGTATGAAGCGCTCCCTACCAAAACTTTTTTTTAATTTTCAGAGCTTTAACTCGAAACCGCTAATTAAAAGTGGTAAATTTTATCTACTCCATCATAAATGAGACAAAAATTCACATGATGGAATTTTATAGTAAAGCACTCTCATCTGTTCAGATAGGGTTTGGTGAAATATTGCAGTGGTATACTTAAAAAGGATTTCGGATCGTGATAAGATGGATAGAATTACTTCGTTTGTAATTAGATTTTAAGTTTTAAATTTTATAATAAATTTTTTTAGAAAATATAATTAGTTTTTAACGAGTCTAGACGATGTGAATTCAAATTAGTCAAAATTTCATTCGGAGACCAATTACTGAATAAAAAATCTAAATTAAAACACACACACATATTGCAGATTTATAATTAAGAATGTGATCTTATAATTAATGAATGAAAATAAAAGTTAGGATTCAAATTTCAACAAAAAACTTTTTTTAAAAAAAAAATTTCAACAAAAAACTTTTTTTTTTAAATGAGAAAAATTATATGATATTTATGTATCGAACGTAAAAGTGAGCAAGTTGATTCAGACTCCAATATTGTTAAAAAGTCTTGATAACACACAGAAACGAACTCAACCTTAAAATTATAAATCAAAACTCAATAATTTTAGTTAAATTTTATATTTATAGTAAAGATTTTACTTTATATATAAAAATAATTTATCAAAAATTCAATAAATAAAAATTATTGCTCAAAATTTATAAACTAAAAATCTTGAATTCCAAAAAAAAATAAAATTGTAAGTTAGCATTGGGTTGAAGAGTGTGCTTTACTCACTATAGTTGATTTTGTTGCATGTCGTAATTTTATCGTCTTGATTCTAGTAAACAAATTGTCTAAAAGTTAGTAGTTTTATTTTTATTTTTTTTTAAACTCCAGGATAACTCACATCTGATACAATTTCTGTTTCTGTCCTTCGGATGAGTATTCTGTGGTGAGCGCTTTGTGTGCACTGGGTGTGTAATAGCCTGCAAACCACACATGGGATGTAAACCGTACTAGGTAAGCCTTGTGCGACAGGTTCGATTCAAGAGGGATTTAGAGTTAGTAGTGTTTTTATTTGTATGTTTCTCAAGAAATATTAATACAAGATGAGTCTTAAAGCAATAATAAATTTATCTTTACGTGATTTACAAATTATGAATTTGAGCCGTAAAATTAAATCACTACTAGTTATATTAAAGTAGATTATTTATATCATATACGATTTTTTACGTGGATCCTATATGAATACAGGATGCTTAGTGCATGCTGAATTGTCTTTAAAAAAATATCAATAATGATATAAGTTTGATTCTTTTGTCCTCTTAAAATATTTAACTATTTTGCTTTCCAGCTAATTTGTTATTTAAAGTCTGAACCTTTAATTCACACTAACAGCCTAGTTTAGTTAATCACTGTATTTTTATTTTTTTACTATTTTTGTTTTTCTTCATTACTTTAATTAAAGAAATATCTAAATCAACAAATTACTTAAGACTGAACGTTAAAAAAATATAATTAAAATATTTTAATTTTTCACCTGAATTATCAGGTGTGTGAGTTTCCTACCCCAATTATCACCAACTATTTATCAAAACACACCCCAACTATCAATTGTTTCTCTTTTCATATATGAATGATTGTGATATTTTAGGTAGGAAAAGAGAATAACTGATAGTTGAGTTGTGTTTAGATAAATAGTTGATCATAGTTCATACAGAAAACTCGCACACCTAATAATTTAGATATGAAACTCAAAAATTCAAAATATTCTTAAGGATGGTTTTTATCCTTAATCAATTACTTAATCACTTTGAGAAACTTTTCCTTTTCTCAAGTTCCAATCTTTCAAAGACAATGACTATTGTGAAGGGCCAAGAAGGTCTTTTTTTGTTTTTATTGTTTTTCGTTGATATTACTATTAGAATCTCGATTAATTTACATATATATAAGTAAGATTTATTAAATATGAGAAACATTTTTTGTCAAAATATTTTTTAATTTATAATAAAATTTAAATTTCAAATTTCTAATTAAGAATACATAAATCATATTCATCTCACTATAATTTTTTTGTGATATTCCAAGAAGGTTTTAAGAATTTCTTCTGTTTTTTCTTTTTAATTTTTCATTCAACGTCTAATACTTATATTTGCATTCAATTAAATTTAAATTCGCACGCTGCAGAGCTATTTTTTAGGTGACGCTCCAAAAAAAATACCAATTATTCCCAATTTTTTTTTTGGTGTGTGTGTGTTTGTGTGAAGTCTTTTGAATTTGGATAAGGTTTGCTGGCACATATTTCTATTATTATTTTTCAGATTTTAGTTTTATTTTTCACTTCAAAGTGAAATTTTGACAGTTGATAGCAAAATTCAGATTTTGTGGTAATTATTTGTATTGTGGCAGAAAATTATTTTTATGTAGTCATGGAAATTGAGGAATTTTGTTTTCATTAGCTATAATCAAAGTTGGCTAGTGATATCCTCCCTCCATTTCCAAATAAGTGGTGTTTTGATCTTTTGATTTTATTTTAAAATAAGTGGTGTTTTACATAATCAAGAAGACATTAATGATGATCTCCCAATTTTGCCCTTATTTAAGTGGAGAGAATTTTACATAATCAAGAAAATACTAAAGAGTTACATATTTTTCATGATATTTATTAAGGGTAAGTGGGTAAAATTACATTTTTTTCGTCTAGGAATGAGGAGTTTTCTCAAGGGGTGTGCTCAAGCTGAAAGCACCACTTATTTTGAAACGGAGGGAATAGCTTTCATTAATTATAATTAAAAAGTTGGCTTGAAAACTTTGAAAATTAACATTGGATTATATCTAGTTTTATTTCAAAATTTTAGATGATAATCTTAAATTTTAATACTATAGATTAGAAATCAAATATTAGGCCATTTAAGTAATCAACTTAGTTTACTTAAATGATACAATTAAGATGTTTGTAGAATACAAAATAAATAACTAAATAAATAAATAATCCACTTCTTCTTTCTTTGTGGTTGTTGGGTGTCTAGATAGAGAACCAAAAATATACTTAAAAGATACGGTGGATCAATATCTCTTTCATTCTTATTCAGAGGTCTTGAGTTTAAATTCTGATTATGAAGTCGTCTTTAATAACCAACCCAGGTCTATTGGTTCAAGCTTTAATTATGAGGTCGTATTTAATAGAGAATGCTTCACTCATTATATGATTTACCGACGTGAATTTAAATTTGATCGAACCCTAATAAAACTATCGAATAGTGAATTGGAATAAAATATCAATAAGAAAAATGTGGGTTAATTGACAAGTGTACTAGTAGATGGACCATACTTAATATTTTGTTTTTATTTAGTCTCTTACTTTGTTTAAATTTTGGGTACTAAAATGGACCCTATTTTGTTATGGTTGTTGGGACTCTTAGTGATTTAAGTGATAATGGTAAGGTGAAGTCCCACATATAAAAATTGTCATTTTCATGTTGATTTTAGAAAGAGATTGTTTAGAAATTCATGTTTGAAGTTGTTTTCTATTCTTCATTCTCTTAGATTTTACAAATTAAGGGACCCATGACATGGACATATTCTTTAGTTGGAGAGAATATATAAATTTTAGTAACATTAAATTCAGATAGGAGATCGTGTTAGACTTAATCTGAAGTCGCTTTCATATATCGAGAGAGTGTAATTTGTGACTAAAGTAAATTAAATTTTAATAGATTTAGTTCTGACTCCACTTTGAATATATCTTGCTCGTAAAGAGGTGAGATTCTCAAACAAAAGGAACTACTAAAACTGCAATGTCATTAAGCGAATAACATGACATAAGGTAGAAAAAATATAATTATGAGAAGCGTCTTAACTAAAGTGCGTACTTTTATTAAATGATATATATAGACTGAGCCGTTCGAATAATGATAACCCCATAATATTAGTTACCCTTATGAATTATAATTTATTCATCATGAATATACTTAGAATAAAAAATCATCATTATAATTTCCATTTGAATCATTGGATAGCATTTGACTTAACCTTTATTAGAACAAGTGAATATACCAATATATACTTGAAATGACAAAAACAAAAAAAAAAAAAAAACAAACATCTTGGAACAAAATTAATAAAGAAGGTCTCTGCTCATATTTAAGCTAACGTTTGATCATAAATTTAATTAAAATATAAAATATATTTTTTTAAAGTTATGTTGAAAATTAGTTTTTGGAACCTAAAATTGTGTTTGAACACATATTTTAGTTGATTTTTCTTTTAAAAAAAAATTATGATTGAAACTGAAATTTCATCCCCAAATTGACTTTCAAAAACTGATCAAATTCCATGAAAAAATAATATATGTATATATATATATATATATTTATTTATTTATTTATTGAGAATGTACTCCCAAAATCTATGGTCAAGCTTTGTGGTTTTGGGCATGCATTGAGCCATTTACACCTATTGGATAGTGACGCAGGCAAGCCCAAATGTGATATGTGGCCCAGTTATTAAAAAAGCTTAAGGAGATATAAGATCCAATATATATATATATATGGGCTTGTGGCCCATGCTGATATTCATATAATCTCTGCACATTTATCTCTATAATTCCATCTTGACTCTGGTAGAATTGTTTATTTTAGAGATTTAACTAAATTAAGTAATAATTAAAAGTGGTAAATAAATGGGTCGGATTGAATATGGATAAGTTGAAAATGGATTGAATATTTGTCCCATTCATATTAAACACGAATAAAAAAAAGTGAGTTAACCGATAAATAATATGGTTTCATATTAACTATGGTCAGGTGAGAATACGAATAGGTTTTGATAATTGATCCATTTTTTGTGAGTTATCCAACCCATAGTTAATGAGTCTGATTGAAGGATTGCTTGTATTTTAAACCATTTTGCCGGTAATAAAATAAATTATATTCTTAAAAATTTTAAAAAGTAACTTTTTTCGTAACCATTTTTTGAAACCTTAGCTAAATACAAATCGCTCCATAATATTGACAAAAAAAATTATCCGCACCAAATATTTACATCAATCCAATGAATGTAATACATATGTTTCATTAGGGCGCAAGTAATTATTTATCTAAAATTAAACTTTTCGAATTTCGGGTAGAAAGAGATTTCGCTAACGAAAAAGCCCTACTCTTCAAAAGTACATTTGAATAATCCTTTTGACAAAACATTCTTTAAAAAAAAAAAAAACTTTTTGAGAACATATTAACATAAATTGTGGGGGGATGATTAGGGTCCCTCCATCATTATCTAGAGCTAGATTTCGAGTTCTGAATATGGAGAAATCCTATTGAGAGCATTGTCATCATATAGTTTTACAAGATTCACTGATCTAATAAATTAACTAGTAGTAATAATTTTGCCTTTTTTTATTAAAAAAAATAATGTTCCTATATGGTACAAATAATATCTCCACGTTGAGTACATATCTTATTCAAATATCACAAATAAATATAAATTTCAAATTTCAAATTTAGATTACATATCTAAATAGACTTTTACTTAGTTCAAATTCGAAATCTTTGATTAAAGTAGATGATGCGAAGTGGTAGGGCTAACGGGCTATGGGCCTATCTCATCTGTTCAGCTTGAATGTTTCTAGTTTCTACTTAGCCACCAAATTTGAATAGGCCCACTTATCCTAAAGGCAAAATCATGCCCCATTTTGGTTCAAGTGCTCATGGTAGGTAGGGTATCTCTTCAACATAACTTTAAAGATCATGTGTAGGTGTGGCAAAATCAAATTCAATTCGTTTAATTTGTTCAATTCGTTTAATTTGTTCAATTCGTTTAAGTTTAGATGGGTCAATAACCTGCTCATTTATTAGTTTAGTTTATTTTAATTTAACCCATTTTAACTCATTAAAAAATTAGATTGATATGTAGTATGTAGACAAGTAAAGGCACTAAGCGAGGCTTCAAGCCATCACTTCGCTGTTTTTATACTCTTCTTGCAAAATCATTGACCCTGATACCAGTTATTAGGCTAATATAGCCCAAAGATAAGGTACAAGGATTTATTCCCACTTGATGCATTTGCACTCAAGGGTGTGGTCTAATGGTCAATGAATTGGCCTGAGTATCATGAGGTCTTAGATTTAAATACAGTAGAGATAAAACAGTAGGTGATTTCTTTCCATTTGTTCTAGCCTCGGTGAATAGAGTTACTTGATACCTGTTGCTGGTAGGAGATGACAGGTTTCTCGTGAAATTAGTCGAGGTACATGCAAGCTGACCCGGACACCATGATTATCAAAAAATAAATAAAATAATTCAATGATACTTTTAACATAGTGTAATATTGTTCGCGTAGGGCAAACTCACACAGTTTCTCAAAAGGCCTCACAAATTAAAAGTATCCAACAATGATTAAATAATTTACTTTTTTTTTTTCAGCTTCAATATGAAACTTTGTTCACACATTCTTAATTACCTACTTTCCCACACCCTCTCCCTACCCTCACTCCATTTCCAATCCAATAATATTTGTTTAGCTTATATAGGATAATATTTTGTGTTTACTCGCCAAATAACAAAAATTAACTTCTTACTTTTAAAAAATATATTTTCCGTGAAAAACATTTTAATTCATACCAAACACACCCTTCATGTGTACTAACAAGGTTTTCTACGGTGTAATGTGGTGAAAGTGTTCATCAATTGGCTCCTATGCCATGTTACATATGAGTTGAATCTAACAACAATTCGTACACCATTTTCTCTTGCTCAAGGTGAATTAATAATAAGAAAAGAATTAGATATTCAATTTGTTCGTATTTGATACGGATAAAAAATAAATCAAAAAGCTAAAACACAAGTTAATAGTAGGGAACTGAGGGGGGAGGGGGGGGAATTGGATCCATGAAATAGTGGCGTTGTCATATATACCACAGGGTGGCCAGCCGAACACCTTTTGTCAAAAAATTATACTATGTATATAGATATGTGAAGTGTATATATATATATTAAATTTTGAACTCTTTTAATGAAATTTCTGACTTTGCTACCGATTAAATGAAAGACAAAGACCAAACAATAAACACAAGTCCTGAATTTGATGTTACAATTATTCTTGGCCAAACTAGCAAATGCCATGAGCTTTTTTTGTCTCTTCAATTTGCAATATTCTCTTCCCACTACTACTACTACAACTCGATATCGTATCCTATGCTTCTTTCTTGTTTTATTATTAGCTACGATCGGATTTAGAATTTAAATATCGTATAGTTTCACTAATACTTGTTTGTCCAATTATTTGTAATGACGATGTATATATATGATTGAAAGTGGTTGAATATGTCGATAATATTTTAAATTTATCAGTGAATTTCATTTAAACACTCAATCTATGACATGTTCCAATCGAGCACATGAATACATAATGACATATTCCGGTTAGATACTTCGCCTCAATTTTTTAAATTTTTTTATGCGTGTTCTGAAGCATCCGTTATATAGTCACATAATATATTTCACATCATTTAGTTTTACACATCAGTATCAATTGGAGCAAGTATAAGGTTTTAGGGCTTATTGATGTCGATGTGTATAACTAAAAAAAAAATGATATATTTTAAGTGGTTAACTTATCTACATAATAAATATTTAAAAGCACACACATAATTTCTTTAAATTTCTTTTAGTCAAAAATCTTTAATAATTAAAAATATTTTATTATATATTTAGATCTGAATTGAAGCATGCTATAATTTAAATGTCTAAATATAATGTACTGATAAATTTAAGGGATTGTTTGGATGTATTCCCCATAAAAACTCTAAAGAAATGTTTGCAACTTGTAAAGGTGATGTCATGCACCATAATTGCTTTTTATGTATGGTAGAATAATAAAACAAGGACTCAAAGCACAAAAGAGGGAAAAGGCATGCACCAAAATTGTCATGGCTTGCCCTACATACGTTAAGACAAGACGAAGTCATGCCATGTGTGCTCGGGCGGATGCAACACATGAATCGGAGAATTAATTTTTTAGGTCACTTATAATTATAATTTTTTTAATTTTATGATCTTTTAAAATATAACAGATTTTTCATTTTTACATATATGAGATTTGAAAAGGTTATTTTTTTTTTTTTATTTCGTAAGAGGCCAAGAGATCTGATTTCCTTCCTGTGAACTATTTGCAACCTTGTGTTTACCTTGTGAGAGATAGAGAAGATGCTTTCGATAAATTTTCGAGACTCTCAAGAAAGGCGATTTCAAAAATTTTTTTGATAAATATAAGAGTAAAAACTATAGCGAAAATACCGTAGAAAAAGAAGTGTTCGATCGAATTCAATATCTTTAGCTTCAATTTTGTCTTTGTTTTATTTTAAAAAATTATTATATATAATCTATTAATCTATAACTCATATAAAAAGACTAAAAATTTTTAAATTATAAAATCCACATTGTCTGTTTGTATGTATTGTCATTAAATTGCATCAAATATATATTCATCGGTTATTGCAGGTGAATTTCAATATATAGAAATACTATAAATAATATTTAAAATTCATAAAATTATTTAATTAATTTTAAATAATTTATTACTCTATTTATTTAAAGAATAATACATAAGCAGATATTTAAATTTTACCTCAATTGACAAATAAACATTCAAACTTTGAAGATACATATCTAAACACTTTAAGTTGGTCTTAACTGACAACTAAACGCTCCAACTAGTCTTCTATGTCTCTCGCGTACATCTGACATTGATGTGACATATAAATTTTGAAGGTGTCTAAATAATCATTTTGTAAGTTGAAGTGCTCAACTGTCACGATAAAAGCAAATTAAAATATCTAAATATGCATACTCAAAATTAAAGTATTTACCTGATGGTAAATCTCTCATTTGTCAAAGTTTGCTTGTATAATGTGAAAAGATAATGATGAAGTCATTGATTAATTTTAATTATGGAATCATTTGATACGCAGGATAAAAAATATAACAATCTCAAAATAAAATATGAAATTATTTATCTCATATTAATTGGTGGATAATAAGGAATAACAATCTCATTGATTGTATTAAAATAGTGAAATTAGCTATCTCATAAAAAATAAAATATATAATTAATTCTATATATTTTAACGTCTATTCCATCTCACGAACCAAACGACCATAATGTTGTCACATCATGATGCTTACTCATTCCCCCACATCATCACGAAAGCTATATTCTTGTTGAACATCTTTTCTCCTCATTCTTTACTTCAACCAAAGCCAATTTACCTAAAGATTCGAACTACCAAACAAATGTGAGTTCTAATTTTATCTTTTTTGAATTATATGATATTTTGAAATTTATTGATCTGATTAATTTATATATATAAATATATATATCGTGTAAAGTTCATTTAAGGGAAGTGAAATGCAAGGATAGCCTTTTTTGGACCATTTTTCAAGTTTCCATCAAGATTTATAAATTATTTAAAGTTTAACCAATATATTTTTGGCAAAGCATTATGCCAATAATATGCCCAAATACCTATCATGGAGCAGGAAAATACCATAGTGAAAGTGACAGAGAATCTCATCTACATTCAAAACCAATATGATAATTTTAAATTTTTATTAGTTTGTTTTTATTTTTAGGATCGTTGGATGGGATGTATTAGTTTTGGTACTGTTTAATATCTTTTTGATAATTGTTTTCAACGTATATATATTCAGTATTATAGGGTGTGTAACTGATACATAATAACTTTATTAGTAGTATTGGAATTCATAATATATGAATAGGTATACAATTAAAAACAGAACTGCCCTTGAATATACTAAACCAAACAGTGGCTAAAAAATAATTTCAGCGTAATTAATCCTAACATTACTAATATTATTTTTATACACCTTACTAAACCACTTCGTGAAAACAGATAAAAATGTTGTCATGTGATCAGGAGGTCATGAGTTTGAGTTATGAAAACAGTCTCTTGCAAAAATATAAGGTAATGTTGTATACAATAGACTCTTATAGTCCGCTCCTTTTTCAGACCCCACACATAACAAGAATTTAATATATCGAGATGCCTATTACACTCTACCAAACAGACTCCTTATAGTTAAAAGATATGTGGTAAAATTGAAGAGGGAACATATCCCTTTGATGTTGACAAGAGACCAACTTGCACTTGAATATTGATTAGCCTTCTAAATCAAATTGCCAATTCAATATAATAGATTGCCAAAACTAAGGTCTCAATGGCCTTAAAATTTACCAGACTTTGTGGCCTATCAATTTTTATCTGTTCGATTTCACTTTTTAATTTTTTATATTTGCAAATTATAACCTCTCCGATAGTGTTTTCCTACCAAAGGATATGTTGATATGGATGTTATCATTGATAACCTGACCAAATTTGCACGTACTTTGACTAATTTTATTAATACTGCTACCCCATCAACACAACAACACAGGTACAAAATAATGCTATTCACCAAGAATTGGACAAGTCGAAAAAAAAACTGTCTAATATTTTGTTTATCTCTACTAAAATTCGAACTTAAAACCTCTGGGTTCTCCACACTTCATTGATCATTACATCACATCCTTATATCTAGAAGTCAAACCCATAGACTCTTGAAGCAAAGGACGAGGCGGTCCCGAGCTTGCTCATATGATTATATAGTTTCAGCGTTTGTTTGCAAGACCACGTCAGTGCAGGCATAACATAGTATTAGCTATGCGAGACTCAAAGCAGCACAACTCTGCTAGCAAGCCCCTGTGCGATAGTTATGACTTAAAGAGAGACTCTCTAAATTAACCCGGCATTTCTAGTGTTTGTGAAACACAAAAAAGAGAATCAATTCTTTCTTAATTAAGTCAAAGAGCGAATTCGTACTATCGAATCAAGTTGGTACAAGAAAAATTCCTAATATGAAATATTTTCTCTTTTAATAACTTTGATATAACATAAATAAATTAATCGAATTAGTAATTATCGAATATAGGATAGTTATGAAATTTTCTTCTTTCGAGTGTTTTTCATTAACCTAATTTAAGAAATATCTCAAAAAGATATTTTACTATAATGAGGGTGAGGAATATAAAAGTAGGATTCCATGTTTATGAAATCTATGAACCTTTTTTAGATGTGGGACCACGGTAGGAATGAAAGAATCTTTCTTAGAAATCATTAATAATTACTCATTTCTTTTCATTTTAAGTGTCCCGTATAATAAAAATAGTTATTTTAAAATAATTATTAGTTTTAAAATTTTAAAAATAATTAATTATATTTTTTTAGTTTTAAACTTAGTACTTAAAGTTATTTTAAAATATAAAAAATTATTATTGTATATTTTTAAAAAATTAATAAAATTATATTAATTAAATTACAATTTTTATTAATTTTTTCTTAATGAATATGTAAATTTTATCCAAATAATTAAAATAAAACAGAGAAAATAATTTATGTCTGCACAAATATTTAAAATTTATTTTGAATTATAAATTTTAATTTTATTAAAAAATATTATGTCAAGTTAAATAGTATAACATAAATTAACATGGATGAATACTAATTTATAACTTCTTTCAATTTTTTGCATCTTCTAAAAAAGTATTACTTTTTCTGTTTTAATTTGTTTGTTTTTTTTTAAACTTTTTAATTCTAACTTTTCATATTACATATTTAAAATCATAAAAATCAAAAGTTTTTTTAAAATGACAGTTATTTTGAATTAATTACTTTTAATAAGCATGATAATTAAAATAAAATCGGAGGAAATATTTAAGTTGTTAATTAATATGGTCTATAACACTTTTTGTGTAATTTTTTGATGTATAAATCTTATTTCAATTTTTTTCCTAAAGTTTTTATATCTAAATTCACGATGAAAGTTTAGAAATTGAGTGAAATGATGAAAAAATCACGATTTTTTTAATTTCATATCTGAATTATTATCAACTATTTATCCAAATACATTTCAATTATCATGTTAAAAAAGAACAAAAAAAATAATAATAAATTAAGACGTGTTTTGATAAATATTTAATAATTTAATAAAAAATTTCTCATGTAATGATTCAAATATAAATTTTAAAAAATCAAAATATCTTAGGTATGTTATAAATTATAACTATGCTTTCGTAATTACATATGAAATTTTCTCCTTTTTTTTTTTTGTTTCTTATAAATAAAAGTTAAGATCCAAAAGTTTCATTTACGTACAAAATCAAGCTTAGAATGTGTAAACTTTTAGCCTCTATATTTGTACTACTAATATATTTGCAGAAAAATAAAACGACAAAAAATATAGAGAAGCTAATGCTCCAAAAAAAAAAAAAAAAACGAAAACAAACGAAACCCTCACCAGTAACCACCACCATTACTCATAAACCAGCCGCAGCGATACCCAAAGTCTTCACCGCAGGCGGCGGCGGGGGAGGAGGAGACGGAGGAAGTCTAGAAGAGAAATTCGTCAAAGGAGCTTCATCTTCGAAATTCAACGAGTAACTCAACGGATCGTAACGGAACTCAGCAGATGAGTGTCGTTTGTGACGGTTTCCGTTCCCATTCCCGTTACCGATGAAATTGAAGATCGTACGGCACTTATCCTTGATATCAGGCTTGATCCAGATCAGCGACGGGTTTTCATCGGAGGACAACGACGGCAGCTGTGGCGGAGGAGGAGTGTGGTGGTAGTCGAGTGAGTGCAGTTGGGTGGTGGTGGTGGTTGTGTTGTTGCGGTGGTGGTGGTGATGAGGGAAACAGCAGGAGAAGCAGAGAGAGTTTTTGAGTTTTTGTTTGAGAGATGGTGGAGAAGTAGGTATGGTATATTCGTCGTCCTCCATTGCAGGAGTAGTGGAAGAGAGTGTGAAGCTTGTGAGTGAGAAAGTTAATTGAAAGGAAAAAAAATAAGGTGTGGAAAATGTGAAGAGCTTTTTAATTTTATATATTACTCTATTTTATAAATAGAGTAAATATTTAATAAAAAAAAATTATATTTTTAATATATAAATAAGAGTAAAATAGTCGAACCTTCTAATTAATATTTTTTTAAGAGTTGTACAACTAAAAGATACCACAAATATTTTGAGATGAAAAAAAAGTAATAATTAAAAATAATATTATAAAATTATTATTTTTATAAAAAATTTAAAAATATACAACCCAATATAGGATTTATGCCAACCCTATTAAAAAATAATAATGCTTCTTTGCGCTCAATATTTGGTTAACATTATTATAATAGGAAAAGTAGATACATGGAAGTCGGTATGTAATTAAAAATTACGAATTTAAGTTGCGAAAATAATTTATTATAGAAATGCAAATTAAATTTTATATATAGATAGCAAAAATTTGGTATATTGAATTATCCGTTAATTAAGAAAATAAATATATGTATAAATGGTTAAATTTATCTCCATAATAAAAGGGAGAGGGTAGAGCGTACGCAAATCTTGCTTCTATCTTATAGGTAGAGAGGTCGTTGTTTTCGATAGATTCTCAACTCAAGAGAAAAAAATAATCTAAGCAATCAACAAAAAGAAATAATGAAAGTACAAGAAATAATAAATAGTAATAAAAACAACTACTAGTAACAAAATAGTACTACAACAAAATATATGATATAGTCAAATTAAAAAAAAATAAATTGTAACAGAAATCGAAGGGTAAGAAACTACAAGAGTAATACTAGACTACTAGTATGGACTAACAACAAGACAAACACTGCAACCTACTAATCTTCTATCCTAATCTGTGTCATTCATAACCTTCTATCTAAGGTCATGTCCTCAATAAGCTGAAACTGCGTCATGTCCTGTTTAATCACCTCTCTAAATATTTCATCGGCTTGCCTCTACTTTTCCTGAAATCATCCATAGTCAACCACTCACACCTCCACTTTGGGGCATCCCGCGCATCTCATCACATGTCTGAACCATCTCAACCTCTCTTTCCATATCTTGTCCTCCACCGAAGCCACTCCCACCTTGTCCGGGATATCCTAATTACTAATTCTATCTTTCTTAGTATGCCTACACATCTATCGCATCATGCTCATCTCCACCACTTTCAAGAATGTGAGAGTTCTTGAAGCCAACATTACAATATAGTTGGTCTAACCACCACTTTGTAGAACTTCCCTTTAAGTTTGAAGGACACCTTCTTATCACACAAAACTCTAAATACGAGCCTCCATTTCATCCACCCTCCACCAATACAGTGAATGACATCCTCGCCGGTCTTTTCATTTTTCTGATTAATAGACTCAAGATATTTGAAATTTTCTTTCTTCTGAATGACCCGTAGATACAATGTGTATTCTTCAAAATTAGAAGATTTTGATTTTTTAAGTAAAGTCGAACAGAGAAAATAATTTTACCCCAAAAATTAAGTCCATAGTTTATAGTTTATAGTTTATACCTTACAAGTTTGCAGAGTTGTATCACGTCCATATATTTGCACATTCTGCTTTTCAAATAGGTTGGTTTTTCATTTTTACCCTTTAGTAATTAAATTTATATCTAATCGGCATAAGTTCTTTAGACAATAAAGTCATATTTGAACATAATTTGTAAATATTATGAAACAAAAAATATAAACTTCTGTCTTATAAAAAAAATATTTATTATGAAGAACATAAATTAAAGACCGAAAGGACAAAAGTGCAAAAAGATCCCGTTCACGTCTTCATGTGTAGCCCAAATGTAATTTCGGTTGCGAAGTGGCCATGTTATACAAAAGTGTGTAGAGATAGATCCATCGTTGGAGAATATTGGAGTATTCACGTGGTCCAAACAGCAGTTGGCCCTATAATTTGGCCCAATAATTAATTTCTTTTAAAACAATTTGGCCCAATTGTCTGGCGGGTGCTTTGCACGAAAAGGATACATTGGGATTGGTATTTAAATTTCATCTCTAGTTTTAATATTTGTGCCTCGACCAGAGGAATCAAAATTGGTGAACCGTAGCGGGCAAGTCATAATAGATCGATATGACTTCATGTTATGTAAAAATTAGTTGTCATATCGACAGTTAGATTACGTATAAATCATGCTAGATCGTCACGATTTTAAAGCTACAAACCAAAAAGAGAAATCAAAAAAATATATTTCAGAAATATGACACGAAAGTCATGACAGATTAATATGACTTCATGTTATACTTAAGACATAATGCATAAACGGACACTCCAATTTTAAGTATGCACATCTAAGCACCTCAATTCATCTCCATTGCGTCAGTTGAACACTCCATTTTACAAAATGATCATCTAGATACCTCCAAAATTTTAGTTGTCACGTCAATATCGGATGTCCACAAGACACAGTGGGAACGAGTTAGAGTGTTTAGTTATCAGTTTAGACCAAATTCAGATGTCCAGATATGTACTCTCAAAGTTAGAGTGTTTTCTTGCCAGCTGAGGTTAAGTTTGAATGTCTATTTATGTATTATGTTGAATCACTCACGAATCATGCCGGATCATCATGATTTTTAAACTAAAAACAATGCGGAAAAAAAATATAAGTAATGACGAACCGAAAGACTTCATGCTCTATGCAACCTAACTGTCACATTGAATTACTATTATTCACAAATCATACAAGATCGTCGCAACTATCTGCATGGTGATAAAATACATCGACTTATATTGTAAAAGAAAACATGTGGTAAATAGAAAATATTTATCTTTGCAAGATATACAAAAGAAGAGGATAAATATTAAATAGGAGCAGCAATTTCCGGATCTTTCCTGCCGTCTAAGAATCCGGCCCAAATTCTCTTCCATGTTCTTTTTCTAGAGAACTCATTTCAACCCTTTTTCCTTAGGCAAAAATTTTGCATTCTTTTTTTTTGGCTATGTATTATTTCGCTTGGAACTGTATTGGTTCGCTATGTATCAATATATAAATTTGAACTATATCCGTTTATTCTAAGACAGAGCGAACAAATACAACAAATACGGAGCGAATTGATACACTAAAAACTATTACTATGATTAATAAATAGAACTCAAAGTACCGCTATTTTTGAAAATTTTCCTTTTTCTTTCTTTAATTTATTTTATTTTTGCCCTAAAATGGATTACCCCTCAACTTATTTTGAAGTTGAATTCTATATTCAAGAAGACCAAAGATGGAAAATATATTATTTAAAAATTACACAAGAAACTAGTAGTACTAGTCTAGGAAAAAAAAAAAAAGGTACTAGGAATAAAGAAATTGAACCTAAAGTCTTGTGAAGTTTCCCACCTCCTTCCTACAACTTTCCTTCTATACTTCTATTTAATCAAAACTCTATTAAACATATTTTTCCCAAATGAAAGAGAAACCAAAAAAAAAAAAAAACATATATACTATAGTATTAAGAAGAGAGTTAGGCCTATTAATTTGAATATTTCGATAGCAAAGGAGTTCTTTCGTCTCGAAATATTTGGAATAATATGGCTGGTATGCTTGCTGGTGTTGAATGTGCTAGAAGAAGAAAGTTTCATACAAATAGTGGCCTTTTAGATTCATCATCTAATACATCTTCATCCACAAGAAGATCTTTTCTTTGCCTCTACACAAGTAGCCATGAACATAACTTTACCTCAAGATATTCCAAGGTACTTAATCCCTCCCTACTCCCCACCCCCACCCTGGAGTTACTGTGGTCGAAGAGTGGTCAGTTGAACACTGTTTGTCAGAAAATTATACTATGTGTATACTTCAATTTCTTTGGACTCATATATATTGTGCCTCTATTGTCTGATTGGATTAGATGTACTTATACAAATCGAACTTAAATATGTACATATAATATGATTACACTCATTTTGAATCTGTATCTCTAATATTGAATTTCGTCTCTACGGATCTGTATTCAAGTTAAGATTTTTATTTTTGTAATTAATGGCATAATACAGATTCATACTTCTTGGGGTGCTGCTCTTTCCCTGAACCTTATATAAAATACAGAACATTTCGTGCATCGAACTAATTCTTTTCTACATATTAAGATCTATATATCCAGGATTAGAATTTGTGTTTTATAATTAATGACATGATATAAATTTTTTCTTTCTTTCTTTTTTTGGGAATGAACAGGAAATAACAATTAGTGCAACAAGCCAAGAATATGAAGATGACCAATTAGGTGAAGTTGCAAGAGAAGCCAAACAAAGGCTGGATGAGAGGCTCAGTTCCCAATGGAGACCACAAAACAAGAGGTCAAACTTTTTCTTGTTGGCGCATGTTAGCAGAACCTTATTATCATTGCTAACTTGCGCTCCACCCACCCACCCACCCCCCACCTCGAACCCCCTCATTTCTCTTCTTTATTTGACCCTTTATGATACTAATTTATTTATTTATTTATTTATTTTTTTGAATTCAGAGGCATCAAGGGATGGAAGGGGTTGATTTGCTGATACAGGAAGTAATTGAATTCAGATACTGATTCACTCGATTATTGGTGCTTCGATCGGAGTTCTGATTAATTCGGATTGAATATTGCAGGACTCACTACAGTAACAAAGCTTTTAATGTAATTTTTTCTATATCTAGAGCTCGAAACAGAGACTTATGATAAAAAAAACAGAGAGACCCCAACTATTCCACCATTACCCAAATGTATTTTAGGTTTTCATGAATTTTCACATCAAATTAATGAATATATGTAACTAAATGATATGTATTTTTAATTTTTTATTTCATAATAATGTGACAACTCGAGCACAAACACAATTTTTGTCCACTAGAGAGAGTTTCAAAGAATTGATTTTGGTGAAATATCGAGTGCAGATAAATTTTTATCGAATACTTTAAAATTCGTAGAATATATAAGTGTATAAGATTTCTTGTGATGAAGCTAATTGACTAGCTTGTGAATTTTGAGAAATATGGTATTTCTTCTCGTTGTTGTAATTGTTTTTAAGTGTCTGTTTGGCTATGAATGTTTTTTATTTTCTTTTATCACACAAGCAGAAAGAAATTTAACTTGTATGAGAGAAAATATATTTATAGTTAAACTTCGTTATAGTGACTACGTTTGTTTGAATTTTTTATGGCTAATATAATGTGGTTCTGCTATATGTATATACTGATATTTGATGTTTAGATCTCATTGAGCTGTTATAAACAAAAATATGTAAAAAATTAGTTTAATAATTTTGTGTATGTACCAAAAAGAACGAATGTATTTGCTAACCAAAAAAATAAATAAATTAGGAGTATGAAAAAGGGAAAATGCATAAAAATCCCCTCAAATTTGTCGACTAAACTTAGTTTAGTATTTCAACTTTACAGTCATTTTTTTACCGCCTATTCTAATTTAAAGTGAAAGTTAAAGTATTAAAGTAAATTTAGTGGACAAGTTTGAGGGTTTTTTTAATGCATTTTCCCTATAAAAAGGGACAAACATCAGTAGTATTTCCTTGTGAAGTTATGATCATAACTAGTGGGCACTATATATTATAATTATTTTAAGATATTCATACTTGAAATTTACTCTTTGCATGAAACTAATAATGATTACCATAAATATTCTAAAATTTTATTTTTGTACATAATATATTTCCTACAAAATATTTACTATGTAATATTTGAGTATGACTATTATAGAGGGGTAATTTTACAAAGAATGTACCGCTATATTGAATGTCACTACTGCTATAGATAGAATGCTCTTATAAAGAAGTAAAATATACATGAAAAATCGGTTCTGAAAAAAATCAGTCCGTTATAGCGAAATGTTATTATGAAGAATGATTGTTATAACGAGGTTTAACTGTAATACTTTATAACTTGCTATTGTTGGAAATAAATCTTTGAGTAATGCAAAAAAATATAGAAATTGTCCTCTTTTCTCTCTTTATTCATGTGAGCCTCTTTTCAATTAGTCATCCTTGTTATGTCCCTCGTTGATTGTGAAAAAAACTTTCTTCCCTCCTATATTGAATTGTTCATTATTGGATTGTAAAGAATTAGTAAAAGGAGAAGTCTCGCGCACATGAGAAATGAATTCGCAAGGCAAAATGAGTTAATTTGCCCCCCCCTTCCCATACGCGCAAGACATATAAAGCCTAATTCAAATATAATTTTATAAAATAGCCTACCAAGAAAGTGTCTAAATACCCGTATGCAAGAATTGATCTCTTGTTGCAACCTCTTTATTTGTCTTTAATGTCTGAATTGAATTGCCAGATTAATGGCTCATTAAATCTCTTAAAAATACCTGAGTTAATGGTCATTGAGTCTCGTTTAATGCTTGAGTTAATGACTCATTAAGTATTCATTGACCTTTCTGATTTATGGCCTATATATACTAGTCTTCTTGGTGAATTACATATACCGAGGAAAAAAAAACTTTTTTCTTCTTAAAAAGTTCTCCTCCTCCTTTTGTTTTCTAGGTAAGTTTGTTTGTGCAAACTCCAATCTTTTAGGAATTAGTGCAAGTGTATGTTGTGGGATCTTAGGAAACGACCGATCTAAATGATTCGCACCACAGTCGAGCCGAAATCGCTTTCAAGACAGTAATTTTCCACAATGCAGTTTTCTTTCTGATAAGTTTGTATTATTTTATTTCTGTTCAGTATCAATGTTGTACTACTGTTCTAAAAAAATTATAAAAAGATCTATAATTTTATTTAAAAACAAACTTAATAATCAACTCGATATTGTTCGATACGATGGGTTAGGTCAATTTATTAAAATCATTGACACCCCTACGAACAATTTGCAAGTGTTAAAGGTTATAACACAAGGAATGAGGCCACTTTTGGCGGGGGAGGGGCAAGACGAAACGGGTTCATTCAAATCTCCTTTGTCGAAGAATTACATTACATATAATATATACGTATGGTGAACATTATTTTTATGCATATATAGTATATGTTAAATCCCCTTAACTTTTTTATGTGTTTACTTCTTCATTTTTTGAACTTATTGAAAATCGTGACTCCACCACTAGTTCTTGACATTCTAAAATGTGACGTTATACTTTGTGCAAACACATTAATCTACTATATTATTATTATTATTGTTATTATTTGATTTCTCACTTGGTGTTTGATATCCATCCGATTAAATTTAAATTTATGCATTGTAGGGTTCATTTTTAGGTGCAACATTCCTAATAAGATTTTTTATCATTCATAAAGGTTTGAGCCTGAAACCCCTAATTAAGTAAGAAAGAATCCCAACTATCCTACCACAATTCATGTTAATACTATATTAAATTTAGGTAGGAGTTGTAGGAAAATATTCTAAGATGCTAATTCTATTTAGTTTTCATTTTTTGTCAAGAAAATCATGAAATGAGAAAGAAAACAAAAACAAAATTTTCATTTAATATTTATTTCCAACAGGTAGCCTCATAATAATATAAAAAAGGTACTACTTTTTATGTTTTATTTTATTTATCTGATTTTAATTTGATACGAAGTTTAAAAAATAAAAATAAAATTTGAATCTTGTGATCTTAAACTAAAAATATGTAGAATATATTAAAATATTTTTTAATCTCGTAACTTTAAATATAACACGTAAGAAATTAAAATTTAAAAGTTTTCAATTTTTTTTTAAAATGAACTAAAAGAAATAAGACAAATAAATCAAAACCAAAAAATTCTTGGTTTTTTTTTTTTTTTAAAACAAAATCTTTTAGCTTTTTCATTGTTTTGGGTGTACAAAACAATGAACCCCACATAACATTTGGAAGAATATACAACTCACAACTATACATATGCAACAATCATTGAGGTCCTTTACACCTTATTTGGATGGTTGTTTCATGTAATTTTATAATTTATTATTTTAATAAATAAAATATTTAAATAAAATATTATTTTATCTAATATTCTACAAGAAAATTACTTTTTTTTAAATTTATTTATCTGATTTTAACATTGCACGAATTTAATAAAGTAAAGAAGATTTTTAAATTTAAAATATGAAATGTTCCGATATATTTTGTCTTAATATGTCATGTGAAAAGTTAAAATTGCAATTACAAAAAAAAAGAGATATTTTTTAATCTAAGAAAAGTAAATTAAAACAAAAAAATAATAAAAATAAAATAAAACTATTATAAAAATATAATAAAAAATAAAATTATTAAATAATAATGCGATGACATGAAATCTGATTATTCAAAAATCATTGAGGTCCTCTAGAATCACTTATTCTAAGTTTTATCATAGGAAGATCAATCAATTAAAATAAAGAATTACAAGAAACAAAATAAATCAGAATCTCTATATTTAATTAACTATAGAACAATATCTCGAAATAATTTGTAAGTTTTTGATATTTTATCAACTATTAATTATTAGGTAACATATCTGTCAAAAGGATAAACTATACATGTAGAAATAATTTACAATTCTCTCTTTTCTATTCTTGATGTAATAAAAAAGTACAAAAAAAAATAAATTCTAATCTCATTTAAATATGAAAAAAAAAATAACAAACTAAATTAGGAAATTTGCCAAACTTATTCTCTTTTTATCAATTATTAAATCAAGAGATTTAATTTAGTAGTTCTTTATAAATTTTAATTTTATATTTTTTATAACGTTTTTTATTTTACAAAAATTTCTTTTTATTTAATTTATTAATAGTCATAAGAGATGATTTTCATTATTTTTATTTTAAAAATCAATGTCCCCTTCGTAATAATTCATACACGAAAGAATAAAATAACCTATTACCTAAATTACCTAATCCCTTTTGTTTGCTTTATTAAATTGAAAAAAGCTTAATTTCCTTTATATCTTTCTAAAAGTTTATATAATATTATTTTCTCTATTTTATACTTTATTGATTGGCAGCCTTTTTATATTTTATTAGATTTTGACAGGGTATCCATTTTATTTAAATATGGTATCTTTGATTATGTAATCTCAACTTTGATTATATGGATTACAACAACGATGACCGGTCACCGATCTGAACTACAACGGAATGATTGAAATTCGTTCATTCTTTATTAGAAGTTTTAAGTTTGAATTTTTAAAAATAAAAAAGATTATGTTAGGAGTTTTATCCTTAGGAATAGGCTCTGCAGTGTATGATTTAGATTTAGTTAGTCGAGTTTCAATGCGAATATCAAATTCTAAGCAATTTCTCTAAATTTAATCGAGTTTCCACGCGAATTTGATAAATTAGGTGAGAAAAATAGGACAAGAAAAATACCTTTCATTCGTTGCTAATTTTTTTGATGTTGTAATTTAGAATTACTTTAATTATACACAAAAATAGATTTTGAATTTGACTTTTTTGAGTTTAATATGTTCAGAAGTCAAAGTATTTGAGTTATTGAGTTTGAAATAATTTGTGACATATACATACAGTTTGAGTCGAAAATTATTAAGTTCGATTGCACATATATTATATATCCATATCTAGTTATAAGGCCCCTAATTTGAAAACTTTTTGAAAGTTATTTTTGTTTGTATATTCCTTACTCATAATTAATTAATTAATTAATCTGTGGGACCTACTTTGCAAAACATTTTGATGATTATTTTTTGTATATTCCTTATTCATTTTTTAATTTACAAATAAAAATGGAAATAAATGATTTTTATATCAGAAAATAGTAAAACAAGTCTAATACAATGATTCTTTTAAATCTATTTACTAATATAAAATGTCAAATTAAAAAAAGTTTAATGAAGGATTCTTGTTGGATTTTTTGCAAAAAAAAATATTTTCATTATATATTAACAACTCCTTAATTCTAATTTTTCACCCGATATATTTAAGACGATATATTTTTAATTTAAAATTATAAAATTAATTCTTTTTCTTTTTTTTTAAAATTTTAAATTAAATTAAATTAAATAAATATATTAAAATCGAGAGAATAAAAACCGACGTGACACATGTAGAATCATGTGTTCAGTTAGCCGATGATAATGTTTGGTCGTTCGGGTAGTCACGTGGCCCTTCTCGTCTATAAGTTTGTTACTCCTTCCTCTTTTCGGTTTTACTTGTTATCTATTATTTTACGAAAGTTAATTGAATTAATTTTTAAAATTAAATAAAATTAATTTAATATTATAATTTTTTTAATTTAAATATTTAAAAATTATAAAAAATATTATAAGTTGTAATTCTTATTATATTAACATGATTAATAAAAGCATCTTAAAAAATGATGGTTAAAATTTATATAGTTAGACTTTTGAAAAATAAAACGTGACAAGCAGAAATAAACGGAAAAAATAAGCTATAAAAATAATACAGAAGCCGTATAAGATGAAAATCTCATGTATAATTATGTACAACGACGGTAAAAAATGATTTATTTGCAATTTATTTTCATTACCCCCCGAAAAAAAACTACTAGGAAGAATAAAAAGTAAAAAAAAAACAATAATTGTAAATACTACACTACTTTGTATTATCACATTGTGTCTAACTTATTAGATACTCTATAATTTTCGTTCTTCCGAACCCAAAGTTTCCTCCACCTCTTCAGTGTTAACAATAATTATACAATTCTTTATGATATTATCTGGGGTAATACATTTCTCTTTAATATTTTTTAGTAGCTCTTCAAGTTCCACGATCAAGCATGAAACCCTTTTTCAGACATTAATATCGTTGATTGCTTAATTTTATAAGGAATGAAATCCTCTTCTACCTCTTTATGTTTTAATATATTTATTATTTATTTCAAAAGCTAATAAAATTATAAAAAAATAAAAAATTATTGATATATACAAAATATGAAAATTCAAAAGGGAAGTAAATTAAAATAAAAAACACGCAACCCGTTAATATTTGAATGACCGCTCATAATTTGATTGATGAAAACAGTAAATATAGTTGAATATTTTTGATTTAATTAGAGACATAATAAATTGTTAAGTATTTAAATCAACTTCTAACACTTAAAAATATTTTAAACTCTTGATGGATAGGCAATGCTTAATTGTAAATCTTTCAAGCATTAGTGATCATTGCATGTTCTATTTCCTACCACATCCTTCTACTTAAGTGAACGATGAAAATGATAGCTTATCAAAAAAATGAAATAATGAAATGGTAGGGACCTCTTTTGTCTGCCAAACAACTTTTAGACCAAAAATTATTATTATATATTTTGCCCTTTATTTCAAGATTCAATTTCTTCTTTTTCTTCAAAAAAAGGTTCACTTTCCAAGAAACTTCTGCATTCAAGAGAGGTCTTTTCTTATCATTATAAAAGAACAAAAACAATAATATTGACATAGGTTTTCAATTTATTTTTTAAAAAAGTAGAGCCAATTATCTCTTATTTTTTATTTACACATTTTTTTTAAATATAATTTTTTAAAAATATTTTAGATTATTAACTATATTAATTTGTAGTATTTTTGATAATTTTTAAATATATAAAATTTTATTTAAATATTTTTAAAATTTATATTTAAATTCATAATAAAAATTAAATATTTTAACCCTCATAAGCTAAATATCATCGCATAAATTGAACTGAGGAGAATATTAGTTATACAGAATATATGGGAAGAGAAAGATTTCCTCTGTCTCCATTTTATAGTTGAAAAAAGTTGCTAAGTGAGTTAGGCCTATAACTACTATTAAATTTTTGGTTTTTCACTATTTATTTCTTTTTGCCTTCTCTCTTTCCTCTTTTGAGTGTTGTGTTAAAAAAAATGGCTGGCATGCTTCCTGGTGTTGAATGTGCTAGAAGAAGGAGGTTTCATCAAAGTAGTGGATGTATAGATTCATCTAATACCTCTGGTTTTTCATCCACAAGAAGGTCTTCTTTTTGTCTATACACTAGTAACCATGAATACCCTCTCAATTCAAGTTCATCCAAGGTACTAATTACAAACCCCCCTCCCCCCCCCCCCCCCTCCCTAAATGTTTGTTGTGTGTATTTCATAGGAAAATTTGCATCTATCTTAGTTAAAAACTTGATGTGGATGTAATGACATAACACTACTATTGAATAGAGATGAGCTTAAACGGAGTGATATGAACGATTAAGATTCATATAGTCGATTTCAATTACTTACTTGTAATTAATGACATGATACTATTTCTTGTATGTATTCCTTAGGGAAGTTGCATCTAGCATAGTTGAAATTTTATGTGGATGTAATAACATGATACTAGTTTAAATTGAGACGAACTTAAACAGAACGCGATATGAACAGTCAGAATTCATATAGTCGATCCTAACATGTAATTTTTATTACAACAATGTTGTACTATTTCTTGTGTGTTTTGTTGCATTATTGAATTAACAGCAAAGGGGTGGAATAACAAACCAAGCATACCAAGATGAGAAACTAGGTGAAGCTGCAAGAGAAGCCAAGCAAAGGTTGGATGAGAGGCTTAGTGCAAGATGGAAATCACAAAATAAGAGGTGAAAAATCTCACTTCTCCTTTCTTGATCTAGGCTCATGTTAGCTAAAAGTTTAAGTTATATGTACTGAGGGTTATTTTATACAAAATAATTGTAGGTAAGTCTATGAAAAAATTTAAATTAAATTGTCGTTTATTTAACCGATTAAACTAAAATAACCGGCAAATGTATAATATATGTATACTTCATGTATAATCAATGAATAATCTCTGTGTATCAGCTAAGAAAAGTAAATAGTAAATCCGTTCGCCTATTTGTGTAAAGATCCCCAATTTATATATCATGTGTTAATTAATAACTAGGTAAAAATGGTAATAATTTTTTTCTAGCGTGGATCTTTCACTGTTATATTTGCTTTACATACTTGAATTTTGATGTGCTTTACTTGGGCCGATAGTCTATTCAAAACAATCTCTCTATCTTCTCAAGGTAAGAGTGCAATTGTGTAACCCCCCTCACCCCCTTCCCCCATGTGTGATTACATTGGATCCTGGGCATGTTGTTTTTATTGTAAAAATAGTATTAATCTGCTATCACATGTTAAAACTACATTAATAGTAAAAAAAATATTTTAGACAGTCAGTATATATAACTTGAATCCGTTAGAAGAACTATATAAGTGTTAATTTTATTTTCAATCCCAACTATTAGTTGTTTGACCCTTTATCCTCATGTCACCAAATTGAAAATTTTCATTTTGTGATATTGAAATTCAGGAGTCTCAATAATAGACAATCACAAAACCAAAGACAAGAGATGGTGGAGAATAGGCCAAATTTGAAAGGAGAAGTGTTTTCTATACTAAAGAAAAGTGGATCAAAGAAGTTCAATTGGGGAAAAATGATTTGGAAATCTTCAGAACAAGATGAATGTGCAATTTGTTTGGAACAATTTAAGATTAGTAGTGATAATCTAATGCAATTGACATGTGCCCACAAGTTCCATTCCAAGTGTTTGGTGCCATGGCTAGAATCTAATGCACATTGTCCATGTTGTAGAATGACAATAATTTAGGACAAAAGAGAGAAAATGAAAGGAAGTTGGATATGTCTCTTTCTCCAACTTGTAAGGTGTCCAAGATTTCTGAAATTTGTATTGCTAAATAGACAAATAGGTAAGCCCTATTGACTATTTGGTACTTCAAGAATTGTATGGGTAGAAAGTTGTGAGTTTATGGTACAATTTTCTCTGGTGGAATTGTATTGAATGTTTGACGTTATATTATGTATCTTACTAAAAAAGTGATCCTTATTTATCAATCACATCGTTTAACCGGATTCAATTCTCTCGTGATACGTTCCGACAAAGGTTTATTCCGGATAGCAAACCACCTACCAATGGGAGTCGAGATATCACTGTTTGAGAAAATTGCGAGTTTATATTATATTTAAAATTTTCTCTTGTGGAATCGTATTGAATATTTGACGATATATTATGTATCTTGCTAAAAAAGTGATTCTTATTTGTCAATCACACGTTTTCTAATCAAATTCAATTCTCTCTCAATACATTCCAATAAAGGTTTGTTCCGGATATGGGAACCGAGACATCACCATTTGAGAAAATATGCGAGTTTATTGTTAAAATTTTCTCTACAATGATCATTATATTTCTTTTAATTTGTAGATTGAGGACCATAATTTTTTTTTACTGAATTTTTAAAATAAATTATTTGTATATATTAAATAAAATTTAAACATGAAATATAAAATTTGAGCTGAAGTTACTAGGTTTAAAGTACCCGTGTCAATCATCACTATGACTCCGCCTCTAGGCCGAACAATAAATACATTTCAATCTCAAATAACCTGAAATTGATTATATGAATCCTCACTGATCATATTTCTTCATTTAAAATTCATGCCAAATCGGTATAGTAAACAATTAAAAAAAAAAGTTGCTATATTTTCTAAAAAGTATAAAACCTAAAGTAAACACAATCTTTTCCACCCATTATCCCTTCTCAGTAATTTCTTCAAATAAAAAGAAAACTAGTTCATTTGCCATAAAAGTTCAAGAAGTTGCCAAAGGTTCAATTTGGCATTGATAACTTAGTTAATAAATTGGGCAATTAAACTAAAACTCAATTTCACATACATCTCCTCTATTAAAATCAAAAACTCATAGTTTTTATATAAAAATTTATAATTACCTGTTATTTCTTTTGCTTCAGCTATCATATCATTTATTATTGCTAGTAGTGTTCTTTTTTCTATTATTTTGAACATGTTTTACACTACTAAAAAATCACTATTTTTCCATTGAAATTTTCCATCTAAAAATGTTTAGTGGCTATTTCCACCAATATTTTGATTGAATTGGTGGGAAAAGAAAAAATAATAGTCTTTTCACATGAAAAAAATCATGAAACTTCTGACTACTTCAGTGAGAATTTATTTTCTACTATGCATTTTCCCAATGAACAGGTTCGGTGGAAAAATCATGTTTCATAACACAAATTTTTCATTGATTTGCGAGTCGAAAAAATCTCTATTTCTAGTAGTGTTGTAATGTTTTATTTGAACTGAGAATCTATCGGTAACAACTTCTCTACTTTCATAAAGGTAGGGGAGAGTACGGTCTGCGTACACATTATCCTCTCTAGACCCTAAAATAAGATTACACTGAATATATTATCGTTATTATTATCGTATAGATTAAAAAAGTTAAAATGCAAGGTACATTTATTGATTTTTGTGAAATTTCCTATTTGATTATCATATAGCAATTGAAACAAGTGATTTAAATCAAACCAAAGATCACTATCTAACTTGTTTTTTTGGATCCCACCATGAAAGAAAAATCTCAATAATTCAATTAGTTTTCACTATCTTGTATGGTCCCATATAATAATAAATGCATCTTAGTATTATTTTGTTGTGCAATGAAATATGAACAGAAAATTTTCATTTTTTATTTTATTTTATTGATTTATTTTTGTCATTATTTATAGTACACTTCTTGATTTATATGATTTGTTAATGGAAGTGACTTTCACCTAACTTAAATCAAAATAACATTTGTACATAAACCCAAAAGAAGAAAAAAGATAATCTAATTTGCTATGAGGCAGTTAATGACTTTACTTGTACGAATGGAAACTTATTAGTTTGGGATTTTAGTTACTAATCACTAATTTGTTACTCTCGGTAGTTCGGTGCATAAAATATTCTGTGTTAGTAAGATTTTTGGAAAGGATCGCATTTGTTGGCGAATTCAAGATTTTCATTAAGGGTTCTAATTCAAAAAATAAAAATGCAGCAGATTCTGAATTTCCACTAAGGGAGTTCGAAAAATAAAAATGTAATTTTTGGGATTTGAAAATGAAATCTCAAAGTAAATTTTGAATTCTTTAAACCATCGAACCAACCTCGAGTCTTGTGTTCAAGCGATTCAAATTTGCTCGGGGGATTTGGGTGAGTACCCTCCCCCTCCCCCTCCCCCAGATCCACCCCCTGACCGCACCCTAGAGAGTGTGACGTGGACATCTTATTCTGATTGTAAGCAGTAGTGGACGACTTCCCTAACTCGTATATATAACTTTTGAGTCACGCAAAGATAATTTTATTGTTGTTTTAAAGCTCTCCTTGAATCACTAATTTGTTACTCTTTCTTTAAATTTGGCCATAATAGTCATGTGATTACTTAAAATATATGAGGTGAATGTTGTCAACACGAGAGAGGGCAAACTTAATTATTTGTGATATTTCTTGGTTTAAATTAGTTAAATTTGCAATGTTTTTATATGTTGCTCCTTATATTTCGCTTTCGAATTTTTTCAACTTTATTCATACGTTTCATAAATTAATTCTCGAATTAAATTTTACATGACTCTTCATAACGATCTACAAGTTCTTCAAGTTTTCTGTTGTTCATTACCACGATTTACATGTCAATTTTTGAGATTCATTGTGTACCACTTACGTGACCAAGTATTTATGACTATCAAAGCTCAAACTAGTTTCTTCTTTTGTGTTTGCGTGCCTCCAAATTGCCTTTGTAACGATAAAGATAGTAAATCGAGCTCCATTCATCACTTCACCATTTACATATTCGTCTTGTTGAATCAGTAATTTTGATATCAGTTGTTGGACTAACTGAATTATCTTAATATTTTTAAATTAAGATAACAAATATACGTGTTTCAAATTAACTTCTTAAACTTTATATTTAATTTAATTAATACCATAAAGAAAAATAGTGCTGATTCATGAAAGCATTTGTGCTCATTACTTTGCCATTATCTAGTTTGAGTTGGTAGGTGATCAATAAACCAATAACTTATGTCCAAGTTTCAAAGTATTACTCTTCCGTTTCAGTTTAAATGTCTTAGTTTAATGAACGTTATTGTCATTGTTATAGTAGTCTGACTGAGCTTGAATTTTTTTTTTAAAAAAATTGATTTATATAGTCTCAAATTAAAAATGTGTATAGTCTTTTAAATCTTGTGATCTTAAATTTGTGAGCTAAAGTTGAACTTGAAAAAAATATTAAATATAAAAGAAAAAAACACTTTTTTTTGGGGGGGAGGGGGGGGGACAAATTGAAACAATGAGATACTTAAATTGAGACGCAGGGAGCAGTAACTTTTTCTTTTTTAAGGAAGGAATGGTGAAAAATACACCTAAAATATCTTGATTTTTTAAATTTCATACTTGAACTGTCAGCCATGCGAGTTCCTCATGTATCAGCCAAGCGAGTTTCTCACATCAACTATCAATTTTTTTTTTCTATTCAAAATATCACTATAAATAGAAAAAAGAAAATAATTTATAGTTAAAGTATATTTTAATAAATAATTAATGATCATATTGAGTAAAAAAGATATACTTAATAGTGCAGACAGAGATGGATCCATGTAATGTATTGGGAGTGCCACAGCACCAGAACGCTCACGTAGAAACGGAGATGTATTTTAATAAATAGTTAATCACAGTTCAGTTAAAAAAAAAAAATTACTTATAATAAAATCTTAATAATTCTAAGTGTGTTTTGCCCCCTTAGCTCCTGTTTACACATGTTAGCTTTTTAGTTGCAAATAGCTATGTTTTATGCTTAAAGTTTCAATCTTTGCTGGAATACTTACCCTAAAATCTTGCCCAACCACATCCCAAAAGACAAATCTTGGACAGAAATCAAAGAACATGTTCTTAATTTTGTTTCAATTTCTCCGAAATTTGCTAAAATCACAACCATAAAACATAAATGTCTGGTTTGCTTCTTGGAATTCTTTGTATTACAAAGAGGGGTTATCAGTTCAGATCCTTCGATTCACCTGCCCCTTCTGCTTCTTCCCCGGTATGGGTACTCAAATCCTGCAGCCCACCCCACCCCCACGCAGTGGAGGAGGGGGGCCAAGGATTCATCCGAACCTCCTTTGTCAAAAAATTACACTTTATATAAGTCAATATTAGTCTTTTATGTGTATATATATTAGATGTTGAACTTCCTGGCATCTAGTGTGTTTACTTTTTTATTTTTTTATATTTTGAATTCGGTTAGTGAAAATTCTGATTCCGGCTTTTGCTTAGACCCTGTATATTTATTAAGGAATTCACTGAATATTTCTAAATAGTTGACTGTGAATCCAGTTAATGGTATTTGTAGGAACCTATAAACTTCAAATCTTGATCTGTCTCCCTGCACCCGCGCCACCACAAAAACCTCAACACTACACCCTTTTGGAGAATTTTGATGTAAATTGAGTGAAAGTATGAACTTTTAAGTATATTCTTGTGTTTTGCATTTCAATGAGCAGATTGAGCAAAGAAGTGTAGGAGGCCGTGGATATAATGATGAGAATCTAGGTGAAAAAGCTAGAGAAGCCAAGCAGAGATTGGATCACAGGCTAAGAAGGTAATTTTCAGCTTGTTCTGTAGATAATTTGCCTCATTTTGCTTAATAGCAGCTTAGTTTACTGCATGAAGTTTGGTAAATTGTTCCCATATTGGACAAAAATTGTAGGTTAATTGCTACCCTAATCATGTTATTGAGAGAAGGGTGTGTATTTGTTCTTTTTGTGTTTCTTTCTATAACAAAAAGACCGTGAAAAAAAAGAGAGGAAATTCAGTTAGCTCAATGTTACCTCATAAGACTCTAAAATCTAATTAGGAGAGCATATTTTGCTTGTATTATAGAGATTCTTGTGTATTGCCCTTTTTTTGTCTTAGTATATGGAACTCTTTGGCCGAACTAAGCTGAATTGCACTGCACAGAGCCCATTGAAGGGAAAGCGCTCTCTATTTAATGCTCATAAGTCTTATTAGGAGAGCATATTTTGCTTGTAGTCTAGAGATTTTTCTGTACTCTAATATAAAGAAAGATGCTTCTCACTTCTTCGAGATAAAGTAAAACTGAGTTTTTAGCTAAACATATCCCTTGTGTTTGAGGTAGGTACTAGATTGTCCTCCATATATAACCTTGGGTACCTTTTACCTCTAACTGTGCAAAACTTGAGCAGATTTAGATCGAGTAATGGAATGAATCAAACAAAAGCTAAAATTAATGGACAAATCGCATGTGACTTGCACGTGAGAGGGGGGATAACGAGTTCCGTCCATTCTAGCTGTTCATAGGTTTAGTTAACTACTTAACTTCAATTACGGGCAGCTATACATAACTGAGCTTGACATTTATCTATACATAACTGAGTATTGTGATTTTGTTCATTCTATCTGACTTATGCAGAACTGAGCTTTTTTTACCTCTATTGTGAATAGGGATGGTGCATATTTATATGATGTGTAGTATTACTTCACTCTTACTCGTCAACTTTCTGGTAACACGGCATGAGTTTTCGGAACTTCTGTGGGGTTCTTTCTCCATGTGAAATCAGTGGTTTGGTCTTCTTGATATAAAGTTTTGAGCGAATATTGGCCTCTTGATGCCTGAGAATTGTAACTTTTGGGATCGGTAGAAGCATCTTGTTTTGAACTTACCTTTTAACTAAGTGAAACCCAATCATTCCTTTAAGTTTACTCACGGCAATCGTTTAAGCAGATTAAAGAAAAAATGCACATCAAGGGATCCAATCGATATTGATTTTTCAATTGCAAATAAAAGGAACTACTTTCGAAACATGGTGCTTTTGTAAACTTGCTTTGTATGTTGTGCTTAAGATACATATATAAAGATGCCTATGAACAGATGCTTTATGAATAAAATCCTTTACCTGATAAAAAAAGAAAGTAATATATATATTCACAAATATTTGTTTGATCATCTTCACCTAAGTACAAACTCTGTGTTCTGCATTCTGGTAATTTGTTTCTCCTAGTCACAAGCCCATAAATTTGATTTTATCATCTGCTCACTGTTTGCATCCACATTGTTGGTTAGATTTCATCACTTTTATAGAATGGAGTGAAGAATAGAGTTGGACGCTCTTTTAACCTCTCACAATTGAGCTGCCGTTACTTTGCCTTGTTAGTTTTCTCCCGTTAATTGGACTAAATCCGCTCAAATTTTGCTCTTTTGAAGGATAAAAGATGGTCAGGATTATATATGAAAGACATATTTTGACCTATCCTCAAAACATAAAGGATAATTTTGGATAAAACTCGAGTAAAACTTGCATGTCATGCTAATCACAGGAACCTGACTGAAGTTTCAATCCTTTTATCCTTGTTATCTATGAAACAAAATTGTAGATATTCAAGAATTTATAATATTTTTGTCGATAAAAGTATCCACCACGTATCAGATACCAATGACAGAAAACATGTAATCACACCTGATGTTTACATTGAACTAACTTTTCTTTACATGGTTATGTGATAAATTGAAGTGAGAATGCATATAAAATTAACTATGGTTAAGTGATAAATTGTATATAACAAGTATACTTTATGTTTGGTGTATCAATTCATTAATTATAGATACCGGTCTGTGTAAGTTTTTCCGTACCAACAACCAAGTGATTGTTTTTCTCAAGGCATACATAATAACCCTCATATCAGTCCTTACTTAAAACATTTTCTGTTAATGTAATGACCGAATTGACACTTCTTCATTTCGGTTCACTGAAAACAGGACTAAAAGCAAAGAAGAAAGAGTTCAGGATTTGATTACATTTGTATAGAATATTCTTGTATAGATAGGATTAGAGAAGATTTGATTCAAGATCATAAAAACATGTTTAAATGCATATCTTTGAAATGCAATGCAATTCATTCTTCTACAACCAAATAACAGAAAACACCAACTTACACCCAATATTTATTCCGAACTACATTTCTTTATCATGGTTAACTGATATATTGTAGCTAAAAGTACATGTCATGTATTAGTTTATCCAGTACAAACACGGGGGTTTGAGTGGGTTTTTTTTTTTTGTATACCAACAACCATGCGATTATTTTTCTTGAGTCATGCATCTCAATATAACATCCTCATATTCCTTTTGGGGTTGAAACATTTTCTACTAATCTGATCTCAGCTATGTTGCTCGGACTCTTCAAACTGCTAGGTGCATGTTGGATTCTCCAAAAATAGTGCACTTTTGGAGGATCCGATACAAGTTCGGCAGCATTTTCTATTGCCAGACAACATAGGATCTCATTGAGTTTATACTTACTCGTTGTGGTTATTGAAAGCAGGACTATAAGCAAAGAAGAAAGATTCAAGGATGTCGAAAACGAGCAAGTGGAATCAAACACTTTGCAGAAGAAAGAGATGGTTGGACTGAAGCAAAATGGAATAAAGACATTTAGCCGGGTAGTAAAGCGATGGAAGGATATAGAAAAGGAGGAATGCACCATTTGCTTGGACCATTTCAAGGTTGGTGATAACCTAATGCATTTGCAATGTGACCACAAGTTCCATTCATGTTGTTTGGTTCCATGGTTGGAGAACTATACCTATTGCCCTTGCTGTAGAATGGAGATTGTCACTTGAAAAAATGGATCATGCAGAGTTTATACAGATGATATAGAATGAGCTTAAACGAAGAAGTGGGGATTGATATAGTCAACCTCAACTTGTTTGGGACTGAGACGCAGTAGTTGTTGTTGTTGTTTGCCGAGTTTGTACATATGAATTTTTAAATAAGAGTATTGTATCATTGGTTCAAGTAGTCTCCGACCTTTTTGTGTTTTAAATGTCAAGTATTTGGTACTTGGTTGCTATAGAAGTGTGAGATGATAGGTGGGACTTCATTAACATATTATTAGATTTAGAAATTATGTGATTTGAATTCCTTGTGTTGTAGTGTTCTTTATGTTATTTTGGTAACTTGCAACTTCCTTTTTTAAAAAATAATAATAATTGTGGTGTCTGGGTTCACTATTGCATGCATTCGAATTAATTTTATGAGTACTTGTTATCTGTCACCAAACATAGGTATCAGTTAAATTGTTTATCAAGACTTAAACATATATAAAGAAATTACTTAGTGTTTTTATCTTGCGTTCTCCAGCATCATCACAGGTATTGCATGCTGAGAAGCGTTGTTGGCATCTGCCTGCAGCTTGGCGCTAGCGAGCGCTATCAATGAGGCGACATAGCCATAGGACACACTTATCATGAGTCCTTCGATTACTATTGTTAGTCGTTGTTACTTATACCTCTATTAGTGTACTGTTATTAGTTGTTGTTTTATTATTATATGTTATCTCCTATATTGCAGCTATTTTTTGGGACTATTTTTTTAAAAGTCGAGGGTTTATTGAAAATAATTTTTTTATTTTTGAGATAGAGGTAAGGTTTGCGTACATTCTACCCTTTTCAGACCTCGCTTTATATGACTACATTAGGCTGCTGTTGTTGTACTTTATGAAAATTCCTCAATTATAAACAGTTGCTACTTATTTGACAAAAACAAAAATTGCAAACAGATGAAACTTGGAAAAAAGCCACGACGTCGTTTTCGTGTTAGTCCAACGTTTAAAACTCCCAACGGCTAGTTTTTTCCACTGACCGTTTGGGAAAAACCAAGCCTTTCATCATCATATCATCAAATACACAAGAGAATTCTCACATTCAAACACAAAAATAAGAAGAAGAAACCAAATTCATAGCTTTTAAAATTCTCAAATCAAAATTCACAGGTGAAAAAGAAGAAAAAAAGGGGGCTTTTTTTTTTTTTCAATTCAAGAATGGTTTATTCATACACACCAACATACTACAGCTCACTCCATGACTCAATTACTTCTCTTTGCAAAACCATTCTGCCATTTCCGTTCAAGAAAAGGCGGATACCTGCGATTGCAGCTGCTGAGCAGAGGTTGTCGAAGCAGCAGTCGGACAACATTAAGTGGCAGCAAGAATCTTTTCATCAAATCCTTAACTTGATGGGTCTTTGCAAAGAAGGGATCTTGGCTGAATCTGAGGTTTCTGCTTTCAGATCACACCTTCTCGATACCCTCATCGCATCCCCTGCTGATCATGAACATTCCTCCATCTTAAGGGATAAGTTGATCTTCTTGCAGGTGATTTTCCCTTCTTTTATTTTTTTCATTTTGTCTCAATTCTTGCAGTTTGTGTCCTTTGGTGGAGTGATTGTTGAACTTTTAGCATGCCAAATATAAAAGATAGCTCAATTGGTTTGTAATTTCAATTATATTTTGCAATTTAAACTGAATTTTCATCTTTTGGGTGTTAGGTTTTATTTTCCCCCTGTGAAGATCATTTTTTTATGGTTTTTCTTCCTGAAGGAGTTATAGTTCAAGTACATTTTCCAAATTAAACTAAAATTTCAGCTTTTGGGAGTTGGGGTTTTTCTTTTGTTGTTTTTCCATAATAAATTTGTTCTTTTTCCTGTAAAGCTTAAATTTTTATGGCTGTTCTTCTTGAAGGAGTTATTGGTCAAGTACATTTTCCAAATTAAACTGAAATTTTCAGCTTTTGGGAGTTGGGGTTTTTGATTTGTTGTAAAGCTTAAATTTTTATATGGTGTTTTTTTCTTTTGAAGGAGTTGTTGTATGCAAAATGTATATCAGAGGAAGAGTATCATTCATCAAAGAGGCCATTATTGCAAAGGCTAGCAGTTCAAGGAGCTGAGATTGAGACAAAACATGTAATTGTTGGATCAAAGAAAGAAGCCACAGATGATGAGTGGTCTGTTATAGATTTGAAGGATGAAAAATCCTATCTTGGCAAAGAGAATTCGATTTCAAGCTCGAAAGATAAGCAAAAGCAGAATTCAGCTATTAAGCAGCAAATCAAAGGGGCTGCTTCAGTTTTTGGCTTTGCATCATCCAAAAAAGAAAGGGGCATACTTAATCCAGTTGGTGAAAATTGTTCATTGTCTAGCTCTGAGAGAAATGAATTGGGACTGTCAACAGAGAACCCTTTTTGGAATACTCATTCAAGGGAAAAAGATAGTGAAACTAAGTCTATTCTGATGGTGGAGAGCTTGCCTAATGAACCTATGAAAGTGAAGAAGCAAAGTGGAGGTGACAAATCCAGGAAGAAACCTTTTAAGGGACTCTTTGGCATTGATGATCAACATCGCGCTGAGCCTGAATCTGAAGGAAAGTTGAAATCAGGGAAGAAACACTGGGGATTTGATGGATTCAAGAAGTGGAAGATGAATGATTCTGAGGATGAAACAGCTCCACTGTCACTTGATGAGAAATCGGACGGTGGAACTTACCTAGGCCAGCTTGTTGCTGAACCTATTGGGGAAGGTCCAGATACCAAGCAGATCAAAAGAAAGCTGCACCCTAATGGTGCCCCTTCGGATTTCTTTGTCGATAAGGTCTCATCCATTCATACACATCCATTTATTAAACAAAAGTAGATTCTAAAACTTCTCCATGATCCCAATCTGAAATTGTTTTCTTGTTGTGCATTTTCAGGTTTTAGGAGACAGCATCAAGAAGGAGCTATCAAGAATTCAAACAGAACTTGGTGCCAAAAATTCAAGCGTTGAGTTTACGTAAGCTAAGAACATTCTGTTTCTTTATGTGTTTACTCTTTCTTGTTGAATAGACTGGATTTACTAATTGTGTTTATTATCATACATCAGAGATAATCAAATTGAAGCAATTTCAACTAGGCTTCCAGTTGACAAGGCTGATCTAAAAAAGTTCTTTCCTAAGTAAGCATACTTGAACTTTTAACACTACATGTAGTTCTAATTCTAGGCAAAGTCAGTTATATCACTTCAGATTAACTGTTCTGTTCTTCTTTTTCCCTGATGACTTTTCAGAACATGGTGTGATCGATATGGAGACGTCGTTTTGGATGTGGTGAGGAAGGAATTCAAGAACCATGTTGGAGAAATGGGAGGAAACTTAAAGCAAAACTCAAAAAGATGGACAACATTTGATGATTATGAAGATGATGAAAATTGCCATCCAAATCTTTTTGCTCCTCAACAAGATCATACATTCCCTTCTAAACAAGCCAAAAGTTTCACTCCTTTAAAGAGTGGTGGTCCAGTTTATGTTAATAGTAGCATTGACAAGGGACTAAAATATAATCCTTTCTTTGATGTTTAAAGAGAGGAGTTCATTTGGTGGACAGTGAAAGAAAGCTGAGAGCTAATCAGCTTCTTTTGTTTGTGGACTATATACTTATTTTATGGTTTGTGTAGCCATATCTATGTTCTTTAATTGGCTCTACAAGAGAGATTTTATTACATTTGTCAACCTTAAAGATGTGTTTAAGTTTTAACATTAATGTAAAAATCATCTTTGGATGGTTTCACCTGTTTATTTTTCATGCTGCCATTTTATTATATGGTTTATATCTTTGATACTCCTTTTTTTGATCCAATTGTTTTCACCATTACAATTTTTTAACCTTAAATATATTTTTGAGCAGCTTTGATCCTCGGTCAACTTCGGAAAAAACTGAGCATATTTCACAAACTTTTGAATGTTAGATATATAGCTTGTTTGGTCAAACTTCTGGGAGGTCAAAAGTGCTTATTTTTTCTAAAAAACACTTATTTTTTAGAAAATGTGGTGTTTGGTCAAGCTTTTGAGAGAAAATAAACGTTTTTAGGGAATAGCAGAAACTGTCTTTCAGAAATTAAAAAAAAATTAGTTTTTTCCCAAAAACATTTTTGTGGAAAAAAATACACTTAGAAGCACTTTTCAAGAACTTGGTCAAACACTAATTGTTGCTCAAAAATGCTTTTTAAATTTATTGGTCAAACACAAACTGCATCTTTGATAAACACTTTAAGAAAAACACTTTCAAAATAAACTGATTTGAGAAGTTCGGCCAAACAGGCTATAAGTGTCACATGTACAAGTCCCTATGGGTGACACACTCCTAGTATGAATATCCGACTCCGACACTACTTAAATTTAACTAAGAATTGTGAAAAAGAATAATTTAACCCAAAAACACCAGTGAAAATCCTGTCAAATTTAAAAAGTGCAACACTAAAAACTGTACCAAACATCAAATTAGACTAAAAATAGCAGAAATTATGCACCTCAAAATAATAGACTAAAATACAAAGACTTCTTTAGTTTATTAAAATATTTGAAAGAGACTAAAAACGTACACTTTTGACTAACTTAAAGGACCAAAATCGCTCTGAAAAATATATTAAGGGACTAAATTAAACCTACTCCAAATCTAAAATATTTTCAAGTAAGAGAATTTGTTATTTGTAGTTCTTTTTATGTATTATGACAATAGTATCCACAAGGTAACTTTATTTACCAAGACTCGAGCAAATAAAAAGAATCACCTAGCAACTTTTATTCTCGATGATTTTCACCTCATTTCATTGATCACGGGAACAGAAACCATAGACATCAATATTAAAATTCTTTTTGGAATGGAAGGAGAAGGTAGAAAATTATTTGCCAAGATGATCAAACAAACCAAAAAAAAAAAAAAAAACCAATGAATTTTAATTGCAGGGAAGACAAGCCCAAATCATGGCTATGAAAGTCTCTTACTATATATAATATTATATTATAGATGTGGAACTTTCCCTATTACAGATATATCTGTATCTATTAATGAGAATCCATATGAAAATTTTCACCTATTTCCTAAGTCCTCCACCAAGTACAGTGGCATATGCATTTGTAATTCTCTCAAATAAAACATAAAGATGTGCCTTCTTGACAGCAACAACAATGGTGCATTGCGGGAGCGAAAGCTGCCATATACATCTGTACAAGCTCTCCGCAAAATTGCATGGAGGCAACGTCTGGAAAAGAGAAAAAAGGAAGAGGCCCTTATTCTCTCACCTTGTGTTGAGAATAAGGGTAAGTGAAAAAGGAAGAAAACTTGGGAGCTGAAGCTGCTGATGATCAGATCCTTCTGTGTTCAACGTGCTCCGATAGGTGATACAACCCCTTACTAGCTCAAGATGCTTCGGGAAATAAACATCAGTTAAGAAGAGCCTTCAGTATCCCTTCGGACGTCGCCTGGATACTACATAAATAGCCAAATTTCTTGTTTCCTTTCCTCCAGCACAACAAATTATGAAGCCAGGTTTTAGCTAGCATGGCGTTCCTTTTACCTCTTCCCCTCCCTTTCTCCCCACTATTTACTAGATACCTCAAAGAGGAAGTGCTGCTGAGTTAGAAACTGAACTGTGAACAAAACCATTTCGGACATCTCCTCTGCAAAGTGGACATACACTGTGAAAAACACCATGTTAGTAAAGGACAAAGGTCTCTTCTCCTTTAGTACCATTCTCTCCGCCCCCACCCTATTGGTCTCTAGGTGGAATGCGGTGAGAGAACAGAACATACAGGAATGTAAATTAAGAGTTAGGTGCAGTTTCATGTTACCCGTGTATCTCTTTGAGCCATTTATCCACACATGATAAATGAAACTCATGGTGACAAGGTAGAACTCGTATTTTATCTCCTTCCTCGTACTCGGACAAGCATATGTGACACCTACAGATTGTATAGCATGATCATAAATTACAAAACTTAGACCATCAAGAAACGGGGGCTAGTTTGACATAAGCCAAAAGGGTCCAAGAAAATGTGATGGGGGGCATAATATGGGTAGTTTTAACATGTACAGAGAATTAATTCTCCTTCATTTACAAGAACAAGACAGCACATGACATTAGTTTTATTTCTTTAGAATACCTAACTCGTGGCACTGCAAAAAACCATGATAAAGGAAGAGCAGATCAGAGAATTACTTCCTAATGGGCAAAGGACTATTAAAGACAAAGCCAAAACATTCAGGATACAAATAGCAATACTAACACCATCCATACCACTTAATCATCTTGCATATATAGGGAGAAAAACCAAAATAGAGCAAACAGTGAATCATTCCACTTTGCCTGATCTCATGCATAGGAATTCCCACGTGGACAGAGTTAATTAACTCTCATCCTTTCTCTTAATATGACAAAAGGAAAATTGTCCCAGAATAAGTAGGAGACAGCTATCATCCTATCTCTTCATTTCTCCTACCAAAACACAAAGGGATGGAGAAACTTACTGTAAAACATTGTTGCCAGTATCTACTTCCTCTGAGTTTGAGTAACTCTTCACCGGGAATGAGTCCACAACTGACTCTGGAGCTGGAAGTGATAATACAGACAAGGACAATGACATAGGTTGCCGATGTATTTCATCCAGTACCTGCAATTTGTCACTAGTGTCAAACACTTGACGACTTCCTCTAATGAACGGAAAACCACAGCTAGAACATAAGATTCTGTCAAAGAAGGGTATCTCTAAACCATGCAAATTAAGGGTATTTAACAGGTCTACGTAACAAGCACCAGTATTATGTATAGCAACAGATTAAGCAGACTTAAGCAGATAGCTATCTAACATACAATAGCTTCCTCTCTCCCATTTCAGTCCCCTTTACAAAGGAAGCTTTTAAAATGCACAAAACATGGTACAGGGAGCCAAAATTTTAAATAGATACGACTTGCAGTCTTTAGGAGGGACCAACGGACCAAGACCTGATTGGCATGTATTATGCTACATATTTATCACTAAAGAGATGATTATTAGATAACTCAAACAATGTTCTTTAGTTCTTGCTCAAGATTAAAAAATGTCCACCTCCTGGGCCGAAATAAAAATCCCGACAGTCAATAATATTCTTTCTTTCAATGTAAGAAGTAGTGAGTAGTAATAATAATAGCAATATTAATTTATTAATTGCTCTATATAAAACTCAGACAGCAATTTAGTACTTTCTTCAAACATTTATTTTGACAAGGACCAAGCAAGATATATAGACAAACTCTACCACACTCAAATATTTATCAAAAAAGAAACAAAAGACCAAAAACTTTATAGCACTCAATAATATCAACAAAGGTAAAATTATCTGTTAGAAATAGCTGATTGTTGGCACTTCTTACGATGCCAGCATTTACAAAAACCAGTGAAAAGCACAAAAAAAGCGACAAGGTCAATGGGGCTTGAAGCAAAAAGCAAGAAAAAAGTCCATGCTTCTTTGAAGTGAAATGCACAATTATGGGGGACTAGAAAAGATAGAACATCTATGAATTTAGTATAATAAAAATTAAATTTTGCACCCAAAGGTGTGGCCCTCATGGTCAATGAAGTGGGGCAGAATCAATAATGTGTTAGGTTCAAATTTCAACAGAGGCAAAATAATACTAGGCGGTTTCTTCCCATTTGTCTAAGCCTTGGTGCACAGAGATATCTGTGTTGGTGAAAGATAGTAGGTACCCCCGGAATAGCTGAGGTACGAGCAAGATGATCCGAACAAAATAATCATAAAAAATTAAATTGCAATAAAAATAACTAATTTCTGCATCTAATATACCATGTTGGAGATATTAATTCAACTCCTCAAAGTTTAGAGTCAAAGAAGCGACCAATACTAGCCAGAATCACTTTGTGCACCACCGTTTGAAGCACAAACTTCTCTAAAGTGAATGGCTTCACCCATGAAGTGACAACCCCTCGCTTCGCATCACTTTAAGCAACAAGGCAATCACTTCTAATAACAATGACCAAAACATATGGTTATTCGTAAGTTATATCATTCAAGATGGTCAACTTCATTCACAAAGATTCACTACCAATGATCCAGTTTTAATTCTATATGTACCTCTTTTGGTCCTTCTAACATAAAAATTATATCCCTAACTATTTATATTACCCACTTTCGATTGTGGAGGCCGGAGGTGCCAAAAAAAATCTTTTTTTTTATAAGACCAAAATTTTAATTCAATTCTACACATATTATCATTTGTATATTCATATTATGTGACGTGGTTCTTTCCAACAACTCAAATTCATACAAATACGTATTGTTTTCGCATCACATTGCTTTCAATCATTAGTAATTTATTCTCCTCTACCAATTCAATAAACGAATCAATTACCTTATTAAGCTTTGTACTTAGTCAAACTGCATTACATGAAAAGAAAGAGTATAATGTGGAAAAATTGAAAAGAACAGTAATAATAATAGTTTGCACCAGTCCTAATATGTGATGACCCTAAAATTATAGTAGCAACACCTCTATACTACATGAGGCTATAAAGCATATTCCTACTAAGTGAAACTTTTACCGAAAAGAGCTCTTTTCTTTAAAAAGTAATACACTTCTATTGATGATGAGGTAATCCTCTAACAAATAACAATTTCATGAATTTTAGCCTAAAAAGCTGTAATCCTACATGTTTAAATTTCCTTTAGACAACAACAGTTTGCAAAAATGTTTGGACTTAAACTAGCGTTGTCAAAGGCGGAAAGCATTAAAAGGCGCCCCAGGCCTATCTGGGCTTTGCGCAATTAAATTGTGGGTTATAATTTAAAAAGGGGCAACTAGGCCTAGGCAAAGAGCCGAGCCAGCTCGGAGCTCGGCTCGGCTCGCATGTATTTAGCTCGTCTTGACTCAGATCGTTTTGAAAAAAAGCTCGGCTCGGCTCGACTCAATTTCAATTAAATTTTGGCTCGGCTCGGCTCGATCAAGCTCGGCTCGGTCAAAGCTCGGGCTCGATTGAGCTAGCTCGGCTTGGCCCAGTTGGCTCGATTTAAGAAATAATATCCTTTCATTAAGCTCAATTACAAAGTACATTAGAAATTTAACTTAACATATTATATTAATTTAACATTATATAATTAATATTTATCCAATGTTAGTAAATTTTTAACTACAATGCAACTTAAGCCTACTATATCAGTATGGGTGTTCATAGTTCGATTTGGATCAATTTTTTATTATAATCAAAATCAAATCAAGTTTTCAATTATTAAAATCAAGTCAAATCAAACATAATACATATTCATCGATTTGGTTGTTGTCAGATGTGGTTATGTTTTTTTCAATTTTTAAAAAATCTAATATTATTCGTCTCTTTATTTTTCTTCTTACAATTACAAAAAATATATATATATATTTGTCAACTTATAATCCTTTGATATCCGTTTATTAAGGTGGGTATTATTTCTTTGAATTATTGAGAAAATGTCTTAAGATCTATAAGTATTAATATAAAAAATATAAAAAAGTCTAGATAAAAAAGAGTCGGCTCGACTCGGCTCAGGCTCGGTCAAAATGTAGAAAAGCTCGGTTGAGCTCGGCTCGGCTATGCTTAGTACTATTTAAAGCTCGATAAGGCTCCGCTCGAGCTCAGCTCGGCTCGAAATACACTCAGCTCGGTTAGGCTCGGCTCGTTCGGCTCGATGCCCAGGCCTAGGCGCAACGAAGAAAAAAATAAAAATATATATGTATTGCAAGAAAAGAGTAACAATGTCATTCATAATGATTTCCTTCAAAGTTACTAATATATCTTTTTGCCAATCATATTAATTGTTCAGCACCGCTCTAATCAAGATAGAACTCATGGGCAATGAAGTGCACACCTTAGTGCCTTGCCTACACCAAAGCGCTGCCAAAGTGAGGCAAAGTCCCTCCCCTGAGCTTCTTTGAGTTTTAGGGATTAAGTGCTCCTCAAATGAGTCTTTGACAACACTACTTAAAACAGTGTCTACCCTGTCCAGAGCTTCCTACCTCATAGTCTCAGAGAAATTTTACCCCATGTTGGAACAATCAATTTTAGGTTACAGAGAACTTGGAGCACAAACCATGAGCAATAATGGACTGTTTTACCATTTAACAGACAAAACTGCTCCTCGCATTAAACATCAGAGGCAGATCCAGGATTTAAAGTTTTAGGTTCCTACCGCAAGTTAATATACAATAGTAACTGGGTTCACAATCACATATTTATGCATATTTTAGGAATTTTCCAATATAAATGCAGGTTCTACGCAAAAGCTAATGGGTTTCCGTGAACCCATAAGCTATGTTCTACATCCACCACTATTAAACATTGTGGAGAAGCCATAAAGAAACTAAAAAAGTTGCATTATGAAATGTTACCTCAAACAATGCCTCAGCAAGCATAACTATTCGTGATATACTTGCACGACTGCCAGATTCTCGACTCATTAAAATTGTTTCACATGAACATGGGCCATCTGTGTGAATCCCAGTTGGACAAGTGGCACTTCGATGATCATTAGCAATAAGACCACCAGGAAGTCTTTCCCACATCTGTGAAGGGATAATAGCTAGAACTAAGTGGAGCAGTAATCAAACTTTCCACTGCAGAAAAAATAAAATAAATCACATCACCTCAGATCTGGAATGCCGTCGCCGCTCATTCCGACTTCCATTTGATGGAAAATTTCCTCCAGCCCCCTCATGAAGGGAATTATCAGTAAAGTCCAGCAGTAACCTGTCATGCGATACTACATCATCTGAATTATCATTTGGAAAACGAAAGTTATGGGGATCAGCACGCCTCCTAGGACTTCTCCTTGAAAAAGAATCCCAAAAAAGTCTTCTACTATTCCGTCTTGCTTCACGACTGCTAATTTCAGCAGGAATATTAGAGAAAATATTGGGAGAGGCATTCGCCATGTCAACATGAAGTGCACTTCCATCTCTTACACCCTCTTCCCTGTCTGACACCAGAAATTCGAGACCTGAAGATGGTGTATCCTGACGCATATCATCTCCCGCCAAATGTGGCGTAACTGAAGAATCCGACAGAACTGATACAGAACCAGAATCGGAATTATTGAAGATAAGAATTTCATTTGTATGGTTTACAACATAATCTTCACTTGATGAAGATTCTCCATTTCCATGAGACAATGGACTACTAGAATGTGAGTACCCGGCAAACACTTGAGAAACATCTCCATTCACTGTAGTATCGACATTATTTACAACATCATCTGCCCTTTTGTTTAAGGAAAGTGGATAGGGAAATGATCGGTTGTGCCGGGATGTACTAGCAGTTTCACTACGTGTATGTCCAGGATTATATTGAGTGACTAATTCCATGTCTTTGGTTGAGCTCTCTCTTCGATTACCTCCCTGAACATTGCTTGCCGCGTCTACAGGTGTAGATTTTTCACTATGTACAAGATTGCTCGCAGATGAAGCTCCACGTTCAGCTTGGGAAGGAATAAAATCAGGTGAAGGGTCCTTCTCAGAGTTTTGGAGCTTTCCAGTGTCAGCATGTTCTGCAGAACCCACCAGCATTTCAGCTGGATCATCTTCTATCTACAGAGTAACAAATGTAATATATGAATTGAATTTAAACACCTAGAGTACCTATCTATGTGAAACATCTTGTTGAAAATATAAGCACATAGCCTAAGCGGCTGTGTTGCATTAAACAAAATAACAAATACAACATCTGCAAATATCAGCCCATTGCTTGATAAAACACTTCTTTCAAGAGATAAAAGAGCATGAAGCACATACTAGAATGACAGGATTAGCAAATAACAGAAATCAACTAGAACTTGTAGGATATCTAGCATAGCAACAGATAATACATGTGAAAAATAAACCAAGAAAGACCAATATTTTACATGGACATAGAATTTGCCTGACGGCCTTAGAGTAGGACACTGATATTTATGTAAATTCACTCAAACATACTTAAAAGAAACAGAGCCTCCCACTGACATAAGATAATGGAGTGCTGAAGTCTCTACTCTCCAACAATCTAGATAACTGCAGCAGGAGATTCCTTGAAGGCTGTTAGATTGATTCTCATATTTGCTGACTACTGTGTGATATTCATACTATTGATAGCAATGAAAGACACCTTAATTGGAATGGTCGCATCAGTGTCAACTTCTACTAAACCCATCTCTTATTTACTTTTAAAATGAGGTTAAGCACAGATGACAACGAGGAATATCGAGCACCAATGGAAGTGCACTAACGTATGGACTATAGCTAGGAATTCTGTTTCAGCAACCTAAGATATAAGAGGAAAGAAGATCACTTTGTGCAACCTAAGATGTAAGAGGAAAGAAGATCACTTTGTGCAACCAATCTGACTGAATTAACAAAATCTCTCTATAGCATTACTCGTGCGTTTAATCCTAGATTGCTGACGTAATAGCATCGTGAAAACAAAAAAGTGGCAATGTCAAAAGCACAATGTCATGTTAACGTCGAACTCAGGAACACAAATATTCAGAAAATTTACACTGTTCAGATAAATAAAACCCTTTAACATCCTAGTTTCGAATGATTGCATCTAAACTTCATCAAGGGAAACCAAATATACAATATAAGTTCCAGTTCTCCCCACCTTCTCGACGATCCTGTTACTAGCAAGCCCCTATCATTAAAGCTTCATAATACAAATTCTCTAAATATCATCTCATTAGCCAAAACATCTAGCCATTTCTTTAGACCATTTTCCATTTGCGCATATTATCCTTGGGTCACAGCAAAGGGACCAAAACAGAATAGAAATGCTAGAAAACAAGCCCTATAAATCAATTGAATCTCATAATATGAAATCAACCATTAAAGGGCTATTGAGAACAAATCAAACTCTGGTTCTATCACAAAATTCATAATAATCCCATACAACGGATGCTTCATAAACAGCAAAACCATAGCATCAAAAACAAATCTTGTAAATAGCAATTGAAATAAAAACAATTCATCATACATTTCCCAAAAAAAAAAAACAATCGAAAGGGGTTATTTTATTACCTCAATAGCTGATGAGCGAGAGGACGAAGCACCACATATGAAAATGGATGAAAATGTTCGTTTGGTGCGATTTGGGCGACGTGGGCGTGACCCCAAACGGCTACTCCCAGAACCCATTTGGACCCAACCACTCCTTTCCTCTTCTTCCTCTTGCTAGAGAGAGAGAGATAGATAGATACAGATAGATACAGATAGAGAGAGAAAAAGAAAGAGAGAAGAGAAGGAAGAGGAGGGGAAATGAAAAAAGAGTAATGGAGGTTCTCTTCTCTTCTGCGGGTTGGAAAGTCACTCTCCCATTTCAAGTTCTTGAAAATCAAGAATCCATTTTTTTCCCCTTTTTTTTTTTGTTTTTTGGTTTTGTGAGGCACAAGACCAAATGGTTTGTTTGTATTTTTCTTTTTTTCTTGAGGGAACAATGTTTTGTATTGTATGATGACAAGGCTAAGTCGAGGTGATGACATGTTGTTTTCACAATTGTTTGTGGTTAGCACCTAATATTGAATGTGATGGTTGTAATAAATCTTGTCTCATAGACTTGTTTGTATAGCTATGAGAAATTTAGAATGTTGTGTTGGGACCAAAGTACGATGTTGACTTTGCTAGAATTCAAATTTATCTAATTTTAGGAGTATTATTTCTTCATTTATTTATTATAATAACTTAACTATTTATTTTGTATTAAGTAAGTGTTTGAATATAAATTTTAAAATAAAATTAAAATTTGATAGGTAATAACAATAACAATAATAATATATTTAGTAATATATTTTTCTCTCTCTAATTTGGCTCTCAGCGTAAGTTGAGATGACCTACGCTGCCGATTGTGTATAGTCATGGATAGGGAGAGAGGGTGACCTCGCAAACAATTGATGGTGATGATTGAAAGCTTTGTAAGTGCTCGTGTTATAGCGAAAACATGAGAACAAGGAAACAAAGAAATGATGGTGATGCTGATGACGCCCCAATTTTAACCTGATTTTTTGCAATTGGGAATCAGTGCTCTTGTGATTAAGAAATTGACCTCAGTGTCGTTGTCCGGTCTTCTAAATCTAGTCTCGCACAACTGAATGTTCAAGCTACTACAAGTGTAGTTAACAACAAATAGAAAAATATCATGCCAACACCAGAAGGAGATAAGCAAGATCCCCATATCTCAAACATGAGGAAGGAGAAACCAGAGGCGCCTTGGGCGAATCTCTTCACTGAAAATCGCTTTATTGAAAACAGTTTGATATTATCGTACATCCTGATATTTTGATGGTAATATTGTGATAATACTAGGCAAAGATGAAGTAGCTGCTGAAACATAAATTGGAAATGTGCATTAATAGCACATGTCGTTGGAGATAGTTCTGGTTATGCTTATATGAGTCGATATATATGGCAAAATTAGAAAATGTTGCTGACCAAAATTTCTACCTACATAAGGATGGGTATTATATCATCAAATTTTAGAATATAATTTACATTCAGACCCATACACAATTAACAATAGACCAATGTTCTTGAAGAACCGATCTCCTGATTTTGATGTCGACAAAGAGTTATTGAATGAAATTTGTTTGTGGGTAAGTTCCCAAAATTGTCTATGAACTGCTTGAGATAAAACTCAATCAGTTGAATGGTAAGTGGAAATAGAAACATTGTTATATGTAGACGAATGTATATCAACGCAAAACCAAAATTTCATTTGCAAGGATTTTGATTGAAGTGAATATTACAAAGGAATTGCCTTATGAAATAATTGTCCAAGACCTTACTAGCAAACACTTTTAACAAAGTATGGAATATGATTGAAAATCGCAATTTTGTCAGAAATATATGAATATTAGGCATAAATATGCTACCACTTAAAAAGGAGAACATGTCACTAATAAACAACAAAAGAGAACGAGGAGACCTAGAAGAGTCAGGTGTGAAGTCGAACAACCAATCTAGTTGGTACCACAAAAGTGATTAATGTTGCAAATGTCTAGCAAAAATGACAAAAAAAGTCAAGGAGTAAATATGCAAGAGTCTCGATCAACAAAAAAGGATACTTAGCAATGTGCAAGATACTAATCCAGATTCAAGACGAGAATCTGTCACTAAACAACAAAGCAGAACAAGGAGACCCAAAAGAGTCAAACATGTGTGAAATCGAACAAGCAATCTAATTGGTACTGGAAATGTGACTAGCATTGCAAGTGTCCCGCAAAAACCGCAAAAAAAAAGTCAAGGTGCAAATAAGCAAGAGTCTAGATCAACAAGAAAGTATTTAGCAATATGCAAGATACTGATCCCAATTCAAAAAAATTTCACACTGGTAATCCTAATCAAATGGTAGTAACAAAGACACAATTTTGGTTGCTTCACCATCAGGTGGAGGGATTACCATCTCAACTATCAATTATTTTGCAGCTTTACAAATTGGCGATCATATATTTGAAGGTTCTATACCCTAAAATTAATATACTTAAAGGACATGTGAATTGAAAAATTAAATAATAGAATTGCAATAAACTAATATGCTTAGGTATTATGACACATAATATTGAAAAGATGTTATAATTGAGAATTGAATAACAATAGTAAAATAGCAAAGATGAGTAAATTAATGAGGCTTGACTTCCAACACTGATAACTGACAATTTTAATAAAAAAGTTTTAAAAATCGTGCAATCTTCATTGATGTGATATCGAATTTTAGTAACATAACTCGAATTTTCTATAAATAAAATCACCTTCACTGGTAATATTTTAAGGATAACATTTAATATTATTTCTGTTAAGCCATATTTGATCTATTCTTTACTACATATCATTTCTTTATTCACCATATATCATATTCAATTTTTATCTAATATGATAATTTTTCACAATTTAACTAATTATATTAATTGTCATGTTACATCCTTAAGTGTAATACTCATTCATAATCTAATGCATTTTCAAGAATATTATAATAATATAGTTTATGTCTAAGAAACATATTCCATATGAGAGAAACACAAAAGGGACAAATAATATTTTATTTTTCAAATTCAACAAGATAGAATATCAATAGACACACCAGAAATAGCTCAACTTATATATAGTTTTATACTAACATCTTTCTTATATGAAAATTATAGTATTAATTAATTTTATTAAATTCTCAAATATCGCGCATAATATAAATATACTAGGAATATATACGTACTGATAGAATTACAGTGAAATAAATAAGGCTCGATTCAAGTTATGCATAAAATCACACCCAACTTAAAACTAATAGAAAGTTGTATATTTAACCATTCCCCAAAAAAATTTATATTGCTAATCAATTAACATAATATATACATATTTATCGGCTATTTTTTTTTAAATAGGCGGCTATTTATGTTAATTTCTCTAAAATCAAAGGCAAATTATTTTGGGCTTTTGGATCCAAGGGGGTTCCAGATCCATGATGCGAGGCCCATCTTATAATACTGGAAACGGAAAGCTTCGTTCCCCACTATTACAAGCGCAACTTGAGCTGCTTGAAAACTCGCCTGGACTACCGCCTGCTGCAGCTGCTTACGCTGCCGATTTCCGTCGTCGTCTCCGGCACTCTTCGAGTTAGCGGTACTATCCTCTTCTTCCATTAAGTTAGTATGTTATTCATTTATCTTCCGTCTCGTTCTGCGCAGTTTCATCCCTTTAAACCCTATGTTTTTTTAGCAGTCAACAATATTTGCTTGTTGTGGTTTAAGAAATAGTTTAGAAATGAAATAGTTCGACTGATATGTTGTGCCTGTGCATAATGCTCCAGTTTTTGGTTTGTCTGGTTAGTAAAATTGTGTTTTTCTGCAGCTGATTTTTTGTTTAATTTAGTTGAATAATTAACAAGTTGGGTGGGTTATTTTGCTTAATCAGGTAGTAAAGAGCCATGGATGATAGCTTATATGATGAATTTGGGAACTATATTGGTCCTGAAATAGAGTCTGATCAGGAAAGTGATAGGGAAGAGGAAGAGGATGAGCTCCCTGATAGGAGTGATGATGAGAGGGCTGCATCTGATGGTGAGCAGCCTGGTGCATCAAATGGATGGCTGGCCACTCAAGAGGACATTGACATGGATAACCAAGTTGTCCTTGCTGAAGACAAGAAATACTACCCAACAGCTGAAGAGGTTTATGGTGAAGAAGTTGAGACGTTGGTCATGGATGAAGATGAACAGCCTCTTGAAATGCCAATAATTAAACCGGTGAAGAATCTCAAGTTTGAACTGGGGGTGAAGGATTCATCCACCTATGTTTCGACTCAATTTCTCTTAGGTCTGATGTCGAACCCGGCCTTGGTTCGAAATGTTGCTCTAGTGGGACACATACATCATGGGAAGACCTTGTTTATGGATATGCTGGTGGAACAAACACACCATATATCTACGTTTGATCAGAACAGTGAGAAGCATATGAGGTATACAGACACAAGAATAGATGAGCAAGAGAGGAGGATATCAATTAAGTCCGTCCCTATGTCGCTAGTGCTGGAAGACAGCAATTCAAAGTCTTACCTATGTAACATTATGGATGCTCCCGGCCATGTCAATTTCTCTGATGAAATGACTGCTGCTTTAAGACTTGCTGATGGGGCAGTTTTGATTGTTGATGCAGTTGAAGGAGTGATGGTAAGTTCCTTTTCATTTCTATGTTTAAGTCACTTTCAGAAGATAGCTTAGTAGCTTACTTGTTTCAGTGCATGAGGCAAAGTTTGTATAGGATGCACCCAAGGGTGTGGCCCAGTGGTCAATGAAGTAGGTGAGAACTATGAGGTCTCACGTTTGACAAAAAACACTAGGTGATTTCTTTCCATCTATTCTTGGTGTGGATAGAGTTAACTGGTGCCTATTGTTGGTGGGAGGTAAACAAGTATCCAGCGGAATTAATCGAGTTGTGCGCAAGCTGGCCCGGACTTCACAGTTATAAAATAAAAATAAAAGTATAGCCATCAAAGCATATGCTTCTAGAAACTGGTTTTGTTTTATATGGATGGTGACCATGAGTTGCCAGCCTCTTTTGTATGTGGTGGAGTTTGTGAGTTGCAACCAAATATATGGTTTTCAACTTATGCGTACATCGTGCAGACAGTATATCTAAGCAGACTTATCCAGGAAAGTCGAGTTATATTCCTTGGAATTAATCTACTGTAATTGTAGCTAGTATTTATACGTTACTCCCTCCGTTTCAAAATAAGTGGTGTTTTTAGCTTGGGCACACCCCTTAAGAAACTACTCATTTCTAGAAAGTAAAATGCATTTTACTAACTTATCCTTAATAAATACCTTGAAAAAGATGGAACTCTTTAGTAGTTTATAAATCTCTCTTCATTTAAATAAGAGTAAAATTGGAAGAACATCATTAATGCCTTCTTGATAATGTGAAACACCACTTATTTTGAAACAAATGAAAAGGCTAAAACACCACTTATTTTGAACTTAGGGAGTATAAGTTAGTAATTTTATTTATGCCCTGCAGCATCCAGTACAGTGCTTCTGAATTAGCAATCTAGGCATCTGCTGGAGTTCATACATTGATTGTGGAAATCACATAGCTGCTGGATAAGATCTAACTGGTGTCTTCACAACTAATTAATCAAGTAAAAAAGTATTAAACCTCCACAAATTAGAGTAATAGCATACATTTCTAGACTTTAATTTTAAACATACATGAAGCATGATTTAATTTGAAAATAATGTCAGAAGTATTGTCAAATAGAAATTGGAGCTATATAAACAATGTTTTGGAAAATATTTTTTCTTAATGCTAGGGAATTAGGAGTGTAGAATTTTAAAGTGATGTATAGAGATTTAAATAGCCTGATAAAACATTCAACAAATGGAGTGCCTTATTTATCATATATTATATTGTCTACTACCCCAATGGAGAGAGAGAGCCCTTTAAACTTGCTGGTATGTGGGCAGAAAGTACAGAACAATGGAAGTCGTCTGAAATAGACAATACTATGTGATGTATGCAGGACATGGTGATTATCATTTGGTCTTGACGTAAGCTGCAGGCTATGTGTGTTGTAGGAGGCTTTGCAGTTTAAGGAAATGTATTATCAAAATTTTGGGGGTCATATGGGGTATGGGTGGGTTTTAGTTGGATTAAGTTAATCAGGTAGACAAGCTGGGTGGTAAAGTTGCATCTTATCTTTTTGTTTTTATATATTTTTTTGGAAGCTGTATTGCTACAATTGAGTTCTATCTAGACTTTATCTGGTATATGTACACTGGATAGATAGACCTCTTACATTTGTTGATTGTGTCATTGGTGACAGGTGAATACAGAAAGGGCCATTAGGCATGCAATTCAAGAACGTATTCCGATTGTTCTTGTGATCAACAAGGTATCCTTTCTATAACATAAAACTCGTGAAGAGTTGAGTAATGTTGAAACACAATTTGTTACCTCTCTGTAAACATTATACTTTTGAAGGTTCCCAGCATCTCCTTAATGCTGAAGAATACAACATTACCATTATTAAAAAAACAATTTCTTACATCTAATAATTTTTTTTGTCCTTTTAGGTTGACAGATTGATAACTGAGCTTAAATTGCCACCGAAGGATGCCTACTTCAAATTGAAGCACATAGTTGAAACTGTCAACAATCAAATTACAGCTGCCTCATCCACAGCTGGAAATGCACAAGTAATTGATCCTGCATTAGGGAATGTCTGCTTTGCAAGTGCAACAGCAGGATGGTCATTCACTCTGCAGTCATTTGCCAAACTGTATGTTAAGCTTCATGGAGTTGCATTTGATGCCAACAAGTTTGCTTCGCGGCTTTGGGGGGACTTTTACTTTGATCCTGATACAAGAAGTTTCAAGAAGAAACCGCCTGCAAGTGGGGTCGAAAGATCTTTTGTGCAGTTTGTTCTTGAACCTCTTTACAAAATCTATAGCCAAGTGATTGGAGAGCACAAGAAGAGTGTTGAAGCAACCCTGGCAGAACTTGGGGTGACGCTAAGCAATGCAGCTTACCGTCTAAATGTAAGGCCTCTGCTGAGGTTGGCTTGCAGTGCTGTTTTTGGAACTGCCACTGGCTTTACTGATATGTTGGTTCATCACATTCCTTCTGCTAAAGCTGCTGCAGCTAGGAAAGTGGAACACATATACACGGGTCCAAAGGATTCAGCAATTTACAAAGCGATGGAAAATTGTGATTCCGCTGGCCCTTTGATGGTTAATGTGACGAAGCTGTATCCTAAACCAGATTGTAGTGTTTTTGATGCTTTTGGTAGGGTTTACAGCGGCGAAATAATGACAGGGCAGACAGTACGTGTTCTGGGTGAGGGTTATTCACCTGATGATGAAGAGGACATGACTATAAAAGAAGTTACAAAGCTGTGGGTATATCAAGCTAGATACAGGATACCCATAAGTAAGGCTCCTCCGGGTGCTTGGGTTCTGATTGAAGGAGTGGATGCTTCAATCATGAAAACTGCTACTCTTTGTAATTTGGAATTTGATGAGGATGTGTACATATTTCGCCCCCTTCAGTTCAATACTCTGCCCGTGGTGAAAACAGCAACTGAGCCTTTGAATCCTAGCGAATTGCCCAAAATGGTGGAGGGGCTTAGGAAAATCAGCAAGAGTTATCCTCTTGCAATCACAAAGGTTGAAGAGTCCGGTGAACACACAATATTAGGTACTGGTGAATTGTACCTAGATTCCATAATGAAGGACCTTAGGGAGCTTTACTCTGAGGTGGAAGTGAAGGTGCTTTTATAACTTTCTCTTCTGTAATTACCTTTGTCGGTTCTCTACTTGTTACAGGACAAATTCAAACTTTATTGATATTAAGGACTCTTTTGTCATAGTTAACTGATCTTGAGGTTCTTTTTCGTCGTATGCGCAATATTCAGGTGGCTGATCCAGTTGTCTCATTCTGTGAAACTGTGGTGGAGTCGTCTTCAATGAAATGTTTTGCTGAAACACCTAACAAGAAAAATAAAATTACCATGGTGAGTCAGCTAATTTTTTAATCTGTACAAGCTGAGAATAATGTTTTCCTCCTTGCTTACTTCTATTGCTTGTAGATTGCTGAACCACTGGAGAGAGGACTTGCTGAGGACATCGAGAACGGTGTTGTAAGCATAGATTGGCCTAGAAAGAGACTAGGCGATTTTTTCCAAACCAAATATGACTGGGATCTGCTTGCTGCACGGTCTATTTGGGCATTTGGACCTGATAAACAGGTCAGTTGTTACATAGTTTAGATTGCCACTTAGTTGTTTTGAATTTCCGCTAATGGATTGCTTCTATTGTTTAGTTGCACATATTCTGTTTTGACACTTAAAATATATTTGCAGGGGCCTAACATCTTATTGGATGATACACTCTCAAGTGAAGTGGACAAGAGCTTGTTGAATGGTGTTAAAGATTCTATTGTTCAGGGGTAACTTGATTTCTTAGTTTGTTGGTTTCACGGGTGACTTTAATTTCTTGTGGTTTTCTTCCTGCCCTAGATGTTTGACTAACAAGATCTCAACAGGTTTCAATGGGGAGCTCGGGAAGGACCCCTCTGTGATGAGCCCATTAGAAATGTTAAATTCAAAATAGTTGATGCAAAGATTGCCCCGGAACCATTGCATCGTGGAACAGGTCAGATTATTCCAACTGCACGACGTGTAGCATACTCTGCTTTCCTTATGGCGACACCCAGGCTTATGGAACCTGTGTATTATGTGGAGGTATCCTATTTGTCTTAAAGTTTTTTTATGTAATTTTTGAAGCACTCTTGGGAGAATGCATTCATGAGAAACTGTTTATTAAGCTCTTTGGATCACCATATAAGAAAAGAAAGGGAGAGGGGTTTAGAACTGGACCTCTGAGTTGTGTAAAACACATTATTTTACTTATTAGAGATGCTGCTCTATGCCCATAGATATTAGGAAAATAGTTAACAGCGGAACTGTCACGACAGGATATTAGTGATGTTCTTGATGGCTTTATACTATTTTCAAATTGAAAGGAAAAGTACAGTTGTTGGGCGTTGGTTAGATTCTCAATTATTTACAGAACTAGGGATAAGATTTCAACCACATTTTTTTTAAAGAAGTTTTCTTATGTGGAACGATGGGCTAACTTTCTGGTGTCTTGATTCAGATCCAGACGCCCATGGATTGTCTCTCTGCTATATACACCGTGTTGTCTCGAAGGCGTGGACATGTTACTGCTGATGTTCCTCAACCTGGAACCCCTGCCTACATTGTCAAGGTTTGATTTCAAATATCGATAGCACCTTCGATTATTGACACTCTGTTTTCATGTTAAAGCATCAGGTTTCTCACATGCACCCCTCTTCCTTGTCCAGGCATTTTTACCCGTTATTGAGTCCTTTGGTTTTGAAACGGACCTGAGGTATCACACCCAAGGGCAGGCGTTTTGTCTTTCAGTGTTTGATCATTGGGCTATTGTCCCTGGGGATCCTCTTGACAAGAGCATTGTTCTACGACCACTGGAGCCTGCCCCAATTCAGCATCTGGCTCGTGAGTTCATGGTGAAGACAAGGCGTAGAAAGGTATACATTCTTGCAGGGTTAAATTGAGTTTTAGAAAAAGTTATTTACCCTTCAGGTTTCTAGAACAGCACCTGATTTGATAAATCGGTCCCTTTTCTTTCTAGGGAATGAGTGAAGACGTGAGCATCAACAAGTTCTTTGACGAAGCTATGATGGTGGAGCTTGCTCAGCAGGATGCTGATCTTCACCTGCAGATGATGTAGATATTCAGTTGAAATGGCAACAGCCTTTTGAAAGGTATTGGATCATTGAGCTCCTTGAACCACAATATGTAATATTCCAGTACAAATTGGCAATCTGGATCATGAACGGTTCCTACCTCCCTCACCTCCTTGAGCTCGCCCATTTGTTGGGTGATCCCTTGCTCTCACATTCCGAGTGTTTGAGTCGGTTTCCTCTGTCAAAGAGTAGGTTCTGGCATGACTGGCATTGAGAATGAGGTTTCTGTACACTCAAAAGTGTAGTGCGACTGGGCACAAGTTCAGATTCTTATATTATCCTCTTTTTGCATCTTCTTTGGATTCTATGTAAACTAAAGCTTGAGCTCATTGTCCACGGTACCGGAATTTCCTGTTTTCATATATATATCTATTTTAGGTGAATTTTGTGAAAGCTATCCTTGGAGCAACGTTAAAGCCATGTTCCTTTGACATCTAAGTCATGGATTCGAATTGTGAAATCAGCCATTGATGCTTGCATTAGGATGGACAGTTGAGCTCTTTTTTCAAGTGAATTTTGTTACATTTTGATCCCAGTTTTAGAAGATGAGAGTTTCATATCCTGAATTGTTTGGTGAATGATCTTTTATTTTTTATTTTTTGGTATGACAGGAAAAATTAAATTAAATTTTAAAATCTTTTAATAGCTATATGATTCAACATCCTAGTATTGTTGATATTAATCCAATTCCTCAAAGTTGAAATACTAAGAGGAGTTTGATGCTCGTAGGAAGTACCTATGGTTTTAACCTGTGAAGCGATAACCCTCACTTCTCATCGCGATGAAATGATGGTTTTTAGTAATTTTTAACACATACATTTATATTCTGCATAAAAAATACCGAATTTAGATGAACCCACAGGCCCAACTAAATAGCTGCATCCGCCACAGGCCAGCACTCGTATGAAAGGTGCGTGCATAAAGATTTGGAACTCTTCTATTAAACCATTCACAACAACCAAGAGATGAGGCAATTACATAAACATTGCTATGACATCAAAAGAGTTGGAACAAACCAACAATTCAATTTTGTCTCACCAGAAGGTGAGGTTCAGTTTGAGTTTCCCTTTAGTCAGGGGAACCATACAATGGAAGAATATTGTTTAATTTATGTACAAAAATTTGGCTCAATGGATTGCTTCTATCTCCCTCCAGCTTTATTTCATGATACAATTACAAAAAAAAAAAAGAAGATAAAACTTACCTCTGATGTATTTACAAACTTGTCCAGAAGTAACCAAGTGATTGTCATTATCGCGCTGTATATGTTGCAGGCTTGCCAAAATTGATATCGAACGTTGCAGCTTCTATCCTTCAAGCAAAGATCTCAGATTCTCAAGCCCCTCGGCGGATATACTTTTCCTTATTCTTGATCTTTGAAAGACAACTGGAGGTGGAGGCTCGGAGTGAAAACAGACCATGACTACTGTTAAGTTGTCTATGGCACCGCGCTTTTTGGCCTCGTCTACTATCTCCTTGCAGCATCTCTTTACATTGTTATGCTCCTGTAGTCTCCTCCGAGCAAAATCGACTGCATTTTGGCTTCGGAAAACATCCCATATTCCATCACTACCGATAATCAGGAACTCATCCTCCTTGGTCAATGTCAGCAACTTCAGTTCAGGTTCAGCGCTCAATGGTCCGCCTTTCTCAACCTCCTTCAATCCTTTAATGTGCCAGTTCCCTAATGCCCGGCTCACGCCTAGCTGTCCATTCAAATAGCCATCATCAACAAATCCACCCACGGACTCAATGCGAGTTCTTTCAGTAACACAACAAGGTCTGTGATCCTTTGACATTTCTATAGCCAGTCCACGTCGAGATACAACTGCTCGACAATCACCAGCATTTGCCACAAGTAGTGATCTGTTCATAAGACAACACATCAGTATAAAGAATTTGATCAAAGTGGCTAATCTGATAATGTAGATTTCTGAATGTAGCGGAATGAGATGATTCTGAAATGGCAAAGAATGACATCAACCTAAAATGTAGCTTAGTCGAATAAAGATACATTTCAAATGTCAGCTTATTAAGTACAACTTGCACTTTGTTTTTCAACAAAGTTAATCTTACCCCTTGCTGAATGAAATAATATTCTCGCCTAGTACTGACTACTTATGTAGGAATAAGTGAATAACAAAAACCTCATCCAAAACAAGAGTAAAAAGTTATGCGTAGAAATAAATTACCTTCCAAAAATCATTGCAGTGAGTGCAGTAGTGCCCGAGGACAAGGCTGAGTCAACAGAGCATGACCTGGCAAAGGCAGCATCTGTCTCTACGAAAGATCTGGCAACCACTTTCTCAAGTTCCAGAGGAAAATCAGCATCCTCGACAATGATCTTTGGTAAGTAATCACGAACAAACTGTGATGCTCCCTTCCCTCCATGTCCATCAAAGACCTGCCGTAAGAACCATTTGCATTAGGACAGAAGAAACTCCCAAGGAACATGACTTATGACCTCCTCCTCTCTCTGCTCCCCTCTTCCTTCTTCCCCTCTCCCCTGTGTGCACTCTCAAACCAGAACGAAAAAAAGATCCCTCTCTGCTCTGCCCTCTCCTCATAACAATAGAATACAAAACAAAAAAAAGGAACTCAACTGCATTCGAATTCATATAAATTCACGGAAACAATAAAGAAAACAACGGGGATTGGTGTAAGTAGGAACTAAGATATGCATTTTGGACAGCTGTAGTTCAATTAATGGTGCTCCACCTACTGCTGTTCAATAGGTTCATTCCAAGGCTCTCAGAAGAACAACACCTATGTGATTCCATGGTATTGTTTGGTTAGATTATACTCCAAGAACTTTTTTTTGAGAACATATACTCCTAGAAATTTTAAGAGTTGTATTATGCTTCAACTTTGGAGAAATGCGGTCGCTTCAGTTTTTTGTCCAAGAAGAGTCATTTTCTGATATGTGGCGGACTAGATTGGACAGCGCTAACTCTAGGTGTCAGTTGTCATCTAAGCTTTTCATACTTATCTTTGATAAGAAATACTATGAACATTTCTCTCTGCCTAAAAATACTTAAAAATATCTTCAGCACAGTATTTACAATAACATGACGAAAGAAGCACCCATATGGTGAAGAGATGCGCCCCATCTCACAACTCTGACAAGTAGGGTACTCTAGTTTATGTCTACAACATAGTGTTTAAGTCCTTTTTATGCATAGTTCCTATGTTCACAAAGAAAGAGCTAAGCTAAACTTTATTGAGAGTTAAATTCAGCCTAAAAATATATTTAGTAAACAGTCAAGAGTGACGCATATGATGTCCAATGAGGTTAAAGAACTTACTCCATAGAAGGAAATAGCATCCTCACCAAGTATATTATGGCCAAACTTCTTAGCTAGGTCCGCAATACAGATGTGAGTGTCTTCCATGTCAAGACGACCTCCAATGTCGGACCAATCTCCAGACCTAAGGGTCGGGAGGAAGTTGCTAAAGAGTATCTGTTTCCGATCTGCAATAGTTGTGTCTTCTGAAATACTTTCCAGCTGCAGAAGAGGAAAGAAATTAATTGAAGTGAAGGAATAGTTTGTATTCGAACAGTAATTCACTTAGGTGATGTGACAATAGCAGTGAACTTCAGCCCAAATTCTCTGTTTAGGAAGCTACGCACGACTGTACAGCTTTGATTACGATACAGACTACATGAATTTGTTAGCTTTAAATAATTTGCTACATATGCCAACAAGCGAAAAGATTGTATGAAGGACCATAAAATTTCTTGAAATTGTTTTTTCAGAAGACAATGAGAAAAATATCATCAGGAAATTTCCAAAGTCCACAAAAAGATGAAAAAACATGTACAAGAAATTTAGGTTCACTGTAGTTCTGATGTAAAAAATTAGAAAAGTCAATCGACTAACTTATCCAGCCAGTTTCATATTTCCACCAAATGAAAGGATACATATGCAAATTTCAACACATAAAATGCCTATTTTTCATAAATTGACCATCTAACAGAAGAGAGTGGTAAAAACACACACATAATATAGATGTGGATGGAGCCTATTACTAAAATTTCAACAAATACTCAACTTTGAACCCAAAATTTCTAAAGAGCAACATGCTTAATGGTAAAAAGTCATAGGTTGAACTCATCAAGTTTAAATCACGGATCGTCATTGCATACACACATAAGAGACAAAAAGAAAAAGAAAGATTGGGGAGCAAACAGTACTCAAGCATGAAATTTTCAGCATGATATCAAATGAAAAGAGACCAATAGCCATAGTTTTTTTTTTTGGTTTCCCACCCAGTGTATGGTACCCGCATCCGAACCCGATCAAAGCTGGATCACGCACTGCAGGACCCATTTCTGGAGGCGGCGCTCCCAACAGAATCTTTTCCATTCCCGGGGCTCGAAGCCGAAACCTCTGATTAAGAATGGAGGGATTTCAACCATCCCACCACAACCCATGTTGGCAATAGCCATAGCTTTATAGTACTGTACTAAGGCATAAACACACCAGAAAAATCAAATCTTTCAATAGTATCAACCAATAAAACTCCAAATTGACCAACACTTATGACACAAAAAACTACTAATACCAATCAACAGCCATATGCAAATAAGTCTTCCCCAATTATCTCAAATAGAATACAATCAAGACTACATAAAAACTCAAAAAGGTTGAACCCATCAAGTTTAAATTATGAATCACCTCTGCATACACACATAGAGACCCAGAGGAAAATATCAGCATGATATCAAATGAAAAAAGACCAATAACCATAGTTTTAAGTACTGTCCTAAGGCTTAAGTACACCAGAAAAATCAAATCTTTAAACAGTATCAAACCAAATACCAAACTGACCAAAACAACTAAAACCAATCAACATCCATATGCAAACCAAAAAGTCTTCCTCAAAAATGCAAAAAAGAATACAATCAAGACTACCAAAAAAACTGAGGGAAAAAAAAATAGGTATAAGAAAATATTACGATTTTGAAAAGAAAAAATGGAAATCCTTACTGGGGATGAGTTTCTCATCACAGAAGGGCTAGAAGAAGTAATTTTTGCCCAATCCTCAAGCTGGGTGTGTTGAAATTCAGCTTCAGAATGTAAAGATTGGTTCTTGCAATTGTCATCAGTGTTGGAAATGGCCAAATTCTCCATACCCTCATTCACTTGCTCTGAGTCTTGAATGCACATGTTAGTTATTACACAATTTAATGGGGGAAATAAAGGGGCAAAAAATAAAAAAAACAAGAAAAAAAAGAAAGAGTATAAAAAGACTGGAATATTTTAGACCAAGAAGAAGAACAAGTAGAAGAATCGGTTGTTTTATCACTTTAGGTTGAGCAACTTGTGGGTATTGAAAGAAGCAAAGTAGAGGAAGTGAGAATATGTGTGTGAATTGTTGATGAAAGAGAAGATTCTTGGGAATATGTGATTTATGGGGTTCATGTAAAAATAGGTTTCAATTTACTTAATTGTAAATTCTCTTTTTCTTTTGGCCTAGTACAATACAATAAATACTCCACCTTAGCTTGTTTACATTCTCAATTTAAAGAATAATATATTCAGTGTTATTTTATAAACGCGATTTTAAAAAAAAAATATAGATATTTTTATTTTATATAAGATAAAAAAATTATTTTTAAAAATAAATTAAATTAATATTAAAATAAAAGTTATGATGAAAATATCGAAAAAAAAGTACTGAAAACAAAAAAATAACTCAAGCAATTAACAATAGTGATGCTGGTTAGACTTATATTATTGTATATGCAGAGTGTTGAACGGTAAAAAATACTCATGTTTAGAAGGTAGAGATAGTGAAGATAAGGATGGTTAGATTAATGTGTGAGCATATCAAGAGAGAATGAATAATGAAGTTATATAAGACAAGATGAGAGTGACCTTCGTAGCGAACAAGATGAGCAAAGCGAGACTGAGATAGTTTAGACATGTGAAGAAAATGTGCACGAATGCGCTAGTAAGAAGATGTGAGATGTTGGTTATAGCAGGTTTAGGAGAAGGCAAAGATAGACTAAAAAAATTGGGGAAAGTAATTAGATAGGACATGATCTTCAACTTACTGACTCTAGATAAGAAGATATGAAGTTCGCTGAGAATACGATTCTAGATAAGAAGATATAAAGTTCGAAAATTAGAGTCGAAGGATAGTAGATAGCCCAGTAATAGTAGCTTTTCTATTTTTGTTCATCTTCATTATTTTGCATCATTGATTTTATTATTACTTTCAATTCAATCCTTTGCTTCATTTATCATGTTATTTATAATTGCTATTATTTTTTTTCTCCGTAATTCTAGTATAACTTCTTCACTATTATATTTTCTTATATTTATTTTTTATATGCTTTATTTGAGCTTAGAATCTATTGAAAATAACTTTTTTACCTTCATACTACATTTCACTTATATGTTGTTGTTGTTCGCTTTTTTTTTGAAAAAAAAATTGAAAATTCACAAAAAATAACCTCTCAACTTTATAAAAATAGAATAAGATATACGTATCTTACTCAAATCTTATTTATAGAGCTATACAAAATATATTATTATCGTTCTATAATAGTTATACATACAATTTAAACACTTTATTGAGAGAGAGAGAGGGGGATATTTTCGAATTTTCGGTTCCAGATTTTTCTCAAGTGGAAAAGCATGGCTATAGGTGTGATTTTTATTTATTTATTTATTTTTAATTTTTATTTTATTTTTATTTATTTGTAGATTTTTAAAGAGGAAAAGCATGGATATTTTTAATTTATTGTCGGTTCATACCAACTTACCAGAAACTTCGGGGCATTTAGTAGCTTTTTTTCCCACTTAATTAATTAAAAAAGAAGACTTTTTGTCAACATCTATAATCTGGATTTTTCTTTTTATTAAATGAGAGAAAAATTCCAAAATATTGATCAATATGTCATTTTCCAAGAAAAACACTTTCCAGCAGCAAATTTTTATCTCCAAAAGAAAAAAAAAAGAATTTAATTAGATAAACTAAGAAGTAAAAAAAAAATTAAATTAAATTTCTTAACCATTTGTTTGTTCAATTTTAATCTTCGATTAAATCATAAACCGGCGGATTGGTGGTTGATTAAAATATTTTTATTAATATTTTGGATTATAGCTAATAATAAATAGAAACGTGTTAGTGTTTGATCTGAATTTCTATTTTGATTCTATTTTGTAATAGTATTTTATTTTAAAAAGATTTTCTCGGTAAATAAGGTTTTCTTTGTGAAAAAGTACTCTACCCGTCTACCGTAGCTATTCTTTTCTTCTCATACACAATACAATAACATCCACAATATAGTCATTAGAGAGTTTTATTTAGGAGGAGATTTATTCGCTCAATAATTTTAGAATATTTTTTATATATAGGTCAATTGACAAAACTCAAATCATATTGTAAAGTTTTTCTTTATAATTTTTCTTTGTCATCTGATTTATCGCTATCAAGATTTGCAACTATTAGTTTTCACATGATACTTCGATTATTTCGATCCCGACAGAAAAGCCTATCGTTTCAACTTTTCGGGTTCCACTAATAATAATAATAATGATGATGATAATAAACAACTAACATATCAAGTGTAATCTTTCGAGTAGGGTCGGAAGAGAACTCATTTTTATCTTTGTGGGATAAAAAGATCGTTTACGATAGACTCTCGACTCAGAAAAATATTTTTCAAACAGGATTCCAAAAAAAATATGACAGCAAAATAACAAGATAAAAAGCAAATGAAGCAAAATATAGTAATACATATTGAAGAAGAAGAGACTACACGACTATTAAGTAATACTACTTAAAGAGGATAAGAGAAGAGGAGAAAACTAGCCCACTATCTCTCCCGTATAAAATACGACAATACTCGACTATTAATTGATCTTCTAATAATAATAATAAATAAATAAATAATGATAAAAGACACAAATGGACAAAGGAGGAGTTAGCATAACAGTCCATCTCAATCAAACTTAAATGGGAAAAAAAAAATTGTAGAAGCATTAAAAAGAATATGAAGACATAAATGGACAAGGAAGTAGTCAGAATGGCAATTTCTTTCAAAGATTCATTTAAAAATAAAATAATAAGAATTTAAAATAAATAAGTTAATATTCTCACTTCCTTACTTTTAATTTCTAAGAACTTACATATAAATAAAATAAAATAAAATAAAAAGCTTTATTCCACCCTCAAAAAATATATAAATATTAAAAAAAAATGGAGAAGAATAATTTAGGAGTGGAAGAGGAACAAGATACGTGTTCTTCTGCTGAGAAAAAACGTGGTAAATTTAATTGCAATATACAATTTTATTATATAAATTCAAAACCTACTCCTCCGTTCAATAATAATTATCACGTTTCGCTTTTTCAAAATTAATATGTAAAATTAAATTAAATTAAATATATTCGATGTCTATAATCCTACAAAGTGTGCCTAATCGTAGGGAAAGGTAATTTTTTATATTAATATATAAAACAAAATATATTTTAAAATATTAAATCAAAGTTTATTTTCTTTTAATTTTTGTTGAGGGTAGAGAAAAAATAAATAAATAAAAAAAATTATAAAGTGAAGAATAAAATGTTCGTGAAGAAATTAGTGAAAATTTATATACTCAGTTAATTAAATTAATAAAATTTTTTGAAAATTATATAGATCAATTTTAAAAAATAAAATATGACAAATAATTCGAGACGGACTATTTATTAAGAGTCAGACAAATAATTGCCAGCAGAATTTTCTCTCCACGCAAAACACGTTTACTGATTTATTAAAAGTTAAAAGAAAAAAAAAGAGAAGAAAAGTTAGGTTGTTTTCTAATTCTTCTTCTTTATTATATAATATAATACATTATTTTATGTGATATTTTTAGTAAACTAATCTCACTTATCACGAGTTGTTACGTCCAATTTACTTAATTAATAATGAGACAACAAAAACTAATTATTTGTATCCATTATTTATCTCAAGTCAATAAATATAAAATATATATCGTGTTTATATATTTTTAGGTTTAATATATAGTTAGTTTTTTAGATTTGTCAAATATTTTATTTAGATATTTAAGTCATGTTTTAATTAGACATTTTAACTTTTAATAAAGTGTTTCAGTTTAGTATTTTTAATTTAAATTTTATAAAAACTTTTGCATGTATTTTCATTCTTCTATTAGACAGTTAAGTTAATTACAAACAATGTGTGCTATAATTTAATTATCCGCATCAATCTCAAACAAAAAATGTTTGTGATTTTACAACCTATTGAGGCGAATGTGTATAATTAGAGGAAATGACATATTTATGTGTTGACTTAATCAAATAATAGATGATAAGAACATACATAAATGTTTTTTCAAAATTAAATTTGAACCGAAAGCGTGTAAGTTGGAATATTTTATTCGGAGTTGAGGTGTTCAATTAAAACAAGGGTTAGTTCAAGTATCTAAATGGAATATCCTGACAAGTTTAAGGGATTGATTATATATTAAGCCTACTTTTTAATACATAACCGTGATTAAGTGTAGGGGTATATCAATTATTCAAGTATCGGTTTTCAGGAACTTAGTAGCTTTTGCTCATATTCTCTATACGTATAAAATTTTATCAAAATTTATAAATATTTAATTATGAATCCAACTATCATCATAAAATAATTTGAAATTACTATAGAAATCCATAAACTTTAAATCCTAGTTATGCCTCTTGATAAAGTAATATGCATTTTTACTTTGATTTTTTTTATTCTTAAGATATTTTGTTTAATAAAATATAAATATTTAAATTTAGTACTTAAAATATTACTTATAATAAAATTATTGAAAATTTTATTGGACGAATATTTTAAATCAAATGTTAGTGATTTCTGCAAATAAATTTTCAATCAATTGAAATAATGAAATATCAAAATTGCTAACCTAAAGTCAAATTAAACTTTAGGAAATAATAGTATTGTCCCTTTTGAAAGATTACTTCTGCATATCATGTTTTTATTAATATTATTTTGCTTTTTCGAATTATAATCGTTAACTCCGATTATTAATATAATCTGAATTTCGAAAATGTTATAAAAAATAGCCAGAATAACAAATATCCTCAAATAAAACTATAAATAAACCATATAACTATGACTATATGTTTGCAAAATTTCTTTTATGTGAGTTTAAAATAGTTGTTAATAGGATCAAACGCTTACCATCATGCCAAAAGTTATAGCTAATAGCACGGGCACAACTTTATTTCTTAACTAAGTCCACTAACCAAGCGTCACGTTCGATCATGACTCCAACCCGGGTCCTTCAGTCCGCTTATGGGCCTTGCCATAGAAAGTATGTTGGCGTTGTACCACTTGTTAGGATCAAACGCTTATTATCATGCCAAAAGTTATAGCTGATAGTAAGAGCGCAACTTTATTTCTTATCTAAGTCCACCAAGCAAGCGTCATGTTCGATCATTGCTCCGACTCGGACCCCTCCAACCCCCTCATAGATCTTGCCATAACCAGGATGTTGACGTTACCCAATAACTATAACTATAATTACTGCAATTTCAAATCTCAAAATTTTCTTTATGTTTGGAATTTTTGCTTCTTCTTCCTCATTTTTCAACTCTCCAAAAGTAGTTTTAAAAAAGAGGTACAAAAAAGTAAATATAGTAGATCAAGTTGCACTATAAAATTGTCTTTAAACAAAAAATATATATTAAATTTTTGATCCAAAAGTGTACCAAATAATTGACAAGAAATATATCTTTGTCATATGGTAAATATGTTTGTATGTTTCTTGAAATCCACAATTTCTTTGATGAATAGTTGGATCCTCTTCAAAATTATCTATTGTAATTATCAAAAAATTAATTGTTATAAATTATTTATTATTTCAAAATCTTAAGATAACAACTTAGTTATTCTTTTTTCATTTTATCAGGATAGTGTACAATTATTCATTTTTGAAATTGTCATTTAACTAATATCCATTTTACAAGTTTATTTGATTTTAAAAATAATTCAGACATACGCAACTAGATTTAAAAATTCGCATTTGAAGTGCTTATAAAAATTGCCTTAAATCTCAGACATGTGTGTTTGAATTTGTTTTGCCAATTTTTTTTTATTCTTTGAATTTCAAAAAAAAAAATTAACACTCAAATTTGAAACATAAGTTCCATGTATCATAAACAACAAACCTCAATATTATGTTGCTGGCATCAAGGCTAAACGGTGTACTTTATTGAATGTTGAGTTAATTACCTAAAATACTTGAAATCAATTTCTACTTTATATATATATAAAATTTCAATGAAATACTCATATTTTAGAAATCTTAAATTCATCTCTGACTAAATCAAAAAATAAACCTAAATTATGATCTAAAATATATAAATATTTCTTCTTGTAAACATGAAACATAATTTTTCTTAAAATCCATGCATAACTTATATAAATTTTAATACCAAAAATCAAAACCGATTTATATATCAAAATTAACTTGACTTATACATCATACCAAACTATCCCTTAAAAGGTTAAAAACGAGTGAGGTGTAGACAAATAATTTGCCACTATTAGAAGTGATAATGATTTGATGGAATTGAGAAATCCAAATAATATGATTTAACATATGATTACCTTTATTTTCTGTGGAGAATTATTGGGCCACGAATATGAAAAGTGATGTCATTTAGGACATTTTATTTGGTGTGAAATGGAAAAAAAATACACAGTTAAATCTCGTTATAATTTTAATATTTGTCTAAAAGTTTTGTGACTGTTATAGTGAGGTATTGTTTTATACATACACAAAGAGAGATATTTGATATTTAAATCTCATTTAGTTGTTATAAGTAAAAATACATAAAAATTTAGTTTAATAATTTTGTCTACTGAAAAAAAGAAATGCATTTGTTAACCAATTTAATCAAAATAATAAATAATAAAAAGAGTATGAATGTAAAAAAAAAAAATACTAGTAGTCTTTCCTCTTGAAGTTATATGATAATATATATTTTTTCATTTTAGATAGTAAATGACATTAATGATGATTAGCATAAATATTTTTAATGTTTATTTTTATATACGTAATATATTTCTTAAAAAAATAAAAATATTATTGCACAATATTTGAGTCTGAATGTTATAAAGTGGTTATTTTAGAAAGAATTTACAACTGTACTGAATGTCACTGCTGTTATAGGTAGAATGTTGTTATAGAAAAGTAAAATATAACATGAAAAATCGATTCTGGAGAAAATCAGGCTATTGTAGTGAAACGAAGTTATAATGAGGTTTGATTGTATTATATTTTATTCAATTGTGAAAAAATTACCCGAACTAGTGATTACAACCCATAAATCACTCTTTATAATGGTACTTTGAAAAAATAACATAAGCGGGATTATGTATATATATATTTGTGTATCTAAAAATCTTAGTTGTCACTGACCATATATACAAATACAATTATACATACATTTAGTTTGTGCTTTGAAAATAGGCTTAATGCATTATCATCCCCTTAAACTTGTTAAAATATTTCATTTAGATACTCAAACCAAGTGTGTTTCAATTGAACAACTCAACTTCTAATAAAGTCGAAATGAGACACTTTCGATTTAAATTTTAATTTTTTGCATATGTTCTCGTTTGTATATTAGATAGTTAAGTGAACTACATAAAATATGTCATTTTTTAAAATTATACACATTCACCTTAATAAGCCCCCGTACTTTTTAGTTTTGTGGTTGATGCATATAATCAAAAGAGATAATACATTTTATGTGCTTAACTACTACCTAATAGACGAATATAACTATATAAGCCACACACAAAATTTAGTTTTTTTCCAAAATTTGAATCAATAGTATCTAATTGAAACACTTTACTAGGAGTTAAGGTATTTAATTGATACATGACTTAGTTTGAGTGTCTAAATGAAATATCTTGACTTATTAATTGAAGTTTTTAATTTTTTATAGCTTTAATTATCAATTAATTCTTTTATTTATGTCTTTCTTCTATTTTTATTTCGTGTTAATAGCTTAGGGTTTCTATTTTCGCAAATGTGTTTGTCTTACATCAATAACATATAGTTATAATTAGATACCGTATTTGTGTTCGTATCACACACACATATATTGTATGTCACTACTTTTGAGATCAAAATAATGTTGCGTTTTGAAATATAACAAAATTTCGTTATTTTACAAAAATAGGTTCCAATAGAGTTATTTATGAAAATTTTCCTATTCCTTCCTTTTAAATTGGTCTTACCTTCCTTCATTTAAAAAGAGTGTCTCTTTCTTTTATTTGCGATTCTTTTATTTGACTTTTCACGTGATATATTTAAGATCATAAAATTAAATGATGTTTTGGTATATTGTACATATTTTTAGTTTAAGATCACAAGATTTAAAAGCTTTCTTTATTTTTTTAAATTTTATATTAAATTAAAATCAGATAAACAAATAAAAACGAAACGAAAAATAATTTTTTCCCCTTTGATGATGTAAGACAAATGACATTAGATTTCACCTTTTTTGGTGCTTTTTGGGACACACACACAAAAGAGGAGAAGAGGGTGAAGCATTATTAAGAAAAAAAAAAAAAAAAAGAAGTGAAGCACTATTAAAGATATTTTACAAAAATTCATTTTTTTTTTATTCTAAAAAGGAATCAATTTTCATATTGGATGGTCCATAGCTAATCTAGTTATTGGTTGGTATATACAAAAGAGTCATTTTCAATTAGAGCCTCTATTAGTTGATTGTTCTTTTACTAAGTGTTTTCATTTCAAAAATTTTGCACTATGATGTTTATGTCAACGGAAAAGGGTTAAAAATATTCCTAACATTTGTAATTTATTTTATATATATATATATATATATATATATATATATATATATATATATATATATATATATATATATTTTTTTTTTTTTGTTTTAAACTATTTATTCATAAAAGTTCTTACGATTTTCATTCCCTTCAAATTAATCAATAGAATATAATACGTTTGATATTTACTACAGAAGAAAGAATTTACTACAGATAATCACGTTTCTGCTAACTGACATGAAATGACCAAAAGAGAATCTTTTTGATATATAATCCAAGCTGAAAACAGAGTTACAGAAAAAAGCTTTATTTTCACGTTTGATTCAGAAAGCATTTTTTAAAATTTTTTCATCAAACATATTTTTGAAAAATTTAGATCAAATTATACCATTCACACTAACATGAAAGTATATTTTAGACCCTTTTAGTTATTTAGGGGATATAATTGGAATTTTCGTTTTCAATTGCTCAAAATAAACAACTTATTTGAATGGACGAATAAATGGGATTGAGGAATTAATAAAAATAATAAAATCTCCATCTTAATTTATGTGGTACTATTAATTAGTGTGGAATTTGATGTAATAATGTAATTACTACTCCTAAATTATTGAAAAGAAAAAAAATTATTATAAAGTAAGTTTGAATGACAAAACATTACATTAAAACTTAACTAAATTAGTTAAATAGACCTAAAAAAATGTATAAAATAATATTATTAATTAAATAAGTTAAAAATTTAAAACATTTTAATAACGAAAGTATCATGCGAATTAGATGAAGTAATGAGGAATCTATTTCTCTCTCTTTTTCTTTTTTATTTTTATTTCTTATCTGATATTAAATACCTGCATTGAGAATTGATTAAATTGGAATTTGCATTTCGCGGAGCTCATTTTTTGGGGTTATAGCTCTCGACAGTATTTTTTTAATTTTCAAAAGCTCAAACTTGAAATATCTAATTAAAATTGAAAAGATTCCGAACTATCCCACCATAACTCTTTTTTTCTTATGCTTTGATTTAGGTTTTTTTGGGTCATTCGCACGAATGCCCTATTTTAGGGTGATCTTTAATTTTTGCCCCTCAAACTCATGGTCTTTAATTTTTATCCTTCGATGCTTTAAGTTAAAAAAAAAACCAAAAGTGCCCCTAACAACAAAAAAAAAAAAAAAAAGCAAGACAAAAGAAAAATTCGCAAGATATAAGTTTTGACACAAGTTATGCCTCGGGCATAAATTCACACAGTTTATGCATTAGAAATATAAGCTTAGTAGCATGACATAAGTTCAGCAACATGAATTTGTGCCTCAACAACATGAACTTGTGTCTGAGGCAGAAATTCAACATCATAAATTTGTATCTAGGGTATAAGTTCAACAACATGAACTTATGCCTATGGGGCAGAAGTTCAGCAACATGAACTTATGCCTAAGGACAGAAGTTCAGCAACATGATAAAAGTTCAGCAACATGAATTTGTGCCTTAGGACATAAGTTTAGCAACATGAACTTGAGCCTACGGGGCAGACGTAGAAGTTCAGCAATATGAATTATGCCCGAGGGCAGAAATTCAACAACATTAACTTGTGCCTTTTAGGGCTAACCTATGCCTAATGATTTTTTTAAATATTAAAGATAAAGGTATGCCTTGTGAATTAAATAACACTTAATATATGCCTCTAGGCAAATATTCTCTAAAAAATTTTGTCTAGTGAATATAAAATTAAACATAAAATTTTTACTAAATGAGCTGTAGGGGTAAAAGTTAAAGACCACAAATGAGCAAAAACTAAAGACCACGTGCAAAAACTTATTTGTTTCTTGGTTTCTCATCCGGTATTCGATATCCACATTGGAGCCCGACTAATTCGGATTTCCGCCGTGCAAGGCCCATTTGAAGGAAATGTCCCTATTAAAACTTTTTTCATACCAAAAACTCAATTAAAATCTTTAGTTAAAGAAAAAGCAGCCCCATCCGTTGCATCTCATTGATTGCCGGCAGGGCTCACACATTTGAATGGTGAAAAAAAAACACATCATTAGATTCTTAGTGTGGACTAAATTTTTGCCCAATAATTGTCGGGATACAAACTTTAATTGATGAAGCATAAACACTGAAGTACTATGTCCTATTTTGATAATTTAACAAACCTGTTGAAAATTCAAATACGCTGTTAAAAGAATCGGATTCTTTGCTCTCGAAGTCAACCTACCACTAGCACTATAGCAAAGCCGCAACACTGCAACAGAACTACTACGGTCCCAACCTTTTATCCAACTGTCCAAGAGCTCATTTTTCTCTCTCTCATCCTCCCATATATGTTGAACATGACAAAATGCAAAACCTAATTTTGCAGAATTAAACATTAGTCCTTACGTACATCTGCAAAAATATATATTATTTGTAAGGCTCTTTTTCTTTCACTCTCCTCAATTTTTTGTCGAAGTTGCTAGTCCTGAAAACAAAAAATGGAAGCAACTCGAATTCCCTTATGATATCCTCTCAGTATGTGATGGGATTACACTACATGGACGTGTCCACTATAGGAGATGGTTCAGAAAGTCACACTCTAGTGAAGACGACAACAACAACAAAAAAGAAGAGATCACTAACGAATTAATTTATTTTGATCCCATCTCTGAAAAGTTTCACATGTTTCCGGTCCCTAAGAGAATGTTATAGTTGGTTTAGGAGCTTTAAATGGATGTCTATGTATGACTTGCTTTGATAATGATAACAAGAGGGGTACTGAGATATTGGTCATGAAAGAATATGGAGTAAAGGAATCATGGTCATAAGGAATTTAGAAATAAATCCTTACTATGGAACTGTAGCGCCTTTTTTCATGACAGAGAACGGAGAATTTATAGTTTTGATAATAGATGGTTATGAAAAAAATGTTTATATATATGATCCTAAGAACAATAATATGGTAGACATTCTTATTGATGGGAGGCAAGAATATATATCGTGCAACATTTGGTATGTAGAAAACTTGATCTCCCCAGAGGAGAATATTTCAGATAGGTGAATGTTAATTCTTTTCAAGAACTTCCATTGCAACCTTGAAGAATATTTAGGAGAGGTGAATGCAGGAGAAGTGTGGATTGACAAAGGTCGGATATTGAAGACAATAGCTCTGTTTGCCTCTGCTTTGTCAATGATGATCTGCATCTGAACTTTGTATGTTATTTTCGCAATTTTAAGTACTTTGCTTTTGTTAGATTCTTAGATTGTAATGCCAACTTAGAGTACACCACAGAAATAAATCCTTTTCATGACAGAGAGCGGAGAACTTATAGTTTTGATATAGACGATTATGACAAAAATATTGTTGTTGTAAACGAACAAAAAGTTGAGGAAAAGCATAAATTTTCTGATGGATCATCTGCATCTTGTCCATCCTGAAGCAATGTGCAACTTGGTTTGCTTCTCTATAGCAATGTCGAGTAACAATTAATGTTGTGTTGTCTGTCCTCAATAGGATCTGCAAGCTGCCAGGGAGTTTTTAAAATCACTAGATAATATTGACAATATCAACGCCAAAAAAGCTCATGCCAGACGAAAACACCATGATTATCCCACACATTTTACAATGAAATCCCTCTTACGATTCACATAAGTACTAGAATCTAAAACTTGTGTCTCGCAAATTCTCTTCATAAACTGAACTCTCTAACTCTAAAAGTCAAACATAGTGAATGCTACAGAGTGAGAAGAAACAAAACAAGATATAGGAGAAACCTTAATCTTGTCGATCTAATCCATCTATTTTTTTACATAAAAAAAATAAATTCTATGTCGGTTTTAACAGACCTTGTCCATCGATGATGGTACAATCTGTCGATTTGTATTATCTCCTGTTGATAAATTTTCTACTTACAAGAAATAAAATTGTATTTTTCTTTCTCAAAAATCGGTGCTTCTATATTGCTAGCCATTTGATTTTTAACTTAAGATCATGTCTAAGAAATTGCCAATATTTGACTCTATAATGATGATTGTATCTTAATTATAAATTTAAACTAAACGTAAATTGTCAATATGTATGCACTAAGACAACCTCATCCGGAAGTTGCTTATAGAGTCTTAACACTATCTCAAAGGAAATTCAGATCAAGAAATTCTGCTTCCTTTGAAAAATTCACTATCTATAAATTAATACTTACAATGATGTGAATTGATCAGAGTATCCAATGACATGTCGATCAACTACATACGATGAGTCATAATTATCTTTGACTGTACTTATTGCCGAATGAAGTAACAATCTATCTCGATGTGCTTGGTACGCTCATGAAAAATAAGATTGGCGGCGACTCAAATAGCAGCTTGGTTATCACAAAAGAGAGAAACATGCGATGCATGTGTGTCTTACTTGAAGATCCTTGTAGAAGCCAAAGTAACCAAACAATCTCACTAGTAGTAGTGGTCATGGCTTTATATTCTGCTTCAATAGAGGAGCGAGACACCACCGTTTGTTCTTAGATCTCTAAGAAATGATCTATAACACCGAGAAACACAATTTCGTATGTAGTTGATCGACATGTCATTAGACACCCTGCTCAATTCACATCACAGTAAGTAGATATGTTTGTTTATGTTAACGAGTATAAGACCAAGACAAGAACCGAGAAGCATACAAGTTCCTTCATAATTCTTATCATACCTTATCATGAAAGGAGCATATTGTAAGCTCTTTGCAATAACTTTATTACAAAGACACACATGGCTAATTCTAGCTCAACCACAAGAAGTTCAAGACTAAAGCAGAAAGCACCTACTAAAGCTTCTCAAAAGAGGAGTAGGTTTCAATGTTAAGAACAAAAGACTAAGACTCCACAACCTAGAATATAAGCCATAACTAGTTATTAAGGAATAAGTTCTTCAGTAGTTGTTGTAGCTTTGTCTTGTTGGAAGGGTCCGGTGGCTTTGCAGATGTACATGAAGACTAGTGTTTTAATTCTGCAAAATATGTCTCACATAATTGGAACCCCAATTGGGCTTAAGATGTGTCACACATAATCCCAATGGTGACAATGGAAAGGAAGCCAAGGTAATAAAAGCTAAACAGGTGCAAAAGGTGCATCTTCGCCAGGCTTAAAATCGGGCTTCCATTGTTCTAACCACATGTGTTGACCCTCAATTTCCACCATTCTTTTAAAGAAGACACTTTTACAATCTTCCTCAATACTAAAATCCAAGACACTTTTACAATCTTCCTCAATACTAAAATCCAAAAACATTATCCTGAAATCGAAAGCCACAAATTTGACACTACCTTTAGTAGAGATTTTTTCAGCAAAAGAGCTTTTAACCTTCACTATTTGTGGTCGTGTTTTGAGGAATCTGCGAGTGTTAGTCTGAAGTGTTGCGCCATGACTCCATACTAATTCTTAACTTTGAATATGACAGCTGGTACTCCATTGTGTGTTGCTATCCTCGCTTTCACTGCACAATTTCCAACCAAGTTGGGGCTCTTTCTAGAGTTTTGTGAAATTGTAGAGACATATGTTGGTTCAGAGACTTTGGAGGTGTTGTCTATGTTAAACTTGGTCTAGTCTTGGTCTAGACGTGTCGTATATTGGCCGTTCGGCCAGGCCATGGGGAGGCACGTAAATGCTAAAAGTAGCAGATGAACGTTAAAGTTACCATTGGTATGGAGAGCATTTTTTGTAGAGAGAGAATTTTTCTTTTTTTGATCTTTTATGGCTATTTTTGCTGGAGTAGAAAGAGATACAAAAAGCTTGGACAGATAGTATGGATATTGATGATGAATAGCATAAATTGATTTTTTTTTATGATGCAAAGATTGCACCTATGTCATCGGATCGGTGAATAAGTGAGATTATACAAACTGTACGATGTGCAACCCACTCTGCTTTCCTTATGGCTACACCTGGACCTATGGAACTTGTGTACTATGTGGAGGTATTGTTTGGAGCACACTTTGTGAATGCACTTTTGTAACGACCTAAGCGTAGACCACGGATCGAGACACTGGACCTAGAATCACGAATGACTTCAAGCTAACTCATGACACATTCATAGCATAATCTTGAGCATAAAATAAGCGGAAATAAGCATAAACCATAGCATGCGGAAGTTTGAATATCATAAGGGATACGTGAGAACAATAAGTTGAATCATCTAATACATAGTTGTGTAAAAAGCCTCTAATCATAGGATGAGTTGATGGGACAAAACCCCCAACTAGCCCGACTAAGTTTGAAACTAAAAGTCATAACAAAACATAACAAGCTATTGAGTGTCCTCGGAGGATGAGGACTCACCCAAACGGGGACTAAGCTAGAATGTTACGGGAACAGAGCTAACATCTGGGCTGAGACTAATCACCCGAACCTATATATGAGACGATATAGCATAGAGTATGCAGTCAGTACTTTGAATATACCAAGTATATAGAGTAAGTAAACATGATAGTAAAAATTGTAAAGTAAGATCACGAGTATAGGACAAGTTGAATCATGAGAACAGGGCACATGATCATGATCGTATAATAGTTATAAACATGAGTTATTCATCATAAGCTGAAGCATAATGACCAAAGGTTTGAAAAGTAAATCGTATAGTTTACCCTGCTTGAAATCATAAGTAAAAGCTCATAAAACTGTTTAATGGGTCAAATACGCTATAAAACATGATATCATAGATCCTGAACATGAATAACTTAAAACATAAGGAACAACAGGAGACCTAATCATAATCGACACCATCATGAATTGGCACATGATGCCCCAACTATCTCGCTCAAATGGGCAGAGCCGTCCTAAGCCTTGCCAGGACAAAGAATGATAAATGCGTAATATCATTCGTGAACATGAGCCCAGTAGCATAAGGGAGACACTCTCAAATGGCGAGAACTCCTTAGGCTAGGGCAAGGGAGACACTCTCAACTAATGAGGACCCCTTATCCTATAATGGCACGTAGTTCTGAGGCCTAGGTGCGCTGAACCAGAGCCTACTCGGTGGTAGATACTACTCCCAAAATATGGATATTTCTCATAGACATAATCATGAGCATACTTGATTTTACACGGGCTAGTTAGAAAACATGAGAATCATAATCATACTTTCCATACATGAACTATTCATGAAAACAATTTCATTGAGTCGATCATGATACATAAGCGTGATATTCATGAAAATCATGCATACTTGAATAAACAACCATATCTTGAAATCATAGATTCATAAGCTTAAGATTCATGAAATTCATGCATACTTGAGTAAAATATCATGACTTGAAGACTTAGATTCATAGGCTTGAGATTCGTGAAATCATACATAATTGAGTATAATCATCGCATACTTGAAAATATAGATTCGTGGAAAATTCTAGTAGAAAATTTGTAACATAATCATAAAATATGGCTTGAATCATGAGAGGATCATGGGGTTTCATTCAGTTTGGGTCTAACCCTAGAAATTGCCAGTTTGAAATTTGAAGAATAGAAATCATGAAATTGAGCTTGAAAAATACATGAGGGTGGCAAAATTTCCCCCATTCATGACCCTACATACCTGGGTAGATGATTCCCTAACATGTCTTGAAAATCCAAGAGAAATTGAGATGAAGGAGATGATGAACCCTAGCTTGCTTTGAGAGGAGAATCCAATCTATAGATATTTTGAAGAGAATGGAGATTTAGGATAAGTTAAACCCTTTAATCTAACCTTAAAGAATCCTAGAATAATGTCACTCAGGAGTTAAAAATATAGGAGTTTATCAAAATACCCCCGAACTGCCGAAATAAAATTGAAAGCTGGCAAAACCAACGACCAAAGGGACAGGACATTGGTCCATTAGATGGCCCATTGAACCCACTTGTGGGTTCCTTCTCTGCCTCGGAATCACTCTCTGAACCTGCTCCAACAAAACCAATGACAGGTACAATCAAACACCGGTCATACAATCCATTCATCGATTCTGGGGCGTTTTTGTCATTTTTCAGAAGTTTGATGCTACAGGGTACAACCAATGGCTTGTTGATTCACAGGATGAGTCATTCTGATGGTCATCCAATGGTTCTGGTGCCATTCCCTACTGATTTCGGCTGAAAGTCTCGGATTTGATCTTAGGGGCTTTTCGGGATATTACAATTTTTTTAATAAACTGTTGATTAAGCCCTTTAGAACCATGTAAGGAAAGAAGGGGAAATTTTTTTAGAATTGGATGTATAATCTATATAAAACACAGTAACTTACTGATTGGAGCTGCTGCTGTAATAACTATTTGTATCATGAAAAAGCTATCAGTGAAACTGTCATGACTGGATTCTAGTGACCTTCTTGCGACTATGTTTTATGTTCAATTGAAAAGAGAATGACATTGTTGAGCCACATTCAGGTTCAATTACTTATAAAAATAAGGATCAAAATTTGAACTAAAAGGAAAAATAGATTTTGACATGTTCTCTTTAGTGAAACTAGGGACTAACTTTCTGGTATCTTACTTCAGATTCAAACATGCAGAGATAATCTCGATGTTGTAAGTAGGTTATTGGCTTGCAAGAGGCGACCAGTTATTATTGTAGAAGCTCCTCAATCCAAGAATACTTCCGTCATCGTCAAGGTTTGATTTCTAAATATACATAGCGCCCTTATAGATTATAATGCGCATATCTTTGTCCGGGCATTTTACCTATTATAGAGTCCTTTGATTTTGATGAGGCCTTGACGCAAAAACAGGCGTTTTGTCTTTCGGTGTTTGATCATTGGGCTATTATTCCTAGGATCCTCTTGACAAGAGCACTGTTTTACGACCACTAGAGCATACCCCAATTCAGCATCTGGCTCGTGAGTTCATGGTGAAGATGAGTCATAGAAAGGTATACATTCTTGCAAGGTTAATTTTAGTTTTGGAAGAAGTTATTTACCCTTGAACTTTTTGGTACAATATCTTATTTGATGAATCGTCTATCTCTTTTCTTTCTAGGGAATGAATGACAGGCGAGTATCAACAAGTTATGGAATGAGTTCGAGGCGAGCATCAACAAGTTCGAGGCTATGATGGTGAAGCTTGGGATCTTTACCTACAAATGATGTAGATACTTAGTTGAGACGGTTCTGTCTTTGTGCTTAGGCGCACTACTTTCTAGTTGAATTCTATAACATTCAATCCCAGTTTTAGAGGATGAGAGTTTCCTATCCTGAATTATTTTTTTTAAAAACATACATTGAATTCTAGATTCTATTGGAGGAATTCTAATTCCAGCAGAAATAATACTGGAAATGAAGTACCAACAGAAAATAAAATGTGTGAGCCTATTGAATGAATGATAAAATAAAAGAGAGCAAATTTAGTGTCTGTAAATTTGTTTGTGGTTTCAGTATATCTTTTTTCGATTAGTATTGAATTGTGAATTAATTTAACGAAAAACTTAAACTTTCATTGCTGGATGGTTATTTAAATGGTTTAGATAGGACTTTTATTTAATTACAATACAACTAACTATGTTCAACTCTTAGTCCTCATAACAGAATGTTTGTTGTGTGGTTAACATTGTGAGCCAGAGATTTAATGTCTATCTAATTATCCCACTATTTAGGGGATAGTATTGATAATCAAGAACATGAGCTTATCCCACTATTTAGGGGATAGTATTGATAATCAAGAACATGAGCTTTGGAAGTAGGGGTGTTGTAATTAAGTTTCTTTTGAACATGATATGCAAATTGATTGATTTGTCCTAACTCTACAGCATATTTTTATGGAAAAACTTCCATTAATATCCCCACCATAACTCTAAATTCTAAAACTCATTCTACCTTATCTTACTTTTTGTTTCAAAATGAGTCTTACATGTTGAGTTACCTAATGTATTATGTTTGTGTTTTGTGAAACATTTCTCTGTTGAGATTAAAAAAATATATAAAACATTTAACCTATCATATTACTGTTACTTTTATTTATATAAAAAGTCTGTCCGGTGCACTAAATTTTCTATATGTGTAGGATCTGGGAAAGAACTGAATCACAAAGGTCTATTTTACACATGCTCATAAGAACTATTTATATTATAAGAATTAATTTAAGTTAATAAGATTTAAGCCATGTATTTGTAATATATTATATTGGATAATGTTATAAAAAACTTAATTCACCGATATGAAGATTTTAGTAATTTAATTCAAAAATATAAAATATTTATAATGTTAAAAAGTATTGAGTCTTTCTTTCTTTTAATAAATACTTTTTAATTTTTCACAAACTATTCAATATTATCTAAACAAAAATAAAATCATAAAATATATTATTAAAAAGTTTTGGGGCCTCAAAATTTTGAAGGCCTAACAAAAAGGCTTTACTAACTTTCCCTTGAGTCACTCTTGATAATGGCTAAATCAAACGGTACGAATTCGTATCATCGTATTAGAGTAAAAGTTAAATGTTAAGTTACTTTTGAAAAGACATAAATGTTAAATTACTTAGAAATTTGAATCAAAGAAATTAAAAGTAAATCATAAAATTATAAAAATTAATTTCAATTAAATCGACTCGACAAGTTGAGTCGAGTTGAATTAAGTAAATCTGATTCTTCTTGACTTTTTTGAAAACAAGTGAAGTCGAGCCAAACTTCGACAAAAATAAAAGTAGAGCCAAACTGAGATATATAAGACAATATTTGATTGAAATGAATTTTAGAAAAAAAAACTTTTGAAATTTTGGTTTTAAACATGCTTTGAAATTTCAGTAGCTATAAAAATATACTATCAAGTCCAGTTTATGTCGCGATATCATTATTTGGAGAGTCAAAAAGGTTATTTCTTGACCATACTTTTATTCAATATTTTTAATTATTATGACTTATATTACATTTTGTATAGTTTCAACTATGTAAATTTTAATGAGGGGAAGAGTTCAGTCTATTTTGATAGAGTAAGGCCATGAGACTCAACAAAAGATTCCGGATATATTAGGTTTTGCTAAGGGGCTTCTTATTAAATAGCTAGGAGTCCCTTAGCACAACAAAAAGCTACCTATTATGCAGTGGAAACCTCTTCTAGAGAAAATGGTGGGTAAAATATTGTCCTAGACAATTAAAATTTTCTCTTATGTAGGAATGATTTAATTAATCAAGAGTGTCTTGTTTGGTGTGCAGGTGTTTTAGTCGCAAATATTTATTCTTCCAAACAAAATTATTCAGCTGATTGAGACAATCTGTAAAACATTCCCGTGGACAGAGTGTATGGATGTTTCTAAGAGAGCTTTTTTAGCTTGAGAATGTCAAGAATTTTATTTAGTTGTTAATTGTATGTTACAATTATTAGTAGATTAAACATCTACTTTTTGATTATTTGTCACTTCAGAAATGTGTCTTAGTAGGTCCTAATTTTTAGATTTCAGTTATTGTTTGTGATCATATTATTTTCTTTAAGATCGAGTCACAGAAGGTAGTTTGCTGCTTGGTTATTTATTTAAGAGTCCTGTTGTAATTTGATTTCTAAAACTGCAGCGATACAAATTCACTTTGTCTTCAATATTTCTCTTTATTTATTGATTATTATTTTTACATTTGGTATCAGAGCTTTCAGAAGTTTCTATACCCTAATAGCTTTTCTGGGTCAACCATCTCCCAGTAAAAAAGTTGAACAGAGAATAACAGGGAAAGGTAATGCCAAAAAAAATAAAGAGAAGACCATACAACGTTTGAAAGACGCTAAATAATAAACTAATCAAAAAATATTTTCCATTGCATTTGTAGATCCAAAGCAATGAGTTAAGGTTTCAAAATTACTAATCGGAAAAGATTATGTTGCCCAAAAGTTCTGGGTGGTTTAAATGTGTTTTGATATTCTAAGCTGGAATAGAGTAACCATCTAAACTGTTTTGGAAGCAGAAATGTATATCGAAAGAAGGATAAGTTGTGGGTGCTATGAATTCATCAATACTATGGTAAAAGGGCACAGGCTTGGGAGAATACTCCTCAACAGACATCATGGATGGTACGAAAAATACTGAATTGCACTAATGTGCACCACTTATCATCTCTGATTGAATAGACATTTTGCAGATAAGATGAAGAATCTAACTGCAATAGTGAGACAAATTATACAGAAAGTAATATTTCGAGGATATCTAAAGTCAAAATTGACAAACAAATTGCTTGAATTAGATTTTTATTCAGTTTAATACTAGTAATAGTAGTAGTTTGATTTTGATGGTGAAGATGACTAAATAAGAGTAGCAGTAAGTTGGATATAAAGAAGGAATGGGCGAGTATTCACTAATACTGAGATTATCCAACATTAGAGTTTTTTTAAGACTCTGTATATAATGTTATTTGGTAATAAATTCTTAATTACCAAAAAATATATATATATATATATGAATTCTATTTTCAAGTACTTGAAGATTTTATTTCGAAACACATAAAATTAAGTATTTTGATTCTCATATCCTTAATCTTACCACATAAAATGAAACTGAGGGAGAAAATTATTTTTAAAATTAAAAAATAAACTACTATTCCCTTCGTTACATTAAGTGATTCACTAGTTTTTAAAATTGTTTAATTAAGTTATTCTCCTACATAACAAATCATAGTGGATAATTCAATGCCTCAACTTTCTTCTTTGTACATTAAAATTGATTAATATGATAAAAAATCACTGAAACTATTATCGTCTTGTGAGATTCATATTTAAATTATTGAGTGTATACAAAAAATTTAACTGTTACGAAGTCATATTAAAATACTCTAGAAAGAAATATAACATGCTACGTGAACAACATGTTCCACAACCTGCTTCAAAGAGTTTCAAGTGGCATATCATACATGTGAAAAAAATATGAGTGAATATGTTAAAACTCACCTATTATAATTTTGCGAGTTTCATACCTAAATTATTGAATGTTCACATAACCTCCCTAAACTACCATTAATTGATTGTACTAGATGAACTCATTTCTAAGACTTTTTTCATTTTTCATGAGCTTCTCAAAATTTATCCTAAATATTTTGTCACATATTCAATGAGGAGCTTTTAATCTAAAGGAAGTTATTAATCCAAAAGATAATAATAAATCCTAATGTCTCAAATATTTGTGCTGCCTAAGAAGGTTATAAAGAAGTTAGAGACTATTTATAAGAAATACTTGTGGTCCGGACGAATAGACAAGACTAGGAAGTCCTATTGTCATGGGATACAGTGTGTTTACCCAAGAGTGTTGAAGCATTTATGAAATTTATTTTTGAAGAAGGATAGTCTATGGATCCAATGGACTCATGCTTACTACATCACATATAGGATGGATAGAGGCGTGTCGAACGACTATGTGCTGGTTAAGTTTGATGAGGTCAGGTGGGCTATTCAAAATGCTGGGAGCAAATTCACTAAAGCTAAAATATTCAGAACGACACTAACAGGGTGCATCTATCATATATGACTGAAGATGAATTAACAAATATTTCAAGGCAAAACTTACACAATTGAAAGTATTCTGAAAAGGATTGTCCAAAATATTCATGTTTGTGGAGATGGATTTGCACGAATAAGAAATTTTGTGAAGACTGGAGGGTTATCTCTGAAGAATGGGACAGTATTAATATAATATATTAATTTATAATATGTATAGATAGGAGTGATATTAATTATATAATTGAGATCATACGCCTAATTGGATCATATTCTGATAATAGAAAAGTAGTTATAAAAAAAATAATGATAATAACATCTAATAAAAAAGAACAATGAAAAAAATCATAGAATTAGATGAAGTTGCATCATACAAGTCTAACATTTGTCACATTAGCTAAATTTTAGATGTATCTTTAAAAAATAGAGACTTAATTTTATTATTGGTTTCATATTTTTAGAAAACAATATTATTTAAAATATAGGAAATAAAGTATAAAGTTATCCTATCTTAAATAATTTAAGAGCAAAATTTTTAGCTCTTTTTCATCTAAGATGAAATAATTATTAGTAAAAAAAAGTATTTTAAAGTTATTTGACTAATAAATGTAAAATGGGTCATTTTTCTTATTTTAACCTAGAGTTCTCAAGTATAATTCTTAGTGACATGTCTTCTATGTCATTTTCCGGAGAAAATGATAGAAATGGTCCTTTATTTTTTTTTTTACAAGAGAATATATAAAAATTCCCTTGAACTAATATTTTAATTTTAAACGATACTTAAATTTTGCGGGTGTCCTATTACCTTTATAAATAATTTTGAACATATATTAATACCTTCTTTTTTGGCCACCTGGCATAGAGACTGCATACACTCTTTTAAAGAGCGTGAGAGATCTCAAAAAATGATTAATTTTTTTATTTGTATAAATATTTCTTTATAAAATGTATTTCCAATTATTCTTGTCATTTTAATTCTTTTTTTCTTTTCTTTCTTCTACCATTTTTGCCAAAACTCTACCCACTTTCTTTTACTACTATCAATTCAATTTTTTTCTTCTAATCCAAAATCATATTTAAAATATTTTTTTAGATTCGAATAATTTTACAAAATTATTAATTTAAGATCAATAGAGGTAGACTTTAATTTATTTTGTTTTTATCTTCAACCCAACACTAATTTTTTTAATTTTTTTAATTTTTAAGTGGGTTGAACTTATATAAAAAGAAGAAACTAATTAATGATATTCCAAAGTTTTGAATTTTCTCAGAAAAGAAAAAATTACTAATGAAGTAGAAGAAAAAGTGAAAAAATATGGAGGAATTAGCGAAGAAAAAAAAGTGCGGGTGGGGGTGGGGGTGGGCTGACTGGGGGAAGAAAAAGAAGTGGGAGGGTTGGAGGTTAGCTGGGGAAGAAGAAGAAGTACGGGTGGGGGGGTTAGCTGGGGAAGAAGAACAGGGCGGGGGGAGGGGGGGGGGGGGAGGAGGGAGGGGTGGAAGGTGTTTTTGGGGAAGAAGAAGGAAGTTGGGTGGGGGTGGGGTAAAGAAATTATTTATGATAAGTAAAAATAAGAAAGAAAAAAATATATATAATTTTTAGATAAATAACACGTGTCAAATAAATATTGGGGTGAGATGTAAACCTTCCTTTTAGAATTGAGATTAATCAAAAAAGAAGGTGATAATATAAGTTCAAAATTATTTAGAAGATAATGAAGCCCCGCAAAGTTTAAGTATCTTTTTAAAATTAAGATCTTAATTCAATTTTTTGTTTTATGTATTCTCTCTTTTTTTATAGTAAGCTCAAAATAATTTATTAAGAATCAAATTGAGTAAATTTGATCCTTTAAATTTATTAAAAATAAGTATTATTTTCTATTAAATATTTATCAGACTCTAATAGTTGAGTTTGATCGAAACAATGAACTTTCTTTTTCTTTTTCTAATTTTATTTTATGAGAAGCACCAGAAATTTTCATCACATTCCAAAAATCGCGACATAAGAAATTACATTAGAACAAAAATAGATAACAAACTAACAAAAATTGCACTTCAAAAAAAAAAAATCAAACTCTTGAAATAGATTAAAAATAACATAAATTATAAAATTTATAATTTCAAATGTGAGTTTCAGTTAATAAATCTATTTTTATAGTTTCATTTAAATTTGAGTGAATGGTGAAAAACAATCTAAAAGTATCATGATTTTTTGAGTTTTATACCTATTATTAGGTGTGTGAATTTCATATCTAAACTTTCACAGAATATTTATCGAAACACACCTAAACTATCAGTTGTTCCCTTTTTTCTACCTGAATGAAGATGATATTGACGTAGGAAAGTGAACAACTGATAATTGAGATGTGTTTTGATAAACATTTGATGATAGTTCAAGTAAAAAAATAACACCTAATAATTTAGATAAAAAATTTAAAAATCTGAAATTAAATATGTTTTTGATCTTTCACTTTTTAAATTTTAACAATCAAAGTTTGAATTTTGATAAATATCTTATATATATATTAAAAGTGCTCACTTTTGATAAATCTAAAGAACCAAAAACTGCTCATGTAATAGTTGAGGAACTATTTCGAACCTCCTACTGAATGATAAGGGACCAATTTTGTCATTTTATTTTTCTTTTTTTACACACACAGTCCTTTTTGGTCTAATCAAAAAGTACACTCTCTTTCTTACTTCTTTCTTCCCTCTTCATTTTCTTCCCGAAAAACCCTAAAATGGAACATCCGTTCTTCATCAATGGCCCTCCGACAAACCGATCTGAAGCCTTACGATGGCTATCAATCGCCGAGAAGCTCCTAACAAATCGTGACCTTGTCGGTAGCAAATCATTTGCGACTCGTGCCCGTGAATCCGACCCGACATTAGCTCACCCTATCGACCAGATACTCACCATCGTCGATACCCTTACCGCCGGGGACAAACGGATAAACAACCACCACTTTGACTACTATTCCATCCTCCAGATCCCTCATAACCAAACCCAAAACTTCGAATTCATCGCCGATCAGTATCGTCGATTTGCTCTTCTTCTCAACCCTCAGAACAACAATTTCCCGTTTTCAGATCAAGCCTTTGACCTTGTTGTTGATGCGTTTTCAGTTCTTTCTGACCCTTTGAGGAAAAGTATGTACGATAAAGAACTGGGTTTCTTCCTTAACCTCTACCCAGTTGCTTCTGCACCAACCCCGGTGAGTTTTGTGCAGCATGGTGGGTTTTCTCAAATGCCGGGGTCTGGTGCAGACCAACTGTTTGTGAATTTGCCTAGTCAAGATCAAGGGTCACATGCTACTGGAGTAAGCTTTAGTAGAGATCCACAAGCTGGAATATCTATGCCGGTGACATTTCTGAATCGTGACCAAGAAACTATGACCATGGCAAGCTCGGGTTCGGAGCAAGAGCAGCAGCAGCAGCAGCAACAACAGCCTGTAACATCTCTGAGACAACAGACGCAACAACCGGTGAGCTCTCTTTCGTTTTCAAACATAGATGAGCAGCCTGCGACATTCTTGAATTTAAACCAACCACAGCCGGTATCTTCTGAGAGAAGCTTAAATAGAGAAAACCCACCATTTGGTATCGGGTTGAGCTCGACGCGAGGGCGAGAGCCAGAGGTTTCTGTAGAGAAGCGTGGGAATCAACAGCCCCCAGAAAGAAATGAGAATGTGGTGGGGAACAATGAAAATAGATCTGCTAGTACTAGTAACAATGCGAGTAATGTGAAGGAGAAAGAAGGTAAAGTAGATGCATCAGATAGGAGGATACCCAGTTTCTGGACTGCATGTCCATATTGTTATGTTATGCACGAGTACCCTTTAGATTATGTTGACTGTACACTTCGGTGTCAAAATTGTAAGAAGGCTTTTCAAGCTGTAAAGATTGCCGCTCCACCAATTATTGATGGAAAAGAAGCTTATTTCTGCTGCTGGGGATTTTTGCCTTTAGGATTTTCTGTGGAGAACTTTGAGAGAAGTAGAAACAATGTTTCAAGCTGGTCTCCATTTTCGCCCATGTTTACTTGTCCGAGCTCTGGGGTGAATGAAGGGAGGAATGCAAATAATCATGCTGTTGGGGGACAGAGTAATGTGAGTACTTTTGGCAATTTGCACAGTGCCGGTGGGTCGAAAAGTCGGGGTGGACGAAAGCATTCTGCTCCGAGGATTTACAGTGATGATGATGATGATGACGATGACGAGGACGACGACGACGAGGATGTACTTGTCGACTTATCGGAGGTCCTTTCGGAAGATACTTGACATGTTGGAGGTCCTTGGTAGAGAAGGTAAATTCTTGAGGAAGTTCAGTAATAGGAGAAGGAAAGAGAATCAAGCCTTTCATTTTCACTTCAAAACTTATGTTTTCATTATTTTCTTTTGATTATCGTGTTGATATCTTGTCTAGTTGGTTAAGACTCTCAGCTCTCATCTGTGAGACCCGGGTTCAAGCCCCGGCAAGGGGATACTTTTTTCCTGTCCAGAAAAATGACTTTTTGAGCCGAGGGACTACCGGAACAATCTCTCTACTGCACAGAGGTAGGGTAAGGTCTACATACACCCAAACCCCACTTGTGGGACTATATTGGGTATGTTGTATAATGATGATATCTTGTTAAATTCTCTTGGCTTTAGTAGTTCTCTTATGAAGTAAACTTTGTGATTGAGGAGTAGATGAAACTAATCTGTATCTTGATTTTGTTAGCTCAATACAATTTGCTTCAGAGATGATTGTTCTTTTACTTTTCCTAGTTTTCCTTCATTGAATTGGTACTAAATATTGGCCTGACCAAGCATTTCCATTGTGATTGAGCAAAGAAATATTAGTTGTTATTTGAGAAATGGATTATGTTACCTTCAAATTAGCACCAGATAGGGGTAGGAATTTTACCGAGAGAGGACCACTCTACTTAGTTGCATAGGCAGTTTATGTCTAAATTTAAGTTTGATATGGATGCCTAATGTGCAGGGGTGGATTAATGAAATTGCTAGCCTAAAACCATAACGTAATATAAGAGTCAGAGCATGACAAAAAATGAAAAATAATGTATACTCCAATTATATTCAACCTCTGATTGAGGTTGAAATTGAGAAAAAGCATTTGGAAGTTGAAATTATGTTTGGGGATGAATTTCTCTTGGAACACTCAACTGTTATTACTTAAAAATTCTCTTTATCAAGTTGAAATTTAAATAATACAAATTAAGATTACAAAAAGCATATAGGTATTGAATTAGTGTGTGTGAGAGAGAAGTAATATGAAAATAAAGGTTTTAAATTGCTAATGATAAAAATAATTAAATAAACTATGTATTGTATATATAATAGTAAGTAGTAACTTTGAATTTCACTTTTTTTTGTAAGTAGCAACTTTGGGACTTAAAGCAAGTTGTTTTACTTGCGTTGGGTTAAGCCGACATTGCCATATGGTGGTCTTGTTGATGCCTTTGGTGGGGTCTACCGCGGGAATTATGACAGGCCAGAGAGTGCGTGTCCTGGAGAGGACTATCCACCTGATGATGAAGAAGATCCGACTGTAAAAGAAGTCACAGAGTTGTTGTATGATACCACAAGTAAGGCTCCTCCAGGTTCTTGGTTCTGATTGAAGTAGTGGATGCTACACTCATAAAGTTGTTACTCTTTGGAATTTGATGAGGATGTGTACATATTTCGGCCTGTTCAGTATCCTTCCCATAATGGAAACAACTTCACCTTTGAATCCTAGGGAGTTGCCTCAGCAAGACTTACCTTATTGCAATCACAAAGGTTGATGAGTCTCGTGAACACACGATATTAGCTACTGGTGAATTGTACGTAGAATACATAATGAATGACCTTTGGGAGTTTTACTTCAGGGTGTAACTGGAGGTACTTTTGCAACTCTTTCACTTCATGAATTTACCTTTGTCAGTTCTCTGATTGTTTCAGGACAAATGGGAACTTTATTGACACTAAGGGGTCATTTGGTAGGGAAACAAGTTATCCACGGATAACTAATCCTGGTTTAGTTATCTTGGGATTGTTATCCCCACCTTCAATGAAGATAAGGAATAAATATGGGTTGATCCCATGTTTGGTTGAGGTAAAATCTCGAGATAACTTATCAGTTATCTCATATTGAGGGGTGGGATAAAAATAACACCGTAATCCCGGAATAACTAATCTCGAGATAAGTTATCTCGAGAATTTATCTCAACCAAACATGGGATAAACCCATATTTATTCCTTATTCTTTGTTGAAGGTGGGTAATAATCCCGGGATACCTAAACCCAGGATTAGTTATTTCGGGATAACTTGTTTCCCAACCAAACGACCCTTAAGGACTTAGTTTATCAAAATTTACAGATGTTGAGGTGCTTTTTTCTTGTGTTTGCAATATGTAGGTAGCTGATCCAGTTGTTTCATTCTGCGAAACTGTACTGGATTTGCGATGTATAGCTGAAACACCAAACAAGAGAGAAAATAACCATGAGGAGACAATCAGTTTAGCTTTTTGACCTGTGAAAGCTGAGAAAATTGCTTCCCTCCCTACTCTGTTATACTGATTGTAGAGTGCTGAACCACCGGAGAGCAGACTTGACATTGAGAATGGTGTTTTAAGCATGTATTGGCCTAAGAAAGAAACTTGGTGACTTTCCTAACCAGATATGACTAAGATATTTGGCATTTGGACCTGGTACACTTTGGTATTTTGAACTTCTTCTAGCGGATTGCTTCTGTCGTTTTAGATGAACCTTCTATTTCTGTTTTGATGCTTCACATAAACTTTTAGAGACCTAACAAATCTTGTTCTATGATACACTTTCAAGTGAAGTGTGGAAAGAGATTGTTAAATGCTGTTAAAGATTCTAGTGTTCAGGGGTAGCTTGAATTTCTCAACAGAGCATTTGACAAGCTCTTTCCCACTTACCCCATCCGTTCAAACCTGCACTCGTCTTTCTCGAGCGCCTATTAGAAATGTTAAAAATGGTTTGATGCAATGATTTTATCTGAGCCATTGCATCTTGACATGGTTCAAATTATTCTAACTATGCGACGTTTAGCCTGCTCTTCTTTCTTTATCTGAAGGTATGACCATTCAGTTGCAAATTTTTTTGTATTGTTTGGTTATTCTAATTTGGCGCTAGGTTTTGGTTTTTTTTTTCGGACTTATATACAGGGTATGAACAAAAGTTATCGGGTTTCTGTGAATCCACAAGTTAACCTGCAATTCTTTCTTATTTGGTGTTGTTTGTTTAATTCTTTCTTAATTGGTGTTTTTTTTTAAGGGGAAGTTGCATAAATAATCGGAATAAATCACTATTTTTATGATTTTGGGTGTTTTTTCCCATATCTAAAATTTTAAACTAAAATTTCACATCCCTGTAATTTCTAAATCTGAAATCTCAGGTTTTTGAGAAATTTTCTTTCTTCGGGTGTGTCATAATTGCAAATTTGGGAATCTTTTTCAAATTTATATTGATATATGTATTAAAAACTCATCTATTTAAGTGGAAGTTGTGTATTTCATTAGAAATATTGATACATGCTAATAAGCATCAAAAAATTAGAGACATATACAAATATAATACATAAAAATAGTATCATCAGTTTTAATAGTTAGCTTTTTCTTTTAAGAAAAAGACACACAATCAAAGAAATCTATAATTTGTAGAATTCTGTAACATTAAATGTTTTATAAAAAATATACAGTTATCATACATTGATGAACATGAATGAGTAATTTTTAATTTGTAATTTTATTCAAGATATTATTGATATAGGGACAATAAATTAAATAATTGGCAAAAAATTTTTAAATTGATACACAAAGTAAAATATGGGTATTTTATATTGACGTATCACTGAGAATATTAATACATACTAATAACAAATTGACACAAAAAATTGCAGTGTATCAATTTGTCTTTGATACACAAAGACAAGAGCTTGAGAAATCCGGCAATAATAGATTATTAATAAAATCTTCTGCTTCGATTTCTTCGACATTGATGAAGCAAAGGGTTCTCTATCAAAAAGATTGCTAATCAAATCTGGAGTTTCGATTTCTCCGACAATGGTATCTTCGATGTAGTTGATGGAGAAATAAGGAGCACCCATCCATCGAACAAGTATAGATCAAAGAATAGATCCGATAGACCAATGGTGAATTACAATTTTCTGCATCTTCTTCACCAAAAATTTTGAATTCTTTTTTGCTTTCTGCAGAGATCTGCAATTATCTACATCCAGATCACCATGGCTGAGAGAGAGAGGGGCGGGAGTGGGTGGGGGGTGGGGGTGGGGGTGGGGGGAGGGTGGGGATCGGCGAAAATAATGAAAATTTTGAAAGAGGGAAAAAGAGAGTGATGAGAGAGAAATCAGATGAAATTTGAGGGATTTGGGAGAGAAATTTTTAAGCAGTTATAACGCGAGAATAAGTGAATTAAATTGAAGAGCGAACTAGTAAATTGAAAAGAGAATATAGAAAATTTGATATAATACTAATTATTTTTTTTAAAATAGTATAATTTGTTATTTCTGTAATTATTTTATTATTTTTTTATAATTTATTAATAAATTTATTAATTATTATAAATAACTAATTAAGTTTACTAATTTACGTAATTTTTTCTTGCGATTTAACTAACATCAAGAAAATATAATAAAGAATAATCTTTTTACTTTTGTGTAATAAATGAGCATTTAACGTTAAAGGAGGATGAAATAACTTACTAGCAATAACCACCAGGAGAGCCGGGTTGTATCCAAAAAAAGAAAAAATTTGACAAATCACGTCAAATTTCATAATTCGAGTCACAGGAATTTTAATTAGTGATTTGATTTGATTTGATTTAATTCGATATTGAAAAAAATAATCACAATTAATTTAGTTTTAATAAAAAAAAGTCAAATCGAGTTATATTAATCTACATTATATCTAAATAATTTAAAAAATATTTTATACATAAAAGGCTGTGATGTAGCAAACTTATAAATATTTTATATCAGGTCTATCGAAAATGACCTTCTTGTTTCTGCGGTAGAAGTAAGGTCAATGTATACTTTATTTTTTTCGGATTATTTTATTGGACTACATTGGGTATGTTATTGTTATTGTCGTTTTAAAATTTTTTCATAGTTTTTATCTTTTAACGTATTTTAAATGATTCAATAAGTTTTATATTTAATCCCAAATCAAAATCAAATCAATTTTTGGGTTATTCACTCGAATGCTTTTATTTTGAGGTGTTTTTTGGTTTTATTACTCAAATTTATGGTATTTAAATTTTTTTCTTTAGTACTTTAAGTAATAAAAAATGATCAAAACTATCCTTGACAACATAAGAGAAAATAATTTTCATAAGGTATAAATTTATATTTTCGTACTATAATATAACACAAGTTATTCCCTTAAAAGTTATAATAAGTTATGCTTCTTTATTCATACAAAACTTACAGCAATCAAGACAAAAGTTCACTTTAAAATCCATTAAAAGCATAATTTAGATTTTACTGACCTCGACGAGTGAAGCAGAAGTTTAATTTCAAAATTCACAAGTTATGTATTAAGAGGCATAATTTAATTCTTACAAAACTTATATCGAATAAATAAAATACTACATAATTTGTACCGAACTATTTAGCTCCTACAAAATTTATATTGGGTTAGACAAAAGTATTATAACTTTATGCCCAACGAAATTTACTATTACTTTGACCCATATATTCTTTTTGCTACAAAATTTAATACCTCTTTCTTTTTGTTCAATATCTCGTTTGTACGCATCTTTTCTCTATTTCTTGTAGACATATTTAAAGAGTTATCAATAAATTCCATATGTACATTTACATCTAATTTTTTATTATTATAAAAATATATACTTTAATATAAAATGTCAATTGATTTTTATATTTTTCAAAAATTAGTTCTTATGAAATAAGAAAGTGATATATTTACTTTTTTAATATTTAAATTTTGAAAATCTAAAATCAACTTAGATTTTATTTCTTTTTTTCTTCCTTTGGGACAAGTCTACCCTTACTCAAATTCTACTCATAAGAAAACAAAATGCATATTAGAAATAGTTTGCTATTACTGTTACAACTTGTTTGGATGGTTATTAGCTATCGTTTTATAATGCATTGTATTATATTATATTATTTTAATAAATATAATATTTAATTATATTTTAGCATTTTTTATTAGTTTATAATGTCATGCATCAGTAATTTGAAGAAATAACGATAAAGAAAAAATACGTATGATGCATGCAGAGTTATTATAAAAAAGTAGGGTAGGATTTAAACAAGAGCAAGATGAGAGAAAAATAACGACGCAATCACATCAAATCGATCGTTATATGATAACAAATTTAATCAAAATCGTCAATCGTCGTAACAATACAGTGTAGTGCAATATAATACTTTTTTTTTCTGTGTGAATTTTAAAATCTCCTTTCATAGATCTGAGATCTACATCTATAAATCGAAAAATTCGAATGATCAATTCTGCAACACGTAATAATTGCTGAATAGGCTGAAGAGATCATGGAAAATCGTACACACAAAAAAGTGAGCTGAATTTGAATATTGGCCCATTTGAAATTGTTCCTTTTAATTGTAATCAAAGATATATTCTTATATCTTATTTTTGAAAAGGCATAATACATAAATAGACACTCAAACTTGACTTCAACCAGCAATTAAGCACTCAAACTTTGAGAGTGCACATCTAGGCACCTTAACTTGTATCCATTGTATCAGTTGAGCACCCCAACTTACAAAATGATCATCTAGACACTTCCAAAATTTATGTGTCACGTCAGCATCAGGTGTCTATGAGACACAGTGGGAACTTGATGAAGTGTTTAGTTGTCAGTTGAGACCAAGTTGAGGTGCCTAAATGTGCAGTGGTGGAGACAGAATTTTCATCAAGGGGGTTCAACATATGAATAAGTAACACATGAAGTCGTGAAGATTGCAGGAAGATAAATGAAGCGGGGTGAGGCGCAAAGGGCAATATTAATTTTAACCTGCTAAAATTTAGCTAATCTTGTCATGCCCGTATTTAATATTTCTTTCTACTTTGACCCTGCTACATCAAACCCTTAGAATTTTGCACTTCTTTTTCTATTCATTTGCAATTCTACCTTATTTTGAGTTTATTTATTTATTTTTTCCTTCCAATTACTATACCTTTAAATATAAAGATAACCAAAATTCTTATACGGAAAGATACTGCTACAATTTATGAATTACGAAAGAGAGAAAAACAGAAATAAAATAATAAGAATGTAAATGTAATTTCTAATTTTTTGAGAAAAAGTAGAGAACATACTTATAAAAGTGATAATATTAGTTTAAATATACTATATTAATTATAAAAATAATTCAAAAATTATGATATTAATGTAAAGATGTTTTTATAAGAGAGTTGCAAGACTACAATGTAAAAGACAATTGTATATATTTGGGACTTACTTTTAGCAATGGGAAGAAAGTGTGGGCCTTAATGAATGTGTATATACGTAAAATTAAATTTTGACCTTATATATAGAACGTAATTTTCCGGTGAAGGGGGTCCAGGTGAACCCCTCACACCCACGTAGCTCTGCCCTTGCAGATGTGCACTCTCAAAATTTGAGTGCTTAATTTCCAGTTGAGGCCAAATTTCAATGCCTATTTTTATATTATGCCTTCTGGATAGGGGTGGGCATTCAGTTTTTCGGTTCGATTTTTTTAAATTTCGGTTCAGTTTTTTCGGTTTTCGGTTTTTCAAACACCGAACCAAACTAATTCGGTTCGGTCCGGTTTTTTTCAAATTCGGTTCGGTTTTTTCGATTTTTCTAATTCGGTTTTTTCGGTTATGGGCCTAATTAATGGGCTATTTTTTAACTTACAAAATGAGCTACTTTTTAAATTAAAAATGAGTTGTTTTATCTTTTTAAATTTAAAATAAATTATTTTAAGTTTGAATTCTAAAGTTTAATTCAACTAAGCTTAATTTTAACTTTTTAAATAAAGAAAATAGTGGGATCAATTGATTTACATTTAGTAGTACATACATAACATTTGAATTTTTGATAATAAATTTTCTCATATGCTTAATATCCTTATAACAAAACCAATAAAAAGTTAAGGGTCTTTTAAGATTTTAATAATCTATGGTCCCTAATTTCTTGTTAAATAAATATTATATATTTCATTTTTCTTTCAAAGCATATTAATAATAGTAAGAATTTTCTTAACATGCTAAAACTATTATAAAACTTGTTATTTGTAAAAAAAAATTTAAGCAATTGTGTCAATTATATAAATAATTCTCTAAATGTAAATGTGCTTTGAGATTTGGGTTGGGTGTAGTATTTTTATTTTTTTGAAATTAAGTTATAATTTTAAAAAAAAAAAATGTAAAAATTTCGGTTAAACCGAAAAACCGGAAAACCGAAATATGAAAACCGAAAACCGAACCGAAAAACCGAAATTTAAAAAAAAAAAACGAAACCGAACCGAAAAACCGAAAAAACCGAAACCGAAAAATCGAATTAATTCGGTTCGGTTCGGTTTTTCGGTTTTCGGTTTTTTTGCCCACCCCTACTTCTGGATGAAAACATAAAGAACCTAATGGGTCGAACTCATATGTTGTGCCTCACGGAGTAACTTTAGTTTTGTCACAAAAATGGGGCAAAGAAAATAAAAAGAAATTCGCGTTCAGTGCATATATAGTTTTAGGGGAACTATAAGTTAATCGAACCGTACTAGAATCGAAAAGAAATCAAGATGATATATATACGTTGCTAAAAAAACAAATTTAATCACATATCATAGGGTAATAAAAAATCAAGCAATTTAAAGAGGTATCGACTTAACAAGTGGTGGCATATTTAAAGAGGGTAAATTTCATAAATGGTCGTAACTATCGCTTAACAATATTTTCTAACACAAATATCACATAACTTTGAGACTAGTAACACAAACCACACCTATCGAAAAATTTAACTTCGGATGGATAATACTTTTTTTCTCATTTTGTCCGACCCAAAATCCATATGAAATAAAATGAAATATTATCGAAGAATCTATTTATTTACTTGTTTATATTTTATATAAAGAAAGAATGAATTTGAGCCTTAATTTTATTATTTATTTATTTAATAAACCACGATTAAATGGGATGGTAATTTTAAAGATTGGCTCTTATTGGTGGAAATACATTGGATTTATTCCTATTTGATACCACAAAAAAGGATAATTTAAAACTCAGGAAAAAATAATTTTTTTCCCTTCAAATTCACTCACACTTTTAGGATTTTAATTTATGCTTATAAATTTTAGATAAGTTTGGGTCAATTTTTTAAATTGAATTTGTACTTATTAGATTAAAATAAATATAAGAGTATAATATTTATTAGGTCCCTCGAAGACAAAGAGAAATCCCATCCAAAGTCCCCCATTAGAGTACCAACGAAAGTATTTTTGGAACAAACTATTAATAACAAGGATATTTTTGAACCAAAATATTGATGGCAGGGGCATTTTTGTATTAATCTATTAAAGGAAGACATTTCTGTTCAATTTCACATAGTTTAAGGACATTTTTGGCCCTTTTCCCTTTTATAAATAAATAGTTATGTGTTTGGATAAAAGTGCTGGAGTTGAAAAAAAAAATAATTAATGTGTTTGGTACACAATGTTGTTAAACACTTTCTTTTTGATCAAAATGATTGAAATGTCCTTAATGAAAGTAAGAGAAGAGAGATACTTTTAGGGTTTTATAGTAGTAAGGGTAGTATTGAAATTAGAAAAATATAAGGGGATAAAAAGGTAAACTTTTTGGTCAAACTCAAATGACTTTTAAGCCAAAAAGTAAAAAGTCGAGGGATGCCAACTTTTGGTTTTTGACTTTTTAATAGAAATTTTAAACTTATTTTAAGTATTTCTTTTTTATTTTATCAAACACTCAAAAAAGTTAAAAAGAAGCCAATATAAACACTCTCTTATTTTAAGTGCTTGAAAATCAAAATAATTTTTAAACAGTTTTATAGTGTTTATGTAAAATTTTAATTTTTTAAGTATTTATTTAAGCTAAAATAACAAAAATAAGCCAAAGCCATATGCCATAAGTTATAACCCATCCAAACAGGCTCTTAGTACTCTTTGCTTCTTATTGACGCGAAGTTGAATTTAGTATAGTGTGAGAAAAGGCAGAATCCGAAATGGATTACGGAGATTCAAACGTAGACTACATATATATATATATATATATATATATATATATATATATATATATAGACATATATATAAGAGAGAGACACACACGTATACACTTTGCTCTTCACATCCAACTCTTCTCTCCTTCTAGGCGTTACATTTCTTCTCTCTCTCAGGTTATTTTTTATAGCGATTTTATAATTTCTTTTAGTGAATTGAGTGATGAATTTTTTTGGGGTTCTTTTTAATAAAGTTCTGATTTCTTTTTGTTCTATTAGATTCTATCTGATGTTTTTGAGTTCTTGAAGTCTTCATTTTTTAACACCATATCTTGGTTTTATGAATTTGAACCAAGAACCTGCATTTAGTTTATGCAATAAAACCCCCATACATATGGATGCCATTAATTATTTGGATGATAAAATTGAGTGTTTCTCTAAATTTATCAATCTCTTCCCAAAAAGAGTTGTATCTTTTCATCACAACACCTTTTCATTGGCTATAAATTCATAAGCCTTGCCTAAGATTTTACACAGGAAAATTCAAATTCTTCTCTTCTTCAATATTATTTTCGAAATTAAAAATAAGTATCAAGTGTGATTTGCTCCATTTTTTGAGTTTGCCAAAGTTCTATAATTTGAAGTGCCGCTATTACAAAATTGTTTATTTAATTCTACCTTGGGGCGAATTAATCCGAAACCTTAGCAATAATAAGGGGATTAGAAATTCTTAAGGACACACATTGAATTTTGTGGACTCGAAATTAAATTTTGTTTATGTAACATATACTTTGTATTCATCTTACTTTATATTTCTTGGAGACTAAAATTTTTATGTTTTTCTTCTCCGTGTTGAAGACTAAAATTCTTGTGATTTTTTTACACTGATATGCTATTTGATTTGAAGATACAATTTTTTTTTTACCGTTTTATTAGATCTGGTTAAAAAGACAGGAAGATAGCAATATACTCATAAAAGATTAATTCGTTTTGAATAAAAATGTCACATAATTATTTTCCTAATATATAGATATCTGAAATCTAAATATTCTAAAATGCAATTCGTGACAATTGATTGTTTAAACAACACAAAACTTAGTACTATTTGCTTCTCATTTGCCGCGAAGTTCATTTAGTGTAACGTGAGAGAAGGAAGAATCCAAATGGATTACAGAGATTCAGACCTAAATAGTAAAAACTTAATTCTTCACACACACACACACACACACTATTTGCTCTTCACAATCAACTCTTCTCTCCTTTTGCGGTTAAAGAGACGGGTGATATCACTCTTGTAAGATAGCTTTTGTGGTTGAGTTAGGGCTAAGATCCATTTCTTTACAGTTGCAAGTTTTGAATAGTTTCCATTAAAATTTATTTTCCGTGTTTCATTAGTAGTAACCTTTTTGCTTTGTCTCTGCTTATTTACTCTGGTAGTTTTAATTTGAAGTTTACATTAGAATTCCTAACAAGATCTAAGTTAATGGTATATTTCCATTTAATATATACATATAATGGTATGATAAGAACTTAAAGTGAATGAAACTGGACCTTAAAACAAATGTTTCTTTCCATTTGTATGGTAAAGATCAGTTGTTGAATTACTGGGAGTAAACTTGCTAAGTCTAGACGTGTGACTATGTTATCTGTCTCGAAAAAATATTTACTTTCTCTTTGATTGTTGCTTCGTTTAGTTTCATTCTCATTGTAAACTTCTATTCTCACGTTGATGCTAAGGACGAATTCATATCCAACTAGTAGTCCCTGTTGTCCTAAATCTTATGACTTGACCCGCTTCAGGTGCTTATGTTATTGAAAAGAAATGGCTCACACTGGTGAAACTTCCGAGGACCGTGGAAATGAAGGCATTGATATGATGATCGATATAAAAGTGAAAACCATGGATTCTCAAACACACAATTTGCGCATTAGCAATCTGGTACTTGTTTGTTGTTATTAAGTTCCTCGAAGCTCTAATTTGCAACTTGACTGAAATCGTATTAAACCTATAATAACTTAACTCCCTAAGGACTGCTTGTTTAAGTAGGATGACAAAAATTTGAACTATTTATTAAAGAAAAAAGAAGTTTGTGTGATACGTTGTGCATGTTTAACACTAAACAATGTGATTTACCTTGGATTCTCACTTTTTAATCTATTGTGGTGTCATGTAGAGGAGAGTACGGAATTTGAAAGAAGACATAACTCTTTTGATTGGGATGCCAATTGAACAACAACGTCTACTCTATCGAGGAAAACACTTACTGGATGATCAAGTCATTTCTTCATGTAGTATCCTTTTTATACACTTTATATGCCATATTTAGTATAGTCATAAATGAATCAACTTATATCTCTGGCCTAAGTTAATTTTGTCTCTTTGCTCTTATTATCTGATATTTTTTCCTTATTGGAGACTTAACACTAATTAGATGTTCAACATGGTGATACTTTGCATCTGGTTTGCAACATTTCGGGTATGTCATCCAATGGTAGTTCATCCGGTCACCCTGATTTAATGAGCTTTCTTTAATATGTTTCCTATTATATTGGTTCGTGCGTTTTAATATTTTTTAATTATGTTTTTCTATTTAACCATATGAAAGAAAGAAAATATCAATTAGAAAGTGTTTGATCTTTTCGGTATGATTTTTTATATGAGTATAGTTTCTGTCATTTGCAATTCATGTTACTTTTTCACGAATTTGACATGCGCCTCATCAGTTCTAGATGAATAAAATTATACTTTGTATCTTTACATTTCTGTTCAACTAACTCACCATGTACTATTTGAGCTAGCAGTTACTTACTCATGCATGCCTTTTGTATTTTCTCCACCTCAGGTGCTAGGCATAGCGCGGGAACTGATGGGACCTCGTCAGATATTCATCGGGTAAGTTGATGCAGATTGCTCTACCTTACTTTTATATCAATGCACATATGTGTGTGCATCCTCTGCAAATCGCGTCTTGTCTCTGTCACACTGAAGTAACATCCAAAGTGTTATTCTCTGCCGTCCTTGGTTACGTGGCACATCTTGTTTGTCGAGATTAAAACTATGTAAATCTTGACGAACAATTTTAAATGTATTTTTTCATCATATTGGTATGAGAACAATTGCAACTTATAATAATTTTCGTATAGTTTTGAATATATAACTTTTAATTTTAAAAACATTGAGTTGATCTAATCTAATTTTGCTTCAAAGATTAGTCAAATTAAAGTGGAGAACGTTAGTTGTCAGTAACTAATGTTGATTCCACAGACGCCAAATTTTTTTGGCTTGCACGAAGTCTTATTTCATTGGTGAAAGAAAAAAATGCATACACTTTATACTCTTCTACCGTTCTTTCTTACTTTTGGCAGCCTTATAGATGCCTGCCCTAAGAAAGACTTGTAATACATATTCTAAGATCATCTATATGTTTTGATTGGTTGGCTTTCTGTTGGAATAGGACCTCGAAAGGGATCGACAACAAAATCTGATCAATCTGTACGATCCGAGGGTTCCACAAAGAATAAGGCAGATAATCCTAACAATGTTGGACTATGTTGGCCGTGTAGTGATGCAAGTTCACATGAGGCAGGTCGCGATTCAGCGTAATTTTCAGTATGATTTGTATCTTGCTAGGCTGCGTCAAAGGGGACATATGGACGTGGATGGTAAGAAATTAAATAACATATTCCTTTGTTGAGACTTTTACAGCTTAGCTTGTTGATGTTTTAGTTCCAATGCCAACTTGTTTCATACCAAAATAATCACTTGTCAAGTTTCTTTTCAAATCATAGCCAAGAAAGTGTAAGATTGTATCTCAGCGTAGGGATAATATGATATTTAGAGAATTCCTAATATAAAAAAAATCAGTAAAACGGTAAATAATTCATATCTACAGATTCTAATTAGTTATTGTTGTACGACAGGGAATTTATGGTCACAATTAGATGACCTTCCCGAATATATCCCTGTTGAATTCAACACTACTACACCTGGAGCAACTATAGAGAATGTCACTGAAAATATGGGGACGGGTATTTCTTCTGGACCATCAACTGTAGAATATAGGAGTGCTCATGAATCGTCCTTTGAAGTAAGTTATTTTTTTTTTTACATTTTGAATCTTAAAAGTGGTCGTCCTACAAAACAGATTAACCTTGAATGCTGTTTTACCCTTCTAAGCATTTAGTGGATTTTGCAGCCTCCTGATGAAGATAATTCAGACTTCTCTTCAGCAAGTTGATGTTGCACAAAGCCAACCTCAAACAAAATGGTGAAAGGTACTATTATAGTACTTAAGTCTTGATATATTTATGTGATATGTTTGACTAGTATTCTCGTATTTTCTTGTTTTAGAACTTAAGTACGTAATATTTTTCTTGTTACTTCCACATTGAATCTGACTATTGCTTGACACTGAGGCGTGGTAATAGTAGTAGTAGTTATTGTTGTAATAAATCATAGAAGTATCACTACTAAAAAAATCACCATTTTTCCATTGAAATTTTCTACAGAAAAATGTTAAGTGGCTGTTCTCACCGATATTTTAATTGAATTGGTGAAAAAAATAAATAATAATGTTTTCATTTTTATTTTTGAATTCTGATTAAAACTTTTGTTTTCTCTTTTTGGACACAGATGGAGTGATGCGTTTGTTGGGGGAGCTTACTTACTATTTCATCTAGTTTGAGAACTTTGAAGTTAATTACTTGTTGGTTTTAATCGGTTGGTTTGGCATGATTTTGAGACATTCTTATTAAGTATTTCGTTCGGCTTTTATTTGGAACTTTGAAGTTACTTGTTTTGATGTTATTATCATTCTCTACTGGATCTTTTGTTTATGGTGTTCATCAGTTGGTTTGGTATGATTTTGAGACATTTCATATGTTTAGTATTTGATTTTATAAAATAAAATACTATACAAATATTAAACTTAATTAAATATTCCGGTATCATTCAATTTTTCTCTTGTCGATTTCAGTTTAATAACTTCGATTTATTAGACTTAGATAGAAAATTGTAACTTTATCTTTTTGTCTTTAAGGATCGGGTAGAAGAACAGAAAGAAATCACAAGAAAGCTTCTTCAATTTTAGAATAAATATTTATTAGAGGAAAAAAATAAAAAAACATATTGTGAACATAGAATTTTACTCTGAGTAACTCTACCATTTTCTTCCACAAAACTCTGAGAGAAAAGTTATTAAATTTTGAAAAGTTCAATTTTAGCTATGCACAATAGAGTAACAAAAAAAATAGTATGATATAAATTTCTTCAAATAACTGGCCGAATCAAACTATTAGTGATTCAATATGAGAGTGATATCATTTCACAAGATACATTTAGAGAGGATATACCCCTCATTAAAAAAATGGTGCATATATACCCTCACCATTTAACAAATGGTGCATTATACGATGACTCATATCGGGGACAATGATTCTTTATCATTATTTCTTAAAGTCAATGCTGGACATGTATGCAATAATTCAATGCTCTACGTGGATTGAAGTATCTATAGACAATGAGTTTGATCTTTGAGGTACTATGTATCTACCTAGTTTCAGTATTGGTTTTCCAAGGGGTGTAGTTCAACAAAAAACATGGTAGGAGTTGGTAGACAATCAAACAATATTAGTGATATTTTTGCACGACCTTATAACACAATAGGGAGCTGAATTGGGTAATACCAAATTTTTGTCTTAGTGATGGACCATGTTATTTTATCTTTTTTCTTGAGACTACTTTGTGGAATGTAAAGAACAGTAAAGTAACAAGACTATATTTTTACCTGGAAAGCACCCGACTTACTAGGGTGAAAACCATGATCTATACCTTTGTAGGGATTTGTCCCAAACTTCATTAAAATTATGAGTCTCAATAAAATTTAAATTACAAACACTTGCAACTTAAAAGACTACCTCTAATCTCTTTATCCTACAATCACTAGATGCGGCATGGGGACGTAAAAAAGGAAAAGAGAGGGATGGAATTTCTCTCTCTTTTGGCATAGCGGACCCCGAATGTGAGGCTCACAAGATGGGCAATTAACTCAGTGGTAGAGCGCTCCCTTAATAATTGCATCATTGTGTCTGGGCTATAAGGCCTCTCAACCACATGGATAGTTCAATGTGCTCATCGGTGCCTGTATTTGAGATGTGCATCATCCAAGGAACATTAGCATGGTGTACTTTTTCTGTTCAAATCAGGATTTGAAAACCAACTCTTCCTCAGGAGGATAGATTGGGCGATTCGGGTGAGATCCCTCTATCCCCAAGCTCCTTTACTAGGTTGGGCAAGCTTTGATGCCTCTACTAGAGGCTTGGTTCGATCAAGCCGTTGAGAATTGGATACATGTTATAGCGCTTACTCCCAATAATTACTCGTCTTCCCTAGTTCTTGAAAGCCCTCCTGGGACCTAGCCCACAACAAACTGGTAAACCATGTGCATGTAGTTAAATTTAGATTACAAAATAATTGAAACCTAGGAGTTAACTCTAATCTCTCTTACAACAATCAAGAAGAAAGTTGCGACCTCTCCAAGTTACGTCTAACTTGAAGCTAATTTTTCCTCATAAAAGTACCTAAACAATGCTTCTAAGAAAGTTGAAAATAGTACAACTCAATAACAATCATTATACAAAAGGCTAGAATTTGAAAGACACTGTGAAACATGTTCTTTAGTCTGGTCCTTTGTATTAGCCTCTGGACTTGAATGGCTAGACAGAAATTTAAGAATGATCTCTCATTAAATGCTTTGATTTTTGATATTTCTCTCATTATAGGTACGTGAGTCTCTTCAATAAAGGGCTTGCATATTTATAATAAATACTGAAAGCAAGTTGGTTAAACACAAATATTTTTAGGATAAGGACTAGAAGATGTGATGGTGTTTGAGATGGAGACAAACTCCTGTAGGGATTCTTCAAAGATTAAGTCTTGAAGATACGGTGATGTGAATTGAAAAATGGTGAAAAATAAAGTGGAGGAAAGAGAAAGTTTAAAAGTTGCATTTTATAAGTAAACTTGTCCCTCATTAGCAAGGAATAGGAAAAGTTTAGTGCTTATATTAAGAAACATATCTTCTAACTCATAAAGAGTTGAGAAGAGAGACTCTCCTCTCATCGTCGTCATCACTCACCTCGGCTTCGACCTTGAATTTGGATCAAAATTTAAATTTAATCAAATGATTTGATTGATGATAAATTTTTTGAACCAAATTTATTTATTCCATTTTCATTAATTACTTTGCTTTTACCTATATTAATTCGAGCAAAAATTAAAGTTATTCGTGAATTTTTTTCATTAATAAATATAAATTAAATTCATAACCAATCACCTTCCTTCCCCAAAAGTTACCTTTGATGGCTACGAATTCAGATGCTTCACCTCATTTCTATACATAACAGAAAAACTGCAGACAACAACCAAAATTTATCAATCTTTCTCTTCCCCTCAAATTTGCATTCATTTTTTTCCACAAAAACAAAGTAAGTGTCATGTGATTTACTCCATTTGTTAAGTTCGCTGAAGTTCTGCAATTTTTATTGCCAATATTTTAGAATAGTTCTTCATGTTATCCTAGGAGGAATTAATTCATAACCTGCGAAATTGTCGGGGATTAAATTTCTTAAGTAAACACAGTTTTCTATGATCTGAGAACTTTTTATTCTTAACATTCTTTTGTTTCTTCTACATTTCTGTTTACTGTCCTGAATACCGGAATAATGAGTCCTTGCTTCACACAATTGGACTTATGCAACGTTTAGGAATTTTATTTTGTGCAATATCCAAGATCATTTTAAAGACTCCCGCATATTTCTCTGATTCTTTATTCTAATTGAGACTCTTTCATTTAGAGTTTTACCAACAGTCAAGTCAAACTCTTGCATGTAACATAGTACTTGGCATATTATTTATTTGGTCTAACCCAACTCTTTGGGCCCAAATTGTTATGTCAATCATCAAAACATACTAAGTTCAACAACAAGTAACTTGGGTGCACAATATGACAGTGTGGCTTCAATGCATTAGCATAACTTTGATTGGGGTTTGGAGAATAGTGAAAACTTAGGTCAAGTAGTCACCTCTAAGTATGACACCCAACCGGTTTTCTGCAATTGCAACTTTAACTTTTTAAGGAAAAAAGCAAGTCGTGTGAACTGCAAGTCGTGAAAAAAAAACTTCATTCAAGTTTTGGTAAAACATAGAGTTTTCTCGGTTCTTTTTTTTCCTGAAAATCAATTTTTGTAGAGTATTATGTTAAGCTAATTTTTGTTTTACAATGAACTCTACATGATTGTTGTGATATATCTAATGAGCCTAAAGTATTTCTTCATTTAATTCTTTGTAGTCCTTAATTTATTTGTTTCTTTATTCAATTCAAGTTTAGAGGGGAGTATAAACACTAGATAAACACATTGAATTCAACAATCCCTTGTATATATATATATATATATATATATATATATATATTGGGTTTTATGATGTGGTGAAAAATGAAGGAATTTTTGTTTTTCATTTGTAACTTTTTCTTAAAAGGTACATACCTTTCCAAAAAGAATTGTATCTTGTAAGATAACTTTTGTGGTTAAGTTATGGATAAAACCCATTTATTTACGGTTGAAAGTTCTGAACAGTTTTCATTAAAGTTTATTTGTCGTGTTTCATTGGTTACTACCTTTTCTCTTTGTCTCTGAGTATTTACTCTGGTAGTTTTATTTTGAAGTTGACATTAGAATTCCTAACAAGCTCTAAATTAATGGTATATTTCCATTTAATATATACATATAATGGTAAGAACTTAAAGTGATGAAATTGGACCGTAAATAAAATGTTTCTTTTCATTTGCATGGTAAAGACCAGTTGTTGGCTATGCTATCTGTCTCAAAAAAAAATATTTACTTTCTCACTGTAAAGTTCTATTCTCACATTGAAACTAAGGACGGATCTCATATCCTACTAGTAGTCCTCGTTGTACTAAATCTTATAACTTGACCTGCTTTAGGTGCTTACGTTATTGAAAGAAAATGGCTCACACTGGTGAAACTTCTGAGGACCATGGAAATGAAGGCATTGATATGAGAACGAGATAAAAGGGAAAACCATGGATTCTCAAACACACAATTTGCGCATTAGGAATCAAGTACTGGTTTGTTGTTACTAATTTCCTCTAAGCTCTAATTTGCAACTTGACTGAAATCGTATTAAACCTGTAATAACTTAACTCCCTAAGGACTGCTTGTTTAAGTAGGATGGCAATTTTTGAACTATTTATTAAAGAAAAAAGAAATTTTTGTGATATGTTGTGCATGCTTAGCACTAAACAATGTGATTTACCCTGGATTCTCACTTTTTAATCTATTGTGATGTCATTTAGAGGAGAGTACGAAGTTTGAAAGAAGTCATAGTTCTTTTGATTGGGATGCCAATTGAACAACAACGTCTACTCTATCGAGGAAAACACTTACAGGATGATCAAGTCATTTCTTCATGCAGTTTCCTTTTTATACACTTTATATGCATATTTAGTGTAGTTATAAATGAATCAACTTATATCTCTGGCCTAAGTTAATTATTTATAATTCTTTACCTTATTGGAGACTTAACACTAATTAGATGTTCAACATGGTGATACTTTGCATCTGGTTTGCAACATTCGGGGTATGTCATCAATGGTACTTCATCCAGTCGCCTTGGTTTAATGAGCTTTCTTTAATATGTTTCCAATTATATTGGTTTGTGTGTTTGAATACTTTTTTATCATGTTTTTCTATTTAACCATATGAATGGAATAAATCAATTAGAAAGTGTTTGATCTTTTTGGTACCATATGTGTGAAGTAGAAAATTTCATAACTATATCATACTTCTTAAATATTTGGTCTTACAAACCATGAATTACAAGGTATGAGTATAGTTTTTGTCATTTGCAATTCATGTTACTTCTTAACGAATTTGACATGCGCCTCATCAGTTCTCTACATTTTAGCTGAATAAAAAATTATACATTGTATCTTTACATTTTTGTCAACTCACCATATTTGAGCTGGCAGTTAATCACTCATACCATGCCTTTTGTTTTTTCTCTACCTCGGGTGCTAGGCATAGCACAGGAACTGATGGGACCTCGTCAGGTACTCATCGCGTAAGTTGATGTAGATTGCTCTACCTTATAGTTCTTTTGTGTCAATGCACATATGTGTGTGCATCCTCTGCAAAACATGCATCTTGTCTTTGTCACATTGAAGTAACATTCAAAGTGTTATTCTCCCCCTGTCCTTGTTTATGTGGAACATCTTGTTTTTCGAGATTAAACTATATATAGCTTGACCAATAATTTTAAATGTATTTTCCATCATATTGGTGTGAGAACAATTGAAACTTATAATACTTTTCAAATAGTTTTGAATATATAACTTTTAATTTTAAAAACATAGAATTGATCTAATCTAATTTAGCTTCAAAGATTAGTCAAATTAAAGTAGAGAACGTTCGTTGTCAGTAACTAATGTTGAGGCTACGGACACCAAATTTTTTGGCTTGCATGTTATCTTATTTCATACTCTTCTACTGTTCTTTCTTACTTTTGGTTGCTTTCTAGATGCCTGCCCCTAAGAAAGACTTGTAATACATATTCTAAGATCATCCGTACATTTTGATTGGTTGGCTTTCTGTTGGAATATGACTTCGAAAGGGATCTCCACCAAAATCTGATCAATATGTACGATCCGAGGGTGTCACAAAGAATAAGGCAGACAATCCAAACAATGTTGGACTATGTTGGCCGTGTAGTAACGCAAGTTCACATGAGGCAGGTTTAGATTCAGTTGTAATATTTAGTATGATTTGTATCTTGCTAGGCTGCATCAGAGGGGACATTTAGCTAGGTCTCTTCCTCAAACCAAAAGTTTTTTCTCTGTTGAACACCAGACTGAGCATTTCCAAAATATGCCTTCTCAATATTATCATGAACTTACGGGCGTGCGTGGTAAGAAATTAAATAACATATTTCTTTCTTTAGACGTTTACAGCTTAGCTTGTTGATGTTTTATTTCCAATGCCAACTTTTTTCTTACCAAAATAATAGAAGTATCATCACTTGTCAAGTTTCTTTTCGAATCATAGTGAAGAAAGTGCAATATTGTATCTTAGCATAGGGATAATATGATATTTAGAGAATTCCTAATATAAAATAATTCATAAAATGGCAAATAATTAATATCTACAGATTCTAATTAGTTATTGTTGTATGGCAAGAAATTTATGGTCACAATTAGATGACCTTCCTGAATTTAATTTCCCTGTTGAATTCAACATTGCTACACCTGGAGCAACTGTAGAGAATGTCACCGAAAATATGGGGACGGATGTTTCCTCTGAATCATCAACTGTAGAATATGGAGGTTCTCATGAATCGTCCATCGAAGTAAGTTAATTATTTCTTTTTTCACTTTGAATCTGAAAAGTGGTCATCCTGCAACATGGATTGACCTTGAATGCTATTTTTCCCTTCTAAGTATTCAGTGTTTCTGTAGCCTCTCGATCAAAATAATTCAGACTTCTCTTCAGCAAGATAATGTTGCACAAAGCCAACCTCAAACAAAATGGTGAAAGGTACTGTTATAGTACTTAAGTCTTGATATATTTATGTAATATGTTTGACTAGTATTCCCATCTTTTCTTGTTTTAGTACTTAAGTATGTAATATTTTTCCTGTTACTTCCACATAGAATCTGACTATTGCTTGAGATTGAGGCATAGTCATAGTAGTAGTAATTATTATTGTAATAAACCATAAAAGTGCCACTACTAAAAAAATCACTATTTTTTCATTGAAATTTTCCGCAAAAAAATATTAAGTGGCTATTCTCACAGATATTTTGATTGAATTTGTGGGAAAAAAATAATAATAATATTATTATTTTGGTTTTATTATCATTCTCTACTTGATCTTTTGATTATGGGTGTTCATCAGTTGGTTTGGTACGATTTTGAGACATTACATATGTCTAGTATTCTATTTTATAAAATAAAATACTATACCAGTATTAAACTTAATTAAATATTTCGGTATCATTCAATTTCCTCTTGTCGATTTCAGTTGATTAACTTCGATTTGTTGGACTTAGATAGAAAATTGTAACTTTGTTGTTTTGTCTTTAAGGATCGGGTAGAAGAACAGAAAGAAACCATAAGAAAGCTTCATCAATTTGATAATAAATATTTATTAAAGAAAAAAATAAAAAAACATATTGTAAACATAGAATTTTACTCCGAGTAACTATACCATTAAATTTTGAAAAGTTTAATTTTAGCTATGCACGATAGAGTAACAGAAAAATTAGTATGATATAAATTTCTTCAAATAACTGGCTGAATCAAAATATTAGTGACTCAATATGAGAGTGATACCGTTTTACAAGACACATTTAGTGAGGTTATACCCCTCATCAAAAAAGTGATGCATATATACTCTCACCAATTAACAAATGATGTATATATATGGTGTGGCTCATATCAGGGACAATGATTCTTTATCATTCTTTCTTAAAGTCAACGCTGGTATGCAATAATTGAATGCTCTACACGGATTGAAGTATCTACAGACAATGAGTTTGATCTTTGAGGTACTACGTATCTGCCTTCTAGATTCCTGCCCCTAAGAAAGACTTGAAATACATATTTCTCTTATTCTTTATTCTAATCGATACTCCTTCATTTAGAGTTTTACCAACAGTCAAACTCTTGCATGTAACATAGTACTTAGCATGTTATTTATTTGGTCCAACCCAACTCTTTGGGCCAAAATTATTATGTCAATCATCAAAACATACTAAGTCCAACAACGAGTAGCTTGGGTGCACAATATGATAGTGTGGTTTCAATGCATTATCATAACTTTGATTGGGGTATGGAGAATAGTGAAAACTTAGGGCAAGTCGTCACCTTTAAGTATGACACCCAACCGATTTTCTGCAATTGCAACTTTAACTTTTTAAGGAAAAAAAGCAAGTCGTGTAAACTGCAATGACTTTCTATAATTTTTTTAGTGTTTATTTTGAAGACTCCTAAATGCTTTCTGAATTGCCATTTTTAAGAATAGAAAATAAAAATAAAAATAAAATATAAGTCATGTAAATCATTGCTACGATATATTATATATTATATATTATATTATTTACCTATAAAAAAGGTAGTACGGTGCACAAAACATCGTGGATTAGCAGAGTTCGGGATAGGGCGACACCTCAAGGGGTGTGAGTTAGACAATCTAGCTACGCTAATGCAAGTATTGGTGACGGCATCCTTGGCTTGAACCCGTAACCTATAGGTCACATGAAGACAACTTTGTTGGTAAATATGAAAGTGAAAGAAAACATTGATATTGCATGAGTTCTAGATTCCTCGGGACATTTGGTTTGTAGAACAAGGGATAACAATTTTGAAATAAAATACAAAATTAGTTTATCTTGCCTTTGTTTGATTTTTTTATTCTAGAATAAATTGTGTTATCATTTCAAAATTAAATGTAGGATAACAGTCACGTGGCTCTATTGAAATTATTAAAGTTGAAAAAATGAAAATCAACAAGATAAGAAAATTCACTTAAAAGTGGCATTCCGCATTTAATGGAGTATGTCCAACAATTAAAACAACAAAAAAAACTTTGAACAACTAGAAGGATTACAGAGAGAGAAAGTTGATCAAAAAAAGAAAATAAAGTTCACACTTAACAATTTTCTTTTTGTGCGTTACATTTTTCTAAAAAAAAAGTTTTTTTTTTCTCTCTATCTCAGGTTGATGATGTAGTGATTTTGCAGTCCTTTTCCAGTGATTTGGGTGATGAATTTTTGGTGGTTCTCCCTCTACTTCATCAATTTTTTCATAAATTTTTTGAAAGTATTGATTTGTGTTGTTTGAGTCAATCTTTGATTTTTGAGACAGATATAACACTCTACATGCAGTTTGTTCATCAAATTAGTGACGGACAACTTCCGTTGCAAATTAACAGAAAAATCCATCACTAATCCTATTTAACGACAAATTAAATTGCTTACTTTGTATGTGTATATGTTTTCAGGTATGAGGTTTATAAAAGTGCATATTTTTATTTGCTAACAAAAGATAATATTGTAAGTGTATGGTTGGTGTTCTTGAAGCTTTCTTTTTAATTTAAATAGAGTAGCCTGGTTATGTACTACCTTTCATTTGCTTCTTTCTTGTCCCCGCTATCCTAATATGCATATACAATACATGACAAAACACTGAAACACTCATAAATTCTATAACTTTTCCTGATATAGGTAATCAGTCCGTTGAAAGGACACGGCTCACGTTGGTGATGTAATTGACATAACTGTAAGATTTATGTCTAATCAAGTTCACAGATTAGATGTTAATCCAGTACATATTTTTTTTATTGATAATAAGTTCCTTGGAGCTCTGGTCTTGGTCATATCTTAATTTGCAATGCTGATGAGTGTACGAAATTTGAAACAAAGGATAGCAGTAAGGGATGGGATTCCAATAGAACAACAACATCTAATCTATGGTGGATGAGTTTTGCAAAATGATCAACTCTTTTCTTCATACCGTATCCTTATTTCACTTTATATATAATCTACACTTTAGTAATTATGTGTATCTCTTAGGCGTACCACACATGCTGACTTTCAGTTGGATCTTTTAGTGGCACTATGCAACTGAGTTTTCATCTTGTAAATAGTTGTAAACACGATTTCTAGCGGAACTTATTAAAGCATTTTTCCAATTTAAGAAGTTAAATTCAGCAGACACGATGATGGTTTTGCTTCAATAAGAATTGCAATATCCATCTCAACTATCTTGTTGAATAAAAAGATAAATGTTAATGGTATGTACTTGGATCTAGTTATTACTATTATTGCATCACAAAAAAAACAAAACATATATTCTTAGTTATTACCCGGTATTTATACTGATGGAAGGTAGCAGGTATAATGTGAAATTATTGAGGTGCTCGCGAACTAGCCTTGACACCACAATTATCAACAAAACATGTATTCTTAGTTATTACCCAGTATTTGTGCGGATGGAACATAGAAGGTACTATGTGGAATTAGTCAACGTGCTCGCTCACTGTCCTGGACACCATAATTATCAACAAAATTTTTTTTAATCGCATTCAAACAGAAGATTTTTTTCCAAAATATACCGGTTAGTGAGGCTTCTGTATCTGTGTTCGGATTATTTCATTTCCACATTGGAGACTTAACACTAATTAGATATCCAAAATGATGACACTTTATATCTGATTTGCACCCCTCCGAGCATGTCATCCTTTCGCAATCTACCTAGTTTACCTAGTCGCCCTGGTTTAATGAACTTTCTTTAATATGATGTTGGTTGTGTAAGTTGTGTTGATAATTGCCCTGGAAAGTTTCTTACTGCTGTCTGTTGAACTTGGTTCATTCAGGTGCTAGTCATAGCTTAGGAGCTAGTAGTCGTCCTAACTCTTTACAGGTTTTGCCGCTACACCTAGATGGGATGAGACGTGTATATGGTGCAAATGGTCAGTTCCGTTCCTATTTTTCTTCCATTACGAATCAGTGGATCATATAATAATGTCTTTTCTCTCGTGTGTTCTAATCAGACACAGAAAATCATATGCATGAGGTGCTCCGAAGTACATTTAATTCACCAGAAGAAATCCCAAGAGCAGAACAATTAGCGAGACTACTATGTTCCACAAGGGATATGCTTGTAAATCAAACTTCACACTACTTGCTTGTAAGTGGTAGCTCTAGTTATTACTTTTTTTTTTGAGAGAAATAGTTTTTCATTTTGTGTCTTTCTAAACCCCGTATCTTTCTGTTTAGGCAGACTTAACTTGAAAACTATCTTCCCAGATCTTGTATATGTATTAGAAAATCCACTAGATATCTATAAGTATTTGACTGTAAAGTCAGTTGTTGTGAACATTAACTTGCAGTCACTACTTTTAATCTATCACTTCATATATGGAGCTTTCTTAGAAAATCTATGAATATACTTTTTATAGATGTGTGTGAAAACATACCAATTGAGTTTGTTTTCAGCACCAAACAAGCCTTATTATAATCTCATCACCTTAGCAAGACTTAATATAATCTATTCTCTAGCAAGGGTGGATCTAGAAGTACAATTACGGGTTCATATGAACCCAGTAGATTTTTTCGGATCTTGTATTTATATAATAAAAGATATACTAAATCTCTAAAAATACTTTACTGTGAACTCAGTAATTATTGTAGTATTAACTTGAGGTCGTCAAAGGAATTCATAAACTTCAAATCCCGAATCCGCCTCTTTCAGCTCAACATAATATTTTGATTAATTGTCTTTTAAATTACTGTGGCATAGGAATTAGAAGGGGATCTGCGCCATAATCTAAATGTTGCTGATTCCAAGGTACGATGCATAACCCACATGAATGCACAGAGAAGCGGGAGAATGTTCAGATATCTAGGTGCATACTTTCTCGAACTTGCTCGGATAATGATGCAAGTAGAAATGGGTGACAGTAGGATATGTTGCTTTGTTATATTAAGTATGGTATCTTTTAGCTTATAATCATCTAATCATTTCTGTCGTTGTATTCAACATATTTCCACCGTCAATCTTGGACCTTCACTTTATATAACTGATGAATTGGGTCTCAATCCAAGTAGTACATTATGTTGAAAAAATAAAATTTTTCACATTATATTTAGTTTAGTTCTTGAACTAGTAGATTAATGTATTAGGAGATACATGAATTGGTGGAAAATTGTAGATTAGTCTTGTGATTTATTATTCATGTATTTGGAGGATGTGAAGTGTGAAATTATTAATAGTGATATGCTAGGCTAGATATATGGATGAATGCACCAATAAATAGTCATGTAATATAGCCATTTAAAATATATCAAGTTGAATAGAAAATCATCTGTTATACCCCGTAGAATTTCCAGCACCTAGATGACCTATTCGCACGTTGGTTAAGCATATTCGAAGGCCATACATGCTAGACAAAGGCCCGGGAAAAAGATCGGACGAGAAACCTGTCGAACCATCGCGGAAGGAGCCGAGGCAGAGTCCCTCCGCTATGGCAGCGTGTCACGGAGGTGGGGCCTCCGCGTTGGCTCCGTGACACGTTGACCTTGTCCAGGCCCAAGTATATAAAGCCCCACTTCGGTTTTAAATGATTAAACACTTATAAAAATTCCAGAAACAGAGAGGAAAACGCAGGAGAAGGGAAAGGAACGAAGAAGTAATATAATTTTCGTCCGATTACGCTGCTAAACGTTGTCCAAACTCAACTTAACCTCAGATACCGAGGTATTTAGCAGCAGAGAGCATTCCTACGGATTTAGTTCGTGAAATACGGCCGACGAATCGTCGAGCTACCGAGCTAAGGTAAGTGGAATTGCTCTAAACTAGTGTCTATGTGTTCCTAGCTGTGAAGTGAATATTTCTCCCTTCTGGACTTCTGAAAAATAGCGAGTTTTCGACCGTCTTTCGATAAGCCTGAGTTTAGGCTATAAACTATATCGAAAGTGACCTTGCTCTTTACAATAAAGCAGTATTTTGTATTGATTGGCATATTTATGAATGCAGCTGGGAGAAAATAGTTGAAGTACTGGCCGAGCCTCGTCCGACAGCCGGATAGTTTGAGGATAAGGTATGTAAAGCTAATTTCCTCGGCAAGTTAGTAATCTTGGTACAGTACAGTAATTTAAAGGCCAGTAGAATATTCAGAAGTCATGTATGATGTTTATCACGAATGTTGGTGCGACATTAGAAACATCATGTTATGATCAGCGCGAGACTTGCTAGCACGATATAGATTCTAATACAAGTGTTAGAAACTGCACAACATGCTCAGTACGTGATGTGACACAGAATGTTAGGATATCATTGTATTCAGTTGAAACCCAGTAAAGCAATGTAATATCTGTAAGACATCTCGGAAATAGAACGTTAAGTTAAAATGAAATTAGAAAGCATATTAGGACTAGTAAATCATGTTACTATAGAAACTCAGTATACAACATAGTTTCAGCAGAAAGACTATATCTTGTTCAGCATTAGCCCCAGTACAGTCTGGCAGAAGGCTATATTTGTACATATATACTATTACCAGCCTTAGCATGTATTAAGTACGTACATATTACTATCGCTAGCTCAGCATATAGTATATACAATACTTCACCACTATTAGCTTCAGTATGTGGGACATGCAGAGAGTATTACTAGTTGAGACTGATGTATTGTTTGGGGTTGGACTACCTAGCATCCATGACCGCCCCAGGGTTGATAGCTGTATCGACTCGTCCGCCAGAGGATGAGGATACGTCACTCTACGGAGTGGTATGCCGTCCCACAGGGGACGAAGATGGGATGCCAGTTTTCCCCATATTTGTGCCTTGATCGCCCCTTACACACCCCTGTCGAGCGGATACGCCCGGGTGTTGATTCAGGAGTCCTTCGGACTCAGATGCAGTTATAGTCAGGGGCTCAGCGAGCCCAAGTGCATACCTAGGGGACCGGCAGGATGCTTACAGGGTTTATAGGAGATGGGATGACCGGGGTAGGGGTATAGATTCTGTGCTGGTTGTACCTCCCGGCTTATGGGGGCCGGGTAAGGTTTGTGTGTGCTATGTTATGTTATGTTATGTTATGTTATACCATGTTACGTTAGACACGAGTAGATCAGCAGTAGAATGATACGTCTCCAGGTATGACTCCTATTCTTTCCAGTATAATCAAGAGAAGGTATGACTTACATTATCAGACAGTTAATCTATTCCTTCCTACTTCAGTTTCATCAGTGATATTGTTGTTTTCAGATATTTCTTTCAGTTATTGCTTTACATACTCAGTACCAGCGGTACTGACGCCTGGTGGGGCGCTGCATTACTTGCCTGCAGGTACTCATAGACGAGCAGGCGATACCACGTGATTCCTGTCAGCGATCGAGTATTCAGCTCCTGTCATCCGGAGACTGAATTCCAGAGGTGTATTTCATTTTCTTTTGTTGTACAGTACGGGTAGGTCGGGGCCCTGTCCCGATCATTTCTATTGTTATTCTTAGAGGCTTGCAGTCTGTATATATTTCCCTGTGGTCAGATGTGCTGGTCGTGTGAGGTCGTGCAGTTGTATAGCTGTTAGAACTTGTGTTTCCTTTATGTTGGCCGTGTGGGGCCATAGTTCGACAGTAGTGGTGACCTTGCCGGTCACGTAGCTATCCAGTACTTCATGGTTAAGTTATAGATAACTAGACAGCATGGTGGCCTTGTCGGCCCGCATAGGTTTCCCTATATTGACATGTTTCTGGTCAGCTGTTAGAACAGGTACAGGAGGCTATAGGCCAATGGGCCGGGGGCTGTGTTTACAGCCGTTATATAGCCCTTTGTTTCCAGAAATATGAGTTAGAGCCAGCCAGGCACCAGATGTGCCCAGGCTTAGCAGTCCAGCAGTTCAGGTCCTAGTAGGGCACCGGGTGCCAGTCATACCCCCCAAGGCGGGGTGTGACAAACTTGGTATCAGAGCAGGTCGTATCCCAGGGAGTCTGCAAGCCGTGCTAAGTAGAGTCCTGTCCATGGATGTGTTGTGCACCACATACTATGGGTAGGAGGCTGCAAGGCATGATAGGATGTTTGTCTTTTATTCTTAATTCAGTCGTGCTGTAGAGCGGTACAATATAGGGTTGAGTCTCTAAAAGCTTACTATATTCTTTGGTTACAGATAATGTCAGACCAGCGACATCCTATCACAGGTCGGAGCTTAGATATTGCAGCAGGGGAAGGCACCAGCAGGATGCCTCACCCTCGTTTAGAAACAGCCCGATCAGAGGGCACTACAGAGGCATCGTCCCAGCCTTCTCAGCAGTCTCCACCACATCAGGAGCCACTAGGGGCGACACTACCTCCAGCAGTCCCTATATCGATACCTTCCGACCAGGAGGTTAGGAGTGCGGTAGTTATGTTAGCACAGATGATGGCGGCTCAGCATCAGCCGATGACGTGTACAGTTGCGGAGCCGTCAGGAGGGCCCGGCAGTTCGAGGGTCCGAGAGTTCTTGGCTCTGAATCCCCCACAGTTTACAGGTACGGACCGGACAGAGGACCCTCAGGATTTTCTGGATCAAATGCAGAGAATCTTCAGGGTTATGCATGCCACGCCTACAGAATCAGTTGAATTGGCAACATTTCGGTTACGGGACATCGCCGTGTTATGGTATGAAAGCTGGGAAAGGTCCCGAGGGAGAGATGTTTCCCCTCCCACCTGGTCCAGCTTTTCAGGAGCTTTTCTGGATCACTATTTGCCGCGGGAGATTCGACAGGCTCGGGTAGACCAGTTCCTGCATCTGGAGCATGGGGCCATGAGTGTTCGGGAATACTCCTTGCGGTTTGATTCTTTGGCTCGATATGCACCGGCCTTTGTTGATACCATGGCATCCAGAGTACACCGCTTTATCATGGGGTTGAATCCAGAATATGTTGAGACTTGTATTATGGCCACACTGCGAGAGGACATGGCCATTGCTCGAATTCAGGCATTTGCCCAGAATATTGAGGGCATCAGACAGCGGCATCGGGAGATCAGAAGGGTTAATCAGGAACAGCGTTGCCGGGATAGGCCAGTTGAGTTATAGAGGGAGGCCCGGGGAGGACCCAGGCCACGATTGTTAGACAGGCCGCCCAGGCCCCCACCTCCGCCACAGTCGCAGGGGGGTAGATTCAGTCGCAGGGGGCAGTCAGAGACTGGTAGAGGCTCGCAAATGGCAGATTCATCATTACAGAGGAGGGCGGAGCAGAGTAGGTATACCCTACCACTTTGCCCTATATGCAGTCGACGCCATCCTGGAGCATGCAGATATGGCTCCACCGCATGTTATAATTGTGGCCAAGAAGGCCATTTGATGAAAGATTGCCCAGCCAGAGGTCGAGAGGACCGGGATAGACAGAATAGGGCATCTACAGGGTCACGAGCCACAGCATCCTCGGCAGGGCGCAGGCCCTCAGTTTCAGCAGGTAGGGGTCGGGGCAGATCAGAGGCCTCCAGTATAGGTGCGAGTCCAAGCCGCACATATGTCTTACCAGGGAGGCAAGATTCAGAAGCGTCACCTGATGTTGTGACAGGTATGCTAACTATCTGCTCACACCCTGCTTATGTGTTGATTGATCCAGGGTCTACTTTGTCCTACATTACTCCATTTGTGGCACAAAAGTTTAGTATTGCACCAGAATTATTGCATCAGCCCTTTTTAGTATCCACGCCCGTCGGTGACTCTATCACAGCTAATCGAATCTACCGCGGGTGCATAGTAGAGGTTGCTGACCGTCAGACCACAGTAGATCTGGTCGAGTTAGAAATGATAGACTTCGATGCCATAATGGGTATGAACTGGTTAGTATCGTGTTTTGCCAACATTGAATGTTGGACCAAGACGGTCCGATTCCACTTCTCAGGAGAAGCAGTGCAAGAGTGGAAAGGCAGCACCGCTACGCCAAAAGGTAGGTTTATTTCCTACCTTCAGGCGAGAAAGTTGATATCTAAGGGATGTATTTACCATCTGGTCAGAGTCCAGGATGTCCAAGCAGAATTTCCGACGCTCCAGTCTGTTCCAGTGGTGAACGAATTCCCTGATGTGTTTCCAGATGAGTTACCTGGTATTCCCCCAGAAAGGGAAATAGACTTTGCTATTGACTTGTTACCAGGCACTCAGCCGATATCAATTCCTCCTTATCGCATGGCTCCTGCAGAACTCAGAGAATTAAAGGAGCAGTTGAAGGATTTATTGGATAAAGGTTTTATCAGGCCGAGTACTTCGCCGTGGGGTGCGCCAGTTTTATTTGTGAGGAAGAAAGATGGCTCGCTCTGAATGTGCATAGATTATCGGCAATTAAACAAAGTTACAGTAAAGAACTAGTACCCGCTCCCCAGAATTGATGACTTATTTGATCAGTTGCAGGGAGCCAGATACTTTTCTAAGATTGACTTGCGGTTCGGATATCACCAGGTCCAGGTACGTGAGAGAGATATTCCTAAGACAGCGTTCAGGACCCGATATGTACATTTTGAATTTCTAGTCATGTCCTTCGGGTTAACGAATGCCCCGGAAGTCTTCATGGACCTGATGGACAGTATTTTCAGACCTTTCCTGGACTTATTCGTGATAGTGTTCATTGATGACATTCTGGTGTATTCTCGCTCTGAAGCAGATCACCGGACCCATTTGAGGACAGTGCTCCAGATTCTCAGGGACCGTCAGCTGTATGCTAAATTTTCTAAGTGTGAATTCTGGGTTAACTCAGTGGCCTTTTTAGGGCATATCGTGTCAGACGCTGGTATACAAGTTGACAAGCAGAAAATAGAAGCAGTTAAGTCATGGCCTAGGCCTACCACTCCGACTGAAGATCGTAGCTTTCTGGGGTTGGTAGGATATTACAGAAGGTTCGTTGAAGGGTTCTCGACCATTGCGGCACCTCTAACCAAATTGACACAGAAAGCAGCAAAGTTTCAATCGACAGAGGCATGCGAGCAGAGCTTCCAGGAACTGAAAGACAGATTAACCTCCGCCCCAGTGTTAGCATTGCCAGAAGGCACAGAAGGTTATTCAGTCTATTGCGATGCGTCAGGCGTCGGGTTAGGTTGTGTGTTGATGCAGCATAGTAGAGTAATTGCATATGCTTCCAGACAGTTGAGGAAACACGGAAAGAATTACCCTACCCACGACCTGGAATTGGCCGCAGTAATCCACGCCTTAAAGATATGGAGGCATTACCTGTACGGCGTCCATGTTGATATTTACACAGATCATAAGAGCCTACAGTACATCTTCACTCAGAGGGAGTTGAATGTACGGCAACGCCGCTGGTTGGAGCTGTTAAAAGATTATGATGTGAATATTCTATACCACCCCGAAAAAGCTAATGTTGTAGCAGATGCCCTGAGCCGTAAGTCAATGGGGAGTTTGGCGTATTTACAACCTGAGAAGCGAGAGTTAGCCAAAGAAATTCATCAGTTAGATGGTTTAGCCGTTCGAGTAATGGAAGCAGAAAATAATAGAGAAGTAATTCAGAATTCTGCTGTGTCATCATTAGTTACAGAAGTAAAAGAACGACAGTATGAGGACCCTGATTTAGTCCAGCTCAGAGATAGAATTCAGAAAGGTAAGGAGTCAGATTTCCAAATGACTGAGGATGATGTGCTACGCTGTAAGGGCCGCCTTTGTGTCCCGAATGTTTCAGGGCTTCGCGGGCGGATCATGCATGAGGTATATTACGCTCGCTATTCCCTTCATCCAGGAGCGACGAAGATGTACCACGACATCAGAGATATCTACTGGTGGCTAGGTATAAAAGCTGAGATCGCTGAATTTGTATCTAGATGTTCTAACTGTCAGCAGGTGAAAGTAGAGCACCAGAAGCCGGGCGGTTTGACGCAAGATATAACGGTGCCTACGTGGAAATGGGAAACGATAAACATGGATTTTGTAACAGGGTTACCCCGTACCAGATGCAGAAATGATTCCATTTGGGTAATAGTTGACAGGCTAACGAAATCAGCTCATTTCCTGCTGGTGAAGGCTACCTTCTCGGCTGAGGATTATGCCGAATTATATGAGAAATAGTCAGATTACATGGAGTGCCGGTATCCATCATTTCAGATAGGGGAGCACAGTTTACAGCTAGATTCTGGCAGTCGTTCCAGAGGGGTTTGGGAACGCAGATCAATTTGATCACAGCATTCCACCCCCAGACAGATGGGCAAGCTGAGCGGACTATCCAAATGCTCGAAGATATGCTACGAGCGTGTGTGCTAGATTTTGGGGGTAGCTGGGATGAGCATCTTTCGTTGATTGAATTTGCTTATAATAACAGTTATCATTCAGCTATCCAGAAGGCGCCTTTCGAGGCATTATACGGGCGAAAATGTAGATCACCGGTGGGCTGGTTTGAAATAGGAGAATCAGCATTGGTTGGCCCAGACATTGTTCGGCAGTCAGAGGAAAAGATAAAGCTTATCCGAGAACGTTTACTGACTGCTCAGAGCCGCCAGAAGTCTTATGCAGATATGCGGCGCAGAAATCTAAAATTTGCGGTAAATGACTGGGTATATATGAAGGTGTCTACAATGAAAGGGGTAATGAGATTTGGCAAGAAAGGCAAGCTTAGCCCGGGGTTCATTGGGCCATATCAGATTCGGCGAAGAATAGGCCGAGTTGCATACGAATTGAACTTGCCTCCGGAGTTAGCATCTGTTCACCCAGTATTCCATGTATCTATGTTGAGGAAGTTCGTAGGAGACCCTTCTACAGTAGTTCCAGTTCAGGATGTCCAGGTCACAGAAGAGTTAGCATATGAAGAGGTTCCCGTAGCTATCTTAGACAGACATATTCGCAGGTTGAGGACTAAAGATGTTGCGTCTGTCAAAGTATTGTGGCATAATAGGAACCGAGAGGAAATGACATGGGAAGCTAAAGAAGATATGGAAGCCAGATATCCTCACTTATTTCAGGCCCAGTCAGGCGACAAGTATGTCCGTATTATTACTTATGCAGTACCTTAGTTGTATGTGTGTGAATGAGGAAGATTGATACTTAGTTATCCAGTGGATCTTAAAATATTGTGTGCAGTACCTGTGTTGGACTCTTCTGCATTTCAGGTTTTTGCTATAGTCCATATTACAGGGGAAACTCTGCCGAACTTTTCCTAGAAAGTAAGTTAAGTAGTCCTCTAGATAGCAGTGTACATTCGAGGACGAATGTTCTTAAGGGGGATCATCTGTTATACCCCGTAGAATTTCCGGCACCTAGATGACCTATTCGCACGTTGGTTAAGCATATTTGAAGGCCATACGTGCTAGAGAAAGGCCCAGGAAAAAGATCGGACGAGAAACCTGTCGAACCATCGCGGAAGGAGCCGAGGCAGAGCCCCTCCACGATGGCAGCGTGTCACGGAGGTGGAGCCTTCGCGTTGGCTCCGTGACACGTTGGCCTTGTCCAGGCCCATGTATATAAAGCCCCACTTCGGTTTTAAATGATTAAACACTTATAAAAATTCCAGAAACAGAGAGGAAAACGCAGGAGAAGGGAAAGGAACGAAGAAGTAATATAATTTTCGTCCGATTACGCTACTAAACGTTGTCCAAACTCAAATGAACCTCAGATACCGAGGTATTTAGCAGCAGAGAGCATTCCTACGGATTTAGTTTCGTGAAATACGGCGGACGAATCGTCGAGCTACCGAGCTAAGGTAAGTGGAATTGCTCTAAACTAGTGTCTATGTGTTCCTAGCTGTGAAGTGAATATTTCTCCCTTCTGGACCTCTGAAAAATAGCGAGTTTTCGACCGTCTTTCGATAAGCCTGAGTTTAGGCTATAAACTATATCGAAAGTGATGTTGCTCTTTACAATAAAGCTGTATTTAGTATTGATTGGCATATTTATGAATGCAGTTGGGAGAAAATAGTTGAAGTAATGGCTGAGCCTCGTCCGACAGCCGGATAGTTCGAGGATAAGGTATGTAAAGCTAATTTCCTCAGCAAGTTAGTAATCTTGGTACAATACAGTAATTTAAAGGCCAGTAGAATATTCAGAAGTCATGTATGATGTTTATCACGAATGTTGGTGCGATATTAGAAACATCATGTTATGATCAGCGCGAGACTTGCTAGCACGATATAGATTCTAATACAAGTGTTAGAAACTGCACAACATGCTCAATACGTGATGTAACACAGAATGTTAGGATATCATTGTATTTAGTTGAAACCCAGTAAAGCAATGTAATATCTGTAAGACATCTCGGAAATAGAACGTTAAGTTAAAATGAAATTAGAAAGCATATTAGGACTAGTAAATCATGTTACTATAGAAACTCAGTATACAACATAGTTTCAGCAGAAAGACCATATCTTGTTCAGCATTAGCCCCAGTACAGTCTGGCAGAAGGCTATATTTGTACATATATACTATTACCAGCCTCAGCATGTATTAAGTACGTACATATTACTATCGCTAGCTCAGCATATAGTATATACAATACTTCACCACTATTAGCTTTAGTATGTGGGACATGCAGATAGTATTACTAGTTGAGACTGATGTATTGTTTGGGGTTGGACTACCTAGCATCCATGACCGCCCCAGGATTGATAGCTGTATCGACTAGTCCGCCAGAGGATGAGGATACGTCACTCTACGGAGTGGTATGCCATCCCACAGGGGACGAAGATGGGATGCCAGTTTTCCCCATATTTGTGCCTTGATCGGCCCTTACACACCCCCGTCGAGCGGATACGCCCGGGTGTTGATTCAGGAGTCTTCCGGACTCAGATGCAGTTATAGTCAGGGGCTCAGCGAGTCCAAGTGCATACCCAGGGGACCGGCAGGATGCTTACAGGGTTTATAGGAGATGGGATGACCGGGGTAGGGGTATAGATTCTGTAATGGTTGTACCTCCCGGCTTATGGGGGCCGGGTAAGGTTTGTGTGTGCTATGTTATGTTATGTTATGTTATGCCATGTTACGTTAGATACGAGTAGATCAACAGTAGAATGATACGTCTCCAGGTATGACTCCTATTCCTTCCAGTATAATCAAGAGAAGGTACGACTTACATTATCAGACAGTTAATCTATTCCTTCCTACTTCAGTTTCATCAATGATATTGTTGTTTTCAGATATATCTTTCAGTTATTGCTTTACATACTCAGTACCAGCGGTACTGACGCCTGGTGGGGTGCTGCATTACTTGCCTGCAGGTACTCATAGACGAGCAGGCGATACCACGTGATTCCTGTCAGCGATCGAGTATTCAGCTCCTGTCATCCGGAGACTGAATTCCAGAGGTGTATTTCATTTTCTTTTGTTGTACAGTACGGGTAGGTCGGAGCCCTGTCCCAATCATTTCTATTGTTATTCTTAGAGGCTTGCAGTCTGTATATATTTCTCTGTGGTCAGATGAGCTAGTCGTGTGAGGCCGTGCAGTTGTATAGCTGTTAGAACTTGTGTTTTCTTTATGTTGGCCGTGTGGGGCCATAGTTAGACAATAGTGGTGACCTTGCCGGTCACGTAGCTATCCAGTACTTCATGGTTAAGTTATAGATAACTAGACAGCATGGTGGCCTTGTCGGCCCGCATAGGTTTCCCTATATTGACATGTTTCTGGTCAGCTGTTAGAACAGGTACAGGAGGCTATAGGCCTATGGGCCCGGGGCTGTGTTTATAGCCGTTATATAGCCCTTTCTTTCCAGAAATGTGAGTTAGAGCCAGCCAGGCACCAGATGTGCCCAGGCTTAGCAGTCCAGCAGTTCAGGTCCTAGTAGGGCACCAGGTGCCAGTCATACCCCCCAAGGCGGGGTGTGACATCATCTTTCCTCCATTTCTCTTCTACTGAGTTTTGAGTGTTATTTGTTGTCTTGCTCTCCCAATTTCCAACACTTTAGATTTTACTTTGCTCAAACTAATCTTTGTAAATCCAACATTCTCATCTTCAACAGAGAGAAGGTTCTACGTTTGTCTCGCTGAGGCAGATCCACATTCAGTATGATTTGTATCTTATTGGGCTGCATCATAGGCAACATTCACCCAGAAGTTCTTTTTCGACTGGGAGTTTCCAAAATATGCCTTCTCAACGTCAACATGAGAAAGATAGTGCAAAGATTAGACAATAGAACAACACTGAACTTATGAACGTACATGGTAAGAAATTAAATAACATATTTCTTTCTTGGGACTTCTACTTGATGTTTCATATCAAAATAATAAACTGACTAGCTCTTTCATTTTGTGATGTTATTGTAATATTATCCACAAATACTAATGTGAAATTTGAACGGCCCCAAAATAGTATCATCACTTGTCAAGCTTCTTTTCAAATCATAGTTAAGAAAGTGCAAGATTGTATGTCAGCGTAGGGATAATATGACATTTAGAGAATCCCTAATATGCACAATTCGTAAAAAGACAAATGATTAATATCTACATATTCTAATTAGTTATTGTTGTATGTCAGAGAATTTAGGATGGTTACAATATGACCTTCTTCCTGAATATAAATTTCCTGTTGAAAAAACTGCTACATCTGGAGTGGAATCAAACAAAACTTGTACTCTATTGGTTGGTGCCTGACTAGTCACTATTTTTAAAAAATAGAACTCAAAATCCAAATGGATTAAAACGATTCTTTTCTTTACATGCCCAACACAGATCAATGCCCCCAAACGATTCCTCTATGCAAAATGGCGAGTTTTAAGTTTTTTCATAGTTGGTCACATTTCGATAGTCAAAAATGAGTAGAAAAATAATTTTCAAATAAAGTGAATTGAACTTTTATGGAAAAATACTAGTTTTCAAATAAAGTGAATTAGATATTTTTATGAAAAAAATACTAATTTTTAAATAAAGTGAATTGAATATTTTATGGAAAAAACTCATTTTCAAATAAACTGAATAATTTTTATGTCAAAACAGGTCCTAAATATAATAATTCATTTATTTCAAGGACTAAAATTAGAATTTATAAATAATTGAGGAATGAATATAGAAAAATAAAAAAGGTAAAAAAGAAAAAATCGTGTGCTTTGTTTCTCAACAACCACCACTTGTCAAAATCAATGTGACAAAACTCATAATCCAATAAGGATTACAGAGATCCAGTATCTATATATCTATATATATAGTGGACAACAAACATCGATGTCCACAAACAAATCCTTTCTGCAAAAAAAAAGTGAGTTCACATTCTCCATAGATTCTTCTCTTTTTTATGTTATTTCAGTATGAATGTTTATCAGAACTTCGTTCAAATTTTGGTAAAGCATAGAGTTTTCTCAGTTTCTTTCTTTCCTGACAACCAATTTTTGTAAAGCATTCTGTTAAACCAATTTTTATTTTATAATGAACTCTACATTATTGTTGTGATGTATTTAATGAGCTTGAACTATTTCTTCATTTAATTCTTGTCTGCCTTAACTGATTTGTTTCTTCGTTTAATTCAAGTTTAGAAGGGTTCAATAGTTTAGCATCCAAGAGGAGACATATAAACACAAGATACATACATTGAATTCAACCCCTTTTGGCTCTTACAATGAAGGACCGAGACTATGTGATGGTGAGTTTGGTTCTTTCATAATTCTAATTTAATTTGTCATTAAATTTTTTCCCCTTTTTATTCACTTATTTTTTTTTTTTGCACTTAGACCTAGCTAGTGTTTCTTTAATCTCTCATTTGGACCTCCACTACAATATCGTCAACAAGAGTTTAACCAACAAGTTCGAGATAGATTGGTGTGGTTCCTCTACACCTAAGATATTAGGGAATAACATCTATTGATATCTGTATGGAATAATCTCATCTTAATATAATAATTTGTTGCAAGTGCTCACATCTCACACACATACCTCTTGCCTTTCTAGTAGAATTAATTTCTATTATGTTCACTAGATTTTGAATGGATGGTCTAATGTATATGTTATTGGGTAGTTCCAGATTTGTATGATTAAATGGTAAATCTAAGTTTGGCAAAGGCAAAAGAAACCACGGTTGAAAAATAATTCCTTTTTTGATCCGTAATTTGCACTAGAGAAATAAAATTGTTGTTGTATTGCAATTTTTCTGAAAAAATCAAGTCCATTTAATCTTTTTTCATGTTTCTAGAATTGGTAAAAGATTTTCATATGTGATATATGCATGATATGTTCTAAGGTTTTATTTATTTTAAGGAGAAAGCTTCACGTATTGGTTCCACTCCCAACTAATTAAACTCTTTTTTCATTCTAATACTCTATTTTCCCCAAATTTGAACCCATTAGTACTATCGAGGGAAGATTTTACTTTTCTATCAACAGGAATTCTTAAATTTAGATATAAACTTCGATGATCTTTCTTTTTGTAAGATTTCATAGCATCTTTGGAATGAAACTGAAATGAGAAGGAAAGACAAGGAGGCCCGCAAGAACATGACACAGAATCAAAAATCTGATGTAGATGGTGAAGGGAAAAAGGGAAAGGAGAAGATACAGAATCAAAAATCTGAGGTAGACAACAATCGAAAAAAGGGAAAGGATCAACACGGTTTTGTTGAGAAGACATTACTTGTCAAGGAACAACAAAAACACATCAAAGGTAAACTATATTAGTTTTTATTTTTGCTTATTGAATGGCATATGTTACTGAAGTGGGGAGGAAAAAATAGAAGTGGTAGAAGCGTACCGCGTATAGTATCTTGTTTGGACATGATCTGTTTGTCTTATTAGAGAGAGTTGCTCGCTTAAAATTGGCCTTACGTAGTGTGGATTCAAATTAGTTGGGATCCTAATGCAAGTGCCGAACATGGGGTGGAATTATGAACCTGGTATCGATAAGTTGCATCCTCCCATGCTAATGGTGGTGACAAAGGATTTAAAGCTTTTGTCTTATTAACTCTTCATGGATTTTACTTTTGCTTTCACGGATGATATGCTTGTAATACACGCATACATGACAATATTTGGAGGGTGTTTGACTAAGGTTATAAGTTGATCTGCCCAATGAAATTATTATCAATATTCTCTTGAAAAATTTAGCAGTAAACTGACATCTGCAAACATAACAATACTATTTTGTGTCACAATGAATTATTATCATTAGTACAATAAGTAATATAAGTAGGAGAAGATGTAGTAAGCAAACTATTTTCATATTCATGGAAACCAAAGAGTGCCTTGTTTACAATATCATTAGGTTCATATATATCTCCATTGATGTTCATTAAATTTCTCGATTAACAATATAAAAAAAAGAAGGGAAAAGGGGCAAATATACCCCTCAAATTTATAATTTAGAGCGGATATACCCCTTATTAAAGAAATAGTGCATATATACGCTTGTTGTTTAACAAATGATGCATATATACCCTTTTCATCTAACAAATGGTGCATATTTATTGCGGTCCGTTTGATAATGATCGAGTGACATTGCTTCTTCGGCCCGAACATCCTTTTCGTTAATTGGCATATATTTATTGAATTAAAAAAAATTGCAAAACTTATTTTTAAACTTCAAAATACTACGTGGATTTAAAAATTACCTCTCGTATTTTTTTTACCCCTCTATACCTGAGCCAAATTAAAAAAAAGTCTCAATTGCTTTTTTTACTCGGTCATAAAATGAGTTTGAAATAGCTCTATGTAAAAGAGGAATTGGATAATTTTTGGTTGGGTCAGGTCTGGATGGGTAAAAAAAAGAGTGGGACAACTTTTAAAGTCATATGACATTTTTAAAATTAAAAAAATCAATTTTTAAATTTTTTAAAATTCAGTTTGTTTATATAAAATGGTAAATATGCAACATTTGATAGACGACGAGGGTATATATGCACCATTTGTTAAACAACGAGGGTATATATGCATCACTTTTTTAACAATGGGTATATTCGCTTAAATCGCAAAATTGAGGACTATATTTGTCCCATTACCCTTTAAAAAAATATATCATTTCGCCATTTAACAACAAATTAGTCCTCACATTTTCTATTTTCATGCCTAACACAAACCAATGCTCACCAAATGATTTCTTTATGCAAAAGGATGAGAGTTGTGTTTTTTCTTAGTTGTTCACATTCCAATAGTCAAAAGTGAGTAAAAAAATAGGTTATAAGCTGTTTTTCAAATTGAATATAACTTCAAATTTGAAATTTTTATGGCAAAACACTAATTTTCAAATAAAGTGAATAATTTTTATAGGTCCTAAAAATACTTATTTATATATCTTAACGACTAAAATTAGAATTTATAGGTAACTAAAGAGTGGAATCAAACAAAACATGTACTCTATTTGTTGGTGCCTCAATAGTCATGACATTTCAGAAACATAACTCAAAATCCAAATTGGATTACAGAGATTCTTCTCTTTATACGTCCAACATAGACAAATGTGTCACGCCCCACCTTGGGAGACATGACTGACACCTGATGCCCTACTAGGATTTGAACTGATTTACTAACTGAGCCTAAACACTCTAGGTGCATGCTTACTCCTCAAATCAGGAAAACAACAGGCTATATCTCGGCGGTAAACACAGCCTCCGACCGACAAGGCCTTATAGCCACCTGTAAAAGAAAATCAGCTGAGCAATGCTAAACTATGGCCGATAAGGCCACCAATCTGTTAGGTAAACTAAAGCACACGTAGGCCCCACACGGCCAATAACAACTAACCACAGGAAGATAAAAATAATCTGCAAGCCTCTTGGAGTAATATGGGTCGGGACAGGGCCCCCACCTACCCATAAACTGTACAATCAAAAAGGAAGTAAACCTTCTATCTACAGGCTCTAGAAGAAAGGATCTAACTGCTCTAGTGACACTGGCTGAAAGCTACGAGGGACCTGCTCCTCGTCTATCTGCACCTGTAGGCAAGAAATGCAGTGCCCAGAAAGGGAATCAGTACAATATGTACTGAATATGAAGGCGAAAACTATAAATGACTGAAGTAAAGAAGTAAAACTGAAAGTAACTGAAATAAAGAGATAGAGATCATACATTACAATAGAACATCTTACTGTCTAATTATCAATAACTATAACAAACATATACCTTACCTAGCCCCCATAAGCCGGAAGGTACAACCAGCACAGAATAACCCACCTGGGCCCCCCATAATCCCTGGTGAGTACACCTCAGTCTATATACCACTATCCAATGTCACACTAGGTCAGCTAATAGTTATATCCGTTCTAACAATCTCCTGGGTCTGCAACTGAGCCCGCTCGGCCCCAGACTATAACTGCGTCTGAGTCCGGTGGACTCCTGATATCTGCACCCCAGGCACCAGGCTCGACGGGGGTGTATATAAGGCCAACCACGGCATATGAGGATCTGGAACCCCATCTTCATCCCTGGCGGATGGCATACCGCTCCGTAGAGCGATGTCATCTCGCCCCTGGCGGGCGTCGACACAGCTAATAACCCTGGGGTCAGTCATGAAGGCTATACAAGCATAATCCACCCCAAACTAATATGGAGTACTGATCTCATCTAATAACAACAACTAATTATAATAGACATGCTTCTGTTATTCTTACAGGGATTCAAACTAAGTTATTTTTCTAAGAAAACTAACTTGCCGAAGAAAATTGCCTTAACATACCTCGTTCACCGATTACTGATTAATTCACTGGTTGCGGCCCATATTCAACTGCTCTTCTCAACTGAAATTGTATCATTAGAAGAGTGAGGCTAATGTCACTACTAAATTCAATAAAAACAATAACTTTATATAGAAATATTAACTATATTTCAACCTAATGGAACACAGTCAAAAACTCATAATTTCTCGAGAATATAGAAGGGAGAAATGCTTACTTTAAGTCTGCGATCGTATTAACACTAGGTTGGAGAAATTCCAACAACTTTATCTCGGTGGGTTACGATTCGCCGGGCGAATTTTGTGAAACTAACTCCTTAGTAATACTCCTTGCAGCCTTGTGCTTTGATACTCGAAGTTAATTCAGATTTGGATGGCGTTTTGTAGCATAAACGGACGAAAAATGTTGTTTTCCTTCGTTGGTTCTCTCCTCTGCCTGATTATATATGTATATGTTATAATGAAATCAAAAGGAGTGATATATACATACTTGAGGCGGTGGACAAGGGTCCGTCGAATGGACCCTGTCGCGCCAATTTTAGGCCGTGCCACGTTGCCCCTTTGGGCAGCTGATGCGGCCTTCCCCCGCACGGTCCCGGTTCCGCGCTCGTCTGACCTTTTTTTGGGCCCCTTTCTCGTACGTATTATATTCTAAAACTCTTAGCCAACGTACGAATAGGTCATCTAAACATTAGAACTTACGGGGTGTAACAAAATGCCCACAAATGATTCCTTTATTTAAAAGGGCCAGTTTTGAGTTTTTTTTCTTTTTTATATATGTGTTCACATTCCAATAGTCAAAAGTGAGTAGAAAAATAGGTTATAAGTTGTTCTCTAAATTGAAATACAATTTCAAATTGGATTTGAAATTTTTCTAGAGAAACACTAATTTTCAAATAATGTGAGTTGAAATTTTATGGAAAAATACTAATTTCAAATAAAGTGAATTGAATTTTTAATGAAAAAAGTACGTATTTTCAAATAAAGTGAATTGAACTTTTTATGTAAATAAACTAATTTTCAAATAAACTGAATAATTTTTATGTCAAAACAGGTCCTAAATATAATTATTCATTTATTGCAAGGACCAATATTAGAATATATTAGGAATGAAAAAAAAATTAAAAAAAGGGGGGGGGGGACAGGTACTCTATTTCTGAACACTTACCACTTACCAGAAGCAGTGTGACAACTCAGAATCCAAAATGGATTATAGAAATTCAATATATATTTATATAGTGAGACAACAAACACCAATGCCTACAAATCAAATCCTTTCTGCAAAAGAAAAAAAAAGGAGGTGATTTCACATTCTCCATGGATTTTTTTTTGTGTGTTATTTTAGTGATGAATTTTTTCCTGAACTTTGTTCAGGTTTTGGTAAAGCATAGAGTTTTCTCGGTTCTTTTTTTTCCTGAAAATCAATTTTTATGGAGTATTCTGTTAAGTTATACTTTTTGTTTTACAATCAACTCTACATGATTGTTGTGATATATCTAATGAGCCTAAACTATTTCTTCATTTAATTCTTTGTATGCCTTAATTAATTTGTTTCTTCATTTAATTCAAGTTGAAAAGGGAGTATAAACACTAGATAAACACATTGAATTCAACAATCCCTTATATGTATATATATATATATATTGGGTTTTATGATGTGGTGAAAAATGAAGGAATTTTTGTTTTTCATTTGTAACTTTTTCTGAAAAGGTACATACCTTTTCAAAAAGAGTTGTATCTTGTAAGATAGCTTTTGTGGTTAAGTTATGGCTAAAATCTATTTATTTACAGTTGAAAGTTCTAATAGTTTTCATTAAAATTTATTTGTTGTGTTTCCTTGGTAGTAACCTTTTCTCTTTGTCTCTGAGTATTTACTCTGGTAGTTTTATTTTGAAGTTGACATTAGAATTCCTAACAAGCTCTAAGTTAATGGTATATTTCCATTTAATATATGCATATAATGGTAAGAACGTAAAGTGCTTGAAATTGGACCGTAAATAAAATGTTTCTTTTCATTTGCATGGTAAAGACCAGTTGTTGGCTATGCTATCTGTCTCAAAAAAGATATTTACTTTCTCATTGTAAACTTTTGTTCTCACATTGATGCTAAGGACAAATCTCATATCCTACTAGTAGTCCCCGTTGTACTAAATCTTATAACTTGACCTGCTTCAGGTGCTTACGTTATTGAAAGAAAATGACTTGCACTGGTGAAACTTCCGAGGACCATGGAAATGAAGGCATTGATATGATGTTCAAGATAAAAGTGAAAACCATGGATTCTCAAACGCACAATTTGTGCATTAGCAATCAGGTACTTGTTTGTTGTTATTAAGTTCCTTGAAGCACTAGTCGTAAATTTGCAACTTGACTGAAATTGTATTAAACCTATAATAATTTAACTCTCCTAAGGACAACTTGTTTAAGTAGGATAGAAAAATTTTGAACTATTCACTTAAGTAAAAAGAAAATTTATGTAATACGTTATGCATGTTTATGTTATTCACCTTGCATTCTCACTTTTTAATATATTGTAAATTTTTAATTTCATGTAGAGGAGAGTATGGAATTTGAAAGAAGACATAGCTCTTTTGCCAATTGAACAACAACGTCTACTCTATCGAGGAAAACACTTACAGGATGATCAAGTCATTTCTTCATGCAGTATCCTTTTTATACACTTTATATGCATATTTAGTATAGTTATAAATGAATCAACTTATATCTCTGGCCTAAGTTAATAATTTGTAATTCTTTACCTTATTGGAGACTTAACACTAATTAGATGTTCAACATGGTGATACTTTGCATCTGGTTTGTAACATTCGGGGTATGTCATCCAATGGTACTTCATCCAGTCGCCCTGGTTTAATGAGCTTTCTTTAATATGTTTCCAATTATATTGGTTTGTGTGTTTGAATACTTTTTTATCATGTTTTTCTATTTAACCATATGAATGGAATAAATCAATTAGAAAGTGTTTGATCTTTTTTGTACTATATGTGTGAAGTAGAAAATTTCATAACTATATCATACTTCTTAAATATTTGGTCTTACAAACCATGAATTACAAGCTATGAGTGTAGTTTTTGTCATTTTCAATTCATGTTACTTCTTAACGAATTTGACATGCGCCTCATCAGTTCTCTACATTTTAGCTGAATAAAAAATTATACTTTGTATCTTTACATTTTGTCAACTCACCATATTTGAGCTGGCAGTTAATCACTCATACCATGCCTTTTGTGTTTTTTCTACCTCGGGTGCTAGGCATAGCACGGGAACTGATGGGACCTCGTCAGGTACTCATCGGGTAAGTTGATGCAGATTGCTCTACCTTATAGTTCTTTTGTGTCAATGCACATATGTGTGTGCATCCTCTGCAAAACATGCATCTTGTCTTTGTCACATTGAAGTAACATTCAAAGTGTTATTCTCCCCCTGTCCTTGTTTATGTGGAACATTTTGTTTTTCGAGATTAAACTATATATAGCTTGACCAATAATTTTAAATGTATTTTTCCATCATATTGGTGTGAGAACAATTGAAACTTATAATACTTTTCGAATAGTTTTGAATATATAACTTTTAATTTTAAAAACATAGAATTGATCTAATCTAATTTAGCTTCAAAGATTTGTCAAATTAAAGTAGAGAACGTTCGTTATCAGTAACTAATGTTGAGGCTACGGACACCAAATTTTTTGGCTTGCATGTTATCTTATTTCATACTCTTCTACTGTTCTTTCTTACTTTTGGTTGCTTTCTAGATGCCTGCCCCTAAGAAAGACTTGTAAAACATATTCTAAGATCATCCGTACATTTTGATTGGTTGGCTTTCTGTTGGAATAGGACTTCGAAAGGGATCTGCACCAAAATCTGATCAATATGTACGATCCGAGGGTGTCACAAAGAATAAGGCAGACAATCCAAACAATGTTGGACTATGTTGGTCATGTAGTAACGCAAGTTCATATGAGGCAGGTTGAGATTCAGTGTAATATTTAGTATGATTTGTATCTTGCTAGGCTGCATCAGAGGGATCATTCAGCTAGGTCTCTTCCTCAAACTAGAAGTTTTTTCTCTGTTGAACACCAGACTGAGCATTTCCAAAATATGCCTTCTCAATATTATCATGAACTTACGGGCGTGCGTGGTAAGAAATTAAATAACATATTTCTTTCTTGAGACTTTTACAGCTTAGCTTGTTGATGTTTTAGTTCCAATGCCAACTTTTTTCTTACCAAAATAATAGAAGTATCATCACTTGTCAAGTTTCTTTTCGAATCATAGTGAAGAAAATGCAATATTGTATCTTAGCATAGGGATAATGTGATATTTAGAGAATTCCTAATATAAAATAATTCATAAAATGACAAATAATTAATATCTACAGATTCTAATTAGTTATTGTTGTATGGCAAGAAATTTATGGTCACAATTAGATGACCTTCCTGAATTTAATTTCCCTGTTGAATTCAACATTGCTACACCTGGAGCAACTGTAGAGAATGTCACCGAAAATATGGGGACGGATGTTTCCTCTGAATCATCAACTGTAGAATATGAAAGTTTTCATGAATCGTCCATCGAAGTAAGTTAATTATTTCTTTTTTCACTTTGAATCTGAAAAGTTGTCATCCTGCAACATGGATTGACCTTGAATGCTATTTTTCCCTTCTAAGTATTCAGTGTTTCTGTAGCCTCCCGATCAAAATAATTCAGACTTCTCTTCAGCAAGATAATGTTGCACAAAGTCAACCTCAAACAAAATGGTGAAAGGTACTCTTATAGTACTTAAGTCTTGATATATTTATGTGATATGTTTGACTAGTATTCCCATCTTTTCTTGTTTTAGTACTTAAGTATGTAATATTTTTCCTGTTACTTCCACATAGAATCTGACTATTGCTTGAGATTGAGGCATAGTCATAGTAGTAGTAGTTATTATTGTAATAAACCATAAATGTACCACTACTAAAAAAATAACTATTTTTCCATTGAAATTTTTCGCAAAAAAAATGTTAAGTGACTATTCTCACAGATATTTTGATAGAATTTGTGGGGAAAAAATAATAATAATGTTATTATTTTGGTTTTATTATCATTCTCTACTTGATCTTTTGATTATGGGTGTTCATCAGTTGGTTTGGTATGATTTTGAGACATTACATATGTCTAGTATTCTATTTTATAAAATAAAATACTATACCAGTATTAAACTTAATTAAATATACCGGTATCATTCAATTTCCTCTTGTCGATTTCAGTTGATTAAATTCGATTTTTTGGACTTAGATAGAAAATCGTAACTTTGTTGTTTTGTCTTTATGGATCGGTAGAAGAACAGAAAGAAACCATAAGAAAGCTTCATCAATTTGATAATAAATATTTATTAAAGAAAAAAAAATAAAAAAACATATTGTAAACATAGAATTTTACTTCGAGTAACTATACCATTAAATTTTGAAAAGTTTAATTTTAGCTATGCACGATAGAATAACAGAAAAATTAGTATGATATAAATTTCTTCAAATAACTGGCCGAATCAAAATATTAGTGACTCAATATGAGAGTGATACCGTTTTACAAGACACATTTAGTGAGGTTATACCCCTCATCAAAAAAGTGATGCATATATACCCTCACCAATTAACAAATGATGTATATATATGGTGTGGCTCATATCAGGGACAATGATTCTTTATCATTCTTTCTTAAAGTCAACGTTGGTATGCAATAATTGAATGCTCTACACGGATTGAAGTATCTACAGACAATGAGTTTGATCTTTGAGGTACTACGTATCTGCCTTCTAGATTCCTGCCCCTAAGAAAGACTTGTAATACATATTTCTCTTATTCTTTATTCTAATCGATACTCCTTCATTTAGAGTTTTACCAACAGTCAAACTCTTGAATGTAACATAGTACTTAGCATGTTATTTATTTGGTCCAACCCAACTCTTTGGGCCAAAATTATTATGTCAATCATCAAAACATACTAAGTCCAACAACGAGTAGCTTGGGTGCACAATATGATAGTGTGGTTTCAATGCATTATCATAACTTTGATTGGGGTATGGAGAATAGTGAAAACTTAGGGCAAGTCATCACCTTTAAGTATGACACCCAACCGATTTTCTGCAATTGCAACTTTAACTTTTTAAGGAAAAAAAGCAAGTCGTGTAAACTGCAATGACTTTCTATAATTTTTTTAGTGTTTATTTTGAAGACTCCTAAATGCTTTCTGAATTGCCATTTTTAAGAATAGAAAATAAAAATAAAAATAAAATATAAGTCATGTAAATCATTGCTACGATATATTATATATTATATATTATATTATTTTCCTATAAAAAAGGTAGTCCGGTGCACAAAACATCGTGGATTAGCAGAGTTCGGGATAGGGCGGCACCTCAAGGGGTGTGAGTTAGACAATCTAGCTACGCTAATGCAAGTATTGGTGACGGCATCCTTGGCTTGAACCCATAACCTATAGGTCACATGAAGACAACTTTGTTGGTAAATATGAAAGTGAAAGAAAACATTGATATTGCATGAGTTCTAGATTCCTCGGGACATTTGGTTTGTAGAACAATGGATAACAATTTTGAAGTAAAATACAAAATTAGTTTATCTTGCCTTTGTCTGATTATTTTATTCTAGAATAAATTGTGTTATCATTTTAAAATTAAATGTAGGATAACAGTCACGTGGCTCTATTGAAATTATTAAAGATGAAAAGATGAAAATCAACAAGATAAGAAAATTCACTTAAAAGTGGCATTCCGCATTTACTGGAGTATGTCCAACAATTAAAACAACAAAAAAAACTTTGAACAACTAGAAGGATTACAGAGAGAGAAAGTTGATCAAAAAAAGAAAATAAAGTTCACACTTAATAATTTTCTTTTTGTGCGTTACATTTTTCTAAAAAAAAGTTTTTTTTTCTCTCTATCTCAGGTTGATTATGTAGTGATTTTGCAGTCCTTTTCCAGTGATTTGGGTGATAAATTTTTGGTGGTTCTCCCTCTACTTCATCAATTTTTTCATAAATTTCTTGAAAGTATTGATTTGTGTTGTTTGAGTCAATCTTTGATTTTTGAGATACATATAACACTCTACATGCAGTTTGTTCATCAAATTAGTGACGGACAACTTCCGTTGCAAATTAACAGAAAAATCCATCACTAATCCTATTTAATGAAAAATTAAATTGCTTACTTTGTAGGTGTATATGTTTTCAGGTATGAGGTTTATAAAAGTGCATATTTTTATTTGCTAACAAAAGATAATATTGTAAGTGTATGGTTGGTGTTCTTGAAGCTTTCTTTTTAATTTAAATAGAGTAGCCTGGTTATGTACTACCTTTCATTTGCATCTTTCTTTTCCCCGTTATCCTAATCTGCATATACAATACATGACAAAACATTGAAACACTCATAAATTCTATAACTTTTTCTGATATAGGTAATCAGTCCATTGAAAGGAGATGACTCACGTTGGTGATGTAATTGGCATAACTGTAAGATTTATGTCTAATCAAGTTCACAGATTAGATGTTAATCAAGTACATATTTTTTTTGTTGATATTAAGTTCCTTGGAGCTTTGGTCTTGGTCATATCTTAATTTTCATTTGCAATGCTGATGAGTGTACGAAATTTGAAACAAAGAATAGCAGTAAGGGATGGGATTCCAATAGAACAACAACATCTAATCTATGGTGGATGAGTTTTGCAAAATGATCAACTCTTTTCTTCATACCGTATCCTTATTTCACTTTATATATAATCTACACTTTAGTAATTATGTGTATCTCTAAGGCATACCACACATGCTGACTTTCAGTTGGATCTTTTAGTGTCACTATGCAACTGAGTTTTCATCTTGTAAATAGTTGTAAACACGATTTCTAGCGGAACTTATTAAAGCATTTTTCCAATTTAAGAAGTTAAATTCAACAGACACGATGATGGTTTTGCTTCAATAAGAATTGCAATATCCATCTCAACTATCTTCTTGAATAAAAAGATAAATGTTAATGGTATGTACTTGGCTCTAGTTATTACTACTATTGCATCACAAAAAAAACAAAACATATATTCGTAGTTATTACCCGGTATTTATGCCGATGGAAGGTAGCAGGTATAATGTGAAATTATTGAGGTGCTCGCGAACTAGCCTTGACACCACAATTATCAACAAAACATGTATTCTTTGTTATTACCTAGTATTTGTGCTGATGGAACATAAAAAGTACTATGTGAAATTAGTCAAGGTGCTCGCTCACTGTCCTGGACACAACAATTATCAACTTAATAATTATTAATCGCATTCAAACAGAAGATTTTTTTCCAAAATATACCGGTTAGTGAGGCTTCTGTATCTGTGTTCGGATTATTTCATTTCCACATTGAAGACTTAACACTAATTAGATATCCAAAATGGTGACACTTTATATCTGATTTGCACCCCTCAGAGCATGTCATCCTTTCGCAGTCTACCTAGTTTACCTAGTCGCCCCGGTTTAATGAACTTTCTTTAATATGATGTTGGTTGTGTAAGTTGTGTTGACAATTGCCCTGGCAAGTTTCTTACTGCTGTCTGTTGAGCTTGGTTCATTCAGGTGCTAGTCATAGCCTATGAGCTAGTAGTCGTCCTAACTCTTTACAGGTTTTGCCGCTACACCTAGATGGGATGAGACGAGTATATGGTGCAAATGGTCAGTTATGTTCCTATTTTTCTTCCATTATGAATCAGTGGATCATATAATAATGTCTTTTCTCTCGTGTGTTCTAATCAAAAACAGAAAATCATATGCATGAGGTGCTCCGAAGTACATTTAATTCACCAGAAGAAATCCCAAGAGCAGAACAATTAGCGAGACTACTATCTTCCACAAGGGATATGCATGTAAATCAAACTTCACACTACTTGCTTGTAAGTGGTAGCTCTAGTTATTACTTTTTTTTTGAGAGAAATAGTTTTCCATTTTGTGTCTTTCTAAACCCCGTATCTTTCTGTTTAGGCAGACTTAACTTGAAAACTATCTTCCCAGATCTTGTATATGTATTAGGAAATTCACTATATATCTATAAGTATTTGACCGTAAAGTCAGTTGTTATGCACATTAACTTGCGGTCACTACTTTTAATCTATCACTTCATATATGGAGCTTTCTTAGAAAATCTATGAATATACTTTTTGAAGCTGTGTGTAAAAACATACCAATTGAGTTTGTTTTCAGCACCAAACAAGCCTTATTATAATTTCATCACCTTAGCAAGACTTAATATAATCTATTCTCTAGCAGGGGTGGATCTAGAAGTACAGTTACGGGTTCATATGAACCCAGTAGATTTTCTAGGATCTTGTATTTATATAATAAAAAATATACTAATTCTCTAAAAATACTTTACTGTGAACTCAGTAATTATTGTAGTATTAACTTGAGGTCTTCAAAGGAATTCATAAACTTCAAATCCCGAATCCGCCTCTTTCAGCTCAACACAATATTTTGATTAATTGTCTTTTAAATTACTGTGGCATAGGAATTAGAAGGGGATCTGCGCCATAATCTAAATGTTGCTGATTCCAAGGTACGATGCATAACCCACATGAATGCACAGAGAAGCGGGAGAATGTTCAGATATCCAGGTGCATACTTTCTGGAACTTGCTCGGACAATGATGCAAGTAGAAATGGGTTACAGTAGGATATGTTGCTTTGTTCTATTAAGTATGGTATCTTTTAGCTTATAATCATCTAATCATTTCTGTCGTTGTATTCAGCATATTTCCACCGTCAATGTTTGACCTTCACTTTATATAATTGATGAATTGGGTCTGAATCCAAGTAGTACTTTATGTTGAAAAAATAAACTTTTTCACATTATATTTAGTTTAGTTCTTGAACTAGTAGATTAATGTATTAGGAGATACATGAATTGGTTGAAAATTGTAGATTAGTCTTGTGATTTATTATTCATGTATTTGGAGGATGTGAAGTGTGAAATTATTAATAGTGATACATGTATGCTAGGCTAGATATATGGATGAATGCACCAATAAATAGTCATGTAATATAGCCATTTAAAATATATCAAGTTGAATAGAAAATCATCTTTCCTCCATTTCTCTTCTACTGAGTTTTGAGTGTTATTCGTTGTCTTGCTCTCCCAAATTTCCAACACTTTAGATTTTGCTTTGCTCAAACTAATCTTTGTAAATCCAACATTCTCATCTTCAACAGAGAGAAGGTTCTACGTTTGTCTCGCCGAGGCAGATCCACATTCAGTACGATTTGTATCTTGATGGGCTGCATCATAGGCAACATTCAGCCAGAAGTTCTTTTTCGACTGGGAGTTTCCAAAATATGCCTTCTCAACGTCAACATGAGAAAGATAGTGCAAAGATTAGACAATAGAACAACACTGAACTTATGAACGTACATGGTAAGAAATTAAATAACATATTCCTTTCTTGAGACTTCTACTTGATGTTTCATCTCAAAATAATAAACTGACTAGCTCTTTCATTTTGTGATGTTATTGTAATATTATCCACAAATACTAATGTGAAATTTGAACGGCCCCAAAATAGTATCATCACTTGTCAAGCTTCTTTTCAAATCATAGTTAAGAAAGTGCAAGATTGTATGTCAGCGTAGGGATAATGTGACATTTAGAGAATTTCTAATATGCACAATTCGTAAAAAGATAAATAATTAATATCTACATATTCTAATTACTTATTGTTGTATGGTAGAGAATTTAGGATGATTATAATATGACCTTCTTCCTGAATATAAATTTCCTGTTGAAGAAACTGCTACATCTGGAGTGGAATCAAACAAAACTTGTACTCTATTGGTTGGTGCCTCACTAATCACTATTTTTGAAAAATAGAACTCAAAATCCAAAATGGTTTACAACGATTCTTTTCTTAACATGCCCAACACAGATCAATGCCCCCAAACGATTCGTCTATGCAAAATGGCGAGTTTTAAGTTTTTTCATAGATGGTCACATTTCGATAGTAAAAAATGAGTAGAAAAATAGGTTATAAGTTTTTTTTCTTATTGACATACAACTTCAAATTGAATTTGAAATTTTTATGGCATAACGCTAACTATTAAATAAAGTGAATAATTGTTATCTCCAAACGGGTCCTAAATATATTTATTCATATATCATAAGGACTAAAATTAGAATTTATTGATAACTAGGGAGTGGAATCAAACAAAATGCCGGTGCCTCAATAGTCACGACTTTTCAGAAACATAGCTCATAATCCAAAATGGATTACAGAGATTCTTCTGTTTACACGCCCAACATAGACAAATGCCCACAAATGATTCCTTTATTTAAAAGGGCCAGTTTTGAGTTTTATTTTTAATTTTCTTTATATGTTCACATTTTAATAGTCAAAAGTTAGTTGAAAAATATGTTATCAGTTGTTTCCAAATTTGAAATACAACTACAAAATAAATTTGAAATTTTTATGGAAAAACACTAATTTTGAAGTAAAGTGAATTGAATTTTTATGGAAAAACACTAATTTTCAAATAAAGTGAATTGAACTTTTATGGAAAAACACTAATTTTCAAATAAAGTGAATTGAACTTTTTCGAAAAAATACTAATTTTCCAAATAAAGTGAATTAGATATTTTTATGAAAAAAATACTAATTTTTAAATAAAGTGAATTCAATATTTTATGGAAAAAACTCATTTTCAAATAAACTGAATAATTTTTATGTCAAAACAGGTCCTAAATATAATAATTCATTTATTTCAAGGACTAAAATTAGAATTTATAAATAATTGAGGAATGAAAATAAAAAAATAAAAAAGGTAAAAAAGAAAAAATCGTGTGCTTTGTTTCTCAACAACCACCACTTGTCAAAATCAATGTGACAAAACTCATAATCCAATAAGGATTACAGAGATCCAGTATCTATATATCTATATATCTATATATATAGTGGACAACAAACACCGATGTCCACAAACAAATCCTTTCTGCAAAAAAAAGTGAGTTCACATTCTCCATAGATTCTTCTCGTTTTTATGTTATTTCATTATGAATGTTTCTCAGAACTTCGTTCAAATTTTGGTAAAGCATAGAGTTTTCTCAGTTTCTTTCTTTCCTGACAACCAATTTTTGTAAAGCATTCTGTTAAACCAATTTTTATTTTATAATGAACTTTACATGATTGTTGTGATATATTTAATGAGCTCGAACTATTTCTTCATTTAATTCTTGTCTGCCTTAACTGATTTGTTTCTTCATTTAATTCAAGTTTAGAAGGGTTCAATAGTTTAGCATCCAAGAGGAGACATATAAACACAAGATACATACATTGAATTCAATCCCTTTTGGCTCTTACGATGAAGGACCGAGACTATGTGATGGTGAGTTTGATTCTTTCATAATTCTAATTTAATTTGTCATTAAATTTTTTCCCCATTTCATTCACTTATTTTTTTTGCACTTAGACCTAGCTAGTGTTTCTTTAATCTCTCATTTGGACCTCCACTACAATATCGTCAACAAGAGTTTAACCAACAAGTTCGGGATAGATTGGTGTGGTTCCTCTACACCTAAGATATTAGGGAATAACATCTATTGATATGTGTATGGAATAATCTCATCTTAATATAATAATTTATTGCAAGTGCACACATCTCACACACACACCCCTTGCCTTTCTAGTAGAATTAATTTCTATTATGTTCACTAGATTTTGAATGGATGGCCTAATGTATACGTTATTGGGTAGTTCCAGATTTGTATGATTAAATGGTAAATCTAAGTTTGGCAAAGGCAAAAGAAACCACGATTGGGAAAAAAATTTCTTTTTTGATCCATAATTTGCACTAGAGAAATAAAATTGTTGTTGTATTGCAATTTTTCTGAAAAAATCAACTCCATTTAATCTTTTTCCATGTTTCTAGAATTGGTAAAAGATTTTCATATGTGATATATGCATGATATGTTCTAAGGTTTTATTTATTTTAAGGAGAAAGCTTCACGTATTGGTTCCGCTCCCAACTAATTAAACTCTTTTTTCATTCTAATACTCTGTTTTCCCCAAATTTGAACCCATTAGTACTATCGAGGGAAGATTTTACTTTTCTATCAGCATGAATTCTTAAATTTAGATATAAACTTCGATGATCTTTCTTTTTGTAAAATTTCATAGCATCTTTGGAATGAAACTGAAATGAGAAGGAAGGACAAGGAGGCCCGCAAGAACATGACGCAGAATCAAAAATCTGATGTAGATGGTGAAGGGAAAAAGAAAAAGGAGATGATACAGAATCAAAAATCTGAGGTAGACAGCAATCGAAACAAGGGAAAGGATCAACACGGTTTTGTTGAGAAGACATTACTTGTCAAGGAACAGCAAAAACACATCAAAGGTAAACTATATATCTTACAGACTTATATTAGTTTTTATTTTTTCTTCTTGGATGGCATATGTTACTGAAGTGGGGAGGGAAAAATAGAAGTGGTAGAAGTGTACCACGTATAGTATCTTGTTTGGACATGATCTGTTTGTCTTTTTTTTCCAAAATAACCTTTGGTTATACATTAGAATGATATCATTCTAATTAATGTCCAAACATCTACTTAACATAGATATATCATGTTATTTTATAAATCTTGGTGAACTCCATGTAGAGGAGGAAGCTACTAAATCTGGAGTATCTTCTGGATCTAAACGTGTTCATGAATTCGTAGATGAAGTAAGCGTATGTTCTCCAATTTTTGCTCTATACTTAAGCAACCTGCATAGACTTTTCATTCGATGTCACCATCAACTTTTATTCTGAGAATCAATTTATGTGCAGCCTATTAAGGAGGATGTTGTGACTTCTCGTCAACAAAATGATGTTGTGCAAAGCCCATCAAAAGCAAAACAACAAAAGGTACTATAATAAAACTTAAGTTGTAACTACCTCCCATGTTGTTTGTGCAGCTTGCTGAACATGCTTATTTAGGATCATAGTATGTTTTCATGATAAAAAAATTTTGTTTTTTTTCTTTTTGATGCAGGTGGAGTGATTTCTTTTGTTGTGGGAACTTATTCTATCGCCATACATGCGCTGGGATATCAACTGATGACAAGATGTTCTAATAACAATTTCATTAGAATGTTTCATTTTAGTCTCTTCAGCTTTGAGAACTTTCTTGTTAGTTTCTTGTCGGTTTTATGATAATCTTTTGCTGAATCTTTTGATTTAAGAATTTATGGTGGTCGCAAAGGAGGTTAAGTTTTTTTTCTTATTGATGTTATTATGTCTTCATGGTTTCCTATATATTACATATATTATATTGCCTTTGAGATTGTAAATGTTGCATACAAGTAATTCCACTTAACCGTTCAGGGTTAATGTGGTGGGATGGACAAGATCCTCTACTCTTATCCAGAGATCTCGAGTTCAAGCCTTGGATATAGAAAAATCCTATTAGAGAGAGCTTCTCGCTTAAAATTGGCCTTACGCAGTGTGAATTCGGATTAGTTGGGACCCTAATGCAAGTACCGAATTTGGGGTGGAAAAAAAAACTCCTATTTAAAATGATCTTGGAAAAATCTTGGTATAGCTAAAGAGAGAACACTTTTTTATTTTAGAGATGTGAAATATTTGACCAATAAGGAAAATTGCTTTTGAAAGTAAGCAGTTCCTTTGCTGTAAAAAAGGAAATTACAAATTTATGCATCTTTCAAGAAGCAGAAGCAAATAATTGACTCTGTACAAAAATATTCTTATCGAGGACTTATGTTTACCAAACTATTCCTCATTAATTTAAACCATATATCTTCAAAATATAAACAACCATATTCTCATGTAATTGACATTCAAGAGCAATTTTTAGAATAAAGATTGGTCAAATGCAATTTGTTTATCAATATTGGTGTACTTTTTGACAAGCTATTCTGAATTGTCGGATGTTTGGCCAAACAGGCTTATCTAAAACAAGAATTTAAACCCCTCTTCTCACAAAAAGGTGGAAAAGAAGTAGTATCGTTAAGGTAAAAATTATTCTTACTTGATAAAATCTAAATATTCAGGTGGGAATAAATCTTATTGTATCTCTAAAATGGAAAGAATGAAAAGTACATATGAAGAGGGGTGTCATTTTTATGGAAAAACACTAGTTTTCAAATAAAGTGAAGTGAACTGTTATGGGAAAGCACTAATTTTCAAATAAAATGAACTGAACTTTTATGGAAAAACACTAATTTTCAAATAAAGTGAATTGAACATTTATGGAAAACACTAATTTTCAAATAAAGTGAATTGAACTTTTATGGTAAAACACTATTTTTCAAATAAAGTGAATTAGATATTTTTATCAAAAATAACTAATTTTTAATAAGGTGAATTGAATATTTTATAGAAAAAACTAATTTTCAGATAAACTGAATAATTTTTATGTCAAACACAAGTCCTAAATATAACAATTCATTTATTGCAAGGACTAAAATTAAAATTTATTAATAATTGAGAAATGAAAACAAAAAACAAAAAACAAAAAAGGTAAAAAAAATCATGTATTCTTTTTCTCAACAGTCACCACTTGTCAAAATCAATGTGACAAAATTCAGAATCCAAAATAGATTATAAATATATTTATATATATATAGTGGACAACAAACATTGATGCCCACAAACAAATCCTTTCTGCAAAAAAAAAAAGTGAGTTCACATTCTCCATAGATTTTTTTTTTTTTTGTTGTTTCAGTGATGAATGTTTCTCTCGACTTTGTTCAAATTTTGGTAAAGCATAAGTTTTCTCGGTTTTTTTCTTTCCTGACAGCCAATTTTTGTAAAGCATTCTGTTAAGACAATTTTTATTTTACAATAAACTCTACATGATTGTTGTGATATATTTAATGAGCCTGAACTATTTCTTCATTGAATTAAAGTTTAGAAGAGTTCAATAGTTTAGTAGCAACAAGTGTTCATAAATCCTAGAGTATCTTCTGGACGTAAATGTGTTCATGAATCCGTAGATGAAATAAAATTCGCACTAGGAAATAAAATTCTTGTTAAATTGCAATGTTTTGTGGAAAAAATAAGTCCGTTTAATCTTTTTTCATGTTTCTAGATTTGGTAAAAGATTTTCATATGTGATATATGCATCATATATTCTAATTTTTATTTATTAGAAGGAGAAAGCTTCACGTGTTGGTTTCACTCCCAATTAATTGAACTCTTTTTTCATTCTAATACTTTGCTTTCCCCAACTTTGAACCCATTAGTACTATCGAGGGAAGATTTACTTTTCTGTCAGCATGAATTCTTGAATTTAGATATAAACTTTGGTGATCTTTCTTTTTGTATAATTTCATAGCATCTTTGGAATGAAATTGAAATGAGAAGGAAAGACAAGGAGGCCCGCAAGAACATGATGCAGAACCAAAAATCTGATGTAGACGGTAAAGGAAAAAAGGAAAAGGAGATGATACAGAACCAAAAATCTGAGGTAGACAACAACCGAAACAAGGGAAAGGATCAACACGGTTCTGTTGAGAAGACATTACTTGTCAAGGAACAACATAAAGACATCAACGGTAAATTATATATCTTACAAACTTATATTAGTTTTTATTTTTCCTTATTGGATGGCATATATTACTAAATCGGGGAGGGAAAAATAGAAGTGGTAGAAGCATACCCTAAATTTTAAAATTTTTCTTGTTTGTACAGGATTTGTTTCCTTTTTTTTCAAAAAAATTTTTGGTTATACATTAGAATGATGTTAGTTAAATTAATGTCCAAACACCTACTTAACATAGATATATCATGTTATTTTATAAATTATGGTGAACTCCGTGTAGGGGAGGAAGCTGCTAAACCTAGAGTATCTTCTGGACGTAAAAGTGTTCATGAAACCGTAGATGAAATAAGTGTATTTTTCTACACTTTTTGCTCTATACTTAAGCAATCTTCATACATTTTGCATTCGATGTCACCATCAACTTTTATTCTGAGAATCAATGTGTGCGCATCCTGTTAAAGAAGATGTCGGGTCTTCTCGTCAACAAAGTGATGTTGTGTAAAGCCCAGAAAGAGCAAAACGACAAAAGGTATTATAACAAAACATAAGTTGTAACTACCCCCATGTTGATTGTGCAGCATGTTGAACATGCTTATTTAGGATCATAATATGTTTTCATGATTATTTTTTTTAATTTCCCCTTTTTGATGTAGATGGAGTGATTTCTTTTATTTTGGAAACTTATTTCGTTGCCATACATGCGCTGCGATATCAACTGGTGACAAGATGTTACTAATAATAGTTTCATTAGAGTGTTTCATTTAAGTCTCTTAATCTTTGAGAACTTTCTTGTTAGTTTCTTGTCTGTTTTATGACAATCTTTAACTGGATCTTTTGATTTAAGAATTTTTGGTAGTAGCAAAGGATTTTAAGCTTTTTTTCTTATTGATGTTATTATATCTTTATGGTTCCCTATATATTACATATATTGCCTTTGAAATTATAAATGTTGCATACAAGTAATTCTATTTAACCAATCCGGGTTAATGTGGTGGGATGGACAAGATCCTCTACTCTAATCCAGAGATCTCAGGTTCTAGTCGTGGATATGGAAAAATCCTATTAGAGAGAGTTGCTCGCTTAAAATTGGCCTTACGTAGTGTGGATTCAAATTAGTTGGGATCCTAATGCAAGTGCCCAACATGGGGTGGAAAAAAAACTCTTATTTAAAATGCTCTTGGAAAAATCTTGGTATAACTAAAAAGAGATCACTTTTTTACTTTTGAGATGTGAAATATTTGGCCAATAAGAAAAATTGCTTTTGACAGTAGTAAAAGCAGCTCCTTTGCTATGAAAAAGGAAACTACAAGTTTATGCTTCTTTCAAGAAGCAGAAGCAAATAATTAACTTTTTCAGTACAAAAATATTCTTATCGAAGACTTATGTTTACCAAACTATTCCACATTAATTTAAACCATATATCTTCAAAATATAAAACAACCATCTTCTCATGTAATTTGACATTCAAGAGCATTTTTTAGAATAAAGATTGATCAAATGCAATTTGTTTATCAATATTGATATACTTTTTGATAAGCTATTCTGAATTGTCGGATGTTTAGCAAAACAGACTTATTTAAAACAAGAATTTAAACCCCACTTCTCACAAAAAGGTGGCAAAGAAGTAGTATCGTTATGAGGAGGGGTGTCATTTTTATGTTGAAAACAAAATAGAGTAAAAAGCAAAGTTAGTAGAAAAAAAAACTAAATAAGATTATTAATATACCGGTAATTTGGGTTTTATTCTTGGCAATAGAAGGAATATCAGATATCGGGAAGATGCATGCTTGAGTTATACGCCACTAATTAACAGACCAATTTTTGGATTTATACAATCCATCAACGTGTCACAATGTAAGAATTGCAAATATTTATAAAACACAAGACTGGAATTTGAATCTTAAACGGAATATTAATGATTGGAAAATGAAGAGGCTACGTCGCTTGCCACAAATACTAAATAAGCATTACTTGAAAAAAAATAGCAGAACTTTTTAAAGCAAAAAAAAAAAAAAAAACATAATGTAGATGATATTTTATACTAAAACATATAAGTTATAACATGAATAAGAGAAATAACATATCAGTCTTCCAATTTCTCTTCCAACAGAAAAGTCTTGCAGTGTCAGGAGCTAGAAACTTACGAGAAAGATCTGTGAAGTTGGGGTGTGTATTTTTGGGCTATGTGGTGTAATATTTTATGTTGGAATGTGTATTTCTCAAAATTTCCCGATTTATCTATCTATCTATATATATATATACCCCTTTAATAAAATTATCAAACTCACTCAAATTAAAAGAGGACTTGCAACTTTCATTTACTAAAATAATTTTCCTGAAACAAACAATTAGCAATTCATCAAATTGACCCAATGGCTGCTTCCAACAACTGCTCAATCCTCTTCGTGATCGTAGCATCATTGTCCTTTTCAAACACATCCACAAGTCATGCTGCTCGCAGCCTGCTGCAACTTCCGAACTTTCCTAAGATACCATCATTTGCCTCAGCCAACACTGCCACAATTGCCTATAGAGTTGTCTTTATTTATGAATCTGATTGATTATGATAGGTGCTGAAGATGTTTTCCTGATAAAAGGTTTTAGCTTTCTCTTTTTTTTTTAACAGATTGAGTAATGCGATTTTTCGGACGGTGTTTCATTTGGTTTGAGATTTTGTAGTTAATTTGTGAAATTATGACCTGGTATCGATAAGTTGCATCCACCCATGCTAATGGTGGTGACAAAGGATTTAAAGCTTTTCTCTTATTATCTCTTCATGGATTTTACTTTTGCTTTCACGGATGATATGCTTGTAATACACGCATACATGACAATATTTAGAGGGTGTTTGACCAAGGTTATAAGTTGATCTGCCCAATGAAATTACTATCAATATTCTCTTGAAAAATTTAGCTGTAAACTGACATCTGCAAACATAACAATACCATTTTGTGTCACAATGAATTATTATCATTAGTACAATAAGTAATATAAGCAGGAGAAGATGTAGTAAGCAAACTATTTTCATATTCATGGAAACCAAAGAGTGCCTTGTTTACAATATCATTAGGTTCATATATATCTCCGTTAATGTTCATTAAATTTCTCGATTAACAATATAAAAAAAGAAGGGAAAAGGGGCAAATATACCCCTCAACTTTATAATTTAGAGCGGATATACCCCTTATTAAAGAAATAGTGCATATATACGCTTGTTGTTTAACAAATGATGCATATATACCCTTTTCGTCTAACAAATGGTGCATATTTATCCTTTTCGTTAATTGGCCTATATTTATTGAATTAAAAAAAGCTGCAAAACTTATTTTTAAACTTCAAAATACCACGTGGCTTTAAAAATTACCTCTCGTATTTTTTTTACCCCTCTATACCTGAGCCAAATTAAAAAAAACGCCTCAATTGCTTTTTTACTCGGTCATAAAATGAGTTTGAAATGGATCTATGTAAAAGAGGAATTGGATAATTTTTGGTTGGGTCGGGTCTGGAGGGGTAAAAAAAAGAGTGGGGCAACTTTTAAAGTCATATGACATTTTTAAAATTAAAAAAATCAATTTTTAATTTTTTTTAAATTCAGTTTGTTAATATAAAATGGTAAATATGCAACATTTGTTAGACGGTGAGGGTATATCTGCACCATTTGTTAAACAACGAGGGTATATATGCATCACTTTTTTAACAATGGGTATATTCGCTCTAAATCGCAAAATTGAGGACTATATTTGTCCCATTACCCTTTTAAAAAAATATCATTTCGCCATTTAACAACAAATTAGTCCTCATATTTTCTATTTTCATGCCTAACACAAACCAATGCTCACCAAATGATTTCTTTATGCAAAAGGATGACAGTTGAGTTTTTTCTTAGTTGTTCACATTCCAATAGTCAAAAGTGAGTAGAAAATAGGTTATAAGCTGTGTTTCAAATTGAATATAACTTCAAATTTGAAATTTTTATGGCAAAACACTAATTTTCAAATAAAGTGAATAATTTTTATAGGTCCTAAAAATACTTATTTATATATCTTAACGATTAAAATTAGAATTTATTGGTAACTAAAGAGTGGAATCAAACAAAACATGTACTCTATTTGTTGGTGCCTCAATAGTCATGACATTTCAGAAACATAACTCAAAATCCAAATTGGATTACAGAGATTCTTCTCTTTACACGTCCAACATAGACCAATATGTCACATCCCACCTTGGGAGACATGACTGACACCTGATGCCTTACTAGGATCTGAACTGACTTACTGACTGAGCCTAAACACTCTAGGTGCATGCTTACTCCTCAAATCAGGAATACAACAGGCTATATCTCGGCGGTAAACACAGCCCTCGACCGACAAGGCCTTATAGCCACCTGTAAAAGAAAATCAGCTAGCCAGAAACAACAACAGAGAATCCTATACGGGCCGACAAGGCCACCATGATGTCTAGTTATAACTATAAAGTAAATTCATAGCAATGCTAAACTATGGCCGACAAGGCCACCAATCTGTCAGGTAAACTAAAGCACACATAGGCCCCACACGGCCAATAACAACTAACCACAGGAAGATAAAAATAATCTGCAAGCCTATAAGAGTAATATGATGGTCGGGACAGGGCCCTAACCTACCCATAAACTGTACAATCAAAAAGGAAGTAAACCTTCTATCTACAGGCTCCAGAAGAAAGGAGCTAACTGTTCTGGTGACACTGGCTGAAAGCTACGAGGGACCTGATCCTCGTCTATCTACACCTGTAGGCAAGTAATGCAGTGCCCCAGAAAGGGAATCAGTACAATATGTACTGAATATGAAGGCGAAAACTATAAATGACTGAAGTAAAGAAGTAAAACTGAAAGTAACTGAAATAAAGGGATAGAGATCATACATGACAACAGAACGTCTTACTGTCTAATTATCAATAACTATAACAAACATATACCTTACCTAGCCCCCATAAGCCAGAAGATACAACCAGCACAAAATAACCCCACCGGGGCCCCCATAATCCCTGGTGAGTACACCTCACTCTATATACCACTATCCAAGGTCACACTAGGTCAGCTAATAGTTATATCCGTTCTACCAATCTCCTGGGTCTGCAACTGAGCCCGCTCGGCCCCTGACTATAACTGTGTCTAAGTCCGGTGGACTCCTTATATCTGCACTCCAGGCACCAGACTCGATGGGGGTGTATATAAGGCCAACCACGGCATATGAGGATCTGGAACCCCATCTTCATCCCTGGCGGATGGCATACCGCTCCGTGGAACGATGTCATCTCGCCCCTGGCGGGCGTCGACACAACTAATAACCCTGGGGTCAGTCATGAAGGCTATACAAACATAATCCACCCCAAACTAATATGGAGTACTGATCTCAGCTAATAACAACAACTAATTATAATAGACATGCTTCTATTATTCTTACAGGGATTCAAACTAAGTTATTATTCTAAGAAAACTAACTTGCCGAAGAAAATTGCCTTAACATACCTCGTTCACCGATTACTGATTAACTGGCTAGTTGTGGCTCATATTCAACTGCTCTTCTCAACTACAATTGTATCATTAGAAGAGTGAGGCTAATTTCAATAGTAAATTCAATAAAAACAATAAATTTATATAGAAATATTAACTATATTTCAACCTAATGGAACACGGTCAAAAACTCATAATTTCTCGAGAATATAGAAGGGAAATGCTTACTTTAAGTCTGCGATCGTATTAACACTAGGTTGGAGAAATTTCAACAACTTTATCTCGGTGGGTTACAATTTGACGGGTGAATTTTGTGAAACTAACTCCATAGTAATACTCCTTGCAGCCTTGTGCTTTGATACCCGAAGTTAATTCAGATTTGGATGGCATTTTGTAGCATAAACGAACGAAAAATGTTGTTTTCCTTCGTTGGTTCTCTCCTCTGCCTGATTATATATGTATATGTTATAATGAAATCAAAAAGAGTGATATATACACACTTGAGGCGGTGGACAGGGGTCCGTCGAATGGATCCTGTCGCGCCAATTTTAGGCCGTGCCACGTTGCCCCTTTGGGCAGCTGATCCGGCCTTCCCCCGCACGGTCCCAGCTCCGCGCTCGTCTAACCTTTTTTCGGGCCCCTTTCTCGTACGTATTATATTCTAAAACTCTTAGACAACGTATGAATAGGTCATCTAAACATTAGAACTTACGGGGTGTAACAAAATGCCTATAAATGATTCCTTTATTTAAAAGTGCCAGTTTTGAGTTTATTTTCTTTTTTATATATGTGTTCACATTCCAATAGTCAAAAGTGAGTAGAAAAATAGGTTATAAGTTGTTCTCTAAATTGAAATGCAATTTCAAATTGGATTTGAAATTTTTCTAGAGAAACTAATTTTCAAATAATGTGAGTTGAAATTTTATGGAAAATACTAATTTCAAATAAAGTGAATTGAATTTTTAATGAAAAAAGTACGTATTTTCAAATAAAATGAATTGAACTTTTTATGGAAATAAACTAATTTTCAAATAAACTGAATAATTTTTATGTCAAAACAGGTCCTAAATATAATTATTCATTTAATGCAAGGACCAATGTTAGAATATATTAGGAATGGGGGGGGGGGGGGGAAGGGGGAACAGGTACTCTATTTCTGAACACTTACCACTTACCAGAAGCAGTGTGACAACTCAGAATTCAAAATGGATTATAGAAATTCAATATATATTTATATAGTGAGACAACAAACACCAATGCCTACAAATATTCAAAATGGATTATAGAAATTCAATATATATTTATATAGTGAGACAACAAACACCAATGCCTACAAATCAAATCCTTTCTGAAAAAAAAAAAGGAGGTGAGTTCACATTCTCCATGGATTTTTTTGTGTGTGTTATTTTAGTGATAGAATGTTTTTCCTGAACTTTGTTCAGGTTTTGGTAAAGCATAGAGTTTTCTTGGTTCTTTTTTTTTTTCCTGAAAATCAATTTTTGTAGAGTATTTTGTTAAGCTAATATTTGTTTTACAATGAACTCTACATGATTGTTGTGATATATCTAATGAGCCTAAACTATTTCTTCATTTAATTCTTTGTATGCCTTAATTAATTTGTTTCTTCATTTAATTCAAGTTGAAAAGGGAGTATAAACACTAGATAAACACATTGAATTCAACAATCCCTTGTATGTGTATATATATATATATATATATATATATATATATATATATATTGGGTTTTATGATGTGGTGAAAAATGAAGAAATTTTTGTTTTTCATTTGTAACTTTTTCTGAAAAGGGACATACCTTTCCAAAAAGAGTTGTATCTTGTAAGATAGCTTTTGTGGTTAAGTTATGGCTAAGATCTATTTATTTACAGTTGAAAGTTCTAATAGTTTTCATTAAAGTTTATTTGTCGTGTTTCATTAGTAGTAACCTTTTCTCTTTGTCTCTGAGTATTTACTCTGGTAGTTTTATTTTGAAGTTGACATTAGAATTCCTAACAATCTCTAAGTTAATGGTATATTTCCATTTAATATATACATATAATGGTAAGAACTTAAAGTGCATGAAATTGGACCGTAAATAAAATGTTTCTTTTCATTTGCATGATAAAGACCAGTTGTTGGCTATGCTATCTGTCTCAAAAAATATATTTACTTTCTCATTGTAAACTTCTGCTCTCACATTGATGCTAAGGACGGATCTCATATCCTACTAGTAGTCCCCGTTGTACTAAATCTTATAACTTGACCTGCTTCAGGTGCTTACGTTATTGAAAGAAAATGACTTGCACTGGTGAAACTTCTGAGGACCGTGGAAATGAAGGCATTGATATGATGTTCGAGATAAAAGTGAAAACAATGGATTCTCAAACACACAATTTGTGCATTAGCAATCAGGTACTTGTTTGTTGTTATTAAGTTCCTTGAAGCTCTAGTCGTAAATTTGCAACTTGACTGAAATTGTATTAAACCTATAATAATTTAACTCTCTCCTAAGGACAACTTGTTTAAGTAGGATAGCAAAATTTTGAACTATTCACTTAAGTAAAAAGAAAATTTATGTAATACGTTATGCATGTTTATGTTATTCACCTTGCATTCTCACTTTTTAATATATTGTAAATTTTTAATTTCATGTAGAGGAGAGTATGGAATTTGAAAGAAGACATAGCTCTTTTACCAATTGAACAACAACGTCTACTCTATCGAGGAAAACACTTACAGGATGATCAAGTCATTTCTTCATGCAGTATCCTTTTTATACACTTTATATGCATATTTAGTATAGTTATAAATGAATCAACTTAAGTTCCTTGGAGCTCTGGTCTTGGTCATATCTTAATTTTCATTTGCAATGCAGATGAGTGTACGAAATTTGAAACAAAGAATAGCAGTAAGGGATGGGATTCCAATAGAACAACAACATCTAATCTATGGTGGATGAGTTTTGCAAAATGATCAACTCTTTTCTTCATACCGTATCCTTATTTCACTTTATATATAATCTACACTTTAGTAATTATGTGTATCTCTAAGGCATACCACACATGCTGACTTTCAGTTGGATCTTTTAGTGGCACTATGCAACTGAGTTTTCATCTTGTAAATAGTTGTAAACACGATTTCTAGCGGAACTTATTAAAGCATTTTTCCAATTTAATAAGTTAAATTCAACAGACACGATGATGGTTTTGCTTCAATAAGAATTGCAATATCCATCTCAACTATCTTCTTGAATAAAAAGATAAATGTTAATGGTATGTACTTGGCTCTAGTTATTACTACTATTGCATCACAAAAAAAACAAAACATATATTCTTAGTTATTACCCGGTATTTATGCTGTTATACCCCGTAGAATTCCCGGCACCTAAACGACCTATTCGCATGTTGGTTAAGTATATTTGAAGGCCATACGTGCTGGAGAAAGGCCCGGGAAAAGATCGGACGAGAAACCTGTCGAACCATCGCGGAAGGAGCCGAGGCAGAGCCCCTCCGCAATGGCAGCGTGTCACGGAGGAGAGGCCTCCGCGTTGGCTCCGTGACACGTTGGCCTTGTCCAGGCCCAAGTATATAAAGGCCACTTCGGTTTAAAATCATTTAACCACACAATTATTTCCAGAAAACAGAGGGTGAGCGGCAGAGAGAAGTAAGAACGAAGGAAATATTACAATTTTCGTCCGATTACGCTGCTAAACATTGCCCAAACTCAAATTAACTCCAGATACGGAGGTATTTAGTAGCAGAGAGCATTCCTACGGATTCAGTTTCGTAAAATACGGCCGACGAATCGTCGAGCCACCGAGCTAAGGTAAGTGGAATTGCTCTAAATTAGTGTCTATGTGTTCCTAGCTGTGAAGTGAATATTTCTCCCTTCTGGACCGCTGAAAAATAGCGAGTTTTCGACCGTCTTTCGATAAGCCTAAGTTTAGGCTATAAACTATATCGAAAGTAACGTTTCTCTTTACAATAAAGCTGTATTTAGTATTAATTGACGTATTCGTGAATGCAGTTGAGAGAAAATAGTTGGAGTACCGGCCGAGCCTCGTCCGACGGACGAATAGTTCAAGAATAAGGTATGTAAAGCTAGTTCCCTCGGCAAGTTAAGTAATATCGGTACAATGTAGTACTTTACAGACCAGTAGAATGTTCAGAAGTCGAGGTTATGTTTATTGTGAATGTTGATACGATATGAGAAGCATCGAGTTGTAACTTGCGTGAAACTTACTAGTACGACATAGATTCTAACACAAGTGTTAGAAACTGCCCAGTATGCTCAGTATGTGATGTAATATGAAATGTTAAGATATTATTGTATTTAGTTGAAACCCCGTAAAGTGATGAAATATCCGTAAAGCACTTCAGAGATAGAATGGCAGACTAAAATAAAGTTTAGAACGCATGTTAGGAATAGTAAATCATGTTAATACAGAAACTCAGTAAACAACATAGTTTTCAGCAGAAACACTATCTTGTATAGCATTTGCCCCAGTACAGTTTGGCAGGAGACTATATTCATATATATATATATATTTACCAGTCTCAGCACGTATTAAATACGTACAGATTACTATCATTAGTTCAGCATGTACTGCATACGATACTTTACCCCTATTAGCCTCAGCATATGAGATATGCAGACAGTATTACCAGTTGAGACCGTTGTATTGTTTGGGGTTGGACTACCTAGCATCCATGACCGCCCCAGGGTTAATAGCTGTATCGACTCGTCCGCCAGAGGACGAGGATACGTCGCTCTACGGAGTGGCATGCCGTCCCCCAAGGGATGAAGATGGGATGCCAGTTTTCCCATATTTTGCCTTGGTCGGATTTTATACACCCCCGTCGAGCGGATAAGCCCGGGTGTTGATTCAGGAGTCCTTCGGACTCAGGTACAGTTATAGTTAGGGGCTCAGCGAGCCCAAGTGCATACCCAGGGGACCGGCGGGATGCTTACAACCATTATAGGAGATGGGATGACCGGGGTAGGGGTGTAGATTTTGTGCTGGTTGTACCTCCCGCCTTATGGGGGCCGGGTAAGGTTTGTGTGTGCCATGTTATGCTATTTCATGTTATGCCATGTTATGTTAGATACGAGTAGATCAGCAGTAGAGGGATATGTCTCCAGGTATGACTCCTATTTCCTTCCAGTATAAATGAGAAAAGGTATGATTCACGTTATTAGACAGTTAATCTATTTCTTCTTACTTTAGTTTCATCAATTACATTGTTGTTTCCAGATTTTGCTTTCAGTTGTTGCTTTACATACTCAGTACCAGTGGTACTGACCCCCGGTGGGGCGCTGCATTACTTGCCTGCAGGTACTCATAGACGAGCAGGCGATACTACGTGATTCCCGTCAGCGGTCGAGTATTCAGCTCCTGTCATCCGGAGACTGAATTCCAGAGGTGTAGTTCAGTTCCTTTTGTTGTATAGTACGGGTAGGTCGGGGCCCTGTACCGATCATTTCTATTGCTATTCCTAGAGGCTTGCAGTTTGTATATATTTCCCTGTGGTCAGATGAGCCGGTCGTGTGAGGCCGTGCAGTTGTATAACTGTTAGTATTTTTCCTTTCATTTATGATGGCCGTGTGAGGCCATAGTTTGTCAGTAGTGGTGACCTTGCTGGTCACGTAGCTTTTTAATATTTCATGATTGAGTTGCAGATAACTAGACAGCATGGTGGCCTTGTCGGCCCGCATAGGCTTCCCTGAATTGATATGTTTCTGGTCAGCTGTTAGCACAGGTACAGAAGGCTATAGGCCAATGGGCCGGGGGATGTGTTTGCAGCCGTTATATAGCCCTTTGTTTCCAGAAATATGAGTTAGAGCCAGCCAGGCACCAGATGTGCCCAGGCTTAGCAGTCCAGCAGTTCAGGTCCCAGTAGGGCACCAGGTGCCAATCATACCCCCCAAGGCGGGGTGTGACAAACTTGGTATCAGAGTAGGTCGTATCCCAGGGAGTCTGCAAGCCGTGCTAAGCAGAGTCTTGTCCATGGATGTGTTGTGCACCACATACTATGGATAGGAGGCTGCAAGGCATGATAGGATGGTTGTCTTTTATTCTTATTCAGTCGTGCTGTAGAGCGGTGCAATATAGGGTTGAGTCCCTGAAAGCTTACTATATTCTTTGGTTACAGATAATGTCAGACCAGCAACATCCTATCACAGGTCGGAGCTTAGATATTGCAGCAGGGGAAGGTACCAGCAGGATGCCTCCCCCTCATTTGGAAACAGCCCGATCAGAGGGCACTACAGAGGCATTGTCCCAGCCTCCTCAGCAGTCTCCACCACGTCGGGAGCCACTTGGGGCGACATTACCTTCAGTAGTCCCTATACCGACACCTTCCGACCAGGAGGTTAGGAGTGTTGTAGTTATGTTAGCACAGATGATGGCTGCTCAGCGTCAGCCAATGCCGTCTACAGTTGCAGAGTCATCAGGAGGGCCCGGTAGTTCGAGGGTCCGAGAGTTCTTAGCCCTGAATCCCCCACAGTTTACAGGTACGGACCGGACAGAGGACCCTCAGGATTTTCTGGATCAGATGCAGAGAATCTTCAGGGTTATGCATGCCACGCCTATTGAATCAGTTGAATTGGCAGCATTCCAGTTACGGGATATTGCTATGTTATGGTATGAAAGCTGGGAAAGGTCCCGAGGGAGAGATGTTTCCCCTCCCACCTGGTCCAGCTTTTCAGGAGCCTTTCTGGATCACTATTTGCCGCGAGAGATTCGACAGGCCCGGGTAGACCAGTTCCTACATCTGGAGCAGGGGGCCATGAGTGTCCGGGAATATTCCTTGCGGTTTGATTCCTTAGCCCGGTATGCACCGGCCTTTGTTGATACCATGACATCCAGAGTACACCGCTTCATCATGAGATTGAATCCAGAATATGTTGAGACTTGTATTACAGCCACACTGCGAGAGGACATGGACATTGCTCGAGTTCAGGCATTCGCCCAAAATATTGAGGGCATCAGACAGCGACAACGGGAGATCAGAAGGGTCAGTCAGGAACAGCGTCGCTGGGACAGGCCAGTTGAGTTACAGAGGGAGGCCCGGGGAGGACCTAGGCCACGATTGTTAGATAGGCCGCCCAGGCCCCCGCCTCCACCACCGTCGCAGGGGGGTAGGTTCAGCCGCAGGGGGCAGTCAGAGACTGGTAGAGGCTCGCAGATGGTAGATTCATCATTACAGAGGAGGGCGGAGCAGAGTAGGTATACCCTACTACTTTGCCCTATATGCAGTCGACGCCATCCTGGAGCATGCAGATATGGCTCCACCACATGTTATATTTGTGGCCAAGAAGGCCATTTGATGAAAGATTGCCCAGCCAGAGGTCGAGAGGACCGCGATAGACAGGATAGGGCATCAGCAGGGTCACGAGCCACAGCATCCTCGACTGGGCGCAGGCCCTCAGTTTCAACAGGCAGGGGTCGGGGCAGATCAGGGGCCTCCAGTACAGGTGCGGGCCCAAGCCGCACATATGCCTTACCAGGGAGGCAAGACTCGGAAGCGTCGCCTGATGTTGTGACAGGTATGCTAACTATTTGCTCACACCCTGCTTATGTATTGATTGATCCAGGGTCTACTTTGTCCTACATTACTCCATTTGTGGCACGAAAGTTTAGTATTACACCAGAATTATTGCAGCAGCCCTTTTTAGTATCTACGCCCGTCGGTGACTCTATCACAGCTAGCCGAATCTACCGCGGGTGTACAATAGAGGTTGCTGACCGTCAGACCACAATAGATCTAGTCGAGTTAGAAATGATAGACTTCGATGCCATAATGGGTATGGACTGGTTAGTACCGTGCTTTTCCAATGTTGAATGTTGGACCAAAACGGTCCGATTCCACTTCCCAGGAGAAGCAGTGCGGGAGTGGAAGGGCAGTACCGCTACGCCAAAAGGTAGGTTTATTTCCTACCTTCAGGCGAGGAAATTGATATCTAAGGGATGCATTTACCATCTGGTCAGAGTTCAGGATGTCCAAGCAGAATCTCCGACACTCTAGTCTGTTCCAGTGGTGAATGAATTCCCTGATGTGTTTCCTGATGAGTTACTTGGTATCCCCCAGAAAGGGAAATAGACTTTGCTATCGACTTGTTACCAGGCACTCAGCCAATATCAATACCTCCCTATCGTATGGCTCCTGCAGAACTCAGAGAATTAAAGGAGCAGTTGAAAGATTTGTTGGATAAAGGTTTTATCAGGCCGAGTACTTCACCGTGGGGTGCGCTAGTTTTATTTGTGAGAAAGAAAGATGGCTCGCTCCGAATGTGCATAGACTATCGGCAATTAAACAAAGTCACAGTAAAGAACAAGTACCCGCTCCCCAGAATTGACGACTTATTTGATCAGTTGCAGGGAGCCAGATACTTTTCTAAGATTGACTTGCGGTCCGGATACCACCAGGTCCGAGTACGTGAGAGAGATATTCCTAAGACAGCGTTCAGGACCCGATATGGACATTTTGAATTTCTAGTTTTGTCCTTCGGGTTAACGAGTGCCCCAGCAGTCTTTATGGACCTGATGAACAGTATTTTCAGACCTTTCCTAGACTCGTTCGTAATAGTATTTATTGATGACATTCTGGTGTATTCTCGCTCTGAAGCAGATCACCGAACTCATTTGCGGACAGTGCTCCAGATCCTCAGGGACCGCCAGTTGTATGCTAAATTTTCTAAGTGTGAATTCTGGCTTAACTCAGTGGCCTTTTTAGAGCATATCGTCTCAGACGCTGGTATACAGGTAGACAAGCAGAAAAAAGAAGCAGTTAAGTCATGGCCTAGGCCTACCACTCCGACTGAAGTTCATAGTTTTCTGGGGTTGGCAAGATATTACAGAAGGTTCGTTGAAGGGTTCTCGACCATTGCGGCACCTCTGACCAAATTGACACAGAAAGCAGCAAAGTTTCAATGGACAGAGGCATGCGAGCAGAGCTTCCAGGAACTGAAAGACAGATTAACCTCTGCCCTAGTATTGGCATTGCCGGAAGGCACAGAAGGTTATTCAGTCTATTGCGACGCATCAGGTGTTGGGTTAGGTTGTGTGTTGATGCAGCATGGTAGAGTGATTGCATATGCTTCCAGACAGCTGAGGAAACAGGAAAAGAATTATCCTACCCACGACCTGGAATTGACCGCAGTAATTCATGCCTTAAAGATGTGGAGGCATTACCTGTACGGCGTCCATGTTGATATTTACACAGATCATAAGAGCTTACAGTACATTTTCACTCAGAGGGAGTTGAATTTGCAGCAACGCCGCTGGTTGGAGCTGTTAAAAGATTATGATGTGAATATTCTATACCACCCCGGAAAAGCTAATGTTGTAGCAGATGCCCTGAGCCGAAAGTCAATGGGGAGTTTGGCGTATTTGCGACCTGAGAAATAGAAGTTAGCCAAAGAAATTCATCAGTTAGCTGGTCTAGCCGTTCGAGTAATGGAAACAGAAAATAATAGAGCAGTAATTCAGAATTCTGCGGTGTCATCATTAGTTACAGAGGTAAAAGAACGAAAGTACGAGGATCCTGATTTAGTCCAACTTAGAGATAGAATTCAGAGAGGTAAGGAGTCAGATTTTTAGATAACCGAGCATGATGTGCTACGTTGTAAGGGCCGCCTCTGTGTCCCGAATGTTTCAGGGCTTCGCGGGCGGATCATGCATGAGGTACATTACGCTCGTTATTCCCTTCATCCAGGAGCGACGAAAATGTACCACGACATCAGAGACATGTACTGGTGGCCAGGTATGAAAGCTGAGATAGCCGAATTTATATCTAGATGTTCTAATTGCCAGCAGGTGAAAGCAGAGCACCAGAAACCGGGCGGTTTGACGCAAGATATAACGATACCTATGTGGAAATGGGAAGCGATAAACATGGATTTTGTAATAGGGTTACCCCGTACTAGACGCAGAAATGATTCCATTTGGGTAATAGTTGACAGGTTGACAAAATCAGCTCATTTCCTACCAGTGAGGGCTACCTTCTCAGCTGAGGATTATGCCGAATTATATATCAGAGAAATAGTTAGATTACATGGAGTGCTGGTATCCATCATTTTAGATAGGGGAGCACAATTTACAGCTAGATTCTGGCAGTCGTTTCAGAAGGGTTTGGGAACGCAGGTCAATTTGAGCACAGCATTCCACCCCCAGACAGATGGGCAAGCTGAGCGAACTATCCAAACGCTCGAAGATATGCTACGAGCGTGTGTGCTAGATTTTGGGGGTAGCTGGGATGAGCATCTTTCGTTAATTGAATTTGCTTATAATAACAACTACCATTCAGTTATTCAGATGGCGCCTTTCGAGGCATTATACGGGTGAAAATGTAGATCTCCGGTGGGCTGGTTTGAAATACGAGAATCAGCATTGGTTGGCCCAGACATTGTTCGGCAGTCAGAGGAAAAGATAAAGCTTATCCGAGAACGTTTACTGACTGCTCAGAGCTGCCAGAAATCGTATGCAGATATGCGGTGCAGAGATCTAGAATTTACGGTAGATGACTGGGTATATCTGAAAGTATCTCCGATGAAAGGGGTGATGAGATTCGACAAGAAAGGCAAGCTTAGCCCGAGGTTATTGGGCCATACCAGATTCAGCGAAGAATAGGCCGAGTTGCATACGAATTGAACTTGCCTCCAGAGTTAGCGTCTGTTCACCCAGTCTTCCATGTCTCTATGTTAAGGAAGTTCGTAGGGGACCCTTCTATAGTAGTTCCAGTTCAAGATGTCTGGGTCACAGAAGAGTTAGCATATGAAGAGGTTCCCGTAGCTATCTTAGACAGACAGATTCGCAGGTTAAGGACTAAAGATGTTGCATTTGTCAAAGTATTGTGGTGTAATAGGAACCGGGAAGAAATGACGTGGGAAGCTGAAGAAGATATGAAAACCAGATACCCTCACCTATTTCAGGCCTAGTCGGGCTACAGGTATGTCCGTATTATTACTTATGCAGTACCTTGTCGTTGTATGTGTGTAAATGATAAAGAAAGATTGATATCTAGTTATCCAGTGAATCCTAGAATATTATGTGCAGTGCCTGTGTTGGACTTTTCTGCATTTCAGGCTTTTGCTATAGTCCATATTACAGAGGAAACTCTGCCGAATTTTTTTTCTAGAAAGTAAGCAAGTAGTCCTCTAGATAACAGTGTACATTCGAGGACGAATGTTCTTAAGGGGGGGAGAATGTTATACCCCATAGAATTACCGGCACCTAAACGACCTATTCGCACGTTGGTTAAGTATATTTGAAGGCCATACGTGCTGGAGAAAGGCCCGGGAAAAGATCGGACGAGAAACCTGTCGAACCATCGCGGAAGGAGCCGAGGCAGAGCCCCTCCGCGATGGCAGCGTGTCACGGAGGAGAGGCCTCCGCGTTGGCTCCGTGACACGTTGGCCTTGTCCAGGCCCAAGTATATAAAGGCCACTTCGGTTTAAAATCATTTAACCACACAATTATTTCCAGAAAACAGAGGGTGAGCGGCAGAGAGAAGTAAGAACGAAGGAAATATTACAATTTTCGTCCGATTACGCTGCTAAACGTTGCCCAAACTCAAATTAACTCCAGATATGGAGGTATTTAGCAGCAGAGAGCATTCCTACGGATTCAGTTTCGTAAAATACGGCCGACGAATCATCGAGCCACCGAGCTAAGGTAAGTGGAATTGCTCTAAATTAGTGTCTATGTGTTCCTAGCTGTGAAGTGAATATTTCTCCCTTCTGGACCGCTGAAAAATAGCGAGTTTTCGACCGTCTTTCGATAAGCCTAAGTTTAGGCTATAAACTATATCGAAAGTAACGTTGCTCTTTACAATAAAGCTGTATTTAGTATTAATTGACGTATTCGTGAATGCAGTTGAGAGAAAATAGTTAGAGTACCGATCGAGCCTCGTATGACGGACGAATAGTTCAAGAATAAGGTATGTAAAGGTAGTTCCCTCGGCAAGTTAAGTAATATCTGTACAGTGTAGTACTTTACAGACCAGTAGAATGTTCAGAAGTTGAGGTTACGTTTATTGTGAATGTTGATACGATATGAGAAGCATCGAGTTGTAACTTGCGTGAAACTTACTAGTACGACATAGATTCTAACACAAGTGTTAGAAACTGCCCAGTATGCTCAGTATGTGATGTAATATGAAATGTTAAGATATTATTGTATTTAGTTGAAACCCCGTAAAGTGATGCAATATCCGTAAAGCACTTCAGAGATAGAATGGCAGACTAAAATAAAGTTTAGAACGCATGTTAGGAATAGTAAATCATGTTAATACAGAAACTCAGTAAACAACATAGTTTTCAGCAGAAACACTATCTTGTATAGCATTTGCCCCAGTACAGTTTAGCAGGAGACTATATTCATATATATATATATATATATTTACTAGTCTCAGCACGTATTAAATACGTACAGATTACTATCATTAGTTCAGCATGTACTGCATACGATACTTTACCCCTATTAGCCTCAGCATATGAGATATGCAGACAGTATTACCAGTTGAGACCGTTGTATTGTTTGGGGTTGGACTACCTAGCATCCATGACCGCCCCAGGGTTAATAGCTGTATCGACTCGTCCGCCAGAGGACGAGGATACGTCGCTCTACGGAGTGGCATGCCGTCCCCTAGGGGATGAAGATGGGATGCCAGTTTTCCCATATTTTGCCTTGGTCGGCTTTTATACACCCCCGTCGAGCGGATACGCCCGGGTGTTGATTCAGGAGTCCTTCGGACTCAGGTACAGTTATAGTCAGGGGCTCAGCAAGCCCAAGTGCATACCCAGGGGACCGGCGGGATGCTTACAGCCATTATAGGAGATGGGATGACCGAGGTAGGGGTGTAGATTTTGTGCTGGTTGTACCTCCCGGCTTATGGGGGCCGGGTAAGGTTTGTGTGTGCCATGTTATGCTATTTCATGTTATGCCATGTTACGTTAGATACGAGTAGATCAACAGTAGAGGGATATGTCTCCAGGTATGACTCCTATTTCATTCCAGTATAAATGAGAAAAGGTATGATTCACATTATTAGACAGTTAATCTATTTCTTCTTACTTCAGTTTCATCAGTTACATTGTTGTTTCTAGATTTTGCTTTCAGTTGTTGCTCTACATACTCAGTACCAGCGGTACTGACGCCCGGTGGGGTGCTGCATTACTTGCCTGCAGGTACTCATAGACGAGCAGGCGATACTACGTGATTCCCGTCAGCGGTCGAGTATTCAGCTCCTGTAATCCGGAGACTGAATTCCAGAGGTGTAGTTCAATTCCTTTTGTTGTATAGTACGGGTAGGTCGGGGCCCTGTCCCAATCATTTCTATTGCTATTCCTAGAGGCTTGCAGTTTGACTATATTTCCCTGTGGTTAGATGAGCCGGTCGTGTGAGGCCGTGCAGTTGTATAGCTGTTAGTATTTTTTCTTTCTTTTATGATGGCCGTGTGGGGCCATAGTTTGTCAGTAGTGGTGACCTTGCCGGTCACGTAGCTTTTTAATATTTCATGATTGAGTTGCAGATAACTAGACAGCATGGTGGCCTTGTCGGCCCGCATAGGCTTCCCTGAATTGATATGTTTCTGGTCAGCTGTTAGCACAGGTACAGAAGGCTATAGGCCAATGGGCCGGGGGCTGTGTTTGCAGCCGTTATATAGCCCTTTGTTTCCAGAAATATGAGTTAGAGCCAGCCAGGCACCAGATGTGCCCAGGCGTAGCAGTCCAGCAGTTCAGGTCCCAGTAGGGCACCAGGTGCCAGTCATACCCCCCAAGGCGGGGTGTGACATATGCTGATGGAAGGTAGCAGGTATAATGTGAAATTATTGAGGTGCTCGCAAACTAGCCTTGACACCACAATTATCAACAAAACATGTATTCTTAGTTATTACCCAGTATTTGTGTTGATGGAACGTAGAAGGTTCTATGTGGAATTAGTCAAGGTGCTCGCTCACTGTCCTGAACACCACAATTATCAACAAAAAAATTATTAATCGCATTCAAACAGAAGATTTTTTTTCCAAAATATACCGGTTAGTGAGGATTCTGTATCTGTGTTCGGATTATTTCATTTCCACATTGGAGACTTAACACTAATTAGATATCCAAAATGGTGACACTTTATATTTGATTTGCACCCCTCAGAGCATGTCATCCTTTCGCAGTCTACCTAGTTTACCTAGTCGCCCCGGTTTAATGAACTTTCTTTAATATGATGTTGGTTGTGTAAGTTGTGTTGACAATTGCCCTGGAAAGTTTCTTACTGCTGTCTGTTGAACTTGGTTCATTCAGGTGCTAGTCATAGCCTAGGAGCTAGTAGTCGTCCTAACTCTTTACAGGTTTTGCCGCTACACCTAGATGGGATGAGACGAGTATATGGTGCAAATGGTCAGTTCCGTTCCTATTTTTCTTCCATTACAAATCAGTGGATCATATAATAATGTCTTTTCTCTCGTGTGTTCTAATCAGAAACAGAAAATCATATGCATGAGGTGCTCCGAAGGACATTTAATTCACCAGAAGAAATCCCGTATCTTTCTGTTTAGGCAGACTTAACTTGTAAACTATCTTCCCAGATCTTGTATATGTATTAGGAAATCCACTAGATATCTATAAGTATTTGACTGTAAAGTCAGTTGTTATGCACATTAACTTGCGGTCACTACTTTTAATCTATCACTTCATATATGGAGCTTTCTTAGAAAATCTATGAATATACTTTTTGAAGCTGTGTGTAAAAACATACCAATTGAGTTTGTTTTCAGCACCAAACAAGCCTTATTATAATCTCATCACCTTAGCAAGACTTAATATAATCTATTCTCTAGCAGGGGTGGATCTAGAAGTACAGTTACGGGTTCATATGAACCCACTAGATTTTCTCGAATCTTGTATTTATATAATAAAAGATATACTAAATCTCTAAAAATATTTTACTGTGAAATCAGTAATTGTTGTAGTATTAACTTGAGGTCGTCAAAGGAATTCATAAACTTCAAATCCCGAATCCGCCTCTTTCAGCTCAACACAATATTTTGATTAATTGTCTTTTAAATTACTGTGGAATAGGAATTAGAAGGGGATCTGGGCCATAATCTAAATGTTGCTGATTCCAAGGTACGATGCATAACCCACATGTATGCACAGAGAAGCGGGAGAATGTTCAGATATCTAGGTGCATACTTTCTCGAACTTGCTCGGACAATGATGCAAGTAGAAATGGGTGACAGTAGGATATGTTGCTTTGTTCTATTAAGTATGGTATCTTTTAGCTTATTATCATCTAATCATTTCTGTCGTTGGATTCAACATATTTCCACCGTCAATGTTGGACCTTCACTTTATATAACTGATGAATTGGGTCTCAATCCAAGTGGTACTTTATGTTGAAAAAATAAACTTTTTCACATTATATTTAGTTTAGTTCTTGAACTAATAGATTAATGTATTAGGAGATACATGAATTGGTGCAAAATTGTAGATTAGTCTTGTGATTTATTATTCATGTATTTGGAGGATGTGAAGTGTGAAATTATTAATAGTGATACATGTATGCTAGGCTAGATATATGGATGAATGCACCAATAAATAGTCATGTAATATAGTCATTTAAAATATATCAAGTTGAATAGAAAATCATCTTTCCTCCATTTCTCTTCTACTGAGTTTTGAGTGTTATTTGTTGTCTTGCTCTCCCAAATTTCCAACACTTTAGATTTTGCTTTGCTCAAACTAATCTTTGTAAATCCAACATTCTCATCTTCAATAGAGAGAAGGTTCTACGTTTGTCTCGCCGAGGCAGATCCACATTCAGTACGATTTGTATCTTGATGGGCTGCATCATAGGCAACATTCAGCCAGAAGTTCTTTTTCGACTGGGAGTTTCCAAAATATGCCTTCTCAACGTCAACATGAGAAAGACAGTGCAAAGATTAGACAATAGAACAACACTGAACTTATGAACGTACATGGTAAGAAATTAAATAACATATTCCTTTCTTGAGACTTCTACTTGATGTTTCATATCAAAATAATAAACTGACTAGCTCTTTCATTTTGTGATGTTATTGTAATATTATCCACAAATACTAATGTGAAATTTGAACGGCCCCAAAATAGTATCATCACTTGTCAAGCTTCTTTTCAAATCATAGTTAAGAAAGTGCAAGATTGTATGTCAGCGTAGGGATAATGTGACATTTAGAGAATCCCTAATATGCACAATTCGTAAAAAGACAAATGATTAATATCTACATATTCTAATTAGTTATTGTTGTATGGCAGAGAATTTAGGATGATTACAATATGACCTTCTTCCTGAATATAAATTTCCTGTTGAAGAAACAGCTACATCTGGAGTGGAATCAAACAAAACTTGTACTCTATTGGTTGGTGCCTCACTAGTCACTATTTTTAAAAAATAGAACTCAAAATCCAAAATGGATTACAACGATTCTTTTCTTTACATGCCCAACACAGATCAATGCCCCCAAACGATTCCTCTATGCAAAATGGCGAGTTTTAAGTTTTTTCATAGTTGGTCACATTTCGATAGTAAAAAATGAGTAGAAAAATAGGTTATAAGTTTTTTTCTTATTAACATACAACTTCAAATTGAATTTGAAATTTTTATGGCAAAACGCTAACTATTAAATAAAGTGAATAATTGTTATCTCCAAACGGGTCCTAAATATATTTATTCATATATCATAAGGACTAAAATTAGAATTTATTGATAACTAGGGAGTGGAATCAAACAAAATGTGTACTCTATTTGTCAGTGCCTCAATAGTCACGACTTTTTAGAAACATAGCTCATAATCCAAAATGAATTACAGAGATTCTTCTGTTTACACGCCCAACATAGACAAATGCCCACAAATGATTCCTTTATTTAAAAGGGCCAGTTTTGAGTTTTATTTTAATTTTTTTTATGTGTTCACATTTTAATAGTCAAAAGTGAGTTGAAAAATAGGTTATCAGTTGTTTTCAAATTTGAAATACAACTACAAAATAAATTTGAAATTTTTATCGAAAAACACTAGTTTTTAAGTAAAGTGAATTGAACTTTTATGGAAAAACACTAATTTTCAAATAAAGTGAATTGAACTTTTATGGAAAAACACTAATTCTCAAATAAAGTGAATTGAACTTTTTTGAAAAAATACTAATTTTCAAATAAAGTGAATTAGATATTTTTATGAAAAAAAATACTAATTTTTAAATAAAGTGAATTGAATATTTTATGGAAAAAATTCATTTTCAAATAAACTGAATAATTTTTATGTCAAAACAGGTCCTAACTATAATAATTCATTTATTTCAAGGACTAAAATTAGAATTTATAAATAATTGAGGAATGAAAATAAAAAATAAAAAAGGTAAAAAAGAAAAAATCGTGTGCTTTGTTTCTCAACAACCACCACTTGTCAAAATCAATGTGACAAAACTCATAATCCAATAAGGATTACAGAGATCCAGTATCTATATATCTATATATATAGTGGACAACAAACACCGATGTCCACAAACAAATCCTTTCTGCAAAAAAAAAGTGAGTTCACATTCTCCATAGATTCTTCTCTTTTTTATGTTATTTCAGTATGAATGTTTCTCAGAACTTCGTTCAAATTTTGGTTAAGCATAGAGTTTTCTCAGTTTCTTTCTTTCCTGACAACCAATTTTTGTAAAGCATTCTGTTAAACCAATTTTTATTTTATAATGAACTCTACATGATTGTTGTGATATATTTAACGAGCTTGAACTATTTCTTCATTTAATTCTTGTCTGCCTTAACTGATTTGTTTCTTCATTTAATTCAAGTTTAGAAGGGTTCAATAGTTTAGCATCCAAGAGGAGACATATAAACACAAGATACATACATTGAATTCAATCCCTTTTGGCTCTTATGATGAAGGACCGAGACTATGTGATGGTGAGTTTGATTCTTTCATAATTCTAATTTAATTTGTCATTAAATTTTTTCCCCATTTCATTCACTTATTTTTTTTTGCACTTAGACCTAGCTAGTGTTTCTTTAATCTCTCATTTGGACCTCCACTACAATTAAACTCTTTTTTCATTCTAATACTCTATTTTCCCCAAATTTGAACCCATTAGTAATATCGAGGGAAGATTTTACTTTTCTATCAACATGAATTCTTAAATTTAGATATAAACTTCAATGATCTTTCTTTTTGTAAAATTTCACAGCATCTTTGGAATGAAACTGAAATGAGAAGGAAAGACAAGGAGGCCCGCAAGAACATGACACAGAATCAAAAATCTGATGTAGATGGTGAAGGGAAAAAGGGAAAGGAGATGATACAGAATCAAAAATCTGAGGTAGACAACAATCGAAACAAGGGAAAGGATCAACACGGTTTTGTTGAGAAGACATTACTTGTCAAGGAACAACAAAAACACATCAAAGGTAAACTATATTAGTTTTTATTTTTGCTTATTGAATGGCATATTTTACTGAAGTGGGGAGGAAAAAATAGAAGTGGTAGAAGCGTACCGCGTATAGTATCTTGTTTGGACATGATCTGTTTGTCTTTTTTTTTTCCAAAATAACCTTTGGTTATACATTAGAATGATATCATTCAAATTAATGTCCAAACATCTACTTAACATAGATATATCATGTTATTTTATAAATTTTGGTGAACTCCATGTAGAGGAGGAAGCTGCTAAATCTGGAGTATCTTCTGGATCTAAACGTGTTCATGAATTCGTAGATGAAGTAAGCGTATTTAAGCAACCTGCATAGACTTTGCATTCGATGTCACCATCAACTTTTATTCTGAGAATCAATTTGTGTGCAGCTTGTTAAAGAAGATGTTGTGACTTCTCGTCAACAAAATGATATTGTGCAAAGCCCATCAAAAACAAAACAACAAAAGGTACTATAATAAAACTTAAGTTGTAAGTACCTCCCATGTTGTTTGTGCAGCTTGCTGAACATGCTTATTTAGGATCATAGTATGTTTTCATGATTAAAAATTTTTGTTTTTTTTTTCTTTTTGATGCAGATGGAGTGATTTCTTTTGTTGTAGAAACTTATTCTATCGCCATACATGCGCTGGGATATCAACTGATGACAAGATGTTACTAATAACAATTTCATTAGAATGTTTCATTTTAGTCTCTTCAGCTTTGAGAACTTTCTTGTTAGTTTCTTTTCGGTTTTATGATAATCTTTTACTGGATCTTTTGATTTAAGAATTTATGGTGGTGGCAAAGGAGGTTAACATTTTTTTCTTATTGATGTTATTATATCTTCATGGTTTCCTATATATTACATATATTATATTGCCTTTGAGATTGTAAATGTTGCATACAAGTAATTCCACTTAACCATTCAGGGTTAATGTGGTGGGATGGACAAGATCCTCTACTCTTATCCAGAGATCTCGAGTTCAAGCCTTGGATATAGAAAAATCCTATTTGAGAGAGCTTCTCGCTTAAAATTGGCCTTACGCAGTGTGAATTCGAATTAGTTGGGACCCTAATGCAAGTACCGAATATGGGGTGGAAAAAAAAACTCCTATTTAAAATGATCTTGGAAAAATCTTGGTATAGCTAAAGAGAGAACACTTTTTTATTTTAGAGATGTGAAATATTTGACCAATAAGAAAAATTGTTTTTGAAAGTAAGCAGTTCCTTTGCTGTAAAAAAGGAAATTACAAATTTATGCATCTTTCAAGAAGCAGAAGCAAATAATTAACTCTGTATAAAAACATTCTTATCGAGGACTTATGTTTACCAAACTATTCCTCATTAATTTAAACCATATATCTTCAAAATATAAACAACCATATTCTCATGTAATTGACATTCAAGAGCATTTTTTAGAATAAAGATTGGTTAAATGCAATTTTATTATCAATATTGATGTACTTTTTGACAAGCTATTCTGAATTGTCGATGTTTGGCCAAATAGGCTTATCTAAAACAAGAATTTAAACCCCTCTTCTCACAAAAAGGTGGAAAAGAAGTAGTATCTTATGATAAAACTTATTCTTACTTGATAAAATCTAAATATTCAGCAAAAGAATGAAAAGTACATATGAGGAGGGGTGTCATTTTTATGGAAAAACACTAGTTTTCAAATAAAGTGAATTGAACTTTTATGGAAAAACACTAATTTTCAAATAAAGTGAATTAAACTTTTATGGTAAAACACTAATTTTCAAATAAATTGAATTAGATATTTTTATGAAAAAATAACTAATTTTTAATAAGGTGAATTGAATATTTTATAGAAAAAACTAATTTTCAAATAAACTGAATAATTTTTATGTCAAACACAAGTCCTAAATATAACAATTCATTTATTGCAAGGACTAAAATTAAAATTTATTAATAATTGAGGAATGAAAACAAAAAACAAAAAACAAAAAAGGTAAAAAAAATCGTGTATTCTTTTTCTCAACAGTCACCACTTGTCAAAATCAATGTGACAAAATTCAGAATCCAAAATAGATTATATATATATATTTATATATATATAGTGGACAACAAACATTGATGCCCACAAACAAATCCTTTCTGCAAAAAAAAAAAAAAGTGAGTTCACATTCTCCATAGATTCTTCTTTTTTTTTTTTTGTTGTTGTTGTTTCAGTGATGAATGTTTCTCTCAACTTTGTTCAAATTTTGGTAAAGCATAAGTTTTCTCAGTTTTTTTCTTTCCTGACAACCCATTTTTGTAAAGCATTCTGTTAAGCCAATTTTTATTTTACAATAAACTCTACATGACCGTTGTGATATATTTAATGAGCCTGAACTATTTCTTCATTGAATTAAAGTTTAGAAGAGTTCAATAGTTTAGTAGCAAAGAGGAGACATATAAACACAAGATACATACATTGAATTCAATCCCTTTTGGCTCTTACAATGAAGGACCGTGACTATGTGATGGTGAGTTTGAGTCTTTTAAATTCTAATTTAATTTGTCATTCAATTTTTTCTCCATTTTATTCACTTGTTTCTTATTTTTGCACTTAGACCTAGCTAGTTTTTTTTAATCTCTCATTCAGACCTCCACTACAATATCGTCACCGAGAGTTTGACCAACAAGTTCGGGATGGATTTGTATGGTTCCTCTACACCTAGGATATTAGGGAATAACATCTATTGATATGGGTATGGAACAGTCTCATCTTAATATAATAATTTGTTGACAGCGCTCACATCTCACACCCCCTGCCTTTCTAGTAGAATTAATTTCTATTATGTTCACTAGATTTTGAATTGATTGCCTAATGTATATGTTATTGGGTAGTTCCAAATGACTAAATGGTAATCTAAGTTCGGCATAGGCAAAAGAAACCATGATTGGAAAAAAACTATTCCTCTTTTGATCCATAATTCGCAGTAGGAAATAAAATTGTTGTTAAATTGCAATATTTTTTGGAAAAAACAAGTCCGTTTAATCTTTTTTCATGTTTCTAGATTTGGTAAAAGATTTTCATATGTGATATATGCATCATATGTTCTAATTTTTTATTTATTAGAAGGAGAAAGCTTCACGTAGTGGTTTCACTCCCAATTAATTGAACTCTTTTTTCATTCTAATACTTTGCGTTCCCCAACTTTGAACCCATTAGTACTATCGAGGGAAGATTTACTTTTCTGTCAGCATGAATTCTTGAATTTAGATATAAACTTTGGTGATCTTTCTTTTTGTATAATTTCATAGCATCTTTGGAATGAAATTGAAATGAGAAGGAAAGACAAGGAGGCCCGCAAGAACATGATGCAGAACCAAAAATCTGATGTAGACGGTAAAGGAAAAAAGGAAAAGGAGATGATACCGAACCAAAAATCTGAGGTAGACAACAATCAAAACAAGGGAAAGGATCAACACGGTTCTGTTGAGAAGACATTACTTGTCAAGGAACAACATAAAGACATCAACGATAAATTATATATCTTACAAACTTATATTAGTTTTTATTTTTCCTTATTGGATGGCATATATTACTGAATCGGGGAGGGAAAAATAGAAGTGGTAGAAACATACCCTAAATTTTAAAATTTTTCTTGTTTGGACATGATTTGTTTCCTTTTTTTTCAAAAATTTTTTTGGTTATACATTAGAATGATGTCAGTTAAATTAATGTCCAAACACCTACTTAACATAGATATATCATGTTATTTTATAAATTATGGTGAACTCCGTGTAGGGGAGGAAGCTGCTAAACCTAGCCTATCTTCTGGACGTAAAAGTGTTCATGAATCCGTAGATGAAATAAGTGTATTTTTCTACACTTTTTGCTCTATACTTAAGCAATCTTCATAGATTTTGCATTCGATGTCACCATCAACTTTTATTCTGAGAATCAATGTGTGTGCAGCCTGTTAAACAAGATGTCGGGTCTTCTCGTCAACAAAGTGATGTTGTGTAAAGCCCAGAAAGAGCAAAACAACAAAAGGTATTATAACAAAACATAAGTTGTAACTACCCCCATGTTGATTGTGCAGCATGTTTGACATGCTTATTTAGGATCATAATATGTTTTCATGATTATTTTTTAAAATTTTTTTCCCCTTTTTGATGCAGATGGAGTGATTTCTTTTATTTTGGAAACTTATTCCGTTGCTATACATGCACTGCGATATCAACTGGTGACAAGATGTTACCAATAATAGTTTCATTAGAGTGTTTCATTTTAGTCTCTTAAGCTTTGAGAACTTTCTTGTTAGTTTCTTGTCTGTTTTATGACAATCTTTAACTGGATCTTTTAATTTAAGAATTTTTGGTAGTAGCAAAGGATTTTAAGCTTTTTTTCTTATTGATGTTATTATATCTTCATGGTTCCCTATATATTACATATATTGCCTTTGAGATTATAAATGTTGCATACAAGTAATTCTATTTAACCAATCAGGGTTAATGTGGTGGGATGGACAAGATCCTCTACTCTAATCCAGAGATCTCAGGTTCTAGCCATGGATATGGAAAATCCTATTAGAGAGAGTTGCTCGCTTAAAATTGGCCTTACGTAGTGTGGATTCAAATTAGTTGGGATCCTAATGCAAGTGCCGAACATGGGGTGGAAAAAAAAACTCCTATTTAAAATGCTCTTGGAAAAATCTTGGTATAACTAAAAAGAGATCACTTTTTTACTTTTGAGATGTGAAATATTTGGCCAATAAGAAAAATTGCTTTTGACAGTACCAAAAGTAGCTCCTTTACTATGAAAAAGGAAACCACAGGTTTATGCTTCTTTCAAGAAGCAGAAGCAAATAATTAACTTTTTTAGTACAAAAATATTCTTATCGAAGACTTATGTTTACCAAACTATTCCACATTAATTTAAATCATATATCTTCAAAATATAAAACAACCATCTTCTCATGTAATTTGACATTCAAGAGCATTTTTTAGAATAAAGATTGGTCAAATGCAATTTGTTTATCAATAATAGATATACTTTTTGACAAGCTATTCTGAATTGTCGGATGTTTAGCAAAACAAGCTTATTTAAAACAAGAATTTAAACCCCACTTCTCACAAAAAGGTGGCAAAGAAGTAGTATCGTTATGAGCAGGGGTGTCATTTTTATGTTGAAAACAAAATAGAGTAAAAAGCAAAGTTAGTAGAAAAAAAAACTAAATAAGATTATTAATATATCGTTAATTTGGGTTTTATTCTTGGCAATAGAAGAAATATCAGATATCAGGAAGATGCATGCTTGAGTCATACGCCACTAATTAAAAGACCAATTTTTGGATTTATACAATCCATCAACGTGTCACAACGTAAAAATTGTAAATATTTATAAAACGCAAGACTGGAATTTGAATCTTAAACGGAATATTAATGATTGGAAAATGAAGAGGCTACGTCGCTTGCCACAAATACTAAATAAGCATTACTTGAAAAAAAATAGCAGAACTTTTTAAAGCAAAAAAAAAACATAATGTAGATGATATTTTATACTAAAACATATAAGTTATAAAATGAATAAGAGAAATAACATATCAGTCTTCCAATTTCTCTTCCAACAGAAAAGTCTTGCAGTGTCAGGAGCTAGAAACTTACGAGAAAGATCTATGAAGTTGGGGTGTGTATTTTTGGGCTATGTGGTGTAATATTTTATGTTGGAATGTGTATTTCTCAAAATTTCCCGATTTATCTATATATATATACCCCTTTAATAAAATTATCAAACTCACTCAAATTTAAAGAGGACTTGCAACTTCCATTTACTAAAATAATTTTCCTGAAACAAACAATTAGCAATTGATCAAATTGACCCAATGGCTGCTTCTAACAACTGCTCAATCCTCTTCGTGATCGTAGCATCATTGTCCTTTTCAAACACATCCACAAGTCATGCTGCTCGCAGCCTGCTGCAACTTCCTAACTTTCCTAAGATACCGTCATTTGCCTCAGCCAACACTGCCACAATTGCCTATAGAGTTGTCTTTATTTATGAATTCTGATTGATTATGATAGGTGCTGAAGATGTTTTCCTGATAAAAGGTTTTGCTTTCTCTTTTTTTTTAACAGATCGAGTAATGCATTTGTTGGGACGGTGTTTCATTTGGTTTGAGATTTTGTAGTTAAATTGTGAAATTATGAACCTGGTACCGATAAGTTGCATCCTCCCATGCTAATGGTGGTGACAAAGGATTTTAAGCTTTTGTCTTATTATCTCTTCATGGATTTTACTTTTGCTTTCACGGAAGATATGCTTGTAATACACGCATACATGACAATATTTGGAGGGTGTTTGACTAAGGTTATAAGTTGATCTGCCCAATGAAATTATTATCAATATTCTCTTGAAAAATTTAGCAGTAAACTGACATCTGCAAACATAACAATACTATTTTGTGTCACAATGAATTATTATCATTAGTACAATAAGTAATATAAGTAGGAGAAGATGTAGTAAGCAAACTATTTTCATATTCATGGAAACCAAAGAGTGCCTTGTTTACAATATCATTAGGTTCATATATATCTCCGTTGATGTTCATTAAATTTCTCGATTAACAATATAAAAAAAAGAAGGGAAAAGGGGCAAATATACCCCTCAAATTTATAATTTAGAGCGGATATACCCCTTATTAAAGAAATAGTGCATATATACGCTTGTTGTTTAACAAATGATGCATATATACCCTTTTCATCTAACAAATGGTGCATATTTATTGCGGTCCGTTTGATAATGATCGAGTGACATTGTTTCTTCGGCCCGAACATCCTTTTCGTTAATTGGCATATATTTATTGAATTAAAAAAAATTGCAAAACTTATTTTTAAACTTCAAAATACTACGTGGCTTTAAAAATTACCTCTCGTATTTTTTTTACCCCTCTATACGTGAGCCAAATTAAAAAAAAAGTCTCAATTGCTTTTTTTACTCGGTCATAAAATGAGTTTGAAATGGATCTATGTAAAAGAGGAATTGGATAATTTTTGGTTGGGTCAGGTCTGGAGGGGTAAAAAAAAGAGTGGGACAACTTTTAAAGTCATATGACATTTTTAAAATTAAAAAAATCAATTTTTAAATTTTTTTAAAATTCAGTTTGTTAATATAAAATGGTAAATATGCAACATTTGTTAGACGGCGAGGGTATATATGCACCATTTGTTAAACAACGAGGGTATATATGCATCACTTTTTTAACAATGGGTATATTCGCTTAAATCGCAAAATTGAGGACTATATTTGTCCCATTACCCTTTAAAAAAATATATCATTTCGCCATTTAACAACAAATTAGTCCTCACATTTTCTATTTTCATGCCTAACACAAACCAATGCTCACCAAATGATTTCTTTATGCAAAAGGATGAGAGTTGTGTTTTTTCTTAGTTGTTCACATTCCAATGTCAAAAGTGAGTAAAAAAATAGGTTATAAGCTGTTTTTCAAATTGAATATAACTTCTAATTTGAAATTTTTATGGCAAAACACTAATTTTCAAATAAAGTGAATAATTTTTATAGGTCCTAAAAATACTTATTTATATATCTTAACGACTAAAATTATAATTTATTGGTAACTAAAGAGTGGAATCAAACAAAACATGTACTCTATTTGTTGGTGCCTCAATAGTCATGACATTTCAGAAACATAACTCAAAATTCAAATTGGATTACAGAGATTCTTCTCTTTACACGTCCAACATAGACAAATGTGTCACGCCCCACCTTGGGAGACGTGACTGACACATGATGCCCTACTAGGATTTGAACTGATTTACTAACTGAGCCTAAACACTCTAGGTGCATGCTTACTCCTCAAATCAGGAAAACAACAGGCTATATCTCGGCGGTAAACACAAACCCCGACCGACAAGGCCTTATAGCCACCTGTAAAAGAAAATCAGCTGAGCAATGCTAAACTATGGCCGACAAGGCCACCAATCTGTTAGGTAAACTAAAGCACACGTAGGCTCCACACGGCCAACAACAACTAACCACAGGAAGATAAAAATAATTTGCAAGCCTCTTGGAGTAATATGATGGTCGGGACAGGGCCCCCACCTACCCATAAACTGTACAATCAAAAAGGAAGTAAACTTTCTATCTACAGGCTCTAGAAGAAAGGAGCTAACTGCTCTAGTGACACTGCCTGAAAGCTACGAGGGACCTGCTCCTCGTCTATCTGCACCTATAGGCAAGAAATGCAGTGCCCAGAAAGGGAATCGGTACAATATATACTGAATATGAAGGCGAAAACTATAAATGACTGAAGTAAAGAAGTAAAACTGAAAGTAACTGAAATAAAGAGATAGAGATCATACATTACAACAGAACGTCTTACTTTCTAATTATCAATAACTATAACAAACATATACCTTACCTAGCCCCCATAAGCCGGAAGGTACAACCAGCAGAGAATAACCCACCTGGGGCCCCCATAATCCCTGGTGAGTACACCTCAGTCTATATACCACTATCCAATGTCACACTAGGTCAGCTAATAGTTATATTCGTTCTACCAATCGCCTGGGTCTGCAATTGAGCCCGCTCGACCCCAGACTATAACTGCGTCTGAGTCCGGTGGACTCCTGATATCTGCACCCCAGGCACCAGGATTGACGAGGGTGTATATAAGGCCAACCACGGCATATGAGGATCTGGAACCCCATCTTCATCCCTGGCGGATGGCATACCGCTCCGTAGAGCGATGTCATCTCGCCCCTGGCGGGCGTCAACACAACTAATAACCCTGGGGTCAGTCATGAAGGCTATACAAGCATAATCCACCCCAAACTAATATGGAGTACTGATCTCAGCTAATAACAACAACTAGTTATAATAGACATGCTTCTGTTATTCTTACAGGGATTCAAACTAAGTTATTGTTCTAAGAAAACTAACTTGCCGAAGAAAATTGCCTTAACATACCACGTTCACCGATTACTGATTAATTGGCTGGTTGCGGCCCATATTCAACTGCTCTTCTCAACTGCAATTGTATCATTAGAAGAGTGAGGCTAATGTCAATACTAAATTCAATAAAAACAATAACTTTATATAGAAATATTAACTATATTTCAACCTAATGGAACACAGTCAAAAACTCGTAATTTCTCGAGAATATAGAAGGGAGAAATGCTTACTTTAAGTCTGCGATCGTATTAACACTAGGTTGGAGAAATTCCAACAACTTTATCTCGGTGGGTTACGATTCGCCGGGCGAATTTTGTGAAACTAACTCCTTAGTAATACTCCTTGCAGCCTTGTGCTTCGATACCCGAAGTTAATTCAGATTTGGATGGCGTTTTGTAGCATAAACGGACGAAAAATGTTGTTTTCCTTCGTTGGTTCTCTCCTCTGCCTGATTATATATGTATATGTTATAATGAAATCAAAACGAGTGATATATACATACTTGAGGCGGTGGATAGGGGTCCGTCGAAGGGACCTTGTCGCGCCAATTTTAGGCCGTGCCACGTTGCCCCTTTGGGCAGCTGATCCAGCCTTTCCCCGCACGGTCCCGGCTCCGCGCTCGTCTGACCTTTTTTTGGGCCCCTTTCTCGTACGTATTATATTTTAAAACTCTTAGCCAATGTACGAATAGGTCATCTAAACATTAGAACTTACGGGGTGTAACAAAATGGCCACAAATGATTCCTTTATTTAAAAGGGCCAGTTTTGAGTTTTTTTTCTTTTTTATATATGTGTTCACATTCCAATATTCAAAAGTGAGTAGAAAAATAGGTTATAAGTTGTTATCTAAATTGAAATACAATTTCAAATTGGATTTGATATTTTTCTAGAGAAACACTAATTTTCAAATAATGTGAGTTGAAATTTTATGGAAAAATACTAATTTCAAATAAAGTGAATTGAATTTTTAATGAAAAAAGTACGTATTTTCAAATAAAGTGTATTGAACTTTTTATGGAAATAAACTAATTTTCAAATAAACTGAATAATTTTTATGTCAAAACAGGTCCTAAATATAATTATTCATTTAATGTAAGGACCAATATTAGAATATATTAGGAATGAAAAAAAAATTAAAAAAAGGGGGGGGGACAGGTACTGTATTTCTGAACACTTACCACTTACCAGAAACAGTGTGACAACTCAGAATCCAAAATGGATTATAGAAATTCAATATATATTTATATAGTGAGACAACAAACACCAATGCCTACAAATCAAATCCTTTCTGCAAAAGAAAAAAAAAGGAGGTGATTTCACATTCTCCATGGATTTTTTTTTGTGTGTTATTTTAGTGATGAATTTTTTCCTGAACTTTGTTCAGGTTTTGGTAAAGCATAGAGTTTTCTCGGTTCTTTTTTTTTCCTGAAAATCAATTTTTATGGAGTATTCTGTTAAGTTAATTTTTGTTTTACAATCAACTCTACATGATTGTTGTGATATATCTAATGAGCCTAAACTATTTCTTCATTTAATTCTTTGTATGCGTTAATTAATTTGTTTCTTCATTTAATTCAAGTTGAAAAGGGAGTATAAACAATAGATAAACACATTGAATTCAACAATCCCTTATATGTGTATATATATATATATATATATATATATATATATATATTGGGTTTTATGATGTGGTGAAAAATGAAGAAATTTTTGTTTTTCATTTGTAACTTTTTCTGAAAAGGTACATACCTTTCCAAAAAGAGTTGTATCTTGTAAGATAGCTTTTGTGGTTAAGTTATGGCTAAAATCTATTTATTTACAGTTGAAAGTTCTAATAGTTTTCATTAAAATTTATTTGTTGTGTTTCCTTGGTAGTAACCTTTTCTCTTTGTCTCTGAGTATTTACTCTGGTAGTTTTATTTTGAAGTTGACATTAGAATTCCTAACAAGCTCTAAGTTAATGGTATATTTCCATTTAATATATGCATATAATGGTAAGAACTTAAAGTGCATGAAATTGGACCGTAAATAAAATGTTTCTTTTCATTTGCATGGTAAAGACCAGTTGTTGGCTATGCTATCTGTCTCAAAAAAGATATTTACTTTCTCATTGTAAACTTCTGTTCTCAATTGATGCTAAGGACGGATCTCATATCCTACTAGTAGTCCCCGTTGTACTAAATCTTATACCTTGACCTGCTTCAGGTGCTTACGTTATTGAAAGAAAATGACTTGCACTGGTGAAACTTCTGAGGACCGTGGAAATGAAGGCATTGATATGATGTTCAAGATAAAAGTGAAAACCATGGATTCTCAAACACACAATTTGTGCATTAGCAATCAGGTACTTGTTTGTTGTTATTAAGTTCCTTGAAGCTCTAGTCGTAAATTTGCAACTTGACTGAAATTGTATTAAACCTATAATAATTTAACTCTCCTAAGGACAACTTGTTTAAGTAGGATAGCAAAATTTTGAACTATTCACTTAAGTAAAAAGAAAATTTGTGTAATACGTTATGCATGTTTATGTTATTTACCTTGCATTCTCACTTTTTAATATATTGTAAATTTTTAATTTCATGTAGAGGAGAGTATGGAATTTGAAAGAAGACATAGCTCTTTTGCTAATTGAACAACAACGTCTACTCTATCGAGGAAAACACTTACAGGATGAGCAAGTCATTTCTTCATGCAGTATCCTTTTTATACACTTTATATGCATATTTAGTATAGTTATAAATGAATCAACTTATATCTCTGGCCTAAGTTAATAATTTGTAATTCTTTACCTTATTGGAGACTTAACACTAATTAGATGTTCAACATGGTGATACTTTGCATCTGGTTTGTAACATTCGGGGTATGTCATCCAATGGTACTTCATCCAGTCGCCCTGGTTTAATGAGCCTTCTTTAATATGTTTCCAATTATATTGGTTTGTGTGTTTGAATACTTTTTTATCATGTTTTTCTATTTAACCATATGAATGGAATAAATCAATTAGAAAGTGTTTGATCTTTTTTGTACCATATGTGTGAAGTAGAAAATTTCATAACTATATCATACTTCTTAAATATTTGGTCTTACAAACCATGAATTACAAGCTATGAGTGTAGTTTTTGTCATTTGCAATTCATGTTACTTCTTAACGAATTTGACATGCGCCTCATCAGTTCTCTACATTTTAGTTGAATAAAAAATTATACTTTGTATCTTTACATTTTTGTCAACTCACCATATTTGAGTTGGCAGTTAATCACTCATACCATGCCTTTTGTGTTTTTTCTACCTCGGGTGCTAGGCATAGCACGGGAACTGATGGGACCTCGTCAGGTACTCATCGGGTAAGTTGATGCAGATTGCTCTACCTTATAGTTCTTTTGTGTCAATGCACATATGTGTGTGCATCCTCTGCAAAACATGCATCTTGTCTTTGTCACATTGAAGTAACATTCAAAGTGTTATTCTCCCCCTGTCCTTGTTTATGTGGAACATCTTGTTTTTCGAGATTAAACTATATATAGCTTGACCAATAATTTTAAATGTATTTTTCCATCATATTGGTGTGAGAACAATTGAAACTTATAATACTTTTCGAATAGTTTTGAATATATAACTTTTAATTTTAAAAACATAGAATTGATCTAATCTAATTTAGCTTCAAAGATTAGTCAAATTAAAGTAGAGAACGTTCGTTGTCAGTAACTAATGTTGAGGCTACGGACACCAAATTTTTTGGCTTGCATGTTATCTTATTTCATACTCTTCTACTGTTCTTTCTTACTTTTGGTTGCTTTCTAGATGCCTGCCCCTAAGAAAGACTTGTAATACATATTCTAAGATCATCCGTACATTTTGATTGGTTGGCTTTCTGTTGGAATAGGACTTCGAAAGGGATCTGCACCAAAATCTGATCAATATGTACGATCCGAGGGTGTCACAAAGAATAAGGCAGACAATCCAAACAATGTTGGACTATGTTGGTCATGTAGTAACGCAAGTTCATATGAGGCAGGTTGAGATTCAGTGTAATATTTAGTATGATTTGTATCTTGCTAGGCTGCATCAGAGGGGACATTCAGCTAGGTCTCTTCCTCAAACCAGAAGTTTTTTCTCTGTTGAACACCAGACTGAGCATTTCCAAAATATGCCTTCTCAATATTATCATGAACTTACGGGCGTGCGTGGTAAGAAATTAAATAACATATTTCTTTCTTGAGACTTTTACAGCTTAGCTTGTTGATGTTTTAGTTCCAATGCCAACTTTTTTCTTACCAAAATAATAGAAGTATCATCACTTGTCAAGTTTCTTTTCGAATCATAGTGAAGAAAATGCAATATTGTATCTTAGCATAGGGATAATGTGATATTTAGAGAGTTCCTAATATAAAATAATTCATAAAATGACAAATAATTAATATCTACAGATTCTAATTAGTTATTGTTGTATGGCAAGAAATTTTATGGTCACAATTAGATGACCTTCCTGAATTTAATTTCCCTGTTGAATTCAACATTGCTACACCTGGAGCAACTGTAGAGAATGTCACCGAAAATATGGGGACAGATGTTTCCTCTGAATCATCAACTGTAGAATATGAAAGTTTTCATGAATCGTCCATCGAAGTAAGTTAATTATTTCTTTTTTCACTTTGAATCTGAAAAGTTGTCATCCTGCAACATGGATTGACCTTGAATGCTATTTTTCCCTTCTAAGTATTCAGTGTTTCTGTAGCCTCCCGATCAAAATAATTCAGACTTCTCTTCAGCAAGATAATGTTGCACAAAGTCAACCTCAAACAAAATGGTGAAAGGTACTCTTATAGTACTTAAGTCTTGATATATTTATGTGATATGTTTGACTAGTATTCCCATCTTTTCTTGTTTTAGTACTTAAGTATGTAATATTTTTCCTGTTACTTCCACATAGAATCTGACTATTGCTTGAGATTGAGGCATAGTCATAGTAGTAGTAGTTATTATTGTATTAAACCATAAAAGTACCACTACTAAAAAAATCACTATTTTTCCATTGAAATTTTCCGCAAAAAAAATGTTAAGTGACTATTCTCACAGATATTTTGATAGAATTTGTGGGGGAAAAATAATAATGATGTTATTATTTTGGTTTTATTATCATTCTCTACTTGATCTTTTGATTATGGGTGTTCATCAGTTGGTTTGGTATGATTTTGAGACATTACATATGTCTAGTATTCTATTTTATAAAATAAAATACTATACCAGTATTAAACTTAATTAAATATACCGGTATCATTCAATTTCCTCTTGTCAATTTCAGTTGATTAACTTCGATTTTTTGGACTTAGATAGAAAATTGTAACTTTGTTGTTTTGTCTTTATGGATCAGGTAGAAGAACAGAAAGAAACCATAACAAAGCTTCATCAATTTGATAATAAATATTTATTAAAGAAAAAAAAATAAAAAAACATATTGTAAACATAGAATTTTACTCCGAGTAACTATACCATTAAATTTTGAAAAGTTTAATTTTAGCTATGCACGATAGAGTAACAGAAAAATTAGTATGATATAAATTTCTTCAAATAACTGGCCGAATCAAAATATTAGTGACTCAATATGAGAGTGATACCGTTTTACAAGACACATTTAGTGAGGTTATACCCCTCATCAAAAAAGTGATGCATATATACCCTCACCAATTAACAAATGATGTATATATATGGTGTGGTTCATATCAGGGACAATGATTCTTTATCATTCTTTCTTAAAGTCAACGCTGGTATGCAATAATTGAATGCTCTACACGGATTGATGTATCTACAAACAATGAGTTTGATCTTTGAGGTACTACGTATCTGCCTTCTAGATTCCTGCCCCTAAGAAAGACTTGTAATACATATTTCTCTTATTCTTTATTCTAATCGATACTCCTTCATTTAGAGTTTTACCAACAGTCAAACTCTTGCATGTAACATAGTACTTAGCATGTTATTTATTTGGTCCAACCCAACTCTTTGGGCCAAAATTATTATGTCAATCATCAAAACATACTAAGTCCAACAACGAGTAGCTTGGGTGCACAATATGATAGTGTGGTTTCAATGCATTATCATAACTTTGATTGGGGTATGGAGAATAGTGAAAACTTAGGGCAAGTCATCACCTTTAAGTATGACACCCAACCGATTTTCTGCAGTTGCAACTTTAACTTTTTAAGGAAAAAAAGCAAGTCGTGTAAACTGCAATGACTTTCTATAATTTTTTTAGTGTTTATTTTGAAGACTCCTAAATGCTTTCTGAATTGCCATTTTTAAGAATAGAAAATAAAAATAAAAATAAAATATAAGTCATGTAAATCATTGCTACGATATATTATATATTATATATTATATTATTTTCCTATAAAAAAGGTAGTCCGGTGCACAAAACATCGTGGATTAGCAGAGTTCGGGATAGGGCGGCATCTCAAGGGGTGTGAGTTAGACAATCTAGCTACGCTAATGCAAGTATTGGTGACGGCATCCTTGGCTTGAACCCGTAACCTATAGTTCACATGAAGACAACTTTGTTGGTAAATATGAAAGTGAAAGAAAACATTGATATTGCATGAGTTCTAGATTCCTCGGGACATTTGGTTTGTAGAACAAGGGATAACAATTTTGAAATAAAATACAAAATTAGTTTATCTTGCCTTTGTTTGATTTTTTTATTCTAGAATAAATTGTGTTATCATTTCAAAATTAAATGTAGGATAACAGTCACGTGGCTCTATTGAAATTATTAAAGATGAAAAGATGAAAATCAACAAGATAAGAAAATTCACTTAAAAGTGGCATTCCGCATTTAATGGAGTATGTCCAACAATTAAAACAAAAAAAAAAACTTTGAACAACTAGAAGGATTATAGAGAGAGAAAGTTGATCAAAAAAAGAAAATAAAGTTCACACTTAACAATTTTCTTTTTGTGCGTTACATTTTTCTAAAAAGAAAGTTTTTTTTTCTCTCTATCTCAGGTTGATTATGTAGTGATTTGCAGTCCTTTTCCAGTGATTTGGGTGATAAATTTTTGGTGGTTCTCCCTCTACTTCATCAATTTTTTCATAAATTTCTTGAAAGTATTGATTTGTGTTGTTTGAGTCAATCTTTGATTTTTGAGATACATATAACACTCTACATGCAGTTTGTTCATCAAATTAGTGACGGACAACTTCCGTTGCAAATTAACAGAAAAATCCATCACTAATCCTATTTAACGAAAAATTAAATTGCTTACTTTGTATGTGTATATGTTTTCAGGTATGAGGTTTATAAAAGTGCATATTTTTATTTGCTAACAAAAGATAATATTGTAAGTGTATGGTTGGTGTTCTTGAAGCTTTCTTTTTAATTTAAATAGAGTAGCCTGGTTATGTACTACCTTTCATTTGCATCTTTCTTTTCCCTGTTATCCTAATCTGCATATACAATACATGACAAAACATTGAAACACTCATAAATTCTATAACTTTTCCTGATATAGGTAATCAGTCCATTGAAAGGAGATGGCTCACGTTGGTGATGTAATTGGCAAAACTGTAAGATTTATGTCTAATCAAGTTCACAGATTAGATGTTAATCAAGTACATATTTTTTTTGTTGATATTAAGTTCCTTGGAGCTCTGGTCTTGGTCATATCTTAATTTTCATTTGCAATGCTGATGAGTGTACGAAATTTGAAACAAAGAATAGCAGTAAGGGATGGGATTCCAATAGAACAACAACATCTAATCTATGGTGGATGAGTTTTGCAAAATGATCAACTCTTTTCTTCATACCGTATCCTTATTTCACTTTATATATAATCTACACTTTAGTAATTATGTGTATCTCTAAGGCATACCACACATGCTGAATTTCAGTTGGATCTTTTAGTGGCACTATGCAACTGAGTTTTCATCTTGTAAATAGTTGTAAACACGATTTCTAGCGGAACTTATTAAAGCATTTTTCCAATTTAAGAAGTTAAATTCAATAGACACGATGATGGTTTTGCTTCAATAAGAATTGCAATATCCATCTCAACTATCTTCTTGAATAAACAGATAAATGTTAATGGTATGTACTTGGCTCTAGTTATTACTACTATTGCATCACAAAAAAACAAAACATATATTCTTAGTTATTACCCGGTATTTATGCTGATGGAAGATAGCAGGTATAATGTGAAATTATTGAGGTGCTCGCGAACTAGCCTTGACACCACAATTATCAACAAAACATGTATTCTTAGTTATTACCCAGTATTTGTGCTGATGGAACGTAGAAGGTACTATGTGGAATTAGTCAAGGTGCTCTCTCACTGTCCTGGACACCACAATTATCAACCTAATAATTATTAATCGCATTCAAACAGAAGATTTTTTTTCAAAATATACCAGTTAGTGAGGCTTCTGTATCTGTGTTCGGATTATTTCATTTCCACATTGAAGACTTAACACTAATTAGATATCCAAAATGGTGACACTTTATATCTGATTTGCATCCCTCAGAGCATGTCATCCTTTCGCAGTCTACCTAGTTTACCCCGGTTTAATGAACTTTCTTTAATATGATGTTGGTTGTGTAAGTTGTGTTGATAATTGCCCTGGAAAGTTTCTTACTGCTGTCTGTTGAACTTGGTTCATTCAGGTGCTAGTCATAGCCTAGGAGCTAGTAGTCATCCTAACTCTTTACAGGTTTTGCCGCTACACCTAGATGGGATGAGACGCGTATATGGTGCAAATGGTCAGTTCTGTTCCTATTTTTCTTCCATTACGAATCAGTGGATCATATAATAATGTCTTTTCTCTCGTGTGTTCTAATCAGAAACAGAAAATCATATGCATGAGGTGCTCCGAAGTACATTTAATTCACCAGAAGAAATCCCAAGAGCAGAACAATTAGCGAGACTACTATCTTCCACAAGGGATATGCATGTAAATCAAACTTCACACTACTTGCTTGTAAGTGGTAGCTCTAGTTATTACTTTTTTTTTTTGAGAGAAATAGTTTTTCATTTTGTGTCTTTCTAAACCCCGTATCTTTCTGTTTAGGCAGACTTAACTTGAAAACTATCTTCCCAGATCTTGTATATGTATTAGGAAATTCACTATATATCTATAAGTATTTGACCGTAAAGTCAATTGTTATGCACATTAACTTGCGGTCACTACTTTTAATCTATCACTTCGTATATGGAGCTTTCTTAGAAAATCTATGAATATACTTTTTGAAGCTGTGTGTAAAAACATACCAATTGAGTTTGTTTTCAGCACCAAACAAGACTTATTATAATCTCATCACCTTAGCAAGACTTAATATAATCTATTCTCTAGCACGGGTGGATCTAGAAGTACAGTTACGGGTTCATATGAACCCAGTAGATTTTCTCGGATCTTGTATTTATATAATAAAAGATATACTAAATCTCTAAAAATACTTTACTGTGAACTCAGTAATTATTGTAGTATTAACTTGAGGTCGTCAAAGGAATTCATAAACTTCAAATCCCGAATCCGCCTCTTTCAGCTCAACACAATATTTTGATTAATTGTCTTTTAAATTACTGTGGCATAGGAATTAGAAGGGGATCTGCGCCATAATCTAAATGTTGCTGATTCCAAGGTACGATGCATAACCCACATGAATGCACAGAGAAGTGGGAGAATGTTCAGATATCTAGGTGCATACTTTCTCGAACTTGCTCGGACAATGATGCAAGTAGAAATGGGTGACAGTAGGATATGTTGCTTTGTTCTATTAAGTATGGTATCTTTTAGCTTATTATCATCTAATCATTTTTGTCGTTGGATTCAGCATATTTCCACTGTCAATGTTGGACCTTCACTTTATATACTGATGAATTGGGTCTCAATCCAAGTGGTACTTTATGTTGAAAAAATAAACTTTTTCACATTATATTTAGTTTAGTTCTTGAACTAGTAGATTAATGTATTAGGAGATACATGAATTGGTGCAAAATTGTAGATTAGTCTTGTGATTTATTATTCATGTATTTGGAGGATGTGAAGTGTGAAATTATTAATAGTGATACATGTATGCTAGGCTAGATATATGGATGAATGCACCAATAAATAGTCATGTAATATAGTCATTTAAAATATATCAAGTTGAATAGAAAATCATCTTTCCTCCATTTCTCTTCTACTGAGTTTTGAGTGTTATTTGTTGTCTTGCTCTCCCAAATTTCCAACACTTTAGATTTTGCTTTGCTCAAACTAATCTTTGTAAATCCAACATTCTCATCTTCAATAGAGAGAAGGTTCTACGTTTGTCTCGCCGAGGCAGATCCACATTGAGTACGATTTGTATCTTGATGGGCTGCATCATAGGCAACATTCAGCCAGAAGTTCTTTTTCGACTGGGAGTTTCCAAAATATGCCTTCTCAACGTCAACATGAGAAAGATAGTGCAAAGATTAGACAATAGAACAACACTGAACTTATGAACGTATATGGTAAGAAATTAAATAACATATTCCTTTCTTGAGACTTCTACTTGATGTTTCATATCAAAATAATAAACTGACTAGCTCTTTCATTTTGTGATGTTATTGTAATATTATCCACAAATACTAATGTGAAATTTGAACAACCCCAAAACAGTATCATCACTTGTCAAGCTTATTTTCAAATCATAGTTAAGAAAGTGCAAGATTGTATGTGTCACACCCCGCCTTGGGGGGTATAACTGGCACCTGGTGCCCTACTAGGACCTGAACTGCTGGACTACTAAGTCTGGGCACATCTGGTGCCTGGCTGACTCTAACTCATATTTCTGGAAATTTATAAGTGTTTTAATCATTTAAAACCGAAGTGAGGCTTTATATACTTGGGCCTGGACAAGGCCAACGTGTCATGGAGCCAACGCGGAGGCTTCACCTCCGTGACACGCTGCCATCGCGGAGGGGTTCTGCCTCGGCTCCTTCCGCGATGGTTCGACAGGTTTCTCGTCCGATCTTTTCCCGGGCCTTTCTCTAGCACGTATGGCCTCCAAATATGCTTAACCAACATGCGAATAGGTCATCTAGGTGCCGCGAATCCTACGGAGTATAACATTCTCCCCCCCTTAAGAACATTCGTCCTCGAATGTATACTGCTATCTAGAGGACTACTTAATTTACTTGTTTAGAAAAATTTCGCCAGAGTTTTCCCTGTAATATGGACTATAGCAAAAACCTGAAATGCAGAAAAGTCCAATACAGGTACTGCACGCAATATTTTAAAATCCACTGGATAACTAAGTATCAATCCTTCTCATTCACACACATACAACTATACGGTACTGCATAAATAATAATATGGACATACCGGTCGCCTAACTAGTCCTGAAATAGGTGAGGGTATCTGGCTTTCATATCTTCTTCAGCTTCCCACGTCATTTCCTCACGATTCCTGTTACGCCACAATACTTTGACAGACGCAACATCTTTAGTCCTCAACCTGTGAATCTGTCTGTCTAAGATAGCTACGGAAACCTCTTCATATGCTAAGTCTTATGTGACCTGGACATCCTGAACTAGAACTACTGTAGAAGGGTCTCCTATTTCAAACCAGCCCACCGACGATCTACATTTTCGCCTGTATAACGCCTCGAAAGGCGCCATCTGGATAGCTGAATGATAACTGTTATTATAAGCAAATTCAATCAACGGAAGATGCTCATCCCAGCTACGCCCAAAATCTAGCACACGCTCGTAGCATATCTTCGAGCGTCTGAATTGTACGTTCAACTTGCCCATCTGTCTGGGGGTGGAATGCTGTGCTCAAATTGATCTGCGTTCCCAAACCCTTCTGGAATGACTGCCAAAACCTAGCTGTAAATTGTGCTCCTCTGTCTGAAATGATGGATACGGGGGCTCCATGCAACCTGACTATTTCTCGGATATACAACCCAGCATAATCTTCGGCCGAGAAGGTAGTTCTTACTGGCAGGAAATGAGCTGATTTAGTCAACTTGTCAACTATTACCCATATAGAGTCATGCCTGCGTCTAGTACGGGGTAATCCTGCCACAAAATCCATATTTATAGCTTCCCATTTCCAGAGAGGCACAGCTATATCCTGAGTCAAACCGCCTGGTTTCTGATGTTCTGCTTTCACCTGTTGGCAGTTAGGACACTGGGCTACAAATTCAGCAACATCTCTTTTCATACCTGGCCACCAGTAATTTTCTTTGATATCATGGTACATCTTTGTCGCGCCAGGGTGGAGAGAATAACGGGTGCAATGTACCTCGTTTATGATCTGCTGGCGGAGGCCTGAAACATTGGAAACACATAAACGATCTTTACAATGCAGCACTCCATCCTCTGTTACCTGGAATTCTGGCGCTTTGCCTAGCGGAATATAATCTCTAAGTTGAACTAGGTTAGGATCCTCAAATTGCCGTTCTTTCACTTCCATGACTAACGATGACACGGCGGTGTTCTGAATTACCGCTCTACCGTCCTCTGTTTCTGCTACACGAACGGCTAGGCCAGCTAACTGATGTATCTCCCTGACCAATTCCCACTGCTCGGGCTGCAAATACTCCAAGATCCCCATGGACTTTCGACTGAGAGCATCTGCTACAACATTAGCTTTTCCCGGGTGGTACAGAATGTTCACATCATAATCCTATAACAGCTCCAACCAGCGACGTTGCCGCAGATTCAGCTCCCTCTGAGTGAAGATATACTGTAGGCTCTTGTGATCTGTGAAAATATCAACATGGACCCAACCGATATCGGTTCCTCCTTATCGCATGGCTCCTGCAGAACTCAGAGAATTAAAGGAGCAGCTGAAAGACTTGTTGGATAAAGGTTTTATTAGGCCGAGTACTTCACCATGGGGTGCGCCGGTTTTGTTTGTTGAGACTTGTTATGGTGTGAGGGCACCTTATTGAGTGTCCTCGCCGCCCCTGGGTTGGTAATCGTGTCGCCCACAGAGCGGGTGGGTTTTACGTCACTCCAAGGAGTGGCATGCCGTCCCCAGCTTGGACGAAGATGGGATGAAGCTTTCCCCATAGCAGTCTGATCAGCATTACAGGTACAGCTCCGGTATCAGATAGCCCTGTTGAGCAGTGTCCAGGGAATCAGACCCTATCTGTTACTGTCTGTACATTCAGTTATTACGGGTGTAGCTCCGGTTTCAGATAGCCCCGTAGAGTGTGTCCGGGGATCCAGACCCTATCTGTTACTGTCTACACAGGAGTCCTCCGGACCCAGACATGGTTGCTTATATCGGAGACTATGGCCCGAGCCGGAGACCCAGGGGACCGGTAGAGGAGCTCCGAAGTGAGTAGATGAGTGGAGAGACTTATGTTTGGTTGGTTTTGACCCGGGTAGGGGTATATAGATTGTTTGCTTGCTTGGCGCCATCCGGCTTATGGGGGTTGGTATTGGCTCTTGCTTGCTACTTGTATATATATTTATGTGCTATATATATTGTATACTAGCTACTAGACAGCAGACCGTTACGTCTACAGGTACGCCTCTGCCTTATCAGTACAGAAAGTCCGATCCAGTTTTTGTTAGCTTCTTCAGATTCAGTTATCTCCTGCTATACAAAAATGCTAGTTATGCTCTCTTTATTCAGTTGTTTTCAGTTGTATTATTTCAGTTGCTTTGCATACTCAGTACCAGCGGTACTGACGCCCGGTGGGGCGCTTCATTACTTGCCTGCAGGTACTCATAGACGAGGAGGCGATCCCTCGTGATTCCAGTCAGCTATTGAGTATTCAGCTCCTATCATCCGGAGTCTGATTTCCAGAGGTGTAGCTCTTTTCCTTTTGTACAGTACGGGTAGGTCGGGGCCCTGTCCCGATCATTTCTGTTGTTATTCCTAGAGGCTTGCAGTCTGTATATATATTTCCCTGTGGTCAGTTGAGCCGGTCGTGTGAGGCCGTGCAGTTTGCTGTAGCTGTTTAGTATCTCAGATTATATTGGCCATGTGAGGCCTTAGTTTGACAGTAGTGGTGACCTTGTCGGTCACGTAGTCTTATAGTAGTCTTGTGTTGACATTGTAGATAAACTAGACAGCATGGTGGCCTTGTCGGCCCGCATAGGTTCCCTGTTATGAGTGTGTTCTGGTTAGTTGTTATTACAGGTGCAGGTGGCTATAGGCCAGTTGGCCGGAGGCTGTGTTTACAGCCGTTATATAGCCGGTTTGTTTATTGGAATAGAGCCAGAGCCAGCCAAAGCACCAGATGTGCTCAGGCTGGACCATTTAGCAGTCTGGAGTCTAGCAGGCACCAGATGCCCGTCATACCCCCCAAGGTGGGATGTGACAGTATGTCAGCGTAGGGATAATGTGACATTTAGAGAATCCCTAATATGCACAATTCGTAAAAAGACAAATGATTAATATCTACATATTCTAATTAGTTATTGTTCTATGGCAGAGAATTTAGAATGATTACAATATGACCTTCTTCCTAAATATAAATTTCCTGTTGAAGAAACAGCTACATCTGGAGTGGAATCAAACAAAACTTGTACTCTATTGGTTGGTGCCTCACTAGTCACTATTTTTAAGAAATAGAACTCAGAATCCAAAATGGATTACAACGATTCTTTTCTTTACATGCCCAACACAGATCAATGCCCCCAAACGATTCCTCTATGCAAAATAGCGAGTTTTAAGTTTTTTCATAGTTGGTCATATTTCGATAGTCAAAAATGAGTAGAAAAATAGGTTATAAGTTTTTTTCTTATTGACATACAACTTCAAATAGAATTTGAAATTTTTATGGCAAAACGCCAACTATTAAATAAAGTGAATAATTGTTATCTCCAAACGGGTCCTAAATATATTTATTCATAAATCATAAGGACTAAAATTAGAATTTATTGATAACTAGGGAGTGGAATCAAACAAAATGTGTACTCTATTTGTCAGTGCCTCAATAGTCACGACTTTTTAGAAACATAGCTCATAATCTAAAATGAATTACAGAGATTCTTCTGTTTACACGCCCAACATAGACAAATGCCCACAAATGATTCCTTCATTTAAAAGGGCCAGTTTTGAGTTTTATTTTTAATTTTTTTATGTGTTCACATTTTAATGGTCAAAAGTGAGTTGAAAAATAGGTTATCAGTTGTTTTCAAATTTGAAATACAACTACAAAATAAATTTGAAATTTTTATGGAAAAACACTAGTTTTTAAGTAAAGTGAATTGAACTTTTATGGAAAAACACTAATTTTCAAATAAAGTGAATTGAACTTTTATGGAAAAACACTAATTCTCAAATAAAGTGAATTGAAATTTTTTGAAAAAATTACTAATTTTCAAATAAAGTGAATTAGATATTTTTATGAAAAAAATACTAATTTTTAAATAAAGTGAATTCAATATTTTATGGAAAAACTCATTTTCCAATAAACTGAATAATTTTTATGTCAAAACAGGTCCTAAATATAATAATTCATTTATTTCAAGGACTAAAATTAGAATTTATAAATAATTGAGGAATGAAAATAAAAAATAAAAAAGGTAAAAAAGAAAAAATCGTGTGCTTTATTTCTCAACAACCACCACTTGTCAAAATCAATGTGACAAAACTCATAATCCAATAAGGATTACAGAGATCCAGTATCTATATATCTATATATATAGTGGACAACAAACACCGATGTCCACAAACAGATCCTTTCTGCAAAAAAAAGTGAGTTCACATTCTCCATAGATTCTTCTCTTTTTTATGTTATTTCAGTATGAATGTTTCTCAGAACTTCGTTCAAATTTTGGTTAAGCATAGAGTTTTCTCAGTTTCTTTCTTTCCTGACAACCAATTTTTGTAAAGCATTCTGTTAAACCAATTTTTATTTTATAATGAACTTTACATGATTGTTGTGATATATTTAATGAGCTTGAACTATTTCTTCATTTAATTCTTGTCTGCCTTAACTGATTTGTTTCTTCATTTAATTCAAGTTTACAAGGGTTCAATAGTTTAGCATCCAAGAGGAGACATATAAACACAAGATACATACATTGAATTCAATCCCTTTTGGCTCTTATGATGAAGGACCGAGACTATGTGATGGTGAGTTTGATTCTTTCATAATTCTAATTTAATTTGTCATTAAATTTTTTCCCCATTTCATTCACTTATTTTTTTTTTGCACTTAGACCTAGCTAGTGTTTCTTTAATCTTTCATTTGGACCTCCACTACAATATCGTCAACAAGAGTTTAACCAACAAGTTCGGGATAGATTGGTGTGGTTCCTCTACACCTAAGATATTAGGGAATAACATCTATTGATATGTGTATAGAATAATCTCATCTTAATATAATAATTTGTTGCAAGTGCTCACATCTCACACACACACCCCTTGCCTTTCTAGTAGAATTAATTTCTATTATGTTCACTAGATTTTGAATGGATGGCCTAATGTATATGTTATTGGGTAGTTCCAGATTTGTATGATTAAATGGTAAATCTATGTTTGGCAAAGGCAAAAGAAACCACGATTGGAAAAAAAATTCCTTTTTTGATCCATAATTTGCACTAGAGAAATAAAATTGTTGTTGTATTGCAATTTTTCTGAAAAAATCAAGTCCATTTAATCTTTTTCCATGTTTCTAGAATTGGTAAAAGATTTTCATATGTGATATATGCATGATATGTTCTAAGGTTTTATTTATTTTAAGGAGAAAGCTTCACGTATTGGTTCCGCTCCCAACTAATTAAACTCTTTTTTCATTCTAATACTCAGTTTTCACCAACTTTGAACCCATTAGTACTATCGAGGGAAGATTTTACTTTTCTATCAGCATGAATTCTTAAATTTAGATATAAACTTCGATGATCTTTCTTTTTATAAAATTTCATAGCATCTTTGGAATGAAACTGAAATGAGAAGGAAAGACAAGGAGGCCCGTAAGAACATGACGCGGAATCAAAAATCTGATGTAGATGTGAAGGGAAAAAGGAAAAGGAGATGATACAGAATCAAAAATCTGAGGTAGACAGCAATCGAAACAAGGGAAAGGATCAACACGGTTTTGTTGAGAAGACATTACTTGTCAAGGAACAGCAAAAACACATCAAAGGTAAACTATATATCTTACAGCCTTATATTAGTTTTTATTTTTGCTTATTAGATGGCATATGTTACTGAAGTGGGGAGGGAAAAATAGAAGTGGTAGAAGCGTACCACGTATAGTATCTTGTTTGGACATGATCTGTTTGTCTTTTTTTTCCAAAATAACCTTTGGTTATACATTAGAATCATATCATTCTAATTAATGTCCAAACATCTACTTAACATAGATATATCATGTTATTTTATAAATTTTGGTGAACTCCATGTAGAGGAGGAATCTGCTAAATCTGGAGTATCTTCTGGATATAAACGTGTTCATGAATTCGTAGATGAAGTAAGCGTATGTTCTCCAATTTTTGCTCTATACTTAAGAAACCTGCATAGACTTTGCATTCGATGTCACCATCAACTTTTATTCTGAGAATCAATTTGTGTGCAGCCTGTTAAGGAAGATGTTGTGACTTCTCGTCAACAAAATGATGTTGTGCAAAGCCCATCAAAAGCAAAACAACAAAAGGTACTATAATAAAAGTTAAGTTGTAACTACCTCCCATGTTGTTTGTGCAGCTTGCTGAACATGCTTATTTAGGATCATAGTATGTTTTCATGAGAATTTGTTTTTGTTTTTTTTCTTCTTTTTGATGCAGATGGAGTGATTTCTTTTGTTGTGGGAACTTATTCTATCGCCATACATGCGTTGGGATATCAACTGATGACAAGATGTTACTAATAACATGTCACACCCCGCCTTGGAGGGTATGGCTGGCACCTGATGCCCTACTGGGACCTGAACTGCTGGACTGCTAAGCCTGGGCACATCTGGTGCCTGGCTGGCTCTAACTCATATTTTTGGAAACAAAGGGCTATATAACGGCTGTAAATACAGCCCCCGGCCCATTGGCCTATAGCCTCCTGTACCTGTACTAACAGCTGACCAGAAACATATCAATTCAGGGAAACCTATGCGGGCCGACAAGGCCACCATGCTGTCTAGTTATCTGTAACTCAATCATGAAGTACTAAGAAGCTACGTGACCGGCAAGGTCACCACTACTGGCAAACTATGGCCCCACACGACCATCATAAAAGAAAGAAAAAGTACTAACAGCTATACAACTGCACGGCCTCACACGACCAGCTCATATGACCACCAGGAGATATATACAGACTGCAAGCCTCTAGGAATAGCAATAGAAATGATCGAGATAGGGCCCCGACCTACCCGTACTATACAACAAAAAGTAACTGAAATACACCTCTGAAATTCAGTCTCCGGATGACAGGAGCTGAATACTCGATCGCTGACAGGAATTACGTAGTATCGCCTGCTCGTCTATGAGTACCTGCAGGCAAGTAATGCAGCGCCCCACTGGGCGTAAGTACCGCTGGTACTGAGTATGTAAAGCAACAATTGAAAGAAAAATCTGAAGACAATAATGTAACTGATAAAACTGAAGTAGGAAGAAACAAATTAACTTGTCTGATAACGTACATCATACCTTTTCTCAATTATACTGGCTGGGATAGGAGTCATACCTGGTGACATATCCCTCTACTGCTGTTTTACTCGTATCTATCGTAACATGGCATAACATGAAATAGCATAACCTGGCACACACAAACCTTACCCGGCCCCCATAAGTCGAGAGGTACAACCAGCACAAAATCTACACCCCTACCCCGATCATCCCATCTCCTATAATAGCTATAAGCATCCTGCCGGTCCACTGGGTATGCACTTGGGCTCGCTGAGCCCCTGACTATAACTGTACCTGAGTCCGGAGGACTCCTGAGTCAACACCCCGGGCGTACCCGCTCGACGGGGGTGTATAAGGGCCGACCAAGGCACAATATGGGGAAAACTGGCATCCCATCTTCATCCCCTTGCAGGACGACATGCCACTCCGTAGAGCGAGGTATCCTCGTCCTCTAGCGGACGAGTCGATACAGCTATTAACCCTGGGCGGTCATGGATGCTAGGTAATCCAACCCCAAACAATACAATGGTCTCAACTAGTAATACTGTCTGCATATCTCACATGCTGAGGCTAATAGGGGTAGAGTATCGTATACACTACATGCTGAATTAGTGATAGCAATCTGTACATATTTAATACGTGCTGAGGCTGGTAAATATGTATATATGAATATAGTCTTCTGCCAGACTGTTCTGGGACTAATACTGAACAGGATATAGTATTTCTGCTGAATGCCATGCTGTATATTGAGTTTCTATAATAACATGATTTACTAGTTCTAATATGCTTTCTAGCTTCATTTTAACTTGTCGTTTTTTCTCTGAGATGTCTTACAGGTATTACATTGCTTTACTGGGCTTTCAACTAAATAAAATAATATCTTAACATTTCGTATTACATCACATACTGAACATGCTGGACAGTTTCTAACACTTGTGTTAGGATCTATGTCGTACTAGTAAGTTTCCCGCAAGTTGCAACTTGATGCTTCTAGTACCGTATCAACATTCACAATAAACGTAACACTTGACTTCTGAACATTCTACTGGCCTGTAAATTACTATACTGTACCGATATTACTTAACTTGCCAAGGGAACTAGCTTTACATACCTTATCCTTGAATTATTCATCTGTCGAACGAGACTCGACCGACACTTCAACTATTTTCTCCCAACTGCATTCATAATTATGTCAATTAATACTAGATACAGCTTTATTGTAAAGAGCAATGTCACTTTCGATATAGTTTATAGCTTAAACTTAGGCTTATCGAAAGACAGTCGAAAACTCGCTATTTTTCAGCGGTCCAGAAGGGAGAAATATTCACTTCACAACTAGGAACATATAGACACTAATTTAGAGCAATTCCACTTACCTTAGCTAGGTGGCTCGACGATTTGTCGGCCGTATTTTACGAAACTGAATCCGTAGGAATGCTCTCTGCTGCTAAATACCTCAGTATCTGGAGTTAATTTGAATTTGGATAACGTTTAGCAGCGTAATCGGACGAAAATTATATAATTTATTCGTTTCTTTTTCTCCCTCTGCGTTTGCCCTCTGTTCTCTGGAAATTTTAAAGGTTTTTATCATTTAAAACCGAAGTGGGGCTTTATATACTTGGGCCTGGACAAGACCAACGTGTCACGGAGCCAACGCGGAGGCCTCTCCTCCGTGACACGCTGCCATCGCGGAGGGGCTCTGCCTCGGCTCCTTCCGCGATGGTTCGATAGGTTTCTCGTCCGATCTTTTCCCGGGCCTTCTTCCAGCACGTATGGCCTTCAAATATGCTTAACCAATGTGCGAATAGGTCGTCTAGGTGCCGTGAATTCTATGGGGTATAACATTCTCCCCCCTTAAGAACATTCGTCCTCGAATGTACATTGTTATCTAGAGGACTACTTACTTACTTTCTAGAAAAATTTTGGCAGAGTCTCCCTTGTAATATGGACTATAGCAAAAACTTGAAATGATGAAAAGTCCAACACAGGCACTGCACATAATATTCTAGGATCCACTGGATAACTAAGTAGCAATCTTTCTCATTCACAGACATACAACCATAAGGTACTACATAAGTAATAATACGGACATACCTGTCGCCTGACTAGGTCTGAAATAGGTGAGGGTATCTAACTTTCATATCTTCTTCAGCTTCCCACGTCATTTCCTCACGATTCCTGTTATGCCACAATATTTTGACAGATGCAACATCTTTAGTCCTCAATTTGCGAATCTGTCTGTCTAAGATAGCTACGGGAACCTCTTCATATGCTAACTCTTCTGTGACCTGGACATCCTGAACTGGAACTACTGTGGGAGGGTCTCCTACGAACTTCCTTAACATAGATACATGGAATACTGGGTGAACAGATGTTAACTCCGGAGGCAAGTTCAATTCGTATGCAACTCGGCCTATTCTTCGCTGAATCTGATATGGCCCAATGAATCTCGGGCTAAGCTTGCCTTTCTTGCCAAACCTCATTACCCCTTTCATCGGGGACACTTTCAGATATACCCAGTCATTTACCGCAAATTCTAGATTTCTGCGCCGCATATCTGCATAAGACTTCTGGCGGCTCTGTGCAGTCAGTAAACGTTCTCGGATAAGCTTTATCTTTTCCTCTGACTGCCGAACAATGTCCGGGCCAACCAATGCTGATTCTCCTATTTCAAACCAACCAAACGGCGACCTACATTTTCACCCGTATAATGCCTCGAAAGGCACCATCTGGATAGCTGAATGATAACTGTTATTATAAGCAAATTCAATTAACGAAAGATGCTCATCCAAGCTACCCCCAAAATCTAGCACACATGCTCGTAGCATATCTTCGAGCGTCTGAATTGTACGTTCAGCCTGCCCATCTGTTTGAGGATGGAATGCTGTGCTCAAGTTAATCTGTGTTCCCAAACCTTTCTGAAACAACTGCCAGAATCTAGCTGTGAATTGTGCTCCTCTATCTGAAATGATGGATACTGGCACTCCATGCAATCTAACTATTTCTCTGATATATAATTCGGCATAATCCTCAGCCGAGAAGGTAGCCTTCACTGGCAGGAATTGAGCTGATTTTGTCAGCCTGTCAACTATTACCCAAATGGAATCATTTCTGCGTCTAGTACGGGGTAACCCTGTTACAAAATCCATGTTTATCACTTCCCATTTCCACATAGGTACCATTATATCTTGCGTCAAACCGCCCGGCTTCTGGTGCTCTGCTTTCACCTGCTGACAGTTACAACATCTAGACACAAATTCAGCTATCTCAGCTTTCATACCTAGCCACCAGTAGATGTCTCTGATGTCGTGGTACATTTTCGTCGCCCCTGGATGAAGGGAATAGCGAGCGTAGTGTACCTCATGCATGATCCGCCCACGAAGCCCTGAAACATTTGGGACACAGAGGCGGCCCTTACAGCGTAGCACATCATCCTCGGTTATCTGAAAATCTAACTCCTTACCTGCCTGAATTCTATCTCTGAGCTGGACTAAATTAGGATCCTCGTACTGTCGTTCTTTTACCTCTGTAACTAATGATGACACAGCAGAATTCTGAATTACTGCTTTATTATTTTCTGTTTCCATTACTCAAACGGCTAAACCAGCTAACTGATGAATTTCTTTGGCTAACTTCTGCTTCTCAGGTCGCAAATACGCTAAACTCCCCATTGACTTACGACTCAGGGCATCTGCTACGACATTAGCTTTTCCGGGGTGGTATAGAATATTCACATCATAATCTTTTAATAGCTCCAACCAGCGGCGTTGCCGTAGATTCAACTCCCTCTGGGTAAAAATGTACTGTAAGCTCTTATGATCTGTGTAAATATCAACATGGACGCCGTACAGGTAATGCCTCCACATCTTTAAGGCGTGGATTACTGCGGCCAATTCCAAGTCATGGGTAGGGTAATTCTTTTCGTGTTTCCTCAGCTGCCTAGAAGCATATGCAATTACTCTACCATGCTGCATCAACACACAACCTAACCCGACACCTGACGCGTCACAATAGACTGAATAACCTTCTGTGCCCTCCGACAATGCTAACACTGGGGCGGAGGTTAATCTGTCTTTCAATTCCTGAAAGCTCTGCTCGCATGTCTCTGTCCATTGAAACTTTGCTGCATTCTGTGTCAATTTGGTCAGAGGTGCCGCAATGGTCGAGAACCCTTCAACGAACCTTCTGTAATACCTTGCCAACCCCAGGAAGCTACGAACTTCAGTTGGGGTGGTAGGCCTAGGCCATGACTTAACTGCTTCTATTTTCTGCTTGTCTACCTGTATACCAGCGTCTGAGACGATATGCCCTAAAAAGGCCATTGAGTTAAGCTAGAATTCACACTTAGAAAATTTAGCATACAACTGGCGGTCCTTGAGAATCTGGAGCACTGTCCGCAAATGAGTCCGGTGATCTGCTTCAGAGCGAGAATACACCAGAATGTCATCAATGAATACTATCACGAACAAGTCCAGGAAAGGTCTGAAAATACTGTTCATCAGGTCAATGAAGACTGTCGGGGCATTCGTTAACCCGAAGGACATAACTAGAAATTCAAAATGTTCATATCGGGTCCTGAACGCTGTCTTAGGAATATCTCTCTCACGTACTCGGAGCTGGTGATATCCGGACCGCAAGTCAATCTTAGAAAAGTATCTGGCTCCCTGCAACTGATCAAATAAGTCGTCAATTCTGGGGAGCGGGTACTTGTTCTTTACTATAACTTTGTTTAATTGCCGACAGTCTATGCACATTCGGAGCGAGCCATCTTTCTTTCTCACGAATAAAACTGGCGCACCCCATGGTGAAGTACTCGGCCTGATAAAACCTTTATCCAACAAATCTTTCAACTGCTCCTTTAATTCTCTGAGTTCTGCAGGAGCCATACGATAGGGAGGTATTGATATTGGCTGAGTGCCTGGTAACAAGTCAATAGCAAAGTCTATTTCCCTTTCTGGGGGAATACTAGGTAACTCGTCTGGAAACACGTCAGGGAATTCATTTACCACTGGAACAGACTGAAGTGTCGGAGATTCTGCTTGGACATCCTGAACTCTGACCAGATGGTAAATACACCCCTTAGATATCAACTTTCTCGCCTGAAGGTAGGAAATAAACCTACCTTTTGGCGTAGCGGTGCTGCCCTTCCACTCCCGCACTGCTTCTCCTGGGAAGTGGAATCTGACCGTCTTGGTCCAACATTCAACGTTGGCAAAACATGGTACTAACCAGTCCATACCCATTATGGCATCGAAGTCTATCATTTCTAACTCGACCAGATCTACTGTGGTCTGACGGTCAGCAACCTCTACTGTACACCCGCGGTAGATTCGGCTAGCTGTGATAGAGTCACCGACGGGCGTGGATACTAAAAAGGGTTGCTGCAATAATTCTGGTGTAATACTAAACTTTTGTGCCACAAATGGAGTAATGTAGGACAAAGTAGACCCTGGATCAATCAACACATAAGCAGGGTGTGAGCAGATAGTTAGCATACCTGTCATAACATCAGGCGACGCTTTCGAATCTTGCCTCCCTGGTAAGGCATATGTGCGGCTTGGACCCGCACCTGTACTGGAGGCCCCTGATCTGCCCCGACCCCTACCTGCTGAAACTGAGGGCCTGCGCCCAGTCGAGGATGCTGTGGCTCGTGACCCTGCAGATGCCCTATCTTGTCTATCTCAGTCCTCTCAGCCTCTGGCTGGGCAATCTCTCATCAAATGGCCTTCTTGGCCACAAATATAACATGCGGTGGAACCATACCTGCATGCTCCAAGATGGCGTCAACTACATATAGGGCAAAGTGGTAGGGTATACCTACTCTGCTCCGCCATCCTCTGCAATGGTGAATCTGCCATCTGCGAGCCTCTACCAGTCTCTGACTGCCCCCTGTGGCTGAATCTACCCCCCTATGACTGTGGCGGAGGCGGGGGCCTAGGCGGCCTGTCTGACAATCGTGGCCTGGGTCCTCCCCGGGTCTCCCTCTGTAACTCAACTGGCCTGTCCCGGCGACGCTGTTCCTGATTAACCCTTCTGATCTCCCAATGTCGCTGTCTGATGCCCTCAATATTCTGGGCAAATGCCTGAATTCGAGCAATGTCCATGTCCTCTCGCAGTGTGGCTGTAATACAATTCTCAACATATTTTGGATTCAACCCCATAATAAAATGGTGCACTCTGGATGCCATGGTATCAACAAAGGCTAGTGCATATCGAGCCAGAGAATCAAACCACAAGGAATATTCCCGAACACTCATGGCCCCCTGCTCCAGATGTAGGAACTGGTCTACCTGAGCCTGTTGAATTTCCCGTGGCAAATAGTGATCCAGAAAGGCCCCTGAAAAGCTGGACCAGGTGGGAGGGGAAACATCTCTCCCTCGGGACTTTTCCCAGCTTTCATACCATAACACAGCGATATCCCGTAAGCGGAATGCTGCCAACTCAACTGATTCGGTAGGCGTGGCATGCATAACCCTGAAGATTCTCTGCATTTGATCCAGAAAATCCTGAGGGTCCTCTGTTCGATCCGTACCTGTAAACTGTGGGGGATTCAGGGCTAAGAACTCTCAGACCCTCGAACTACCGGGCCCTCCTGATAACTCTGCAACTGGAGACGGCAGTGGCTGACGCTGAGCAGCCATCATCTGTGCTAACATAACTACATCACTCCTAACCTCCTGGTCAGAAGGTGTCGGTACAGGAACTGCTGAAGGTAATGTCGCCCCAAGTGGCTCCTGACGTGGTGGAGACTGCTGAGGAGGCTGGGACGATGCCTCTGTAGTGCCCTCTGATCGGGCTGTTTCTAAACGAGGGGGAGGCATCCTGCTGGTGCCTACCCCTGCTGCAACATCTAAGCTCCGACCTGTGGTAGGATGGCGCTGGTCCGACATTATCTGTAACCAAAGAATATGGTAAGCTTTTAGGGACTCAACCCTATACTGTACCGCTCTACAGCACGACCGAATAGGAATAAAAGACAACCATCCTATTATGCCTTGCAGCCTCCTATCCATAGTATGTGGTGCACAACACATCCATGGACAGGACTCTACTTAGCACGGCTTGCAGACTCCCTGGGATACGACCTGCTCTGATACCAAGTTTGTCACACCCCGCCTTGGGGGGTATGGCTGGCACCTGGTGCCCTACTGGGACCTGAACTGCTGGACTGCTAAGCCTGGGCACATCTGGTGCCTGGCTGGCTCTAACTCATATTTCTGGAAACAAAGGGCTATATAACGGCTGTAAATACAGCCCCCGGCCCATTGGCCTATAGCCTCCTGTACCTATACTAATAGCTGAATGAAAACATATCAATTCAGGGAAACCTATGCGGGCCGACAAGGCCACCATGCTGTCTAGTTATCTGTAACTAAATCATGAAGTACTAAGAAGTTACGTGACCGGCAAGGTCACCACTACTGGCAAACTATGGCCCCACACGGCCATCATAAAAGAAAGAAAAAGTACTAACAGCTATACAACTGCACGGCCTCACACGACCGGCTCATCTGACCACAGGGAGATATATACAGACTGCAAGCCTCTAGGAATAGCAATAGAAATGATCGGGACAGGGCCCCGACCTACCCGTACTATACAACAAAAAGGAACTGAAATACACCTCTGAAATTCAGTCTCCGGATGACAGGAGCTGAATACTCGATCGCTGACAGGAATCACGTAGTATCGCCTGCTCGTCTATGAGTACCTGCAGGCAAGTAATGCAGCGCCCCACCGGGTGTCAGTACCGCTGGTACTGAGTAGGTAAAGCAACAACTAAAAGCAAAATCTGAAGACAATAATGTAACTGATAAAACTGAAGTAGGAAGAAACAGATTAACTTGTCTGATAACGTACATCATACCTTTTCTCAATTATACTGGCTGGGATAGGAGTCATACCTGGTGACATATCCCTCTACTGCTGTTTTACTCGTATCTATAGTAACATGGCTTAACATGAAATAGCATAACCTGGCACACACAAACCTTACCCGGCCCCCATAAGTCGGGAGGTACAACCAGCACAGAATCTACACCCCTACCCCGATCATCCCATCTCCTATAATAGCTATAAGCATCCTGCCGGTCCACTAGGTATGCACTTGGGCTCGCTGAGCCCCTGACTATAACTGTACCTGAGTCCGGAGGACTCTTGTGTCAACACCCCGGGCGTACCCGCTCAACGGGGGTGTATAAGGGCCGACCAAGGCACAATATGGGGAAAACTGGCATCCCATCTTCGTCCCCTTGCGGGACGGCATGCCACTCCGTAGAGCGACGTATCCTCGTCCTCTGGCGGACGAGTCGATACAACTATTAACCCTGGGCGGTCATGGATGCTAGGTAATCCAACCCCAAACAATACAACGGTCTCAACTAGTAATACTGTCTGCATATCTCACATGCTGAGGCTAATAGGGGTAGAGTATCGTATACACTACATGCTGAATTAGTGATAGCAATCTGTACGTATTTAATACGTGCTGAGGCTGGTAAACATGTATATATGAATATAGTCTTCTGCCAGACTGTTCTGGGACTAATACTGAACAGGATATAGTATTTCTGCTGAATTTCATGCTGTATACTGAGTTTCTATAATAACATGATTTACTAGTTCTAATATGCTTTCTAGCTTCATTTTAACTTGTCGTTTTATCTCTGAGATGTCTTACAGGTATTACATTGCTTTACTGGGCTTTCAACTGAATAAAATAATATCTTAACATTTCGTATTACATCACATACTGAACATGCTGGACAGTTTCTAACACTTGTGTTAGGATCTATGTCGTACTAGTAAGTTTCACGCAAGTTGCAACTTGATGCTTCTAGTACCGTATCAACATTCACAATAAACGTAACGCTTGACTTCTGAACATTCTACTGGCCTGTAAATTACTATACTGTACCGATATTACTTAACTTGCCGAGGGAACTAGCTTTACATACCTTATCCTTGAATTATTCGTCTGTCGGACGAGACTCGGCCGACACTTCAACTATTTTCTCCCAACTGCATTCATAATTATGTCAATTAATACTAGATACAGCTTTATTGTAAAGAGCAACGTCACTTTCGATATAGTTTATAGCTTAAACTTAGGCTTATCGAAAGACGGTCGAAAACTCGCTATTTTTCAGCGGTCTAGAAGGGAGAAATATTCACTTCACAGCTAGGAACATATAGACACTAATTTAGAGCAATTCCACTTACCTTAGCTCGGTGGCTCGACGATTCGTCGGCCGTATTTTACGAAACTGAATCCGTAGGAATGCTCTCTGCTGCTAAATACCTCAGTATCTGGAGTTAAGTTGAATTTGGATAACGTTTAGCAGCGTAATCGGACGAAAATTATATAATTTATTCGTTCCTTTTTCTCCCTCTGCGTTTGCCCTCTGTTCTCTGGAAATTTTAAAGGTTTTTATCATTTAAAACCGAAGTGGGGCTTTATATACTTGGGCCTGGACAAGGCCAACGTGTCACGGAGCCAACGCGGAGGCCTCTCCTCCGTGACACGCTGCCATCGCGGAGGGGCTCTGCCTCGGCTCCTTCCGTGAATTCTACGGGGTATAACATAACAATTTCATTAGAATGTTTCATTTTAGTCTCTTCAGCTTTGAGAACTTTCTTGTTAGTTTCTTCTCGGTTTTATGATAATCTTTTACTGGATCTTTTGATTTAAGAATTTATGGTGGTCGCAAAGGAGGTTAAGTTTTTTTTCTTATTGATGTTATTATGTCTTCATGGTTTCCTATATATTACATATATTATATTGCCTTTGAGATTGTAAATGTTGCATACAAGTAATTCCACTTAACCATTCAGGGTTAATGTGGTGGGATGGACAAGACCCTCTACTCTTATCCAGAGATCTCGACTTCAAGCCTTGGATATAGAAAAATCCTATTAGAGAGAGCTTCTCGCTTAAAATTGGCCTTACGCAGTGTGAATTCGGATTAGTTGGGACCCTAATGCAAGTACCGAATATAGGGTGGAAAAAAAACTCCTATTTAAAATGATCTTGGAAAAATCTTGGTATAGCTAAAGAGAGAACACTTTTTTATTTTAGAGATGTGAAATATTTGACCAATAAGGAAAATTGCTTTTGAAAGTAAGCAGTTCCTTTGCTGTAAAAAAGGAAATTACAAATTTATGCATCTTTCAAGAAGCAGAAGCAAATAATTAACTCTGTACAAAAATATTCTTATCGAGGACTTATGTTTACCAAACTATTCCTCATTAATTTAAACCATATATCTTCAAAATATAAACAACCATATTCTCATGTAATTGACATTCAAGAGCATTTTTTAGAATAAAGATTGGTCAAATGCAATTTGTTTATCAATATTGATGTACTTTTTGACAAGCTATTCTGAATTGTCGTATGTTTGGCTAAACAGGCTTATCTAAAACAAGAATTTAAACCCCTCTTCTCACAAAAAGGTGGAAAAGAAGTAGTATCGTTATGATAAAACTTATTCTTACTTGATAAAATCTAAATATTCAAGTGGGAATAAATTTTATTGTATCTCTAAAATGGAAAGAATGAAAAGTACATATGAAGAGGGGTGTCATTTTTATGGAAAAACACTAGTTTTCAAATAAAGTGAAGTGAACTGTTATGGGAAAGCACTAATTTTCAAATAAAGTGAACTGAACTTTTATGGAAAAACACCAATTTTCAAATAAAGTAAATTGAACTTTTATGAAAAATACTAATTTTCAAATAAAGTGAATTGAACTTTTATGGTAAAATACTAATTTTCAACTAAAGTGAATTAGATATTTTTATCAAAAAAAAACTAATTTTTAATAAGGTGAATTGAATATTTTATAGAAAAAAATAATTTTCAAATAAACTAAATAATTTTTATGTCAAACACAAGTCCTAAATATAACAATTCATTTATTGCAAGGACTAAAATTAAAATTTATTAATAATTGAGGAATGAAAACAAAAAACAAAAAACAAAAAAGGTAAAAAAAATCGTGTATTCTTTTTCTCAACAGTCACCACTTGTCAAAATCAATGTGACAAAACTCACAATCCTAAATAGATTATATATATATATATATAGTGGACAACAAACATTGATGCCCACAAACAAATCCTTTCTGCAAAAAAAAAAAAGTGAGTTCACATTCTCCATAGATTCTTCTTCTTTTTTTTTTTTGTTGTTTCAGTGATGAATGTTTCTCTCGACTTCGTCCAAATTTGGTAAAGCATAAGTTTTCTCGGTTTTTTTCTTTCCTGAAAACCAATTTTTGTAAAGCATTCTGTTAAGCCAATTTTTATTTTACAATAAACTCTACATGATTGTTGTGATATATTTAATGAGCCTGAACTATTTCTTCATTGAATTAAAGTTTAGAAGAGTTCAATAGTTTAGTAGCAAAGAGGAGACATATAAACACAAGATACATACATTGAATTCAATCCCTTTTGGCTCTTACGATGAAGGACCGTGACTATGTGATGGTGAGTTTGACTCTTTTAAATTGTAATTTAATTTGTCATTCAATTTTGTCTCCATTTTATTCACCTGTTTCTTATTTTTGCACTTAGACCTAGCTAGTTTTTTTTAATCTCTCATTCAGACCTCCACTACAATATCGTCACCGAGAGTTTGACCAACAAGTTTGGGATGGATTTGTATGATTCCTCTACACCTACGATATTAGGGAATAACATCTATTGATATGTGTATGGAACAGTCTCATCTTAATATAATAATTTGTTGACAGCGTTCACATCTCACACCCCCTGCCTTTCTAGTAGAATTAATTTCTATTATGTTCACTAGATTTTGAATTGATTGCCTAATGTATATGTTATTGGGTAGTTCCAAATTTGTATGACTAAATGGTAAATCTAAGTTCGGCATAGGCAAAAGAAACCATGATTAGAAAAAAATATTCCTTTTTGATCCATAATTCGCACTAGGAAATAAAATTGTTGTTAAATTGCAATGTTTTTTGGAAAAAACAAGTCCGTTTAATCTTTTTTCATGTTTCTAGATTTGGTAAAAGATTTTCATATGTGATATATGCATCATATATTCTAATTTTTTATTTATTAGAAGGAGAAAGCTTCACGTATTGGTTTCACTCCCAATTAATTGAACTCTTTTTTCATTCTAATACTTTGCTTTTCCCAACTTTGAACCCATTAGTACTATCGAGGGAAGATTTACTTTTCTGTCAGCATGAATTCTTGAATTTAGATATAAACTTTGGTGATCTTTCTTTTTGTATAATTTCATAGCATCTTTGGAATGAAATTGAAATGAGAAGGAAAGACAAGGAGGCCCGCAAGAACATGATGCAGAACCAAAAATCTGATGTAGACAGTAAAGGGAAAAAGGAAAAGGAGATGATACAGAACCAAAAATCTGAGGTAGACAACAACCGAAACAAGGGAAAGGATCAACACGATTCTGTTGAGAAGACATTACTTGTCAACGGTAAATTATATATCTTACAAACTTATATTAGTTTTTATTTTTCCTTATTGGATGGCATATATTACTGAATCGGGGAGGGAAAAATAGAAGTGGTAGAAGCATACCCTAAATTTTAAAATTTTTCTTGTTTGGACATGATTTGTTTCCTTTTTTAAAAAAAAAAATTTTTGGTTATACATTAGAATGATGTCAGTTAAATTAATGTCCAAACACCTACTTAATATAGATATATCACGTTATTTTATAAATTATGGTGAACTCCGTGTAGGGGAGGAAGCTGCTAAACCTAGAGTATCTTCTGGACGTAAAAGTGTTCATGAATCCGTAGATGAAATAAGTGTATTTTTCTACACTTTTTGCTCTATACTTAAGCAATCTTCATAGATTTTGCATTCGATGTCACCATCAACTTTTATTCTGAGAATCAATGTGTGTGCAACTTGTTAAAGAAGATGTTGGGTCTTCTCGTCAACAAAGTGATGTTGTGTAAAGCCCAGAAAGAGCAAAACAACAAAAGGTATTATAACAAAACATAAGTTGTAACTACCCCCATGTTGATTGTGCAGCATGTTGAACATGCTTATTTAGGATCATAATATGTTTTCATGATTATTTTTTTTAATTTTTCCCTTTTTTGATGCAGATGGAGTGATTTCTTTTATTTTGAAAACTTATTCCGTTGCCATACATGCGCTGCGATATCAACTGGTGACAAGATGTTACCAATAATAGTTTCATTAGAGTGTTTCATTTTAGTCTCTTAAGCTTTGAGAACTTTCTTGTTAGTTTCTTGTCTGTTTTATGACAATCTTTAACTGGATCTTTTGATTTAAGAATTTTTGGTAGTAGCAAAGGATTTTAAGCTTTTTTTCTTATTGATGTTATTATATCTTCATGGTTCCCTATATATTACATATATTGCCTTTGAGATTATAAATGTTGCATACAAGTAATTCTATTTAACCAATCAGGGTTAATGTGGTGGGATGGACAAGATCCTCTACTCTAATCTAGAGATCTCAAGTTCTAGTCGTGGATATGGAAAAATCCTATTAGAGAGAGTTGCTCGCTTAAAATTGGCCTTACGTAGTGTGGATTCAAATTAGTTGGGATCCTAATGCAAGTGCCGAACATGGGGTGGAAAAAAAACTCTTATTTAAAATGCTCTTGGAAAAATCTTGGTATAACTAAAAAGAGATCACTTTTTTACTTTTGAGATGTGAAATATTTGGCCAATAAGAAAAATTGCTTTTGACAGTAGCAAAAGCAGCTCCTTTGCTATGAAAAAGGAAACTACAGGTTTATGCTTCTTTCAAGAAGCAGAAGCAAATAATTAACTTTTTCAGTACAAAAATATTCTTATCGAAGACTTATGTTTACCAAACTATTCCACATTAATTTAAACCATATATCTTCAAAATATAAAACAACCATCTTGTTATGTAATTTGACATTCAAGAGCATTTTTTAGAATAAAGATTTGTCAACTGCAATTTGTTCATCAATATTGATATACTTTTTGATAAGCTATTCTGAATTGTCGGATGTTTAGCAAAACAGGCTTATTTAAAACAAGAATTTAAACCCCACTTCTCACAAAAAGGTGGCAAAGAAGCAGTATCGTTATCAGGAGGGGTGTCATTTTTATGTTGAAAACAAATTAGAGTAAAAAGCAAAGTTAGTAGAAAAAAAAACTAAATAAGATTATTAATATACCGGTAATTTGGATTTTATTCTTGGCGATAGAAGGAATATCAGATATCGGGAAGATGCATGCTTGAGTCATACGCCACTAATTAAAAGACCAATTTTTGGATTTATACAATCCATCAACGTGTCACAATGTAAGAATTGCAAATATTTATAAAACGCAAGACTGGAATTTAAATCTTAAACGGAATATTAATGATTGGAAAATGAAGAGGCTACGTCGCTTGCCACAAATACTAAATAAGCATTACTTGAAAAAAAATAGCAAAACTTTTTAAAGAAAAAAAACATAATGTAGATGATATTTTATACTAAAACATATAAGTTATAACATGAATAAGAGAAATAACATATTAGTCTTCCAATTTCTCTTCCAACAGAAAAGTCTTGCAGTGTCAGGAGCTAGAAACTTACGAGAAAGATCTGTGAAGTTGGGGTGTGTATTTTTGGGCTATGTGGTGTAATATTTTATGGTGGAATGTGTATTTCTCAAAATTTCCTGATTTATCTATATACATATACCCCTTAAATAAAATTATCAAACTCACTCAAATTAAAAGAGGACTTGCAACTTTCATTTACTAAAATAATTTTTCTGAAACAAACAATTAGTAATTGATCAAATTGACCCAATGGCTGCTTCCAACAACCGCTCAATCCTCTTCGTGATCGTAGCATCATTATCCTTTTCAAACACATCCACAAGTCATGCTGCTCGCAACCTGCTGCAACTTCCTAACTTTCCTAAGATACCGTCATTTTCCTCAGCCAACACTGCCACAATTGCCTATAAAGTTGTCTTTATTTATGAATTCTGATTGATTATGATAGGTGCTGAAGATGTTTTCCTGATAAAAGGTTTTAACTTTCTCTATTTTTTTTAACAGATTGAGTAATGCATTTGTTGGGACGGTGTTTCATTTGGTTTGAGATTTTGTAGTTAATTTGTGAAATTATGACCTGGTATCGATAAGTTGCATCCACCCATGCTAATGGTGGTGACAAAGGATTTAAAGCTTTTCTCTTATTATCGCTTCATGGATTTAACTTTTGCTTTCACGGATGATATGCTTGTAATACACGCATACATGACAATCTTTGGAGGGTGTTTGACTAAGTTTATAAGTTGATCTGCCCAATGAAATTACTATCAATATTCTCTTAAAAAATTTAGCAGTAAACTGACATCTGCAAACATAACAATACCATTTTGTGTCACATTGAATTATTATCATTAATACAATAAGTAATATAAGTAGGAGAAGATGTAGTAAGCAAACTATTTTCATATTCATGGAAACCAAAGAGTGCCTTGTTTACAATATCATTAGGTTCATATATATCTCCGTTAATGTTCATTAAATTTCTCGATTAACAATATAAAAAAGAACGGAAAAGGGGCAAATATACCCCTCAACTTTATAATTTAGAGCAGATATACCCCTTATTAAAGAAATAGTGCATATATACGTTTGTTGTTTAACAAATGATGCATATATACCCTTTTCGTCTAACAAATGGTGCATATTTATCCTTTTCGTTAATTGGCCTATATTTATTGAATTAAAAAAAATTGCAAAACTTATTTTTAATCTTCAAAATACCACGTGGCTTTAAAAATTACCTCTCGTATTTTTTTTACCCCTCTATACCTGAGCCAAATTAAAAAAAACGCCTCAATTGCTTTTTTACTAGGTCATAAAATGAGTTTGAAATGGATCTATGTAAAAGAGGAATTGGATAATTTTTGGTTGGGTCGGTTCTGGAGGGGTAAAAAAAAGAGTGGGGCAACTTTTAAAGTCATATGACATTTTTAAAATTAAAAAAATCAATTTTTAATTTTTTTAAAATTCAGTTTGTTAATATAAAATGGTAAATATGCAACATTTGTTAGACGGCGAGGGTATATATACACCATTTGTTAAACAACGAGGGTATATATGCATCACTTTTTTAACAATGGGTGTATTCGCTCTAAATCGCAAAATTGAGGAATATATTTGTCCCATTACCCTTTAAAAAAATATATCATTTCGCCATTTAACAACAAATTAGTCCTCATATTTTCTATTTTCATGCCTAACACAAACCAATGCTCACCAAATGATTTCTTTATGCAAAAGGACGAGAGTTGAGTTTTTTCTTAGTTGTTCACATTTCAATAGTCAAAAGTGAGTAGAAAAATAGGTTATAAGCTGTGTTTCAAATTGAATATAACTTCAAATTTGAAATTTTTATGGCAAAACACTAATTTTCAAATAAAGTGAATAATTTTTATAGGTCCTAAAAATACTTATTTATATATCTTAATGACTAAAATTAGAATTTATTGGTAACTAAAGAGTGGAATCAAACAAAACATGTACTCTATTTGTTGGTGCCTCAATAGTCATGACATTTCAGAAACATAACTCAAAATCCAAATTGGATTACAGAGATTCTTCTCTTTACACGTCCAACATAGACAAATGTGTCACGCCCCACCTTGGGAGACATGACTGACACCTGATGCCCTACTAGGATCTGAACTGACTTACTGACTGAGCCTAAACACTCTAGGTGCATGCTTACTCCTCAAATCAGGAAAACAACAGGCTATATCTCGGCTGTAAACACAGCCCCCGATTGACAAGGCCTAATAGCCACCTGTAAAAGAAAATCAGCTAGCCAGAAACAACAACAGAGAATCCTAAGGCCACCATGATGTCTAGTTATAATTGTAAAGTAAATTCAGAGCAATGCTAAACTATGGCCGACAAGGCCACCAATCTGTCAGGTAAACTGAAGCACACGTAGGCCCCACACGACCAATAACAACTAACCATAGGAAGATAAAAATAATCTGCAAGCCTCTGGGAGTAATATGATGGTCGGGACAGGGCCCCGACCTACCTATAAACTGTACAATCAAAAAGGAAGTAAACCTTCTATCTACAGGCTCCAGAAGAAAGGAGCTAACTGCTCTGGTGACACTGGCTGAAAGCTACGAGGGACCTGCTCCTCGTCTATCTGCACCTGTAGGGGAGTAAGGCAGTGCCCTAGAAAGGGAATCAGTACAATATGTACTGAATATGAAGGCGAAAACAATAAATGACTGAAGTAAAGAAGTAAAACTGAAAGTAACTGAAATAAAGGGATAGAGATCATACATGACAACTGAACGTCTTACTGTCTAATTATCAATAACTATAACAAACACATACCTTACCTAGCCCCTATAAGCCGGAAGGTACAACCAGCACAGAATAACCCACCTGGGGCCCCCATAATCCCTGGTGAGTACACCTCAGTCTATATACCACTATCCAAGGTCACACTAGGTCAGCTAATAGTTATATTCGTTCTACCAATCTCCTGGGTCTGCAACTAATGCCCGCTCGGCCCCTGACTATAACTGGGTCTGAGTCCGGTGGACTCCTGATATCTGCAACCCAGGCACCAGGCTCGATGGGGGTGTATATAAGGCCAACCATGGCATATGAGGATCTGGAACCCCATCTTCATCCCTGGCGGATGGCATACCGCTCCGTAGAGCGATGTCATCTCGCCCCTAGCGGGCGTCGACACAGCTAATAACTCTGGGGTCAGTCATGAAGGCTATACAAGCATAATCCACCCAAAACTAATATGGAGTACTGATCTTAGCTAATAACAACAACTAATTATAATAGACATGCTTCTGTTATTCTTACAGGGATTCAAACTAAGTTATTGTTCTAAGAAAACTAACTTGCCAAAGAAAATTGCCTTAACATACCTCGTTCACCGATTACTGATTAACTGGCTGGTTGCGGCTCATATTCAACTGCTCTTCTCAATTGCAATTGTATCATTAGAAGAGTGAGGCTAATTTCAATACTAAATTCGATAAAAATAATAACTTTATATAGAAATATTAACTATATTTCAACCTAATGGAACACGGTCAAAAACTCGTAATTTCTCGAGAATATAGAAGGGAGAAATGCTTACTTTAAGTCTGCGATCGTATTAACACTAGGTTGGAGAAATTCCAACAACTTTATCTCAGTGGGTTACGATTCGCCGGGCGAATTTTGTGAAACTAACTCTGTAGTAATACTCCTTGCAGCCTTGTGCTTTGATACCTGAAGTTAATTCAGATTTGGATGGCGTTTTGTAGCATAAACGGACGAAAAATGTTGTTTTCCTTGGTTGGTTCTCTCCTCTGCCTGATTATATATGTATATGTTATAATGAAATCAAAAGGAGTGATATATACACACTTGAGGCGGTGGACAGGGGTCCGTCGAATGGACCCTATCGCGCCAATTTTAGGCCATGCCACATTGCCCCTTTGCGCAGCTGATCCGGCCTTCCCCCGCACGGTCCCGGCTCTGCGCTCGTCTGACCTTTTTTCAGGCCCCTTTCTCGTACGTATTATATTCTAAAACTCTTAGCCAACGTACGAATAGGTTATCTAAACATTAGAACTTACGGGGTGTAACAAAATGCCTACAAATGATTCCTTTATTTAAAAGGGCCAGTTTTGAGTTTTTTTTCTTTTTTATATATATGTTCACATTCCAATAGTCAAAAGTGAGTAGAAAAATAAGTTATAAGTTGTTCTCTAAATTGAAATACAATTTCAAATTGGATTTGAAATTTTTCTAGAGAAACACTAATTTTCAAATAATGTGAGTTGAAATTTTATGGAAAAATACTAATTTCAAATAAAGTGAATTGAATTTTTAATGAAAAAAGTACGTATTTTCAAATAAAGTGAATTGAACTTTTTATGGAAATAAACTAATTTTCAAATAAACTTAATAATTTTTATGTCAAAACAGGTCCTAAATATAATTATTCATTTATTGCAAGGACCAATATTAGAATATATTAGGAATGAAAAAAAATTAAAAAAAGGAGGGGGGGGGGGACAAGTACTCTATTTCTGAACACTTACCACTTACCAGAAGCAGTGTGACAACTCAAATCCAAAATGGATTATAGAAATTCAATATATATTTATATAGTGAGACAACAAACACCAATGCCTACAAATTAAATCCTTTCTGCAAAAAAAAAAAAAAAAAAAAAAAGGAGGTGAGTTCACATTCTCCATGGATTTCTTTTTGTGTGTTATTTTAGTGATGAATTTTTTCCTGAACTTTGTTCAGATTTTGGTAAAGCATAGAGTTTTCTCTGTTCTTTTTTTTTTTCCTGAAAATCAATTTTTGTAGAGTATTCTGTTAAGCTAATTTTTGTTTTACAATGAACTCTACATGATTGTTGTGATATATCTAATGAGCCTAAACTATTTCTTCATTTAATTCTTTGTATGCCTTAATTAATTTGTTTCTTCATTTAATTCAAGTTGAAAAGGGAGTATAAACACTAGATAAACACATTGAATTCAACAATCCCTTGTATGTATTTATATATATATATATATATATATATATATATATATATATATGTGTGTGTGTGTTTTGGGTTTTATGATGTGGTGAAAAATGAAGGAATTTTTGTTTTTCATTTGTAACTTTTTCTGAAAAGGTACATACCTTTCCAAAAAGAGTTGTATCTTGTAAGATAGCTTTTGTGGTTAAGTTATGGCTAAGATCTATTTATTTACAGTTGAAAGTTCTAATAGTTTTCATTAAAGTTTATTTGTCGTGTTTCATTAGTAGTAACCTTTTCTCTTTGTCTCTGAGTATTTACTCGGGTAGTTTTATTTTGAAGTTGACATTAGAATTCCTAACAAGCTCTAAGTTAATGGTATATTTCCATTTAATATATACATATAATGGTAAGAACTTAAAGTGCATGAAATTGGACCGTAAATAAAATGTTTCTTTTCATTTTCATGGTAAAGACCAGTTGTTTGCTATGCTATCTGTCTCAAAAAAAATATTTACTTTCTCATTGTAAACTTCTGTTCTCACATTGATGCTAAGGACGGATATCATATCCTACTAGTAGTCCCCGTTGTACTAAATCTTATAACTTGACCTGCTTCAGGTGCTTATGTTATTGAAAGAAAATGACTTGCACTGGTGAAACTTCTGAGGACCGTGGAAATGAAGGCATTGATATGATGTTCGAGATAAAAGTGAAAACCATGGATTCTCAAACACACAATTTGTGCATTAGCACTCAGGTGCTTGTTTGTTGTTATTAAGTTCCTTGAAGCTCTAGTCGTAAATTTGCAACTTGACTGAAATTGTATTAAACCTATAATAATTTAACTCTCCTAAGGACAACTTGTTTAAGTAGGATAGCAAAATTTTGAACTATTCACTTAAGTAAAGAGAAAATTTGTGTAATACGTTATGCGTGTTTATGTTATTTACCTTGCATTCTCACTTTTTAATATATTGTAAATTTGTAATTTCATGTAGAGGAGAATATGGAATTTGAAAGAAGACATAGATCTTTTGCCAATTGAACAACAACGTCTACTCTATCGAGGAAAACACTTACAGGATGATCAAGTCATTTCTTCATGCAGTATCCTTTTTATACACTTTATATGCATATTTAGTATAGTTATAAATGAATCAACTTATATCTCTGGCCTAAGTTAATAATTTGTAATTCTTTACCTTATTGGAGACTTAACACTAATTAGATGTTCAACATGGTGATACTTTGCATCTGGTTTGCAACATTCGGGGTATGTCATCCAATGGTACTTCATCCAGTCGCCCTGGTTTAATGAGCTTTCTTTAATATGTTTCCAATTATATTGGTTTGTGTGTTTGAATACTTTTTTATCATGTTTTTCTATTTAACCATATGAATGGAATAAATCAATTAGAAAGTGTTTGATCTTTTTGGTACCATATGTGTGAAGTAGAAAATTTCATAACTATATCATACTTCTTAAATATTGGTCTTACAAACCATGAATTACAAGCTATGAGTATAGTTTTTGTCATTTGCAATTCATGTTACTTCTTAACGAACTTGACATGCGACTCATCAGTTCTCTACATTTTAGTTGAATAAAAAATTATACTTTTTATCTTTACATTTTTGTCAACTCACCATATTTGAGCTGGCAGTTAATCACTCATACCAGGCCTTTTGTGTTTTCTCTACCTCGGGTGCTAGGCATAGCACGGGAACTGATAGGACCTCGTCAGGTACTCATCGGGTAAGTTGATGCAGATTGCTCTACCTTATAGTTCTTTTGTGTCAATGCACATATGTGTGTGCATCCTCTGCAAAACATGCATCTTGTCTTTGTCACATTGAAGTAACATTCAAAGTGTTATTCTCCCCCTGTCCTTGTTTATGTGGAACATCTTGTTTTTCGAGATTAAACTATATATAGCTTGACCAATAATTTTAAATGTATTTTTCCATCATATTGGTGTGAGAACACTTGAAACTTATAATACTTTTCGAATAGTTTTGAATATATAACTTTTAATTTTAAAAACATAGAATTGATCTAATCTAATTTAGCTTCAAAGATTAGTCAAATTAAAGTAGAGAACGTTCGTTGTCAGTAACTAATGTTGAGGCTACGGACACCAAATTTTTTGGCTTGCATGTTATCTTATTTCATACTCTTCTACTGTTCTTTCTTACTTTTGGTTGCTTTCTAGATGCCTGCCCCTAAGAAAGACTTGCTTTCTAGATGCCTTCCCCTAAGAAAGACTTGTAATACATTTCATGCCTGTCAAGTTTCTTTTCGAATAATAGTGAAGAAAGTGGAATATTGTATCTTAGCATAGGGATAATGTGATATTTAGAGAATTCCTAATATAAAATAATTCATAAAATGACAAATAATTAATATCTACAGATTCTAATTAGTTATTGTTGTATGGCAAGAAATTCATGGTCACAATTAGATGACCTTCCTGAATTTAATTTCCCTGTTGAATTCAACATTGCTACACCTAGAGCAACTGTAGAGAATGTCACCGAAAATATGGGGACGGATGTTTCCTCTGAATCATCAACTGTAGAATATGGAAGTTCTCACGAATCGTCCATCGAAGTAAGTTAATTATTTCTTTTTTTCCTTTGAATCTGAAAAGTTGTCATCCTGCAACATGGATTGACCTTGAATGCTATTTTTCCCTTCTAAGTATTCAGTGTTTCTGTAGCCTCCCGATCAAAATAATTCAGACTTCTCTTCAGCAAGATAATGTTGCACAAAGCCAACCTCAAACAAAATGGTGAAAGGTACTATTATAGTACTTAAGTCTTGATATATTTATGTGATATGTTTGACTAGTATTCCCATCTTTTCTTGTTTTAGTACTTAAGTATGTAATATTTTTCCTGTTACTTCCACATAGAATCTGACTATCGCTTGAGATTGAGGCATAGTCATAGTAGTAGTAGTTATTATTGTAATAAACCATAAAAGTACCACTACTAAAAAAATCACTATTTTTCCATTGAAATTTTCCGCAAAAAAATGTTAAGTGGCTATTCTCACAGATATTTTGATTGAATTTGTGGGGAAAAAATAATAATAATGTTATTATTTTGGTTTTATTATCATTCTCTACTTGATCTTTTGATTATGGGTGTTCATCAGTTGGTTTGGTATGATTTTGAGACATTACATATGTCTAGTATTCTATTTTATAAAATAATATACTATACCAGTGTTAAACTTAATTAAATATTGCTGTATCATTCAGTTTACTCTTGTCGATTTCAGTTGAATAACTTCGATTTGTTGGACTTAGATAGAAATTTATAACTTTGTTGTTTTGTCTTTAGGGATCGGGTAGAAGAACAGAAAGAAACCATAAGAAAGCTTCATCAATTTGATAATAAATATTTATTAAGGATAAAAATAAAAAAAAACATATTGTAAACATAGAATTTTACTCCGAGTAACTGTACCATTAAATTTTAAAAAGTTTAATTTTAGCTATGCATGATAGAGCAACAGAAAAATTAGTATGATATAAATTTCTTCAAATAACTGGCCGAATCAAAATATTAGTGACTCAATATGAGAGTGATACCGTTTTACAAGACACATTTAGAGAGGTTATACCCCTCATTAAAAAAGTGATGCATATATACCCTCACCAATTAATAAATGATGTATATATATGGTGTGGCTCATATCAGGGACAATGATTCTTTATCATTCTTTCTTAAAGTCAACGCTGGTATGCAATAATTGAATGCTCTACATGGATTGAAGTATCTACAGACAATGAGTTTGATCTTTGAGGTACTACGTATCTGCCTTCTAGATTCCTGCCCCTAAGAAAGACTTGTAATACATATTTCTCTTATTCTTTATTGTAATTGATACTCCTTCATTTAGAGTTTTACCAACAGTCAAACTCTTGCATGTAACATAGTACTTAGCATGTTATTTATTTGGTCCAGCCCAACTCTTTGGGCCAAAATTATTATGTCAATCATCAAAACATACTAAGTCCAACAACGAGTAGCTTGGGTGCACAATATGATAGTGTGGTTTCAATGCATTATCATAACTTTGATTGGCGTATGGAGAATAGTGAAAACTTAGGGCAAGTCATCACCTTTAAATATGACACCCAACCGATGCAATTGCAACTTTAACTTTTTTAAGGAAAAAAAGCAAGTCGTGTAAACTGCAATGACTTTCTATAATTTTTTTAGTGTTTATTTTGAAGACTCCTAAATGCTTTCTGAATTGCCATTTTTAAGAATAAAAAATAAAAATAAAAATAAAATGTAAGTCATGTAAATCATTGCTATGATATTTTATATATTATATTATTTACCTATAAAAAAGGTAGTCCGGTGCACAAAACATCGTGGATTAGCAGAGTTCGGGATAGGGAGGCACCTCAAGGGGTGTGAGTTAGACAATCTAGCTACGCTAATGCAAGTATTGGTGACAGCATCCTTGGCTTGAACCCGTAACCTATAGGTCACATGAAGACAACTTTGTTGGTAAATATGCAAGTGAAAGAAAACATTGATATTGCATGAGTTCTAGATTCCTCGGGACATTTGGTTTGTAGAACAAGGGATAACAATTTTGAAATAAAATACAAAATTAGTTTATCTTGCCTTTGTTTGATTTTTTTATTCTAGAATAAATTGTGTTATCATTTCAAAATTAAATGTAGGATAACAGTCACGTGGCTCTATTGAAATTATTAAAGATGAAAAGATGAAAATCAACAAGATAAGAAAATTCACTTAAAAGTGTCATTCCGCATTTAATGGAGTATGTCCAACAATTAAAACAACAAAAAAAACTTTGAACAACTAGAAGGATTACAGAGAGAGAAAGTTGATCAGAAAAAGAAAATAAAGTTCACACTTAACAATTTTCTTTTTGTGCGTTACATTTTTCTAAAAAAAAATTTTTTTTTTCTCTCTATCTCAGGTTGATTATGTAGTGATTTTGCAGTCCTTTTCCAGTGATTTGGGTGATAAATTTTTGGTGGTTCTCCCTCTACTTCATCAATTTTTTCATAAATTTCTTGAAAGTATTGATTTGTGTTGTTTGAGTCAATCTTTGATTTTTGAGATAGATATAACACTCTACATGCAGTTTGTTCATCAAATTAGTGACGGACAACTTCCGTTGCAAATTAACAGAAAAATCCATCACTAATCCTATTTAACAACAAATTAAATTGCTTACTTTGTATGTGTATATGTTTTCAGGTATGAGGTTTATAAAAGTGCATATTTTTATTTGCTAACAAAAGATAATATTGTAAGTGTATGGTTGGTGTTCTTGAAGCTTTCTTTTTAATTTAAATAGAGTAACCTGGTTATGTACTACCTTTAATTTGCTTCTTTCTTGTCTCCGTTATCCTAATCTGCATATACAATATATGACAAAACATTGAAACACTCATAAATTCTATAACTTTTCCTGATATAGGTAATCAGTCCATTGAAAGGAGATGGCTCACGTTGGTGATGTAATTGGCATAACTGTAAGATTTTTGTCTAATCAAGTTCACAGATTAGATGTTAATCAAGTACATATTTTTTTTATTGATATTAAGTTCCTTGGAGCTCTGGTCTTGGACATATCTTAATTTTCATTTGCAATGCTGATGAGTGTACGAAATTTGAAACAAAGAATAGCAGTAAGGGATGGGATTCCAATAGAACAACAACATCTAATCTATGGTGGATGAGTTTTGCAAAATGATCAACTATTTTCTTCATACCGTATCCTTATTTCACTTTATAGATAATCTACACTTTAGTAATTATGTGTATCTCTAAGGCATACCACACATGCTGACTTTCAGTTGGATCTTTTAGTGGCACTATGCAACTGAGTTTTCATCTTGTAAATAGTTGTAAACACGATTTCTAGCGGAACTTATTAAAGCATTTTTCCAATTTAAGAAGTTAAATTCAATAGACACGATGATGGTTTTGCTTCAATAAGAATTGCAATATCCATCTCAACTATCTTCTTGAATAAACAGATAAATGTTAATGGTATGTACTTGGCTCTAGTTATTACTACTATTGCATCACAAAAAAACAAAACATATATTCTTAGTTATTACCCGGTATTTATGCTGATGGAAGATAGCAGGTATAATGTGAAATTATTGAGGTGCTCGCGAACTAGCCTTGACACCACAATTATCAACAAAACATGTATTCTTAGTTATTACCCAGTATTTGTGCTGATGGAACGTAGAAGGTACTATGTGGAATTAGTCAAGGTGCTCTCTCACTGTCCTGGACACCACAATTATCAACTTAATAATTATCAATCGCATTCAAACAGAAGATTTTTTTTCAAAATATACCAGTTAGTGAGGCTTCTGTATCTGTGTTCGGATTATTTCATTTCCACATTGAAGACTTAACACTAATTAGATATCCAAAATGGTGACACTTTATATCTGATTTGCATCCCTCAGAGCATGTCATCCTTTCGCAGTCTACCTAGTTTACCTAGTCGCCCCGGTTTAATGAACTTTCTTTAATATGATGTTGGTTGTGTAAGTTGTGTTGATAATTGCCCTGGAAAGTTTCTTACTGCTGTCTGTTGAACTTGGTTCATTCAGGTGCTAGTCATAGCCTAGGAGCTAGTAGTCGTCCTAACTCTTTACAGGTTTTGCCGCTACACCTAGATGGGATGAGACGAGTATATGGTGCAAATGGTCAGTTCCGTTCCTATTTTTCTTCCATTACGAATCAGTGGATCATATAATAATGTCTTTTCTCTCGTGTGTTCTAATCAGAAACAGAAAATCATATGCATGAGGTGCTCCGAAGTACATTTAATTCACCAGAAGAAATCCCAAGAGCAGAACAATTAGCGAGACTACAATCTTCCACAAGGGATATGCTTGTAAATCAAACTTCACACTACTTGCTTGTAAGTGGTAGCTCTAGTTATTACTTTTTTTTGAGAGAAATAGTTTTCCATTTTGTGTCTTTCTAAACCCCGTATCTTTCTGTTTAGGCAGACTTAACTTGAAAACTATCTTCCCAGATCTTGTATATGTATTAGGAAATCCACTAGATATCTATAAGTATTTGACTGTAAAGTCAGTTGTTATGCACATTAACTTGCGGTCACTACTTTTAATCTATCACTTCATATATGTAGCTTTCATAGAAAATCTATGAATATACTTTTTGTAGTTGTGTGTAAAAACATACCAATTGAGTTTGTTTTCAGCACCAAACAAGCCTTATTATAATCTCATCACCTTAGCAAGACTTAATATAATCTATTCTCTAGGCAGGGGTGGATCTAGAAGTACAGTTACGGGTTCATATAAACCCAGTAGAAATGGGTGACAGTAGGATATGTTGCTTTGTTCTATTAAGTATGGTATCTTTTAGCTTATAATCATCTAATCATTTCTGCCGTTGTATTCAGCATATTTCCACCATCAATGTTGGACCTTCACTTTATATAATTGATGAATTGGGTCTCAATCCAAGTAGTACTTTATGTTGAAAAAATAAACTTTTTCACATTATATTTAGTTTAGTTCTTGAACTAGTAGATTATTGTATTAGGAGATACATGAATTGGTGGAAAATTGTAGATTAGTCTTGTGATTTATTATTCATGTATTTGGAGGATGTGAAGTGTGAAATTATAAATAGTGATACATGTATGCTAGGCTAGATATATGGATGAATGCACCAATAAATAGTCATGTAATATAGCCATTTAAAATATATCAAGTTGAATAGAAAATCATCTTTCCTCCATTTCTCTTCTACTGAGTTTTGAGTGTTATTTGTTGTCTTGCTCTCCCAAATTTCCAACACTTTAGATTTTGCTTTGCTCAAACTAATCTTTGTAAATCCAACATTCTCATCTTCAACAGAGAGAAGGTTCTACATTTGTCTCGCCGAGGCAGATCCACATTCAGTACGATTTATATCTTGATGGGCTGCATCATAGGCAACATTCAGCCAGAAGTTCTTTTTGACTGGGAGTTTCCAAAATATGCCTTCTCAACGTCAACATGAGAAAGATAGTGCAAAGATTAGACAATAGAACAACACTGAACTTATGAATGTACATGGTAAGAAATTAAATAACATATTCCTTTCTTGAGACTTCTACTTGATGTTTCATATCAAAATAATAAACTGACTAGCTCTTTCATTTTGTGATGTTATTGTAATATTATCCACAAATACTAATGTGAAATTTGAACGGCCCCAAAATAGTATAATCACTTGTCAAGCTTCTTTTCAAATCATAGTTAAGAAAGTGCAAGATTGTATTTCAGCATAGGGATAATGTGACATTTAGAGAATCCCTAATATGCACAATTCGTAAAAAGACAAATGATTAATATCTGCATATTCTAATTTGTTATTGTTGTACGGCAGAGAATTTAGGATGATTACAATATGACCTTCTTCCTGAATATAAATTTCCTGTTGAAGAAACGGCTACATCTGGAGTGGAATCAAACAAAACTTGTACTCTATTGGTTGGTGCCTCACTAGTCACTATTTTTAAAAAATAGAACTCAAAATCCAAAATGGATTACAACGATTCTTTTCTTTACATGCCCAACACAGATCAATGCCCCCAAACGATTCCTCTATGCAAAATGGCGAGTTTTAAGTTTTTTCATAGTTGGTCACATTTCGATAGTCAAAAATCAGTAGAAAATAGGTTATAAGTTTTTTTTCTTATTGACATACAACTTCAAATTGAATTTGAAATTTTTATGGAAAAACGCTAACTATTAAATAAAGTGAATAATTGTTATCTCCAAACGGGTCCTAAATATATTTATTCATATATCATAAGGACTAAAATTAGAATTTATTGATAACTAGGGAGTGGAATCAAATAAAACGTGTACTCTATTTGTCGGTGCCTCAATAGTCACGACTTTTCAGAAACATAGCTCATAATCCAAAATGGATTATAGAGATTCTTCTGTTTACATGCCCAACATGGACAAATGCCCACAAATGATTCCTTTATTTAAAAGGGCCAGTTTTGAGTTTTATTTTTAATTTTTTTTATGTGTTCACATTTTAATAGTCAAAAGCGAGTTGAAAAATAGGTTATCAGTTGTTTTCAAATTTGAAATACAACTACAAAATAAATTTGAAATTTTTATGGAAAAACACTAGTTTTTAAGTAAAGTGAATTGAACTTTTATGGAAAAACACTAATTTTCAAATAAAGTGAATTGAACTTTTATGGAAAAACACTAATTCTCAAATAAAGTGAATTGAACTTTTTTGAAAAAATACTAATTTTCAAATAAAGTGAATTAGATATTTTTATGAAAAACAAATAATTTTTAAATAAAGTGAATTGAATATTTTATGAAAAAAACTCATTTTCAAATAAACTGAATAATTTTTATGTCAAAACAGGTCCTAAATATAATAATTCATTTATTTCAAGGACTAAAATTAGAATTTATAAATAATTGAGGAATGAAAAGAAAAAAATAAAAAAGGTAAAAAAGAAAAAATCGTGTGCTTTGTTTCTCAACAACCACCAGTTGTCAAAATCAATGTGACAAAACTCATAATCCAATAAGGATTACAGAGATCCAGTATCTATATATCTATATATATAGTGGACAACAAACACCGATGTCCACAAACAAATCCTTTCTGCAGAAAAAAAGTGAATTCACATTCTTCATAGATTCTTCTCTTTTTTATGTTATTTCAGTATGAATGTTTCTCAGAACTTCGTTCAAATTTTGGTAAAGCATAGAGTTTTCTCAGTTTCTTTCTTTCCTGACAATCAATTTTTGTAAAGCATTCTGTTAAATCAATTTTTATTTTATAATGAACTCTACATGATTGTTGTGATATATTTAATGAGCATGAACTATTTCTTCATTTAATTCTTGTCTGCCTTAACTGATTTGTTTCTTCATTTAATTCAAGTTTAGAAGGGTTCAATAGTTTAGCATCCAAGAGGAGACATATAAACACAAGATACATACATTGAATTCAATCCCTTTTTGCTCTTACGATGAAGGACCGAGACTATGTGATGGTGAGTTTGATTCTTTCATAATTCTAATTTAATTTGTCATTAAAGTTTTTCCCCATTTCATTCACTTATTTTTTTGCACTTAGACCTAGCTAGTGTTTCTTTAATCTCTCATTTGGACCTCCACTACAATATCGTCAACAAGAGTTTAACCAACAAGTTCGGGATAGATTGGTGTGGTTCCTCTACACCTAAGATATTAGGGAATAACATCTATTGATATGTGTATGGAATAATCTCATCTTAATATAATAATTTGTTGCAAGTGCACACATCTCACACACACACCCCTTGCCTTTCTAGTAGAATTAATTTCTATTATGTTCACTAGATTTTGAATGGATGGCCTAATGTATATGTTATTGGGTAGTTCCAGATTTGTATGATTAAATGGTAAATCTAAGTTTGGCGAAGGCAAAAGAAACCACGATTGGGAAAAAAATTCCTTTTTTGATCCATAATTTGCACTAGAGAAATAAAATTGTTGTTGTATTGCAATTTTTCTGAAAAAATCAAGTCCATTTAATCTTTTTCCATGTTTCTAGAATTGGTAAAAGATTTTCATATGTGATATATGCATGATATGTTCTAAGGTTTTATTTATTTTAAGGAGAAAGCTTCACGTATTGGTTCCGCTCCCAACTAATTAAACTCTTTTTTCATTCTAATACTCTGTTTTCCCCAACTTTGAACCCATTAGCACTATCGAGGGAAGATTTTACTTTTCTATCAGCATGAATTCTTAAATTTAGATATAAACTTCGATGATCTTTCTTTTTGTAAAATTTCATAGCATCTTTGGAATGAAACTGAAATGAGACGGAAAGACAAGGAGGCCCGCAAGAACATGACGCAGAATCAAAAATCTGATGTAGATGGTGAAGGGAAAAAGGAAAAGGAGATGATACAGAATCAAAAATCTGAGGTAGACAGCAATCGAAACAAGGGAAAGGATCAACACGGTTTTGTTGAGAAGACATTACTTGTCAAGGAACAGCAAAAATACATCAAAGGTAAACTATATATCTTACAGACTTATATTAGTTTTTATTTTTGCTTATTGGATGGAATATGTTACTGAAGTGGGGAGGGAAAAATAGAAGTAGTAGAAGCATACCACGTATAGTATCTTGTTTGGACATGATCTGTTTGTCTTTTTTTTCCAAAATAACCTTTGGTTATACATTAGAATGATATCATTCTAATTAATGTCCAAACATCTACTTAACATAGATATATCATGTTATTTTATAAATTTTGGTGAACTCCATGTAGAGGAGGAAGCAGCTAAATCTGGAGTATCTTCTGGATCTAAATGTGTTCATGAATTCGTAGATGAAGTAAGCGTATGTTCTCCAATGTTTGATCTATACTTAAGCAACCTGCATAGACTTTGCATTCGATGTCACCATCAACTTTTATTCTGAGAATCAATTTGTGTGCAACCTGTTAAGGAAGATGTTGTGACTTCTTGTCAACAAAATGATGTTGTGCAAAGCCCATCAAAAGCAAAACAACAAAAGGTACTATAATAAAACTTAAGTTGTAACTACCTCCCATGTTGTTTGGGCAGCTTGCTGAACATGCTTATTTAGGATCATAGTATGTTTTCATGATAAAAAAATTTTGTTTTTTTTTTCTTTTTGATGCAGATGGAGTGATTACTTTTATTGTGGGAACTTATTCTATCGCCATACATGCGCTGGAATATCAACTGATGACAAGATGTTACTAATAACAATTTCATTAGAATGTTTCATTTTAGTCTCTTCAGCTTTGAGAACTTTCTTGTTAGTTTCTTCTCGGTTTTATGATAATCTTTACTGGATCTTTTGATTTAAGAATTTATGGTGGTCGCAAAGGAGGTTAAGTTTTTTTTCTTATTGATGTTATTATGTCTTCATGGTTTCCTATATATTACATATATTATATTGCCTTTGAGATTGTAAATGTTGCATACAAGTAATTCCACTTAACCATTCAGGGTTAATGTGGTGGGATGGACAAGACCCTCTACTCTTATCTAGAGATCTCGAGTTCAAGCCTTGGATATAGAAAAATCCTATTAGAGAGAGCTTCTCACTTAAAATTGGCCTTACGCAGTGTGAATACGGATTAGTTGGGACCCTAATGCAAGTACCGAATATGGGGTGGGAAAAAAACTCCTATTTAAAATGATCTTGGAAAAATCTTGGTATAGCTAAAGAGAGAACACTTTTTTATTTTAGAGATGTGAAATATTTGACCAATAAGGAAAATTGCTTTTGAAAGTAAGCAGTTCCTTTGCTGTAAAAAAGGAAATTACAAATTTATGCATCTTTCAAGAAGCAGAAGCAAAAAATTAACTCTGTACAATAATATTCTTATCGAGGACTTATGTTTACCAAACTATTCCTCATTAATTTAAACCATATATCTTCAAAATATAAACAACCATATTCTCATGTAATTGACATTCAAGAGCATTTTTTAGAATAAAGATTGGTCAAATGCAATTTGTTTATCAATATTGATGTACTTTTTGACAAGCTATTCTGAATTTTCGGATGTTTGGTCAAACAGGCTTATCTAAAACAAGAATTTAAACCCCTCTTCTCACAAAAAGGTGGAAAAGAAGTAGTATCGTTATGATAAAACTTATTCTTACTTGATAAAATCTAAATATTCAGGTGGGAATAAATTTTATTGTATCTCTAAAATGGAAAGAATGAAAAGTACATATGAGGAGGGGTGTCATTTTTATGGAAAAACACTAGTTTTCAAATAAAGTGAAGTGAACTGTTATGGGAAAGCACTAATTTTCAAATAAAGTGAATTGAACTTTTACGGAAAAACACTAATTTTCAAATAAAGTGAATTGAACTTTTATGGAAAACACTAATTTTCAAATAAAGTGAATTGAACCTTTTATGGTAAAACACTGATTTTCAAATAAAGTGAATTAGATATTTTTATCAAAAATAACTAATTTTTAATAAGGTGAATTGAATATTTTATAGAAAAAACTAATATTCAAATAAACTGAATAATTTTTATGTCAAACACAAGTCCTAAATATAACAATTCATTTATTGCAAGGACTAAAATTAAAATTTATTAATAATTGAGGAATGAAAACAAAAAACAAAAAACAAAAAAGGTAAAAAAAATCATGTATTCTTTTTCTCAACAGTCACCACTTGTCAAAATCAGTGTAACAAAATTCAGAATCCAAAATAGATTTTATATATATATATATATATATATATATATATATATATATATATTTATATATATATAGTGGACAACAAACATTGATTCCCACAAACAAATCCTTACTACAAAAAAAAAAGTGAGTTCACATTCTCCATAGATTCTTCTTTTTTTTTTTGTTGTTTCAGTGATGAATGTTTCTCTCGACTTCGTTCAAATTTTTGTAAAGCATAAGTTTTCTCGGTTTTTTTCTTTCCTGACAATCAATTTTTGTAAAGCATTCTGTTAAGCCAATTTTTATTTTACAATAAACTCTACATGATTGTTGTGATATATTTAATGAGCCTGAACTATTTCTTCATTGAATTAAAGTTTAGAAGAGTTCAATAGTTTAGTAGCAAAGAGGAGACATATAAACACAAGAAACATATATTGAATTCAATCCCTTTTGGCTCTTACAATGAAGGACCGTGACTATGTGATGGTGAGTTTGACTCTTTTAAATTCTAATTTAATTTGTCATTCAATTTTTTCTCCATTTTATTCACTTGTTTCTTATTTTTGCACTTAGACCTAGCTAGTTTTTTTTAATCTCTCATTCAGACCTCCACTACAATATCGTCACCGAGAGTTTGACCAACAAGTTTGGGATGGATTTGTATGGTTCCTCTACACCTACGATATTAGGGAATAACATCTATTGATATGTGTATGAAACAGTTTCATCTTAATATAATAATTTGTTGACAGCGCTCACATCTCACACCCCCTGCCTTTCTAGTAGAATTAATTTCTATTATGTTCACTAGATTTTGAATTGATTGCCTAATGTATATGTTATTGGGTAGTTCCAAATTTGTATGACTAAATGGTAAATCTAAGTTCGGCATAGGCAAAAGAAACCATGATTGGAAAAAAAATATTCCTTTTTTGATCCATAATTCGCACTAGGAAATAAAATTGTTGTTAAATTGCAATGTTTTTTGGAAAAAAACAAGTCCGTTTAATCTTTTTTCATGTTTCTAGATTTGGTAAAAGATTTTCATATGTGATATATGCATCATATATTCTAATTTTTTATTTATTAGAAGGAGAAAGCTTCACGTATTGGTTTCACTCTCAATTAATTGAACTCTTTTTTCATTCAAATACTTTGCTTTCCCAAACTTTGAACCCATTAGTACTATCGAGGGAAGATTTACTTTTCTGTCAGTATGAATTCTTGAATTTAGATATAAACTTTGGTGATCTTTCTTTTTGTATAATTTCATAGCATCTTTGGAATGAAATTGAAATGAGAAGGAAAGACAAGAGGCCCGCAAGAACATGATGCAGAACCAAAAATCTGATGTAGACGGTAAAGGAAAAAAGGAAAAGGAGATGATACAGAACCAAAAATCTGAGGTAGACAACAACCGAAACAAGGGAAAGGATCAACATGGTTCATTTGAGAAGACATTACTTGTCAAGGAACAACATAAAGACATAAACGGTAAATTATATATCTTACAAACTGATATTAGTTTTATTTTTCCTTATTGGATGGCATATATTACTGAATCGGGGAGGGAAAAATAGAAGTGGTAGAAGCATACCCTAAATTTTAAAATTTTTCTTGTTTGGACATGATTTGTTTCCTTTTTTTTCAAAAAAATTTATACATTAGAATGATGTCAGTTAAATTAATGTCCAAACACCTACTTAACATAGATATATCATGTTATTTTATAAATTATGGTGAACTCCATGTAGGGGAGGAAGCTGCTAAACCTAGAGTATCTTCTGGACGTAAAAGTGTTCATGAATCCGTAGATGAAATAAGTGTATTTTTCTACACTTTTTGCTTCATAGATTTTGCATTCGATGTCACCATCAACTTTTATTCTGAGAATCAATGTGTGTCCAGCCTGTTAAAGAAGATGTCGGGTCTTCTCGTCAACAAAGTGATATTGTGTAAAGCCCAGAAAGAGCAAAACAACAAAAGGTATTATAACAAAACATAAGTTGTAACTACCCCCATGTTGATTGTGCAGCATGTTGAACATGCTTATTTAGGATCATAATATGTTTTCATGATTATTTTTTAAATTTTTTTTCACTTTTTGATGCAGATGGAGTGATTTCTTTTATTTTGGAAACTTATTCCGTTGCCATACATGCGCTGCGATATCAACTGGTGACAAGATGTTACCAATAATAGTTTCATTAGAGTGTTTCATTTTAGTCTCTTAAGCTTTGAGAACTTTCTTGTTAGTTTCTTGTCTGTTTTATGACAATCTTTAACTGGATCTTTTGATTTAAGAATTTTTGGTAGTAGCAAAGGATTTTAAGCTTTTTTTCTTATTGATGTTATTATACTTCATGGTTCCCTATATATTACATATATTGCCTTTGAGATTATAAATGTTGCATACAAGTAATTCTATTTAACCAATCAGGGTTAATGTGGTGGGATGGACAAGATCCTCTACTCTAATCCAGAGATCTCAGGTTCTAGCCGTGGATATGGAAAAATCCTATTAGAGAGAGTTGCTCGCTTAAAATTGGCCTTACGTAGTGTGGATTCAAATTAGTTGGGATCCTAATGCAAGTGTCGAACATGGGGTGGAAAAAAAAACTCTTATTTAAAATGCTCTTGGAAAAATCTTGATATAACTAAAAAGAGATCACTTTTTTAATTTTGAGATGTGAAATATTTGGCCAATAAGAAAAATTGCTTTTGACAGTAGCAAAAGCAGCTCCTTTGCTATGAAAAAGGAAACTACAGGTTTATGCTTCTTTCAAGAAGCAGAAGCAAATAATTAACTTTTTCAGTACAAAAATATTCTTATCGAAGACTTATGTTTATCAAACTATTCCACATTAATTTAAACCATATATCTTCAAAATATAAAACAACCATCTTCTCATGTAATTTGACATTCAAGAGTATTTTTTTAGAATAAAGATTGGTCAAATGCAATTTGTTTATCAATATTGATATACTTTTTGATAAGCTATTCTGAATTGTCGGATGTTTAGCAAAACAAACTTATTTAAAACAAGAATTTAAACCCCACATCTCACAAAAAGGTGGCAAAGAAGTAGTATCGTTATGAGGAGGGGTGTCATTTTTATGTTGAAAACAAAATAGAGTAAAAAGCAAATTTAGTAGAAAAAAAAACTAAATAAGATTATTAATATACCGGTAATTTGGGTTTTATTCTTGGCAATAGAAGGAATATCAGATATCGGGAAGATGCATGCTTGAGTCATACGCCACTAATTAAAAGACCAATTTTTTGATTTATACAATCCATCAACGTGTCACAATGTAAGAATTGCAAATATTTTTAAAACGCAAGACTGGAATTTGAATCTTAAATGGAATATTAATGATTGGAAAATGAAGAGGCTACGTCGCTTGCCACAAATACTAAATAAGCATTACTTGAAAAAAAATAGCAGAACTTTTTAAAGCAAAAAAATATATAATGTAGATGATATTTTATACTAAAACATATAAGTTATAACATGAATAAGAGAAATAACATATCAGTCTTCCAATTTCTCTTCCAACAGAAAAGTCTTGCAGCGTCAGGAGCTAGAAACTTACGAGAAAGATCTGTGAAGTTGGGGTGTGTATTTTTGGGCTATATGGTGTAATATTTTATGTTGGAATGTGTATTTCTCAAAATTTTCCAATTCATCTATATATATATATACCCCTTTAATAAAATTATCAAACTCACTCAAATTAAAAGAGGACTTGCAACTTTCATTTACTAAAATAATTTTCTTGAAACAAACAATTAGCAATTGATCAAATTGACCCAATGGCTGCTTCCAACAACCGCTCAATCCTCTTCGTGATTGTAGCATCATTGTCCTTTTCAAACACATCCACAAGTCATGCTGCTCGCAGCCTGCTGCAACTTCCTAACTCTCCTAAGATACCGTCATTTACCTCAGCCAACACTGCCACAATTGCCTATAGAGTTCTCTTTATTTATGAATTCTGATTGATTATGATAGGTGCTGAAGATGTTTTCCTAATAAAAGGTTTTAGCTTTCTCTTTTTTTTTTAACAGATTGACTAATGCATTTGTTGGGACGGTGTTTCATTTGGTTTGAGATTTTGTAGTTAATTTGTGAAATTATGACCTAGTATCGAGAAGTTGCATCCACCCATGCTAATGGTGGTGACAAAGGATTTAAAGCTTTTCTCTTATTATCTCTTCATGGATTTTACTTTTGCTTTCACGGATGATATGCTTGTAATACATGCATACATGACAATATTTGGAGGGTGTTTGACTAAGGTTATAAGTTGATCTGCCCAATGAAATTACAATCAATATTCTCTTGAAAAATTTAGCAGTAAACTGACATCTGCAAACATAACAATACCATTTTGTGTCACAATGAATTATTATCATTAGTACAATAAGTAATATAAGTTGGAGAAGATGTAGTAAGCAAACTATTTTCATATTCATAGAAACCAAAGAGTGCCTTGTTTACAATATCATTAGGTTCATATATATCTCCGTTAATGTTCATTAAATTTCTCGATTAACAATATAAAAAAAGAAGGGAAAAGGGGTAAATATACCCCTCAACTTTATAATTTAGAGCGGATATACCCCTTATTAAAGAAATAGTGCATATATACGCTTGTTGTTTAACAAATGATGCATATATACCCTTTTCGTCTAACAAATGGTGCATATTTATCCTTTTCGTTAATTGGCCTATATTTATTGAATTAAAAAAAATTGCAAAACTTATTTTTAAACTTCAAAATACCACGTGGCTTTAAAAATTACCTCTCCTATTTTTTTTACCCCTCTATACTTGAGCCAAATTAAAAAAAACGCCTCAATTTCTTTTTTACTCTGTCATAAAATGAGTTTGAAATGGATCTATGTAAAAGAGGAATTGGATAATTTTTGGTTGGGTCGGGTCTGGAGGGGTAAAAAAAAAAGAGAGGGGCAACTTTTAAAGTCATATGACATTTTTAAAATTAAAAAAAAAAATCAATTTTTAATTTTTTTTAAAATTCAGTTTGTTAATATAAAATGGTAAATATGCAACATTTGTTAGACGACGAGGGTATATATACACCATTTGTTAAACAACGAGGGTATATATGCATCACTTTTTTAACAATGGGTATATTCGCTCTAAATCGCAAAATTGAGGACTATATTTGTCCCATTACCCTTTAAAAAATATATCATTTCGCCATTTAACAACAAATTAGTCCTCATAGTTTCTATTTTCATGCCTAACACAAACCAATGCTCACCAAATGATTTCTTTATGCAAAAGGATGAGAGTTGAGTTTTTTCTTAGTTGTTCACATTTCAATAGTCAAAAGTGAGTAGAAAAATAGGTTATAAGTTGTGTTTCAAATTGAATATAACTTCAAATTTGAAATTTTTATGGCAAAACACTAATTTTCAAATAAAGTGAATAATTTTTATAGGTCCTAAAAATACTTATTTATATATCTTAACGACTAAAATTAGAATTTATTGGTAACTAAAGAGTGGAATCAAACAAAACATGTACTCTATTTGTTGGTGCCTCAATAGTCATGACATTTCAGAAACATAACTCAAAATCCAAATTGGATTACAGCGGTTCTTCTCTTTACACATCCAACATAGACAAATGTGTCACGCCCCACCTTGGGAGACATGACTGACACCTGATGCCCTACTAGGATCTGAACTGACTTACTGACTGAGCCTAAACACTCTAGGTGCATGCTTACTCCTCAAATCAGGAAAACAACAGGCTAAATCTCGGCTGTAAACACAGCCCCCAACCTACAAGGCCTTATAGCCACCTGTAAAAGAAAATCAGCTAGCCAGAAACAACAACAGAGAATCCTATACGGACCGACAAGGCCACCATGATGTCTAGTTATAACTGTAAAGTAAATTCAGAGCAATGCTAAACTATGGCCGACAAGGCCACCAATCTGTCAGGTAAACTAAAGCACATGTAGGCCCCACACAGCCAATAACTACTAACCACAGGAAGATAAAAATAATCTGCAAGCCTCTAGGAGTAATATAATGGTCGGGACAGGGCCCCAACCTACCCATAAACTGTACAATCAAAAGGGAAGTAAACCTTCTATCTACAGGCTCCAGAAGAAAGGAGTTAAATGCTCTGGTGACACTGGCTGAAAGCTACGAGGGACCTGCTCCTCGTCTATCTGCACCTGTAGGCAAGTAATGCAGTGCCCCAGAAAGGGAATCAGTACAATATGTACTGAATATGAAGGCGAAAACTATAAATGACTGAAGTAAAGAAGTAAAACATAAAGTAACTGAAATAAAGGGATAGAGATCATACATGACAACAGAATGTCTTACTGTCTAATTATCAATAACTATAACAAACATATACCTTACCTAGCCCCCATAAGCCGGAAGGTACAACCAGCACAGAATAACCCACCTGGGGCCCCCATAATCCCTGGTGAGTACACCTCAGTCTATATACCACTATCCAAGGTCACACTAGGTCAGCTAATAGTTATATCCGTTCTACCAATCTCCTGGGTCTGCAACTGAGCCCGCTCGGCCCCTGACTATAACTGTATCTGAGTGCGGTGGACTCCTGATATTTGCACCCCAGGCACCAGGCTCGACGGGGGTGTATATAAGGCCAACCACGGCATATGAGGATCTGGAACCCCATATTCATCCCTGGCGGATGGCATACCGCTCCGTGGAGCGATGTCATCTCGCCCCTGGCGGGTGTCGACACAGCTAATAACCCTGGGGTCAGTCATGAAGGCTATACAAGCATAATCCACCCCAAACTAATATGGAGTACTGATCTCAGCTAATAACAACAACTAATTATAATAGACATGCTTCTGTTATTCTTACAGGGATTCAAACTAAGTTATTATTCTAAGAAAACTAACTTGCCGAAGAAAATTGCCTTAACATACCTCGTTCACCGATTACTGATTAACTGGCTAGTTGCGGCTCATATTCAACTGCTCTTCTCAACTACAATTGTATCATTAGAAGAGTGAGGTTAATTTCAATACTAAATTCGATAAAAACAATAACTTTATATAGAAATATTAACTATATTTCAACCTAATGGAACACGGTCAAAAACTCATAATTTCTCGAGAATATAGAAGAGAGAAATGCTTACTTTAAGTCTGCGATCGTATTAACACTAGGTTGGAGAAATTCCAACAACTTTATCTCAGTGGGTTACGATTCGCCGGGCGAATTTTGTGAAACTAACTCCGTAGTAATACTCCTTGCAGCCTTGTGCTTTGATACCCGAAGTTAATTCAGATTTGGATGGCGTTTGTAGCATAAACGGACGAAAAATGTTGTTTTTCTTCGTTGGTTCTCTCCTCTGCCTGATTATATATGTATATGTTATAATGAAATCAAAAGGAGTGATATATACACACTTGAGGCGGTGGAAAGGGGTCGGTCGAATGGACCCTGTCGCGCCAATTTTAGGCCGTTCCACGTTGCCCCTTTGGGCAGCTGATCCGGCCTTCCCCCGCACGGTCCCGGCTCCGCGCTCGTCTGACCTTTTTTTGGGCCCCTTTCTCGTACGTATTATATTCTAAAACTCTTAGCCAACGTACGAATAGGTCATCTAAACATTAGAACTTACGGGGTGTAACAAAATGCCTACAAATGATTCCTTTATTTAAAAGGGCCAGTTTTGAGTTTTTTTTCTTTTTTATATATGTGTTCACATTCCAATAGTCAAAAGTGAGTAGAAAAATAGGTTATAAGTTGTTCTCTAAATTGAAATACAATTTCAAATTGGATTTGAAATCTTTCTAGAGAAACACTAATTTTCAAATAATGTGAGTTGAAATTTTATGGAAAAATACTAATTTCAAATAAAGTGAATTGAATTTTTAATGAAAAAAGTACGTATCTCAAATAAAGTGAATTGAACTTTTTATGAAAATAAACTAATTTTCAAATAAACTGAATAATTTTTATGTCAAAACAGGTCCTAAATATAATTATTCATTTATTGCAAGGACCAATATTAGAATATATTAGGAATGAAAAAAAAAATTGAGAAAAAAGGGCGGGGGGGGGGGGGGGGGGGGGGGGGGGAACAGGTACTCTATTTCTGAACACTTACCACTTACCAGAAGCAGTGTGACAGCTCAGAATCCAAAATGGATTATAGAAATTCAATATATATTTATATAGTGAGACAACAAACACCAATGCCTACAAATCAAATCCTTTCTGCAAAAAAAAAAAAAAAAAGGAGGTGAGTTCACATTCTCCATGGATTTTTTTTGTGTGTTATTTTAGTGATGAATTTTTTCCTGAACTTTGTTCAGGTTTTGGTAAAGCATAGAGTTTTCTCTGTTCTTTTTTTTTCCTGAAAATCAATTTTTGTAGAGTATTTTGTTAAGCTAATATTTATTTTACAATGAACTCTACATGATTGTTGTGATATATCTAATGAGCCTAAACTATTTCTTCATTTAATTCTTTGTATCCCTTAATTAATTTGTTTCTTCATTTAATTCAAGTTGAAAAGGGAGTATAAACACTAGATAAACACATTGAATTCAACAATCCCTTGTATGTATATATATATATATATTGGGTTTTATGATGTGGTGAAAAATGAAGGAATTTTTGTTTTTCATTTGTAACTTTTTCTGAAAAGGTACATACCTTTCCAAAAAGAGTTGTATCTTGTAAGATAGCTTTTGTGGTTAAGTTATGGCTAAGATCTATTTATTTACAGTTGAAAGTTCTAATAGTTTTCATTAAAGTTTATTTGTCGTGTTTCATTAGTAGTAACCTTTTCTCTTTGTCTCTGAGTATTTACTCGGGTAGTTTTATTTTGAAGTTGACATTAGAATTCCTAACAAGCTCTAAGTTAATGGTATATTTCCATTTAATATATACATATAATGGTAAGAACTTAAAGTGCATGAAATTGGACCATAAATAAAATGTTTCTTTTCATTTGCATGGTAAAGACCAGTTGTTGGCTATGTTATCTGTCTCAAAGAAAATATTTACTTTCTCATTGTAAACTTCTGTTCTCACATTGATGCTAAGGACGGATCTCATATCCTACTAGTAGTCCCCGTTGTACTAAATCTTATAACTTGGCCTGCTTCAGGTGCTTACATTATTGAAAGAAAATGACTTGCACTGGTGAAACTTCTGAGGACCGTGGAAATGAAGGCATTGATATGATGTTTGAGATAAAAGTGAAAACCATGAATTCTCAAACACACAAATTGTGCATTAGCAATCAGGTACTTGTTTGTTGTTATTAAGTTCCTTGAAGCTCTAGTCGTAAATTTGCAACTTGACTGAAATTGTATTAAACCTATAATAATTTAACTCTCCTAAGGACAACTTGTTTAAGTAGCATAGCAAAATTTTGAACTATTCACTTAAGTAAAAAGAAAATTTGTGTAATACGTTATGCATGTTTATGTTATTTACCTGCATTCTCACTTTTTAATATATTGTAAATTTGTAATTTCATGTAGAGGAGAGTATGGAATTTGAAAGAAGACATAGCTCTTTTGCCAATTGAACAACAACGTCTACTCTATCGAGGAAAACACTTACAGGATGATCAAGTCATTTCTTCATGCAGTATCCTTTTTAGACACTTTATATGTATATTTAGTATAGTTATAAATGAATCAACTTATATCTCTGGCCTAAGTTAAAAATTTGTAATTCTTTACCTTATTGGAGACTTAACACTAATTAGATGTTCAACATGGTGATACTTTGCATCTGGTTTGCAACATTCGGGGAATGTCATCCAATGGTACTTCATCCAGTCGCCCTGGTTTAATGAGCTTTCTTTAATATGTTTCCAATTATATTGGTTTGTGTGTTTGAATACTTTTTTATCATGTTTTTCTATTTAACCATATGAATGAAATAAATCAATTAGAAAGTGTTTGATCTTTTTGGTACCATATGTGTGAAGTAGAAAATTTCATAACTATATCATACTTCTTAAATATTTGGTCTTACAAACCATGAATTACAAGCTATGATATAGTTTTTGTCATTTGCAATTCATGTTACTTCTTAACGAATTTGACATGCGCCTCATCAGTTCTCTACATTTTAGCTGAATAAAAAATTATACTTTGTATCTTTTCATTTTTGTCAACTCACCATATTTGAGCTGGCAGTTAATCACTCATACCATGCCTTTTGTGTTTTCTCTACCTCGGGTGCTAGGCATAGCACGTGAACTGATGCGACCTCGTCAGGTACTCATCGGGTAAGTTGATGCAGATTGCTCTACCTTATAGTTCTTTTGTGTCAATGCACATATGTGTGTGCATCCTCTGCAAAACATGCATCTTGTCTTTGTCACATTGAAGTAACATTCAAAGTGTTATTCTCCCCCTGTCCTTGTTTATGTGGAACATCTTGTTTTTTGAGATTAAACTATATATAGCTTGACCAGTAATTTTAAATGTAGTTTTTCATCATATTGGTGTGAGAACAATTGAAACTTATAATGCTTTTCGAATAGTTTTGAATATATAACTTTTAATTTTAAAAACATAGAATTGATCTAATATAATTTAGCTTCAAAGATTAGTCAAATTAAAGTAGAGAACGTTCGTTGTTAGTAACTAATGTTGAGGCTACGGACACCAAATGTTTTGGCTTGCATGTTATCTTATTTCATACTCTTCTACTGTTCTTTCTTACTTTTGGTTGCTTTCTAGATGCCTGCCCCTAAGAAAGACTTGTAATACATATTCTAAGATCATCCGTACATTTTGATTGGTTGGCTTTCTGTTGGAAGAGGACTTCGAAAGGGATCTCCACCAAAATCTGATCAATATGTATGATCCGAGGGTGTCACAAAGAATAAGGCAGACAATCCAAACAATGTTGGACTATGTTGGCCGTGTAGTAACGCAAGTTCACATGAGGCAAGTTAAGATTCAGTGTAATATTTAGTATGATTTGTATCTTGCTAGGCTGCATCAGAGGGGACATTCAGCTAGGTCTCTTCCTCAAATCAGAAGTTTTTTCTCTGTTGAACACCAGACTGAGCATTTCCAAAATATGCCTTCTCAATATTATCATGAACATATGGGCGTGCGTGGTAAGAAATTAATAACATATTTCTTTCTTGAGACTTTTACAACTTAGCTTGTTGATGTTTTAGTTCCAATGCCAACTTTTTTCTTACCAAAATAATAGAAGTATCATCACTTGTCAAGTTTCTTTTCGAATCATAGTGAAGAAAGTGCAATATTGTATCTTAGCATTGGGATAATGTGATATTTAGAGAATTCCTAATATAAAATAATTCATAAAATGACAAATAATTAATATCTATAGATTCTAATTAGTTATTGTTGTATGGCAAGAAATTCATGGTCACAACTAGATGACCTTCCTGAATTTAATTTCCCTGTTGAATTCAACATTGCTACACCTGGAGCAACTGTAGAGAATGTCACCGAAAATATGGGGACGGATGTTTCCTCTGAATCATCAATTGTAGAATATGGAAGTTCTCACGAATCGTCCATCGAAGTAAGTTAATTATTTCTTTTTTTCACTTTGAATCTGAAAAGTTGTCATCCTGCAACATGGATTGACCTTGAATGCTATTTTTGCCTTCTAAGTATTCAGTGTTTCTGTAGCCTCCCGATCAAAATAATTCAGACTTCTCTTCAGCAAGATAATGTTGCACATAGCCAACCTCAAACAAAATGGTGAAAGGTACTATTATAGTACTTACGTCTTTATATATTTATGTGATATGTTTGACTAATATTCCCATCTTTTCTTGTTTTAGTACTTAAGTATGTAATATTTTTCCTGTTACTTCTACATAGAATCTGACAATTGCTTGAGGTTGAGGCATAGTCATAGTAGTAGTAGTTATTATTGTAATAAACCATAAAAGTACCACTACTAAAAAAATCACTATTTTTCCATTAAAATTTTCCGCAAAAAAATGTTAAGTGGCTATTCTCACAGATATTGTGATTGAATTTGTGGGGAAAAAATAATAATAATAATGTTATTATAACGATGTCGTTTCGTTATACCCCATAGAATTCCCGGCACCTAGACGACCTATTCGCACGTTGGTTAAGCATATTAGAAGGCCATACGTGCTAGAGAAAGGCCGGGAAAAAGATCGGACGAGAAACCCGTCGAACCATCGCGGGAGGAGCCGAGGCAGAGCCCCTCCGCGATGGCAGCGTGTCACGGAGGTGAGGCCTCCGCGATGGCTCTGTGACACATTGCCCAGGTTCAGGCTCAAGTATATAAAGCCCACTTCGGGTTTAAATCATTTAATCCTTAAGAAATTTCCAGGAAACAGAGAGAAAAGTCAGAGAAGGAGGAAGAACGAAGAAAATTAAATAATTTTCGTCCGATTACGCTGCCAAACGCTGCCCAAACTCAAATTAATCCCAGATACCGAAGTATTTAGCAGCAGAGAGCATTCCTACGGATTCGGTTTCGTAAAATACGGCCAACGAATCATCGAGCCACCGAGCTAAGGTAAGTGGAATTGCTCTAAATTAGTGTCTATGTGTTCCTAGCTGAGAAGTGAATATTTCTCCCTTCTGGGCCGCTGAAAAATAGCGAGTTTTCGAACGTCTTTCGATAAGTCTAAGTTTAGGCTATAAACTATATTGAAAGTAACGTTGCTCTTCAAAATAAAGCTGTATTTAGTATTAATTGACGTATTTATGAATGCAGTTGGGAGAAAATAGTTGAAGTACCGGTCGAGTCTCGTCCGACGGACGAATAATTTAAAGATAAGGTATGTATAGTTAGTTTCCTCGGCAAGTTAAGTAATATTGAGACAGTGTAGTAATGTACAGACCAGTAGAATGTTCAGAAGTTGAGTGTTACGTTATTATGAATGTTGGTAGAATATGAGAAGCATTGAGTTGTAACATGTATGAAACCCATTAGTACGATATAGATTCTAACGTAAGTGTTAGAGATTGCCCAGCATGCTCAGTATGTGATGTAATATGACATGTTAAGATATTGTTGTATTCAGTTGAAACCCCGCGAAGTAAGGTAGTATCCATAAAGCATTTCAGAGACCGAATAGCAGACTAAAATGAAGTTTAGAAAGCATGTTAGAAATAGGATATCATGTTAATACAAGAACTTAGTAAACAGCATAGTTTCAGCAGAAATACTATCTTGTGTGGCCTTTGCCCCAGTACAGTTTAGCAGGAGACTATATTTATATATATATATTTACCAGCCTCAGCACGTATCAAATACGTACAGATTACTATTATTATTAGTTCAGCATGTAATATACGCGACACCTTACCCCTATTAGCTTCAGCATGTGAGACACAAATAGTATTACTAGTTGAGACCGTTGTATTATTTGGGGTTGGACTACCTAGCATCCACGACCGCCCCAAGGTTAATAGCTGTATCGACTCGTCCGCCAGAGGACGAGGATACGTCACTCTACGGAGTGGTATGCCGTCCTGCAAGGGGACGAAGATGGGATGCCAGTTTCCCCATATTTTGCCTTGGTCGGCTTTTATACACCCCCGTCGAGCGGATACGCCTGGGTGTTGATTCAGGAGTCCTTCAGACTTAGGTACAGTTATAGTCAGGGGCTCAGCGAGCCCAAGTACATACCCAGGGGACCGGCGGGATGCTTACAACCACTATAGGAGAGGGGATGACTGGGGTAGGGGTGTAGATTCTGTGCTGGTTGTACCTCCCGGCTTATGGGGGCCGGGTAAGGTTTGTGTGTGCCATGTTATGCTATTTCATGTTATGCCATGTTATGTTAGACACAAGTAGATCAGCAGTAGAGGGATACGTCTCCAGGTATGACTTCTATTTCTTTCCAGTGTAAATGAGAAAAGGTATGACTTACAGTAGCAGGCAGTTAATCTAATCCCTCCTACTTCAGTTTATCAGTTACTTTGTTGTTTCCAGACTTTGCTTTCAGTTATTGCCTTACATACTCAGTACCAGCGGTACTGACGCCCGGTGGGGCGCTGCATTACTTGCCTGCAGGTACGCATAGACGAGCAGGCGATACTACGTGACTTCCTGTCAGCGGTCGAGTATTCAGCTCCTGTCCTCCGGAGGCTGAATTTCAGAGGTGTATTTCAGTTTCTTTTTATTGTTTAGTACGGGTAGGTCGGGGCCCTGTCCCGATCAGTTCTATTGCTATTCCTAGAGGCTTGCAGTCTGTATATATTCCCTGTGGTCAGATGAGCCGGTCGTGTGAGGCCGTACAGTTGTATAGTTGTTAGTATTCCTTCTTTCTTTTTTGTTGGCCGTGTGGGGCCGTAGTTTGCCAGTAGTGGTGACCTTGCCGGTCACGTAGCTTTTAGTACTTCATGATTGAGTTGCAAATGACTAGACAGCATGGTGGCCTTGTCGGCCCGCATAGGTTTCCCTGAGTTTATATGTTTCTGGTCAGCTGTTAGTACAGGTACATGAGGCTATAGGCCAATGGGTCGGGGGCTGTGTTTACAACCGTTATATAGCCCTTTGTTTCCAGAAATATGAGTTAGAGCCAGCCAGGCACCAGAGGTGCCCAGGCTTAGCAGTCTAGCAGTTCAGGTCCCAGTAGGGCACCAGGTGCCAGTCATACCCCCCAAGGCGGGGTGTGACAGTTATTATTTTGGTTTTATTATCATTCTCTACTTGATCTTTTGATTATGGGTGTTCATCAGTTGGTTTGGTATGATTTTGAGACATTACATATGTCTAGTATTCTATTTTATAAAGTAAAATACTATACCAGTATTAAACCTAATTAAATATTCTAGTATCATTCAATTTTCTCTTGTCGATTTTAGTTGAATAACTTCGATTTGTTGGACCTAGATAGAAAATTGTAACTTTGTTGTTTTGTCTTTAGGGATCGGGTAGAAGAACAGAAAGAAACCATAAGAAAGCTTCATCAATTTGATAATAAATATTTATTAAAGAAAAAAATAAAAAAAAACATATTGTAAACATAGAATTTTACTCTGAGTAACTATACCATTAAATTTTGAAAAGTTTAATTTTAGCTATGCACGATAGAGTAACAGAAAAATTAGTATGATATAAATTTCTTCAAATAACTGGCTGAATCAAAATATTAGTGACTCAATATGAGAGTGATACCGTTTTACAAGACACATTTAGAGAGGTTATACCCCTCATTAAAAAAGTGATGCATATATACCCTCACCAATTAACAAATGATGTATATATATGGTGTGGCTCATATCAGGGACAATGATTCTTTATCATTCTTTCTTAAAGTCAACGCTGGTATGCAATAATTGAATGCTCTACACGGATTGAAGTATCTACAGACAATGAGTTTGATCTTTGAGGTACTACGTATCTGCCTTCTAGATTCCTGCCCCTAAGAAAGACTTGTAATACATATTTCTCTTATTCTTTATTCTAATCGATACTCCTTCATTTAGAGTTTTACCAACAGTCAAACTCTTGCATGTAATATAATACTTAGCATGTTATTTATTTGGTCCAACCCAACTCTTTGGGCCAAAATTATTATGTCAATCATCAAAACATACTAAGTCCAACAACGAGTAGCTTGGGTGCACAATATGATAGTGTGGTTTCAATGCATTATCATAACTTTGATTGGGGTATGGAGAATAGTGAAAACTTAGGGCAAGTCATCACCTTTAAGTATGACACCCAACCGATTTTCTGCAATTGCAACTTTAACTTTTTAAGGAAAAAAAGCAAGTCGTGTAAACTGCAATGACTTTCTATAATTTTTTTAGTGTTTATTTTGAAGACTCCTAAATGCTTTCTGAATTGCCATTTTTAAGAATAAAAAATAAAAATAAAAATAAAATGTAAGTCATGTAAATCATTGCTACGGTATTTTATATATTATATATTATATTATTTACCTATAAAAAAGGTAGTCTGGTGCACAAAACATCGTGAATTAGCAGAGTTCGGGATAGGGAGGCACCTCAAGGGGTGTGAGTTAGACAATCTAGCTACGCTAATGCAAGTATTGGTGACGACATCTTTGGCTTGAACCCGTAACCTGTAGGTCACATGAAGACAACTTTGTTGGTAAATATGCAAGTGAAAGAAAACATTGATATTGCATGAGTTCTAGATTCCTCGGGACATTTGGTTTGTAGAACAAGGGATAACAATTTTGAAATAAAATACAAAATTAGTTTATCTTGCCTTTGTTTGATTTTTTTATTCTAGAATAAATTGTGTTATCATTTCAAAATTAAATGTAGGATAACAGTCACGTGGCTCTATTGAAATTATTAAAGATGAAAAGATGAAAATCGACAAGATAAGAAAATTCACTTAAAAGTGGCATTCCGCATTTAATGGAGTATGTCCAACAATTAAAACAACAAAAAAAACTTTGAACAACTAGAAGGATTACAGAGAGAGAAAGTTGATCAAAAAAAGAAAATAAAGTTCACACTTAACAATTTTCTTTTTGTGCGTTACATTTTTCTAAAAAAAAGATTTTTTTCTCTCTATCTCAGGTTGATTATGTAGTGATTTTGCAGTCCTTTTCCAGCGATTTGGGTGATAAAGTTTTGGTGGTTCTCCCTCTACTTCATCAATTTTTTCATAAATTTCTTGAAAGTATTGATTTGTGTTGTTTGAGTCAATCTTTGATTTTTGAGACAGATATAACACTCTACATGCAGTTTGTTCATCAAATTAGTGACGGACAACTTCCGTTGCAAATTAACAGAAAATTCCATCACTAATCCTATTTAACGAAAAATTAAATTGCTTACTTTGTATGTGTATATGTTTTCAGGTATGAGGTTTATAAAAGTGCATATTTTTATTTGCTAACAAAAGATAATATTGTAAGTGTATGGTTGGTGTTCTTGAAGCTTTCTTTTTAATTTAAATAGAGTAGCCTGGTTATGTACTACCTTTAATTTGCTTCTTTCTTTTCCCCGTTATCCTAATCTGCATATACAATACATGACAAAACATTGAAACACTCATAAATTCTATAACTTTTCCTGATATAGGTAATCAGTCCATTGAAAGGAGATGGCTCACGTTGGTGATGTAATTGGCATAACTGTAAGATTTTGTCTAATCAAGTTCACAGATTAGATGTTAATCAAGTACATATTTTTTTTGTTGATATTAAGTTCCTTGGAGCTCTGGTCTTGGTCATATCTTAATTTTCATTTGCAATGCAGATGAGTGTACAAAATTTGAAACAAAGAATAGCAGTAAGGGATGGGATTCCAATAGAACAACAACATCTAATCTATGGTGGATGAGTTTTGCAAAATGATCAACTCTTTTCTTCATACCGTATCCTTATTTCACTTTATATATAATCTACACTTTAGTAATTATGTGTATCTCTAAGGCATACCACACATGCTGACTTTCAGTTGGATCTTTTAGTGGCACTATGCAACTGAGTTTTCATCTTGTAAATAGTTGTAAACACGATTTCTAGCGGAACTTATTAAAGCATTTTTCCAATTTAAGAAGTTAAATTCAACAGACACGATGATGGTTTTGCTTCAATAAGAATTGCAATATCCATCTCAACTATCTTCTTGAATAAAAAGATAAATGTTAATGGTATGTACTTGGCTCTAGTTATTACTACTATTGCATCACAAAAAAAACAAAACATATATTCTTAGTTATTACCCGGTATTTATGCTGATGGAAGGTAGCAGGTATAATGTGAAATTATTGAGGTGCTCGCGAACTAGCCTTGACACCACAATTATCAACAAAACATGTATTCTTAGTTATTACCCAGTATTTGTGCTGATGGAACGTAGAAGGTACTATGTGGAATTAGTCAAGGTGCTCGCTCACTATCCTGGACACCACAATTATCAACAAAAAAAATTTTAATTGCATTCAAACAGAAGTTTTTTTTCAAAAATATATCCGTTAGTGAGGCTTCTGTATCTGTGTTCAGATTATTTCATTTCCACATTGGAGACTTAACACTAATTAGATATCCAAAATGGTGACACTTTATATCTGATTTGCACCCCTCAGAGCGTCATCCTTTCGCAGTCTACCTAGCATACCTAGTCGCCCCAGTTTAATGAATTTTCTTTAATATGATGTTGGTTGTGTAAGTTGTGTTGACAATTGCCCTGGAAAGTTTCTTACTGTTGTCTGTTGAACTTGGTTCATTCAGGTGCTAGTCATAGCCTAGGAGCTAGTAATCATCCTAACTCTTTACAGGTTTTGCCGCTACACCTAGATGGGATGAGACGAGTATATGGTGCAAATGGTCAGTTCCGTTCCTATTTTTCTTCCATTACCAATCAGTGTATGATATAATATTATCTTTTCTCTCGTGTGTTCTAATCAGAAACAGAAAATCATATGCATGAGGTGCTTCGAAGTACATTTAATTCACCAGAAGAAATCCCAAGAGCAGAACAATTAGCGAGACTACTATCTTCCACAAGGGATATGCTTGTAAATCAAACTTCACACTACTTGCTTGTAAGTGGTAGCTCCAGTTATTACTTTTTTTTGAGAGAAATAGTTTTCCATTTTGTGTCTTTCTAAACCCCGTATCTTTCTGTTTAGGCAGACTTAACTTGAAAACTATCTTCCCAGATCTTGTATATGTATTAGGAAATCCACTAGATATCTATAAGTATTTGACTGTAAAGTCAATTGTTATGCACATTAACTTGCGGTCACTACTTTTAATCTATCACTTCATATATGGAGCTTTCTTAGAAAATCTATGAATATACATTTTGTAGCTGTGTGTAAAAACATACCAATTGAGTTTGTTTTCAGCACCAAACAAGCCTTATTATAATCTCATCACCTTAGCAAGACTTAATATAATCTATTCTCTAGCAGGGGTGGATCTAGAAGTACAGTTACGGGTTCATATGAACCCAGTAGATTTTTTCGGATTTTGTATTTATATAATAAAAGAAATACTAAATCTCTAAAAATACTTTACTGTGAACTCAGTAATTATTGTAGTATTAACTTGAGGTCGTCAAAGGAATTCATAAACTTCAAATTCCTAATCCGCCTCTTTCAGCTCAACACAATATTTTGATTAATTGTCTTTTAAATTACTGTGGCATAGCAATTAGAAGGGGATCTGCGCCATAATCTAAATGTTGTTGATTCCAAGGTACGATGCATAACCCACATGAATACACAGAGAAGCGGGAGAATGTTCAGATATCTAGGTGCATACTTTCTCGAACTTGCTCGGACAATGATGCAAGTAGAAATGGGTGACAGTAGGATATGTTGCTTTGTTCTATTATGTATTGTATGTTTTAGCTTATAATCATCTAATCATTTCTGTCGTTGTATTCAGCATATTTCCACCATCAATGTTGGACCTTCACTTTATATAATTGATGAATTGGGTCTCAATCCAAGTAGTACTTTATGTTGAAAAAATAAACTTTTTCACATTATATTTAGTTTAGTTCTTGAACTAGTAGATTATTGTATTAGGAGATACATGAATTGGTGGAAAATTGTAGATTAGTCTTGTGATTTATTATTCATGTATTTTGAGGATGTGAAGTGTGAAATTATTAATAGTGATACATGTATGCTAGGCTAGATATATGGATGAATGCACCAATAAATAGTCATGTAATATAGCCATTTAAAATATATCAAGTTGGATAGAAAATCATCTTTCCTCCATTTCTCTTCTACTGAGTTTTGAGTGTTATTTGTTGTCTTGCTCTCCCAAATTTCCAACACTTTAGATTTTGCTTTGCTCAAACTAATCTTTGTAAATCCAACATTCTCATCTTCAACAGAGAGAAGGTTCTACGTTTGTCTCGCCGAGGCAGATCCACATTCAGTACGATTTGTATCTTGATGGGCTGCATCATAGGCAACATTCAGCCAGAAGTTTTTTTTCGACTGGGAGTTTCCAAAATATGCCTTCTCAACGTCAACATGAGAAAGATAGTGCAAAGATTAGACAATAGAACAACACTGAACTTATGAACGTACATGGTAAGAAATTAAATAACATATTCCTTTCTTGAGACTTCAACTTGATGTTTCATATCAAAATAATAAACTGACTAGCTCTTCATTTTGTGATGTTATTGTAATATTATCCACAAATACTAATGTGAAATTTGAACGGCCCCAAAATAGTATCATCACTTGTCAAGCTTCTAGTCAAATCATAGTTAAGAAAGTGCAAGATTGTATGTCAGCGTAGGGATAATGTGACATTTAGAGAATCCCTAATATGCACAATTCGTAAAAAGACAAATGATTAATATCTACATATTCTAATTAGTTATTGTTGTATGGCAGAGAATTTAGGATGATTACAATATGACCTTCTTCCTGAATATAAATTTCCTGTTGAAGAAACTGCTACATCTGGAGTGGAATCAAACAAAACTTGTACTCTATTGGTTGGTGCCTCACTAGTCACTATTTTTAAAAAATAGAACTCAAAATCCAAAATGGATTACAACGATTCTTTTCTATACATGCCCAACACAGATCAATGCCCCCAAACGATTCCTCTATGCAAAATGGCGAGTTTTAAGTTTTTTCATAGTTGGTCACATTTCAATAGTCAAAAATGAGTAGAAAAATAGGTTATAAGTTTTTTTTCTTATTGACATACAACTTTAAATTGAATTTGAAAATTTTATGGCAAAACGCTAACTATTAAATAAAGTGAATAATTGTTATCTCCAAACGGGTCCTAAATATATTTATTCATATATCATAAGGACTAAAATTAGAATTTATTGATAACTAGGGAGTGAAATCAAATAAAACGTATACTCTATTTGTCGGTGCCTCAATAGTCACGACTTTTCAGAAACATAGCTCATAATCCAAAATGAATTACAGAGATTCTTTTGTTTACACGGCCAACATAGACAAATGCCCACAAATGATTCCTTTATTTAAAAGGGCCAGTTTTGAGTTTTATTTTTAATTTTTTTTATGTGTTCACATTTTAATAGTCAAAAGCGAGTTGAAAAATAGGTTATCAGTTGTTTTCAAATTTGAAATACAACTACAAAATAAATTTGAAATTTTTATGGAAAAACACTAGTTTTTAAGTAAAGTGAATTGAACTTTTATGGAAGAACACTAATTTTCAAATAAAGTGAATTGAACTTTTATGGAAAAACACTAATTCTCAAATAAAGTGAATTGAACTTTTTTGAAAAAATACTAATTTTCAAATAAAGTGAATTAGATATTTTTATGAAAAAAAATAATTTTTAAATAAAGTGAATTGAATATTTTATGGAAAAAACTCATTTTCAAATAAACTGAATAATTTTTATGTCAAAACAGGTCCTAAATATAATAATTCACTTATTTCAAGGACTAAAATTAGAATTTATAAATAATTGAGGAATGAAAATAAAAAAATAAAAAAGGTAAAAAAGAAAAAATCATGTGCTTTGTTTCTCAACAACCACCAGTTGTCAAAATCAATGTGACAAAACTCATAATCCAATAAGGATTACAGAGATCCAGTATCTATATATCTATATATATAGTGGACAACAAACACCGATGTCCACAAACAAATCCTTTCTGCAAAAAAAAAGTGAGTTCACATTCTCCATAGATTCTTCTCTTTTTTATGTTATTTCAGTATGAATGTTTTCGTTCAAATTTTGGTAAAGCATAGGGTTTTCTCAGTTTTTTCCTTTCCTGACAATCAATTTTTGTAAAGCATTCTGTTAAACCAATTTTTATTTTATAATGAACTCTACATGATTGTTGTGATATATTTAATGAGCTTGAACTATTTCTTCATTTAATTCTTGTCTGCCTTAGCTGATTTGTTTCTTCATTTAATTCAAGTTTAGAAGGGTTCAATAGTTTAGCATCCAAGAGGAGACATATAAACACAAGATACATACATTGAATTCAATCCCTTTTTGCTCTTACGATGAAGGACCGAGACTATGTGATGGTGAGTTTGATTCTTTCATAATTCTAATTTAATTTGTTATTAAATTTTTTCCCCATTTCATTCACTTTTTTTTTTTGCACTTAGACCTAGCTAGTGTTTCTTTAATCTCTCATTTGGACCTCCACTACAATATCGTCAACAAGAGTTTAACCAACAAGTTCGGGATAGATTGGTGTGGTTCCTCTACACCAAAGATATTAGGGAATAACATCTATTGATATGTGTATAGAATAATCTCATCTTAATATAATAATTTATTGCAAGTGCACACATCTCACACATACACCCCTTGCCTTTCTAGTAGAATTAATTTCTATTATGTTCACTAGATTTTGAATGGATGGCCTAATGTATATGTTATTGGGTAATTCCAGATTTGTATGATTAAATGGTAAATCTAAGTTTGGCAAAGGCAAAAGAAACCACGATTGGAAAAAAAATTCCTTTTTTGATCCATAATTTGCACTAGAGAAATAAAATTGTTGTTGTATTGCAATTTTTCTGAAAAAATCAAGTCCATTTAATCTTTTTCCATGTTTCTAGAATTGGTAAAAGATTTTCATATGTGATATATGCATGATATGTTCTAAGGTTTTATTTATTTTAAGGAGAAAGCTTCACGTATTGGTTCCCCTCCCAACTAATTAAACTCTTTTTTCATTCTAATACTCTGTTTTCCCCAACTTTGAACCCATTAGTACTATCGAGGGAAGATTTTACTTTTCTATCAGCATGAATTCTTAAATTTAGATATAAACTTCGATGATCTTTTTTTTTGTCAAATTTCATAGCATCTTTGGAATGAAACTGAAATGAGACGGAAAGACAAGGAGGCCCGCAAGAACATGACGCAGAATCAAAAATCTGATGTAGATGGTGAAGGGAAAAAGGAAAAGGAGATGATACAGAATCAAAAATCTAAGGTAGACAGCAATCGAAATAAGGGAAAGGATCAACACGGTTTTGTTGAGAAGACATTACTTGTCAAGGAACAGCAAAAACACATCAAAGGTAAACTATATATCTTACAGACTTATATTAGTTTTTATTTTTGCTTATTGGATGGCATATGTTACTGAAGTGGGGATGGAAAAATAGAAGTGGTAGAAGCGTACCACGTATAGTATCTTGTTTGGACATGATCTGTTTGTCTTTTTTTTCCAAAATAACCTTTGGTTATACATTAGAATTATATCATTCTAATTAATGTCCAAACATGTACTTAACATAGATATATCATGTTATTTTATAAATTTTGGTGAACTCCATGTAGAGGAGGAAGATGCTAAATCTGGAGTATCTTCTGGATCTAAACGTGTTCATGAATTCGTAGATGAAGTAAGTGTATGTTCTCCAATTTTTGCTCTATACTTAAGCAACCTGCATAGACTTCGATGTCACCATCAACTTTTATTCTGAGAATCAATTTGTGTGCAGCCTGTTAAGGAAGATGTTGTGACTTCTCGTCAACAAAATGATGTTGTGCAAAGCCCATCAAAAGCAAAACAACAAAAGGTACTATAATAAAACTTAAGTTGTAACTACCTCCCATGTTGTTTGTGCAGCTTGCTGAACATGCTTATTTAGGATCATAGTATGTTTTCATGATTAAAAAAATTTGTTTTTTTTTTCTTTTTGATGCAGATGGAGTGATTTCTTTTGTTGTGGGAACTTATTCTATCGCCATACATGCGCTGGGATATCAACTGATGACAAGATGTTACTAATAACAATTTCATTAGAATGTTTCATTTTAGTTTCTTCAGCTTTGAGAACTTTCTTGTTAGTTTCTTGTCGGTTTTATGATAATCTTTTACTGGATCTTTTGATTTAAGAATTTATGGTGGTCGCAAAGGAGGTTAAGTTTTTTTTCTTATATATGTTATTATGTCTTCATGGTTTCCTATATATTACATATATTATATTGCCTTTGAGATTGTAAATGTTGCATACAAGTAATTCCACTTAACCATTCAGGGTTAATGTGGTGGGATGGAGAAGACCCTCTAGTCTTATCCAGAGATCTCGAGTTCAAGCCTTGGATATAGAAAAATCCTATTAGAGAGAGCTTCTCGCTTAAAATTGCCTAACGCAGTGTGAATTCGGATTAGTTGGGACGCTAATGCAAGTACCGAATATGGGGTGGAAAAAAAACTCCTATTTAAAATGCTCTTGAAAAAATCTTGGTATAGCTAAAGAGAGAACACTTTTTTATTTTAGAGATGTGAAATATTTGACCAATAAGGAAAATTGCTTTTGACAGTAAGCAGTTCCTTTGCTGTAAAAAAGGAAACTACAAATTTATGCTTCTTTCAAGAAGCAGAAGCAAATAATTAATTTTTTCAGTACAAAAATATTCTTATAGAAGACTTATGTTTACCAAACTATTCCTCATTAATTTAGACTATATATCTTCAAAATATAAAATAACCATATTCTCACGTAATTTGATATTGAACAGCATTTTTTAGAATAAAGATTGGTCAAATGCAATTTGTTTATCAATATTGATGTACTTTTTGACAAGCTATTCTGAATTTTCGGATGTTTGGCCAAACAGGCTTATCTAAAACAAGAATTTAAACCCCTCTTCTCACAAAAAGGTGGAAAAGAAGTAGTATCATTATGATAAAACTTATTCTTACTTGATAAAATCTAAATATTCAGGTGGGAATAAATTTTATTGTATCTCTAAAATGGAAAGAATGAAAAGTACATATGAGGAGGGGTGTCATTTTTATGGAAAAACACTTGTTTTCAAATAAAGTGAAGTGAACTGTTATGGGAAAGCACTAATTTTCAAATAAAGTGAACTGAACTTTTATGGAAAAACACTAATTTTCAAATAAAGTGAATTGAACTTTTATGGAAAACACTAATTTTCAAATAAAGTGAATTGAACCTTTTATGGTAAAACACTAATTTTCAAATAAAGTGAATTAGATATTTTTATCAAAAATAACTAATTTTTAATAAGGTGAATTGAATATTTTATAGAAAAAACAAATTTTCATATAAACTGAATAATTTTTATGTAAAACACAAGTCCTAAATATAACAATTCATTTATTGCAAGGACTAAAATTAAAATTTATTAATAATTGAGGAATGAAAACAAAAAACAAAAAACAAAAAACAAGAAAGGTAAAAAAATCATGTATTCTTTTTCTCAACAGTCACCACTTGTCAAAATCAATGTGACAAAATTCAGAATCCAAAATAGATTTTATATATATATTTATGTATATATAGTGGACAACAAACATTGATGCCCACAAACAAATTCTTTCTGCAAAAAAAAAATTTAAAGTGAGTTCACATTCTCCATAGATTCTTCTTTTTTTTTTGTTGTTGTTGTTTTAGTGATGAATGTTTCTCTCGACTTTGTTAAAATTTTGGTAAAGCATAAGTTTTCTCAGTTTTTTTCTTTCCTGACAACCAATTTTTGTAAAGCATTCTGTTAAGCCAATTTTTATTTTACAATAAACTCTACATGATTGTTGTGATATATTTAATGAGCCTGAACTATTTCTTCATTGAATTAAAGTTTAGAAGAGTTCAATAGTTTAGTAGCAAAGAGGAGACATATAAACACAAGATACATACATTGAATTCAATCCCTTTTGGCTCTTACAGTGAAGGACCGTGACTATGTGATGGTGAGTTTGACTCTTTTAAATTCTAATTTAATTTGTCATTCAATTTTTTCTCCATTTTATTCACTTGTTTCTTATTTTTGCACTTAGACCTAGCTAGTTTTTTTTAATCTCTCATTCAGACCTCCACTACAATATCGTCACCAAGAGTTTGACCAACAAGTTCGGGATGGATTTGTATGGTTCCTCTACACCTAGGATATTAGGGAATAACATCTATTGATATGTGTATGGAACAGTCTCATCTTAATATAATAATTTGTTGACAGCGCTCACATCTCACACCCCCTGCCTTTCTAGTAGAATTAATTTCTATTATGTTCATTAGATTTTGAGTTGATTGCCTAATGTATATGTTGTTGGTTAGTTCCAAATTTGTATGACTAAATGGTAAATCTAAGTTCGGCATAGGCAAAAGAAACCATGATTGGAAAAAAATATTCCTTTTTTGATCCATAATTCGCACTAGGAAATAAAATTGTTGTTAAATTACAATATTTTTTGGAAAAAACAAGTCCGTTTAAACTTTTTTCATGTTTCTAGATTTGATAAAAGATTTTCATATGTGATATATGCATCATATATTCTAATTTTTTATTTATTAGAAGGAGAAAGCTTCACGTATTGGTTTCACTCCCAATTAATTGAACTCTTTTTTCATTCTAATACTTTGCTTTCCCAAACTTTGAACCCATTAGTACTATCGAGGGAAGATTTACTTTTCTGTCAGCATGAATTCTTGAATTTAGATATAAACTTTGGTGATCTTTCTTTTTGTATAATTTCATAGCATCTTTGGAATGAAATTGAAATGAGAAGGAAAGACAAGGAGGCCCACAAGAACATGATGCAGAACCAAAAATCTGATGTAGACGGTAAAGGGAAAAAGGAAAAGGAGATGATACAGAACCAAAAATCTGAGGTAGACAACAACCGAAACAAGGGAAAGGATCAACGCGGTTCATTTGAGAAGACATTACTTGTCAAGGAACAACATAAAGACATAAACGGTAAATTATATATTTTACAAAATTATATTAGTTTTTATTTTTCCTTATTGGATGGCATATATTACTGAATCGGGGAGGGAAAAGTAGAAGTGGTAGAAGCATACCCTAAATTTTAAAATTTTTCTTGTTTGGACATGATTTGTTTCCTTTTTTTTCAAAAAAAAATTTTGGTTATACATTAGAATGATGTCAGTTAAATTAATGTCCAAACACCTACTTAACATAGATATATCATGTTATTTTATAAATTATGGTGAAATCCGTGTAGGGGAGGAAGCTGCTAAACCTAGAGTATCTTCTGAACGTAAAAGTGTCCATGAATCCGTAGATGAAATAAGTGTATTTTTCTACACTTTTTGCTCTATACTTAAGCAATCTTCATAGATTTTGCATTCGATGTCACCATCAACTTTTATTCTGAGAATCAATGTGTGTGCAGCCTGTTAAAGAAGATGTCGGGTCTTCCCGTCAACAAAGTTATGTTGTGTAAAGCCCAGAAAGAGCAAAACAACAAAAGGTATTATAACAAAACATAAGTTGTAACTACCACCATGTTGATTGTGCAGCATGTTGAACATGCTTATTTAGGATCATAATATGTTTTCATGATTATTTTTTTTAATTTTTTCCCCTTTTTGATGCAGATGGAGTGATTTCTTTTATTTTGGAAACTTATTCCGTTGCCATACATGCGCTGCGATATCAACTGGTGACAAGATGTTACCAATAATAGTTTCATTAGAGTGTTTCATTTTAGTCTCTTAAGCTTTGAGAACTTTCTTGTTAGTTTCTTGTCTGTTTTATGACAACCTTTAACTGGATCTTTTGATTTAAGAATTTTTGGTAGTAGCAAAGGATTTTAAGCTTTTTTTCGTATTGATGTTATTATATCTTCATGGTTCCCTATATATTACATATATTGCCTTTGAGATTATAAATGTTGCATACAAGTAATTCTATTTAACCAATCAGGGTTAATGTGGTGGGATGGACAAGATCCTCTACTCTAATCCAGAGATCTCAGGTTCTAGCCGTGGATATGAAAAAATCCTATTAGAGAGAGTTGCTCGCTTAAAATTGGCCTTACGTAGTGTGGATTCAAATTAGTTGGGATCCTAATGCAAGTGCCGAACATGGGGTGGAAAAAAAACTCTTATTTAAAATGCTCTAGGAAAAATCTTGGTATAACTTAAAAGAGATCATTTTTTTACTTTTGAGATGTGAAATATTTGGCCAATAAGAAAAATTGTTTTTGACAGTAGCAAAAGCAGCTCCTTTGATATGAAGAAGGAAACTACAGGTTTATGCTTCTTTCAAGAAGCAGAAGCAAATAATTAACTTTTTCAGTACAAAAATATTCTTATCGAAGACTTATGTTTACCAAACTATTCCACATTAATTTAAACCATATATCTTCAAAATATAAAACAACCATCTTCTCATGTAATTGGACATTCAAGAGTATTTTTTAGAATAAAGATTGGTCAAATGCAATTTGTTTTTCAATATTGATATACTTTTTGATAATCTATTCTGAATTGTCCGATATTTAGCAAAACAGGCTTATTTAAAACAAGAATTTAAGCCCCACTGCTCACAAAAAGGTGGCAAAGAAGTAGTATCGTTATGAGGAGGGGTGTCATTTTTATGTTGAAAACAAAATAGAGTAAAAACAAAGTTAGTATAAAAAAAACTAAATAAGATTATTAATATACCGGTAATTTGGGTTTTATTCTTGGCAATAGAAGGAATATCAGATATCGGGAAGATGCATGCTTGAGTCATACGTCACTAATTAAAAGACCAATTTTTGGATTTATACAATCCATCAACGTGTCACAATGTAAGAATTGCAAATATTTATAAAACGCAAGACTGATTATATATGTATATGTTATAATGAAATCAAAAGGAGTGATATATACACACTTGAGGCGGTGGACAGGGGTCCGTCGAATGGACCCTGTCGCGCCAATTTTAGGTTGTGCCACATTGCCCCTTTGGGCAGCTGATCCGGCCTTCCCCCGCACGGTCTCGACTCCGCGCTCGTCTGACCTTTTTTCGGGCCCCTTTCTCGTACGTATTATATTCTAAAACTCTTAGCCAACGTACGAATAGGTCATCTAAACATTAGAACTTACGGGGTGTAACAAAATGCCTACAAATGATTCCTTTATTTAAAAGGGCCAGTTTTGAGTTTTTTTTCTTTTTATATATGTGTTCACATTCCAATAGTCAAAAGTGAGTAGAAAAATAGGTTATAAGTTGTTCTCCAAATTGAAATACAATTTCAAATTGGATTTGAAATTTTTCTAGAGAAACACTAATTTTCAAATAATGTGAGTTGAAATTTTATGGAAAAATACTAATTTCAAATAAAGTGAATTGAACTTTTTAATGAAAAAAGTACGTATTTCAAATAAAGTGAATTGAACTTTTTATGGAAATAAACTAATTTTCAAATAAACTGAATAATTTTTATGTTAAAACAGGTCCTAAATATAATTATTCATTTATTGCAAGGACCAATATTAGAATATATTAGGAATGAAAAAAAATTAAAAAAAAGGGGGGGGAGGGGAACAGGTACTCTATTTCTGAACACTTACCACTTACCAGAAGCAGTGTGACAGCTCAGAATCCAAAATGGATTATAGAAATTCAATATATATTTATATAGTGAGACAACAAACACCAATGCCTACAAATCAAATCCTTTCTGCAAAAAAAAAAAAAGGAGGTGAGTTCACATTCTCGAGTGAAGATTTTACTTTTCTATCAGCATGAATTCTTAAATTTAGATATAAACTTCGATGATCTTACTTTTTGTAAAATTTCATAGAATCTTTGGAATGAAACAGAAATGAGAAGGAAAGACAAGGAGGCCCGCAAGAACATGACGCAGAATCAAAAATCTGATGTAGATGGTGAAGGGAAAAAGGGAAAGGAGATGATACAGAATCAAAAATCTGAGGTAGACAGCAATTGAAACAAGGGAAAGGATCAACACGGTTTTGTTGAGAAGACATTACTTGTCAAGGAACAGCAAAAACACATCAAAGGTAAACTATATATCTTACAGACTTATATTAGTTTTTATTTTTGCTTATTGGATGGCATATGTTACTGAAGTGGGGAGGGAAAAATAGAAGTGGTAGAAGCGTACCACGTATAGTATCTTGTTTGGACATGATCTGTTTGTCTTTTTTTTTCAAAATAACCTTTGGTTATACATTAGAATGATATCATTCAAATTAATGTCCAAACATCTACTTAACATAGATATATCATGTTATTTTATAAATTTTGGTGAACTCCATGTAGAGGAGGAAGCTGCTAAATCTGGAGTATCTTCTGGATCTAAACGTGTTCATGAATTCATAGATGAAGTAAGCGTATGTTCTCCAATTTTTTCTCTATACTTAAGCAACCTGCATAGACTTTGCATTCGATGTCACCATCAACTTTTATTCTGAGAATCAATTTGTGTGCAGCCTATTAAGGAAGATGTTGTGACTTCTCGTCAATAAAATGATGTTGTGCAATGCCCATCAAAAGCAAAACAACAAAAGGTACTATAATAAAACTTAAGTTGTAACTACCTCCCATGTTGTTTGTGCAGCTTGCTGAACATGCTTATTTAGGATCATAGTATGTTTTCATGATTAAAAAATTTTGTTTTTTTTTTCCTTTTTGATGCAGATGGAGTGATTTCTTTTGTTGTGGGAACTTATTCTATCGCCATACATGCCCTGGGATATCAACTGATGACAAGATGTTACCAATAACAGTTTCATTAGAATGTTTCATTTTAGTCTCTTCAGCTTTGAGAACTTTCTTGTTAGTTTCTTGTCAGTTTTATGACAATCTTTTACTGGATCTTTTGATTTAATAATTTATGGTGGTGGCGAAGGAGGTTAAGCATTTTTTCTTATTGATGTTATTATATCTTCATGGTTTCTTATATATTACATATATTATATTACCTTTGAGATTGTAAATGTTGCATACAAGTAATTCTACTTAACCATTCGGGGTTAATGTGGTGGGATGGACAAGATCATCTACTCTTATCCAGAGATCTCGAGTTCAAGCCTTGGATATAGAAAAATCCTATTAGAGAGAGCTTATCACTTAAAATTGGCCTTACGCAGTGTGAATTTGGATTAGTTGGGACCCTAATGCAAGTACCAAATATGGGGTGGAAAAAAAACTCCTATTTAAAATGCTCTTGAAAAAATCTTGGTATAGCTAAAGAGAGAACACTTTTTTATTTTAGAGATGTGAAATATTTGACCAATAAGGAAAATTGCTTTTGACAGTAAGCAGTTCCTTTGCTGTAAAAAAGGAAACTACAAATTTATGCTTCTTTCAAGAAGCAGAAGCAAATAATTAATTTTTTCAGTACAAAAATATTCTTATAGAAGACTTATGTTTACCAAACTATTCCTCATTAATTTAGACTATATATCTTCAAAATATAAAATAACCATATTCTCACGTAATTTGATATTGAACAGCATTTTTTAGAATAAAGATTGGTCAAATGCAATTTGTTTATCAATATTGATGAACTTTTTGACAAGCTATTCTGAATTGTCGGATGTTTGGCCAAACAGGCTTATCTAAAACAAGAATTTAAACCCCTCTTCCCACAAAAAGGTGGAAAAGAAGTAGTATCGTTATGATAAAACTTATTCTTACTTGATAAAATCTAAATATTCAGGTGGGAATAAATTTTGTTGTATCTCTAAAATGGAAAGAATGAGAAGTACATATGAGGAGGGGTGTCATTTTTATGGAAAAACACTAGTTTTCAAATAAAGTGAAGTGAATTGTTATGAGAAAGCACTAATTTTCAAATACTAATTTTTAAATAAAGTGAGTTGAACTTTTATGGAAAAACACTAATTTTCAAATAAAGTGAATTGGATATAAGTTATAACATGAATAAGAGAAATAACATATCAGTCTTCCGATTTCTCTTCCAACAGAAAAGTCTTGCAGTGTCAAGAGCTAGAAACTTACGAGAAAGATCTGTGAAGTTGGGATGAGTATTTTTGGGCTATGTGGTGTAATATTTTATGTTGGAATGTGTATTTATCAAAATTTCCCGATTTATCTATATATATATATATACCCCTTTAATAAAATTATCAAACTCACTCAAATTAAAAGTTGCAACTTCCGTTTACTAAAATAATTTTCCTGAAACAAACAATTAGCAGTTGATCAAATTGACCCAATGGCTGCTTCCAACAACTGCTCAATCCTCTTCGTGATCGTAGCATCATTGTCCTTTTCAAACACATCCAAAATTCATGCGGCTCGCAGCCTGCTGCAACTTCCTAACTTTCCTAAGATACCGTCATTTGCCTCAGCCAACACTGCCACAATTGCCTATAGAGTTGTCTTTATTTCTGAATTCTGATTGATTATGATAGGTGTTGAAGATGTTTTCCTGATAAAAGGTTTTTGCTTTCTCTTTTTTTTAACAGATTGAGTAATGCTTTTGTTGAGACGGTGTTTCATTTGGTTTGAGATTTGGTAGTTAATTTGTGAACTTATGAACCTGGTATCGATAAGTTGCATCCACCCATGCTAATGGTGGTGACAAAGGATTTTAAGCTTTTCTCTTATTATCTCTTCATGGATTTTACTTTTGCTTTCACGGATGATATGCTTGTAATGCACGCGTACATGACAATATTTGGAGGGTGTTTGACTAAGGTTATAAGTTGATCTGCCCAATGAAATTACTATCAATATTCTCTTGAAAAATTTAGTGGTAAACTGACATCTGCAAACATAACAATACCATTTTGTGTCACAATGAATTATTATCATTAGTACAATAAGTAATATAAGTAGGAGAAGATGTAGTAAGAAAACTATTTTCATATTCATGGAAACTAAAGAGTGCCTTGTTTACAATATCATTAGGTTCATATATATCTCCGTTGATGTTCATTAAATTTCTCGATTAACAATATAAAAAAAAGAAGGGAAAAGGGGCAAATATACCCCTCAACTTTATAATTTAGAGTGGATATACCCCTTATTAAAGAAATAGTGCATATATACGCTTGTTGTTTAACAAATGATGCATATATACCCTTTTCGTCTAACAAATGGTGCATATATCTTTTCGTTAATTGGCCTATATTTATTGAATTAAAAAAAATTGCAAAACTTATTCTTAAACTTCAAAATACCACGTGGCTTTAAAAATTATCTCTCTTATTTTTTTTACCCCTCTAGACCTGAGCCAAAATAAAAAAAAATGCCTCAATTGCTTTTCTACTCGGTCATAAAATGAGTTCTAAATGGATCTATGTAAAAGAGGAATTTGATAATTTTTGGTTTGGTCGGGTATGGAGGGGTAAAAAAAAGAGTGGGGCAACTTTTAAAGTCATATGAAATTCAAATAAACTGAATAATTTTTATGTCAAAACAGGTCCTAAATATAATTATTCATTTATTGCAAGGACTAATATTAGAATATATTAATAATTGAGGAATGAAAACAAAAATAAAGGGGGGGGGGGGAGGGGGAGGAATAGGTACTTTATTTTTGAACAGTTACACTTACCAGAAGCAGTGTGACGACAAACACCAATGCCTACAAATCAAATCCTTTCTGCAAAAAAAAAAGGATGTGAGTTTACATTCTCCATGGATTTTTTTTTTGTGTATGTTGTTTCAGTGATGAATTTTTTGGTAAAGCATAGAGTTTTCTCGGTTCTTTTTTTCTTCCTGAAAATCAATTTTTGCAGAGTATTCTGTTAAGTTAATTTCTGTTTTACAATGAACTCTACATGATTGTTGTGATATATCTTATGAGCCTAAACTATTTCTTCATTTAATTCTTTGTCTGCCTTAATTAATTTGTTTCTTCGTTTAATTCAAGTTGATGAGGGAGTATAAACACTAGATAAACACATTGAATTCAACAATCCCTTATATACATATACATATACATATACATATACATATATATACATATACATATACATATATATATATATATATATATATATATATATTGGGTTTTGTGATGTGAATGAAAAATGAAGGAATTTTTGTTTTTCATTTGTAAGTTTTTCTGAAAAGGTACGTACCTTTCCAAAAAGAGTTGTATCTTGTAAGATAGCTTTTGTGGTTAAGTTATGGCTACGATCCCTTCATTTACAATTGAAAGTTGTGAACAGTTTCCATTAAAGTTTATTATCATGTTTCATTAGTAGTAACCTTTTCGCTTTGTCTCTGCATATTTACTCTGGTAGTTTTATTTTGAAGTTGAGGATTAGAATTACTAACAAGCTCTAAGTTAATGGTATATTTCCATTTAATATATACATATAATAGTAAGAACTTAAAGTGAATGAAATTGGACCATAAATAAAATGTTTCTTTCCATTTGTATGGTAAAGACCAGTTGTTGGCTATGCTATCTGTCTCAAAAAAAAATATTTACTTTCTCATTGTAAACTTCTGTTCTCACATTGATGCTAAGGACAGATCTCATATCCTACTAGTAGTCCCCGTCGTCCTAAATCTTATAACTTGGCCTGCTTTAGGTGCTTACGTTATTGAAAGAAAATGGCTCAAACTGGTGAAACGTCTGAGGATCGTGGAAATGAAGGCATTGATATGATGATCGAGATAAAAGGGAAAACCATGGATTCTCAAACACACAACTTGCGCATTAGGAATCAAGTACTTGTTTGTTGTTGTTAATTTCCTCTAAGCTCTAATTTGCAACTTGACTGAAATCGTATTAAACCTATAATAACTTAACTCCCTAAGGACTGCTTGTTTAAGTAGGATGGCAAAATTTTGAACTATTTATTATAGAAAAAAGAATTTTTTGTGATATGTTGTGCATGCTTAACACTAAACAATGTGATTTACCCTGGATTCTCACTTTTTAATCTATTGTGATGCCATGTAGAGGAGAGTATGGAATTTGAAAGAAGTCATAGCTCTTTTGATTGGGATGCCAATTGAACAACAACGTCTACTCTATCGAGGAAAACACTTACAGGATGATCAAGTCATTTCTTCATGCAGTATCCTTTTTATACACTTTATATGCATATTTAGTATAGTTATAAATGAATCAACTTATATCTCTGGCCTAAGTTAAAAATTTGTAATTCTTTACCTTATTGGAGACTTAACACTAATTAGATGTTCAACATGGTGATACATTCGGGGAATGTCATCCAATGGTACTTCATCCAGTCGCCCTGGTTTAATGAGCTTTCTTTAATATGTTTCCAATTATATTGGTTTGTGTGTTTGATTACTTTTTTATCATGTTTTTCTATTTAACCATATGAATGGAATAAATCAATTAGAAAGTGTTTGATCTTTTTGGTACCATATGTGTGAAGTAGAAAATTTCATAACTATATCATACTTCTTAAATATTTGGTCTTACAAACCATGAATTACAAGCTATGAGTATAGTTTTTGTCATTTGCAATTCATGTTACTTCTTAACGAATTTGACATGCGCCTCATCAGTTCTCTACATTTTAGCTGAATAAAAAATTATACTTTGTATCTTTACATTTTTGTCAACTCACCATATTTGAGCTGGCAGTTAATCACTCATACCATGCCTTTTGTGTTTTCTCTACCTCGGGTGCTAGGCATAGCACGGGAACTGATGCGACCTCGTCAGCTACTCATCGGGTAAGTTGATACAGATTGCTCTACCTTATAGTTCTTTTGTGTCAATGCACATATGTGTGTGCATCCTCTGCAAAACATGCATCTTGTGTTTGTCACATTGAAGTAACATTCAAAGTGTTATTCTCCCCCTGTCCTTGTTTATGTGGAACATCTTGTTTTTTGAGATTAAACTATATATAGCTTGACCAATAATTTTAAATGTATTTTTCCATCATATTGGTGTGAGAACAATTGAAACTTATAATACTTTTCGAATAGTTTTGAATATATAACTTTTAATTTTAAAAACATAGAATTGATCTAATCTAATTTAGCTTCAAAGATTAGTCAAATTAAAGAAGAGAACGTTCGTTGTCAGTAACTAATGTTGAGGCTACAGACACCAAATTTTTTGGCTTGCATGTTATCTTATTTCATACTCTTCTACTGGTCTTTCTTACTTTTGGTTGCTTTCTAGATGCCTGCCCCTAAGAAAGACTTGTAATACATATTGTAAGATCATCCGTACATTTTGATTGGTTGGCTTTCTGTTGGAAGAGGACTTCGAAAGGGATCTGCACCAAAATCTGATCAATATGTACGATCCGAGGGTGTCACAAAGAATAAGGCAGACAATCCAAACAATGTTGGACTATGTTGGCCGTGTAGTAACGCAAGTTCACATGAGGCAGGTTGAGATTCAGTGTAATATTTAGTATGATTTGTATCTTGCTAGGCTGCATCAGAGGGGACATTCAACTAGGTCTCTTCCTCAAATCAGAAGTTTTTTCTCTGTTGAACACCAGACTGAGCATTTCCAAAATATGCCTTCTCAATATTATCATGAACTTATGGGCGTGCGTGGTAAGAAATTAATAACATATTTCTTTCTTGAGACTTTTACAACTTAGCTTGTTGATGTTTTAGTTCCAATGCCAACTTTTTTCTTACCAAAATAATAGAAGTATCATCACTTGTCAAGTTTCTTTTCGAATCATAGTGAAGAAAGTGCAATATTGTATCTTAGCATAGGGATAATGTGATATTTAGAGAATTCCTAATATAAAATAATTCATAAAATGACAAATAATTAATATCTACAGATTCTAATTAGTTATTGTTGTATGGCAAGAAATTCATGGTCACAATTAGATGACCTTCCTGAATTTAATTTTCCTATTGAATTCAACATTGCTACACCAGGAGCAACTGTAGAGAATGTCACCGAAAATATGGGGACGGATGTTTCCTCTGAATCATCAACTGTAGAATATGGAAGTTCTCACGAATCGTCCATCGAAGTAAGTTAATTATTTCTTTTTTTCACTTTGAATCTGAAAAGTTGTCATCCTGCAACATGGATTAACCTTGAATGCTATTTTTCCCTTCTAAGTATTCAGTGTTTCTGTAGCCTCCCGATCAAAATAAATCAGACTTCTCTTCAGCAAGATAATGTTGCACATAGCCAACCTCAAACAAAATGGTGAAAGGTACTATTATAGTACTTACGTCTTTATATATTTATGTGATATGTTTGACTAATATTCCCATCTTTTCTTGTTTTAGTACTTAAGTATGTAATATTTTTCCTATTACTTCCACATAGAATCTGACTATTGCTTGAGGTTGAGGCATAGTCATAGTAGTAGTAGTTATTATTGTAATAAACCATAAAAGTACCACTACTAAAAAAATCACTATTTTTCCATTGAAAATTTCCGCAAAAAAATGTTAAGTGGCTATTCTCACAGATATTGTGATTGAATTTGTGGGGAAATAATAATAATAATAATAATGTTATTATTTTGGTTTTATTATCATTCTCTACTTGATCTTTTGATTATGGGTGTTCATCAGTTGGTTTGGTATGATTTTGAGACATTACATATGTCTAGTATTCTATTTTATAAAGTAAAATACTATACCAGTATTAAACTTAATTAAATATTCCAGTATCATTCAATTTCCTCTTGTCGATTTCAGTTGAATAACTTCGATTTGTTGGACCTAGATAGAAAATTGTAACTTTGTTTTTTTACCTTTACGGATCGGGTAGAAGAACAGAAAGAAACCATAAGAAGGCTTCATCAATTTGATAATAAATATTTATTAAAGAAAAAAATAAAAAAAACATATTGTAAACATAGAATTTTACTCCAAGTAACTATACCATTAAATTTTGAAAAGTTTAATTTTAGCTATGCACGATAGAGTAACAGAAAAATTAGTATGATATAAATTTCTTCAAATAACTGGCCAAATCAAAATATTAGTGACTCAATATGAGAGTGATACCGTTTTACAAGACACATTTAGAGAGGTTATACCCCTCATTAAAAAAGTGATGCATATATACCCTCACCAATTAACAAATGATGTATATATATGGTGTGGCTCATATCAGGGACAATGATTCTTTATCATTCTTTCTTAAAGTCAACGCTGGTATGCAATAATTGAATGCTCTACATGGATTGAAGTATCTACAGACAATGAGTTTGATCTTTGAGGTACTACGTATCTGCCTTCTAGATTCCTGCCCCTAAGAAAGACTTGTAATACATATTTCTCTTATTCTTTATTCTAATCGATACTCCTTCATTTAGAGTTTTACCAACAGTCAAACTCTTGCATGTAACATAGTACTTAGCATGTTATTTATTTGGTCCAACCCAACTCTTTGGGCCAAAATTATTATGTCAATCATCAAAACATACTAAGTCCAACAACGAGTAGCTTGGGTGCACAATATGATAGTGTGGTTTTAATGCATTATCATAACTTTGATTGGGGTATGGAGAATAGTGAAAACTTAGGGCAAGTCATCACCTTTAAGTATGACACCCAACCGATTTTCTGCAATTGCAACTCTAACTTTTTTAAGGAAAAAAAGCAAGTCGTGTAAACTGCAATGACTTTCTATAATTTTTTTAGTGTTTATTTTGAAGACTCCTAAATGCTTTCTGAATTGCCATTTTTAAGAATAAAAAATAAAAATAAAAATAAAATGTAAGTCATGTAAATCATTGCTACGATATTTTATATATTATATATTATATTATTTACCTATAAAAAAGGTAGTCTGGTGCACAAAACATCGTGGATTAGCAGTGTTCGGGATAGGGAGGCACCTCAAGGGGTTTGAGTTAGACAATCTAGCTACGCTAATGCAAGTATTGGTGACGGCATCTTTGGCTTGAACCCGTAACCTATAGGTCACATGAAGACAACTTTGTTGGTAAATATGCAAGTGAAAGAAAACATTGATATTGCATGAGTTCTAGATTCCTCGGGACATTTGGTTTGTAGAACAAGGGATAACAATTTTGAAATAAAATACAAAATTAGTTTATCTTGCCTTTGTTTGATTTTTTTATTCTAGAATAAATTGTGTTATCATTTCAAAATTAAATGTAGGATAACAGTCACGTGGCTCTATTGAAATTATTAAAGATGAAAAGATGAAAATCAACAAGATAAGAAAATTCACTTAAAAGTGGCATTCCGCATTTAATGGAGTATGTCCAACAATTAAAACAACAAAAAAAACTTTGAACAACTAGAAGGATTACAGAGAGAGAAAGTTGATCAGAAAAAGAAAATAAAGTTCACACTTAATAATTTTCTTTTTGTGCGTTACATTTTTCGAAAAAAAAGTTTTTTTTCTCTCTATCTCAAGTTGATTATGTAGTGATTTTGCAGTCCTTTTAAAGTGATTTGGGTGATAAAGTTTTGGTGGTTCTCCCTCTACTTCATCAATTTTTTCATAAATTTCTTGAAAGTATTGATTTGTGTTGTTTGAGTCAATCTTTGATTTTTGAGACAGATATAACACTCTACATGCAGTTTGTTCATCAAATTAGTGACGGACAACTTCCGTTGCAAATTAACAGAAAAATCCATCACTAATCCTATTTAACGAAAAATTAAATTGCTTACTTTGTATGTGTATATGTTTTCAGGTATGAGGTTTATAAAAGTGCATATTTTTATTTGCTAAAAAAAGATAATACTGTAAGTGTATGGTTGGTGTTCTTGAAGCTTTCTTTTTAATTTAAATAGAGTAGCCTGGTTATGTACTACCTTTCATTTGCTTCTTTCTTTTCCCCGTTATCCTAATCTGCATATACAATACATGACAAAACATTGAAACACTCATAAATTCTATAACTTTTCCTGATATAGGTAATCAGTCCATTGAAAGGAGATGGCTCACGTTGGTGATGTAATTGGCATAACTGTAAGATTTTTGTCTAATCAAGTTCACAGATTAGATGTTAATCAAGTAATATTTTATTTGTTGATATTAAGTTCCTTGGAGCTCTGGTCTTGTTCATATCTTAATTTTCATTTGCAATGCAGATGGGTGTACAAAATTTGAAACAAAGAATAGCAGTAAGGGATGGGATTCCAATAGAACAACAACATCTAATCTATGGTGGATGAGTTTTGCAAAATGATCAACTCTTTTCTTCATACCGTATCCTTATTTCACTTTATATATAATCTACACTTTAGTAATTATGTGTATCTCTAAGGCATACCACACATGCTGACTTTCAGTTGGATCTTTTAGTGGCACTATGCAACTGAGTTTTCATCTTGTAAATAGTTGTAAACACGATTTCTAGGGGAACTTATTAAAGCATTTTTCCAATTTAAGAAGTTAAATTCAACAGACACAATGATGGTTTTGCTTCAATATGAATTGCAATATCCATCTCAACTATCTTCTTGAATAAAAAGATAAATGTTAATGGTATGTACTTGGCTCTAGTTATTACTACTATTGCATCACAAAAAAAACAAAACATATATTCTTAGTTATTACCCGGTATTTATGCTGATGGAAGGTAGCAGGTATAATGTGAAATTATTGAGGTGCTCGCGAACTAGCCTTGACACCATAATTATCAACAAAACATGTATTGTTAGTTATTACCCAGTATTTGTGCTGATGGAACGTGAAGGTACTATGTGGAATTAGTCAAGGTGCTCGCTCACTATCCTGGACACCACAATTATCAACCAAAAAAATTTTAATCGCATTCAAACAGAAGATTTTTTTCCAAAATATACCGGTTAGTGAGGCTTCTGTATCTGTGTTCGGATTATTTCATTTCCACATTGGAGACTTAACACTAAATAGATATCCAAAATGGTGACACTTTATATCTGATTTGCACCCCTCAGAGCATGTCATCCTTTCGCAGTCTACCTAGCTTACCTAGTCGCCCCGATTTAATGAACTTTCTTTAATATGATGTTGGTTGTGTAAGTTGTGTTGACAATTGTCCTGGAAAGTTTCTTGCTGTTGTCTGTTGAACTTGGTTCATTCAGGTGCTAGTCATAGCCTAGGAGCTAGTAGTCGTCCTAACTCTTTATAGGTTTTGCCGCTACACCTAGATGGGATGAGACGAGTATATGGTGCAAATGGTCAGTTCCGTTCCTATTTTTCTTCCATTACCAATCAGTGGATGATATAATATTGTCTTTTCTCTCGTGTGTTCTAATCAGAAACAGAAAATCATATGCATGAGGTGCTTCGAAGTACATTTAATTCACCAGAAGAAATCCCAAGAGCAGAACAATTAGCGAGACTACTATCTTCCACAAGGGATATGCTTGTAAATCAAACTTCACACTACTTGCTTGTAAGTGGTAGCTCCAGTTATTACTTTTTTTTGAGAGAAATAGTTTTCCATTTTGTGTCTTTCTAAACCCCGTATCTTTCTGTTTAGGCAGACTTAACTTGAAAACTATCTTCCCAGATCTTGTATATGTATTAGAAAATCCACTAGATATCTATAAGTATTTGACTGTAAAGTCAGTTGTTATGCACATTAAGTTGCGGTCACTACTTTTAATCTATCACTTCATATATGGAGCTTTCTTAGAAAATCTATGAATATACTTTTTGTAGCTGTGTGTAAAAACATACCAATTGAGTTTGTTTTCAGCACCAAACAAGCCTTATTATAATCTCATCACCTTAGCAAGACTTAATATAATCTATTCTCTAGCAGGGGTGGATCTAGAAGTACAGTTACGGGTTCATATGAACCCAGTAGATTTTTTTGGATTTTGTATTTATATAATAAAAGATATACTAATTCTCTAAAAATACTTTACTGTGAACTCAGTAATTATTGTAGTATTAACTTGAGGTCGTCAAAGGAATTCATAAACTTCAAATCCCTAATCCGCCTCTTTCAGCTCAACACAATATTTTGATTAATTGTCTTTTAAATTACTGTGGCATAGGAATTAGAAGGGGATCTGCGCCATAATCTAAATGTTGCTGATTCCAAGGTACGATGCATAACCCACATGAATGCACAGAAGCGGGAGAATGTTCAGATATCTAGGTGCATACTTTCTCGAACTTGCTCGGACAATGATGCAAGTAGAAATGGGTGACAGTAGGATATGTTGTTTTGTTCTATTAAGTATGGTATCTTTTAGCTTATAATCATCTAATCATTTCTGTCGTTGTATTCAGCATATTTCCACCATCAATGTTGGACCTTCACTTTATATAATTGATGAATTGGGTCTCAATCCAAGTAGTACTTTATGTTGAAAAAATAAACTTTTTCACATTATATTTAGTTTAGTTCTTGAACTAGTAGATTATTGTATTAGGAGATACATAAATTGGTGAAAAATTGTAGATTAGTCTTGTGATTTATTATTCATGTATTTGGAGGATGTGAAGTGTGAAATTATTAGTAGTGATACATGTATGCTAGGCTAGATATATGGATGAATGCACCAATAAATAGTCATGTAATATAGCCATTTAAAATATATCAAGTTGAATAGAAAATCATCTTTCCTCCATTTCTCTTCTACTGAGTTTTGAGTGTTATTTGTTGTCTTGCTCTCCCAAATTTCCAACACTTTAGATTTTGCTTTGCTCAAACTAATCTTTGTAAATCCAACATTCTCATCTTCAACAGAGAGAAGGTTCTACGTTTGTCTCGCCGAGGCAGATCCACATTCAGTACGATTTGTATCTTGATGGGCTGCATCATAGGCAACATTCAGCCAGAAGTTCTTTTCGACTGGGAGTTTCCAAAATATGCCTTCTCAACGTCAACATGAGAAAGATAGTGCAAAGATTAGACAATAGAACAACACTGAACTTATGAACGTACATGGTAAGAAATTAAATAACATATTCCTTTCTTGAGACTTCTACTTGATGTTTCATATCAAAATAATAAACTGACTAGCTCTTTCATTTTGTGATGTTATTGTAATATTATCCACAAATACTAATGTGAAATTTGAACGGCCCCAAAATAGTATCATCATTTGTCAAGCTTCTTTTCAAATCATAGTTAAGAAAGTGCAAGATTGTATGTCAGCGTAGGGATAATGTGACATTTAGAGAATCCCTAATATGCACAATTCGTAAAAAGACAAATGATTAATATCTGCATATTCTAATTAGTTATTGTTGTATGGCAGAGAATTTAGGATGATTACAATATGACCTTCTTCCTGAATATAAATTTCCTGTTGAAGAAACTGCTACATCTGGAGTGGAATCAAACAAAACTTGTACTCTATTGGTTGGTGCCTCACTAGTCACTATTTTTAAAAAATAGAACTCAAAATCCAAAATGGATTACAACGATTCTTTTCTTTACATGCCCAACACAGATCAATGCCCCCAAACGATTCCTCTATGCAAAATGGCGAGTTTTAAATTTTTTCATAGTTGGTCACATTTCGATAGTCAAAAATGAGTAGAAAAATAGGTTATAAGTTTTTTTCTTATTGACATACAACTTCAAATTGAATTTGAAATTTTTATGGAAAAACGCTAACTATTAAATAAAGTGAATAATTGTTATCTCCAAACGGGTCCTAAATATATTTATTCATATATCATAAGGACTAAAATTAGAATTTATTGATAACTAGGGAGTGGAATCAAATAAAACGTGTACTCTATTTGTCGGTGCCTCAATAGTCACGACTTTTCAGAAACATAGCTCATAATCCAAAATGGATTACAGAGATTCTTTTGTTTACACGCCCAACATAGACAAATGCCCACAAATTATTCCTTTATTTAAAAGGGCCAGTTTTGAGTTTTATTTTTAATTTTTTTTATGTGTTCACATTTTAATAGTCAAAAGCGAGTTGAAAAATAGGTTATCAGTTGTTTTCAAATTTGAAATACAACTACAAAATAAATTTGAATTTTTTATGGAAAAACACTAGTTTTTAAGTAAAGTGAATTGAACTTTTATGGAAAAACACTAATTTTCAAATAAAGTGAATTGAACTTTTATGGAAAAACACTAATTCTCAAATAAAGTGAATTGAACTTTTTTGAAAAAATACTAATTTTCAAATAAAGTGAATTAGATATTTTTATGAAAAAAAATACTAATTTTTAAATAAAGTGAATTGAATATTTTATGAAAAAAACTCATTTTCAAATAAACTGAATAATTTTTATGTCAAAACAGGTCCTAAATATAATAATTCATTTATTTCAAGGACTAAAATTAGAATTTATAAATAATTGAGGAATGAAAAGAAAAAAATAAAAAAGGTAAAAAAGAAAAAATCGTGTGCTTTGTTTCTCAACAACCACCACTTGTCAAAATCAATGTGACAAAACTCATAATCCAATAAGGATTACAGAGATCCAGTATCTATATATCTATATATATAGTGGACAACAAACACCGATGTCCACAAACAAATCCTTTCTGCAAAAAAAAAAAGTGAGTTCACATTCTCCATAGATTCTTCTCTTTTTTATGTTATTTCAGTATGAATGTTTCTCAGAACTTCGTTCAAATTTTGGTAAAGCATAGAGTTTTCTCAGTTTCTTTCTTTCCTGACAATCAATTTTTGTAAAGCATTCTGTTAAATCAATTTTTATTTTATAATGAACTCTACATGATTGTTGTGATATATTTAATGAGCTTGAACTATTTCTTCATTTAATTCTTGTCTGCCTTAACTGATTTGTTTCTTCATTTAATTCAAGTTTAGAAGGGTTCAATAGTTTAGCATCCAAGAGGAGACATATAAACACAAGAAACATACATTGAATTCAATCCCTTTTTGCTCTTACGATGAAGGACCGAGACTATGTGATGGTGAGTTTGATTCTTTCATAATTCTAATTTAATTTGTCATTAAATTTTTTCCCCATTTCATTCACTTTTTTTTTTTGCACTTAGACCTAGCTAGTGTTTCTTTAATCTCTCATTTGGACCTCCACTACAATATCGTCAACAAGAGTTTAACCAACAAGTTCAGGATAGATTGGTGTGGTTCCTCTACACCTAAGATATTAGGAAATAACATCTATTGATATGTGTATGGAATAATCTCATCTTAATATAATAATTTGTTGCAAGTGCACACATCTCACACACACACCCCTTGCCTTTCTAGTAGAATTAATTTCTATTATGTTCACTAGATTTTGAATGGATGGCCTAATGTATATGTTATTGGGTAGTTCCAGATTTGTATGATTAAATGGTAAATCTAAGTTTGGCAAAGGCAAAAGAAACCACGATTGAGGAAAAAATTTCTTTTTTGATCCATAATTTGCACTAGAGATATAAAATTGTTGTTGTATTGCAATTTTTCTGAAAAAATCAAGTCCATTTTATCTTTTTCCATGTTTCTAGAATTGGTAAAAGATTTTCATATGTGATATATGCATGATATGTTCTAAGGTTTTATTTATTTTAAGGAGAAAGCTTCACGTATTGGTTCCGCTCCCAACTAATTAAACTCTTTTTTCATTCTAATACTCTGTTTTCCCCAACTTTGAACCCATTAGTACTATCGAGGGAAGATTTTACTTTTCTATCAGCATGAATTCTTAAATTTAGATACAAACTTTGAGGATCTTTCTTTTTGTAAAATTTCATAGCATCTTTGGAATGAAACTGAAATGAGACGGAAAGACAAGGAGGCCCGCAAGAACATGACGCAGAATCAAAAATCTGATGTAGATGGTGAAGGGAAAAAGGAAAAGGAGATGATACAGAATCAAACATCTAAGGTAGACAGCAATCGAAACAAGGGAAAGGATCAACACGGTTTTGTTGGGAAGACATTACTTGTCAAGGAACAGCAAAAACACATCAAAGGTAAACTATATATCTTACAGACTTATATTAGTTTTTATTTTTGCTTATTGGATGGCATATGTTACTGAAGTGGGGAGGGAAAAATAGAAGTGGTAGAAGCATACCACGTATAGTATCTTGTTTGGACATGATCTGTTTGTCTTTTTTTTTCAAAATAACCTTTGGTTATACATTAGAATGATATCATTCTAATTAATGTCCAAACATCTACTTAACATAGATATATCATGTTATTTTATAAATTTTGGTGAACTCCATGTAGAGGAGGAAGCTGCTAAATCTGGAGTATCTTCTGGATCTAAACGTGTTCATGAATTCGTAGATGAAGTAAGCGTATGTTCTCCAATTTTTGCTCTATACTTAAGCAACCTGCATAGACTTTGCATTCGATGTCACCATCGACTTTTATTCTGAGAATCAATTTGTGTGCAGCCTGTTAAGAAAGATGTTGTGACTTCTTGTCAACAAAATGATGTTGTGCAAAATCCATCAAAAGCAAAACAACAAAAGGTACTATAATAAAACTTAAGTTGTAACTACCTCCCATGTTGTTTGTGCAGCTTGCTGAACATGCTTATTTAGGATCATAGTATGTTTTCATGATAAAAAAATTTTGTTTTTTTTTTCTTTTTGATGCAGATGGAGTGATTTCTTTTGTTGTGGGAACTTATTCTATCGCCATACATGCGCTGGGATATCAACTGATGACAAGATGTTACTAATAACAATTTCATTAGAATGTTTCATTTTAGTCTCTTCAGCTTTGAGAACTTTCTTGTTAGTTTCTTCTCGGTTTTATGACAATCTTTACTGGATCTTTTGATTTAAGAATTTATGGTGGTCGCAAAGGATGTTAAGTTTTTTTTCTTATTGATGTTATTATGTCTTCATGGTTTCCTATATATTACATATATTATATTGCCTTTGAGATTGTAAATGTTGCATACAAGTAATTCCACTTAACCATTCAGGGTTAATGTGGTGGGATGGACAAGACCCTCTACTCTTATCCAGAGATCTCGAGTTCAAGCCTTGGATATAGAAAAATCCTATTAGAGAGAGCTTCTCGCTTAAAATTGGCCTTACGCAGTGTGAATTCGGATTAGTTGGGACCCTAATGCAAGTACCGAATATGGGGTGGAAAAAAAACTCCTATTTAAAATGATCTTGGAAAAATCTTGGTATAGCTAAAGAGAGAACACTTTTTTATTTTAGAGATGTGAAATATTTGACCAATAAGGAAAATTGCTTTTGAAAGTAAGCAGTTCCTTTGCTGTAAAAAAGAAATTACAAATTTATGCATCTTTCAAGAAGCAGAAGCAAATAATTAACTCTGTACAATAATATTCTTATCGAGGACTTATGTTTACCAAACTATTCCTCATTAATTTAAACCATATATCTTCAAAATATAAACAACCATATTCTCATGTAATTGACATTCAAGAGCATTTTTTAGAATAAAGATTGGTCAAATGCAATTTGTTTATCAATATTGATGTACTTTTTGACAAGCTATTCTGAATTTTCGGATGTTTGGCCAAACAGGCTTATCTAAAACAAGAATTTAAACCCCTCTTCTCACAAAAAGGTGGAAAAGAAGTAGTATCGTTATGATAAAACTTATTCTTACTTGATAAAATCTAAATATTCAGGTGGGAATAAATTTTATTGTATCTCTAAAATGGAAAGAATGAAAAGTACATATGAGGAGGGGTGTCATTTTTATGGAAAAACACTAGTTTTCAAATAAAGTGAAGTGAACTGTTATGGGAAAGCACTAATTTTCAAATAAAGTGAATTGAACTTTTATGGAAAACACTAATTTTCAAATAAAGTGAATTGAACCTTTTATGGTAAAACACTGATTTTCAAACAAAGTGAATTAGATATTTTTATCAAAAATAACTAATTTTTAATAAGGTGAATTGAATATTTTATAGAAAAAACTAATTTTCAAATAAACTGAATAATTTTTATGTCAAACACAAGTCCTAAATATAACAATTCATTTATTTCAAGGACTAAAATTAAAATTTATTAATAATTGAGGAATGAAAACAAAAAACAAAAAACAAAAAAGGTAAAAAAAATCATGTATTCTTTTTCTCAACAGTCACCACTTGTCAAAATCAGTGTGACAAAATTCAGAATCCAAAATAGATTTTATATATATATATATATATATATATATATTTATATATATATAGTGGACAACAAACATTGATTCCCACAAACAAATCCTTTCTGCAGAAAAAAAAGTGAGTTCACATTCTCCATAGATTCTTCTTTTTTTTTTGTTGTTGTTTCAGTGATGAATGTTTCTCTCGACTTCGTTCAAATTTTGGTAAAGCATAAGTTTTCTCGGTTTTTTTCTTTCCTGACAACCAATTTTTGTAAAGCATTCTGTTAAGCCAATTTTTATTTTACAATAAAATCTACATGATTGTTGTGATATATTTAATGAGCCTGAACTATTTCTTCATTGAATTAAAGTTTAGAAGAGTTCAATAGTTTAGTAGCAAAGAGGAGACATATAAACACAAGATACATACATTGAATTCAATCCCTTTTGGCTCTTACAATGAAGGACCGTGACTATGTGATGGTGAGTTTGACTCTTTTAAATTCTAATTTAATTTGTCATTCAATTTTTTCTCCATTTTATTCACTTGTTTCTTATTTTTGCACTTAGACCTAGCTAGTTTTTTTTAATCTCTCATTATGACCTCCACTACAATATCGTCACCGAGAGTTTGACCAACAAGTTCAGGATGGATTTGTATGGTTCCTCTACACCTATGATATTAGGGAATAACATCTATTGATATGTGTATGGAACAGTCTCATCTTAATATAATAATTTGTTGACAGCGCTCACATCTCACACCCCCTGCCTTTCTAGTAGAATTAATTTCTATTATGTTTACTAGATTTTGAATTGTTTGCCTAATGTATATGTTATTGGGTAGTTCCAAATTTGTATGACTAAATGGTAAATCTAAGTTCGGCATAGGCAAAAGAAACCATGATTGAAAAAAAAATATTCCTTTTTTGATCCATAATTCGCACTAGGAAATAAAATTGTTGTTAAATTGCAATGTTTTTTGGAAAAAACAAGTCCGTTTAATCTTTTTTCATATTTCTAGATTTGGTAAAAGATTTTCATATGTGATATATGCATCATATATTCTAATTTTTTATTTATTAGAAGGAGAAAGCTTCACGTATTGGTTTCACTCCCAATTAATTGAACTCTTTTTTCATTCTAATACTTTGCTTTCCCAAACTTTGAACCCATTAGTACTATCGAGGGAAGATTTACTTTTCTGTCAGCATGAATTCTTGAATTTAGATATAAACTTTGGCGATCTTTCTTTTTGTATAATTTCATAGCATCTTTGGAATGAAATTGAAATGAGAAGGAAAGACAAGGAGGCCCGCAAGAACATGATGCAGAACCGAAAATCTGATGTAGATGGTAAAAGAAAAAAGGAAAAGGAGATGATACAGAACCAAAAATCTGAGGTAGATAACAACCGAAACAGGGGAAAGGATCAACACGGTTCATTTGAGAAGACATTACTTGTCAAGGAACAACATAAAGACATAAACGGTAAATTATATATCTTACAAACTTATATTAGTTTTTATTTTTCCTTGTTGGATGGCATATATTACTGAATCGGGGAGGGAAAAATAGAAGTGGTAGAAGCATACCCTAAATTTTAAAATTTTTCTTGTTTGGACATGATTTGTTTCCTTTTTTAAAAAAAAATTTTTGGTTATACATTAGAATGATGTCAGTTAAATTAATGTCCAAACACCTACTTAACATAGATATATCATGTTATTTTATAAATTATGGTGAACTCCGTCTAGGGGAGGAAGCTGCTAAACCTAGAGTATCTTCTGGACGTAAAAGTGTTCATGAATCCGTAGATGAAATAAGTGTATTTTTCTACACTTTTTGCTCTATACTTGAGCAATCTTCATAGATTTTGCATTCGATGTCACCATCAACTTTTATTCTGAGAATCAATGTGTGTGCAGCCTGTTAAAGAAGATGTCGGGTCTTCTCGTCAACAAAGTGATGTTGTGTAAAGCCCATAAAGAGAAAAAAACAAAAGGTATTATAACAAAACATAAGTTGTAACTACCCCCATGTTGATTGTGCAGCGTGTTGAACATGCTTATTTAAGATCATAATATGTTTTCATGATAATTTTTTTTTGTTTTTTTTCCCCTTTCTGATGCAGATGGAGTGATTTCTTTTATTTTGGAAACTTATTCCGTTGCCATACATGCGCTGCGATATCAACTGGTGACAAGATGTTACCAATAATAGTTTCATTAGAGTGTTTCATTTTAGTCTCTTAAGCTTTGAGAACTTTCTTGTTAGTTTCTTGTCTGTTTTATGACAATCTTTAACTGGATCTTTTGATTTAAGAATTTTTGGTAGTAGCAAAGGATTTTAAGCTTTTTTTCTTATTGATGTTATTATATCTTCATGGTTCCCTATATATTACATATATTGCCTTTGAGATTATAAATGTTGCATACAAGTAATTCTATTTAACCAATCAGGGTTAATGTGGTGGGATGGACAAGATCCTATACTCTAATCCAGAGATCTCAGGTTCTAGCCGTGGATATGGAAAAATCCTATTAGAGAGAGTTGCTCGCTTAAAATTGGCCTTACGTAGTGTGGATTCAAATTAGTTGGGATCCTAATGCAAGTGCCGAACATGGGGTGGAAAAAAAAACTCTTATTTAAAGTGCTCTTGGAAAAATCTTGGTATAACTAAAAAGAGATCACTTTTTTACTTTTGAGATGTAAAATATTTGGCCAATAAGAAAAATTGCTTTTGACAGTAGCAAAAGCAGCTCCTTTGCTATGAAAAAGAAAACTACAGGTTTATGCTTCTTTCAAGAAGCAGAAGCAAATAATTAACTTTTTCAGTACAAAAATATTCTTATCGAAGACTTATGTTTACCAAACTATTCCACATTAATTTAAACCATATATCTTCAAAATATAAAACAACCATCTTCTCATGTAATTTGACATTCAAGAGCATTTTTTAGAATAAAGATTGGTCAAATGCAATTTGTTTATCAATATTGATATACTTTTTGATAAGCTATTCTGAATTGTCGGATGTTTAGCAAAACAGGCTTATTTAAAACAAGAATTTAAACCCCATATCTCACAAAAAGGTGGCAAAGAAGTAGTATCGTTATGAGGAGGGGTGTCATTTTTATGTTGAAAACAAAATAGAGTAAAAAGCAAAGTTAGTAGAAAAAAAAACTAAATAAGATTATTAATATACCGGTATTTTGGGTTTTATTCTTGGCAATAGAAGGAATATCAGATATCGGGAAGATGCATGCTTGAGTCACACGCCACTAATTAAAAGACCTATTTTTGGATTTATACAATCCATCAACGTGTCACAGTGTAAGAATTGCAATTATTTATAAAACACAAGACTGGAATTTGAATCTTAAACGGAATATTAATGATTGGAAAATGAAGAGGCTACGTCGCTTGCCACAAATACTAAATAAGCATTACTTGAAAAAAAATAGCAAAACTTTTTAAAGCAAAAAAAAAACATAATGTAGATGATATTTTATACTAAAACATATAAGTTATAACATGAATAAGAGAAATAACATATCAGTCTTCCAATTTCTCTTCCAACAGAAAAGTCTTGCAGTGTCAGGAGCTAGAAACTTACGAGAAAGATCTGTGAAGTTGGGGTGTGTATTTTTGGGCTATGTGGTGTAATATTTTATGTTGGAATGTGTATTTCTCAAAATTTTCCGATTTATCTATATATATATATATATATATACCCCTTTAATAAAATTATCAAACTCACTCAAATTAAAAGAGGACTTGCAACTTTCATTTACTAAAATAATTTTCCTGAAACAAACAATTAGCAATTGATCAAATTGACCCAATGGCTGCTTCCAACAACTGCTCAATCCTCTTCGTGATCGTAGCATCATTGTCCTTTTCAAACACATCCACAAGTCATGCTGCTCGCAGCCTGCTGCAACTTCCTAACTTTCCTAAGATACCGTCATTTGCCTCAGCCAACACTGCCACAATTGCCTATAGAGTTGTCTTTATTTATGAATCTGATTGATTATGATAGGTGCTGAAGATGTTTTCCTGATAAAAGGTTTTTGCTTTCTCTTTTTTTTTTAACAGATTGAGTAATGCATTTGTTGGGACGGTGTTTCATTTGGTTTGAGATTTTGTAGTTAATTTGTGAAATTATGACCTGGTATCGATAAGTTGCATCCACCCATGCTAATGGTGGTGACAAAGGATTTAAAGCTTTTCTCTTATTATCTCTTCATGGATTTTACTTTTGCTTTCACGAATGATATGCTTGTAATACACGCATACATGACAATATTTGGAGGGTGTTTGACTAAGGTTATAAGTTGATCTGCCCAATGAAATTACTATCAATATTCTCTTGAAAAATTTAGCAGTAAACTGACATCTGCAAACATAACAATACCATTTTGTGTCACAATGAATTATTATCATTAGTACAATAAGTAATATAAGCAGGAGAAGATGTAGTAAGCAAACTATTTTCATATTCATGGAAACCAAAGAGTGCCTTGTTTACAATATCATTAGGTTCATATATATCTCCGTTAATGTTCATTAAATTTCTCGATTAACAATATAAAAAAAGAAGGGAAAAGGGGCAAGTATACCCCTCAACTTTATAATTTAGAGCGGATATACCCCTTATTAAAGAAATAGTGCATATATACGCTTGTTGTTTAACAAATGATGCATATATACCCTTTTCGTCTAACAAATGGTGCATATTTATCCTTTTCATTAATTGGCCTATATTTATTGAATTAAAAAAAACTGCAAAACTTATTTTTAAACTTCAAAATACCACGTGGCTTTAAAAATTACCTCTCGTATTTTTTTTACCCCTCTATACCTGAGCCAAATTAAAAAAAATGCCTCAATTGCTTTTTTACTCGATCATAAAATGAGTTTGAAATGGATCTATGTAAAAGAGGAATTTGATAATTTTTGGTTGGGTCGGGTCTGGAGGGGTAAAAAAAAGAGTGGGGCAACTTTTAAAGTCATATGACATTTTGAAAATTAAAAAAATCAATTTTTAATTTTTTTAAAATTCAGTTTGTTAATATAAAATGGTAAATATGCAACATTTGTTAGACGGCGAGGGTATATATGCACCATTTGTTAAACAACGAGGGTATATATGCATCACTTTTTTAACAATGGGTATATTCGCTCTAAATCGCAAAATTGAGGACTATATTTGTCCCATTACCCTTTTTAAAAAAATATCATTTCGCCATTTAACAACAAATTAGTCCTCATATTTTCTATTTTCATGCCTAACACAAACCAATGCTCACCAAATGATTTCTTTATGCAAAAGGATGAGAGTTGAGTTTTTTCTTAGTTGTTCACATTCCAATAGTCAAAAGTGAGTAGAAAAATAGGTTGGTGCCTCAATAGTCAGGACATTTCAGAAACATAACTCAAAATCCAAATTGGATTACAGAGATTCTTCTCTTTACACGTCCAACATAGACCAATGTGTCACACCCCACCTTGGGAGACATGACTGACACCTGATGCCCTACTAGGATCTGAACTGACTTACTGACTGAGCCTAAACACTCTAGGTGCATGCTTACTCCTCAAATCAGGAAAACAACAGGCTATATCTCGGCGGTAAACACAGCCCCGACCGACAAGGCCTTATATCCCACCTGTAAAAGAAAATCAGCTAGCCAGAAACAACAACAGAGAAACCTATACGGGCCGACAAGGCCACCATGATGTCTAGTTATAACTGTAAAGTAAATTCATAGCAATGCTAAACTATGGCCGACAAGGCCACCAATCTGTCAGGTAAACTAAAGCACACATAGGCCCCACACAGCCAATAACAACTAACCACAGGAAGATAAAAATAATCTGCAAGCCTCTAGGAGTAATATGATGGTCGGGACAGGGCCCTAACCTACCCATAAACTGTACAATCAAAAAGGAAGTAAACCTTCTATCTATAGGCTCCAGAAGAAAGGAGCTAACTGTTCTGGTGACACTGGCTGAAAGCTACGAGGGACCTGCTCATCGTCTATCTGCACCTGTAGGCAAGTAATGCAGTGCCCCAGAAAGGGAATCAGTACAATATGTACTGAATATGAAGGCGAAAACTATAAATGACTGAAGTAAAGAAGTAAAACTGAAAGTAACTGAAATAAAGGGATAGAGATCATACATGACAACAGAACGTCTTACTGTCTAATTATCAATAACTATAACAAACATATACCTTACCTAGCCCCCATAAGTCGGAAGGTACAACCAGCACAAAATAACCCACCCAGGGCCCCCATAATCCCTGGTGAGTACACCTCACTCTATATACCACTATCCAAGGTCACACTAGGTCAGCTAATAGTTATATCCGTTCTACCAATCTCCTGGGTCTGCAACTGAGCCCGCTCGGCCCATGACTATAACTGTGTCTGAGTTCGGTGGGCTCCTTATATCTGTACCCCAGGCACCAGGCTCGACGGGGTTGTATATAAGGCCAACCACGGCATATGAGGATCTGGAACCCCATCTTCATCCCTGGCGGATAGCATACCGCTCCGTGGAACGATGTCATCTCTCCCCTGGCGGGCGTCGACACAGCTAATAACCCTGGGGTCAGTCATGAAGGCTATACAAGCATAATCCACCCCAAACTAATATGGAGTACTGATCTCAGCTAATAACAACAACTAATTATAATAGACATGCTTCTGTTATTCTTACAGGGATTCAAACTAAGTTATTTTTCTAAGAAAACTAACTTGCCGAAGAAAATTGCCTTAACATACCTCGTTCACCGATTACTGATTAACTGGCTGGTTGTGGCTCATATTCAACTGCTCTTCTCAACTACAATTGTATCATTAGAAGAGTGAGGCTAATTTCAATACTAAATTCGATAAAAACAATAAATTTATATAGAAATATTAACTATATTTCAACCTAATGGAACACGGTCAAAAACTCATAATTTCTCGAGAATATAGAAGGGAAATGCTTACTTTAAGTCTGCGATCGTATTAACACTAGGTTGGAGAAATTCCAACAACTTTATCTCGGTGGGTTACGATTCGCCGGGTGAATTTTGTGAAACTAACTCCATAGTAATACTCCTTGCAGCCTTGTGCTTTGATACCCGAAGTTAATTCAGATTTGGATGGCGTTTTGTAGCATAAACGAACAAAAAATGTTGTTTCCCTTCGTTGGTTCTCTCCTCTGCCTGATTATATATGTATATGTTATAATGAAATCAAAAGGAGTGATATATACACACTTGAGGCGGTGGACAGGGGTCCGTCGAATGGACCCTGTCGCGCCAATTTTAGGCCGTGCCACGTTGCCCCTTTGGGCAGCTGATCCGGCCTTCCCCCGTACGGTCCCGGCTCCGCGCTCGTCTAACCTTTTTTCGGGCCCCTTTCTCGTACGTATTATATTCTAAAACTCTTAGACAACGTACGAATAGGTCATCTAAACATTAGAACTTACGGGGTGTAACAAAATGCCTTCAAATGATTCCTTTATTTAAAAGTGCCAGTTTTGAATTTTTTTTCTTTTTTATATATGTGTTCACATTCCAATAGTCAAAAGTGAGTAGAAAAATAGGTTATAAGTTGTTCTCTAAATTGAAATACAATTTCAAATTGGATTTGAAATTTTTCTAGAGAAACACTAATTTTCAAATAATGTGAGTTGAAATTTTATGGAAAATACTAATTTCAGATAAAGTGAATTGAATTTTTAATGAAAAAAATACGTATTTTCAAATAAAGTGAATTGAACATTTTATGGAAATAAACTAATTTTCAAATAAACTGAATAATTTTTATGTCAAAACAGGTCCTAAATATAATTATTCATTTAATGCAAGGACCAATATTAAAATATATTAGGAATGAGGGGGGGGGGGGGAGGGGGATAGGTACTCTATTTCTGAACACTTACCACTTACCAGAAGCAGTGTGACAACTCAGAATTCAAAATGGATTATAGAATTTCAATATATATTTATATAGTGAGACAACAAGCACCAATGCCTACAAATATTCAAAATGGATTATAGAAATTCAATATATATTTATATAGTGAGACAACAAACACCAATGCCTACAAATCAAATCCTTTCTGCAAAAAAAAAAAAAAAGGAGGTGAGTTCACATTCTCCATGGATTTTTTTTGTGTGTTATTTTAGTGATGAATTTTTTTCCTGAACTTTGTTCAGGTTTTGGTAAAGCATAGAGTTTTCTCGATTTTTTTTTCCTGAAAATCAATTTTTGTAGAGTATTTTGTTAAGCTAATATTTGTTTTACAATGAACTCTACATGATTGTTGTGATATATCTAATGAGCCTAAACTATTTCTTCATTTAATTCTTTGTATGCCTTAATTAATTTGTTTCTTCATTTAATTAAAGTTGAAAAGGGAGTATAAACACTAGATAAACACATTGAATTCAACAATCCCTTGTATGTATATATATATATATATTGGGTTTTATGATGTGGTGAAAAATGAAGAAATTTTTGTTTTTCAATTGTAACTTTTTCTGAAAAGGTACATACCTTTCCAAAAAGAGTTGTATCTTGTAAGATAGCTTTTGTGGTTAAGTTATGGCTAAGATCTATTTATTTACAGTTGAAAGTTCTAATAGTTTTCAATAAAGTTTATTTGTCGTGTTTCATTAGTAGTAACCTTTTCTCTTTGTCTCTGAGTATTTACTCTGGTAGTTTTATTTTGAAGTTGACATTAGAATTCCTAACAAGCTCTAAGTTAATGGTATATTTCCATTTAATATATACATATAATGGTAAGAACTTAAAGTGCATGAAATTGGACCGTAAATAAAATGTTTCTTTTCATTTGCATGATAAAGACCAGTTGTTGGCTATGCTATCTGTCTAAAAAAAATATTTACTTTCTCATTGTAAACTTCTGTTCTCACATTGATGCTAAGGACAGATCTCATATCCTACTAATAGTCCCCGTTGTACTAAATCTTATAACTTGACCTGCTTCAGGTGCTTACGTTATTGAAAGAAAATGACTTGCACGGTGAAACTTCTGAGGACCGTGGAAATGAAGGCATTGATATGATGTTTGAGATAAAAGTGAAAACCATGGATTCTCAAACACACAATTTGTGCATTAGCAATAAGGTACTTGTTTGTTGTTATTAAGTTCCTTGAAGCTCTAGTCGTAAATTTGCAACTTGACTGAAATTGTATTAAACCTATAATAATTTAACTCTCTCCTAAGGACAACTTGTTTAAGTAGGATAGCAAAATTTTGAACTATTCACTTAAGTAAAAAGAAAATTTGTGTAATACGTTATGCATGTTTATGTTATTTACCTTGCATTCTCACTTTTTAATATATTGTAAATTTTTAATTTCATGTAGAGGAGAGTATGGAATTTGAAAGAAGACATAGCTCTTTTGCCAACTGAACAACAAAGTCTACTCTATCGAGGAAAACACTTACAGGATGATCAAGTCATTTCTTTATGCAGTATCCTTTTTATACACTTTATATGCATATTTAGTATAGTTATAAATGAATCAACTTATATCTCTGGCCTAAGTTAATAATTTGTAATTCTTTACCTTATTGGAGACTTAACACTAATTAGATGTTCAACATGGTGATACTTTGCATCTGGTTTGCAACATTCGGGGTATGTCATCCAATGGTACTTCATCCAGTTGCCCTGGTTTAATGAGCTTTCTTTAATATGTTTCCAATTATATTGGTTTGTGTGTTTGAATACTTTTTTATCATGTTTTTCTATTTAACCATATGAATGGATTAAATCAATTAGAAAGTGTTTGATCTTTTTGGTACCATATGTGTGAAGTAGAAAATTTCATAACTATATCATACTTCTTAAATATTTGGTCTTACAAACCATGAATTACAAGCTATGAGTATAGTTTTTGTCATTTGCAATTCATGTTACTTCTTAACGAATTTGACATGCGCCTCATCAGTTCTCTACATTTTAGCTGAATAAAAAATTATACTTTGTATTTTACATTTTTGTCAACTCACCATATTTGAGCTGGCAGTTAATCACTCATACCATTCCTTTTGTGTTTTCTCTACCTCGGGTGCTAGGCATAGCACGGGAACTGATGCGACCTAGTCAGGTACTCATCGGGTAAGTTGATGCAGATTGCTCTACCTTATAGTTCTTTTGTGTCAATGCACATATGTGTGTGCATCCTCTGCAAAACATGCATCTTGTCTTTGTCACATTGAAGTAACATTCAAAGTGTTATTCTCCCCCTGTCCTTGTTTATGTGGAACATCTTGTTTTTCGAGATTAAACTATATATAGCTTGACTAATAATTTTAAATGTATTTTTTCATCATATTGGTGTGAGAACACTTGAAACTTATAATACTTTTCGAATAGTTTTGAATATATAACTTTTAATTTTAAAAACATAGAACTGATCTAATCTAATTTAGCTTCAAAGATTAGTCAAATTAAAGTAGAGAACGTTCGTTGTCAGTAACTAATGTTGAGGCTACGAACACCAAATTTTTTGGCTTGCATGTTATCTTATTTCATACTCTTCTACTGTTCTTTCTTACTTTTGGTTGCTTTCTAGATGCCTGCCCCTAGGAAAGACTTGTAATACATATTCTAAGATCATCCGTACATTTTGATTGGTTGACTTTCTGTTGGAAGAGGACTTCGAAAGGGATCTGCACCAAAATCTGATCAATATGTACGATCCGAGGGTGTCACAAAGAATAAGGTAGACAATCCAAACAATGTTGGACTATGTTGGTCGTGTAGTAACGCAAGTTCACATGAGGCAGGTTGAGATTCAGTGTAATATTTAGTATGATTTGTATCTTGCTAGGCTGCATCAGAGGGGACATTCAGCTAGGTCTCTTCCTCAAACCAGAAGTTTTTTTCTCTGTTGAACACCAGACTGAGCATTTCCAAAATATGCCTTCTCAATATTATCATGAACTTACGGGCATGCGTGGTAAGAAATTAATAACATATTTCTTTCTTGAGATTTTTACAGCTTAGATTGTTGATGTTTTAGTTCCAATGCCAACTTTTTTCTTACCAAAATAATAGAAGTATCATCACTTGTCAAGTTTCTTTTCGAATCATAGTGAAGAAAGTGCAATATTGTATCTTAGCATAGGGATAATGTGATATTTAGAGAATTCCTAGTATAAAATAATTCATAAAATGACAAATAATTAATATCTACAAATTCTAATTAGTTATTGTTGTATGGCAAGAAATTCATGGTCACAATTAGATGACCTTCCTGAATTTAATTTCCCTGTTGAATTCAACATTGCTACACCTGGAGCAACTGTAGAGAATGTCACCGAAAATATGGGGACGGATGTTTCCTCTGAATCATCAACTGTAGAATATGGAAGTTCTCACGAATCGTCCATCGAAGTAAGTTAATTATTTCTTTTTTTCACTTTGAATCGGAAAAGTTGTCATCCTGCAACATGGATTGACCTTGAATGCTATTTTTCCCTTCTAAGTATTCAGTGTTTCTGTAGCCTCTCGATCAAAATAATTCAGACTTCTCTTCAGCAAGATAATGTTGCACAAAGCCAATCTCAAACAAAATGGTGAAAGGTACTATAATAGTACTTAAGTCTTGATATATTTATGTGATATGTTTGACTAGTATTCCCATCTTTTCTTGTTCTAGTACTTAAGTGTGTAATATTTTTCCTGTTACTTCCACATAGAATCTGACTATTGCTTGAGATTGAGGCATAGTCATAGTAGTAGTAGTTATTATTGTAATAAACCATAAAAGTACCACTACTAAAAAAATCACTATTTTTCCATTGAAATTTTCCGCAAAAAAATGTTAAGTGGCTATTCTCACAGATATTGTGATTGAATTTGTGGGGAAAAAATAATAATAATGTTATTATTTTGATTTTATTATCATTCTCTACTTGATCTTTTGATTATGGGTGTTCATCAGTTGGTTTGGTATGATTTTGAGACATTACATATGTCTAGTATTCTATTTTATAAAATAAAATACTATACCAGTATTAAACTTAATTAAATATTCCGGTATCATTCAATTTCCTCTTATCGATTTCAGTTGAATAACTTCGATTTGTTGGACTTAGATAAAAAATTGTAACTTTGTTGTTTTGTCTTTAGGGATCGGGTAGAAGAACAGAAAGAAACCATAAGAAAGCTTCATCAATTTGATAATAAATATTTATTAAAGGAAAAAAAAAAACATATTGTAAACATAGAATTTTACTCCGAGTAACTATACCATTAAATTTTGAAAAGTTTAATTTTAGCTATGCACGATAGAGTAACAGAAAAATTAGTATGATATAAATTTCTTCAAATAACTGGCCGAATCAAAATATTAGTGACTCAATATGAGAGTGATACCGTTTTACAAGACACATTTAGAGAGGTTATACCCCTCATTAAAAAAGTGATGCATATATACCCTCACCAATTAACAAATGATGTATATATATGGTGTGGCTCATATCAGGGACAATGATTCTTTATCATTCTTTCTTAAAGTCAATGCTGGTATGCAATAATTGAATGCTCTACATGGATTGAAGTATCTATAGACAATGAGTTTGATCTTTGAGGTACTACGTATCTGCCTTCTAGATTCCTGCCCCTAAGAAAGACTTGTAATACATATTTCTCTTATTCTTTATTCTAATCGATACTCCTTCATTTAGAGTTTCACCAACAATCAAACTCTCACATGTAACATAGTACTTAGCATGTTATTTATTTGGTCCAACCCAATTCTTTGGGCCAAAATTATTATGTCAATCATCAAAACATACTAAGTCCAACAACGAGTAGCTTGGGTGCACAATATGATAGTGTGGTTTCAATGCATTATCATAACTTTGATTGGGGTATGGAGAATAGTGAAAACTTAGGGCAAGTCATCACCTTTAAGTATGACACCCAACCGATTTTCTGCAATTGCAACTTTAACTTTTTAAGGAAAAAAAGCAAGTCGTGTAAACTGCAATGACTTTCTATAATTTTTTAGTGTTTATTTTGAGGACTCCTAAATGCTTTCTGAATTGCCATTTTTAAGAATAAAAAATAAAAATAAAAATAAAATGTAAGTCATGTAAATCATTGCTACGATATTTTATATATTATATATTATATTATTTACCTATAAAAAAGGAAGTCCGGTGCACAAAACTCGTGGATTAGCAGAGTTCGGGATAGGGAGGCACCTCAAGGGGTGTGAGTTAGACAATCTAGCTACGCTAATGCAAGTATTGGTGACGGCATCCTTGGCTTGAACCCGTAACCTATAGGTCACATGAAGACAACTTTGTTGGTAAATATGCAAGTGAAAGAAAACATTGATATGACCTGAGTTCTAGATTCCTCGGGACATTTGGTTTGTAGAACAAGAGATAACAATTTTGAAATAAAATACAAAATTAGTTTATCTTGCCTTTGTTTGATTTTTTTATTCTAGAATAAATTGTGTTATCATTTCAAAATTAAATGTAGGATAACAGTCACGTGGCTCTATTGAAATTATTAAAGATGAAAAGATGCAAATCAACAAGATAAGAAAATTCACATAAAAGTGGCATTTCGCATTTAATGGAGTATGTCCAACAATTAAAACAACAAAAAAAACTTTGAACAACTAGAAGGATTACAGAGAGAGAAAGTTGATCAAAAAAAGAAAATAAAGTTCACACTTACCAATTTTCTTTTTGTGCGTTACATTTTTCTAAAAAAAAGTTTTTTTTTCTCTCTATCTCAGGTTGATTATGTAGTGATTTTGCAGTCCTTTTCCAGTGATTTGGGTGATAAATTTTTGGTGGTTCTCCCTCTACTTCATCAATTTTTTCATAAATTTCTTGAAAGTATTGATTTGTGTTGTTTAAGTCAATCTTTGATTTTTGAGACAGATATAACACTCTACATGCAGTTTGTTCATCAAATTAGTGACGGATAACTTCCGTAGCAAACTAACAGAAAAATCCATCACTAATCCTATTTAACGACAAATTAAATTGCTTACTTTGTATGTGTATATGTTTTCAGGTATGAGGTTTATAAAAGTGCATATTTTTATTTGCTAACAAAAGATATTATTGTAAGTGTATGGTTGGTGTTCTTGAATTCAATCCCTTTTGGCTCTTACAATGAAGGACCGTGACTATGTGATGGTGAGTTTGACTCTTTTAAATTCTAATTTAATTTGTCATTCAATTTTTTCTCCATTTTATTCACTTGTTTCTTATTTTTGCACTTAGACCTAGCTAGTTTTTTTTAATCTCTCATTCAGACCTCCACTACAATATCGTCACCGAGAGTTTGACCAACAAGTTTGGGATGGATTTGTATGGTTCCTCTACACCTACGATATTAGGGAATAACATCTATTGATATGTGTATGGAACAGTCTCATCTTAATATAATAATTTGTTGACAGCGCTCACATCTCACACCCCCTGCCTTTCTAGTAGAATTAATTTCTATTATGTTCACTAGATTTTTAATTGATTGCCTAATGTATATGTTATTGGGTAGTTCCAAATTTGTATGACTAAATGGTAAATCTAAGTTCGGCATAGGCAAAAGAAACCATGATTGGAAAAAAAAATATTCCTTTTTTGATCCATAATTCGCACTAGGAAATAAAATTGTTGTTAAATTGCAATGTTTTTTGGAAAAAAAAGTCCGTTTAATCTTTTTTCATGTTTCTAGATTTGGTAAAAGATTTTCATATGTGATATATGCATCATATATTCTAATTTTTTATTTATTAGAAGGAGAAAGCTTCACGTATTGGTTTCACTCCCAATTAATTGAACTCTTTTTCCATTCTAATACTTTGCTTTCCCAAACTTTGAACCCATTAGTACTATCGAGGGAAGATTTACTTTTCTGTCAGCATGAATTCTTGAATTTAGATATAAACTTTGGTGGTCTTTCTTTTTGTATAATTTCATAGCATCTTTGGAATGAAATTGAAATGAGAAGGAAAGACAAGGAGGCCCGCAAGAACATGATGCAGAACCAAAAATCTGATGTAGACGGTAAAGGCAAAAAGGAAAAGGAGATGATACAGAACCAAAAATCTGAGGTAGACAACAACCGAAACAAGGGAAAGGATCAACACGGTTCGTTTGAGAAGACATTACTTGTCAAGGAACAACATAAAGACATAAACGGTAAATTATATATCTTACAAACTGATATTAGTTTTATTTTTCCATATTGGATGGCATATATTACTGAATCGGGGAGGGAAAAATAGAAGTGGTAGAAGCATACCCTAAATTTTAAAATTTTTCTTGTTTGGACATGATTTGTTTCCTTTTTTTCAAAAAAATTTTTGGTTATACATTAGAATGATGTCAGTTAAATTAATGTCCAAACACCTACTTAACATAGATATATCATGTTATTTTATAAATTATGGTGAACTCCGTGTAGGGGAGGAAGCTGCTAAACCTAGAGTATCTTCTGGACGTAAAAGTGTTCATGAATCCGTAGATGAAATAAGTGTATTTTTCTACACTTTTTGCTTCATAGATTTTGCATTCGATGTCACCATCAACTTTTATTCTGAGAATCAATATGTGTCCGGCCTGTTAAAGAAGATGTCGGGTTTTCTCGTCAACAAAGTGATATTGTGTAAAGCCCAGAAAGAGCAAAACAACAAAAGGTATTATAACAAAACATAAGTTGTAACTACCCCCATGTTGATTGTGCAGCATGCTGAACATGCTTATTTAGGATCATAATATGTTTTCATGATTATTTTTTTTTAATTTTTTTCCCTTTTTGATGCAGATGGAGTGATTTCTTTTATTTTGGAAACTTATTCCGATGCCATACATGCGCTGCGATATCAACTGGTGACAAGATGTTACCAATTATAGTTTCATTAGAGTGTTTCATTTTAGTCTCTTAAGCTTTGAGAACTTTCTTGTTAGTTTCTTGTCTGTTTTATGATAATCTTTAACTGGATCTTTTGATTTAAGAATTTTTGGTAGTAGCAAAGGATTTTAAGCTTTTTTTCTTATTGATGTTATTATATCTTCATGGTTCCCTATATATTACATATATTGCCTTTGAGATTATAAATGTTGCATACAAGTAATTCTATTTAACCAATCAGGGTTAATGTGGTGGGATGGACAAGATCCTCTACTCTAATCCAGAGATCTCAGGTTCTAGCCGTGGATATGGAAAAATCCTATTAGAGAGAGTTGCTCGCTTAAAATTAGCCTTACGTAGTGTGGATTCAAATTAGTTGGGATCCTAATGCAAGTGCCGAACATGGGGTGGAAAAAAAACTCTTATTTAAAATGCTCTTGGAAAAATCTTGGTATAACTAAAAAGAGATCACTTTTTTACTTTTGAGATGTGAAATATTTGGCCAATAAGAAAAATTGCTTTTGACAGTAGCAAAAGCAGCTCCTTTGCTCTGAAAAAGGAAACTACAGGTTTATGCTTCTTTCAAGAAGCAGAAGCAAATAATTAACTTTTTCAGTACAAAAATATTCTTATCGAAGACTTATGTTTACCAAACTATTCCACATTAATTTAAACCATATATCTTCAAAATATAAAACAACCATCTTCTCATGTAATTTGACATTCAAGAGCATTTTTTAGAATAAAGATTGGTCAAATGCAATTTGTTTATCAATATTGATATACTTTTTGATAAGCTATTCTGAATTGTCGGATGTTTAGCAAAACAAGCTTATTTAAAACAAGAATTTAAACCCCACATCTCACAAAAAGGTGGCAAAGAAGTAGTATCGTTATGAGGAGGGGTGTCATTTTTATGTTGAAAACAAAATAGAGTAAAAGCAAAGTTAGTAGAAAAAAAAACTAAATAAGATTATTAATATACCGGTAATTTGGGTTTTATTCTTGGCAATAGAAGGAATATCAGATATCGGGAAGATGCATGCTTGAGTCATACGCCACTAATTAAAAGACCAATTTTTGGATTTATACAATCCATCAACGTGTCACAATGTAAGAATTGCAAACATTTTTAAAACGCAAGACTGGAATTTGAATCTTAAACGGAATATTAATGATTGAAAAATGAAGAGGCTACGTCGCTTGCCACAAATACTAAATAAGCATTACTTGAAAAAAAATAGCAGAACTTTTTAAAGAAAAAAAAACATAATGTAGATGATATTTTATACTAAAACATAAAAGTTATAACATGAATAAGAGAAATAACATATCAGTCTTCCAATTTCTCTTCCAACAGAAAAGTCTTGCAGCGTCAGGAGCTAGAAACTTACGAGAAAGATCTGTGAAGTTGGGGTGTGTATTTTTGGGCTATGTGGTGTAATATTTTATGTTGGAATGTGTATTTCTCAAAATTTCCCAATTCATCTATATATATATACCCCTTTAATAAAATTATCAAACTCACTCAAATTAAAAGAGGACTTGCAACTTTCATTTACTAAAATAATTTTCTTGAAACAAACAATTAGCAATTGATCAAATTGACCCAATGGCTGCTTCCAACAACCGCTCAATCCTCTTCGTGATTGTAGCATCATTGTCCTTTTCAAACACATCCACAAGTCATGTTGCTCGCAGCCTGCTGCAACTTCCTAACTTTCCTAAGATACCGTCATTTGCCTCAGCCAACACTGCCACAATTGCCTATAGAGTTGTCTTTATTTATGAATTCTGACTGATTATCATAGGTTCTGAAGATGTTTTCCTGATAAAAGGTTTTAGCTTTCTCTTTTTTTTTTAACAGATTGACTAATGCATTTGTTGGGACGGTGTTTCATTTGGTTTGAGATTTTGTAGTTAATTTGTGAAATTATGACCTGGTATCGATAAGTTGCATCCACCCATGCTAATGGTGGTGACAAAGGATTTAAAGCTTTTCTCTTATTATCTCTTCATGGATTTTACTTTTGCTTTCACGGATGATATGCTTGTAATACACGCATACATGACAATATTTGGAGGGTGTTTGACTAAGGTTATAAGTTGATCTGCCGAATGAAATTACTATCAATATTCTCTTGAAAAATTTAGCAGTAAACTGACATCTGCAAACATAACAATACCATTTTGTGTCACAATGAATTATTATCATTAGTACAATAAGTAATATAAGTAGTAGAAGATGTAGTAAGCAAACTATTTTCATATTCATGGAAACCAAAGAGTGCCTTGTTTACAATATCATTAGGTTCATATATATCTCCGTTAATGTTCATTAAATTTCTCGATTAACAATATAAAAAAAGAAGGGAAAAGGGGTAAATATACCCCTCAACTTTATAATTTAGAGCGGATATACCCCTTATTAAAGAAATAGTGCATATATACGCTTGTTGTTTAACAAATGATGCATATATACCCTTTTCGTCTAACAAATGGTGCATATTTATCCTTTTCGTTAATTGGACTATATTTATTGAATTAAAAAAAATTGCAAAACTTATTTTTAAACTTCAAAATACCACGTGGCTTTAAAAATTACCTCTCCTATTTTTTTTACCCCTCTATACCTGAGCCAAATTAAAAAGAACGCCTCAATTTCTTTTTTACTCTGTCATAAAATGAGTTTGAAATGGATCTATGTAAAAGAGGAATTGGATAATTTTTGGTTGGGTCGGGTCTGGAGGGGTAAAAAAAATGAGTGGGGCAACTTTTAAAGTCATATGACATTTTTAAAATTAAAAAAATCAATTTTTAATTTTTTTTAAAATTCAGTTTGTTTATATAAAATGGTAAATATGCAATATTTGTTAGACGGCGAGGGTATATATGCACCATTTGTTAAACAACGAGGGTATATATGCATCACTTTTTTAACAATGGGTATATTCGCTCTAAATCGCAAAATTAAGGACTATATTTGTCCCATTACCCTTTAAAAAATATATCATTTCGCCATTTAACAACAAATTAGTCCTCATATTTTCTATTTTCATGCCTAACACAAACCAATGCTCACCAAATGATTTCTCTATGCAAAAGGATGAGAGTTGAGTTTTTTCTTAGTTGTTCACATTCCAATAGTCAAAAGTGAGTAGAAAAATAGGTTATAAGCTGTGTTTCAAATTGAATATAACTTCAAATTTGAAATTTTTATGGCAAAACACTAATTTTCAAACAAAGTGAATAATTTTTATAGGTCCTAAAAATACTTATTTATATATCTTAACGACTAAAATTAGAATTTATTGGTAACTAAAGAGTGGAATCAAACAAAACATGTACTCTATTTGTTGGTGCCTCAATAGTCATGACATTTCAGAAACATAACTCAAAATCCAAATTGGGTTACAGAGGTTCTTCTCTTTACACGTCCAACATAGACAAATGTGTCACGCCCCACCTTGAGAGACATGACTGACACCTGATGCCCTACTAGGATCTGAACTGACTTACTGACTGAGCCTAAACACTCTAGGTGCATGCTTACTCCTCAAATCAGGAAAACAACAGGCTATATCTCGGATGTAAACACAGCCCCCGACCGACAAGGCCTTATAGCCACCTGTAAAAGAAAATCAGCTAGCCAGAAACAACAACAGAGAATCCTATACGGGCCGACAAGGCCACCATGATGTCTAGTTATAACTGTAAAGTAAATTCAGAGCAATGCTAAACTATGGCCGACAAGGCCACTAATCTGTCAGGTAAACTAAAGCACATGTAGGCCCCACACGGCCAATAACTACTAACCACAGGAAGATAAAAATAATCTGCAAGCCTCTAGGAGTAATATAATGGTCGGGACAGGGCCCCAACCTACCCATAAACTGTATAATCAAAAGGGAAGTAAACCTTCTATCTACAGGCTCCAGAAGAAAGGAGCTAACTGCTCTGGTGACACTGGCTGAAAGTTACGAGGGACCTGCTCCTCTTCTATCTGCACCTGTAGGCAAGTAATGTAGTGCCCCAGAAAGGGAATCAGTACAATATGTACTGAATATGAAGGCAAAAACTATAAATGACTGAAGTAAAGAAGTAAAACTTAAAGTAACTGAAATAAAGGGATAGAGATCATACATGACAACAGAATGTCTTACTGTCTAATTATCAATAACTATAACAAACATATACCTTACCTAGCCCCCATAAGCCGGAAGGTACAACCAGCACAGAATAACCCACCTGGGGCCCCCATAATCCCTAGTGAGTACACCTCACTCTATATACCACTATCCAAGGTCACACTAGGTCAGCTAATAGTTATATCCGTTCTACCAATCTCCTGGGTCTGCAACTGAGCCCGCTCGGCCCTTACTATAACTGTGTCTGAGTTTGGTGGACTCCTGATATCTGCACCCCAGGCACCAGGCTCGACGGGGGTGTATATAAGGCCAACCACGGCATATGAGGATCTGGAACCCCATCTTCATTCCTGGCGGATGGCATACCGCTCCGTGGAGCGATGTCATCTCGCCCCTGGCGGGTGTCGACACAGCTAATAACCCTGGGGTCAGTCATGAAGGCTATACAAGCATAATCCATCCCAAACTAATATGGAGTACTGATCTCAGCCAATAACAACAACTAATTATAATAGACATGCTTCTGTTATTCTTACAGGGATTCAAACTAAGTTATTATTCTAAGAAAACTAATTTGCCGAAGAAAATTGCCTTAACATACCTCGTTCACCGATTACTGATTAACTGGCTGGTTGCGACTCATATTGAACTGCTCTTCTCAACTACAATTGTATCATTAGAAGAGTGAGGCTAATTTCAATACTAAATTCGATAAAAACAATAACTTTATATAGAAATATTAACTATATTTCAACCTAATGGAACACGGTCAAAAACTCATAATTTCTCGAGAATATAGAAGGGAGAAATGCTTACTTTAAGTATGCGATCGTATTAACACTAGGTTGGAGAAATTCCAACAACTTTATCTCGGTGGGTTATGATTCGCCGGGCGAATTTTGTGAAACTAACTCCGTAGTAATACTCCTTGCAGCCTTGTGCTTTGATACCCGAAGTTAATTCAGATTTGGATGGCATTTTGTAGCATAAACGGACGAAAAATGTTGTTTTCCTTCGTTGGTTCTCTCCTCTGCCTGATTATATATGTATATGTTATAATGAAATCAAAAGGAGTGATATATACACACTTGAGCCGGTGGAAAGGGGTCCGTCGAATGGACCCTGTCGCGCCAATTTTAGGCCATGCCACGTTGCCCCTTTGGGCAGCTGATCCGGCCTTCCCCCGCACGGTCCCGGCTCCGCGCTCGTCTGACCTTTTTTCGGGCCTCTTTCTCGTACGTATTATATTCTAAAACTCTTAGCCAACGTACGAATAGGTCATCTAAACATTAGAACTTACGGGGTGTAACAAAATGCCTACAAATGATTCCTTTATTTAAAAGGGCCAGTTTTGAGTTTTTTTTCTTTTTTATATATGTGTTCACATTCCAATAGTCAAAAGTGAGTAGAAAAATAGGTTATAAGTTGTTCTCTAAATTGAAATACAATTTCAAATTGGATTTGAAATTTTTCTAGAGAAACACTAATTTTCAAATAATGTGAGTTGAAATTTTATGGAAAAATACTAATTTCAAATAAAGTGAATTGAATTTTTAATGAAAAAAGTACGTATCTCAAATAAAGTGAATTGAACTTTTTATGAAAATAAACTAATTTTCAAATAAACTGAATAATTTTTATGTCAAAACAGGTCCTAAATATAATTATTCATTTATTGCAAGGACCAATATTAGAATATATTAGGAATGAAAAAAAAATTGAGAAAAAAGGGCGGGGGGGGGGGGGGGGGGGAACAGATACTCTATTTCTGAACACTTACCACTTACCAGAAGCAGTGTGACAGCTCAGAATCCAAAATGGATTATAGAAATTCAATATATATTTATATAGTGAGACAACAAACACCAATGCCTACAAATCAAATCCTTTCTGCAAAAAAAAAGAAAAAAAGGAGGTGAGTTCACATTCTCCATGGATTTTTTTTTGTGTGTTATTTTAGTGATGAATTTTTTCCTGAACTTTGTTCAGGTTTTGGTAAAGCATAGAGTTTTCTCGGTTCTTTTTTTTCCTGAAAATCAATTTTTGTAGAGTATTTTGTTAAGCTAATATTTGTTTTACAATGAACTCTACATGATTGCTGTGATATATCTAATGAGCCTAAACTATTTCTTCATTTAATTCTTTGTATGCCTTAATTAATTTGTTTCTTCATTTAATTCAAGTTGAAAAGGGAGTATAAACACTAGATAAACACATTGAATTCAACAATCCCTTGTATGTATATATATATATATATATTGGGTTTTATGATGTGGTGAAAAATGAAGGAATTTTTGTTTTTCATTTGTAACTTTTTCTGAAAAGGTACATACCTTTCCAAAAAGAGTTGTATCTTGTAAGATAGCTTTTGTGGTTAAGTTATGGCTACGATCCCTTCATTTACAATTGAAAGTTCTAATAGTTTTCACTAAAGTTTATTTGTCGTGTTTCATTAGTAGTAACCTTTTCTCTTTGTCTCTGAGTATTTACTCTGGTAGTTTTATTTTGAAGTTGACATTAGAATTCCTAACAAGCTCTAAGTTAATGGTATATTTCCATTTAATATATACATATAATGGTAAGAACTTAAAGTGCATGAAATTGGACCGTAAATAAAATGTTTCTTTTCATTTGCATGGTAAAGACCAGTTGTTGGCTATGCTATCTGTCTCAAAAAAAAATATTTACTTTCTCATTGTAAACTTCTGTTCTCACATTGATGCTAAAGACGGATCTCATATCCTACTAGTAGTCCCCGTTGTACTAAATCTTATAACTTGGCCTGCTTCAGGTGCTTACGTTATTGAAAGAAAATGACTTGCACTGGTGAAACTTCTGAGGACCGTGGAAATGAAGGCATTGATATGATGTTCGAGATAAAAGTGAAAACCATGGATTCTCAAACACACAATTTGTGCATTAGCAATCAGGTACTTGTTTGTTGTTATTAAGTTCCTTGAAGCTCTAGTCGTAAATTTGCAACTTGATTGAAATTGTATTAAACCTATAATAATTTAACTCTCCTAAGGACAACTTGTTTAAGTAGCATAGCAAAATTTTGAACTATTCACTTAACTAAAAAGAAAATTTGTGTAATACGTCATGCATGTTTATGTTATTTACCTGCATTCTCACTTTTTAATATATTGTAAATTTGTAATTTCATGTAGAGGAGAGTATGGAATTTGAAAGAAGACATAGCTCTTTTGCCAATTGAACAACAACGTCTACTCTATCGAGGAAAACACTTACAGGATGATTAAGTCATTTCTTCATGCAGTATCCTTTCTATACACTTTATATGTATATTTAGTATAGTTATAAATGAATCAACTTATATCTCTGGCCTAAGTTAAAAATTTGTAATTCTTTACCTTATTGGAGACTTAATACTAATTAGATGTTCAACATGGTGATACTTTGCATCTGGTTTGCAACATTCGGGGAATGTCATCCAATGGTACTTCATCCAGTCGCCCTGGTTTAATGAGCTTTCTTTAATATGTTTCCAATTATATTGGTTTGTGTGTTTGAATACTTTTTTATCATGTTTTTCTATTTAACCATATGAATGAAATAAATCAATTAGAAAGTGTTTGATCTTCTTGGTACCATATGTGTGAAGTAGAAAATTTCATAACTATATCATACTTCTTAAATATTTGGTCTTACAAACCATGAATTACAAGCTATGAGTATAGTTTTTGTCATTTGCAATTCATGTTACTTCTTAACGAATTTGACATGCGCCTCATCAGTTCTCTACATTTTAGCTGAATAAAAAATTATACTTTGTATCTTTACATTTTTGTCAACTCACCATATTTGAGCTGGCAGTTAATCACTCATACCATGCCTTTTGTGTTTTCTCTACCTCGGGTGCTAGGCATAGCACGGGAACTGATGCGACCTCGTCAGGTACTCATCGGGTAAGTTGATGCAGATTGCTCTACCTTATAGTTCTTTTGTGTCAATGCACATATGTGTGTGCATCCTCTGCAAAACATGCATCTTGTCTTTGTCACATTGAAGTAACATTCAAAGTGTTATTCTCCCCCTGTCCTTGTTTATGTGGAACATCTTGTTTTTCGAGATTAAACTATATATAGCTTGACCAGTAATTTTAAATGTATTTTTTCATCATATTGGTGTGAGAACAATTGAAACTTATAATACTTTTTGAATAGTTTTGAATATATAACTTTTAACTTTAAAAACATAGAATTGATCTAATCTAATTTAGCTTCAAAGATTAGTCAAATTAAAGTAGAGAATGTTCGTTGTCAGTAACTAATGTTGAGGCTACGGACACCAAATTTTTTGACTTGCATGTTATCTTATTTCATACTCTTCTACTGTTCTTTCTTACTTTTGGTTGCTTTCTAGATGCCTGCCCCTAAGAAAGACTTGTAATACATATTCTAAGATCATCCGTACATTTTGATTGGTTGGCTTTCTGTTGGAAGAGGACTTCGAAAGGGATCTGCACCAAAATCTGATCAATATGTACGATCCGAGGGTGTCACAAAGAATAAGGCAGACAATCCAAACAATGTTGGACTATGTTGGCCGTGTAGTAACGCAAGTTCACATGAGGCAGGTTGAGATTCAGTGTAATATTTAGTATTATTTGTATCTTGCTAGGCTGCATCAGAGGGGACATTCAGCTAGGTCTCTTCCTCAAATCAGAAGTTTTTCTCTGTTGAACACCAGACTGAGCATTTCCAAAATATGCCTTCTCAATATTATCATGAACTTATGGGCGTGCGTGGTAAGAAATTAATAACATATTTCTTTCTTGAGACTTTTACAACTTAGCTTGTTGATGTTTTAGTTCCAATGCCAACTTTTTTCTTACCAAAATAATAGAAGTATCATCACTTGTCAAGTTTCTTTTCGAATCATAGTGAAGAAAGTGCAATATTGTATCTTAGCATATGGATAATGTGATATTTAGAGAATTCCTAATATAAAATAATTCATAAAATGACAAATAATTAATATCTACAGATTCTAATTAGTTATTGTTGTATGGCAAGAAATTCATGGTCACAATTAGATGACCTTCCTGAATTTAATTTCCCTGTTGAATTCAACATTGCTACACCTGGAGCAACTGTAGAGAATGTCACCGAAAATATGGGGACGGATGTTTCCTCTGAATCATCAACTGTAGAATATGGAAGTTCTCACGAATCATCCATCGAAGTAAGTTAATTATTTCTTTTTTTCACTTTGAATCTGAAAAGTTTTCATCCTGCAACATGGATTGACCTTGAATGCTATTTTTCCCTTCTAAGTATTCAGTGTTTCTGTAGCCTCCCGATCAAAATAATTCAGACTTCTCTTCAGCAAGATAATGTTGCACATAGCCAACCTCAAACAAAATGGTGAAAGGTACTATTATAGTACTTACGTCTTTATATATTTATGTGATATGTTTGACTAATATTCCCATCTTTTCTTGTTTTAGTACTTAAGTATGTAATATTTTTCCTGTTACTTCCACATAGAATCTGACTATTGCTTGAGGTTGAGGCATAGTCATAGTAGTAGTAGTTATTATTGTAATAAACCATAAAAGTACCACTACTAAAAAAATCACTATTTTTCCATTGAAATTTTCCGCAAAAAAATGTTAAGTGGCTATTCTCACAGATATTGTGATTGAATTTGTGGGGAAAAAATAATAATAATGTTATTATTTTGGTTTTATTATCATTCTCTACTTGATCTTTTGATTATGGGTGTTCATCAGTTGGTTTGGTATGATTTTGAGACATTACATATGTCTAGTATTCTATTTTATAAAATAAAATACTATACCAGTATTAAACTTAATTAAATATTCCAGTATCATTCAATTTCCTCTTGTCGATTTCAGTTGAATAACTTCGATTTGTTGGACCTAGATAGAAAATTGTAACTTTGTTGTTTTGTCTTTAGGGATCGGGTAGAAGAATAGAAAGAAACCATAAGAAAGCTTCATCAATTTGATAATAAATATTTATTAAAGAAAAAAATAAAAAAAACATATATTGTAAACATAGAATTTTACTCTGAGTAACTATACCATTAAATTTTGAAAAGTTTAATTTTAGCTATGCACGATAGAGTAACAGAAAAATTAGTATGATATAAATTTCTTCAAATAACTGGCCGAATCAAAATATTAGTGACTCAATATGAGAGTGATACCGTTTTACAAGACACATTTAGAGAGGTTATACCCCTCATTAAAAAAGTGATGCATATATACCCTCACCAATTAACAAATGATGTATATATATGGTGTGGCTATCATTCTTTCTTAAAGTCAACGCTGGTATGCAATAATTGAATGCTCTACATGGATTGAAGTATCTACAGACAATGAGTTTGATCTTTGAGGTACTACGTATCTGCCTTCTAGATTCCTGCCCCTAAGAAAGACTTGTAATACATATTTCTCTTATTCTTTATTCTAATCGATACTCCTTCATTTAGAGTTTTACCAACAGTCAAACTCTTGCATGTAACATAGTACTTAGCATGTTATTTATTTGGTCCAACCCAACTCTTTGGGCCAAAATTATTATGTCAATCATAAAAACATACTAAGTCCAACAACGAGTAGCTTGGGTGCACAATATGATAGTGTGGTTTCAATGCATTATCATAACTTTGATTGGGGTATGGAGAATAGTGAAAACTTAGGGCAAGTCATCACCTTTAAGTATGACACCCAACCGATTTTCTGCGATTGCAACTTTAACTTTTTAAGGAAAAAAAGCAAGTCGTGTAAACTGCAATGACTTTCTATAATTTTTTTAGTGTTTATTTTGAAGACTCCTAAATGCTTTCTGAATTGCCATTTTTAAGAATAAAAAATAAAAATAAAAATAAAAATAAAATGTAAGTCATGTAAATCATTGCTACGATATTTTATATATTATATATTATATTATTTACCTATAAAAAAGGTAGTATGGTGGACAAAACATCGTGGATTAGCAGTGTTCGGGATAGGGAGGCACCTCAAGGGGTTTGAGTTAGACAATCTAGCTACGCTAATGCAAGTATTGGTGACGGCATCTTTGGCTTGAACCCGTAACCTATAGGTCACATGAAGACAACTTTGTTGGTAAATATGCAAGTGAAAGAAAACATTGATATTGCATGAGTTCTAGATTCCTCGGGACATTTGGTTTGTAGAACAAGGGATAACAATTTTGAAATAAAATACAAAATTAGTTTATCTTGCCTTTGTTTGATTTTTTTATTCTAGAATAAATTGTGTTATCAGTTCAAAATTAAATGTAGGATAACAGTCACGTGGCTCTATTGAAATTATTAAAGATGAAAAGATGAAAATCAACAAGATAAGAAAATTCACTTAAAAGTGGCATTCCGCATTTAATGGAGTATGTCCAACAATTAAAACAACAAAAAAAATATTGAACAACTAGAAGGATTACAGAGAGAGAAAGTTGATCAAAAAAAGAAAATAAAGTTCACACTTAACAATTTTCTTTTTGTGCGTTACATTTTTCTTAAAAAAAGTTTTTTTTCTCTCTATCTCAGGTTGATTATGTAGTGATTTTGCAGTCCTTTTCCAGTGATTTGGGTGATAAAGTTTTGGTGGTTCTCCCTCTACTTCATCAATTTTTTCATAAATTTCTTGAAAGTATTGATTTGTGTTGTTTGAGTCAATTTTTGATTTTTGAGACAGATATAACACTCTACATGCAGTTTGTTCATCAAATTAGTGACGGACAACTTCCGTTGCAAATTAACAGAAAAATCCATCACTAATCCTATTTAACGAAAAATTAAATTGCTTACTTTGTATGTGTATATGTTTTCAGGTATGAGGTTTATAAAGTGCATATTTTTATATGCTAACAAAAGATAATATTGTAAGTGTATGGTTGGTGTTCTTGAAGCTTTCTTTTTAATTTAAATAGAGTAGCCTGGTTATGTACTACCTTTCATTTGCTTCTTTCTTTTCCCCGTTATCCTAATCTGCTTATACATTACATGACAAAACATTGAAACACTCATAAATTCTATAACTTTTCCTGATATAGGTAATCAGTCCATTGAAAGGAGATGGCTCACGTTGGTGATGTAATTGGCATAACTGTAAGATTTATGTCTAATCAAGTTCACAGATTAGATGTTAATCAAGTACATATTTTTTTTTTGTTGATATTAAGTTCCTTGGAGCTCTGGTCTTGGTCATATCTTAATTTTCATTTGCAATGCAGATGAGTGTACAAAAACTGAAACAAAGAATAGCAGTAAGGGATGGGATTCCAATAGAACAACAACATCTAATCTATGGTGGATGAGTTTTGCAAAATGATCAACTCTTTTCTTCATACCGTATCCTTATTTCACTTTATATATAATCTACACTTTAGTAATTATGTGTATCTCTAAGGCACACCACACATGCTGACTTTCAGTTGGATCTTTTAGTGGCACTATGCAACTGAGTTTTCATCTTGTAAATAGTTGTAAACACGATTTCTAGCGGAACTTATTAAAGCATTTTTCCAATTTAAGAAGTTAAATTCAACAGACACGATGATGGTTTTGCTTCAATAAGAATTGCAATATCCATCTCAACTATCTTCTTGAATAAAAAGATAAATGTTAATTGTATGTACTTGGCTCTAGTTATTACTACTATTGCATCACAAAAAAAACAAAACATATATTCTTAGTTATTACCCGGTATTTATGCTGATGGAAGGTAGCAGGTATAATGTGAAATTATTGAGGTGCTCGCGAACTAGCCTTGACACCACAATTATCAACAAAACATGTATTCTTAGTTATTACCCAGTATTTGTGCTGATGGAACGTAGAAGGTACTATGTGGAATTAGTCAAGGTGCTCGCTCACTATCCTGGACACCACAATTATCAACAAAATATTTTTAATCGCATTCAAACAGAAGATTTTTTTTCAAAATATATCGGTTAGTGAGGCTTCTGTATCTGTGTTCAGATTATTTGATTTCCACATTGGAGACTTAACACTAATTAGATATCCAAAATGGTGACACTTTATATCTGATTTTCACCCTTCAGAGCATGTCATCCTTTCGCAGTCTACCTAGCTTACCTAGTCGCCCCGGTTTAATGAACTTTCTTTAATATGATGTTGGTTGTGTAAGTTGTGTTGACAATTGCCCTGGAAAGTTTGTTACTGTTGTCTGTTGAACTTGGTTCATTCAGGTGCTAGTCATAGCCTAGGAGCTAGTAGTCGTCCTAACTCTTTACAGGTTTTGCCGCTACACCTAGATGGGATGACGAGTATATGGTGCAAATGGTCAGTGTCGTTCCTATTTTTCTTCCATTACCAATCAGTGGATGATATAATATTATCTTTTCTCTCGTGTGTTCTAATCAGAAACAGAAAATCATATGCATGAGGTGCTTCGAAGTACATTTAATTCACCAGAAGAAATCCCAAGAGCAGAACAATTAGCGAGACTACTATCTTCCACAAGGGATATGCTTGTAAATCAAACTTCACACTACTTGCTTGTAAGTGGTAGCTCCAGTTATTACTTTTTTTTGAGAGAAATAGTTTTCCATTTTGTGTCTTTCTAAACCCCGTATCTTTCTGTTTAGGCAGACTTAACTTGAAAACTATGTTCCCAGATCTTGTATATGTATTAGGAAATCCACTAGATATCTATAAGTATTTGACTGTAAAGTCAATTGTTATGCACATTAACTTGCGGTCACTACTTTTAATCTATCACTTCATATATATGGAGCTTTCTTAGAAAATCTATGAATATACTTTTTGTAGCTGTGTGTAAAAACATACCAATTGAGTTTGTTTTCAGCACCAAACAAGCCTTATTATAATCTCATCACCTTAGCAAGACTTAATATAATCTATTCTCTAGCAGGGGTGGATCTAGAAGTAAAGTTACGGGTTCATATGAACCCAGTAGATTTTTTCGGATTTTGTATTTATATAATAAAAGATATACTAAATCTCTAAAAATACTTTACTGTGAACTCAGTAATTATTGTAGTATTAACTTGAGGTCGTCAAAGGAATTCATAAACTTCAAATCCCTAATCCGCCTCTTTCAGCTCAACACAATATTTTGATTAATTGTCTTTTAAATTACTATGGCATAGCAATTAGAAGGGGATCTGCGCCATAATCTAAATGTTGTTGATTCCAAGGTACGATGCACAACCCACATGAATGCACAGAGAAGCGGGAGAATGTTCAGATATCTAGGTGCATACTTTCTCGAACTTGCTCGGACAATGATGCAAGTAGAAATGGGTGACAGTAGGATATGTTGCTTTGTTCTATTAAGTATGGTATCTTTTAGCTTATAATCATCTAATCATTTCTGTCGTTGTATTCAGCATATTTCCACCATCAATGTTGGACCTTCACTTTATATAATTGATGAATTGGGTCTCAATCCAAGTAGTACTTTATGTTGAAAAAATAAACTTTTTCACATTATATTTAGTTTAGTTCTTGAACTAGTAGATTATTGTATTAGGAGATACATGAATTGGTGGAAAATTGTAGATTAGTCTTGTGATTTATTATTCATGTATTTGGAGGATGTGAAGTGTGAAATTATTAATAGTGATACATGTATGCTAGGCTAGATATATGGATGAATGCACCAATAAATAGTCATGTAATATAGCCATTTAAAATATATCAAGTTGAATAGAAAATCATCTTTCCTCCATTTCTCTTCTACTGAGTTTTGAGTGTTATTTGTTGTCTTGCTCTCCCAAATTTCCAACACTTTAGATTTTGCTTTGCTCAAACTAATCTTTGTAAATCCAGCATTCTCATCTTCAACAGAGAGAAGGTTCTACGTTTGTCTTGCCGAGGCAGATCCACATTCAGTACGATTTGTATCTTGATGGGCTGCATCATAGGCAACATTCAGCCAGATGTTCTTTTTCGACTGGAGTTTCCAAAATATGCCTTCTCAACGTCAACATGAGAAAGATAGTGCAAAGATTAGACAATAGAACAACACTGAACTTATGAACGTACATGGTAAGAAATTAAATAACATATTCCTTTCTTGGGACTTCTACTTGATGTTTCATATCAAAATAATAAACTGACTAGCTCTTTCATTTTGTGATGTTATTGTAATATTATCCACAAATACTAATGTGAAATTTGAATGGCCCCAAAATAGTATCATCACTTGTCAAGCTTCTTTTCAAATCATAGATAAGAAAGTGCAAGATTGTATGTCAGCGTAGGGATAATGTGACATTTAGAGAATCCCTAATATGCACAATTCGTAAAAAGACAAATGATTAATATCTACATATTCTAATTAGTTATTGTTGTATGGCAGAGAATTTAGGATGATTACAATATGACCTTCTTCCTGAATATAAATTTCCTGTTGAAGAAACTGCTACATCTGGAGTGGAATCAAACAAAACTTGTACTCTATTGGTTGGTGCCTCACTAGTCACTATTTTTAAAAAAAGAGAACTCAAAATCCAAAATGGATTACAATGATTCTTTTCTTTACATGCCCAACACAGATCAATGCCCCCAAACGATTCCTCTATGCAAAATGGCGAGTTTTAAGTTTTTTCATAGTTGGTCACATTTCGATAGTCAAAAATGAGTAGAAAAATAGATTATAAGTTTTTTTTCTTATTGACATACAACTTCAATTTGAATTTGAAATTTTTATGGAAAAACGCTAACTATTAAATAAAGTGAATAATTATTATCTCCAAACGGGTCCTAAATATATTTATTCATATATCATAAGGACTAAAATTAGAATTTATTGACAACCAGGGAGTGGAATCAAATAAAATGTGTACTCTATTTAACGGTGCCTCAATAGTCACGACTTTTCAGAAACATAGCTCATAATCCAAAATGGATTACAGAGATTCTTCTGTTTACACGCCCAACATAGACAAATGCCCACAAATGATTCCTTTATTTAAAAGGGCCAGTTTTGAGTTTTATTTTTAATTTTTTTTATGTGTTCACATTTTAATAGTCAAAGACGAGTTGAAAAATAGGTTATCAGTTGTTTTCAAATTTGAAATACAACTACAAAATAAATTTGAAATTTTTATGGAAAAACACTAGTTTTTAAGTAAAGTGAATTGAACTTTTATGGAAAAACACTAATTTTCAAATAAAATGAATTGAACTTTTATGGAAAAACACTAATTCTCAAATAAAGTGAATTGAACTTTTTTGAAAAAATACTAATTTTCAAATAAAGTGAATTAGATATTTTTATGAAAAAAAATACTAATTTTTAAATAAAGTGAATTGAATATTTTATGGAAAAAACTCATTTTCAAATAAACTGAATAATTTTTATGTCAAAACAGGTCCTAAATATAATAATTCATTTATTTCAAGGACTAAAATTAGAATTTATAAATAATTGAGGAATGAAAATAAAAAAATAAAAAAGGTAAAAAAGAAAAAATCGTGTGCTTTGTTTCTCAACAACCACCACTTGTCAAAATCAATGTGACAAAACTCATAATCCAATAAGGATTACAGAGATCCAGTATCTATATATCTATATATATAGTGGACAACAAACACTGATGTCCACAAACAAATCCTTTCTGCAAAAAAAAGGTGAGTTCACATTCTCCATAGATTCTTCTCTTTTTTATGTTATTTCAGTATGAATGTTTCTCAGAACTTCGTTCAAATTTTGGTAAAGCATAGAGTTTTCTCAGTTTCTTTCTTTCCTGACAATCAATTTTTGTAAAGCATTCTGTTAAACCAATTTTTATTTTATAATGAACTCTACATGATTGTTGTGATATATTTAACGAGCTTGAACTATTTCTTCATTTAATTCTTGTCTGCCTTAACTGATTTGTTTCTTCATTTAATTCAAGTTTAGAAGGGTTCAATAGTTTAGCATCCAAGAGGAGACATATAAACACAAGATACATACATTGAATTTAATCCCTTTTTGCTCTTACGATGAAGGACCGAGACTATGTGATGGTGAGTTTGATTCTTTCATAATTCTAATTTAATTTGTCATTAATTTTTTCCCCATTTCATTCACTTATTTTTTTTGCACTTAGACCTAGCTAGTGTTTCTTTAATCTCTCATTTGGACCTCCACTACAATATCGTCACAAGAGTTTAACCAACAAGTTCGGGATAGATTGGTGTGGTTCCTCTGCACCTAAGATATTAGGGAATAACATCTATAGATATGTGTATGGAATAATCTCATCTTAATATAATAATTTGTTGCAAGTGCACACATCTCACACACACACCCCTTGCCTTTCTAGTAGAATTAATTTCTATTATGTTCACTAGATTTTGAATGGATGGCCTAATGTAGATGTTATTGGGTAGTTCCAGATTTGTATGATTAAATGGTAAATCTAAGTTTGGCAAAGGCAAAAGAAACCACGATTGGAAAAAAAATCCTTTTTTGATCCATAATTTGCACTAGAGAAATAAAATTGTTGTTGTATTGCAATTTTTCTGAAAAAATCAAGTCCATTTAATCTTTTTCCATGTTTCTAGAATTGGTAAAAGATTTTCATATGTGATATATGCATGATATGTTCTAAGGTTTTATTTATTTTAAGGAGAAAGCTTCACGTATTGGTTCCGCTCCCAACTAATTAAACTCTTTTTTCATTCTAATACTCTGTTTTCCCCAACTTTGAACCCATTAGTACTATCGAGGGAAGATTTTACTTTTCTATCAGCATGAATTCTTAAATTTAGATATAAACTTCGATGATCTTTCTTTTTGTAAAATTTCATAGCATCTTTGGAATGAAACTGAAATGAGACGGAAAGACAAGGAGGCCCGCAAGAACATGACGCAGAATCAAAAATCTGATGTAGATGGTGAAGGGAAAAAGGAAAAAGAGATGATACAGAATCAAAAATCTGAGGTAGACAGCAATCGAAACAAGGGAAAGGATCAACACGGTTTTGTTGAGAAGACATTACTTGTCAAGGAACAGCAAAAACATATCAAAGGTAAACTATATATCTTACAGACTTATATTAGTTTTTATTTTTTCTTATTGGATGGCATATGTTACTGAAGTGGGGAGGGAAAAATAGAAGTGGTAGAAGCATACCCTAAATTTTAAAATTTTTCTTGTTTGGACATGATTTGTTTCCTTTTTTTTCAAAAAATATTTTGGTTATACATTAGAATGATATCATTCTAATTAATGTCCAAACATCTACTTAACATAGATATATCATGTTATTTTATAAATTTTGGTGAACTCCATGTAGAGGAGGAAGCTGCTAAATCTGGAGTATCTTCTGGATCTAAACGTGTTCATGAATTCGTAGATGAAGTAAGCGTATGTTCTCCAATTTTTGCTCTATACTTAAGCAACCTGCATAGACTTTGCATTCGATGTCACCATCGACTTTTATTCTGAGAATCAATTTTTGTGCAGCCTGTTAAGGAAGATGTTGTGACTTCTTGTCAACAAAATGATGTTGTGCAAAGCCCATCAAAAGCAAAACAACAAAAGGTACTATAATAAAACTTAAGTTGTAACTACCTCCCATGTTGTTTGTGCAGCTTGCTGAACATGCTTATTTAGGATCATAGTATGTTTTCATGATAAAAAAAATTTATTTTTTTTTCTTTTTGATGCAGATGGAGTGATTTCTTTTGTTGTGGGAACTTATTCTATCGCCATACATGCGCTGGGATATCAACTGATGACAAGATGTTACTAATAATAATTTCATTAGAATGTTTCATTTTAGTCTCTTCAGCTTTGAGAACTTTCTTGTTAGTTTCTTCTCGGTTTTATGATAATCTTTACTGGATCTTTTGATTTAAGAATTTATGGTGGTCGCAAAGGAGGTTAAGTCATTTTTCTTATTGATGTTATTATGTCTTCATGGTTTCCCATATATTACATATATTATATTGCCTTTGAGATTGTAAATGTTGCATACAAGTAATTCCACTTAACCATTCAGGGTTAATGTGGTGGGATGGACAAGACCCTCTACTCTTATCCAGAGATCTCGAGTTCAAGCCTTGGATATAGAAAAATCCTATTACAGAGAGCTTCTCGCTTAAAATTGGCCTTACGCAGTGTGAATTCGGATTAGTTGGGACCCTAATGCAAGTATCGAATATGGGGTGGAAAAAAAACTCCTATTTAAAATGATCTTGGAAAAATCTTGGTATAGCTAAAGAGAGAACACTTTTTTGTTTTAGAGATGTGAAATATTTGACCAATAAGGAAAATTGCTTTTGAAAGTAAGCAGTTCCTTTGCTTTAAAAAAGGAAATTACAAAATTATGCATCTTTCAAGAAGCAGAAGCAAATAATTAACTCTGTACAATAATATTCTTATCGAGGACTTATGTTTACCAAACTATTCCTCATTAATTTAAACCATATATCTTCAAAATATAAACAACCATATTCTCATGTAATTGACATTCAAGAGCATTTTTTAGAATAAAGATTGGTCAAATGCAATTTGTTTATCAATATTGATGTACTTTTTAACAAGCTATTATGAATTTTCGGATGTTTGGCCAAACAGGCTTATCTAAAACAAGAATTTAAACCCCTCTTCTCACAAAAAGGTGGAAAAGAAGTAGTATCATTATGATAAAACTTATTCTTACTTGATAAAATCTAAATATTCAGGTGGGAATAAATTTTATTGTATCTCTAAAATGGAAAGAATGAAAAGTACATATGAGGAGGGGTGTCATTTTTATGGAAAAACACTTGTTTTCAAATAAAGTGAAGTGAACTGTTATGGGAAAGCACTAATTTTCAAATAAAGTGAACTGAACTTTTATGGAAAAACACTAATTTTCAAATAAAGTGAATTGAACTTTTATGGAAAACACTAATTTTCAAATAAAGTGAATTGAACCTTTTATGGTAAAACACTAATTTTCAAATAAAGTGAATTAGATATTTTTATCAAAAATAACTAATTTTTAATAAGGTGAATTGAATATTTTATATAAAAAACAAATTTTCATATAAACTGAATAATTTTTATGTAAAACACAAGTCCTAAATATAAAAATTCATTTATTGCAAGGACTAAAATTAAAATTTATTAATAATTGAGGAATGAAAACAAAAAACAAAAAACAAAAAAGGTAAAAAAAATCATGTATTCTTTTTCTCAACAGTCACCACTTGTCAAAATCAGTGTGACAAAATTCAGAATCCAAAATAGATTATATATATATATATATATATATATTTATATATATATATATATAGTGGACAACAAACATTGATTCCCACAAACAAATTCTTTCTGCAGAAAAAAAAAAGTGAGTTCACATTCTCCATAGATTCTTTTTTTTTTTTTGTTTCAGTGATGAATGTTTCTCTCGACTTCGTTCAAATTTTGGTAAAACATAAGTTTTCTCGGTTTTTTTCTTTCCTGACGACCAATTTTTGTAAAGCATTCTGTTAAGCCAATTTTTATTTTACAATAAACTCTACATGATTGTTGTGATATATTTAATGAGCCTGAACTATTTCTTCATTGAATTAAAGTTTAGAAGAGTTCAATAGTTTAGTAGCAAAGAGGAGACATATAAACACAAGATACATACATTGAATTAAATCCCTTTTGGCTCTTACAATGAAGGACCGTGACTATGTGATGGTGAGTTTGACTCTTTTAAATTCTAATTTAATTTGTCATTCAATTTTTTCTCCATTTTATTCACTTGTTTCTTATTTTTGCACTTAGACCTAGCTAGTTTTTTTTAATCTCTCATTCAGACCTCCACTTCAATATCGTCACCGAGAGTTTGACCAACAAGTTCGGGATGAATTTGTATGGTTCCTCTACACCTATGATATTAGGGAATAACATCTATTGATATGTGTATGAAACAGTCTCATCTTAATATAATAATTTGTTGACAGCGCTCACATCTCACACCCCCTGCCTTTCTAGTAGAATTAATTTCTATTATGTTCACTAGATTTTGAATTGATTGCCTAATATATATGTTATTGGGTAGTTCCAAATTTGTATGACTAAATGGTAAATCTAAGTTCGGCATAGGCAAAAGAAACCATGATTGGAAAAAAAATATTCCTTTTTTGATCCATAATTCGCACTAGGAAATAAAATTGTTGTTAAATTGCAATGTTTTTTGGAAAAAAACAAGTCCGTTTAATCTTTTTTCATATTTCTTGATTTGGTAAAAGATTTTCATATGTGATATATGCATCATATATTCTAATTTTTTATTTATTAGAAGGAGAAAGCTTCACGTATTGGTTTCACTCCCAATTAATTGAACTCTTTTTTCATTCTAATACTTTGCTTTCCCAAACTTTGAACCCATTAGTACTATCGAGGGAAGATTTACTTTTCTGTCAGCATGAATTCTTGAATTTAGATATAAACTTTGGTGATCTTTCTTTTTGTATAATTTCATAGCATCTTTGGAATGAAATTGAAATGAGAAGGAAAGACAAGGAGGCCCGCAAGAACATGATGCAGAACCAAAAATCTGATGTAGACGGTAAAGGAAAAAAGGAAAAGGAGATGATACAGAACCAAAAATCTGAGGTAGACAACAACCGAAACAAGGGAAAGGATCAACACGGTTCGTTTGAGAAGACATTACTTGTCAAGGAACAACATAAAGACATAAACGGTAAATTATATATCTTACAAACTTATATTAGTTTTTATTTTTCCTTATTGGATGGCATATATTACTGAATCGGGGAGGAAAAAATAGAAGTGGTAGAAGCATACCCTAAATTTTAAAATTTTTCTTGTTTGGACATGATTTGTGTCCTTTTTTTTCAAAAAAAATTTTGGTTATACATTAGAATGATGTCAGTTAAATTAATGTCCAAACACCTACTTAACATAGATATATCATGTTATTTTATAAATTATGGTGAACTCCGTGTAGGGGAGGAAGCTGCTAAACCTAGAGTATCTTCTGGACGTAAAAGTGTTCATGAATCCGTAGATGAAATAAGTGTATTTTTCTACACTTTTTGCTCTATACTTAAGCAATCTTCATAGATTTTGCATTCGATGTCACCATCAACTTTTATTCTGAGAATCAATGTGTGTGCAGCCTGTTAATGAAGATGTCGGGTCTTCTCGTCAACAAAGTGATATTGTGTAAAGCCCAGAAAGAGCAAAACAACAAAAGGTGTTATAACAAAACATAAGTTGTAACTACCCACATGTTGATTGTGCAGCATGTTGAACATGCTTATTTAGGATCATAATGTGTTTTCATGATTATTTTTTTTAATTTTTTCCCCTTTTTGATGCAGATGGAGTGATTTCTTTTATTTTGGAAACTTATTCCGTTGCCATACATGCGCTGCGATATCAACTGGTGACAAGATGTTACCAATAATAGTTTCATTAGAGTGTTTCATTTTAGTCTCTTAAGCTTTGAGAACTTTCTTGTTAGTTTCTTGTCTGTTTTATGACAATCTTTAACTGGATCTTTTGATTTAAGAATTTTTGGTAGTAGCAAAGGATTTTGAGCTTTTTTTCTTAATGATGTTATTATATCTTCATGGTTCCCTATATATTACATATATTGCCTTTGAGATTATAAATGTTGCATACAAGTAATTCTATTTAACCAATCAGGGTTAATGTGGTGGGATGGACAAGATCCTATACTCTAATCCAGAGATCTCAGGTTCTAGTCGTGGATATGAAAAAATCCTATTAGAGAGAGTTGCTCGCTTAAAATTGGCCTTAGGTAGTGTGGATTCAAATTAGTTGGGATCCTAATGCAAGTGCCGAACATGGGGTGGAAAAAAAAACTCTTATTTAAAATGCTCTTGGAAAAATCTTGGTATAACTAAAAAGAGATCACTTTTTTACTTTTGAGATGTAAAATATTTGGCCAATAAGAAAAATTACTTTTGACAGTAGCAAAAGCAGCTCCTTTGCTATGAAAAAGAAAACTACAGGTTTATGCTTCTTTCAAGAAGCAGAAGCAAATAATTAACTTTTTCAGTACAAAAATATTCTTATCGAAGACTTATGTTTACCAAACTATTCCACATTAATTTAAACCATATATCTTCAAAATATAAAACAACCATCTTCTCATGTAATTTGACATTCAAGAGCATTTTTTAGAATAAAGATTGGTCAAATGAAATTTGTTTATCAATATTGATATACTTTTTGATAAGCTATTCTGAATTGTCGGATGTTTAGCAAAACAGGCTTATTTAAAACAAGAATTTAAACCCCACATCTCACAAAAAGGTGGCAAAGAAGTAGTATCGTTATGAGGAGGGGTGTCATTTTTATGTTGAAAACAAAATAGAGTAAAAAGCAAAGTTAGTAGAAAAAAAAAACTAAATAAGATTATTAATATACCGGTAATTTGGGTTTTATTCTTGGAAATAGAAGGAATATCAAATATCGGGAAGATGCATGCTTGAGTCATACGCCACTAATTAAAAGACCAATTTTTGGATTTATACAATCCATCAACGTGTCACAATGTAAGAATTGCAAATATTTTTAAAACGCAAGACTGAAATTTGAATCTTAAACGGAATATTAATGATTGGAAAATGAAGAGGCTACGTCGCTTGCCACAAATACTAAATAAGCATTACTTGAAAAAAATAGCAGAACTTTTTAAAGCAAAAAAAAAACATAATGTAGATGATATTTTATACTAAAACATATAAGTTATAACATGAATAAGAGAAATAACATATCAGTCTTCCGATTTCTCTTCCAACAGAAAAGTCTTGCAGTGTCAGGAGCTAGAAACTTACGAGAAAGATCTGTGAAGTTGGGGTGTGTATTTTTGGGCTATGTGGTGTAATATTTTATGTTGGAATGTGTATTTCTCAAAATTTCTCGATTCATCTATATATATATATATACCCCTTTAATAAAATTATCAAACTCACTCAAATTAAAAGAGGACATGCAACTTTCATTTACTAAAATAATTTTCTTGAAACAAACAATTAGCAATTGATCAAATTGACCCAATGGCTGCTTCCAACAACCGCTCAATCCTCTTCGTGATCGTAGCATCATTGTCCTTTTCAAACACATCCACAAGTCATGCTGCTCGCAGCCTGCTGCAACTTCCTAACTTTCCTAAGATACCGTCATTTGCCTCAGCCAACACTGCCACAATTGCCTATAGAGTTGTCTTTATTTATGAATTCCGATTGATTATGATAGGTGCTGAAGATGTTTTCCTGATAAAAGGTTTTAGCTTTCTCTTTTTTTTTTAACAGATTGACTAATGCATTTGTTGGGACGGTGTTTCATTTGGTTTGAGATTTTGTAGTTAATTTGTGAAATTATGACCTGGTGTCGATAAGTTGCATCCACCCATGCTAATGGTGGTGACAAAGGATTTAAAGCTTTTCTCTTATTATCTCTTCATGGATTTTACTTTTGCTTTCACGGATGATATGCTTGTAATACACGCATACATGACAATATTTGGAGGGTGTTTGACTAAGGTTATAAGTGATCTGCCCAATGAAATTACTATCAATATTCTCTTGAAAAATTTAGCAGTAAACTGACATCTACAAACATAACAATACCATTTTGTGTCACAATGAATTATTATCATTAGTACAATAAGTAATATAAGTAGGAGAAGATGTAGTAAGCAAACTATTTTCATATTCATGGAAACCAAAGAGTGCCTTGTTTACAATATCATTAGGTTCATATACATCTCCGTTAATGTTCATTAAATTTCTCGATTAACAATATAAAAAAAGAAGGGAAAAGGGGCAAATATACCCCTCAACTTTATAATTTAGAGCGGATATACCCCTTATTAAAGAAATAGTGCATATATACGCTTGTTGTTTAACAAATGATGCATATATACCCTTTTCGTCTAACAAATGGTGCATATTTATCCTTTTCGTTAATTGGCCTATATTTATTGAATTAAAAAAAATTGCAAAACTTATTTTTAAACTTCAAAATACCACGTGGCTTTAAAAATTACCTCTCCTATTTTTTTTACCCCTCTATACCTGAGCCAAATTAAAAAAAACGCCTCAATTTCTTTTTTTACTCGGTCATAAAATGAGTTTGAAATGGATCTATGTAAAAGAGGAATTTGATAATTTTTGGTTGGGTCGGGTCTGGAGGGGTAAAAAAAAAGAGTGGGACAACTTTTAAAGTCATATGACATTTTTAAAATTAAAAAAATCAATTTTTAATTTTTTTTAAAATTCAGTTTGTTAATATAAAATGGTAAATATGCAACATTTGTTAGACGGCGAGGGTATATATGCACCATTTGTTAAACAACGAGGGTATATATGCATCACTTTTTTAACAATGGGTATATTCGCTCTAAATCGCAAAATTGAGGACTATATTTGTCCCATTACCCTTTAAAAAAATATATCATTTCGCCATTTAACAACAAATTAGTCCTCATATTTTCTATTTTCATGCCTAACACAAACCAATGCTCACCAAATGATTTCTTTATGCAAAAGCATGAGAGTTGAGTTTTTTCTTAGTTGTTCACATTCCAATAGTCAAAAATGAGTAGAAAAATAGGTTATAAGCTGTGTTTCAAATTGAATATAACTTCAAATTTGAAATTTTTATGGTAAAACACTAACTTTCAAATAAAGTGAATAATTTTTATAGGTCCTAAAATACTTATTTATATATCTCAAAAAAATATTTACTTTCTCATTGTAAACTTCTGTTCTCACATTGATGCTAAGGACGGATCTCATATCCTACTAGTAGTCCCCGTTGTACTAAATCTTATAACTTGGCCTGCTTCAGGTGCTTACGTTATTGAAAGAAAATGACTTGCACTGGTGAAACTTCTGAGGACCGTGGAAATGAAGGCATTGATATGATGTTCGAGATAAAAGTGAAAACCATGGATTCTCAAACACACAATTTGTGCATTAGCAATCAGGTACTTGTTTGTTGTTATTAAGTTCCTTGAAGCTCTAGTCGTAAATTTGCAACTTGACTGAAATTGTATTAAACCTATAATAATTTAACTCTCCTAAGGACAACTTGTTTAAGTAGCATAGCAAAATTTTGAACTATTCACTTAAGTAAAAAAGAAAATTTGTGCAATACGTTATGCATGTTTATGTTATTTACCTGCATTCTCACTTTTTAATATATTATAAATTTGTAATTTCATGTAGAGGAGAGTATGGAATTTGAAAGAAGACATAGCTCTTTTGCCAATTGAACAACAACGTCTACTCTATCGAGGAAAACACTTACAGGATGATCAAGTCATTTCTTCATGCAGTATCCTTTTTATACACTTTATATGTATATTTAGTATAGTTATAAATGAATCAACTTATATCTCTGGCCTAAGTTAAAAATTTGTAATTCTTTACCTTATTGGAGACTTAATACTAATTAGATGTTCAACATGGTGATACTTTGCATCTAGTTTGCAACATTCGGGGAATGTCATCCAATGGTACTTCATCCAGTCGCCCTGGTTTAATGAGCTTTCTTTAATATGTTTCCAATTATATTGGTTTGTGTGTTTGAATACTTTTTTATCATGTTTTTCTATTTAACCAAATGAATGGAATAAATCAATTAGAAAGTGTTTGATCTTTTTGGTACCATATGTGTGAAGTAGAAAATTTCATAACTATATCATACTTCTTAAATATTTGGTCTTACAAACCATGAATTACAAGCTATGAGTATAGTTTTTGTCATTTGCAATTCATGTTACTTCTTAACGAATTTGACATGCGCCTCATCAGTTCTCTACATTTTAGCTGAATAAAAAATTATACTTTGTATCTTTACATTTTTGTCAACTCACCATATTTGAGCTGGCAGTTAATCACTCATACCATGCCTTTTGTGTTTTCTCTACCTCGGGTTCTAGGCATAGCACGGGAACTGATGCGACCTCGTCAGGTACTCATCGGGTAAGTTGATGCAGATTGCTCTACCTTATAGTTCTTTTGTGTCATTGCACATATGTGTGTGCATCCTCTGCAAAACATGCATCTTGTCTTTGTCACATTGAAGTAACATTCAAAGTGTTATTCTCCCCCTGTCCTTGTTTATGTCGAACATCTTGTTTTTTGAGATTAAACTATATATAGCTTGACCAATAATTTTAAATGTATTTTTCCATCATATTGGTGTGAGAACAATTGAAACTTATAATACTTTTCGAATAGTTTTGAATATATAACTTTTAATTTTAAAAACATAGAATTGATCTAATCTAATTTAGCTTCAAAGATTAGTCAAATTAAAGTAGAGAACGTTCGTTGTCAGTAACTAATGTTGAGGCTACGGACACCAAATTTTTTGGCTTGCATGATATCTTATTTCATACTCTTCTACTGGTCTTTCTTACTTTTGGTTGCTTTCTAGATGCCTGCGCCTAAGAAAGACTTGTAATACATATTCTAAGATCATCCGTACATATTGATTGGTTGGCTTTCTGTTGGAAGAGGACTTCGAAAGGGATCTGCACCAAAATCTGATCAATATGTACGATCCGAGGGTGTCACAAAGAATAAGGCAGACAATCCAAACAATGTTGGACTATGTTGGCCGTGTAGTAACGCAAGTTCACATGAGGCAGGTTGAGATACAGTGTAATATATAGTATGATTTGTATCTTGCTAGGCTGCATCAGAGGGGACATTCAGCTAGGTCTCTTCCTCACATCAGAAGTTTTTTCTCTGTTGAACACCAGACTGAGCATTTCCAAAATATGCCTTCTCAATATTATCATGAACTTATGGGCGTGCTTGGTAAGAAATTAATAACATATTTCTTTCTTGAGACTTTTACAACTTATCTTGTTGATGTTTTAGTTCCAATGTCAACTTTTTTCTTACCAAAATAATAGAAGTATCATCACTTGTCAAGTTTCTTTTCCAATCATAGTGAAGAAAGTGCAATATTGTATCTTAGCATAGGGATAATGTGATATTTAGAGAATTCCTAGTATAAAATAATTCATAAAATGACAAATAATTAATATCTACAGATTCTAATTAGTTATTGTTGTATGGCAAGAAATTCATGGTCACAATTAGATGACCTTCCTAAATTTAATTTCCCTGTTGAATTCAACATTGCTACACCTGGAGCAACTGTAGAGAATGTCACCAAAAATATGGGGACGGATGTTTCCTCTGAATCATCAACTGTAGAATATGGAAGTTCTCACGAATCGTCCATCGAAGTAAGTTAATTATTTCTTTTTTTCACTTTGAATCTGAAAAGTTGTCATCCTGCAACATGGATTGACCTTGAATGCTATTTTTCCCTTCTAAGTATTCAGTGTTTCTGTAGCCTCCCGATCAAAATAATTCAGACTTCTCTTCAGCAAGATAATGTTGCACAAAGCCAACCTCAAACAAAATGGTGAAAGGTACTATTATAGTACTTACGTCTTTATATATTTAGGTGATATGTTTGACTAATCTTCCCATCTTTTCTTGTTTTAGTACTTATATGTAATATTTTTCCTGTTACTTCCACATAGAATCTGACTATTGCTTGAGGTTGAGGCATAGTCATAGTAGTAGTTATTATTGTAATAAACCATAAAAGTACCACTACTAAAAAATCACTATTTTTCCATTGAAATTTTCCGCAAAAAAATGTTAAGTGGCTATTCTCACAGATATTTTGATTGAATTTGTGGGGAAAAATAATAATAATGTTACTATTTTGGTTTTATTATCATTCTCTACTTGATCTTTTGATTATGGGTGTTCATCAGTTGGTTTGGTATGATTTTGAGACATTACATATGTCTAGTATTCTATTTTATAAAATAAAATACTATACCAGTATTAAACTTAATTAAATATTCCAGTATCATTCAATTTCCTCTTGTCGATTTCAGTTGAATAACTTCGATTTGTTGGACCTAGATAGAAAATTGTAACTTTGTTGTTTTGTCTTTAGGGATCGGGTAGAAGAACAGAAAGAAACCATAAGAAAGCTTCATCAATTTGATAATAAATATTTATTAAAGAAAATAATAAAAAAAACATATTGTAAACATAGAATTTTACTCTGAGTAACTATACCATTAAATTTTGAAAAGTTTAATTTTAGCTATGCACGATAGAGTAACAGAAAAATTAGTATGATATAAATTTCTTCAAATAACTGGCCGAATCAAAATATTACTGACTCAATATGAGAGTGATACCGTTTTACAAGACACATTTAGAGAGGTTATACCCCTCATCAAAAAAGTGATGCATATATACCCTCACCAATTAACAAATGATGTATATATATGGTGTGGCTCATATCAGGGACAATGATTCTTTATCATTCTTTCTTAAAGTCAATGCTGGTATGCAATAATTGAATGCTCTACATGGATTGAAGTATCTACAGACAATGAGTTTGATCTTTGAGGTACTACGTATCTGCCTTCTAGATTCCTGCCCCTAAGAAAGACTTGTAATACATATTTCTCTTATTCTTTATTCTAATCGATACTCCTTCATTTAGAGTTTTACCAACAGTCAATCTCTTGCATGTAACATAGTACTTAGCATGTTATTTATTTGGTCCAACCCAACTCTTTGGGCCAAAATTATTATGTCAATCATCAAAACATACTAAGTCCAACAACGAGTAGCTTGGGTGCACAATATGATAGTGTGGTTTCAATGCATTATCACAACTCTGATTGGGGTATGGAGAATAGTGAAAACTTAGGGCAAATCATCACCTTTAAGTATGACACCCAACCGATTTTCTGCAATTGCAACTTTAACTTTTTAAGGAAAAAAAGCAAGTCGTGTAAACTGCAATGACTTTCTATAATTTTTTAGTGTTTATTTTGAAGACTCCTAAATGCTTTCTGAATTGCCATTTTTAAGAATAAAAAACAAAAATCAAAATAAAATGTAAGTCATGTAAATCATTGCTATGATATTTTATATATTATATATTATATTATTTACCTATAAAAAAGGTAGTCTGGTGCACAAAACATCGTGGATTAGCAGAGTTCGGGATAGGGAGGCACCTCAAGGGGTGTGAGTTAGACAATCTAGCTACGCTAATGCAAGTATTGGTGACGGCATCTTTGGCTTGAACCCGTAACCTATAGGTCACATGAAGACAACTTTGTTGGTAAATATGCAAGTGAAAGAAAACATTGATATTGCATGAGTTCTAGATTCCTCGGGACATTTGGTTTGTAGAACAAGGGATAACAATTTTGAAATAAAATACAAAATTAGTTTATCTTGCCTTTGTTTGATTTTTTTATTCTAGAATAAATTGTGTTATCATTTAAAAATTAAATGTAGGATAACAGTCACGTGGCTCTATTGAAATTATTAAAGATGAAAAGATGAAAATCAACAAGATAAGAAAATTCACTTAAAAGTGGCATTCCGCATTTAATGGTGTATGTCCAACAATTAAAACAACAAAAAAAACTTTGAACAACTAGAAGGATTACAGAGAGAGAAAGTTGATCAAAAAAAAGAAAATAAAGTTCACACTTACAATTTTCTTTTTGTGCGTTACATTTTTCTTAAAAAAAAAATTTTTTCTCTCTATCTCAGGTTGATTATGTAGTGATTTTGCAGTCCTTTTCCAGTGATTTGGGTGATAAAGTTTTGGTGGTTCTCCCTCTACTTCATCAATTTTTTCATAAATTTCTTGAAAGTATTGATTTGTGTTGTTTGAGTCAATCTTTGATTTTTGAGACAGATATAACACTCTACATGCAGTTTGTTCATCAAATTAGTGACGGACAACTTCCGTTGCAAATTAACAGAAAAATCCATCACTAATCCTATTTAACGAAAAATTAAATTGCTTACTTTGTATGTGTATATGTTTTCAGGTATGAGGTTTATAAAAGTGCATATTTTTATTTGCTAACAAAAGATAATATTGTAAGTGTATGGTTGGTGTTCTTGAGGCTTTCTTTTTAATTTAAATAGAGTAGCCTGGTTATGTACTACCTTTCATTTGCTTCTTTCTTTTCCCCGTTATCCTAATCTGCATATACAATACATGACAAAACATTGAAACACTCATAAATTCTATAACTTTTTCTGATATAGGTAATCAGTCCATTGAAAGGAGATGACTCACGTTGGTGATGTAATTGGCATAACTGTAAGATTTATGTCTAATCAAGTTCACAGATTAGATGTTAATCAAGTACATATTTTTTTTGTTGATATTAAGTTCCTTGGAGCTCTGGTCTTGGTCATATCTTAATTTTCATTTGCAATGCAGATGAGTGTACAAAATTTGAAACAAAGAATAGCAGTAAGGGATGGGATTCCAATAGAACAACAACATCTAATCTATGGTGGATGAGTTTTGCAAAATGATCAACTCTTTTCTTCATACCGTATCCTTATTTCACTTTATATATAATCTACACTTTAGTAATTATGTGTATCTCTAAGGCATACCACACATGCTGACTTTCAGTTGGATCTTTTAGTGGCACTATGCAACTGAGTTTTCATCTTGTAAATAGTTGTAAACACAATTTCTAGCGGAACTTATTAAAGCATTTTTCCAATTTAAGAAGTTAAATTCAACAGACACGATGATGGTTTTGCTTCAATAAGAATTGCAATATCCATCTCAACTATCTTCTTGAATAAAAAGATAAATGTTAATGGTATGTACTTGGCTCTAGTTATTACTACTATTGCATCACAAAAAAAATAAAACATATATTCTTAGTTATTACCCGGTATTTATGCTGATGGAAGGTAGCAGGTATAATGTGAAATTATTGAGGTGCTCGCGAACTAGCCTTGACACCACAATTATCAACAAAACATGTATTCTTAGTTATTACCCAGTATTTGTGCTGATGGAACGTAGAAGGTACTATGTGGAATTAGTCAAGGTGTTCGCTCACTATCCTGGACACCACAATTATCAACAAAAAAAATTTTAATCGCATTCAAACAGAAGATTTTTTTTCAAAATATACCGGTTAGTGAGGCTTCTGTATCTGTGTTCGGATTATTTCATTTCCACATTGGAGACTTAACACCAATTAGATATCCAAAATGGTGACACTTTATATATGATTTGCACCCCTCAGAGCATGTCATCCTTTCGCAGTCTACCTAGCTTACCTAGTCGCCCCGATTTAATGAACTTTCTTTAATATGATGTTGGTTGTGTAAGTTGTGTTGACAATTGCCCTGGAAAGTTTCTTACTATTGTCTGTTGAACTTGGTTCATTCAGGTGCTAGTCATAGCCTAGGAGCTAGTAGTCGTCCTAACTCTTTACAGGTTTTGCCGCTACACCTAGATGGGATGAGACGAGTATATGGTGCAAATGGTCAGTTCCGTTCCTATTTTTCTTCCATTACCAATCAGTGGATGATATAATATTGTCTTTTCTCTCATGTTTTCTAATCAGAAACAGAAAATCATATGCATGAGGTGCTTCGAAGTACATTTAATTCACCAGAAGAAATCCCAAGAGCAGAACAACACAGATTCCTCTATGCAAAATGGCGAGTTTTAAGTTTTTTCAAGTTGGTCACATTTCGATAGTCAAAAATGAGTAGAAAAATAGGTTATAAGTTTTTTTTTCTTATTGACATACAACTTCAAATTGAATTTGAAATTTTTATGGCAAAACGCTAACTATTAAATAAAGTGAATAATTGTTATCTCCAAACGGGTCCTAAATATATTTATTCATATATAATAGGGACTAAAATTAGAATTTATTGATAATTAGGGAGTGGAATCAAATAAAACGTTTACTATATTTGTCGGTGCCTCAATAGTCACGACTTTTCAGAAACATAGCTCATAATCCAAAATGGATTACAGAGATTCTTCTGTTTACACGCCCAACATAGACAAATGCCCACAAATGATTCCTTTATTTAAAAGGGCCAGTTTTGAGTTTTATTTTTAATTTTTTTTATGTGTTCACATTTTAATAGTCAAAAGCGAGTTGAAAAATAGGTTATCAGTTGTTTTCAAATTTTAAATACAACTACAAAATAAATTTGAAATTTTTATGGAAAAACACTAGTTTTTAAGTAAAGTGAATTGAAATTTTATGGAAGAACACTAATTTTCAAATAAAGTGAATTGAACTTTTATGGAAAAACACTAATTCTCAAATAAAGTGAATTGAACTTTTTTGAAAAAATACTAATTTTCAAATAAAGTGAATTAGATATTTTTATGAAAAAAATACTAATTTTTAAATAAAGTGAATTGAATATTTTATGGAAAAAACTCATTTTCAAATAAACTGAATAATTTTTATGTCAAAACAGGTCCTAAATATAATAATTCATTTATTTCAAGGACTAAAATTAGAATTTATAAATAATTGAGGAATGAAAATAAAAAAATAAAAAAGGTAAAAAAGAAAAAATCGTGTGCTTTGTTTCTCAACAACCACCACTTGTCAAAATCAATGTGACAAAAGTCATAATCCAATAAGGATTACAGAGATCCAGTATCTATATATCTATATATATAGTGGACAACAAACACCGATGTCCACAAACAAATCCTTTCTGCAAAAAAAAAGTGAATTCACATTCTCCATAGATTCTTCTCTTTTTTATGTTATTTCAGTATGAATGTTTCTCAGAACTTCGTTCAAATTTTGGTAAAGCATAGAGTTTTCTCAGTTTCTTTCTTTCCTGACAATCAATTTTTGTAAAGCATTCTGTTAAACCAATTTTTATTTTATAATGAACTCTACATGATTGTTGTGATATATTTAATGAGCATGAACTATTTCTTCATTTAATTCTTGTCTGCCTAACTGATTTGTTTCTTCATTTAATTCAAGTTTAGAAGGGTTCAATAGTTTAGCATCCAAGAGGAGACATATAAACACAAGATACATACATTGAATTCAATCCCTTTTTGCTCTTACCATGAAGGACCGAGACTATGTGATGGTGAGTTTGATTCTTTCATAATTCTAATTTAATTTGTCATTAAATTTTTTCCCCATTTCATTCACTTATTTTTTTTTGCACTTAGACCTAGCTAGTGTTTCTTTAATCTCTCATTTGGACCTCCACTACAATATCATCAATAAGAGTTTAACCAACAAGTTCGGGATAGATTGGTGTGGTTCCTCTACACCTAAGATATTAGGGAATAACTTCTATTGATATGTGTATGGAATAATCTCATCTTAATATAATAATTTGTTGCAAGTGCACACATCTCACACACACACACCTTGCCTTTCTAGTAGAATTAATTTCTATTATGTTCACTAGATTTTGAATGGATGGCCTAATGTATATGTTATTGGGTAGTTCCAGATTTGTATGATTAAATGGTAAATCTAAGTTTGGCAAAGGCAAAAGAAACCACGATTGGAAAAAAAATTCCTTTTTTGATCCATAATTTGCACTAGAGAAATAAAATTATTGTTGTATTGCAATTTTTCTGAAAAAATCAAGTCCATTTAATCTTTTTCCATGTTTCTAGAATTGGTAAAAGATTTTCATATGTGATATATGCATGATATGTTCTAAGGTTTTATTTATTTTAAGGAGAAAGCTTCACGTATTGGTTCCGCTCCCAACTAACTAAACTCTTTTTTCATTCTAATACTCTGTTTTCACCAACTTTGAACCCATTAGTACTATCGAGGGAAGATTTTACTTTTCTATCAACATGAATTCTTAAATTTAGATATAAACTTCGATGATCTTTCTTTTTGTAAAATTTCATAGCATCTTTGGAATGAAACTGAAATGAGACGGAAAGACAAGGAGGCCTGCAAGAACATGACGCAGAATCAAAAATCTGATGTAGATGGTGAAGGGAAAAAGGAAAAGGAGATGATACAGAATCAAAAATCTGAGGTAGACAGCAATCGAAATAAGGGAAAGGATCAACACAGTTTTGTTGAGAAGACATTACTTGTCAAGGAACAGCAAAAACACATCAAAGGTAAACTATATATCCTACAGACTTATATTAGTTTTTATTTTTGCTTATTGGATGGCATATGTTACTGAAGTGGGGAGGGAAAAATAGAAGTGGTAGAAGCGTACCACGTATAGTATCTTGTTTGGACATGATCTGTTTGTCTTTTTTTTTCAAAATAACCTTTGGTTATACATTAGAATGATATCATTCTAATTAATGTCCAAACATCTACTTAACATAGATATATCATGTTATTTTATAAATTTTGGTGAACTCCATGTAGAGGAGGAAGCTGCTAAATCTGGAGTATCTTCTGGATCTAAACGTGTTCATGAATTCGTAGATGAAGTAAGCGTATGTTCTCCAATTTTTGCTCTATACTTAAGCAACCTGCATAGACTTTGCATTCGATGTCACCATCAACTTTTATTCTGAGAATCAATTTGTGTGCAGCCTTTTAAGGAAGATGTTGTGACTTCTTGTCAACAAAATGATGTTGTGCAAAGCCCATCAAAAGCAAAACAACAAAAGGTACTATAATAAAACTTAAGTTGTAACTACCTCCCATGTTGTTTGTGCAGCTTGCTGAACATGCTTATTTAGGATCATAGTATGTTTTCATGATAAAAAAATTTTGTTTTTTTTTTCTTTTTGATGCAGATGGAGTGATTTCTTTTGTTGTGGGAACTTATTATATCGCCATACATGCGATGGGATATCAACTGATGACAAGATGTTACTAATTACAATTTCATTAGAATGTTTCATTTTAGTCTCTTCAGCTTTGAGAACTTTCTTGTTAGTTTCTTGTCGGTTTTATGATAATCTTTACTGGATCTTTTGATTTAAGAATTTATGGTGGTCGCAAAGGAGGTTAAGTTTTTTTTCTTATTGATGTTATTATGTCTTCATGGTTTCCTATATATTACATATATTATATTGCCTTTGAGATTGTAAATGTTGCATACAAGTAATTCCACTTAACCATTCAGGGTTAATGTGGTGGGATGGACAAGACCCCCTACTCTTATCCAGAGATCTCGAGTTCAAGCCTTGGATATAGAAAAATCCAATTAGAGAGAGCTTGTCGCTTAAAATTGCCTTACGCAGTGTGAATTCGGATTATTTGGGACCCTAATGCAAGTACCGAATATGGGGTGGAAAAAAAACTCCTATTTGAAATGATCTTGGAAAAATCATGGCATAGCTTAAGAGAGAACACTTTTTTATTTTAGAGATGTGAAATATTTGACCAATAAGGAAAATTGCTTTTGAAAGTAAGCAGTTCCTTTGCTGTAAAAAAGGAAATTACAAATTTATGCATCTTTCAAGAAGCAGAAGCAAATAATTAACTCTGTACAAAAATATTCTTATCGAGGACTTATGTTTACCAAACTATTCCTCATTAATTTAAACCATATATCTTCAAAATATAAACAACCATATTCTCATGTAATTGACATTCAAGAGCAGTTTTTAGAATAAAGATTGGTAAAATGCAATTTGTTTATCAATATTGATGTACTTTTTGACAAGCTATTCTGAATTTTCGGATGTTTGGCCAAAAAGGCTTATCTAAAACAAGAATTTAAACCCCTCTTCTCACAAAAAGGTGGAAAAGAAGTAGTATCGTTATGATAAAACTTATTCTTACTTGATAAAATCTAAATATTCAGGTGGGAATAAATTTTATTGTATCTCTAAAATGGAAAGAATGAAAAGTACATATGAGGAGGGGTGTCATTTTTATGAAAAACACTAGTTTTCAAATAAAGTGAAGTGAACTGTTATGGGAAAGCACTAATTTTCAAATAAAGTGAACTGAACTTTTATGGAAAAACACTAATTTTCAAATAAAGTGAATTGAACTTTTATGGAAAACACTAATTTTCAAAAAAATGGAATTGAACCTTTTATGGTAAAACACTAATTTTCAAATAAAGTGAATTAGATATTTTTATCAAAAATAACTAATTTTTAATAAGGTGAATTGAATATTTTATTGAAAAAACTAATTTTCAAATAAACTGAATATTTTTTATGTAAAACACAAGTCCTAAATATAACAATTCATTTATTGCAAGGACTAAAATTAAAATTTATTAATAATTGAGGAATGAAAACAAAAAACAAAAAACAAAAAAGGTAAAAAAAATCATGTATTCTTTTTCTCAACAGTCACCACTTGTCAAAATCAATGTGACAAAATTCAGAATCCAAAATTGATTTTATATATATATATATATAGTGGACAACAAACATTGATGCCCACAAACAAATCCTTTCTGCAAAAAAAAAAAGTGAGTTCACATTCTCCATAGATTCTTCTTTTTTTTGTTGTTGTTGTTGTTGTTTCAGTGATGAATGTTTCTCTCGACTTTGTTCAAATTTTGGTAAAGCATAAGTTTTCTCGGTTTTTTTCTTTCCTGACAACCAATTTTTGTAAAGCATTCTGTTAAGCAAATTTTTATTTTACAATAAACTCTACATGATTGTTGTGATATATTTAATGAGCCTGAACTATTTCTTCATTGAATTAAAGTTTAGAAGAGTTCAATACTTTAGTAGCAAAGAGGAGACATATAAACACAAGATACATACATTGAATTCAATCCCTTTTGGCTCTTACAATGAAGGACCGTGACTATGTGATGGTGAGTTTGACTCTTTTAAATTCTAATTTAATTTGTCATTCAATTTTTTCTCCATTTTATTCACTTGTTTCTTATTTTTGCACTTAGACCTAGCTAGTTTTTTTTAATCTCTCATTCAGACCTCCACTACAATATCGTCACCGAGAGTTTGACCAACAAGTTCGGGATGGATTTGTATGGTTCCTCTATACCTAGGATATTAGGGAATAACATCTATTGATATGTGTATGGAACAGTCTCATCTTAATATAATAATTTGTTGACAGCGCTCACATCTCACACCCCCTGCCTTTCTAGTAGAATTAATTTCTATTATGTTCACTAGATTTTGAGTTGATTGCCTAGTGTATATGTTGTTGGGTAGTTCCAAATTTGTATGACTAAATGGTAAGTCTAAGTTCGGCATAGGAAAAAGAAACCATGATTGGAAAAAAAATATTCCTTTTTTGATCCATAATTCGCACTAGGAAATAAAATTGTTGTTAAATTGCAATGTTTTTTGGAAAAAACAAGTCCGTTTAATCTTTTTTCATGTTTCTAGATTTGGTAAAAGATTTTCATATGTGATATATGCATCATATATTCTAATTTTTTATTTATTAGAAGGAGAAAGCTTCATGTATTGGTTTCACTCCCAATTAATTGAACTCTTTTTTCATTCCAATACTTTGTTTTCCCAAACTTTGAACCCATTAGTACTATCTAGGGAAGATTTACTTTTCTGTCAGCATGAATTCTTGAATTTAGATATAAACTTTGGTGATCTTTATTTTTGTATAATTTCATAGCATCTTTGGAATGAAATTGAAATGAGAAGGAAAGACAAGGAGGCCCGCAAGAACATGATGCAGAACCAAAAATCTGATGTAGACGATAAAGGGAAAAAGGAAAAGGAGATGATACAGAACCAAAAATCTGAGGTAGACAACAACCGAAACAAGGGAAAGGATCAACACGGTTCATTTGAGAAGACATTACTTGTCAAGGAACAACATAAAGACATAAACGGTAAATTATATATCTTACAAAATTATATTAGTTTTTATTTTTCCTTATTGGATGGCATATATTACTGAATCGGGGAGGAAAAAATAGAAGTGGTAGAAGCATACCCTAAATTTTAAAATTTTTCTTGTTTGGACATGATTTGTTTCCTTTTCTTTTCAAAAAAATTTTTGGTTATACATTAGAATGATGTCAGTTAAATTAATGTCCAAACACCTACTTAACATAGATATATCATGTTATTTTATAAATTATGGTGAACTCCGTGTAGAAGAGGAAGCTGCTAAACCTAGAGTATCTTCTGGACGTAAAAGTGTTCATGAATCCGTGGATGAAATAAGTGTATTTTTCTACACTTTTTGCTCTATACTTAAGCAATCTTCATAGATTTTGCATTCGATGTCACCATCAACTTTTATTCTGAGAATCAATGTGTGTGCAGCCTGTTAAAGAAGATGTCGGGTCTTCTCGTCAACAAAGTGATGTTGTGTAAAGCCCAGAAAGAGCAAAACAACAAAAGGTATTATAACAAAACATAAGTTGTAACTACCCCCATGTTGATTGTGCAGCATGTTGAACATGCTTATTTAGGATCATAATATGTTTTCATGATTATTTTTTTTAATTTTTTCCCCTTTTTGATGCAGATGGAGTGATTTCTTTTATTTTTGAAACTTATTCCGTTGCCATACATGCGCTGCGATATCAACTGGTGACAAGATGTTACCAATAATAGTTTCATTAGAGTGTTTAATTTTAGTCTCTTAAGCTTTGAGAACTTTCTTGTTAGTTTCTTGTCTGTTTTATGACAATCTTTAACTGGATCTTTTGATTTAAGAATTTTTGGTAGTAGCAAAGGATTTTAAGCTTTTTTTCTTATTGATGTTATTATATCTTCATGGTTCCCTATATATTACATATATTTCCTTTGAGAATATAAATGTTGCATACAAGTAATTCTATTTAGATATAAACTTTTATGTCAGCATGAATTCTTGAATTAGATATAAACTTCGGTGATCTTTCTTTTTGTATAATTTCATAGCATCTTTGGAATAAAATTGAAATGAGAGGGAAAGACAAGGAGGCTCGCAAGAACATGATGCAGAACCAAAAATCTGATGTAGACGGTGAAGGAAAAAACGAAAAGGAGGTGATACCGAACTAAAAATCTGAGGTAGACAGCAACCGGAACAAGGGAAAGGATCAACACAGTTCTGTTGAGAAGACATTACTTGTCAAGGAACAGCATAAAGACATAAACGGTAAATTATATATCTTACAAACTTATATTAGTTTTTATTTTTCCTTATTGGATGGCATATATTACTGAATCGGGGAGGGAAAAATCGAAGTGGTAGAAGCATACCCTAAATTTTAAAATTTTTCTTGTTTGGACATGATTTGTTTCCTTTTTTTTCAAAACAATTTTTGGTTATACATTAGAATGATATTAGTTAAACTAATGTCCAAACACCTACTTAACATAGATATACAATTTTATTTTATAAATTTTGGTAAACTTCGTGTAGGGGAGGAAGCTGCTAAACCTAGAGTATCTTCTGGACGTAAAAGTGTTCATGAATCCGTAGATGAAGTAAGTGTATTTTTCTCCACTTTTAGCTCTATACTTAAGCAATCTGCATAGATTTTGCATTCGATGTCACCATCAACTTTTATTCTGAGAATCAGTGTGTGTGCAGCCTGTTAAAGAAGATGTTGGGTCTTCTCGTCAACAAAGTGATGTTGTGTAAAGCCCATAAAGAGAAAAAAAAAGAAAAGGTATTATAACAAAACATAAGTTGTAACTACCCCCATGTTGATTGTGCAGCGTGTTGAACATGCTTATTTAGGATCATAATATGTTTTCATGATAATTTTTTTTCCCCTTTCTGATGCAGATGGAGTGATTTCTTTTATTTTGGAAACTTATTCCGTTGCCATACATGCGCTGCGATATCAACTGGTGACAAGATGTTAGCAATAACAGTTTCATTAGAGTGTTTCATTTTAGTCTCTTAAGCTTTGAGAACTTTCTTGTTAGTTTCTTATCTGTTTTATGACAATCTTTTACTGGATCTATTGATTTAAGAATTTTGGATAGTAGCAAAGGATTTTAAGCTTTTTTTTCTTATTAATGTTATTATATCTTCATGGTTCCCTATATATTACATATATTGCCTTTGAGATTATAAATGTTGCATACAAGTAATTCTATTTAACCAATAATGTGGTGGGATGGACAAGATACTCTACTCTTATCCAGAGATCTCAGGTTCTAGCCGTGGATATGGAAAAATCCTATTAGAGAGAGTTGCTCGCTTAAAATTGGCCTTACATAGTGTGGATTCAAATTAGTTGGGATCCTAATGCAAGTGCCGAACATGGGGTGGAAAAAAAAACTCCTATTTAAGATGCTCTTGGAAAAATTTTGGTATAACTAAAAAGAGATCACTTTTTTACTTTTGAGATGTGAAATATTTGGCCAATAAGAAAAATTGCTTTTGACAGTAGCAAAAGCAGCTCCTTTGCTATGAAAAAGGAAACTACAGGTTTATGCTTCTTTCAAGAAGCAGAAGCAAATAATTAACTTTTTCAGTACAAAAATATTCTTATCGAAGACTTATGTTTACCAAACTATTCCTCATTAATTTAAACCATATATCTTCAAAATATAAAACAACCATCTTCTCATGTAATTTGACATTCAAGCACATTTTTTAGAATAAAGATTGGTCAAATGCAATTTGTTTATCAATATTGATATACTTTTTGACAAGCTATTCTGAATTGTCGGATGTTTAGCCAAACAGGTTTATCTAAAACAAGAATTTAAACCCCACTTCTCACAAAAAGGTGGCAAAGAAGTAGTATCGTTATGAGGAGGGGTGTCATTTTTATGTTGAAAACAAAATAGAGTAAAAAGCAAAGTTAGTAGAAAAAAAAAACTAAATAAGATTATTATATACCGACAATTTGGGTTTTATTCTTGGCAATAGAAGGAAAATCAGATATCGGGAAGATGCATGCTTGAGTCATACGCCACTAATTAAAAGACCAATTTTTGGATTTATACAATCTATCAACGTGTCACAATGTGACAATTGCAAATATTTATAAAACGCAAGACTGGAATTTGAATCTTAAACGGAATATTAATTATTGAAAAATGAAGAGGCTACGTCGCTTGCCACAAACACTAAATAAGCATTACTTGAAAAAAAATAGCAGAACTTTTTAAAGCAAAAAAAAAAACATAATGTAGATGATATTTTAGACTAAAACATATAAGTTATAACATGAATAAGAGAAATAACATATCAGTCTTCCAATTTCTCTTCCAACAGAAAAGTCTTGCAGTGTCAAGAGCTAGAAACTTACGAGAAAGATCTGTGAAGTTGGGATGAGTATTTTTGGGCTATGTGGTGTAATATTTTATGTTGAAATGTGTATTTATCAAAATTTCCCGATTTATCTATATATATATATACCCCTTTAATAAAATTATCAAACTCACTCAAATTAAAAGTTGCAACTTCCATTTACTAAAATAATTTTCCTGAAACAAACAATTAGCAATTGACCCAATGGCTGCTTCCAACAACTGCTCAATCCTCTTTGTGATCGTAGCATCATTGTCCTTTTCAAACACATCCAAAAGTCATGCGGCTCGCAGCCTGCTGCAACTTCCTAACTTTCCTAAGATACCGTCATTTGCCTCAGCCAACACTGCCACAATTGCCTATAGAGTTGTCTTTATTTCTGAATTCTGATTGATTATGATAGGTGCTGAAGATGTTTTCCTGATAAAAGGTTTTTGTTTTCTCTTTTTTTTAACAGATTGAGTAATGCTTTTGTTGGGACGGTGTTTCATTTGGTTTGAGATTTGGTAGTTAATTTGTGAACTTATGTACCTGGTACCGATAAGTTGCATCCACCCATGCTAATGGTGGTGACAAAGGATTTTAAGCTTTTCTCTTATTATCTCTTCATGGATTTTACTTTTGCTTTCACGGATGATATGCTTGTAATGCACGCATACATGACAATATTTGGAGGGTGTTTGACTAAGGTTATAAGTTGATCTGCCCAATGAAATTACTATCAATATTCTCTTGAAAAATTTAGCGGTAAACTGACATCTGCAAACATAACAATACCATTTTGTGTCACAATGAATTATTATCATTAGTACAATAAGTAATATAAGTAGGAGAAGATGTAGTAAGAAAACTATTTTCATATTCATGGAAACTAAAGAGTGTCTTGTTTACAATATCATTAGGTTCATATATATCTCTGTTGATGTTCATTAAATTTCTCGATTAACAATTTAAGAAAAAGAAGGGAAAAGGGGCAAATATACCCCTCAACTTTATAATTTAGAGCGGATATACCCCTTATTAAAGAAATAGTGCATATATACGCTTGTTGTTTAACAAATGATGCATATATACTCTTTTCGTCTAACAAATGGTGCATATATCTTTTCATTAATTGGCCTATATTTATTGAATTAAAAAAAATTGCAAAACTTATTTTTAAACTTCAAAATACCACGTGGCTTTAAAAATTACCTCTCTTATTTTTTTTACCCCTCTAGACCTGAGCCAAAATAAAAAAAATGTCTCAATTGCTTTTCTACTCAGTCATAAAATGAGTTTGAAATGGATCTATGTAAAAGAGAAATTTGATAATTTTTGGTCGGGTCGGGTCTGGAGGGGTAAAAAAAAGAGTGGGGCAACTTTTAAAGTCATATGACATTCAAATAAACTGAATAATTTTTATGTCAAAACAGGTCCTAAATATAATTATTCATTTATTGCAAGGACTAATATTAGAATATATTAATAATTGAGGAATTAAAACAAAAATAAAGGGGGGGGGGGGGGAGGAATAGGTACTTTATTTCTGAACAGTTACCACTTACCTGAAGCAGTGTGACGACAAACACCAATGCCTACAAATCAAATCCTTTCTGCAAAAAAAAAAAAAGGATGTGAGTTTACATTCTCCATGGATTTTTTTTTGTGTGTGTTGTTTCAGTGATGAATTTTTTGGTAAAGCATAGAGTTTTCTCGGTTCTTTTTTTCTTCCTGAAAATCAATTTTTGCAGAGTATTCTGTTAAGCTAATTTCTGTTTTACAATGAACTCTACATGATTGTTGTGATATATCTTATGAGCCTAAACAATTTCTTCATTTAATTCTTTGTCTGCCTTAATTAATTTGTTTCTTCGTTTAATTCAAGTTGAGGAGGGAGTATAAACACTAGATAAACACATTGAATTCAACAATCCCTTATATACATATACATATACATATACATATACATATACATATATATACATATACATATACATATATATATATATATATATATATATTGGGTTTTGTGATGTGAATGAAAAATGAAGGAATTTTTGTTTTTCATTTGTAAGTTTTTCTGAAAAGGTACGTACCTTTCCAAAAAGAGTTGTATCTTGTAAGATAGCTTTTGTGGTTAAGTTATGGCTAAGATCCATTCATTTACAATTGAAAGTTGTGAACAGTTTCCATTAAAGTTTATTATCGTTTTTCATTAGTAGTAACCTTTTCGCTTTGTCTCTGCATATTTACTCTGGTAGTTTTATTTTGAAGTTGAGGATTAGAATTACTAACAAGCTCTAAGTTAATGGTATATTTCCACTTAATATATACATATAATAGTAAGAACTTCAAGTGAATGAAATTGGACCATAAATAAAATGTTTCTTTCCATTTGTATGGTAAAGACCAGTTGTTGGCTATGCTATCTGTCTCAAAAAAAATATTTACTTTCTCATTGTAAACTTCTATTCTCACATTGATGCTAAGGACGGATCTCATATCCTTCTAGTAGTCCCCGTCGTCCTAAATCTTATAACTTGACCTGCTTTAGGTGCTTACGTTATTGAAAGAAAATGGCTCAAACTGGTGAAACGTCTGATGATCGTGGAAATGAAGGCATTGATATGATGATCGAGATAAAAGAGAAAACCATGGATTCTCAAACACACAATTTGTGCATTAGGAATCAAGTACTTGTTTGTTGTTGTTAATTTCCTCTAAGCTCTAATTTGCAACTTGACTGAAATCGTATTAAACCTATAATAACTTAACTCCCTAAGGACTGCTTGTTTAAGTAGGATGGCAAAATTTTGAACTATTTATTATAGAAAAAAGAAATTTTTGTGATATGTTGTGCATGCTTAACACTAAACAATGTGATTTACCCTGGATTCTCACTTTTTATTTAGAGGAGAGTACGGAATTTGAAAGAAGTCATAGCTCTTTTGATTGGGATGCCAATTGAACAACAACGTCTACTCTATCGAGGAAAACACTTACAGGATGATCAAGTCATTTCTTCATGCAGTATCCTTTTTATACACTTTATATGCATATTTAGTATAGTTATAAATGAATCAACTTATATCTCTGGCCTAAGTTAATTATTTATAATTCTTTACCTTATTGGAGACTTAACACTAATTAGATGTTCAACATGGTGATACTTTGCATCTGGTTTGCAACATTCGGGGTATGTCATCCAATGGTACTTCATCCAGTCGCCCTAGTTTAATGAGCTTTCTTTAATATGTTTCCAATTATATTGGTTCGTGCATTTGAATACTTTTTGATCATGTTTTTCTATTTAACCATATGAATGGAATAAATCAATTAGAAAGTGTTTGATCTTTTTGGTACCATATGTGTGAAGTAGAAAATTTCATAACTATATCATACTTCTTAAATATTTGGTGTTACAAACCATGAATTACAAGCTATGAGTATAGTTTTTGTCATTTGCAATTCATGTTACTTCTTAACGAATTTGACATGCGCCTCATCAGTTCTCTACATTTTAGCTGAATAAAAAATTATACTTTGTATCTTTACATTTTTGTCAACTCACCATATTTGAGCTGGCAGTTAATCACTCATACCATGCCTTTTGTGTTTTCTCTACCTCGGGTGCTAGGCATAGCACGGGAACTGATGCGACCTCGTTAGGTACTCATCGGGTAAGTTGATGCAGATTGCTCTACCTTATAGTTCTTTTGTGTCAATGCACATATGTGTGTGCATCCTCTGCAAAACATGCATCTTGTCTTTGTCACATTGAAGTAACATTCAAAGTGTTATTCTCCCCCTGTCCTTGTTTATGTGGAACATCTTGTTTTTTGAGATTAAACTATATATAGCTTGACCAATAATTTTAAATGTATTTTTCCATCATATTGGTGTGAGAACAATTGAAACTTATAATACTTTTCGAATAGTTTTGAATATATAACTTTTAATTTTAAAAACATAGAATTGATCTAATCTAATTTAGCTTCAAAGATTAGTCAAATTAAAGTAGAGAACATTCGTTGTCAGTAACTAATGTTGAGGCTACGGACACCAAATTTTTTGGCTTGCATGTTATCTTATTTCATACTCTTCTACTGTTCTTTCTTACTTTTGGTTGCTTTCTAGATGCCTGCCCCTAAGAAAGACTTGTAATACATATTCTAAGATCATCCGTACATTTTGATTGGTTGGCTTTCTGTTGGAAGAGGACTTCGAAAGGGATCTGCACCAAAATCTGATCAATATGTACGATCCGAGGGTGTCACAAAGAATAAGGCAGACAATCCAAACAATGTTGGACTATGTTGGCCGTGTAGTAACGCAAGTTCACATGAGGTAGGTTGAGATTCAGTGTAATATTTAGTATGATTTGTATCTTGCTAGGCTGCATCAGAGGGGACATTCAGCTAGGTCTCTTCCTCAAATCAGAAGTTTTTTCTCTGTTGAACACCAGACTGAGCATTTCCAAAATATGCCTTCTCAATATTATCATGAACTTATGGGCGTGCGTGGTAAGAAATTAATAACATATTTCTTTCTTGAGACTTTTACAACTTAGCTTGTTGATGTTTTAGTTCCAATGCCAACTTTTTTCTTACCAAAATAATAGAAGTATCATCACTTGTCAAGTTTCTTTTCGAATCATAGTGAAGAAAGTGCAATATTGTATCTAAGCATAGGGATAATGTGATATTTAGAGAATTCCTAATATAAAATAATTCATAAAATGACAAATAATTAATATCTACAGATTCTAATTAGTTATTGTTGTATGGCAAGAAATTCATGGTCACAATTAGATGACCTTCCTGAATTTAATTTCCCTGTTGAATTCAACATTGCTACACCTGGAGCAACTGTAGAGAATGTCACGAAAATATGGGGACGGATGTTCCTCTGAATCATCAACTGTAGAATATGGAATTTCTCACGAATCGTCCATCGAAGTAAGTTAATTATTTCTTTTTTTCACTTTGAATCTGAAAAGTTGTCATCCTGCAACATGGATTGACCTTGAATGCTATTTTTCCCTTCTAAGTATTCAGTGTTGCTGTAGCCTCCCGATCAAAATAATTCAGACTTCTCTTCAGCAAGATAATGTTGCACATAGCCAACCTCAAACAAAATGGTGAAAGGTACTATTATAGTACTTACGTCTTTATATATTTATGTGATATGTTTTTCCTGTTACTTCCACATAGAATCTGACTATTGCTTGAGGTTGAGGCATAGTCATAGTAGTAGTAGTTATTATTGTAATAAACCATAAAAGTACCACTACTAAAAAAATCACTATTTTTCCATTGAAATTTTCCGCAAAAAAATGTTAAGTGGCTATTCTCACATATATTTTGATTGAATTTGTGGGGAAAAAATAATAATAATGTTATTATTTTGGTTTTATTATCATTCTCTACTTGATCTTTTGATTATGGGTGTTCATCAGTTGGTTTGGTATGATTTTGAGACATTACATATGTCTAGTATTCTACTTTATAAAATATAATACTATACCAGTATTAAACTTAATTAAATATTCCAGTATCATTCAATTTCCTCTTGTCGATTTCAGTTGAATAACTTCGATTTGTTGGACCTAGATAGAAAATTGTAACTTTGTTGTTTTGTCTTTAGGGATCGGGTAGAAGAACAGAAAGAAACCATAAGAAAGCTTCATCAATTTGATAATAAATATTTATTAAAGAAAAAAATAAAAAAAACATATTGTAAACATAGAATTTTACTCTGTAACTATACCAATAAATTTTGAAAAGTTTAATTTTAGTTATGCACGATAGAGTAACAGAAAAATTAGTATGATATAAATTTCTTCAAATAACTGGCCGAATCAAAATATTAGTGACTCAATATGAGAGTGATACCGTTTTACAAGACACATTTAGAGAGGTTATACCCCTCATTAAAAAAGTGATGCATATATACCCTCACCAATTAACAAATGATGTATATATATGGTGTGGCTCATATCAGTGACAATGATTCTTTATCATTCTTTCTTAAAGTCAACGCTGGTATGCAATAATTGAATGCTCTACATGGATTGAAGTATCTACAGACAATGAGTTTGATCTTTGAGGTACTACGTATCTGCCTTCTAGATTCCTGCCCCTAAGAAAGACTTGTAATACATATTTCTCTTATTCTTTATTCTAATCGATACTCCTTCATTTAGAGTTTTACCAACAGTCAAACTCTTGCATGTAACATAGTACTTAGCATGTTATTTATATGGTCCAACCCAACTCTTTGGGCCAAAATTATTATGTCAATCATCAAAACATACTAAGTCCAACAACGAGTAGCTTGGGTGCACAATATGATAGTGTGGTTTCAATGCATTATCATAACTTTGATTGGGGTATGGAGAATAGTGAAAACTTAGGGCAAGTCATCACCTTTAAGTATGACACCCAACCGATTTTCTGCAATTGCAACTTTAACGTTTTAAGGAAAAAAAGCAAGTCGTGTAAACTGCAATGACTTTCTATAATTTTTTAGTGTTTATTTTGAAGACTCCTAAATGCTTTCTGAATTGCCATTTTTAAGAATAAAAAATAAAAATAAAAATAAAATGTAAGTCATGTAAATCATTGCTACGATATTTTATTTATTATATATTATATTATTTACCTATAAAAAAGGTAGTCTGGTGCACAAAACATCGTGGATTAGCAGTTTTCGGGATAGGGAGGCACCTCAAGGGGTGTGAGTTAGACAATCTACCTACGCTAATGCAAGTATTGGTGACAGCATCTTTGGCTTGAACCCGTAACCTATAGGTCACATGAAGACAACTTTGTTGGTAAATATGCAAGTGAAAGAAAACATTGATATTGCATGAGTTCTAGATTCTTCGGGACATTTGGTTTGTAGAACAAGGGATAACAATTTTGAAATAAAATACAAAATTAGTTTACTTGCCTTTGTTTGATTTTTTTATTCTAGAATAAATTGTGTTATCATTTCAAAATTAAATGTAGGATAACAGTCACGTGGCTCTATTGAAATTATTAAAGAAGAAAAGATGAAAATCAACAAGATAAGAAAATTCACTTAAAAGTGGCATTCCGCATTTAATGGAGTATGTCCAACAATTAAAACAACAAAAAAAAATTTGAACAACTAGAAGGAGTACAGAGAGAGAAAGTTGATCAAAAAAAGTAAATAAAGTTCACACTTAACAATTTTCTTTTTGTGCGTTACATTTTTCTAAAAAAAAGTTTTTTTTCTCTCTATCTCAGGTTGATTAAGTAGTGATTTTACAGTCCTTTTCCAGTGATTTGGGTGATAAAGTTTTGGTGGTTCTCCCTCTACTTCATCAATTTTTTCATAAATTTCTTGAAAGTATTGATTTGTGTTGTTTGAGTCAATCTTTGATTTTTGAGACAGATATAACACTCTACATGCAGTTTGTTCATTAAATTAGTGACGGACAACTTCTGTTGCAAATTAACAGAAAAATCCATCACTAATCCTATTTAACGAAAAATTAAATTGCTTACTTTGTATGTGTATATGTTTTCAGGTATGAGGTTTATAAAAGTGCATATTTTTATTTGCTAACAAAAGATAATATTGTAAGTGTATGGTTGGTGTTCTTGAAGCTTTCTTTTTAATTTAAATAGAGTAGCCTGGTTATGTACTACCTTTCATTTGCTTCTTTCTTTTCCCCGTTATCCTAATCTGCATATACAATACATGACAAAACATTGAAATACTCATAAATTCTATAACTTTTCCTGATATAGGTAATCAGTCCATTGAAAGGAGATGGCTCACGTTGGTGATGTAATTGGCATAACTGTAAGATTTATGTCTAATCAAGTTCACAGATTAGATGTTAATCAAGTACATATTTTTTTTGTTGATATTAAGTTCCTTAGAGCTCTGGTCTTGGTCATATCTTAATTTTCATTTGCAATGCAGATGAGTGTACAAAATCTGAAACAAAGAATAGCAGTAAGGGATGGGATTCCAATAGAACAACAACATCTAATCTATGGTGGATGAGTTTTGCAAAATGATCAACTCTTTTCTTCATACCATATCCTTATTTCACTTTATATATAATCTACACTTTAGTAATTATGTGTATCTCTAAGGCATACCACACATGCTGACTTTCAGTTGGATCTTTTAGTGGCACTATGCAACTGAGTTTTCATCTTGTAAATAGTTGTAAACACGATTTCTAGCGGAACTTATTAAAGCATTTTTCCAATTTAAGAAGTTAAATTCAACAGACATGATGATGGTTTTGCTTCAATAAGAATTGCAATATCCATCTCAACTATCTTCTTGAATAAAAAGATAAATGTTAATAGTTTGTACTTGGCTCTAGTTATTACTACTATTGCATCACAAAAAAAACAAAACATATATTCTTAGTTATTACCCGGTATTTATGCTGATGGAAGGTAGCAGGTATAATGTGAAATTATTGAGGTGCTCGCAAACTAGCCTTGACACCACAAATATCAACAAAACATGCATTCTTAGTTATTACCCAGTATTTGTGCTGATGGAACGTAGAAGGTACTATGTGGAATTAGTCAAGGTGCTCGCTCACTGTCCTGGACACCACAATTATCAACAAAAAAATTATTAATCGCATTCAAACAGAAGATTTTTTTCCAAAATATACCGGTTAGTGAGGCTTCTGTATCTGTGTTTGGATTATTTCATTTCCACATTGGAGACTTAACACTAATTAGATATCCAAAATGGTGACACTTTATATCTGATTTGCACCTCTCAGAGCATGTCATCCTTTGGCAGTCTACCTAGCTTACCTAGTCGCCCCGGTTTAATGAACTTTCTTTAATATGATGTTGGTTGTGTAAGTTGTGTTGACAATTGCCCTGGAAAGTTTCTTACTGCTGTCTGTTGAACTTGGTTCATTCAGGTGCTAGTCATAGCCTAGGAGCTAGTAGTCGTCCTAACTCTTTACAGGTTTTGCCGCTACACCTAGATGGGATGAGATGAGTATATGGTGCAAATGGTCAGTTCCGTTCCTATTTTTTTTCCATTACGAATCAGTGGATCATATAATAATGTCTTTTCTCTCATGTGTTCTAATCAGAAACAGAAAATCATATGCATGAGGTGCTCCGAAGTACATTTAATTCACCAGAAGAAATCCCAAGAGCAGAACAATTAGCGAGACTACTATCTTCCACAAGGGATATGCTTGTAAATCAAACTTCACACTACTTGCTTGTAAGTGGTAGCTCTAGTTATTACTTTTTTTTGAGAGAAATAGTTTTCCATTTTGTGTCTTTCTAAACCCCGTATCTTTCTGTTTAGGCAGACTTAACTTGAAAACTATCTTCCCAGATCTTGTATATGTATTAGGAAATCCACTAGATATCTATAAGTATTTGACTGTAAAGTCAGTTGTTATGCACATTAACTTGCGATCACTACTTTTAATCTATCACTTCATATATGGAGCTTTCTTAGAAAATCTATGAATATACTTTTTGTAGATGTGTGTAAAAACATACCAATTGAGTTTGTTTTCAGCACCAAACAAGCCTTATTATAATCTCATCACTTTAACAAGACTTAATATAATCTATTCTCTAGCAGGGGTGGATCTGGAAGTACAGTTACGGGTTCATATGAACCCAGTAGATTTTTTCGGATTTTGTATTTATATAATAAAAGATATACTAAATCTCTAAAAATACTTTACTGTGAACCCAGTAATTATTGTAGTATTAACTTGAGGTCGTCAAAGGAATTCATAAACTTCAAATCCCGAATCCGCCTCTTTCAGCTCAACACAATATTTTGATTAATTGTCTTTTAAATTACTGTGGCATAGGAATTAGAAGGGGATCTGCGCCATAATCTAAATGTTGTTGATTCCAAGGTACGATGCATAACCCACATGAATGCACAGAGAAGCGGGAGAATGTTCATATATCTAGGTGCATACTTTCTCGAACTTGCTCAGACAATGATGCAAGTAGAAATGGGTGACAGTAGGATATGTTGCTTTGTTCTATTAAGTATGGTATCTTTTAGCTTATAATCATCTAATCATTTCTGTCGTTGTATTCAGCATATTTCCACCATCAATGTTGGACCTTCACTTTATATAATTGATGAATTGGGTCTCAATCCAAGTAGTACTTTATGTTGAAAAAATAAACTTTTTCACATTATATTTAGTTTAGTTCTTGAACTAGTAGATTATTGTATTAGGAGATACATGAATTGGTGGAAAATTGCAGATTAGTCTTGTGATTTATTATTCATATATTTGGAGGATGTGAAGTGTAAAATTATTAATAGTGATACATGTATGCTAGGCTAGATATATGGATGAATGCACCAATAAATAGTCATGTAATATAGCCATTTAAAATATATCAAGTTGAATAGAAAATCATCTTTCCTCCATTTCTCTTCTACTGAGTTTTGAGTGTTATTTGTTGTCTTGCTCTCCCAAATTTCCAACACTTTAGATTTTGCTTTGCTCAAACTAATCTTTGTAAATCCAACATTCTCATCTTCAACAGAGAGAAGGTTCTATGTTTGTCTCGCCGAGGCAGATCCACATTCAGTACGATTTGTATCTTGATGGGCTGCATCATAGGCAACATTCAGCCAGAAGTTTTTTTTCGACTGGGAGTTTCCAAAATATGCCTTCTCAACGTCAACATGAGAAAGATAGTGCAAAGATTAGACAATAGAACAACACTGAACTTATGAACGTACATGGTAAGAAATTAAATAACATATTCCTTTCTTGAGACTTCTACTTGATGTTTCATATCAAAATAATAAACTGACTAGCTCTTTCATTTTGTGATGTTATTGTAATATTATCCACAAATACTAATGTGAAATTTGAACGGCCCCAAAATAGTATCATCACTTGTCAAGCTTCTTTTCAAATCATAGTTAAGAAAGTGCAAGATTGTATGTCAGCGTAGGGATAATGTGACATTTAGAGAATCCCTAATATGCACAATTCGTAAAAAGACAAATGATTAATATCTACATATTCTAATTAGTTATTGTTGTATGGCAAAGAATTTAGGATGATTACAATATGACCTTCTTCCTGAATATAAATTTCCTGATGAAGAAACTGCTACATCTGGAGTGGAATCAAACAAAACTTGTACTCTATTGGTTGGTGCCTCACTAGTCACTATTTTTAAAAAAAAGAACTCAAAATCCAAAATGGATTACAACGATTCTTTTCTTTACATGCCCAACACAGATCAATGCCCCCAAACGATTCCTCTATGCAAAATGGCAAGTTTTAAGTTTTTTCATAGTTGGTCACATTTCGATAGTCAAAAATGAGTAGAAAAATAGGTTATAAGTTTTTTTTTCTTATTGACATACAACTTCAAATTGAATTTGAAATTTTTGTGGAAAAACGCTAACTATTAAATAAAGTGAATAATTGTTATCTCCAAACGGGTCCTAAATATATTGATTCATATATCATAAGGTCTAAAATTAGAATTTATTGATAACTAGGGAGTGGAATCAAATAAAACGTGTACTCTATTTGTCGGTGCCTCAATAGTCACGACTTTTCAGAAATATAGCTCATAATCCAAAATGGATTACAGAGATTCTTCTGTTTACACGCCCAACATAGACAAATGCCCACCAATGATTCCTTTATATGTATTAGGAAATCCACTAGATATCTATAAGTATTTGACTGTAAAGTCAGTTGTTATGCACATTAACTTGCGATCACTACTTTTAATCTATCACTTCATATATGGAGCTTTCTTAGAAAATCTATGAATATACTTTTTGTAGCTGTGTGTAAAAACATACCAATTGAGTTTGTTTTCAGCACCAAACAAGCCTTATTATAATCTCATCACTTTAACAAGACTTAATATAATCTATTCTCTAGCAGGGGTGGATCTGGAAGTACAGTTACGGGTTCATATGAACCCAGTAGATTTTTTTGGATTTTGTATTTATATAATAAAAGATATACTAAATATCTAAAAATACTTTACTGTGAACCCAGTAATTATTGTAGTATTAACTTGAGGTCGTCAAAGGAATTCATAAACTTCAAATCCCGAATCCGCCTCTTTCAGCTCAACACAATATTTTGATTAATTGTCTTTTAAATTACTGTGGCATAGGAATTAGAAGGGGATCTGCGCCATAATCTAAATGTTGTTGATTCCAAGGTACGATGCATAACCCACATGAATGCACAGAGAAGCGGGAGAATGTTCATATATCTAGGTGCATACTTTCTCGAACTTGCTCAGACAATGATGCAAGTAGAAATGGGTGACAGTAGGATATGTTGCTTTGTTCTATTAAGTATGGTATCTTTTAGCTTATAATCATCTAATCATTTCTGTCGTTGTATTCAGCATATTTCCACCATCAATGTTGGACCTTCACTTTATATAATTGATGAATTGGTCTCAATCCAAGTAGTACTTTATGTTGAAAAAATAAACTTTTTCACATTATATTTAGTTTAGTTCTTGAACTAGTAGATTATTGTATTAGGAGATACATGAATTGGTGGAAAATTGCAGATTAGTCTTGTGATTTATTATTCATATATTTGGAGGATGTGAACTGTGAAATTATTAATAGTGATACATGTATGCTAGGCTAGATATATGGATGAATGCACCAATAAATAGTCATGTAATATAGCCATTTAAAATATATCAAGTTGAATAGAAAATCATCTTTCCTCCATTTCTCTTCTACTGAGTTTTGAGTGTTATTTGTTGTCTTGCTCTCCCAAATTTCCAACACTTTAGATTTTGCTTTGCTCAAACTAATCTTTGTAAATCCAACATTCTCATCTTCAACGGAGAGAAGGTTCTACGTTTGTCTCGCCGAGGCAGATCCACATTCAGTACGATTTGTATCTTGATGGGCTGCATCATAGGCAACATTCAGCCAGAAGTTCTTTTTCGACTGGGAGTTTCCAAAATATGCCTTCTCAACGTCAACATGAGAAAGATAGTGCAAAGATTAGACAATAGAACAACACTGAACTTATGAACGTACATGGTAAGAAATTAAATAACATATTCCTTTCTTGAGACTTCTACTTGATGTTTCATATCAAAATAATAAACTGACTAGCTCTTTCATTTTGTGATGTTATTGTAATATTATCCACAAATACTAATGTGAAATTTGAACGGCCCCAAAATAGTATCATCACTTGTCAAGCTTCTTTTCAAATCATAGTTAAGAAAGTGCAAGATTGTATGTCAGCGTAGGGATAATGTGACATTTAGAGAATCCCTAATATGCACAATTCGTAAAAAGACAAATGATTAATATCTACATATTCTAATTATTTATTGTTGTATGGCAGAGAATTTAGGATGATTACAATATGACCTTCTTCCTGAATATAAATTTCCTGATGAAGAAACTGCTACATCTGGAGTGGAATCAAACAAAACTTGTACTCTATTGGTTGGTGCCTCACTAGTCACTATTTTTAAAAAAAAGAACTCAAAATCCAAAATGGATTACAACGATTCTTTTCTTTACATGCCCAACACAGATCAATGCCCCCAAACGATTCCTCTATTCAAAATGGCAAGTTTTAAGTTTTTTCATAGTTGGTCACATTTCGATAGTCAAAAATGAGTAGAAAAATAGGTTATAAGTTTTTTTTTTCTTATTGACATACAACTTCAAATTGAATTTGAAATTTTTGTGGAAAAACGCTAACTATTAAATAAAGTGAATAATTGTTATCTCCAAACGGGTCCTAAATATATTTATTCATATATCATAAGGTCTAAAATTAGAATTAATTGATAACTAGGGAGTGGAATCAAATAAAACGTGTACTCTATTTGTCGGTGCCTCAATAGTCACAACTTTTCAGAAATATAGCTCATAATCCAAAATGGATTACAGAGATTCTTCTGTTTACACGCCCAACATAGACAAATGCCCACCAATGATTCCTTTATTTAAAAGGGCCAGTTTTGAGTTTTATTTTTAATTTTTTTTATGTGTTCACATTTTAATAGTCAAAGGCGAGTTGAAAAATAGGTTATCAGTTGTTTTCAAATTTGAAATACAACTACAAAATAAATTTGAAATTTTTATGGAAAAACACTAGTTTTTAAGTAAAGTGAATTGAACTTTTATGGAAAAACACTAATTTTCAAATAAAGTGAATTGAACTTTTATGGAAAAACACTAATTCTCAAATAAAGTGAATTGAATTTTTTTGAAAAAATACTAATTTTCAAATAAAGTGAATTAGATATTTTTATGAAAAAAAATACTAATTTTTAAATAAAGTGAATTGAATATTTTATGGAAAAAACTCATTTTCAAATAAACTGAATAATTTTTATGTCAAAACAGGTCCTAAATATAATAATTCATTTATTTCAAGGACTAAAATTAGAATTTATAAATAATTGAGGAATGAAAATAAAAAAATTAAAAAGGTAAAAAAGAAAAAATCGTGTGCTTTGTTTCTCAACAACCACCACTTGTCAAAATCAATGTGACAAATCTCATAATCCAATAAGGATTACAGAGATCCAGTATCTATATATATAGTGGACAACAAACACCGATGTCCACAAACAAATCCTTTCTACAAAAAAAAAGTGAGTTCACATTCTCCATAGATTCTTCTCTTTTTTATGTTATTCAGTATGAATGTTTATGAGAACTTCGTTCAAATTTTGGTAAAGCATAGAGTTTTCTCAGTTTCTTTCTTTCCTGACAACCAATTTTTGTAAAACATTCTGTTAAACCAATTTTTATTTTATAATGAACTCTACATGATTGTTGTGATATATTTAATGAGCTTGAACTATTTCTTCATTTAATTCTTGTCTGCCTTAACTGATTTGTTTCTTCATTTAATTCAAGTTTAGAAGGGTTCAATAGTTTAGCATCCAAGAGGAGACATATAAACACAAGATACATACATTGAATTCAATCCCTTTTTGCTCTTATGATGAAGGACCGAGACTATGTGATGGTGAGTTTGATTCTTTCATAATTCTAATTTAATTTGTCATTAAATTTTTTCCCCATTTCATTCACGTATTTTTTTTGCACTTAGACCTAGCTAGTGTTTCTTTAATCTCTCATTTGGACCTCCACTACAATATCGTCAACAAGAGTTTAACCAACAAGTTCGGGATAGATTGGTGTGGTTCCTCTACACCTAAGAGATTAGGGAATAACATCTATTGATATGTGTATGGAATAATCTCATCTTAATATAATAATTTGTTGCAAGTGCTCACATCTCACACACACACCCCTTGCCTTTCTAGTAGAATTAATTTCTATTATGTTCACTAGATTTTGAATGGATGGCCTAATGTATATGTTATTGGGTAGTTCCAGATTTGTATGATTAAATGGTAAATCTAAGTTTGGCAAAGGCAAAAGAAACCACGATTGGAAAAAAAATTCCTTTTTTGATCCATAATTTGCACTAGAGAAATAAAATTATTGTTGTATTGCAATTTTTCTGAAAAAATCAAGTCCATTTAATCTTTTTCCATGTTTCTAGAATTGGTAAAAGATTTTCATATGTGATATATGCATGATATGTTCTAAGGTTTTATTTATTTTAAGGAGAAAGCTTCACGTATTGGTTCCGCTCCCAACTAATTAAACTCTTTTTTCATTCTAATACTCTGTTTTCCCCAACTTTGAACCCATTAGTACTATCGAGGGAAGATTTTACTTTTCTATCAGCATGAATTCTTAAATTTAGATATAAACTTCGATGATCTTTCTTTTTGTAAAATTTCATAGCATCTTTGGAATGAAACTGAAATGAGACGGAAAGACAAGGAGGCCCGCAAGAACATGACGCAGAATCAAAAATCTGATGTAGATGGTGAAGGGAAAAAGGAAAAGGAGATGATACAGAATCAAAAATCTGAGGTAGACAGCAATCGAAACAAGGGAAAGGATCAACACGGTTTTGTTGAGAAGACATTACTTGTCAAGGAACAGCAAAAACACATCAAAGGTAAACTATATATCTTACAGACTTATATTAGTTTTTATTTTTTCTTATTGGATGGCATATGTTACTGAAGTGGGGAGGGAAAAATAGAAGTGGTAGAAGCGTACCACGTATAGTATCTTGTTTGGACATGATCTGTTTGTCTTTTTTTTCCAAAATAACCTTTGGTTATACATTAGAATGATATCATTCTAATTAATGTCCAAACATCTACTTAACATAGATATATCATGTTATTTTATAAATTTTGGTGAACTCCATGTAGAGGAGGAAGCTGCTAAATCTGGAGTATCTTCTGGATCTAAACGTGTTCATGAATTCGTAGATGAAGTAAGCGTATGTTCTCCAATTTTTGCTCTATACTTAAGCAACCTGCATAGACTTTGCATTCGATGTCACCATCAACTTTTATTCTGAGAATCAATTTGTGTGCAGCCTTTTAAGGAAGATGTTGTGACTTCTTGTCAACAAAATGATGTTGTGCAAAGCCCATCAAAAGCAAAACAACAAAAGGTACTATAATAAAACTTAAGTTGTAACTACCTCCCATGTTGTTTGTGCAGCTTGCTGAACATGCTTATTTAGGATCATAGTATGTTTTCATGATAAAAAAATTTTGTTTTTTTTTTCTTTTTGATGCAGATGGAGTGATTTCTTTTGTTGTGGGAACTTATTCTATCGCCATACATGCGCTGGGATATCAACTGATGACAAGATGTTACTAATTACAATTTCATTAGAATGTTTCATTTTAGTCTCTTCAGCTTTGAGAACTTTCTTGTTAGTTTCTTGTCGGTTTTATGATAATCTTTACTGGATCTTTTGATTTAAGAATTTATGGTGGTCGCAAAGGATGTTAAGTTTTTTTTCTTATTGATGTTATTATGTCTTCATGGTTTCCTATATATTACATATATTATATTGCCTTTGAGATTGTAAATGTTGCATACAAGTAATTCCACTTAACCATTCAGGGTTAATGTGGTGGGATGGACAAGACCCCCTACTCTTATCCAGAGATCTCGAGTTCAAGCCTTGGATATAGAAAAATCCTATTAGAGAGGGATTCTCGCTTAAAATTGGCCTTACGCAGTGTGAATTCGGATTAGTTGGGACCCTAATGCAAGTACCGAATATGGAGTGGAAAAAAAACTCCTATTTAAAATGATCTTGGAAAAATCTTGGTATAGCTAAAGAGAGAACACTTTTTTATTTTAGAGATGTGAAATATTTGACCAATAAGGAAAATTGCTTTTGAAAGTAAGCAGTTCCTTTGCTGTAAAAAAGGAAATTACAAATTTATGCATCTTTCAAGAAGCAGAAGCAAATAATTAACTCTGTACAAAAATATTCTTATCGAGGACTTATGTTTACCAAACTATTCCTCATTAATTTAAACCATATATCTTCAAAATATAAACAACCATATTCTCATGTAATTGACATTCAAGAGCAGTTTTTAGAATAAAGATTGGTAAAATGCAATTTGTTTATCAATATTGATGTACTTTTTGACAAGCTATTCTGAATTTTCGGATGTTTGGCCAAAAAGGCTTATCTAAAACAAGAATTTAAACCCCTCTTCTCACAAAAAGGTGGAAAAGAAGTAGTATCGTTATGATAAAACTTATTCTTACTTGATAAAATCTAAATATTCAGGTGGGAATAAATTTTATTGTATCTCTAAAATGGAAAGAATGAAAAGTACATATGAGGAGGGGTGTCATTTTTATGAAAAACACTAGTTTTCAAATAAAGTGAAGTGAACTGTTATGGGAAAGCACTAATTTTCAAATAAAGTGAACTGAACTTTTATGGAAAAACACTAATTTTCAAATAAAGTGAATTGAACTTTTATGGAAAACACTAATTTTCAAATAAAGTGAATTGAACCTTTTATGGTAAAACACTAATTTTCAAATAAAGTGAATTAGATATTTTTATCAAAAATAACTAATTTTTAATAAGGTGAATTGAATATTTTATAGAAAAAACTAATTTTCAAATAAACTGAATAATTTTTATGTCAAACACAAGTCCTAAATATAACAATTCATTTATTGCAAGGACTAAAATTAAAATTTATTAATAATTGAGGAATGAAATAAAGTGACTATTAAATAAAGTGAATAATTGTTATCTCCAAACGGGTCCTAAATATATTTATTCATATATCAAAGGACTAAAATTAGAATTTATTGATAACTAGGGAGTGGAATCAAACAAAACGTGTACTCTATTTGTCGGTGCCTCAATAGTCACGACTTTTCAAAAACATAGCTCATAATCCAAAATGGATTACAGGGATTCTTCTGTTTACATGCCCAACATAGACAAATGCCCACAAATGATTCCTTTAATTAAAAGGGCCAGTTTGAGTTTTATTTTTAACTTTTTTTATGTGTTCGCATTTCAATAGTCAAAAGTAAGTAGAAAAATAGGTTATCATTTGTTTTCAAAATTGAAATACAACTACAAATTGAATTTGAAATTTTTATGGAAAGACACTAGTTTTCAAATAAAGTGAATTGAACTTTTATGGAAAAACACTAATTTTCAAATAAAATGAATTGAACGTTTATGAAAAAACACTAATTTTCAAATAAAGTGAATTAGATATTTTTATGAAAAAATAATAATTTTTAAATAAAGTGAATTGAATATTTTATGGAAAAAACTCATTTTCAAATAAACTAAATAATTTTTTTGTCAAAACATGTCCTAAAATAATAATTCATTTATTGCAAGGACTAAAATTAAAATTTATAAATAATTGAGGAATGAAAATAAAAAATAAAAAACAAAAAAGGTAAAAAAAGAAAAAAGTGTGTGCTCTATTTCTCAACGGCCACCACTTGTCAAAATCAATGTGACAAAACTCATAATCCAAAATGGATTACAGAGATCCAATATATATATATATCTTTATATATAGTGGACAACAAACACCGATGTCCACAAACAAATCCTTTCTGCAAAAAAAAAAAGTGAGTTCACATTCTCCATAGATTCTTCTCTTTTTTGTGTTGCTTCAGTGATGAATGTTTCTCAGAACTTCGTTCAAATTTTGGTAAAGCATAGAGTTTTCTCAGTTTCTTTCTTTCCTGACAACCAATTTTTGTAAAGCATTTTGTTAAGCCAATTTTTATTTTACAATAAACTCTACATGATTGTTGTGATATATTTAATGAGCCTGAACTATTTCTTCATTTAATTCTTTGTCTGCCTTAACTGATTTGTTTCTTCATTTAATTCAAGTTTAGAAGGGTTCAATAGTTTAGCAGCCAAGAGGAGACATATAAACACAAGATACATACATTGAATTCAATCCCTTTTGGCTCTTACAATGAACGACCGAGACTATGTGATGGTGAGTTTGATTCTTTCATAATTCTAATTTAATTTGTCATTCAATTTTTTCCCCATTTTATTCACGTTTTTTTTGCACTTAGACCTAGCTAGTGTTTCTTTAATCTCTCATTTGGACCTCTACTACAATATCGTCAACAAGAGTTTAACCAACAAGTTCAGAATAGATTGGTGTGGTTCCTCTACACCTAAGATATTAGCGAATAACATCTATTGATATGTGTATGGAACAGTCTCATCTTAATATAATAATTTGTTACAAGTGCTCACATCTCACACACACACACCTTGTCATTCTAGTAGAATTAATTTCTATTATGTTCACTAGATTTTGAATTGATGGCCTAATGTATATGTTACTGGGTAGTTCCAGATTTGTATGATTAAATGGTAAATTTAAATTTGGCATAGGCAAAAGAAACCATGATTGGAAAACAAATTCCTTTTTTGATCCATAATTCGCACTAGAGAAATAAAATTGTTGTTATATTGCAATTTTTCTGAAAAAAAACAAGTCCATTTAATCTTTTTTCATGTTTCTAGAATTGGTAAAAGATTCTCATATGTGATATATGCATGATATGTTCTAAGGTTTTGTTTATTTTAAGGAGAAAGCTGCACGTATTGGTTCCACTCCTAATTAATTAAACTCTTTTTCCATTCTAATACTTTGTTTTCCCCAACTTTGAACCCATTAGTATTATCGAGGGAAGATTTTACTTTTCTATCAGCATGAATTCTTAAATTTAGATATAAACTTCGATGATCTTTCTTTTTTGTAAAATTTCATAGCATCTTTGGAATGAAATTGAAATGAGAAGGAAAGACAAGGAAGCCCGCAAGAAGATGACGCAGAATCAAAAATCTGATGTAGATGGTGAAGGGAAAAAGGGAAAGGAGATGATACAGAATCAAAAATCTGAGGTAGACAGCAATCGAAACAAGGGAAAGGATCAACACGGTTCTGTTGAGAAGATATTACTTATCAAGGAACAGCAAAAAGACATCAAAGGTAAATTATATATCTTACAGACTTATATTAGTTTCTATTTTTGCTTATTGGATGGCATATGTTACTGAACTGGGGAGGGAAAAATAGAAGTTGTAGAAGCGTACCACGTATAGTGTCTTGTTTGGACATGATTTGTTTGTCTTTTTCTTTCAAAATAATTTTTGGTTATACATTAGAATGATATCAGTCAAATTTATGTCCAAACACCTACATAACACATTTATATCATGTTATTTTATAAATGTTGGTGAACCCCATGTAGAGGAGGAAGCTTCTACATCTGGAGTATCTTCTGGACCTAAAAGTATTCATGAATTCATAGATGAAGTAAGTGTATTTTTCTCCAATTTTTGCTCTATACTTAAGCAACCTGCACGACTTTGCATTCGATGTCACCATCAACTTTTATTTTGAGAATCAATGTGTGTGCAGCCTGTTAAGGAAGATGCCGGGACTTCTCGTCAACAAAATGATGTTGTGCAAAGCCCATCAAAAGCAAAACAACAAAAGGTATTATAATAAAACTTAAGTTGTAACTACCTCCCATGTTGTTTGTGCAGCTTGCTGAACATGCTTATTTAGGATCATAGTATGTTTTCATGATAAAAAAAAATTGTTTTTTTTTTCTTTTTGATGCAGATGGGTTGATTTCTTTTGTTGTGGGAACTTATTCTATCACCATACATGCGCTGGGATATCAACTGATGACAAGATGTTACCAATAACAGTTTCATTAGAATGTTTTATTTTAGTCTCTTCAGCTTTAAGAACTTTCTTGTTAGTTTCTTGTCGGCTTTATGACAATTTTTTACTGGATCTTTTGATTTAAGAATTTATGGTGGTGGCAAAGGAGGTTAAGCTTTTTTTCTTATTGATGTTATTATATCTTCATGGTTTCCTATATATTATATATATTAAATTGCTTTTTAGATTGTAAATGTTGCATACAAGTAATTCAACTTAACCAATCAGGGTAAATGTGGTGGGATGGACAGGATCCTCTACTTTTATCCAGAGATCTCGAGTTCTAGCCTTGGATATAGAAAAATCCTATTGGAGAGAGCTTCTCGCTTAAAATTGGACTTACGCAGTGTGAATTCGGATTAGTTGGGACCCTAATGCAAGTACCAAATATGGGGTGGAAAAAAAATACTCCTATTTAAAATGCTCTTGGAAAAATCTTGGTACAGCTAAAGAGAGAACAGTTTTTTAATTTTAGAGAAGTGAAATATTTGATCAATAAGGAAGATTTCTTTTGACAGCAAGCAGTTCCTTTGCTGTAAAAAAGGAAACTACAATTTTATGCTGCTTTCAAGAAGCAGAAGCAAATAATTAACTTTTTCAGTACAAAAATATTCTTATCGAAGACTTATGTTTACCAAACTATTCCTCATTAATTTAAATCATATATCTTCAAAATATAAAACAACTATATTCTCATGTAATTTGACATTCAAGAGCATTTTTTAGAATAAAGATTGGTCAAATGCAATTTGTTTATCAATATTGATGTACTTTTTGACAAGCTATTCTGAATTTTCGGATGTTTGGCCAAACAGGCTTATCTAAAACAAGAATTTAAACCCCTCTTCTCACAAAAAGGTGGAAAAGAAGTAGTATCGTTATGATAAAACTTATTCTTACTTGATAAAATCTAAATATTCAGGTGGGAATAAATTTTATTGTATCTCTAAAATGGAAAGAATGAAAAGTACATATGAGAAGGAGGGGTGTAATTTTATGTTGAAAACAAAATAGAATAAAGAGCAAAGTTAGTAGAAATATAGTAAAAAACTAAATAAGATTATTAATATACCGGTAATTTGGGTTTTATTCTCGACAATAGAAGGAAAATCAGATATCAAGAAGATGCTTGGTTGGGTCATACGCCACTAATTAACAGACTATTCAATCCTCTTCCTGATCGTAGTATTATTGTCCTTTTCAAACATATCCACAAGTCATGCTGCTCGCAGCCTATTGCAACTTCCCAACTTGCCTAAGATCCTGTCATTGCCTCGGCCAACACTACCACAATTGCCTACTATCCCAACTTGCCTGCAGCATTGCCACCATTGCCGACACTTCCAACAGCAACATCATTACCATCTTTGCCACATTGCTCTCTGTTCCAAAGATGAAAACTCAGTTGCAAAGTGCCACCAAAAGATCCAACTGAAAGTCAGCACATCCGTTATGCATTAGATACACATAACTTCATCAAATCTTAAGGAACGCTCCTTTGAGAAAGTATTGCAGAAGTGATATGTTTGAGGTCAACCTAAAATCCAGGAGAGCTCTAGATTATACATAATCATCACCAAACAATACGAAAATGAATATTTAACAATTATTTAAGTCTATTGAAATGAAATTTCAACAAGATAAAAAGATAGCAGGCAAAATACTCCCCCCGGGGAGACATAGAACTTGATTTATTTGTTTTTGAAGTCTAGATGATATATAAAGTGAAATAAGGATATGGTATGATGAAAGGAGTTGATCATTCTGCAAGACTCGTCCACCATAGATTAGATGTTGTTGTTCTATTGGAATCCCATTTAAAATAGTTACTCGTTCTTTCAAATTCCGCACACTCATCTGCATCACAAATGGAAATTAAGACATGACCAAGAATTAGTGGAGAGAAATTTTAGAGGTTTAAATGGAAATAATTACACATAAGTTGCTACAAGGAACTTAATATCAACCAAAATATCTACTTGATTAATATATAATATGTGAGCTTGATGATCCACAGATCTTACGGTTATGTAAATTATATCAACAATGCCTTCAGATTCATGGCCCTCAAAAGCTTCATCAACACGAGCCATCTCCTTTCAACGGCCTAATCATCTATATCAGGACAGGTTATAGGATTTACAAGTGTTTCCAGGTTTTGTCATGTATTGTATATGCAGGTTAGGGTAATGGACAATGGGCAAAAAAAGAAGAAAACAAAAATATATATCTAAACGACAAATTGTGCATGAGATGGATTGATTTATAACAACTAAATTACACAAGATTTCATCAATCTGCATGGAAAGGAAGCATTACACTACTAAAAACACGCATTTTTCTGAGAAAAGGTATTTATGGAAAGAAGTAATCGGTCTCTTTATAACAGAGATAATGTAGAGATAGTTCTACCATAATCAATCAGGATTTACTTAAGTAATTCCTTGAACTGCTCAAAGTGAATCTTCAAGAATACCAAAGATACACTTTAACAGTTTTACTTTATCTTTTTTTAGCAAATAGAAACATGCAAATGCATCTTTGATTAATTCTAGTCCTGATACACAAGCTGTAACCAAAGCTCCTTTGAAAACAGATAGACTTTATACATACTGTGCAATTTACACAAGCTTGCCGAACTTGTCACCAGATTAGTATGCTAGAAGATCTATACTGTCTATAGCAGCAGCAGTTGGGAAAAAAATTTCTATTGACAACGCCACAGTTAGAGTTAAGGTAATTCTTGACTTGTTGGACAAACATCCTGAACGATTGCAGCTGCAATATTTAGACAGAAAAAAACTTGTAAGATGTTAGAATTTATTTCAGGAATTTGTCTAACAACTTACACCCCGTATTGCAACTACTGTAAGCATCAATGACATGATGAGATAAGCTGTCGTTTGATCTTCGAAAAGAATAAAAATATTAGTGTTCAAGTCCGAGAAGAGCAGATTACAGGGGGAAAACATCAGGGGGATTTGAGACAGCTCTTAATTGAGAAGAATGTTCAGACTGAAATTGATAGAAGATCTGATGCACCGAGTCAACATACAAAAGAAAATAGTACTGCTTTGGCGATTGGTACAGTGTAAAAAATTGGTGGTTCAACGCCGGTACAAAATTCTAGTGAGATGATCAGCAACTTGTGATGCACGAGGATCAAAATAACGCAGCTAATCCATATGTCACAGTCAAGCCTGGAAAGCAAATTATTTGCACTGCTACTTGAAAAGATACTCATTTTGAAGACATTGCTGAAATTAATGTTGAAAGGAAATTCTGGTGCAAGAGTTGAAGGTAATGCAGTCCGACGAAAATAATGATCTTGGTGGTGGTGCTCAAGTTATCTATAATGAGTGTTTCAATTCAAAAAATAGATACACGGAACAAGCCTGCGTGGATTTCTAATGGTAAAGATAATGATTATCTATATAATGAGTGCTTCAACTAAAAAAATCCACTCAAAATTGTTCCGTTTATCTATCTTCCGCACGATGGTTAACTAGTCCTCTTTAGTTTCCCCTGTCAAGGAAATCTTGATGTACCCTGACCCCTCCCCCCATTTCACAAATGCTCCTACTAAACCAGAGTTGATCAGCCTGTGTGCTGTTGGGAGCAGCCTAGAACCTTCATCCTGTTAAGGGAGCGTTGGATTTACAAAGTTTAGCCGTCAGATATAGAATTGGTTTCAGCAGAAGAACAGTAACAATGCTACCTCGATGGACATAAGTCAAGTGATTATGACCACATTTTCACCCATTTGGACTTGCATCATTACGCGGCCAAGTTCTTGAAAATATGTGCCTAGATAGTCTAACAGTGTTCTGATTCTCTGTGCATTTGACTGGGCTCTGTGGCGCACACTCTGATCATCCACATTCAGATTTTGGCGCAGATCCCCTTTCAATTCCTATTCCAACAGAAAAGCCAACCAGTCAGAATGTCTGGCTGATCTTAGAATTCATTATTACACAAGTCTTTCTTAGGGGCATCCAAAAGTAAGAGAGAACAGTAGAAGAGTATAAAGTATGCGTCTTCTTTTCTTTCACAAATGAAAAAAGACGTCGTGCAAGTCAAAAGATTTGGTGTCCCTAGGCTCTCCACATAATCGCTCAACACTAGATACTAACAACGAACGTTCTCCACTTCAATATTTAAAGGAATTGGGAAGCAGTTAATCAAACATATGTCTGGAGCTAGCACTTACAAGAAAGAGCTGTGAAGTGGATGACAGCAATCTTGCTAATTATTCAACTTCTGGAATTCCTTCTGAAGGAGCAGATGGATTGAATGCATTTCCGAGTACCTCATTCATATTGTTTTCTGTTACTGATTATAGAAAATGAAGAGCGAATATGACCTTACAGAACTAAAGTGAGAGGAAATGATAAAACAGGAAGAGAACTGAACGTTTACACCATATTCTCGTCCTAGTCCATTGAAATCTTCTACTTCACTCGAGGTACTATAAAGATTAACTAAAAACAGTGAGCAAACACTTTCTAATTGATGTTTTCTTTCATTCATATGGTTAAATAGAAAAACATGATTAGAAAGTATCCAAACACACGAACCAATATAAATGGAAACATATTAAATAAAGCTCATTTAACCTGGGCGACTGGATGAACTACAATTGGATGACATGCCGGGATGGTGTAAATCAGATGCAAAGTATCACAAATAGGAAAAAGAATTACAAATAATAAGAGCAAAGAGACAAAATTAACCTGGGCCGACCTGGATGAAAGCTCGATAAGATAAGAAAAAAGGATATAAGTTGATTCTGTTGTGGAAATTCGAGCTATTTTCCACCAATAGCAACACTAATAATGGCTAACAATGATAAATAAGAAGCAGAAAAGAAAATAAAGAGAATACTAAGATTTGACGAGGTTCGGCCAATTATGCCTAAGTCCCCGGACACCACTACAAATATATTTCTCCGAGAAGATTACAAGAGAGAAAGTAAACTAAGCCTCTAGAAGAGTTAGAAGGCTTCAAGTTTGGTGTGATAAAACCAAAAGGGGGAGGCTTCCTTTTATAGTCTAAGGTTGCCTCCCTATTTCTACTCATCTTCCAATGTGGGACTTTGAGCCAAAAAACAACAAATCTCCACCTTGGCAAAAAGTCCCAAAAGTTACAAAATCTTCTCTCACAACTATCTCTAGTAGTGTCTTCAAATGCACCTATGGTGCTACCCATGTGCAATCTTCACAATATTGATCAAATTCATACAATGTTGAAATTTGATCGATGTCACTATCTTGGTCATCATATCTGCAGGATTTTCAGCTGTCTGGATCTTCTGAAGTAGTATTTCACCTTCTTCCAGAATCTCCCTTACAAAGTGATGTCGAACATCTATATGCTTCGTTCGTGCGTGATAGACTTGGTTCTTTGCTAAACAAATAGCACTCTGACTGTCACAATGCACCTTGACGTGCTTTTGACCAACTCCCAAATCCTTCAGCAACCCTTGAAGCCAAATAGCCTCCTTAACAGCGTCGGTAACAGCCATATACTCTGCCTCTGTAGTAGACAAAGCGACTGTTGACTGCAAAGTAGACTTCCAACTAACCGGTGCCTTTGTAAGTGTAAACACATAACCGGTAGTTGATCTTCGTTTGTCCAAATCACCGGCATAGTCGGAATCACAATATCCAACTACATATTGACCAATCTTTTTATCCTGCCCAAATAATAACCCAACATCCACGGTGTTCCGAATATACCGTAGAATCCATTTGACAGCTTGCCAATGTCCTTTACCAGGATCATGCATATACCTGCTCACAACCTAGTTGCATCTGACCCTTCATCATCAAGAGTTGCAACTGCAGCTATCCCAACAATTGTATTACCATCATAGTAATACAAATTATTCATCCGGGTGCCTTTAAACATCACCAGAGCTCCAGAGACTATTTTCAAGACTCCATCTCGCATTGTCACCGTCAATCCTTTGGATTCTAGGACTCCCAAAGAGATGAGATTCTTCTTCATGTCAGGTACATACCTGACCTCTGTCAAAACTCTAGTTGATCCATCATGATTCTTTAAGTTGACTGAACCAATTCCTATTGTTTCACAAAATGTGTCGTTGCCCATATAGACAACTCCACCGTCTATCTCTTTAAACTCAAAGAACCACTCCCGGATATGACAAATATGTTGGTTGCATGCTGAGTCAAACAACCACTTGTCAGATCGCCTTGTGGAGGTTGTAACAACCAGTGAAAGATCTGAATCTTCATCACTGTATTCAGCAGCACATGACTCTGCAACAGCTTTGCCTTTTTCAACTTTGCCCTTATTTTTCAATTTCGGGCAATCTTTCTTCCAGTGCCCCTTCTCTCTACAAAAGGCACATTCATCTTTACTCGGTCTGCTTCTTGACTGAGATTTCCCTCTTCTTCCTTTCTTCTGGTTTTGTGGTCTGCCTCTTGCTACCAGTGCTTCTGCAACCACCTCTGCATGCTTGCTTTCCTCCCTGTCTTTTTTCCTCAATTCATAACTATATAGAGTACTACATACTTCACTGAGGGAAACTTGATCTTTCCCATGAAGTAACATAGTTTCTATAAATTCATACTCTTCAGGAAGTGAAAACAGCAACATCAATGCCAGATCTCCATCTTTGAAAGTTTCATCAACGTTCCTCAAATCAGCTACTGCCTTATTAAAAGCAGTAATATGATCATTCATGGTGGTACCCGGTTGATAACTAAACCGGAATAACTTCTTCTTCATGAAGTGCTTATTGTGACCGCTCTTCTTCAAGAATTTCTCCTCCAATGCCTTCCATAGCTTACTTGCAGAAGTTTCCTTTGAGAATGAATATTTCTGCTCTCTTGAAAGGCATGAGCGAATAGTACCACACGCCAACCGATTGATGGTCTTCCATTCTTTTTCTTCAATTTCTTCTGGTTTCTCTTCTTCAATAGCAATGTCTAGACCTTGCTGGAAAAGCGCGTCTAGAACTTCACCTTGCCACATCCCGAAATGACCCGTACCGTCAAAAATCTCCACCGCAAATCTTGCATTTGGCACAGCAAATCTCGTCAAAATTGACGACGAAGATGCTGCCGAAGTTGATGTAGTGGAAACTGTGGCTCTCGAAGTCTGCTCATTATTATCAGCCATTTTTGCTCTAAAGTGAAAAATTACCAGTAATAATTTAGCCAAAAAAATGCACCAGGAAAATTCCCAGGAAAAACTGGAGGGGTCACACGGTCCCACTTAAAAACCAGTTTCCTTAGACAGAACTTCCCTAGACATGCACTTAATTAGACAATATATTACTTAGCAATTTTAACACAAATTTACAAAAAAATAATCTCAAGAAATTTTTTCTGATGTGGAGGATCAGTTAAAACCGCAACCACAGAGCATACTAAAATTTCAAGAGAAATCGCAACCAAAAGCTCTGATACCAATTGTTGTGGAAATTCGAGCTATTTTCCACCAATAGCAACACTAATAATGGCTAACAATGATAAATAAGAAGCAGAAAAGAAAATAAAGAGAATACTAAGATTTGACGAGGTTCGGCCAATTATGCCTAAGTCCCCGGACACCACTACAAATATATTTCTCCGAGAAGATTACAAGAGAGAAAGTAAACTAAGCCTCTAGAAGAGTTAGAAGGCTTCAAGTTTGGTGTGATAAAACCAAAAGGGGGAGGCTTCCTTTTATAGTCTAAGGTTGCCTCCCTATTTCTACTCATCTTCCAATGTGGGACTTTGAGCCAAAAAACAACAGATTCATTTATCACTATACTAAATCTGATATATAAAGTCTATAAAAAGGATACTGTATGAAGAAATGACTTGATCATCCTTAAAGACTTTTCCAACAATAGATTAGACGTTGTTGTCCCATTGGCATCCCAATCAAAAGCGCTATATCTTCTTTGAAATTCTGTACTCTCCTCTGCATGACGTCACAATAGATTAGATAGTAAGAACGCACGTATAAACGACGTGGTTCTGCAAGGGAAAATCACATTGTTTACAGTTAAACATGCACAATGTTTCACATAAATTTCTTTTACTTAAGTAAATAAACAAGTAGGCATTAGGGGAGGTAAGATATTGTAGGTTTAATATGATCTCAGTCAAGTTGCAAATTTACGACTAGAGACGCGAGGAACTTAATATCAACAACCAGGTACCTGATTGCTAATGCCCAAATTGTTTGTTTGAGAGTCCATAGTTTTCACTTTTATCTCGATCATCATCAATGTCTTCATATCCATGGTCCTCAGAAGCTTCACAAATGTAAGCCATTTCCTTCAACAGGTCAAGTTATAAGATTTAATGTTTCTTGATTTTTTATGTATTCAATAAGCAGATTGGGATAACGAGGACTACCTGTTTGCTATGAGATCCGTCCTCAGCATCAATGTGAGAACAGAAATTTACAATTAGAATGAAACTAAACAAAGCAACGATCAAAGAGAATAAAGTAAATATTTTGTCAAGACAGATAGCTTCAAGTTCACCATCTAGACTTAACAAGTTAGTTCCCAACTGGTCTTTACCATATAAAGAGAAAGAAACATTTTATTCAATAAACCAGCACAACTGGTTTTATTCACTTTAAGTTCTTACCATTAGTATACATATTAAAAGGAAATATACCATTGATGTAAAGCTTGTTACAAATTCTAATGTCAACTTACAATGCATATGCCCCCCAAAAGAACCAGATTCCGTAAACAACATAGAGGAAGAATGAAGGGAATATCTTATCGAGGTAATCATATTTCTTTCAGTAAATATGCTCTTTAGGCACTTGAACCTGCTTTTAAAACTACTAGAGTAAATAAATAGAGACACAGCGAAAAGGTTACCGCTAGTGAAACACAAAATAAACTTTAATGGTAACTGTTCAGAACTTGCAATTTAAATACTCACAATTGGAAAATCGAAGGAATGTTTGAAGAATACCAAACCTGCAGAATAGTAAAAATAAGATCATCATTAGATCTGAGACGTATATGTTGGGTTTGGGCTCCCAACTATGTGTTTTTAAATGGCCCATTTTTGGAAGAAAAGTCTTCAGCCCATTTGTCCACCTTGAGGGCTAAAAAAACCTCAGCACCATCCTTGGGACAACCAGAAAAATCATTTTCATTTTCGCACAAAAGAGAGAAGAAAGAGAGATTGCCCCTGTGCAATTCCGTGAAAAGCAGGTCCGGTGTTTGCGACGATCGGAGGTCCAAATCTTATCCGATCGAGCTGAAATTTTAGGAGGAGTCAGGGGACTCGTTAAGCTTCAATCTGAACGGTGGAGATCGAATTCCAACGGTTAGATTTTGATTTATAAGCTTCGGACCAGACTGCTGTTTTTGTTGATTTTTGTGATATTTGTTTCTCTATTTTGATTCTAGTGCCTTCGTAGTGTTGTTAAGGGCTAGATATCATTATGGTGTTGTTGGATTGTTGATTTGTACACTCTTTTGGTGCTAGTGGAGTTGGTTAGACCGAAGGGTCTCGTGGTTTTTTACTCTTTCACGTTGAAAGGGTTTTCCACGTTAAAATCGTGTGCCTCATATCGTTTGTTTTGTGTTTGGATCATCTTGTTGCTTGGTTTGTTGCTTGTTTGTGCTTCTCACAGATTCTTTCAAGAGGGGAAAGTGTTGATCTTGGGCACAACCGTATTTGTGTTCTTTCTTCCCCGACAAGTGGTATCAGAGCTTGAGTTATTTTGTTATTTGTCTTGATTGAATGATGGAGCCGAACTATAGCAGGATGATCAGTTTGAATGGCACAAATTATCACAAATGGAAGGGTAAAATGAAAGATTTACTCTTTGTGAAAAAGCTACATCTTCCGGTCTTTGCGAGTCAGAAGCCGGAGTCCAAATCTGATGAAGAATGGACTTTTGAACACGAAATGGTTTGTGGTTTTATTCGACAGTGGGTAGATGATAATGTTTTGAATCACATCTACAATGAATCTCATGCTAGAACTTTGTGGGAAAAGCTTGAATCCTTGTATGCATCAAAAACAGGGAATAATAAATTATTTTTGCTCAAGCAGGCGATGAATTTGAGATTCAAAGAAGGTTGTTCTATTTCTGACCATTTGAATGAATTTCAAGGGTGTTTTGATCAGTTGTCTGACATGGGTGTAAAATTTGAAGATGAGATTATGGGACTTTGGTTGCTTAATACCTTGCCTGATTCTTGGGAAAATCTTCGTGTGTCCTTGATCGGTTCAGCTCCCGGTGGTACAGTAACTATGGAGTATGTGAAAGCTGCTGTTCTAAATGAAGAGGTGAGGCGTAGAACTCATGAGACATCTACTTCAAAATCTGATGTCTTGGTTACTGAAAACAGGGGGAGAAGCAAAGACAGAGATCAAGGAGAATATAAAAGAGGCAAGAGCAGGAGCAAGTCCAAATCGAAATACAAAAATGTTGAGTGTCATTACTGTCACAAAAGGGGGCATTTGATGAAAAACTGCTTCAAGCTCAAGAACAAAGACAACAACAAGCCAGAAGGGAGAGATGGTGAAAATGATCGCCACGTTGCAACCACGACTCCAGGTGATTTGATAATTGTTTGTGATACCGACTTGATTAATGTTGCCTTTGATGAAACAAGTTGGGTTATCGACAGTGGTGCTTCTTTTCATGTGACGTCGAGGAAGGATTTCTTCACATCCTATACTCCAGGTAATTATGGGGTATTGAAGATGGGTAATGATGGTCGTTCAAATGTTGTTGGCATTGGAGATGTTGTCCTGGAAACTAAAACCGGAATGAAGTTAGTGTTGAAGAACGTCAGACATGCACCTGATATTCGCTTGAATCTGATATCTACCAGTGTTTTGGATGATGAAGGTTATGTCAGTACCTTTGGTGATGGGCAATGCAAACTCACTAAGGGTTCTCTTATTGTGGCTCGTGGGAAGAAGTGTTCAGGTCTATACTGGACCAATGCTTCCGTCTCTATTGATTCTGTCAATGCAGTCGAGAGTGATAGCTGTTCAGAATTATGGCACAGAAGACTTAGTCACATCAGTGAGAAGGGACTTGATTACTTAGCCAAGAAAAATCTTCTTTCAGGAGTGAAAGCTGCAAATTTGAAAAAGTGCAGTCATTGCTTGGCTGGGAAACAGAATAGAGTTTCCTTCAAGAGTCATCCATCTTTCAGAAAATCAGAGTTGCTTGAACTGGTACATTCAGATCTTTGTGGTCCTATGAAGACAAAGACACATGGTGGTGCACTTTATTTTGTGACATTTATTGATGATTGCTCGAGAAAACTATGGGTGTATGCATTGAAGCATAAAGACCAGGTACTTGGGGTCTTTAAGCAATTTCATGCTTCTGTTGAGAGAGAAACAGGAAAGAAATTGAAGTGCATTCGAACAGACAATGGTGGTGAATACCTTGGTCCATTTGATGAGTATTGCAGACAACAGGGTATTAGACACCAGAAGACGCCTCCCAAGACTCCACAGCTCAATGGTCTTGCAGAAAGGATGAACAGGACATTGGTGGAGAGAGTCAGATGTCTGTTGTCAGAAGCTCATTTGCCTAAATCTTTTTGGGGTGAAGCTTTATACACTGCTGCACATGTGATTAACCTATCACCTGCTACTTCTTTACATGGAGATGTTCCTCATCGAGTATGGTATGGTAAGGATGTTTCTTACGATCATTTGCGTGTATTTGGGTGTAAAGCTTTTGTACATGTGCCAAAGGACGAAAGGTCCAAATTAGATGTCAAGACGAGGCCTTGCATCTTTATTGGCTATGGTCATGATGAATTTGGCTACAGACTTTATGATCCTGTTGAGAAGAAGCTTGTCAGAAGCCGTGATGTTATTTTTATGGAGGATCAGAATATTGAAGATATCAAGAAGATGGAGAAGTCTGAGTCTCAAAGGTATGATGATCTTGTTGATTTGAATCCAACTCCCGTGTCTCATATGCGTGTTGTAACCAATGAAGACCAGGTTGATGATCAGAATCAGGTTCAACATGATTTTGTCGATGGCAATGGAGAAGAAGATCCACATGAGGTACACAATCAACCTCATGAGGATAATAATGAACCTGCAGTTGTTCTCTGGAGGTCTACCAGGGAGAGAACTCCTTCTACTCGTTATCCAGTTAATGAGTATGTGCTCCTCACTGATGGGGGAGAACCTGAGTGCTATGAAGAGGCTATGGAGAACGAGGACAAAGAAAAATGGGTTGAGGCAATGAATGAAGAAATGAAATCATTGCATGACAATCATACTTATGAGCTCGTCAAGTTGCCCAAAGACAGAAAAGCTTTGAAGAATCGGTGGATTTACAAGTTGAAGAATGAAGAGGGTGCTTCATCTCCACGATACAAGGCTAGACTTGTGGTTAAAGGCTATAGTCAAAGAAAGGGTATCGACTATGAAGAAATATTCTCTCCAGTTGTGAGAATGTCTTCAATCCGAGTTGTTTTGGGTCTTGCAGCCAGCCTTGATTTAGAAGTGGAACAGATGGACGTGAAAACAGCATTCCTTCATGGTGATCTCGGGAAGGAAATCTATATGGAGCAACCAGAAGGCTTTGTGGTGAAGGGCAAAGAGAACTATGTTTGCAAGTTGAAAAAGAGCTTGTATGGCTTGAAACAAGCTCCAAGGCGATGGTACAAAAAGTTTGAGTCTGTGATGATCGAGCAGGGATATAAGAAGACTACTTCTGATTATTGTGTTTTTGTGCAGAAGTTTTCCGATGATGACTTCATTATTTTGTTGCTTTATGTTGATGACATGCTTATTGTTGGTCATAACTCTATCAGGATTGCTGAGTTGAAAGTAGAGCTTAGTAAGTCCTTTGCAATGAAGGATTTGGGACCAGCAAAACAAATTCTTGGCATGCAAATCACACGTGACAGAAAGGCAAGAAAGTTATGGCTATCTCAAGAGGAGTACATTGAGAAGGTACTTCAGCGATTCCACATGGAGAAAGCTAAAGTGGTAAGCACACCTCTTGCTACTCACTTTAAGCTTAGCTCTAGGCAGTCCCCGTCTAATGATGCTGAGAAGGCGGACATGCGACGTATTCCTTATGCATCTGCAGTAGGAAGTTTGATGTATGCAATGGTCTGTACGAGGCCAGATTTAGCTCATGCAGTTGGTACAGTTAGCCGTTTCCTTTCCAATCCTGGCAAGGAACATTGGAGTGCAGTGAAGTGGATTATGAGATATCTCCGTGGCACATCCAGTTTGAAACTTTGTTTTGGAACCGGAAAACCTGTTTTGAATGTTTACACTGACTCAGATATGGCAGGAGATATTGATACCAGGAAATCCACATCTGGTTATTTGGTTACCTTTGCAGGGGGAGTTGTTTCATGGCAATCTAAACTTCAAAAATGTGTTGCGCTGTCTACTACAGAGGCTGAGTTCATTGCAGCTACCGAAGCTTGTAAAGAGCTGCTTTGGATGAAGAAATATCTTCGTGAACTTGGTTTTGTGCAGAAGAGGTATGTCTTATATTGTGACAGTCAAAGTGCTATACATCTTAGCAAAAATCCTACTTTTCATGGCAAATCTAAACATATTGATGTACGTTATCATTGGATTCGAGATGTGCTTGATCTCAAGTTGTTAGAGTTTGAAAAGATTCACACAGATGATAATGGTTCTGATATGATGACAAAGGCTTTGCCGAAGGGGAAATTTGAAGTTTGTCGTTTGATTGCCGGTTTGGCAACTTCCTCCACATAGTCGGGAGGGGGAGATTTGTTGGGTTTGGGCTCCCAACTATGTGTTTTTAAATGGCCCATTTTTGGAAGAAAAGTCTTCAGCCCATTTGTCCACCTTGAGGGCTAAAAAAACCTCAGCACCATCCTTGGGACAACCAGAAAAATCATTTTCATTTTCGCACAAAAGAGAGAAGAAAGAGAGATTGCCCCTGTGCAATTCCGTGAAAAGCAGGTCCGGTATTTGCGACGATCGGAGGTCCAAATCTTATCCGATCGAGCTGAAATTTTAGGAGGAGTCAGGGGAATCGTTAAGCTTCAATCTGAACGGTGGAGATCGAATTCCAACGGTTAGATTTTGATTTATAAGCTTCGGACCAGACTGCTGTTTTTGTTGATTTTTGTGATATTTGTTTCTCTATTTTGATTCTAGTGCCTTCGTAGTGTTGTTAAGGGCTAGATATCATTATGGTGTTGTTGGATTGTTGATTTGTACACTCTTTTGGTGCTAGTGGAGTTGGTTAGACCGAAGGGTCTCGTGGTTTTTTACTCTTTCACGTTGAAAGGGTTTTCCACGTTAAAATCGTGTGCCTCATATCGTTTGTTTTGTGTTTGGATCATCTTGTTGCTTGGTTTGTTGCTTGTTTGTGCTTCTCACAGATTCTTTCAAGAGGGGAAAGTGTTGATCTTGGGCACAACAGTATTTGTGTTCTTTCTTCCCCGACAGTATACATGTACGAACAACGCATTAGATAAAGCTAAATTCAGATCCAATGATCAAGAAAACAACCAATTCATGAAGTCTTTCATTCTATGGCTTAGATCAAATGAAATTCATTTCTCAAGCAAAGGAAATCAATCTTGATGATTATTTAAACGGAAAAACTCCAAAGCGCAAATGTGGAGAGACATGATTTCAACTTTATGGTTTTTGAATTATAGAACAACGACTTCAATTGACAATAATTGGATACTAAATTTCGTATACATGCACATTAAGTAAACTTCTTAACACAAATACACTGTTAGAGTAAAGTCGGGTGAGTCCCTGATAAAGACTCAATGTTATCACATGTAAAGAGAACAATTCAAATCATCTCTGCTTATAGCAGAAGTTCATCAAAAACACACAAACATTCATCACTCAATTGACTAAAAAAAAAAACCTGTAAAATCACTAAAAAATATTAACCTCAAAAAAGAGAGGAAAAAAACATAATGCCTAGAAGGAGAGAAGAGTTGAATGCGAAGAGCAAAAAGTGTGCGTGTGTGTATATATACAGAGTACTAGGTTTGAATATCTGTAATCCATTTTGAATTCTGCCTTTGAATATCAAATTTTAATTTAATTTTGCATCTCACTTGCTTCCGAGAGAGTGAGCACATTCCTGTGATAGTTTAGAGGGATAATAGTACCCGTAAAATAAAGGTGTGTCTCTGAAGTTTTGGTCATAGCTAATTCATGGGGGTAGTTATGCTTTTTTCCATATAATAATTTTTGTTTCACCATCTGGGTAAAACATATATTGTTTTTTAACTCTTTCAGACATAATAGAGATTAATGGAGTTTAATAATGTCTAAATACTCCTAACCTGTGGCTGAATTTTTAAGGATACACATTTTCTTTACGATGGTTTTATTACCCTACTAAACTTTTTAAAAGTGAAATTATTTACTTCCTCAATGCTGACGTAGCGCAAATAACCAAATGAGTAGTTGATGGTGTGTTACACGCGCCCTACACATATATTTTATCGTTAAAGATATTTTCTCTTTTTTTTAATTATTAAAATATTTTATTTCCCTTATTTAATCAATGAAACATTTTTATCTCGAAAATGAAGCTTATCCCCCATCGTCTCACTGGCCGACCTTGACCCCTGTTCATGTACAACATAATTCGGACCTGATCATAGAAAAGATTCTCTTTAAGCGAACCAGCCTATCCTCTGTATAGGGGGTTCTAGAAAGGCATGTAGGCAGGAACGGAGAAATCCGGAATGAAAGAAATCTAATATGAAAGAAAAGACATGAGCTAAGCGGGTCCACATCACAGAAATCTTATATGCATAGTAATTCACTAAACCACTGGAATTGGAATCTTAGTTATTAACTATTCAATATTATATTGAATATTCTAGAACATAAGGATTAATGTAGCGATCTCCATTTTAATCAAATTTCATTCTTTCACTAATTTTTATAGCTTTTTTTTAATTATTTTTTCACTATTCTTATTTCTTTCTTCTTTTCACCGGTCCGAATTTGTTTCATAGTTTAGCAAGTCAATAAAAAGTATTGATCAAAGATTGAGGTTGATCTCTAAAGACCATGATTGAGATAAAAAGGATTGAGTAAGAACATAAATGTTGAAGTACTAAAAGGTACACTACTCAATGGGAGAGGAATGTGAGATCGTGAGAAAAAAGAAAACAAATGCCGCGGAAATATTGCCGAAATCTCCATTTTTCGGTGAGAAACACTACAGATAAGAGGAAAAAGAAAAAAAATTAAATGGAAAGAAAAATATAAGAAAATACATTTAGTAATTACATGAATAAAGTTTTTGAATTGTTTTCTTCGGTGGCTACTAGGAAGGAATGGGGTAAGAGGAGGCAGTGACGCCGGGTTATAATGGTGGAGGAGGAGGTGTAAGCGGCTGTGTAGTAATGATAAAGAGAGAGAAAGAAAAAAAAATACAAAATATATTTGGTTAATAGGAAAAGAATAACATTTTTGACTTCTCACTCACTCTCCCTGTCACATCAGCATTAAGGGAGTAAATAATTCCATTTTTAAAAAATTCAAGGAAATAATAGGACGCCCATAAAAAAATATATATATTCCTAAAAATTCGACCACAGGTCAAGAAGTACTTATGCATTATCCCGAACTTAAATAAAAAATAATTTTTTTTTCAGTTGATATTATATACTTTTTAATATTAGACTTGGACATCTTAACATTAAATTAAGTTAGAATTTCATGCATTGCAATCAAATCTTCAAAAATTAAATGTATGCATCAAAATCTTTTTAAAACAGAAAGAGAAAAAAGGGTGTGCTTTGTGCAGAAATAGTCAAAAGTTCAAGATTTCATCTTCATTGACACCAGATAAATTTAACTATTTTAGTAATCCTTTTAGAAACTCAAAAAAAAAAATTAACTCAAATAATCTCTTTAATTTAGAAATATGCATATCTGATTTTATACTTAAATTAGTGAATTTATTCGCGTTTTAGGTGACCTTTAAAAATCTTATTAGATATACATTAGTAATTTGCAGGATAATTTTTTTGTATTTTACTTGAGAAGAAGAGATTAAATTTTCATATATTAAAGCAAACATTAGTTCTATATATTGATCATATAAATAATATTATCAGAAATAAATAAAATTTAAAAATATAAGCTCCTACTGATCTTAGTAAATCATGTGATTAAGAAACAATTATATGAGAGGTTTATTATTTTTCAAACTTGTTGGTTATACAGATGTAGCACTATTGCATGATACTGTCACGATTCAAAATTTTAAAAGCCGTAAAAATATCTATACCTAATTCGCTAGGCGAATCTTAATAATTTTAAATTTATTTCTCAATTATTAAGAAAATATTAAACAAATGATTAATATAAAGTCATAAAGATTTAGACTTTATATATATATAAGAAGAGCGTCTTTAAATATCTCTAAATCAAGGGAAAAAGGGTAAATATATCGCTCAACTTTGTGATTTAGAGCAGATATATCCCTCGTTAAGAAAGTGGTGCATATATACCTTCGTTATTTAAAAAATGGTGCATATATACCTTCATCGTCTAACAAATGATGCATATTTACTCTTTTCATTAATTGACTCATATTCATTGAATTAAAAAAAAAAAAACTTCCGAAACTTATTTTTTAACTCCAAAAGTGTCAAGTGGCTTTAAAAAATTGCCTCACTTTTTTTTTTTACTCCTATAGACCTAACCCAAATGAAAAACGTCTCAAATTCTCTTCTACTCAATCATAAAATGGGTTTGGAATGAATCTAAATAAAAAAAGGAATTGAATTATTTTTAGTTGGGTCAGGTCTGGAGGGATAAAAAAATGAGTGAGATAACTTTTTAAAGTCGTCTGACATTTTAAAAATTAAAAAATCAGTTTTAAATTTTTAAAATTTAATCAGTTTAATGAAAATGGTAAATATGCATCATTTGTTAAAAGACGAGGTATATATACACTACTTTTTTAACAAAGATTATATCTGCTTTAAATCGCAAAGTTAAAAAATATAGTTTCCCCTTTACCCTTAAATCAATTATCGTGAATTATGAATATACTAATCCATATATGTGAAATTATAATAAGTAAAAATGTTAAAAGAAAACTGCATTAATAGTAATACATAGATTCATGAGACATTAGTAGTTAATTATATAAGGTTGGTGGCATATTACATCAATTATTCATAAAATTCGTCTACATATGTCATCTTTATCTTTTGGTCCTAGTGTCAAATGAAAAAAACGTTTTCCTTAATTAATCATATTTTATTTGAAATTCATCGATTTAAATTATTTTGATTTGTGTTAAATGTACATAAATATTATCACTAACCATATCTACCAACTCGATCGGGTGCAATATCACAACTATTACCACCAATCACATCGCCAATAGCTATCGATGCTAATTGCTAAAATGCGCTTTCATCAAATAAATAATTTTTACAGTACCATAACACTTAATATTTTGTTTCCTAATATTTATTGGTTATAATACTTAGTTATTATTTTGTTTGAATTTTATATTAATTACATTTTTATTTTAATTTATTTGTCTTACTTTTCTTTTTAGTTCGTTTCAAAAAAGAATATATTTTTTCTTTATTGGTAACTCTTTAATTCTAACGTTTCACGTCACATTTAAAATAGCAAGATTAAATGGCGTTTTGGTATACTTTACATATTTTTATTTAAAAAACTACAAAATTCAAAAGTTTTCTTTACTTTATTAGACTTAGTATCAAACTAAAATCAGACAAGTAAATTAAACGGAGAATATTTTTCAAAGGTGGCCAAACTTTCCAAGTCTCTTGATAAAGGGCTTATAAATACTATCCTTTGTGGAGAATTGAAATGCCATCTACATTAATTATATTATCAATTTCTCAACGTTGAAGTACAATTAACAAGTATTATTACCATGGCACATAAACTTTCTATCATTTTTACCACTCTCCTTGTTGTTATTGTTGGTAAGTCATTTCATCTTACTCCTATATTTTCTAAAACTCAATACATTTAACATGTAAAAAAGGTTCTATTTTATTCTCCTATTATATTTTTTCTATAAAAATATTTCTCATGTTTACAAGTGGCACAAATACATGTATAGGTAAATTCAAAAATAGTTACTTTTCTACTCTTATAATTGAAAAATAATTATTATCAGGGAGTTTAAATTTCACAAATAAAATTATAAGATAATATCATGAAATTTCATGGTGAAATTTTAAAGAGGAACCTCATATAAATATTATAAAATAAGTTTTTGGATTCCCATTTATGAAGATTTCATGACTATTCTAAAATAAAAAGTTGACACAATTGAGAAATTTTTTAAGGGAAACTTCGAAGAAGCAACTAATTCATAATTTGACATGTACAGAATGAAAACTTCATTCTCGATTCTATGAGAATTTTTATGAAATTTTTTCATTTGCTTTTGTTCGATGAGTGATTGATTTTCGCAGAGTGTATTCTAATTTTTGGAAACATTTTGTGTAACTGAAATACATCTACATCATTAGATCATCCTAAATTTGATATATAGGTTTCTCAAGGTATTCTCTAACTTTTTGAACCACACTTATTTCGAAATTATTTTAATTTTTTAAACTCAAATTTCAAATTTGAAGCTTCAACCTTCATTCACGGTGGAGCTCAAGATTGAAACTGAAATTTTGTTCAAAACCATGTCAAATCTACACCAAATCATCCTAAATTTAAAATATAAACTCCCAAGACGTTCTCAAACTTTTGGAATCACACCCAGTCCAAAAGTATTTTAATTTTTCAAATTCAAATTTCAACTTTAAAACTTCAAAACTTCATCAATTATGAAATAATATATTGTTGGAGATATTACAAAAACAATACTTTTATAAACTTGAAGTCTATCATATATATACTTATAAATTAGCTAGGATGAAGGAAGATTTAATAAATTGAAGAAATGAAGAAGAAGAAAAAGAGGGCTGAGAAAGGGGGCTACCGGCGAAGGAGAAGGGGAAAGAGGGCTGAGAAGGAGAAGAGGGCTAGCAATGAAGAAGTAATTTTTTTCCAGATCTTTATATTTTATAAATAAGGAAATTATCACTATATTAAATATAAGGTATTTATCTTAAATATAAGATAACATAACAGGCCCAAGTCACGGAGGTCTCAATTAAGCTACTGCAGCTTTATTGGACTTTCTATATATGTTGAGTATTGGGCCATTGCTCCTGCTCTGGTCTAACACCCACCGTGTTATAGAGTTATTTAAGATAGACGGTCAATTTCATGTGGTACTGATATTTTAATAAAGGGAATTTCACATAATAAGTCACCTCATCCATCACCCCAACTCATTGAACCCCCTCCTCTCCACTTATCCTTCCTGTTGAAGTTGGATGAACAAGCATTCAAGTAGGAAGATTTGCTTTCATTAATGAACAAAATTAGCTCTTGAAATGAGCTTGCAAAGGATACAAAAATCTGAAAAAGGAGGAAATGAACAACTTAACTAACTAATTTCCTAACCCTTACTTTTATAACCTAATGCCATAACTAACTTTGTGTAATTGACTAAACTAACCTTCTAACTAATTCTTAACTACTTCTCAACTAAAACCACTTCTCAACTAACTATAACTAACTAACTAACTTCTTGAATCTCAACACCCCCCCTTAAGTTGGAGGTGGCGACAACTTGCCAAAAAGTTCTGAATGACTTGTGCCAGGCAGAGTTTTAGTTAGAATGTCTGCCAGTTGTCCATTAGTATGGATGTGATGAAGTGTAATGAGGCCTTCTTGAAGTTTGTTGTGTACAAAGTGGCAATCTACCTCTATGTGCTTGGTGCGCTCATGAAATACTGGATTTTTGGCAATATGAATAGCCGCTTGGCTGTCACAAAATACATCAATTGGCAGGGAACATTTTCCAGTTAATTCAACTAGTAATCTGTTTAGCCACACCAGTTCTCCAACCACCACTCTGATGGCCCTGTATTCTGCTTCTGCTGAGGACAATGAAACAGTTGATTGTTTCTTGGATTTCCAAGCAATTGGACTGTCTCCCAAGAATACTATGTAACCACTGATTGATCTCCTGGAATCTGGGCAAGCTGCCCAGTCTGAGTCACAATAGGCAGTAACACTGCTGCCAGGTCTGTTGGACAGGAATATGCCATGTCCTGAGCTACCTTTTAGGTATCTAAGTACATGTATGGCTGCCTTTAGGTGTGTGTCTCTAGGAGCTTGTAAGAATTGACTCAAATGCTGAACACTATTGGCTAAATCAATCCTTGTATGTGTGAGAAAGTCCAGCTTGCCTAACAATCTCCTGTAGTAAGATGGATCTTTAAGCAATTGGCCTTCTGCAGCTTTCAACTTGACACTAGAATCCAAAGGTGATGTTACTGCACTGTAAGTAGAACAATCAAATTCTTTCACTAGTTGAGTGGCAAATTTCTTTTGTGATATAAGTACTCCACTGCTTTTGTAGCTAATCTCCAGCCCCAAGAAATAATGTAGTCTTCCCAGGTCTTTGATCTTAAACTGATCATGCAAGAAAGACTTCAGAGATTCTATCTCTGCTTGATCAGTCCCTGTTACAATGATATCATCCACATATACTGCTACCAAAATCAGTGAGTCTGCAGATTTTTTGAAAAATAAAGAGTAGTCACCATTGGAATGTGAATATCCTTTGGAAGATAAGGAGGTTGCTAACTTTTCATACCACTGTCTTCTAGCTTGTTTCAATCCATATAGGGACTTGTTCAGCTTGCAAACCACCCTTCTATCAGTCACCATTAGTCCCTGAGGCACTTCCATGTAAACTTCTTCATATAAGTCTCCACGGAGGAATGCATTATTAACATCTAACTGGTGTAGAATCCAACCATTCTTGACTGCCAAACCAATCAGGGTTCTTATGGTGGTCATCTTTACAACAGGTGAGAAGGTTTCATTATAGTCAATCCCAGCTTGTTGAGTATACCCTTTCACAACAAGCCTGGCTTTATACCTCTCTACACTACCATCTACCTTATGCTTGATCTTGTACACCCATTTACATCCAATAGCTTTCTTCCCAGGTGGAAGAACTACCAAATCCCAAGTATTATTAGTGTGTAGAGCTTGGAACTCAAGGTCCATTACAGCTTGCCACTCAAAGTGTAAAACAGTTTCATCATATGAAAAAGGTTCATGCTCATGTAACTGTGATTGTTGCTGAACATCAGGGACATAAGATGCAAGAGAAGTAAGTTGTGTAGTGGAACTAGCAGAAGGTGGTTGTAATGTAGGCAGTGTGTAAGTGTAGTCTTTAAGATAAGATGGTATGGTGTGTGGTCTACTTGTTCTTCTGAGGTTATGGTTAATTTGTTGATTGGTGTTGTAGTTGGAAGGAGAAGAAGTATATCTTTGAGATGTAACAGTGTGTATTGTAGGTGAGAGGTCTGGTGAATGAGGTGTATGGTCTGGTGAATGAGGTGTATGTGCAGGTATTGGATCAGAAGAATGGTTAGTAGAGTTAGTACTGTGAGTGAATGAGTTGTGGACAGTATCATCATCATCCAGTCTATGCTTATTACTAGAGGTGTTACCAGTACAGTTCAACATGTCAGAAGTAGGACTAAGCTTTTTCAAGACAGAACTAAATCAGAATTAGGAAATGCCAGAACAAAAGGATATATAGACTCATAGAACAGAACATCCCTGCAAATGTGAATTCTTTTGGTACTCAAGTCTAAGACTTTGTAACCCTTTATGTTGAAAGGATATCCTACAAACACATGAGGGGTGGATCTTGGTTCAAACTTGTCTTTGTGAGGTTTAACATTTGTGGGAAAACAAAGACAACCAAAGGATTTTAAGTGGGAATAAGTGGGCTGTTTCTGGTATAGTTTCTCAAAAGGAGTAACACCATGTGTGGATGCCAAAGGTAATCTGTTTATCAAGTAAGTGGCAGTCAAAACACATTCTCCCCAATATCTTAGTGGAATCTTAGAATGATATAATAGTGATCTTGCGGTTTCAAGGAGATGTTTGTGTTTTCTCTCCACAACTCCATTTTGTTGTGGTGTATAAGGGCAGGTTCTTTGATGTGATATCCCTTTGGATTGTAGGTAGTTAGATGTTTCTTTGTTGATAAACTCCAGTCCATTATCAGTTCTAACACTTTTCACATTTGTGTTGAGTTGATTTTCCAGTAATGAAAATAAACTCTTAATAGCTGAGAGTGCATTACTCTTACAGCTAAGTAGTTGAGTCCAGGTGGATCTGCTGAAATCATCCACAACAGTGAGGAAGTATCTATGATTTGCATGTGTTGGTGTGTGGTAAGGTCCCCAAACATCAATGTGAAGTAGTTCAAGTACATTTGTAGTCTGAGAACTTGTCTTTGAAGGAAAGGGTACTCTTGTTTGTTTGGCCATTGGACAAATGGTGCATGAGAAAGGTTGTTTAGGAGCAAAGGTAACTGGTATAGCAGTAATATCCTTCATTTTACTAAAAGGTATGTGTCCTAGTCTAGTGTGCCACAAGTAATCCACATTTGCATGAACTTGAGGAAGAACAGAATGATCAGTAGATAGTAAAGGTTTAGAAGATAAAGAATCACTCATACAACAAGCTGTTTTATTAACTGAATCAATGGATCTTACAATTGACATAGAAGCTTCATTGTTTGTAGTTGGTAAAGAAGGAAAAGACAGATAACTAGGTAAAGAATTTGATACTGTGCTTTGAGGACTTGAAGAAGTTGAAGAATTATGGCATTTTTTGCAGATGTAGTATAGTCCATTTCTTGCTCTACCAATTTCCATAGGGCTCTTCAGTGAAGGGCCCTGCATAAGACAAGCAAGAGTGTTAAAACTAACTACACCTCCCAGCTGTGAGGCTAAGCAGTGAACTGAAACTAGGTACCAATAACACCTTTTGTAATATTAAGATTGGACTTAAATGAACCTCTCCAACCTCAGTGACTTTAACTTTGTAACCATTAGGTAATGTGACTAAGAAGGGATAGGGTAGTGTTCTGGTTTTGACTAAGATATTCCTATTGAATATCATGTGATGTGTGGCTCCTGAATCTATGATCCATGAGTCAGCACACGGAGGTGTACAATTACAAGACAGGTTACCAATTTCAGTTATGGAAGAATGACAAGCTATTATACCTGCAAGGCTTGCTGCTGCTGAACCATTGAACATATTGTCTCCATGAGTTGATATGTCATTCTCCTGCACATGTGCATTGCCTAAGAATTTCATCAACTTGGCACATTGATCCCTTGTCAAACTAATCTCACAGCTGCTGCTCTTGTCACCAATCTTAGTTCCTACTGCTTCAGTGTTATGGAACATGTCTGTTGCTGCAGTTGCTACTGTGCCTGAGTGTCTTCCTTTGGTGAACTTAAAACCTTGTGGAAATCCATGTAGCCTGTAACATTTATCTTCAGTGTGTCCTGTCCTCTTGCAGTAATCACAAAATGATCCAGACTTGCTACCAAACCTAGAGACATTCTTCCCATGACTTCTCTGAGTATAATTTGTTCTGAAACCACCAGTATTGTACTTTGGTTGTTGTGGTCTGTAACTGCTGTTGTTACCACTGCTAGTGCCTGCATTGAAGTTAGCCACATTGTTGTTTCCTGCATTTGTAGCAATCAATGAAGTAGACTCCAAGTGGATTTTGGTGTTTGGCTTAATCTCTCTTTGTTTCTCTTCCTGTACTAATATAGAGAAGGCTTGAGTCATGGTTGGTAGAGGGTTCATCATTAAGATGTTTCCTCTAACTACTATGTAAACATCATTTAATCCCATCAGAAATTGTATAAGCTTCCTATCTTGTTCAGCCTTGTGCATTTTGATTTTGCCACCACAGTTGCATACACACATACACTGCACATGAGCATCTAAAATGCTCATTTCTTCCCAAAGTTTCCTCATAGTTGTGTAGTATCCAGTAATGTCCATGTTCCCTTGAGTTTGATTACTGGTCTCCTGCTGTAGTTGATACAGTTTTGCACCATTTGTTTGGTCGTACCTTTCCTCCAGTTCATCTCATAGTTCCTTGGCATTGTTTACATATTGTAGACTGTCACTTAAGTCCTTTGACAGAGAATTTAGAATCCAGCCAGTCACCATATCATCATACCTTTCCCATTGGGCAAAGCTTGGTGAGTTTGTTGCTGGCTTAATGATCTTTCCATTTATGAATCCTGTTTTATTTTTCACAGACAATGCTCTTAGGGCACTTCTTCTCCAGGTTCTGTAACCAAATCCATCGAATGGAGTAGGGACTATGGCTGATCCAGCACTTTCTGAGGGATGCCAATACAGTGCATTGTTGATGTCTGTTGTTTCAGATCGATTGGTTTCCACATGGTTTTCCATGTTCAGAGATGATTAAGGTAGGAAGATGTTGGAAGGTGAGTAGATTGAAAAATGTGAACTGATTTTTCTAGTCGAGACAGAGAGTTGGATTTAAATGAATTAGAGAATGCAGGAGAATGAAAAACTAGGATCAAAAACAACACTCAAATAGGTTGAGTGCAGATCAGAATTTGATGGAGTTCCAAGTCGAAGATGTGATAAATCTTCACTTTAGATTCTAGATCTCAAGTAGGAGAACCAGTAGAGAAATTCAATCAAAAACAGATCAAATGCAGAGGAAAAATCCAGAGGTAAAGAGGACCTTATCTGCAAGAATGGAGGCGAAAATGGAGATGAAGCAGCTGGATCAAACAACTGATTTCAGTGATGATTTTCATCCAGTTGTTTCGGTAATTTTAACCTTGCTCTGATACCATGTTGAAGTTGGATGAACAAGCAATCAAGTAGGAAGATTTGCTTCCATTAATGAACAAAATTAGCTCTTGAAATGAGCTTGCAAAGGATACAAAAATCTGAAAAAGGAGGAAATGAACAACTTAACTAACTAATTTCCTAACCCTTACTTTTATAACCTAATCCCATAACTAACTTTGTGTAATTGACTAAACTAACCTTCTAACTAATTCTTAACTACTTCTCAACTAACTATAACTAACTAACCACTTCTCAACTAACTATAACTAACTAACTAACTTCTTGAATCTCAACACTTCCATCACTAGTAGCTCCTCCTCTTCATCATCATGGTCACTTATATTTTCTGACTCTTCAATAATGTCAAGATGTCAGATTCTTCAAAATCAATATATTTTTAGAGAATTTGACACTGATGTGGTAACATTTTTGAACAATCCAATCGTACAACACAGGTTGCCACCGTCAACAACACTCTTACCAATCATATATTCTAATTTTTACAATATTTTACACAAAGTATTGATACTTAATTTTTAATTTGGTACTATTATTTTTACAAGATATTTATTTCTTGAATTTTGCAGTTCATAATTCACTATACACCAAGAAAAATCAAGTGATGGCCCTAGGAGAAAAAGTACCAATTTCAACAAAACTATTTCAAAAAGAATCAACTTGTGGGCACCATTTTAATACAAAGGATGATTGCGATGAGGATTCGTTTTGTCCTGAATGTTCCATATTGTTCTATATGTTGTTATCCTTTTCAATCGATTCTTAGTCACTTGGTAATATATAATAACAAGTGACGAACGTGTGCGGGTGTAATGTAATGTGTTTCGCTGTATTGTACTATATGTGCGATATGTGTGTTTCCTTTGCTTTTATCCTGTTTCTTTGCATTAATTTGTTTATAGGATGAAATAATAATAAAAGCACAAGACAATAAGAGAGAGCATAAGAAATTTGACGAGAGAGATAGAAATTGTATTTTTCTTTAAACTGATGAACTAATTTAACTTTTTATTTACAGAAGCAAAAAATATAAGGAGTTGTTGTAAGGCTTTTTAAGAAGTTGCTTGCAAGTTACCTGTTTGAGCTACTCGCAAGTTGCTATAGATTGAAAGCTTATGCAGAATGTCGTAGGAGTAATTCCATGGATATTCACAATAAAATGTATTTATATCACTCTCTCCTGTATATCCAACAATATGAAAGATTTTAGTTTTCATAACAGTTCAAGGGTAAACAGAGTCATTTTATACTGCATATCAATAGATATTCACTAAGGTGGGTAAGTGTTATCTATCTTACTTGATTTAATCTATATAAGGATCATGAACAAGTTTTTCAAGAACATGTATATGCTTCAGACATTTTAAATTTCATGAATTTATATATTAGTTTTGTCAAGTGACAACATTCATTAAAATTGTGAAAAAGCACAAGTATACCCCTCAATTTTGCGCTTTAGAGTGGATGTATCCCTCGTTAAAAAGGTGGTGTATATACATCCTCATTGTTTAATAAATGGTGCATATATACCCTTGTCATCTAACAAATGGTGCATATTTTTCCTTTTCGTTAATTGATCTATACTTACTGAATTAAAAGAAATTCTAAAACTTGTTTTTAATTCCAAAAATATCATGTTGGTTTTAAAAGATTATCTCGCTTATTTTTTACCCCTCTAGACCTGACCCAAATGAAAAGCTCAATCCCTTTTGTACTCAGTCTTAAAATGAATCCGGAACGGATTTGAATAAAAGAGGAATTGAATTATTTTTAGTTAGGTCGGGTCTGGAGGGATAAAAAAATGAGTGAGGTAACTTTTTAAAGTAATGTGACATTTTTTAAATTAAAATTTTAATTTTAAATTTTTTTAAGTACAGTCTATTAGTGAAAAATGATAAATATGCACCACTTGTTAGAAGACTGGGGTATATATGCACCATTTGTTAAATGGTGAGAGTATATTTATGCACCACTTTTTCAACGAGGGGTATATCCGCTCTAAATCGCAAAGTTAAGGGGTATATTTGCCCCTTTACCCATTAAAATTTAAATGTGTGACATATTCTAGAGTCTGGACTACATGTCCAATAAGCTTTATGCTTCTCAAGATGCATTATTTCACTTGATAATTATTTCTATGTCAACATGCTTTAACAAATGTAGAATTCAGACCCTCACAATCTTTTACATATTGTGCACTATATTATATCAAAGACGAGATATCATTTATATCTATTCGCAATGCAACATAACTTATTGAGATTTCATCACTTTCACTATTTTTAGGTACCTGAATCACGTATGAAGTTTCATGAAATATTATGTCTTAGGCTCTTTACAAGCATATTGCCCCTCCACAGTATGATCATTTTGATCATTTACTCCTCTCCTTTTTCAAGGATTATTGCATTTGAAACCTATTTATCTACCATGCTTCATGCATGTTGTAGACTTTTTCTTTCAGGAACGTTTAGTAGAAGCATTTTCAGTCGAAATATGAGATTAATTTTGAGTCAGCAAATGCTTTTTAAATTGAATTATCTTTTTGAATGAGGATCATATTAACGATAATTTACAATATATTTCTTAACTACTTATTTTCTCCCCTTTGGGGTCACCCGCAGTCAGCTTGCACATCCTGGAGGTGAGCCTCTATAATAGAAGAAACGTAATCACTAGCCAGCCTGTCTCAATCATCAGTTTGGATAAAAGAAACAACTGGGACCTTGAAGTAGTTCTGATCTCTGGAAGTTCTGGAACTTGAAATCTATCATATCTACGGTGGGTTCGGGAGGAGGAATTTCATATTCTTTTCTTCGGCTCCTATCGGACGGAGAATACAAGTTGGGTTGATTAACCTTTTCAGAAAATGATATGATTGAATAATATGAAGATGTGAAGAAAAAATGAAGATTTGAAGATCAGAAGGTATAAAGATTTGATGAATTAAAGAAACTTTTGAAATATGATCAAAGTAAAGAAAGGGAAAGAAAAATAGAAGGAAACGAGATACTTATAGAAGGAAAAGTAACCATGACCTCGATGGGACTTTTGTATTCGTACTTTAGAAGATCTTGTACTTATGACATCGGGTCTTGGAGGTGTATTTTCTTGTTTCCGAGGGTTATTGGTCATGACACTTAGTTATTTACTTTGATATTATTCTTACTTTACTTTTCCGCATAGCAAACTATATGGTATATCTACGGGCTATTCATAACGGCGAAGTAGACAGCTAGCGTATGCAAGTCACATTTAATGTGATAGAAAAAAGGTCTTTTAGGCTGACAAAAAAAGTTTCAGATGTTTTTTTACCTAAAGGAATTTTTTTATTTTCCTTCCTGAAAGAGGCAGCGTAACTATTCTGCTCCTGAATGCTTTTTAGGTTCGCATCCAAAAATCGGAGGGACTATTTGTATGAGAAAATATTATTCTGAACACGTGGTAGGAGCCAAATAATTTCACATGTCATCGAGATCAACGATGAAAAACTAACAAATTAATTGATGAGAAAGTTAATGAGGACTCGGAGGATAAGTCCTGAATATCCCTCCGGAGGCCGAGAAAGGATAAATGAAAAATCTCCATGAAGGAATTGCAAGCAAACGATGTGACCCCAAGACTGGTACTAGTAATTGGAATCTAAGGCACGATGAAAAAGACAATAACAAGTAAGCAAAGTCGTACAAGAATTTTGCCAATAATGATAAATTGATAGCTGACATCTGCATCGAGCTAGTACAATCGCCATGATTTTTATTAGTCTATATATGTACTATAAGGCCCAAATGAAGTCACTTGATTGATCATTGTACTATTGCAAAAAACTATAAATAGGTGCACTTTTCAACTTGTAAAGGACGGTTCATCAGATATTAACCAACTGATTTTATTATCTTTTGCTCTCTCTCTTGCTCATGAGAAGCTCAATAAGAACAGAGGTTTCGAACAGCTAGGATCTGAAGGCTTCGAATACTTCATCAGGACGTCATATTATAAATCTTGGCTTTAAAAGATCACCGTTGTCTTAGATATTTTCTATCCTTCATCTGCATTATTTTAATAGTTTTATGATTATCTCATATAATAATATCGAAGTTTTGAGTTCATTCATATTGCGTGTCCTTAACTTTACTATAAATTTGATTACACTAATTTTATTAGTCAACAATGACATAATATTTTAATAGATAATTATACAAGGTAGGTGGCACATTACTTCAATAATACTTTGTTATTCCGAGTTTGTGTTGAATAAGTCTTTGAAAATGCAAAATATACTTATTATATAATGTAACTGTTTTTAATTAGTAGTCATCTTCACCTCCAACAATATGTTAATAATAAGATATTTATACTCAAATTCAAACATCTTAGTGTCAATGGCGTGTAATAGTGTTCCCTAAGATTCTCAACAACAAAAATGAAAAACTTAAGTGGTTGTGAGACATTTTGATTGTCAAAGATGGCCAAACTTTGCTAAAGTCTCTTGATAAAGGGCTTATAAATACTACCCTTTGTGGAGGATTGAAATGCCATCTATATTATTTGTTCTGTCAATTAATTAACAAGTATTATTACTATGGCACACAAACTTGCTATCCTTTTCACAACTCTCCTTGTGGTCATTGCTGGTAAGTCATTTCATCTTACTCCTGTGTTTTAGAAGGGATAAAATGAACAAATTTGTCCATTTATTATACAAAAAGGAGCAATTTTATCCTTCGTTATATTTTCTTTGATGCAAGTCAAGTGGCACAAATATACATGTAAAATTCATAATAGTTACTATCACGAAATTTCAAATTTCACGGGTGAAACTTCATGATATTGAAATTTCACCTCTGAATTTAAAACTCCATTAAAGTGGCTATTTTTTAAAAGAAAAAAAACAGGGCCACAAGTAGTTAATGAATGTCATTTCTATCAAATATACCTTCCTCCATTAGAGTTACGCAAGATAGACGTTCAATTTCATGTAACGTTTGTAAAGATATGACACCTGGGCTAACTCAACCTCAAAAGCTAGCTCAAGAGGAGAGGATTGCCCAAGTTCATATAAACAAACTACCAGTCCATTCCTCAACCAATGTGGGACTTTAACCCACTCTAACACTCCCCTTCACACCCAGGCCCGACTGGAGTGTGGACTGGGAGCCCAAACAGAATGGACCTGGCTCTGATACCATGTAAAGATATGACACATGGCCTAACTCAACCTCAAAAGCTAGCTCAAGAGGGGAGGATTGCCCAAGTTCATATAAACAAACTACCAGTCCATTCCCCAACCAATGTGGGACTTTAACCCACTCTAACAACGTTGACATTTTAATAAGGTGGACACCATACAACATGCCACCTCACCACCCGGCTCCAGCCTATTTTATCCCCTCCTCTCTCCACTTCTTCTTCCATCTCTAGCACTTTCTCCCCTTCCACCATTAATCATATCGTTCTAATTTCTACCGGTATCTGAACAAGGCATAAATATTTGTATGATTATAAATCATTTTCTTATAGACAAAATGAAAATTTTAAAATTAAAATTGTTTCAAATATGTTGTTTTAATTACAAAATTTAATTTTGAATTTTGCAGCTCATAATAATTCATTCTACTCCACAAAAATTCATGTGATGGCCCAAGAAGATGTACTACCAATTGCAACAAAACTATTTCAAGAAGATCAAGATCCAACTTGTGGGAAACCTTGTAATACCATGGACGATTGCGCTGACGGTTGGTTTTGTCAAGCGTGTTGGAATTTTAGAAAAACTTGTGGGCCATTTGTTCGCGATGCCATAGGCATAGGCGTATAATTTCAGTGTTATCTTCTTTTCAACATTTAATCACTATTTATAAGATAAATAAATATATAAATAAGAAGTGACCAAAGTGTTATTCAAGGGACTAAATCTGGGTGTAATGTGTTCATCAATTAAATAAAAGATCATACAATGTGTGGTTATGTATGTTTCCTTTGCTTTTATCTCCCTTTGAAATTATTTTACATAGGTGCGATAAAATTAATTCATAAAATTATGATTCGTTTAAGTTTGAATGAGTTACTAATCTGTTTATTTATTAATTGAGTCTATTTCGATCTACCTCAATTTAACTCATCTAAAAGGTGAACTGATATGAGATAATTAAGTAGGCATGAAAAATGTTATCAATATTTTTATTTATCTTTTATTTGATATCACTTATATAGTTATAATAAAGATAAAAACATTTTAGATATTTATAGTTGACTATCAATTACTCACTTTTCCTACAAAGTAAATATCTGATAATTCAAATATAAAACTCAAAGAAAAACTGAATACTTTAAATGTATCCTTAATCTTTCACTTATTTTATAATGATAGGCAATATTTTACCCCAACTATTGAAGGATAGTACACTTTGGCCTTTTTTTTAAATTCAATGGCATATTTACACATTTTTCCTTTAAAATTTTAGTAAGTGAAGTAGTAAATATATTTTTCCAAGCAAAGAATATAAAAAACACTACTAGTACTTAGGTTAGTGACCATTGCTTTCAGTAATATATAGGTTCATGACACATTACTTTAGTAGTTATCATATAGGGACCAGGGGTAGGGGACAAAGAACTAGTTGTTCATTTTTTAATTATCAGGATAAAATTTTATATAATTTTTAAAAAAATATTAATTAAAAGGTTAATTTAAATAATATATTTTTTATGTAATTTATTAATTTTTATTATTTATGTGTCTTTTAAGAATAATTTTTATAATATATATGATAAATAAAAAAGAAATAGAGAAAATAAAATACTGGCTAGTCTCTGTTATGGTCCTCAAATTTCATCTCTATCCATTTTGGTACGGCGATGAACTAATAAAACGTGCTAGTTATGTTACCATCAGCTATCACTATTGCATCTAAAATATCTTTATCCGATAAAAAATAATTTTTAAAACACGTGTAAAATTAATATTTTTTCTAAATACTTTATGATATTTAGTTTTTATGTTGTTTGAATTTCATATTTATTATTTTTAAATAAAAATAAATTACATTTTAGATACGTACAATATAAAGTCTTATTTTTCACCCTTTTTAGGAATAGAAGCTTTTATATTTTTATTTTCTTGATGACTCGAACACATAATTTTAGATTAGAGGTGAAAGATGCTTTCGAACAATCCTCGTGTCAATTCAAATGTCTTAATCATCAAAGATTAATATTTTATAAAATTATCAACAACAAAACAAATATTAAACTTTGTGTGGTTGTGAGACATTTTGATTGTCAAAGATGGCCAAAATTTTGTTAAGTCTCTCTTGATAAATGGCTTATAAATACTAGTGTTGGTGGAAAATTGAAATGCCATCTACATTATTTGTATTGTCAATCTCTCAACCTTGAAAATATTATTACCATGGCACATAAACTTGCTATCCTTTTCACCACTCTCCTTGTGGTTATTGCTGGTAAGTCATCTCATCTTACTCCTATGTTTTTGAAGGGAAAATTTATTAAATTTGTTCCTTCATTATGAAAAAGAAAAAAAATTATCCCTTAGTCATATTTTCCTTCATGCTAGTCAAGTGGCACAAATAATGATAACAACAATATATTCAGTGCTAATTCTACAAATGAGGTATGCAGAGGGTATAGTGTACACAGATTTTACTCCTACTTTAAAGGTAGAGAAGCTATTTCTGATAGACCATCAGTTACAGGTGAATTGAGTGGCACAAATATACATGTAAAATTCACAAATAGCTATTTTTAACTACTATTATGGAGTTTCAAATTCCACGTCTGAAACTCATTGTGGAATTTGAAACTCTATGATAGTGGCTATTTTTCCAAATACAAGGTCACAAATATTTTAATGAGGTGAACACCATATGACAACATGATACTTCGCCAGCCTGCCCCAATCCATTTTACCTCTTTCACCATTAACACTACTACCACTATAATGTTTCGATTTCCACAAGTATCTAAAAGAAACACTTAGAGTTATTCCAAGATAACCCAAGTGGCTACCTTATATAAAAAAATAAGGTTAAAAGTGGTCAGTGAAAGTTATTTCTATCAAATATATCTTTCTTCGTTAGAGATCTGCAAGATAGACATTCAATTCCATATGATGCTGAGGTGGACATCATATAACATGACACCTCCCCACCCGGCTCCAACCTATTTTACCCCGTCTTTTCTCCACTTCTTCTTCCATTGCTAGCACTTTCGATCTCCCCTTCCATAATTAATCATATATTTCTAATTTTTACTAGCATCTGAATAAGTCAAAGATATTTGTATGACTATAAATCATTTTATTAAGAAAAAAATTTTAAAATTAAATTTTTTTTTACATACGTTAATTTTACAAAATATTAATTTTGAATTTTGCAGCTCATAATTCACTCTACTCCACAAAAATTCATGTGATGGCCCAAGAAGATGTACTACCAATTGCAACAAAACTATTTCAAGAAGATCTAGATCCAACTTGTGGGAAACCTTGTAATACCATGGAAGATTGCGCTGACGGTTGGTTTTGTCAAGCGTGTTGGAATTTTAGAAAGACTTGTGGGCCATTTGTTCGCGATGCCATAGACATGAACGTATAATTTCAGTGTTATCTTCTTTTCAATATTTAATCACTACTTATAAGATAAATAAATAAATAAAAAGTGACCAAAGTGTTGTTCAAGGGACTAAATCTGGGTGTAATGTGTTCATCAATTAAATAAAAGATCATACAATGTGTGGATATGTATGTTTCCTTTGCTTTTATCTCTCTTTGAAATTATTTTACATAGGTGTGATAAAATTAATCCATAAAATTATGATTCGTTCAAATTTGAATAAATTATTAATCTGTTAATTTATTAATTCAGTCTATTTTGATTTACCTCAATTTAACTCATCTAAAAGGTGAATAAATATGAGATAATTAAGTAGGCACAAAAAATTTTATCAATATTTTTATTTATCTTTTATTTGATATCACATATATACTTATAGTAACTCTTAACAAAAGACTATTCAATGAAGATAAAATACTTTAAATAAAACCAATCTCAGATTTTAAAGTGTCCATTGTGCCAAGTGAATAATAAAATAATTGATCATGTGATCTTTAAATGCTCCTTCTCAACTGAAATAAAGAGATTGCTACTGAAGTATTACGGATATGAATTTTCTATCTGAACTATCACCAAATGTTTGTCGAAATATATTTAAATTATTAATTGTTCATTTTTCCTACCTAAATAATGGTGAACTTTCAGATAGAAAAAATGAGCAATAGATAATTGAGGTTTGCTTTGATAAACATTCGATGATACTTCAGGTAGGAAAAGTAAACACATGATAGTTCAAATAAAAAATTCAAAAAACCTAAATATTTTAGGTGTGCTTTTCACCGTCCACCCTTGCTTGCTATATGTCTTATGCTTAGCAAGAGAGAAACCTCAGAATTTTTCAGCAAAAGAGCAATATTGTGATGGCAATGGTGAAGCAAGTGGTGCAAGAGACCATTTGAATGAGGTGATTTTTGTGTAAAATTTTTGTGCGTGTCATTGAGATGAAGTGGTGGTACTAACAATGATTTCCAAGTGGAGTTCTTTTAAAGTAGAGATAATCCATTATTATAGTGGTGATTCATTTAGAGGGATGATGGATCAGATAGTTGAGAAAAATGAAATATGCACAATTTCGCAGAGTTCTGGAGCAAATTTAGACCATTTCGCAAAATTTGATGTAACTTTGAGCTTCTTCTCTTATTTAAAAAACATAAATAAATTAAATAATAATTAAAAAAATTGGAAAGCTTATATCATTACTGAATAAGGACATATTTTAGACCAATTTATAAGAGTGAAGGATAAAAAATATACCTAAAATATTATGACTTTTTGAATTTTATACCTGAACTATTAGGTGAGTGACATGAGTTTTCTACCTGAACCATCACCAAATGTTTATCAAAACACACCAACTATCAGTTATTTACTTTTTCTATAAAGTAAATACCTGATCATTCAAATATAAAATTCAAAAAAATTAAATATTTCAAATATTTTTTTAATTCTTCACTTATTTTATAATGATAGATGCAATATTTTACCCCAATTATTGAAGGATAGTACACTTTGACCATTTTTAAAAATTCAATAGCATATTTACACATTTTCCCATAAATCAATTATTGTTCAGTAAGTGAAATAGTAAATATATTTTTCCAATGAAAAGAATAAAAAAGAAATACTACTAATACTTAGGTTGGGGGCACATTGCTTTGAGTAATATATAGATTCATGACACATTACTTAGTAGTTATCACATAGGGACCAGGATTGGTGGCAAAAAATTATTTTTCCGTTAGGATAAAATTTTATATGATCTTTTAAAAAAATTATTAAGTAAAAAGATAATTTAAATAATATAATTTTTTATTTAATTTATTTATTTTTATTTATTTATATACCTCTTAAAAATAATTATTTTTAATATACATAATAAATAACGAAAAAAAATAAAATTTTAGCTAGTCTTTGCCATGGTCCCAGAATTTCATCTCTATCCATTCTGGTCCCGGTGATAAATGAATAAAACGTGTTGGTTATGTTACCATCGGCCATCAAGATCCATCACTATTGCATCTAAAATAAATTAATAATTTCTTTATATATTTTATGATATTTAATTTTTCTATCATTTGAATTTTATATTTATTATTTTTTAAATAAAAATAAATTATTCACATTTTAGATACGTATAATATAAAATTTTATTTTTTACCTTTTCTAGGAGATAGAAATTTTCATATTTTTTGTTTTCTTGATGACTCGAACTCATAACCTTAGGTTAGAGGTAAAAGATGCTTACTGTTCGAGCAACCCTCATGTCAATTCAAACGTCTTAATGATCAAAGATACGCATAAGTAATATTTTGTAAAATTATCAACAACAAAAAAATGAAAAATTTTGTGTGGTTGTGAGACATTTTGATTGTTAAAGATGGCCAAAATTTTGTTTAAGTCTCTCTTGATAAATGGCTTATAAATACTAGTGTTGCTGGAAAATTGAAATGCCATCTACATTATTTGTATTGTCAATCTCTCAACCTTGAAAATATTATTACCATGGCACATAAACTTGCTATCCTTTTCACCACTCTCCTTGTGGTTATTGCTGGTAAGTCATTTCATCTTACTCTTATGTTTTATAAGGGAAAATTATTAAATTTGTTCATTTATTGTGAAAAAAAAATTATCCTTTTGTTATATTTTCCGTCATGCTAGTCAAGTGGCACAAATAACGATAATAATAATATATTCAGTGTTAATTCTACTTTAAAAGTAGAGAAGCAATTTCTGATAGACCATTAGTTACGGGTGAATCGAGTGGCACAAATATACATGTAAAATTCACAAATAGCTATTTTTAGCTACTATTATGGAGTTTCAAATTCCACATCTAAAACTCACTGTTGAATTTGAAACTCTATGATAGTGGCTATTTTCCCAAACACAAGGTCACATGTAGCCAGTTAACGTTATTTCTATCAAATATACCTTCCTAGAATTATCCAATATAGACATTCAATTTTACGTGACACCGATATTTTATTGAGGTGAACACCATATGAAAACATGACACTTCACCATCCTGCCCCAATCCATTTTACCTCTTTCACCATTAACACTACTACCACCATAATGTTTCGATTTCCACAAGCATCTAAAAGAAACACTTGAGTTATTCCAAGATAACCCAAGTGGCTACCTTAAAAAAAATAAGGTCAAAAGTGGTTAGTGAACGTTATTTCTACTAAATATATCTTTCTTCGTTAGAGATCTGCAAGATAGACATTCAATTCCATATGATGCTGAGGTGGACATCATATAACATGACACCTCCCCACCCGGCTCCAACCTATTTTACCCCGTCTTCTCTCCACTTCTTCTTCCATTGCTAGCACTTTCGATCTCCCCTTCCATAATTAATCATATATTTCTAATTTTTACTAGCATCTGAATAAGGCAAAGATATTTGTATGACTATAAATTATTTTATTAAGAAAAAAAATTTTAAAATTAAATTTTTTTTACATACGTTAATTTTACAAAATATTAATTTTGAATTTTGCAGCTCACAATTCACTCTACTCCACAAAAATTCATGTGATGGCCCAAGAAGATGTACTACCAATTGTAACAAAACTATTTCAAGAAGATCAAGATCCAACTTGTGGGAAACCTTGTAATACCATGGACGATTGCGCTGACGGTTGGTTTTGTCAAGCGTGTTGGAATTTAAGAAAGACTTGTGGGCCATTACTTCGCGATGCCATAGACATGAGCGTATAATTTCAGTGTTATCTTCTTTTCAATATTTAATCACTACTTATAAGATAAATAAATATATAAATAAAAAGTGACCAAAGTGTTGTTCAAGGGACTAAATCTGGGTGTAATGTGTTCATCAATTAAATAAAAGATCATACAATGTGTGGTTATGTATGTTTCCTTTGCTTTTATCTCCCTTTGAAATTATCTTACATAGGTGCGATAAAATTAATTCATAAAATTATGATTCGTTTAAGTTTGAATGAGTTACTAATTTGTTCATTTATTAATTGAGTCTATTTCGATCTACCTCAATTTAACTCATCTAAAAGGTGAACTGATATGAGATAATTAAGTAGGCATGAAAAATGTTATCAATATTTTTATTTATCTTTTATTTGATATCACTTATATAGTTATAATAAAGATAAAAACATTTTAGATATTTATAGTTGACTATCAATTACTCACTTTTCCTAAAAACAAATATCTAATAATTCAAATATAAAATTCAAAAAAAATTGAATCCTTTAAATGTATTCTTGATCTTTCACTTATTTTATAATGATAAGGGCAATATTTTACCCCAACTATTGAAGGATAGTACACTTTGGCCCTTTTTAAAATTCAATGGCATATTTACACATTTTCCCTTTAAAATTTTAGTAAGTGAAGTAGTAAATATATTTTTCCAAGCAAAGAATATAAAAAACACTACTAGTACTTAGGTTGGGGACACATTGCTTTCAGTAATATATAGATTCATGACACGTTACTTCAGTAGTTATCATATAGGGACCAGGGTAGGTGACAAAAAACTAGTTGCTCATTTTTTAATTATCAGGATAAAATTTTATATAATTTTTAAAAAAAATATTAATTAAAAGATTAATTTAAGTAATATATTTTTTATGTAATTTATTAATTTTTATTTATTTATATGTCTTTTAAGAATAATTTCTTTTAATATACATGATAAATAAAAAAGAAATAGAGAAAATAAAATACTGGCTAGTCTCTGTTATGTCCTCAAATTTCATCTCTATCCATTTTGGTACGGCGATGAACTAATAAAAAGTGCTAGTTATGTTACCATCAGCTATCACTATTGCATCTAAAATATTTTCATCAGATAAAAAATAATTTTTAAAACACGTGTAAAATTAATATTTTTTCTAAATACTTTATGATATTTAGTTTTTATGTTGTTTGAATTTCATATTTATTATTTTTTAAATAAAAATAAATTACGTTTTAGATACGTACAATATAAAGTCTTATTTTTCACCTTTTTAAGAAAAGAAGCTTTCATATTTTTATTTTCCTGATGACTCGAACACATAATTTTAGGTTAGAGGTACATTAGCTAGTTGTGCTAACAAATCATAATCGAAAGGCTCATCTAAGCCGGGCAATGCTTTCTTCTTCACCGTAGGGTTTACATTCCGAACACATAATTTTAAGTTAGAGGTGAAAGATGCTTATTGTTCGAACAATCCTCGTGTCAATTCAAATGTCTTAATCATGAAAGATTAATATTTTATAAAATTATCAACAACAAAAAAAATATTAAACTTTGTGTGGTTGTGAGACATTTTGATTGTCAAAGATGGCCAAAATTTTGTTGTCTCTCTTGATAAATGGCCTATAAATACTAGGGTTGGTTGAAAATTGAAATGCCATCTACATTATTTGTATTGTCAATTTCTCAACCTTGAAAATATTATTACCATGGCACATAAACTTGCTATCCTTTTCACCACTCTCCTTGTGGTTATTGCTGGTAAGTCATTTCATCTTACTCCTATGTTTTTGAAGGGAAAATTTATTAAATTTGTTCATTCATTATGAAAAAGAAAAAAAAAATTATCCTTTGTCATATTTTCCTTCATGCTAGTCAAGTGGCACAAATAATGATAATAACAATATATTCAGTGCTAATTCTACAAATGAGGTATGCAGAGGGTATAGTGTACACAGATTTTACTCCTACTTTAAAGGTAGAGAAGCTATTTCTGATAGACCATCAGTTACAGGTGAATTGAGTGGCACAAATATACATGTAAAATTCACAAATAGCTATTTTTAACTACTATTATGGAGTTTCAAATTCCACGTCTGAAACTCATTGTGGAATTTGAAACTCTATGATAGTGGCTATTTTTCCAAATACAAGGTCACAAATATTTTAATGAGGTGAACACCATATGACAACATGATACTTCGCCAGCCTGCCCCAATCCATTTTACCTCTTTCACCATTAACACTACTACCACTATAATGTTTCGATTTCCACAAGTATCTAAAAGAAACACTTAGAGTTATTCCAAGATAACCCAAGTGGCTACCTTATATAAAAAAATAAGGTTAAAAGTGGTCAGTGAAAGTTATTTCTATCAAATATATCTTTTTCGTTAGAGATCTGCAAGATAGACATTCAATTCCATATGATGCTGAGGTGGACATCATATAACATGACACCTCCCCACCCGGCTCCAACCTATTTTACCCCGTCTTTTCTCCACTTCTTCTTCCATTGCTAGCACTTTCGATCTCCCCTTCCATAATTAATCATATATTTCTAATTTTTACTAGCATCTGAATAAGTCAAAGATATTTGTATGACTATAAATCATTTTATTAAGAAAAAAATTTTAAAATTAAATTTTTTTTTACATACTTTAATTTTACAAAATATTAATTTTGAATTTTGCAGCTCATAATTCACTCTACTCCACAAAAATTCATGTGATGGCCCAAGAAGATGTACTACCAATTGCAACAAAACTATTTCAAGAAGATCAAGATCCAACTTGTGGGAAACCTTGTAATACCATGGACGATTGCGCTGACGGTTGGTTTTGTCAAGCGTGTTGGAATTTTAGAAAGACTTGTGGGCCATTTGTTCGCGATGTCATAGACATGAGCGTATAATTTCAGTGTTATCTTCTTTTCAATATTTAATCACTACTTATAAGATAAATAAATATATAAATAAAAAGTGACCAAAGTGTTGTTCAAGGGACTAAATCTGGGTGTAATGTGTTCATCAATTAAATAAAAGATCATACAATGTGTGGTTATGTATGTTTCCTTTGCTTTTATCTCTCTTTGAAATTATTTTACATAGGTGTGATAAAATAAATCCATAAAATTATGATTCGTTCAAATTTGAATGAGTTATTAATTTGTTAATTTATTAATTCAGTCTATTTTGATTTACCTCAATTTAACTCATCTAAAAGGTGAACAAATATGAGATAATTAAGTAGGCACAAAAAATTTTATCAATATTTTTATTTATCTTTTATTTGATATCACATATATACTTATAGTAACTCTTAACAAAAGACTATTCAATGAAGATAAAATACTTTAAATAAAACCAATCTCAGATTTTAAAGTGTCCATTGTGTCAAGTGAATAATAAAATAATTGATCATGTGATCTTTAAATGCTCCTTCTCAACTGAACTAAAGAGATTGCTACTGAAATATTACGGATATGAATTTTCTATCTGAACTATCACCAAATGTTTATCGAAATATATTTAAACTATCAATTGTTCATTTTTTCTACCTAAACGATGGTGAACTTTCAGATAGAAAAAATGAGCAATAGATAATTGAGGTTTGCTTTGATAAACATTCGATGATACTTCAGGTAGGAAAAGTAAACACATGATAGTTCAAATAAAAAATTCAAAAAATCTAAATATTTTAGGTGTGCTTTTCACCGTCCACCCTTGCTTGCTATATGTCTTATGCTTAGCAAGAGAGAAACCTCAGAATTTTTTCAGCAAAAGAGCAATATTGTGATGGCAATAGTGAAGCAAGTGGTGCAAGAGACCATTTGAATGAGGTGATTTTTGTGTAAAATTTTTGTGAGTGTCATTGAGATGAAGTGGTGGTACTAACAATGATTTCCAAGTGGAGTTCTTTTAAAGTAGAGATAATCCATTATTAGAGTGGTGATTCATTTAGAGGGATGATGGATCAGATAGTTGAGAAAAATGAAATATGCACAATTTCGCAGAGTTCTGGAGCAAATTTAGACCATTTCGCAAAGTTTGATGTAAATTTGAGCCTCTTCTCTTATTAAAAAACATAAATAAATAAATAATAATAATTAAAAAAATTGGAAAGCTTATATCATTACTGAATAAGGACATATTTTAGACCAATTTATAAGAGTGAAGGATAAAAAATACACCTAAAATATTATGACTTTTTGAATTTTATACCTGAACTATTAGGTGAGTGACATGAGTTTTCTACCTGAACCATCACTAAATGTTTATCAAAACACACCAACTATCAGTTATTTACTTTTTCTATAAAGTAAATACCTGATCATTCAAATATAAAATTCAAAAAAATTAAATATTTCAAATATATTTTTAATTCTTCACTTATTTTATAATGATAGATGCAATATTTTACCCCAATTATTGAAGGATAGTACACTTTGACCATTTTTAAAAATTCAATAGCATATTTACACATTTTTCCTTAAATCAATTATTGTTCAGTAAGTGAAATAAATATATTTTTCCAATGAAAAGAATAAAAAAGAAATACTACTAATACTTAGGTTGGGGGCACATTGCTTTGAGTAATATATAGATTCATGACACATTACTTAGTAGTTATCACATAGGGACCAGGATTGGTGGCAAAAAATTATTTTTCCGTTCCTCTTTAGTTGTCAGGATAAAATTTTATATGATCTTTTAAAAAAATTATTAAGTAAAAAGATAATTTAAATAATATAATTTTTTATTTAATTTATTTATTTTTATTTATTTATATACCTCTTAAAAATAATTATTTTTAATATACATAATAAATAACGAAAAAAATAAAATTTTAGCTGGTCTTTGCCATGGTCCCAGAATTTCATCTCTATCCATTCTGGTCCCGGTGATAAATGAATAAAACGTGTTGGTTATGTTACCATCGGCCATCAAGATCCATCACTATTGCATCTAAAATAAATTAATAATTTCTTTAAATATTTTATGATATTTAGTTTTTATATCATTTGAATTTTATATTTATTATTTTTTAAATAAAAATAAATTATTCACATTTTAGATACGTATAATATAAAATTTTATTTTTTACCTTTTCTAAGAGATAAAAGCTTTCATATTTTTTATTTTCTTGATGACTCGAACTCATAACCTAAGGTTAGAGGTAAAAGATGCTTACTGTTCGAGCAACCCTCATGTCAATTCAAACGTTTTAATGATCAAAGATACGCATAAGTAATATTTTGTAAAATTATCAACAACAAAAAAATGAAAAACTTTGTGTGGTTGTGAGACATTTTGATTGTCAAAGATGGCCAAAATTTTGTTAAGTCTCTCTTGATAAATGGCTTATAAATACTAGTGTTGGTGGAAAATTGAAATGCCATCTACATTATTTGTATTGTCAATCTCTCAACCTTGAAAATATTATTACCATGGCACATAAACTTGCTATCCTTTTCACCACTCTCCTTGTGGTTATTGCTGGTAAGTCATCTCATCTTACTCCTATGTTTTTGAAGGGAAAATTTATTAAATTTGTTCATTCATTATGAAAAAGAAAAAAAAATTATCATTTGTTATATTTTCCTTCATGCTAGTCAAGTGGCACAAATAACGATAACAATAATATATTCAGTGCTAATTCTATAAATGAGGTATGCAGAGGGTATAGTGTACACAGATCTTATCAGTATCTTGAGAGGTAGAAGAATTACTTCCGATAGACCTTTGGCTCAAGGTGAATCAAGTGGTACAAATATACATTTAACATTCACAAATAGCTACTTTTCGTCCTTGTAATTGAATAATAGCTACTATTATAGAGTTCTAAATTCCACAGGTGAAACTCATTGTGAATTTTGAAACTTCATGATAATCGCTATTTTATTTTTTTTTAGAAAAATAGGGTCAAAAGTAGTCAGTTAATGTTATTTTTTCCAGATATACCTTCCTCTGCTAAAGTTATCCAAGATAGACATTCAATTCCACGTGACACTGATACTTGATGAGATGAATATCATATAACATGGCACCTCACCACCCGGCCCCAGTCCATTTTACCCCCTCCTCTCTCCACAACTTCTTCCATCGCTACACTTTCTCCCCTTTCACCATTAACAACACTACTACCACCATATTGTTCTGATTTCGACAAGCATCTAAAGGAATCACTTGGATTACTCCAAGAGTAAATTTGAAATTTATGATATAAAATGAGCTAAGAGCAAAATGAAAAACTAAAAGTTAATTGTATACTTCCTCCATTTTAAAATAAGTGGCGTTTTTAGCTTGGGCACATCCCTTACAAAAAATACTTATTCCTAGACAAAAGAAATATGTTTTTACCCACCTACCTCTAATAAATATCTTGAAAAAGATATAACCCTTTAATATTTTCTTGATCATGTAAAACTCTCTCCACTTAAATAAGGGTAAAATTGGAAGAACATCATTAATGTCTTCTTGATTATGTAAAACACCACTTATTTTGAAATAAAATTAAAAGGCTAAAACACCACTTATTTTGAAACGGAGGGATCGTATAAATAAAAATATATGACGTTTTTTCTGGGACGGATTAAAAACGAAATAAGGAGATATAAACTATAGAAAATAGAGAATATGTTATTTTCTAACAAAATATTAATTTTGAATTTTGCAGCTCATAATTCCCTCTACTCCACAAAAACTCATGTGATGGCCCAAGAAGATGTATTACTATCAATGGCAATACAACTATTTCGAGGAGATATTTGTGGGAAGCCTTGTAATACCATGGAGGATTGCGTTGGTGGTGTGGTCTGTGAGGCGTGTTGGACTTCTAAGAAGAGCTGCGGGCCGTTGGTTGGTGATGCCATAGAGATGGGCATATAATTTCAATATTATTGTCCCTAAGTGTCGTTCTCCTTCTCGACTCTTAGTCACTTTATAAGATGAAAAAATAAATAACAAGCGATGAAAGTTATCGTTCCCATTTGTTTTCGCGATGCCATAGGCACGGGCATGTAATTTCAGTATTATTGTCCCTAAGTGTCGTTCTCCTTCTCGACTTTTAGTCACTTTATAAGATGAAAAATTAAATAACAAGCGATGAAAGTTATCGTTCCCATTTGTTTTCGCAATGCCATAGGCACGGGCATGTAATTTCAGTATTATTGTCCGTAAGTGTTGTTCTCCTTCTCAACTTTTAGTCACTTTATAAGATGAAAAAATAAATAACAAGCGATGAAAGTTGTCGTTCCCATTTGTTTTCGCAATGCCATAGGCACGGGCATGTAATTTCAGTATTATTGTCCGTAAGTGTTGTTCTCCTTCTCAACTTTTAGTCACTTTATAAGATGAAAAAATAAATAACAAGCGATGAAAGTTGTCATTCCCATTTGTTTTCGCGATGCCATAGGCACGGGCATGTAATTTCAGTATTATTGTCCGTAAGTGTTGTTCTCCTTCTCGACTTTTAGTCACTTTATAAGATGAAAAAATAAATAACAAGTGACGAAAGTTGTCGTTCCCATTTGTTCGCAATGCCATAGACACGGGCATGTAATTTCAATATTATTGTCCTAATTGTCGTTCCCCTTATCGATTTTTAGTCATTGTGGACTCAAGCTCTACGGGCTAAGTAATGTGTATCAAATTAAATAAAAAATCATCGTACTATATGTGTGATACATGTTTTCTTTGCTTTTATCTCCCTTTTGAATCATTTTATACACGATAAAATTAGCTCACAAAAAATTCTTAAAAACTTTAAATTCTGATTTCACTTTTAAATATATTATTACTTCAATTATTAGTCCCTTGTAACGATGCATGCTACTAATAAAATTAGTTTTATTAATTTATATCTTAATCATTCAATATCTAAAGCTTACCAACCTAAGTTATTCAGATTCGTGTTAAATAAGTTCATATATTAATTAAAAGATAAATTATTAGTTCCTATCTAAATCAACGTCTATGACACAATCCATCAATCATGACCACCATTAGTCATCACTATCTGCACTATATTACGAGCTCATTTAGTATAAGAGATAAAGAATAAATAGTCTCAAAATTAATTTTTGAACGGGTTTATCCCACATTTGATTGGGATAAACACTACTAGAAATAGAGGTTTTTCCAATCATAAATTAATAAAAAATTTGTGTTGTAATTTTCCATTGAATCAAGTCTCGGGAAAATACATGTTGGGTAACAGATTCTCACTAAAATAGGGGGAAGCTTCATGATTTTTTCGTGTGAAAACACTATTATTGTTTCTCCTACTGAATATCTGTGGGAATAGCCACTTAACATTTTCCAGTGAAAAATAGTAATTTTTTAGTAGTGAAAATTTCGGAATAACTTGTATCAAAATTATGGTGTTATTCTTATCCCACATTGAAGGTGAAATAACAATTCCGAAATAACTAATCCCTAAATAATTTATCCCGAAATAGCTTATTTCCAACCAAACGACGCCTACATGTTACATTGATGGACTATGATATTAATTACTTTGTTTGAATTTTATATTTTTTACTTTTTAATATTAAGATAAATTTAACACATTTATATACTAAAAGAACAAATATAGTTACTCCATTATTATTCAATACGCAGATTTTAGAGAGAAATTTCAATCATTAAATATATTAATTAAATATTTAAATTCAAACCTCTTATTAATCTTTAATGACATGTGTTAGTATTCCCTAAAATTATCACCATTAAATTTTAAAAAAAAATGAAAAACTTATGTGGATGTGACTTGTGAAGTTGTTATTGTCAAAGATGACCAACTTGTCAAGTCTCTTGCTAAATAGCATATGAATACTAACTTACTAGTGAATATGATATATTATTAAATAGTGGAGTAATTTTATAAAGTGAAAATTTTTTATTTTTCATAAGATTTTCTATTACGTATATAGAGTGATAAATAATGATATTTTTTTCTCTTGACGATAAAAATTGATCGGTAATCAATTAAATAATCTAATCGAAAAAATACAATTTGTAGAGTATGATCTTAAAGTAGCATATATGACAAAAACTTCTAGAGATGTTATATATATGAACTTCGAATTTATGTCTAATCTATTTTACTTGATATGATTCTCTAATAATCATTTTCATATTGCATTATAAATATCCATCTCAAAAGTAAAACTTTCTTATAACAATTAAAAAATACAAATAGTAAAGTTACTTTAATTTTCTATAAAGAAGATCGAAGTTATATACAATCTTTTAACTCTTATACTTTAATAGACAAATAAAGTGGCATATACTATTGAGAAAAAGAGAAGATCACTTAAATAAAGGCTCAAAAAGGATCATATCAAGCAAGTGTGCCCGTGTATTCCTAGCAAAATGAAGAAAACTATGTAAGTCAACTGAATTACAGCTAAAATTGATTAAAAAAATAAATATAAATGAAAAATAAAGAAGTGGATAATGAAAAGTATAGTATAAGCCTATAAAATGCTAAGAGATAGTGGATAATGAAAATATAATCCTACAAAAATAGGGAATTATGGAGCAACGAAAAAGATATTATTATGGAAAGTATATTTAATTTAAACTTTTAAAAATGGTTAGTTTTGCAAGCTACATTTTTTATATAAAACGTGAAAATTTGAGTAATTAAAATGTGAAACTGATTTAGGTCATCTATAATATAAAAAGCAGACTTTAACTTCTTCTTTTTATCATAGAAATATGTATCACATAATAATCAATAACAATCGTGCTCGTCTTAAAAGAAAACATACAAACCAAAGGTGAACTTCTTGAAATTGATTAATATGAGAAGAAAAAATATAAAAGAAAATAATATAACTACATAAACACCATACTTTACTACCTAAAATATTTGTTGTAACTATTTTTATTTGTTTCAAAAAGAAAAAAAGATGAAGATATAAAGATAAAAAGCACTTCAATCCATCAAAGGTAGTTGTTTTCCAACTAAAAATATAAATCAAACTAAATCAATTTCATTTTCCGTCCTTTTATTGCCAATGAAAGATTGTTCGTGTAGAATCCCCGACTTTCAGCTCCTTCTCCTCTTGAATAGTATCCATCATTCAAGTTCTACATAAATTTTGAGAGCTTGTAAAGAGGCCATGGTATGAACTTTGATATGTCAAAAAAATAAAGTCCGTAGGAATGGGTAATCAAAACTTGAAGTGCGACTCCGTCTATCTAGCAAATAATCTTTCACATAAATAATTGATCCGATGTTATTACTGTTAAATGTTGGTATATAAAAATTAATAATATTTTTTAAAAAAACTCAAATCCAACAAATATACAGGTCGATCAACCTGCAAAAAACAACAAATCTAAAATCAATAAGATATGAGAAATTATTATAAACACAAAAGGAATAAAGAAACACCAAAAACTAAGAAAATAAAGAGCGAGACAGGATCCGTGTTATGGAAAGAAGAAGAAAAGGTCATAACTCAAATCCAGCAAATACACAGGCCGATCAACCTGCAAAAAACAATAAATCTAAAATCAATAAGATATGAAAAATCATTATAAACACAAAAGGAATAAAGAAACACCAAAAACTAAGAAATATAGAGGGGAAAGGATCTGTGTTATGGGAAGAAGAGAGAAAGGTCATAACTCAGTAGAGTTAATAGAGAATGTATTTGAATCTGAAGATTTAATGACATGTCGGTTACATAAGATATTTAAGGTATAACTATTTATGAATAAATGGGATAACTGCTAAAAATTGAGCAACTATCGGAATTCAAATATGAATTTATGATATTCTCATAATTTTAATTTTTATTTAGGCTCATGGTGTGAACATTTTTGAAATCTGCATCAACTTACAAAAATTCATTATAAGAAAATAAAATAAAAAGAGATTTGAGTATAATATTACTTTCATAGCAGTGATTACCTTGAGATATGTCGTTGTTACAAGGCCATGTATGAGATTCCTTATGTAAAGGAAGATCCAGGATAATAGTTACCAGTAATAATTTATTTTTTAAGCTCACGTGGTGTATATATTTTTTAAAACTGCATCAACTTTGTATACATAACTTTTAAAAGAATAAGATAACTCTTGGGATTCTTAACTTATAATCACATAAATAGAAAAAATTAGAAAAAGATAAAAAAGAGAAAAAAGTGGCAATAACTTGAGTAATTTACACATCATTAAATGGGCAGGAATTTTTTTTATTTAAAAGAGAAAAAAAGTATTTTAAAAAAAAGAAAAAAACATTAAATGCAAATAAAGGCTTTAGAAGTATGCCACATAAGTACATCAATATCCTTTCTTTATATATGTATATAGATTTATTTTTATTTTATTTAGTGAAAGATTAAAATGATAATGCAACTTTGAAGTTAGAAATTTTTCACTTTTATTATGTTTTAATTTAATTTATTTTTATTATTATTTATTTATTTTATTTAGTGGAGTTCGTTTAATGACATAACATTAAATGACATTAATTAAATAAATAAAATAAAAAATAATTTTAAAATAAAAAAAATCAAAAAAAACAAAAAACATTAATAATAATAATAATAAAAATGCGGGCCTTAGAGGCATGCCACATCAGCATGCCTCTAAGTCTCCTTTATATATATATTGATTTAGTAAAGTAACCCTCCGCACTAGCCGCGCACCTTTTTGTCCAGATGAAAGCTGGCATGAAGAATTGAAATGGCATCCACATTAATTGTTGAGAAATTTTTTAAAATATATAATTCAATATAAAATATTCATTACATAGCCATGATTTTAATTTATACAATCTTATATAGTGGTGGCAAATGAGCGGATTAGGTCAAATTTAAAGGGGTTGAAAATTGGTAAACATAATATAGATATTATTTCAACCCGCCCATATTTAATATGGGTAAAAATGAATTGGGTAACAAATGAGTTGGGTAAAAAATATGTTTACCCATATTTTCATGAGCAAATAATACATATTTTAGAATTCAATATCCGAAAAATACTTTAGTTTTTTTTAAATGAGAAATATTAAAAATACTTTATTTAATTTTTTTGCATCATAAAGTCGATCCCGACCCCCAAATCCGACTCCCGACCCGACCGCAACCCCGATACCCGACTTTGACTCTCGACTCCTGACCTCAACCCCGACCCCCGACTTCGACTCTCGATCCGGATCCCCGGCTCTGATTTTGACTCCAACCCCAACCCTGACCCGACTCCCGACTCCGACTCCCGACCTCGACTCCCGACCCCTGACTCCGACTCCTACTCTCGACCTTGACCCCGAAGCCTTACTCCGACTCCCGACCCCAACCCCTGACCCCGACCTTGACCCCAACTACCAAATTCGACTCCCGACCTCGATCTCCACCCCGACCCTAGACTCTGACTCCCGACTTCCGACCTCGATCTCAACTCTGACCCTCGACCTCAGCTCCTGATCTCAACCCTAACCCCGATGCCAACCCCCAACTCCAATTCCCCACTTCCGACCTCGAACCCAACTCCAACTCCTGACCTTGACCCCGACCTCGATGCCAACCCCGACCCCGACCCCCAACTCTGACTCCCGACCTCCAACCCTAACCCTCGACTCCGACTCTGATATAGAAGTTTTAGCATTTTTGTGATATCATGAATTTTGAGTGAATAAAAATTGAAAGCTTAACCAATTAAGCTAATCCATATTTTACCCATGAATACTCATATTTCTATGGGTTGAATATGAGTTTAAACCCAAATTTTACCCATCTAAAAGATCACTCCCTATCAAAATATGTGCTTATTTTGTCGGCAATTATATAATTGTAAAATATTATTCCTAAGGAAAAAATATTATACATAATGTATCAATCTTATATATAAGTGTATAATAGTAGTTAAAAGGTGTTTTATACACAAATATAAATTAAATCAAATAATAAATTCAAAATATGAATTAATACATGTAAATATTTCTCCGGACCTAAAATGTAAGTTTCCCTTAATTGTACTGTCAATTTCTCAACCTTGAAGTTTAATTAACAAGTATTATTACGAGCCACATTTCCAAAGTCTTCACAACTCAACTATTCATGTTTGTGTCCATCATAAAGTTTTTATTTACTGAATGATATACTAAGGGTGTGTTTTGGTACGAAAAAAAATATTCTCTGCGAAAACAAATTCCTTTGAAATGAAAGAAATAATTTTCTCAGTGAAAATAGAGAAAATAAGTTTTATAAGTGACATTCCACATTAATCATCTAATACCTACACTCCAACACACCCAAATCCCAATCCCATAGCCCCATGCCCACCACCTCCACACACCTAAGCCCTGGTGTCAACCCCAATAATATTTACCTAAATTATATATAAATGCTTTTGGGATAATATCGCACCCTAAAAGTTTGTCATAAAGCAGACAAGTAGTAATAAAGTAACTACAAAGTTCTCAAAGCTGAAGAAAGATGAAACTGTTTTAATAGTACTTGACAAGATCTAGTTATTAACACAACAGATGCTGTACAACAACAAATTAAGCTCCCACAACAAACGCAATCACTCCATCTGTGTTAAAAGAGTAACAAAAAACTTTATATCAGGAAAACATACTAAAAATAAAGCATGTTCAGCACCTACCATAATCAGAGAAATAAAGTATCTGTTAGTAAATCCAATTTAGTCCTTCAATTGCAGCCACCAGCACTAACTATATGTTGCATCTTTTTATATTTCACATTGATATATCTTGATAATATCACTAGTACAAGCACCCACTGTACTATTATGATGGGGAAAAACAGATTGGCCAGCAATAGAAAATTTGCAATGCAGTAGAACACTGAAATTTTTTATCAAATCTTTGATCCAACTAATAATGTACCTCCTATGATTTGAACACCAAATCCCCTCTGGTGCAGCCCTTTACCAGCTTCCAGTAAACCAGAGTTCATCTGTCCTGCACGTCTCGCGGTTGAGGAAAGAGAACATTGGATTTTTTTTTATAAAAAAAAGGAAAATTTGTATATGTTGACTAAAATAGTACATAGGTTGTACTGAAAATCATATTTACAATCATAGCAAAAAAAAAAACAGATGAATCCTAACAAGAGCCTAGGATATCCAAGATAGAACCTGCAGTGTCTTCTTGGTATATCCGTGTGCACCAGAAGCAAAAGAGTCTCACATAATTCAGTTTGATCTTATGTGTTTCATTGTTGCTGTCTTCAAAACACCTAGAGTTTCTTTCTTTCCATATTGTCCACCAAATGCAAGCTGGGACAATCCTCCATCTATCTCTGCCGACAGCTCCTATTCCAGCCTCCTCTTAGCTATAAAGCAAATGGGTAATCTTGCTTGGCATTACCAAGCAATTCCTCTAAGAATAACAAATGTCCCCACAGTTGGACTATTATCTTACAATGTAAAAATAGATAGTTAAACTTTCTCAGCCTCTTCACCACATAAATAGCATCTAGAGCAGAGAGAGATTTTCCACTTGAGATTTTCTTGGGTCAAAACAACTTTTTTTTGCCAGTAGCCAAGTGAAACATGCAACTTACAAGCCAAGTGAAACATGCCACTTTTCCATAAGGTATGTTCACTTTTCCATATGTGCTTCCATGGTCAATGATGCATCTGTTGATTACCTTGGTCAAGAACTTGTAGGCAGAGCCCACCTTATACATGTCCCTGCTATCTTCTTTCCATCATATTTTATCTACTCCTTCCTGCGTGCCTTTGAACTCTTCCAGCTTGCTAAAGAACTCAGTAAGTGTATCTATTTCCAAGTCATTTAAATTTTTCCTGAATTGGATTTTCACTAAGTGTATTCAAAATATCAGGAAGTAAATACACGTATAAAAATAATTGACCTTGTATGTATAGTGTTATTTTCCGACAAAAAAGGTTCAGATGAACCCCCTTGCACCTCCTAACTCCGACCATACATGCCCATCAGTGGCAACCATTGAACGAGTTATTGTTTCTCTTGACTAAAAGCACAACAATATTCAATAATCTAGGTGCATAATTAAACTTGTTAGCACAATGATGCAAGTACAAATGGGTGATACTATACGATAATCTACTTTGCTCTCTACTAAACACGTTATTTTTCTCTTAATTCTTTGACCCTAACTACTATCACTTCCAGAGTACTACTACAGTTAATGTTGGACCTCCATTTTATATAACCAACTTGGATTCCAATTATCTCGCAATCCAGGTAATATCACTCTATTCTTCTGTTGAAACCTATTGGAATCAAAATTAACAATAAATTAAGCAATGTTATACATTTCATGTACCATGTCGTCTTCAACACTAAAATAAAGCGCAATCTGAATATTTTCTCCTAAGAAAGACGACAATAATCTATTCTCGATCAGCTCAATATATTTGAGTGACTGGGTTTTTGTGGCACAGGGCTTGGAAGGGGATCTACTCCATAATCTGAAGGTACGCCACAAAACCCAATTATGTGTTTACTCCCTCCGTTCCAATTTGTATGTCTTACTTTTCTTTTTAGTCCGTTTCAAAAAAGAATGTCTTTTTCTTTTTTTAGCAACTCTTTAATTCCAACTTTCCACATGACATGTTTAAGACCACAAAATTAAAGGGCATTTTGGTACATTCTACATATCTTTAGTTTAAACCCGTACTAGGTCAAAACAAAATTCAAAAGTCTTTTTTACAGTGTTAAACTCCGTACTAGGTCAAAACCTGACAAACAAATTGAAACAGAGAGAGTACAATTTTCGGTGCAAAATCCGACAAACAAATTAAAAAGGAGTACAATTTAGGTGCATACTTTCTTGAACTTGTCCATATAAAAGATGCAAGTATAAATGGTTGCAATAGGGTATTCTACTTTAACTTTACTAAATTACGCATCAGGAAAAAAATCACGGGTATAGAAAAGAATATCCTACTGTCAACCATACTTGCATCACAATGAGGCGAGATTTAAGATAGTATACACGCAGATTGTGCAGCATTTTCTTCCTCTATGCGCATTTGACTAGGTCCTACGGGTGCACCTAAGATCAACACATTCAGATTTGGCACAAATTTCATTTCGATTCCTTGTGATACAGAAAAGTCAACCTCAAAGTGTTATGCTAATCTGAGAATAAATTATTGTTAAACTTTCTTAATTGAAAATATTCAGTTTGCGCTATTTTGGCATGAAAAGAGACATGATACATGGCAAATCTAATGTTGCTTAGCTTCCAATAGGTTAGAGCAAGTGTACTATGTAGATTAAGAAAGGATTAGGACCCAAGTTAGTTATATAAAATGGAGTACTAGCATTATATGTGATAGAACTTTGAAAAAAAACAACAGATAAGGTTGGGGAATTAAGAGCAAAAATCACGTGTTTAGTGAATAACAAAGTAGACTACCTTAATGTCCATCCGTTTGTACTTCCACCATTGTACAACCAAGCTCAAGACACTATGCATCTAGATTATGGAACAATGTTTAGCTTTTATGCACATTTGACTGGATTCTGGCGGTGCACCCTCAGATTGACCATATTCGGTTTATGATGCAGATCTCCATCCAATTCCTGTGCCACAGAAAAGCCAACAAGTATAAACACTCTACTGATGTGAGCATAGATTATTGTTTGGCTTGCTCAGCTGAAATTATGCAAGTTGTGCTTATCTTGGTGTCGAAACAGACAAGGTACAGGGAAAATCCAATGTCGCTCGGATTATTGCTGGTCTTGTTTCAATAGTTTTTAGTTGTGGAACAAATCAGAATACTAACTGAATTCAGAGAGATTTGGGACACAAGTTAATTGTATAGAATGGAGGTCCAGCATTAAGTGTGGAAGTGCTCTGGAAACAATAGTAGATAGATTAGAGAATTAAGAGCAAAAATAACATGTTTAATAGGAAGCAAAGCTATTAAACCTATTGCACTAACTTGTACTTGCAGGAGTGCGCGATCAGCTCAAGAAAGTATGCACCTCGATTGTGGAACATTAATCTGCTTTGATTGGGTTTGGTATATCGAGATACACTTGATACAAGACGAATCCGACGTTACTTCGATAATTGTTAGCCTCGCTTCCAATAATTTTGAGCTGATGAACAACAAGAGCACTACCTGGATAGAACGAATTGGGACCCAAGTTTATCTTGAATGGAAGTCCATAGTTAACTATGGAAGTACTTTGAAAACAACATCAGACAAGGTTAAGAATCAAGAACAAAAGTAACATGTGTAGCAGAAAAGCAAGATATTATTTATATCTTACGCCACTCATTTATACTTGATATCATCTCCCATCAGAGTTTCATTCAGGAAGTGATAGCTCAAAAGGCTACAAGTACACCCCCCACCCCCACCCCCCCCAAAAAAAAAAAGGGAACGCCCATTCTCCTCATATTGATTTTCATGTATATTATTTCTCCATCCTATAAAAATATCCAGCAGGAAAACAGAGGTAAAAAACAGCAATAGAACAGAATAATGTATTGCACTCATTCTTTTCTTTCAAAGATGGAGCAAATAGAAGGAAATGCCATACAAACCGAAGACTTTGCGGGTGCTAGTAGGTACGCCTCTGATAAGGGTTTAGCAGTACTTACAGAACTCTTAGCACTACTGCATTTAAAGATCTACAAGGAGTTCAACATATTGGCTCTTTTTTCTGATTATTGAAAAAAAGGTTAGAACAAAAACATCCATCAGTGACCCTCTGAAGAGGAGCCGTGGAGCAACAGCAAAATTGTCTCCATGTGACTTACAGGTCACAAGATCGAGCCATGGAAGCAATCACTAATGCTTGCATTAGGGTAGGTTGTCCACATCACACACTATGGGATGCGGCCCTTCCCCGAATACTGTGTGAACGCGGAATGCTTTATGCACCTGACTGCCCATTTATACCATTTTCTTGTCTCATTCTATTGAGATATTTGTGACAAAATTTGTGAAGAGTTGGGGCGATCCTGCAACAACCAGAATATTATATAGTACCTTCGTTGTAACAATCCGCATGGTCATTTGTGATGTTAGCCTCTTTTCCCTTGTTTGACCCTTCTCATAGCTTTCTTTTGCTGTGTATGACTTGTGGGAACGGGTGGCACAATTTCTAAGGTGATGGGATATGTTTATGGGAAGATTTTAAATTTTGGAAGTTTAGAATTTGGAAAGTTTGGCCAAAGTCAACATTTGGGGTTAGCAAGGTCGAATCTGAGTTTTGACGATTCCAGTAGGTCCGGAGGGTAATTTATGAACTGGTTAGATGTTCTGCACAGATCCCTAGGCGCTCGGGAATGAGTTGGAACATTGATTGCATTCTAGTTCAATTTGAAAATCTGGGTTGATCAATAGTCAACATTTGGTCAACACAACCTCGGATCGGTGATTTGATTATTCCAACAGGTCCAAAACGTATTTTCTGATGGATTTGCATATTTTATTTGTGTTTGGGAAGTTTCAGATGAGTTTCGATAGATGGATGGATTGGAGAAATTCTCATTGTTGATGCACCAAGTACTGGTGCATCTAATTTTGTTCTTCGCGTTTGCGATGGTGGGTGGACCGTGTCCCAATGGGTTAAGAAGGTAGCTGGTCTTCGCATTAACGAAGAAGGGCCTGTGTGGGCTGGGGTCGGATGTGCATCGCGTACGCGTTGGAAGGTTCACATTCACGAAGTGGTGAGCCAAATCGAAGCACTGTGTTCACAAAGAAGGAATGGATCTCAACTGAATAAAATTTCCTATTTCAACTTAGACTTTATATTTCGATTTTTGGAGCTTGGGAGCTCGGATCTTAGCGATTTCAAGGGGGATTTGCTCATTTTGGCTCAAGAATAAAAATCTAAAATATTTTATATTTCCCCGCTATCCATCATTTATTTCGTGATTTAATTCACATATGGGTGTTGGAAATTGACGTTTTTGGGTCTAGAGTTGAGAAATCGTATTTTGATAATTTCGAGTTCTATTCGGACTTGGTTTTTTATGAAATTTCAGATATGTGGCCCTTGTGTTATGGGAAAACTGATTTTGAATAAAATTACTGTTTTGGCCTTGGGGACTCAGGGTTTTGACTTTTGGATTGATTTTTCGAGCCTAGGACGAATGTATAGCAATAAGGGTATCATTCGTATATTGAGGTAGCGCATATTCTTGATAAATAGGGAGTATTTTGAGGCGATTTGAAAAGGAAAGGCGCATTTGTGAGGATTCATGGCTAGGTTGCTCAAGTTTCAATCTAGGTTATGTAGGAGAGTGATACTAATAATACTGATAAGGGAACTAGATAACGCTCAACTATCTACTAACTTTCTACTATAATCTTCGACTTTCATATCCTCCTATCTAGGGTCAAGTCCTCAGTAAGCTGCAGGTGTATCATATCCTGTCTAATCACCTCTTCTCAGTACTTCTTCGAGCTACCTCTACCTCTCCTCAAGCCCACCATAGTCAACCTCTCACACATGCTCACCAGGGCATCTGAGCATCTTCTCTTCACATGCTCGAAACCATCTCAGTCTCACCTCTCATCTTATCCACCACGGAAGATACTACCACCTTGTGCAGAATATCTACATTTCTAATTTTATCTCTCCTAGTATGTTCAAAAATCCATCGCAACATCCTCATTTTTGCTACTTTCATTTTCTGGATATGTGAGTTCTCGACTGGCCAACACTCCGCCCCATACAACATAGTTGGTCTAACATCCACTTTATAAAACGTACCTTAAAGTCTATGTGGCACCTTCTTATCATACAAGACACCAGATGCAAGTCTCTATTTCATCCACACTGTTTCAATATGATGTGTAACATCATCTTCAACTCCTCATTGCCTTGGATTATAGAACCAAGATACTTGAAACTTCCTCTCTTAAAGATGACTTGAGTATCAATACTTACTTCCACATCTTCCTCGTGAGTTGCATCACTAAATGGTCGATTGCCGACGTAAGAATTTGATTATCATGGTCAGATATGTGTCCCATGTGATTAAATTGGATTTAATAAATAAAGGGATAATTATATTAGAGAATATTGGTTAAAACTTATGGGATAATTTTAAAGCAATTAGGTAATTTCCCACTTTGATGTAAAGTGGAGAATTAAATGGCTATTGCATAATTTGGAGGTATCCATGTATAATAAAGTGGCTGAGAAACGAGACACGTATCAGTATGATTGGTCAACATGACACGTGTCACGTCGCATAACACGTGTCACGCATGATGGACATGTGTCGCACATGCAGGGGGGTGTTTTGCATGTTTGACACTTGTCAAACATGCATAAAGTAGGCCACACATGTTAGACACTTGTCACACATGAACACGATTAGTTAGTTGCCACGTGTCACATATGCATGAGAGCAGGTTTGCATGTGTGACACTTGTCCCGTCTGCTCGTGCTTACGCAATCATCCTCCATCTATAAATACCTCATTATGACTTCATTATTAAAAATCAAGAAAAAAATTTCTTATACATCTACTCAATGTGTAATTTGAAGTATAAAGTAGTCTTAAGAAACAGGCATCACTCAATTGCAATTCACAGTTATTCCCATCAAGTAACGTGAAAAAGAGTACAGTGCAAAGGAGAGAAATCAGTTTTTCTTGAAGTTCAATCACTTCCGCTGAAGATAATTCAAGAAAATGTTATGAACTTAAGTATGTTTTCTTTGATTAAAGTAATGTTATATGATGTTCCACGATTCTAAAGTCATGTTAGGTTTTCAATTGGATTATTTAAGTTTCACCATCTATAATTGTGAAAACTGAAACATGACTTATCCATTATTTTGAAATTAATTATTCTTAAAGATTCGACCGCTTGATGACTAACGAATCATACATAATAATTTCAAAGAATCCTTTTACAGACAACATATATATCTAATCCATACCAGCAAAACGGTTAATAATGAATTGGTCTTTTTGTCACACCAAAATCTCAATCTAATGTCACAGCCAACTCAATCTCATAATTAGGATTCATAAAAGTTGAAGAAAACATTTGACGAATCATTAGCTCCTGAAATATGTTCTAATACCACATATTCCAATTTTCACGGTTATAGATAGGCTAAGTTTCAAAATCTATAATCGTGAAAACTAGAACAATCACACGTAGTAAAGAGTAATTGAGATGTTAAAAGTATGAATTTTGTGCAATGTAGTTGTTTCAATACACATTCATACCGCTCTTATTAAGGCATGATATTTATCGGTCAGTTGCACCCGTTGACTTGAATTACTAAAATTCATACTTATTTGAAAAACTCAATCCATACCATGCTCAGATACCACATGTTCCAATTTTCACGGTTATAGATTGTGAAACTTAAACAATCTAATTGAAAATCCGATATGACTGTAGGATCGTGAAATTTAATGAGTTTCACAAAAATATCACATAAATCTTCAGCGGAAGTGATTGAACTTCAAAAAAAAACTGATTTCTCTCCTTTTTGCACTGTGCTCTTTTTCACGTTATTTGATAGGAATAATTGTGAATTACAGTTGAGAGATGACCTGTTTCTTAAGGCTACTTTATACTTCAATTACACCTCGAGTAAATGTATATAACTAAAATACTCTTTTCTTGAAGTGTAACAATGAAGTCATTATGAAGTATTTATAGATGGAGGATGATTGCATATGCACGAGCAGATAGAACACGTGTTACACATGCAAACCTACTCTCACACATATGTGACACGTGGCAGCTAACTAATTGTGTGCATGTGTGACAAGTGTCTAACATATGTGGCCAACATTATGCATGTTTGACAAGTGTCAACCATGCAAAACACCTCCCTGCATATGCGACACATGTCCACCGTGTGTGGCACATGTCATGCGATGTGACACGTGTCATGCTGACCAATCATGCTAACACATGTCTTGTTTCTCAGCCACTTTATCATACATGGACACCTCCAAATTATGAAAGAGCCACTTAATTCTTCATTTCCCATCAATGTGGGAAGTTGCCTCATAAGTTTTAACCAATATCCTTCTTTATTTATTAAATCCAACTGAATCACATAGGACATATATCTTACACTTTCCCACTTGCAGCTTTTCAATGATCTATTCCCGGATTACTTTGATATCTGCCAAACATTCCGACAGCAAAATTGATGTTTGGCCTTGTACATTTCTGGCGTACATTAGGCTCCCAACTAAAGATGCATAAGGAATATTTTTCATTTGCTCTCATTTCAATTGATTCTTTGGACATTGCATAAGACTTAATTTAATGCTTTCTAGAAGACCAATTTTCCATTCTGAATCTCTAACACTTTATTAATATAGTATTTCTGAGACAGTCCCAATAATATTCTTGTGAACTATCCCAGAATATCTCTATCCCTATCACCATGTGATGTCTCTCATATCAAGTCTGGCCTTGTGACGTTCAATGTTACGACTCGAGACATGTTTGGTCTTAAGGACTCATTTACACCCAACTTTTTTGCAACCTTTTGATAATTCAACAAAGTCCCAAACTTCATTTTGTTCCATAGTCTTCAACTCATCTTTCATAGTATTTAACCATTTCTAGAATCATTACTTTCAATAGCTCGTGAAAATGAAACTGGATCATTATCAATTCCCTACTCAATTTCTAACTCGCGTAGATAAATCAAATAATCATCAAAAATAGCATACCTCTTTGGTCTTTCAAACCTTCTTAATGCTACTTCTTGCGGTTCATCTATTGTAGGTTCGTTAACTTCAACATTATTATGAGTAGTGGGATCATTTATTTGTTGTACTTGTTGATTGTTAGGCCATAAAACTTCAAGAACAACAATTTTAGAGGAAGTATAGGGTAAAGGAACTTGCAACCTAACTTCTCTAATTTCCACATTACATGGTTCATTAGGCAGAATGGCCTCAGAGAACCTTGTGCGTGTTCTAATTTGTTATTCCGATCCCTGTACTCCAAAAGGTTTCATTCGAACACTTGAACCTATTCAAATAAATTATTTTAAACCCCTCTAACCATTGACTGAGCTTATGTGAAATTTGTTTTTCTTAGTTTGACAAACTGCCTGACTGCACGCCCCTAAAGCAGATAAATATCTTTAATTTCGTCTTTAAAATATTGCAAAAAGAAAAAGAAAACAAGCACTAAAAATTATAATAAGAAAAAGATAAAAGCAAATCCCACCCACCCACAAAAAAAAAAATCTTCTTCCCCTCCTACCATTCCTTCTTTCCTTCTCCTCTCTCATCTTTTCTTCTATCCCTCCCCTTGCCCTTTCTCTATTTCTTTTCCTCTACCTCCCCCTCCTCATATCAGAATCTCCCCTTCCCCTCTACCTAACTTTTTTTTCTTCTTGTTCTTCTTTCACTAGACTTTTAATGTACTAGTTGAATTTTTTAATACCAATTTTATTTATATGTTGGATTGTCTGAAATTTTTTAGTGTTCTCTTTTTGACATTGACGGACCCCATATGTGGTGGATGGATACTTTGTATTTGTTTATTGTGGTAAAATCCCAATGTTTGAAATTGCAGATCTGAGGAATTTTCCGGGTGATTTTGAATTGGGGAAATGAGAATTATACCTCGCAGCTTACTTCTTTCCTTAATATTTGGGTGAATATCGTGGCAACTTTCTACATTCAACTAATTTTAGCCTTGTGTATGTTAGATGTTGTGGAAATTTTGAGATAAATAAGTATTAAAAGGCTTGGGTAGCAGCGAGAGGTGGTTGCACTTCCTCTGGTCTCATTTTTAATTGATGAAGAAGATGATGACATGGCATGACTCTTTCTGACAAAGCAAGTGAGGAACACACAGTTTGAGGGTTTAAAATAAACGTTTAAATAGATTCAAGTATTCAAATGAAACCCCGTAACGTATATGGGTAAAGATGACAAACTGTAACAATTATAAGGGTCTCTCAGGACATTTCGCCGGTTCATTACTCTCACTAACTTCACCTTTCTCAATGAACCTAGCATTTCCAGTTTCAACTATTGTCTTACTATGGTTAGGAAAATCTATACCCTTTTGATTTTGCTGGATAACCAAAGAAGAAACCACCGGTTGATCTTGAATCCAATTTAATTTCTTGTGGATTGTAAATTCTAACTTCTGTCGGGCAACCACAAGCATGTAGGTGTCTCAAACTGAGTTTCCTATCGGTCCAATGTTCAAAAGATGTCTTTGGGACCGCTTTACTAGGAACCTTGTTAAGCAAATACATGGTAGTTAAAGCATACATCACAATGATAAGGATAAATATAAATTACTTAATATACTCCTAACCATATCTATTAGCGTACGATTACGCCTCTTTATACTAGTTCACTTGAACTGTGTGCGCGCTAAGGAGATCTTGTTGAGGTAAATTTCATGCTTAATATGATATAATTGTCGATACTTCAGTGTTGTCGGCCTATGATACCTACTGAGTACACTTGCTTTCCGTACTCATACTAAGTACATTTGCTGCACTATTTTTGATGCAGACTGCATTCCGAGCACGAATGGCCCATATTGATTGATCGAGTTCGCCTATACTTTCGGAGATCTTTTGATGAGCTGTCTGGTTCATTTGCAGCGCCAGACTCCTTCGATCCTTTATGTCTTTTCCTCTTCCAAACAGTGCGTCACTTGTTGAACATTTATATTGTATTCACTTGATAAGAAAACAGTTATATTGTATTCATAGTTGTTCTTGTACACATGACACTGAGTCTTGGGGTTGTATTTTGTTAATTTCCGTACTTGAGTTCTATTAAAGATTTACTATGGTTTTGAACTTGTTAATATCTTATACCTGCATTATTTACTTGTTTTCGAATCAGTTAGGTGGTGGCTTGGCTTACCTACAGGGGGAAGAGTGTAGGTGTAATCATGACCCTCGTGGATTTTGGGTCGTGACATTTACGCAACCTAAGTTCAAATTTCAAGGAAAGACTACTAAATTTTAAACGACAACATAACTTTTTAGAAAAAAAAAACCTTAGTGTCATTTCGAAGTGACTAAGTGGAATCACGAATCGTGTAGAAAATGTATACACACATACGCATATAGACATATTAGAACTCTTTAACAACAATGATGTTCGAATCAGCTTGTGCATACCTCGAATGTTCCATTGCGTACTAGTTAATTTTCACCAACATATTGGTTTTGTTTTCCTGATTATAGAAAAGATAAGAGCAAAAACATCTGCCAGTGATGCTAATATACATACTTATTAAAGTGAAAGGAAAAGATGAAAGTGGAAGAAAACTGACCATTTATACCATACTCCTGTCTCTTTCTGTTGAGATATTAGCAACAAAATTTGATAAGAGCTGGGGCTATCCTGCAACAACCAGAATATCATACAGCACCTCTGCGCAACCTAAATTCAAATTTCAAGAAAAGACTACTATATCTTGACTGACAGCATAACTTTAAAAAAGAAAAGAAAACCTCCGTGTCGTTTCAAAGAGACTATGTGGAACCACGGGTCGTGTAGAAAATGTATGCACACATATGCATATAGACATACTAGAACTCTTTTGACAATGGTGATGTTCGGACCAACTTGCGCATACCTCGAATGTTCCATCGCATACTTGCTAATTCCCTTCCACACAAGTATTGGATAACTCTGCAAACTTTACACCCACTTCATTTACCACTACGCTAACATATAAGATTTATAATGATAAGTATGATGATATATAAACAAACCTTCTGGAATCTGCATCAACTTACCTATTGAGTATCCGGAGAAATCCAATTGCCCTTACTATTTGAAGAGACGGCCTTAGCAACAGAACCCACCTGAACACCTAGCCAGTGGCGAAGCCACCCTTGTCTAAGGGCTTCTCTAAAGAATTACATTGTGTACACAGTTAAACAAGAATTTAATGTATACATATTATATATTGAAACCTCTTCTCTTCTTTTTGTGTTTACTTCTTTATATATTGATTTTCCTTAGTGAGAATTCTGGCTCCACCACTGCACCTAGTCTATAGCTAGCACCTGAAGCAGAGCAAGAGCAAAAGACATGAGCATGAATCTCCAAGTAACAGGTTACTTAAAATAGGCATTAGCATGCAGTGAGTTAACCGAACAGAAATGTAAAGATAAAAAGGACTAATCTTCATCAGCTAGAATCTAGAGAACTACTGAGTCATGCGTCAAAGGCATTAAAGACTAACAAGACATGGGGTTGGAATCATGAATCAAGAGAACAACAAAAAGAGGATCCAGCAACATACTAAGGGAAAGTAAAAAAATCATCAACGACCAGAAAAAAGGAGTAGTCGCAGGTGGCACGCCAATCCTAGAACTTAGAAATGACGAAAAATTAAGAAGAGCAGGCAATTCATGGTCTATATATAACAAAAAGAAAATATTTGACAAGTATTAAATGGTTTTGACATCTTCTATTTTACTTGAGATACCCAAAATTCAACTAAAAATACAATCAATAAACAATTTCAATTGGAGACTTTCTTTCACCGATAGAGTTGAAGGATCGAAAACAAACAGGAAGTATTGAAAGCATGAATAGAATATATACAAGGGGACAAATTAGGAGGAGATTGTCGACATAACTTCACAACCAACAACATATTCAAGAAAGCTCATTAAACCTGTGTGTCTCGGTACACTTACCAAAGGATGACATGCTATGGAGGCTCTATTGCTTGGACTCTCCAAAATTGTCACTGCATCTGTGTTGGAACCTTGATCAACATAGGTGGAAGTTGCAAAGTATCACCATTTAGATATATACTCTGCATCTGGTTTCGATCCTCCAGAGTTATCCGGTACCTATGTTGGTGGCAGTGGCATACTATATACAGTGAAGGGTTGTCAATTGAACATGCAAAATTTATATCATATAAATACAGAGAATTCTATTTTATATTAAATCTTGACCACCCTTAACAGATACCAGTAAAATAATCAAGTTGAACACAAGCTGACCCGAACACCTTCCCGTGAAAAAAAGAAAAAGAAATCACAACTTTCATAAACTTAAAGAAACGATAATCAATTTAGAAGTTTGCAATCCATCTAAAACAAATGCTTCTTGAGGAGCAGGGTAGTTTTAGTAGCCTCACAAAACCAAGATTCTTCCTTTTTGATAAGTGAGCTTCATAAAATTTAGATTGACGAAATTCAAATTAAAAAAAATTATATCCAGTCTAATCCCAAAAGTGAGACATAGGAAAGGTGTTTTGTTACACAGATCTTACCCTAGAAGATAGAAATGTTGTATTCGATGGATCCTCAACTCAGGTAAAGCATCCATAGGACTTCAAAAACTCTGAAACTTTTCAGAAAGAAACAGTTTAAACTCTAAATCAGATGATTAATCAAGATCCTGAATAAAAACCCACAAAAATTCATCAATCAGATTACCAAAAATGCAGATATACATCACTGGGTTTTGGTTATGGGGATGTTAGAAACGTAACGCCTGTAAAGGGAGAAGGGATTAAAGTGATAGCTCTGAAGATGCTCACTCTTTTGTAATCTTGCACCAGTGGGTGTCTTCATTGGATAAATCCAATATTTATATAATCTGACATAAATTTATTGCAATAAGTTTGGACCTGCAATAACTTTTAAATTTTTTAAAAAAATTGATTTAAATTTTTTTGACTTATAAGTTTCGGTTTTATAAATAAAAAAATTAATTTTTTATATATATCAACTGTATTTATCAATTATTTATTTTAGACGTAATAAAATTTATTGTTGATATTATTATTACACATTACTTTATCAATTATGTGGAAAGATTATATTAAATAGCAGTACATTACAATTTATTTTTAGTTTTACTTTTATTGAACTAAAGTTCGATAAATAAATGTTATATTCTTTTAGAAAGACTTTGTGATAGTGTATTATATTTTGTTATAAACTTTCACTTATTTGATAAAATTGTATAAGAGTTGAGAAAATTTTAATAATTTTTACAACTTATAAAATTTTATGTTCATGCAAAAAAATATATAACTTAAAAAATTTTAATTATATATTTAAATAAAATTTTAATTTTATCTTATATGATTTCATATTATGATTTTAGCTCGTATAATCAAACGGACAGAAAAAAACGCTCTAGTTTCTCCCCCTATAATCCAAAATTCTAGAACACCACTTCAATTCCCGAGGTTTTCTTCTCTTTATTCAATAATAGCAAACTACAGTAAATACCAATTTCTTTTAATTTACAAATAAATTAAGTACAAGAAGAGGAGGTTTTTTATTTCGAAAAAAAGAGCTTAAATTGCAAGTACAATGCTGTAAAAAGTGTTTAACCTAAAATATGAGACTTATATTAACAATTAATTTTATAGTTGAGGTCAAAGCATCTAAGTTCCTCGGACTCTTATTTTTGGTGTTGTGCCGTGTTGATACAATGTGGGTATTGGTGTGGAATCTTTACTGGACTTGCTCAACCAATTTTGAATACTTTGACCAAAATAAATGAAGAAGTTTGGAACAGATATAAGGTGAAATTGAAGAAAATAGAGTACCTTGTATATAAAAATTTGTATATCAGTCATTTTTTCTTATATAACCTTCCGAGATTCTCCTCTTGATCAATATTTTTTACTCATATCACCATGTCAATTTTTCACATAATTTTTCATAATTTAGACATATAACTCTAATTTAAGATATTTAAATTATTTTTAATCGAATCCCTGCAACCGTATCTGTATCTGGATCCATATTTCCGAATCTTCAAATTTAAATCCGGAAGGATCTGGCCTCTAGATCCGCACTCCTATCAACACCCGCGACAAGTCCGAGCTACTTAGCAAAGCATACAGATTTTTACCAAGTAAAAGGTTTCATTGATAATAACAATGCCAAGTTGGTCGTATACAAGTGATATACCAATCAAAGCACATAGATAATAATGACCAAATATTAACTTTTGATGATAAAACTTTGCTTAGTGACATTACTTGAATGTGTAATTGTAGTGGATAACGGATTTCTTGGAACCAGTTACATGATGATGCTTCACTTCGGAGCAAGATCATTCATCACTAATGTGCCCAGTTCGTGGGGTTGATTTCTGTCACTCAAATTGGAATCAATGCGTGTCATAGTGGTACTCTTTATATTGTTGCAGTTGCCTCTGAGATCAATGTTTGTCATAGTGGTACCTTTATATTGTTGCAGTTGGCTCTCTGTGTCACGTCAACGTTTAGGATGATAATAATTCTATTTCGAACAAGTATAAGGCGATTATAGATCATCCATAAAGTTGGGTTGTTTGGTTACAAAAATGAGAAAACATAATCCCAATATAGAATCTAGCATAAGTTATACAATATTTGATTTTTTTTTCTCTTTTCACATTGAACATAGTATTACTAATATAATGTTCAGTTCATGTTTTTCTTTTCCGCATAACTAATACATATTTAAGTTATGAAGCAATTATGTATTATATATTTTATGCACAATAGAAGATGAAATAATTAATACATGAATAACCAAATCCTACATAACTAAATCTTGCAAAACTAATATTTACAGTATTAATATTTGCATAACTTTGATCAACAACCAAACGGTCTCTAAGTGTATCATTGAAAATTCAAGACAAATATAAAGGAACTTTATGTATATCTTTAATTTATATTCTAACTTTCACCAAGTCATTACGCATGTCTCAGCATCAGGTGATATTATGAAGCTGGGATAAGCTAAGAACAACAACAACTAAGTTGGGAACTCTAGGTTTTGAATGTATAGAGAATAGTATGCAGAAGGTCAAATTGAATTGTCTTCTACTACAAAGTTTTTGGTGTAATTAATTTTATACAAATGACACCATCACACTAGTTGATGTTCTAGATTCTATTTAGGACAAGGATAGTAGGATTTTGTATCAGACTGTAAATATGATTGCAGTACAACCTATACACTGTTTGACTCATCATGAAATATACATATACAGTTTACCAGTTCAATAAAATATATATATGCTGCCAAACCCGTGTCGGATTCTCCAAAAATATATTATTTTTGACGGATCTAACACGCACCTTTCGACATTATGAAAGAGTCCGAGCAACATAGAAAAATAGTATTTTAAGCACAAAAAGTTCTACAGCACATGAGCTGACAATCTAACCCATATAACTCATTACAAAACATCTTATGGTGATACTCAAGTCATTGTAACAAAGCAAAATAACTTTCTGGACAGATAACTTTAAACCATACAAAGCAAACAACTAGAACTCTTAGGTTAAAGGAAATCTTATAAAGAATCCAAATAGGAAAAAATCACTTCCTTTAGGTTCTGAATAGTATTGAAAATTACACAGAGGATTTGAGCAAACTGTTAGGATTGCCTTGTAATGAGAAAGCAAATAAACTTGTTATAACTCAAATTAGTTAATTAACTAAGCTAAAGGATATATGACCCAAGTCTTCTAGCTTAAAGAAACAAAAATCAAGAATTACTTAAACTGAATGAGCTAAGTTAATTAACCTATTTGACCCTGCAAAAATTATATTTTTCTTTTATAAACGTGGTATCTAGGCCAGCTTGCGGGCATCTCGACTAAAGAGGTAGCGAGACTGACCGCAATTTCAGGAATAGGTTGATTTTCTTTCATTTTTGTTATGGAAAGTGAAAGTCGTCACATCCCATGGGATACCTGTCACATCCCACCAGCAATAGATACCAAGTAAAAGCTCCCGTTATGTGCGAGTTTCAGGGAAGAGTCAGGCCACAAGGGTCTATTGTACGCAATCTTACCTTGCATGTCTGCAAGAGGCTGTTTCCATGGCTTGAACCCATGACCTCCTGATCACATGGCAGCAACTTTATCAATTACTCTGAGGTTCCCCTTCTTATTTTAGAAATAGTACGTAATTAAATCACAACAACAATGTCTTTCATAGAAACTAAACTATAACAGTATAACGTGTCTCTAGTTTCAAACCAGTAACAAAACCACAACATGCTTTCCCACATAAATTGAGAAAATAACAAACTAAAAGTCAAGCGCAAGAGAGTCTTTAAGCATGGCTGCAAGAGGCGAATCTAAGGGGCGCGAGAGTCTCGACAAAAAATTATACTATATATATAAGGTGATTCTTTTATGTGTGTATATATATATATATATATATTTTTTATTTTATTTTTTTTAATTCCCTAAACACAAGACTAAAGGTTGACTCAATGGTTTAGGGACTCAAAATTCACCTTGATCAGCTTCCAAGTTCAAATCCAAGCACAACATTTATGGCCTAACTCACACCCCAAAAGCTAGCTATTGAGATGGAAAAGTCCAAGCTTATTTAAGTCTCATACCAGTTACCCATTTAGTCGATGTGGGACACACAGGATCATAACAGTCGCCCCCGCTTGACTACCAACAACCCTGTTGGTCATGATTAGGCCCAATTGATCGCGGTTGGCACCCCTCTTAAATCCAGGCCACCACTCCTGGCACGCAGATCGACCGCCACTCCGAGCCCTGGCCTTATGCGCCAAAAAATTGCTCTACATATAAAAAAACTTGGCCTAGCACGCGTGCTTAAACCCTGAAGCGAGGCTCAAAATGTGTTGAGCATTTGCCCTCACTTAATGCGTGTTTCAGTGTCATCATCAAGATTCTAAGGCATTTTTTTCTTTGCCTATAAGCCTCTTCTAAAGAGGCGATGTTAAACAATTGATATTTCACTTTATCGTAATTTTTTTTCAATTTCTCTGTTCGTATATTTGTCATTCATGCTTATAATTATTAATTTTGAACTAAATATATATATTTGTATTTTTTTTCTCCCTTTACGCTTTTTTTCATTTTTCACTTAAAGCTCCAACGGACTTAAATGCTTTATATTATCAACTATGCAAATAGATTTTGGATAGCCATTTAAGAGATAGATAGTGGATTAGAGAGATTGCAAGTAGAAGAAATGTGAAAAATAAATACTAATTAGGGACTATGGATATTTATAGATGAATTTAGAGACAAAGTGTAATTTGATAACCTTAAAAGTTAAAAATAAAATTTGAAGAGGCATGCATGAGGGTGTTTGGTCATCGTTTGGGCCCTTTATAGTCATTTGCCCACTGTCAAATTGCAGAAATGGTCATTGGTCAACAACTAAAAAGTGACCAAATTAACAAACAACTACTTAATGGGGTTGGTGCCCCAGTGGGCCGAGAACCGGGCCGCTATTGGGCCCAGGAACTTTGCCGACACAACCTCGTTTCCGGGGACGAAGTTCACAAATGGCTTCGAAAGGAGTCTATTTTTATTTTTTGACCCCGCTTAATAAATCTCTTTAAAAATAGCTGTTGCTTTAAAATTTTCGCTAGGCAAAGCTTTTTTTGGCCTTCGGACATAACTTGTGGACATAAATTAGTTTCCTATAAGGCAAAAATTTAGGACATTTCAAGACATTGAACTTGCTCAATTTAACCACAAGTTCTGTTATAGGTAAAAGTTAGGACTTATGGGCATAAGTTCTAGTTTATGTCTACAAGATAGAAGTTCGGGATATTTTAAGACAGTGAACCTACTCAATTGACCATAAATTATGTCTTAATACGCAAAAACTAGAACTTATATCTCATGGATAACACAAGTTCTTCCCAATAGTATTTTTCAACTTAAGATAATCTTTTATACATATTATTAAGTAAAGACAGAAAATTCAAAATCAAACACTTCAAGAGACTCTAGGCGTAATTTGTACCCGCAACCTACCTCGCGGGCCTAATCATTCCAACCCGGCCCAACTTATATGCTTACTTCAAGCAATCACAAATAAAACTATATTTTAGACTTCTTAATATTTAAACTCGACAAGTCCGAAAAGTGTTTCAATATCATTATACACAATGGTAAAACATTTCATGACTTTTTTATGTATAAAATTCATCATACAATTAACACAAAACATTAGGTCACATATCAAACACATACATTCATTGTACCTACGATGTTCAAGTTGTTAAGCTGTAGGCTACAAATGATCAACACAATGGATATCCCAAAGCTCCAGGTTTGTTTGGTTGGTGAGATAAGAGATAGCAATTTTAAAATATTCTGCTAGATTATTTTATTTCGTAATTTGATTATGAATATTAATTGGTTTCGAGAATTATTTTGAACCAAATTAGTAGGACTAGTTATCCCAAATATAAAAAGTGGGATAACTAATTTCATAAATATCACAACCTATTAAATATGAATATCTATCTGTTGGGATCAAGCATTTATCTTCATGTCAAAATGATAACTTATAACAAGGGTGCATCTTTATTTTTTCACTAAGCCCACCAAAGCAAGCACCATATTAGACCATGACTCCACATTTTTCACTAAACCCACCAAAGGAAGCACCATATTCGACCATGACTCCAATGTGGACTGTCAGCTCCCTCGTGAGCCTTACCATAGACAGGATGTTAGTATTACCAATAATTTTCCTCCTGACACCTGCCTCATGCAATATGTTGCTCTTGAGAATTGAACGCATACACGGCCTTAGCTCTTATGCTACTTGTTAGAGTCAAGCGCTTACCATCATGTCAAAAACCGTAGCTTATAGCAAGGGCACAACTTTATTTCTTAACTAAGCTCATCAAACAAACATCATGTTCGATCTTGACTCAAACCTGGGCCACATACAGGATATTGACGTTACTCATGACCTTGGGAATCGAACCCATGGCCTTGACTCTAATAACTTGTTAGGATCAAATTCTTACCATTATGCCAAAAGTTATAGCTTATAGCAAGGGCACAACTTTATCTCTTAACTAAGCCTACCAAACAAACGTCATATTCGATCATGACTTTGATCTGAACCACCCAACCTCCTTGTAGGCTTTACTATAAACAAGATATTAACGTTACTCAACACTATTCCATCCTACCAATCAAATGACCCCTTAAAAATATCTTTTTAATACTTTTGCTTGTCATTATATATGGGAAAACTTAACCCCCTAGTTTAGCGCGTAGAAAATCGCAATCACCTTAAATACACATATTGCATTTTTGTGGTCCATATTCTTGAATATATCTTCCAATCTTTTGGGCCCAAAACTATTTGACCTAACAAAAAACATTAATGGCCCACATGTCAGACATACCACTCTACTCACGTTACTGCATTTAATGGGAGAAGCACATTTTGATCATAGTCCAACACCAATATGTTGGGCCCAAAAAGCATCATCACATAATGCAAAGATCCATATACCTACTTCATTCATATCATATCCCTCCAAGCATTTAATTTTACAGTTTGCCATCACTCATCGAATCAACTGATTTTTAATTTTTATTCTTAGCGAATTGAAGTTATATTACTAGAATATTAATTTTTAAAATATAAAATATAATTTATAGAAAATTACAATATAAAAATATAAATTTATATTATATAAAAAAATTATTTAATTTAAAAAATAAAAACAAAATAAGGATAAAATGCAAATGACCCCTCCAAGCTTTTAATGGTTACCTGCTTGTACTTTTGCCATTATTACTTTCAAATTTTCAATGAAAACTAAAAAAAATAAAATAACTTTTCTACACTATCACATAAACGCGACCTTCAATGATAACTAACTATAATTAATCTAATTTGTACTCCTCTCTTTGAAATAAATGATAATTTAATTTACTTCAAGATCATTCTCGGGTCTCACTTCAAGCATAAGAACATACAAGAGATCAAGTATTTTGTCAGACATCTAGATTTGAAAGTTTCATTCGCCATTATTATTTTAGTAGAAGTTTTAAAATAAAAAATGCCACTTAAATTCTTTTTTTCCCCATATTTACTTTTTCACATTATATAAATTAGATAAAAGAAAAGAAAGAAGTGATGTATTTTCCAATTCTTGGAGGATGTTTCTTTGTCTCTTACTACTACGTACTTTCTCTACTTTCACTATAAAAGAAATTAGAATTAAAAATTTCATCGTTAATCATTTGCTTAATTATGTATAGTTTTTTTTTTTAATAAAAAAATATGAAACACAACTTATTAAATATTATAATATAAAAATATAAATATATATCTCATGAAAAAAGTTATCTGTACCTTGAGGGACAAAAATTTAAAAATATACGAACAAAATTACATATTAATCCCCTCCAAGCTTTTAATGTGTGCCTATATGCTTGTACTTTTGTCATCATTACTTTTCAATTTTTCAATGAAAACTTATAAATAAAAAATAATAATGACTTTTCTAGGATATCACATAAACGTGACCTTCAATAATAACTATCTATAATTAATTTAATATGGTACATAATAAACGTCTTGACTTGGGAATTTCATTCGTCTTTATTAATTTAGTAATAAAAAAAATTTAAATAAAACACGCAACTTATGTTCTTTTTTTTTTAAATATTTACATTATCAGTATATAAATTAGATAAATAAAATGAAAGAAGTGATGTATTTTCCAATCCTTGGAGGATGCTTCTTTGTCCCTTGCTGCTACTTTCACTATAAAAGAAATGAGGGGGATTAGCTATAAATTTCATCGTTAATTCATTACTTAATGATTCATAATTTTTTTTAATGATAATTCGTTGCTAATCTATCACTAAATAGAATTAGCGATATATTTTATTATTTAGTTAGAAAATTTGTTTGTCGCTAATTTCTGTTTTTGTAGTATTGTTTGTTGGAGGTGGCATTTTGTCTGCCTTTTGATATCTTTCTAAGGAAATAAATGTGAATTTCGAGTTTGAATTATTCCTTAATATTGGTCATGTAAAACCTTTTTTTTTCTTTTCCCTTTCCCTTTTAATGAGTTTATCAATACTTGAGTTTATGTGTAAGACACACTTAGAATTTAGAAAGTTAGAATTCAAAATTATTTGGTAATTGATGAACTGCTCGAGTTGGTTACCTACGTTAAAAAATCAACCCTAACTCAAAAGTACAGAATATTATATCATCTTCCTTTTAAAAATAATCACAACTTTAAAATAAGCTAATTAATTAATAATATAGAATAAGGTTAACTCAAGATCATTTGTTATAAAGATACAATTGTTACATATAATTGGTACTTTATAACTATATTATTTTATATAGGTTAAAAAGGCTAGCTACTTAATTAGCCATACATGAAAGTAATTAATTAATTATGACTCAAATCATTAATTAATAATATATAAATAATTAATATGACAATATTTTATGTACAAAATCTTCCTAACCCTAAAAGAAGGGCATCATTTAAGAATGTTGTCTCCACTACTCTTTATATCCCTTTTTCTATTTCTAAGGGCTTTTTAGTCCTTTTAATTTAAGTTCTACAAATATTTTCTTTTTTTTTTCAACAACAAATATATTTTTCAACAAAGCTCTTCATACTCGTCTCTTAGTTGTGAATTGGAGGTTTTCTCTTCGCCGGAGAATAATCCATTCCGGCCAAGTCTAGCACGTCGGGATGGTGCTCGGAGGATGTTTTCCGGTGACCGGTTTCCGGGGATGAATTGACTGAGAAATTTTCACTACTTGATTGGCCTTTCACTATGGTGGTGTCATGAGCTTTATTTTCTGCATTCTTGATATTCTGAAAATATATGTAAAATTAATAACCATGTAAGTTATTTGAAGAAAAAAAATCTTTTTTTTTCTTTTTGATATATTTTTTTAATTGATTCTTGTTCTCTCTTTTTTTTTTTAAAAAAAAAATGAAAATTAACCAACCTTTGTTGAAGTAGTTGTAATTGGACTAGAAGTAGAGGTTGTTTTTGTCATAAGTTTCCTATTTCTTCCTGCAAACATTACAAGAACGACTTGAATAAACAAACCAAAATGAGACATTAAAGTTTGACTACTAGACATTTTGATCATGCAAATTCCATTAGTATTACTACTAAGGAAAACATTTACTCGAATCACAATCATCTATCGAGAACAGTTTCTCTATCTCTATAAGATAAGAATAAAACTGTGTACAGATCCCACTTATAGAATTACAGTACGACAAAATAATTCATCAACAAGTTAAAAATGTTAGAGGGAGAGCTACATGGGACTTCAATCTATATTTTTTTTTTTGAAATCCCAATTAATTTTCAAGAAGCTAGAAATGGGATGATGTGGCTATAGTAGAAAGATAGTGGCTAGACTAGTAATTAAGTTAATGGTGTCTAGGCCTATGGCCCCTAGGTCCATAATAGTCTTCATGGATACTTGGTAACCAATGGTGACTTTTTTTGGCTATTTTAGAAAGTCTTCTCTTCTTTGTGATTGTAGTACCTGATGATGAACAATGGCCATATTTGCAAAGAATATTGACTTCTCCGGAACCCCCATCATCATCACTTCTCTCTTTCAAAGCATTTTCCTGCTAAAAATAACCATTATTAAGCTTTTAGCACTTTGAATTTCAAAATTGGGCAAAAAAAATTAAACCATACTTAGATCAATATGATTCTCACATTTAACATGGGAATTTTCCTAGCTTTTGCTTCATGGACTAAAGTGGATAAAAGCAAAAGAGAAAGTAGAAGAACTTGCTTCATTATCTCAAGAAAAATAGGCTAAAAGTTAAAGAGATTTATAGACTGTTGTATATTATGAGAGAATGAACAAAAAGAACTTTTGACAAAATTGGAATTCTATAAAAGCTTTCTTTTTGTTCTTTCTTCAACTTTTCAAGAAGAGTGTAAAGATATAATGGAATTGGCAAGTGATATACAAAAATGGATTCTTGGTTCAATATATATATGTATATAGATACATGTAAAGAGAAAAAGTATTAGCAATTTGTGGTCTAGGGACCACAAATGTTTTTTTTTTCTTTTTGGGGACATGGGGATTAAATTGATAAACTTTGAATTTTACTATGTTTTGTTTCTTTAGTGAAATGTGGGCACTAAGAATGAATAAGAGGGTCTTGATAAAGCTTAACATGCTTTTTGAGGTCATTGTTGTGAGGGGACAAGTTTGTGCTCATAAAAAATACTCTCCTCGTCTCAAATTATCCATCGTTTATAATTTTATATATCATTTTAATTTTTTTTTTTTAAAAATATTTTAATCTTATTTATATTTAAATTATAATCTCTTTTCATTAAATTTTACTCAATAATTAAAATTTGTATAATTTTTAAGAAAAATTATACTAAAGATAAATAAAAGAAAATTAATTACTTTTATTTTGAAATTTTAAAAATAATAAATAATTTAAAATAATTAATTTTTAAAAAACAATAAATAATTTGAGACCAAAAGAGTAAGAGTTTAGAAAAAATTGCATGAGAGTTAAAACTCCCAAAAGAAACAATTTTCTAACAAGTAGACACTTTGGAAATGGAAGAAAGTGCAAAAGTGATCTTTTTTTTTTCTTTTTAGAATATTATCCATCACTACCCACATTTTCAAGGGTAGGTTGTCTATGGCTTGTTGGCTTGGCTACCCAAAATCCAAGAAAAAAATTTAAGGGTTGTTCGGACATGATTTGAAATCAGTTTAATTTAAAATTGAAATTTTATTTAGATATATAATTTGATTATTAAGTTATATTTTTTTTATGAATATAAAAATCTTAGAATTTGTAAAAATTATTAAAACTTTTCTAACATTTAGATAATTTTATTAAATGAGTAAAGTATAATTCATAAATAAGATATTAAAATATCTCAAGTTGTCGAACTAGTAAATTGCATATCTTCATGTTCTTTTTATAAATAAATGTTTGTGATTATATGTTATTGTAAATTTTTAAATACATAATTTTATAAAGATCTACTGCCTAATAAATCAACAACAATAGTAACTAGCTAATCCTCCCACATAATACGTACAATTTCTTCACCTCGAACATGAACCTTTTTTTTTTGGCAAAATTTAAAATATTAAATCACTTTTTATAAAACATAAATTTATGAGAGTCAAATTTTCTCTCTCTATATATATATTGAAATCACACCTTAAAATTTAAAATCTAACTTTCTTGAAAATTAAAGATTTAAAATTGGAGTTAAAATTTAATGCAAATTTTATTAATAAATATTAATTTCAATTCAAAACTTCCAACTGAGGTCCCAAATCATATGATAAAATAACTACTTAGTACTCCTCCCACATATATAGTGAAGGTTAGACTAAGTTTGAGTAATAAGATTTGAATGAGACTAACTAATTTGTCCACAATTGTGCAACTAAACTACTTCTAATTAAAAACACAAAAGTATTTATCATTTCATTGCTTTCTTTAGGAGTCATTTGGTATGGGGTCGGGATGGGATAGACAAAGTTATCATATGGTTTGAAATAATTCACGAGATTAGTTATTCCATCATATATATGTGGAATAACTTATCACATCATTGTGGTATAAACGATGGGACAAATAATTTCGAGATTAATTAATACCTCTAATCAAACGCTGAACAAAATAATATAAATAATGAGATAAATAATTCTAAAACTAGCTAATACCTCTTAACAAAAATAATCATACATTTTATCTCAAAAATATTATTTCTTATATCCTTCGTATCAAATGATCTCTCAATGTTATATTATGATATAAACGATTGAATAAATAATTTTGATATTAACTAATACCTCTAATTAAGCGCTGAACAAAATAATATAAATAATAGGATAAATAATTCTGAGACGAACTAATATCTCTAACAAAATAATCTTATATTTTATCTCATAATTATTATTTCTTATTCCTCTTACCAAACAACCCGTCTTTTTATATTCATTAATGCATGATAGCACAGGTATAGTGTCAATCATTCAAATGTCTACATGATGTGCCAAGAGTAAGAAGCCAAGCCATTGATGGATCATTTGCTAATTAGACATAAAATTAGATAGATAAGAAGGCATTCTTGTTTTTTAGGTTTTTCAGTAGCTTTGTCATTTTCCATGACTAATCATATATAGTTCCATCATTAATATTTTGTGTGTAAGGAATTTGACAAGACATACATCTTTATGCAAATATCCTTCTTTTTTTTACTATTTAACTAAAAAAGTATTTATAGGAGTGAATTTATCCGGTACGTATTCGAAATACAGATAGAGGCAAAAATTTTATCAAGAGAATTCGAAATAAATTTTTACGTTATGTCAAAAAAATTTAATATGCAATATATATATATAAGATTTAGTTTTACATATATAATGTATTTTCCTGATGAAGAGGATTCAAATGAACCCCTTTCCACCACCTTAACTTCGCTCCTTACCCGGTACTTATTCGAAATACAGATAGAGGCAAAAAATTTATCAAGAGAATTCAAAATAAATTTTCACGTTATGTCAAAGAAATTTAATATGCAATATATATAAAAAATTTAAATTTACATATATAATGTATTTTCTTGATGAAGAGGATTCGAATGAACCCCTTTCCATCACCTTAACTTCTCCTTATCCGAATAAAAGACATCATTAGAAAAGTACGAGATCTTTATAAATATTTTTAAAGCTATTGATAAGATAAGGTCTATAGAATATTTATAAGATAATATTATATGACAGTATGAAACATATTTGAATTAGATAAGTTCCAGCCTTTAAAGTTTTTAGTATTTAATTTATTTGCATTTTTGAATTTATTAGTTTAGAATATAATATTAATTAAAATTTTAGTATTTTTTTCAATATATATTGTCTCTTATTGAAAAAATTGAATTTATTGAAACTGGTAGCAAATAAGTAACATCCGTCACTAGAACAGGGTCATGTCACAAATCAAACTCCAAATACATCGATTTGTAAGTACAAAATCACAATGAATAACTATATTAAAAAGAGACAGTATTGAAAATGACAAATAAAAAAATTATATAATGTTCAAATATTTAAAGATTCTATATTTAAAAATACATTAAATATTAATTTGATTTTCATACTTTAAATCAAATTAAATAAATTAAAATAAAGAGTATATTATAAAGTTTAGTCCACAAAACTATTTTAAATATTGTAAAAGAAAGAGAAAAAGAAAAAGAAAAAAAGAGGAAGGACGCAATTGGACTAGGGGGCAGTTGGAACAATTAATAATAATACTTCCACCGTCATAAATTATATGTTGTAATTTTTAAAAATAATTATTTTAAAATTTTAAAATAAAATTATTTTATTATTTTTAATAATAATCATTTTTAAAGATCACGAATACCTCAGTAAAGTAAATATTTAATTCATAGAGATTATATCTTAAAACATTAATGAGGTTAGAATAATCAAAAAGCCCACCTAATTTTAACTTGGCATATTTGTTAAAAAATAATAAATAAGATGCTAATTTTATTATATTACTTATAATAAATTTAATATTTTTAAAAAATACACTAAGAAATAAAATATAATTAATAATAAAGATAAATTAAAAACTACATGATATATTATTTTTTTATTTTCTAAACCGGATAAGTATCAATGAATATTTATTTTTAATATACAGAACAAATAACAATGAATATAAGAAAAATTTTCTTACGAGGTGTGTAAAAAAAAACACGACAGATAATTAGAGACGAAAGGAATAGTACGTATAATGCAGTGCCACGTCATTAGGGGTGGGAGGGGTTTAACCAACCACGTATTAGGGAGGGAACAGGCGGAGTAATTGCAGACGTGGACGTTCTTGTCGTATTGCAGTTGACACGGTAGACGAACCGGTCCACGTGGCTGTCATTTTCTGGGACCCATAAACCTGACGTGGAAGATATGTGGCCACGTCGACACCGACGCCTCATGAGCTCTGTTGGTTCTTTTGGTAGCAGAAAAACATCCGACCATCCATCTTGTCTCTTCTGCAATCTTCACCTTATTTCAAGGAAATAAAATAAATATTTCTTTTATTTTAATTTATTTTTTAATTCTCGTTATAGAACATATTTTATTTTTATTATTTTGGTGTTAACATTTTATTCAAATATACCCTTTGCCCTAGCAAGTTAAGAGTGCGAGCAAAGTATAGAGGTAAATTTCATCAGTGATGTAGTTACATTGATTTAAGAGTGATCACTCAAATACCTTTCGTTAAAAAATTACATTATATATTTAAAAATTAATATTATATCTATAAATTAAAAATAATTTTTTAAAAAGATATACATTAAAATTTTAAATATTTTTAACAAAAATTTTAGTTTCGCTGCTGAATTCCATCTTCTTTTGAATTCATGTAGATAAATTTGCTTTTTTAGTTTAATGTTATCTTATTTGCTTTTCTATCACCTATTTCTCCACAGGAAATTCTTGAAATGACTTGCAGTTTGATAAAAAATTAGGATAAATAATACTTTAATCTTTTAATTATTCATAAATTTTAATTTTGATTCTTATAATATATATCTGATTAAACATATTTAATCTCTAATTAATTGAAATTTAAATTTTTGACTCCTTTATTTGTGAATATTTGTAAATGTACCATAATTATTGGTCGTCCATTATCCATTTACTATGTTAATTTCGCACTGTTACTTTATATTTAATGATAATATATTTTTAAAAATAATTTAAATACATTATACTTCTTATGTAAAAAAAATTAAAAAAATAAATTCTAAATTCGCTTCTATAAAAATAAAAATATTGGTATTTATAAATTTTAGAAAAAAAAAAAGAAAGATGAAAAAAAAAGATATTACATGTATCTGCCTCGGTTTTTGGTGTGTCGGTGTTGTGTTGTTTGAAAATTTTGAATTAATTTTTTTTTCGGGGTAATAAGTGTAATTTTAATAATTACTTTTTACCTAATTCTTGGATTTGCCGGAAATAATGGAGGAATGAGAGTTTTCCGTTCTGGTTACGTAGCCGCTCCGTCGTCGTTTTGCACGGCGGCAATTATATTGACTTGTTAATTAAGTCTTTTGAGATGATTTTGAGTTTGTGGCTAACAATCTATCAGCCGACAGAGAAACATTTGACATTTGTTTTTTTTTTTAAATTTTATTTTATTAATATTGCACTATTTATATATATTTGATTATTTATTTAATTATTTCAGACATGTTTTAGGAATATGTTTGGATAAAAGAAACAGAAGTTACACAATCTAGCGTGGGAGTTAGCTGGTTTCCACTTTAATTGGAGTGCTTAATTATGCCAAAAGTACTCTGAGGAAATTAAATAAATTTTAGAATATAAAGTGTACTTCTAATAATTAGTACAAATTAATTAATAATTTTTATTTGATTGGAATAATGAGATAAAAGCAATTATGCATTCAACAAAAGTAATATACCTTTGGGGAGAATATTAAACTATGAATTGTTATTTAAGGAAAAAAAAAAGAATGTATTTGAAATCTATAGTTATCATCTCATGAACTGAGTTTTGAATAGAGTCAGATTTAAGATTTTATTTTAGAATAAAATTTAGAAATAGGAGCTAAAAAGTGGTCAGTGAACGTCTTTTCTGCCCTATCTTATAATTATGGTATTAGAGTCGTCCATCGCAATTTTTGATTTTCCGAATGTTGGTCTATAATTATATTATTCATGCTCAAGATCATATCCAATATTAGTCGTTGAGGGGTGTTGAAGTCTCATATCGATCATGGAAGAAAACATTTGGCCTCGTTATATGATTTACCAATTCTTAGCCTTTTTAATAAATAATAAAAAATCTTGAGTTAAATTCGAGATTCGTTTCTTATTAAAAAAAATAAATATTATCGTTGCTAAACATATTTTCAATCACCGGCGAAAAGTTTTATTCATGTACTTACCTTACTATCAAAACTGGTATATATATATATATATATATATATATATATATGTTGAGATATTCAAACTTCTTAATCAAAATGGAACCGATAATAATTTTGATTATATTTTAGATTGGTCAGAGACAAAATCAGAATTTTAATTGTATGAGTATTTTTAAATTTTTTTAATAACAACTTTAAGTAATAATAATTGAGTTCTATTCATCTAATATTTGCAAATATTTAATAATATTTTAAACATAAATATACTGTTTAAATAAAAGCTATAATATTCGATCGAATTTCTAATATTTGCATATTTTTAATAATTTTTTAAATATAAATATACTATTTAAATAAAAGCTATAATAGTTGATTGAATCCGTACTCAAACTTCTAGCTCCTGCCGTTGATGTCGAATATATAAATAGAGAGATATGTATGTATGTCACTTAACTACCAAAACTATCAAAATTAGAGATAGATTTTGTTGTATTGATCTCCAGCAAATACATATTGATGAAAAAGCTGTATATTGATATGTCTCATCTTTATTATATTAACACATTTTAATTTCTAAATTAGGATTTTATGTGGCTATATATGTAGTACAGTTGTTTGGATTTGATTTGATTAATAGAGTTTGAAAAATGTATATATTAATGTCCATTAATTTCTGTCATTCATGTGCCAATAAAATGTTGGGATTATATTTCAAATTTAATTTATATGTACACACCAATAATGTAATGATTATAAGTCTACATTTGCATTTTATGTGGCTAGCTATATATGCCACAATTATTTATTTTCTTTTTTTACAAACCTAATTATTTATTTTCTTTTTTATGAAGGGTTTGTGTGTGGGGGCAATCTTTCGGTGTTACAGCCTGATACTCTTTTGTGAAGAGTGAAAAACTTATGATATAAGGAGGTTCGGTCCAGTCTGTTCATTTTAATTTGTGCTAACTGTTTAAATTATTTGACGCTTTTTCTCTCCGATGATCAACAATCCTTTTTCTAGAGTCAAGTGAGTAAACATCCCTCTCCTTCCGATAGAGAGATTTGAATCTCAGCATAACTTTTCCTTAAAGTCGGGGGTTGATATATTTTCAACAAAAATACACAATATTTTCAAGTGAAATCTTATATGTTAAAATTTTAATCAAGAGCAAGACGGTATATACTATAAATTAAGTACTTTTATAATTTCAATTGGTAAGCTACTAAAAGCACAAGGTATAAAACAAAAATATCATACTTAGTATATTTCACAAGTAGAATTTAGAAAAAATAGAATATAAATAAATTTTACCTTTATTTTTGTACGGTAGAGTCCATTTTGTTAATAACTTGAGCTGATATGTGACGCTTCCTAATATATTAAAATAGATAGCTAGGGGAGCACCCCTCCTCTCGAAACTTCAAGGTCTTTTTGCCCAATTTCTTCGACACGATTTTCTCAGGATTCGAGGATCTCTATTTCTACACCTATATTGATTTGGGATACAGACAATTTATTGGGAGGACTACTCTCCCATTTCAAAGTATTTTCTTAAAAATTTCAACCTTATTGACTATGATAATAATCGCCGCTATAAATCTGAAAGATCCCTTCTTTTATTATATTTCACATAGTTACAAATAAATGCTACCAAACTCAAGTTCATAGAACTATGAAGATTTTTGAAAAGGAAAAAAAAAAAAACCATACTCATATATAGGCTTAATGGTGCTTTTAATTTCCTTATTTCTTTTCATATTTCTTGATCTATTCTTGTACTTTTTTCTTGTGTTTTGATAAATGCAGGTCCATAAACTCAAACAAAGAAAAAAAAAAGAAATTAAAAAAATGAAGGGATGGGTAATGCAAGTTGGGGAATTATTAATTGCTCATGAACAGAAAAAAAAAAAATCTCATGCATGATTCAATGCATATATATGGCCACAAAATAATTACTCAAGTAGGTATTTAAGATAAATTTGTATTTAATGCAATAACTATAATATACTGTAATTTCATATACATAGTCAGAGAGAGTATAATATACACAGATCTTATCCTTAACTCATAGTGGTAGAGCAATTGTTTCTGAAAGACCTTCGCCTTAAGTGACACACATCAAAGCAATTTGAAAAGAAAAATACAGAAGCAAAGAAGACAACAATAATAAGGAAAACATTGCGGACTTTATCATTACCCAATAGAGGTAGAACGTTTGTTTCTGAAAGACCCTCGGCTCAAGTAACGCATATCACGACAGTTTGGAAAGAACAATACATAAGTAAAGAGGACATAACAAATAATAGGGAAAATATTAGATAACATTCAGAAAAAAGAAGAAGAAGAAGAAGGAAACAATAACATAGTGTAATCTCACGTAGAGTTTGGTGAGGGTAGAATGTACGCAGACCTTACCCCTACTCATGAAGGTAGAATAATTGTTTCCGAAAGACCGTCAGCTCAAATAATGAATATCAAAGTAGTTTGAAAAAAAATAAAAGTAAAAAAGACATAGCAAATAACAAAAGAAAACACTATATAGAATTAAAAAGAAAAAAAAACAGTAACAATAATAAAATAGCGTGATAACTGAAGTAAAAGAAATAACAAGTTATATTTAATGTAATAAAATTATATATTATATTGGAGAAGCCATAATATTGGTGAATATATAACAAGTGGAATAATTTTCAGCATGGCTAAAAAATGTACTATGTTTTCTTGTCTACAAGGGTTATTAGTTAAGGTGTGTCATGTACATTATTCATTCATGGGATGTCATACGTACAACTTAAATAAATAGCATGTGAAAGAGTTTGACCTTAGTTTCCAAGTATTTAGCACAAAAAAATTTTGAATTGTTATCGTATAATGTTTTGTCTGTAAGATTGAATAATATATGAGTAAAAAATATTAGATTTGAATCTAATATTTTCTGGAATGGTAATTTTTCAAGAACTAAATTTGCACTATTTTTAAAAGAATAAAATATAAATGCTGATCTAAAAAGACAGAAACATTTGCATAAATCAACCAAAAAATTTGACGGATTTAAGTTAATATACACTGACAGATATAAAGATATTTTTTTACATTTCCACCAAATTTTGACCGATAATAGCAGGATAGTTACCATTTTATTAAATTATCAATTAATTTTTAATCAGAGACTTACCTGTAATTACGTAATAAATGATATATATTGTATAAAATTTGATGGACAACAACCAAAATTTTATTCCAAAAAGTGTTGGAAATTCTTTTATTTTTATTTTTCATCAGATATACGCTACTCGCATTGGAGACTGACTATATTTGGATTGTGTAGAGAAGTCTCACAGTTTGGTACATTATAAAGTACTCCCTAATAACAAAGACGAATTCATTTCTAGAGCTCGAACCCAAAATCTCTGATAAAAATAAAAGAGTACTTAACACTCCACAACAATCCTCGTTGATGTCGGAAGAAACTTGATAATGTAGGTGACAAGAAGTTGGTTGGTTGTATGGTCCATTATAGTTGAAATTAAACCATAGAATAGACCAGCAGCCGGACATGGACCAAACCCTTTGCCATAAGCTAACAAAGAGCAGAAGCCCAAAACCAAGACAAGGAGATCTCTGTCTCCATCATATGTAGGCACTCAATTAATGTTTTTTTTTTTCCGGAGAGAGGGCCCGTTTGGTCATACGAGATGAAATCATGATATGAAATCATGTGAGATGAAGTTTGAAGTTTTGTTTGGACATGCAATTTGGGATTTTTAAGTTGTATTTTTTCCTCATGAACATAAGAACCCCATAAGTTGTAAAAGCTATTCAAATTGCCCAAATTTTTATACAATCTTACCAAATAAGTAAAAGTTCATATAAAATATAATACACTATCACAAAATCATCCTAAAAAAAATACAAGTTAAAAATCGAACTTTAGTTGAATAAAAAGTAAAATTAAACATGAGTTGTAGTATACTACTCTTTAATATAATCCTCCCACACAGTATGGATAATCTCCTCACGGATAATATAATAGTTGGCAAAAGTTGTTTACATTTATTAAATAAATGGTTGGTAAATATAGTTGATATATATAAAATGATGGACTTTTTTTATTTTATAAAATATAAACTCGTGGGGTTAAATTTTGCATTTAAAAATCTCATCTCATGATTTGAAATCCCAAATCAAGTTTTTTGGAGAATTGGGATTTCATCTCATGATTTGGAATTATGAGATGAAATCGCATGTCCAAACGCTGATTTCATCTCAAAATTTTAAATCGCGATATGGAATCGCATGTCCAAACGCCTACTAAATTTGTCCTGAGGATCCCTCTGACTTTACCGCAAATAGTGTTGTAACTTTGGAAAAAAAGATGTTCACAAATCCTGGTGGATATCGCCGGGATAGACGGAAATTTCACCAACATGTTTTATCTTGACTACTGATATAATTCGGTTCAAATCAAACTCAAATTTTGATGTCTAACCTTCTAATTATTGCTCTCAAACACGCGCACAGATGATGTATACGATCAACAAACAATAAAAGGATGAGATCGAGTATTATCTCATAGATACTTGTTATTGATCAATTATTATCTAAATTAAATTAATACTAATTATTTATCTAGCGATTTTTCACGATACTAACGTTTAAATAAATTATATCATAGATAAAAAATATCTCAATAAAACAGAAGACTAGGAAATGATATATGTTTGAACACATACAAATTTCAGTAACACAATAAAGGATCATCTAGAAGTATCTGAGTACAACTTAGGATCATACCTCGACATTTAATGTAAGGACAACATGTATAAATCATGACTAAACACAAGTATACATTATGTCTCTCTATTCTCTATTTTGAAGTCGTATCGATGAATTATTTAGTGCATTTAAAATTAGATTTATTGATCTTTAATTTAACGACTAAACTAGATTGATATAAATATGATAATATATATGTTGGAATTAGTTTTTAAATAATTTTAATGATAATTTAACAAAATGTGCTTGACACATAAAAGCAGTAAAAAGGATACGGCCCAAAGGATAATCGCGTTCATGAGTTACTAATGTGTTTGTGGAATTCTAGTACTTCGATATTTGCAGGAAAAAGGAAGAAAAAGCTTGAAGTCAACAAGGATTCTACAAGGAAAGAAATTCATTTTAATAAGGAAAAAATTAATCATGGGCAGAAAAGGAAAGGAAATATTTGGTAAGAGATTGTTGAAGTCAACAAGGATTCTACAAGGAAAGAAATTTTTTTTCTAAGGAAAGAAATTCATTTTAATAAGGAAAAAATTAATCATGGGCAGAAAAGAAAAGAAAATATTTGGTAATAGATTGTTGAAGTCAACAAGGATTCTACAAGAAAAGAAATTCTTTTTTCTAAGGAAAGAAATTCATTAAAATAAGAAAAAAATTAATCATGGGCAGAAAAGGAAAGAAAATATTTGGTAAGAGATTGTCGAAGTCAACAAGGATTCTATAAGGAAAGAAATTCTTTTTCTAAGGAAAGAATTAAAGTGTGAGCTGAAAAGGAAAATGAATATTTGGTAAGAGATTGTGAAATCCTAGAAGGAGTCAACAAGATCTTTCAAATAAGGAAAAAGGAGTCTAAAGTTTCATTCTCCTAGTTGAGGACAAACAGACGTGTGTTCTGTGACTATAAAAGAAGAAGTCATCACGTCAAGAAAAGGCATTCACTCACGAAATACTCTTCAGCAAAATCCATCATTCTTGGACATTCAATTGACATTCAAGTTGAAGAGAGTTGACCGGTGCTAGAGACATTCCTCCAGTTCTGTTCCGTTGCAGTCTAGGTCTAGGTGTCAACTTGTAGTGAATCAGTGGACTTTGATCAAAATGATAACATTTGATCAAAATCATAGTTTCTAGATAAAAATATTGGCGTTAAATTGATGGACTATATATTGTTAATTTGGCTTGAGCCGATTTCACGAGGTCGACAAACAGGGTCGATTAAAATAGAGGAACAATCGATCCAGTCCGTCAATTTTTCAACAAATTAATTTTTTTTAAAAAAAACCGACGAACTGAATCGGTTTTTCAGAAATATACATAAAAATGTATCTACTCGAAATCAAACCTACATATTTACTATGACATTGAAAATTCTACCACTCAACCAGAAATGCTCTTTAATGAAATGTTTCCATCATTTTTATTTGTACTTTTCAACTACAAATTTTGCACTAAAAAAACGAAGGAGTTCCTCATTTTTTGTATTAAAAAGAAAAAATCCGAGGAATTGCATCGATTTTCTTAGAATTTTGAATTTAAAAGTTATAATTTTGCGTCGATATTTAATTACAATTGCACAATGATTAAAAATCATAAATTACATCCACCGCATCACAAAACAAATAAATTAGAATTAGCCAAGAACTTTCTCGCTAATCTGTTGCTAAGTTGCTCGTAGTTAATAGAATTTTTCATAATCCACTGTCAATTCATCACTAAATAAAATTAGCGACGAACTTTATTATTTAATTACCAAATTTGTCCATGTTAATTCCTAATTCTTTTTTAGTAATGTCCTATTGCTACTTAGTTGTCACTACATAGACATTGTCTCCCTCTCCCTCTATATATGTCCCCTTTGGTTTTCCTACATTCACTTTATGTGGATGTCCATTGCCTTCTCTAATTAATATACTCCCTCCGTTTCAAAATAAGCGTTATTTTTAACGTGAACACACCCTTTAAGAAAATTATTCATTTCTAAAAAGTAAAACGTATTTTTACCAACTTACCCTTTATAAATATTTTGAAAAAGATGTAACTCTTTACTATTTTCTTGGTTATACAAAACTCTCTCCATTTAAATAAGGGTAAAATTGGAAAAACATCATTAATGTCTTCTTGATTATGTAAAAACACCACTTATTTTGAAACAAAGTCAAAAGACTAAAATATCACTTATTTTAAAAACGGAAGAAGTAATTTAAATTCATTTAATGAGTTGAAAAGAATATTCAGAACTCAATTTAAATTTTTTTTTAAAAATTGTTTATTTTTAGTATTACTATAAAGATAAATTTTAAAACAAATATCTTCATCGATTATATGAGATGATAAGTTCATATTTGGATGTTTTAAATTATTGAAAGTTTTCTCTTTTAAAAAAAATGTTATGCCAAATAGATGAAAATAACTTATGTTAGTTATCTTTTTTCTAGCATAATTGATATTAATAATTTTTTCAAAAAAATATCTTAATTCCATATTATTTGCTCCATTCAACACATTTATATAGTAATATTCAATATCTTCTTACATCTATCATTAGATACTATGTATCCACTAACTTTTGATTTAAATAAATTTGAAATTGACAAAAAAAAAAGTCTTTTCTCGTGCATCTAGGGTTACCGCTATCATAAAATCGCTAATTTCTAACGAATTCGAACGTCTATTTAAAATTTAATTTATTGGTAAGAGGTTTTGATCATGAAAAGATATCAAATATATTATCGACAAGTTAATGTCTTGATAAAATTTATCAAAAAAATAATAATTTTAAAATAGTGTCATACACTCATAACTATGCTATGCTAGCACTAGTTATGTGTTTTACGTCGAGACTTTACTCAAATTTTTCTTATGTTTTTGAAAAAAAAAAAATTGAAAAAATCAGAGACCAAGAAAACGACTTTATTTATTTGACTTGATTAATGGATTTAAAAATTCTACATAGTAATTTAATTTGATGAACGAAAAAAATTAAACCAAACCAAATGTTATACTCCCCTACTCATTGGTAAGACAAAAAAAATTCATCAAAAACATTATCGACGAGCCAATTTTCGATCGAATCTATTAGAAAATCACTATTTTCTATTAGTGGAATACAAGATATATTTTGTTTCAATTATTATATGCTATGCTAGCAAATAACAAATAGTGTCATACACTAGAAAAAGGAGAAAATTGTAATATATATTTGATATTGATATTGATTGGATCCTTTGTACTAACATTTTTTCTCTTATCAAAAAACACGTCTTCCCATACAGTCAACACGTTTATTGAAGCAATTTCACATGGAGTGATGACCCATCTGCCCACTCTTGTCAAACATATTTGCATGGCACATTTGGTTTAATGCATGTCAAGAATTTGTGTAAAAAAAAAAAAAAAACAAACGGATCAAAAGCGCGCTTAAAGTATTAGGTTTATATAATTTTTTTATTCGTATTATTAAGTATTTATTTTATTTACTTGACTATTATGAAATTTTCTCAAAACACACCTTAACTATGGATCAGTTATTTTAGGTAGGAAAAGTGAGCAAGTGATAGTAAGTGATATGTGTTTTGATAAATATTTGATGATAGTTCAGATAAAAATTAAATAAATATTTAATATAATTCAAGAAAAAAAACTTTAAAAAATTAAATATTTATCAAAACATACCTTAACTATCGATCAGTACTTGTTTCAGGTAGAAAAAATGAGCAACTAATAGTTAAAGTGTGTTTTGATAATCATTTGATGATAATTCAAGTAAAAAAAATCTAATAATTTTTAAAAAAAAAACTTTAAAAAAATTAAATATTTTAATTGTGTTTTTCGCATTTGGTCCATAGTAATTGAGAGAGATCTTAATTGTTGGTTTTGCTGTAGTATATGATGTGAAATGTCACTATGAAAGACTAATGGAACTAAAAAGATAAAAGGCTGCCAAGAAAGAAACGTACAAAAATGAGCAAAGAGTACATGCCGATTTGATAAAATTAGTGGTCTAAAGTTAAATTTTAATGAGAGGATTTATATCATGTATTTATTTTTATTTACGGTTCATTTTTTATCCTTTCTTTAGAATAAAATTCATGGTGAATTATATGTATGTATCTATAGTTGATATACATCTGTATTTATAGTTCATTCTTATAGATTATTCAGATAAACATCTCTTTTGGGGAGACGATTGAGTCTCCCTGTTTTTTGTTCCATTTTCAAGATGAGTCAATTTATAGATTTAAGATGTGAACAAAATTAGAAAAGAAAGAATTCTATCCATAACATCTATGTCAGTTTTTGGTCTGAATACGGATAAAACGAATAGCTTTCTATATGATTCTTCGAGAAGAGGGGGGATTCTAACAACCTTTCTAATTATTTCGTCTCCATTTCTAGTAAATAGGATCCCGAGGAAAAGAATTTTATTTTCACCGAGCTAAAACAATACATTGATGGATTAATTAATCGCTTTTTGTTGTTCAAACTAAATCGCTTCGTATTTATAATTTCTAATTGTTCTAAAGTTTTATAAATTGAATTAATCAAATTTATTTTTTCTCGTTTTGTCTCGGAGTATTTATTCACTCAAAAATTATTTGACTTCAAAAATTACACTTAAAAAATAAGAAATTAGCTACGAATTTCGTCGTATAATTGCTCACAACTAACAAAGTCTTTTGATAAGCCGTTGTTAATTAAATAGGATTAGCAATGAATTTTATTGGTTAGCTATAAAATTCATCAGTTCCTAATTTGAATTTTTGTTAATAGTGAAAAAGAGTCACTTAATTTGCCTAACTATCATAAAAAGTCACTCAACAATTTGTTGTAACCAAAAAGTCACTCAACTCTACGTACATAAGTTTCATAGAAATAATAATATGTCAAATATTATCATGTCTCATTTGTTTCCACTCAACTACTTTCGTTGATACTTAAGCATTTGAGCTTTACCTCATGCGTTTTTGAAGTTTGACTTCAAATTTCATAACTTTATGCGTATTTTTTTTTGTTTCGATTTATATATCAGAGCTTGACTTGTTATGAATTAAAATCGAAAGAGATAGAAATTCTTTTAAACCTTATAATTTTAACCTAGTTATTATACTTACGTGACTATATTATTATGTAAGTAAGAAAAAAATGAGAAGTTTAAAATTACCGAAGGAATGAAAGGTCACAAAATTGAAAACAAGTAAAAATAAGTCTTAGAAATTAACTAGGCTTACCAAGGGAACAAATTCATAATGGTCATGCAAATTGGAAAAAGAAAAAAATTAATTTTAATTTTTGTGGAGAAGGATTTTTTTTCTTTTGAAATATAGAGTGGCTAATTATATCTATCAACTAAAGATAAAAATCTTTGGGGCCACTTATTTGGGCCACATAAAGCCCATTCTAATGGGCCTCCCAAATGTCCAAATGGTTATTAATGCCTTCATCTGTTGATATGTTCAGACTTTGACGAAAATTTTTATTTTTTGGATTTTTACATGGTATAGTCGCTCACCAAAATAAAAGCCGAATATATATATATATATATATATATAGTTAACGAATGTAATTATTTTTAGCAAGTGAACAAATATGTAACATTCCCATATATTTTTCTCAGCTCAATTTAGGTGAAGCAAATAAATTGGATAAAATGTTAAGTGAGGATCTTTGAGAATTTTAAAAGTAAATAAGAAATGATTAATAAATAAATAAACTTTCAGCTCAGTTCTTTTTGGATTGGGTTTGGCCCAAATATTTTATTGGGCCTTTTGTTACTTAATATAGTTTTAAGTGGAAGAAATTGACAAATAGCCATTTTTTTGGACCGCTAATCAAGTTTTAGCAATGATTTTAAAACTATTTAGTGTTTAGCCATTCATTAATGTGGAAAAATATTTGGGCAAAAATACCCTTATGTAAAACTCCAATAAAATATGTTGGAGTTCGGAATTTCCTCACAGGTGAAACTCCAAGACACTATGTTGCGATGCTAAAGTTCGGTATTTTTTAAGGTAAAACTCCAAGACACTATGTTGAAGCTACAATTCAATTTTTCAAGAAAGAAATTTCAACTACAATTTTTGTATAACAACGTCTAGTTCAAACTTCAAGACACAGTTATGGAGTTCCAACTTATCGCAGTTGAAACTGTAATACTTTATCCCAGAGTCAAAGAGATATCATGCGTAAAAAATATAATCAACAAATTCATATCATCTATGTCTAGATGCATCTCGATATGTTCTATTCTTACAATAACATAATTTCTAGATAAGTAATAGTAATCCGAATCATATCAAATTTAATTAATGTTAAGCTAATACTAGACAAAAGAAGCATTTTTATATTCAACAATTTTCAAAAATATTTTGTCAAAATAAATAAATAAATCTAATTTCAACTAATTTCATGAAGGATGAATAGGATTTTTATCAATCAAGTCAAAAAGTTCATCACCAATACCAAAACCAAGCATTCTTGCCATGTCTTTTGTCTTGAGCCTTGGCATTGGTATCTCATTTTGTTTCAACCAAGAATACACTACAAACACCTTATTCATCACAAACAATTCCAATGCCTCTGGATTGAATACTACTCCCATCTTCATACTCATCTATCAACAAAAAGAAAAAAAAAATATATCAAAAAATAAAAAGAAATTTGAATTGGAAAAAAAAAAGAGGCTGCATTTAGGTAGATTGGTCGAAAGTTCTTGGCGTAACGGTAAGAGTTGTTGTCGTGTGATAAGAAGGTCACGTGTAGAAAATACTGGTGGAGTTAGAATTTTTCACTAAGAGGATTCAAAATGTTAAGAAATAAACACGCAAAGAAATCGAGAAAATGCAGCATATAGTATGTATACATCAGAAAAAGAAAAAAAATTGACCTATTTAGATTATAGTAGTTTTTCGATTGAAGGATGCAAGATAAGATTGCGTATAATAAACTTAATGTGGTGCAACTCATTCTAGGGGACCCGCTGATTAACAGGGTCAGAAATTGGGGCGTAAGGGGATTCATCTAAAAATAATTAACATTGTATATATATAAAATCAAAATGATCATTTATATATGTATATAGTAGATATTGAATCATGTTGAGTTCTTTTATATGTATTGAATTTCTGTAGTGAAAATTCTAGTTCCACCACTCAATGTCAAATTTTAGCTTAATGTTACTAGTTTTCATCTTAACCCATTACTTTTCACGCGAAACACAAGTTTATGCGTAAAAATTCACTAAAATTGCAACAAATAATAGATACGAACCGATAACTTTAAAAATAGAACGGGTTCAATACAAATAACTTTAAAGATTGAATCGATAAAACTTAAAATCCTGAATCCGCCACTGCCCGACGATAGTGTGAACTTAGTGCTCTAGCTTCCCTAATTTGTTTAGTTGAATCAAGAATTCAATATCTACTATAACAAGTTAAAATATATTGATAGCATAAGAAATATTTACACTATCAGCGCATGTAAGTTAAATTAAAAAAGAATTAGATACCTGATGAGGTACCAACATTGCTGCATAACGTGCAAGTTCTCCAGCTCTCCAATCCAATAAAACTGGCAACCATGGATAAGTAGCATCTAGTCTAACAAACCATAGTCTTATATCTGGAAATTCTGATAATTCTCTTGGATCATATTTTTCTTCTCTTTTGTAGTTTATTGTAAAACCAATTGTCCTTTCCATCAACTCTTTTGGCTTGGCTATTACATTTTGCAACAATGATTAGCTTGCATCATATATAGGTACCAAAAGGTTTAAAAAGACAGTTTTTGAGGTGAGCCCTAAAGCGAGACGCACTAAAAATGGCCCAAGGGTGGTGGGGGCAAAAGTGTCAAAAGGCGCATATGCCTAGGCCTGAGACGCGTTTTTATGTTAGGGCGTAAGCACAGAAATTTCTTTCAAATTAAAACAAAATTTGTTGAATAAGTCCTTTATATAATACCTAAATTCTCGTTCAAGTACTATTTTCTCCGTTTTAATTTGTTTGTTTGGTTTTGACTTGACAATGAGTTTAAGAAAGTGAAGAATAATTTTGAATCTTGAAGTCCTAAATTAAAAATATGTAGAATGTATCAAAATGTCTTTTAATCTTGTGGTCTTAAACATGATATTTAGGAAGTTGAAATTAAAGAGTTGCCAAAGAGGATAAAATATTTTTTTTAAACGGACTAAAAATAAAAATAAAACAAACAAATTAAAACGGATGGAACTATATAAAATTGGATAATATTATGCCTTTAATGATTCTATTCGATAAATATGGAAAAGAACAAAGAAGAAAATCTAGTGTGTGTGTGTGTGTGTGTATATATATATATATATATATATATATTAATTTTTGCCCTATCAAGTCGATTTTATCTACCATATACAGAAGGTAACTTGTATCAGAGGTGGATACAATATTGCGATATCGAATTTATTTGAATTCGATACTTTTAATGTGGAGTAATAAATTTATCTGTAAAAATTCATTAAAATGATAAATTTGAAAGCATAATTTTTAAAATACTATAGGTTCAATCCTAGAACCTTAATAATTGAAATCAATGAGCTTGGGGCCTCAGGCTCTACTTAATTGGCTAACAATGACAAAGTCTTGCGGAGTCCCATATATAACAGCAGGATTCTCGCTTAACGAATCAAAGGTACGACAGTTATAACAGATCATGGCTTTCAAGAACTTCAATCAACCCTATGACTCGCATTATGTTCAAGATTATAAATCCTACTTTTTATTAGGATTACATTTATTATATTTTCGATGCATATAAGTTGAACTCAAAATATATCTAGTAAATTTTTAATAACTTTTTTTTTGTTCTAACATATGCTCCCCCAGTCCCTCCAGTTATTTTTTTATTTGTATTTTAGCTATAAAAAAATTTCTCTGAAATATATATCGTTTTATTATTGATGCTATTAAATAAATTTTTATTAAGCGTGTCAAAACTTTAAACGACATATAAAAAAAAAATTATACGTACCAAATGAGGGTGAAGATATTCCAGTTGAATTCTGAAATGGGGATAAATCAAGACGTCGAATAATATCATTATCTATTACAACTTCATATCTACCTTCTGTTGGTGGCATTGGTGGAGGTGCTACTTCCGTATCTGTTTGTTAATCATCAAAATTAATTGCTCGTTAAGTTAATAAATAAAAATAAAAACAAATCCTAGATAAGTACAACTAAATTAATTATTTTTTTTTTGTAAAAAAAAAAAACTAAAGTAAAGATAATTGATAGTCTAGCAGAAAAATAAAATCATCAAGCAGAAAACTTATGGGACAAATAAGGTTGTTCAGTTGGCGTGCATTCAGTAGGAAATGAATTTGTTAATTATAAGTTAATTTTATTCGTTTAGAATAAAATAATATGAGTAGTATTCAATTGAAACATGAAAATCATATGAAATAATAAGATATACGACCTAAAAAGGACATATGTTATGTTAAGGAAGCGGAAAAATTATCAAATACAGTCACTTAAGTGACAAATAAAGATTTTTCATTAACGTGCATTGAGTAGAAATTGAACCGAAGAATTCATGACCAATTATGAGATATTCTTATCCTTTCGGAACAGTAACATATGAACATGAAAACATGAAGAAATAAAAGAGAAAGACTAGAAACAACATCTATCATTTTAAAGAAACGGTAAATTGTCAAATAAGAGATAGTTAAGTGACAAATAAAGTTATCTCATCGTCCAGCATTCCGTAGGAATTGCACCGATAAATTGACCAATTATGCGCTAATCTTATCCTTTCAAAAAAATACAACATAGATATTTTTCGATTAAAACACGACAACATGAAACTTTTTAAAAAAAAGATAAATGAGAAACAACATTTGTCGTGTCGATGACACCAAAAGGCACCAAGAGCAAATGTATAGGTACGGATTCCAACTCCTCTGTATCAGAAAAATTTATTAAATATTTAATTTTAAATTTCAATAACTAACACGAACTATAAGTTTAATGACGAGTTCAGAATTTATAAACTTCAAATTTCTAATCTCGGAAAAAAAGTATATTATTAAATGAATGGATTGAATGTGTACTTATTACCTTGGTCATCATAAAGGGAGAGGTCAAAATTCCCAGAAGGATTGAAAGATACAGAGGCAACAACTTGTCTCAACTGTGAACAACAACAAGAAGAAGATGAAGAAGAAAAAGTGAAAGAAATTGAAGAATCCGAATTGGGTTTGTGGGAATTAATCAATGGAAACAATGAAGGAATTATTGTTTGTTTGATTGGAGAAGAAAGTGTGTGTAATGGTCTTGTGGAAGCCATGGATAAAGAAGAAATCACTCTGTTTTTTTTTTTTTTGACAGTTGAAATAGTTGTATTTAGCTTATCACCTTTTAATTCTGGCCTTGTGTTTCAAATTGCTTATATCCACTATTGGCTCCTCCTCCCGTTTTCGTATTAATTTATTTGTCTTATTTTTTTTAATCTGTTTTAAAATTGAATGTCTCTTTTTTTTTTCCTTGAGAATATATTTAAGATTATAAAATTAAAGAACATTTTGGTACATTCTACGTATCTTTAGTTTAAGATTACAATATTCAAAAGTTCTATTTATTTTGTTAAACTCGTGTCAAATCAAAACCAGATAAATAAATTAAAATGGAGAAAGTATTTTGAAAGTGTTCTTTCCTAAATTGCAGAATTGGACCGGGAACTATTAAGTTTTTACAATCCCTTCCCCCTTACCCCAGGAGGCCAAAATTTGTAAGGCTAGCCACTTTTCGGACCTGTTTATTTAATTTTTTTTTAATACGAATTGGTATAAAAAATTCGTTAAAAAGTAGCTTTTTTTATTTTTTTATGCGGAAACATTATTATTGTATTATGATCTTTGAACTTAAGTAAGCGTGGATTTCATACTTAGAAAAAAGTGATATTTCATGATAATATCTAAGACCTCATCTAGGATATTATAATGGAGTAAGTTCAATTATCATGAGTTCTAAAAATGTAGAGATAAAGTCCGGATACACCTTCTCAGATCCCGACTTATGGATTATATTGAATATATGGTTATTGTTATTCTTATTAGAGATATAATTCAAAAATACCACTTTCTCGAATTATATTTAAGAAATAGTCATAAATTCAAAAAGCTATTGAAAAATAGGCAATTTTTAGCTCCAATAATTTCATTTTAATGGGAAAATATGTAATAGTAGAATATTTTATCTCAAATGCAATTAAAGCTAACTAAGACCAATTTTGAATTAATTGCATATAGGAAGAATATTATAAATTCTTTTAATTTTCCATAAATAACATAGGCTCTATTGTTTTTCCAATGGTACCCAAATGGAAATACATAGAATACAAAGTTGGGCTCACAAAAAATATGAATGGGCTGGCTATAAATGACAATTTCTTGAAGTTTTATATATGTGAATTTTACAAGCATATGACAGTGATTATCTTTTAAAGATTAAAAATGGCTATTTTGTGAATTTTATTCCCTTTTCTCCATGGATTAATTATAACTATTACAACTAAAAGATAATTGTCTTAAATTAAAAAATTAATGCAATAAATAAGAATGTTTGAAATAAATAATAACTATTAACCTATCGTCATAACAGAAGTTAGGTTTTAATTTGGATGAGATTTGAGCGGTGAAATTGTATTTACTATGAATGAACAATGAAGTTTTTTGAATTTTTTTTAGTGGATCGAACGGGTTAAAAGAGTTTAAATGAGTCAGTAGATTTAATTGGACAAAAAAATATGTTACATAGACGCCATGTAGAAAAATTGAGGCGGGACATGAGAATTAACGGAGTCGGGATAAATGTGATTCTTTTTAGAGTATAAGGGCAAATATGACCCTGGAATTTGATGAAAAGGGCAAATATGTTGAAGACATGGGGATTTAACATTGTAAGGGTAAATATGACTTTTTTTTAGAGTACAATGACAAATATGATCCTAATGTTAGATAGAAAGGACAAATATATTGAAAAAAGTACAACAAAGTAAATATAACTTATTTGTGAAAGTATGCGAATAAATATGACTCTTTTCCCATAGTAATATTAGAGTTCCTATCCATGATTGGGATGCGATAAATAGGATCTCAGCAGTACTTCAGCGTCGAAGCCACACTACTAGAAATAGAATTTTTTTTTCACTGCAGATCAATGAAAAATTTGTGTTATAAAACATGATTTTCCCTCCCATTTCTCACCGAACCAATTCACTGAAAAAATGCATGGTGGGAAATAGATTCTCACTGAAGTAGTGGGAAACTTCATGATTTTTTCATGTGGAAACACAATTATTTTCTTTCCCACCGATTCTATGTGAAAACACTTTTATTTTTTTTCCACTGAAATAGGTGGAAATAACTACTTAATATCTTTTGGTGAAAAATTTTAATGGAGAAATAGTGATTTTTTAGTAGTGCCAAAATTCTCATTAAAGAAATTCAAATAAAAAAAACTATTTATACAATGTATTTTTTTTGATAAAGCGGTGTAAATTGACTATCCTCTTCGACAAAGGTGGCTCAGCCAGTGTTCCACCGTTAAGCAGAATTCTCGAGTTAGCAAGTTTTAGGAGCATCAATTTAAATTAATAGTCGAAGTTCCAAAACAAATACCGAACCCACCTAATGAGAAACAAAAAAGAATAATTCTACTAGAGTTAATATATATAGATATAGTCAATTTAAACTAAGAAAATGTCCTCCTAAGAAAAGTACCCTAAGGCCGGCCATATTAATTATTATATTTTACAATACAAAATGCTTTAAGTTACTCATTATAATTTCCACAAGCTAATTAAATCTCTCATTTAACATTAATTGTTCATTGGATTTCCCTTCATGATGATTCATTCTTCTTGATCTCCTTTAATTAGTAGGTAAGAGGAGTTCTAATTTTATTTTGTATTCAACTTTTTCTTTTATGTTAATTTCTCCATTCTAATCAATGACCATGTTGAAGATAGGGGTAGATGCACTTTATGTTAAAAAGGAGTGTCATCCGATATTGTTTTATAATTTTTTTAATATATATATATATATACTTCGCTTAGAGTTAGATTTTTTTTTTAATGATCGAATTGGCACGGTTTTAAAATATTTTAGATAATTAAAGAAATGTTAGAGGAGGTTACGAAGGACACAGATTAGGGTAGAAGGTTAACAGATAGTAGTGCATTGACTTATTGTCCATTCATACTAATAGTTATAGTATTGCTTATGTATTTTTTTTGTCCTTTAATTTCTGTTACTCTCTGTTATTTCTTGTACTTTGTTTATTATACTATTTTGTTGTAATTACTGTTCATAACGTTTTGTTATTATGCTTTACTTTTGTTACTTTTTAAAAAAAAATTATTTTAAATTATTTTTTTTAACCGAGGATGTATCAAAAAATGATATTTCGAGTTTGGACTTTGAAGACATGTAAAAGAAAAATTGTTCCGATGTTTAATTCCTTTCACATGATTCAATCATTTCCTTTGGTAGGTACGATATATAGGAAACTTATTTGGGGTAGGTGTAATAAAATAGTTTTATTACATAATGTTTCTCGAATTTGAGAGGATTAAAATTGCTCAATAATATTTTTAAAAGACTATTTTAAATTTATCTCGAGGCAGAACAAGGATTTGAAAATTATAATTTGTAAATTCTAAACATTTTAAGTTTAATACTGTACGTATTTAATGAATTATTAAGATAAATACAAGATTTGAATCAAAATTAGTGAACTCCATTGAACTCTTAATTTTCAGTTTTCATATCAAATGTCCTTTGGTTAAGAATATATAATGTCATTATATTCACACTTGGAATTTACTCATGTTTGAAAATGATAGGAGAAAATTGCAAAATCGAAGGAGGGGAGTTATAATTCAAGAGAAAATATTTCTCATGGATTGACAAATAGAGAGATATTCATGGTAAGTGCTTCAGCTTCATTTCTAATCAGATGTCTCGAGTCCGAATCTTGAATATAAAAGTTATTTTTTTCAAGAAGCGTTTTAAACCTCAATATTTGATATCTCGACACTAATCAAATTTAATCGGATCTCAATATTATGAGGAAACAAAAAAAATCTCTATATTAGGTGGTTTAATTTACAATATACCAAAATTAGATGTAAAAAATGAAGATTCCTATTATCGATTTTATGATTAAAAAGATCAGATAAATTATCTCCCTTTCATTATTTTATTCCTCTAAATATATTGATCGATTTATTTATTCGTATATAGATATATAATTTGGCATATCTATTTACGAAATAAAAAAATAAAATTTTGTTCCCCTCTTCCCACCTCACTTCATGTGCGAATAAAATGTGAAAGGATAGTGATAATAAGTCATATAAAATCAATGAATTCATAATAAAAAAAATTTTATTGATGTCATATTTTATCATAATTAATATTCTTTAGTTGACAGAGAGATCAAATGATATATAGTTTATTTATTGGTAGCTTGAAAAATTAATTAAAACTTGACTCTTATTAAAGGTAGAGTCAGATTTTGAAATTATGAATTTAAAATTTTAATTATTTAAGTTATTGAGTATTAAATTAATTATTTTTACATATTTATTATAAATTTTAAAATAAATATAATATATAAATTAAAATTATTGCATTCGGCTGAACTCGTAAACTATACTCTAGTCAGCACCCCGGTTGGATAAAGACTTCTAGAATTATTTCTTTTTAATTTTCTATAGTGGCAGTCAATAATAAAATTCAGCCAAATTTCAATTTAAAATAACCATGATTTCAGTAGGGTTTTTTAAAAATTAATTTCCCATGCTATGTGAGATATTATCAACCGGCAATAAGAAAGGGTCATTTGAAATCAAAAATTTCGTTAAAAATATTCAAGATTTAATATATACGTATGAAAAATAAGTTTTAATTATATATTATATATATATATATATATATATATATATATATATGTATATATATATATATATATGTATGTATGTACCTACGCGACTAGTCGTTTGATTGCTGGTTTAGATATGAGGTATGCAAATATTAAATTTTATCATAAAAATTAATATGATATTTAGTTTATAATTTAGACATCTCCATAACTAGTGAGCAATTTAGGATGAAGACAAAGCAAATATATACCTATAAAATTCAAAATCCGTAAATTAAAATTTTTTATCACTTTTTCATGTTTCCACACCATAACTATAAAGTTGTATATTAGATGATCACTCAACTTTAGTCACATGTTCATTAAAGTTATTAAAAACAAATAAGTGGGTCGAATCAAAAATCGAACTGAATTTAGGATGAATTGAGTCTTAAATAGCACAATTTGATATTATAGTCCTATGAAATTGACACCACTATCTTCTTCTCTTTTCATTTTATGTCTTTATTTTTTTTTTTATTTTGTTTCATTTGTTTATTTTTTATTTTTATCTTTTTGTGGGTTGGTAAGAAATAGTAAAGGGGGTAGGTGGCATTGGAATTGGAGCATAAAAAAACAATAAAATTGATCCCGATTTTAACGGAGCGTGTAATTGCATTATTGGAGAATTGATTATGAACAAAAGAAACACATTCTTTTGCTTTTTAATCCAAGAGAACATGTTGATTATGGGTTTGTTTATTAATATAGTGACAAATGTTTTGGTGATGAGGTGTGAGAGATGGACTATGTTATTGGATTTATGGAGAGTTAAAGGTAGGCCGAAAAAGTATTGGGAGTGGTGATTAGATTGGATATAACACACGTGCAGCTTACCGAGGACATGACCATAACTAGGATGATATGGAGGTTGAGGATTATGGTATAAGGTTAGTAGGTAGTTGCGCGTCGTCTAGTTTTCCTTACCAGTATTATTAGTATTACTCTCCTACTATATTATTCTTTTCCTTTTCCTTTTTATTTTTACTACTTGTTGTTTTTATTGCCTTTTGCTTCGGTTATCGTAGTATTCTTTTTATTGATCTTGTTTTTTCGCCGTTATTTTCAACATGACTTCTTCACTATTGTATTTCCTTTTCATATTGTTTTTTATATGAGTTACATCGCCGAGGGTCCATTGGAGACAACCTCTCTACCCTCACAAGGTAGGAGTAAGGCTGTGTACATGCTACCCTTCTCAAACCCCACTTGTAAGATTACACTGAGTATATTATTATTAGTACGTAAGCAAAAAATATTATGTTTAAAATATTTATATGTGATCCAGACAAATACAATGGGACGTGAGGATTAGGGCCTAGGGGATAGGGGTATGAGGTGGTGGAGATGGATCTTGAGTATATGTAAATTTATACAAATATTTATCCGGATTAATTAACAATCGAATCTATTTTTCATAAAGTAGGGAGAGTTCCTTTTTTTTTTGCTATAAACAATATATGATTCGGCAAAATATACAGTTTACATATAATTTTTTATTGTATATAATCCGGGTAAAGCATACAACTTACATATTATTTGCATACAATTATATGATTATATGTATTTTATATGTCGTTGGTATGATATGTGTATGTCACTTTATGTCCAGTGATACATTATATTGAACATAAAATAACATATATATATCCGAAATATAAAATATATATAATTTATTTATACATTGGGATTTGAAAAAAAAATATCCTTCTTCTTTCTCTTCGAGTTTAATTTAATCTGAAATTCTAACAAAAATTAACTCAAATCTTCACCAAACTCCCTCAAAGTTAATATATAAACTCCTAATCTCTTACATTTGTTAGAGTTGGTAAAGCATTATTATATTTTGTAATTAAATAAAATTATCATAAAGAATGGTAATTAGGTCTTAAAAGTAACTTATCCATATAAAAGTTTTTTTTCCCTTTTTTGTTTCATATTTGGGGCTAAAAACTGAGACCTCTTACTAAGGTTAGAGGGATCACATCCATCACACTTCAATTCTCGTTGGTAGAGGTTAGAGTTGGTGTTTAGTCAAATTATCAAAATCAGCTTATTAGAAGTATTTTTTTTTCTTAAAAAAAAGTATTATGAGAGTAACCGTTTATGTTTAGAAAAATTATTTGAGAAGTATTCTTGTTAGCAATTGTGTTAAATTCATATTTTCAAATAAAATTTTTAAGTATCAAATTATGAAAAATATAAAAATATAAATTATCACTTAAAAACGTATTTTTATAAAAATTAAAAGCTAATAGAATTGCGAACCAACTAGCTAAGAATGGATATAGTTTAATGTTTTATTCCAATCCCATACTCTTTTGTTATTTCAGTTTTTGAATACTATGTTGTCTAGGCTCATTTTTAATGAATAAATTTTTTCATTAACAAAAAAAGAAAATCCTTATTAAAAATTTGGCTAAATATCTTTAGATTTTGTGATTTATAGTTGATATATCCTTTTTAAAAAAAGTATATATTTATTTTTTTCGTTAACAAATCTATATTTATTAAACTAAAAAGAATTCTAAAAATAATTTTTTTAATCTTAAAAATATCACGTAAATTAAAAAATCACCTTTTTTTTACCCCTTTAAATCTGGTCCAACTAAAAAAAATGACTTTAGATTTCTTGGATTTGCTTTTAAAACATTGATTGTGCAGATAAGGTAATATTTTAAAATCTTAAATATTATTAATAGATACTTACTCTAATCAAGTATGAACATTTTTCAAATTTGACTTTTAATTTGTTCTTTTGTTCCACATTTATTTGTAACTCTTTATATTAAAATTTTGTAAAACTTATATAAAGGCCTATATGCTTAATATAAATTTTTTTTCGAGTTGGTGATATCTTTTTTCGATTTAGTGTACAACTTCTTGCTCAGGTAACCTTCTATCCCATGTCTTTTTATTTTCATATTTTTCTCTTTAACTTCTTATATTATTTAATTTTTGTACTTTAGTTTCTATAATTTACCATTATTATAGTACTAAAAATAGGATTTTAGAGACTCGTTCGTAAGTCGTTGATTTAAAAAAATTTAGCTATAAAATTGATCAGAAAAGAATGGATCTGAAAAAGGCTAAAAAGTGTAAAAGATCAACTGACTCAATTGATTAGCTGACAAAAAGCAAATAGAAAAAATCAATGGCAATTTTGGAATCGATCGATTTTGATTTTAAGGAATTACTAATCAAGAACCGATTGAAAAGGGTGGATCGAAAAAAATTGATAGGCTCGATCAGTTAATTGGCAGAAAAAATAAAAATAACTAATGGAGGTTTTAGAAAATTGACCACATCCGACCATTTTCTTAAATTAAAAAAAATTCTAAAATTGATTTTTTTATTCAGTTATTAAATGAGTTCTGGGTTAAATTTAAATAAAAGAGAGATTGAATTTATTTTAGTTGGGTCGGATTTGGATCTGATTCGGAGAGGTAAAAAAAATGAGTAAGGTAATTTCTTAAAATCATATGACATTTTTAAAATTAAAAAAAATTAATTTTATTTTCTTTTGTAATTCAATCTGTTAACAAAAAGAATAAATATACATTATATCTTAGATGATAATATATATATATATATATATTATTTTTTTTAAAAAAATATCCACTATAAATAATAAATTAAAAAATATTTTTACACCTTTTCTCTTTACCCAATAAAACAATTGATAAATCGAGTTTAAAAATGACAACATGATATTATTAATAAATATATACAGGTCATTTATATAAGATACTAATAATAATTACTCCCCAAAATATTTTATTAACTTATCCTATTTGGTAAAAGTAAATTAATTTTTATTCTAATATATACTTCACCATTAAATGTTTTTAAAGAATTGAGCAGTATTAATATGAAAGATCGGGGGTGGAGCTAGTATGACGATTACGAGTTCAACAGAATTCAATAATTTTAATGTAAATCCTAAATAATTTATCAAGAGTTTAGTATCTTTCTTTTGTTTAAAATTTAAAATTCATAATAACAACAACATATCCTTGTAATTCTTAGAAGTGAGGTCTGAGAAGGATAGGTTGATAGAGAGACTATTTTCAATAGACACTCGTGTAAAAAAAAGTTATATAAACAGGATTGTAGAAAGGAGATAGTAAAATATCGAGATACAAAACAAATGTAAAAATATATAGTAAAATATCGAGATACAAAACAAATGTAAAAATATATATACACAATGAAGAATAGGGGACTACACAATAACATACTACTACTACTAATAGGAAAATAGGAGAGGAGGAGACTAATCCCTCGCACAAAGTGCAACAATATTCAACTACCTACTAACCTTCTATATATCCTAATTAACAACCTCCAAACCTTCCTATCTATAGTCATATCCTTAGTCAACTGAAATTGTGTTATGTTCTGTTTAATAATTTCTTTCACCTAGCTACCTTTACCTCTGCTAACTCCCGCTACAACCAACCTCTTGCTGCTTCTTACTGGTGCATCCTCACAACTTCTCTTCATTTGTCGTCCGAACCATCTCAGTCTCTCCTTCCTCATCTTGTCCGCCATTGATGTTACTCTCACTTTTGTCACCTATAATTTCGCTCTTAATCATATCTATCCGGGTATGTCTATATATCCATCTGAGCATTCGTATTTTCGCTATTTTCTTCTTCTGGACGTGAGCATTCTCGACTAACCAACACTCTGTCCATACAACAATGTTGGTCTAATCACCATTATGTAGAATTTACCTCTAAGCCTAGTCGATATATTTTTATTGCATAGTACTCCGGACCGGAGGCAAGCCTCCATATAAACTCATAATTCAAGCTCCGCCTATATTAAGGGTATAGTTTAAAATAATTGTCAACTTTAATTTTGAATTTTTAAAGTAGTAATATTTTTGAGTTAAAGTAACTATTAATTTGAAGGTGCGGAGACAGTGAGTAATTAATTAATCTAATTCTTCTTATGTCTGATATAGACTAATTATTATTTCCTCTGTTTTAATTTGTTTGACTTGATTCGAAATATGAAGGTCAAACTAATTAATATTTAATGTAAATTCGAATATATAATTTCTAACTATTTTTGAAATAAAATTTACATATTTAAAAACTATATAAAGAGTAGCTTAAGTAGGGGTGGACCGAAGTTAAGTGTTTTTAAGCAAAAATTTATACTATACATATAAGGTTAGGATTATTATTTATGTATATACAGTAGATGTTGAATTTTATCACCTTTTCGTTTGCTTACTTATTTATACTTTAAACCCTCTTAATGAAAATAGTAACTCTGCCATTTAAAATTTAAAAAATATTTTAAAAAAATTATAATGAAATTAAATTACTTTTTACCTTTTTAGTAACACAGAGATATAGCTGGACCTGTATATGAATAATTTAAAAAATTAGTGCAAATTTCAATTATTTCACGTTTTTCTCGACTGCATCACTAAGATCCAAACAACAATAATTCAAACTAAATCATATTCTCTGCACGTGAAATTAATTAAATATTAGTATCTTAATTTTTCTAAGTCCTTAATTATAATTCTCCCATTTTTTTCCCAATTACTTCAACAAACAAATAATTAAAGGGAATACGTTTTTAAATATGTAATTTTATTTTAAAATAATTAAAAATTTTCGTACTTCGAATCAAATCAAATAAGTTAAAATAAAAAGAATAAAAAATAATTGGTAAGTATTATTAGACTAATTGTTTCTGTCTTGATTTAATACCGTCAAACATTTTTAATATGACAAACATTATCTATTTGAATATTTTTTTTCGAACGTATAGTAAAATGTTATAGATGGATATGATGTATTAATGATATAGATGGACATGTATGAACTTAAAAAGCCGTGCATTTTTCATTTCATATATTTTTTTATTTGATTTTCATAGTGAAATATTGTTATATATAGAAAATAATTGTTACAAAAATGCCTGATCATATTAATGATATAGATGGACCTGTATATAAACTTACAAAATCATGCAAGTATTTTTTTTAATATATATTTTGTTTCACGTATTTCTTGTCTTGACTGTTATAGTGAAATGTCTTTGTAAGACATGACCATTATAGAAACATCTAACTGTATTAGTGATATAGCTGGACCAATATATAAACTTTAAAAATTGTGCAAATTTTTATACTCCACATTTTTCTTAACTTGATCATTATAATAAAATATCTTTAAAAAAAATATCTGTTATAAAAAGGTCTGATCATATTAATGATATATCCGAATATGTATATAAACTTAAAAAATCATGTAAAATTTTGTACTTTATATTTTTCTCAATTTGCTTGTTATAATGAAATTTCTTTATAGAAAATATACGTTATAAAGAAATCTGAAAGTATTAGGGACATAGTCTGATCTGTATGAGCTTAAAAAACTGAGCTTAATTTCTTTACTTCACGTTTTTCTTGACAACACAAATCAAGATTCAAACAATAATTTAAAAATTAAAAACCCTCTACATGTGTAATTAATTAATTAATTAAGTAGTGTATTAATAATCTTTTTAACTTTTTCAAATCCTTATAAATTCTCCTCCTCCTTTTTTCTTTTTCAAGTCACTTCAACAACCAAAAAAAAAACATACTTTTTCTTTTATTTTTTATTTTTTGGTTGTAGGAGTATCATTCAATGGAGGAAAAAAGAGTAGCAATTATTGGAGTTGGAATTAGTGGTGTTTTAGCATGCAAATACACATTAGAAAAGGGATTAATTCCAATAGTATTTGAAGCATCAAATGAAATTGGTGGAGTTTGGACACAAACAATTGAAACAACAAGGCTACAAAGTCCAAAGAGGACATTTCAATTCACAGATTTTCCTTGGCCTAATAGTGTTAGAGGAAGGTACCCTCATAACACTGATGTATTGATGTATATTAAGGAATATGCAAAGCATTTTGGGTTGATGGAGTATATTCAATTGAATACTAAAGTTATTGGGATTGATTTTGTTGGAGTTTCTGATGATGAAATGGATTCTTGGGATTTTTGGAGTGGAAATGGGGAACCATTTGGCTCTCATCATGAAGGGAAATGGCAGATTTTAGTGCAACACGAGGACTTCACCATTCAGGTATGGTCGATCGGTTTCATTGTTTACTTTTTTTCTATTCGGTATATATATACATATATGTTGCCTGGGGCTAGTCTTTGATAATATCGATGGGTTCGTGTCAGATCCTTCAAAAAGTAGTGTGTTTTGAGAGGATCCAATGCTGATGCGGCAATATTTTAAAAAAGTACACACACACTATGTTGCTCGAACTCTTTGAAAATGTCAATAGTTGCGCGTCGGATCCTTCAAAAGTAGTGCATTTTCAAAGAATTCGATACGGATTACGATAATATTTTTAAAAGGTCCCAGCAACATAGATTATATATGAATTGAGTGATCTAACACGAGTAAATTTAATATAATGTTTACAAAAATATTATGTACATATATACATTTAATAAAATTTAATGAGCTGGTCGTCGATTGACGCCTTGAAGCAACACATTTGATATATCTGCTACGACTGTTAGTGTATAGAAATTAAACTTTTAAAATTAATCTATCGTGTTCTTTTCTCCAGGAGTATGAAGTCGATTTTTTGATTCTATGCATCGGAAGGTATAGCGGTCTAGCGAATACGCCGGAGTTCCCTCTCGGTGAAGGACCGGACATTTTCGCCGGAAAAGTGATACATGCCATGGAGTACTCATCCATGGACAATGAAAGTGCTAGAGAACTAATAAAAGGAAAGAGAGTCGCCGTTATTGGTTCGCAAAAATCAGCTGTAGATATCGCGGTTGAATGCGCAAACGCTAATGGTAAGAAATTAAATAACATTTCGTACGTAGGAATATTGCTTTTCTAGTCTCGACGTAGTATTGCTGCTTGTTTGGTTGCTTGGCTTGTGTTCTGTTACTGTGTGTTGTTTCTTATGTCCTGTATCGTGTTTTGTTTGTTTGTCTTATCATGATTAATGTTTTATTATTATTTTTCTCTTTCTTCCTTTTTTTCTTTGAGTGATATTTTTTCTGTTATAACACTATTAGAAATAAAGATTTTTTTCACCTCAAATCAATGAGAAATTTGTGTTATAAGACGTGATTTTTTCACTTATTTCCCACTGAACTTGTTCACTGGGAAAATGCATGGTGAGAAACAGTTTCTCACTAAAATAGAGGAAAATTTCATGATTTTTTCAGTTGAAAATCAGTGAAAAAATAATAATTTCTGATCTATCGGAAACAGGTTTTCTACCTCGATATAAGTATGATCTGCGTACATTCTACCCTTTTCAAACCTTACATTATGAAATTTTACTGGATTGATGTTATTATTGTTGTTCATCTCGTACAGTTTGCATGATGATAATAATATTTAAGTTATGTATACTTACAGTATTTGTAAAATTTTTAGGTCCTGAAATGCCTTGTACATTAGTACAAAGGTCAGTAGCATGGTCACTTCCAAGTGGATGCTTTTGGTGGGGAATTAATCTTGGATTTTTATATGGTAGTAGATTTTCAGAGCTCTTGGTTCACAAGCCTGGCCAAAACATTGTGTATAGTGTGTTGGCCTCCCTACTTTCTCCTCTGGTAAATTTTCTTGAAATCCATTCCATTGAAGAAAAAAATAAACCAAAATATTGTTTTTTTTATTTTATTTTATGTGTTTTAATTTGATAGAATATAAAATTTTAAAAAGTAAAAAAGATTTTTGGATGTTATAGTCGATTTTTCAAGTTAAAAATATTGTAATGTGCAAAAATATTTTTTAAATTTTGTGATTTTGAACATATCACATGAGATGTTGAAATAAAAAACTATTTTCTTTGTCTCAATTTTTGTGATATGTTTTCCTTTTTGATTTTTGCTGAAAATAGTCATATATTTCTATATTTGAAATAATTTAACACTATAAACTTCTCATTTTATTCTTAATGAAATGATATATAATCACACAAATATCTAAAACTTGTTTTACACCACAAATTTATAAAATCTTTCATTCTTTCTTAAATTCCGTGCTCCCTCGGAGTTAATCACATCAATTGGGAGTAGGGAGTACTAATAGCCTGTTTGACCAAGCTTTTGGAAATCTAAATTTTTTTTTATAAAAAAAAATTAAAATTGAGGTGTTTGTTTAAATTTTTGGAAGAAAAGAAGTGCTTATGGGGAGTAACAGAAGTTGTTTTTCCGAAGCCAAACAAAATTATTTTTCCAAAAAGTACTTTTGAGAAAAGTACCCTTGAAGCACATTTTAAAGCATGGCGAAACACAAACTGCTGCTCAAAAATATCTATAATTGATCAAATACAAACTGCTTCTTATTAAAAATACTTTTTTGAAAAACATCTTTTAAAATAAATTGATTTTAAAAATTTGACCAAACAAACTATAAATATAGAAAGCGATATTATTTTTTAAAAATACATAAGCTAAGCAAACTAAAACACATAAATTGAAACAAACTGAAGTAAATATTCATATACATTATGTTATTTACTAATTTTCTTTTATTGGTTAACAATAATTTTTTCAGAGATGGGGTTTCTCAAAATTTGTGGAGACTTATCTTAAATGGAACTTCCCATTGAAGAAGTACAACATGGTACCAACACATAGTTTTCTTCAAGACATGTCTTCTTGCAAGGCCTTTTTATTGCCTGATAATTTCTATGGAAAAGTTGAAGAAGGAAGCATTGTTCTCAAGAGAACACAATGTTTTTCTTTCTGCAAACAAGGATTGATTCTTGAAAGTGAAGAAGATGATAAGCTAGTAAAAGCTGACCTTGTTATTTTTGCTACTGGATATAAAGGTCAAGAAAAGTTGAAGAATATGTTTTCCTCAAAAAGATTTCAGAATTACATTATGGGGTCACCAAATTCAATAGTTCCTCTTTACAGGTACACATTTCTATGTTCCTTTCGTTACAGTATTTCTGAATAAGTTCTTGAATAACAAGCAATTTAACGGGTTTTTTTATTGATGAAATGGATTTTTCAAATCCCCACAAGGTAAAGTGACAATTAATTTTAGTATTTCAGTTGATTGACTATCTGAATTTTCACCTCATTGGTGAGAGTTCGATTCCCCACCTTGTAATCCTCTCCTCCTTTCCCCTTTCCCCTGCCCCTTGTGTAATAAAAAAAAAATTAAAGAAAAGAAAAAGACAAGTAAAAACGAAAATATATTTTTAACATAGTGGATAAGTAAAAGTGATCAAGTGAGAGAGTAAAACATTATCAATATTAGAAGGGTAAATTTGGACATTTTTCTAAAAGAAGTGACATGTTCATCTTTGATATTCTGTTGCCGTTATTTTCTTTTCAATCCTACTTTGATTTCACTTTTTTGAGCCGATTGAGAGTCTATCATAAACAACCTCTCTACCTCATAAGGGTAAGAATAAGATGTGCATTCCCTCCCTAGACCTGACTTATTGAATTACACTGAATATGTTATCGTTGAAGTAGTAATAAGATCCATGTTCATGACATGATGATTTTGCCTTTGTTTTTGGCAGGCACATAATACATCCAAGAATACCAAACCTAGCAATAATTGGATACTCAGGGAGCATAACAAATCTCCACACATCTGAGATGAGGTGCCAATGGCTATCACATTTTCTTGACCAAACATTCAAGTTGCCAAGCATAAAAGAGATGGAAAAAGAGATACAAAAGTGGGAAGATTACATGAAAACATATGCAGGGAAAGAGTACAAAAGGGCTTGTATTGCAGCACTACACATATGGTACAATGATCAATTGTGCAAGGACATTGGATGCAACAATAGAAGAAAGAAGAGTTTCTATGATGAATGGTTTAAACCATACATCCCATCTGATTATGTTGGACTAAGTCCTAATAATTAGTCCTATTTAAGTAATTTTTCTTATATATATAGTAAGTGATTTTCTGTTGTTTGGTTATCCAAATATATTTGTTATCAGGAGGAGAAAATGACTTTTCTCACTTGTGAGTCCAAGTTATTATAACTATATATCATTGATTATATATCATATTATTTGTTTCAGCACATTCCTATTGACTTAATAATCTCTATGCTAGTCTACTAAGTATTTCATATATTTTTGGTGCGATAAAAGTCATTTTTCGAGATATTTTATTTTATATAGCAAGTCATTTTCTGTTGTTTGGTTATCCAGAAATATTATTTTTCATGAGAAGGGGAAAATGAGTTTCCTCACTTGTGGGCTGAAGTTACATCTATATATCTTGGAAAATATATATCACATTATTTATTTTGTATATTGAACGTATGCCCAAGTATTTCATATATTTTGGTGTGACAAAAGTTATTTTTTGATATTTTTTTTGTATAGTAAGTCATAATCTGTTGTTGGGTCATCCAAAAATATTTTTTATTAGGACGGGAAAGTGACTTTTTTCACTTGTGAGCCGAAGTTATTACGACTATATATCTTTGACAATATATATCATATTATTTGTTTTAGCATATTCCTAATGACTCAATAATCTCTATGTTAGTCCTACTAAGTATTTCGTATATTTTTGGTGCGATAAGAATCATTTTTTGAGTTTTTTTATAGTAAGCCATTTTCTGTTGTTTTGTTATCCAGAAATATTATTTTTCATCGGAAGGAAAAAATGACTTTCCTCACTTGTGGGCCAAAGTTACAACTATATATCTTTGACAATATATATCATATTATTTATTTCGTATATTGAATTTATGCCCAAGTATTTTGTATATTTTGATGTGACAAAAGTCTTTTTTTGAAATTTCTTTTTATAGGAAGCATTTTCCATTTTTTGATTATCTGAAAATATTATTTTTCGTCAGAAGGGGAAAATGACTTTCCTCACTTGTGGGCCGAAGTTATTACAACTACATATCTTTGGAAATATATATTATATTATTTGTTTCAACATATTCCCAGACTCAATAATCTCTATATTAGTCCTACTAAGTATTTTGTATATTTTGATGCAACAAAAGTCATATTTCGAGATTTTTTTGTAGTAAGTTATTTTCTATTGTTTGATTGTCCACGAATATTATTTTTCATCAGAAAGGGAAAATGACTTCCCTAGCTTGTGGGCCGAAGTTACAACTATATATCTTTGACAATGTATATCAAATTATTTGTTTCAAATACATTTCTAATGACTCAATAATCTCTATGTTAGTCCTACTAAGTATTTCATATATTTTGGTGCAACAAAAGTCATTTTTCGAAATTTTCTTTTATAATAAGTTATATTCTATTACTTGATTGTTCGAAATAATTATTTTTCATCAGAAGGGGAAAATGACTAACCTAACTTGTGGACCGAAGTTACAACTATATATCTTTAACAACATATATCAAATAATTTGTTTCAAACACATTCCTAATGACTCAATAATCTCTATGTTAAACTAAGTTCTAATTAGTCCTACTTTATAAGTATTTCATATATTTTGGTGTGACAAATTAAAGTCATTTTTTGGTATTTTTCATAGTAAGGCATTTTCTACTGTTTGGTTATTGAAAAATACATTTTCTATCAGAAAGGGAAGATGACTCTTTTCACTTGTGACTCGAAGTTATAACTATATATTTTTGACAATATTTTATTATTTGTTTCACCACATTTCTGATAATCTCAATATAATTTTTTGAATTTTTGGTATTTCTTATATTTGGTGACACGAAAGTCATTTTTCAGAAATTTATTTTTGAGAATATCATTTTCTGATGTTTGGTTATTGACAAATATTTTTCATGAGAAGCGGACTCTCACTTGTCGGTCGAAGTTACAATTATATATTTTGACTTTTGACGTTATATTACTTATTCCAATATATTTCTGATAACTCAATTAATCTCATACAAGCTAGTCCAATTCATGTTCAAATGTAGAACTTAAAGCATGTTCGAGGGTCGGAGACAGAAGCGAAGCCACAATAATAATTACGGATTCAACATAATTCAGTAACTCAAATTCTATATTTGTATTAAAACCTAGTACGAAAAAAAATTATAATCCAAAATTCATAAATTAAAAATTATAGGGGCCGGCCCTAGTTGGAGAATTACAATTTTATTGTAATAATTAGATAAATTAATTAATATTTATGCCTAAAAAATGAGTTAAATTAACATTCGAAAAAGAGAAAAGATTATTAACTAGAGATGGAAACAACATTTCTTTTTCTTTTCGATAAAAATATTTTTGGCTTTGTGTTTTTAAATTATCCTCATTAATAGTTTTGTATAGATTTAATAAAAATACATTAAAAACATACTTCAATAAATAAAATAAAATAAAATAAAATAATCAAAATTTAAAAAATAATAAAAATAGAGTTTTGTCGATTTAAAATTGAATTGAGAAAATAATAGCGTGAGACACTATGCCGCGTCACTTGGTCGTACAAGTGTAGTCAAGTAAACTTAAAATAAGGTCTAATTATTATTAATTGGTTCCATTTATTTTATTAGTTATTTGAAAATACTTTCGAATAAAGACAAATATTTTATTATACTTTATTTGTTTTAGTGTTTAGATTGATTCGATAAGGAGTTTTAAAAAATAAAGAAGATTTTTTTGAATTTTGTGGTCTTAAATTCTGAAATATATTAGAAATACACTAAAATGTCTTTTGAATTTTGTGGTCTTAATTTCTGAAATATATTAGAAATACACTAAAATGTCTTTTGAATCTTGTGGTCTTAAATATGATACGTAAATTATTGTGTATAAATAATTACTTACTAGATATAGAAAATGTGCATTTTTTTTTGGAACAGATTAAAAAAAAAAAGCAAAACAAACAAACATTTTGTACTCTTCTATCACAATGTGATCATGGAGTTGTTGCGCAGTCCGAAAATAATTCATCGTATCCATCAGTTGGGAAGTAAGCATTTCAACTTTGATTATGCATATATAGACATTCCAATTCGTGTTTATTGTGTCAGTTGAGTACTACAATTTACAAAATGATCATTTAGACATTTTAAAAATCTATGTGTCACGTCAGTATCGGGTGTCTATGAGATATAATGAAAATTAGTTGAAGTGTTCAGTTGTCTTTTGAGATCAAGTTAAAATGTACTCTCAAAGATCTGATTTGTAAGCCTACCTGGTCTTGAGTACTTACTTGTAAGAATGTAATTTCAGTGTTTAATTGTCAGTTGAGATAAAATTTAAATATCTATTTATATATTACGCAAATCGAAACAAATTAAAATCCAATGATCCTTACTAATTTTGAACAGACATAATATACAGGACTATACAGAGGCTAGAAGAGGTCGTTGTTCAATGCTCACTGCTGGTCTGGTGCTTTGGTATGGATATTAGGAAATAGGAATTAGATTTAGACTTGCTGACTTATTGTAAAAAATAAAAAATAAAAAATAAAAATTACAAGACGTGAGAAATTCGCAAGACATAAGTTCAACACAAGTTATATCGAAGAGTATAAGTTCAACGACACAAGTTATATCTTAGAGTATAAGTTCAGTGTCACAGGTTATGCCTCAAGTCACAAGTTATGCCTTAAGAGCAAAACAAATAATATCTCCAGTTACAAGTTATACCTCAAGACATAAGTTCAGCGACACAAGTTATGCCACAAGACATAAGTTTTATGGAATTGTTTTGTTGAATTGCTGCAGATTGAAGTGATTCCGGGCAGTGAAAGTTGGGGAAAACTTCTGTCATCGTGACTAAGATCATCAATAAGCAATAGTAAGTAACTCCATCCCTTGAATTCATTTGAATTTGTAAGATATGAGTTGGGTTAAGCTTGTGGTGACTTGTTGGGTGTTGCTTATGTTTTCTTGATGTTGCTGGCCAAATTTCCAGGTTGAGTTTGGAGATTTCCTTAATGTGAGCACTGTGAGCTGGTCTCTTTTATGATTATAAATGTTTCATGTTGTTGTACGTGTTATACCCCGTAGAATTTCCGGCACTTAAATGACCTATTCGCACGTTGGTTAAGCATATTTGAAGGCCATACGTGCTAGAGAAAGGCCCGGGAAAAGATCGAACGAGAAACCTGTCGAACCATCGCGGAAGGAGCCGAGGCAGAGCCCCTCTGCGATGGCAGCGTGTCACGGAGGTGAAGCCTCCGCGTTGGCTCCGTGACACATTGGCCTTGTCCAGGCCCAAGTATATAAAGCCCCACTTCGATTTTAAATGATTAAACACTTATAAAAATTCCAGAAACAGAGAGGAAAACGCAGGAGAAGGGAAAGGAACGAAGAAGTAATATAATTTTCGTCCGATTACGCTGCTAAACGTTGTCCAAACTCAAATTAACCTCAGATACCGAGGTATTTAGCAGCAGAGAGCATTCCTACGGATTTAGTTTCGTGAAATACGACCGACGAATCATCGAGCTACCGAGCTAAGGTAAGTGGAATTGCTCTAAATTAGTGTCTATGTGTTCCTAGCTGCGAAGTGAATATTTCTCCCTTCTGGACCGCTGAAAAATAGCGAGTTTTCGACCGTCTTTCGATAAGCCTAAGTTTAGGCTATAAACTATATCGAAAGTGACGTTGCTCTTTACAATAAAGCTGTATTTAGTATTAATTGACATATTTATGAATGCAGTTGGGAGGAAATAGTTGAAGTACTGGACGAGCCTCGTCCGACAGACGGATAGTTCGAGGATAAGGTATGTAAAACTAGTTTCCTCGGCAAGTTAAGTAATCTCGGTACAATACAGTAATTTAAAGGCCTGTAGAATGTTCAGAAGTCATGTGTTATGTTTATTACGAATGTTGGTACGATATTAGAAGCATCGAGTTATAACTTGCGTGAAACTTGCTAGCACGATATAGATTCTAGTACAGGTGTTAGAAACTGCACAGCGTGCTTAGTACGTGATGTGACACAGAATGTTAGGATATCACTGTATTCAGTTGAAACCCAGTAGAGCAATATAGTATCCGTAAGACATCTCAGAAATAGAATGATAAGATAAAATGAAGTTGGAAAGCATGTTAGGAATAACAAATCATGTTACTATAGAAACTCAGTATGCAGCATAGTTTTCAGCAGAAATACTATATCATGTTCAGCATTAGACTCAGTACAGTACGGCAGAAGATTATATTTATATATATATACTATTATCAGTATCAGCATGTATTAAATATGTACATATCACTATCACTAGTTCAGCGTACAATATGTACAAACACTTTATTATCATTAGCTTCAGTATGTGGTACATGCAGATAGTATTACTAGTTGAGACCACTGTATTGTCTTGGGGTTGGATTACCTAGCATCCATGACCGCCCCAGGGTTAATAGTTGTATCGACTCATCCGCCAGAGGACGAGGATACGTCGCTCTACGGAGTGGCATGCCGTCCCACGGGGGACGAAGATGGGATGCCAGTTTTCCCCATATTGTGCCTTGGTCGGCCCTTATACACCCCCGTCGAGCGGATACGCCCGAGGTGTTGATTCAGGAGTCCTCCGGACTCAGGTACAGTTATAGTCAGGGGCTCAGCGAGCCCAAGTGCATACCCAGGGGACCGGCAGGATGCTTATAGTTATTATAGGAGATGGGACGACCGGGGTAGGGGTATAGATTGCGTGTTGGTTATACCTCCCGGCTTATGGGAGCCGGGTAAGGTTTGTGTGTGCTATGTATGTTATGATATGTTGTGCCGTGTTGTAATAGATACGAGTAGATCGACAGTAGAACGATAAATCCTCAGGTATGACTCCTGCTCCTTCTAGTGTAATTAAGAGAAGGTATGACTTACATTATCAGACAGTTAATCTATTCCTTCCTACTTCAGTTTCATCAGTTATATTGTTGTTTTCAGATATTTCTTTCAGTTATTGCTTTACATACTCAGTACCATCGGTACTGACGCCCGGTGGGGCGCTGCATTGCTTGCCTGCATGTACTCATAGACGAGCAGGTGATACCGCGTGATTCCTGTCAGCGATCGAGTATTCAGCTCCTGTAATCCGAAGACTGAATTCCAGAGGTGTATTTCATTTTCTTTTATTGTATAGTACGGGTAGGTCGGGGCCCTGTCCCGATCATTTCTATTGTTATTCTTAGAGGCTTGCAGTCTGTATATATTTCCCTGTGGTCAGATGAGCCGGTCGTGTGGGGCCGTGCAGTTGTATAGCTGTTAGTACTTGTGTTTCCTTTATGTTGGCCGTGTGGGGCCATAGTTTGACAGTAGTGGTGACCTTGCCGGTCACGTAGCTATCCAGTACTTCATGGTTAAGTTATAGATAACTAGACAACATGGTGGCCTTGTCGGCCCGCATAGATTTCCCTATATTGACATGTTTCTGGTCAGCTGTTAGTACAGGTACAGGAGGCTATAGGCCAATGGGCCGGGGGCTGTGTTTACAGCCGTTATATAGCCCTTTGTTTCCAGAAATGTGAGTGAGATCCAGCCAAGCACCAGATGTGCCCAGGCTTAGCAGTCCAGCAGTTCAGGTCCTAGTAGGGCACCAGGTGCCAGTCATACCCCCCAAGGCGGGGTGTGACAGTACGTGTATGCTATGTTCCTAGACCTCTTGTTTGTGTATTTCTATGTGTTCAATTGGAGCTATCAATGTCCTAAGAATAAGCTTTCTAATAAAAGGCTAGCGTGATTGAATGAATAGACGATGAGCATCTCGATAGTATGTAATATAAGAATCATGTCCTTAATGAATATGTATGTGAAGCTAAGCTTAAAACACAAAGAGTGAGATGTTAATAAAAATAAAAGATAAGAGTAGGGATGGACGTTCGATTCTTCGATTCGCTTTTATCAAAGTTGAGTTATTATTTGAGTTTCTCAAGTTCAGAGAAAAGTTTATCACGTACAGATATTCCCAATGTCTAAGTAAATATGAATATGAAATCTGGTAATGCCCAATAAAGCTAAGAACTTAAGTCAAATACTCTATCTAAGAGTCCTAAATGTTTGTACAACATAGAGACTCTCAAGTATAGCTACTTATGTTTCGAGTTAAAAGCTCTCTTCAATTGAGTCACACTCTAGGGACGAAGTCAGTATTCAACCATTTCAACAGATTATCTGAGTAGGGTTACTATTGTGTCACCAGGGTTAGAAGTTGTATCAATGTACCACCACATCATGAGCATACATGGTTGCATTATGCTATTTATAATTATGTACCCGGTGAGCCTACGAGCGAATGTTATGTATATTTTCCTTTGGTTGATTATATCGGATGGGAGAGATGCCAACCACCGGATCATATACCGGTTGGGTGGATAGAGCATTGATGCATACTCATGATTATATTGATGCATATATTTTATTGTTATGTGGCATTTATGTGACTGCAAAAATGGCATTGACACAGACAGACTCCAGTCAGGTTACAGTTTTCAGAGTTAGGTTGGTTGTATTCTTACTTCTGGTTCAGTTATCTTGAGTGTTACTCTCACGGTATTGAGTTGTTATCGGGTTACAATTTTTCAGAGTTCCAGGTTATCTCTATTCATTATATGTTTACGTTTCTTGATTCAGTTATTATATGATTTCTATCTCACGTTTTCAGTTTCAGCCTTACATACTAGTACATATCATTCGTATTGATGTACCTTCGCCTGGGGAACTGCGCTTGTACCACAAGTACAGGTACAGGCGCGGATTGCCAGCTGCAATAGGAGTTCGTGAGTTCGGCGGTTGTGATGGTATGCTCCTATCTTTCTGGAGCTAAGATCTAGTTATTTTAGTTGAGTTTTAGGGTACAATTATGGGTAGGTCGGAGCCCTGTTCTGATCATCAGTCTAGTTTACTCATTAGAGACTTTGTGAACTTAGTATGTACGGTTCAGTTCAGTAGTTTAGCCTTGTCGGCTTTCCATTGCTCAGTTTAGCCTTGTTGGCATTAGTTGCTACTTTCTATGTTATTGAGACCTTATGGGTTCATTTGTTGTATTCCAGTTGATTGTGACAGGTAGCCTTGGTCGGCCTAAGTGTTACAGTTACAAATGATATATAGCCGGTTTCTCAATTAGTTTAGTATTGAGTGTCAGTCGCGCCCTCCCCCAGTTTTGGAGCGTGACATGCCCCAAGTCACAAATTATGACTTAAAACAAAAGAAATTATGTTCTAAAACAAAAGAAATTATGCCCTAAAGAATAACTTCAGTGGCACAAGTTATATCAAAGGACATAAGTTCAGTGACACAAATTATGCCACAAAGCATAAGTTCTTATACAAGTTATGTCACAAGTGATAAGTTCAGTGGCACAATTTATGTTACAAGGTAGAAGTATGGTGGTACAAGTTATGTCACAACGCAAAGTTCTCCAAAAAAAAAATAATCTTGACTTATGTCTCAGGATAAACATTATCATTGATCCACAAAAATCAATATATATATATAAAGGAGACTTAGAGGCATATTGATGTGGCATGCCTCTAAGGCCCCCATTCTTATTTTCCTTTTTTCTTGTTTTTTTGAATTTTTCTTTTATTTTAAAATTATTTTTTTATTTCATCTATTTAATTAATGTTATTTAATGTTATGTCATTAAACAAGTTCCACTACATAAAATAAATAAATAATAATAAAAATAAATTAAATTAAAATAATAAAAGTGAAAAATTCCTAACTTCAAAGTTGTATTACCATTTTAATCCTCCACTAAATAAAATAAATAAATAAAATAAAAATAAATATAATATATAAAAATCATCATCATATCATATTAATATATAAGTGGAAAGCCAAAAAGTGAAAAGTTAGATTATCATTTTACCCATTCACTAAATAAAAATAAATAAATAAATATAATATATAAAAATCATCATCATATCATATTAATATATAAGTAGGAAGCCAAAAAGTGAAAAGTTAGATTACCATTTTGCCCTTTCACTAAATTAAAATTTAATTAAATATATAATTAAATATTAATACTTTATCATATCATATCATAATAATATATTTATTACTATATAAGTGAGAAGCCAAAAAGTGAAAAGTTAAAATAAATAAATAAATATAACTAATAAATAGTAATAATAATAATAAATAAGAATAAGAATAAATGTAAATGATAAATAATAATAAATAACTAACTAACTAAATAATAATAATAATAATAATAATAATAATAATAATAATAATAATAATAATAATAATAATAATAATAATAATAATAATAAGTGGGAAGACAAAAAGTAAAAAGTTAAAATACTAAAATAACCTCCAAATATTGAGAGACTAATATACTCTTCAAATAATAAATAAGTTTACTCCTTCATCATCATCTAAATAATCCTTTGTAAAATATTTAATGGTCTAATAATATTTATTTTTATGCAATTTTAGCTTTTAGTATATATAATATTATAGGAATCAATCTATATATATTATAAAGTAAAGTAATAGAAAAGTGAAGTGGCCCTCTCATAGGCTAGGATTTGTTTTTATCTTTTTCTCATTTTTTGTCCATTTTCTCTTATATTTCTCTTAAAATATTTGCTGAAAATATTTCATAACTCACACCTCTTTATTTTCATAACCTATATCTTTAATAATCTCAATAACTCACAAACCTTTCATTTCATAACCTCCAAATATTTAATTTATAAATTTTATGATAATTTATAGGGTTTTTTCCATGTATATCTATATAAATAAATTGTAAAGCAAAGATTATTCTCATATTTACATTGTTATGGTTTGTTAGTAGAATTTTTTTGAGATGAATATAATTTCATATCTATTAGAGCAAATAGATAATATTGATAGAGAAGACGCTAGGGTCTCTGCATCTCACTGCAATGGGGAAGGGAACAGAAAGTTTCAGGAAGAGGAGGAACAAGACACACACACTATGTGTGAGATGCAGTCGTCGCAGCTTCCATCTCCAGAAGAGCAAGAAAATATTGTGAAAACTTATTTTTGGCGTTTGTTGTCCAATCAAAATTAGAAGTATTTAAACTTTAGAAATATCTTGTAGAAATTAACATTCTGATACAAATGAATTTTGTTTTATAGTCTACTTTTCAAAAAATTAAAAAAATAGTATTAATGTGAAAGCTACTGTCTATGTCGTATTTTAATATTTTTCTCTATTCTATTGTACCTAACTCCGCTTTTGTTCTATATAACCCCATTTTATATAATTTTTTGTTTGGTTGGTTGTAGTAAGGAGACCTCTTACTTATCCTTACCAATATTTAGATCTTCCTTTCTTTAGTATAATGACAAAAAAGTGTAGAAATTTGTGCTTTAATATCTTTTTTCGTATAAGTTAAATTTCATATAATATCCCAACATAAGCTTAGAAGATATAGTCGTTCAAAATTTATTTTTTGTGTATGTCATGCCTTCACATGAAACAACTTATGAATGAGTTTTTGATTTTATTAATTTTTTATATGCTTATTCTAAGACCATTTTTTGGATTCAGTTTCCTAACTATTTTCTCTTTCTTCTTTTTTAATTGTCTTTTTCAACCATACAAGTCATAATTTTTCTTTTAAAAAATGAACATTATAAAAAAGATGAAGAAAATAGTATATGACAAACACAATATGAAAAAATCAAAGTCCAACTACATACCATAGTACTTTGTTAGTGAATAGAATATATAAACATGTTCATCAACTTTTATAGTACGCTTTCAACTTCATATGCACTCCACCTAAAATTAAACTTGATTATGTCAACCGAAAATACTATTTTCTCATTATATCAACGTTTCTTTCCGACTTGGAAACAAATTCAAGTTTGAAAATTTATTTTATAAGTAAAAACGAAATTTTCTTTTAGATATGCTTTCAAATTGAAATCATTATTTGTATTAATTGTTGGCAGGCGTTTTTTTTTTAAAAGAAGAGAAAGGATTATTGAGTTTTTTTAAATCATAATTTCTTTTAACTCTTTTAACTATATTAAATATGAAATGTTAAGAAATTAAAAAGCCATTTCTTAAAACTTTTTTAATATAAAACTTAATTGGTCTTTATTTTCAAAACTCCCGCAACTTTTTATATCATAATAAAATAATAATAAAAATTTTAATCTTATAATTTTTATTGAAGAAAATCAATTTTTATTAATCTAACATTTATTTATGATTAATTAAGTTCAACAGATTCTTTATAGCATGAATGTCATATTTATTCTAACAGATGAGTTAACACTTTTTAAAGGTCAAGAAATATATTTATTTTTTTTCTTTTTCTTTTTTAGTGTGTTTTTCATTTATCATAAAATTTTCTCATAACTCTATATTTTTAATACTCCAAATAATGCTTATATCTTACTCTTTCATAACCCTTAAATATTAATGTATAAATTTATGATAGTTTATTGCGTTCCTCCATAAATATTTACATAAATTTACATGTAAGATAAACACTATAAAAAATATCGTATTTTAGTGATACTTTTTGTGATGATTACTTTATTTGTATTATTATTGTTATAAGGTCAATATATCTTACATCTCTGTCTAGGTAAATATTCAATTTTCTTTTAAGAACAAAATTATCAAAGTCATATTCAATTCAATTGTGTAAAATAACTATCTTCAAGCCATAACTTATCAAATTCTCATATTAACTGACAAGTAATCACAATAACATTTCGAATACTATCACAAATAAAAAGATAACAATACACAAGAAATTTTTTGCAGTAGAATGTTGACAAACTTTTCTGCCAATAATTTTTTCTTTTCTTTAGATTTATGAGTAGCATTTTGTCAAGGATTATTTTAATCACTTTGCCATGAAATTTTAATTTATTTAGCGAGACTTTTAAATATATATATATATTAAAGAATAATTAAAATTCAAAATGTTGAAATTAAGATTCGAACTAAGCCACTTAAATAATGGACTATTCCCTTTGAAACTGTTAGTAATTCATCAATACATGAGTTTTAGCCTCAAACAATCTCTTTAATTTAAGGATACATTTATGTTTGTTTTTATTTTAATTTAAGCACACATGGTCCTTTAAGTTTGTTAAATTGGATACTTCTAACACAATTACTATAATATTCAGACTTAAAGTTTATTTAATTATAATATCATATGCTTTCTAAGTGAATGATTTTAAAAGCACAATTGATATTTTCTAAAATTTTTAAAAATTGCACTTTGAAAAGTACATTACATCTTAATTAATTATATATTTATGTTGCAAGTAATCTATAACACCCCGAAATTTTTTTGGTGATTATTTGATGTTTTTATGCTAGGTTAAGGAAAGTACGGGTTGTATATTGGTTGTAGATGACAAGGGAAATGTGTACGATCAAAAAATCAAAGAGTATGTGAAGTTCATAAGTAAGGGTCAATTTTAAACGATCATGTCTCCTAATATATAATGAATTAGAAGCCCCGCGACCTATCAAATTAAAGGTATTTAAGTCTAGTTTTTAGAACATTAAACCTCTTGTAAATCAAAGTTCAAAGTAAGAAGTTATGGCCATTTTACCGAAACATCGCGAGTGGTGATGCGGTCATGACGCCCTCGCGCCTCCACCGCCCTATTTACTTAAAATCTGATTTTTCACTTGTAGAAAATATTTTCAGCTAAATCTAAATTGACCAGCTTGCTAAGGATTCCATTTCTCTCTCAATTCTAGCAGCTAGGACAAAGAAAACCAAGGAGGAAAATCAAGCAAAGTTCAAGAAAATCACAAGATAAGTTGAGATTACCTTGCCAAGTATGTTAGGGGTTGTTTTGGAGCTCGTTTTGGCAAGGTTTTGAAGAAGTTTTTCTGCGTTTCAAAATCTATTTGGACTGCCTATATATCCATCTTTGAGTAGGTGTTAAAATTAGGAGAAAAGGTAAGGCATTCGCCCCTTTTAAACCTCTCAAATTGCAAAGCGAAAATCTGGAAATTGGCAGCTAAGTGAGCTGCCGATGGACTGTTTGTTAGCTGTGTTTTGCTCATTTTCCTTAGGCTTTTTGGCTATTTCTTTTGCTGGAATTATACTTCATATTGAGGGGTAGAATTACAGAAAAACTAAGGTAAAATTTCCCTCTTGTTTCTCTCTCAAAAGTTAGTGAAAACTAGTTGAGAAAATGGCTAAATGTTGTTGATGTTGCCGTGTGTTGTTGTTGCTATTGTGACTGCCTCCGATTAGTTATTTTGGCTACATTTGTTGCTATAGATTAAACTTGTCGTTGGGCTATAAAACCACTGGATTAAGGAGGTTGAAGACTGATCATTGAGATAGGAAATCAGCTAGTGAAAGTTCATCGGAGAAAGGTATGTAAGGCGCCCCGTCTATCATTCTTTTAACCACGATTCGTGTGTTGTGAATCGAATGAGACAGCAACCTATTTAAAAGTCTTGAGGTAGTATGTTAAGCTTCATTTAAGCTTTAAAATTCCATATTTTATTGAGGATAAATGTTAAGATTATGCCTAGCCAAAGTGAGACATCTAAAGTGTGATATTGTGTTGATTATTGTCGTAGTTGTACATTGAGTTGAATACCCCTCAACGTGGACATTGTTAGCTGGTCCTTACTGTATGTCATGTGTATATATATGTTATGTTAAATGTGTTTAAAGGTCTGGTTGCTAACTGAAATTAGTGAAAGAGCCAAGATGAGGACGTGTAAACGATTTTAAGCCACGTAAAGACGTCGCAAGCTATTGAGGGTAAACGAGCTTATTGAATTAGGATTACTTGGTTATGGTTGTCCTTTATCTTATGTGTATGTTATGAAATATGTCAGGTCAAGGGGAGATTTCATAATCCCTTTCCCTTAAGCCGAACGACAAGCGCGAGTTTCTGAACTCTAATGTCCCTTGAACACGATCTGTAAATTTTGTTGAAACTCTTAAGTCATCCGTAGTTCCTTATGATTTATACAAGTTTTAATACATGCATTTAAGTTCTATTTTCTAGCTTTACATGTTATATGTACTCAGTTCCAGTTATGCATTACGAAGGAGGCCTATGCAGGCCACATGTTTAGTATTCATCATTTCTATGTTATACGTATTGAGCTGGTCCAGTATAAACCATATCGGCTCCATTTATGATTTTGTCTAAGATTTATTGATTTTACCCCGGTGTGGTACACCGGCTGGAGGTCTTGTTATTTTACCCCGGTGTGGTACACCGACTGTGTGAATTTTACCCCGGTATGATACACCGGCTGAAGGCATTTTTATTTTTACCCCGGTGTGGTACACTGGCTGGACGAATTGTATATAGATTTTATGGTCGGCTGTCTGTTGGAATTTCAGTTATAATCTTTGTTGTGCATTAGATGGTTGCATTTATACTTCAATAATGAGTTATTGTCAGGTTTCTGTTTTCAGGATTCCAGGTTGTTACTAATCCTTATTTCTGACTTAGTTATCATTTTTATCTTACATGTTTACAGTTTTCAGCCTTACATACCAGTATATTTTATTCATACTGACGTCCCTTCATCTTGGGACCCTTTCTGCAATCGTGCTGCAGGTACAGGCCGAGGCTCAGATCATCGGATGTAGTAGAAGCCAGATTTCAGCAGAATAGTGGTATGCTGCTCTCTTCCAGGAGCCAAGTCCTAGTTTGGACTATTTTCAGTTTTGTGTACAGCATGGGGAGGCCGGGGCCCTGTCCCGTGCATTTCAGTTTGTTTACTCTGTAGAGGCTGATGTGGACTAGTTTGTATAGTAGTGTGGGTTCTGTAGTCGTATTGGTTTTTCATTGCGTTGCTTAGCTTTATTGTAGCCTTGTTGGCTTTCTAGGTTGCATATTTATAATTGTCAAGGCATTATTGGCCTAGTGTTTATCTTGGTTGGTTGTAACAGGTGGCTTGGTCAGCCTTAGTGTTACATTTATAGATGCTATATAGCCGGCTTCTCGATCGACCATGAATCGAGTGTCAGTTGCGCCCTACCCTAATTCTGGGGCGTGACATAATCACTTAATTAGAACTATTTATATATTTTTAAAATAATTAAATATTTTAATATTAAATGAAGAAGATTAAATTAGTCATTTAATATATAATAATTTTTAGTACATATAAACTATAGCTGGTTTTTCTTATAAGATTTCAAGATTTTTTGTTGTTGTATCTCTGTAGTTACTTTTTCTTATTTTTATTTATTTTTTGTTTAAATAAATAAAAGAACACTTTGATTTAACTTGATGTTTATTTTAACTTTTGAAAATTTATTTTGACAAATACATATGGATTAAAGTTATAAATTTATTTATTTAGATCATGTTTTGAAAGAAAAACTAATAATTATATTAAATATCACAAAATATACTTTGTGATTATTTTAGTATTTGAATAATTTAAAAGATTTAAATTATAACTTTTAAATATTTTTTTAAAATTGCGAACAAATTAACTAGATTTTAATAAATTTAAAAATAAAAAATACAAAATTATTTTAAAATAATAACAATCCATACAAAAACTTTAAAAACCTAACTAAATCAAATTTATTTTTTCAATATTTATATGTAACCATATCTTTCGTCCTCCTGGACATGTCGACAAAGGCCAGTATATTATGAGTAAAACGAAAATCAAACGTGACGTTGGTGTGGCTAATGCTCATCCTCAAACAAAATAGCTTACTTCTCTGGACCAAAAAAATGAATCAAAATCACAAAAAGTTTCCTCCTTTTCTTCTCTCCCTTGTGAAATCACCCATTTATATAGGCTTGTTTATATATATCTACACTCACAGAGAATCAAATCAAAGGAAAAGACAAGAAACCCCTCATCAGGTTTAGCTGAATTTTCCGTCAATGGCCACTGCTGCTGCTGCTGCTGTTTCTCCTTCACTTTCTCTGAACCAACATCGTGTTCTGATTCCAACACAACGTGGGGTGTCTTTGAATTCAAAATTTCGTGTTCCTGCACGGTTTTACTCGAGTGGGTTCACTTCAAGAATCAGGGCGAGCTCTGCTGTTGCTGTAGAACCGGTAATTTTTGGGAATTGGGGAAGTTTGGAACTTTTTTTTTCTTTTCACAGTACTGATTATATTCTGATGTTCTTTAATTTTTTTGCGTAAACGTGAGGCAACCCATGAATTGGAACTTTGAATTTATAAATATGAGTCTCTTTTTGAGCATCAGATGTTCTAATTGTGTTGTTTTTGTGGGGTTCTTGTTTAATTTTTGGTTTTACTGTTCTGCTTAAGTTGTCTGACCATAGATTGATGATGTATGAAATGTGCTTTTGGCTTATTGCTGCTACATTCATGCAATTGTTAGCTAATTGTAACTATAATTTAAATTTGGGAGCTAAGTTCTTATGATGAGTGGGTTGAATCCAATTGGATGCTGGGTAATGTTAGATTGAGATGTCTATAAGTGATTAAATTGAAATATTTATCTTGTTTTATGGCTGAACTCCTAGTAAATCAAGAAAACTGGCCATAGCTATATGTCTTTGCTCTTCCTCGTTGACACATAGGATTGTGATCAAATGTTACAATCAAGAACTAATTTTCCGCTTAATTGCCTTTATTTGTTATCGCCTTTGTTAAATCTCTTAAAGTTGAAAACTTAATGTTGTTAAGTTATGCATTGCCTTTTGTTTTCAGTTTATGTATAATCTTTTCTCCTGTCTTGTTCAGGAATTGAGAACTCCGACTCAGGATTCTACAGAAACTGAATTGTTTGCTTGTCCAATTTGTTATGAACCACTTATGAGAAAAGGCCCTTCAGGCTTTAACGTGTAAGTTTAGTCTTTCAGATAGAAAATACATAATAACTGAGATTCGAGGTGTGGTCTAACTGTTGTTTAACTTTGAATTAAAACTTGCAGACCTGCAATCTACAGATCAGGCTTCAAATGCAGAAAATGTAGCAAGTCATACTCGAGCAAAAATATCTACCTTGATCTCACTGTTACTTCTGGAACAAAAGAATATAATGAATCTAAGCCAACTAGGACTGAGCTATTCAGGTATCATAGCGGTGATTCAAGTTTCATGTCTTTGCTTGATTAAATTATTTCCAGTTTTTCTGTTACTGATTGATAATCCCTGATTAGTTTTTGGGCTGAAATTATCTGGCTAAAGATGTTGACTCTAGTTTGAAGTGATATCTTTTCATCCCTCCTCCCTCACATAAGTATCGTTTTGTTCTGCTGATGTTGACTCTAGTTTGAAGTTAATATCTTTTCGTCTCCCCTCCCTCACTACACAGATAAGCAAAGTATTTGCGCTGTGGCTTTACTTCTTTTACTTAATAGCTATCCCATTTTTAGACGTGGACCTTAAACGGTTAGACATCTACATTTAATGCTTGAAATCAAAATCCTGTAATCTTTAATTAAAATAACAACTGAAGTGGAAACTATGAAAGGGAAACAATGTTGGATACTGGGTTGCCCATGTGGGGTAACTCGATTCGTTAGGAGAAAAAGAATAAAATTGAGTTGGCGTAACCAGTTGTTAACAGAAGTCATTTGGGGATAAACTTCTTCAGTTTTTTTTAAATCTATCGACAGATACTCTGCTGATGAAAATTCTGCGCCTTTCCACACTTCATACCATTCTTCGCTGATCTCTACAACTTCAAATGACTTTCAACTGGTGGTGAAAATAAGATTTCTGATGATACCTTGCAAACCTTTTCAAAAGTAAGTTCACCTTTCTCGTCGCCGTAAACAAGGCTTAAGGTACTCAGTGAATGTAGTTTGGTAAAACAAGGTAATGAATCAAAGCGAAAGCAAATGAACCAGGATTTTCAAAAGGAAGACCTTAGATGCAAAGAAAAATGATAATTGAATAGGAAGAAACAAGGAGGAAGAGAGAGAAAACTAATCAGAAAGCCGCTAGAGATCACTATTGGAAAGAGGGAATGGAATAGTCACAAACAAAATCAACATGATGTGGGTGTGTTATGAGTTAAACATGCACTGCCTGTAGGCTTTCTTCTACTATCTTGGTACCCTAACTTTCTAAAGTGCTTTTCCATAATTTCAAGTTATGGATGATTGCCCCAATGGTTCCATTACAACAATAACGTACCCAGTATAGTCTCAAAAAAATGGAGTCTGGGAAAGCTAGATGTACGCAGAACTTACCCCTGCCTCTGAGACTGTTTCTAATTGACTCTCGACTCAAGGATAAACAAATCAAAGTAATTCAATAAAGGAAGAACCGTATAAAGCAAATCATGTCAAAACAATAACTAAAGCAAAAAAATACAAGAAACAACAGGTAATTAAAAATCTAAGAGCAAGACATACACATAGTATTACTATGAGTACTAGTATGGGCAGATTAAATAAACAACGGTCTACTCCCTACTAACCTACTACCCTGATTTGTGTCCTCCACAACCTCTTATCTAGAGCCATATCCTTGGTAAGCTGGCGTTGTGACATCCCTGTCTAATCACCTTTCCTCACTTCTTCTTCAGCCTACCTCTACCTCTTCTGAAATCATTCATCGACAATCTCTCACACCTCTGCACTGGGGCACTCGGACATCTCATCTTCACATGTCCGAACCATTTCAATCTCGCTTCCCGCATCTTAACCTCCACTGAAGCTACTCTCACCATGTCCCAGATATCCTCATTTCTAATTCTATCTCTCCTAGTATGCCCATATATCCATCAGAAGATCCTCATTTCTGCAACTTTCATCTTCGGAACATGAGAGTTCTTGACTGGCCAACACTCCGCCTTATACCACATAGTTGGTCTAACCACCTCTTTGTAGAACTTGTCTTTAAGTTTTGGTGGCACCTTCTTATCACATAGGACTCCAAAAGTGAGTCTCTAGTTTATCCACCCTACACTAATACGGTGAGTGATGTCCTCGTCAATCTCCTCATTTCCTTGAATAATAAAACCAAGATACTTGAAGCTCCCCCTCTTTTGAAGAGCATGTGTATCAAGCATCACATCATTGAACTTGCACTCCAAGTATTTTGTCTTGGTCCGACTTAATTTGAACCCTATAGATTCCAGGTTTGCCTCCAGACTTCCAGCTTAGCATTAACCCTATCTGGAGTCTCGTCAATTAGAACTATTTCATCCGCAAGTAACATACACCATGGTACCTCACTCTGAATTCGCAGTGTCAATTTATCCAGCACCAAGGTAAATAAAAACGGGCTAAAGGCTGATCTCTGGTGCCGCCCCATCAAAATCGGAAAGTGTTTTGAGTCTCCTCCCACTGTCCTCACCTGGGTCTTTGCTCCCTCATACATGTCCTTGATCGCTCTAGTGTGTGCCACCGGTACACCTCTAACCTCAAAGCATCTCCATAAAACCTCTCTTGGGATTTTGTCATAAGCCTTTTCTAGGTCAATAAACACCATGTATAGGTCCTTTTTCCTCTCCCTATACCGCTCCACCAGTCTCTTCACGAGATGAATGGCTTTTGTACTCTAGCGTCCCGACATGAATCCGAATTGATTCTCGGAAATAGCCACGTCCTTTCTCACCCTCAGCTCCACAGCCCTTTCACAAACCTTCTAGTGTGGCTTCGGAACTTGGTAGCCTATAGTTGCTGTAATTTTGGAAATCACCTTTATTCTTGTACAATGGTATCAGCATACTCCATCTCCATGCTTCAGGCATCCTCGCGTCTCCAAAATAACATTAAACAACTTAGTCAACCACTCCAAGCCTACCCTGTCTGAGCTCTTCCAAAGTTCTGCCAGGATCTCGTCTGGCCCTGTCGCTCTACCTCTTTGCATCTTGCAAACAATACCCTGGACCTCCTCAACCCTATATCTCGACAATACCCACAATTGCGATGCCTCTCTGAGTGTTCCAAGTCCCTTGCTCAATGACATTGTACCCCTCTTTATTCAAGAGTTTATGGAAGTAGGACTGCCATTTCTGTCTAATGAGTGCCTCCTCTTTCAACACTTTATTGTCCTCATCCTCGATGCACTTTATTTGGTCTAGGTCACGGGCCCTCATCTCTCACACATTCGCTAACTTATATAACTGCTTATCCCCGCCTTTATCCTCTAACCCTACACACAAATGTTTAAAAGCTGTTGTTTTTGCCGTCGTAACCACTAACTTTGCCTCCTTCCTGGCCATGCCTCACTATTTTCATTCATTAACATAATATAATCAGCAAATACCATGTATCATAGAACCTAACAACAACAACATACCCAGCGCAATCTCAGTCTCACAAGTGGGGAACGGGGAAAGTAGGATGTATGCAGACCTTAACCCTACCTTTGTGGGGTAGAGAAGCTGTTTTCAATAGACACTTGGCTCAAAAGGAAAGTTTTCGAGGCAGGATTGCAAGAAAAATATGTTAACAAAATAGCATGGTGCAGAGCAAATGCAACAACAAATAGTAATATACATTGAAGAATAAGAGACTATGCATCATAGAACCTCCTCTTTATATAATCTGTTAGGTATTACTAACGAAGGTAAACAATTATGAGTTCAAGATAGATTCCTGATGTATGCGGTTATCAGAAGCTCCTCTTATGTTCTTCCCCTCTTCTCATGCTTCTGATCAGTCTCTCGTACCTATCCATTTCACTATTTATATATTTGATATGAATTCCTTTCTTCCTAGTCTCATGCAAAATTACTTTTATTGACACAATGATATGTTCTCTAGGTCATGAATATCATGTGGAGATCCTTTGTTCTCTCTTTGTAATTTCCATCAATATTCTTGGTAAAATTCGACCAAGCTTAAATTCCAACTAGTTTTGTCACTGTTAAGTAAATTCTCTATAAGTTTTTTTTTTTTTTGAATTTCATGGTATGATTCATAACTTAATACTACAAATATAGTTTTCATGACTTTGAATATCTTTTTTTGTTCCTATATATTGGAACCAAGGTACTTTTTTCCACTTGCTTGGCATCATTCCATATGTTAATATAACATTGGATAGCTTGGTTTACCATACTACAATTTCTCCAGGGCACTTCCAAGAACACTATAAGGATACTATCTGTTCCATATTTATGAAGATCTGTAAGGTTAATCCCTGTGATTTGGCATTGGAAAATTTGTCGAAATGGCACACCCATATCTCTTTAATCCCTCTTTCTCCTATCAAAGCTGGTCAGAAAGCTTCTTTGATATGCATACCTTGATTCACATCTTTTCTATTCTTCTCTCTGTCGTAATAGCTTAAACGTTTCTTTGTTCTCTTCTCGTGTCCTTAGCTTTTGGTACAAGTCATCCAAAGCTTTACCACAACTTTGCTCGTTGCTTTCTTAGCTTCCATCATAGCTAGCTTATACTCTTCAAAGGCTTCTTCATTTTCTCTGTTAGCGACATCCTTTGTTACTCTTGTTTTGCTTTAACGGCTCTGTGCACCTCCTCCTCCTACCACCATAGTTCTTGCGTTGAGATCCTTGCCCTTTCAAACATGCTTGGAACTTCCCTTGCTACGTTCTCAATGCAACATGTTATTTCCTTCTGCTTTAAACTTGTAACTTGCTACTAACTCCATTCTCCCTCACTCAATAGGTTGTCTATAGACGCTACTTCCTGCCTTTTCAATTAATGTGGTGTAGCTTTACTAGGCACAGAGTTTAAGAGAAGAAGAAAGACCTTTGGAACTTGTGGTCTTAAATATGCCATGAGATTTTTGCGGCTATAAAAGCATTTCATTAAAGGTAATATAAGAAGTTAATGTTAAACTATTTTCAATTATTTCAAGGTGCATTCTTTTTGGAACAAACTAATAAGGAAGTAGTGTCACATAAATTGGAACGGAGGGAGTATTTGGTTTTGGGTGAAATGTTAGTTTCTTAGTCCTCATACCCTCTCTGTTCAATTGGTTTTCTGTAAATGCTGTTTGTTTCTAGCAAGTAGTCTATGCCTAAGAGTCTATTCGTTATTAGCCCTTTGCTGCTGTTGTCTTCTCTTGGTCTATAACATTTTATCTTTTGATTTTCATTTTTTTGGCTGTTTGGTAAGTTATGCTATTCTTCTCTATTACTGGAAGCGCCTTCTGGCTAGACTGTTCACAATATTTGCCTTGATTTAATTTTCACCCCATTTTCTATTACAAGTTACAACTAGCATATCCCAAGTAAAATTTATTGTTTATGGAAATGGTGTATCTCCTTATTCTTGCTTCAAACAGGTGGCCTTTTCTCTTTTGTTAGACTAATCTTCTTCTATTTTGAATTGAGTCATTTTCCAGTCGAAAAGCTGAGAATTTTCTTCATATATATATTCACGCTGTTTTTTCTCCTGCTTCTTTTTGTTGGGCTCCTCATATATCTAGTAAAAACTTCTAAAAGAGTTCCAGAATTTGTCTGATGTTTTTGGATTTTCGACATTTATTTCTAATCGCTGGTGCTCTTACCTTTTTAAGGAGTCCAGTTGTTTCATTCTTGTATGAGAGAGGCTGGCGTCAAACTTTTAACCGAAGTGGTTTTCCTGGTCCTGATGAAGAGGTAAAATATTTTATTGCTCTGATTAGATTTATCTTAATAGTTTTATGGGTTGGATAACTAAACATTAATCTAAAAGTAGCTATATATCAGTTTTTGACCTTTCTACATACTCCCACTGTACCAATTTATGTGACATTATTTTCTTTTTGGTCGGTTCCAAAAAGAATGACACTTTTTTATATTTAGTAACAATTTACCTTTATACTTTCCATTTTACCCTTAGTGAGATGATTTCTAGCCACACAAATATCTATGGCTTATTTTGGACCTCAAGTTTCAAAAGTTGTCCCGTTCAATCTTAAACTCCGTGCCCAGTCAAATACCTTAACGTAAATTTTGATGGAGGGAGTGTAAAAGAGATTGTCACCTATCCATTAATTTTTCCATTTTGGGGTATATCAGGGGCTTTATGAAACAGAACATGATACACTTAGCTAAAATGCCATTTCACGGGAGTTTTAAGGTATGGGCAACTAAATCAACTCCTACTTATCTCACAATGACATGTCATGTCTATAGACAAAAGCTTCAAAGGTTTTCTGGAATGGATTAAACTAGAATTTAGGCAAGCAATCAGGTGGAGTAAATTTTATTGCTGGTTTGGCCACTCAGTCCTAATTGCTAATATTAAGTTTTGGAGGACTAGCTACATGAAGTTGCTCTTCTCTCCTTGTAGAGCTGCTCAGACCTTTTCTGCTATAAATTATCCAGTAAATTCATCTATTTCCTGAAATTTTGAAGTCCATCTTGATGTGTTAAGGTCACTAAGCTTATGATTGTTCTTTTGATGTTTATGCAGTTTAATATGGCTCAAGAGTACTTTAAAGTGGCTGAAGGTGGAGTTCTTGTAGATGTTAGCTGTGGCAGCGGATTGTTTTCCAGGAAATTTGCCAAATCTGGGGTCTATTCAAGAGTCATTGCACTTGACTTTTCTGAAAACATGCTTCGCCAGAGTTATGATTTCATCAAGACAGATGAAAGTATCTTAAGCTCGTAAGTGATTTTGCTGCCTAATTTAAAATGTGAGGTCATTGAAATTCTCATTAATTAGGAGTTGTCTTTCAACTAAAGTTACCCCTTTCTCAAAAAAATGAAAGGTATAATTTAACTTTTCCTAAAACAAATTGCAGCAATCTAGCTCTAGTAAGGGCAGATGTTTCCAGATTACCCTTCTTTTCTGGATCAGTTGATGCTGTACATGCAGGTGCTGCCTTGCATTGCTGGCCATCTCCGTCCAATGCAGTAAGTTCTCTAAACTTAAATCTTTCCTGGAAAAATCACCTTTGACTTAATAGATGACTACTGTCAATCCCAAATTAGTCAAGTTCAGATATACCAATCCTCTATATCCATTCCGCTCTATCTGGTCCATTCTATCCGATACAACTAACTCTATCATCATACAAATAAAATAAAAGTGAAAAATAAGTTAAACTATATATATATAAGTAATAATAGAAGGTTAATTAGGTGCCTTATTTGACTTGAGCTTCTCACAAACTTATCCCTGCATTGACATTTAGGTTTCTAACTAGACTAAAAGGACTCGTGCAAACACTTGAGCTAGTATAAGTGTAACCAAAACAAAGTTTTAATTCAAACTAGTTAGTGTTGCTTTTATGGATCCTTTGCTTCCGTTATGTTATGTTGTTAGTTAATTCTACATTGATTCGATAGCTTATAGGTCTCTGTACTTGTAATATTGATGATATGAGTCTTACACTTCGGGCTAATTTTTCCAACGTGGGATTGACTTTATAGCTACTTAACCATGTCAATTGGGAAATAATTGGTAGATCTATTTCAGTTGAAGCTGCAACATAGATGGGCCTTTAGCTTCTGCTGTTGCCAAATTAATTTCTCAATTGGTCCAAAATCGATCATCCAGCTTCATCTTTTGGGCCTTCCCAATATAATACTTCTTTTGTGCTTATATATTTGACAATGTTTTCCAATTTTCCACTTTGTAGTCCCCTCCCGCATTTCCCCTTCCCCTACCCCCGTTGTAATAAAGAAAATGTGAAAATGTTTCCTTTTTAATCAGTCCCAACAAAAGTAATACCTTATGCATTTACCCTTAATGAGATGATTTATAGTCACACAAATATCTGACTTAATCTAGACCAGAAGTTTCGAAAGTCTTCCGTTCATTCTTAAATTTTGTGCTCAGTCAAACACATCACATGAGTTGGGACGGTGGGAGTACCTATTTTCATAAAATAAATAGTTCTGCAATTTTATAGTAATTGCATTCATAGGGGTCACTTTTTCTCTGCATGGTCAAACTTTTCCCATTTATAATATGTAAAAACCAGAGAGTTTTGTGCCCCCTTATATACACCCATTTATAACTTAAAACATATTTACCAATAATTCTGTTATTATTGTCGCCGAGTCCAAACAGGAGAACTAATTTTGAGGCAAAGAGAGTACCATTTTAGGATATCAATCCCGAGCCCCTAAGAAACTGGTAAATATGAGCTTATTTTAAAGATAGGAGATGGAAGAAGATATACATAATTTTGTACACCACGTCCCGAGCATTAGGTGATGATAAATATTGGGTAACCAAGTCAGCTTAACGAAACTTAAACCAGGAGCAGATGAAATAGTCTGGCTTGTAATTAGTTCTATCCTAGTTTCTTAAACTTAATATTGGCCTTCTATCTCAGTTTTAATTTTAATTTTTTGCTGTTTGCCAAAGTTTAATGATTTTATGGCATTCCCAAAATCATTGAATGACGTCGAGCTTTGAACTAATTATGCCGTCTATTTGTCTGTCAGATTGCTGAAATTAACCGGATTTTGCGTAGTGGGGGTGTATTTGTTGGCACTACATTTCTTCGAGTTAATCCTTCAGCTCCTCTAATATTGAGGGCTTTGCAGCAGGTAAATTTCTTTTTTGATCTCGTGATTATACACTTCAAATGATATTGATTGATTAGTAGTGGTCAAAGAATATAAACTAGTTACCAATTCTTGGACTTCCTCCCCTCTAGAATACTTACCTATATTAGAAACTGCTCGACTCTAACTGAAGAACGCCGATATAGTCCTCTAGCTAGTCTAACCATCAACATGAAAAAAAGCGGAAAAATATGGTCAAGAGGATATTGGAAAAGTGCTCGTATCTGATAGATAATCGTTTTTGTCAGATGGATATGAAAGTAAATTTCCTTTTTCATCGCAGAGTGCTACACGGACCTACAGCTTTTTTACTCAAGAGGAGATTGAAGACTTGGTGACAACATGCGGTCTTGTCAACTATACCAGTAAAGTTCAAGGCTCTTTTATCATGTTTTCCGCGCAAAAACGCTGATCTTTTTCTTGTTGAAGCTCATTGTCTTTCCATGTTTACAGTATGTTCTTGTACTCAGATGTGCAATGTATCTTAACCCTGTAGATAATAGTAAATAGATACTAATAAAGTTGATTGATTCAGGCAGTTCAAACAAGAACATTCTTTATTGTGAACAATACTTGCTGTTAAAAAGACAATGTAACTGGACACTGGAGTGGCATATTATCAGCACATGTAATGTGCATTTTGTACTTGCCCCTCACCTATTTTATTGGTAAAAGAAACACTTTGAACTATCACTATCCGTGTATTAAAACATACCTCGAAGCTGATTAGGTCAATTATCGGTTGTTATTTTTTCCTAACTGAATTATCATTCTCTACTCAATAAATGGTGATAGTTCAGGTAAGAAAAAGGAACAACTGATAGTTTAGGCGTGAAACTCACAAAAAAAAAGTGATTGTTTAAGTGTGTTTTCGATCATTATTTGAAAAGAAAAATGTTTCAATCGCATCGCTGGGTAGGATTGGGTGGTTCAACTGAATTTCCTTTGTTGGAAATTGCACTGCACTAAGATTGTTCTAAAATGGTTAGAGGTCACAAGTTTAATTTTTTTTCAAATCTCATAAAAATTTCTGGCTTCGCTGTTGATTAAACTTTGATGTGAAGGGTTATTCTGGTACATGTGTTATGGAAGGTAGCAGGTTCTAACTGAAATAGTCAAAATGTACTTAAGCTGACTCGAATAACACTGCTACGATAAAAATGATTAGTGTGTGATTGGATGCTCAACACTGAAATAATATTGGAACCATATATAAATAAGTCTACCGTATACAACCGTATGGGGATTCTATACTGGCGATTCATTCCGTCCTGCTTGACGAATAGAGATGACAATAGGGCGGGACAAGAAATTACAAATAGAGATGGTAGTGGAACGGGACAAGGAGACTGTTAGTTGATTGGTGCGGGACGGGATCAGTGGCGTATCCAAAGTTTTACTTACGGATCCACGAAAATTCAGTAATTTTTACACGTATTTTGTATATGTTTTAAAAAGTTAACTATTATTTATAAAGTAAAAGGGTCAAATTTGTGCCTCTCCACTATGCATAAATGATCAATTTTACCTCCGCCATACTGATGTTTTGATGACATGCAACCTCAACGCTCCAACCCACCCCTCCCCTCCACCAGTGGTGCCCCCATTAACACCACCATGCCAACAATCGGAGTCAGAGAATGTTCGAACGTCGAAAAGTTATACTATTTGTATATGATTAAAATTATTCCTTATATATATATAATGATATTGAACTCTTTTTGACTTCTTCGTATATTTACTTCTGCATATTTTAAACTCTCTTAATAAAATCGTGACTCCACCGCTGCCGACAACTCACCCTAACACCAACCCAAAAAGAATAAGATAAACTTCTTGTTGTCCAATGTTCATTATTTTAAGTTTAATTGTGTTGTTGTTTTACTGATCTTTCTTATTAAGTAAATAATTTTGGCACCGCCAAGAGAAAAGAAATCAGTTTTTTTTTTTTTAAATTTAATTAATTTATTTATTTTAAAAAGGTAGGAAAAAAAAAAGAAAAAAAAAAGAAGAGCCCCCTCACCCCATGTGGAAGAAGGCAATAGAATATAAAAGAGTAAGGTTTTTCGAACAGAACAAAGTGAAAATATAAAGCTTTATCTCAGAGCAGAGCAGAGCAGAGATCCCCCCTCGTGTGCCTCAAATGCTGTTTGTTCCTCCTCCCCCCTCGTGCACTTCTTTCATCTCTCACCTTTGACTAGAGCTGTTAAAATGGACGAGTTGAAGTGAATTCGAACCGGCTCAAAATGAATTAAGTTAATAGAATAAGTGAATTGTAAATCAAGTTTTTATACGGATTATTTTTGTTTCGGGGGTGGTTTTTAATTTTTACCCCTTAATTTGGTAGTCTTTTGTTTTTGCTCTTACAACTTATTTAATGAAAAGTTTATGTTTAAAATATTTTTAATTATGACTTAATTTCCTTAGATAAATCTTTATAGAGAATATTTGTCTGAAGGTATAAATTTAAGTGTTATTTGATTAGCAAGGTATATCTTTGCTCTTGATATTTTAAGAGGAAAATTCATCATACATAGGTTAGCCCCAGAAGACACAAGTTCATGTTGCTGAACTTCTGCCCCCCAGGCACAAGTTCATGTTGTTGAACTTCTGCCTCAAAACACAAATTCATGCTGCTGGACTCTTGCCACGAGGCATAACATGTGTTAACTTATGCCTCGAGGCATAATTTGTGCCAAAACTTATTCTTTGCGATTTTTTTTTGACTGTTAGGGACATCTTTTATCACTTTTTTGTTACTTTAAAGTGCCGAAAGGCAAAATTTAAAGATCATGAATTTGAGAGGTAAAAATTAAAGATCATTCCAAAATAAGGGCTTTTATGCAAATGACCTATTATTGATCAGTACAAAAATTATTTGGGCTAAACGGATCATTATTCAATATACTCAATTTTTATTAATTTTTTAATTGCTTTATTTGATTTTTTAATTAATTTTTTAGTACTTAATAAAACAATTTCATCTTATTTAAATTTGTTTATTTGAAAAATTCGATCGAGGCGATTGAACAAATAAAACAATTATTTATGGATTACATATGTGCAAGTCAGTTTATTTGACTAATATAAGTTATGGTGCGATGGTTAGAATTCCTTTGCTTTTAATCAGAAACCTCAAATTTGAATTTTGAATACATAAAAAACTCTGTTAGAAGCGCCATCCCTAAAATTAAATCTTGTAATGCGCGAATTCAAATTAATCAAACTCAAAATACAAATATCGGACACCAAAAAAAAAAAAAAAGTTAGTTCATTGGATCCTTTGCATGTGAGATTTTATGACAACCAAGGATAAAAAATAAGAAAGACCTTACTTATCAGAAACCCTTTGTCATGTGTAATCTACCTATTCTTCACTTCTGTTTCTTGTCACAGAAATTAGAAGTGATGGGGAAAAGTGTTCAGACAATATTTGACCAAAAATTTAATCTCTTTATGTCACTTGAGAAAAAAAATAAGAATTAGTTAGGAATAATATCTGTGACTAAACAATAAAAATCGATTGCTAATTTTTTTAAGGACAAACTATCAAAAAATTTAATTAGCTTCAAACTATTTAAATATAGTTAAACAATAAATTTCGTAGCTAATTTTTATTTTGTAGCGATAGTGGCTTACCATTTCAATTGTTCAAAGGTTAATTTTTTATTTATTATTTATTTTGGAGCACCGATTAATCTGGATTCGCATCATATAAGATCCATAAAATGGAAAACACGCTCCCTAAAGAGGAATTTGTATCATTCCAACACTATTAAAAAATCACTATTTTCCCATTGAAATCTTTCACTAGAAAATATTAATTGACTTTTCCCACTAATATCGGCGGGAAAAGAAAAAAAATAATAGTGTTTTCACATAGAAAAATCATGAAGTTTCCTACTACTTCAGTGAGAATTTATTTCCCACCATGCGTTTTTCCCATGAACTGATTTGGTGGGAATGAGTGAAAAAATCCTGTTTTATAACATAAATTTCCTACTGATTTGCGGTTGAAAAAATTCCTATTCTAGTGGTGCAAATCCCAATTTTATCAAAGAGAGCATGAAAAAATTGAAATATTTCTATTCAAACAGGAAATTCTATAATTTACTAACTCTTTTTTATATATGGTGCCCTCCTCATCCCCTTTCTCACGAAAGTAGTCAAAATCTAAAAGTTATCATCTTATTTTTCATTTTTTTTATTTTTAAGATTCGAATCTGAAACTTCTTGCTAAAATTATAAAAGATTCTATCCTTTTTATCAGAACTCCGAAAGTAATAGTTAAAAGAGGTTAATCACACAATTGTTATCCTATCTGTAAAGACCTTGTGGTTTTCTAGGTATTTCCTAGTAGACAAGAAAGTCTTATTAATAACAACTTTTGTGATTTAGTACACGGTAACTTTGGTAGCTTCCTATGTGTAAATTCAGAAATAGTACACTGTAGAAAGCAAAAGGCAAAGAAAAAAGAAAAAGGCTTTGTCAAAGCTAGAAAAGAGAAAGAAACCCTAAGGGTGTTCTCGGTACGGAAAAAAATATTTTTTTATTCTTTTATATTTGATTAATTAAAAAGTTTAAAAAATATTAAGGAAAATGATTTTTCTAATAAAGGTAGAGAAAACAAGTCGCATTGTTTACTCCTATTCTCATAACTGCCTTCACCCCCACCCCGACCCCATCCCTAGACCCAAATTAATTATGGAATTAATAAAACCGCTAAAAGATTATGGGAAAGGTAACAATCAAGGAAACGCAAAATCAGAACAGATTATGGGATGCACGTACCTGAGAAGAAAATGATATATACGTGGAAATAAAAGAATCTGAAGTGATTAATTGAAGAAAATATTTATTGCATATATAATCCAAATTAGTATATATTTATAAAACCGTTAAGCACCACTAATTAACAATTGCAAATGATGATTAATGTTAACCAATCCTTAAGCTAATGCCACATTTCTGTCATTTTTTAAAATAACATCTCATTATAATAGTTAAGTTTTTTTTAAAAATGAATTGTAATTATTTAATTATTAATTAATGGTCCAATTTTATTGGATTAGTTCATTAATTTGGACTTCAGATAATTAGCCCACTTTGTTAAGCCAAGATGACATCTTATTTTAGAGGTTCAATTTTGTTATCATAGGATCATTACGGAGTTGTAAGGAATAATTTGAGAGAAAAATAAAACTCTATTACTCAAGAATAGAATTTACAAAGAGATTTTCAAACTCACAAAAAAAACTCTCAAACTCACTCCACTCACTAGGAACTACTCTCTTAGAGATGTATTCACTCTTTGGTGGATGATTTACAATGAAGATTAACCCTCCTTTTATAGAGGGTTGAGGTGGTGTGAATGGAGGTGTGAAAGAGAAAACTTTCTTCTTCAACAATGGTGGCTTGGGTAGGTGTTGAATGAATAATTCAACAATGGTGGGTAGAAAAATTTCCAGATATGTGCTGGAAATCTTTCAATTCTCCCCCTCTAGCCATATCTGGAACAACCATCCCGGCTATGTCTCTGCACAGCTCCAATTTTTCTCGAGTAACCACCTTTGTCAACATATCTGCTGGATTCTCCTTCGTATGGATCTTTACTAGTCTCAACAGTTGTCGATCCATAATCTCGCGTATCCAATGATACCGAATATCAATGTGCTTTGTACGGGAATGGTACATGGAATTTTGCTCAAATCTAGAGCACTCTGACTGTCACAGTGTACCTTGTACTCTTTTTTCTTGATTTCAAATTCTTGGAGAAACCGCTTCAGCCACAACATTTCCTTTCCAGCTTCAGCTGCTGCAATATATTCTGCTTCTGTTGTAGATAAAGCAACACACTTCTGTAATCTTGACTGCCATGAAACAGCTCCTCCTGCAAAACTGTAGATGAATCCTGAAGTAGATTTTCTACTATCAATATCTCCTGCCATATCTGAATCTGTATAGCCTTCCAAAATTGGATAAACTCTCCCGTAACAAAGACATATATTAGTTGTACCCTTAAGGTTTCTGAGAATCCACTTTACTGCCTCCCAATGCTCCTTCCCGGGATTAGAGAGAAAACGACTTACTGTGCCCACTGCATGAGCAATATCTGGCCTCGTACACACCATTGCATACATTAGACTTCCAACTGCTGAAGAGTACGGTACTGATGACATTTCCCTGATCTCTTCCTTAGATGAGGGACATGAACTCTTGCTCAATTTTAAGTGATTGGCTAGTGGAATGCTGACTGGTTTAGCGTTGTTCATATTGAACCTTTCAAGCACACGTTCAATATACCTTTCTTGAGAAATCCATAATCTGCGGTTTTTCCTGTCTCTAGCTATTTGCATTCCCAATATCTGTTGAGCTGGTCCTAAGTCTTTCATGTCAAAAACTTTAGACAATTCCTTCTTCAGCTGGCAGATCTTTGTTGCATCCTTTCCCACGATTAGAATATCGTCTACGTATAGTAGAAGAGCAACAAAATTCCCGTCTGAAAATTTTTGAATGTAGACGCACTCATCTGTTACAGTTTTCTTGTATCCTTGACTTACCATGCACGAGTCAAACTTCTTGTACCATTGTCCTGGTGCCTGCTTCAGACCATACAAGCTTTTCTTTAGCTTGCATACGAGGTTATCACCTGAAACCTCAAAACCTTCTGGCTGCTCCATATAGATTTCTTCTTTCAAATCTCCATGAAGAAAAGCTGTCTTCACATCCATTTGTTCAAGCTCCAAGTTCATACTTGCGACCAATCCAAGTATAACTCTGATTGAAGTCATCTTGACTACTGGTGAAAAGATCTCATCAAAGTCGATTCCTTTCTTCTGTTGGAATCCTTTGACTGCCAACCTTGCTTTGTATTTCACCACTTTTCCGCTACCATCTCTTTAGCTTGAACACCCATTTATTTTTCAGTGCCTTCTTCCCTTTTGGAAGTTTTACGATCTCATAAGTGTGATTTTTCTGTAGAGATTCCATTTCATCCTGCATTGCAAGCAGCCATATTTCTTTTTCCTTATGAGATATAGCTTCATGAAAACTCTCTGGTTCTCTATCTTCGGTAAGCAGAAGATACTCGGATTCTGTATATCTTCTGGATGGAATCCGACCTCGTTCAGATCTATGAACTTCTGGATTGACAATCTGAGGATATTCACCATCATCTGAGCCTTGTGATGGACCTGAAGCTTCTGGTGGAGGGGTTTGTGGCTCCCCCTGCTCAACACCCTCTTCTTCCTCTTCTTCTGCTTCTGGTACTTCATCGTTATTTCTCACAAATGATTCTGTTACTACTTCTGGCATCTGAGCAGCAACATTTGACTTTTGAGACATTGTGGGTTTTTCAATGTCTTCTATTGTCTGGTTTTCATGGAACACCACGTCCCTACTTCTGATCACCTTTTTCTCCTTTGGATCCCATAATCTGTATCCAAATTCTTCATCTCCATAGCCAATGAAAATGCATGGAGTGGTCCTTGCATCGAGCTTTTGTCTGAGCTCCTTGGATACATGTGCATATGCTAAACATCCAAATACTCTCAAGTGTGAGTATGATGGATTCTTCCCAGACCACAGTTTCTCTGGAACTTCAAAATTCAGTGGTACTGATGGTGATCTGTTGATCAGGTAACAGGTGACTCTGACTGCTTCTCCCCAGAAAGGATTTGGCAGCTTAGCCATACTGATCATGCTTCGAACACGTTCCATGATTGTTCGGTTCATTCTTTCGACTACACCATTGTGTTGAGGGGTGCGTGGGACCGTTTTCTTGTGTCGAATACCATATGTTTTGCAATACACGTCGAAGACCTTGGAAGAGTATTCGCCTCCATTGCCTGACCGTAGACACTTTAATTTATTTCCTGTTTCACGCTCTACCATGACATGAAACAATTTGAAGTACTCGAACGCCTGGTCCTTTGTCTTCAGGAAATACACCCATACCTTTCGAGAAGCATCATCAATGAATGTCATAAAATATTTGTTTTCGCCGAGTGATTCAATCTCTAAGGGACCGCAAACATCAGAGTGTACTAGACTGAGCAACTCTGATCTTCTCGTTGAAGAGGATTTGAACGAGACTCTATGTTGTTTACCAAATAGACAATGATTGCAAGGATCTAATGCAACATCTTTGTCAACATTGATAAGCTCCTTATTTATTAGGGTAGACAACCCTTTCTCACTCATGTGGCCGAGTCTTTGGTGCCACAAATTCTGTGAAGCCTCTTTTTCTGCTACGTTGAGGCTATCTGTACATATCTTCACATGAGTCTTGTACAACGTGCCACAAATATGACCTCGAGCGACTGTCATAGCGCCTCTAGATAACTTCCATGTGCCTTTGCTGAAGTGATTATCATAGCCCTGTTTGTCAAGAGCTATACCTGAAAGTAAATTCAACCGAAGGTCAGGCACATGGCGGACATCCTTCAGAGTAATTGTACTCCCGGAACTTGTTTTTATTTGTACATCACCAATTCCTACAATCCCAGAGAAACTGGAATTTCCCATTTTCACAGCTCCAAAGTCACCGGCTTTGTATGTTGTGAAGTATTCCTTATGAGGAGTTACGTGGTAAGATGCTGCAGTATCTACCACCCATTCCGTGTCCTCTTTTGACACGTGAAGACATGTCTCATAATGTGTTGAACAGAAAGCTACATCTCCAGGGACAGTAACTAGTGTTTCTCCACCCTTATTCTTCGATTGCGAACTGCTCTGGCCTTGCTCTTCTAGCCATTTATAGCAATTCTTCTTCATATGACCCTCTATTCCACAATAATGGCACTTGAATGCTGGTTTTCTGCCATCTGTGGATCTACCCCTGCTCTTGCTCCTGCCTCTCCATTTGCCTCTACTACTCCTTCGTTGTTTCCCTTGTTGTCTCCCACGATTTTCTGTAATAAGGGCATGGGTCTGATCTGTGCCCATGTCCTTTCTCCTTGCCTCTTCATTGAACAGGGCATCTTTAACCATAGACATGGTGAGTTTTCCATCTGGGGCCGAGTTGCTGAGAGAAACCACCAGCGTTTCCCAACTGTCGGGGAGAGAACTGAGAAGTAGAAGTGCCTGAACTTCATCACCAAGCGGCATCTCTACACATGATAACTGGTTCACCATGCTCTGGAACTCACTGGTATGCTCGGCAACTAAAGTTCCACTTTTCAGCTTCATGTTGACTAAGCGTCTCATCAACAAAGCCTTATTCCGAGCGGTCTTGGCCTGGTACATATCCTCCAACTTCTTCCAGAGGGCATATGCGTCTGTCTCCTGTGCAACATGGTGGAAGACACTATGGTCAATCCATTATCGGATTTGACCAATAGTTTTTTGGTTTAATTTCTTCCACTCCGACAACTTGTCGGGATTAGGATTTACACCTTTTATTTCTATAGGGTCGAACAAATCTTTACAACTGAGAAGATCTTCCATTCGAGGTTTCCACAGCGTGTAGTTGGTGGCAGTGAGCATAATCATGGCTCTAGAAGATGATGTTGACTCTTCTGTGGTCATTATCACCTTACAGTGATTAATTCACCGAATTTGGGACTAAAATGTAATTTCTGAAAAAATTCTGCAGAAATTACTGCAGTGGAGTACTGTAAATCGTCTTCCTCCTCAATTTCTTTTTTGGAGCTCTTACGACTTCATACGACGTCGGATTTTAGTTCCGAAAATATGTATGAACTCGTGTCGACGAGAGGAATGCAATGGTGTACTCAGAATTAAGTTTTGAGCACTTTTGGAAATCTCAAAATTTTCAGCCTTACACAATTCTGATGAGCACTTCCGACGAGGCTCTGATACCACTTGTTATCACAGGATCATTACGGAGTTGTAAGGAATAATTTGAGAGAAAAATAAAACTTTATTACTCAAGAATAGAATTTACAAAGAGATTTTCAAACTCACAAAAAAAACTCTCAAACTCACTCCACTCACTAGGAACTACTCTCTTAGAGATGTATTCACTCTTTGGTGGATGATTTACAATGAAGATTAACCCTCCTTTTATAGAGGGTTGAGGTGGTGTGAATGGAGGTGTGAAAGAGGAAACTTTCTTCTTCAACAATGGTGGCTTGGGTAGGTGTTGAATGAATAATTCAACAATGGTGGCTGGAAAAATTTTCAGATATGTGCTGGAAATCTTTCAAATTTGGTGTCATATGTGAAATATCGTGGCATGTCAAGTCAAGTAAAAGAGTCAATAGAATGATGTTACATGTCAAAATGACAGCCAAATTAAAGGTCAATGAAAATATATCACGCCTACAAATGACATGTTCCACCAAATCAAATACGGCCATGTCACTTCAATCTGATTGATTGAAAAAAAGGTTGGCCTCAACAAGTGAACTCTTCCCTCTTACTATTACAAATCGGGGCCCTCGTAACTCAAAAAGACACCAGAATTCAAACCATTAGCATATGGGTTGTGTAACAACCCATATTGTATTGTAGAATTGATTAACGAGATATTATGTTGCATAATTAGTTATGATTAAGTACCATTAAGTTGTATAAATGTATCATAGGTTCCTTAGTGAATCATTCAGTAAATAAGACCGTAATAATTTTCTCATATACAGTTCTATAATTCTATCACAAACAATAAGATAGAAAAAACTCGTGGATCAAACTCTACAGATTTCTCTACAGGCTACAAGGATTCGAGCAACTAAGTATTTCTCTACAAGTTTTAAAGATCAAGGGAAGATTCAAAATTAAGCTTCAAACTATTTAAGTCAAAATGAAGTTCATCAAAATTTTAAGATCAAGCTCAAAGATCCTTCAATTAATTTCCAAAAGAAAGATTTAGAAGAATTATAGAGACGGTAACATTTACTATATTTAAAATAACACACTATGATTATTATGATATTTCTCGGTCTTAATTATTTTTCTTGATGTGAATTTTATTCTCCACAAATTTTGACACACCAGATAATACTAAATTCACCCTTCATCATTTCTTCTCTCAAATAATAGATTTTGTAAAATTTAAAGTCAATTTCTATGATAGCTTAAAGGAAGATCAACAATATTACATGCAATAAGGATGTATTTGAGTTGTTCCAAAGTCGCAAAATTGCAAAAATAAAAACTTTATTTTTATGATATTTTTTGTTTTTACGTTTCGTCAAGTTTATACTTTGATAAATGTTAAAGTAGAACATTTGTAAATATCAAAATTTTATTGAAATTTTATGTCTTTATAAAACACTAAAGAAATGGATCTTAGGCTTAACTCACCCCCAAAAGCTAACTAACTTGTGAGAGGAAGATTGTCCAAGTCCATATAAAGAGTTCACCTATCTCTTTAACTACCGATGTGAGACTTTTTTCATTCTTCAACACCCCACCTCATGCCCAGGGCTGGACATCAAGTATGCGGGCAATTTTTAATTTGGAGGCCCAACATCTTGTGAGATGTGTCCTACTCTGATACTATGTAAAAAAATGAATCTTGGGCTTAACTCAACCTTAGAAGCTAGCTTGTGAGGGGAGGATTGTCCAAGTCCATATAAAAAGTCCACCCATCTTTTTAAGTACTGATGTGAGACTTTTTTCATTCATCAACACGCCCTTATACAAAAGAGTACTTGTTCCCTAGAAGATACATCTCAAAATTTTCATAAAACTTCAATGTCTATACTGATTTTCATATCATGTTGTATTATATATTCTCTATAATAACATTCGGTTAGAAAGGCCAAAAAGAAAAATAAATAAATAAATAAATAAATAAAATATATATATAAATAATCACCGGCTTAATTGGAGACAATTACCTAAAAACAAATTAGTTTAATAAAAAAATTACAAATTTCAATAGTAAGAGTTTTTTTTTTGTTTTGTTTTATTTTGTGTCAAAAGTTTCAAATTCCAAGATGACCTATATGGGTTAAAGCATAAGGGTGCAAGAAACAAGGGCTTTCCTCAAAACTAGCAAAGGAGAGTACACATTTAATTAATTAATCAAGTCATTAATTTGTTATAGTGCTTAATGAGTTGTCTTTTGTCTCCCCAACAAAATCCCTAATTAAGCCCATAACCATTATAATTTGTTTGAAAAAAATAATTATTAGTTTTATTTACTCCCTTCGTCCCAAAATAAGTGTCGCTTTATCAAAAAAAAAAATTATTCCAAATTAAAATAAGTGTCGCTTCTGAAATTCAAGATAAAAAACGGTACTCCCTCTATTTCTTTTTAATTGCTAGACATACTAAAAATAGTTGTTCCAAAATAGTTGCTAGTTTCAAAATTCAAGAAATAATTGATCATAAATAGTTGTTCCAAAATAGTTGCTACTTCTTCTTAATAGTGCTTAATTCTACTAAAATATTTAATAAATCGAGATAACTTAATAAATTATATATAATTATATTTATTATTTTCTTTAATGAACATGAAATGAGCTAAAGCGTTATCAAAAAAAGTACATGTTAATTTTATTTTTCATAAGTGGAGTAGTTAAGGATTAATTGTTGTTTGCCATGTTTTTAGTTTCCCAGAATCCGAGTTTCCTCGTACATGTCTAATGTCTTGTCTTAGCTTTATTGGTGCTAATAAAGTCAAGAAATAAATGAGGCGAATTAAGACAATAACAATAATAATAATAATTTAATATAATTTTATAAATAAAATTTAAAATCAATAATATATATGCAAATTATATCATTATATCAAGAAATAAAAAAATTATTTTTGATAGGTCATCGATACTATAAATATTTATTTCTAATAAATTATCAGCATTATAAATGACTCAAACTGATCAAAATTAAAAGGATTAAGCACAAATTTTTTTTAGTGATGACACCCACTAAATCATTACGTCCACTAACTTTCCTTAATTATGTGCAATTTTAAAATTTTAAGGTAAAGTTTGTTATTGTCTCAAAAGTGAGGATATTACTATTTAGAGAGTTAAAAAGATATTTTTCTCTTATCATAGTTTTTAAATTTTTAATTAGTAATTCTTTTTATAGCATGTGTCAACATGATAAAAACTCCTTATTTAAGAGTTTATAAATACAAATTCTCCTTTGATTCAATATTAACATTTCTCACCAAGTAATTGCAATTTAAAAAGATAAATGCTTTTATTCAGTTAATCATATATGGAAGATGAAGGAAAAAAGTGAATAATTGAATTGGATGCCAATATATCATAAAAATGATCACAATATTTAGTATCAAATCTTCGAGTTCGTTTAATAGGATGTATTAGAGAAAATAACATATGTATTAGTCTTAGTATAATTAATTTCAATATTATTAATACACCATATTTAATATTATTCTTATATTTCCTACAAAACAACACAAGTTTGGGACTAAGGATAATAAGTCTAAAAGTTGAAGGTAATATATTGGTACTTTGAATTAAATATTTTAAATCTTCGTATTAGTAAATAGTTCTTTTTACTATAAGATCCAAGGTAATGTATTGCAAACACACGTTTAATATCTTAGTATCTTAAATTAATTCTCATTAGGAAAAAAATAAAAATTATTACTATATATGTGAAGTTAAATAATTATTTATATCTTATAAGAATACTATACTCTAAACAAATACCAATAAAACATACAGACAATAAGTTTTTGCATTAGTGGGTGTATATATATAATACATAAATTCTACTAAAAAAAGTTAAAGACCTTTTATTAAAATTTAACTTTAGATCAGTAATTTATTGAATTATATTCGTATAAAAGTTAAATGTTTATTTTTCAGGTTTTAACTCCATCTCTTGTTATATACAGCTATCTTTTAAATAATATAATAATATAAAATGTAAACTTAATTTTTTTTATAATATCAACTATCTTGGATAGGTATGGTTCCATCACAATTACACAATATATGCGTGACTAAACAATCGGTGCAACTGCATGCAAGTGGACCACTAAAGTTCTTGGTGTTGTATTAGTCAAAAAAAAAATTTTAATCAATAACTCCGAAATGAATTATACAAAAAAATAGTATGGAAAAAAGGATTAAGATTTAATAATGTTTAAGTAAATTAGACAAAAATCTAATTCTACACTTGCCTAGTGGAAGACAAGAAGCTAGGTAGCTCCAACTTAATTTACTGAGATATGAGAACCAAAAAGTATAGTAAAAAAAAAAATTAAGCTATATACATTAATAATATATTTATTATTTTTGTAGATTGAAAATTATAAAAATTATTTGCAATTATTTTTTAAGTGATTTACATGTAAAATATCTAATATAATTTTATAAGAGAAGTTTGAATACTTTTTAAGTGATCTACTTTTTTGAATTTATTTTGCACTACTCATACATAAAATTAATCTCAAATTCAAAGTTTAAATTTGTAGACAAATGAAAAAAAATTATCAAGGCAGCTATTTCAAGAAGAGCTCCTTTTTTTTTGTTTAGGGTTTAAGCTCTCAACACAAGGAGATAGAGAAAATTAGTTTATATGGGAAGAAAATGCTATGGGAGACATGGGAACAGTGCCCACGTTCTCCTCATATCTTACCCTTTTTCTTTTTATTTAATTTCTCTTTTTCTATATGTTGTTTTTATACTATATTTAATATATATATCGGGTCGAATTTAACAGAACACAGTAATATTAGTTAAAATTATATATTTATGTTAAAATAATTCACTTAATATGCATAAAAAAATTCATTCAGAATCCACTAAACTATATTTTTTAAAATTCAAAATTTATAAACTCAAAATTCTGACGTTAATATATTGCAAGTGAGACTCTTGACAAAATATTTTGTGTATGTGCTCGAGGAATAAAAAAATATTTTTCCTCTCTTGTGATTCTCCATAAATACACTAACATCCATACCCTAGTCCCTCTCTTTCTCCAATCAAGCCATTGTCTCATTGCTTAGCTTCTTTAGTACTTTGTGAGTCTTGAGGATTGTGTTTTTATGTGATCATGGTAAGTTTTTTCTTCTATTTCATTGACCAATTCTCCTCTTATGATGTTTCTTGTCACTCTTTTTGTACTTGATTATTTTGAAAAAAAAATTAAGTTTTACACACTGGCTTATTATAGCATGCTAGTTATCTTTCTTCTTTCTCTGATAATAAGGTAGCTTCGACCAAAAAAGTTGTTAGACAATTCTATCCCGGCCAAGCAACCAAACCTAGGGACCTAGCTGGGAATAGTAAAAGAAAGCAAAAGAGAAATAGCGGGGTAGAAAAATGATCAATTATTATCAAGTTACTAATTAATGTCTATCATCAACATTTAGGTGTCATTAAGGTCATAGAAAGTTATTAGTTATTGTTTAATCTAGATTTTTATGTGTAATTACCTTATAAGTGACCAACTAATTATGTAAATATTTCTTTTATGCCATCATCCCTCCAAAAGTGCCTGATTGCGCGATAATATTGTGTATTAGTTCCTAAATTATGTATGTTGATTTCTAGGGAATTCAGAAGCCAACATGGTTGGAAGCCCTCTACAGAGAGAAATTCTTTTCCCCGTGTGCAATTCACGAGAGTGCAAAGAAGAACGAGAAGAATATTTGTTGTTTGGATTGTTGCATAAGTATTTGTCCTCATTGTGTGATGGCTCATCGTTTCCATAGACTAGTTCAAATTCGACGTTATGTGTACCATGATGTTGTCCGACTTGAGGACCTAGAAAAGCTCATAGATTGCTCAAACGTGCAGGTAATTATTAGAAACAACACACTTTTATTTGTTTAGTTATATTCAAGTTATTTTTTTTATCTTTTTGATTTTTCTGATAATTTGGATCGTAATTCAATCTAGGCCTACACAATAAACAGTGCTAAGGTGATTTTCATTAAGAAAAGACCTCAGAACAGGCAATTCAAAGGATCCGGAAACTATTGCACTTCTTGTGATAGAAGCCTTCAAGAACCTTTTACCCATTGCTCTTTAGGCTGCAAGGTAATTAATTATTCTTTAAACGTTTTACATATATTATCTTATATCCAACCATAATTCTGATATTTTTCACCTTAAGTTAATTAGCACAATTGAATTATTTTTTATACACCTATACTATACAGAGGAGGTGAATTGAGTCATAATCTAATATTCGTTAACTACTAAAGTTTGTCTAAGCTTTTTACGTACTCAATTTGCACAGACTAGTCGATAAACACATAAATTTTTACGTGGAAAATTACTCCGACTCAAAAGTGTAAAAGTATTAGTATCATATACTTCTGAATGGTTCATTTATATATGCAATTGAGTGAGAAGTTCTTTTGAGGGCGTTACTAATTACACTTACTAGTTTATTACTATCTTCAAATATGAAATAAATCATTCTTAAAATTACTTAAGAAAGAAGTAACAAAATTCTATGGAGTGACAATAATTTTTTGAAATTTCATGTATGATAGGTGGATTTCGTGCTAAAGCACTACAAGGACATTTCTCCATTCCTAAGAAAATGCACAACTTTACAACTTGGTCCGGACTTCTTTATCCCTCAAGACATGGCCGATGACGAGACAGCTCACTCTACAATCGTGGACAATGACGAGCCGTGGGGCTCGTCTACATCCGGGTCGTCAGGATCAGAGAATATGACGATGATGATGATGAGTACGAATAATTTCCCATGCACGGAGTTTGTGAGGAAGAAGAGAAGTGGATTATATGTGTGTGGAAGAATTACACTCAATAGTTATAAAAACATGACGGATGAAGACATGGCTACTAGCATGAGTAGAAGAAAAGGAATTCCTCATAGGTCTCCTTTGTGTTAGAATTAATCTACTAGAATTTTTCACATTTTCCCTTTGACCACTTTTCATTAGAATTTTTTTAAAAAAAAATTATTTTTGGCTCACTGCTCATGACCACCCACCCCACCCCACCCCCCCTCACACACACAAATTTTGGGATTAATTAATTACTTGGTCGGAGTGTTTTGTCTTAATGGCATCACGTGACTCTAGGTTATTATATGTTTTTTTTTTTCTTTAAACAAGATGATTTTAAATTTCTACAATGACATAATAATAGTGCTAGGTTTAGTAATTCGAAGGGATTCTTTTTGTCTAACTTGATTTCTTTACATGCAAGTTGTTGTACTAGTACCTCATGAATGTGCCATTTTAAATAGTTATTTGTTTATCATTAAGAATCGTGATCAGATATGTCGAGTTTGAGTTTTGAGTATAAAAAATATTTTTAAAAAAAATTAATTTTAAATAATGAAAATTTGAATTAGTTAAGGCCTCAATACAAATACGAAACACCAATTAAAAATCAAAAAGAAGTTTGTTATTCATTAAAAAAACACTTTATTGCATAGTTGTCATCAAAATAATAATCGACAAATATATATATATATTTTTCATAAATTAATATGTAGTATACATACAATATATATTTTATATATAATTTGTATATATTTGGCTAACGAAGATAATTGTTTTTGTTCGACTGTCTTCAATTAGCTATAAATAGTATCATGAAATAATTGTATGGACAATTTATTATTGAAACTGAAAAAGATTAGATAAAAGAAATGTTTGTTTTAAAATTATATATATATTCAATTGGTAATTTATTCAAAATTTAGCACAATTTGATATTTAAAAATTACAAAAATATCATGTCAAAGTATGATCTTTGTCACCCTCTCGTGCTAAAGCTTGATTTTCAATTTTAGCAGCATTTGTTTGACTTTGACCCTACAAATCGACTCTCTAATTTATTTTATATGACATTATTATTATATAAAAAAATTAAATAAAAGAAATTTTATCATGTTAAATATTTTACTATTATAAATAATATTAAATAAAATACAACAAAGAAATTATAATATAAGTGCAAGATTAAATCGCAAAGTAAGAATAATAAATGATGTATTTTGAAACAATGAAAAAATTAAAACTTATGATCAAAAGAATTGTTCCAAATAAAAATTTAAAAGAAATAAGAGAAAGACAACTAATACTTAAAGTAGAAATTGGAAGATCTAATATTTAAAGATGAAAGGGAGAAAGTTAATTTTTTTACATTAGTGTTTATTATTGACCAGTCAACTGAACAACCACTATTCATGTGGTCCAATCATCTTATTTGTTTTATGTATATAATTTTATTTTGTTACAAGCATAAGTATTTTAACGAGGATATGGTTCTACTTAGGAGGTTGCCGAGGACACAGATTAGGGTAGTAGGTTAATAGGAAGTAAAGCGTTTTTTTTTTAATTTGTTCATATTAGTAGTCATAATATTATCATGTATAGTGTCTTGTTCTTAGATTTTTTATTACCTGTTATTTCTTGTATTTTTTTTGCTTTAATTAATATTTGACATGCTTTATTTCATCCGATTATTTCATTTTTAAATTGCTTTGATTTGTTTATTCTGAGTCAAAGGTCTATCAAAAACACCTCTCTACCTCTGAAATAGGGGTAAAACCTACGTACACTTTATCCTTCACAAATTTCTTTTTATTTTTTTCAGATAATACCGAATATGTAGTTGTTGTTATTGTTGCATGTTATATATAAGTGAGTTATAGATAAAATTCTATGATTAGTTATAATTGATTAAAAATAATAATTTACTATTATAGGTTAAAATAAATTGAATCAGAGATAATCATAATGACCCTACTTACTTACATGATCTAGCAACACGTAAGGGGTAGTATCGGCCTTACGTGTATATGTAGAGACATTTTATATATAAGCCATCTTATTGTTTTCACTAAGTATCGTATTGTATCTTACAATTATTAGAAATAGAGATTTTTTCATTGAAATAATAGAAATTTTATAAATTTTTTATATAAAATTACTATTCTTTTTCCTACTGATAATTTATGAAAATAGTCACTTAATATTTGTCAGTGAGAAATTAGTGAGAAAATAATAATTTTTTAATTAATGCATAAACACATAAGCACTTTGTTACCCTTAAATGAGTCCTAACTAGCTATAAAATGTTACGATGTCTTAAATTATTTTCCCCCTTTATATGACATTCGTTCTTGAATATACAACATAAGATGCACGAATATATCTCATGGTCGTTCTACACTACCATAGATATGTACATATGTTAGAATATATAACATTAAGATGCACGAATATATTTCATGGTCATTCTACACTACGATAGATAAATATATTACATAACTTTAACCGAATAGAACGAGTAAAAAGAAGTAAAAAGAAATGAGTGATTGGTTGAGAAAAAAATTTGGACCATTTCTCGATTTGTGCGTGTCATCCTTGCGCAGGGGCCATGCTAATCTTCTCTGTATCGTTCCAATTTTATCGGATGTCCCCGAAGGGACGAGAGCAAATGTTAATGTTATGATATATAAAATCATCGTAAAAGCTTTCTGTAGCCGATGAGGGAGAAATTAGCTTGCAAGTTAGTTTGTTTTCCGCTGGACTGGGCCTGGATCTGAATTAAACCCAGTTGTGCCTGGACTTAAACCGTAATGGGCCGGCCTTCTTATTTCATGGACTTCTCTGTATTTTTTCATATACAAGGTATATAGGCACAGACAGTATTGATGTATATATATCGATAACAAAAATTGTGCTTAAAATTCAGGAATACGTATATCAATATATATCTGCTGTAAAATATAAAATTTAAATATATATTATAATTATTCAAAAGTATGTAATTAAGGAGCACAATCAATTACATTAGATAAATTTTCAAAAAAAAAAAATTGTATTTACCAAGTGATTATCTTGAAATTTGATAGATACAAAATACTTTCTTGTTTCACCAAAAATTATTTACAATCATAATAAGTACATTTTTAAATGTTAGCCCATCAATTTCATTTTATATGATAATAAATGCTTACTCAACCGCTTAAATTGAAAATATTTTCCATCATACCGAACACACTCTATATGTAATGCTTTTTTCTGGATTCTATTATTCAAATCATTCTACCATTTTTCGCAAACATCGTTTGTCTGATTTGTGTTGTTCAAGCCCAGTTGTTAGTGGGCCTTGAAATGGGCCACCTCTAATGCAAGGTCCAATATAATCGGCCCTAAGTCCATAATGAAAATGGCCCAGTTGTCAATGGACCTTGAACTTTTGACCAAGTTTGCTTTGTGGGCAAACGACATTCAATTTTGTATAGATGGCATTTTGGTAATAGAGATTAGAGGTTATCCCGATAAAATTTGAGATTAAATTTATCTTGTATTTGGTTGTTATATTAACTAAATCAAGATAAAATCTATAGCAAAATAATTATGAGATAGACGGTGAAATTATCTATTCAGGTTAAGATCATAGAATTATAATTTTGAGATAACCTGACTTTGAACCAAACAACCCCTAAATATTGTAATGCATAAGAGACTTCATGTGTCAGATTCTCAAGAAAGGTACGAATTCAGAATTTGAATATCATACGAAGGTTTTCAAAATTTTATCACAGTTCTTTTTAATTTATTGATTTTAAAATCTATTATTTATGCCTATTTAGTGTATTTTTAAAATATTCAATTCAAAATGAATTTAATTATTAATCACGAAGCTTGAAATGTATATAAGTTCTTACTTGTCCCCTTTAAGATAAAACAACTTAATAATCATCTGATACAACTCCTCCATATGATATAGCGATTATTGCTACATTTTATAAAGATATAAACTATAGCTACGTCATAATTATACTCCAATCTATAGCTATTTATAAAATCTTTTTTTCAAGATTAAGGCACTTTTATCCACTAACCTTATCAATTACTAGCATAATGATAACTTTTAGAAAAAAAACAAATAAATTAAACCAATTCCATGAGCATTGAATTCTCAACCTTACTTTGGTCATATCAATCATAATAAAAGACATCTTCTTAACTTATATGATACTTGTAACACTTGTAGTGGCTTGTGGACTAATGAGTAATTAATTGAAGTCCCTATCACTAATCATAATAAATCCAATTTTTTTTCAACTAATTAAAACTCCAACTTAATTACCTAATCTCACTCTAAAGGACACTTGTAACTCTTCTAGAGAATATTTATTAGGAGATAGAAATTTAAAGCTTATTAACAATGGAAGAACAAATGGAGGGGAGGGCATAAAAGGAATTGGGACGCTTAGATCACATGTAACGTGGCATCTGTCTCACTGAAATCTTAGTATCATACGTTTTGAATTAAATGTGCATCTTAAACAGTATTAACGGAGGAGGTGTATATTCTCCCCTTTTCCAACAAAAAAAATATTAATACCAGAAGAACAAATAAAAGAGAAGGTATAAAATAAATCGAAGCGTTTAGATGACATTTAACGTAACATCTGTCTTATATATTTAAGATTGTATTTAATGGGCACAACTACTCTACTACAATGAGTCAATCACTCTATATGAACATTAAATTTATACTTCAATTGCTTTAAAAATTGAAAAAAGAAATTGTCAAATTCTCAAAGGACCTCAAGTATTAAGTCATTCCACTTTTAGTAAATAATTGGATCGAACTTTTGCAAACTTTAAAGCCTTTTCTAAGAAGCATCCCATATTCAACCCTTTATGAATTATGAAGTCCCCACATTTCTAACACTTTAATCTTGTAAAAATGTGTCATGATAATCTTTTCAAATAAATTAAATTTTTTATATATTTTATTTGAATCAAGGGTCTATAGAAAATAGCCTATTTATTTTTTTAAGATAGGAGTAATGCTGGTATATATTATCGCTCCAAAATCCACTTATAAAATTATATTAAATATATTGATGTTCTTTGTTGTATATATTATGTCCATTCCAAATGTAGTTTAAAATTTTGATGCACTTATTAAAAATTATTTAATCATAGCGCTTGTTTAACTTGTACATTTTTTGTGAATCATAGATAAGTATATAATTTAGCATAATGTTCATGTTGATAAAAAAAAATACAATAAATTATAATTGAAAAATAAACTATAAGATAAATACATATTTAGATTGAGATACGAATATCTTGTTCTTTTTAAGAAGGTTCAAATTTATTGTGGCATAATTTTTACTGGTGTAGCGGTATACATCTTGACTTGTCTCATCTAAGATACAACAATTTAATACCCGTCTGATACAACTCCTCCATCTGATATAACAATTGTAGCTACATCTCGTAAATACATAAAATATAGCTATGATCCATAATCACACTTCAAACTTTAAATTATAGCTATTTATGAAATTTTCTACTGAAATTTAAGACACTTTTATCCACAAACCTTATCAATTACTAGCATAATGATAATTTTTAGAAAAGAAACAAATAAAGCAATTCCACATAGAATTCTCAACCTTAGTTATCATCATAATAAAGACATCTTCTTAACTTATATGATACTTGTAAGACTAATGAGTAATTAATTGAAGTCCCTATCACTAATCATAATCAATCCATTTTTTGATCAACTAACTAAACTCCAACTTAATTACTCTAAAAGGACACTTGTAATTCTTTTAGTGAATATTTATTGGGTGATAGATATTTAAAAGGAATAATAGTATTTTTCATCGCTCTGATTTTGAGCTTTGTAATATTTGATTAAAGTCAGATATCATAAGGATTAAAATGAAAATCTCTAATAACTAAAGGACCAAATGTGCTATTACCCAATTTAAATGGACTCAAAGATAGAATATGAATATATGTATAATTCCCTCATAGTTTATTACAAGAATATTATCATTAGGCCATCATCGAGCCTGAAAGCGTACATATCATTGTAAACTTATGTTATTTGTTATAAAACTCTTCACTTTTTTTTACATTCTGATATGGGATTCATTTAAAATATCATATTTATATATTTTTTTAAAACTTGTCAACCTAAAAGTCAGACAGTTCTTTCTCTATGATCCACCCTCTGTTATGTATGATACAAAATAATTCTAAAGAAACTTTCAAAATACCTTAAAAAGCTAAACCCACCAAATTAAAATCAAGAATTTCCGAAATCTTAAGCAATACAGACATATATATATATATATATATATGGACTAGTAGAACTTTATAACTTAACTATATAGTAAGTATATATTTTTCTCTTTTATAGCAAAATAATTAAGATCGTATTTAATAAGCATAACTAGTCCACTACAAATCTACAATGAGTCAATGACTCTATATTAGCATTAAATTTATACATCAATAATTAGAAATGTTTCAAAATTGAAAAAGAAATAGTCACTTTCTCTTTTAGTAAATAATTGGGTTGAAATTTTTTTCAAACTTTAAAGCCTTTTTCTAAGAAGCATCCCATTCTCAACCCTTTATGAATTATGAAGTCCCCACATTTCAAAACTATATTAACATTTTCAAGTAAGTGCCAATTTAACATAAAATAACATATCAGCGTGATTTTATAGGTGAGGTATAAAAAAAAAGATATACATAACTCATATTTTTATGGGATAGAGAAATTATTTTCGATAAATTCTTAATTTGAGAAAAATATTTCTCACAACAAGATTTGAAATATATAAAAAAAATTTAAAATATGAGGAAAATATCGAAGAAAAATATATTGACAACAAAAATAATAAAAATAATCAAAGTAAAAAAGATTAACGGTAATAATAAAATTGAAGAAATCAGTGTCATGAAAATATCACTATATTCCGGCTATTTTGAATGTCTTTTAAGATTTTGATACATTCAAACAAAAGGTATTTAATTAACGGGTATGTAATATGCGGATTGAACTAAATTTGAGCAGGTTAAAGTGACCTGAGTTAATAATGAGTGGGTCATTAGATTATTCAAATATTACTCGGGCTGAGATATAATAAGTCAAAATATGTTAAATAATGAGTTATAATCTAACCAGTTGTTACAAAGTTTTAGCTTCTTTATTTATTTCCCTATTTTCTTATATAATCTTTAATTACCAAATAAACTCCATAAAACTTTTATGTTCTTTTTTATGGTGGTATATTCACAAATGTCTCTATTTTGGGGTGATGTTTAGTTTTTATCCTTAAGTTGATAATCTTTAGTTTTTGTCCTTCGCACTTGAAGTAAAAAATAAGTGGCGGAGAATACTCATGACACTGCAATAACAAATAATTTTCACTCGGCATAAGTTTATATCTTCGTATCATGATATAACACAAGTAATGTCTTAAAAGACATAACAAGTTATATCACTTATTCCCACATGACTTACGCCGATCGAGGCAAAAGTTCAGTTCAGAACTCACAAGTTATGCTGTAAAAAGGCACAACTTAGTTCCTACAAAACTTATGTCAAGCGAGGCAAAAATTCAGTTGCAGAACCCACGAGTTACATCATAGGAGGCATAATTTAATTCCTAGGAAACTTATGCCGAGCGCAAATTAGATACTACACAATTATATCGGATAACTTAATTCCTACAAAACTTATGCCTAATGAGGCAAATATTTTCTAAACTTATGTCGAACAAAATTAGGTCATAGATAAAGAAATTGTGGCCTACAACTTTTCATTAAATGAGTAGATGGCAAAAATTAAAGACCATCATATTTGCTAGCAGAACTTAAGGACCACCCGAAAATAAATGCGATCCATGCAAAAACTTGATAATAAATTGACGGATTCACGGACTCTCCCAAACTTAAATCGGTTAAACAAATCATATTTTCATTGACAAATTTTATAAACCCCTATCATTTATCATAATAATGAACATAACAAAGGCTACAAATGTAATTAACCAAACCAAAAAGGAATTCTATGTAAGCCCTCAACCTAGATTTCTTAAAAACTTGGTTTGCTTGACAAACAAGAGCAAACCACCTCCTTTTAGTTTCCTCTTTCATTTTCATTTTCACATTCTTAAACCCCACCCCCAAAAAAAAAAAAAAAAACCTTTGACCATTTTATTTTTATTTTCTTTCATAAAATCATATCTATTATATGGCTTCATCAAAATCTCAACCATCAAAAAGAATTTGTTATTGTTCTCCCACTACTCATCCAGGTTCTTTCAGATGCAAGCTTCACAAAAATGGCCAAAAATCATACTATTCAAGAAGATCATCATCATCATCATCAAGTTATTGGGAATTGGCTAAAATTGCAAAGGCTAATTCTTTAAAAGTGTTTCTTTTACAAATAATAAAGCCTTCAAGTCATGATATTCAAAGGAGAAGGAATTTTCAGCCCAAACCGTCCAGGTTTTTTTTGGATCAATAATATTATAGGGTCATTGTTTCTTGATTTTCTTTTTATTTTATTTTTTAAAATATAAGAATCTTTAAACTTTTCTATTATTTGGTAGGCAAAGAACATGTGGTACATGGACAAATGTCACTGAAATGTAAATATGAGCATCTTTTTAAACTTTAATTGTGTCAGTCATTGTGATTATTTCGGAGGTGGATTTCTCAGATAATCACTCGTATTATTTCATAAAGTTATTTTTTATATAAAGAATTAAAATAAAAAAAAATAGGTAATTTTTTAAGATAATTATTTTTAGTGGAGCGATCATCAAAAAAATCAACTCTCTGATTTAGCTTTAAAATTTAAAAAAAAAATATGAATGAAGAATGGAAAATAGAATTTAAAATAGTGGTTTGCAAGTATTATTTTGTTGTACTTTACATTGTATTCAATGTATATATATATAATATACTTTGAGTTATTCAGTTGTTCCAACTACTCTGAGAATATTGATTTTAGATTAAAAATATTTTAAATATTAATTCAGAACTCATTTACTAGCGCTTCAGATCCTATTTTAATATTCAAAATTTATAAAATTTAAATTTTGACTTTATCTTTATATTTAGGAAAATCTAAATAACTTTTTGATTATAAAAAAAAAAAAGAGTTATTTAAAGTGACTTGATGTGAATTTTAGACAAATTTGAATGATTCCCTTTTTATTATAAAAAAAATAAAATAGTTCAATTACTTTCTATAATATTTGAGTCTATCTGAATTTGAATCTATAATGAATTTTATTAAACTAAAGCTTTATTAGTTGGCAAAAAAAGTGCAGCCCACATATACCATTCATATTAAGGGGAAAAAAAAAGTAGATATTTTTTAATCAATTCATAATTCTTTATTTTCTATTTTTTTTTTTTGTGAAATCAATTATTAGGCCTCGTTGATTTTCATTAAGATTAAGACGTCTGAATCTAAATGCACATATGAATGATTAAGATGATTAAATATTAAAAAGATATCAATTTCATAAAATAAATTTATTATCTGATAAAAAAAATAAACTTTTATGTTTGTTAGTGATGGTAGGATAGTTTGTAGTGATGATCGTGGTAATGCTTGGTGTTAGTGGGCAGTAATTATTATGGTGATAGTTATGATGATGCAGTGGTTGGTGTTGTAATGGCTGACGTGATGGTGACAATTGGTAGTGGTGGTTGTGATAGTGAAGTTGGTTAATGTTAGTAGTTGGCGGTGTTGATGGTGGTGACTAAACAATGTGTGGTGGTTGACTATGTGTTGGTAGTAGTTGTGATGGTGAAGGTGATTGGTAGTAGGGATTTGTCAGTGTGGTGGTGTTGAGTGAAAATGGTGGTAGAGGTGGCGATGACGGTGACGAAAGCGGTGGTGGTGGTGGCAGTGAATATAATTACAATGATGGAGATAATATGTATAGTAATGACTGACAATAGTGGTTGGAAGCACGGTGGTCACCAATGGTTGTTCTGATGTCAGGGGTGATTGGCGATATTAATGTAGGTTGACAATAGTGGCAGAGATAGTTGGTGTTGGTGGTGGTTGGTGGTTGGCGATGGTAATTGTTGGTGGTGGTTGTGATGATAGAAGTGGTTAATGGTGGTGATAGGTGATTATGGACAGAGTATGGTAAAAATTATCCATACAAATATACCTTTTATTAATATTAAGACTCTGTTCTAGATCTGATTAATATCTATTCAGGCCAAATAAGTGTATAAATCTTAATTAAAATTAATACACTTAATGACCTAAGATCTGAATCATTCAGATTCAGACCTCCATTAAGTGCAAACAAATGAGGCCTTAATCTCAATTAAGAAATTAACTAGGTCAAAATTAAAACTCCTAAAGTTCCTGTAGTAGAAAATAAAAACAAATTATCAGGATATTTATTAAAAAAATAATAATAAACCCAAGACAGATGTAATTAGTTCTCTATTCTATTTATGTGCCATCGTTGCATAATTAAAATGTTTGTAATAAAACAGTTAACATTAAGAATATAAAATTTTTTAAAAAAATTAATTTTATCTTAAAGTTCTAAAATAATAAATAATTTAAAATATATTATATTTTAAAATCATGATAAGTAATTTGAAACTGAGAAAATAGTTTTCAAATAATTGCTGCAATGTTCTTTTCTATTTCGGTTTTTGTGGTCCTGGATGCAATTATATGTACCTTTGTTAATTATTTTAATTAATTTATGCTTTTATTAGAAGTGAGAAATGGTGACACAAGATATTAGTTGATTATACAACATTTAAAGAAAAAAAAATAACAACAACAATGAGAAATTTGATGGATAGTATTTTGTAAGTAGACTTTTGGCTCAAGTAAATGATTTAAAACTACTCTATATTTATATGGAAAAGCACCTAAGTTTATAGATAAGACAAGTTGGTCCAATGGCCGACACTTGAAAGAGTCGCGTTCCGTTTTCAGTTAGAGCATGCGTGCATTGCGCGCAAGGTTTAACTACCGATAGGAAGATATAAGAACAACGTATGTACATACTTATCACTTGGTACGGTCAAGACCATGAGCCGGGTCACCCATAGTACTAGGCACTGAAAAGAAGGCTTAGGTATATAGCCGAGCCGGTTCGGGGCTCGGCTCACATGTATTTAGCTCGACTCAATTAAAACTCAGTCAAAGCGGGTTGAGCCAGCTCGGTTGGCTCGTTTTGATCATTTAATCAATACTTTAAAATTATAATTTAGTCATTAGTATAATTAAGGTAGTAATATGTCAATTCAATAATTATTACTTGTTCTAATTATTTATAATTTTATATTTCCTTAATTAATTTGGTGCGATTAATTTTTTTTATATGTTATTACTTAAGATACTTTATACGGGTGTTATGAAATATAATTAATATTGTGAATCAAACAATTCAAATCAAATAAATTTGATGTTGTAAAATTTTAACGTTCATGTACACACGTGATCTATCTCCTTGTAATATGGCTCACTATGATCCAACTACCCTTCCTTACTTCTATAGTATGCTTCAAACTGATATGCATAATTGTAACAATATAATTAATCTTTATAACGATGAGCTTCATAGGGCTCAATCTCAAAAGCACAACTACTTTTGTATTGATATAAATGTCTTTATCTTTCCTCCCAAAAAATCATGTACAATTTTTTTTGAATTTGTTGTTGTTTTATTTTTGTTTTTTATTTTTAGTCTGAAAGTTCTATTTTATGTTCAATATTAAGTTAACGTCATTTAAATTGAATTTTAGTTTAGACTAATATCGTATGTAATTCAATCAAACTAAATGCGATGATCAATTTAAACTAGTAATACTTATATTTTTCAAATCAATTTATCATAAATTAAATTTTCTAATAACATAGTACTACACATAACTAAATATTAAAGAATCGACTTAAACTCGCTCCAGCTCGGCTCAGCTCGTTACTGTAAAAAGCTCAATCAAGCTTGATTCAATTAAACTCGGCTCGAACTCGACTTGACACCCAAACCTACTAAAAGCTTGCCAAGATATCACGGGACATAGCTAAAAAGCGGCCCGTGACATTTTGGACTTAGCAATGTGTCCCAGAAAAAAATCATGAGGCTCATTGGGCCAAGGAGGACAATATTGCAAGTTAACTGCAACAACAAAAAGGGTGGAAAAGGATCTCTTGATCATAATTGCACAATACAAAATTGCGTCTTTCGCTCTTTAAATAGTTTGATTTTTAATTTTTTTTTAAATAGGTTGATTTTTTATTTATGTATTTTAGTAGGTGAATTTATGCCTAATGAAGCATAATTTTTTTAGAAATTGAAATTATGTTTAAAAACAACTAAATCAAATATTATAATATAAATTTGCATCTCCACAAATTTTTTTAAAAATTATGAATAGCAAAAACTAAAGACTGGCACAAAATAGAAAAAAAAAAAAAAAAGTGCAAATGATCTATTGTACACCAAGATCTGTCGGGGGACTTAAGCTCATCAATATGAAGCTATGGAACAAAGCAGCTATATTCAAGAGCAGTTGGGATTTAGCACATAAAGCAGATGTATTATGGATAAGATGGGTGTACTCATATTATATCAAGGGGCAGAATTTTGAAGACATGAAAATACCACAGCAAGCTAGTTGGATGGTTAGAAAAGTTATAGAGGCGGGGAGTATATGGAGGCAACAAAATATTACACATCTTTAATGCAGAAAGAGCTTGACTAAATATCTATATCTATGACTACCTAGATCCTCCTAGAAAACAATGACGTTTCAGAATACGGCTAGACCTAAGGCCATCTTTACAATGTGGCTGACTTTACAAAACAGATTGCTAACAGTTGACACATTGAGTCACTGGAAAATCCAGATAGATTCAAATATTCAGACTAGTATTTGCAGAAACTTGCTATGCCATCTGGATAGGGCGTAACCAAAAACTGTTTGAACATAGACACAAAGAACCAATTATCAAGTGGCTTATATTTGCACTATTAGAGCCCCTAGCAGTGGCACCAAAAATTCCGTTAAAAATATTTAAGATTTAATAAATATGTACGAAAATAATATATCTATCGTGTAATGCTTGGAACCAGCAACAGTAACATGTTTTTGGGCTCTGCAATTACCAGTCCAAAAGACCACCGGGATTAAGTCATTCCTCTTAATTTCGGTAAATAATTGGGTTGGGACTTTTTCAAACTCTAAAGCCTTTTCTAAGAAACAGCCCATACTCTAACCCTTTTATGAATTATGAAGTCCCCACACTTCAAAACTTTAATCTTCTGACTCGACCTTAAGTAACTACAATTAGGAGGATCCATCCAATAGCTTAATGACTTGCTTGGGTCATCTAAGAGGTAAGGCCTCCTCTATCAGAGTAGGAAAGTTAGCCAAGTTCTCCTGCTTAGTTTAGATAAAGCATAACAACAACAACAATAATAATATATTAGTGTGATTTTATCACCCCAAAAATACATGTTTCTTCACAACAGGACCAACTGGCAATGTTTTCCAGAAATAAAAAAATTCTTTTCTATAAAAAGAGCATAAACAACAAATTAAAATTTAAATAAGTGCAAAATCAACAAGTTGGAAAGTGGGTTATAATGAACTAATATTTACTCAATTATTGATGCATATTGAGGAGATATTATTGGACCATTTATGTGTATGGTGGTGACTTTTGCAAAAGAATAGCAAATAAGAGATATGTTTAAGTGAAATACACTTTAAGTGAACCAATTATTATATGACACGTGTCAATTTATTTAAAAAAATTAACAAATATAGCAAATATATATATATGGAAAAAAAAAAGTTCCCACTCATTTTCCAAACCCAGAATCTCCTCTCTTCCCTCTCTCTTTCTTCGTCCCCCCTCCCCATTTGTAATTCTACTCAAGTTTATTCTAAGCTCTTTTGTATTAAAGAGATAAATTAATATAATATATTTATGTTTTACTTAAATTTTCTTCTGCTCCAAAAAATAATTTCTTCACGCAAGCTGTCATGACTTTCAGTTATTTAAAGGGTGATCATAACACACAATCTGTCATAATTTTTCGATAGTTTGAAAGTGACATGAGATATACACGAATCTAACATAAATTTTGTCGTATGATCTCTTCAGTTTGGTTCCCTATTTTTTTTTTTGGTCAAAGAACACATCTCCATATATTATAAGCTTATGTTTACTTTAACAAATTAAGTATTGATTCTTGATTTTTTTTAACTGCTTGTTAATTTCTCTGTACATAACCATTGCACAAGTTTCTCTTTCTCAACAGTGAAGTTTTTTTATAAAATGAAGTTTTAATATATAAGCATCTCCTTTTCTATCAATTTTTTTATATAAATAATTATTTGGTACATTAAAAATTTAAAATACGACAATAAAATAACTATATGCAAAGCAAATGATGCAAGAGATAGTACGTAATACACATTGAAGAATAAGAAACTACGTGATTACTGAATAATACTACTAATAAAGAGAAGAGGAGAGGAGGCGAGCTCACTCACATAAAACGTAACAACCCACAGCTACCTACTAACCTTCTACCCTAATCCTCAACCTTCATACTTCCTGTCTAGGATTATGTCATTAGTAAGCTAAAAATATGTCATGTCCTGTGTCATCACCTTAATTAACCCAATCCCCCGTTCTTCTTCGACTTACTCTTAACTCCTGCTCAAGTCAACCTCTCATACCTTCTTACTGACGCATCCATGCACCTCCTCTTCACATGTCAAAACCATCTCATTCTCACTTCTCTCTTCTTCTTCGTCACGAAGATCACTCTCACCTTATCCTATATAAACTATTTTAAAAAAAAAAAAAAAAAAAGACATCAACTTTACCTAATACTATCACACAAAGTCATCAAATTGATGTCATCAATTGATGCCATTAATGACATCATCACTAAAGATTGAGAAGTCTAATTTGCTACAATGATAATGAATTGATTGGCATCTTTAAAATCTTGCAGCAAATGAAGACATAATTTTCCTATATAAACAAGTGAAAAATCCCATTGTAAATCACCTAAAAATACCTCCCCCACCCACCCACCCACCCACTCCTTTTTTCTTTTCTTGTTCCTGTTATGGCTGGAGGAGCAAAACATAGTTCCCCATCTACAGAAAAAAAAGTTGTAGCACAAAAGAAGAATGTCCCTATGGAAAATAAAAAGAGCTCAAGTTCTACTTCTAAAAAAGTGATTGAGAAAGCCCACAAGAACTCAAGTTCTACTTCTTCTAGCAAAGTGATCATTGAGAAAGCCCAAAAGAACTCAAGTTCTACTTCTTCTAGCAAAGTGATCATTGAGAAGACTTCTTACAAGGTGAATGACAAAGCTCATGGTGTTACCATTGAGTGTGAGAAAAGTGTCAAGCACAAGAAGGTTGTTACCATTAACTTTTAGGATTTACTATTTTCTTAGTGTGCCTATAGTTTATTTTGTTTCATCTCTATTTGCAATAAATTTTAAAGTGATAAAAATTGACTACAATCACAGATAAAAATATGATGAAACGAAAATTTTATTGATGAATATTTATGGGTATATGTAACTCTATTTATCCCTTGATTCTTCATTTCTCTCCTAGGGCTGTTAGTAGCATATTTCTCAAATGTAGGATGATATGGATGTCCCTGTAATATATTTGATCGCCAAGAATGTCTTTGAGCATTTTGCTTCGATAAAAACAGTATTTGATATATTGATCTCTTTGTAAATACCCATAAACTTATGAGATACTCCATATATCCTTTCAATGTAAAATAGGATTTAGGGTGGAGTAATCTCTGAAAAACCTTAACAAACCTTAAAGTTTGAAAATGAATTGAACTCGTCTTGTAGAGTTATACTTTAAATCAAGTAAAATTTTAATGTCTACATCCCATCACCCCAAAAATACATGTTTCTTCACAACAGGACCAACTGGCAATGTTTTCCAGAAATAAAAAAATTCTTTTCTATAAAAAGAGCATAAACAACAAATTAAAATTTAAATAAGTGCAAAATCAACAAGTTGGAAAGTGGGTTATAATGAACGAATATTTACTCAATTATTGATGCATATTGAGGAGATATTATTGGACCATTTATGTGTATGGTGGTGACTTTTGCAAAAGAATAGCAAATAAGAGATATGTTTAACTATGACTATGACTCATCCACAAGATTTAATAAAAATTTTGAAAAATATTCATAATTAAGTTTATGAAAAAAGAGCATATTGAGTTGAATTTAGGTAAATCAAATTAAATGAGTGAGTTATTAAACTGTTTAAATTGAGTTGTATTATGATTGTATCTTATAAATATTAGTGGATCAATTTGAGCTATACATTTAATCTGAATCAGTTTAACTTTTAAATTAACATAATTGAATATATCAAAATATATTGAGATAATAAATTTGCGGGTTTTAATCAACTAGAGTTTGAGGGGAGAAGGTATTAATCAAGTCATTAGCAAGTTGATCATCACTAGGCACACTAGCAAAATTCTACCATTGACAAGTTTCTAAGTAATTCCCTATGTACTTCACCAGGATCTATAAGATGTTGATGATTAATGGGATGTTTTTTAGCATCATATTATTGAGTAGCTTCCTCTATGAATAAGGATACTTTAAGAATGTTGAGAGAAATCCTACATTATCAAAAATTGGATTAAAATTGAGGGTCAAATTCAATGGATTGGATCGGTCTGTTATCTTCATTGATGATATATGATTTTGTCTATGTTATGAAACACAAATCTGAATCTATTGAAATGTTAAAAGATTTCATAATGAGGTTAAAAGTTAGATTGAAAAGATGCATTTTTTTCAAAAGTAGAAAGTTAAGGTTATTACATTACAAAAGTGTAGGGGATATTTTACATTGAAGAGACATAACAAATATTTACAAGTTTATTTCATGAATCTCTAGATGGCTTAATTAATATATTTAACTACTAATAAAAATGGATTTATATGTAAAAAGAGATTAATTAGCATCATAATTTGCTATAAAGCATTTGAGAAAATATTTTTCAAAAAAATATTTTTAGAAATTATTTCACTTATTTAACTTTCTAAAAAAAAATTATGAAAAATATCTTATTTCTAATAATATATGAAAACGATTCATCATTATCTTACGTGTTAAAATAAGAATGCCCCAATCAAATTATCGAGATCGAGTGACCTAAAACAACATATCCAAAATTAGAACCAAACCATGAATAAGAGCCACAAGCTCAAGTTATATATATATATATATATGTGTGTATCTGTAAAGTTTTTTATTTTTTATGTAAAAAGTCGTAAAGTAAATAGTAGTAAATAGTAAGAGTCAGTTACTATTTATAAATAGAAAGGCCAAATACTGTGCAAACATTAAAAGGCAAATACTATTAATAAATAGTAAAGGTCATATTACTATGTAAACAGTAAATGTCAGTTACTGTTCATGAATAGTAAAGGTCATTCATGAATAGTAAATGTCATTTTTTTTAAAGGCATTCTTTTGTCTATAAATAGAGAAGCCAGGCGGAGGCAACAACCATCCGCATCCGTCCTCACAACAATTTCCTCTCATTCTTACTTCCGCAATCCCCCAATCCCCAAATTTGGAAAAGATAATATTACTTTAGGAATAAGATGGCTAGAAACAGTAAAACCCTATAATTTAGATGAAAAACAACTAATAATACATAATGAAAATAAGAAGATAATTATTAAAAGAACTTTGATATAGAATAATGCCAAAAATCTATATATTAACAAAAATAATAGCAGAAAGATATTATAATAGATACTACACACCTATGATAGATACAGGAGCAGAAGCAAATATGTGTAAATATAACGGTTTACCAGACAGTAAATGAAAAAAATTAAAAACACCATTAATAGTTACCGGATTTAATAATGAAGGAAGTATGATAACACATAAGACTAAAAACATAAAAATATAAATATGGGATAAAATATTAACAATAGAAGAAATGTATAGCTATGAATTTACTAATAAGGATATACTATTAGGAATGCCCTTTTTAGAAAAACTATACCCACATACCATAACAAAAACACACTGGTGGTTTACTACCCCATATAATAAAAAAGTATGGAGCAAAAAGAGTTAGCAACAAAGTAAGAAAAAATACACCATGGATAAAAGGAAGTGAAAAAATTACCCAAAAATTAGAAAATATAACGCCAAGCGATCACAAAATAGAAATTATAATATTCACAATAGATAAGATACAAGCATTACAAAATAAGTTAAATTCATTATATAAAATTCATTAGGCCAATATAGCCTTTAGAGTAATGAAAAGATACCCAGCATTCTATAAAATAAGATTTGCTAACTGATTTATAAATCAACATTATAAAATATTAAGAGACATAAAGGAAACCGAGAAAAGACTCAAAGACCTTGCGGAACTAACACAAGAACTATTAGACGAAAGTTTAGTTAGCAACAAAACACAAGATAGTTTGCAAGATACCTTGTCAACAATACGGTGGGAATTACAGGGTTTAGAAACTCTAGACAAATCTCTAAAGATACTATAAAATTATACAAAAAGAAAAATGTATCTAGTTATTAAATAACAAAATAGATCCCTTTAGAAAAACTTGGAATATTTAGATCTAAGAATGCTACCAGAAAAGAAATATAGACAATTTAATTATATAGTAGAAACAGATTCCAATGACCACAGCTATGGAGGAGTATTAAAATATAAATATAAAAATGACAAAATAGAACACCATTGTAGATACTACTCAGAATTATATACTGAACCACAGATAAAATGGGAGATAAATAGGAAAGAATTATTTGCATTATATAAATGTTTATTAGCATTTGAACCATATATCATTTATAACAAATTTATTGTTAGAACAGATAACACACAAGTTAAATGGTGGATAACTAAAAAGGTACAAGATTCAGTCACAACAAAAGAATTAAGAAGATTAGTTTTAAATATACTAAATTTTTCATTTACAATTGAGATTATCAAAACTGAAAGAAATACAATTGCAGACTACCTCTCCAGATACAAAAACTGAAGAAGGAAAAGAAAAAATGGAACAAATACTCAATCTCCTTACTACACTTTGCAAAAAAGTGGATAGTATGGACATAGAGATACAACAGCTAAAAAGCAGAGCTAACAGTCAGCAGCATGACTCTAAACATGCGGAGCTACGTCGATCGAAAGACGCTAAAATTCCAGAACTAGAAGGTGACGATGGGAAACACCAAAAAACCCAATCTAACAATTTATTGAGTGCAGCTGCAGGGACATCAGGAACTGCAGGAGATAAAAAAGATATCACCAAAAATAAACTATTTGATAAACCATTTGTCTACCTCCCATCGCCCCAAAAATACATGTTCCTTCACAACAGGACCAACTGGCAATGTTTTCCAGAAATAAAAAAAATTCTTTTCTATAAAAAGAGCATAAACAACAAATTAAAATTTAAATAAGTGCAAAGTCAACAAGTTGGAAAGTGGGTTATAATGAACTAATATTTACTCAATTATTGATACATATTGAGGAGATATTATTGGACCATTTATGTGTATGGTGGTCACTTTTGCAAAAGAATAGCAAATAAGAGATATGTTTAACTATGACATGTGTCACTATGACTCATCCACAAGATTTAATAAAAATTTTGAAAAATATTCATAATTAAGTTTATGAAAAAAGAGCATATTGAGTTGAATTTAGGTAAATCAAATTAAATGAGTGAGTTATTAAACTGTTTAAATTGAGTTGAATTATGATTGTATCTTATAAATATTAGTGGATCAATTTGAGCTATACATTTAATCTGCATCAGTTCAACTTTTAAATTAACATAATTGAATATATCAAAATATATTGAGATAATAAATTTGCGGGTTTACATCAACTAGAGTTTGTGGGGAGAAGGTATTAATCAAGTCATTAGAAAGTTGATCATCACTAGGCACACTAGCAAAATTCTACCATTGACAAGTTTCTAAGTAATTCCCTATGTACTTCACCAGGATCTATAAGATGTGGATGATTAATGGGATGTTTTTTAGCATCATTTTATTGAGTAGCTTCCTCTATGAATAAGGATAATTTAAGAATGTTGGGAGAAATCTTACATTATCAAAAACTGGATTAAAATTGAGGGTCAAATTCAACGGATTGGATTGGATCAATCTATTATCTTCATTGATGATATATGATTTTGTCTACCTTATGAAACACAAATCTGAATCTATTGAAATGTTAAAAGATTTCATAATGAGGTTAAAAGTTAGACTGAAAAGATGCATTTTTTTCAACACATACCAAATATTTACAAGTTTATTTCATGAATCTCTAGATGGCTTAATTAATATATTTAACTACTAATAAAAATGGATTTATATGTAAAAAGAGATTAATTAGCATCATAATTTGCTATAAAGCATTTGAGAAAATATTTTTCAAAAAAATATTTTTAGAAATTGTTTCACTTATTTAATTTCCTAAAAAAATCATGAAAAATATTTTATTTCTGATAATATATGAAAACGATTCATCATTATCTTTACGTGTTAAAATAAGAATGTCCCCATCAAATTATCGAGATCGGGTGACATAAAACTAACATATCCAAAATTAGAACCAAACCATGAATAAGAGCCACAAGTTCAAGTTGGATATATATATCACAAATCTATTGCCAAAAAATACAAGTTCATGACATGATTTATTCTTTGACCATTCATTTGATAAATTATTGGGAGCCATGAATTTCTCATGGCTTGATTTCAAAGTAGTATAGCATCCAATGTGAAAGGAACTCTTTCTTTTGTGACCAAATGTCCAAATTCCTGACCAAAAAATCTCAATATTGTTAGGCTCTTATTGGTCCTCATATTTTTTAAAGGTTATTGTCATACTTTGTCTGTTATTCGTATTAAAATTATAACTACTTTGAATTCACGCCGCGTAAGATCTAATTGAAAGGAAAGCCCTCTATAATAGAATTTTCTTTTATATTCAGAACTCAAACCTAAAATCTTTAATTAAAGATGAACAAGTCTTATTCATCCCGTCGTAATCCTTATTGGTATATACTTTGAAAGGTCTTTTTTCTTCTATATTATACAACTAAAAATTTTGGTAGAAGATTTTTTTCAAAGAAAATCTTTATTTGCTTCAATATGAATTCTTCCGAGGTCCAATTTGCTACCTGTTAATGTACACACTGATTGAAGTGATACATAATTGATAAAAAAATAGTCTATAAAAATATAACTCGTCCAACTCACTTAAGTTTGGACGGGTAATTGACTCATTTATTTATTAATTCAGTTCATTTCAATTTAGTTCATTTCAGCTCATTAAAAATTAGACTAATATGTAGTCCAAATTGATCCACGACAAATCATGTTAAAATATTTTCAATACACACACACACACACTCTATATATATATATATATATATATATATATATTAATTGAACATGTTATATATAGGTACTAAAAATTATAAAAGAATAAATAAAGCATTTAAAACTAAGTAAGAATTTGGAGGGTTGGTTACGACCCGCATTTTAGGTCATTTCAATCCAATCTTTTACAGCCCAAGTAACTTTTGAATGGATCAATAACCCGTATATTTATTAATTCAGTCTATTTTGAACGGTCTAAATTCAGTCTAACCCATTCATTTAACACGTCTAGCTATAACCATTTGTAGTCGTCATTTGTGTATAATATATATATATATATATATATATATATATTACACGCGCACACACACTAATTATACAGTAATTATACTGGTTAAAATTTATTTTTTAAAAATGACAATTAGGTCTTTCTCTTTGCTGGTTTTGGTGGGTTGTTAAGCAATGCAAAATTAAAAGCCTCTTAATTTTTAAAGCTGAAAAAGGATGGTTAGATTTTAAAAAATAATTGAAAATAGTTGATAAATACCAGTTTCTTTTATGAATTTTATCATATTATTTCCCCTATTTCAAAGTAGGATCAATGTATTAGTGATAAATATATCAAGACGAAAATTATTTGATCAGAAACATGACAGAAATAAGAGAAATTTATATAATCAACCCCGAGGCAACAGTGATAACCTGACCAAGAGCTAAAGATCCTCTTGATCGCTTGAAAACGATTTTGATTTTAATATAATTATAAATTTAATTGATTGGCCTAATATACGAATTTTTTCTAGAATTACAACTTAAAAGAGCATTACCAAGTCTACAAATAATTTCCTTTCCTAATGCATCTTGAAATTGTACTCCCTCCGTTTCTTTTTAGTTGTTAGGTATATTAAATATAGTTGTTTCGAAATATTAGTTGATTTCAAAATTCAAAAAATAATCGGCCTCTTTTTCTCAACTTTACCCTTAGTATTTAAGTTACTTTAGAATATAAAAAAAATGATTATTGTATGTTTTCAAAAAGTATCAATCAATTAATAAGGTTATATCAATTAAATTACAACCCCTATTAATTTTTTTTTAATAAACACGTAAATCTTATTCTGGTGGCTAAAAAGACACGACATGAGTACTTGATCTGACTCTTCTAAATAATATATATGCCCAAAAGCTTCAATTGTTGACCCAACTTGGTCAACTCTCAACCCATAGACTTGGTCCTTGTTCCCTCCAAGAATCCTCTTCATCATTATTTTGTTTTATTTCATTCTCTCAATGAAAGAAACCATATAGTATACTCCCTTCGATAATATTTTTCTTTAGTCGAGGATTTATCGTAAATAATTTTTTTATTTCATAAAAGTAAGAATAATGTCTACATGTATTTTACTATTCTCAAATCCTACTTATGAAACTACATTAGATATGTTATTGTTATACTTTTCGAGAGTTAGACTACATAAATTTTGATCAGTATTTTAAGATATGTTTTTTTCACCATATTGATACACTAAAAAATGTAACTTATAGTTTTTAGTATCTATTGTAATCTTAAAATATTGTATTAATCTAATTTAATTTCACTTTAAAATTTAATCAAATTTAATTTTTAATAAGCGAAACATAACTTGCTAACGTGCTCTCTCTATTTACACCAACCTAATAATACATGAAATATGTGTCGATATAAAGAATTTTACCTCTTAAACATAGCTAATTAATTCATATTTTCAGATCAATTTATCACTAATCATAATAATTTTTTTCAAATCAGTGTAGAATAGCAGTCTTCCATGTCTCATGGAGAGAGGAGACTCTTTTTTGTGTGTGTGTGAAAATTTTCGATTTTATATATATATAAGTTTCTTATTCGTTGTTTGGTACTTTCATTGGACTCCGACTAATCTATCTGGATTCATTTTTGTGTGTGCGCGAAATTTATTGATTATATTTGTTTTTTGGTTTTTTCCTTATCCGGTGTTTGGTAACTACATTGGAGTCCTCCGACTAATCTGGTTTCACATATTGCAGGGCTCATTTTTGGGAAGGTGCTGCTTCCAACAGGGTGCTTTCCATATCCAAAACTCAAACTTGAGGCCTCTGATTAAGAGTAGAGGGATTCCGACTATCCCACCATAATCCATGTTGGAGTTGATTTTATATATATATATATATCGGTAGAAACATGGATCTTCATGGACCTTTATATTACAAAATCATTTTAAATATATATATGATAATTAATTGAAAATAGCGTGTACGTGAAGGAGTAATTAGCAGCCAAATCTCAAAGGACTTTTCTTAATCAACACGCATGGCGTTTCTTCTAAGCTAATTATAGGTTTATTAGGTTTGGGGAGGATGTATCTTACAATTGATTAATTGGGTTAATTATTGGAAAATAAAATATATATGTATAGATTCGAATTTGGGATGCAACATCTGCTAGAGTTATTTTTTTTTAATTTTATTTTGACAAGTTTTTAAACATATGACACTAGTTACACAGAAAAGTCCCTTGTAGTGTAATATTTTCATGGTTTCCAAATTCTCATTTCCTATTGTGACCATTAGTTTGGTCAAGTCATTGAATTCCCAAATAATTGAAAAAGTCTTATTGCAACCTCACCTATTATAATTTCACTAATTAACACTTCTAGGTGCCCCTGCTCATTGGAGAAAAAAATATTTATTCGCATTCGATATTTTTTAATCAAATTAATTGATTAAGTAATTTTATTTTAGCAGTTACAAATCAAAACGGAGATACATATTGTTTAGTCTGTATATACGAAAGTATACATTCCTGCATGTTGTAAAGATTGAATGCGAATAATTTTTTCTTCTTTTTTTTTAAAGTAAGATTTCATCGCGCATGTGTACTATATGTTGGATAATTTAACTAGTGATTTAACTATTTAGAATTAATTTCATAGACATATAAGTAATTTCCTTGACCATGCATTAGATCAAATCGTCCAAAATATTTGGAGCCGTGAATTTACCATGGCTTGTTTACAAAGTATATATAGTAACCGTGGATTATGTGTGATGGTTAGGGTCTCTCTCCATTCTTAATATATCAGAGGTTTCGAATTTGAGCTTTAGATATATAAAAAAAATTATAAAAATAACTATCATAATAATAAATCATGCAACAAGCGATCTGAATTAATCGAGCTCCGATACAAATATCAAACGCCTCGTGAAAATCAAAACAACAAAAAGGTTATATACAGTAGCATCCCATGTGAATAGCTCTATGAATAATCTTCTTTTTTTTGGTGTACCAAATTGACAAAAGATATTAATATTGCTACTTGGTAAGCTCTCATTTGGTCCTTATAATTTTTCAATACAATATGGTTGTACTTCCAAGGTTTCACAATGATGTTGCCTTATTATATGTTTTTTTGTTTTAATTTATTTAACTGATTTTTAATTTAATATAAAATTTAAAAAAATAAAAAATATTTTTAAATTTTACAATCTTCAACTAGAAATATATACAATATACCATAATGTTACTCTACCCCTTCATTCCATAAAATATTACTTAAGATTACAAAGTTTGGTAGTAACATAAACTTATTGACCATTAATTTGTAAATTAACATAATCACTAAATTTTATATAGCCGATTTCAACTTATTAAATCGCGTATTTTCAAAACTTGTGCAACAACTTGGCATCATTAGGACCCCTAGATTCTAGACATTTATAGTTTCTAGCATTATATATTTGAACAACAACTGGATTCAAAGAGATATACTTAATGAATATGAATAATTTAATATATGCATACATAATTTTTTTTCACTTTATATAATACATTTTAGGTGTGTTTGACAAGTAATTGCACCCCTTACTGAAAATTTAATAATAAAGTACTTTCTTTTATTTTAATTTATATAATATTTTTTATTTTACGAGAGTCAAAGAAAAAAAAAATAATCGCAATTTATTTGTATATCTTTTAAATGTATTAACTTGTTAATTATTGTAACATATATATTTCTTATGTAGTTTTTAAAAATATAAATTATTTTTTTAAAAAAATTAAAAAATCACATATTCAAATTCACAATCAAGATTAAAAAAAAAATCAATTCTCAAAATTTTAATTACATCACATGAATTAGGACAAAAGAAATTATTGTGTCTCTGCCTATGGAAATAATTAATTAGTACTTAATTTCTTGCTCCCAAGGAGCGTCTATTATTGGTGCATTAAATTACTCCTAATCTACACTTATTAGAGTCTTTAGGTAAAAATATTTTTATTTGTTCAGTATTAATTTTAACATATCTTTAAGAAATAATAAATAAAATAATAATTTTATTATATTATTTTTTAAATATAATAAATTTAATATTTTAAAACGTGTATTATGATATGATTATAATTAATAGTAAAGGTAAATTAGAAATTAAATGATAAATTATCTCTTGATTTTTTAAACTGAAAAAAATAAAAATATTTATTTTTGGTATAGTGGACGGAGGGAGTATCATTGCTCAATTTAGAAAAATTTTAAAAAATATACGACCCAACATAAAATATTGTGTCACATAATCATATTATCAATTTATATTATGTTATACAATATTATACACAATATTAAATCTGGGAGGAAAACATTATACATAATATATCAATTTTATATAATAGTGTATAAAAAATATTTATACACAAATATAGATTAAATTTAAAATTATCCTCAAATTCAAATTTAAATTTTTTATGCAATCCATTTGATTTTACTGAATTTAAAATCTATATATTATATGTACTTATACAAGAAAAAAATTATCATATATATAGGGATTGAGACAAAAGCTATTAAACTAAGATTATTTTTTAAAATAAAAAAGTTAAAATATAAAATAAAAATTTTAGCATATACATAGGGATGAAGACAAAAGTTATTAAACTAGGATTATTTTTCTAAATATAAAAGTTAAAATAAAAAATAAAATACCAATATATTTTAATGATAGATAAATGTTGAGCTCAGATGGTCTGGCAATGCATGTGAGCTAATTAGCACCGGGCCAGAAGAGGTGCTCTACATGATGCAGTGAGAGTGGCTGGTGCGCATGTGCTCGATAAGGTTATCGTATTTATTGATTTGATATAAATAATAATTGTGAGTAATAATTGTAATTTAAAAAGCGGAGCGAGATCACATTGAACATTTATGTTTTTTGCTTTGAAAATGATGAAAAGAAGAAATATATGTTCTAATTTTTGTCAGTGAAAAATTACGGTGAAATCTCAAAATTTATAGCTATCGGTTGAATAATCAACAAGTGTGAAGGTACATGATCCTGGACTCCCTGAGAACAATGTCTGTTGGAAGTTGGAACCGAACGATGACAATGACGTAAGGGGAGACTTTATTCTCAATTCTTTAAGAATTAATAAAAATATTTCTATATATAATAAATACAAAAGTTTTTTTTTTCCCTAATAAATATGAAAGAAATGAATTTAATTCAAATTTCATTTCTACTCTAAACTTGCCACTATTTAGTTTTAAGATATTAGACTAGATTAACTTGATACTTAACTATGCATAACTAGAGATGAATTTAGGATTTAAAATTTACGAGTTCGATCTTTAAAATTCTTAATATGTACATAAGTTATTATTTTATTATATTATTATTACATACTCCCTGCGCTTTATTTTAATAAGAAAATATTTTACTGCACGTATTATTTAAGAAAAATATTCTTTTAAAAAATAAATTATGCTATTAAACGTGTCGTAACATTTATGTGGTAACAAAATTATGTTATTAAGGAATTGTTTTTATATGTACCATTACATGATCATATTCTCCTTAAGCATGTTAGTAATAAATTTTGTGTCCTATTATTCTCCCAATTTCAAAACAGAATATGAAGGTTCTCACAACCCAAAAGGAAGTCAAAACTAATATTCGAATTCTGAAATATAAGATATTCTTTACGTTCGAATTTTGATGGACAAAATTATTATATTTATTATCGGAGAAAAACGATAAATATCTTGTAAAATTAGTTTGAGGTGAGCGTAAATTAATTCGGATACCATAATTATTAAAAGAAAAAAAGATGAATTAAAATGAACGTATATTCTTTCCATCTTACCATGTCCTAACCTGGTGGATAGAGTCATGTAATCTGTTCCTGACGGGAGATAACAGTTATCTTGTAAAATTAATTGAAGTAAGCACAAACTGATTCGGACATCACAATTTTTTTTAAGAAAAAAGACAAATCAAAATGAACGCATATTCTTTCTATCTTTTCATCTGTGCTAACCTTGGTGGATAGAGTTATCTAATTTGTTGCTAGCGAGAAATAACAGGATCTCGTGAATAAAAAATAAATCAAAAAAAATGTATATTCTTTCCATCTTTTCATTTGTCTTAACCTTGGTAGACAGAGTTACCTTATCTGTTGTTGGCGAGAGATAATAGGTATCTCGTGAAATTAATTGAGATGAACAAGCTAACTTGAACACTATAATTATTATTTAAAATAAAAAAGAAAATGAATATATTGATTGTGCAACTAGGAAGTTCCAATATCAATAATTTGACTCTTCAAAGCAAATTAATTACTATATATTTGATGTGTCATTAAAGAAAAAGGCTTCAATTGTTGACCCGACTTGGTCAAATGCCAAGCCCATCCTTGACTTCACTCTCATTTTGGCCCAATATTTTCCAAACCCATAGACTTGGCTGTTTCCTCCCATTAATATTCTAAACCAAACTGATTTTGACATGATTTTGTCTGAAAATATTTGCAAAATAATGTTTGGTTACACTTTAAAAGAAGTTTGTTTTTTGGTTAGTTTCTAAAGATAGAGTTTTTTATATTTGAAAAACTGATTTTAATCAATTTTTCAAGTGAAACATATATCTAAATACAACTTTAATGGTAAATTATCATTTTATAACTTTAACTTTAAATATTTTCTTCGTTTTAATTTGTATATTTAAATTTGACTTGACACAGAATTTTTTTTTTTGGTTAAAAGAAAAGAGACTTCTGAATCTTGTGATTTTAAATAAATGATATGTAGTCAGTAGTATATATCAAAATTCCATTTGATCTTGTGGTTTTAATCATGTCAGATGAAAAGTTAAAATTAATGAGTTGCCAAAAAAAGAAAAAAAAGACATTTTCTTTTAACGGATTAAAAAAAATAAGACAAACAATTTAAAAATAATAGCGTACTATTTTTTAAAACAATTATCACTCAATTCATGTCCAAACACCCAGTTATTCTTTATTTCATCTTATCACTCAATCATCTTTTTTATCTTTTATGAAAATCTTAGTAGATCAGTTGATTGGTTATTTGACCTTTTACTTTATTGACGAGGATTCAATTATTCACAATATAATTTTTCCCCTTATTTTTTCTTTTCCTCCCTCCAATTTTTCTTTTTTAAAAAAAGAATAGGAAATATAAATTTAAAAAAATTAAAAAAAAATTTAGAAAAGAAAATTTTAAAGCTTCGTGCTTTCCGTGTAAGATATCAGTCTTTCATGTGTATGAGTTTTGAAGAATCACTTTTGCAATTTGCAGTACTTTTATTTTTAGTAAAATTATTATGAAGTCTTTGTGGTCCTTTTCAATTAATATATAAAATGACATTTCAACAAGATGACAGCATAATTGCTTTGAACTTGGCTATCGTGAATTTTCTATTTTATTTGGATTCTACTATAATTGTAGTTTAGTTTAAAAAAATTTGTTCGGCACATAAAAGTTTTCTTGATAGAAAAAAACTCTTATAGAGTTATTCTTTTCTTTTTTGGAGAAGAATATTTAGATTTCTATAAATAGAAAATCTTATAGAAGATTTTTTTTTTCCTCATACACAACACAATAGTATCTACAATGTAATCTCTAAAGAGTCTTATTTATGGAGATTATTCTCCCAATAGTTTTATACTTTTTATATTAGTTTTCAAATATGTAGGTCACTTGACCAAATCATATTAAATTATTATGCTTTTTTTAGTATAATTTTATTTGTCTTCTGATTTATCGCCATCCTGGTTGGTAATTATTAGCTTCTGCACGGCACCCTTCTATTTTGATCCCAACAGGATATGGTGTTGATAGGTGGATTCCTTCGCTCTTAATCAGACGTTTCGAGTTCGAATCTTTAAAAAAAATAATTCTTCTCAAAGAACATTTCACCCTTGTTGGTCTCAGGCGGCATAAAATTATTAAATTAGTCGAATCAATAAATTTTGAATATCATATAACTAAAAAGCCATAAAAAAGAATATAGTCTCACAAGTAGGGTTTGTGGATTGAATAGACGCAGGGTCGGATCAAGGGGGGGAGGGGGGCGAGGTGCTCATCCAAATCCCCTCAACAAAAAATTATACCATATATAAGGTAACTCTTAAAATTTTTATGTCCGTATATAGATTTTGAATCCCTTGAACATAAGAGTAAAGGTTGACTTGGTAGTTTAGGGGGTTCAAAATTCATCTTGAGGTTCCAAGTTCAAATTTTAAACACCATATTTTTTATTTTTCAAACTCTGTTGTGAAAATTCTGAATCCTCCACTAAATGTACGCATATCTTTTCGTGCAACAGAGATGTAGTTTTCAATAGTCACTTGACACAATAACGCATTGCCAAAACAAGCTAAAAAGCAAAATAATGGTAATAAAGTGACAAGATAAATACAGCTAATGAAATAACATATAACGATAGAAAACGAAGTAAAAAAATACTATACAAGTACTAAATAGCAATATGTGCATATACCTACATCATTTAACTTGCATTATATATAGGTGAACAATTCCAATATTTCAAATTTTCAATGTCACTCCTCTAGACGAGATCTTCACATACTTGAACAACTACACGAAATGTTATGAAAAGTTAAGTTTGAATTAAATACACTCATTTGAGTTAAAAAAAAATTATATCATCGGTAGAGACAGATTTAAAATTTAAAATTTATGAGTGTTGAATTTTAACTTTCTAAAGTTATCATCCTACGAGAATACAAATAGTGTGGATCAACCAGAAATGGTGTGTATGATAATTCAACCAACAGATCGAATCAAAGATGAAAAATGAATTAACGAAAGTCATTTGAAAAGTAAAATCAAATTTTAAATTTTAAATTTATATAATTTAAATAACTTTTAAAATAATAAATATAAGGTCTGAGCTATATCCGCCCCTATCTGTCGTAGCAGTTAAAGAATATTCACGATAAATTTTTTTAAAATAAGACAAATATATATTATAGCAGGTAAAAAAATAATCTGACGCAACAAAAAAATTTCACTGAAAATACAAAAAAACTTTTAAAAGCCCGTTTGAGCATGTTTTAACTTTAAAATCTTATTTTCAACTTCAATATTAAATACTACTATATATTTTTTTTAAATATCACTCAATTTATGTCCAAACGCGTGTTTAAACTCTTAGAAAGCTTTTTCATGAATGCCGTCCCCTCTAAGCAAATAGTGGGAATGGTGGACATATCTTTTGGATTGCTTGAATTATTCGAAAATATAATACTCAATATGTCCAAACAATGTGCAATGACTATTTATTCGAATTTTGAAAAGAAAAAAAAAAAGTTAGTGTATCCACACCTTTTGGAATTTAGAATAATATAATTTGGAAAAAGAATCCACTAAATTTCTCTTTTTCTTTTGATTTTACCAAAAAGAAATAGGTATGGTGACACATGTAATAGACTAATTAACTTGAGATTGTTTAATTTTTATTTTAAAAAAAATAAATTTCAACATGAGATTCTTTTGAACACTAATTTAATTTCAACCTCTTGCAAGAAAAACCCATGATTGTGTTTGGGTCGAGATTCCAAATGTGTTTTTAATAAAAAAAAAACCTTTTTTCATCTTCAAAAGTTAGCTTCTGATACTGCTCGAAAACACTTATATTTTTCTTATCAATTTGATTAAACACTCCAACTTTCTTAAATAATCACTTTTTTAGAAAAATAATAAGCATTTTTAATTTTCCAAAAACTTAATTAAATAAGTTTAAAATATAAAAAATCAAAATATTGTTTTTCATACTAAACATGTACTTTATTCTTGTAATCGATTTAATAGGTATTTTCTTTTATAGTTCATATTCTGGATTGGGTTCATCCCTATAGTAATCGAATGAATTGAGGTAGGAGTTGTTGCTTTCAAGAATTCGCCCAGACTCATCGATTTTCTCGTTCATAAGAATTTTCTGACCGATAGATTTTATAACGGACATGTCTTGCTGATGTTTTTATTCCATAGACCTAAATATTATTTCATAAAGTAGTTTGAACATTCCCAAATGCATTTTGCACATTTTATAAGAGAAACTCATATGTAAAGCCTACATAATTGAATGAACCCCAAATTCTTAGAGAAAAAAATCCGTGGCTCAATCTTATTATTCTCTTAGTTGTGCCCTAACAACATTACAAAAATAATAAACATATTGTTTAGGTAAGACACACATTATTGGGGCTTAATCTAAAGATACAAAAACCATGTCCACCTAAATTATCATAATAATATTACATAATCGATCTGAATTGTGGTTGAATGATTGAAATTTCTTCATTTTTAATTAAAAGTTTCGAATTTAATTTGTTAAACATGAAAAAAAAATCTTATTGAAAACGCTAGCTTCATAAATCAATCTTGAAATACGAAAATTCAAATTTAATCTAATTCTAATACAAATACCACACCGATCAGACAAAATAAATAACATTATAACTATGAAATGTCACAATATTTTGTGTGCATCCATCATACAACCCCACATGAGCACCGCCCTCAGGATATGATACAAATGGCCAAGATCTTCCCATATTATTTTCAATAAAGTATTTTTCTTCACTTAGCAATTAATATTTGTATTAAATTATTGAATATTTAATACATATTTTGTATAAATATTTATCATTGAACTATAACTAAGTAATATATTATATATTACATAATTATAATTATATACTTTCTCTTTAATATAACGTTAAGGTTAAAATGTCTAACATAATATAAATACTATGGATATCGAGTCAATTTTTCATTTAAATTTGTATGGTATAACTTAATAATATATGGAGTTTAAAGAAATAAATAAATTAAATTAATTTTTTAAATTTTAAATATGTCATGACATTTGTACTGCTGTAAAATTTTTGAAGGCTGTCATCTTATTTTGTTTCAAAATTGAAAATTTTATTTTGTTTAACGGCTAATAAAAAAGAATTTTTTTAGAGCAGAGGAGTATAACTATTTAGATGTATTAAAAATATAAGTAATAAGAAAGTGTTTGTTTTCCAAATATTTAATAATGTGAGTCTTTTTTTTTTTATTGAAAAGTAATTCATATAAATTATGTTTTTTGGCACTATCTTTATTTTTTAGTCCATCTAAAAAAAAACATATTTTTATATTTTAAAAAGATTGACTGTAAATTTTTTATTTTATCTTTAAAAAAAAATTTTATGATCACACAAATTTATTTGATATTAAGACTATTGCAAAAGTTTTATACGGAAGTATAATGTCATATATAAAATTACAATTTTTTTTAAAAAAAAATTATTACTTCTAAAAATAGTGTATCGAGACGGTGAGAATGGCCAAAGTATGGAGATAGAGTATGTTAATTTTGTCGTACAAGAACAAAGGTGATATTCAACACTGCAATAACTATGGAATATCAGGCTCTTAACTAAGTCACCCTATGGTAGAGCCAAGGGTGAGAAGGGACGTGACTATTCGAGAACTAATTCGGATTCATATCGGGACGCTCGACTATAGGAACCATTCATCTCATAAGGACACTCATGGAGCAGTATAGAGAGAGGAAGAAGGACTCACACATGGTGTTCATGGACCTGGAAAAGGCTTACGACGTAGTTTGAAGAGAGGTTCTATGAAAATTCTTGGAGTTTAGAGGTGTACCAATGGACATGTACGAGGGATTCAAGACCTGAGTGAGAACAATGGGAGGAGACTCGGAGCACTTTTCAGTTTTGATGGGATTGCGCCAAGGATCAACCTTAAGCCCGTTTTTATTTGCCTTGGTGTTGCATATATTATATTGACATGATAAATTCTGGGTGAGGTACCATGGTGTATGTTATTTGCGGGTGACATAGTTCTGATTGACGAGACTCGTGATAGGGTTAATGCTAAGCTAAAAGTCTAGAGGCAGACCCTGAAATCTAAAGGGATCAAATTGATCACACAAAGATAGAAAACAACTTGGAGTGCAAGTTCAGAAATGTGATGCGTGAGCCTGACGTGGATTTGGTGCTTGAGGCACAGGCTATTCATAATCGGGGAAGTTTCAAGAATCTTGAATCTATTATTCAAGAAATGTGATATTGACGAGGATGTTACTCACCGCATTAGTACAGGATAAATGAAAGGTAAAATTCTTTTTCTCTTTCATAGCACTACTTCGCCAACTGGCGTTATCTGCACTTTCATGTCTTCTTCTTCTTCTTCTTCTTCTTCTTCTTTTTTAATCTAAGCATATTTCAAGTTGAAGCAAAAGAGAATTTACGCCTAATAAATTATTTACTATATATATAAATAATATTACCGAGTGATTTGAATATCTTAATTAACCTACATCAATAAATTTATAATGTTAGAACTTGAGAATAAGATCTACTTTATACGTAATTTCTCTAAAAATTAATATATTAAATAAATTATAAATATATTTTATCAAAATATTTTTCCTTTAATATATAACTATCAAATTATTATATTAAAAAATAATTTAATTAAATTTTAAAAATTTAACATTTAATATTTTTTAAAATTATTTAAATTAAATTTTAAAAAATTATCAAACTTGTTATGAAATAATAAAGAAAGAACAAGAATATTATAGAGAAAGAGGGAAGGGGAGAAGTTCTTATTTCTCTTGATGGGATTAAATACAATGAAGGAGAAACCCTCTATTTATAGGGATAATTTCTCCTAACTTTTCTCCAAAAGATAGACTTTCACAATGATATAAACACATATATCCAGTACAATACAAATACCTTTATAGACATTCACTACAACACAAATATGTTTATAACACTCCCCCTTGAATGTCTATTTGATAGATAATGTGCCTCGTTAAAACCTTACTAGAAAAAACCCAGTGGGAAAAAATCTAGTGAAGGAAAAAGAGTACACATATCTAATAATACGCATTTTGGCTGCCTCATTAAAAACCTTACAAGGAAAACCCAGTGGGACAAAACCTCGCAAGGGAAAAAGAGTACAACGCGTATTAACTCCCCCTAATGAGAACATCCTTGAATCTTTGCATCCCGATCTTTTGCACCATCTTCTTGAAAGTTGCAGTTGGTAGAGATTTGGTGAATAAATCAGTCACATTATCACTTGAACGAATCTGTTGCACATTGATATCACCATTCTTTTGGAGCTCATGTGTGTAGAAAAACTTTGGCGAGATGTGCTTCGTTCTATCTCCTTTTATGAATCCTCCCTTTAGTTGTGCTATGCATGCAGCATTATCTTCATACAAAATTGTGGGTACTTTGTCACAGTTCAAACCACATTTTTCTCTAATGAGATGTATCATGGACCTCAACCACACACATTCTCGGCTTGCTTCATGAATAGCTATTATCTTAACATGATTTGATAAAGTAGCTACCAGAGACTGCTTTATAGATCTCCAAGATATGGCAGTACCTCCACATATGAACACGTAGCCAGTTTGAGATCGAGCTTTATGTATGGCTTAGATAAATACCCAGCATCAGCATAACCAACAAGATCGGGACTTGCTAACAAATTAACCGAATGTTATGCCTTGTAGTATTAGCAAGATATATTAGTGCATCAATCACACTAAGATATGGTACTTCAGGACCAAGGATTTCCTCATATAAGAATTATGAACAAGTTTAAAGAAACTTGTAAATGCTTCAGGCATTTCGAATCCTTCATGATTTTCGTATAAATTTTGTCAAGTGATAACATTAATTAGTATTTAAATGCGTGACATCTTCTAGTGTCTGGACTACAGGTCCAATAAGCTTTATGCTTATCAATACGCATCATTTCACTTGATAATTATTTCTACATCAACATGCTTTAATAGACGTAGAGTTCAGATCCTCACAATCTTTTACAATATTGCGCACTATATTGTATCAAAAATATCGTCGACGATCAGTTCCAATGCGACATAACTTATTGAGATCTCTTCATTTTTCGTCATTTTTAGGTACCTGAACCTTTGCCAAGGTGTTATGTCATGGTGCTTTCTCAAAGCACTTGCCTCATCATTATGACCATCTTAATCACTTGCTCCTCTCCTTCTTCAAGAAGTTTTATATTTGGAACCGTTTGGTCTATCACGCTTCAGGCGTCTCATAGACTCTATCCTTCAAGGACTTTTCATTGGAGCATTTGCAACTAAATTATAAAATAGAGTTAGCAAATATATCTGGCAATTGATTTGCAATATTTTGCAAGTGAATTATCTATTGAACTTTAAGTTCACTTTTTCTTTTTCCCGAGAATCTAGATAATTCATCCCACACTCAATTTTCAGTTGCTAATCACTTCTCCCCCTAATGTTAGAAAAACTAACATTTACTCCCCAAGCTCATTTGGGGACCCATCTTTGTGCGTTGTGGTGGGGCAATTGAATCATATATCGCACATTCAAATTTTAGCTGGATTTATTTGGTCCCTGACCCTGAACCAATTTTAATAGGGGAACCTTGTTGGCTTGATGCATTCAAGTGTTGCTACATGTTAAATAAACATATCTCATACCAAATTTTATTTGAGAGTTTTATTCTCATAACCAATGATTTAGCTATAATTGGAGGCATACAATTTTTGCTAAACCAACATAGATATGAATCAACATTATCAACATGATTTTATAATTTGGAACTATGCTCTTAATTTAATAATTTGAGCAATAACCTTACAAAAATCAATTGCAAGTTAATATCAAAACACATGTGACCATTGCATAGATGCATCTATTAGCAAACAGTTCACATGGTAGGTGAATGGGCCCATATTCACCCTTTTATAAGTTCCAAAATTTCAGGGAATATAATTCCAATCTTAGCTGATCAAGATCATTCTATCACGAGAACAAGCAACACAAGAGAATTCTTGAAGAATCTTTTATTTCTTCAACATATAGCCACGTGAATTCTCAATTATTTTTGCATCACATTTGAACCGGGATGGCCAACCGGTTATGCCAACTTATTTCAGTAAACTTCTAGTTTACTTTCGTATGTGATTTCATCATCATACCCATATTTATGTACTACAAATAAAAAACCGGCGGGTAATCTTTTACATAAATATTTATAACCCGCTTCAATTGTAGTAGCATGAAGATATTAGATCTTCCCATAATTTATAGTCTCAATTTTTTCAATGTCCTTGAAACTTATAAGTTTCCTTTTGAGACTTACTACAACAATTTCATTCCTTCAGGTAGTAATACATTAGCTCTTCCGGAGCTGTCAATTAATTTTGTATACTACCACATATTCAATCATATCAAAATAGTTTCTCCACATAGTTTCAACTTTGAAACAATTTTGAATGTTGATGAGCTATACTCATGAACAGACTTATAGTCTTGATGGATCCAATCATATCGTGCCTTTGGGTGGATGACCATCTTCAGGTGGTCATACCTTTCTTTTAGGCTATTCCACAAAACAAGTGGATCCTTAATCGTGAAATATTCAATTTTAAGAATTTCGTCAAGATGATGACACAAGAATATCATAGCCTTAGCACGATCTTGATTTGATGTTTTGTTTTCACTTTTAATGGTGTCTCCAAGACCCATTGCATCCATATGGATTTTTGATGCTTTGTTTTCACTTTTAATGGTGTCTCCAAGACCCATTGCATCTATATGGATTTTTGATGCTTTGATTTCACTTCAGGGACTAGATCTGTATTAGATCTATATTTGTAACATTTATCAAAAGTTCTCAATTTCTTATTCTTCAGGAATGGAACATGATCATCTATATATGCCTTAACCACATAAGGTATGATAACTTAAAACCTCTTTTAAGATATTGCTACTTCGGGAGCAAATCGAGGTATGCATAGATGATTTCTCTTACATATTTTCAAAATATTGTTCTGCTGGAACAAATATATTTTCACAATATTGTTGTTCTAGAACAAATATATTTTTCACAATATTGTTCTTCTGGAACAATTATGAGGCATGAATTGCCAAGTGAATCAATAAGTCGTTCCTCAAGTTCATATACAAAATCGATATTGTTATTAGTAAATACATAAATATCAAGAAATACTAACCTTCATCTTTCTAAGAAAACTTTGATTTTTCTTACCTCAGATCTTTCAAAGTGAGTGCTCAAGGCAGAGACTCATGCTGATAACGTGTTATGAAATAATAAAGAAAGAACAAGAATATTATAGAGAAAGAGGGAAGGGGAGAAGTTCTTATTTCTCTTGATGGAATTAAATACAATGAAGGAGAAACCCTCTATTTATAGGGATAATTTTTCCTAACTTTTCTCCAAAAGATAGACTTTCACAATGATATAAACACATATATCCAGTACAATACAAATACCTTTATAGACATTCACTACAACACAAATATGTTTATAACAAAACTGAATACCGACCATTTTAATTAGGAGCAAGTATCTCATTTGAAATAGACATAAAACAATTTTTTTTTTTAATTAGGAAACATGTATACGTGGGATCTACGGAGTGTGAGTCACTAAAGTTGATAAGGTACGTGGCAGTCTTTTAGTGTCCCTACCATAACAGTGGCTGTTAATCAAAACGGCAATTTCCCCTTGTCGTTTTGTTTCTTTTTGGTTAATCTCCCAAACAGCCCCTGGTTTCTAAATTTCTAGGTTCTGCTACTTTCTATAAACTATAGTACTAAGCTATGGTTAAATTTTGTTCTCTTATTGCCAACTTGTCTTTGGTCAAGAAATTGAATTCCCAAGGAATTGAAAATGTCTTATTTGCATTCTAAACCTTTATACTTTTCTTAATTTACATTTTGTGCCCCTAATAAATTGAGATATTTTTTGCTTTGCTATATATTTATGAAGAGAAATACTCGTGTTAATTGGGTCATACATGGGACGAAGAGAAAGTGTGTGCTTGCGCTAATAAAAAAGATATGAGTCTATGAGAGGTTGATTGTAATAGGAGTTCAGAAAGTTAGAGGTAGGCTAAAAATGAACTGAAGGAGGTAATTAGACATGATATGACAAAATTTTAGCTTACTAAGGACATGCCCCTAAATAAGAAGGTTTGAAAGTCAAGGATTAAGGTAGAAGACTAGGAAGTAGCCGAGTACTGTCGCACAGGGAGGTAGAGGTTATTTAGTAGGTGTGTAGTCTCTTATTTTTCAATGTATATTATTACATGTTGTGTTATGTGTTTAGTACTTATTCCTCATCTGATAAAAAGAGAAATGCTAATGGGTTTATAGGCTAAATGGGATCTCTCACTTAGACTAATCTTTTGAGTTGAGTTCTCCTATTCGGTTTGTTAATGTTGCCAAATTTAATTTGCATCTAACTATTTTACTGTCATATTATTCCTGCAATCCTGCTTCATAAATATTTCATTTTAAGTCGAGTTTTAACTAAAAATAATCCCTCTAGCCACAAAAATAAAAATAAAATCTGTATATATTTTATCATCTTTAAATACTTATGAAATTACGCTAATAAACATTCCCTTTTATCAAATAATCCAAATATCATCGACATAACAAATAGTAGTACAAATTGTTAAGCAAATATCTAGTTGAGTGAATTGACATGATGTGCCTAGTGGTTGATCATTACTTAACTATCAAGTATTAGCTTTAATTATTATCATAGTTAATGTATTTGGACCGAAAACATATTTCGAAGAGTTAGGGGGGTTGCACACGCAATTAACGCAAAAATATCGCATACCCAAATATGAAAAAGGGAAAAAATTGGACTCCTATAAATGGATACCTCGAGTGGTGCTGAGGTTTGCCAAACCAAATAGCCCAACCGGGTTTTAAAAAAAAAGAAAGAAAAACTTTCCGGTTTTCTCTCTCTCTTTCTATCTCTTTTCTAGATTCCTCTACTTTTTACAGTTTTACTCAGCTTTGACAACAACAATGGCGGCTTCTACTCGGAGGTCAAGCGGACCGGTAATCCGTTCACTTTCACCGGCGGGAAGGTTCTATTCGCCGAGCCAGAGGACGTCGTCGTTTTCGTCGACGTCTTCTGGTTTTGCTTCCTCTACTTCCGGTTTTACTACCGGTTCACACGCTATTCTCCACAGATCGACGTCTCCGAATCGCGTGAATTTATACAGCTCGAGGTCGTCTTCTCCGGCGTCTTCCGTACGGTTCTCCCTGGACCGTTCGACTTCGCCGAGCCGGTCTATTTCTGCTGTGAACCGGAATCACGTGGTGCAGAACCGGAGTCATAGATCCTTGCCTACTAGCGGTCAGAAGAAGACGTGTATGTGCTCTCCGACGACACATCCAGGTTCGTTCCGATGTAGTCTACATAAGAATACGAGTGGTTCAAGCGGTAGCCGTACGGCTTCTTACAGTTCGAATCAGTTGAATATGAGGCGGTCCGCCATGACGAACTCGCTCGTCAGAATCGGAACAGTAGAAGGTGATTTGGTGAAGAGAGCCTTGGCGGCTTTGATTCGTCCTTCGTCTCATCAACAGCGCCGCCGAGCCGATTTCCAGCGTAGACCTAGCCGGCTTTCCGTCATGTCCAAAGCGGATGATTCGTAAGGCAAATAGCGTTGGAAAGGACTCAGTGGAGGTCGGAACGGAACGGTTTTTTGTGTACTCCGGTGGCCGAAACCCTAAGATCCGACTGTGTATAGACTCTAATAGTTAAATATTTTAATTTTTTTAAACTATATAGCATAAACAAAATCCTCAAATTTTTGGCTGTGCTGTCCATGGAGCTTCCAATTCTCAAAACGATCCATAAAATTCATCTCCTAAGGCTCAAATTAAAATAAATTTAATCCAGATGACAAATCGGAATTAATCTCTTCAAGCTTTTTGATTATCATCAAATTCATCATCCATTCATTCTAACTGGCTAAGACCAGTTATCTCATCCATTCAGTTCCTTTATTTTACCGTATTCCTTTACCGGTTATCGTTTTCCGTTTGCTTTCTGGCCATTCTCCGTTTTCCTTTTGGCCGTTCTGTGTTTTCCGGTGTCCTTTTGGTTGTGCTGTACGCCGCGTACTTTCGTGGTCATACCGTACGTATTTTTTTGTGTATACATATGGATAAAAATATACGTATTTTTAATTTTTGTTCTATAATTTTATTGTTCATAATTTTTTATTATGAAGTTTCTGGTACTGACTCTGTTTATTGTTTCTTACGTTGCAGGTATTTTTTGACGGGTAATTGCGTTTGGCAGGACTTGAACAGCAATCAGGGATATTATTGGGGCTACCAAAATGAATAATGGACTTAAAAAAGTTTTAATAACATCTTAGGACAACTTAGAATTAAATTATGGGTGATACTAAATGGCCACAATTTTAACACAAATTTGATTTGATCATAGAGGTAGAAAGATTATATTAAATATTTCAAAAAATAAAATTAAATATTTATTAATAATAATTAATTAATAAATTAAAATGAAATTTTAAATTAAAGAAAAAGGTAAAATTTATCAATGATAAATCAGTTTACAGTGTGAATAGAATATTGTGGCCACGATAATTTTGATCTATGGTCATAATTTTCTGTTCGCATTATAAATTGATTTGTAATTGGTATTTTTTAATTTTTTTTAATTTAAAATATTTTTAATTTTTTATTAATTATTATTAATGAAATATATTTAATTTTATTTTTTTAAAAAAGATTAATATGATTTTTTTAATCTTTGCGGTTAAGTTGTGAACATAAATTTGTAGTCATTTAGCATCCGTCATTAAATTAAATGATAACAAGAATAGTTAATTAGAGTTGAAACTAATTTTAAAAACAAATAACTTAGAATTAATGCTTAATTAAATTTTAAATTAATTTCTAAAAGAAATGACGCTGCAGATAAGGAGGAATCCCCTAGAAAAATAACTTTGTCATGATTATAGTCTATAGATCATTATCTTCGAACTATTCTATAAGAAGGTTTTCTTTTCGATAATTATTAAATCAAATCAGTAATCATTATTTTTAAGATTTTATTAATTTAGAAAAAATATATATGTAGGTAATCACAAAATTTGCTCTGTTATCATATGTGCTTTTCTTGTTCCAAATCAAAATTACTATTTCAATCAGTAATTTTAGTGTACACAGAATCACTAGAATGCACTATAAATTCAGTGAGCTCGAATTCATTCTATTTCTTTCCTATTTTTATTTTTAAATATAATAATAGAATTAACAAGAACAAACTGCGTAGTTAGTTGGTAAGTAGGAAACAGCCCACAAGTTAGCAAATTAATAGAGTACACAATTACAGCTAGGGTTGTTCATGGTTTGATTAGTCGATTTTTTAATTTTTAGAATCAAATCAAATAAAATAAATAATCATCGATTTGATTCAATTTTTTAAGTTATAATTAGTTAATAATAAATTAATAATAGCAAAATAACAGAGACATGAAATAATTATTTTAAGTGAACATTAGGAATAAATAAATTTTTCTCTACTAGAGATGAATGTATTTGAATCTTCTATTATTTTTCAAAATACTATTTTAAAGTTTTGGCATGTTTAATTTGCATAAATGTAGAGATTTTTTTCACAGTCACGTGTATAATATCCACATAGAAATAATATACAACTATATATAGAATGGTCAATTTTTTTAAAATTAAAGAAGTAAACGATTGAAAAGTGAATGAATATCTTAACAAAAGAAAATAAAAAAAATTAGCAATATATTACACCACGTATAAATAAATAGACTTTGAGTATATTTAAAATATAAAAATATATTTTAAATTTTTAAAAATAAAGAATTTTTTAAGAGATATATTCAAATTAAAAACATCAGTTATTTTAACACAAAGAGTAGAAAATTCAATAATTGTACAGTTGTAGCGTCTCAACCATTACAATTCACTTGTTTCTTACCAATACACTGACATAATCACCAAGAAAGGACTAAAAAGGAAAAAGAGAGTGTGTGTGTGTGTGTGTGGTGGTGTGTGTGTGTTGGGGGGGGGGGGGTGATTTGTTTGTTTGGAATCATAATTTCAACAGCTTTAAACCCATTTTTTAACAACTTCAACTCTGCTCAAAATTTGCTTCATTATTATAGTATTGGCTTCCTAATTTCAAGAGAGATGATATTATTGTTCTTATTATTTCAAGAGTCAAAACATTTTACTAACCCAACTAGGAGAGTTTATCTAATTATAGTAATCTGCAACTATATATACTAGTAATATTTTATGTCATTTCTATCATATACATTTTATTTTAAGAAATTAAAGGGTGGTGGAGTAGCACTCAAAGTTATACGTAGAAGTAATCAACTCATATTATCTATTTCAATTTACGTGATATTATTTAACTTAAATTAAAATTAAAAAATTTTTTCAAATATAATTTTTGACATATCCACACATAACTTTAATTTTCAAGTTTCAAATACTATTTTAAATTTGAACTTTTATCTTTCCTTTTTTTTTTTCCGAAAGAACTCATTCAATTCACGTCTAAACACTTATAATAAGATTCTTTTCAAAAGCTTATGTATGAAAATAAAATTTTAAATATTTATATAGGTATAAATTATTTATTAAAAATATCATTTTAAAAAAAAATAGATGGAAACAATAAAGTTGTATTCGGCAACAATTGGGTTTTTCCCCCCTTGTATAAATATGAAACAGTGTGGCCTTTGGCAATAAGTAGGAGCCACAAAAATAGATAATTCTTATGCAAGACACTACCATTTTTAATTGATAAATTTGAAGACGAATTTTGAATTTAAAATTTATAAATTTTTAATTATTATGAATTTTTTTTCTTATTATATATGTTTCAGAAGAATCAAACTTTATCAAGGAGGATACAAAGCAAATTTTGTTTCTTATTATATATGTTTCAGAAGAATCAAACTTTATCAAGGAGGATACAAAGCAAATTTTGTTTCTTATTATATATGTTTCAGAAGAATCAAACTTTATCAAGGAGGATACAAAGCAAATTTTGTTTCTACCGCTGAATCAAACGATCACTTTGTTAATGAATTTTCAATAAATATTTATTATACGCTTAATAAATTTTTCAATGAAGGTATAAAATTTACACAAAAATTATTGAATTTTCCAAAACTTGCTCCTACTATTTTAAGGGTTTTTTTGATCATGCGAGATGAAATCATGATATGAAATCATATGAAATGAAGTTTGAAGTTTTGTTTGGACATGTAATTTGGGACTTTTAAGTTGTATTTTTTTCTCATGAACATACGAACTCCATAAGTTGTAAAAACTATTCAAATTGCTCAAATCCTTATACAATCTTACCAAATGAGTAAAAGTTCATAATAAAATATAATACACTATCACAAAGCCATTCTAAAAAAGATACAACTTAAAAATCAAACTTTAGTTCAATAAAAAGTAAAATTAAACATGAATTGTAGTGTACTACTCTTTTGATATAATCTTCCCACATAGTACGGACAATCTCCTCATGGACAACATAATAGTTGGCAAAGGTTATTTACATTTATTAAATAAATGGTTGGTATATATAAAATGATGAATTTTTTTTTCTTACAAAATATAAACTTGTGGGGTTAAATTTTGGCATTTTGAAAAATCTCATCTCATGATTTGAAATCTCAAATCAAGCTTTTTGGATTTCATCTCATGACTTGAAATTATGAGATGAAATCGCATGTCCAAACACTGATTTCATCTTAAAATTTTAAATCGCGACATAAAATCGCATGTCTAAATGCTTACTAAAATTATTTCGAAGATAATTATGATCATGTCACCCTTAATCATATTTCTCGGGTTGAATATTGGGAGGAACTGTCATAGCCTTAAATAGCACTCTACTTATATAGCTATTTTATGGGCAATGAATCTGAAAAACAAAAAATGAAAATTCAAAGAATCAAAGATAAGGTTCTGAAAATGAAGTTTGTGGATGTATATTTTGCCTTTCTTTTGTTATGTGCCTGTATTTTTATTTTTATTTTTTTGGTCTCAATTAATATTTCACATTTTTTTTAAAATTAATTTAATAAATTAATTTATTTAATTTTAAATTTCATACTCAATTAAAATATTTTCACATAACTTGAAATAAAAGAAATATTTCATATGGGATGTAATTATAATCCAATCGTGAAATTGTTTCCTTAAAAGAAAAAAAAACAAGCCAAATATACTAATAACCCATTTGGTCAAGTTTTTGGGAGGTCAAAAATGCTCTTTTTTTAAAAAAAAAAGCACTTATTTTTTAAAAAAAAATGAGGTGTTTCTTCAAACTTTAAAAAAAAATAAGTGTTTTTAGAGAATAACAAAAGTTATTTTTCAGAAGCTAAAAAAAGTAGCTTCTCCCTAAAAACACTTACTTGAAAAATACTTTTGTGAAAAATACACTTAGAATCACTTTTTAAAAGCTTGACCAAACACTAATTATTGCTCAAAAGTGTTTTTCAAATTTATTGGTAAAACACAAATTGCTTCTCACAAAAAGTACTTTTTTGATAAGCACTTTTTGAAAAAATATTTCTCAAAATAAGCTGATTTGAAAAACTTGACCAAGCAGACTTCTAAAAAATTTAGTCCGTTTGGCCAATCTTCTCAAATCAGCTTATTTTGAGAAGTGTTTTTTTCAATACATGTGTTATGACTAAAGTTCAGTTACTTGAATTTTAGATATATGCTAAAGTTCAGTTATTTTTGTTTGATTTAATTCATATATCATTAAATTAAATTATTTTTATTTGGATGCATGTGAGATTGAAGTTAAAATATTTATTTAAATAAAAATATTTAAATTTTAGCTATATATACCTTCAAACACCGTATATTTAAATTTATTTCAAATTAAATAGACGTATAAATTTTTTTAAAATAAAAATATAACGAAGATCACTATCGTGTATGAGTGTTTTTCATTATTGTGGGTCCCCGTGATTAGAGCTGGAAATAGGCAAAAAGCAAAGGGCCAAAAAGCCCACTAAGAGATAATGGGTTACATAACGTAATCCAAAAACTAGTGTAGTGGGCCCAAAATAAATAATAGTTGTCACTTTTATATTGGACAGGACTGACTTTAAAGAAATTCGGTTGGAGATTACGTCTGAAGGATGGCCTACATGGATAAGATTATCTACAATGATGTAGTGAATATAATAACCAAAAATAATTAAAATAATAATAATCATAACTATAATATATAATAACAAAAAGAAAAGAAAAAAAATAGGTGAAGGAGTTTGGTTGGGTTGGGTGGTGGTGGGTGGTGGGGGGTGGTGGGGGTGGGGGACCTAGTTTAGGCAAAGTGACATCAACTTTAGTAGATGAATGGACTCGCTCCACTGTTCAGTTTAATTTTACAAGTGAAATTCGATAAAGATGAAGTACATATACGTATGCCGATCTTATCTCTACCTTATATGAGATAAAAAAGTTATTTTTGATTCTGAATAATAGTTTCATTACTTGCATGAATATTTTATTTGAATGACTATGGTGGTTCGATGAATGAGAAATTATCAAAACAATTTTATATTAATAATAAGATAATGATATTATGAAACCTTTCATCATTACGTGAGTACAAATTCTTCACATAACAATCTATTGATACCACTCTTTTAAAAATCTTATTTTATAATATTAGAGTTTTGTTATTTGACTTGATCATTTCATCTTATACCTCCTAAATAGATAATCCCTTAATTCATATTGGATTATGAGCCTAAATATGAAAAAGTCGATGTTCTTTGTGCAGGTGAGCGTTCAGACAATTTGAATATAAAAATTTTTATTTTAGAATTTTCGATTACAACATTCAAAAAATTACAATCCTAATTCAATTCAAATAATTTTAACTTAGTGTATTTCAAAGTTTGACTTTAGTTAATCAATTTGATTATTTCATATACTCGATTTTGAACTTATACTAGCTTCTTGATTTTCTTGTTACAAAATGATATCCAAATAAATTTATTAGTATTTTATATTTACTTAATATTTAATAATTATATTTTATTCTTTATGCTACCTTTTTATAATAGCTCTACTCTGTATCCTATTTTTTTATTGATGTGCAATATTATATAATAATGAAAAATGATACGATATATTCAAACATTATATTTATCAAAATAATACAATATAACACAATATAATATAATACGACACGATATGAAATCATATATAATAACCACCCAAACAGAGTGTTAGAGACCAAGAAAGTGTTGAGGAAAATGATTTCATCATGTAATTTAAATAAAAGAAAATTGACCTTTAAATTTTCACATCTTTTATATAAAAAGAAATATAATTTTAAAAAAAGACATTTCTTATGAACTATAAACTGATCTCCTCAAAGTGATATCACTACAAGAAAAACACAAATTTGTGACTGCATATTTTTGGCAGATAAGAAATAGATACAAGTAATATATTCTGAATACACAAAACTATATAAGTTAACAGATTTAACATTTCGCGAACCATAAATTTTAAATTTTAAATTCTAAATTCAGTACCATGAGAATCAATATCTCAATTGGATGGTACCTTGGTAACCTAAGGGAGGTTTCACTTTTTTGGTGCAAAGGGGATAAGGATAAAGTTTTCCAAGGTTTATTATTAGGTCCCATCAAATATATATAATATTGTGGGCTAGCTAGCTAGCTAAGTTATATGTAGCTGGTTTTCCATTATGTTATTTAGATGAAAAGTTATACCAGCTAGCAAATGCCACTATGAAATTTAAATATTGCCTTTGGTCTTTTCAAATTTCAAGTCAATTGGATAGTGGAAGTAGAATGTTGAATTTAGACTCATGTAATATACATACAATTTGGAGATGTACCAAAAAGTAGTGACACTCATGAAAATAACAATTCTTTGATGTAAGTGTGTAATTTGGGAATGTTCTCAAAGATAATCATGAGTGGCATTAAAAAGATATTATCACAAGGCACAACCTTTCCCATCGTTTTTAAGAGTAAATTTTTCAAAATGCATGAGTAGAACTAAAACTCTTCTCTTTAGGCTCTGAGTTCTTTTTTGGGGATGGTCTAATTTACTAAATCGCTATATAGAGCTCTTTTATTATAGGGCGAGGAGTCTGCTTCCTAAATCCCATTTTAGAGGACAGGCATCACGCTCTATACGATTGTCAGCTAAGTAAATAGATGGGGTATCCCGAACTTGGTGGTTAAACTCTACTGTGGTGACGATACTGTGGGGGAGGTCCTGCGGAAAAATAGCTCGACGCCAGGATGATAAAAGGCTTAACACCTCTCATTCTTATTTTTAGTGACTTGTTTTATTAAGATTAAAACGTCTTAAATTAAATATATATTTAAATATTAATATATGTATTAAAATTTAGATATTTAAATTTGAATATATATCTAAATATTATATGTTATTGTATTAAAATCTAAATGCTATATAATTAAAGATTGTTCATTTTTTTAAATATTTGAATTATAAATTTATCTTTATTTAAGAATTAATAAATATAAAATTTAATAAAACAACAATAAATTCAATATAGTTTCATAAATGAAGTCTGAAAAATGCTAGACCTTACCTCTATTATATTAATAAAATTAACCCATGAAAATACTAATAGCATCCATGGTGGCATGCCTCCGTAATTCCGTTAAAGGGCTTGAATGAAATTTTGGAAGTAAAGGATATGCAAGACAATGGAGATCAAGATGATGCTTATCATGGACCAAGTGCTGCATGTATGTTATGGTCCAAGTCCAAGAGGAGGAAGGATTGGGGCCACGTAAAGCTCAAGAGGAGCTAGAGTGAAGTGCACAAATATCTGCTTTTGAGCTTGTCATTTAATTCATATTCAAGGTTAAAAAATTTACAAGTTAAAAATTCACGTTTAACTTTAGACATTTTTGCCTTAAGTTTGGTATGATTCGTCAAGACCAACTTCACGTACTTTTGACTGACGTTATAGACTTAACAAGGGCAAACTTCAGATAATTTTGCCTGAAGTTATGGTCTTGACAAGACTTCAGATGCATAATATCTTGGCAACGGTAGTTTCAGATATTTTTTTTATTGAAGTTATGAACTTAACAAGGTCAAACTTTAAATATTTTTAACTGAAGTTGTGGCCTTGGTAAGGACTAACTTCAGACATGTTTCACCAAAGTTGTAGCCTTTGGCAAGGCAACTTCAAATATTTTTGTTTGAAGTTGCGACATTGGCAAGGCCAAATTTCATATATTTTTGTCTAAAGTTTAACTTGAAAATCTCAAACTTCAGATATTTTCTGAATGAAGTTTAGCTTGACAGTCTCAACTTCGGACAAAACTATTTGAAGTTTTACTTTAACTTAAAATTTCACTCACATGGTAATGAGCGAAGTTTGATTTTGGTTTGATGTTTCAGTCATGCTACCTTCATTTCTCACAGTACTTATCTAACTATTCCTTTACTTTTCAAAATTAACCAAAAAATAAATAGAAACTTATGTGAATTTATAATATAATAAGCCCTAAAATTTCTATTAGTCAATATCGAGCAACATTTTTAAAGTGGAAGAAGAAGATGAAGAATAAGCGGGCTATTTTATTTGAAGTTCACTTAAATTGAATCTCAGTTAAACTTATATGAAAAGTTGGATATAAGTTGTTGAGTTATATGGGTCGACCACCTTACTCAGGACCAGGTCCCTCTATCAGGTTACACAGAGGCAGAGACACATGTACACAAAAATACAACAGTAAGAAGAAGACACACGAAGTTTTACGTGGAAAACTTCCTTGCTCACTGGAAGTAAAAAAAACCACGACCTACCTCGTAGGATTTCTCAAACTCCACTACTAGATCTGAGCAACAAAAGTTACAAAACCTAGTACACAACTAAGAGGTTAACCTCCTAACCTCCCACTTGTAATACCTCTATTACAAGACTTCAATATTCTCTACTTCAGCTAAAACTCAACTGAAATACAAGGCTAACTCTAGCCAAAATGTCTACTAGCTCTAGCAGACCAAAACGAGAAAAACAACTCATGAAAAACAAGAAAGTAAAACTTGTACAAAAGACAAGGTTTTTGTTTTTGCAGTGCACTTCTTCTCCTTCAATGGCAGCCTCAAAAACTTGAGCTCTTTTTCTTTGATTCTTGCTGAGGAACAAGGAAATAATGACTGCCTTTTTGAGAGAAGAATAAGCCTATTTTTCAGATCTATTTTTGTGAATGATTTTCTTGATGGAAAGAGTTGTTGGGTTCTATCCTTTATATCTTTCCAGCTTGCTTTCTTGTGCACATGGGTGAAAGGTGAGAGTATTATGATACCCACTAGAATACCCACTAGAAAGCTCTCTTTTTGGTCAAGCACATGTGACCAACTTGACCTAGTTGCTGCTATGATTCCATGCTGCTCTGTTGCACATTATTGTCTTCACCAACTGACAGCCAAAAAGCAAACTTTCCAACTGTAAAGTCTTTTCCCTTCCAGCTCAAAATTGAGTCACACCAGCACAAGGGATCAGGTCCCTGTATGAGGTTGACAGCATCAAAATCAGTAATCTAACAATTTCCCCCTTTTTGATGATGACAACCTTGACAACCTTCTTTGCACATTTTATCTAACACACTTCACAGTCTTCCCCCTGTCAGCATAATTCCCCACGTCTTAGTATCCGTGTCTTCCCCCTGTCTTAGTATCTTCCCCCTTTGGCATCATAAAAAAGAAAAGAACAGTAAACCAAGACAAGAATGCATAGATGAGTTAACTCATGGCCACTGGGGCAACACTGACACTAATGGAAATAAGAAAGGCAGAAAAACAAATAGACAATAAGAACAATGCAACAGCCAACCCCTGCAATCAGAAAAGTATTACATTATCACTTAGCATAACAAAAGAGAATCATACAAGAACTGTCCATAATCGTGGGAAAGAGAGTAAAACAGGAAGGAGATAAGAGAGCAGGAAAATCATTTAGAGTCGGGTAGTCTGGGCTTCCATTAGGAATAGATCTGCAACTCCTGCCACAGTCCTCTTCTCTGCCCTTGGTAGAAGTACTTTATTTACAAACTCAAACAGCAGCTGATACACACCCTTCATTTGTTTCTTGAGAACTCTCTCCCCTGTGACTCTGACAAGCTTGGCAATCATGGAAATAAAACGCCTTTGCGCACATTCTCCATCGACAGACCTGATCCCTCTATTAGGAACCTTAAGGATGGAACTTAGAACCTGCTCATTTATCATGAAGGTGACTCCACTCACCTTACTGTAGATCTTGGTACCATTATCAGCAAATTCCAGCTCATGATAAAATTTCCTAACCTCATTCTCATGTAAAACAGGAACTGGAGGAACAAATAAGTGTCGCCAACTTTGGTAATTGACCATTTCCACCAGCTCAACCATGCCTTCCATGTCACAAATTTCAGGATCAAATACCCTGCCCCGTAACACCTTTTGGTTCTGCAAGATAAGCTGCCTGGCTTCCCTGGACAGCTCAGTAGACTCATTGGTCCTATCTCTGGAAGAAATCTGGTGAGTAAGAGATGGAGGAATAGGAAGTTTGAAGAGGTTATTTGCAGAGAGCAGTTTAAAGAGGTGAGAGGAAAGATGGAAGGTGGAAAGGGTTTTAAGAGGGGTTATGACACGTCTAATTAGAGAGACTTTTGAACTGGATGTAGATATAACACTTACTTTATGACCGGATACCGGAAGAAACAAGCGGGAAGGGCAGTTCTTACAATATTCTCAAGTTATGTTTATAAGTGACAAAGTAATACTGACCTGATAGGACCTGGTCCCCTTATGAGGTTGAACAGGCAGTCCAAAGTCCCTGACTTGTCTAAGTCCAGCCTTCCTTACATCCACCATGCGTGTATACCTAGGGAGGTATAGAACTGAGTTAGACGCATCCACAGCAAACTAGCAAGGATACCTGCATTCAGATCATAGCCAAAAACGAGAGTCAACACTTAGACAGAGAAGAGGGAGAATTTAATTCATTTTGATTAAGCCCAGCCTTAATCTGTTTTTATCAAACTGGTCCCTATTCAAGGCTTTGGTAAAGATATCTGCAATCTGATCTTCTGTCCTGCAAAATTCCACACGAATATTTCCCTTCTCAACATGGTCTCTAAGAAAATGATGTCTGATGTCAATATGCTTAGTCCGCTTGTGTTGTACTGGATTCTTAGCCATATTCAGAGCACTGGTGTTGTCACACATCAAAGGGACACACTCGGTCAGGACTCCAAAGTCTTCCAGTTGCTGCTTAATCCACAGTAATTGAGCACAACATGAAGCAGCAGCCACATATTCTGCTTCAGCTGTTGAGAGTGCCACTGAATTTGTTTTCTTGATCCCCAAGAGACCAGTGAAGAACCCAGAAAATGAGCCATGCCTGAGGTACTTTTCCTATCAACCAGGTACCCAGCATAGTCAGCATCAGAATAGCCAATAAGTTCAAAGGAACCTCTAGATGGATAGAAAAGGACTAAATCAGAGGTCCCCTTAAGATATCTGAGAATTCTCTTAGCAGCCTTCAGATGAGATTCCTTAGGACAAGCTTGGAATCGAGCACACATACCCACACTAAACACAATATCTGGCCTGCTAGCTGTTAAGTAAAGCAGGGAGCCAATAATGCCTCTGTACATAGTTTCATTTACTGGAGGACCGGGTTCATCATTATCCAGTTTTGAAGCAGTCCCAATGGGAGTGTCAATTGGTTTGGCACTTTCCATATGAAATTTTGTGAGCAGGTCCTTGATATACTTCTGCTGACTGATGGCTGTTCCAGCTTTGTCCTGCTTGACCTGTAACCCCAGAAAGAACATAAGTTCTCCCATCATACTCATCTCGAATTCACTTCCCATGAGCGTTGCAAAATCCTCACAGAGTGAATCAAGAGTGGCTCCAAATATAATGTCATCAACATAGACTTGAACAATAAGCAGATTTCTTCCTCTTGTTTTGAGAAAAAGAGTGTTGTCAATTCTTCCTCTCTTAAAACCATTATCAAGAAGAAATTTTGATAGTCTTTCATACCAAGCCCTTGGAGCCTGTTTTAGTCCATACAGTGCCTTGTCCAGCTTGTATACATGATGAGGTCTATCAATATCCTCAAAACCAGGGGGTTGTTTCACATACACTTCTTCCTTCAAGTACCCATTTAGGAAGGCACTTTTGACGTCCATTTGAAATAATTTAAATTCCATGAAAGAGGCAAAGGCAATCAACATGCGAATGGCTTCCATTCTGGCTACTGGAGCGAATGTTTCATCATAATCAATCCCTTCCTCCTGGTTGTACCCTTGAACAACCAGTCGAGCCTTGTTTTTGACGGTGACCCCTTGCTCATTTAGTTTGTTCCTGAAGACCCACCTGGTTCCTATAACAGTTCTATCAGATGGTTTTGGAACCAGGTGCCAGACTTTGCTTCTTTCAAATTGATGCAGCTCCTCCTGCATAGCATTCACCCATTCCACATCCTTCAGTGCCTTCTTGATGTTCTTGGGCTCAATTTGTGATATGAAGGCTGATGAGGCAAATGTGTTTCGAGTTTTGGATCGGGTCTGCATTCCTGAGTCCAATGGAGACATTAAGTTGTCAAGAGGATGAGAAGATTTGTGTTTCCAGTTAGATCCCTTTACAACAGATTCTCCAAAATTGGAACCAGTTCCAGCAGATTCTCCAGAATTGGAACCAGGTCCCTCTTCTGGGTTGCCTTCTGCATCATCTTCCTTCTCTGCCTCCTCTTCTCTGATGTGTTCTGTTGCTTCATCATGAGTGGTCTGATCTCCATTCTGCAGGGAGTTCTTTGTGATGTCAGGTTTTTCAGATGAATCATGATTGACATCATCTCTTTGGAACAGCCACAGTTCCTCAAATTCATCCGTACCCAGTGCTTCTGTGCTCTTCAGCTTCCCATTTTCATCAAATACGACATGGATGCTTTCTTCAACACACTGAGTCCGTTTATTATAGACTCGGTATGCTTTGCTATTTAATGAGTATCCTAGAAAAATTCCCTCATCACTTTTGGGATCAAATTTCCCTAGATGGTCCTTGCCGTTGTTTAGCACAAAACACTTGCATCCAAAGACTCTGAGGTAGTTCAGCATCGGCTTCCTTTTATTCAGCAGCTCATAGGGAGTTTTTCCAAGTAATGGCCGAATTAGACACCGATTGACCACATAGCAGGCCGTGTTGACAGCTTCTGCCCAGAATGACATTGCCACACCTCCATCTATGAGCAATGTTCTAGCAATATCTGCAAGAGTTCGATTCTTCCTTTCAACTACTCCATTCTGTTGTGGAGTCCTCGGAGCAGAAAAGTTGTGACTGATTCCTTTGGCAGCACAGAAAGCTTCAAATTTGGCATTTTCAAATTCAGTTCCATGATCGGACCTGATCCCTGCAATGTTGCAGTTCAGCTTTACCTGAATTTGGTTTGCAAATGACTCAAAGGTGGGGAATGTTTCATCTTTAGTGCGAAGAAACATCACCCAGGTATATCTTGAATAGTCATCAACAATTACAAGGATCAGCTTCTTTCCTCCACGACTTGCAACCTTTACAGGTCCACACAGATCCATGTGTAGTAGCTCCAGGGGTCTGGAGGTGCTCACTTCCTTTTTGTTCTTGAATGAAGACCTGGTGTGTTTCCCTTGAACACAAGCATCACAGATCTGACTCTGAGCAAATTTCACCTTTGGGAGTCCTCGAACCAGGTCCTTGGATACTAGCTTGTTGAGAAGAACAGAACTTACATGTCCCAACCTTCTGTGCCACAAGGTAGCTTCATCCTCCACCATGCTTAAGCAGTTAAGCCCATTTCTAGCAGCTGAATCAAGATCAGCAACATACATGCTCTTGCATCTGTTTGCGGTCAAAACAACTCTTCCTGATTGAAGATCTGTCACTGTACACTGGTCTGAAACGAATTTGACTTCATTTCCTTTGTCGCAGATTTGTGAGACACTCAGGAGGCTGTACTTCAGTCCATTTACATAGAAGACATTTTCTATGGCATGGGCAAGTGTCTTTCCAATCTTCCCAACACCAAGAATGTGTCCCTTTTTGCCATCCCCAAAAGATACTGAGCCTCCCTGATATGCCTTGAGTGAGAGAAAATTATCAACATTTCCAGTCATGTGCTTTGAGCAGCCGCTATCCATATACCATTTCCGACTGCTTTCTCTCACTCCTTCCTGCACATAGATTATAGATTAGACTTGGGAACCCATTTCAGCTTGAGTTCCCAGTACCGAGACAGAGGATAAATCAATTTTCTTTTGGACCACTCAGGCAGCCTGATCTGAGACATTTTGGAACCAGATCCCCTTATGGTCCCTAATTCTCCTTTACTAATCACCGTCTTTCTTAAGGCTGCTTGCCTCGATACACAGTTAGACTTAAGGTGCCCATTCCTACCACAGTGTGTGCACAACAAATTATCAGGATTAGATCCATATTTACTGTGAGGATTATAAGGAGGACTACTTTTCTTATAACCTAACCCTTCACCGGAGTTAGATCTTTGTCCGGTTAATTTTTGTAAGATCTGTGAAGAAGCATTCCATTTAAGCGATCTCTCAAGCTCAGCATTCAGTTGGATCACATTTTTCTCAAGCTCAGTGTTTCTTTTCATTATTACAGTGAGCTCATATTGTGACCTTTTCAGTTCAGCTTCGAATTCTTTTTGAGCATTTTTCATGTCACTAGTCCCTCCCTTTTTAATAAAGGCATTTTGCTCATTGACTAGCTCTTGACATTTCTCTTCTAGTTCTGCCAAACTTGAGATCAAGTTCACCTTTTCTAGCTCAAGTTTATCTATATATTGATTCAGACTTTCCTTTTCTTTGGTAAGATCATAAAAAGAGTCAATTAACACACAAGCTAGCGACCTCAATTCTTTCCCATTATAGTCTTTTAGATTCTTTTTAATGTCAAGGAAAGTTACCTCTTCATCTTCATCTCCATCCGAATTTGCCATGAAGGCAAACATTGAGTCAAAGGGTGAGTCATCATCCTCCACAGCCATCATAGAAGCATCTTTCACAGCATCCTCCTTATCAGATTCATCTGAGGAGTTCCCCCAAGCAGCTAGAGCTTGCTTGACTATATTGTCGGCTGCAGCTCTTCTTCTGAACTTGTCAGGGACTCGGTCCTTCTTCTGGGCCTTTTCGGCAGTGGTTCTCAGATACTCCTTGTAATCCATCTTATGCATCGGACAGTCCTTGATAAAGTGACCTGGTTTGCCGCATTTGTGACACAGATCATTGTAACCAGGTCCCTTGTTCGAGCTTGTCCTCCTAGGAAGGCTGCCACTTCGCCTAATCATTTTCTGAAACCTTCTTGTTAGGTAGGCCATATCTTCATCTTCTTCGCTGGAGCTTGCTTGAGCTCCTTTAAGAGCTAATCCTTTGTCCTTCTTCAGCTCACTCCTGCTCTGGTCCTGCTGCCTCTTGAGCTCATAGGTTTTTAAATTGCCTATGAGTTCATCCATCGTGAGGACTTCCAGATTTCTAGCTTCAGTGATCGCATCAACTTTACTCTCCCAAGACTTGGGGAGGACACTGAGTACCTTCCTGACCAGCCTGCTTGGCTTGATCACTTCTCCCAAACAATAGAGCTCGTTAGTGATGGACGTGAGTCTGGTATGCATCTCTTGAATAGATTCACCTTCCCTCATGGAGAACATTTCGTATTGAGTGGTAAGCATATCCACTTTGGACTGCTTGACCTGACTGGTCCCTTCATGAGCGGTTCTGAGACAGTCCCATATTTCCTTTGCAGTTTCACAAGCAGAGATTCGATTATATTCATCCGGACCAATACCGCAAACAAGAAGCTTCTTAGATTTGTAATTCTTTTCTATGAGTTTTCTGTCATGATCATCAAACTCCTTTCGGGTTTTGGGAATAGAGATGGTTGTCTCTCCTTCCTTTACGGTTTTCATTGGCACATAAGGTCCATCCAGTACCACATCCCACAGCTCACAATCTTCAGCCATGATGAAATCATGCATTCTTGTTTTCCACCATCCGTAATATTGGCCATTAAACCTGGGAGGTCTGGTAGTAGACTGTCCTTCTTCTAAATTTGGTGGTGCTGCCATATTTTACAGGAGTCTTTCTAGGTGTTAACCTTTTAGAAAGCACCTGCTCTGATACCAATTGTTGAGTTATATGGGTCGACCACCTTACTCAGGACCAGGTCCCTCTATCAGGTTACACAGAGGCAGAGACACATGTACACAAAAATACAACAGTAAGAAGAAGACACACGAAGTTTTACGTGGAAAACTTCCTTGCTCACTGGAAGTAAAAAAAACCACGACCTACCTCGTAGGATTTCTCAAACTCCACTACTAGATCTGAGCAACAAAAGTTACAAAACCTAGTACACAACTAAGAGGTTAACCTCCTAACCTCCCACTTGTAATACCTCTATTACAAGACTTCAATATTCTCTACTTCAGCTAAAACTCAACTGAAATACAAGGCTAACTCTAGCCAAAATGTCTACTAGCTCTAGCAGACCAAAACGAGAAAAACAACTCATGAAAAACAAGAAAGTAAAACTTGTACAAAAGACAAGGTTTTTGTTTTTGCAGTGCACTTCTTCTCCTTCAATGGCAGCCTCAAAAACTTGAGCTCTTTTTCTTTGATTCTTGCTGAGGAACAAGGAAACAATGGCTGCCTTTTTGAGAGAAGAATAAGCCTATTTTTCAGATCTATTTTTGTGAATGATTTTCTTGATGGAAAGAGTTGTTGGGTTCTATCCTTTATATCTTTCCAGCTTGCTTTCTTGTGCACATGGGTGAAAGGTGAGAGTATTATGATACCCACTAGAATACCCACTAGAAAACTCTCTTTTTGGTCAAGCACATGTGACCAACTTGACCTAGTTGCTGCTATGATTCCATGCTGCTCTGTTGCACATTATTGTCTTCACCAACTGACAGCCAAAAAGCAAACTTTCCAACTGTAAAGTCTTTTCCCTTCCAGCTCAAAATTGAGTCACACCAGCACAAGGGATCAGGTCCCTGTATGAGGTTGACAGCATCAAAACCAGTAATCTAACATAAGTTAAATGAGAACAATCAAATTCGATACTGTATTAGATAAATTTGTGGCAAATTTTTTGGAAACCGATTTTTTTTAATCGAGAATCTGTTAAAAACAATTTCTTTATCTCACACATATAAGAGTAAAATTTATCTATACTTCACCCTTCACAAATTTTATTTATAAAAATATATTGAATACGTTATTCATAATTAAAAAATTTATATTAAATTTTATTATGTATTATTTTTATAAAAGTAAGATCCGAATCTCACTATATCCATTAAGAAATGTCATTGGACTATTTTTACAAGTAGGCTCAATCATAAAAGTGAAAAAAGGCATCGAGAAGATATCTTTGACTCTATCAAAGATACAAAAAGTGATGTCAAATCGTTACAAAGTGATTACAAGAAATTATTTTCTCAAATTTTAATTTTAGTCCATAGATTTTTAGAAAGGGATTTTCAAATATTAATACGAGGAGAAGATCTCTTCTGATCACTTACAAATTAAATAAAATAAAAAAATAATTTTTTCAGATATTTTATATGTAAAAATGAAGGTTTCTTGAAAAAGACGTGAAATTAAAATCAAGTTTGTAAAAAGTTAGAAAATCAAATCTACCAAAATTTTCATTGGTTGTCCCTTTTTAGACAGTTGTTTAGTAATTCTTTTTGGTTGTAATTTATGAACCTTTTAGATCTTCACAGTTATTTAGGCTTTTATTTTTATTTTTATAATTTATGAACCTTTTAGATCAAGATCTAAAGTTTGAAGAAACTGAGAATCCTACGAGAAAATATTAAATTTTGGTCTAAAATTTTATAAGTTGTTGCAAATGTTACACAACAGTCTAACATTTTGTACATAAGGTTGAAAAATATATAAGCAAATATTAGACCCGATTCTAACGTTGTTCAAACAATAGTAAATTTTTCAATAGATATACTTGTACAACTTTTAAAAATAGGAACAAAACCTAAATAGTGGCCCAGAAAAGCAAGAAACTATGTCCAATGACCACGAAAATGGGTGATTTTAAATTTTTTTACTCTCGCTGGCAAATATTTAAAGTCAAAAGTATTGCCCATAAGGGAAAACTTGTTAAACTTGAAGTTTTTTTTTCTTTTCCATAGTACAAATGGGATTAAGAATCAAAAATCACTCATTTTAAAGGCCATTATTATAAATTGATCTGTACACAAATAGCCTGTCGGATTCACTATTTATTTTTTGCTAACCGATACACGTAAATTATATACTAACCATACATGATTATATATATATATATATATATATTAATTATACATCTATCAACTATTTTAAATTTATACAGTTAAGTATACAGGCATTCAAGCTGATTCTCCTCTAAATCAACCCCCAAAAAGGTTCATTTGTATAAACCAGCAAGAAATAGTCCTTTCTATATTTCATCATAAGTTTGGCCCAACTATTGTACTTGGGCTTTGCCAGTCACTTTGGTACCATTTGCCTAATGGATTAATAACCCATTCTGACATTACTTGGTTCTTATTGAATAATTTTGGGACCTAATTGATTGGATAGTGTAGCAGGGTTAGCCCATAAGGGAGATTAGCGATTGAATTCCACCTGGTACTTTCTCAATCGGTTGGGTTGGTTCAGCAGATGTGGTATCCCAAACAGATGTCAAGGGATCTCTCCCACCTTGTTTTTTTTCGGTTGAGCTTATTTCACCGAACTTGCGTAATATGGTCCACATCTCCTGTTTGATTTGTACTGCACAGGAACATATTTATCCAATTCGCATTTAAAGAGTAGCAGCCATGGATTTTTGTGAAATTTCGAAAGAAATTAAATTTTTAAAAGAAGTCATTGCCACTCTAAGTCCATTTAAATCTTGAATCTGCTCATGCTTAGAATTTAATGCAAAATGGTTTTTGAAAAGAAAAAAACAAAAAGGTCCCCAAAGTCACTTTTCGGCCATGTCCATGAAAACTAATCATTGTTACGGAGTTTTAAATTTTTATAAGTGAAATTTAATGATAATATCCTAAAGTTTCATATGTAAATTCTGAAATTCCATGAACATTAGCTGAAAAATTGCTATTTGCAAATTTCACTGCTAAAATCAAAATATACAGCAATGAACATGAAATTGGATGGTCTTGAACTTTTGACTCCCGTTTATTTTATGGGCAAACATTTAAGGTCAAAAGTTAAAACTGTTGCCCGTGAGGTAAAACTTTTCAAACTTGAAATTTTACCCATAAAACAAGCGTAATTGAAAATTCAAGATCACCCACCTCCAAAACTATTCTTTTAAATCTTCCCTAAAAATGGCTAGGTTACCAAATTGGAATCAATTGGGCCTAAAAGCTTCTTCTACTACCTTGCCCACTATACCAATCTAAGTTGGTCCAACTAGATAAAGTAATTAATCCTCTAACCCACCTCCTTTCACTTCATTATTTCTCACAATTTTTTTAGTATTATTATTTATATTCTTTTACATATTAATAATCTTGAAACTTAGAAGTTTTATCCGGAGCGAATAGAGTTAAAAGTTTAAGATCACCTATTTTTAAAGTTTACGCGTAAATGCTGAGCTTGGTCCTAAGGCCCAATTTATTGGGCCTTAAACATGTGAATGTTGACTTAGCCCAATCTCCATTTGCTGCTCAGTGCCTTTTCCTATGTGAGAATTTTTTTTATATAGCTATAATTTTGCTCATAATTATGCAATATAGCAAAATTTTATTTAGTTATAAATGCAACCTATATTGTATTACATATAAAAATAGTGAAATATACTATCCTTATGTATATATAAGTGTATTTGCACATATACTTTATTCAGTAGCGAAATATATTCTATTTGAGCATAATAATAGTGAATTCATTATATTTGCATGTATAAATAAGTGTATTCATGCGTATATACTATCTACGTAGCGACATATATTCTATCCATGTGTATAACAATGATGAATACATTGTATCCCGTGTTTAATAAGTATATTCGTATGTATACACTATCTCTATGGTATAATATACCGTATCCGCGCGTAACAATAGTGAAATGGATTGTATGAGTCCGCCCTTAATAAGTGTATCCACTTCCATAATAATAGTGAAATACACTATATCCGCACCAACAAATAAGTGTATTCCCACGTATACACTATATCTGTAACGGGATATACTATATTAACAATAGTAAAATATATTGTATTTCACACTTAATGAGTATATAATATCTCTGCCTAACTATATTCATATGTATTTGCTACAAAACTTCAAACTATCACTATATTTTATAAATTTTTTAAACTTCCGATATTTCGAGTAAATATAGAACCTTAGTTTCTTATGTTACACAATTTTCCTATATTGTTTGATCATAATTTTAAACATTTTGGAAAATGTTTTAACTTTTTTACAAAGTTCGAGGTTAAATATCAATCATATACTCTCTTCGGCCCATTTAACTTGTCATATTTTTTTTCGCACGCCTCTAAATTATTTTTATTTAATTTTATAATCTCAATTTAATATTACTTTCTTTTTTACCACATTATTTTCTCTTACATTTATTGAGTAAGGATAATAAATGTAAACTAATAGTTAATAATATTTTGATTTTTCAAAATAACAGTTATTTTACATTATTTATTTTTAATAAGCACGATAAATAAAGTGGATCGGGGAAAATAATTCCTTAATGTAGTTTTATTTATAGAAAAGATAACAAAATCATGTCCAAATCAATATGAAATTAAATTGTTGGACCTTCATATTGTAATCAAAATTCAATTTTTTTTTTGATATTTGGTTGAATTTTTGGATAATGAATTAGATTTTGAATTTTATTTTTAAAATTTATGGATTTCAGATTGGATATCGAATCTAGTACTATGAATTTTTGTATGTCCGAAAATTCAAAATGTTTATATCATATACTCATTCCTACCCATATCATATGTGTCAAATGTCAAATACGTTAATTTTCAAAGGTTCAATATATTAATATTTTATGGCCCCTCCCACTATAGTATTAAGTCCAATATCAAATTACACGATGTAGGCGGTAGAGTGGCCTCAATCTTTGTCAATGGTAGAAAGATATATATATATATATATATATTCTAAGAAGCAAATTATTAAGTGAATTGAGATTGTTAATTGTCATGTCCTAGCCTTAAAGTCTCAAAAGTCAAAATTGAAAATTTGAAATATCCAAACTAAAAAATCTAATCCAATTTGAACTTATTTAAAATGTAATTTCTTCAATCCAAAATCACAAACTCAAATAAAATTTTTATATCCAATTCGAACGACATAAACACTTCGCCCCTACGTATATTTAACATAAAATTGAATTACGTTAATTTATTATTCTAAGGTTCATATAAGTCGGTGCAAAAACATAGAGAATATATCTTTTTCTTTCCCCATAAAACAAGGGAATAATGAGATGCTCATTTTATTTTATTTTCTATAGTTTAGCGATGAGAGGGGTGGGTGGGTTTTGGTGACTCCGAGTCATCATGCCCCTTATGTCATGAGCGGCACATGTGCTATAATATCGGGACAAAGGGTTATGATTCCACGAGGATGGAGGGGGTAGGGGCTTGGAAATAGGTTTTTTTTTTCTCATCGGAATTTAGCTTCTTATTTTTTTTACCCTTAGAAAAATAGAAAAAAAAATATATTTTAAGTCTTATTTCCGGTACTAAATAAGATATTTTAAAATGTGAAAAATTTAAGTACGCTTATATTCGGTTTCTGCTTTGAAAATACACACACATATACATATACAGTTGATCACGTATTTAATTTTTATTTTAAAAATAAATACATAACCTATATATATATATACTGTTGTAATCAAATATTGTATTTACTCAATTTTCAATTAGAATGAGATACCGTATGATCACGAATACGACATACTTCGCATCAATTTAAAACATTCTTTTCACAAACTTATTTTAAATTTTCATTATACACATATAACGCTTCTACATTAACCGTCGATTCAAAATACTTATAAAGTAAAATTTCTCTATATTTTACAAAAGTAAACGCTAATAACGCTATTTATAAAAAAATTTCATTAAATATTAATCAAACTTTTGTCTTTAGGCATATGATTTACCATAGTTAATTCTTGCAAGCCTATTTATAATATAATAATAATAATATAAAAGGAATAATGATTCATGTTTGCTTTTTGTATCCTAATGTATTTGTTTTAAATAAAATATTTTTAATATATTTCAAAATACCATCAAATTTTAAGGACCCAGATTTTACTCTTTATCTGTAAAATAAAGATAAAATGAGATTTTTTTTTACGGTAGATTTAATAATCAATAATATTTTCTTTCGTTAAATTTTTAATTTAATATTCTTTTTTGGTTAATTAAAAAAATATTAAATCATAAGTTTAACGAAAGAATATGTCACTTATGAAATAGTAGACAATAAATATGAGACACATTCTAAAATTCTCTGTTTATCAAATCCATGATAATATTTTAAGATATTTAGGTATTTACCGTCAAAAGTTATGAGAGTGGTAATTTTTTTTAAAAAATTTATAATCAAGATATTTTAAATTTGAATTCTGAATATAACATTATTTTAAAAGTAATTTTATCTCTGCTATAAAATTTTTTGAACGAATTTAAATTAGTCACTACTAAAATAAATTATTATTTTCTCATTGGAATTTTCTATAAAAATAGTTAAGTAACTATTCTCACAAATATTTTAATTGAATCAACAGAAAATAAAAAATTAACGATATTTTTACTAAAAAGAACCAAAAAGCTCCAGCTATTTCAAGAAAAATGTTTCTCATGAGTTTTTTTAGTAATTTAATTTTCTGAAAAAATATATTTCATAACATAAATTTTCTACTAATTCATAATAAAAAATCTGTTATTTCTAATAATGAATCGAACTCAAAAATAAACATCATAGGTGGGGGAGAAACAAACAAACAAAAAATAAAAAATAAAAAAAAATTAAGCAATCCCTAGGTATCCCACTTCTCAATAATTTGGCAGCCTCATCATTTCTTTTTCTTTTTTGGGATATATATAAATGAATAATGAAGTTAAGATTACACAGTTAAAAACAATTAACTATTTTTAATATTAAACAAGTACTTAGTTTGTTTATATTATTGCTTGTTTTTCAAAATATATTTAATAAATAGAAATAATGAAAATAAATTATACTCTATATTTATTATTTTTTTCAATTAATAAACATGAAAACAATTAAAAGAACAGTAAAATGAGACGAAGTGCAAAGTTCAATTTTAATTACGAAATGTCGGTGATATTATTAAGAATTCTCAAAGATTCGATCTCGACAGAAGAAAAAACTAAAAGTAGAAAAGAATATTAAAAATAATATAATAATAATTAAAAAAATCAATACGAAAAATTTAATAAAATGATTGGAATCTCTTCAATCATAATTATAAATTTCGACTTTAAGTTTTTTGAAATGAATTTTTTTTGTGGATCCAAGCATATGTAAATTTGAATTTAATCAAAATTTTCACGCGAGCATCAAACATCGGGGGGAATGGGCTAGGGTTATGAACTTATAATCTGATGATCGAGTCGATTCCATGATTATAAGTTCATTCCATACCGGACCAGGCTGGAATAGGGTTGTTGATTCACTTCCCTCGACAACGAGAATTTAGAGTATATTGTATGGCCGCACAGTATTTTATAATTTTTCGGAGGAATTTATAGCATCCATCTGCTAATGTGTAATGTGCTGCCTGGTGACAAATCACCAACTCAGGAGTCCTTGAAAGCCTTGATCTACGGAACTGACCGGGGGGGGGGCGAAAACGAAAGAGACACTGCTTCATCTGCAAAAATCTATAACTCAAGATCATTTCAAAGAACTTGGTATCAGGGACAGACATGGTACGGTATTGAAAAATTTAATTCCTCAATTTTGATTCTGTCTTTATAATAATATATCACTGTCATATCAAGTTAATTCCGCATGATTTAATATTTTTAAATTTGATTTTGATATTTTGCGATACGGTAGATCAATAATCATAGTTTGATTAACTTCGACTTATAAATATTCATACAATAAAGAACTATGACTTCAATTTTTAAAAAAATATCTCAATTATATCAGATTAACACCTTGCACATGTAAAAGTATTTAAAAGAAAGAACAAGAAAATTCTTTCTATAATCAGTAACACAAAGAAAAGATATATCAATCACGATAAAATAATCAAAATTCCTAACTCTAAATAACATTAGCCAAAATTAAACAATATCCTATACGATATAAATTGTATTAGTGAGATGTGATGTAGTTTTACTAAACTAATTTATATAGTATTAATATAATATATATGACTTATATATGTAATTATAAACTTTGATATGCATAATATTTGATATTACAGTATTTTTTAATAAATGCCTAATATTATGTTAAATATCAAAAAAAGTAAAATGCATATTAATATCATACCATATATCGTAATATTAAAATCACGATATTAAAAATTTAATTTTAATATGATACTTTCATATTTACCGTATTATATCTATCTCTACTCGATCCGGATCACTAGACCCCATAAAGTTCCACAGGGTTAAATAAAGATTAGATCTTCTTCTTCTTCTTCTTCTTCTTCTTCTTCTTTTTTTTTTTAAAATTTAAGTTGTAAAGAATACTTATCTGATATTTATATCAGTTGAATATAATATATACTAAATAAAATAGTTGAGGTGTGTGCGAACTGAACCTGAATTAAAAAGGCGGAAAAAAATTACTTTATAGAGAAAAAGAATGAACAACAATAAATACTTAGTGTAATCCGACAAAGTGAGATTCGAAGAAAAATAACGAAATACCCCCAAAAAATTAATTTGCAAATAACAACAAAATACCAAAAAAAAAAACTACTCTACAGAACAAAATATTTAAAAAAAAGACATATCAATCACAATAGAATAGTTAAAGTTTTAAATTCTAATAAACATTAGCCAAAATTAAGCAATCTCCTGTAAGATACAAATTAGCATTAGTGAGATGTGATGTGGTTTTTACTAAACAAGTTTATATATTTAATAATATTAATATAATATATATGAATTGTATATGTAATTTGATATGTTGATTTTTTTTTTAATAGAAATTGAATGTCATATTAAATATCAAAAAAATTAAAATACATATCAATCTCATACGCTATATAATAATATTAAAATTACGATATTATAAATTTCAATTTCGATATCTATCATACCATCTTCACATCTGCTCGGTACAAGTCACTGGATCCCACAAAGTTCCAAAGGGTTAGACAGAGATTAGATCTGTAGATTGGATTTAGAATCTTTAAAAGTTAGCACATAATACATTATGTGCTATGTTTGCATCATCTTGTCTGCCAATTTCATCAGAATAGTTTTAGAAAAGTGTTTTCTAAAGTGTTTTAAGTGTTTAGGGAATCTACTTGTTGGCAAATCTCTCCCATTAATCAATGTACAAGGAAAAATCTATCATATTTTTATAACGATAATGATGTGTTAATCTAAATATTAACAGATGACAATTATAAATCGTTCTGTAAAATTGAGGTGTAAGTTCAAACCTTTGTGCGATGATCAACCATGTCATCATGCCATTTAGGCGCCACATGGCATAAAGTTGTCCATTTGAAAGGCTAGCGTAGGAATGAGTGTTAGGGTTTGTCTTGAATTTCTATCTTAATTGGATTCCAGACAATTGCGTTTTACTTCAAAAAGAATTTCATGTTAGACACTGTTTTCTTTGTGGAGAAGGACTCTACAATAGTTATGCATATTTTTTTGGAGGAGAAGTTTTATACTTCTACAAATATAAAACATTTTCTTCTTGTACAAAATACAATAGCATCCACTTAATGTAGTCTTTAAAGACTTTTGTTTATGGAGAGATTTATTCTCTCAATACCATTAGAATATCTTTTATATTAGTAACTTTAATGCGTAGGTCAATTAACCAAACACATATTATAAAGGTTTATTCTTAGTTTTTCTTTGTCATCCGATTTATCGCCGAATTTTTTTAATAATTATTAGCTTCTACTTGATGCTCTATTATTTCGCTCCCAACAAGAAGACTAGTCCTTAGTGGAATATTTTAAAAAAATAGAGAAATTTTTTATAATAAATTTGTATTTTCTATTATTCACTTAGCTGACAGAACAAATCGTGATCAAATGATCAAGTGTCGCACGCACATTTAGTTGAAGACTGTGGACGTGACATTTGCCTTTAGAAAAGAATGGTAGTTATCAATCCTTTTAAATTTAGACGGTACATTTCGTCATAGATACAAAGATTAATCAAGCCTTACTTTGATCAAATTCACATTATATGGCTATATACATAAAATATAATTTTATTCTTTTTATATATATATAAGAGATATTTTTGTGCATTCAAATATCACAAATTAGGTCATATAAAAGTGTACTTTCTCCATCTCCTATTAGTTGTTATATTTCGCTTCTGCACGGTTAATTTGATTAAGTTTTAAAGCTAAATTTAATTAGCTCAATATTTGATAATTAAAATTTAAATGTTCAAAATTTATACAAAAAGTAATACAAGTTAAAATTTTCTCTTGTCAATTTGATAAAAAATATTAATTAAAAAATTTATTTAATTTAACTCTTAAAAAAATATTGACAACTAATATGGACAGAGAGAGTATTTAAATTTAACAACAAAGAGGAAAAAGAACAGGTAGATCTCTAACTATATAATTATCTTTAAGAGTTACTTTTCTTTGTTTCAAATTATTTATCGTGTTTTTTAAAAATAGTTATCTCAAAATTATTTATTATTTTAAAAGTTTAAAAATAAAAGTAATTGTTTTTTTTGTAATTTCACTCTTGTAGTTATTGACTTATTATTCTTGAAAACTACAAACACATCAATTATGAGATGATATTATGATTTTTTAAATATCAATGAAGGGTAAAATAATTAAAAACTCTCTCCTAATTAATATTTCTTAAGGGGGTGTAAAAGAGAATCACGACAGATAAAATTAAGACGGAGGGAGTGCGTACTTAAATTTGATGAAGAAATATATAATAATATTCTCTCCGTCTTAATTTGTGTGAAACTTTTTACTTTCTGAAAATTAAATTAACTAATCTTTAGAGTTAAATTTAATTAGATAAATTAATTAATAGTTTAAAATTAACATTTAGATATTCAAAAGTATATAAAAAATACTATAAATTGTAATTCTTCTTATATCGATATACGAAAAAGAATATTTTAAAATATATATGATTTAATATTTTTTTTTAAGTATTACATAAATTAAGATAGCTTATTAAAGTATTTAACCCCACCCCCCGTCCCCACCCCTTTCCCCCCTCCCCCTTTTTTTCAATAAAGAAAATGGACCTTTATAATTTGAGGATGACTTAATTTGTGCTTTTTAAAAAATTGATGCTTGTAGATTACGACTAACTAACAATTAAAGTAGCAAAAGTTGAAAATAAATAAATATCAGTAGCTGATATCTCAAGCAAAGCATATTTGAAGGCGAATTAAGAATTTAAATTTTATGTATTTTATTTTTAAGATATTTAAATTTAAATATATATATTTTTAGAATTATGAAAATTGTATTTGGTGTGAAAAAAGTAAATTTTATTAAAAAATAAGTGATTTACTTATTTATTTTTTAACATTCGATTAATAAGGAGAAAATATTATATTAATTAAGTTGATATAAGTAAATTCTATGATCCTAATTCTGAAATTCGATTCCGACCTCGAGATTTGATCCCGACACTAATACATAATTTGATTGGGTCTCGGATCAAAGTGAAATTTTAAGTCAGGGTCGAGGGTTATATCACGAATTAAGATCGAATCCCAGATCAAGAATAATTTTGAGATGAACATCAAATTTCGAGTTAGGATCGAATTGGAGTTGAAACTTGATTGGATCTCGGATTAGAGTGGAATCTCAAGTCAGGGTCGAGGGTTAGGTCATAAATTAATATCGAATCCCAGATCGAGAATGATTTTGAAATGAACATCAAATTTCAAGTTAGAATCGAATTGGAATCAAATTTTAAGTGAAGCAAAAAAAATCCTAAATTGATAACATAAAATGATGCAATCTTTTCATATCAAATATAATATATTTTTTTAATAAAATTTTAAATAATATTTTTTTATAAAATATAAATATAAATATATGAATCAAATTCTATATTTAAAATTTTATTTTATTTTCATAATTTCATATCAATGTGTCATGGCTAACCTTAATGTTCATCCAAGCAGGCTCTAAATCCAAGAAACCTGGTTTCGTTTGTTCGTTTGTTCGTTTGTTCGTTTGTTCTCTGTTGTTGTACACACCACCATTCGGACAAAAACACCCTGCAGGCTGATCCATTCCCCCACCACCCCAACCCCCCACCCCCCTCCAAGGTGATCTCATCCACCTCAATACAATATAAAAATCCCATCTTTTCATTTTTCTCCGTCTCTTTCCTCTCAGTCTACACCTCCTAATTCTTGTAAATAAACTCTTCTTTATGATCAAAGAAGGATCTTGAAAACCTTAAGGATCCAAAAGAGTCCAAGAAAATGGTGAATGTGAAGGGAGGTACAAGGCCACCATGGGTAGGACTAGGAGCTGCTGTGTGGTTACAGATAGCATCTGGGAATGCATACAATTTCCCCCTTTACTCTCATTCACTGAAATCAGTTTTGGGTTTCAATCAGCAGCAGCTCACTATGCTTGGGGTGGCAAATGATATAGGTGAAAATGTGGGGCTTATTCCTGGGCTTGTCTGCAACAAATTCCCACCTTGGGTTGTTCTCTTGATTGGTTCTTTCTCATGTTTCTTTGGTTATGGAGTTCTTTGGCTCTCACTTAGTCAGACTGTTCAGAACTTGCCTTATTGGCTGGTAAAAATTCTTCCTTTTTTTTGGTTTTTTCTACTCTCTTCTATTTTTCTTGTCTTCTTTGTGTTGAAGATCTAATCTTTGATTGATGTTTCTGAAAGTTCCATTTCTAGGCATCACATGTTGTTTATTCTTTTTATTTGCAATTGGAATCTTGTTTCATTGTTTTGAGATGATTAGATTAGCTTTGAAATTTTACTACCTTATTATATGTCTTTAGTTTGTTGGGGAAGAAATTTATTTGGTGCTTCTCCAAGTGGTATATGTTTAGTTATAAATGTAAATGCAGAGAGATCATTATAAATATAAAAATTTCAGAAAGATCAGTTACTATAAGTAATGATTCTCCAAAATTGATGCATGTAGTTGGTATAGTCTGCTGAAATTTTATGAAATCTTAGCAACTGCCTACCTATAATTAGTTTTTCTGAGAGTAAAGCCTCTTCATTCTCAGTTCATCTATTGCAATTGTGCTTGCCATGAAAGAAAATTTGCTTAAGTTTCTGACTAAAAAGTGTTCAATCATGCAACTTAATGTTAAGAAGCATTGATTGTTGAATTTGTGAGTCTTTAATGGCCTTAAAGCAACAATCTAAACTTAGGTTGCATGGCTGTAGCGTTGATATATAACAAGAGTTTATTGAAGAACAAGAAAGGAAAGAGTCAAAAGGCTAACTACAAAGGTACATAAGAGAATAGAAGACAAATACACTAGAATGGGGAAGGGGGTGCCTATATATATAGGCATAAGACTACCTAAAACCCTAAAGCCCATCTGCTAACAAGTATATGGGCTAACATGTAGAATAACTCATCTATTAATACGTTTCCTGAAACAAATGGTGCTTGACCACTGCGAACAGTTAAAAAATGTCCCAGCTGGTAATCTTTTATTTTTTTCTTCTTCTTAGAAGCCGAATACTTTTTCTTTGATCTTGCTTTTTTCTGCTTGGATCGGTACACCTGTCACCTTTGCTCATTGAGGCTCAGCCTTTAACATCGATTGCCGTGGCTTAATTCCTAGAAATGTTCCATGTTGTCCTTTAAGTTGTTAACTGCTGCTTGGTGAAGTCGTATCCTCTGATGCTCATTAATCATTTTCGCTTTTAATATTTCCTTATGTTTCCATTCATTGTTGCCTGAATCTTCGTTGACACTACTTGTGGTTCCAAGAGTTAATGTGATTTTCATTTTCTCATTTCTTCTTCTTAATTGAACAATATACTGTACTTTATGGTTTGGCAGTTATGGATTGCACTTTGTGTGGCCACGAATAGCAGTGCTTGGTTCAGCACAACTGTGCTTGTGACTAATATGAGAAATTTTCCTCTAAGCCGGGGCACAGTTGCTGGGATTCTTAAAGGCTATGGAGGGCTCAGCGCTGCAGTGTATACAGAAGTCTACAGTGCATTGCTTCGCAATTCTTCTTCTAAGCTCTTGCTGTTCCTTGCACTAGGGGTTCCTACTTTAAGTTTATTGATGATGTACTTTATTAGGCCTTGTACTCCATCTTTAGGCGAAGATTCTTCAGAGTCATACCACTTTTTATTCGTTCAAGTAGCTAGTATTGTTCTCGGTGTCTATGTATTGACGACAACAATTTTGGCAGACGTATTTTCTCTAAATGTCTTTCTTTCTTACACTTTTCTCATTATTATGGTGGTCCTTCTAATGGCTCCACTAGCCATTCCTGTGAAGATGACTTTTTATCCCTCAAACCGTGGCAAGCTGGTTGTGTCCGATGTATCAGTAGGACATGCGAGTTCAACAGTCCAAGACGATGGCAGTGCAGAGAAATCAGAACCCTTGTTAACCCCATTATCATCATCAGCAAACCTAGGAAGTTTTCAAGAGGGAGACGAAATCTCTGAAGTGGATATGCTTCTGGCAGAGGGAGAAGGTGCAGTAAAGAAAAAGAGGAGGCCGAGAAGAGGTGAAGATTTCAAGTTCACTGAAGCTTTGGTCAAGGCAGATTTCTGGCTTTTGTTTTTGGTTTATTTTTTCGGTGTAGGTTCTGGGGTTACCGTTCTCAATAATCTGGCGCAGATCGGAATAGCTCAAGGTCTTCATGATACAAAGATCCTGTTATCGCTCTTCAGCTTCTGCAACTTTGTTGGTCGTCTTGGTGGAGGAGTTATTTCGGAATATTTTGTAAGGTGTGATCCTTGCACCTCTTAGCTACTATTTTTATTCCATTCCCCTCTTGGTTGACTTAATGATTGTCAATCAATGGGAAAATGCATTAGAAAGGAACATGATGATAGGTGGTTTCTTCACTTAAACTTAACCGAAAGTAGTTAGTTAAGCAGTTATTGCAACAATCAGCTTTATGCATTTGTCGATAAAATTGAAAGGACATTGTCTTTTATCTAAGTATCTACCGAAGGATAGTCATATGGATGAGATAACTTGTTGAAGATGCTAAAGATGCTTGAAATGAATAAGTAGACTGCTTGTTTCAGTTATAGTGTTTCATTGATGTAATACTAACCTGATCTAATTGCTTGATATTCAATTTGCAATGCAGGTTAAAAGCAGTACCTAGAACAGTTTGGATGACATGCACACAAGTAGTAATGATCATTACCTACCTTCTGTTTGCTTCTGCACTTAATGGCACCTTATATGCAGCGACAGCATTACTAGGAGTCTGTTATGGTGTTCAATTTACAACAATGGTCCCAACAGCATCTGAGCTGTTTGGTCTCAAGCATTTTGGTATAATTTTCAATTTTATGTCGCTAGGGAATCCTTTAGGCGCTTATCTCTTCTCCGGTCTCCTTGCTGGGTTCCTCTATGATAATGAGGCAGCCAAGCAGCACACTGCCACTTGCTTGGGTGCTAATTGCTTTAGAGTCACCTTCCTGATTCTGGCTGGAGTATGTGGTCTTGGCACCATGCTTAGTATTGTTCTTACCATGAGAATAAAGCCCGTTTACCAAATGCTTTATGCTGGAGGATCCTTTCGGCTACCTCAAAGTTCTAATCATTGAGATATCTTGAAAAGTCTGATCAATGTCATGTGCTAATGTTCTAAAGGAAAGCACATTGATCAGCACCTGATCGCCTGTGAGTTCAAATTTTGGATAGTACGATATTTTTTAAAATTGTTGTGATTTGTACGATATGTTTGAGAATTTTAGCTTTGTTAGGGTGTGTCCACAACGAAGCATCTTGCACATAGATGCTTAAACTACTGAATGTAACTACTTGCTGAGTTGTAACACTTGATACATCAAGCTATAGTAAGAAATAATGTCCTCTCATCTACTTTGGTTCCACTCCATACCCGAATGGTTATACAATCGTGGTAGTTTTATGAGCATGTTATTGTTAGGTACTGTATCATTGCCTCCTTAAGACTGACATCTAAACGCTATGAAAACTGTTCTGATGATACGACAGATTATGATTAAGCGTATGGTTATTCCTAAGAACTCGTAAACGCATCATGCATATGCTTCAAAGGAAACTGGGAGAAGAGTTTATGATGTTCTCAAATAGCTGGCAAAAGCATGGAACTGGACTGACAACTGAAGAATATGCTACTCCAGTTATCGGGGATAATCTGAGATTTGGTTATCAACAGATTAAATGAAACATTACTACGGAAGCATAATGATGTAGATAAGTTCATCTTATACACCATCTATATTTAAATTCCATAGTCTTTAGTTATGCTGATGATTTGAATTGGTTTAAGGTTATTTACTTCAATTCTCAGCTACCATTGGAACAATTTCAAGTTTTGTGATTACCAAATTCTATTGGCCTATCCTTGTGGATAAGGTCAATGCTGGTAAGTTTTGGTACCTATGGAATGACATGAAATCTGTCTTTGTCAGTATCAAAAAAGTTTTGCATGTGAAGGTCGTTATCAAGTCCCGCCATCATTCCACTCTTGTGGAATAAACTCCCAGGAAGAGTATAGTTTACCCCAAAATCATGCTGCTTTTGGTGTCCTGCTATTTATCTTTAATGCCTTTCATCGGTTCGAAAACTCGATCTTGATCTTATATACATAGCTAAACATTACATGAGTGAAGAAGAAATGAATTTGCATAGCCTTTACTTAATAGATGAAATGAAAATGGAAATGGAATGATACTAATAGTGACCTTTAAAGTGCTGATGGATTAGAATTCTTTCTGTTAAGTCTTTTATTGCATATATACTTGTAGCTGATTGAGTTTTCTATTTGGTTGCTCTGTATTGATCTCTTGGGAAGATTGAGGATATTAGATCCCTTGCTTAAAATTTCATTTTTGTGTTCAATATGAACCAGCCAGCATACATATTTGATACTAAAATTCAAGACTTTCAAGTACACAAATGCAGAAAAGAAGGTTACAAACAGAACAAGGAATGTTGAGACAGCAACTCCCAGACCTGTGTGCCATACCTTAAAAGTGCATTCTTCCCTTTTGCTACTAAAAACCAAACAGATATCTACCAAAAACATACTAACCTAGGATTCTGTAATCTGCAGCCAGTCCTACAAGATAATAGCTTCATATGAGTTGTCAAGTGGGCTTCATATCTTGAAACATTAAAGACCATTGTGAGTAGACAACCCCATCATCAGCTGGTATCATTTCTTGATTGTAGTGATTAAGCCTTGGGCTAAAGCCCATTGCATCCAATGGTCCAGATTTGTTGCTCCTGCTTGGATAAACAGCACTGTCTTTGTATCTTCTGTCCAATGGACCAGACTTCATTGGGCTCCTATTGGGGTACATTAACTTTTCTTGAACCCTCCCATCCAGAGGCCCTGAAACACTCAGATTCCTGCTGGTGACCATCAATTTGCCTTGCATTCTTCTGTCTAGTGGTCCTGACTTCATTATCATGCTTCTTGCTGTGACTATGGCTTTCTCTTGCCTCTGCTCCTTCGAGCTCTCGAGCTTCTTCAGAGCTCCGGTCCACTGTGTTCGATAAGGCTTGAGCTCGGAGAGAGCCAGGTGAGTCGAAGCTCGGTGGAAACTGAGCTTGCTCAAGTTCTTGGCAAGGAGCTTCTTGGTTTTGTTGATTGCCAAAACAAGTCTTGAAAGGCCATTTGATGTTGAGGTTGTTCCTCCTCCTCCTCCTTCCTTTCTGGCCAATTTGAGAATCTCTAGCCTGTGTTTGGCTACAGTTATATCCATGCTTTGAAGGAACTCATGGTTGAAGTAAATCAAGTCCTCTCTCTGAAGTTCATTTCTGCTTAAAACAAGACCATACTCATAGATAAGTTCTTGATCAAGGCTAGTCTTGGATAACCAAGAATACCAATCCATGTTTTTTTTATGTTTGCTAGTAAGTGATGTGGCTAATGAGACATATATTACATATATGATGCAATCTTGAACCCCCACCCCCCCCACCCCCTACCCCACCAAAAGAAAAGGAAAAATAAAAGCTCACTTGTCCATCCCCACTAAAAAGAATAGGAGGAGGAAGGTGGAAAAGGTCTTAAGAGTAAGTAAATGAGCTTGAAAAGGAAACCAAAATGTGGTGGTGGGTAAGATGATAGATAGCTAAATAATGAGTCATAAAAATTCAGTAGGTTGTTGGTTTGCTTGAAAACTAGGCTGTTTGGCCTCATTAAAATTGGTTTTAATTGTCATGTTAGTGTATAGTTTTGAATTCAATTAATCACCCATTTTCTTCAAGATAATTAATTTCACATTTATCTACGCTATGTACGTTGAAAGGTGATCAGTCGAATATTTTTATATTATGTATATAAATTTAATAGTACTTTATATATGTCTATACACTAAATTTGTGAACTCTTGTTAAATTTCTGACTTTGCCATGTATTCCATCACATCTACTTGTTGCTTACATTATTGCATAAACAAGTAGGCATAAACTTGTCAAAACTTAGACATCATGGGAAAAACTTGACATGTACATACACAGTATTATAGTGGGTTGAATTCTCTACATGCAATTGGAAGTATTCAAAAAAACAAGGTTAATTTCTTTTTTCAAGAAAAAGAATTACATTGAGAAACCTTGATATCGATACATTTGCGAATCTAGAAATTGATTTCGACCAATTGAACTTTCGCAAACTATTTCTTTGTAAGAATTAAAAAGATTTGTGCCAAACTAACATATGCCAAGAACAATAAAAATTCTTGAACGATTGGTGTTTAAATTCTAGAAATAAAATACTAAGTGATTTATATATATATCCAAGTTTTGATGAAAAAAATTATTAGATACTTGTATTGGTGGGACTTGAGAGGTAACACATACCTAATAATATATTTTAGATATACGTAGACGATAATCTTATCAAGTGGAAAATATTTCAATCTATAGTTATTGATTGGAAATTGCTAAGTGGTAACAACCACGTGCTCGCCCCCCCCCCCCCCCCCCCCCCTAAAAAGCCCAAATGAGTTGTTTTATTCAAGGGGCAAGTAATTACTTCTCCACATGGCCACATTCAATATATATATCTCAAAGGCTAAGGCAAGAACAAAATCCACTAGCTTTGATTAAGACATTGAAGACCTTTTCCTCCTTTTGGAACAACATAAAAAAAAAAAAATTAAAAAAATTATCTAATACTTTTTTTTACTAAATACATTTTATTATCAATTCTAATATTTTTATTTAAATACGTAACTGTATATTTATAAAATTAATTTCTATCATTTAAAGAAAATACTTATAAACAGGTATGCTTATAAATTATTTACGATCAACTAAGTCAAAAAAAATTTATAGTTTAATGATGATAAGTGTAACCTGTATCTTATACAAAGTAGGATCCATATCACATCAGTCCTGTTTTATCTTTTTTTTTTTTGGAGAAAAAGAATAAATCTTTTTACACCAAAAAAAATTGTATATAAAAAATCATAGACCTAAGAGGAGCTAGGGTTTGAATTTGATATCTAACCATAATGTTTGATTATTTTTGGGTCAGTTATGGGTCCATTAATAACTTTTTCTAACAGCTTTGACGTGATCAAGAAATATTTATGAATTTTTTTTCTAAAATAGCGATAGTTGGGATAATTTTTTTATATATAGAGAGAGAGAGGGGTTCAGAAGAGGTGATGTAATATGTCTTTAAAGTCAAGAATATTATTATTATTTTTCTTAAATTCTTAACATTTTTCTTAGTTTTTTCTATTTTAATGATTTATTAGAAAATCTAAAACTTATTTTTTAATTAAATTCTCTTAATTATTCATTTCTTTTTCAGTTTAGAAAGCTCAAAGGTCATTGTTATTAATTAGTAATTTAGTGATTATTTATTATGCAATAAAATCTATATAAGATTTTTTTTCACTTTTTTTTCCCTTCATTTATCTATAACTTTTATTTTTAATAGTCTAAAAAGTCTTTAAATTCAAGTAATTAATTTTATCCTCCCATTATAATTATCTTTTTTATTTCTTAGATATCTTAATATTCATTTATGTGTTTTTTCACCTTTCCACTTCCAACATTGCTTAATTTTTTCCTCATTTTTTTTGGCATTTACTTCTCATTAATCTCCTATTAATAAATATATCGACATAATGGTGCAATTACATTCAAAAAATTATCTATTTAAATCTCAGCTAACGAATATATGGTGCAAAAATTTTCTTTCATGCTTCGTGATTAGATTCTAAGAGAACAGAATCACTTTTTCTGTTGAAGGCTTAAATAACTATTAAGGTGAATTCTCTCTTCTTCTTTTTATAATATATAACTTTGATTGTATGTCTTAATAATATGATATTAATTATTTTAAATGTTCATTCTACCTTTTTCATTTTAATTTTGTTTAGTAATAATTTTCTTTTTGATTTTCATGGTTAGCTTCATCAAGATGTTATAAAATGAAGGCTTTGTGTAATGTACTCATATATAATGGATCATATAGATACGCTTTATGTACTTATGGTTAATTATTCTAATTTGAATATATAAGTTGCTATTTTATTATATTATTTATAATTTAATTTTATTATTTTTATCACAAAAGATTCTTCTAACGTACTTCAATCTTTTTTCGGATCAGATAAACAAGAAGAGAGTCAAGACTCAAGAAGATGACAACAAAAAGTGAAAGTGTAACCTTGAGAATTGAGGGGTGAGATTCAAAAGATTTTGATATTGCTTTATAAATATTTTGGTCTTTTATTTTCTGTACGAAAGACGTTAATAATATTAGTAATATTAATATACACCACTAAAAATAATATAACTTTAAATAATGTTGATTTAACTATTTTTAACTATTCAACCATGTGTAGAATATTTATGTGCCTTAAATAACTCAAAGACAAATTCTTTGTTTTTTTCTTGGAAATGGATGTAAAAATATATGTTTAATTTATGCAATACTGCAGTTTTTTTTCATAAAATGCATTTACAAAATTTTCTTTTGGAAGTTAGCAAATGATTATAGATCATGTTCTCGAAGTATTTATATATTTTATTATCTTTTTAAGTTTTCCATTTTGAGAATCTTTTTTTATGTATACTATATTTTGGTGAACTTATTTAGGAAGGATAGGATTCGAGCATCATGTCCTGCCCATTTGACAACTTTGATAATTTGAATGAACTATTAATTTTAATCGGATAAAATCTAAAGGCAAATCCCATTCTTTTTGAATTTGGTATTATAGATGTTTAGATGATGATAAAATTAAATGACTTTAGGAGTAGAGAAGAAATTCTTGACTATTTGTATAGCATCTCTAAGAAGAATGATCAGATTGTATCAAGATGAAACGACTTTAAGAGCAGAGAATAAACTCTTAACAAATTGCGTAGCATTTCTGGAAAAAAAAATTAAATTATATCACAAAAATATGATAATCAGATATATTGGATTGTCTTAAAGTTAGTTACATACGGCATATAGACCTATAGACAACTCTCAGTAGGATTTTATGTAATATTTATTTTTAGTTGAGTTTAATACATTTTAGTGCTTTTTAAATATTTCTTAATTAAATAAATTCAAAGTAAACTTCATATATTGAAAATAAATATATGATCCAAATAAATAAAATTTATTAATCAATTCAAATATATTATTTCTCATAGAAAAGAGGAATAATTTTTAACTTAACTATTAGCATGTTGAGTTTTTGATAAATTGATTTATGTTTTTTACTCTTTAATATTTTTTTTTCCTGTTTTCCCCCTTCTTACTTCCTTATTTTTTTCTTTAAAAATATCAAATTTTATATTTTATTATTTTTCTAACTCCCTAATATATTTATTAATAAGAGACTAATGATAAGAAAATGTCACAAAAAGAACGAGAAAAAAATATAGCAACGTTGAGAGTGGAAAAGGTGAAAGAACATATAAATGAACGTTAAGATATCTATTAAAGAAGATAATTATAGTGGGAGATCAAAATTAATTACTTGAATTTAAAATTTTTTAGGCTATTAAAATAAAATAAATAGACAAATGAAGGGGAAAAGTAAAAAAACGATAAATAGTCTTCTTATATGGGTTTTATTGCGTAACAAATGATTACTAAATCACTAAATTAATAATCATGACCTTTGGGCTTCCTAAATTGAAAAAAAAATTAATAATTAAGAGAATGTAATTAAAAAGCAAATTTTAGGTTTTCTAATAAATCATAGAAATAGAAAAAAAAAAAAGAATGTCAAAAATTTGAGAAAAAAATAAATGTCATTCTTGGCTTAAGAGGTATGTCACTTCACCTCTTCTTAGGTTAGCTTTAATATATATATATAGAGATTTTTTTAGTTCTATCTTCTTTTTTAGAAAAATAAAATTGCTATTTCACGTACAATATGTTATATAAAAGTTTAAGTGGCAAAAACTCATAATATATATATATATATATATATATATATATATATATATATATAAAATTAAGAGTGAATAATATAATTAGTTAAAATATGAAATATTTAAAAATTGAAAGAAAAATTTAAAAAAATTTTAACACTCAAAAATTTAATTAATCCGCGCGAAGCGCAGATGATTTTACTAGTTATTAAATATAACAAGAATTTTTTGAGATTTACTATATATCAGTAAATAGTAATATAATAATTTTTTAAATTTGTTCTAAATTTAATAAATAATTTGCTCTATATCAGCAATATAACACATATATAACGATTTGTTGTACTATTATATATAGTGAATTGGTGTATCATGAATATAGAGCGAAATTAAAAAAGTATTGTATCGCTTATGCTTGACAAAATTGCAAAATTATCACTATATTTGATTATTTTTAAAATTCTCGCTATTTCTGATAAATTTAATGTTTTTAAATTTATTCTATTAGATAATTATTTCATATATTATTTTTATATTAACATTAATGATTTATTTGGTAGGGACACATAAATGTTAGGTGACCAAATACGTTCACAAAATATAGCAATTAAATTCAACTTTTCAACATGTATGGGGGACCATGGACAAACAAAGGAAAGAAAAAGGTAAAAAGGAAAAAGCCTTTGTCGTCTTTATCCATCAACGTAAAATTAATATTTTTGTGTTTTGATTTATGTGATAGTTTTTTCTTTTCGAAATTTTGATTATATAATTTTTTGACTAATATTTTTAAATGTATACCATCATCATATTGACATGATAAATATTATAATTTATAATATTTTTTATGTAACTTTTAAATTTAAATTTAAAAAATTAATCAATTTTATTCTTAAAAAAAAAAAGACGGAAAAAGTAACAAATTGCCAGTTCAACCACGCTCCTAAAAGCGACTTATTTTGATAACTACACTTTTGTCGAATAACATTTTATAAAAGTATTTTTAGAGAGAAATTATTTATATTTGATAAATTTATTTGAAAAGTGCTTATTTAAACAAATTATATTTTTTTCACCCTCTCTAAAAAGTATGTTTGAGTGTCAAATTATACAAACAAAAAAGGAAGGCAATATTAAGGTTTATTTTGCAGTCAATATTATTAAAATAGAGAAAGGATTTCAATATTTTTTGTGGAAGTCTTTGTTCAAGTTTTATTTTTATTTAGTTAAAGTTTAAATATAAAATAAAAATAGATATTATGATTTCCTATCAATATAATTAAAGTAAAAGAGGGTAAATGAGAAAATAGTTGTATTTATATTTGAGATTTATATGAGTTAAAGTTAATGATAGATAGATTGGTAAATATATTTTTTGATAAGGATATTTTTGTTTTGAGAAAGTACTTTTTTGCTTTTGGAAAAAAATAAAATAAAATTTGTATATTCTCCCTAATAATAGAAAAATAATTTTTATGTTGTTACTCAAAAATACTTTTTAAGTTTTGGCTAAATGGGCTTTTAGTTTCCTAAAGATTTGGCAAAACGAGCTATTAAATGAGACTTTCATTCTACGCTTATAACACTTCTTCTTTCGAACTTTTAGCACCGGGCATGTGTTAGTTCTATACATTGTGTTACCACTTAGCAGAGTTCTATGTTTTAAATAAACAACGCTACCCCTCTTTCCAAAGTTACAAGGCCACTCTGCCGAGTTCCTTGTACATGGTTCTACTAAGCGCCCTATCATACTCTACTTTCACCTGTGTAGGTTAGATGTACTATCTGTTCACCGGGTGATGTAGTAGGTGATATAAAGAAGAATCCCTGAGAATAGGGAAATCCTCGGCTCTTCTCAACTCGGCTCTGTGGACCGAGGAGAAAAGGAGCTCAGCGGGAAGAGGAGTGTACCATGAGAGAAGCAAGGAGGTCAATCACCCAAACACCCCACCCCCACCCCCACAAACCACAATCTAAAAGGTCAGCAGAAGTATTCACATCATCTTTAAGTTACACAGGGGATACAAAAGCTACAGTTTGTTATTCTTAACAGAATGAGCTGCTGTGTCTATCAATCCTCAAAACATCTATCATTTCTCTCATTCCATATCTTTTGAGTGTCAAACTGAGTCATCTCATCTAACTCCCAATCAGAAAGATTGTATCATAGGTCAAGGACAAATTCAGGAAAATAATCAAATTACTAATTCTTCAGATTACTAATCTCACTTGTTAGACATATAGTTATCTTTTAGTTAACCTGATTATATAAACATTAACATACCGAGGACAAAGGAGGGGCGGGATAGAGATGCCTTGTGCACGAGAGCCACTCGGGCAACTGGAGAGGTTGCGGTACAAGCAGTGATGCTGGCCTTCTCGATCTTATACTCCTTGCCTTCTGTTTTTTTGCATTCTGCTATAAGCCGTACAACAATCTCTCCTTGTTCTGTATCACTAGAAAATTTACCTTCAAATGAATTAAATCAAGCCATGGATCAATCAATCCACATCCCTTTCTGTCGTTTCAACCTATTATCATTAGTGTTAGATTCTGAAACTCTTGCCAGCCCTTACTGATGATACGTTTCATAACAGATATACTGCATCAGTGTATTGTCTGTGACTGTAACAAGATCCCCCTAGACCATATTTAGCTATCACCACTTTTTGCTACACGACTGAATCTTCACTATTAAATCCCCATAGCCATTTATATAGGAGGATTTCAATGGCGCAACTTGAGGCTCTTGACTACCATCCCCCAATACTTCTTTGGCTACATAACTGTGTCCCATTTCACCAGGTGGATCGACCAAGACCATATAAAGAAGCTGCCGCCCAGCCCATATGCGTACTGATGTGGGAGTCTAACACCTCGTGTTGTTGTACATGGTCTTATTTACTAAGATTTAGATCCATTATCTCCCTGAAATCTTAATCTAGGAAGGAAAAAGGTAAAGAAGTCCAGTTTTGACACTTGCAGTAAATATAATCAGCATACTTGCTTAGAAAGAAACCAAATGCATTACAAGAGAACAATGCAAATGAAGAATCTAACCTTCATGGCGCTATAGAGGAGTTGTGAAGGGAGAGGATTCAAATTTCCAGGAGAAGCACCACAAACTGCAGTCATTTTGTTAACCTTTATATTCTCACAAAGTGACCTTTTCTTGGTGGTTATATAATCTCCCTTATATATTGCTCATAATGTTAGATTAGTACATTTTTACACACTTGTAAGTGGGATTTGAAGTCTCTTCTTAGAATCTTTAGGTTCTTCCATTTCAGATCATACTTCTTCAGTAGAATAAGATTCTTATTTGCTTCACCTAACAGTAAATAAGGTCATCCTTATCTCATGCTCCCAAGTTCCGCACTGCCCCCTCTTAGTTCTCCAACTTAGCAGCAGTATCTTGAGTTGCACTCTTATTGGCATTCTAAGAGGCATGATAATGTGAAGTACTCTTCTATCTTCTTTTAATAACTGTCATGTCCAGGTCCGCTTGTGCGCACCTCGATTAATTCTACGAAATACCTGCCGCCTCCCACCAGTTCCCACCATTTCATTCTTCTATCATTAACATCATTTTCTTTTTTTTATATGGTAAACCCCACTCCCCAAACACCCCATACCCGGAGCCAACATTGGCCCTTTCCCACTTTGATCCTTTAACATAAAACTTGTTTGAGTTATGCTCCTATGGTTTTCCTTAATTCCCATGGAGTTATCAGTTCATTTCTGTCCATTTCAGCATAATGAACATCAAGCACAAGACACTAAATACTGAATCAGCAGCTAAATGCTGTTTAAGAAATTCCAGATGATTCTACATGAGACCAAAAGAGAACTGGAGATGTGAAGAATAGGTAAATTACTACTAATTTTCTATCTAGGCCAAGTTGACACCCTACTAATATATACATACAAGAAGATGCTAAACAGAACAACAACATAAACCAAAATTTATTCCCACTGATTTACCCTAAACAATGCTGAGGCAAGCACATCCCTAATCTTTCTTCTATTATCGCAAACATTAACATGATTTTCATTTTTTTCATTTTCATTTTCTTCTTCTTCTTCTTTCGCACTTTGCTCCTTTAACATTAAACTTGTTTGGGTTATGCTCCTATCTTTTATTTATTAGTGTGGGAAGGCTTTCCTTCCCTAACTTCCATTAAATCATCCGTTCATTTCTGTCCATTTCAGCATAATAAACATCAAGCACAAGACATCAGTACCGAATCAGCAGCTAAGCTATTTAACATTTTCCAGATGATTCTACATGAGACCAAAAGATAACAGGAAATGTGAAAACTAGGCAAACTGCTACTACTAAATTTCTATCTAAGGCAACTTAACATCAGACTAATATATACATAACACTATAAGATGCTAAGCAGACTAATGACATAAACAACATAAACCCAGAATTTAATCCCTCTGGCTTACCCTAAACAAATGTGAGGCAAGCGCATCTCTAATCTCCTTCCCACTTTCATCAACCTCTCCATCAAAAACTGGAAACTCTTCACTCCTCGGATACTCCTCGGATTCATCTGTCACTGCTTCGCTACACTTGATAAGAAAATTATGCAGCAAACAGCATGTCACAATTACAAATGGAAATGCCTCAAGACATTGCTCCTTCCATTTCTTAGCTAGAATCTTCCAACTTGCCTTAACTCTCCCAAAAGCCGTTCCCACCAACTGCATTCCTCTTCTGTGCACAGAATTAAATGCCATTTCCGCAGAACTCATCCCATCTTCCTCGTTCGATCCACTGTAGGGTGTGAGAAGCCATGGTGAAAGTGGGAAGCAAGAGTCACCAAGAATGTACTGAGGTATTGAATTGCCATCATTTAGCTCAAAAGATGGACCATTTAAGTACTCCTTTGATTCCTCAACACCCAAATAAAGCTTAGATTTTCGTAAAACAGTTTCGGGACTCATAGTGCCAGGCCACCCAGCTGATACATCCAAGAATCTTCCTTCAGAATCTACCAAAGCTTGAACAACCAAAAACCCATTTTCACCTATCAAATCACCATCCAATTCAAACTTTTCAATCCCCAAAACACCACAACAATTAGGTAAAGAAATCCACCCAAAACCCACAATGACCCTATTGATATCAGTCTTTAGCTCAAACAAATGCCCAAGGTTCTCATTGATAACTTTACATACAGTGTAGAAAACACGACACGCGGTGGGGGAATCAATACCAAACCGGCGCGAAATAGCAGAAAAAGAAGCACCATGAGCAAGACGGAATAGGGAAGCAGCTAGAGCGTAATTTGGAGGAACAGAAAGGGAAGAAAGCGAAGGCGTGAGAAGACGAAGCAGAAGAGTGAAAGAGGGTTTCGTGAGATTAAAAGTTTCAGCCCAAAGGGTGTCCAAATCAGCAGCCACAAACCGTTGGAACCAGCAACCGGGTGTTGGGCCGGCGTCACTCGGCGAAGTTGGGGCTGCGCGCGGAGGTGGGGGTGGTGGGGGGAGGGAGAGAAGTGAGACGATGTTGGAAATGGAAGAGGAGGTGGAGGAGATGAGGGATTCGAGAGAAAGGGATTGGTTAGGGAGGAGGTGGAGGTCATTGCGGAGGAGGAAAGAGTGGGCGGAGGATATGGCGGAGATGAGGTGGGGTATGAGTTTGGTACAGTGCTGGTGGCGGAGTTGAAGGGTGGCTTTGAATTTCTTAGTGAGTTTGGTTATCTTCTTGGTCATCGTCTTCTTCTTCTTCTTCCTTCCTCTCTTTCTGCCGGCGGTAGCCATTGATAATAGATTGGTGATCTTCAAACTTTCAAGAGATCTGCTTTAGATCTATACAATGGAGCACAAGCTAAATATAACAAAACCATATTTAACCCTTTTTAATTACTTAAAAAGACCTAAATAACACATGCAAGAATATGTGATCCATAAGTAATAAATTGATGAATATTATATTATTTTTACAAAAAAAAATTATAATCATAGTGTTCGGACGAGCTTGCGCGCATCTGGATTAATTTTACGGGATAGGTAACTCTATCCATCAAGGTTAGGACAGATAGAAAAAATTGATATATATTGATTTCACGATTAATTTCGCTTATAAGAATCTTCTGAATTCTTACTCGCTTATTTAGATTATATCTATATTTCTATGGAATTAGAATTAACAAGGATACATTATATTAATCTATTTCTTAAACGTGAATTTGTTTGACGAGTTTCGAGATCGAGAACTTGCCAACTATAAATTTGTAGATAGTATTTAATTATTGATCAAATAATTAAATAATTAAGGATAAAATTAAATAAACAAACTAATATAGTAAATCAATAAGTAATTTGAAGCTTCAAACTACAACATTCATGAAACACCACTACGTCACAACTAATAAACTATAATTAAAAAGATGAAAGAAAGCTTAGGATCGATGTTGCTCGAGCCATTCTTTCTCTTGTTGAATCTCTAATCCCTCATCGGGGTTTCTCTCGTTATACGTGACTTCTTCTTATTCCGAAGAAAAAAAGATTAAAAATACCCCTCTATTTTTATTTATTAGCTAATTTTGATCCTAATCATATTATAGGACCAAATATACTTCTACCGTTACTAAAATATGTAAAAATACCTTTCCATAAATAAAAACTCCTAAATTAAATTAAAATACTCTAACTTTTTAAATATAATTCATCCTTACTCAACCTGAAATCCATAATACTTATTTTATAGTAACACTTATAAAATTTTATGCCTCATAAAGTAGTGTGCTTAACAATGTCAAAAACTTAACTAATTCTCCCTTACTATTATTTTTTTTAGCCTTTTTCTCATCAATTAATAGGACATAAGATTATTTTTTTTAAAGTTTAATTTGTTTTCCTTTATTGAGAGGGAAATAAACTAATCCTTACCCATCCTTCTCCAATTCCAAACACATGCAACTTTAACTACTGGGATAACTTTACTCGCCGGGAAGAAACATCAAGTGGTTGATATTATTTTTTTTGAATAATAATTTTTTGTTTTGAGAGTGTATTTATTAAATTTGATTAATTATTAATGAATAATTTTAAAATAGACAGATTTATTCAGTTGAAAAAGTCATAATATTTATAAATTAGAATCATACTCAAAAGAAAAGCTTGATCCTGACTCAGAAACACACACACAAATCAAAGCAAAAGACAATATATCTTAAGATTCTCAATTATTTTTTAATTCAAAGCATCATAAAAAAATTTCTATCAATAATAAGAAAACAAATAATAAAAGCTTGGGGAGGGGGATTAAAGATAATACTTTTTTGGGATAAAACTCTTGATTATTTTATTTTATATTTAATTACATTTTTTATTTTTTGAAATTAGCAATTTTAGAATTTAATTGTAATATATCTATATTTATTATTATTATACGTGTGAATAACATCAGGATAAAAAAATTAAAATGACCAAGACGCCCTTCTCCAAAGCTCTTCTTCCGAACTCCTTTAAAAAAAATCTAAAATTATATTAAAAGTAAAGAACTATTACTCCCACTCATCTAATGTAAAATTAAATATATATTATATATGATAACCTTGGTATTTAATTTTTCTAATTCAAAAAATTAAATATCTACTGATAAAAAAAAATTTAATCTATTATAATTTCGAAATAACTTATTTTGGACCAAATTAGCTCCTAAGTAATCCTTAAAAAAACTTGTAGGGCTTCAAGTGTAACTATCCAAGAAGTATAAACCTGGTATATATCGAAAACTTGGGACTTAAAGGTAATATATAAACAAGATTCCCCACTCCAAAGCAAACAATTCTTCCAAGTCTCTTCTCCAAGTTATAAAGACTTCAAAGAACACAACTTTTACTGTTTTCACTGCAAAATAAAGCATATGGGATCGGCAAAATTGAAGATAGGAGGGGCATGGAGTGGGATACTGGAAGTGGAATTGGAGGAATGGACAGTACCAATGTTAAGAGAAGAGGTTGCAAAAAAATCGGGCCATGGGGGAGGACCCGAAACAATCAACCTTATATGTGCTGGTAAATTGCTGAAAGATGGTGATGGGACTGAGAAGTTGAGCCAATTGGGTGTCAGAAACAATGCAAAGATTTTGGCTTCACGGGTTTCTGTTGATCAAGGAAAGTCTGTAAAAGAAGAATCTTTGGCTGAGGAAGAACGTTGCACTAGGCTTTCAAGGCTAAAGTCAGTATCTTTTTTTGTCAGTCTTTATGTTCTTCTTGTGTTTTTGTTTCTTGAATCACTTGATGAGTTTTGGGTTTTATTAAGAGTATTAAACTATGTGTGTTTTTTTTGTTTTTAAAGGTGAATGATCAGTGTGAAAATTAGTGGCTTGTTTAGCTTTTATCTGGGTGCATAAAATTGATTTTGATTGTGATCATGTTTTTGTGTTTGTGTGTGTGTGTGTGTGTGGTGGTGGTGGTGGGGGTGGGGGGTTGTTGTTGTTCGTCTTCTTCTTTATTTGTTTTATGTCTTTCCACTGAGTTTGATTTGGGATTCTATCTGCTATGGATTGTAAATTCTGTTTTTGAATAGTATGAACAGAATAAAAGAAGTGTCTGATTTGGCTGCTATTTTGGTACATGTAAATTAATATTTCATTCTGATGGTGATTTTTTTTTTTTGTGTTTTCTGTTATATTTCCACTGAGTTTGGGGATTCTAATAGTTGTGGTGTGGTGACCCTTTGGTAGTTTCTGATGATATAGTAGCAGCAAAGTACATTGATACTACTTGGATAGACACTTCATGTTGCCACCAACTTGAGATAGTCACTTTAATCAATGACCAAATAGACACCACTACTCGACACAAGTGTGCCTCATGAACTTCTCAAGCTGACATGGTGAAATGAGTGTTTTTCGAGTGAAGATTTTAAGAATTATGTTTTCCTTTATTTTAACCAACTCAATCTCACTTAAAAAAAGTTAGCATCCACCTCCACCATAACACATACACAGTATGCAATCCCACCTTTTGACCACCTTCCAATTTTCTACATAACACTGTCGCTGAACATCTTTCAAATCCATCTTCACGCCTCCCTACATATCATCATCTTTCTTGTTTCAACACACGTGAACCACCATCGCAGCTCCTGAATTGCACTTTCCTTCACAAAGCCACCATTCACCCGCCAACATAACTTTTCAATTAACAATTCGCCTCCGCAAAAACCCTCAGGAAAATCTCAACACCACTATAGTCACAAGATATACAGAAAAAGGCCATCACGGCAACCACCATCTCCACCTCTCCACTGCCATCTTCTTCATAAAGCACTCACCACAATTGTGAAAAACAAAAACTCGGTCTCTACCGCCATCGATGGAGGAAGATCAAGCTCGTCATTAGAATTCACTCTCAAATTGGTAGAGGAATCTACCATTGGGGGAGGAAGGTCAAGCTCATCGTCAGAAGCCTTCCAAAAGATAGCCTAACTCCAAACTGTGACTCGTTGGATTCTGTCATCAAATCTTCCACCTCATTGCACATTTTGGGGTTTTTTCTCATAAAAGTGTTCTCGAAAATGAAAATTGGTTTTTTTATGGGTTAAGCAAAAAGAAGATGTGAAAAATAGGGGAGTTCACTGACTCTCTGAAGAAGGAGAAGAAACAGAGGAGTAGGTAGGAGAAGTTTGGTTTTGGCAGGAAGTATCTGAGTTCAAATTGACGGTGAAGAAGAATGTGAGTGGAGGTGGTGTTTGGGTGGAACGCAGAGAAGGTATTGAAAGAGGAGGGGGTAGGAGGGTTTGGTTTATGCTCTTTGCTTTTTGGTGGAGGATTGATGATGAAGAAGAAAAGGGGGTGAAGGTGGGCTGATTATTTTGGATTAAAAAAAAGAAGGGGCATGGTGGGTGTGCTAAATGCATTTTTTTTAAAAGAAGATTAAATATCTCTTTTGTCCTTATTTCCCCTTCAAATTAAATGTGTCATTTTTTTGTTTGTAACTTTGCCACGTCATCTGCGATTGTAACTCACGTATGAGGTCTATCATACCTGGGTGTCTACATCTATGAGATACACTTGTGCCGAGTAGAGGTTTCTATTTGACTGTTGGTGGCAACTTTAATTGTCTATCGATGTATTTTTCTTATAGTAGTTATGATTTATTTATGGAGGATGGAGATTGGAATAGTGATTTTCATTTCTCTTACTTGATTTGATGTTGCTAGCTCTTTCACAATGATATGAAGGAAAATGCTTATGCTGGGGAGGACACACTAAAAAGAAATGAAACTGGAGTATCTATAGGTTTTGACGGATAGAGCATGCCAATGTGCTCGTATTTACCTCCTTTAGATAAGTGTAGTTGATATTTATCTTTAGTAGAGATTTAGTAGAAGTGCCATTGCAGTTCTTCAAAAAAGGGAAATGCCCATATCAATTTAGATCAGTATCATGCACCTCAAGTGATGATTGCATTTTGTAAAATAAACTTCTAAATAACCGAATTTGTAATTTAACAAGAGATGTTGCTTTTTCTCTTTCCAGAGGGGTCAGAGTGAATTTTAAATTCAAGCCAGCTACTAAGTTTGAAGGAAAAAAACATAGATGATTGGGTTTATAGCACTCTCTTGTAGTTTCACTTGATGATGTTATTCTGGTGGAAGAAACTATTTACTTGTGGTCTTGCTTAAATTTGCTTTCCTTCTTAGTATTGAAGTGTACAAAGCTCTGTAGCCTCTATATCCAGTCAACTGTGAATTCTTTGCCTGGATAGACATGTTTTCCTGCATTGTTCTTTTCTAGCTAACTACTAATCTGATTGGAATTACAGGGCTGCTGCTATTTGTCTGTCAGAGAGACATGCGGATGGCTCATTACCTGTTGAAGATTTCAACCTGGAGCTCGAAAATCAGAGTGGACAAAAGGTGCAACTGGGATCTGAGACTGATCAGCGGTATGCAAAATTATTTTCCTAACCTATTTAGTAAACAGGTTGATATTGACTATGAAACACGATCTGTTGTTTCCTTTTTAGAGCAATAATGATGGGCCTCATGCTTCATGCAAATGCAAAAGCCTTGATGAGGAAGAAAAAATATAAGGAAGCACTAGAAGTGCTGACAATGGGAGAGGTTAGTGCCTGATCTTTTTCTTGGTATTTCCCGTGCTTATATAAATATCTTGTTGAATGCTCATACAGAAGTGGGTTCTCTTTTGCAGGAAGCCTTCTCTCTCTGCGACCAGAAACTCATTGAGGTGAGTCAGATTACTTTCTTCCAAAAAATTGAGCTTTTGTTAGTTTAAGCAATATTGTTATTAAGATAAGAGTCATGAATGTTTATTATTTAATGATTAACGGAGAGTGGCTCGCAATTTCCAATTGTGAATTCCTCGGGAATTGATGTGAAAAGTGTGACCTTGGACTTTTGCAACCATTAAAAGAATGTGACCTTGCAATTTTGAGTTATATAATATGGAAAATGAAAGAAATCGAAGGAAATAAGATGATATAGTTTATTTATTGCAATAAATTCACAGAACATGTCCTCCTTACCCTTCTCATATGGTGGTTTGATTTGTGGCTTTGTTGTCAGTCCTTATCTTGTGAATAGTGCTTAGTGTTTCAGCAGATATAAGATGTATATTTCATTTTATGGCAAGAAACTTTATTCACTGGTCTGTAGAAATTTGCTCCATAGCTGTTAACTGATGATTCTGCCCTTCCTCTTTGGCTTTTCAGATGGTTGACAATGTGCCCATTCTGCAAATAGACATGGTGTGGTGCTACTTTATGCTCCGAGATATCAGCTGGCTCTCAGTTGCAGGATTCCGTCTTGCAAAAGCTAGGGAAGGGCTCGAGCGTTCTCATGGGAAGGAAGCGAGTCGTCTCAGACTGCTTCAAAAAGGACGTTATCTGGAAATTGCCCTGTGAGTAAACTCTTCAAAACAGATTGATACTGCTTGTGTATAATGCAGGAAAAAGTGTCTTGCAACATTATCTGAAAATTTGTTACTTCCATATCTTCTTTCTAGACATTTGAGGCTGGAGCTGCTAGAAGGAGTAGTAGCATATCATATCAGTCAGACTGAAAAATCTAGAAAGTACTTGACATCTGCTCAAGCCAAGTTTTTGCAGGTTAGCCCGTCTTTCTTTGTAAAGCTGATGATGGTTGGCTCTTGCCATTTTCACTAATAGACAGATATTTGGACAATATTTTCAGTTCTTGTAGGAGATAATACAGTGTCTACTTTTGCTTCAATTTCTATCTGGTTGTTCATGCATGTGTTCACGCGCTGTGGTGTTGTTGATTAGCTGCCTGTGATGCTGACTTATTAGTGTATAGGGTTTACGTACACATCTATTGCTTCTTTTCTTTGGGATATCAGCTGTTGTTCCTTCTCTCCTAGTTAATTCTGCATAGTTATTTTCTCAGTAATCATAAATAGTTAAACCATTTTTTGTCTTTCTTAAAAAACAGCTTCAAATTCCAGATGAAGCTTTGTCCTTACTTTTGAGTATGGGCTACAAAGAACGGGATGCCAAGAGAGCGCTGCGCATGAACAATCAAGTAGTAGAAAGTGCTGTTGATTTTCTTGTTGAGGAGAAAGAAAAGAAAGCAAGGAAAAGGGAGGATGACATCAGGCGGCGGAAGGAGATCATGTGAATTCATCTTTGTTTAAAATATAATTCCTTTCTGTATTTTCTATAAGATTAGATACATTACTAAACCTATCTACCATATTAACTGTAGGGAGCAAAAGCGTTATGGAACAACTCCCCTCGGAAAAGCTGTTGATATTGAGAGGCTGAATGAATTGGTGTCAATTGGGTAAGTAAGACTTGTATCACAGGATCTTTCAAGTGGAGACATTCCATGAATCCCTTATATAGGACAATTTGAGGGAAACTACTTTTTATGGTCATAGCTAACACTGGGTCAGAAAATCTGAAGGAGAGCTTTTTTGGCTATCAAACAGTGTATTTGGTTGATAAACCAGAATGGCTGAGCTTCTTTTATCCTAAATCAGGCTTAAAGTCTTGACTGGCCTGATATTAGTACAGAACTCATTCATATTCCTGAATGCCAGGTTTGAGAAAGAACTTGCTGCAGAAGCACTTCGACAAAATGAAAATGACACACAAAAGGCTTTGGATGACTTGACAAATCCAGAAGCTAATTCTTCGATGCAGGTAAATTTTCTGGCATGAATAAATGTCCACGTTAAGCTATTAGTCGAGTACTTATGCAGGTATTAGTTACTGGTCGAACTTGATTACAAATTTGTAATTTGCGAATTGGTTGCGCTGTGTTCCTATCAGTCAGGTTTGCATGATCAGCTGCAGCAAATGCTTGTCAAAAAGTGTTTTGAGTGCCCTAGGAACTTCTTTAGGAAAAAGAATATGCAGAATAGTGATCAATCAAATATTACAAAATGCTGGTGATTATTACTGTCAGAGGTAGATCAAGAGAAATCTCTAGTGGTTCTACTTCCTATTTTTTATGTAGAGAATTAATATTTTTCTAGAAGTATCAGAAAAGATGGGTCGGGGTCTCTTGCTCTTATGATTTAGACGAACTCAAAATAGACAACTGGCAATTTTGATGAATGGCGGTGGTCAACTCATAAATACTTTTGACACCAACTTGGTGTTTACTAGTCATATGGACACCTTTGTAAATACTTCTGACACCAGTTTGATGTTTACTAATGAAACTATTGAAAAAAATATTCGCTGGCTAGCTTGTCAATCGGTTATTTAATTAATGGGAATAAGCACCTGATTTTGCTGGCATCATGCAATTGGAATTCAACCATTTACTTATTCAACGAGACAGCTGTATTTGCAGCTGCTAGATTCATTCCGTGGTAGATAGCCTGTGCCTCGAAAATTCCAGTACTAGTGGCATGGAAATGACTTTTTGATAGAGTTGAAAAATGATGCCCAGAAAAACAGGATTTATCAAATACTAGTGTTTTGACTCGTACTGCTCATTTATCAAAGAATATCTGTGGTTATATGCCTCCTCTTTTCATAATGCAGATACATATTGAGTCGAGGAAGAAGAAAAGATTGCGTCAAGCAGCTAATGCTTCAATTGAAGAACTTGTATCCATGGGTTTCCCCAGAGAAGCAGGTATCTAGTATTTGTTAAATTCATCTATCCTGATTTAAGTTCTGGTCCATGATCATTGTTTTTAGTAGCTGCCTGGTTTTTTGAAATTTTGAGGTGAGCGTTTTGTTGTGCAGCATTGCAGTATTAATGCTTAGGGTCTGGTAAAGCGAGTTAACTGAGATCTCTAAAAAGTTGATACATTACCTTTTTAAGGACTCAAATTTATGGTTGACAAATAGTAAGAAAGATCATAGAATGACAAAAGTGGCTAAGGCAGAACTGTTCACTAAACTGATCTCGTTAAATTCTATTAGCATTTGCTTATTATTTATGGAAATCATTTTTGACGTGTAACCATATCATTCTTGCATAAAAGTGATTATTTTAACTGTTGATTTTGTAACATGATGGATAGAATAGGTTCCAAGAAATGTATATAGAGTGAAAAAGCAGAAGAAACATTGACAGTTGAAGACAAGAAGAATTCTTGGTCTCTACCGGTCCTCAGACACCAAATAAAAAGGAAAAGGACAAAACTATGTAGGGGCTTATGTCACCTGATATTGGTGGACATTTCATGAATTATGCTTTTCACCCGTTTGGTTGGTTGGTTTTTGAGGTTAATGGAGTAGTTAGCAGACCTTTTGGAGTGATGTTATGGTTTGTGGGACATCAAGACTCACTGTAAAATCACTCAGCTTTCATTAGAAATAGGTTGTCAGTTTGATTACACGAGGTCCAAGCAGTTCTATTTCTTTCACCTTTGGGCATTTTGCTCACCTTTTTTAATGGTCACAAACTCATGATTTTTCTCCTTTTTTTATTTTTTTATTTTTTACTTTTGTTAGGTCCCACATCGGTGGGTGGGAGGCAAATTTGTATCCTTATATGGTCTTGGGCATTCCTCACCCCTTGAGCTAGCTTTTAGGGTTGAATTAGGGCCAAGGTCCATTTCTTTAGCAACTTTCTTTTTCAGTGTGCCGAAGAACTTTTGTATTAGACATTCTACTGGTAGATGCATTTTATCACTCCCTTCCCTTATCTGTTAAAGAGTACTCTGCCCCTGCGTTCCCACTCTCCACGTTCTCCATACTCCTGTCTTCCCATCTTACATGCTGGTCTGCCAACCACTTCACCTACTAGCTCTTTCTCTCTTTACAGCAGAAAATTTCTAGGACTTCAAGCTACCTGTGAATGAGATAAAGAAAAAGAGTTGGAAGCAGAAAGGGAAAATGTATCCAACTGCCAGAATTAAGACAAACAGTACCTCATATTCTGACCACCAAATATCCTTTTGGCAAGAAAAGCTAGCAAGATTAAAACCACACCCATGCCCATGCGGGCATCAACTAGTCGCTTCATGCAAGAAGAGAAGTGTATCTACATGAACACTACTAATATCTCCCCAAATTCTTCTCTTTTCTTGTTTTCAGATGGTATTTGAGCTAGACTCATCCCAATTCTTGTTCTATCCAATATTGGAGCCCCATGTTATGTTATCCACGCTCCGGTTGGCAGGCCTGGGCATGTGGAGGGAGTGTTAAGTTGTCCGCGTCGGTTGTGGGATTAATCTCCTTGCATGGATTTGGACAACTCTCACCTCATGAGCTTCCTTTTGGTGTTGAGTTAGGCTCAATGTCCATTTCTTCACAAAAGGGAACACTAATTTCATGCCAGCACCAAGGACTAACTCAAGTAGATTACCTCTTAAAATTAACACTTGCAGAAACTCCATATACCAGGATCACCAACCCCCTGCCTCAAATTAGAATATCATATAAGAATTTATCTGGTTTTGGCAGGCAAGAAGTCCTTTCAGTTTTTGGAGTCTCCTTACTGGTGACTGTATTTTCTATAACTCACCCTATCATCCTCGTGGCCTTGCATTTTGTATAATTTTGGTCAGAATCAGTCAAATGAGCATCATAACATATTTTCTCCGCTAAAAGCATAGGAAACTATTCATCTCTGTACTGTGAATGATTGGGTTTTGCCTTACTCAACGATCGTGCTAAGCTGCTGCCTGCTGGCAACTTGCTACTAGTTAATTAGAATGTATTAGCTGGGGATTTTATAGTCATGAACTCTCATTTTCTTTCATTTCTTGAAGTAGGACCAGTCTAATTTAATATGGAGAATTTTACGTCTTCACTATGTCGTCACTCGTCACTAGAGCTGACATAATATAATAATAATATAAACGGTTTTGTTTTGGCAGCTGCTGCTGCTATTCGCAGTTTTGGCACGAGTCAAGCAGCGCTAGATCATCTACTTGGAGGAACAACTGCAGCAGGAGATCACAATGTAAATGATACTCTACACAATGATCAAGGGGGAGATGGAATTGGAAATGATCCTCTAACTAATGACCAAAGTGAAGATGGATCGGGTAGTGCTGGTAGTGATGGAGGTCCAAGTCATAACAAAGCTGAGACGCGCGATGTAGAAATGGAAGAGGAGATTACTGGCGAATTACTAAAAGGAGATGCTTACTCTGACTACGACATTGAGGTCACGGAAGAAGGTGAAGCTATAAACGAGTACTTAGCTTTAGTAACTGTAGGAGATAATGTAGAGATTGGCTCGTCGTCGTAGTTAAAAGTACAGTACATGTTGAGAATTGTCCTGTCTTCGTATTTAGAAGTATAAAAGTACAGTACAGTTTGACAAACTTGAATAGTTTGCTGTGTATACTATAGTGTGTGTATATATATAAATAATCTTAGCCTAATCCTTAAAAGTATAGTACATTTTGACAAATTGATGCCAAATTATATTTTGCATTTATGATGAATTGTTTTGTTACTCAGCCTACTGTATCAACTTTAGGGCGGTGCAAATTAATGGTTAAACTAATAACCCGAACCGATAATTAGGTTATTGGATTAATAATTCGGGTTATTGGTTTAACGATTTGATTATCGGTTTATTGTCTAAAGTTATTGGGTTATTGGTTTGATTATCGGTTTGACCATTTTTTAATAACCCGATAATAATTTATTACATTACAATTTTAGCCTTCAATATATAGTATTCTAACAAGAAGATGAATTGGGTATCAATGACAAGAGCAGGTGATGTTATTCGAATCTAAATTAAAATTGATGGCTTTAGTTGTGCTAATTCTATATGCTCTTTCTCTTTTCGCCCATTTTTTTTTAGCTAAACGTACTTATGACTTATGAAAATTTTCGTCTGAGATCTTAACGGTTAACCCGATAACTGAACTGATAATGATCGATAACCGATTAATAATCTATATCTTAACGGTTTAACATATCTACAAAGCGATAGCCGATAAGCTAAACCGATAACCTTCAAAACCAAACCGAACCGACCAACACACACCCCTAATCAACTTCCCCTTGGTCCTGATCCAGAGACTGATTCCGGATTCAAGCTCTTTGGGTTCAATTTTTGAAGTTTTTAGCATGGAAGCTGTAATATTATTTTAAAATTTTTTAGCCTCGAACCTGTAATATTTTAAAAACTATGGGTTGAAATCTACTATTTGTTGTAATTTTAATAATTTTTTGCACAAATTTATTAGTCATGTTCTAGCTGAGATCAACTACATAGAATCGAGTTGGAAAGACAGTTTAACATCAGGATGATAAAAAGTTTTATGCCTCTTGTGTAAGAGCCTAGCCCGTTAGTGATATTGTCCGCTTTGAGTCTAGACAATCACGAACTAGATGAGACTAGCTCTCATACCAAAACTTTAAGCTTAATTCAATACCAAAAGCTAACTCAAAAAGTAAGAATATCAGATATTGAATATAAGGTATATAAGCTAAATACCATTTCAAGATTTCGATTCTCGTAAATTTTTTTACAGTAAAATAAAAGGAATTCCTTTTAAAGAGCTGAAGCCTAGCAGCTTGATATTTGATAAGTCAATGACTGTAGCATTTGTGCAGCAAATAGAAAAAATCCCTTCATAGGTCATGTCTGTATTATGTTGCTATGGTGATATTTTCATCTTCTAAATTGTCTCCATCAACATTGGCATGTTCATCTGAATTGTCTTCCTCCACTTTCACATGCTCGTCTGAGTCAATCGAAGGGTGATACTCCGGGTCTGTCACCATGGCAATCTTTTCATTTTCAAAGTTCTCATCGACTTTCGTTTCTCTGTAATCTTTTGGTAGTTTATTACAGTTAATGGTATGCCATACTGGCCTTTCTTCCTGAAAGAGCCTGCATAGAAAAATTAACAATCAGAGCAAATGCCGACCACCAGAGAAAATGAGTAGTCCTTGTGCTTGTATGGAGAACAAGCTATAAATGTCGAGATGACCAAACCTAAATGATTGCATAGCAAAAATGCTTAGCATTCAGAAACATGTAGAGTGTAGTCGTTAGGTGTTCAATGGAGTAACCCAGTGAATTCTTCCTATTTAAAATCGATCTACCAACGACGTACTTTTGAAGTCGGCATCAAACTGAGGAGGGAACCTTATTCATTATCCAATATATACAAATCTTGTGTATGAAAATATCAACTGCACAACCAAGCATCAAATCCCACAAGTGTAGACTCTCTCACAAAAAGGTGGCCATAAGACTATAAGAAAATGCCAAGAAAACTAAGATTGGAGAAAAGAAACATTTCTGATTCCTACACAGTCGCAGCACGATTAATGTGGTGGACAGCTCATTTTTGACTGAGACCTATAATAAGTATGTGTTTTCAGGTTATGGTACTTCTTGATGTATGCTTTTGACCAGTAGTTTACACTAACACGAGAAACAACTGATTTCCAATTTCTACCTAGAAAAGTCTCAGAATTCTCAATACCTTAGCAGCAGTTAGTAAGTTACCAATGAAAACAGGTATTGAAATAGATATAAACATCTACCAGAAATAACGGACAGCCCAAAAAAAGAAAGGATGACTAACTGCCATCTTCAGCAGCCACAAGAGAGAAGAATTGAACAAAAAATAAGGAGTTAGTTTAAAAAGAAAAATCAAAATAACTTACGGGTGTTTGCAGAGGGTTGGACAGTGTACAGTGAGAGCGTACTTGCAGGTGGATAATTCAGTGATAGAGCTTATCATAGCTCTAGGCTCTGAGCAAACAAACCTCACCTGGAATTAAGTCCATGAGAAATACAGATTTTTTGAATAAAAAAGACAAAAAGCAAAAAGCAAAAGAAAAGCTTCATACCTCTGTCTGTCGTGGCTCATTTGTTAAATCACATACGGTTCCGTTAGTATAGATATGAGCATGATATCTACAGAAGCCAAAGAGTTTGAGAAAATAATTATTGTGAAGAAGAAATTAAAAATTTTAATCCATCCACGCATCAGGCAATGTGCTTCAAGTTCGAGAAAGACTTTCCAAGAAATTCATAAAATTGAATAAATGTTATGATAATAGTTGTTTTCTGTACTTGAGTACTTATGTGAACTTGAAGCTGAAGAACTTTTGCTTTTAATGGTGGTTAGCAGACTCACTATGTACCCAAGGTGTATACTAGAAATTCTTTCCAAACCAGTTAGTAACTCACAGATTGATATTCATACCTTTGTGATGCATCTTTTGAACGGGGATCCTTTAGTACTGAATTATCTGAGTGATTCTGATGATAAGCTGCGGTAGCCTCAGCATCATAATAACCCAAGATAAATTCTTGAACCAACTGAAAACACATAACAAATATTTTCTTTGATCAGAGAATACATTTTCTTACAAGATAATAATTGATCAAGAATGCATATACTCCATTTAATTTCTTTTGTCCCAGTTTGACTAGACATGAAGTTTAAGAATATTGAAATATTTCAAGGCGATTCGATTTCATACTAATGTAGTAGTATAGCAACTATCTTCTAGGTAAAAAATTAAAGAGCTCCATCTAATAACTTTTATGAATATGAAACGGAATCTTGATTCCGTTTCATCTAGTTCACTTATAAGATTTAATAATATGTAAATGCGTGTACATAAAGGATATACACTATACAATCAACTCTAAATTTTTTTATGAATTTCTCTACTAATAGAAGGATAGGTATTTGTTGTTGAGAACTCCAAAACCGAAAAGGAATTTGAAAAACCAATTTCATTCTGAGCTCCATTGTCGAATTCGGATCTAACCATTAAGTAAGAAGTGATGAGAACGACGGAACTTGTGAATGCAAAAGATAGTAGAAAAGATTGAAAAATCATCACAAACATCCCTTATTTCTTTTCTATTGCAATCTCTGGATTATTATATGATGATTTTTGAACTAATCCTATTTCTTAATTCTAATTCATTTTAAATAGACTTTTTAATCTTGTGGTTTACTAAAGTAAAGGTGTATATAGCATGCCAACAATATCCTTTGAATATTGTGGTCTTAACCATGCCATGTCATTTTTATAAGGAATTGTCATTAAGGGTAAAGTGAGAATGTTGGAATTAAAAAAACTACTAAATATAGAAAGAGACTTTTTTCTAAAACAAACTAAAAAGAACAGTAAAACAAATATATTAAAACGGAGAGAATAAAAGATATTACTCTTATGTACGTAATAACAGTATGCAGGGCAGGCTATGATGAACTAAGAAATGCAATTGTAGAATACTACGTTCTCTATCCATATGTTTGACCTAGTTTTTTTTCAATAAATATGCTTGTGCTACCTTCTATTTTTGCCAACCCAATAATTTGAAATCTGTACTTGAAAGAGAAATCCAGCAAGTTCAAAATGTCAAATTGATATTCACTACTACATCATAATATTTTGATTTTGGTATGACGTCTTTATACTGTTTCACATCTTTCAACTGTTATCTTTTCAATTAACGATAAGCAAAATGCAAAATTATGATATAATCTGCATCCAGAGGATGCAAAAACAAACATTTTAGTTCCGTTTGCATACTTGCAGGCAATCCTTTTTGAAATGGAGTTATAGGCAATCCTTAAAGTCTAGCAAACCATATGTCTTCTATAGAAGAACTTTTTGATATATGAAAGAAATAAGCTATTAGTTCTTTTTTTCCTTCCCAAATTTCCAGCTGAGAAAATGCTGCGTCAAAAATTTTGGCATCACCCGCTGAACCTGGATCCAGTCATAAATCTATACTATATCTTCTTGGCTATTTCAAAGTCAAATTTTGGCATCACCCACTGAACCTGGATACAGTAGAATTCAACACCGTGAAAGTCAACATGAGTCATACAAAATGGAACGGGGGGACGGGATGGCCTAGTGGTCGAGAGACAGGAGTAACTACCTAGAGATCCTAGGTTCAAATCCCAGCTATAGCACTTAGTGTGACCTCATTTGTTATGGTCTTGCCGTCTTAGTGGGCAGGATTGCCATTTTGGCAATGTGTGTGGCTGTACAGGCTGCCCGATGGATTTGTCAAGCGGTGCACAAGTTGGCCTGAACATCACTGATATCTTTAAATAAAAGAGGGGAACAATCAGAGTTTTTTGTTTATCCAATGTCAGCATCTGATCATGAATTTTCCGAAACCAACCCACCCCCAACCAATTGCATGACAGGAGCTTTAGCAAGGCAACAAAGACTCAGCCTATTGAATATTTATAATATTCTTGGTGGAGAAACAAAAGGTTACTCTGAGAAATCATGCCTGAAGAAAACATACTTAAAAGTGAAGTAAAACATACCTTTTCATCCTCCAAATGAACTTGCCTCAACTTGTTCTCATAACAGAATTCATATGACCACCACCCTTCTTGCTGTAGAAAAGTTTGATGATGCAAGATAACATATAGACAAAATTAGACTACTTCTTTACCAACATTCAGCTAGAGCGGACCGTAAAAACTTAGAGTTGAATAAATTTTCATGAATTGTGTACTTACTACTTAGAAGGTCCATAAATATTAAAATTAACCCAATCAGGTGGTAAGGGAAGAACTAGATGGATTCTCACCCTGATAAGGCATCGATCCTTCAGTACTTCAAGTAGTTCATCTGGCGTCTTCCACTTGATACGTTTCTCAGTGTCCACGACCAAACTGCTTATATTGGTTGTCACTGGTTTACCAATCTTCGGTTTATCAACTTTAGGCAAATAACAGAGAAACTTCTCCCCGTTTTCATTGGGCATAAGAATAGTTTCCTGGTCATCATCCTGCAAAACAGAGTGCCCCAGTAGATCAGAGTTGTAGAATTATAATACATGTAAATTCACCCTCTATCTCATCATTATTCGCACAGAATATCAGGTCAAATTTCTGTTCACATTTCCCTTCAACTGATAGGTTACATACAAAATTACTGAAAATATCAGTTGCACTTTTCCCTCAGGCACCAAAGAAGCCTAAATGTTCTCAGATTTATCCCACAGTTCATAACCCTCAGGTTACCAGGGTCATCACTGAAGGATCCGATCCTAAAGGTGACACTATAATTCAAATACATTGCTCAAAAGAGGTTGTTCAGCATGCTTCCCATTGTAATCCCTTATACGTATGACTAACATAGATTTAAATTCTTAATTGTAGTTTCAAAAACAATAGAATCTAAAATTATTCATGTATTTTCAGCGCGTAGTACTGAGTTTCAGATGATAGGTATGGGTAGTATGGATACATAGCGTAGTGATAAAAAGTTGTTCTTTTTTGTGGTTCAGAGGTAGAAGCACCAGCCAAATTTGCAACAAAATATCATCCTAATTGAAAATGTGAATGATAAAGCAATCTAAATTTATGTCCTCAACTTCTAGAAATCAAATTTTCAGAAGCGGGAGTAAAAAGAAGCAGCAACAACAGCTATGCCTCAGTTCCAAACAAGTACGGCAGTATGAATCCTTTACCATGTTTCTCCATTTAAGCTCAACTCATATCCTTATTGTACTAAATAAAAATAAAGGTGAAAACTAAGTCAAATATATATATATATATATATATATATATATATATATATATATATATATATATATATATATATAATAATGTTGTTATTATTATAACTATTAAAATTTCTCTATATTTCTACTAGCATACAAATCTGCAATAAGGTCAAAATACTCCTAGAAAAGCAATTTGTAACAACATTCTCTTTATGTTGTTTTTTACATCAATTGTACTTACTTTGTTGACGTTCACAAGGTTGCCTACACATCCCTCCCCAAACCCCACAAGTAGGATTATACTGGGTATGTTATTGTTGTTGTAATACTTACTTCGCCGACTAAAAAAAAAAAAAAAAGAAACAAGAATAAAACCTATTCCCTACTAATGGATATTACCTATATTGATCTTTTTCTTCCATTATGCCTTATTTTTAGCCAAGTCTACATTGATTCCAACAAATTGTAGGTCGTTCGAGACAATATTTTTCCATATGATTTTAGGTCTACCTCGTCCTTTTTTAACCCTTCACTAACCATAGTTTCACACCTACATACAGGTGATGCAGGACATGACTAAACCATCTTAAGCAACCTTCTCTCATTTTATCCTCAATGTGTGTTACTTGCACCTTCTAGCAAGTGCGGTCATTTTTTATCTTATGCAATCTTGTATCATCACACATCCATCTTAGCATACGCATCTCTGCAACATTCATCTTGTGGATATTTTGAACTTTAGCTGTCCAATATTCACTATCATATGACATTACCGGTCTTATAATTATTTTGAAGAGCTTACCTTTAACTTCGGTAGGCAGATTTTTATCACATAACACCTCAGTAGCACTTCTCGCTTTCAACTATCCAATTTTAATTCTGGGTAACATCTTCATCATTCCATTCTCTTGAAACGAGCCTAGATATTTAAATTGTTTGTGAGGGCACCGTAAATCCATCTAGTCTAACTCAATTTCGATGTTCTCATGCTGATCATTTAAGTCTGTTTATCCTAAAACTCTTACTCTCAAAAGAGCTTCTCCATGTACCCAAGGGTGTGGCCGAGTGGTCAATACAGTGGGTTGAGAACCATGAGGTTTCAGATTCAAATCCCAGCAAAGACCAAAAAACACTAAGTGGTTTCTTCTCATCTATCCTAGATTTAGTAGACTGAGTTACTTGATATTTGTTGCTGGTGGAGGTGAAAGATATCTTGTGGAATTAGTTGAGGTGCGTTATCAAAATGCTTCTCCATAGTTCAAGCTTTTGAGTGACACCTCTCTGGTTTTGTCAATTAATACAATATCGTCAACAAATAGCATACATTATTTGACTTCATCTTGTATTATGTTGGTTAACTCATCCATAACTAGAGTAAACAACTAAGGGCCCAATGCCAATCCCTAGTGTAGACCCATTGTTATGGGAATAAGAATGAAGTAGAAACTAGAAATTAGAGACTTGAAACAACTTGGCATAACCCTCTGACTTGCAAAATTTTATCCAGGAAAACAGCAGGATACCCTAGATGTTCTTGGACAGACGTATGGACACAGTTTAAGTAGAACTTTTGTCACAGTCGAGGTGTACTTTCCAGTTTACATCCACTTCTTAGTATCTTATTTATAATTGAAGATCACCTTTTATTGCAAGCATATAACGTTTTTGAAGTGCATAGTGTGCCTATGAATATGTAAAAAGATGAGGGACATGACAATTAACTTACCGGGTAGAAAGGTGCATCTTCTGTATGAAACTCAACCTTATATTTTGGTTCTTTAGAACTTTGACTGAATGATGCGCCTGATACAATCAGGAAGAAACCACAAGAATTACAACCTAATAGTAACAAATAATAATAATTCTGGAAAGTATTCTATTTTGAGCAAGATGTAAACTTTGTCAGCACCAGTGCAGTCAAGTGAACGGAAAGGCTATTGGCTTTCCTTTTTCATTCAAGAACAATAATTTAAGGGCGTGAACCAGTTCTTTCAAAATAGTCAGCTCAAGCTAGTGACGCCAAGCTTTGGCTCAACAATGGAGTTTCTCTTTTGGTAACTAGCATATGGGTCACACTTCGACGCATGTAAACAGCCTCTTCTTGGAAATGCAAGCAGAAGACTGGGAACGGTATCCGCGTATTCTTCCCCTACACCAACACTAGATGTGGGGCACTTGGCACACGAGGTACGCCTACCTCCCTGGCCAGCTCAAGCTAATATTCCCAACTATTAATCAAAGATTCTGGTAGTAAATATTTAGCCCCAAACAGCATCAACCAGTTACATCTTCTTCTTTTTTGTGTGTGTGTAATTCTATTAACCATTTCAGTAAAAATAATCATTCTAAAATACAATTAAAAAAAGCCTAGAAATCAAAGTAAACAAACAATATACAGAGTTATGATTTGTTGGCCCATTATTTCCCTTTCCAATCATGCTTCATTAACAATAAGCTTAAATTGTTAATAAAACAAATCTAATTATCTAATCATCTATCTAAATTAAGCAAATAATGAGCTACAGAATCCAACAAATATAAGAATGATTTACAAGCTAAACTTCAAAATTCAATTTTAGATTCAATTCGGCATTGAAATAACAAAGAAGGTGGTTGAGATTTTGCGGTACCTGCGTGAACAGATAGTATCTGGGAGGAAGAGACGACGTCGTATAAGAGATTAATGGAGAAAAATAGAACAACCAAACACCATACCGATCTCATCTTCTTCCTTTCTCTGGTTTTTTTCGCCCCAATTGAAGCCCTAATTATGGTGTAGAATATGATACAGTGGTCTGCGAAACAGAGAATTTAAATTTTCATCTTAATTAGGTAGTCTATTTCAATTTATTTATCTTAATTTTCTTTTTAGTCTGCTAAAAAAATATCTAAAATTATATTTTTATCTTAATTAGGTACCCGGTTTTATTTTATTTGCCTTAATTTTTTTTAGTCCTTTAAAAAAATAATTCTTTTCTTTTTTATAAATCCTTACTTAATTTTTAACTTTTCATATAATATATTTAATATTATATAATTAAAATATAATTTATTATATTCTACATACATTTAATTTAAGATCACATAATTTAAAATTATTATCTATTTTTTAAAATTTTATATCAAATTAAAATCGAACAAACAAATTAAAATGGAGATAGCATCATTCTTTAATTAGTTTTAAATTAAAGTTGTGTTTATTTTAAAATATGTATTTTTATAATTTTAAAAAAGAATGTAACGAAAATCTTAATTAAAGAAAATTGTTTCGAATTCTAGTAATAATCTCATACTCTTTCTGTTTCAATTTGTTTATCTTAATTTTCTTTTGATCCGTTAAAAGAATATCTTTTCTTTTTCTGATAATTTTTTAATTTGAACTTTTCACAAAGCATATTTAAAATTATAAAATTAAATAATATTTTGATATATTCTATATATCTTTAATTAAAAATCATAAAATTCAAAAAATTTATTATTTTTTATAATTCTATACTAAAACAAATCTAAATAAATAAATTAAAACGGAGAATGCGTAAAATAAGAAAGATAGAGGGAGTAATACTAACTAGAAAAGAAAAGAAAAATATAACATCTTTGGTTCTTTTGTCCAAGAGAGGTGGAAGATTAGTAAAATGAATTGGTAAATATGTATGGAAGATTACTAAATGCAATATTTTTTAAAAAGAATTGTAATTCATCTGTTTTGATTTATACGATATATTTTTTTAATTAATTTTAAAAGAGGATATATATTTTTTATTTGATAGATATTTAGTGATGTTATCAATATTTTATATTGGGTTTCATTTATTTGTCAAAAAGTCATAGATGTATGTTCTCCTATTAAAAAATTTATTTATCTTAAAAGTACTTTTATAACATTGAAGAGTGTTCTCATGTTACTTAAAATCCATAACCAGTCAAACTACATTACATAAATTAGAACTGAGGAGGTAACTCTTTTGTAGATTAAGTAGAAATTTTGAGTTCAGTTAAATATTATTTTTCGTGTCTTAAAAGTGTAAGATTTAATCAGCGGTAGAGTTAAATTAAGTTTGATCGACCATCTTTTGGACATATATCAGATATTGGAATCTTTGAATTATTCAAATAGAAGTAATTAGTGTCCAACTCGGGCCTATATGACGTAGAACGATCAATAGATTTATCTTTGTCATATACTTCATACATCATTGATCATATTAAGGGTGTGTTCGGTACGAAAAAAATTATTTTTCATGAAAAATATTTTTTTAAAACATAAGTGCTTATTTATTTCTAAGGTTCGGTAAGTAAGCAAGAAGATATTATCTCTAAGTTCACTATATCAAATTCAGTGTTTTGAAAACGAAAAATGGTCAAGAATGCCCTTAACGTATTAGAAATGGTTCAAAAATGTCATTTTTCTACCTATTGGATTAAATATGTCCTTCCTTCCACCTATTTGGATAAAAAAATGTCATTAAAGTTAAGTTTAAGTCTAAAATTACCCTTCCTTTTAACAGAAGTTAATATGGAATATAATTTTTTTTTAAATTAAACACGTGACATTATTTTTATTAGTCCACGTGTAATTGAACCCAAATCCATTTTAAATGACCCATCACTTCTTCCTCGTCATCAAAAGAGCTTTAACTATGAAAGAATAACACTGACCTTACCTCTTATCAAAGAAAATTTATTATGGTTGAGCCTTCAAGAACATGAAGGAGTATAAGAAAAATATGATTGACTAGAAAGGATAAAAAGAAAAATGTAGTTATTGATAATTTCTTTTTCTACCCAAAATTCAGCAGTCATATCGCAAATTATCAAGTATAGCGATTCATGATAAGATTGCATAAATTTGAGTTCAACTACATGTGGATCAAAAAAATAATGTCACATGTTTAATTTAAAAAATTATATATTTCATATTAACTTATGCTAAAAGGAGGAATAATTTTAGACTTAATTTTAACGTTAAGAGCATTTTTTATTCAAATAAAATTCTAGAAAAAATAAATTTAATTTGATACATAGAAGGAGGAATTTTTGAATCATTTTTAATACGTTGAGAGAATATTTTTGACCTTTTGCATTCCTCTCATTCCAAGTATGGTGGACAACAAATTAAATGTCTGCTTGTAGTCTTCTGAGTTATTCATGCTGTCTCAACATCAGTTTTTTGCGCTAACTTGTCCCTATTTTTTTAGTGGCCTTTAATTTTTACTTCTTAAATTGGTAATTTTTAATATTTGTACTTTAGTATATTAAGTAATAAAAATTGAATAAAAATATCCCTAATATTATTTTTTTTTTAAAAATTGCGAAATAATAAAATTTGCTAGGTAAAAAAAATCGTAAGGTATAGGTTAGCCCTAAAAGACAGAAGTTCAATAGGCGAAATTCTGCCTGTAGACACAAGTTTTCTACTGAACTTATGCCCCAAGGCATAAATTATGTTATTTGAATTCGTGCATATGGGCAGAAGTTCATGTAATTCAACTTTTGCCCCCAGACACAAGTTTAATAGGCAGAAGTTCAATTGCATGAACTTCTGCTTACCAAGCATAAGTTAAGAAACATTGAACTTGTGCCTATTGGGCAGAAATTCAATGAGACTTCTGCCTCTAGGCACAAGTTGCCCACTGAATTTATGCCTTGTGATAGAAGTTCAATAAACAGAAATTTATGTTACTGAACTTCTGCCTCTAGGCACAAGGTGCTTACTAAATTTATGTCTTGCGACTTTATTTTATTTTATTTCTACTGTTACAAATATTTTTAGTCATTGTTTTATCACATAAAGTACCGAAAGACAAAAATTTAAAACCACTAATATGAGGGACAAAAATTAAAAATCACCCCAAATTATAAGGGCGGGCATTTATGGGAATGACCCTCACAACATCTCAGGATTCAATGTGTCTGTTAAGTCCATTCCAAGAAAGTAAAGTATCCAGATAAACTAAGAATAAGGACATTGAAAGAAGGGAAAATTATATAGTTGTCCTATCGGAGCAAGCTATTTACAGCTTGCTATCCTTTTTATTTCATACCTCCTAATTATATTACAGAAAATACCTCATATCGCAATCTTTTATAATATTATCATACTATATCCATATATTATCATAGTATCACTAAGGGTGAACAGACCTTCAGGAATATACCATACTTATTCAATTTATCTCTTTCAACTTGCATTTCGTGAGGCAGACTTTGAAAAGTTTTAACATAAGTAGGAGAGATTCGCAGATTTTCCGAACACAGAGCACGCAGGGTTCCTCAATCCTTCATGATACCATAATCGTATATTCATTGATACTATCATGGTATCACTGAGGAACGAGCAATCCTTCAGGAATATATTCCCTATTAATGCATGACATCATCACAGTATATTCAGATACTGACATGTTGTATTTCATGACACTATCACAACATATTCACATATTGTCATGATATTTTATGCGCGAAAGACTTTCAAACTCATAGTAAGAATTACTTTGGACCAATTGAAAATTTAAGAAATTTATATGGAAAGCTCTAATTAATTTAGTTTTATAGCCTCTTTTGTTTACTTTCGAAAAAGAAAAAAAAAAAAGGAATTAACGAGCCTTTTCCAACCCATCTCCCAATAAAAAAAGGAATTCCTAGTAATTCAATTCTCCATATCCCATTAGGACAAAGAGAAAAACCAAAACTATAAATACCCCTTAAACCTCCAAGCAATTTTACACATTACCTCTTTTCTTAAACCCAATTCTTGATTTCTCTTCATAAAAGAACATGAACACCAAAAAGCAATCTTGTGAAAAACCCAAAGAGACTAAGAAAGACTACAGCACAGCAATTCTTGTTAGAAAAAAAGCACCCAATCGTTTCATAGTTGATGAATCAATCGAAGACGACAACTCCAGCGTTTTCCTCAACCCAGAAACCATGGAAAAGCTTCAACTTTTCAGGGGCGACGCCGTTTTAATCAAGGGGAAAAGGAAAAGGGATACAGTTGGTATAGCAGAAATTGATGAAACCTGTGAAGAACCCAAGATTCGTATGAACAAGGTTGTTCGGAACAACCTCAGAATCCGATTAGGCGACATTGCTTCCGTCCATCTTTGCAGCAATATTCAATATGGGAAACGAATTCATCTCCTTCCTATTGATGACACTATTGAAGGTTTAACAGGGGATCTTTTCGAATCTTATTTGAAGCCTTATTTTCTTGATTCTTATCGTCCTTTAAGGAAAGGTGATATTTTTAATGTTAGAGGTGGGATGAGGAGTGTGGAGTTTAAGGTTATGGAAACTGACCCCCCTGAGTACTGTATTGTTACTCATGAAACTGATATTTTCGTGGGTGATGAACCTGTTAAGAGGGAGGATGAGGATCAATTGAATGGGGTTGGGTATGATGATATTGGTGGATTTAGGAAACAGGTGGCTCAGATTAGAGAGTTGGTTGAGTTGCCATTGAGGCATCCACAGCTTTTTAAGTGCATTGGTGTGAAACCCCCTAAAGGGATTCTGTTATATGGACCTCCTGGTTCGGGGAAAACAACGATAGCCCGAGCTGTAGCTAATGAAACTGGTGCATTTTTCTTGATCATCAATGGACCTGAGATCATGTCTAAGATGGCTGGTGAGAGTGAGGGTAATTTGAGGAAGGTGTTTGATGAAGCTCAGAAGAATGCACCTTCTATAATTTTTATTGATGAGATTGATTCCATCGCGCCTAAAAGAGAAAAGACTCACGGGGAGGTGGAAAGGAGGATAGTTTCGCAGCTTTTGACGTTGATGGATGGGCTTAAATCGCGTGCACATGTGATCGTTATGGCTGCCACGAATAGGCCTAATAGCATTGATCCTGCATTGAGGAGGTTTGGGAGATTCGACAGGGAGATTGATATTGGCGTGCCTGATGAGGTTGGGCGCCTTGAGATTCTTCGTGTCCACACGAAGAACATGAAGCTTGGAGAGGATGTTGATTTGGAAAGAGTTGCAAGGGACACACACGGGCATGTAGGGGCTGATTTAGCAGCATTGACTACTGAGGCCTCCCTTCAATGCATTAGGGAGAAGATGAGTGTGATTGACTTGGAGGATGAAAGTATCGATGCTGAGATACTCAATTCCATGGCAATCAGTAATGAACACTTCAAGGATGCTCTAGACAACAGCAACCCTTGTTCACTTCGCGAGACAGTTGTTGAAGTACCAAATGTTTCGTGGGATGATATTGGAGGGCTCGAGACTGTCAAACGCGAGCTTCAAGAGACGGTGCAGTATCCAGTGGAACATGCTGAATTGTTTGAGAAATTTGGCATGTCTCCTTCAAAGGGTGTCCTGTTTCATGGTCCCCCTGGATGTGGGAAAACTCTACTGGCTAAGGCGATTGCGAATGAATGCCAAGCAAACTTCATCAGTATCAAAGGTCCTGAATTGCTCACAATGTATTTTGGAGAAAGTGAAGCCAATGTCAGAGAGCTTTTCGAGAAGGCACGCCAATCAGCCCCTTGCATTCTGTTCTTCGACGAGTTGGACTCAATTGCTACTAAGAGAGGGAGTTCAGTAGGTGATGCTGGTGGTGCTGCTGATAGAGTCTTGAATCAGCTCCTAACCGAAATGGATGGAATGACAGCCAAAAAATCCGTTTTCGTTATAGGTGCAACCAACAGGCCAGACATAATTGATCCTGCACTTCTAAGGCCCGGGCGTCTTGACCAATTGATATACATTCCCCTCCCTGATGAAGAATCAAGATACCAAATTTTCCGCGCATCCTTAAGAAAATCACCTGTTTCATGCAAAGTAGACTTTAGACACCTTGCCAAGATAACAGAAGGGTACAGTGGGGCAGACATCACAGCCATATGCCAACGTGCTTGCAAAAACGCCATCAGTGAAGACATTAAAAAGGACATTGAGAGGGAGAAGACGCGAACGGAGAATCCTGACATGATGGAGGTAGATAATACTCAAGAAGAGGTTGCAGAAATTAAGGTTGCACACTTGGAGGAATCCATGATGTTTTCTAGGAGAAGTGTTAGTATATTTGACCTTTTGAAGTATGATGATTTTGCTCAGTCTTTGCAACAGTCAAGAGGATTTGGCAATGAGTTCAAGTTCTCAAATAACAACAGCAACACTGCTGCTATAGAGGGATTAGCTTCTAAGGAAAATCCTTTTGAGAATTGTGATGGAGTTGAAGATTGTGATGATGTTGAGTTATATGATTAGGATCTTATATTATAGTTTTTATTTTTTATTTTTTTGTTCTGAATTTTTTGTTTATTTTTTCCTCTGTTCAAGATTCAATTTTGTTGTTCTTTTAGTTTTTGTTTCAGTTCAATGAGTAAATAGTAAAATTCATTTCATTCTTTTCTGTCTTGGTGTTTTGCAGATTACAATTTTATTTTTTAAATTATTTTTATTTTTATTTATTAACAGTAACATTAGTAATTCAAAAAGAACTTATATACTATAAATAAGTCTTAGGTTGGGATCAAATATCTTATACTCCTTTCGTCCATCTTTACTTGTTTAATATTAACTTCGACATACTTTTTAAGAAGCAACAAATAAAATGATAATTTTACTATATCATCCTTTGAATATAACATATTCAATGCTTTGAAAAAAGTATTGAGAAATGACTATAACTAATAATAAGGATAAATTAAAAATTGAGTGATAAATTATGTTTTAATTTTTTAAAATAAACAAGTAAAAATGAATATCTATTTTTAATATAATCTATAGTATTCTAAAAGTTGAACGCCATAAAATTAAAAATTAAATTACTAAAATGCCCGTAAAAATTGAATGAGTTTAATTTTAACTAATTAGATTTTTTTGATAAGTTCTATAATTACTTAAATTGGATATAGATTAGATTAATCTATGTAAAAGAGGTTTTTTTAAAAAATGTAGCAGTACACTTTTTTTGACTTTTCTAACTTGACCATTTTTTTTCTCTGTCTAAACTGGTCATTACTTGTAGTTAATTAAGACATGTTTGTTTGAATCAAATTGTCTTAATTGACTAATTAACGTGCAATATTTTATTCGTAAAGAATAAGGGTTCGTTTTGAAAATAATTACAATTTTGAAAATAATTTATTTTATATTTGATTGGATATTTATTTTTTAAATTAATAATTTTAAAATTAATTATATTATAATTATAATATTATTTTTCTCTCGTATTAAGAATGAGATAACTATTTCGATATTAATAATCTGAGGATAAATAAGAATAAAACAGAACATTTATCCTTCTTCGAAGCTTTTGTCTCAAAATTTTCAAACAAAGACAAGATTAGAATTAAAAAATAAAAATTTATTTTAATTTATCTATTTTAAATTAAAACACACGTTTTATATTATATTTTGCATACCTTATTTTTAGTCCAACAAATTAATATCTACTAATAAAAGTATATTCACTAAATAATTCTTTTATTATTATCATTATTAATAAAATGACTTATAATATACAAATATTTAAATTTATTTATCACATATTTTAAAAGTCTGCATTTTTAAGAAAAAACTTTATGCCCGTTCAAACACTATCACGCGACTAAGGTTAGCTATAGATGAATATCTTCCATCTTTTAGAGGATATTTAACATGTTGATACCAAGGAATTCATTTGTATATCTTGTTATAATTTCCTTAAAATTGATAAATTCAAATCATGGTCGAAAAAAATTTATGTTATCTTTAAATCTTCAAAACTATTATATATATATATATATATATATATATATATATGAGATTGTTCGATACGCAGAATATAACATATAACAATATGTCATGTATTAGAATATCACATGAAATTAGCTACTCGCCTTTTATATAAGATAGCTAAACTTAATTTTTAGTACAGTAGTAAGATAAAATAGTTTCACAACGAATTAATAGTCATAATTAAATGCAGAATAAAATAATTTCATATTTTATTTCAATTATTGATTTTGGGTTGCGTGGGTGGTGAGTGCCTACTTCCGTGATCGAGTTGCGGTCATTTTTGAAACTCGTGTACTACTATCATCGGTTTAGAAAAGGACAGGGGGTGGGGGTGGGGGTGGGGGTTTTAAACGGTTGGTTGGTAGTTTGTGGAATCTTAACAGATGTGGGGAGTTTTGTTGTGTTTCTTTTTTTCCCAATCACATGATGTTGTCTTTCACTTTTGTCAGTTTTATTGAGAGTTGAAGATAAAGTTGCACTTTCTTTTTTAGAGGTGCTACTTATTTCACACCCCACATAACTTTTTTCCAGCCTGTCATTTATTTTATATTTACAATAATAATTTAAAATTTTTAAAAAATATTATATTATTATATCAAATTAATTTGATGTGGTTTAATTGGATATTTTAAAATTTAATTTTAATATTTTACGGTATTGTAAATCGATAATTATAGTTTATTTGATTTCACCATACATATCACATATAATAGAGAATTATTACTTTGATTTTTCAAGAAACATCTTGATTATATCATTATTAACACTGTATACTTGTAAAAATATTTTTTTTAAAAAGTATAAGCATGTAATTCCCTTTGTTAATTAATTATATAAAAAAAAAGACATACCAATCAAGATAAGATAATTAAAATTTTAACATCTGAATAATTAATTTTATGCTAATATTATTTTATATATCCGTTACTATTATAATAATATGTCTATAAATATTATGGTTTGGTTTGTACGAAATACATTACCTTTTTAATTATTGAAAAGTGATGGTAGAACACATATAAGATGGTGAACTAAATATAGTATCAACTTATTAAAAAAATTAAATTACAGTAATCATACTTGGCAAGTCATCAACAACTTTATTTTATTTATTATATATTTTAATGAAGTCATTTTTATTTAAAAAGGCTTTATCTCTTAAAATAAAATATTTAAATATCAATTTACGTTATCTGAACTCTAAATTGAATATCAAATACCGAATAAAAATAAATTTGATTCTTATGGAGCGAAAATGTGGAAAAAATATTTTAAAAAATAAAAATTTGAAGTGACAGTTGCCTTATATTTGTACTCTCCGCAAACGTCCCCCACAATCTAGGATTACACGGTTAGTGGGTCCCACGTTTTAGTTGTCGGAATATAGAATATTTTGTTTCTAATATTATAATAATAATAAATCGTGTATCCGTAAAGTAGAATTCTGAGGAAAATAAAATACATATAAGTTTTATTTTTGCCTTGGAGATAGATAAATCATTTCTGATAGATTTTCGGACTCAAAAAATAGAGTCAAAGTAATCTAGAAGAAAAAAGGTAACAAAGTGAAAACATGATAAAACATGCTGAACAGTAACTACACAAAATAATATGATAATCATTCAAGTACAAAAAACAATAGATAATAATTGAAATTGAATGACTAAAAGAAAAAAATTATAATAGCGAGACTAAATATTGTTACCTACTAACCTTATAGCCTAATCCGTGTCATCCACTTCTCCTGCCTAAATCATATCCACGATAAATTAAAACTACTTTATGTCTTGTCTGATTACTTTTTTCGTAATATTTCTTTGACCTACCTTCTACCTCTCTTAAAATCATCCCTAGCCAACCTTTTACACCTTCACAAATGAAATATTTATGCGTCTTCTCTTTATATATCTAAATCATATTAATCTTGCTTTTCGTATCTTATTTTTTCCCAAATATTATGTTATATAAGTATAAATTCCTGTTTTACATAAAACAAATCTTAGAAAACAAGAAGAAAATCAGCATTACCTTTCTTTTTCCTTGCTCTTAAGAAAAAACAATTCAAAAAATAGTAAAATATTCATTTGTTATTTTGACTCTTTTCTTTGTGGCGTTTACGTAAAGGTACAGGACACCCTTTCTTTACTTTTTATTTATCAATTTAAATTATTTTTTTAAAATAGAAAATTCAGATTAAATAACAAGTGGAGGCATTGGTGCTGGTTTTTTTCCATTTCTGCATAACATATATTCCTTGTGAAAAACCATGAAAACATTATTCTCACACAATTCCCTGAAAATCTGCAAGAAAATTTTGAAGGGTGTTCAAAAGCAAGCTGAGTATTTACAGATAAGTTATCTTTAATTATCTCCTCAATTTAAATTTTGAAAAAAAGAGAAAAAGAAAAAAAAAGAAGAGAAAAAGCAAGAATCTTTGTTGGGAAGAAGAATTGTTTGCAGCTGAAATAAAGGGGTGTTTTTATCTCCAGAGTTTCTTTCTTTCAATTGGGGTTTGTTTTGGTGAGCTGCTACAATTGAAAAGACAGAAATTCTGGATTTATATACCGTTTTATTTGTGTTTTGTTAATTCTGAAGAAGACCCTTTTGGATTTTGGGGTGCTAAATCTCGGTGCTTTAAGTTATTTGTTGGCCTTTTGTGATAAAGATTGGATTTTTTTTTTTTTTTGATTTCCTGGCTTCTGGGTTCTGGTGGATTTGTCCTGATCGTAAGTTTCTGTTTGGTTGATGAAATTTCCTTATCTGGGTTTTTTTTCTTGATTGATTTTAAGAGTCTTGGGTTTGGTTTGTTCTTGATTTCTAATCTGGTGTAAAGACACAATTTTTTTGCCAGTTAGGTCCTGTTACTTTCATCTGTTTAGGTGATTTGGATTAGGAATTAGTTTAAGTTGTTCTTCTTAAGCTACCAAAAGTTTGGGAAAGTTGGAATTGTTGAGCTCAGAATGGGGAAGGAAAGTTGGAAAAAGGCGAAAAAGATAGGAGGTAAATCTGGTGAAAATAGTAACCCTAGAGCATTTGATAAGGACACAGCAGTTTTCATTGCCATGTCAAAGGAACTTAAGGATGAGGGGAATAAGTTATTTCAGAAAAGGGACTATGAAGGGGCAATGCTGAAGTATGACAAAGCTATCAAGTTGCTTCCGCGGAGCCACATAGATGTATCTTACCTCCGTAGTAATATAGCAGCTTGCTATATGCAGATGGGACTCAGTGAATACCCTAGGGCGATCCACGAATGCAATTTGGCTCTGGAAGTCACACCGAAATATAGTAAGGCGCTTTTGAAGAGAGCTAGGTGTTATGAGGCTCTGAACAGGCTGGATTTGGCGCAGAGAGATGTTAGTAAGGTGCTGGAGATGGAGCCGAATAATCTCATGGCAACTGAGATTGCAGAGAGGGTGAGAACAACCATCGAGCAAAAAGGCGTTGGGGTGAACGACATTCCTGTAGATTTGATTCCGGTACCTGAATATGTTGAACCGCCTTTTGCTTCAAATCAGTCCAAATCATCAAAAGAGAAGGCTCTAAAGAAGAAAAACAAGATAGTAGAGGAGAAGATGGTTAATGGGGAGGCGGAAGAAAAGGAATTTAACAATGAAATTGATTTAAAGCAAACCGATGACAGGAATGAGGAAAAGAAAACTGAGGACCAGAAGGTTGAGGAGATGAAACTTGAGAATGGGACTGATGAAAATAAAGATAAAGACCAGACTCAGAAAGAGAAGGTTGACAACAAGATGGACGGAAATAAAACTGAGAACAAGACCAACAAAAAGAAAGCTAAGGATAAGAGTAAGGAAAAGAAGAGTACGGACAAGATCGAGGTAAATAAGGCCAAGGATCTGCATGAGGATAACAAAGATGAGGACAATGAGGAGAGGAAAACTGAAGATAAATTGGTGGTTGAGGAAATTATCAGTCATGCCACAGAAGAGGACCCCAAAAGAACAGTGAAATTAGTATTTGGGGAAGATATAAGATGGGCCCAAGTTCCTCTGAACTGCAGCATCCTGACACTGAGGGAGATTATAGGAGATCGTTTCCCAAGCTTAAAAGCAGTCCTAATCAAGTATAGGGACCAAGAAGGAGACCTGGTTACAGTGACTACAAACGAGGAGTTAAGGTGGGCTGAAGCTTCTGTTGAACATGGTTCTATAAGATTCTATATCGTGGAAGTTAGTCCAGAGCAGGATCCTTTCTATGACAAGATCAAAAGGGTGGAAGACAATCATAAATACAGTGCACGAAAAAATAAGATTGTTGGAAATGGATATACTGAAAGAAGCAAGGAATTGCATAATGGACCAGTTTGCATTAATGATTGGATCTTCCAGTTCTCTAATTTGTTCAAAAACTATGTTGGATTTGAGCCCGATGCTTACCTGGATCTCCATGAAGTCGGAATGAAGCTATACTCTGAGGCTATGGAAGAGGCAGTCACAAGTGAAGAAGCTCAATGCCTTTTCAGCACAGCTGGAGATACATTTCAGGAGATGGCTGCTTTGGCATTGTTCAACTGGGGTAATGTTCACATGTCCAGAGCACGAAAAAAGATCTACTTGAAAGAAGATAGCTCCGGAGAATCATTTCTTGCACAGATAAAAGATGCTTATGATTGGGCTCTCAAAGAATATTCAAAAGCAGGAGAGAGATATGAAGAGGCTTTAAATATCAAACCAAACTTTTATGAAGGCATCCTCGCTCTGGGGCAGCAACAGTTTGAGCAGGCAAAACTTTCTTGGTATTATGCGATTAGCACTGGTGTCAATTTGGATTCTTGGCTTTCTACTGAAGTTCTGCAGCTTTACAATAGTGCTGAGGAAAATATGGAAAGAGGTATGCAGATGTGGGAGGAGGCAGAGGAGCAGCGACTCAACGAACTATCAAGTCCCAACAAATTGCAGTTGCAGAAGAAGAAGTCGGAGAATTTGTTCAAAGGAATATCTGCTGATGAAGCTACTGAGCAAGCTGCAAACATGAGATCTCAGATAAATTTACTATGGGGTACGATGCTATACGAACGGTCACTTATGGAGTTCAAACTTGGGCTTCCACTCTGGCAAGAATCTTTGGAGGTTTCTGTTGAAAAATTTGAATTGGCCGGAGCTTCTCCAACAGATATTGCTGTTATGATAAAGAATCATTGTTCCAATAGTACTGCAACAGAAGGTGAAACTGGAAAATATTGCCTTAAGCTTGTTTACTATTCGGTGACTTTTTAAAGATTATTTGAAATGTTTCTGACGTTTGTCATGTTTGTAGGGCTGGGATTCAATATTGACGAGATAGTACAGGCATGGAATGAGATGTATGACGCAAAACGGTGGGAAAGAGGTGTCCCTTCTTTCAGGTTGGAACCATTGCTTAGGCGACGAGTTTCCAAGCTGTATCATGCCCTTGAATTAGCATGAGTTCTTGTTATGGTGTCAGAGGAATCAAGAAAGAAACTCGCTATTACTGTTGTTGTTGCACCCAGTCTATGCCTATGTTCACTGGGAAGGTAAATATCCTGTCTTTAACATAGTCATTCATTCATACCTATTCTACAATATTTGGGTATAATTAGAGTCAGTGGTAAGAGATGCATCACAGTAAAATTTTGGATGCATGTCTGAGTTTATGGTCTGGTGAGGATTCTGAGATGCAAATCAATGTTTCTTGAAAAATACAAAGGATACTGGATGATACTTTAAAATTTTAGATTCTGAGCTCTTCGTACACTCCATATTTCTTGGCATACTACTTAAATAAGGGGTTTTCTTACCCACAACATCGACAAAATATTGCCTTATAAAAAAAGAAAAAAGAACTTGGACAAGACTTTGAGACTCAATCCCTAGGATGGTATCTGTGCTTAACCATGAGCAAACTTTTAATGCTTCTGACTAAAATTATTTTTCGTGATAGCAAGGAAGGTTATTTATCTTTCCAATCTCTATAGTCGTCAGGCTTTCATTTCAGATATGAAGGCCCATATCAGTATCTAAAATCATAATGATTCGGAAATTATCCATTATGCTGTTGGGGTTGGTCCTTCAACTCCTGTTGCTAAGTTGTTAAATAGCTTCAGTTTTGAGTCTGCATTTGACTCGGTCTCTGTTGCCACTTCTCCTCTTTTTTTTTTCTAGATTTTTATCAGAACCATTGTTATCTGTTCTATCCCTAGGCAGGTGGGGTGAAGGGAAGAAAATAAGCATTCCTCAAGTGGATAGCAACTTATGTGTGATCTCAACATCTCCAAGTTTATCTCATTTAGTGCTTTGGGTTGTATTTTAAAGTCTAAGCATTCCTCAAGTGGATAGCAACATATGTGTGATCTCAACATCTCCAAGTTTAGCTCATTTAGTGCTTTGGGTTGTATTTTAAAGTCTATCACTCTATTCTTTGGAGTCTTCATGTTGTAGAGAGATTGAATAATGATTTGTGGTCAGGCTGCAACAATACTTAATTCTATGAATTAGCACCTCACACGTACATGCAAGGAGTATGGTGGATACCTGCAAAAGTTTTTTAATGTGGTAGAGAGAGAATTAGCACTTCACACGTACATGCAAGGAGTATGGTAGATACCTGCAAAAGTTTTTTAATGTGGTAGAGAGATTGGAAAATGATTTTCTGACATACACTCCCATAGGCAGAAATACATAAACTTTGTTACTTTTATATTTTTCCTTTTCATTGAGTTTACATATTGCTGGATGTAGCCTGGTGTTTACAAATTCAGATCTTTCTGAATTCCGTGACTTGTAAGCAATTCCATACAGGGCTACAAACCCTGCTCAGGAAATAAATACTTATCTTTGTAGTTTGTAAGGAAAATTAGGCGGTGTACCTGGATGATTATATGCTAATCTATTCCAAAATGGACAAGAAAGATCAATAACCAATGACCAACTGTAGCTCATAAATGATTTTCGTAAGAGTAAATGCACTGTTCTTTAGTATATCCAGGTACTTTGTCAGGCAGTCACCAAAATATACTCAGCCCTTCTATCTTCGTTGAATGTCTGTATGAACAACATCCTTATGGTTGTTAATCCCAAACAATGCACTTACCGTTACGCTGGTATTCATTGAACAAGCAGTACATGTCATAACAACCCTTGCAGCTTACTTGAAGATCTTTACTTGGAAAAGCCTTTTAACAGTTGCCTGCTTGTGCATAACTTTCTTGCTATCTTCTAACAGCTCATTGTACTGAAACATACCGAGTCTTGACAGCAGACATTTAGCGATTAAATTTTTAGAAGAACACTAACATTATTTTTCTCTTTTTTCCTGGTTTATCTGAGAGATGTTGCATCTATTTGTTCTGCAGGGACTGTATGTGCATCAGCTGTTAATACAGGTTTTGGAATTTGGACCTTGTGACACTTAGTATTATGCATTACCTGTTTTCTTCCATCAACTTTTACAGTATCAAATAGAAGAAAGGAAAAACAGAAGAGGATTCTTCTCTTTTCGTTCATATGAAGACAGGCAGAAATCTGTTTTTCTTTATTTTTGCCTAGTCTTCATCGTTGTCTTGCCCAGTGCTGCAGTTCCTCAAATCAGTAGCGAATGGCTTTCCTTAGTTTTCAGTTATTCTCCTTTTGGCTCATGGAAGAGTCCTAAAGGCATTCTTTTCTTGCTGGAATTTCTCTGTCAGGAGAGAACTTTTTGTTGTCACCAAGATTCTCTTTCATGGTCTGTACTATTTTGTTTAACCTTACTGTATTTTAAAAGATTTCACAAATAGGGTCTTAGATTGAGCTCGTGCATTGCATTTACTTTGTATGATGTTCCAGATTGTTGGTTGGGGTGTAATCTCACTTTTGCAGAAACCTTTAGTTACCAATCAAGATTGTTGAAAGTATATATAAGAAATAAAGCAACCATTGACTTACAAATCACGGGCTTAAATCGTGAAAACCACCATTATCTACATTACACCTTTTGGAGATCTTTTCTTTCTCTTGGCCCTGCATAAATGCACGATGGCAAAAAAATACAGCTTTTCTCTCAACCCTACATAAACACAAGATGTTTTTTGTATCGCACTACCATCTTATGCTTCTATTTCTCAAATTTTGATCCATCCCTGAGAAATCCCCAAAAGTTCGATAAGTGCCTTTTTTTTATCAATCCCCAAGAAATCCCTAAAAATACACGAAAAAGGTAAAATTTCTTCAACTATAGAACTACAAAATCATGCCAGCCTGGAAAGATCGTCCTTCTCGAGACCGGTTTAGATAAGCGTGCGACAGCAAAGACAAATTTTATAAAGCTTTCTCGATTAAACTTGCATGAAGAAATAGACTAAACAAGTTCAGATCATTACTTTAAGACCGGTTTAGATAAGCATGCGACAGCAACACAAGAAAGACGAAGTAGACTTGCATGAAAGAAATAGACTAAACAAGTTCAGATCATTACTTTATATGGATATAACAGGGTTGAATCAACTGCAAACAGAATAAACTACATAAAGAGTAGGCATGAGACATGCAGTTCCTGATTTTTAGCAGAGATAATCAAACACCAGAAAGCTCATATATAACTAACAAGAAATAGCTAGAACAGGAAGCTATTGGCAACCAGTTGGCATTATTCCGTCTATTACAGACTCAGAACTATTGGCAACACAGAAAAAGATGAGTATCTCTATCGGTATATGCAGATAATAACCAGTTGGCGTTATTCTGTCCATTTACAGACTAAAATAGCTATCCATCTGTAGTCTTATACCAAGGCCAAACCATATCATTGGTGTGGTCGGTATCGCGCAAGATTTGGAAGAGTTGTAGCTTGAAGTTTCTTGATTTCACATGCTGTCACCCCACAAAATTCCAGGTACAGCGAGCGTAAATTCTTGAGAGGCTTCAGGTGCTGCAAGCCATCATTGGTGATACTAGAGTTTGAGACATTCAAAGAAACCAATGATGTCAATCCTGCATTTTTCAAATGACATGTTTGTCAATGAAGTAGGAAACCTCGAATTCAATTCTAGGAAAGAAAAGAGAAAGGAACCACTATGCATTTTTTCTTTCGATCGGTATAAGCTTCAGTGGACAGAGCTATTCAACGCCTACACGTGTACTGGTGAGAAGTAACATGCACTAAGTAGAATAACTGAGATGTGCAAGCCAAACAGGCAATATCGTGTTCTTATTCTAGTATTTCCTGCAGCGGCTATCGATCCCTTTCTTAAGCCCTCCAAGAAAGTGCGGGCGTATGCACCAAGACTAAATTCACTGTTACTGTTTCAAAAAGCTTTCACCATTGTGGTATTTGTTTAAGCTGATTGAAAAGCATGGTAGACGGTATGTTGATAAACTTAGCATATTAAAAGTTCTATCTTCTTTATTAACTGCATATGAGATTATGAGGTATTCAATTGCCATTGGTACTTCCGACTTGATCATCCATAGCATCAGTTTTGATGAGCATTTAAACTGTTGTAGGTGCCTCATGTACCGAATGAAATCAAACATACCTGATAGAAACTCCAAGGCTGTATCTGATAGTTTCAAGTTTTGTGACAGATTTAGCAACATCAGAGAAGTAAGATCCTTTATGTTCTTGACGCCATCATCCGTCAACCGACCACCACAAAGGTCAAGAGATTGGAGGTTTTTGAAATCTGATGAGACATGCACACACTTGAGAATTTGGAAATCAGCAAAAAATTGAAATCATCGTGTCCGAAATCCGAATACAAATGCGGTGGAGCTACTAGATCGACTTGCCAAAATTAATATGTCTGATATCTTAGTGATCACGAAGATCAGAAACACCAAGAGAGGTCAACCACCTAGAAAATTGTTTGATGCTTCCCCTCATTAGAAAGGCCGCTTCATACTTCAGTATCAGTATTGCAAGTTATAAATAGTAAGACCAAAAAAGCAATCAACAGCTGAATCACTCAGCATCTGATCAACTAAAGAAGTTTATAGCAGCAACGAAGAAATACTTCTTGTTGACATCGTGTAGAAAATTCATTCTTACTACCATTGGTAAAGAAATGATAAGAACATTCCTGCTCCGTATTCAAAACTTTAACATACTCAGAAAAGAGAGAAGAAAAATTAACAGTACTTGGAAAAAACAAATGGCTGCTTTTAACTTACATGACAGATACTTTGTCCCGGAATCCGTGATCTGAGCACCAAAAAGATCCAGATGAGTCAATCCAGTTAAACCTGCTTCCATATGGCAGAAAAAGCTATACGTTAATGTTTCTAGCACAAACCAGTAAAGAATGACTTAAATGGGTCCAACATATTATTGAGCAATCATAATTCGATAGCGCAAAGATATCTCAAAAGCAAACTACCAGATTCACTAGAAAATATTGTAGAGAACAAAGATGAAATTCAAATGTTCTAGCTTCAACTGCAATATGAGTGTTCATAAAAGGAGAAACGAATTAACAAAGGAAAATATAACAAAAACCAAAGATAACAGTAGTTGTGAGGCTTTAAATTTTGGTTATTACTATGAAGCGTCACTATAATTAATCATACTATTAAATGTTCTCATAGTTTAGGCCAAAGATGATGTACAATTATTATGATAGTATGGAAGTTACTACTTGCCGGTACAACTTCATAAGACGTACAATTACATCCTTCTGTACAAAAAGTAGAACAAATAAAAACAGTTTCTTAATGTCAAAGAAGTCGCTACCAGAAACACATTCTAGTGTCTCAAGCTTTTCCAGTGATACACATATGGCACCAATCATTATTCTCCTTAGCAGGATCAGAATATCCATAATCTTAGTTTGTTGACCACCTATACTAGCAATATATCTATCGAAGTCCAAGTGTTCAGAGAGAGGGAGATGAAAATGGATACAAGACCTTAAACAAGATCAGAACGAGTAGCTATCAAAAGTCTGCACCTCATAGTAAAACAGAAAGAGATTTTAGGGCTCACCCGTGAGAACTGCAAGCCCCGAGTCTGTAATTTGACGAGCATCAAGGTTAAGTGACCTCAGAGAAGTCAATCCAGATAACTTTTTCAAACCACCGTCGGTCATTGAGGTGAAGGAGAGATTGAGATCCTCCAATTTTGTCAACCCTAAAACATATCAATCGTTCAAATCAGCACATCATCATAAAAAACAACATACCCAGTGAAATCCTACATGGGTGGTCTGGGGAGGGCGGTAAGTACACAACCTTAACTCTACCTTGTGAAGATTGTAATGTATGTATGAGATAACAATTCAGAAGGCATCAAACAGTTCGCTGCAATGCTTTTACACATCGAAAATGTGACATATGCTATACACATTACTTTCCCCACAACTACTTTCCCCTACACCCTCCAAACCGTGAATGGAGAGGTGGTGTAGCAAAAAGTACACCCCCGATTTACTGCCATAAGAGGTTATAACTTTCGATTGAAATTGAAGTCTTAGAAATGTGAAAATACATAAACATCAATGTACAGAAAATCACTTCTAACAAATTCTATGTCAAGGAAGGTAGATTCAGTTTCTAGCCAGAAAAATAATAAGAACATAAGAACTCATTATGCAGGGAGAAAGGAAGGGAAGGGGAAAAAAAACACAACACACACATGGAGATATTGGATAATGACACAGACAGAACAACATTACTTTTTAGTATGTCCCAAAAAGAACAACACCTCTGTATATTTTGGAACAATTTAACATTAAAATTCTCATTTTACACTTAATGAAATGGTTTACCGCAACACAAATGTATATGGCTTGCTTTAAACCACAAGTCTCAAAAGTCTTTCTTTCTTAAACTCCGTGCCAAGTCAAACAGTGCCACATAATTTGGGATGGAGGAAATACTAAATTCAAATCAGTGAAAGACACTTTAAGTGCAGTAGAGCACCTGAACTACGAGGGACTTCCATTTTCTACTGCAAAAGGAAGCAGAACTTGGAGTCTGATTTACGTTAGCCTCTTCAATTGACATCCACAAGCACAACAGATGCTTTTGGCAGGTGGATGTTTGCACAGCTAACCTGGATAACTAATTAACCTTGACCCGCAAGGAGTATGTTGTTTTGACCATACGAGAACAAATTGGGAACTAGTTTTTAAAATCTAAGAACTTCAAGAAAAGTCTAAATGCAAAAAATTAGACGATGACAAGTCAATCCTAAATGTGAAGGGAACAAATGATCAAATCCCTGATTTTTGGACGGATGAAAATGCAATGACCAGCCTAGTTGTTCACAAAGAACTAAAAGATAATGTAAACAGGATGTACATATTCTAGTAGATATCAACTCACAGTATGAAGAGAAATAAAAGTTGAGAATTGCATTTGAAGATTGATAATAAGATCAGTTGTAAACACGAGTAAAGTTCTAAGTTTAGTAGGTTTTAACCTACTAAACAGACACTTCAAGCCAAAACCTTTAGTACTTTTTGTAATCTGACCAACTTAAGTCCTCATTGGATCCTCTCATAGCTACTTATAAACTCGGGGCAAGCATATCAACTTGTGCAGATACATTGGTTGGTGAAATTTGATTATAAAGTAATTAGGATCAACTTGCACTTGACTTGCTATTGTGAGAGCTGGCGTGAAAGAAAAACAACACACTTTTAACATATAGTATATCAAAGTCATTAGCTAATGTGATACCAAAAGTACCATAATATGATGGAAAACAGGAAAAGTATTAGCTAAGTAGGGTAAACAGTCCAACCAGAGAGTTGAAGTATTCCATTGCTTCCAACTTCAGTATCAGATAGCTCCAAAGCTTTTAAGTTTGAAAGGCCTGAAAAAGACGGACGACATAAATCTACAAGATACAAAAAGCTCTCTTTCTAGTGGGCGGATGTTAACCAAATTATATGGCGTTAATTCAGAGCTTCAAAAGACCGCAAATTGCATTGGCTACATGAGGAGGGATTCAAGACTACAATCTAATACAGAAAAAGGAAATGTGTGACACTGCAGCATATGCTGAGCAAAGAAAAAGAGGGGAGGGAAATAAACTATGTTTACGTATACCAGCTAAATGAGCAAGACCCTCATTGCTAATCCTACAAGAATCCAAGTAGAGGCCTTCCAATTTTGTCATCCCTGCATTGGAGGCAAAACTAAAGAAAATAAATAACCAAAAATTATGGGGGAGAGGCGAAACGTATAGAAGTAACCACCTCAACTAAAAACTGAAAATTTTCACATCGAGGTACATCAGGTAAAAGAACATTAATTCTACCTGTCCTGAAAGCATCTCAAAACTCCAAAATAAAGCAGCAGCCAATGAGACAAGTATCAACTTTAAATATACCAGCAGTTTGTTTAAGATGAAAACAAAAAAGTTCCAGCATGTGAGCATATTAAGTAACGAGGATGGTCATATTGTTGCCAAGTTTTCAAGTTTCGATCCCATAATGGAAGAGTCTTGATTCAACATGATCAATTAGACGGCAACAAAACTCTCAGCGAGATGAATATCAACTAAATGGTAGGTGTAACATCAAGATTGTAACGGTTTGGGCTGTTGATTGCAGGCATAGAACTCTTGCATGACAACATCTAACTGAAACAGATTAGCAATTATGTGTTCCATTTTTCTGGCCGTGAAGAAATTTCCCCATTCATTTTGAGAGATGCTTGGATTAGAAACACTAGGATTTGACAATTAACCAACGATGAGTGGCAATAAATGACACATTACATGAAAAGAAAGACAGGTTATGCTTTATATTTGAAAGGAAAGCAGAGCCTTTTGGTGAAATAAGTTGACTCGTTCAGCTGAAAGCTTTGGACCTTTAGGATGCTATAGCATGATAGCATAGAGGGATGAATTTGAATTTTAGAAAAACTAAAGCTGAAATGTCATGTAACCTCAAAAGAAGGCAATTAAAGAAGAAATTACAGACCTTTTAGCTGTCCCAAACATGTATCCGTGATATTGTTAAATCCCAGATTCAACTCTTTCAAACTGCTGAGTGCTGCAGATGTAAAACAGTTGGCTAAAGATGTGGAACAGTTTTGCTTTAGCCAGTTCTTTATGGCAGACTAACAAATGTTATCCACTTACCCGAAAACTTCTCACATCCATCATCTGATAGGTGACATCTATTGACGTTTAGCGATGTCAGTGAAGTGAGAGCTACATTACGATTAAAAAAACTATCAGAAACTTCCCAGAATAGAGAAGCAGTTCCATGAAAATATCTCTTTTACTTCATAAAATTTGTCCACCAAACCAGGCCTAATAAGTTAACATGGAAATAAGCACAGTAAAAGCAGCAGACCTGTGAGGTAATCCAAACATGAAGCAGTAACATCAGACCCTTCCAAGTTTAGCACGATGAGTTTGTACAAATCTGTAAAACAATGTAATATTATCAAAGCCAGATTACATCTTAACCACAGGCCCCAAGAAAAAATGAAATATAAACTTCACAAAAAGCAGCCAAAGAGCAGTAGGTGGAAAATCCATCAATAGCCACAAACTAAGGTGGACTATGAATTGAACTTTACATCCAAGTTAGCCACTTATCACTCAAAAGGCTAAAACCGGTATCATCGGCAAAACAACAAATTGATAAATAAATATATCATCTAACAAATGAAAGCACATATTGAAATGTTTTAATACAAATATCCGCTGTAGAACCAGTGAAACTAGAAAAAGTGCAAAGAGCTTGGGGATGTTGTTTTCATGGAAAACACAAGAAAGCATAACGTCTTTACAAGAAAATCCAAAAGATGGGAACTTTAAAAAGTAATGCGAGATCACCTAAACCTAGCATGCAGACAGACCTCGTATGACCAATTAGTATCATCACAGGACATGGCAAAAGTGTAAAACACCAAAAGATGCATGTGATACCTCTTAAATATGACACTCCAACATTTGTTATGTCATTACATGAAATCTGAAGTTCCTTCAAATTCACAAGCCCTGGAATACATCGTGTGAAAATAGGCAAACATGTAAGTAGCAACTCTACAAAACATGCTCAAACACATATATGAAGATTCTAAAGCCTATTCATCGAGAATATACCTGCAAGAGGCTTCAAGTCTGAATCTGTAATACACTTGCAGCTTCTTATAGAGAGAGATTCAAGATTCGTCAAACCTGAAAGTTTTTTTGACACAAATAGTATGACGTGCTGAAAACCAATTAAAAGCATAATAAATCAATGAAAACAAGGATAAACTTAAATCATAAAAGCTAAAACTATCTTGACATAGTGAAGACCAATCAAAAGCATAACTAGTTAAAGATAAAAAGTACAAACTTAATTCACTAAGTCCTTTAAATAGGTCAGTAGCCTTCTTACAAGACCAGTGACAGATCTTCGGATTCTTTCTTCCACCAACTCCTAATCTTTAACAAGAAAAATCTACTACCTCCAGCTTTAACCAATTTACTCCAGTACGATTATTCTGGCTATATCAATTTGAATTAATTGTTACCTCTCCGCTTGTTTGAGTACATTTTAAGGAAAAGTAAATTTTGCTATATACAACAAGGGGCAAGTGTTTTAGTATATATAGTAAGTTTGAAAAGATAACTGCGTCAAAATTTTCATTCAAATGAAATTAAAGCTGATTCTACAAAAAAAGAGGACCACGAGACAGTCTGATGCTGCAACAAACATTTAACTACTCAAATAGAGAATTCAACAGATGTGTTACAAAGCCTGATAAAGAAAAAGTAACTTTGCTTGCGTTCTTACTCAACTAGTAATTCCAACAAGCAGAAGGCTGCATTATTCTCTAATGCAATTCTTTCTTTATCACACACCCAGAGGCAGATACAGCCTTAAGAGCACCGGATTCAGATGAACTGTAAAAATTCACTAAAATTGCGACCAATAGTAGGTCTTAACACATAATTTTAAATATAATAGGTTCAGCGGTAAGAACTTTAAGCGTTGAACCCATAAATTTTAAATCTTGTATCCGCCTCTGACCCCACTCCTCTTTCTTATTTTATTTTTATTTTATTTTTTTTTATTTTTTTATTTTTTGCATTGCTAATTCTAGTTCTTTAGAAGAGCGTGGAACATTTAGTGGTATTCTCCTGATAATATCTCTCATTCCACTCAAGAATTTCTGTGTTGTAGATTAGGACCTTTGCATCACAAGTACAATTAAGTAAGTGCATCAATACATTGAAGCTAAATGCATAAAGGGTAACACACAACCAAGGAAAGAGAGACATATGCTGTGAATTCTTATATGATCGGAAACAATAAAGATAGACAAACATCAAAAGACAACATAATGTTTCCTCTACAGGTAAGTAATGAAAACAACAAACCTTCAAGATGAATAAAACCTCCATGAATTAGAGGACATCGCTCAAAATCCAACTTGACTAGTTTCCTCAAGCTGGATAAACTTTTCATTACTTCAGCACTAAGCCCACAGCACTTTCTAAAACCCAAGTATGTCAAATTTGTAAAACCTGAGGCACAAATATAATGGATTGTCATCACCAGAAATTGTAGAACATCAGAGGTTGGTTTGTTTTTTTTTTTGTTTTTTTTTTAAATTTGGGGGAGGGGGGATGGAAATGGTTTAGTCAATCCCAAATGAGATGGAAGCAAATTCATTAATGATCTTGGAAGCTCAGATAATGCGTCTGAATCTGATCAATTTTATCAAACATGTAAGACATGCCATTGTGAACTACTTTCCGAAATTCAGCTTCTTAAGCTGCTTTAAGCAGGTCGATGGCCCTAAAATCTCAAGTACCAGATTACCGCAATGCTGAGGCATCAATGGAAGTTCTCTTCAGATGGAATTTTCAGATTTCCTTTCGTTTCCTTTTTTCCTTTCTAAATAATAGAGAAGTCCATAGAGGCTGGTATCCCAAAAAAGTAAATGAAAAAAGACGTCCCTGGTAATTAGACTAATTATAATCCAATTGCTAGAAGCAGCACTTAATAAGTAATGATCCAATGTCAGAAAACAAATAACACTTGAAAGTAAATATCAAATTCAATTACAGATCTTTCTAGATTTATGCTGAGAGTGGCAAGATATAACAGATTCAGGGGAAACAAAAGCAATTATATTCCCTTCACAAGAGACGATCTTTCTATGTCAAATTAGTTGCAAGAGAGCAATATAGATTAACATGTGAAATATCATCAGAGGGATTAGCAATAACTACCACCGATGTGATCTATGCCACGGGCAGAAATTTTGCTGCAGCAATCCAAACCTAAAGCTTGGAGGTTTGAGCAATTCCTTAGGAGGCTTAAACCAAAATCTGTAACCTCAGTGCTAGAGATATATGCAGACAGTAATGATGATCCTTGTGAAGATATGACATCCATCCATTTATCGTTTACTCCCATACATTCTCCCATGCACATATCCTATCAACAAAAAGTAAACCATCAAATGAAATAACCAGATCCTGTACTGAACCAACAAATCATTTCAAGCTTTTAATACAAGCGAGGACTTTACATGCAGGGCACAATCTCTGAAAGCCTCAATACAGTTATCAGAAAGGCTGCATAAGTCCACCAGATGATTGAATATCAACTGGCTTATGTCCCTTGGGAGCATCGAAAATGAATGATATTTGTCAACGTCCTGTTAAACAGAGAGCATAAGATTTGCTGAAGAAACACAAGTACTCAACCATAGTCCTCAAAGGGATTTAGCAGAGAGAATCAGTTACCTCACATATTTTACGAATGCATAATTCCATGAGGGACGGAAAACTGCTTTGTTGAAATTGACAACAGGCGGCGGGCAGAAAAAGGGAGGACTCTAGCCATTTTGAGCTCCCAAATTTGAAGTATCTACTAGAGAAGCCTCTTCTAGTTATGTTCTCATCAGCATAGTGGTCTCTTTTACATGAACAAACACCCCCCATCAAGGAATTCCCTTGAGAAGACTCGCTCACTATCATTAAATGTCCAGAAAGATGGTTCTATGGCTCAATTATGAACAGACTAATCTATATATCTGGTAGCAACTTTGCATAAGCATTCAAAAAGCAGTCCTGCAACACAGAGACATATTTCACACATCAAAATTCCACATATTGGTATGAGTTGCGGAGCCAGGATTTTCAGTGGGAGGAGTCAAAATATAAAAAAGTACACACGAAGAAAACAAGGGCATATACATTTTAAAAAAAAAAAAAAAAAAAGAGCATCTACACACAGTAATTTTCTAGGATCTTGACAAGGGTGGCTCTGCCACTGATTGGTACTTTATTAAAGGGCTGAAATTAACATTATGCGGAACTGCTCTTTAGAAAACAAAAGTATCAACATAAATTTACATGCCAATAAGGCAGAAAAAGTTCTATTATTTCAAGACAATCCAAATGTAAATAGTGTAGTAGAGGATATCAACTTCATGAAAATTTCAAAATCACAACCAAACACAATGAATTAATAACATAGAAAAAGAAGAGATATAAAACAATCACTCTCCATAAATTAACCATATATAATAACAAAAAGGGCACACGAAGCATCAAGCTTTCATGAAGGGTCTAGAGAAGGGCCGTAACCAAAGGGACTGTGATGTAGGCAACCTACTCTAACACAAGTGGCGGTGGCTAATTTCACTGCTCGAACTTTACACAAGGCTTTGCTTCTACCATTTAAAATAACTAACAGATAAAAATATAATCTTTCCTTTCTTCTCTTCAATTATTTTCAAGATTGTCTAAGCTTTAATTTCTCAGTGACATTCCTCCTAAGAAATAAAGAACTAAAACGAAACACACTATGCAAACACTAAACCCCAATTCATTCTATCAAACAAGAGAACAACAAACTCAACTTCATCAACATTCCCACATAAGTATACTCAATACACTAATAGTTTGTATATAAGGAGAGGGCTAAGAGTTTCTTTCCTGTATACAACTCAAGTAAAACAAAATACATGTAAAGTTTGAAACTTTAAAGCATAATAAATAAAGGGTAGGAAAAAGAAACATAAAAAAGCACCATATTGCCAACAAAAAATGAACCCTCAAAAACATAAAATGCATGCAAAGAGAAACAAGGACTCACTCGAAACAGTTACATGAGAAAACTTTAATTGTGAATTTTTTGCACTAAAATTTCATACCTTAAAGCCCCAAAGTACTCCAATAAAAAGACCCTTTATCTACTTTGAGAGGATAAATACAAAAAAAATTGATTTTTAATGTCAGTTATGATGGGAACAGTCATAGAAGGAAGAGGCAAGAAGGAGCCAAAGAGGTGGCAAGAACAAGGGAACCATTTGGTATGTGCCACTTGTCCAAGTTTCTTTTTTTCTAATCACCCAACTACAAAAATACATGTAAAGTGTATGCAAAGTGGGAGGAAAAACACTTAAAAGAACATCATATTACCAATAAATGTATGCAAAGAGAAAGAAAAACTCACTCAAAATATTACATAAGCAAACTTTCAGAGTATATGTTCCCCTAAAATTTTCATACCTCAAAGACCTAAAGTAAGGACAGGGCTAGAAGCTTCTTTCTATCTATCTACTACTCAAGTACACAAAATACATGTAAAGTTTAAATCTTGAAAGCATAATTAATAAAGGGTAGGAAAAAGAAACTTCAAAAAAAAAAAGAACAAATATCATATTGTCAATAAAAACTGAACCCTAAAAAACATAAATGCATGTCAAGAGAAAGAAAAACTCACTCAAAAGAGTTACATTAGCAAACTTCCATTGTCTGTCTCTTGCACTAAAATTTCATACCTTTAAAGCCCCAAAATACTCCCAACAAAAAGACCCTTTATCTACTTTCAAAGGATAAATACAAAAAGATTTGATTTTTAATGTCAGTTATGATGGGAACAAATCATAGTATAGAAGGAAGGGGCAAGAAGGAGCCAAGGTGGTGGCAAAGAATAGGGGAACTATTTGGGTATGTGACACTTGTCCATATCTTTCTTTCAAAATGTGGCATTTTTGATGAGTCATTTATATGATTTGATTTTTGATTATATAAGAAGATAAGTGAAACTTTTTGAAATTTGTGCCATCAAAAACTGATGTCACCATCTTCATTCCTAGTACTGTGTTGTTTAGGTAATCGTGGAGTTGTATGATTTGCCACCTTTACCATAACAATAGTATATAATATAGTTGCTTTTTTTTTTTGTTTTATCGGATATTTAATTAAAAGGAATTTTTAATTATTTTAATTTTATTTATATTTAAAGTACAATATTTTTTATTAAATATTTATTTAATAATTAAAAATTTTGTATCGTTAAAAAAATAATAAATAATTTAAAATAATTATTTTTAAAAAAATTAATATGTAATTTGAGATGAAAAAAATATTATATTTAAGTTTAACTTTTTACTCTCACAATTTAAAAATTACCTTTCGTAATTTTAAAAAAGATTATTAATCAATTTATAAGTTTAAGATTTATTTTATTATTAATAATAATTATGCATGATATTTGATACCTCGTATAAAATAAACACTAATAAAAAATTATATCTTTAAGATAATAAATGAAACAACATAGTCAAAATATTTTTCTAAATAATATTTTCTTGAAGAAGATGCATAAGAGATTTAATATATTTATGACGCGTGAAATACACACATTAACTTAATTTAGTTCAAAAGGTTTTAATAACAAAATATTATAGTTTCGAAAATAACACTAAACATCCCATATTTAAATATTTTAGTTATTAATCCTTATATTTAGGTTTAAATTTTTACCATATAAATATTGCAAAATATTTTTTTCATTATTATTAGTATATTTTAAAATATTGCAGCTATCCAACTAATTTATTTTCTTAGGTTACTAATTTCATTTCGAGTAGCGTAGTTATTTAAAAAATAATAAAAATAAACTATGTAATATTTTGAATCGTAAAATTAATTATTGATAATCGTGAAAATTATCAATTTTATGTAAACGCAAATTTTTTTATAAATTATACTATTTTTCTTTTATAGACGATTATATATAATTTCATTTTAAAAGAAATGTTTCAAAAATTAGAAACTCTACTTGACATCATTTTCCCTATTTTTTTTTTTGGTCAATATATTTTATCAAAAGTTATCATCTTTGTTGGAATATATATCTTTTTTCTTTTGGATTATTATAAATTTAGGGACCCACCTTATCTCAAAGAATTAATTAAAGAGATTATGAAACCATTTAATTATTTTAATTTAGAAAAAAAAAAAGAATTAGAAAAAAAGGAGGGCGCCATAGGTTTTGTAACAAGGGTAAATTAACAGAATAAAGTATCATTATCATTAATCACTTTTAATTATCATAGATTTGGATTCTACTTTATCATCTCTTTTGGATAAGTTTTTTCTTTTTTTAATACTTTGGATAAAACATTTTTATATTCTTATTTAGATAAATAAAAATAGTTTAATTACAACTTCATCATTAAGTCATCCCTAGAGAACTTCTGTTTTTTTTTTTTTTGAAAAAAAAATATTTTTAATATTCCATATTATGTTACAATTTTAGTACTACATTTTTTGTTCATATTATTAACAAAAATATTGACAAGAGATAAGTTTTGTGACTTATTACACCATACTTTTTATAAGGAAAAAGGTTTTATTTTATTTTATTTTAGAAGTATTTTTTTCAAGCGAAAGCAGTTTTTTTATTATCAAAATTTTTTTATAAATTTCTAAGTTTTCTTCGAAAATCAGAAGTAAAAAAGTTAATTGTTTTGCGAAAAAATAAAATATATTTACTCGTTATTTCTCATTAATTTATTAAATAATAAATAAAATAAACACTTAGATCAAAATATTTCATGAAAAAAAAATTTTAAATCATTTCTCTATTTAAATAATGCTATGTGTAAGATGAACCTTTGGGTCAGTAGATTTTGGTGTAAATGTAAAAAATGGATTTTCAAGCAATTTTTAGAAAATTTAATTAAAAATATAATTATTCCAGGTAATTGAGTATTTCAACCTAATAATGAAACTAAATTCAAGTTTGTGTAAAGTTGAGATTAGAGGATTTATTTATTTATTTATCATAATAATTAAGTTGTAAAACCGTCATTCATATTTGTATTAGAAAAGTTGTTTATATCACGTCTTTTGAGGTGCGATGATTCACCGATTCAATTAATAAAAGATATTTTATACATCTGACCGTCATTTTTAACGATTAAGTTGTGAAAAAGGAATTTGATGCTTATGCATGCATCTTTTTGCTATAAATGATGCTTAATTATAAATTAAGAAAAGTCATTAATTGACAATTGAGATTAAGTTCACACTATGGTATGATTCTTTGGGTGATGTTTAAGTGGAACAAATCCTAATTAAAGAATAATAATAGAGATTAAGAATAACCTTGATCCTATTTTATGAAAACTAATTTCTATTGGATGTAATATTGATTAAGCATTAGCTCCCTTATGGAATTTAATAATTCATGTCTTTAATTTGTCCTCCTTTTTAATATAGTAATTCTTAAGGGGGTCAAATGGTGAATTTGAACATGTCAAAATAGGTTGAGTTAATAAATAAACGAGTAAATTTACATAGTTGTCCATAAAAAATAAAATATTTACATGAGTATACTCCTTTACTTTTAATGCCCCAAAAATAATTACACACAATACCCCATTTAATTTATTCTTTTTTCGGGCTAACGTCAGCATGATGTCATCACGGTACCTTTTCTTTTTTCGTCTCATACATGTCACTGTCATGGTATTAATTTATTTCTTTTTCTCTCTTTCTCCTTTAATTTATTCCTTTTTAAATTAATTTAAGTTTCTGTTACTATTTTTTGGTCTTTTCTTTTTATTTTTTTATTTTACCTTTTTAATTAAAAACATACAGTAGCTAACTATATTTAGACTAATAAAAATATAAAATAATTAAATAATTTAATTACAACAAGAAGTAATTTACAAAAAATACTAAAATCACCAGCTTATTATTAAAATTACAATTAATAAAAAATATATTTTAAAAAAAATAGTTTTTTCAAATTATTATTCTTATTTTTTTTCACCATAATCTAATTTCATGCTCAAAGTTGGCTCCTTTTTTTATTGTTTAATTTTTTTTATTTTTCTACTCCTTTTTTTCTCGTTTTTATTTATTCTTTATTTTTTTCCTCTTATTTTGTTAATTTTTTTCTCAAATTATATTTTTTTTACCGTAATCTAATTTCACTCTCAAATTTGATTTTTTTTCTTTTATTTTTTCATCTTATTTTTTATTTTTATTTTTTTTGTTTTTTTCATAATCTAATTTCATTTTTTTAATCCTTTTTTATTCTACTTTTTAATTTTTTTGATACCATTGAAGTATCCTATGGTCCTCCGATGTACACTCTTCAGTCCTCCATGATACCATCACAGTATATTTATATACTGGCATGGTATCATGGAGGACTACTCCAGTCTTTCAATAAAGCATTTTTTAGTACGTCTTGATACCATCATAATATATCTATATACTAGCATAGAATAGTTAAGGTCGATTTTACTCCTATAGGGAGAAAATCATCAGTCCTTAGTGATACAATCATAGTATGTCTATATACTGTCATGGTATCATTTGGTATGCTTTAGTCCTCAATGATATCATCACAATATATCTATATACTGGCGTGGTGTCATTGAGGGGTGCTTCAGTCCTTCAGTAAGACTCCTTAGTCCTTCATGATACCATCACAATATATCTATATACCGTCATGGCACTATTGAGGTCTGCTTTAGTTCTTCAATAAGACACTCCTCAGTCCTCCATGGTACCATCACAGTATACCTATATAATATTGTGGTATCATTGAGGTCTTTTTCAATCCTTCAACGAGACACTCCTCAATCCTCCATGATATCATCATAGTATATCTATATACTAGCATGATATCATTAAGGTATGCTTCAATCTTTCAGTGAGAAACTCTATAGTCTTTAATGATACCATCACAGTATGTTTATATACTGTCATGGTATCATTGAGGTCTATTTTAGTCCTCACTTATACTATCATAATATATTTATATGTTGCCATGGTATCACTAAGGCTTGATTCAATTCTTCAGTGACACACTCCTCAGTCCTCTATGATACTATCACAATATACCTATATAATGTCATGGTATCATTCAAGTTTGCTTCGGTCCTTAATGATACCATCACAATATATCTATATAATGTTATAGTATCATTGAGGTCTTCTTTTGTCCTTCAGTGAGACACTCATCTGTCATTCATGATACCATCATAATATATTTATATAGTAGCATGATATCATTAAGGTCTTTTTCGACCTTTTACTAAGGAACTTCTCAGTCTTCAATGATACCATCACAATATATTTATATATTGTCATGGTATCATTGAGGTTTTCTTCAATCCTTCAATGGAGCACTTCTCGGTCCTCTATGATACCATCACAACATATTTATATACTGGTATGGTATCATTGAGTTTTGCTTCAATCCTTCAAGATACGATCACATTATATCTATATACTACCTTGATATCATTGAGGTCTACTTCAGTCCTTCATGAGACACTCCTCAGCCCTCCATGATACCATCATAGTATATTTATATATTGGTATAGTATCATTGATGTTTGCTTCAATCCTTCATGAAACTCCTCAGTCCTTCATGATACCATCACAATATATCTATATACCATTGTGGTATCATTGAGGTCTCCTACAGTTCTTAAGTGAGACACTCTTTAGTCCTCCATGATACCATCACAATGTATCAATATATTGTTGTGGTATCATTGAGATATGCTTCAGTTCTTAAGTGAGACACTCCTCAGTCCTCCATGATACCATCACAGTATCTCTATATAATGCGGTCATATCATTGAGGTCTGCTTCAAATCTTTAGTGAGACACTCCTCAATCCTCCATGATACAATTATAGTATATTAATATATTGTCATGGTATCATTGATGCTTTAGTTCTTCTGTGAGACACTACTTAGTCTTTCGTGATACTATCATAGTATATTTATATACTGTCATGGTATCATTAAGATTTGCTTCAGTCCTTCAGTGAGATTCCTCAATCCTCCATAATATCAGCACAATATATTTATATACTGTCATGGTATCATTGAGATCCTCTTCAGTTCTTAAGTGAAAACTCAATCCTCCATGATACCATCACAGTATATCTATATACTGTCATGATAACATTAAGGTCTGCTTCAATGAGTTACTTTTCAGTTCTCTATGATATCCACATGGTATATTATATACTGGTAGAATATCATAAAAATGAATGAAAAATAAAAAAAATAAGATAAAACAAAACAAAAAAGAAGCTAACAAGAGAATAAAAACAAAAAAGGAGACAACAGGAGAAAAACAAAACAAGAGAAAAAAAAAAAACAAAATTAGAATATGAAACGCTAAAAAAAGAACAAAAGGAGAATAACATTAATTGTTAGAAAGAAGGAACCAAAATAGCTTTGTCAATATTCATTAATTGCTACTACTAAGAGGGTGCATTAATTGCTACTAATTTTTTTTTTTTAAAAAAGTAATAGTCTAATTATTCAAATTTTTATATTTTATTTGTCAAGAAATTATTAATTAATATTTTTATTAGAAAAAACAAAATAGATAAAGAAAAAGAGTTAGTGAATTTTAATATTTTTTAATTTATTTTTATTATAGTCTAACTATTTAATTAATCTATTTTAGCTAATATTTTTATTTTTATTTGTAAAAGTAAAGAAAAAAGAAAAAAATATAGAAAGGAATAAAATAGATGATCTAACCAAAAATATAAAAAGAAAATTAAAATTTTAAAATAGAGCCAACAAAAGAAAAAGAGTAAGACTTTTAAAAAAAAAAAAAAAAAAAAGGAAACAGAAGGGAGGCGCCGCAATTTAAAGAGAACTGGGAAAGATCAATTCAAAGCTACAATTTTTGTGGGCATCTCGGGTAATTTCTTTATTTCGAATGGGTATTTAATGGAATTACTTAGAAAATGGGCAAATCAAGGTAATTAAATTTGCTTTATAAAAATTATTTGGGATAAAATAGGTTCGGCTGTAATTGGCTAAAAATCGAGTCATAACTCAATTAGTCCAATTCTTACTAATTTTTAAATTATTTATTTATTTTCTTATAATTTGTTTGAGTATTAATTTAAAAAAATTCTTATATTATGACTATGAGACTGTTTGGATGGACTTATGGGTTATGGCTTATAACTCAAAAATCATAACTTATTTTTATTATTTTGACTTTAAAAAAAAAGTGGTTGAAAGAATTTTTTTTAAATTTATCTAAACATTACAAAAGTACTTAAAAATTATTTCGGCGTGAAAATACTTGAAATAAGTCATTTCAAACAGGCTCTATACATAATATATCAAATAAAAAGTATTTTTTAAAAATATTTAGACAAATAGGTTAAAATATCAATTTAAGTTTTAAATGGACTAAATTAAGCGAGTTATGAATTGAATTAATAAAATAAACGAATTATTGAACTACTCAAATCTAAATAAATTAGGCGAATCACGATTTTATGAATTGATTTTGCTTTCCTAGTAATTTCCTTGTCAGTATATTTTTGTACTTTCTTTATGTTGTAACAAACCTGTGGGCAAAATTCTAATTTTATTATTATTATTATTTGAACTGTTGGAAATATTCTGTGTTTTTTAATTTTATATTAGAATAGCTTGTTGAATTTTGAGGGATACATTTAATATAGTCTCACAATGTATAGATTGAAATATAATATAAGGCGAAGCATTGGTCAATCACCACGGAGTATGGAGAAATGGATGGATTATTCCGTTATTAATTAGAGGTCTCAATTTCGAGCATTGCGTAATAATTAGTTCACTAGTAATATTGTCCGCTTTAGATCAAGTACACATTGACCTTAAAGTACGTCATTAGGATCTAAGACTTGTTTTCTTAAATACCTAACTTATGTTTCATGTTTTGCTGATGTGAGATTTACCTAAAGTATCACATACAACTCCCATCCCGGTTAAAATTTGTCCCACCAGCACCTCACAGATGTTATAACAACTCAATCCCTTAGTGATATTGTTAGACTTGTTTCCTTATATTCCGAATATCTCTTTCATGTTTTGCGGATGTGAGATTTGTCTCAAATGTCACATAAACCCTTTATAGAAACTAGGCATCATGGTCAAGATTTGTCCCACCTCAAAGATATTGTTATAACAACCCAATACTCTAGTGATATTGTTCGCTTTGGGCCCACAGTTGCACGACTTTAAAATGCGTCATTAGGATTTATATACTCAACATCTCTCCCATGATGGTAGGAGGGTATGCTTTCCCTTTAATAGGTCCTATGCAGAGAGAATCTGAATTAGTCGGACCAACAAATTACGAATACTGGTAGGATATTGCACATTTATATGGAAAAAGAAACAAGAAAGAAAGATGAAGTAGCTTCATATATAAGGCAAGGAATTCTTTAAGCAAACCAATTTCTCAAAAATCTGACTACTAACAACAGCTGCAAATTCAGTAGCATCTGTGTGCTTCTGCAAAAAGAATCACATCTTTGTACAAAGTAACTATCAACTGTAGAAGTTGCATAGCATAAAGGAGGACTTTGGAGGGGAAACAAATGGTAAACCAATTGAATTTACTCAAGCTCTAAAATCAGTGTGGCTTTATATAAACAATCAAAAAAGTCAAAAAAAGGGATTCTAAAAACCCATAAGCCAATGGCACACTAGTTATGAAGGTAGCGCGGTACGCGCAGCATTTCTTCCTAAGCCAACACCCAAACCCACAGGTACAGAATCAGTTTTGCTCTTCACATTATGACTACAATTTGCAGAATGAACATGGCCCTGGTGTGAGTTCTGGTTATTGTTGCCTATATTGATGACATGATGGCCATTTCCATTGATCTGATGAGAATGGCCAGCGCCATTTTGCAGGCTTGAACTGCGAGGGATCTCCATCATTCCGACTCCTTCGGACTGAAGGGATTCTTCGACGTACTCAATGTCTTCGTTGTAACCGTTTATCAAGAAATCTGAACAGTTCTTCTTACACCCATGATCATATGGATTCCGGAATCGACCACCTGGTCCTCTAAGATAACTGTAACGCATCATATTGGCCATTTCGTTTGTTGTAATGTTGTGTGATATCTGTTGCAAAGGGAAAATAGAAAAGTCAAGATATATTTCACGTGTTTTTACTGTTCCCAGGAGATAGTGAAATAATCGTCATTGAACACTAATGACCCGTTTAACAGTATATGTTCATGCTTTGGCATTTAAAAATGAAGTGAAGACACCATTGACAGTAAGAATTTGAGGAAATAAGTATCAGAAAGGTTGAAGAGAAATCAGCTTGCACAGGTAAAGAAATTCAGAAGCGCATGAGCATCTCAGGGCAAACTATAAGCATGTTCATGTCGTCTGTACAAAGATATTCAAATACACTTTCTGATCTGCAATGATCATCATTTATACACAAGAATTCTGTCTCTTCCAGAAAACAAGTCTGGAAAGGAAACAAATTAAAGATCACCAGATGCGTGCTAGGTTAGGACATAGCATGTAAAGTTGTAATAGAATCAGGAAAAGGACTACCGACATAGATGTTCCTTGTTGTATGCTTCAATAATAATATTTATATCTTTACATGCATAAAATAGAATACAGTTTCACGGAATAGGCTACAGAGCTCATGAAAAGTAAACACAAAAACAAAGAAACATACCTGAGAAGCTTGTACCCCAGTTAAGACTGCAACTCCAATGAGGAGGAAGAAGTCCGCAAATAAAAATGCTAAAGCACCAATATGGTGATTACCAGCATGACTCAGCCAAGCCCCAAAAGATGATGGAGCTGCTGGATCAGTCAAGACTCCTGATATCACAAAAAAGACATTTTATTTAGCAGACTACCAACTTAAGGGGGAAAATATTCTAATGAACAAATATTTTATGTGAGTTGCAGGAAAAGAGTATTTACTTGTAAGAGTAACTGCACCAGTTAAGACCATTGCCGATACTTCGAGAACAAGAAAGATGAAAAAGTCCCACTTGTTTTTCTGAACATAAATGTGGAAAATAACTCTTCAGAGGATTGAAATTAAGAACTAGCAGGCAAACATAAAAATCAAAGACATACTGAATTATCAGAGAAAACCGTGATTCAGTCCTATATCATATTATAACCATCAGCCAATGAGCTAACACAGCTATATCCCACATACCCTTTTTGTCATCACATAAATGTCATATATATACAGTAGGCATGACAATTCACTGCTGATATATCTCAAATGTATTAGTTGACCAGTACAGAAAAAAAAGAGACAAAAAAGAATCCAGAATCAATTACCTTGCCAATGCAATTAGACACCCAGGGACAATGATGGTCAAATTGTTCCACACAGCGATCACATGTTGAACAATGCTTTGCACGAAGAGGACGAACAATCTGGCAAAAGGAAAACGATAATGTACATAACCCCCTAAGAGATAAGTCTCTATCAATAAAAGTATGAACAAACAGATGCAGTCAGTACCTTGCACGTGGAGCAAAGCTGAGACCAGTTCCCAGCAAGCAAAGCAGGATGATTCGTTTCCATTTTCAGCAAAGGTTCCTGAGATATGACAAGGAAATTACACATTTCTTGTGAACTATACAGGCTGAAAAAAGAAAGGGAAATCTCAATAGACAGACGTATATAAAGGTCTTGGGACCAGATTATGTACATGGTACACCTCCTAATAAGAAACAATTAGTATCATTTTGAAGAGCCTCTTTCACTATTAATTCTGGTTTTCATCGTTCTTTAGTTTTCAATTTTTTTTTTTTGGTTTGGACTACAAGGTTGGAACTTACATCATCTTTGGTATTTTGCAAATCATGTTGACTCCTCCTGATGTAACCTGGATCTTTTCTGTGACAGAAAAACCAAGACAAATTCAAATTTGATGAGTACAAGCAAGTTTAGCATGTGGGAATTTCTGATATTGCCAATGATAGCAAGGTATATGGAGGAGCAAGTAATTCTAAAAAATCCACCTAAAGAAGGCAAAACCAAGAAATAGCACTTTTTAAAAACCTTATGAACATTCTTATATTCCTATGTTACCAAAAGAGCATGAACAATACCTGCTGCACCGGTAAAATGTAACTAGTCCAACTGTAGCAAGGAGAACCCCCGACCATGCAAATAGTGCGCCAGCAGCAGTTAATTTTGGCAAAGAAGAAGCTGAATCAAACAGAAACTTTACAGGATATTCCACATTGACAATAGTAAAATATGAGACAAAGTTGATTGCGAACAAAAGGATTAGGAGAAGTACCCATGATTACTGCATGAATGTAAGTGGTAAGTAGAAGAAATATTGTACAACAAAGAACAGGAGCAAGTCCAAGCTTTGAAAGTTTGCCAAGCCGGGTACTTCCATCACAGCGCTTGTCATACAACCGCCTAGCATTTCCCTGCAGAAGATTTAACATTCTATGACAATAGAATAATGTACAAAATGCTGCATTCCGCCAAAGAGACAGACACACTTTGTAACAAGACTTTGAAATAGGTACCAACTCAAAAACAACCTAAATCTCAAGTTAGGGACATCGAAATTTAGAAACACCTACAAGGAAAAAAGCAACTTGTCTGTGGTTCTTGTCAGAAGCAAGCTGAGCAGGTGTAAGGCCAGTGTTATCTGTCACGATAAGGTCTTCCTTCTTCCCTGCCTGCACCAACACCGTACATGCTTCTAGGTGACCCCTAATAGCAGCCCAATGAAGAGGAGTACAACCTAAAGAAGAATGAAATGTAAAATAACATTAGATTTCAAGCGATGCATCACAAAAAGAGAGTTGGCGCCTTGGAGGAAGATATTTGGTTTACCCTCTTTATCCTGACGTCCACGATATGCATCAAGAAAGAGTAAAAGGCGTATACAGTCAGCAAAACCCTTGTATGCAGCCCTAAATTTTCCGGGAAATAAATTCACAAGTAAATAAGTATTTATCAAATAAAGCACAAATAAAAGAGTGCAAGGATAACCCCACTACCCGGTTCATGAATGAAAACCGAAAAGATGACGATCTAAGCAACAAAGGAGAATATTCATCGGAGGGAGGGGGAAGGGGGACAGGAGGCTGGTAGGAAAGAAGCATCAATAGCAAGCGTGACCAAAAATATTCCCATTTCTGAATGAATGAATGACTAAACCCAAATCTTTTCTTATCTAAAGAGTAATGCATATATCACTATTATATAGCAAAAATGGACAATGAAATTAATTTCTAATTGATTTATACCATAAAAAACATATAGGCTAGAGATTGTTTATGAAAGCAATAAGAGAAAATGCTGTCCATATTCAATTGTTGACTATTAATGCTTGTAGCTGTAACTACTCTCTTTTCCATATTCAGCTTCTGATAGAAACAGTGATTATAAAATCCATAAGAAGATTCCTTAGATATTCCAATGCCAAATCAAGGTTTGGATTTTTACTTCTCTATACAGTCAGTTTCTCCTGGTTCATTGAATAAGAATCACATTATCAGATTTTAGAGGAATTTCTCCTGGAATTTGGCTTTAAAACAAAATGGCATCAAGAACAACAAATTCCAATTCACAAGTTTTCGCATAGTGTCAAACAACCATGTATTAGACAGATAAAGAAGCTCCAAAAGTATAGGCAGCACTTGCTGCAACCTAAAAAATGCTACTGCATGCTTCTAACACCTCAAGCTTGTTATTCAGAGAAAGGGTATACTATAGTTCTCAGAACTACCAGTGTAAAGGGCTTCTCCCGTCACTGTCAGGTACATCAGGATCAGCATTCCACTTTGTAACAACATAATAAAGGAAAGCTGTCTGACCATACTGTGCGGCAACATGTGTTGGCTGCAGTAGAATTTCATAGCATGAGTGATAGGCAAGTCTTCACAGATTTAGATATTAAGATCTTAATCATTTGTAGTTATTAAATAAGTACAACAGCAGTGCAAGGAAACAAGAGCAAGTAAAGGGCAGCCCGGTGCACAAAGAATTCCGTGTTCATGCAGACAGAAGAAAAAGAATATCAAGAAAAACAGGATGCGCCTTCAAGTACTTGGACAGTAAGATCATCTATTGCCGACATGCTTATCAAAAGGAAAAAAGAGATCATCTATTGCTGAGGTAAACTGGTTTAACATATTGTAACTGATATTACTTGTAAGAATTTCATCTCTGCGCCTCTTATCCACATAAGAATTGACAAAGTCCTTGATGAGATCACAAAAAGGCCATTAGCATTACTCATCTTTCACAACTTTATCCTACTTTCTTCTTTCTCAAACAAGGAACTTTGTCCTTGCCAAAAATCGTGTAAGTTGTTGATTGATAGAATTATTAGTTGTTTAATTGTTTCAGTCTACTACTTTGTTTAAAATAAAATTTTAGTTAGATATTTTAGGTTTTTAAAACATTGCAAATGTTTTGTTTTCAAGTGGCTAGACAATTTCCAGTCATATTTTCAACATTCTTGTTGCTACATCTTTTAAAAAACAAAAAGTCAACCATGTTATAGAGCCTCAACTGGTGTTACAGGATCTCAGTTCTATTAAGAAAAACGTTTTTAAACCATACCTTTTTAAACTTATTTTTCAAGCATGGCAGGCAACCGTCTATCTTTGAATGCCCCACAAACCTTATTGGTGAAGACTATCAGATTTGATTAGTGAACAGGAAGTCTTGTCCTGAAACTTATGATCTTAGGGAAGTCGTAATGAAAGATAAACCCTTACAGAGACAAAAAAAGCTCTAGGAGATTTCTTCCCATGTGTCCTAGGGACATCCTTGGTGGATAGAGTTACTTGGTGCATGTTGCTGGTGGGAGGTGACAGGTGTCCCGTGGAATTAGTCGAGGTGTGCGCAAGCTGGGCTCAAACACCACGGTTATAGATTTAAAAAAAAAAAAAGATAAACTCTTGCAACCACTCTTTGCAAATCCTACCCTTACCTAAATCAAAGTTTATTCTGAACATCACAAGACAAAATTGTTATTAAGGATGCTTTTTATGGAACATAAAATAAAAAAAGATCATGTTTCTAAAGTGTGCAAGTTCAAAGACTCTCAAAACCATCCACAAGTTCAAAGATCATGTTGAGGAGAACTTTTTAAGATTGCAGCTTCAGTTGCTGAATATTGCATCTATTGCTACTGATTTGCTAGAATAATTAGTTGTTTAGTTGTAAAACGTGTCTACTACTCTTATTTAAAAAAATAGGTGTCTACTACTTTGTTTAAAATTTATATTTTTGTTCAGATATATTAGGTTGTTGAGATATTATTTTGCAGATTTTCTGTTTCCAAGTGGCCATTTAAAACCCTATGGTTAGATTGTGAAGAGACAATTTTCAAATTTCTTTTTTGAGAAGGAATTTTCAATCCTATTCTCAACCTTCTAGTTGCTGCATGGGTCTTTCTTTCTTTTTGAGATGTTCCTGATTGTTGTTCACCTTCCTTAAATGGAAAGCTGAAACACATGATGTGTGAGTTAGATGCATGTTACGGGTTCGAATCCTATTGTGGACAAAGCCTGGAAAGAGGGTAGAGGGCGGGCACATATACCCAAATGTTTAGATCCAGTGCGGCGTCTCGAGTCAAGCCAAAATCCACAGCGAGTTTCTTCGAGAAAAGTACCACAAGAACATTTCAAGGCCTCACTTTTGCTCGTCTCTACTCAACTTTTTCGTCCATTTTACTCTTAGACAACTCCATATATGTCCCAGTATGTTCCACAACAATATTAAGCTAGGGAATAACAATATTAAACTAGGGAAAAGGGCAAAATATACCCCTCAACTTTGCAATTTAGAGCAGATATACCCCTCGGAAAAAAAGTGGTGCATATATACTCTTCCCATCTAACAAATGGTGCATCTGATAGTTTCTGCTATACAATATGATTGGCTCTTCTCTGATAGTTTCCACTATGAAACTTTTAATATTTCTTTGATGAACAGAACTTCCCGTTATTTGTGCAGCTTGCAGAAAAATAAATGTGACTTTGATTTTATTTTGGACAAGTAAATGTGATTTCTGATGTTTATCATGCATATCTCTTCAAGCATGCACAATCCCTAAACACTATATACTACTGTTTACTTTGGCGCTTCCAGGATACCCATTCTTTAGTCTGCTTGTTTTCTTCCAACTCCCTTGCCAGCTTCCTACACTTGTTTCCATTGTTACATTTGTATGTCCTCAACCTTTCACGATTACCCTCATTGCCAACTTTGCATTCTGATTCAACACATGAATATTATACATATGTTTAGGTTTATATCAGTTATATGGTTAACCTAGCTAATTATCCAAATTAAACACCACTTTTATAAGAGCTTGTAAAAGTCCTTTTAAAACAAAATGCAAGAGAAATGGGATCATAGTCAACCCTACTCAGAGAGAGCACCAACATTATATCAAAACCACTGTCAGGAAAGTCCTAGTACATACCATGGGTGCTGTCACTGCAATGCAAGTGGTATGCTCAAGGTTTGATCCAATGCCATAATATCAGGCATACAGGTCTAACCAGCTAGCAACAACAGTCTAAAGTCCAAGGAAAACAAAGTACTTGACTCAAATTTAACACATTGCCTCTTTTTTCATAAGAGATGAAACTCTCCTTCCTCACCAATGTGACAAAAACAGGGTGTCGATATATCCTGTCTTCCAGCAGATTCATTTAGATCCACCAGAAAGAGGTATGCTACTGGTCCTCGCAATTTCACTCAAAGTGGAGTGGTGTCCACTTTGATTTAAGTACAATTTCCCTATGTTTTCTTCGAGATCCATATATTGTGGGTCCAATACCAAAGAACAACAAACCCAGTGTAATCCCACTAGTGGGTCTAGGGAGAGTGTTGCATGCGCAGCCTTACCCCTACCTTATGAAGGTAGAGAGATTGTTTTCAATAGACCCTCGGCTCAAGTAAAGCATAATAAACAATCCTCGGCTCAAGTAAAGCATAATAAACAATAAGTATGTAAAGTAAAAACAACGAAGAAGAGAACAATAGCAACAACAAATATTCAAGCAAGATTTCACTTTCCTTGCACCCTCATTACCAGGTCTAGCTCCTAAACCTATGCTGTCCAGCAAAACCCAAATCACATATGCACCAAAAATGATGATGAGCTCAGCTCGTGAGGGCCTAGATGGAGTATCTCGAATTACATGGAGACTGGAAAGATTCAGCTTCAGAGATTTATGCAGCAAATGAAACATAAAAAGTGTTTCAAGTAATGCAATGACTACTAAGAACATACAAGCAAGAGCATACCTGATAGCCATACATATCAGCTGCATTTACACGAGCGCCCTCTTGTAATAAGAGCTCAGCAACCTGCACTGCACCTCGAACAGCACTCCAGTGCAATGCTGTTTGCCCCGTATGATCTGCAGCATTTACATCTCCTCCGTGCTGCCAATTGCATCACCACCACTAGCCATCAGTTCCCAACCAACCAAAAAGATAAGGAATAATACACACGCACGGGGAATAGCAATCAACACAAAGTCGATATTCTGTCTTATTAATATTACTTAATTCCTGTATTAGAATTATATAGACCTAGACAGAGCAAACTGAATTCATACAGCTGATCCAACTAGTGGGATTGAGGGTAAGTTGAATGATTGATTGATTGTTACTTGATCAAAACAATGTGTTCTATTATGTAATAGAGTAGTTAGTTGTTGGTGCTAACTACAACTAGTTATTTTATCTTATTTACAATCTAACTCCTTATTACCCACTATAAGTCAGCACGGCACTATCATAAACTAAAAACAATCTTTTCTCTAAAATTTGAAGATCGGGAAAGCTTGCACCCACCTTCTTATTTACAATCCAACTCCTTATTACCCACAATACAGTGGGCACTGCACTTTCGTAAACTAACAACAATTTGTTTTCCTTAAAATGTGATGTTCGGGTAAGCTTGCACCCACCTAACAAAGCTATAGGGTATCTGCTAGCACAAGGAAATAATTCACCTAGTACCACCTCTACGATGCTATCCTAGGTTCCAATGGTTGTCACTCCATTTATTTTGACTAAAGACAATATCTTTATGGCTTAATTTTAACACAGATCAAATCTAAGCATCGAAATAATAAGTTCTATATATGAATTTTAATTTCGAAGAAAATGGAACCTCCATAATATATTGTGCAGCTGCAGTCCGATTGTTAAGTGCCGCCCACTGAAGGGCATAGTATCCAAGACCATCAGGCTCAGATACAGAACAACCCTCGCTTTCCACCAATCTCTGAAGCTTCTCCATATCCCCATACGCGGCTGCCGTATACACATCGTTCCTCAAACTCTCCTCCTCAACGCCCCCGTTAACAGCCGTAGAAGAAGACGACTCATTATTTCTTGATTCAACCTCCTCCACAACCTCGATCTCCGATGCCATTTCTTGGTTTTTTCAATAATACCCACAAAATGAAAATTTAAAAAATTGAAACTTATTGGAGAAAGATTCAAAAGGGGCTGAATCAAATGGGGAGTTGTATGAATTTGATTAATCAAATTGAATTAATATGGATACAATTTGAAAGTGTGAATGAATGGGGATTCTAGGGTTTTTCTGGGAAGGAGAGGGTTGACTCGGTATATTGAGGAAACAGCAGATCACCAGAAGCCAAAAACTCAGAGTGGCTATGGAATTCTAAGATCCTTTTTTTTCTTCTTTTTTTTTTCTTTCCTTTTATCTTCTGGAGATAACTTTTCAATCTTTTATTTGTAAGGTATATTTCTATCTATTTGACTTTTTCTTCCAAAATTTTATTTTTGACTCTTCTTTTTTTTTTTTTAAATTTTCGTCCGCTATTTGATATTTGTGATGAGGTTCTCGATTAATTCAAATTCAAACAGCATAATCACATCGGAACCTCAACTAACTCGAATTCTCCCAGCGTAAGGCTCATTTTAAGAAGGAAGGGATCTAAAAATATATATATTTCAAATCTAGAACTTGAACTAGATATATCTAATTAAGAGATCGTTTGGTATATAAACTAAATTTTCTCGGGATTATAGTCCTGGAATTATAATTTTGGGATTAATTTATCCCACCTGATAGATGGGACAAATAATCTCAAGCTAGACGAGATATTCCGGGATAAAGTTTGGAATTAGATTTATATTGTATTTGATTGACATTATAAGTTTATCCTAGTATAAATTTATATTATCAAGCGAACACAATATAAATCTAATCATAAACTTTATCTTGGAATATCTCACACGCTCTCTCCCTCGTACCAAATAATCCCTTGGGTTGAAGAATTATCTATCCTATCATAACCCCTTATTGATTTTGACTTATAGTCTGTTTGGCCAAGCTTCTGGGAGGCCAAATGTGCTTATTTTTCTTTAAAAGCGCTTATTTTTTTAAAAAAAAATAATGAGGTGTTTGACCAAGCTTTTGAGAGAAAATAAGTGTTTTTAGGGAGTAGCAAAAGTTATTTTTCAGAAGTTAAAAAAAAAGTAGTTTCTCCCCAAAAAAACACTTATTTGAAAAATACTTTTTTGAAAAAGACACTTAGAATCACTTTTTAAAAGCTTGACCAAACACTAATTGTTGCTCAAAAATGCTTTTTAAATTTATTAATCAAACACAAATTGATTCTCACCAAAAGTACTTTTTTGATAAGTACTTTTGGAAAAAACACTTCTCAAAATAAGTTGATTTGAGTAGCTTGGCCAAACATGCTAATAATCATTTCACAATTTTGGACACAAAGGCTCCAAGCATTGTGATCAAAATAAGCAAAGAAACATAAAGAACTCTAAATTTAGAACCGTTAGCCTAAGGCTAGTAGTTAAGCATGGCTAGTCTATGTTCTAGTTGAGGAAAGAGAGAGCCCCTGTAGTGGATTGCTTGGACAGCCAGACATATCAACATCTCAGGGCTTTTACTTTTCCTCTGATTTAGTTTCAAGTTCCTCTCTTGCCACACCAGATATAAACATGTCATAGATAATCTATATAAAGCAGCTTGCAGTGAATTGTCTTTGATATGATCAACAGCCCACATCACTTCATCTTTCCACTTCTTAGCTATAGGAGAATTATGTTTCATATAGTAGTTGGGTATTGACATTTGAAAAATTGATGATCAAGACTGTTGTCACGCCCCGCTTTGGGAGGAGTCACTAGCACGTGGTGCCCTACTAGGACCTGGACTAGCTGAGCCTAAGCACTTCTGGTGCCAGGCTGGCTCTAACTCTGGATTCAAGAAAACGACGGGCTATATAGCGGCTGTAAATATAGCCTCCGGCCGACTAGGCCTATAGCCACCTGTAAGAAAACAACAGCTACCCAGAACAACTGAATCAATAGGGAGCTTATGCGGGCCGACAAGGCCACCATGTTGTCTAGTTATTTCTAAATCAAGAAAATAAGTGCTAAACTGCTACGTGACCAACAAGATCACCACTACCAACTGAATAAGGCCCCACACGGCCATCATAAACAAGCTAAAACATATACACGGCCTCACACAACTGGTACAGCTAACCACAGGGAATATACGATCTGCAAGCCTCTAAGAATACTGATAAGATGGTTGGGACAGGACCCTGACCTACCCATACTGTACAACAAAAGAAAAGGAATAAACCCCTAGCTGTCTAACTCCGGATGACAGGAGCTGATGACTCTGTGTGCTGGCTGGAATTACGAGGGATCGGCTCCTCGTCTATGAATACCTACAGGCAAGTAATGCAGCGCCCCCAAACGGGCGTCAGTACCACTGGTACCGAGTATGCAAGGCAAACCAAACATATCTGAAGATAAGCAGTAATACTGATAGCTACTGAAATGACAGAGCATAGCTAAAACTGTCTGGAATAGCAGAATCTGTACTGAGCTTAACTGTACTGGAAAGAAGATAAAAATCATACCTCTCGATGCGGCGTCCTGCTATCTATCAATTTAATAAGTAATATATATATATATATATATATATAACATACAAGAACCTATACCAGTCCTCATAAGCCGGAAGGTGCCAATCAACATGCAATTTATATACCCATACCCGGGTCGCCATCCAACAATAAATTCACTCCACTCACCTAATAACTACGAGCACCCCGCCGGCCCCCTGGGTATGCAGCTTGGGCTCTCTGGGCCCTTGACTATAACTGTATCTGAGTCCGGAGGACTCCTGTAACTGTAATCTGAGATTTGTATCTGTAATCTGTAATCTGTGCCCTGGGCGCAAGCGCTCGACAAGGTATGCTATAATGTTGATCAGCCTGCTATGGGGAATAATGCATCCCATCTTCGTCCTACTGCGGACGGCATGCCACTCCTTGGAGTGACGTTTACTCACCCTGTGGCGGGCGAGTCGACATAACTATTAACCCTGGGGCGGAAAGGAAGCTCTAAGGGTGCCCATATAACACAATCAGGTCTCAACAAACAACAATAATCACATATAACATGTATAACAAACCTGATAATATTGTTCATGTTCTGATATTCTACTCTGGATCTCTGATTGAATTAAACTGAATCTGGTACTGGATCTGAAATAATATCTCGTTGTTCAATACTAATTTGCTGACTTTTATTCTGAATACGACATAATAATACAAAACATATTTACTGAATTCACACTGAGCTTAATACTCGGCTTCTGGAACTTTCTTCTAGAATTTATTCTATTTTACTATACTAGAATTACTAACTTGCCGAAGAAACTGGCTTCACATACCTTAGTTACTGACTTCTTGGCTAACTGGCGTAACTCGGCCAATATTCAGCTATTTCTTCCAACTGCATTCATATTCATAGTAATTAGAACTAAATTCATCGATATTCTGGAAGAAAATACTACTTTGAATATATATAGAGCCCAAACTTTGACTTATCGAAAAATAACCGAAAACTCACTATTTCTCGGAAGTCCACAAGGGAGAAATACTCACTTTAAGTCTAGAAGTATATTGACACTAATTTGGAGCAACTCCACTTACCTTAACTCGGTGAGACGGCGATTCGTCGGCCGAATTTCACGAAACTAACTCCGTAGGAATGCTCCCTGCAGCTTAATACTTCATTACCCGAGATTATTTTGAGTTTGGACCGCGTTTAATAGCGTAAACGGAAGGAATCTCAAAGAAATTCTTCGTACCCTCTGTTTTCTGGTTGCTCTCTGGAAATTACTGATAATTATCTCTAAAAATCGAAGTGGGGGCTTTATATACTTGGGGTTGAACCTCACCTCCGTGGCACGTCGGCCATCGCAGAGGTGAGCCCTCAGTGACACGTTGGCCATCGCGGAGGGAGTCTTCCCAGCCTCCTCTTGCGATAGTTTGTCGTGGCGCTTGTCCGGTCTTTCCCCGGGCCTTTTTCTAGCATGCGTGGCATTCTAAAACTCTTAACCAACATGCGAATAGCCCATCTAAATGTCAAGAATTTACGGGGTGTAACAACTGTCATCATTGTTGATGCAAAGGGGACATGATAGGTCAGGTATAAGACTCCACTTTGCTAGTTATCTCTAGTCAGCAGTCTTCTCAATCTAGCCAAATATAGTATGAAATTCCATTTAAGGGCTACATTATTTTTGCATAGTAGTTTCCTCCACTCCACCTTAGTAAAGTCACCTCTCAGCTTGGAATAAATCATCTTTGTAGTGAATTTAGTCCTGACGTTGATATCTTGCTCTTCATATCCAGCTAGTTCCAATGTACTTTGGGCATTGAGGATCTTTTTAATCATTCAAGATGCTTGGATAGCATTCACATTCCAACCACTTTCACCTTTGATGTAGTATGCATGGACCAACTAAATTCAAAGTCTGTCTTTTTTTCAAACACAAATTTCAGAAATATTTACTAATAGCAGCTTTATTTCAATCAGTCATATCAAAGAACCTGAGTCCCCTAACAATCTTTGAGCCACGGAGTCTTTACCATGAAATCAAGACCTTTTTTAAAGTGTCAGCTCCCTCAGCCATGAGAACCTTTTACATAGGAATTTTTGTTGTTTGTATCACTTTCTTTGGCAAGATAAAAACTTGTGACCAGAAAATTTGAACAAAAAACAGTACAGATTCAATCAACTATACTTACTCAACATAGTATAAAAGTCTAGAGATTCAAGATTGAATCTTATCCAATATTTTATCTATGAGAGGCTTATATTAGATTACTGATGTTTTCTTGGAGGTAAGGTGTATACCAAAGGTGCTTAAAAGGGATAGTACCTTCGGTAAACCCCAAAATTTGTAGTATAGCATCCTGCTAAAGCATATCAACACCTCCAAAATATATAGAGCTCTTTCCAGTATTTGTCACAAGGCTAGAAGCATAAGAGAATGCGTTAAAACAATCATGCATCATAGAGACATATTTAGAGTCCCCCTGGAAAAAAAAGGTAAATCATCAGCAAAACCAAGGTGAATTATGCATAATTTCTGACACTTGGGGTGGAAGTTAAAATCAGATTGTTTCATCAAAGTTTTCAATTGTTTGTTTAGGTACTCCATTAGCCAGTACAAAGGGGAAAGGGGACAATGAGTTTTCTTGTTAGACCCTTCTTTGTTTGGAATGGGACAATAGGCACCTCATTTATAAGTATAGAATATGAAACTGTAGTGGCACAAGTCATGATCTAGGTAATAAATTGGGTGAGAAAGTTTATAGCCTTTATAACTTGATGTAGGAAAGACCACTCAATAGAATCATAGGCTTTCTTCATGTCTATTTTCATCATAACCCTAAGTGACAATTTTCATGAAGCCCTTTCCAGCAACTTGACACCATCCCTTCTTTATAGTCCCTAGGAAATTATCATGGTTGGCAACACAATTAAAGAACCTAAAAGGTTTTCGGCCCTCTGATTTTACCATAGCTATTTTGATTTTAAGGGGAAAATGGTCAAGAAAAAAGGATCCATCATATGCACTTCAAGTTGTGAAAAGATATTCATCCATTCCCATTTACAAAAGCTTTGTCAATTTTGTTAGTCACGAGATTGTTAGTCCAAGTCAACCATCTTTCAAATGACTTGTGTCTAACAGAAAGTCACTGAAATCTCTAGTTTCTATCTCTTGTACAAGATTGTCACCTACTATATCATCAGGGTCCAAGAACACATTGAACTCTTTGTGTTTAATAAGACTTCTTCAAGCTTCTAACATTCCAACTGTCTAGGTTCATTGAGTTTTTGATTGATTAAGATGTCCTCCTTTGCTCATCTCCTAGTCACTGCTCCATGTGCCATTTTTCATGCCAATAAGAGAATCATCTAGCTTGAAATTTATAATCAAAGTGATAAAATCACCCCTTAGACTAACATCAATCTGTATAAGTTTTTGTGTACCCTTTGTTATTGACATCCCTTTGACTATCATCCACCTTTCTTCTTAAATTAGTTTAGTCTGTTCAGATACCTCTCTAGAGTACTAGCCTTGTTGATTCACCATTTCACCTTGTCTCTCATCTTCTATTCTCTTCTGCTAGACTTGCTTAGTACTGACTTTCCTTTTAGGCATTGGAGGAAATAGATTTGGTTCTTTTTGTTCATCATTTGGGATTGGTTTTATAGGCATTCAAGAGTGTCCAATTTGCCTACAATTACTACAATATTCAGGGTATTGGGATTGAAATAGCAGGGAATGATGCGGAAGCTAATAATTGCAAATTTTGACGGATGATGAATCATATGAAAAATAAACCTATATTAAAATAAGCATAATATTTAATATAATTTGGTCAAGTAACTTACATATTGAGAAAGCTAATATAAAAATATAAAACTATTGAGAGAATAATCTCCCTCTAAACGAGACTCTTTAAGCCACTACATTGTTGATGTTATTGTGTTGTGTATGTGGGAAAGAAATCTTCTATTTATAAAAGTGTAAATTTCTCCTTTAAGAAAAAGGATAGCTATGGTAGAGTCCTTTTCTACAAAGAAAATCTTATCTACCAATAAAATATTTTTGAAGTAAAATACAATTGTGGTGTAGAATCCAAGTAGCATAGGAAATTCGGGACAAACCCTAACTAGGGACCCAATGGTATTGAACTCTCAGTGCAAACGCTTTTCCTGTTGGATCCACAGTATTTACAGATTTAGGGAGAGCCTGAGCAACATCCATCTCTACCAATATTCTAGCAAAAGATATTCTTTCCACAAATGTTGTGCAATCATCAACATATATGGGCACCCCAAGACCACTTCCTATTCTACTAAAAGAGTCCATTCCCCAACACCTCAGAGGCAAATTGGGCAATTTAACCCAAATTGGGACTACAACTTCATAATAATAGGCTTATTACTTAGAGTGTAAGCTCCAGTCAAGAATACCTCATCCCTTTCTAATATAGATTAGAATTTAATCAAGAAACAACCATCATTGTGATAAAACACTTTATATTTTGTTGTCAAGTTCCACTGATCTGAGATAAATCTTTCTAGGGCTTCAATGGTTCATTAATGTCCAGACTAATTTGACGGGATACCTGTCACCTCCCACCATCAACAGGTCAGATAAACCTTTTTTGTCTTTGTTGAGGTTTGAACCTGAGATTCTCAGCCACTTCATTGACCACTAAGCCATACCCTTGGATAGCTCTTTAAATTATTTTTTAGATAAAAGTTTTTAAGGCTCTGAATTATTTTTATTAAGATTAAATTAAATATTTGAATTTGAGAACATATCTTAAGATAACATTTGAATTACAAAAAATATAAAAAAAATTGAAAGTTATGAACCAAATTGACTTCTAGTTATAAAATTAATTACAATTATTTTAACCTTCTTTTGTCTTTTACTTTAACTAAAATAATTTCTTTTATTTATGTCTACCGCTACTTCTAATAATTTTCGGACAAAGAAAATATCTAATGGTTTAATTTAAAAGTTTTATTTCTTTAATTGCTTGAGTGAACATGAACTACTCTCTCCATTTAATTTTTAGTCTTACTTTTTTTTTTAGTCTATTTTAAAAAAATTATATATATTTTAAATTTTTTGATCCCTCATTAATTTCAACTTTTCACGTGACGTGTTTAAAATTATAAGATTAAAAATAATAAAAATATACAGTATACATAACTTTAATTTAAGATTATAAAATTTAAATTTTTCTTTTTACTTTTTTAAACTTCATATCAAAATAAAATCAGATAAACAAAATAAAACCAACAAAGTAATAATTTTATCAATTTGCAAAAATTAAAAAAAAAATTAAAAAGAATTGACAAAGACAACCTTATAGACCATGTAACATGGGCTAGGCAATGACAAAATAATACCACTTGCATGAAATCATTAATATTGTTTACCTAAAAAAGAGTACTACCACTTCCATGAAATCATTAATTCACATTATTTCCTCTAAAGGGAGAGTGAAGCCAACTAAACTTTTCCTCATAATTTATACTTCTGTCACAAATTATCTGTCGTTTCTTATGTGTTTTTAAAAAAATATTAATTAAGAATTTTAAAAATTATTTTAATTTTATTTATATCTAAATTATAATCTCTCCATTAAATATTTACTGAATTTATGTGTTATATTCATTAATGATTATGTAATTGTCAAAGTTATTCGGTCAACATATCAATATAAATGAGTAAAAAATCTAAATAGATACTTAGGAATTAACTAAACTAACAACTTCAAGAAGCAATAACATTCCATACTCAAGAACTTTGTAATCTTTAAGAAAAATTATATACTGAGAATAAAATGAAACGAATTGTCTTGAACTTCTAAAATGACAAATAACTTGGCACAATTATTTATACAAAAAATGACAAATAATTTGAAACCAAAGGAAGTACTTAATATTTCTCTGATACAATTGATTATATAAGTTTCTATAAATATTTTTATATATAAGAGATTTAAAAGTAATACACACGAGATTTTTGTAGAGTTATTTTCTTCTATTCAGTTATAAAACTATGATTCAACTTTTTTTTTTCGATATTAAAGAGGCTTACTTTGTCCTTTTGCTCAAAATCTTTCTGTTAAGATAATTTAATTTATGGATTAAAGACTTTAATTGAAAAATTAAGATGATATTAATTATTACATGGGATTTAGACAATCAAATCATAAAATATATGCTTAAAATTCAAATCATAAAATTATCTTTTCTATCATGATGTCATCATCTGTGATTGAGAATTCATTTGCCTTATGAAATTTTATCGTTTAAAAAAAAATGAGTTGGGCTAATTAATAAAAAAAAAAAAAAAGAGAGAGAGAAGGAGATTGAGATTCGAAGAAGCGAAAAATTACGTTTAATAATTTTAGAAGTGGACGATTTTTGATTTTTGATTCTCATTTGCCTCAAATTTTAAAAATCAAGAGTTAAAATTTAGTGTAGAATTAAAATTTTGTTCGTGGAACAAACGGAATCAGAAGTTCAAGATCTCTAACTTTCAGGATTATTTTTATAAATTTCACTTGGAATAATTAAAAATATCTTAATATCTTAAATAAATTTCATCTGTCTTGCTAATAGTAATCGTTTACATTGATCCTCAATGTATATTCTCCGATGTATATTCAGTGTATAATATAATATATACACATAAACTATATAATTATTATATTGGCTTAAATTTGTAAAAGATAAATATCATGGTTATTTTTGTTGCATGATATATATATATATATATATATATATGTTTTGGGATGTTAAAATTTCAACCAAGTCCAGTTTTATGACCATTATCTAAATTTATAAATTATTTAATATTTAAGCATAACTTAAAGAATTGGCAAATGTTGGCTCTGTATTCTTAAATTCAACTTTTTCAATTTAAAATTTCAAGACATGATGTTTTAAGTTTAATTATTTTTTCAATTTAAAATTTTAAGACATTATGTTTTTAATTTAAACTTTTAAATTTTAAATATCAAGATTTTCAATTTTAGTATCCTGAATCAGTGTTTTAATTTTAAATTTTAGGCATATTTTGTCTGAAGCTTAAACTATGTAGTTCAAACTCAAACTTGTATCCTAAAGATCAATTATTGTGTTTTAATGATCACATAGATAATAAAATTCGTGTTGAAAAAATATCGCAACAATCACATTATTTTATCTTAAATATATTAGTGATACCTAACTAGTGATATTTATTTTGATATATTGTTTTTCACTTTACAAAATGTCTACTTTTCAAGTACATTTAAATGGTATCTAAGATGGAAGATAAATAGATACATGCTACCCCACCACACCACAATTTTTTGGTGGTAAGTATATTTGTCAATTGATCAATCATGATTACCTTTTGAATGGTGGCCCATATACATTGGGAATTTTGGCTTAAAAAAAGGTTAGCCTCAAAATTGAATTACCACTAGGAGGGTAGAGTTGAAATCCAAGACCTTTAATAGAAATAGAGCTAAAATTTTAAGTTTGTGTATTTTGAATTTTAAAAAATGTTATATAAATTGTTTATATGTATCTTAAATTAATACTTCAGTTTAATTTTAAATTGAGTAGAAAATTTAAATTCGATTTTGGTAGGTGAATAAATTCTTGAAATTCGCTCTTAAAGTTCGAGAATCCAAGTGTTGGCGCGTCAACTAGCGAATTAAGAAGAAGGTGAAAGCCACTTGACTGTAAGGAGATAAGGTCATCTGTAAGTAAAATGGTAGCTCTATAGTAACTTTAATTAGAGATATCGAAAGAACATTTTGGTGGAAGCACAATTCACATTTTGGCCTTCTAATGAAAAATAGCCTATGTCCAGGATGGCTATAAAGTCAAGATTTTCAATAAGAAGCGTCAAAATATAACGACATAAATTCAGAAAAAAAATCAAGAGAATTAATATATTTACACACACACACTTTTAATCTAGCTACACAACGTGATTTTCCGACGAAAAGGTGTCAATTGACACTCATTGAATGCATCTATAGTTGATCGTAGAGTTTCAAATTCCACATATGAAACTCTGTGACTATATACCAAGGATGATATTATGAAGTTTTACTGATAGAATTTGAAATTTCATATCAACGGTTATTTTTCAATAATAAAGGCCGAAAGAACTTCATTTTTGTGAGTTTGCTCACATTGCCAGTCCCAAATTTAAGTTAAAAAAAGAGAATTATCGAGAATTAATCGAAAAAAACCTCTCCACCCTATAAAAATAAAGATAAGACATACAAAGATATCTTATTCTTCTCACACTCTACTTATAAAATTATATTAAGTTTGATGCTGTTGTTATAATAATAATAAAAAAAAAGAGGTGAAAAACAGCTATTTAATTACCGAAGCGTCTTACTATCTATGACGAACTTATTTACCGTGAATTCAAATTAATCGAACGATTAAATATCTTTCTCTTTATATACTCTAAAAATAAAATGATTAAAAAGGTTAGGGTAGAGGACACCAACCATGTGTCACTAAGTTTTGTTACTCAGTTGTGGCTCTGCTTTCCCATAATCATATTCAATCAATCAAATATCATCTTCTTCTTCTTCTTCTTCAACAACACTACTTTTTTCTTCTCTCTCTCTTTTAATCTGTTTATTGCCTAATCATATGGCCATTAACATTAATTTATTCAAAATTACCAGACCAATTATTCTTTCATTCCTTTCCCCCATTAATTAAGATTTACTAAAGTTAATCATTCAATAATTTAATGTGCCTTTGTCTCCCTCTCTTCCCTTAATTCCAGCCCCATATGTTCCATTTCCAGTTAACATCTCCATTTCTTTTTGGGGTTAAATAATACTACTATACTACTTTTTAATCCCTTCTTTGTCTTGTCTTTCTTGTTCTTTTCCCCTTTCAAATTTCATTCTTTTCACTAAAACCCATCTCTTTAAACCCAAAGAATTCTTGAAAATTGAAAATATTTTTTTGATTATGAGCAATTTCAATGTTCATTTTCTTTTCCCTTCCCTTTGGTTCTTCTTCTTGTTGTTCTTGATTACTGTTATAGCTTCAAGTTATGAAGAAATTGTTCAAATCCCATTTTCTCCTACGCCATTATTAACAGACCCACCGCCACCGCCACCGCCACCGCCACCACCGCCGCCATACAGATACAAAGATTCGCCATTTCGGCCGAGCATAGCAATAGTAGTAGCAGTTGTAGCAACAATTTTCTCAATCATATTCTTGTTGCTCTTATATGCAAAACACTGTAAGAGGGGTCCTTTTGGAACCACCGGAGGAGGAGAAGGAGGTGGTGGAGGAGTTCCGCTGCATTTATCGAGTAGCTTCCGGAAAAACTCCGGTATTGATAGGACGGTGATTGAATCTTTGCCGGTTTTTCGATTTGGGTCACTTAGAGGTCAGAAAGCTGAAGGGCTTGAATGCGCTGTTTGTTTGAACAAATTCGAAGCCAGTGAGATTCTCCGGTTATTACCCAAATGTAAACACGCATTTCACGTCGAGTGTGTGGATACTTGGCTTGATGCTCATTCTACTTGTCCTCTTTGTCGTTATCAAGTTGACCCAGAAGATATTCTTCTGATTTCACATGAAAATGGTCCCCAATCAGAAAGAAAATCTGTTTCGAATTCCGCTTCGTCGGTATCTTCATCGCCGGTGAAAGAAAAACAGAGGATTCATTCTTCTTCCGGAAGACACTCTTCCGCCGGAGAAAGAGGTACCTCGTCGTCTTCGTCGTTGCATATAATCGTGGAAACTCCAAAACAGGAACAACACCAACAAACGCCATCGTTTCTGAACAAGCGAATGTCATTGGACAGTTGGAATTTCTACCGGAAAAAATGCAAGTCCACTAACTCTACATTAACCAGAAAAGACGGAATGCTATTAAACAAGAAGAATAGCCATCAGGGGGCGGAGGAAAGGCGGCTGGAGCACCGGATAATAATATCCGGGGACGAGCCGGCTACGTCGTCGGCAAGCGGGGCCCAGTACCGGTGGAGCGACGTGGAAGCTTGTGATATGTTGTATTTGCGGTCAGAGATGATACTAAGTGATAGCCGTAGATATTCAGGGTCGAGAAAACGGACGGCGGAGATCGAGGGGAGCGGCAGAAGAGTAATAAATGAGAGAAGCGTGTCGGAAATGACAGGGATGAGTAGGTTTAGGAGTAATGAAGAAGAGAGAGAAAGAGAAAGACAAAGGAAAGGAGCAGTAAATAGATGGATGGCTTGGATTTCTCAATCACAAAATAAATCTCTGCCTGTGTCTACATCTGTTGCAGCAGCTGCTGCTGCCTCTTCTTCTTCTACTTCTTCTGCAACTTGATGATGGTGATATACTAGTAGTTGTGTAAGCTTTTTTTGGGTTGAGGCATCTCTTTTCATGATGATGAGATGAGGAGAGTACAAAAAGAATGATGAAATCATATTGTAATTGTAGTAGAAAGTTTTGTACTTTAGTTACTAGAAAGTGAAGAGTGGTACTTGGAAGAGTGGTTTAGATTATTAAAGTGTATTTGTTTATATTGAAATATAAATATTTATTTAGTTTGAATAGATTTTCACGTTCAACAATTGAAAAATGTAGAAATGGAGATGCAGCGATGGATGTATGGGTATTAGAAATAAGGATATTCGGGATGAGGTAGGAGTGGTTTTGGTGGAGGATAAGATGCGAGAAGCGAGACTGAGATGGTTGGACATGTAAAGAGGAGATGTCTAGATTCTCCGGTGTGGAGGTATTAGAGGCAGGTAATGGATGACTTCAGGAGAGGTAGAGGACAATGATCTTAGATAGGAGGTTGTTGGAGGACGCGCATTACGGTAGAAGGTAGTAGTTCACAGTGTGTTGTCTGGTTATTGGTCCATACTAATAATTGTAGCATTGCTCTGGTAGTTCTTATCCTTCGATTTCTATTATTATGTGTTGTTGCGTGTACTCCGACTAACATATTGTTTTGTTGTAGTTATTGTCCAGTTATTATTGTTACCATCTGCTTATTTCTTGTACGTCTGTTACTTTTATCTGGACTGTTTTGGACGATCGATTGAGTCAGGGGTCTATTGGAAATAACCTCTCTACTTTTAAGGTGGAGTAAGGTTTACATACACTCTACCCTCCCCAAATCCCACTTTGTGAAATTATATTGGGTGTGTGGTTATTGTTGTATTTAGTTTGAACAGATTTTAATCATGAAAGGTATTTTTATTTGGATAATCCTGACCTCTGTTCTATCTGAAATCACTAATTACCTCTGTCATCGCACCAACAATCAGGCATTATCAACAACCATATCTGACATCAAAATCATTAGCATTGCCAATCATTATGTCATTGCTATTGCATCTCTCGCCTTCATCATTATAATTATATTCACTGTCATAATCATTGTCATCACCTCCACTATCACTATTAGCCGTTACCACTAATGCAGTTAATCCCTGCTACCAATCACCTCCACCATCAAACAACTAGCACTACCGCCAACTACCATCAATACATTGTCACCACCATCACATCTATCACTACCAACTGCTACCATTATGACAGTCGCTGTAATACCAACCGTCTCCACGAAAAATTTTACTATGTGCCTCACACAACTGATATTAGTTGTGTGAGGCTCCTTTTTGTGAGAAAAAATGGACCCACATCTTACACTTTTGTGTCAACAAATTCTAGGTCCACTTTTTTATCTCACATAAAAGAGCCTTACACAAGTAATGTCAGTTGTGAGACACATATTAAAAATTTTCCCATCTCCACTATCCCAATACTATTATCACCATCATTAGAGCTATCAAAACTGATTGGCCCAGCCCAACTCAAGCGTGCCAACGAGTTAAACGGGTTAGGACGGGTTGACCCTTTTAACAAAAGGACCTTAAAAATGGCAGCCCAATCGAACCCTAAGCAGGCCACAGGTTACGACGGATTAACCATTTAATAAAATTTAAACGTAATCTAAAACATGATAAATGAAAAAATGTGATTACTTAAAATTCACCAACCATTATAAGTCTTCATTATAATAAGAAGTGCATAAAATAATAATTAAGATGAACCAAAAGAAGAACAAATATAATTAATTAGTCACTCACTAAAAATAAAGTGGCTTAAGTTTGATGTGACCTTTGGACAAGTGGTTGTGTGTGGAGCGGGTATCACGCCGATATGAAATATGGTTCAGATATGAGTGACTCGAGTACAATATGAGCTTATAGACAAGCGGTTATATGATGGGCTTGGTATCATACAGGTAATGATATGAGTTGCTTGAGTTCGATGTGAGCTGACAGATGAGCGGTTGTGTGGGGCGGGTACCACACCGGTACGGTACATGGACATCTAGGGTCCCCTGCATGTCATGACTAGTTGGGCAAGATTAAATACCCACTAATATGTGTACAAATGAGCAACAGATGTGTGTTCGGATATGATACAGAGTGAGACTGATGAGATACATAGGCTATCAACTGTGATTCAACATGAACATATTTCCATGATTGTGTTGTAATTGCATTATGCTTACAAATTCTCGTCATTAATTCTTATGTTTGGTTTAGAGACTTATACGTTCCGTGTTGATTAGCATTGTTAGACCTGAGAACTGGTGTATTTACTTAGGTGTCGTTGACTACCTAATTTTCTAAATTATTGATTATGTGTTATTATACCTGTTTGTTGCTTTATCGATTATGTGATTTATACTTGTTCTAATCTGAGTTTGCCTATGATGCCTACCAGTACATAATATTTATACCAATGTTAACTTTTCTTTAAGTACTGACTGTATTCTAGAGATTTTTTTCACAACCTCGTATCAAGTGGCGACAACCGGCTGATCTGACGGTGAGCTGTTCCTATCCAGGCTGCCGCCGATCTTCCCTTAGATAGATGTCTACTCTATTTAGACACTACTTATATATTCTTTTATTTTACTACTCTTAGACAGTGCTAGGTAGAGTCCTTATATGATGACTTTCTGCTTTTGAGATTTGTAATAGTTAGACTTCCGCTGATTGTTTTACACTTATTTAAATTTTTATTATTTATCTTTCTAATGTTTTATTTTTGATTACATGAATCTTTAACTATTGGGTTAGTTGGTAAGTTATGGTTCGTCCACTGAAGGGTTAATGTGACCGCTAATCATGGCAATTGGATCGTGACACCCATACCTCCATAACCTTCCCTATGATTTCCCCCCATAATATTCATGGTTAATGTTATGACGCCCTCTTATATGCATCTACAAATACTATAAATAGAGGCATAAAAACTTAAATTGTGTAAACTTGAGAAACACTTGAAGATACTTCACAGAATAAAAAAACTGTCATTTCTTGTCTCTCTTCATTGTTGTTGTCTTTCAACATTTTCGGTCTATTTTTTCACTTATTTACTCTTATTTTACAAAATGAGTGAGTTATTAATCCGACAAAAATTATTTGGGATGAAATGGATTAAGCTAAAATATGTAAAAAAGCGGATGAAAATTCAACCCGCCCAATTCTTACTAAGTATTGTTATTTTTTTTAAAAAAATCTTTAGTACCTAATATAATTTTTTTTTATATTATGATTATATTATAACATATCAAATAAGAAATTAATTTTCTAAAAATATTTTGATAAAAACTTTTTAATGGACTAATATGAACTAGATACAAGTTTTTGCATGGATTGCCTCTAATTGGGGTGGTCTTTAATTTTTACACCTAAAACTTATTTAATGAAAAATTTATGTCCAAAATATCATTAATTATGACTTAATTTTACTAGGCAAACCTTTTTAGAGAATATTTGTTTGGAGACATAAATTAAGTGTTATTTAATTCATAAGGCATACTTTTACATTAAAAAAAAATTTCGTTAGGCATAGATTAGTCCTAGAAGGCACAAGTTCATGCTGCTGAACTTCTGCCCCAAGCACAAGTTCATGCTAGTGAACTTCTGCTCCTTAGACACAAGTTCATGCTGCTGAACTTCTGCCTTGACACAAGTTCATTGCTGAACTTTACCTCCTAGAAACAAGTTCATGCTGTTGGACTTGTGCTGAAGATACAAATTCATGCTGTTGAACTTCTCGGCCCAAACACAAGTTCATGCTGCTGAATTTATATCTCAAAACACATATTCATGCTGCTAAACTTCTGCCTCTTTGACATAAGTTCATGCTACTAAATTTATGCTTCAAAACACAAATTTATGCTGAACTTATGACGTACTATTAAATTTATATCCCTGATGCATAAAGTCATAAACTGTGTGACTTATTCAAAACTTATGTCTTGCGATTTTTTTTTTTTATAAAAATATTTTAATTTTTTTTATTACTTAAAATGTTGAAAGTCAAAAATTAAAAATAATAAATTTAAGAGTCAAATCTCTTTACCACCAAATAAAAAAAAAATCTCAAATCTAATAAGTTGTACACCTCTGCTCATTATATATGCAACACACATGCATCGACGTAACTTCTTAATTCCCGAATTCTATCAAATTAGGGCAAATCACAAAGATGTTGAGGCACGTCGGAAATCGGATTCTGGGGCTACGGCGACGATCGCCGGCGACGCGAGGGGTCTTGCCGCGGCCATATCATGAAAGAGTGGTGGACCATTACAATAATCCTCGAAATGTTGGGTCCTTTGACAAGAACGATCCCACAGTCGGTACGAGTCTTGTCGGAGCTCCGGCTTGTGGTGATGTGATGAAGCTTCAAATCAAGGTCGATGACAAGACCGGTAAAATTACGGATGCTTGTTTCAAGACCTTTGGTTGTGGCTCTGCTATTGCTTCTTCCTCCCTCGGTACGTTTCTTCGATTCCATTATCCTTATCTCGGGAATTTGGTAAAAATAAAAAGATATAATGGTCAAAAACACATCTAAATATTATTCTTTCTGCGAGTTTCCTAATCATGTGTTTGTATTCCTTACACCAACTATCACCAATTACTTATCAAAACACAACTGACTCACCTCAACTTGTAAATTTTATGGGAAAATTAAGTCGTCACGCTCCTTTTGACATTATTGTATTCAAACACTTGGTCTAGTCAGTTTCAACATGTGTTTCTATAAATAGTTGGTGGTAGTTTAGGCAAGAAAAGGTAAACACTTTATAGTTCAGGTATCAAGCTCGTAAAAAAGTATACTTCAAGTGTGTTTTTGATCATTATATCAAATAATGATGAAAAAGACGAATCCATTACCCTTTTTCACATACTATAAACTGCTTTTATTGTGCATCTGATGCTAGTAAGTTGGGTGGTGGTGATTCTGAGTTTAGCTTTTCAAATTTTCAGCAACTGAATGGGTGAAAGGGAGAACAATGGAGGAAGTGCTGTCCATAAAAAACACATAAGTCCGTTGAACTTTCTAATCACTTTTCATTTTTGTGTGTGTTTTAGGGTACATAGCGTGGTTTCAGATTGTCCCTTTCAGTTTTTTTCCTGCCTTCCTGCTTTCCTCAAGTGACCTTAAGTAATTGAATAGCTGATTCTCTTAGTTATACATCTCGACTTTTGAGTTCCATTTCAAGAAACCATTTTTACTGTTCCTGCTTTGTCAAATTTTAGTGAAATGACCTCAAGTAATTGAATAGCTAATTTTCTTAGTTATACATCTCGAATTTTGAGTTCCATTTCAAGAAACCATTTTTATTGTTCCTGCTTTGTCAAATTTTAGTGAAATGTCCTCAATTCAGTGGTCCTGCTATGTTGTTCTTACCTGGTCCAATACCAATATTGCTTTTGAAATGGTAAAGAGTGTACTCGGTGGCTCTCAAGTTATGTCAGATTTCAGTTTCCAAAATACTGTTTTGCAAATTAGCATTTTAACCAAAGTAGTAGGGTAGCATAGTTCCCCCTTTTTTTGGGTGAGGGGGTGGTGGTATTAGCTGGCATGCATGTTAACCGATAAACTCGGGCATGCTCGTTGACCAACCCACTGGATACACGTTATCTCTCACTAGTACAGGTGTACCTAAGTAATTCTGGTCCCTGAGATTTAGACAAACAAAAAATTTACTTTGTGTTATTTTTGTTGAGATTTGAACCTTATACCAAGGGTACTACTTCAGCTCTTTGGATGCACTGTTTGCGTCATCCTCCTAATACACTCAGAAGATTAAGGTTGAACTGCTTGGAGATTAGAGGTTTTCCTTTATCTTGTGTGTGTCGATTCAGCAAAATTGAAGGTGTAAGTTTGTTTAGAATGAGGTTACTACACTGGATATCTCAGCCCATCTTTAACAGGTCAATTAGAAGGTGGTCCCTTAAAATAAGAAATATCGAATTGAGCTAGAGAATTCTTTCTCTTTATGAACTTGTTAAAACCTTGGAAGAAAAGCTTATTGAATATTAGCCGAGAAATACTTACACAAAAAAAAGAAAATTTAGACGAAAAAATAAAAATAGAATGCAGCAAGTCTTTTTGTTCAAAGGGAAAGGTAGACCAAACGGTGTGCATAGTTGTTGGCACTACATGAGTTCGAGTCCTAGTTTGTGTACCAAGTCTGGTATTTAAGTGGAAAACTGTAGAGAACTGAGCCTATTATAGACCGAGTTTTAAAACTAAAAAACTACTCATGTCTTAGCTATCAAATGAACCCCTAAAAAAGAGGAAGAAGAAGCTTGTTTATGATATACGCGTGCTGGCTGTCAGTACCTGTTTGACTTAATGTAGTTTAGAGTGAACTTACTTTGAGGAATGGGATATGTAAGGTTTGGCCGCTGTTCTTTTGAGAGATCATATGTGTATCATTAATTTAGCACCAAGAAGATGCAAGCAAATGTATTTACAGGATTCCAAAAGAACTTCCCTTCCAACCCGAGGCTTGGCCAACCTATACCAGGAAAAGAAGTGAGCATTGACTAACTGGCGTCATTGCTTGTTAGACTTTCTGTAAGATGCAGTTTTATGTAAAAGCATTTTCCAGATGCATGTATATTTGCAGTTTAAAACATTTTACAAATCCCCTCTTTGTCCTTGGTTTTGACCCAGGCCATTGAGAAAATTTAAACGCTCTGGGCTTCCTTCGGGGTAAAGCCTTAAAATTTATTCTTTTTTTTTTAAATTATCTTTCCCCTGATCTATTTCATTTCTCCTGATGGTTTAATCAAATTTAATCTTTGTTTTCTGGGTCACGTGGCTTCTGCTTCTTACTATTCCATTATTTTCAGCATTCTTTCACTTCCCTTGGCCCCCCTAAAAATACTTCATGCTTCTGGCCTTGATGCATTGTGAGGAAAGCCTTTGCTTCTATAGTGCTTTTTCATTATTTATAGATTGGTTCAATATTTCTACAGATGCTCTTGTTTGAAGGACCTGGTGAATCTTGAGTAAGAAGGTGTTATCAAGTCCAGTTCTGCGAAGTTTAAATTTGATCTATTTCCAATTTGTTTGAAAAATTTACTTGAATCTAGTGAACAGCAGGCATGCTAAATCATATGTGGCTATTCTTGTGTCAATGCGATTGTCATTTACTGAAAGCGCACACACATATATATTCTTAGAAGACTGGAGTTCTCGTGCCACGACTGTATTTGGCCATACTAGGAAGAAAATTGTTCCATCTTGAAATTGATTGCTTTTCTAGTATCTCCACGGAAGCGCATGCTTTAGGATAGACTACCTCATGGGCATAGTTCAGCTTCAGCTTTTGCAACATTATTAGCTCCCAAGCAGCAGATACGCCAGTACTCTTAGATCTAAATACCCGGCTTCTTGGTACATCTGTCCCTTACCGTTATCTTTGATCCATTTTTTTTCCCGTACCATCTGTCGAGAGGTGATCAGATAGGCTATGGGAACAAGTCTATTCGTAATGTATTTTGGCCTTCTCTTTTGTGTTATTGATGTCTGTTCAACCTACTGGATGGTTAATTGGTAGTTTGCCTTTTTTCTAGACTGTGAGATGTATTCTGAAACATATTTAACTTTTACTGCAGGGAAATAGCAAAACATCTCTTCCTTCCACCTCAAAAAATTCACTGCCGTATGCTCGCAGAGGATGCAATTAGGGCTGCTAAGAAGGATTACGAGACGAAGAGGGCAAAATGTAACGACAATGCAGAGAATGCATCAACGGAAAAAGCAACTTGATATACTCGTTGAGAAATGAAGGGCATTCGCGCAATGAAGTTGAGCATAAGAACGAAGAATGAGGTGTGTACTCGGGTAAGATGTACGCAGAATTTATCATTATCTTTGTTGGAGTAGAAAGACTGTTTCCGAATCTTGCTATGTTTGAAAATAAATAATTAGGATGGTTCATTAGAGCCCAAGACCTAGATGTAGTAGATGCATCACTGATCACATAGTTAATATTGAAGTGAAAATATGAGATGGAGATAGCATTTATTGGCCTTTTTTAGTTATACTTTTACAAAATAATCACTATTTTAATAACTTGTATACATGTAAATACATTAGTTTCTTACTCGCACAAAAGAACTATTTTCTGACAAACTTGAAGAACTTATACCGATGCTTGTCCCACATATCATTTGAAAGATCTAGATCTTTACAAAGGGCTCTATATAAAGCTTTCGTCTAAATTCATATTCAGAGACTGATCAGAGGAAGTAGTGGGCATTGATCGTGGACGGAATCTTCCTTGGTGTCGAGAAAACTAAAATAATACGTTGACTCTAAAAGTTTTAAAATTCACAAGTGAAAATCATGAGACCAATGAAGTGAGTGAGAATCATGAGGTCTCAGGTTCAAACATCAGCAAAAACAAAAACCACTAGGAGATTTCTTTAATCCGTCCTAACCTTGGTGGACAGAGTTACCTATTATCTGTTGCTGGTGGGAGTTGACAGATATCCCTTGGAATTAATTGAGGCACGCGCAAGCTGACTCAGACGTCACGGTTATAAAAAAAATTATCTTGGGATTTTGCTTGTGGATTTTGCAACTCCGAATAATAGCTATTTTCCAATTATAAAAGCTAAAAATTAATTATTTGTTACTATCACTTAATCATAATTAAGTATCCGTCACTCTAATTTATCATATATGATTTTTAATCATATAAATTGATGTGATTTGACGTAAAAGCTGAATATGAATATTGTTGATTTCATTTGATGTAAAATTAAGTTCTTTTTAAGTTTGTCCTGTAACAAAGCATGTGACCTTCTCTTCCCAAATATATACAGCAAAAAACATTCTAATTTTATACATTATGGTGTTGTTTTTGTTAGCACTTCACATTTTAATCATCTTAATTTTTTAATTTTTTTTATGATTTAAAATTAAAAATACGTAGAATACATTAAAATACTTTTTAATTTTAATTTTTAAAATTAAATGACAAGATTGAAAAGTTAAATCAGAAGAAGGAAAGGCAAAATAAAAGGTCTAATTAATTGACTATAGAAGAAAGTATATCCTTCGTGTTAGATTGTTGGTTTTGATGATGACAACCTCATAGAGGGACCTGATCCCTTGTGCTGGTGTGACTCACTTTTGAGCTGGACGGGAAAAGACTTTACAGTTGGAAAGTTTGCTTTTTGGCTGTCAGTTGGTGAAGACAGTAGTGCGCAACAGCGCAGCCATGGAATCATAGCAGCAACTAGGTCAAGTTGGTCACATGTGCTTGACCAAAAAGAGAGCTTTCTAGTGGGTATTCTAGTGGGTATCATAATACTCTCACCTTTTACCCATGTGGACAAAAGCAAGCTGGAAAGATATAAAGGGTAGAACCCAACAACTCTTTCTATTGAGAGAAATCATTCAGAAAAATATAGATCTGAAAATAAGCTTATTCTTCTCTCTGAAAAGGGCAACCATTGTTTCCTTGTTCCTGAGCTAGAATCGAAGAAAGAGAACTCAAGTTTTTGAGGCTGCCATTGAAGGAGAAGAAGTGCACTGCAAAAACAGAAACCTTGTCTTTTGTACAAGTTTTATTTTCTTGTTTTTCAAGAGTTGTTTTTCTCGTTTTGGTCTGCTAGAGCTAGTAGACATTTTGGCTAGAGTTAGCCTTGTATTTCAGTTGAGTTTTAGCTGAAGTAGAGAATATTGAAGTCTTGTAATAGAGGTATTACAAGTGGGAGGTTAGGAGGTTAACCTCTTAGTTGTGTACTAGGTTTTGTAACTTTTGTTTCTCAGATCTAGTAGCGGAGTTTGAGAAATCCTACGAGGTAGGTCGTGGTTTTTTACTTCCAGTGAGCAAGGAAGTTTTCCACGTAAAACTTCGTGTGTCTTCTTCTTACTGTTGTATTTTCGTGTGCTTGTGTCTCTGCCTCTGTGTAACCTGATAGAGGGACCTGGTCCTGAGTAAGGTGGTCGACCCATATAACTCAACAATTGGTATCAGAGCAGGTGCTTTCTAAAAGGTTAACACCTAGAAAGACTCCTGTAAAATATGGCAGCACCACCAAATTTAGAAGAAGGACAGTCTACTACCAGACCTCCCAGGTTTAATGGCCAATATTACGGATGGTGGAAAACAAGAATGCATGACTTCATCATGGCTGAAGATTGTGAGCTGTGGGATGTGGTACTGGATGGACCTTATGTGCCAATGAAAACCATAAAGGAAGGAGAGACTACCATCTCTATTCCCAAAACCCGAAAGGAGTTTGATGATCATGACAGAAAACTCATAGAAAAGAATTTCAAGGCGAAGAAGCTTCTTGTTTGCGGTATTGGTCCGGATGAATACAATCGAATCTCTGCTTGTGAGACTGCAAAGGAAATATGGGACTGTCTCAGAACCGCTCATGAAGGGACCAGTCAGGTCAAGCAGTCCAAAGTGGATATGCTTACCACCCAATACGAAATGTTCTCCATGAGGGAAGGTGAATCCATTCAAGAGATGCATACCAGACTCACGTCCATCACTAACGAGCTCTATTGTTTGGGAGAAGTGATCAAGCCAAGCAGGCTGGTCATGAAGGTACTCAGTGTCCTCCCCAAGTCTTGGGAGAGCAAAGTTGATGCGATCACTGAAGATAGAAATCTGGAAGTCCTCACGATGGATGAACTCATAGGCAATTTAAAAACCTATGAGCTCAAGAGGCAGCAGGACCAGAGCAGGAGTGAGCTGAAGAAGGACAAGGGATTAGCTCTTAAAGGAGCTCAAGCAAGCTCCAGTGAAGAAGATGAAGATATGGCCTACCTAACAAGAAGATTTCAGAAAATGATTAGGCGCAGTGGCAGCCTTCCTAGGAGGACAAGCTTGAACAAGGGACCTGGTTACAATGATTTTTGTCACAAATGCGGCAAACCAGGTCACTTTATCAAGGACTGTCCGATGCATAAGATGGATTACAAGGAGTATCTGAGAACCACTGCCGAAAAGGCCCAAAAGAAGGACCGAGTACCTGATAAGTTCAGAAGAAGAGCTGCAGCCGACAAGATAGTCAAGCAAGCTCTAGCTGCTTGGGGGAACTCCTCAGATGAATCTGATAAGGAGGATGCTGTGAAAGATGCTTCTATGATGGCTGTGGAGGATGATGACTCACCCTTTGACTCAATGTTTGCCTTCATGGCAAATTCGGATGGAGATGAAGATGAAGAGGTAACTTTCCTTGACATTAAAAAGAATCTAAAAGACTATAATGGGAAAGAATTGAGGTCGCTAGCTTGTGTGTTAATTGACTATTTTTATGATCTTACCAAAGAAAAGGAAAATCTGAATCAATGTATAGATAAACTTGAGCTAGAAAAGGGGAACTTGATCTCAAGTTTGGCAGAACTAGAAGAGAAATGTCAAGAGCTAGTCAATGAGCAAAATGCCTTTATTAAAAAGGGAGGGACTAGTGATATGAAAAATGCTCAAAAAGAATTCGAAGCTGAACTGAAAAGGTCACAAGATGAGCTCACTGTAATAATGAAAAGAAACACTGAGCTTGAGAAAAATGTGATCCAACTGAATGCCGAGCTTGAGAAATCGCTTAAATGGAAGGCTTCTTCACAGATTTTACAAAAATTAACCGGACAAAGATCTAACTCCGGTGAAGGGTTAGGTTATCAGAAAAGTAGTCCTCCTTATAATCCTCACAGTAAATATGGATCTAATCCTGATAATTTGTTGTGCACACACTGTGGAAGGAATGGGCACCTCAAGTCTAACTGTGTATCTAGGCAAGCAGCCTTAAGAAAGACGGTGATTAGTAAAGGAGAATTAGGGACCACAAGGGGACCTGGTTCCAAAATGTCTCAGAACAGGCTGCCTGAGTGGTCCAAAAGAAAATTGATTTATCCTCTGTCTCGGTACTGGGAACTCAAGCTGAAATGGGTTCCCAAGTCTAATCTATAATTTATATGTGCAGGAGGGAGTGAGAGAAAGCAGTCGGAAATGGTATATGGATAGTGGCTGCTCAAAGCACATGACTGGAAATGTTGATAATTTTCTCTCACTCAAGGCATATCAGGGAGGCTCAGTATCCTTTGGGGATGGCAAAAAGGGACACATTCTTGGTGTTGGGAAGATTGGAAAGACACTTGCCCATGCCATAGAAAATGTCTTCTATGTAAATGGACTGAAGTACAGCCTCCTGAGTGTCTCACAAATCTGCGACAAAGGAAATGAAGTCAAATTCGTTTCAGACCAGTGTACAGTAATAGATCTTCAATCAGGAAAAGTTGTTTTGACAGCAAACAGATGCAAGAGCATGTATGTTGCTGATCTTGATTCAGTTGCTAGAGATGGGCTTAACTGCTTAAGCGTGGTGGAGGATGATGCTACCTTGTGGCACAGAAGGTTTGGACATGTAAGTTCTATTCTTCTCAACAAGCTAGTTTCCAAGGACCTGGTTCGAGGACTCCCAAAGGTGAAATTTGCTCAGAGTCAGATCTGTGATGCTTGTGTTCAAGGAAAACACACCAGGTCTGCATTCAAGAACAAAACGGAAGTGAGCACTTCCAGACCCCTGGAGCTACTACACATGGATCTGTGTGGACCTGTAAAGGTTGCAAGTCGTGGAGGAAAGAAGCTGATCTTTGTAATTGTGGATGACTATTCAAGATATACCTGGGTGATGTTTCTTCGCACTAAAGATGAAACATTCCCCACCTTTGAGTCATTTGCAAACCAAATTCAGGTGAAGCTGAACTGCAACATTGCAGGGATCAGGTCTGATCATGGAACTGAATTTGAAAATGCCAAATTTGAAGCTTTCTGTGCTGCCAAAGGAATTAGTCACAACTTTTATGCTCCTAGGACTCCACAACAGAATGGAGTAGTTGAAAGGAAGAATCGAACTCTTGCCGATATTGATAGAACGTTGCTCATAGATGGAGGTGTGGCTATGTCATTCTGGGCAGAAGCAGTCAACACGGCCTGCTATGTGGTCAATCGGTGTCTAATTCGGCCATTACTTGGAAAAACTCCCTATGAGCTGTTGAATAAAAGGAAGCCGATGCTGAACTACCTCAGGGTCTTTGGATGCAAGTGTTTTGTGCTAAACAACGGCAAGGACAATCTAGGAAAATTTGATCCCAAAAGTGATGAAAGAATTTTTCTAGGATACTCATCAAATAGCAAAGCATACCGAGTCTATAATAAACGGACTCAGTGTGTTGAAGAAAGCATCCATGTCGTATTTGATGAAAATGGGAAGCTGAAGAGCACAGAAGCACTGGATAAGGATGAATTTGAGGAACTGTGGCTGTTCCAAAGAGATGATGTCAATCATGATTCATCTGAAAAACCTGACATCAAAAAGAATCCCTTGCAGAATGGAGACCAGACCACTTATGATGAAGCAACAGAACACATCAGAGAAGACGAGGCAGAGAAGGAAGATGATGCAGAAGTCAATCCAGAAGAGGGACCTGGTTCCAACTCTGGAGAATCTGCTGTAAAGGGATCTAACTGGAAACACAAATCTTCTCATCCTCTTGACAACTTAATGTCTCCATTGGACTCAGGAATACAGACCCGATCCAAAACTCGAAACACATTTGCCTCATCAGCCTTCATATTACAGATTGAGCCCAAGAACATCAAGGAGGCACTGAAGGATGTGGAATGGGTGAATGCTATGCAGGAGGAGATGCATCAATTTGAAAGAAGCAAAGTCTGGCACCTGGTTCCAAAACCATCTGATAGAACTGTTATAGGGACCAGGTGGGTCTTCAGGAACAAATTAAATGAGCAAGGGGTCACCGTCAAAAACAAGGCTCGACTGGTTGTTCAAGGGTACAACCAGGAGGAAGGGATTGATTATGATGAAACATTCGCTCCTGTAGCCAGAATGGAAGCCATTCGCATGCTGATTGCCTTTGCCTCTTTCATGGAATTTAAATTGTTTCAAATGGACGTCAAAAGTGCCTTCCTAAATGGATACTTGAAGGAAGAAGTGTATGTGAAACAACCCCCTGGTTTTGAGGATATTGATAGACCTCATCATGTGTACAAGCTGGACAAGGCATTGTATGGACTGAAACAGGCTCCAAGGGCTTGGTATGAAAGACTATCGAAATTTCTTCTTGATAATGGTTTTAAGAGAGGAAGAATTGACAACACTCTCTTTCTCAAAACAAGAGGAAGAAATCTGCTTATTGTTCAAGTCTATGTTGATGACATTATATTTGGAGCCACTCTTGATTCACTCTGTGAGGATTTTGCAGCGCTCATGGGAAGTGAATTCGAGATGAGTATGATGGGAGAACTTATGTTCTTTCTGGGGTTGCAGGTCAAGCAGGACAAAGCTGGAACTGCCATCAGTCAGCAGAAGTATATCAAGGACCTGCTCTCAAAATTCCATATGGAAAGTGCCAAACCTATTGACACTCCCATAGGAACTGCTTCAAAACTGGATAATGATGAACCCGGTCCTCCAGTAAATGAAACTATGTACAGAGGCATTATTGGCTCACTTCTTTACTTAACAGCTAGCAGGCCAGATATTGTGTTTAGTGTGGGTATGTGTGCTCGCTTCCAAGCTTGTCCTAAGGAATCTCATCTGAAGGCTGATAAGAGAATTCTCAGATATCTTAAGGGGACCTCTGATTTAGTCCTTTTCTATCCATCTGGAGGTTCCCTTGAACTTATTGGCTATTCTGATGCTGACTATGCTGGATACCTGGTTGATAGGAAAAGTACCTCAGGCATGGCTCATTTTCTGGGTTCTTCACTGGTCTCTTGGGGATCAAGAAAACAAAATTCAGTGGCACTCTCAACAGCTGAAGCAGAATATGTGGCTGCTGCTTCATGTTGTGCTCAATTACTGTGGATTAAGCAGCAACTGGAAGATTTTGGAGTCCTGACCGAGTGTTTTCCTTTGATGTGTGACAACACCAGTGCTCTGAATATGGCTAAGAATCCAGTGCAACACAAGCGGACTAAGCATATTGACATCAGACATCATTTTCTTAGAGACCATGTTGAGAAGGGAAATATTCGTGTGGAATTTTGCAGGACAGAAGATCAGATTGCAGATATCTTTACCAAAGCCTTGAACAGGGACCAGTTTGATAAAAACAGATTAAGGCTGGGCTTAATCAAAATGAATTAAATTCTCCCTCTTCTCTGTCTAAGTGTTGACTCTCGTTTTGGCTATGATCTGAATGCAGGTATCCTTGCTAGTTTGCTGTGGATGCGTCTAACTCAGTTCCATACCTCCCTAGGTATACACGCATGGTGGATGTAAGGAAGGCTGGATTTAGACAAGTCAGGGACTTTGGACTGCCTGTTCAACCTCATAAGGGGACCAGGTCCTATCAGGTCAGTATTACTTTGTCACTTATAAACATAACTTGAGAATATTGTAAGAACTGCCCTTCCCACTCGTTTCTTCCGGTATCCGGTCATAAAATAATTTTTATATCTACATCCAGTTCAAAAGTTTCTCTGATTAGACGTGTCATAACCCCTCTTAAAAACCCTTTTCACCTACCATCTTTCCTCTCACCTCTTTAAACTACTCTCTGCAAATAACCTCTTCAAACTCCCTGTTCCTCCATCTCTTACTCACCAGTTTCCTTCATCAGAAACCCTTTCCCCCCTCACAAAATGTCTCACTCCTTCTCATCTTCGTCATCATCCCAGAAACAGGCCGAAACTTCACCCATGAAACCAAAGACAGTGGAAACTTCACAAAACCCACTACCCTTTGTGAACCCCTTCTCCACTTCCTCTGCTCCTCTATCCTCCCCGATAATGGACCTTAACATTGCCTTCTCCATGAGCTCTGAGCCATCAGGGCATTCTGAGAGTCCACTTGAAGCAGACCTTGAAAACCCTCTCTCACCCACTCCTCTTGCAACCCTTCTCCCTTTAGATGAAGTATCGGCTCCCATGTTTCGAACCCAGACTCCACCCTCTGAATACGTCGAGGAAAGTTCTCCACGAACTAAAGCACCTCAAGACCCAGGATCCCCTGTTCCTCCCTCGCCTCCGTCTCCTTCTCAGGAGCAAAACCCCCTTCCTAAAAATACCACTGATACAGTTCCCACAGTATCCTCTCCTCCTACCTCTTCCCCGTGTGTTGCCTCATCCCCAAAGTGGGATGGATCCCCTCAAGAGCTTCACATTCTCTCCAACCTCGCTGATGATCAGGAGAGTGAAGAAGATCTAGATGATGAGCCACTTTCCTGGAAAGTGAAAAAGAAGAGTTCTAGTACCTCTCTGAACCAGTCCAGGGACCAGGTTCGTCACACCAGGGCCTCTGCACAAAAGCTTATGGCTGATGCCCTCAAGGATAACCAGGTTAAGACAGCCAAAAGGAGGAAACTCAAAAGGCGAATGTTAGTTGATGAAGAGGATGTGCAACCCGATGTGGTAGTTGATGAGGAGGGCAGTGAAGAAGTACGGGTGGATGCTAGTGCCAAGGGAAAGGCACCACTGTCTAGCACTAAGCCAAAGGCAAAAAGGAAGGCTGTTCCCTCTCGTAAACATACAGCCAAGAAAAGGAAGCCTTCTCCAGTGGTCTCTGAGGATGAAGCAAGGGTCGCGGCTGACCTGTCTTCTTCTTCATCCTCAGAGAGGGCCTTTCGTACCAAGAAAGCAGGTGTTTCTTCCAGAGATAGGACCAATGAGTCTACTGAGCTGTCCAGGGAAGCCAGACAACTTATCTTGCAGAACCAAAAGGTGTTAAGGGGCAGGGTATTTGATCCTGAAATTTGTGACATGGAAGGCATGGCTGAGCTGGTGGAAATGGTCAATTACCAAGGTTGGCGACACTTATTTGTTCCTCCAGTCCCTGTTTTACATGAGAAGGAGGTTAGGGAGTTTTATCATGAGTTGGAATCTACTGATGATGGTACCAAAATCTTTAGTAAGGTGAATGGAGTCACCTTCATGATAAATGAGCAGGTGCTCAGTTCCATTCTCAAGGTTCCTAATAGAGGGATCAGGTCTGTCGATGGAGAATGTGCGCAAAGGCGTTTTATTTCCATGATTGTCAAACTTGACAAAGTCATAGGGGAGAGGGCTCTCAAGAAACAAATGAAGGGTGTGTATCAGCTGCTGTTTGAGTTTGTTAATAAGGTACTTCTACCAAGAGCTGAAAGGAGGACTGTGGCAGGAATTGCAGATCTATTCCTGATGGAAGCACTCAGCACATTTCAGCCCATAAGCTTGGCCGGTGTGATGATTAATCACATACACAAAATAATGCATGTCAAAGATGGAAAGCATGGTCTAGCTTATGGATTCCTGCTGAACAAAGTCTTTGAATTTTTTGGTGTAGAATGTGGGTTGGGGATAGTAGGGTCAAAGAAGCAAATGTTTACCCTCTCGACGCTGGAAGAATGTGAATGTGTGATGCGCCGCGGAGGGGCACAGAGCCAGTCAATAGTGTTGGACTTGATTGCCTCGCAAGAGAAGTCCAATGTGGAGATAGAACGACTCACTGCTCTACTTGTCCAAAAGGAGGGTGAAATAGTTCGTCTGAAGGCACACCCAGTAGAGGACCCTGGCACCATCTCCTCCCTCAAGGAAGAGAATGAAGCTTTAAAGGCTGAGGTTAAAGAGTTAAACCAAAAACTGCTTACTGCCAGTGATCCTCTCAAAGCAGAAAATGAAGCCCTGAAGGTTGAGGTCAAGGACTTGACTAAGAAATTGCTTACTGCCAATGAAACCTTCAATGATCGCCTCTCTGCCCTCTTACATAGACCACCTGATCCTAAATGATGTTCCTACTCTTTTATCTCCTTCCTGTTTTGCTCTCCCTCCCACGATTATAGACAGTTCTTGTATAATTCTCTTTTGTTATGCTAAGTGATATCGTAATGCTTTTCTGACTGCAAGGGTTGGCTGTTGCATTGTTCTTATTGTCTATTTTTTTCCTGCCTTTCTTATTTCCATTCGTGTCAGTGTTGCCCCAGTGGCCATGAGTTAACTCATCTATGCATTCTTGTATTGGTTTACTGCTTTTTTTCTTTTTTATGATGCCAAAGGGGGAAGATACTAGACAGGGGGAAGACACGGAAGATACTAGACAGGGGAAATTATGCTGACAGGGGGAATACTGTAAAAATGTGCAAAGCAGGTTGTCATCATCAAAAAGGGGGAAATTGTTAGATTGTTGGTTTTGATGATGACAACCTCATAGAGGGACCTGATCCCTTGTGCTGGTGTGACTCACTTTTGAGCTGGACGGGAAAAGACTTTACAGTTGGAAAGTTTGCTTTTTGGCTGTCAGTTGGTGAAGACAGTAGTGCGCAACAGCGCAGCCATGGAATCATAGCAGCAACTAGGTCAAGTTGGTCACATGTGCTTGACCAAAAAGAGAGCTTTCTAGTGGGTATTCTAGTGGGTATCATAATACTCTCACCTTTTACCCATGTGGACAAAAGCAAGCTGGAAAGATATAAAGGGTAGAACCCAACAACTCTTTCTATTGAGAGAAATCATTCAGAAAAATATAGATCTGAAAATAAGCTTATTCTTCTCTCTGAAAAGGGCAGCCATTGTTTCCTTGTTCCTGAGCTAGAATCGAAGAAAGAGAACTCAAGTTTTTGAGGTTGCCATTGAAGGAGAAGAAGTGCACTGCAAAAACAGAAACCTTGTCTTTTGTACAAGTTTTATTTTCTTGTTTTTCAAGAGTTGTTTTTCTCGTTTTGGTCTGCTAGAGCTAGTAGACATTTTGGCTAGAGTTAGCCTTGTATTTCAGTTGAGTTTTAGCTGAAGTAGAGAATATTGAAGTCTTGTAATAGAGGTATTACAAGTGGGAGGTTAGGAGGTTAACCTCTTAGTTGTGTACTAGGTTTTGTAACTTTTGTTGCTCAGATCTAGTAGTGGAGTTTGAGAAATCCTACGAGGTAGGTCGTGGTTTTTTACTTCCAGTGAGCAAGGAAGTTTTCCACGTAAAACTTCGTGTGTCTTCTTCTTACTGTTGTATTTTCGTGTGCTTGTGTCTCTGCCTCTGTGTAACCTGATAGAGGGACCTGGTCCTGAGTAAGGTGGTCGACCCATATAACTCAACACTTCGTTTCGAATTTCAAAAATCAAATAAATTATTTTTTGATCGTAAATTTTTTAAATTATTATTAATTATTATAGCTTATAGAAGTATTGTGAATAATCTTGTTAATTTTTTTTGTTTGCAACATGGGTCTCAGGGAGTTTTTCTTTTATTTATTTTTATACGTCATATAAATCATAAATCACCAATAAATCTATGAGAAAATCTCGAAAAAAAAAAGGTTTTAAAACTCAAAACTACCGAACGAGTCAATACAAAAAGTCATTATAATGAAGAAAATGTCATTACTCTAGAGGCGAAATTTGATGTTTCAAATATATCTGTCATATGTCCAAAACGACTCACAAAAATTAATAATATTGCAAAAATAAAATGACAAAAATGACTCCTTATCTTTGATAGTAGGTTCAAAATGACGAAAATGGCTCCTTATCTTTGATAATAAGTTTAAAACCCCTTTAATATCACTTAGGGTTTGTTCGATAAGAAGGAAATTTTTTTTAGGAAAATAAATAATTTTTTAATTTTGGTTCGGTATGCAAATAAAAATTATTATCTAAAAAATATTTGTATATATCTAAATAGCTATGAGGCCGGGGTTGGGGTGAGGTAAGGTGATGGGTGTTATGGGTGGGAGAGGTGGGTTGAAGTTGGGGAGGAGACAATGCGGCTTGTTTTTCCTACTTTTATTAGGAAAACTATTTTTTTTATTTTCAAGGAGTTTGTTTTTCTAAAGAAAATATTTTTCTAATTTTTTGACCAACTGAACACAAAAAAAAAGAAAATATTTTCCTCCATAACGAATATTCCCTTAGCCTTTTAAGTTTGTTAAGAGTGAATATTTTCGATCTCTACTAGATATTTATCAAATTTTGATTGTTAAATTTAATTTGAACGATAAAAATAGAAAATATTTAATGAGAACACACATTTCAAAGTAAAAATCATGTGGTTTATGTTATATTTTTGATCTATTACAAGAGTCTAGTGCATTTTTTAAGGTGCAATTTCTATTTTTCTTTTCTGTGCGTACAATATAACTTATTTATATTATGATTTTTTTTTGAATTTTAACGAAAAACTATGGTTATTTTTTTTTCACAACTCTAACTAATGTAACACTCAAAATATAATAAATATTTAACAAAGACAAAAGATATTTTTAATTTTAACCTTGGTTTTGCTAAAGGATCAGTAGTGTTTCTGAGAAGGACATAATTATCATTTTGTTATTTTATTCCGTGATTAGCAATTTCGAATTATTATTGTCTAAGGAACATGATGTGATATATATAATTTATAATTTTGTATATTAAAATAAAAAAAATTTAAAATAAAATAAAATAATCTCATATTTTATCCCATAATTATTATCGCTAATTCTCGTAACCAAATGACATCTAGTGTTTTCCATAGTTACATCACCGATGATGAAACTAAATGGCCTTTATTTTGTCTTCTTATATATGCCATTGATGATGAAAACATGAAAATATTGTAATAAATTCATTATAAAAATTTTAAATTCAAACTTTATTAATAAATCTTTGTTGATACGAGGTAGATAACGTAAACAATCAAATAAAAATAATCAGAAAGAAATTAATAATAATTTGGTGTTATCATCTGCAAGAGCGTAGCTACATAGACAAAAAGTGATTGGTTGAACTTGAACATCTTTCATTGAAAATTTATATTATACATAAAAAATAATAATATTACCATTACTTCGTACATAAGTTAAATAGCACTTTTTAAATATATATTAATTTATAAATATATATGGCAAACACAGTTTTCCTAAAGGACTTTACGAGAAGAGCTTTGGAGAAGGATATTTTTGTTATTTTCATTATTTTATCTCGTGATCAGCAATTTCGAGATTGTTATAATCACACATGAGTATGATATAAAAATACTATCACAACTGTGTCATATATAATCTCAGAATTGCTTATACCAAAATTAAATTCAACCAAATACGACCCTTGAATTGTTGTCACTTATTCTTGAAATGACATTAAAAACAGATATAAAATGCGTCACTAAATTTATCTGAATCCAATATTTTCAAATCCGCCACTAAATGACACCTAGTGTTTTTTTCCTTATTAACACAGTTACCAACAATGGGGCTTGAGTTACATCATCAATGATGAAACAAAATGGCATACATTTAAATCCTCTTATGTATGCGTCTTTGAACAATACATTAACCAGTATTCATCTTGTTTACTTTTCTAACTTTTTTTCACTTAAAGTGTAGTCACTATATAAGTAATCATCTCAAAATGTAAAATTTATCGAATCGAATTTTACTTTTTTTAATTTTTTGTACTGAGATATGGAGTTTCATGAACATTTTATTTCATTTTTGCTATTCATCTTCTTCCTCTTTCTTATGATTCGAAATTGGAGGAAGAAGTGCTCGAAAACCCTCAAGAAAAAGCTGCCTCCGAGGCCGTGGAGGTTACCTATTATTGGAAGTGTACATCACTTGACAAGTGGTGTACCACATCGAGTTCTACAAAACTTGTCACAAAAATATGGACCCGTTATGTACTTACAACTCGGGGAAGTTCCCACAGTAGTTGTATCCTCCCCACACATGGCCAAGCAAATTCTAAAAACTCATGACCTTGCTTTTGCATCTAGGCCAGAAATCATGTTGGGAAAAATTCTTTGTTATAACTGTACGGACATTGCCTTTTCTCCATACGGTGATTATTGGAGACAAATACGTAAATTAAGCGTCTCGGAGCTACTTAGTGCCAAGATGGTCAAGTCCTTTAGCTCAATTCGACAAGATGAGCTCTCAAATCTCCTATCATTCATCGGATCAATGATAGGTTCGCCAATCAACTTAGCAAAAAAACTATTGTGGTTTACGAATGCTGCGACATGTAGGTCAACATTTGGGAAAGTATGTGAAGATCGAAACGAATTGATAACGTTGATTTATCAAGCTTTATTATTATCCAGAGGATTCGAGCTGGCTGATTTATTTCCTTCAAAAACGTTTCTACATGGGATTAGTGGGATGAAATCTAAGCTAATGAAAGCTCGTAATAAGATAGGCGCAGTCTTGGACAACATTATCAATGTGCATAGAGAGAATTGGGCAAATGGAAAAAATTGTAATGGTGAGTCCGGAGTTGAAGATCTGATTGATGTTTTTTTAAGAGTCATAGAAAATGACGAATTTCAATTTCCTCTAACAAATGACAATATCAAAGCAGTTATTCCTGTAAGTATTATCTTTTATTACTTGCTACAATTATTTGTTAACGACGATTAACACCATTCCATTTTTTGTTTCCTCTTAGCTTATGGTCTTTTTAATATTTATGAAGCCAAAGTGTTTTCCTTTTTACTCTGATTCGATGGGCAATATCTAACCAAAGTGTTACTATGTCGTTTTCAAACTTCAGGTAACAATTTAAGTGTTTCAAGAATATGACACACACATATAAATTCTTTTTCAGATAATTTAACTTTATGTTAAAAACTTATATGTATAATTAGATGTTTGACCCGATTTGTGACATTTGATGATCATATATGGTTGTGTAGGATATGTTTGTAGCAGGATCAGAAACATCATCTTCAACTGCCATTTGGGCATTATCGGAAATGATGAAGAATCCAAGAGTCATGGCAAAGGCACAAGCTGAAGTGAGAGATGCCTTTAAGGGAAAGAAAACATGTGATGATGATACTGACCTTGAAAATCTTAATTACCTAAAGATAGTAATCAAAGAAACACTTAGATTACACCCTCCGACCCCCTTGTTGGTCCCTTGAGAATGCAGGGAGGAAACAGAGATAGATGGATTTACCATACCGTTGAAAAGCAAAGTCCTGATTAATGTATGGGCGATCGGAAGAGATCCTGAGAGTTGGGAAAATCTTGATTGTTTCATACCAGAGAGATTCGAAAACAGTTCTATTGAGTTTACTGGAAATCACTTTCAATTTCTTCCGTTTGGCGCAGGAAGAAGAATATGTCCAGGAATACTATTTGGTGTAGCTCTTTTTACTCTGCCTTTGGCTCATTTGCTCTACAAGTTTGATTGGAAACTTCCAGAGGGAACTAATGCAAGGGATTTGGACATGATTGAGTCAAATGGAATAACTGCTAGAAGAGATAATGATCTCTACTTGATTGCTACTCCTAACTCGTTTTAGTTACTGAGTTTGTAATAAAATATTTATATATATATATGTACGGATTCGTCTGAACCCTAATGTCGTACACTGGATCCGCCCCCTGTTAGAGACATTGCTTTAATAATGTTGCTTGCTTCAGCTTGTTTGGATGGTTTGTTACTTATTATATTGTATTGTGTTGTTAGTTTAAATATAATGTTTGTTTTGATTATTATTTAAATTTTATTATATTATATTGTATAGTTAAATTCATGTTAAGTAATAATAAAAAAAATCTCATTTAATGTGTATAACCGATTTAATAATCCTATTTTAACATTTACCTTATCTTTTTATAATAGCTCTAATTCATATATGCAATACAATACTTTATATTGCCTTGTGAATTTATTTTTTTATTTATTTATTGCTGATAGAATTATTTTATTATTTAAAATGCCCAAAGTCAAAAATTAAGTGCTAATGACCCAACAAGATATAATAAGTTGTGCACCTCTGCTCATTATATATACAACACACATGCATCGACGTAACTTCTTAATTCCCGAATTCTACCAAATTAGGGCAAATCACAAAGATGTTGAGGTACGTCGGAAATCGGATTCTGGGGCTAGGACAACGATCGCCGGCGACGCGAGGGGTCTTGCCGCGGCTATATCACGAAAGAGTAGTGGACCATTACAATAATCCTCGAAATGTTGTGTCCTTTGACAAGAACAATCCCACAGTCGGTACGGGTCTTGTCGGAGCTCCGGCTTGTGGTGATGTGATGAAGCTTCAAATCAAGGTCGATGAAAAGACCGGTAAAATTACGGATGCTTGTTTCAAGACCTTTGGTTGTGGCTCTGCTATTGCTTCTTCCTCCCTCGGTACGTTTCTTCAATTCCATTATCCTTATCTCTGTATTTCCAGGAATTAGGTAATAATAAAAAGATATAATGGTCAAAAACACATCTATATATTATCTATTTTTGCGTGTTTCCTAATCATGTGTTTGTATTCCTTACACCAACTATCACCAATTACTTATCAAAACATAGCTCACTCACCTCGACCTGTAAATTTTATGGGCAAATTAAGTTGTCACGCTCCTTTTGACGTGATTGTATTCAAACACTTGGTCTAGATGTGTTTTGGTAAATAGTTGGTGTTAGTTTAGGTAAGAAAAGGTAAACACTTTATAGTTCGGGTATCAAACTCGTAAAAGAGTATACTTCAACTGTGTTTTTGATTATTATCTCTAATAATGATGAAAAAGACAAATCCATTGCCCTTTTTCACATATTATAAACTGCTTTTATTGTGCATCTGATGCTAGTAAGATGGGTGATGGTGATTCTGAGTTCAAATTTTCAGCAACTGTATGGGTGAAAGGGAGAACAATGGAGGAAGTGCTGTCCATAAAAAACACGTAAATCCGTTGAACTTTCTAATCATTTTTCATTTTTGTTGTGTGTTTTAGGGTACATAGTGTGGTTCCAGATTGTCCCTTTCTGTTTCTTTTCCTGCCTTCCTGCTTTCCTCAAGTGACCTTAAGTAATTGAATAGCTGATTTTCTTAGTTATGCATCTCGAATTTTGAGTTCCATTTCAAGAAACCATTTTTATTGTTCCTGCTTTGTCAAATTTTAGTGAAATGTCCTCAATTCAATGGTCCTGCTATGTTGTTCTTACCTGGTCCAATACCAATATTGCTTTTGAAATGGTAAAGAGTGTACTCAGTGGCTCCCAAGTTGTGTCAGATTTCAGTTTCCAAAATACTTTTTTGCAAATTAGCATTTTAACCAAAGTAGTCGGGTAGCATAATTCCCCCTTTTTTTGGGTGGGTGGGTGGGTGGGTGGGTAGTAGTATTAGCTGGCATGCATTTTAACCAATAAACTTGGGCATGCTTGTTGACCAACCCACTGGATACATGTTATCTCTCACCAGGTGTACCTAAGTAATTCTGGTCCCTGAGATTTAAACACACGAAAAATTTACTTTGTGTTATCTTTGTTAGATTTGAACCTTATATTCCAAGGGTATTATTTCAGCTCTTTGGATGCAGTGTCTGCGTCATCCTCCTAACACGCTCAAAAGATTAAGGTTGAACTTTTTGGAGATTAGAGGTTTTCCTTTATCTTGTATGTGTCGATTCAGCAAAATTGAAGGTGTAAGTTTGTTTAGAATGAGGTTACTACACTGGATATCTCAACCCACCTGTAATAGGTCAATTAAAAGGTGGTCCCTTAAAATAAGAATTATTGAATTGAGCTTGAGAGTTCTTTCTTTTTATGAACTTATTAAAACCTCAGAAGAAAAGCGAAAAATACTTACTCAAAAAAAGAAAACTTAGACGAAAAATAAAAAGAATGCAGCAAGTCTTTTTGTTCTAAGGGAAAGGTAGACAAAACGGTGTGTGTAGTTGTAGGCACTGCATGAATTCAAGTCCTACTCCTAGTTTGTGTACCAAGTCTGGTATTTAAGTGGAAAACAGTAGAGAACTCAGCCTATATAGACCGAGTTTTAAAACTAAAAAACTACTTATGTCTTAATTATCAAACAACCCCCTAAAAAAGGAAGAAGAAGCTCGCTTATGATATCTGCATGCTGGCTGTCAGTACCTGTTCGACTTAATGCAGTTTATAGTGAACTTACTTTGAGTTATGGGATATGTAAGGTTTGGCCACCGTTCTTTTGAGAGATAATATGTGTATCATTAATTTAGCACCAAGAAGATGCAAGCAAATGTATTTACAGGAATCCGAAAGAAAACTTCCCTTCCAGCTCAAGGCTTGGCCAACTTATATCAGGAAAAGAAGTGAGGATTGACTAACTAGCGGCATTGCTTGTTAGACTTTCTGTAAGATGCAGTTTTATGTAAAAGCATTTTCCCGATGCATGTATATTTGCAGTTTAAGACATTTTACAAATCCCCTCTTTGTCCTCGGTTTTGACCCAGGCCATTGAGAAAATTTAAACGCTCTGGGCTTCCTTTGGGGTAAAGCCTTAAAATTTGTTTTTTATTTTAATTATCTTTCCCCTGATCTATTTCTTTTCTCCCGATGGTTTAATCAAATTTAATCTTTGTTTTCTGGGTCACATGGCTTCTGCTTCTTACTGTTCCATTATTTTCAGCATTCTTTCACATCCCTTGGCCCCCCTAAAAATACTTCATGTTGGCCTTCTCTTTTGTGTTATTGATGTCTGTTCAACCTACTGGATGGTTAATTGGTAGTCTGCCTTTTTTTTTCTAGACTGTGAGATGTATTCTGAGACATATTTGACTTTTACTGTAGGGAGATAGCAAAACATCTCTCTCTTCCACCTCAAAAGATTCACTGCAGTATGCTCGCTGATGCAATTAGGGCTGCTAAGAAGGATTACGAGTCGAAGAGGGCAAAATTTAAGGACAATGCAGAAAATGCATCAATGGAAAAAGCAACTTGATATACTCGTTGAGAGATGAAGGGCATTCGTGCAATGAACTTGAGCATAAGAGCGAAGAATGAGGTGTGTACTCAGGTAGGATATACGTGGACCATTATCTTTGTGGGGATAGAAAGACTGTTTCTGAATCTTCCTGCTATGTTTGCAAATAAATAATTAGGGTGGTTCATTAGAGCCCAAGACCTAGATGTAGTAGATGCATCACTGATCATATAGTTAATATTGAAGTGAAAATATGAGATAGAGATAGCATTTATTGGCCTTTTAAAATTATATTTTTGAAAAATAATCGCTATTTTAATAACTTATATACATGTAAATACATTAGTTTCTTACTCGCGCAAAGAAACGAACTACTTTCTGACAAACTTGAATAACTTGTACCGATGCTTGTCCCGTATATCATTTGAAAGATCCAGATCTTTACAAAGGCTCTATATAAAGCTTTCGTCTAAATTCATGTTCAGAGACTGATCAGAGGAAGTAGTGGCCATTGATCGTGGACGGAATCTTCCCTGGTGCCGAGAAAACTAAAATAGTCTCTACATGGGATTCAAGCTGGCTGATTTATTTCCTTTGAAAACGTTTCTACATGGGATCAGTGGGATGAAATCTAAGCTAATGAAAGCTCGTAATAATATAGACGCAGTCTTGGACAACATTATCAATGTGCATAGAGAGAATGGGGCAAATGAAAAAAATTGTAATGGTGAGTCTGGAGCTGAAGATCTGATCGATGTTTTTTTAAGAGTCATGGAAAATGACGAATTTCAATTTCCTCTAACAAAACCGAATGGCTTTGAGAACCGTCCTTGGTCACTTCCTAGCTACTAGCCTTCTTACTCGTTCGATGAGCCTTTATTTTGCTTTTTGGTATCACAGATGACAATATCAAAGCAGTTATTCTTGTAAGTATTATCTTTTATTACTTGCTACAATTATTTGTTAACGATGATTAACACCATACCATTTTTTATTTCCTCTTTGCTTATGGTCTTTTTAATATTTATGAAGCCAAAGTGTTTTTCTTTTTACTCTGTTTCGATAGGCATCTCTAATCAAAGTGTTACTATGTCGTTTTCACCTTCAGGTAACAATTTAAGTGTTTCGAAAATATGACACACACATACAATAATTTTTTCAGAATATTTAACTTTATGTTAAGAAACTTATATATAAAATTAGATATTTGACCCGATTTGTGACATTTGATGACCACACATGGTCATGTAGGACATGTTTATAGCAGGATCAGACACATCGTCTTCAACTGTCATTTAGGCATTATCAGAAATGATGAAGAATCCAAGTGTCATGGCCAAAGCACAAGCTGAAGTGAGAGAAGCCTTTAAGGGAAAGAAAACACATGATGATGATGCTGACCTTGAAAAACTTAATTACCTAAAGCTAGTGATCAAAGAAACACTCAGGTTACGTCCTCCAACCCCCTTGTTGGTTCCGCGAGAATGCAGGAAGGAAACAGAGATAGATGGATTCACCATACCATCGAAAAGCAGAGTCCTAGTTAATGTATGGGCGATCGGAAGAGATCCTGTGAGTTGGGGAAATCTCGATTGTTTCAAACCAGAGAGATTTGAAAACAGTTCTATTGAGTTTACTGGAAATCACTTTCAATTTCTTCCGTTTGGCGCAGAAAGAAGAATATATCCAGGAATACTATTTGGTTTAGCTCTTGTTACTCTCCTGTTAGCCCATTTGCTTTACAAGTTTGAATGGAAACTTCCGGAAGGACTTAATGCAAGGGATTTGGACATGACTGAGTCAAATGGAATATAACTGCTAGAAGAGAGCGATCTCTTCTTGATTGCTACTCCTCGCTCGTTTTAGTTACTGAATTTGTAATTTTCTTCAGGAAAATAAGCTTCTTCAAAATAAGAAAAATATTTTCCTTAAAATAATAGGGAAAACAAACACATTGCCTTCTCCCCATGCTCACAACCATTCACCCCACCTTACCCACCCTGCCACCTACCCGACCCCCACTCCACCCCCTTTCCTTCCCTTCCCCCTCGCCCACTCACAACACCCATCACCATACCCTTCTCCATCCTCATAATTGTATCTTAGATATATATAAATGTTTTTAGGATAATATTTTTTATTTACAAATAGAACACAAGAAAATAAATAAAAAAAATTTATTTTCCTAAAAAAACTTTTCCTGCAAAATATTTTCTATAAAAAATATTTTCCTTCATACCGAATATATCCTTAGAGAATCTCTTTTATTGACCTTAAATGATTAAATGAAATGGGATTTTGGTATTTGAAACTTAATCGGACCCCTCGAGTCCTGATTCAAACATACATATTCAAGTCCAAAATCATCATACGAATCACGAATCTAAGTGCATTTACTCAAATATTTAATTTTGAGCATCATACAAAAATGACTCTATTTTAGATAACAGGTTTAAAATGGTCCTTTTAATACCTTTGAACTATGTCATGTAGTTAATTAATCAACATTAGGCTACTTTAGAAAACATTCACATAAAAATATATTATTTCTCCTTAATTATTAGGAGTCGTTTGGTAATTGGTGAATAAATTATCAATTACACTGGGATTATAATATAAGAATTAAATACTGATTATTAGTTGTTTACTGGATATTTCCCATGTGTATAATATAAAATATATATTTCGTATTTAATATTTTACTAGATAAGCTTAAATTTTTATTTTTAATTTTAACCTTGGTTTCGAGAAGGACATAGTTGTTATTTTATTGTTTTATCCGGTGATTAGCATTTTCAGATTATTATTACCTAAGGAGTATGATATGGTGTGTGTATATATATATATATATAGCATACTTACATTTAAAAAATATTTAATTAAATATATAATAAAATAATCTTACATGTTTTGCTTAGTTACATCACCAATGATGAAACAAAATGGCATACATTTCAATTCCTTTGACTTTGTCTTCTTATGCATGAGTTGTTGATGATGAAAGTATGGAAATATTGTAATTAATTTATTCAAAATTATTTATTTAAATTTTATTAAATCTTTGTTGATACGAGGTAAATAATGTGGTAGTAACTACATAGATGAGGTTATATGGCTGAGATCGTCGACATTGAATAGAATTTTAGATATTTCGGAATATGATCGTTGTTGCTGTCATCACCTTTTTGTAGTGGCGTAGCTACATAGATAAAAGGGTGATCCGTTATATATTTCTTCATTGAAAAATTATATTATATACATAAAAAAAATTACCATTACTATATAAATAAGTTAAGTAGTATTTTTTATAAATAATATATTAAATCTTGAATACCTTTAACGAGATTTTTCGCTTATCATTTGTCTGTCTTGACATTCTGATTTGGACGGATTGTTCGGGACCTCTGTCGTCTGATTTGAGTGAAGTGGGCCTAGTTGATTCTCAAATGGTCAAACAACTTTTTGATTTGACCGACATTAATTGATTTGGTGGTTGGTTGTAATCCTATCTTTTCTTTTCACATGTTTGATCAAATAGTCTTTGCTTTTCGATATATTTTTATCAGTACAATATTCCTAAAGTACTTTATGAGAAGAGTTTTGAAGAAGGATGATTTTGTCATTTTTGTTAATTTATCTTGTGATCAACAATTCTGGGATCATTATCATACATTGAGTATGATATAAAAATAATACCACAATTGTCATATATGTATAACCCCGAAATTACTTATATTGATATAAAAATTCAACCAAACACGAACCCTAACAAATAATACTATGAACGAAGATAGAATTAATCACGTCACCAAATTTATCTGAATTTAATACTTTCGAATCCACCTTTAAATGACACCTTATTAAAATAATTTCCTAACAGTGGGGCTCAGTTGTTACATCATGAATGATGAAACAAAATGGCATACATTTCAAATTCTTTAGAGATTTTTAAATTTGTTTTTGGAAATTGTTTGGTCTTCTTTATGAATGCGTCGTTGAACAATACACAACTAGTACTCACTTTTTTTCACTTTTCAACTTTTGTCATCTAATTAATTTTTTTTAATTTCACTTAATTAATTAAAGAATCAACATCCCAAGTGGTACTATTTTTAGGTTAGGTAGGGCACACATGAAGTGTAACCACTATATATAAGTAACCATCTCAGAATGCAAAATCCATCAAATTGAGTTTTTTCCTTTCTTAATTTTCTGTATTAAGATATGGAGTTTCATCAATACTTTATTTCATTTTCGCTATTCATCTTCTTCCTCTTTCAGATGATTCGAAATTGGAGGAATAAGTACTCGAAAACCCTAACGAAAAAGCTTCCTCCGGGCCCATGGAGGTTACCTATTATTGGAAGTGTACATCACTTGACAAGTGGTGTACCACATCGAGTTCTCCAAAACTTGTCTCAAAAATATGGTCCCATTATGTATTTACAACTCGGGGAAGTTCCCACAGTAGTTGTATCCTCCCCACACATGGCCAAAAAAATTCTAAAAACTCATGACCTCGCTTTTGCGTCTAGGCCAGTAACCATGTTGGGAAAAATTCTTTGTTATGACTGTACGGACATTGCCTTTTCTCCATATGGTGATTACTGGAGACAAATGCGTAAATTGAGCGTCTTGGAGCTTCTTAGTGCCAAGATGGTCAAGTCCTTTAGCTCAATTCGACAAGATGAGCTCTCAAATCTCCTATCATCCATCAGATCAATGGTAGGTTTGCCAATCAACTTAGCAGAAAAACTATTGTGGTTTATGAATGCTTCGACATGTAGGTCAGCATTTGGGGAAGTTTGTAAAGATCAAAATGAATTGATAACGTTGATTCATCGAGCACAATCATTATCTGGAGGATTCGAGCTGTCTGATTTATTCCCTTCGAAAACATTTCTACATGGGATTAGTAGGATGAAATCTAAACTAATGAAAGCTCGTAATAAGGTAGACGTAGTCTTGGACAACATTATCAATTTGCATAGAGAGAATCGGGCAAATGGAAAAAATTGTAATGGTGAGTCCGGAGTTGAAGATTTGATCGATGTTTTTTTAAGAGTCATGGAAAACGGCGAATTTGAATTTCCTCTAACAAATGACAATATCAAAGCAGTTATTCTTGTAAGTCTATCTTTTATTACTTGCTACAATTTGTTAACGATGATTAACACCACACCTTTTTTTTCCTCTTAACTTATGGTCTTTTTAATATTTATGAAACCAACGTGTTACTATGTCGTTCCAAACTTTTTCGTAAAAAATTTAAGTTTTTTGAAAAGATGACATACACATACAACACTTTTTTCAGAATATTAACTTTATGTTAAAAAAACTCACTACTAAAAAATCACTATTTTTTTTTTGAAATTTCCCACTGAAAAATGTTAAGTCGTTATTACCACTGATATTTTGATTGAATCGATGGGAAAAGAAAAAATAATAGTATTTTCACATGGAAAAGTTTTGAAGCTTCTCACTATTTCAGTGAAAATCTGTTTCCCACCATGTGTTTTTCCAATGAACTAATTCGGTGGGAAATGGGTGAAAAAATCATGTTTTATAACAAATATTTTTCATTAATTTAGCGGTGAAAAAAATCTCTATTTCGTATAATAACTTATATGTATAGTTACTTATTTGGCTTGGTTTGTGACATTGGATGATCATACATGGTCATGTAGGATATGTTTGTAGCAGGATCAGATACATCATCTTCAACTGTCATTTGGGCATTATCAGAAATGATGAAGAGTCCAGGTGTCATGGCCAAAGCACAAGCTGAAGTGAGGGAAACTTTTAAGGGAAAGAAAACACCTGATGATGATGATCTTGGCCTTGAAAACCTTAATTATCTAAAACTAGTGATCAAAGAGACACTTAGGTTACACCCTCCGACTCCCCTGTTGGTCCCCCGAGAATGCAGGGAGGAAACAAAGATAGATGGATTTACCATACCGTTAAAAAGCAAAGTCCTGGTTAATGTATGGGCAATCGGAAGAGATCCTGAGAGTTGGGAAAATCCTGATTGTTTCATACCAGAGAGATTCAAAAACAGTTCTATTGAGTTTACTGGAAATCACTTTCAACTTTTACCGTTTGGCGCAGGAAGAAGAATTTGTCCAGGGATACTATTTGGAGTAGCTCTTGTTACTCTGCCTTTGGCTCATTTGCTTTACAAGTTTGATTGGAAACTTCCAGAAGGAACTAATGCAAGGGATTTGGACATGATTGAGTCAAATGGAATAACTGCTAGAAGAGAGAATGATCTCTACTTGGTTGCTACTCCTAGCTCGTTTTAGTTACTGAGTTTGCAATATATATATGTACGAATTCGTCTGAACCCGAATGTACTACACTGGATCTGCCCCTGTTAGAAACCTTGCTTTAATAATGTTGCTCGCTTTAGCTTGTTTGGATGGTTTGTTAGTTATTGTATTGTATTGTGTTGTTAGTTTAAATATAATGTTTGTTTTGATTGTTACTTAAATTTTATTATATCGTATCGTATCGTTAAATCCATGTTAAGTAATGATGAAAAATCTCATTTTGTGTGTAACGACCTATTTGGTGTGATCGCGTCATTATTTTTTTGCTTCCCATTTTGTCTTTACTTATTATTTAATAATTTTATTTTAACATTTACCTTATCTTTGATAGTAGTTCTAGTTCATATATTCAATACGATACATTATATAGCGACGAAAAAATAATACAATCTATCCAAGCATTGTATTTATTAAAACAATACAATACGATATATTATGAAATTATATGTAACAACGGTCCAAACAGAGTGACACACGTGTTGAATAATGGATCAAATATTTTCTTTAACTTTTTCTTTTTTCATCCTTTTCATCTAGTCTTGTTATACGGTTATACCATGATGAATAATAGATCAAATAAATTCAACCCCAATAATTTCGAATAAATAAATTCAGATGGATCGAGTTATTTTGTGGGTTCGGTCTGCATAATATTCACATGGACCAATAAATCAGTATCATATATTAAATTAAGCCTAATATATGTCATCTCCTTATTTCGTTAAATATAAAAAAATTAATATTTAATTAACCCAAAATTAACGTTAAGAGAAATTTTATCCAATAGATATATAAAAGAAGGACAAATAGTCCAATATGGAGGCACAATATTTCCTTTTTTAAACTTCTCAAATTTTCCTTTTCTGAACTTAATCTTTAAATGGTAATTATATGAACCAAAAGTATCACTATTAATTTCCATTCCTTAAATAATTATTTAATTAATTAATATTATAAGTATAAATCGAATTTTATAAGATCTCTTTTACCTTAGCTTATAATTGTTGATCTCCAACTTTGAGAAAAAAAATATATAATTAGGTTATTGCAGATATCAAAATCTACTATATAGATTATTTTTTGTAAGGGTTATTTACCAATATGTCTCATATTGCTACCAATGAGTTCTTAAATCCATTGCAAGTGAAAGGGAAGGAAAAGTCCCAATTTCCAAAAGGATTAAAAGTTCTTGCCATTGATGACAATGTGGTTTGTCTTAAAGTTCTTGAATCCATCCTCCAAAAGTGTGGCTATACAGGTTAGCAGTGGTGTATGCAGGATTTTGAATTATATGTATTATTACAATTTAACTTATATACGTGTTTGAATTTGGAGGTGTATGGAGAATTTTGAGTAAGAGGCCAGTGTCAGCCTATTGTCACGATTCAACTAATGTACACGAGTTTAATTAGATTTTAGGGTTATGGGGTTCTACGATTTAATTCCATCCACAAATTGACCGTTTACTTTGTATTAATTCTTAAAGTAGTGTTTTGGCCTATTGTGTGGTACTGTACGCTGAGTAAGAAGTGTTGATCTATTGCCACAATTCAACTAGTACCAGAGCTCAGGTTTAGTGTTATAGAGTTCTAATATTTAACTCCGGCCTATTGTGTGGTGCACGCTGAGTAAAAAATGTCAACTTATTGTCACAATTCAACTAGTACAAGAAGTCGGATTTAAGGTTATGGAGTTTTAATATTTAACTCCGACCTATTATGTGGTGTACGCTGAGTAAGAAGTGTCAACCTATTGTCACAATTCAACTAGTACAAGAGTTCGGATTTAGGGTTATGCTTTTTCGAATTTATACTATCAGATCACTTACTTGTTGGTGCACAAAACTTAAATTATAGAAAAACATAGACATAATTTAATATTTTATTTTACTAATAATAAGGAGCCAAATTGTGTTGTTGAATATTATATTTTGCAGTTACAACAACAAGAGATGCCAATGTAGCATTGGAGATGTTGAAGAAGAACAAAGAGAGGTTTGATATTGTTATAACTGATGTTGTTAGAGATGATATTGATGGTTTCAAGCTTTTGGAAGCTATTGGTCTTGAAATGGATATTCCAGTAATAAGTAAGTTTTTTATTTATTTATTTTTTGAACTAAAAGTGAAGGAAAAGAAAAAATAATCCCAATTGTACAATCATGTGATGTGTTTAATTAGATGTCTCAGTTTTGAGTTTTTGGTATGGGGAAATTTTGGACCGTGTAGTGCCACGTCGAGCATATTAAACGAGTAGTTTTCATGAAAAGGAGTAATTCTCCTTAGGAGTTTCGATTAGTCGGGTAAGTGAGTTCTAGGTACGAGAGAGGTTATGGTGTTGTAGGGCACATTATCACGAGTTTCTTCAAAAACTACTTAGGACACCTTATGAGGAGTTTCTTAAAAAAACTACTTATATGGCGCTGTAGCACATCTTATCAGGAGTTTCTTCAAAAACTAGTTAGAACACCTTATCAGGAGTTTCTTCGAAAACTACTTAGGGCACCTTATCAGGAGTTTCTTCAAAAACTACTTAAGGCACCTTATCAGGAGTTTCTTCGAAAACTACTTAGGGCACCTTATCAGGAGTTTCTTCAAAAACTACTTAAGGCACCTTATCAGGAGTTTCTTCAAAATCTACTTTATGGTTTCAAAAACTACTTATGGCGCTATAGGGCACCATATCATGAGTTCCTTCAAAAACTACTTATGGTGCTATAGGACACCATATCCATATTTTCTTAAAAAACTACTTATGGCGCTATAAGACATCTTATCAAGAAGTTTCTTCATTCCCAAATTTTAATTAGAAATTGAAACTTTTAGTTAAGAGTGGAATGATAACATATCCATCACATCACATTTCATCAATAATGGTCCCATTTTTCACTTTTCTTAAATTACCCTTTCTATTACATAAAAAATTTACAACTTTTTTACATAGTAACTGACTGAATTATACATTAATTGCAGTGACATCTGCAAATGATGAGACAAAAACAATTGTGGAGGGAATCAAACGTGGAGCAATTGACTACTTAGTGAAGCCTATAAAAATGGAGGATGTCAACACTTTTCAACATGTTACTACTACTATAAAAGATGATGATCATGATCATGATCATGATCATAGTACTCCAATATCATCATCCAATTATGATACAAATGAATTAGGGTTTCAAGAATCAAGCTCATCATTATTACCTATCAAAAGAAAAAGCCGCCAACAACAACAACAACAAGATGAAGATGAAGAAACAAAGAGTTCTTGTCAATCTAGAAAGAAAAATCGAATGCGTTGGTCTAAAGAATTGCACTACAAGTTCTTGAATGCTTATTATCAGCTTCAAGCTGATAATCTTGATAGTAAGTTTCCTTACTACTCCCTCCCTCCCTCCGTTCTTTTTTTACTCTGTCACATTTCACTTTTCGAGAGTCAAACTGTATGAACTTTGATCAATATTTTAAGATGATCAAGATTGAGTTAATATATTTGATTTAGCTTCAAAAATTAGTCAAATTGACTCCCGTTGAAGCAAAAAGTGACTTCTAACTTGTTTGCTATCGCTTTCAAATCAAGAAGATACCTCCGTCACCCTATTCAGTTGCTAAATATGACCCCCCCGTCTTGAGCTTGAGCTACATATAGTTTATTTATGATACACGAAATACTTATAGTTATTGTCAAGTTACTAAAGAGACTGATACGTTGGGATTTAGATTTTGATAGGTTTGACTGAGGTTTTTAATACTCATTCCATCGTTTTGCTAAAATTTTAGCAGCATGGTACCTGTCAAAAATATTGAATTCTATTGAACTCATAGTAGTCAGAACGCTGCATGATATATATGCCGAGCGTTGAACTCATTGATTATATGCTACATATATTGATTAATCTCATTGATTGCAGAGGTTGTTCCCAAGAGAATTCTTGAAATCATGAATGTACCCGGGATTACTAGAGAAAAAGTTGCAAGTCATCTCCAGGTAACACACTATACCATAATATATATTTCTTTTTATTAAAAAAAACATTCCCAATTTATTCTTGATCAATCTTTTTCTTGGATTTGTAACAAATGTAACCTCTCTTTTTTTTTTTTTTTTTGAATTGAATTATATAGAAGTTTAGGAATGGCTTAAAGAAGCAAAATGCAACAAGTTTCAATTCTCCAGGGCACTATGTTGTTACAAAATCTCAGCAAAATGCAATGAATTTTGCTCCAATAAGTTGTTCCTACCCAGGGATTGATAATCTCTTTTATCGTCCCGTGTTGGCTGCTGATGCAATTTCTCAGACTGGTCTTCAGTATCATCATCATCAGAAAATGGACGATGAAATCGCGAACAATGTGCATCATCATCATTCTGCAATTTTTGGTTATCAAAATCCTGTTTTAGGTGACTCAGTATATATTTGCCCATATTCAAGTGTTCCTGTTTCAATGAACAATTATGTTTGTGCACCTTATCAACAAGTGTGTGGACATGTTTCAGTTTCACCATTTGATTCAACTGGCCTTGTTGTAAGTACTTCCACACAAGGTAGGTAACTCTTTTTAAGATTCTTATGTTGATTTCTTTTACCGATTATCTGGATTTAAGTTATGTACACTGTCATTTTTTTTAAAGAATTTTTAATTTAATACTATTAGTGTAGTTTAACGTGTGATAGCATGTTAGTTACAGAGTACTTAAAACTCCTTGTACTTTGGTATAGGAGCCAATGGTTGTCCAATTAACTTTTGTGGTGTTCAATTAGATCCTTTAACAGGGAATGACCAAAGTAGATTTTTGCAACAAATCAACCATGGTTCAGAGAGAAGAAATAACAACAATCTACATGAGAATAATTGTGGTTCCTTGGATGATGATGACTTTAATATAATGTTACAACAGGTATGAACATCTTTTTCCTTTTGCGAAAGTTATAGAATTTTCACACTATCAGTGCAATGTAGTTTTTACTTCATATTTCACGTTATTGTATCTAGCTTGATAAGAAGAGTTACCTATTGTTGCCCCTAGAACCTTAGTCTAGTGGTAAGAGAGCAATGTATTATGTTTGGGTTAAGACATACGTTACGAATTTGATCCCTGTCACGGGTAAAAGAGTAATAATTAAGTGAAGAAAGGTAGAACAATGAACCTATTATTAAACGAAGGAATGTTGCTTTTATCTCATCATGTTACTGTATCTACCTTGATATGAAGATTTACCTATTGTTGCCCCTAGAACTTTAGTCTAGTGGTAAGAGTGGCGACGTATTATGTTTGGGTTAGACATAACGTCACGAATTTGATTCCTATCGCGGACAAAAGACTAATAATTAAGCGGAGAAAAGTAGAAGGGTGGACCTATTATTAAACGAAGGAATATTGCTTTATCTCCCGATGTTATTGTATCTAGCTTGATATGAAGAGTTACTACTGTTGCCCCTAGAGCTCTCCTCTAGTGTTAAGAGTTGGCGACGTATAATGTATGAGTTAGACACATATTATGAATTTAATCCCTATCACAGACATAAAATTTGATATTTAGGTAGAGAAAGACGAAAGTGTGAATTAATTATTAAATGAAGAAATATTATTGCTTTATCTCTTGATATTACTTTATCTAGCTTGATATGAAGAGTTATCTATCGTTGCTAGTAGAGGTTTTGGTCCAGTAGTAAGAGTGCAACGTATGATGTGTGGGTTAGACGCACGTCACAGAAAAAGCCTAATATTTAAGTAAAAAAAGGTAGAAAGGTGAACCTATTATTAAATGAAGGAAAATGATGTTATTAAAAAAATCTGTTGATTATTTTTAGTAACTAATTTGTATATTTAATCCTATGTTTTTGCAGTTTCAGGATAATTCAACTCCAAGATTGTGAAAGGAGATGAATAATTAGTTATCAACAACAACTCAACATATATTTAGTGAATTAATTAGTTAAAGAAGTCAAATTATTACAATGTTTTTAAATTTAATTCCTCTTAATTTTGTGATTTGCTTCGTATAAAAAACATTTATATGAAGAAAATATTAGTCATTTAATACATTTCCCCCCTTTTAATGTAATTGTTGAATTTTCCCCTTTAATGTAAATTATTGAATGTTCAGAGTGGCTTATAGAGGATTTATTGCATTTTGAGTATAGTAGCGAAAGCGATTTTTCAGAAGTTTTTTTTTTTTGAAAAATACTTACGTAAAAAATATTTTTTTAAGATAATACGATTTGAAATTTTTTCGAATAGAATCAATTTGTTTTGAACAATCAAGACTTGTTTTTAGATAGGCATCTCTTATTCACATCATTTGAACTCCAACTCCGTTCACTATAAATTCAGAGGCTTGATCTCAATTTTTAATATATAAAAAATTTGCAAATTAAACTTTGAACTAGACAACATTATGTAATTTGAAGTGCCTCGATCTATTACAAAATATTTTTCGTTCTATCTTGAGAGGAGTGACAAGATTAACTTTCTATATATTTATGGTGATATTATTATTGAAAATATATAAGATAGAGAAAAACAATAACATGAAAAATAATGCTACTCTTCTCCTCATGTTAGCCTCTCTTTCTTCGGGTTGATTCGATAGATAATCACTCCACATTTATTTTATTGCATCAAAATTATTAAACTATTTTTTAATATAAAAATACTCGATTTTACGCAAGAATCACAATAAGTCATCAAAGAAATTTTTCCTAACAAAAAAGTCATTCAATTTTAACTAAGTTTCATATAAAATATTTCTTTTGTTTCCTCCTAACGATTTTCGGAGATATATAAATAAAGTTGATCAATGATTTTTTTGTTACACAAAAAAGAATAGTTTAGTGACATCAGACCAATTTCATGTTATATATATATATATATATAAATGTATTTCAAAATTATTATGTAAGAGACTAAAACTTACGTGCTTCCCTCTTAATAGCCGGCACCCAACCTGTATTTATTCAGGACAAATTTTTAGTGCACAATATCTTAATATGTCATGATTTATTAAGGCATCACAGTAAAAAAGAAATCCCCTAGACGTATGATGAAAATTGATTTGAGAAATGGATATAATACGGTGAGATGTTAGTCATGACTTGTGTCACTTTAACAAATTTCTTAGTAAAAATAAATGAAGAAGGATATGGTTATTTTAAAGGGAGAGAGGTGAGACAAAGAGATCCAAATTGTCCTCTTCGATTTATTTTGGTTATGAAATACTTCTCCAAAATTATGCGTTGAAATGTGTGAACATCTCATTTAAAAATTTAAGCGGTTAGAGAAAAACACACTTTTATTATTTAATTATATTCTTAATATGTCCCCTCACGTGTGGACCTGATTCTTTTTTATGAGCCAAACACGTGGTACCAGAGCAAACAAAAGTCCTTGGATTAAATTTCATCACCACTAATTATCAAAAAAAGAATTTCCACGTGCTTGACCCGTAAAAGAAGAATCAGGTTCGCACGTGTGGGGGTGTATTAAGAATATAATTAAACAATAAAAATAAGCTCTCTCTAACAATTTAAGTTTTTAAATGAGATAATTACACATTTCAAAACACAGTGAACAAAATGACACTAACTCCCAAATTTTAGGTTTCATCATGTGTGTAAGAATATGAAACTAACTCATATTATATTTGCAAATGATATTTTGTAGGGGGGAATGAGACATCTATTAGTAGAGTTATGGAGGCCTTGATGCAATTTATAATCACAATTTGGTTTAGTTGCAAATCTGGAGAATTTACACAAAGAATTTGTAATTAGATTTGCTTTTTAGAGGCCTAATTATATCCTAGATATCCTTTGTTGGAAGGAGGTGTGAGGTGTAAGTGCTCTTTAGCTGTAACTATGTTGTTTGCATATGATAATATTTCACAATTATTATAAAAAGGAAAAAGGGGTAAATATTTCTTTATTTTGCGTTTTAGAACGAATATATTTCTCATTTAAAAGTGGTGTATATATACTATCATCATCTAATATATACGATGCATATTTACTCTTTTAGTTAATAGATTTATATTTACTGAACTAAAATAACAACAATCTAAAAACTGGTATTTTAATTTCAAAATACCACGTGACTATAAAAACTTACCTCATCCATGTTTTTATCTCTCCAAATCCGGTCCAAATGAAAAAATTTCAATCCTCTTCTACTCAGTCATAAAATGAATTTGGGTTAGATCTAAATAAAAGAGGGATTGAGCTTGTTTTAGTTGGATCAGCTCTAGAGGGGTAAAGAAAATGAGTGCGATAATTTTTTAAATCCACGTGGCATTTTCTAAATTAAAAAAATAATTATATATATATTAAAAAAAAAAATTCAGTCTGTTAACAAAAAAAAGTAAATATGCGTCGCTTGTTAAACAGAGAGAGTAAATCAATTAAATATCTTATGCATCATTTTCCTTAGAGGTGCTTATCAGTCAGTTCGGTTCGATTTTATATATTATCGGTTTGATTTATTGATTTTTGATTTTTAAACACCCTAAACTAATAATCTAACCAAAACGATATTTGTTATAGATTTTCGGTTAATCAATTTTTGATCCTTAAAGATTCAATTTTCGGTTTAACCGATAAAAAAAATGATCCTCTAACCCTTTCTTTTGTTGCTTTCTCTTATTTTCATATGTTCATATTATTATATATACATTACCTTCATGCATAAAAGTCTACAGAATTACAAGTAGAAGCAAATTTAAGCAAGTTATATTGCTAAAATAAATTCATTTTCGTTCTGGTTAAGTAGCAAACTTGGATGCAGTGCACTGTAACAATCATTCAAAAAAAGAAAAATAAGGTTAGTTCACAATTCACATTGATGAGTAGAACTGCATCATACTTCATAAAGAAAACAATAACACCAAATCAACAACTATAAAATACAAAAGAAACTAGGTTTGTATTTAAAATCTAGAGCTACTGTTATATTATTGGCAATAAAAGGATAATTTTAATATTATCTTATTGGGTTATTAATTTAACTAATAATTAAAATCTTAAAATCAAAAACTGAATCAATAACCCAATAAAAAAATTTACAAAACTGTTTTAAAAATCGTTAATTCAATAACCCGATAGCATTATCGGTTAAACCGATTTTTGCACACCGCTAATTTTTCTACATGAAATTGAATTAACATAAAAATAAGGTTCAAGAAAGCAATAGAGGAATCATACAGAAAAGAGGAGGATGATCCAAGCCGCCCCGGATAGCTACAGGCATAAATCGATTTAATAAATTACGTAGAGTGATCGCGTAAACTATTCGCAAGCGAAAGAAAACGAAAGCAATATTAGAAGAGAAGGCCTTACATGAAAAATTAAGAGCATGTCAAGTTAGCTAGGATAACTTGCCTACAACCAAATGAAAAGGATTATCAATTATTGTTTAATTTTGAACTACCAAATGGAGTAGGCAAGTCATCCTTGGCTACTAAAAAAATACTCCCAACTTCAGGTAAGACTCCCTCCTTCACTAGTGTTATTGAACTCCTACAAGTAAATGTGATGCACTTACTTGGTCTCAATGCCCTCTATTTATAGCTTCAAAGAAGGGCAAAAAAGTGAACATAATTGGCCTAGTGATGATCTTCATTTTCTTGTTCTTTTTTATTTTCCCCTATTTGGCATTCTTCCTCTTTGATCACTTCATATTTGGAATATATTCCTTATGATTTTGGATTAGGATTGAGTGAATACTGTTCTCCAAAGGATCAATTATTCCAGGAGGTTCTCCATCAAATATATATATATATATATATATATATATATATATATATATATATATATATATATGCAATCTCAATTGTCAACCTTATAAAAAGAAGAACTATTTTGTTAACATGGAAAACAAACGCTACTCTTACCCTATTTTTTTTTCCCTTTCAATAATTGAGTGATAGCTCATTAGTAGAAAACCATCCCGACTTAAAAGGTGCAAAAATCACGATATACTCTGATAAGATTTAACTCCAAACTTCACTAAAACAAATGGGTCAAAAATTCAGATTATAATTCTTGCAACGTACCCAAGAGTTAACCCTAAGCGTTGCGCCTTGCAATCACTCGATTATTATATGTACCCCTTTCGGGTCGACTTTGACTTGAAGCCCAGGATCTATCAAACAACATCTCTACCTTCCACAGTAGGGATAATATAAGATTTGGGTACATTTTATTCTATGTTGGTATTGTAATTTAAATTAAAAAATTATAAAAATATATTTCTAGTAAAAATGGGCTGGCCTGGCGCGGCCCGAACCCACCTAGTAATGGATTGAGCTAGTTGTTTTAAGGGGTTATTCGCACAAATGCCCTTATTTTGGGGTGTTTTTTAATTTTTGTCCCTTAAATTTGTGATTTTTAATTTTTGCCCCTTAAAGTTCGCAAGACATAAGTTTTTGTCTAAAGTTATGCCTTAAGGCATAAATTCGCATTGTTTATGCCTTTAGGCATAAGTTAGGTGACATGATCTATGCCTAGTAGGCATATATTCATGTTATTGAACTTATGTCTACTTCAATACTACTGCCCATAGGCACAAGTTTAATAACATGAATTGCCTACTAGGCATAAGTTAAGGAACATGAAATTGTGTCTAAGAGGCAGAAGTTCATGCAATTGAAATTGTTCCTAAGGGCAGAAGTTCAATTGCTCATAGATGCTAGTTCAATAACATGGAATTATGTCTACTAAACTTGTGCATATGGGCAGAAGTTCTTGCAATTGAACTTCTGCCTTCTAGGGCTAACCTATGCCTTGTGAATTTTATTTGTTTTGCGATTTTTTAAAATAAATATTAGGGATATTTTTGTTCCATTTTTATTACTTAAAACACTAAAGGGAAAAAATTAAAGATCATTTCAAAATAGGAGCAGTCGGCATAAAAGCTTATATTTTAAGGCCATCAAAATGATGGGTCAGCCCAATCTGACTCATCAAATTCCAAAACCCGTGAGTTAACCCGAATAAGCTAAGCAGACCCATATTGATAGCTCTAAGTATATCTATTTATTTTGTTCAATCATCAAACTTAAATTTATATTACTTTAAAATGTGCACATGCATGTGCAAGTAGGGAATAAGGGTAAAGTTGCAAACTATACCATTTTGACCAAAGTTGGATCATCAATATAATGGACTTTTGGGAAAGCATATTGTTTGAAGGAATAAGTGTCGCACCCTTTAAACATGAAAAATTGGGCATCAAATCCATTTGTTCAGGCCCACTAAATAATCAAAGGTCAATCATAATTCATAGCATATGTTCAATTTTGTGTTGTATTGGGAACTACAAAAGGAGAAGAAAAATACATGCACTAAATTACTAAATGTCAATAATGTGCATGCATGGCAGTACCACAAGGTGTATTTATATATATGGTGTTGGGCCGGGATTCAATACAAACAATGCATACGTCGTCTCAGTCCCAAACAAATTAAGGTCGATTAACATATGAATCATTTTTGTTCCATTTAGGCTCAACTCATGTCATCATAATAAAAAATAGAACTGAAAATAAGTTATATATATATATATATATATATATATGTAACAATAACAATATTAGACGTCCTCTGACAAGACGAATACTTATTCAACTAGTAAATATCACCTACTTGATTTTCCCCCTTCATTATGTCCCTTTATAGCAAAATTTGTATTAATTCCAAGAAATTATATATAGATCTTTCGAGACAATTTCCTTCAAATGTAATTTTAGGTCTACTTGATCCCCTAAAAGAATTACTTGGAGATAAAGTGAGTACAAATGTTCTTACAAATGAAGAGAACTTATTCCAATTTAGCAAAATCAGATAATGTAGCTAAGAAACCAAAGTCAAAACAATTACAAAAGGGGGAAAAAAAGTAACATAAAGAATTAAGTCAAAGATGCTTTCTTCAACACTAGTATACTAATTTGTTGTGGCTATAAATACATTGGCTAGCTAACTTGCCATATATCAATTGTCTCAATATGAAAAGAAGAGATGAAGTCTTACATGAAGAGGAGAGTCATATTATTGTTTAGTAGCCAAGGATGACTTGCCTGCTTCATATTACTTAAAAGGTTTTTAATTACACCATTGATATATATAATGGTGACCTTTTAGTTTGGTTTTCAGGCAGTCTTCTTGGCTACCTTGACATGCTTTTCTCTTTTATGCAAGACATATATCTTTCATTATAGCATGGATCAAGAGAAAAGAAGAGAAGAGAAGAGAAGTCTAGCGTGATGAGAAAGAGTCTTATTTAGTAGCCAAGGATGACGTGCCTGCACCATTTGGAAAGGTCTTTTCATATATCCTTTCTTTCTTGGTTTCAAGCAAGTCATCTTTAGCTAACTTGACAAGCTCTTCTCTTTCATGCAAGACTTTCTCTTCTTTCATTATTTATCGGTCATCGTCGTTTTTATTTACGTGACACCATTTTTGATTGGGTATAAAGTGTATGAAAAGACAAAATGACTTTTGAAACTTACGTTTTAATAGCTTATTTAGCCAAAACGCTAAGAAGCCAAGCGTGCTGTTTATTTTTTTTTTCAAAAAATGCTTATTCAAAAAATTGAGGTGTTTGACCATATTTTTAGAAATAAAATAAGTGCTTTTGAACAATGGTAATAGTGGTAGAAACTTTTTTTCTAGAATCTAAATAGTAGCTTTTCAACGGAAGCACTTCTGATACATTGACCAAACACAAAGTACTGCTCTAATATTGATAAAAGTATTTTTTAAATCTATTAGTCAAACACAAACTAAAATAAGTTATAGACATATGTAGTTATGAATAATTAAAATGAAACTTTTAAAGTTATATTATTTTTAACTATAATAGTATGCATTATTTTTGAAACAGACTAAACAAAAAAAACTTATTACACATAGATTTCACATCCAAAAGAATATTTAGAAGAGGTGACTTTTTGTCCCAAACCTCCTTGAGATACATTTTAGGGTGAATAGTTTATCTTTATGAAGGAGATGACCTATTCTAATATAAACAACAAAGACATTGATGAACAAGTTGGATAGCATCTTACCTTGTCACCCTTTGAATTTTTTACAATTTTGAAAACCATATCACTAAACAAGCAATTTTTTTCCTACCAAAATAAATGGGGCAATCAAGATATATCATAAGAAAGTTTGAAATATGTAAAACCAATAATATTCTAGTAATTTTGTCATAGAAGCCAAAACATTTCATAAATTTGGAGAGGTACGTTCAAGAAATCCTATAAAAACCTTTGGCCATATCTAGTTTTAAAATAATATTATCATTATACTTGTTAATGTTGTAGACAAGCTCTTAAGTAAGCATCATATTATCAATGATGACTCTAAGACTATAGAAAACATGCTAAATCATTCGGAAGAAGGAAAGTAACTACGATAAAATAGTGTGATAATCAAAGTACAAGAGACAGTAGATAGTAACAGAAATTGAAGGACAAAAAACTACAGAAGAAATACTTCGACTACTATATGTACGGTTACGCGAGACACCTAGCCTTCTATCCTAATTCGTGTCCTCCTCCTCTCGAAGATCATGTCCTCGGTAACATACAAAACATATAACTTATACTTGAAATATTTCTTTAATCCTGGTAACATATAAATATTAAGATGGATCTAATTAAGAAAATAACTTAAATATGAGATGAGTGTGAGATTGTACTAAATTCAAAAAAAAAGATAATGAAATCGGTAAAACAAGTATTGCTAATTAATAGTCATAATAAAAAGGAAAAAAGCTCAAATATGCCATCAAACTTTCAGAAATGGCTCAATTATGTCATCCATTAATAGTTGAGCTTATTTACATATGAGTGTATGTATTAAGAGTAGTACATGTTTTCGTGGTGGAATTTAGAATATTATAGTGGCTGAGGCGTGATGGTAGCTTGAAACAATGACCTAATATTTCTTTTAGAAACAAAAAAGTTGGATTTAAAAGAGAGTACACTAATGAGGTATAGCCAGATGTGAAAGTACATATGAATGTGGGAATTAAGAATATGTATGTCTTTCATGGTAAAATTTAGAGTGTTAATAATGGTTGAGACATGACAAGAGATTGGAAAAAGGCTCAAATATGTCACTGAACTTAATGAAATGGCTCACATATGCCACTCGTAAAAGAGGTGAGATGGGTAAGTAATGAAGGATTTAGTTAATGTCATGTGGCGAAATCTGGTAGTAGTAGGGCTCTATTAATAATTAGTGGGACGAATGAACTAACTATGCCACGACGATGGCATAAATAAGCCTAACTATTAACGGATGGTATAGGTGAGCCATTTCTGAAAGTTCACTGGTATATTTGAACTTTTTCCCTAATGAAAATGATCATATTTTAAAAGTACCAAGTCATGTCAAACTAAGTATGACTAATAAGTATTAATTACATGACTAAACGTTTTTAAAAAAAATTAAGTTATGTATTTTTCACTATGTAAATTAACCAATGCAAAATTAATGAATAAATATCTAATATTATTCTCGTTTCTAGTGTTGATCAAATTATTTCTTTTGTTAGCGTTAATATTGATTTGATTTTGATTTAGGATTTATTTGAATTAATAACATGCATCTATGAACTATGAAACTTATTGGATCATTCAAATTTCTAAGTGCAAGCTTGAAGTAATATGTTAAAAGACAAAACCTATAAAAAAGTTTAAGTATTTATAAATTACATAAAATATTTATAAAAATTATATACATATAATATCGGGTTGATTTGGTTCAGTTTGACTTTTTTTAGTTAATACCAAACCAAACTAATTATGATCGGATTTCTTTTCCAACACCAAATCAAATCGAACCAAACCACTAGTCGGATATTTTCTCGATTTGACTTGAATTATTGAATTGGTGGGGTTTGTCGATTTTCTTTGTACACCCCTATAAGATACTATTTCTAAAGAGTTGATTGAAGAATTATTATTTTTAATTTCTAATGCAATTTTCGATATTTATTTTGAGGCTTTTATCTAATCTCTTAATTAAAAATTTTAAATTCAAGTCTCAAAAATAAAGCTGCTTTTAATAGAAAAAATATTATCTTTCAAAATAAAATTTTCTGACGCGAATATAAATTAATTAAATTTCAAAGCACATGTCTATAACTTCAAGTTCACATGCAACATGACATATTCCAACTTTATCTCTCAATTTAACGTGTGATATGTTGATTCTTTTTACCCGTCCCTTTACTTGCTCAGAATTAAAATGTTTTATGTATTTGCATTTTAGGAATTGAAGAAGATTTTATAATAATATTAAATATAAAAATATATTTTCTTCGTCTTAAATTATTTATCGTATTATTCTTTTACACATTTTATAAGAAAATATTAATTAACTAGAAGAGGTTTTTGACTGTTTTATCCTCTTTATGTCTTAAAATATAATCTCTTTTCATTTAATATTTACTCTATTGAGATGCCTGTGATCTTCAAAAATAATTAATCCAAAGCTGTGTCAATGTTTAAATAATAATCCTAAAGCTAATGAGGTTGTATCGTACATGTTCTCTTTTTTCATCCCCCTCATGATAGACATCGGAATTCATACAACATCATGCTTGCTGCAGAGTCCATGTAAAGAGATTGTCGTTTGATGGTTTAATAATTTTTAATGCAGAGAATTCTTGTGGAGCTTTCTGATTTTGAGATACGTAGGAGTAATCTCACCTATAAAAATAAGAGATAGCAATATGGTAATTATTTCTTTCACAAATTTGACATGAATTTATCTATGTTTGAGAGTTTTTCTGATTCTTTTGAAAATCGAATTGCCTCCCAAATTGTCCACCAATAGTGTACGTGTTAAATTTGGGTCCGATTTGACCTCTACTTATATACCAAACAAACCTTATGCTTTTTGGACTTGAAAAATCATATATTGATAAACATAATCTTTCTGAATATCTTCATCTCTCATATATCGATCGTAATCTCTTAATGCATTAACAAACTGAATAAATATTGAATATGAAGTCTTGATTATTAGCATTAACAAATCATTAAATAAAATACATAAAAAATTTATGGGATCATTTTCTTATTCAAAATATTAGTGGTGTTGACTTTCTTTCTTTTTTCTTTTGGGGGAACTTTCAATGTCAAAAGATTTTATGCAAATTTGTCAGATTCTATGAGAACAAAGTTAAGGTCCAGTAATAAAGAAAAAGCTCCTTTACTTTCTATATATATTATTATTCTCCTCTTCTCTATCAAGAAATATTAGAAATTACTTTCAATAATATTTTTTATCCGTTCAGGACGATGAGATGGATAAAATTCCTTCATTCGAAATTCCTTATATTGAATTTGAATTCTGAATAGAAAAAAAAAATCTATGGGAAACGTTTTTCCCTATAATAAGCCTTATGTAGCAACGTGAATCCGTATTAATCGCGGGTGCAGAAGTGGGTATCAATCGAGCGGGGAACCCAAAAGAAAAATCTATTTATAAGTGAGGTTTAGGTCCTCGCGCGATTATATACTCCCTCCGTCTCATATTAATTATCATATTTTTCTTTTCGACGTCTCTTAAAAAATCATAAATAAAAAATGTATTTTAGTAATTTACTTTTATTTTTATCTCTCTTCATAAATAAGGCATAGCTAATTTTATAGGTATTTGAACATCAAACAATAACAGTTGTTTGAACTCTTTAAATTTTTAATATCTATGCTATGCAGCTATTAATATCATTTACTTTCCAGAAAAATTAAATAATAGGAAAAAATGGAAAAAAAACTCAACTAAATTCTATTTTGATTTTGTAATAATGACAAGTAATTTGGGATAAATATATTTAGTAACCTTCGACAACTAATTATACTCCCTCCATTTCTTTTTACTTTTTAGAATAAGGTTTATAAATTCTTTAAGAAAAAGTTAATAGCGGTTGCAATTTGACTAATATAATTTTTTTAGTTGATAGGTACTTTTTGAAAACATACAATATCATTCTTTTCATATTCTAAAGTAATTTAAGTACTAAGAGTAGACACTACTAGAAATAGGGATTTTTTCTACCGCAAATCAATGGAAAATTTGCGTTATAAGACATGATTTTCTCACTCATTTTCCACCGAACTTGTTCACTGGGAAAATGCATGATGGGAAACAGTTTCCCACTGAAATAGTGAAAAATTTCATGATTTTTTCATGTGAAATCACTATTATTTTTTTTCTTTTCCCACCGATAATTGATGGGAATAGTCACTTAACATTTTTCAAGGGGAAATCAGTGAAAAAATAATAATTTTTTAATAGTGAAAGTTGAAAAAAGACAATTAATTATTTTTTAATTTTGAAACTAACAACTATTTATAATATATTCAACAACTAAAAAAAAAATGAAGAGAGTATAAGAGAGGGAATATATGGTAAGAGTATTGGGATGCAATCTACATCCCCCTAAAAGAAATAATTGGAGATAATGTGAGAGTGGAAGTATCCATGCAAATAAGGAGAATTTATTAATTATTCCTATTTTGGGAAATCAAATAATGTAGCTAACAAACCAAAAGTCAAAGCAATAAAAAGGAAAACATAAAAACAATTATATATGCCATAGATTCTTATAAAGTTCTCCATTGTTACTAATTTGCTGTGGCTATAAATAGTTGGCTTACATGCCATATAGTAATTCATCACTGCAACAAAAGAAAGAAGAGAACTCTTACATGAAGAGGAGAGTCATATTATTGTTTAGTAGCCAAGGATGACTTGTCTGCTCCATTATTACTTAAAAGGTTTTCGTTGATATAATTGTGACCTTTTAGTTTGGTTTTTCAGGCAGTCTCCTTGGCTATCTTGACATGCTCTTCTCTTTCATGCAAGACATCTTTTCATTTTTAATTCACTTAAGATTAGCTAAGAGAGGAGGAGGAGAATGATGAGAGGAGTCTTATTTAGTAGCCAAGGATGACTTGCCTGAAATCATTTGGAAAAGGTCATCTATATTAATGGTGTCCTTTCTTTCTTGGTTTCAGGCGGGTCACCATGGCTAACTTGATAAGCTCTTCTTCTTTCTTGATTTTAGGAAGGTCAATAAATTCGTTCATAAAATCAATCACTGAGTCTATTGCTCCCCGAAAGATATTCCATTATAATTTGATACTTAATAATCTAACGGCAAACAGACAATTCAGAGTGTGGATTCCATTTGCAATAAAAGTTGACTGGCATTAACCTCTTATTTTTCATATTAAAAATGTCTTGTTTTTTTACTGAGAGCTTGTTCAACATTTTTTTCGAATTCAAAATCGAATTGCATCCCAAAAATATTCTGAACCATATAGTGTAATCTAGAATCTTAGACCAACCGACTACTTTCACCAATATATAACAAAAACTTTGAAATCTATCAACATCATTTTCTTCATGACTAATCCATACATAATAATTTTTTTTAAAGTATTTTGAAAAAGATGGACTTTAACCTCCTTCGGTATACAGAAATTCCTACACTTGCATTTCACAAAGAACACCTAATCAACTACTCTTCAGTTAGAAATGGGTTAAGTGTCATTACATGGTTAATAAATTCATTGGTATGTTGTACAAATTCCTCTCTCATCCCTTGACACTGAGGATTTGTATTATACATCCAACTACGATATTTTATCTACACAAAAAATATATATATATTGAAATATTTTTAAGTTACATAGTATATAATGTACTATTTAAGTTATTTTATTGTACAGAATTTAATCTACTTCAATTAAAATTAAAGTAGACTTCGCTTCATGTTTAATTTTCATACCACAAATAATCATAATTTAGGACATAAATTATTAATTCAAGTTACTTATTATTTAGTAGTACTAAAAATTTTACTAATCTTCAAAATTCAACATTTCATACTAATCTTAAGTTAGAAGATGGATCATTCAAGTAGGAGATACAATTGTACATGAACAACATTCTAATGAAATGATATTTTCCTCGAATATCATTTTAAAGATATTCGAAAGAGTTAGACTAAATAGGATTCATACTATCTTTCTTCGAATACTAATTGCCAAGAATTTGAACAAAACTAGATAAGATTGACAAAAAAAATTATCAACAGAAATTTACGAGTTCTTGTTAAACTGCACGATCTAAGAATTTGTCTTAAATGTTTGCCTACGAATGAAACAGGTCGTCAGACGTGTTCCACTTGAGTGAATGAACAGTAAGTAAATAAGACAAAGATTTTACGTGGAAAACACCCGGCTCAAAAGGTGAAAAACCACAACCTGTACCTCCACAGGATTTTCTCCAACTTCACTAACTTCAAAGAGCCTCTTCAAACAGCAGATTACAACACTTGTAACATAAAAGAATTATAAACTCTAATTCCTAACTGTTCACACTCCTCCTTAGGAATGTGTTCCCAACTTCTCCTAGTATACTCTAATTGAAGACAAAATCCTCTTAATCCAGTTTATAACTCAATGAATTAAGATTATATCAATTACAACTCAATGACTAACTCCTACTACAAGATTGCTGACTCTAGCCTATTACTTTACTAGGACCCAAGTTCGTCATTTGAATTTCCTTACACTCCAAATGGAGCAAAATCTCACACATTACATATTTCCTTTTTCTCTCTTTGTGAGTGCACAAGTTTCTTTGAGTAGTCCCACTTCTATATATACACAACTCTTCGAAGAGTTCTTTTCTCTTTTAATCTCTTTGCAGCAACAACCTTTGCCCGCCTTAGAGGTCTATTCCAAGTAGGAGTCCTTCTTCAAGTCTATCTCTTGGTTTTCTTTTTGTTTTAATCAAACTTCAACTCCTACAAATCAATACATATACAACTCTTCAAAGAGTTGTTCTTCACTTCGAACTGCCCATTAAATCAAACTCTTCTTGACTTAGAGTTCTACTTCAAGTGAGACTGCTTCTTCGAGTGAAACTCTTTACTTTTTAGTGTTGTAGTAGAACTCCAACACTTCAATTTAGCATATGTTTATTTTACTGACCTGTTTCATCACCTTTGTCAATCATCCAAACTACATAAATCCCAACAGTTCTCACGAAGAATTAGAGAAAAGAAGTATTAGTCTTCCTAAATCTAGCAGCACATCTCTTCTTCCATCTCCCAGCATACTAATTGGGGAAGGAGTTTACAAATATATTTGAGTAAGTTATTATCCGATTGCTTGCTCCACCAATTCCACATTGCTTCCTTTAGATGCTTGTAGTTTTTGTGTGGGACTCCAAGGGAGTTCCCAAAGAAAGTCCAAACTCTTTTTGCTGAGTAACTGTCCACAAAGAGATGGTCAGATGTTTCATGGCAAGGGGTGGGACAACAGGTATAGTTTAGATCCTGTTGTTTTTGGTGAGAACCCGTGCTAGAGTCCTTCATCTGAAATTTGACAGTAATGTCATTCAGTGGAAGCCTTTTTAGCAAAATTCTCCAGTTGAGGAAAGAAATCTTGAAAGGGAACCCTTGTATGCCTTATTGCTTCGAAGGTGTCATTAACGGTTTTTTCTGAGCCTGATAGCGTCTCTGGCAGTCGCGCACAGCTGAAATTACCATCCTGTGTTAGCATCCAAAGACATCTGTCAGGGCAACTTCTGTCAAAGATTTGAATCTGCTTGATGAATAGATGAAGGTTTGGAGACATTACAGTCCGCAATGTTTCGTGGTTCCATCTGTTGCCTATAAGAAACTCTTTGACTTGGATACTGTCCATGTTATGATTGTTATTAGAATATAAGGCCAATGGACCAATACCAATCCAATTATCCACCAGAAAAGGGGATTTCCCTTTGTTAATATTCCATAACACATGAGGCTCTGAGGCACTTTTGATCTTCATCAGCTCTTTCTAGCTTTGGGATTGCCCAGGAGCCCATTTTCTTGCAATGATATTGGTTCTTTTGCAATACTTAGCATTCATCAATATAGTCCAAAGGTTATCTTGAGTTCTTGAACCCCAGGCCCCCTTCATCTTTGGTGTAGCACATTTTATCCCAGGCTACCCAGTGATGCTTTTTCTTGCCTTCTTCTTGGCCCCAATAGAAGTCTGCCAAGTACTTTTCAATCTGGTACACCACACCTTTTGGTGGAGCTAAGGCTGCAAGCAGGTGCTTGGTCTATGATTGCATGATATGTTGAATAATAACTGATTTTCCCCTTGTGGCCCATTCTTATCCATGGTGAAACCAGAATATTTCCTGTTATCAAACAAATTATTTAGCATCTTAGACAAGATCTCAGCAGATATAACAAATAAGGATCGGGATAAAGGATCTCCCTGCTTAAAACCCCTAGAAGAAGGAAAGAAGCCACATCTAGTTCCATTAACCAAAATAGAATAACAAGCATGCTCAATAAGTCTACTAATGATATTAATGAAAATATCATCGAATCCCACCTTTCAGGATACTCTATCGTATGCTTTCTTTATTATATAGTCATGCCTTTTCTATATATTTAGATTGGGATAAGACTCTATAATCCAAATCTTGATACTATCGCTGATCCAAAGCTATGTCAACGTTTTAATAATAATCCTAATCTAATTAGGCTCTACCATACATGTTCTTTTTGTTATTCCCCTCATGATAGACGTCGGAAATGATACAACTCCATGCTTGTTGCAGAGTTCATGTAAAGAGATTGTTGTCTGATGGTTCAATGATTGTTAATGCAGATATCAATGTGATTATTATTTCTTCCACATATTTGACATGAATTTGTATGTGTTTGAGAGTTTCTCTGATTATTTTGGAAATCGAATTGCCTCCCAAATTGTCCACCAATAGTGTACGTGTTAAATTTTGGTCCGATTTAACCTCTACTTACCGAACAAACCTTATGCTTTTTGGACTTGAAAAATCATATTTTGATCAACATTAACATGATTCTTCTGGCTATCTCCATCTCTCATATATAGATCGTACTCTCTTAATGCATTAACAAACTGAATAAAAAATTGAATATGAAGTCTTGCTTATTAGCATTAACAAATCATTAAATAAATGAAAAAAAGCCAAAATTACCCTTGAACTATGCAAAATAGACCATATATACCCTCCATTACATTTTGGTATCAAAAATAACCCCGCCGTTCAAGTATTAGACCACAAATACCTCTAAAATTAACAGCCCTTTTTTCTAACGGACGTGGCAAGCCACGTAAGACTTATTCCTCCACCTAAGCAAGCCAACTAGAACTAATAACTTTCAAATTTATTGTTGATCTATTTATAATATCCATGACCCGACCCTCTACTGATACTATCTATTGTTGTTGATCCAATAGAGAATAACTTTCAGCAAGTACTTTTAATTTGAAGCTCTGGGGCAGAAAGCTAAGCACCTAATTTCTTACCAAGAAAATTTTCCATATCAAAACAACCACAAGAACTCAAAATCACAAATACTGCAAAATCTGAGTATGATCGGAAGAACAAAAGTAGCAGTGCAGTTACATTTGGTAGAAGCAGTGTATATTTTTCGGGTCGAATTCCACCGACCGTGAAGAAAGCTGAGACGGAAAGAAAAAGATCGATTCATATGAATTCTGGTCCTTATCGGTTATTTAATGGATCAGCAATAATGGATAGTATTAATAGAGGGTCAGGTCACGCGTATTATAAATGGATTAGCAACAAATATAAAAGTTATGAATCCTATAGTTTATTTGGCCAAGATTCTCAAATAAGCTTATTTTGAGAAGTGCTTTTTTCAAACGTACTTATCAAAAAAGTATTTTTAGTGAGAAGTAGCTTGTGTTTGACCAATAAATTAAAAATGCAGCAACAATTAGTGTTTGACCAACTACATAGAAACCTTTCTTCCAAGTCACACCATAAGAGCCATTTATTATCTTTCTTTGATTCCAGATCAAAGATTAATTTCATCTATATTATATATTAATTTATATCTAGATTATATATCTATATTATATTAAATAGATTGTAGATTTCGATGTATATCAGATCGTGGCTTCATGTACCAAATATTTCAATATCGTTGCATTCGGTATTTTTGAAAAGTGTTTCTAAGTGTATTTTTCACAAAAATGCTTTTCAAATAAGTGTTTTTGGAAAGAAGCTACTTTTTTTTTAGCTTCTGAAAAACAACTTCTGCTACTCCTTAAAAGCACTTATTTTCTCTCAAAAGCTTGGCCAAACACCTCATTTTTTCAAAAAAAGTGTTTTTTAGGAAAAATAAGCATTTTTGGCCTCGCAGAAGTTTAGCCAAACAGGCTACTAGTCAGCTTGCTTAAGTGGAGGAATAAGTCCCACGTGGCTTGCCACATCCGTTAAAAAATAAAGGTCTATTAACTTTAAGGGTTTTTATGATCTTATACTTGAACGATAAAGATATTTTTGATATCAAAATATAACAAAAAGTATATATGGTTCATTTCACATAATTCTGAAGTAATTTTAGCCACTTTTCCAAATAAAACACATGAAATCTTTATTGGATCATTTTCCTATTCAAAATATTAGTGGTGTTGACTTTGTTTCTTTTTCTTTTTGGGGCACTTTCAATCTCAATGATTTTATGCCAATTTGTCAGATTCTGTGAGAACAGAGTTAAGGCCAGTAATACAGAAAAAGCTCCTTTACTTTCTATTTATATTATTATTCTCTTCTCTATCTAAAAATATTTAAAATTATTTCCAATGATATTCTATCTCGGGCGATGAGATGAATAAAATTTCTCCATCCTAAATCACTTATATTGAGTTTAAATTCTTAAACTTCTTCGTATAATAAACCTTATGCAACAATGTGAATCTGTATTAATCGGAGGCCCAAAAGTGGTACCAATTGAGTGGGGAATGCAAAATAAAAAGACAATGTATAAGCAAGATTTAGGTACTCACGCGATTATATCATATTAATTGGCATGTTTTTCTTTTGCATCCGATTTTAAGAAATCATATTAAACAAAAAGTATTCTTAGCCTTATTTGAACTCTTCAAATTTATGATTTCTATGTAATGTAACTAATATTATTTATTTTCAAAAATAATTAATAGTAGGGAAAAATGAAAAAAAAAAAACTCAACTAAATTCTATTTTGATTTTGTATAATAACAACTAATATTATATGAGACAAGAGGGAATATATACATCCCCCTAAAAGAAATAATTGGAGATAAAGTGAGACTGGAAGTATCCATGCAAATAAAGAGAACTTATTAATTATTCCTATTTTGGGAAATCAGATAATGTAGCTAACAAACCAATAGTCAAAGCAATAAAAAGGAAAACATAAAAGCAACTATATATGCTATAGATTCTTACTTCCTCCGTTTATTTTTACTTAGTCCACTATATTAAAAATAAATATTAATTTTTACTTATTCAGTTTGGAAAGTCAAAACATAATTTTATTATTTAATTCTTAATTTATTCTTATTAATTAACTATATTTATTTTTCAATATATTTCTCAAAACATTGAATTTATTATATTCAAAGAGTTATATAGTAAAATAATCATTCTAATTATTGTTCTTTGAGAAATATGTCAATCAATACCAAACAAATAAAAATCGACGAAGGAAGTATATAATTCTCCATTGTTACTAATTTGTTGTGGCTATAAATACATGGGCTAACTTGCCATATAGCAATTGTCTCAATATGAAAAGAAGAGGAGTCTTACATGAAGAGGAGAGTCATATTATTGTTTAGTAGCCAAGGATGACTTGCCTGCTCCATTATTACTTAAAAGGTTTTCATTGATATAATGGTGAGCTTTTAGTTTGATTTTTCAGGCAGTCTCCTTGGCTACCTTGACATGCTCTTCTCTTTCATGCAAGACATCTTTTCATTCTTAATTCACTTAAGAAAAGTTAAGAGAGGAGAGGAGGAGAATGATGAGAGGAGTCTTATTTAGTAGCCAAGGATGACTTGCCTGCACCACTTGAAAGGGTCATCTATATTAATGGTGTCCTTTTTTTCTTGGTTTCAGGCAGGTCACCATGGCTAACTTGATAAGCTCTTCTTCTTTCTTGGTTTCATGAAGGTCAACTAATTCATTTCACTATTTCAGCGAGAAACTATTTCCCACCGTACGTTTTCCCAGTGAATTGGTTCGGTGAAAAATGAATGGGAAAATCATGTTTTATAACACAAATTTTCTATTGATTTACGGTGGGAAAAATCTCTATTTCTAGTAGTATTCATAAAGTCAATCACAAAGTCTATTGCTTCTTGAAAAATATTTTAATATGATTTGATATTTAATAATCTAATCGCAACAAGGCAATTCAGATTGTGGATTTCATTCACATAAAGGTCTATTAGGAACCTCTAATTGTTTATAAAAACGTCTTGCGTCTTCACTGGGAGCTTGTTAAAAAATAATTTTTCAATTCAAAATTGAAATATATCCCAAAAGTATCCTGAACCATATTGTGAAATCTAGAATCTTGGACATTATGTTTCACCGACTAGCTACTTTCACCAATAACAAAATTTTGAGATCTATCAACGTCATTTTCTCTATGACTAGTCCACATATAATAATTTTTTTAAACTTGTTTTAATACAGATGAACTTTAACCTCCTCCGATATACATAAATTTCTACACTTGCATTTCACACAAAGACACGTAATCAACTCGTTAGTTAGAAATGTCGTTGCGTAATTCACTGACACGTTGTACAAATTAATTTCTCTTTCAACCCCCAACGTTGAGGATAATTTTTATTATACATTCAACTACGATGTTCCATTTATATAAAGAAAGAAAATATTGTTGATATTTTAAAGTTGCATAGTATATAATGTACTATAAAAGTTGTTTTGTTGTACAAAAGTTAGTCTATAAATTAAAATAACTTCAATTAATATTAAAGTAGACTTCACTTAATGTTTAATTTTCATCCCAAAAATATTCATAATTTAGGAGATAAATTATTAATTTAAGTTACATATTATATTAGTAGTAGTAAAATTTTTACTAATCTTCAAAATTCAACATTTCATACTAATCTTAAGTTGAAGATTAAGCACTTGGCTTAATGCTAATCTTAAATTAAAGATTCAACACCTATTTTTTGAATTCAAAATTCAATACTTAATGTTAATCTTATTTTGTAAAATTAAAAACTCAAAATTGAAGATTCAATTCAAAGTTCAATTTATTATAATTCTAAGGATTGATATAATTAAATATTTAAAATTCAATTGAAGGTTCAATTTATATTAATTCAAGATTCAATTTTTTTTATAATTCAAAGTTCAATTATAATTCATCAAGGTTCAAGATTTAATTTAAAACTCAATTATAATTTATAAAGAGTTTTGTAACTACCACTACACATCATTATTAGTGAAATTTTATTGAGAGAAATTTAAAGGTGCTTATCTTTTCTTTTTCTAGGTTTGACTATCCATTGAAGAAATATGATTAAGTGGAGTATACTAAATTAACTACTGATGAATTATAAAGTCTAGACCAATTAAATTTGGGACTAAAGCATAGTTTAGAGGGTCAAATTATCCAATCACATTAATATTTTGTATATATGTGCCATTGTGCATGTTGGGTTATTTAAGAGTCCTGAATGAGGAATGAATAGGTGTTTTTTCGAAAAGACATCAGGAAAAATTGATGCAATTAGAATAACATTTTTTTACATTGAACAAGTTGTGACTTTTCCACTACTCTTTGTTGGGCATAAATACCTGTCCGCGCTTCCTCGATTTTTCACTTACAAAAAACTCTGAATTACTCTACTTTTTTCTACAATATTTTCTGCACTTGCAAAATAAGTTTTATGTGTGATTTGGCTGCTCTTTGTGTTTGCTATACACTGAGATCTGAAGTACCGCTAGATCAGTATAGTTTATTCGGTTTTATTTTGGAAAAAAAAAATCTCATAACTCAAATACTAAGAAATAATCACTGTGAATTCAGTAAACTCGAAGATAATTCTGTTTAATCATTATTTCTAATTCTACTTTATTCAAAATTTTAAAGTATTTTATTTTCGAATACATCTCGAATAGAACAGTGCCTTCAATGTATTCAAGATGAATACAAATAATAGATGTGTTATATATTCCTTATGCCTCATTTAGTGGCATGGACTTTCTTTCTATTCCTTTTTTGGAGCTTTCAATTTCAAAGATTTGATGAAGATGCTTTCTATAAGAACAAACCAAACTAGTCAAAATTTCAAAGAGGTGTATTAGGATAGATGGGTCCCTCCTATGTTAATTAGTTATTTTGATTTCGAGCTCTGAAAATGAAAAAAAATTAATTAGGAAACGCTTCGATAAAATTCACAATAGTTACTTTTCAGTTTCGTAATTAACTTCTACAAGAACTTCAGTTTTTTAATGAGTCAAATGTGACGTGAATTTAGATTAATCACGTCAATAGGTTTCAAGTACCAAAGTTATATAAGAAAAAAAGAAGAGAACATGAAGTAATTGTGACTCCTTCCGTCTATGTTTACTTGTTCATATTTGACTTGGCACTTATCTTTTGAGAAATAATAAATAAAATAATAAGTTATTATATTTATTCCTAATTATTATGAGTCATCTGCTATAAATCCAAAATATTGAGAAATGAGTTGAAAATAATTAGAACTTAATAATAGGGATAAAATAGGTATAAAATGATAAATTATCTCTTAATTTTTTAAACTGGACAAATAAAAGTGGACATTTATTTTTAGTATAGCGAACAAATAAAAGTCGACGAAGAGAGTACTTTGCAGAAATGGAAATAGAAACTCCCTATCTTTTACTCCCTCCGTTTAAATTCATTTGTCTGGTTTGACTTGACACGGAGTTTTAAAAAAAAAAAATTTTTTGAATCGTGTTGTCTTAAATTAAAGACATGTAAAATGTACGAAAATATCCTTTAATCTTGTGGTATTAAATGTCATGTGAAAAATTAAAATTAAAGAATCGTAAAAAAAGAAATATTTTTTTAAAACAAACTAAAAAAAAATAAGACAAATAAATTGAGACAGAGTCCGAAAGTATATTATTCCATGGTCAATGTGTGTTTGTATTTGGATGCAATACATTCCACCAACAAGAAATGATGGGAGATAAAGTGTCCTTACAAATAATGAGAACTTATTCCCTATTTGAGAAGTCAAATAATGTAGCAACTTAGATTTTGAGAAGATGCTTATTTCTCCATTGTTACTAATTTGTTGTGCCTATAAATACATGGGCTAATTTGCCATATAACAATTGTCTCAATAGAAAAGAAGAGAAGTCTTACATGAAGATGAGAGTCATATTATTGTTCGGGTACCTTGACATGCTCTTCTCTCACTTTTTCATTCTTTTGGATCATGTATGCTAGTCTTTTAGTTCATTTTTATTTTTTTTGTTGTATTAAAAATAAAATTTTACGTTTACTTGTCCACTTTAACATATTAAGAAAAAGAAAAACTTTTTTTTCTTATTTTGCTTTTTAACATTAACTACTCATTTTTCTAGATCATTTTCCAAGTTTGTTGAGACTATATACCAATTAATATATGTATTATATATAGTAAAGTATACACTTTATTTATTACTTTTTCCATTTCAATTTGCCTGTCTTACTTTCCTTTTCAGTTCATTTCAAGAAAAAAAAATATAAAGAAATATTTCTTAAAGAAAGTTACAAATCTATTATGGACAAGTAAAAATGATCGGAGGGATGCGATCAAGAGAGAAAAGAAGGAGAGAGATGAGAGGAGTCTTATTTAGTAGCCAAGGATGACTTGCCTGAAATCATATGGAAAAGGTCATCTATATTATTGGTGTCCTTCCGTTCTTGGTTTCAGGCAGGTCACCATGGCTAACTTGATAAGCTCTTCTTTTTCATGCAAAACCTTCTTCTTCATTTTTTGGGCGAGAATTTCACTTAATGTTTGATATTCGTATTGGAGCTCCAACTAATCCGAATCACTCGTTGTTGGATTTATTATGATGGCATCGCTCCTAACCTTCTCTTCTTACATAACTTATAATTTAACCTATCACTTTATTTGACACTATTTTTTTAATTATTCTTTCCAAAAAGTGACACATTCTGTATTTTCTTAACTAGATTTTTTTTGTAGCCACACAAATTCTACAAAATATTTAAAATCAGAAGTTTCAAAAGTTTTATAACCACACAAATGTTATAGAATAGTTAAGATCATAAATTTTAAAAATTTATTTTTTATTTTTCTTAAACTTTGTAAGTCAAACTATGATACAAAAGTGGAAAAAAAAAGTTTTATTCAAAGGCAGATTGAATTTCGAATTTAACTTTGATAGGGTTGAACCCCTAAATTCATGCCATTTAATTCATTGTACTTTTCAAATCATTATGAACTAATTCTAAGATGTAAACTTATATATATTAAGATAATAAAGGAGTGTGCGTTCAATTTTTCGATTTAATTAATTACGCATTACTAATTCGATTATGATATCTAGTTTTGAAAAGAATTAGCTTTCATCTAATTCGATTCAAATTTAACTTGGTTTGGTTGTTTTTTTTCCAATTTAGTTTTTTTAATTAATTAATTTTATTATATAAAATAATAATAATAATAATATATCTAATATAATCGAATAACATGAGGAAAAAAAATAACAACTATATTAAACAAATAGATTTGATTCTCCCAATAGCCTCATGTTAAAAGTGTTTGATGGAGACAGGACTCCTAGTACTTTCTAGTATAACAAAGTTGACTCTTATCTAGTTGAAATAATTTCTTCACTTCTCTTGACAAGGCCATTTTAACAAGAAAATCAGTCATGTTGTTAACTTTAGAGCTGTAAATATGGGCTAGATTCATTGAATCGGTTCAATCCAATCATAATTTGATAGGATTTGAGTATGATTTTTGAAACTCATTTAAGAATAAGGCTTTTAGCTCGGTACAGATAAGCATGTGGGGCTTGAGCAAAGTGGGTTGCGCCGACCCGTGTGCTTAATAAAAAGTTAATTAAAAATATAAATAAAATAGAGTACTAAAAATAATCAGAGGAGTCAAAATTCAAGAGTCAAAATATACTTAAACCATTATATATTAATATTACAAAGTCCAAAAACTCATTAATCGTTTACTTTTCACATTAATATCCTTATTTGGTTCAAAGGATATCACGTCAAGAGTTGTTCAATTTCGCAGAAACTTTGTGTACATCAAGATCGTGTTCTTATAGGGTTGTACCCAAGATATTTGCATAGAATGACAGTTGTTTCATATTGAAGTCATACAATCAAATTTTTACTTGAAACCTAATTTAATAAATATTATTAGGATTATTTTGTTTGTTAATTTAAGACTTAACTAGCAAGTAGTAACACCATTAATATTGTCTTGTAAATATTTATGTTAATACTTTTTGATTAAAATTTAAATTAATAAATTATTTTTAAAAAAAAATTAAAAATGGGAGCCCAGCACGGCCCGCAGCCCACGTATTAATGGGGTGAGCTTGCTGTTTTATGGCCCATCAAAATGATAGACCGGCTCAGCCTAACCCGTCAAATTCTAAGCCTGTGTGAACTAATCCGAATGAATTGTGTCGACTCATATTAACAGCTCTAGTTAATTTATCTAAAATAATAAGAAATATTAACCTCAATGAATTTATCACAGTACACATTCGTATAATTTCTTTGTGAATGTGATTAGTTTTCCTAATTGAACTTACTAATTTTAAGGACATTGCAACCTAGAAATAACTTTTTTTTAAAATAATATTAAAAATTTGGACATTGCAACCATTGGCAAACAATCATTTTTTCTATTTTACCATTGGTCAATGGCTATAAACGTCCAAAATGGCCCCCAAAATCTTTCCTAAAATTAATTTTTAACCTCAAGTTTGTAAATTTATATTTTTAGCCCAAAGTTCACCAATAATATAACCTTAATAAATTCTTTAGTTTTCACACTTCTTCTACTTATGATCTCTCTAAATATGTTTCTCTCTTGAATTGTTATTTAAAAAACAAATCTATTTTTAATAATTTGTAAGTTTTGAATTTGAATTTTCAAATTTATCAATAAATAAATTTAAAAACTCATCTGACTTGCGAGTACTTTAATTTGCATAGTTTTCATAATTTATATCAGTTCAGAGGTTAACGAGATATCTATATACATTTTATTTTATTTTTGCAATCACTTTATAATCTTTTCTTTTTGAGTAAAACAGACTAACGCCTTTTTTTTTTAAATTTAACTATCCAAAAATTATTAATTGTATCAAATTAAGTTTATGTGCGGATAAGTAGTTTGGAACATGTTGAAAATATTGAAGGGAAAAAAACAACTATAGTCGCACATGACCTAACTTCAATGGATCGTATGTCCTCGTGTATAATGAATTAAGTTATGAGCTATATATCAAATGGAATCTCTTGTAGTTTAGTTTCCAATGCTTCAAACTGTTTGTTCTTTCAATATTCCTACAAAACTTATGAGCATTTTATTGAAGGCCAAAATGACCTAAGACTAGTATGGAGGCATATATTCCTTAGGACAATGATTAATACTATCAAAGTAAAACTAAATAAACAATAGAAGAGAAGAAGGACTTGTATGAAAGAGAAGAGCTTGTTAAGTTAGCCAAGATGGCTTGCCTGAAACCAAGAAACAAAGGACATGAAAGACCTTTTCAAGTGGTGCAGGCAAGTCATCATTGGCTATCAAATAAAACTCCTCTCATCATGCTAGGCCTCTCTTCTATTTTTTTCTCTTTAATTGCTTCATAAATTAGCAAAAACATGGAAAAGTCTTAGCACGAAAGAGAAGAGCATGTCAAGGAGACTGCCTTAAACCAACCAAAAAGGTCACCATTGTATTAATAGTTAATGATAAAAAATACACCTGAAATATCTCGAGTTTTCGAATTTTCTACCTGAACTATCATGTGTTCACTTTTCCTATCTGAACTATCACCAAATGTTTCGAAACACACCTCAACTATTAGTTGTTCCCTTTTTCTGCCCGAAATATCACCATTATTTAGGTAGAAAAAAAAGAAACAACTGATAGTTGATGAGGTGTGCTTTGATAAACATTTGATGATAATTCAAATAGAAAACTCACGCACCTGATAATCAGATATGAAGCTCGAAAAATCAAGATATTTTAGGTGTGTCTTTTGACACTCACTCTTATATTAATGGTGTAATTAAAAACCTTTTAAGTAATGGAGCAGGCAAGTCATCCTTGACTTCTAAACAATAATATGACTCTCCTCTTCATGTAAGACTACTCTTCTTCTTTTTTTTTTTTTCTTTTGTTGTGATGAATTACTATATGGCATGTAAGACATGTATTTAAAGTCACAATAAACTATTGACATGATGTTACTTGTCAATTTAGCCATAGCAAAATAGTAATGGACACAACTAAAGCATCTATGGCAAAGTTACTTTATTGCTTTGACTTTTGGTCTCTTCCTTACATTATGTGATTTCTCAAATAGGAATAAGTTCTCTTCATTTGTAAGGATACTTGCAGTCACTTTAATTATCTCCAAGCAATTCTTAGGGGGAATGTATTGCAATATCCAAATATCATACAGTACTGTTAGAAATAAAAATTTTTTTAATAGCAAATCAATGAAAATTTTGTGTTATAAAATATGATTTTCCTATTTATTTCTCACCGAATCAGTTCACTGGGAAAATACATTGAGAGAAATATATTCTCACTGAAATAGTGGAAAACTTCATGATTTTTCCATGTGAAAACACTATTATTTTCTCTTTTATCATAGATCGATGTCAGTGGAAATAACCACTTTAAATTTTTCGATGAAAAATTTCAATGGAAAAATAGTGATTTTTTAGTAGTGATAGAACTATATACTCAGTGGTCTAAAGTATATCCAACACATTGACCATGGAATAAATTATATATGGATAGGAAACTTCTATTTGTATTTCTTAATCTGTATTGGAACTAATGTTAGTTTGGTACATAAGAAAAGATAAACATGAAAGCTGGAGTTACTTGGAATTTATGTTAGTTTGGTACTCCACTTAGATACTAGAGAAGGGTGAACAAATATCTTAATAGATGTTTGACCTATTAAAACAATATCTTTGGTGGGAAAAGCAAGATTTGTATGTTTACACAGAAGCACATCTTCTAGCTAATAAAGAGTTGAGAAGAGAGTCTCTCCTTGCGCCTTCGTCGTCACTCGACTTCGATTTTGGTCAAATAATTTGATTAATAAATTTTTTGGATCAAATTTATTTTTTCATTTTCGTTAATAATTTTTTTCTGATATTAATTCACGCATGTTTAATTTAATTCGAGGAATTTATTTTTCCCAACGGTCATTACGAATTTAGAATTTGCAATCAAACAGACACCTTCTTTCCCGAACAGGTGCCTTTGAATCTGTTAGGGTGGCTATAAAATCTCAAAGTTTTACCTCATTTTCAGACACAGGAAAACATAGATAGAACATAAATAATCTTCTTCTTCCCCTCATTTATGCATTGTTTTTACAAAGTAATTTAGTGTCATGTGATCTACTCCATTTGTTGAGTTCAATGAAGTTCTGTAATTTCTATTGTCGGTATTTTAGAATAGTGTTTCATTCCATCCTGGAAGAAATTAATCTAAAACCTTAGACAATTTGTGAGGGGATTAAATTCCTTAAGAAAACACAATTTTCAATTGAGCTCAAAACTTATTAATTCTAACATATTTTTTTGTTGTTGTTTCTTCTACATTTCTGAAATATTGAGTTGAACAAAGAATTAACATATAATTCTATGGTATTCATGGATACATTCCCACTAAAGAAGAGAACTTATTCCAATTTGGGAAATCAGCTGTAGCTAAGAAAACCAAAAGTCAAAGTAATAAAAAGGAAAACAGAAAAGCAACTATTCAAGAGATGCTTATTTCTCCATTGATAATTTGTTGTGACTATAAATACATGACTTACTTGCCATATAGCAATTGTCTCATATGAAAAAGAAGAGTAGTTTTACATGAAGATGAGAGTCATATTATTGTTTAGTAGCCAAGGATGACTTGCCTGCTTCATTATTTAAAACGTATTTACACCATCAATGGTGGCCTTTTTGGTTGGTTTCAGGCAGTCTCCTTGGCTACCTTGACATGCTCTCCTCTTTCATGCAAGAATTTCTCTTCTGTCACTCTCTCTCTCTGCATCAATTTATGTGACATACAATTTCTTTTATAGTCTGTTTAAAAAAGAATGACACTTCTTATTTTACTCTAATGTGAAGTTTTTGTAATTACCAACACAAGTGTTATAACATGTTTCAAAGGTTAACGTTCGATAGTGAATAAGTCACACAAATGTTATAGCGGGTCTAAGACCAATAAGTGTCAAAATTCTTCATTTCTTTCTTAAATTTCGTACCAAATCAAATTATATCACGTAAATCAAAACGAAAGAGAGTAATTTACAAAGGAGAAAAGGAGCCTAGCATGATGAGAAGAGTCTTATTTAGTAGCCAAGGATGACTTGCCTACACCATTTGGAAAGGTCTTTTCATATGTCCTTTCTTTCTTGGTTTCAAGCAGGTCATCTTTAGCTAACTTGACAAGCTCTTCTCTTTCATGCAAGGCTTTCTCTTCTTCCAATATCAAGAGAGCAAGAGGAGGTCTAAGATGAAAATAAGAGTCTTATTTGATAACCAAGGATGACTTACTTGGCCATTTTCACGGGCTGATTAATAGCCTATTTGGCCAAGCTTCTAGGAGGTCAAAAGTGATTATTTTAAAAAAATGAGGTGTTTGGCCAAGCTTTTGGGAGAAAATAAGTGTTGTTAGGCAGTATCAAAAGTTATTTTTCATAAGCTAAAAAAAATAGCTTCTCCCCAAAAGCACTTATTTGAAAAGCACTTTTGTGAGAAATACACTTAGCAGATATTTTCAAAATCTTGATCATACACTAATTGTTGCTCAAAAGTATGGAAGTCTTCTTTCCTTTCTCGACGGTGAAGTAAGAATAAGCGAATTTTTCTTTCTTTTTTACACTGTAAATATTACATTTAAGGTAACTTAGCTTGCTTAGCTTGTATTATTTGTTGAGATGTCGCTATCATTTATCTCGTTGTACCAAGATCTTGGCACTTGTTTTAAGCCATAAAGAGCCATTTTAAGCAAGTAGATTTTAATTAATCATCTTCTTCACCTTGCTTCACAAATCCTGATGGCTGCTCTGCATATATTTTCTCCTCTACGACAACATTGAAGACGATAGTGAAGAATGTAAAAAAATATGTATCGAAAACTAAAGAAGATCACACTTAGCCACTAAAAACTAAAGAGGGTCACACGTAACCACTAGACTATGTGCATGTTCTAATAAATAGTGGTGAAGAAAGTGAAAAATATGCACTAAAAATTAAAGAAGGTCACACTTAGCCACTAAAAACTTAAAAAGGTCATGCTTAGCCACTAAAAACTGAAGAGGATCTCGTTTAGCCACTAAGAACTTAAGAGAGTCACACATAGCGACTAGACGGACTAAGCGGTACAAGACATTCATAGAGGCACCTACATCAAACAACAGGAGAAATAAAGGCTGCACTTGCAAGCAATTTGGCCATCAGAGAACCACATGTAATTTTGAATTAATCACAAAATCAACATTGAATAATGTATTTCTCTTATTGGACTATACATAAATAATGTTGTCCTTTTGTTTTTGCTTTTGCTTTTAATGAGTGTCTTCTATTTCTAATAACTAGATGCAAAGGTAATAAAATTGTATTAAGATTGACATTAATCAAACTATCATATTTATAGAAATTATTTGCCTTAATATTTCTATTTTGAGATAGTTTGCAATTTTTATTCTTGGTCTTATATTAGTTGTGAATAATATTATATCTATTATTAATTATAGTCGTTCTTTTAAAATATTGATCTTATTATATTCAAATGGTGATATAATACAATTTTCACTTTATTTGTTGTTTCATAAGATACGTTTAAAAAAAATCAATACTGGACAAGCAAAAATGAACATAGGGATAATAAGTAATCAATTTTCAAGCGTCAAAATAAAAGAGAGTAGAAACTATGTGATAAACTATCTTTTGATATTTTAAATTTAATCCTGAACATATATTTTATGTGCAAAAATTAAAACTTTTTGAAGCAAAAATTATTTTTTTAAAATTTTGTTTAGCGGAGCAAAAAATCAAGATCATCCCTTACGGAGACTATTTTTGTTACACTATTTTTACTTGTCCACTATATCAAAAATAAATATTTATTTTTACTTATTTAATTTAAAAAATCAAAAAATAATTTATCACATAATTTTTTAATTTACTCTTATTATTAATTATAATCATTTCTTAAAATATTAAATTTGTAAATTAAAAACCACTTCTAAAATGACCAAACTGCCCTTTGGAAGGCAAGCTGGCAAGACAACCGAGAGGTGCTTGCAACTATATATTAGCATATATTAGTTACTAAATAAGAGTTCAATTGCTCTATACATAAGTATTGCCCTTTTGTCTTTGCTTTTACAACTTGATTGGATGGGTGTTACATATAATTTATTGTTAGTTTAAATATAATATTTATTTTAATTATTACTTAAAATATTATTTTATTATTTTGTTAAATTTATTGTTACATAATGATGAAAATTCTCATTTTATGTAATGACCGATTTTGTATGATCGCATCGTTACCTTTTTTTTCTCATTTTGTTTTTGCTTATTATTTAATAATCTTATTTTTTTTCTTTTACCCTACCTTTTTATAATAATTTTATCTCATGCCTTACTTTTCTTTTAGATTTTTCCTTCAAATTGTTGATGTATGATATTATGTAACGATGAATAATAATACAATCTATTCAAATATTACATTCATCAAAATAAAACAGCACAATACAATACAATATGATATATTATGAAACGATACGTAACAACCATCGAATTACAAAGTGTAAAATGAATGTCTTCTGTCTATAATAAGAATTCAAATGATCTATACATAAACATTCTCTTGTTTATTAATCAGATCTATAAATATGAAATGTTGATCTTCAACCTCAAGCTCAAATCTGAAATGTTCATCTTTTACCTCAAGCTTAAATTTAAAACTATACCCAAAACCACCACAAAATCTTCTCCAAACTCCCTTAATTTGAGATTTAGAGTCCTCAAAAGATTTCCAACAAGACCTCATAACAAAGGGAGAGTAATAGGATCCCCACATAGATTAGGGATATAAATTATACGAAAATTAAGTTCAGAGGGGTAATAGATCCTCGCATAATTTAGGTATGAAACTGATAATTTTACCATAGTTCAAGGGATTCTTATGTCTTATCCTTTCTTATAAAGCTCAAAATTCGATCCGTTTTTTAATTATTATTGACCTGTATAAGTTTAGGAAGATAATAGGACCATCACATAATTTAGGTATGAAACTGATAAATTCATCATAGTTCAAAGAATTCTTATACCTTATCTCTTCTTATAAAGCTCAAAATTCGATCCGTTTTTAAATTATGATTGACCTTATTTTTAAGTGGGGCATAACAAATGGATTTGATTCTCCAAGTCTCATGTTAAAAGGGTTTTACACAAGACTCCAATATTCCAACTTTAGTCAGAATGGTTCACATTTTGAGTCATAAAATTAGTTTCAAGCATTTCTTCATTATTAAAACAAAAGCATAATACATCAACGGCCTTTAAATTTATCAGTAATTTTTATTTAGACATTCAAATTACAACACGTATTGATTAAATACGTAAACATATAATAAAATATGTTTCTATCCAACACTTCCAACACATATTTCGAAAGATTGAACTATAGTGTTCAATGTCAAAGTCAAGGATATGTTTTTTCTTTCCCTTTTTTTTTTTTCCTTTTCTTGTGACTAACTAAAGTGAAATTGCTAGTAATAGCATTCAAGAACTTGATCTTATCCATTGCACCTTGACACTTTTATTTTATTTTTTGATAACCGTGGTGTTTAAGGTTAGCTTGCACGCATCTTGACTAATTTTATGAGATATCCGTCACCTCAACAGGTACTAGACAACTCTATCCATCAAGATGTGGGGGCAAGCTTTCAAGCACCTCGACTAATTTAACGGGATACCTATCACCTCAACAGGTATAGGTAACTTTGTCCACTAAGGTGTCCGTGCAAGCTTGTGCGCACCTTTAATTTATTTCACATGATACATGTCACCTCCACAGATACCAGGTAACTCTATCCATCAAAATCAGAACATATGGGAAAAAATCACATAATGTGTTTTTGTCTCCGCTGAAATTTAAACGCGAGACTTCATAATGATCTTAATCACTTCATTGATCAACACCTTGACATTTTCTAGTAAGCAATGAATCATTCACAATTATATATGATGCATAACTTGCTAGAATGTATATCAGTGCTTTGAAGAACAGATCTCTCTAAATTCTTATCCAAAATCAAGAAGAGAATATATTCCAAAACAGGAAGAATGTCAAATATCTAGTAAAGAACAAAATATGGAACAAGATAAAAGATTGAAAAGAAAAAAAAGAAGATAATGACCATCACAATTATTTTTCCACTTTTGAAGCTATATATAGAGAGGATTTGAGACCATCTAATAAGTGCACATCACATGAATTGAGAAGAGATGTTAAGTGAGTACTTTAAGAGTATATTGTTTAGTAGCCAAGGATGACTTGCCTACTCTATTTGATAGTTCAAAACTACACAATAATTGATAATCCTTTTCATTTGGTTGTAGGCAAGTCATCCTAGCTAACTTGACATTCTCTTAAACTTTCATGTAAGGTCTTCTACTTCTCTTAATTGCTTTTCTTCAACATGCATCATGAATTTTGTGTCAATTTTTCATGTGGTTAAATGGCGCAAAGAGATTTGAACAAGAGGTCTAACATATGTTTTGTTTTTTGGTATAATTATTTGATATTTGAAATTCACTGTCCTGATTATTTTAGATTCGCTCGACATATATAGCTCATTTAAGGAGGTGATTAGTGACGGAGGAATTTTATCTATCTTAATACACCTCTTAGTCCAAGATTTTATAAATTTTATCATCACGAGGGAAAATAGCGCAGACACTATTAAAAAGTTATTTTTTTTTAACAAAAATTTTTACTGAAAAATATTAAGTGGCTTATTCTCATAGATATTTTGAGTAAATCGATGAGAAAAGAAAAAATAATAGCGTTTTAACATGAAATCAGGAAGCTTCCCATTATATTAGTGAGAATCTGTTTTCCACCATTTGTTTTTCCAGCGAGATGGTCCGATGAGAAAATCATATTTTAAAACATAAATTTTTCATTGATTCGCAAGGAAAAAACCTCTGTTTCTAATAATAAAAAAAATGTAAAATTGTAGGTAAATATATATACACAACAAATATAAGCTGATATATCATAAAACATAGGTTGGGTGTTTGTTGTATTTTATGTTATTAATGCATAAAACTTAATTAGTAATTTCTTTTAGAATTATTCTATTTCTTTTTCCTTTTAATACTCAAATGTATCACCAAAATATTTTATTATTCATGTTGTGTAATTATCGTAAAACCAATATTTAATTTCCAACAAAACACCACAAATAATTTAGAATAATCCAAATATTATATGCTACCATATTTAAACAATACGTAAAATAATAAATGTAGACATATATTTAGTACATTATAAATGTGAGTATTACATTATCTTAATTTGTAATCCACATTAATGATAAAATATTTTATTTCTTTTTATATTTCTTATGTATAATATTGATATTGTACTAATCTCTTATATTTTTATAAATTAATTGAGATACTCATTCTTCAGCCTTTCTTGTGTACTTTTTTTAATTTATATTTCTAACAATTATTCATTCATTAGTTTCTCCAATATATTTTGCTAACATAAATCTAATTAAATATTTAATTAACTCTTAACAATATAATTGTTCATATTCGTTTATATTTCGTCTTGCTTACTTTCTGGTTATAATTTAAGCTAGGATAAAGGGGTAAATATATCGATTAACTTTGTGATTTAGAATGGATATAACTTTTGTTAAAAAAGTGATGAATATATACCCTCATCGTTTAACAAATGGTGTATATATATCATCGACGTCTAACTAATGGTGCATATTTATCATTTTCTATTAACAGACTGAATTTTAAAAATTAAAAACTAATTCTTAAATTTTAAAAATATCACCCGACTTTAAAAAGTTACTTCACTCATTATTTTACCCCTCCAGACCCGATCCAACTAAAAATAATTTAATTTATCTTTTATTGAGATCCGTTCCAAACTCATTTTATCACTGAGTAGAAGAGGGATTGAGGTGCTTTTTAAATTGGGTCAGCTCTAGAGGGGTAAAAAAAGTAATGTAATTTTTTAAAGTCACGTGGCGTTTTAAAATTTTAAAAATAAGTTTTAGAGTTTTTTTAATTCAGTAAGGGATTCCCATTCAGTAAATATAGGTCAGTTAACGAAAAAAGTAAATATGCACCATTTGTTAGACGATGAGGGTATATATGCACCATTTATTAAAAAACAAGGATATATATGCATCACTTTTTAATGAAGATTATATTCTCTTTAAATCGCAAAAAAATTGAGAGATATATTTGCTCTTTTTCCAATTAAGTTATGATCAAATTTTAAGTAGTGTTTTTTACTGTTTGTTTAGTGTATGGGTGACTTCATAATAAAAGTAATGACAATCAACAATCTTATATGTAAATAAATTTTCAATCACAGGTTTCAAAAATTTTATAATAGAAGGAGACTCAAACTCAATATATATACCTAATTTTTTGGGGGGATCAATTTTTATGAGTTGTGATGGTTTAATTAAAATATATACCGCAGATTTAAAAATTCTAAGATGAAAAATATTTAGTTTCTGACCAAAACTCAATTGTAATTGGTGACTTCATGATAACTAGTTGGTCTTATGCGCACAAGTGTTAGTTGCATGCAAAATAGCATGCCCCTACTAAAATATGTGTCTGTAAGACTAATTATATAGTATTTCTCAGCTCAAAATTTCGGATATGAAATAGTATATCTTGCTAAAGATTTAGAAAAATTGCTCAAAAATACGTGTATGAAAACTGTATGAAATTATTATAAAAATGTGTATATAACAATATAAAATTTATGTAAAGTTTATATAACGTTTTTGAAAATTTAATACATCTACAACAAGCATTGTATATAACTTTAATACAACTACAACAACATAAATTTAAAATCATACAACTTTAATACAATTTTATTCAAAATCATATCAAATCTACACTAAATCATCCTAAATTTGAGATATAGGCTTTCAAAGGGTGTTCTCTCTTTTGAAACCACACCTATTTTGAAATTATTTTAATTTTTTAAATCCAAGTTTCAACTTTTGAAGCTTCAAGCTTCATCCATGTTGGAACTGGAGATTGGATATGAAATTTTATTCAAAATCATATCAAATCTACACCAATCATCCTAAATTTGAGATATAAAACTCCTCAAGATGTTCTCAAACTTTTGGAGTCACACCTAATCCAAAATTATTTTATTTTTGCAAAATCAAATTTCAACTTTGAAATTTTTTAAAATTTCATCAATGGTAGAATTCATGATTTTAATTTACAAGAAAAGATTTGGTAAATCAAAAAAATGAAAAAGAAGAAGGGGGTTGGGAAGGGGACTAATAGTGAAGGAGAAGGGGCAGAGAGTTGACAATGAAGAAATAGTTCTTCTTTTTTTTTTTTCAGATTTGTTATGTTCTGTAATATACTTGTTAAATTTTGTATATAAGAAAAAATTATCCACATGTTTAACAATATAAGGTCTTAAGTAGGTGGGAAACATGAATTTCTCAAAATTAATTAACGAAAAAGGGCCAAAATTTCCCTCGAACTATTTGAAATGGAGCACATGTACCTTCCGTTTGGTTTTAGCATCAAAAGTGTCCTTTCCTTCTAACTAAATGACCACAAATATCCTCACTTTTAATAGGATGTTATTAGATCCGACTAGAATATAAATTCACAATTTTTCTAGCCTCATTTAAGCCCTTAAAGGTCATAGAGAGATAAAGATCCTTGTAGTGACTGAGCTTTTCATCGACTTCCCTAGTTCTTTACATCGTGATGACACACGTCAGATGCCTAGTCGGATCTAGTCGCAGCCCATTAAAACTGAGGAAATTTGTGGTTCTTTAGTTAGAAGGAAAGGACATTTTTAATACCAAAATCAAATGAAGGGTATATGTGCTTCACTTCAAATAATTCGAGAATAATTTTAACTCTTTTTTGATTAATTAATTTGATTTGAGCTCTTTCAACACTATAAACCCAAAGTTCAATAAAAGTATGTGATGGGCCAATAATCCATCTTTAGTCTTTACATTGGTAGGATTTGCACTAGGTAGCCGATTTTACAAAGGAAATTATAGTCAATGACCTTGATAATAGGTGATTTTGAACTTTTAACTCTCGCTTCATGAACAATTTTTTAAGGTTAAGGAACAAAATTTGTTAAACTTGAAATTCTACATATGGGGCAAGCAAGGTCAAAAATTTAAGACCACCCACCTCCAAGATCATTTTTGTAAATCACTCAATGTTACATGTATATTTTTATAACCACATGTGTTATTTAAGTTATATTTAATTTTTTCAAAGTATTTAACTTGTGGTCAGTATTGACAAATTTCAGATAAAAGTGTTGCTTGCTCTTTTAAGTGTTGGTGAAAACTTGAAATTCTGCATATGGGACAAGCAAGATCAAAAGTTTAAGACCACCCACCTTCAAGATCATTCTCGTAAACCACCAATTTTACATGTGTGTGTGTGTATTTTTTTTATAACCACGTGTGTTATTTAAGTTATATTATTTAAGTTATATTCAATTTTTTCAAAGTATTTAACTTGTAGTCAGTATAGACAAATTTCAGATATAAGTGTTGCTTGCTCTTTTAAGTTGTTGGTGAAAACTTGAAATTCTGCGTATGGGACACGGTCAAAAGTTTAAGACCACCCACCTTCAAGATCAATCTTGTAAATCACCCAATTTACATGTTCTTTTTTTTTTTTTTATAACCACGTGTGTTATTTAAGTTATATTTAATTTTTCAAAATATTGAACTTGTAGTCAGTATTGACAAATTTTAGATAAAAGTGTTGCTTGCTCTTTAAGTGTCAGTTAAAACTTGAAATTCTACATATCAAACAAGCAAGGTCAAAAGTACATATTTTAATTAATAAAAAAATGAATGTGTTTAATAAGATATTATAAGAACTAAAATCTAAATTTGTTCAACAATTAATAGACAAAATTGATGTTACCTCTTAAACATTTTCTCTATCATTTCACCTTTAAGTCTAACGATCAGTCGCGCTTCTTCATCTAATCTAGAGTCAAGAACTTCTTCCCAAACTAGCAAGAATCAGTTGCTCCACTTCAAAGGGAGACATAAGTCACGAGTCTATTCCTCTAATGACAATGGTATTTTACCAAAAAAAAAAAAAAAAAAGAAGAAGAAGAAAAATGCTATGTGACGATATCTATAGACTAACCTATAATTTAAACAATAGACCATAGGTGGTCAAAGTCCATTATATATATATATATATATATATATATATATATATATATATTTATATTTATATATATATATACACCGAAATTTGATACGTAGAATAAAGATAATAATTTTAAAATAAAATATAAAATTATTTTATTATGTATTTGACTATAAATATTAAATTATCTTTAAGTTATTTTATCTTTCTATTTATATTAAAATAATAAAATTCTATACTCTCTCTGTCCCAATTTATATGACACATTTTTTTTTAGCCAGGCCAAAAAAGAACGACGTATTTTTATATTTAGTAATAATTTAATATTAAAATATTTATTTCACCTTTAGGGATCGTTTGATAGTTGGTTTAGATATGAGTTATGCATATATTAAACTTTGCATAAATAATACCATGTTTGGTAGTTAATTAGAAGGTAAGTTATTCATATATAAAATTAATGCAGTGTTTGAATTGTAATTTAAATATCTGCATATAATACATGTATAAGTTATATGGATATATGTATTATTTTATACATGATAGAAGGTGGAATAATTAATACGTGAATAACTTAATCTTACATAACTAATCTTTTCATATAATAATATATAAATTTTTCTCAGAACTAATTCATATATTATTAATACATGCATAACTCTAATCAGCTGCCAAACAATTCCTTAGTGAAATAATTTATAACCACATAAATATTTATGACTTATTTTATATTATAATTTTTTTTTATATTTTTAAAATATTTAATTAAAATATATTATATAAATTAAACTAAAAAGAGTAAATATTTTAAATATACCATCCGGCTTGTCAAATTGAGCCTTTTGTGTTAACTTTGCCGCCAACAAAACGACAAAGTTTGTATTCATACCCACAAAACCCTTCGCCAAAAACCCTCATATTGTTTTCCTTTTCTTTTTTTTCCTATCACCCCTCACCCCCACTCCCCACCCACCAACGTGGGACAGTACACTCAAAGCCAACCCTAGCCCAAAAAACTCTCTCCTCATCTGTCTTCCAAATCTTTTAACTACTAAAATTGTTATTGGTTTCTCTTTTACTCTGTTATTTGTCTCTGTTTTTGTCCTTTTTAATAAAAAAAAGAAAAAAGAATTGGGTTATTTTTTTAGAGGGAGTCAAAATGGAGGTATATAGTTTCAGCTCTGATGTAGCAGCTTTTGGGGAAATAGTGGTGAACTCTATTCTGGAAGCTGTTGTTGCTGAGACCCTTTTGGTTGCTCAGAGATCTGTTGCTTGCCTGCTCATGATGGTATAACACACTTTCCCCTTTTTGTTTTCTTGAAAAGTTTTGATTTTTATGCTGTCGGTTTTAGATTTCTTGCTCTGCTTTTGCTTCTGGTGAGTGTGGTTTTGTATGTGAGTCCAACCCCACTGACCAAATATGTTCTTGTTCTATGGGGGCAAATTTTTTTGGTGAATTATAGGGTAATTGAGGCTTCATAGCTGATAATTTAGTTGTTTCATTTGAATTTCTAGTTTTTATGTGTTTGTTATTGTGTTCCTAAAGTTGTGTATATGGGCTGTGTTCTATGAGGGAAGCGATACTGAAATGGTTTGGGCATGTGAGGAGGAGGTACATGAATGTGTCAGTAAGGAGGTTGAGAGGATGGTTGTAGCATGAGTTTAGAGAGAGGTAGAGGTAGTTCGCAGAAGAATTGGAGGAGGTCCTTGTTTATGAGGAAAGCTGGACTGAGATGGTTTAGGCATGTGAAGAGGAGTAACATGGATGAGTCAGTAAGGAGGTATGAGTAGTTGTTGCACGAGTTAAGAGAGATAGAGGTAGGCTGCAGAAGGACTGGGGGAGGTGATTAGACAAGATATGACATAACTTCATCTTAGTAAGGGCATGACCCTACATAGTAAGTTGTGGAGGTCAAGTATTAGAATAGAAGGTCAGTAGCCCTCTGTATCCAAAACAGATGCCCTGACCAGACTGCGCTACACCTCGTCTCACCACCACGAAGCATATAGATCCACCGGCTTTCTCTTCTAAAGGCAGCGGTGAGGACTCCATTGCGGCATTAAGTAAGGAGTTGGAGGAAATCAAGGCGCATCCACTTCGTCAAGATAGTCGAGTGTTGTTGCCCTTTAGATGGGAGAGGCAGGGGGCTAACCCCATCTCCTCGCAACATTAATAGTAGTGTTTAGTAATCGCGTAGTTTCTTATTCGTCAAGGTGTTTTACTATTTCTTGCTTCATTTTCTTTATGTCTTGACATTTTGCTGTCATATTTTTCTTCTAACTCTGCTTCTAATATCTTTTCTTTTGACCCGAGGATATATCGGAAAAAGCCTCTCTACCTCGTAAAGGTAGGGTTAAGTCTGTGTACATCTTACCCTCTCCAGACCCCATTTGTGAGAGTACACTTGGTATTATGTTGTTGTTGTTGTCTACACTGGGTTTGCTTACACTTAATACTCAGGTCTTGCAACCTGTTTGACTCTTATTATCAAAAATCAACTTGTAAAAACATAATTTATTCCAATACATAAATATTGAAACTGTTTCATTAACAAAGCAGTTATTTGTATTTCATTTAAAAGACTAATAAATGTTTCAAACATGAAGTGACCTATTCCCTAAACCAGTATTGAATGTCAATGCCAAATTCAAGCAATTGTAACTACTCTCCCCCCTTGTTTATGTGAATCTTGTGTATTTAAGCCCCATAGGGAAAAATGCGTTTCTTAGTTCTATTAGTGAAAATGGTGCCAAGATACGCCATGTCCCCCCACTTCTTCTTCTCCTTCATGATGACATGTATGGCCATGTCAGTACGAGCAGAGCTTACAAAAGCTCCATTAAGGCCTTATCTTAGAGGTAATCCAGGGCTATTACCACAAACAATATCATCTCGTCATCTTTTTTCGGTGGTAAAAAGAGAAGAGGATTGCAACAGACAGGTACGTGAAGCTATTAATAAAAGGCTAGTTCCATGTTGAATCGTCTGAACCTTGCTTATTGTGAGGCTGTTTGCGTTACAAACACTTCTAGCCTTGTTGGTCTACAATGTTTGGAGATGAAAATTTTGGCTGAAGATTTGAACATGGATTGAGTTTGGTTAGTAATTAGCTGCTGAAAATGTTCAGTAGCATCATTCCTTATCCCCCATTTGCCTAAACATTAGTGGTGGTTACCCAATGGGGAGGATGCAGGTACAGGGTGGAATGTCGAGGTGCGGGCAAGCTGGCCCAAACACTATAGTTATTAAAAAAAGAAAAAGTCTAGTAGCATCCCAAAGCTAATTTACATTATTCACATCCTAACCCTACAAAGCCTCTTGGGATGAAATAATCTCCTTGTCAACACTTAATGTAGTATATTGGTGTTTTCTGTGCTATTTTCCTATAATTAAGACACCTCTGTGTGGTATTCTCCAATAGGTGTTCTTTGTTCTATTTCCCTATAATTCATACACCTCTATGTGATATTTCCAATAGGCGTTCGCTGTGCTATTTCCCTATAATTCATACACCTGTGTGCTATGCTCAGATTTAAGGATTTGAAGTGTAGAAGTTGGTGAAACAATGGTTTTAACCTACCTTATCAAAAAGAAAGTTGAGAAATGAGAGTTCTTTAAAATTAATAAATCAAGAACTATCATGACATTTAGGAAGACAGTGCAAGAAGTAGCATAAAGAATGTTTATGTCAGAATTGTTGCTCATAAATTTGAAAATATGCACCGATCAGACTAACATTTGGAACATTGAAATGTGCTGTCAAAATATGGTTTTCTAGTTCAATATTCTGCTATTTGTGACATCTTTTACTGGATCTTGTTGTTCTGCTAGTCGTAATTATTCTGTCTTGGAACTGTTTCTTTGAACAGAGCCTCTGGTTTTATTGTGATGAGTCATCTTCTATCCGTGATATTTGTCGCTGCTGTAAATCTGATGCTAGAGAGTTTTTATGAATTTGAAGCATAATTGTAATTTACTATCTGTTGCTTCATTTGTTTTATATTTTGCTGTCATACTTTTCTTGCAACCCTGGTTCAAATAACTTCTCTTTTGAAGTGATGATCTATCTGTAACAACCTCTATCCCCGCAGAGGTAGGGGTAAGGTCTGCGTACATCTTAACCTCCCCAAACCCCACTTGTGGGATTACACTAGGTATTTTGCACTCATAAACCTTGAAGATTTAATTTACTTTTGGCTTTACCTTGAATTCTGGTTGTTCTGCCTCATAAGCATAATTGCATTTGTTTTTTTCATTTAATACTATGAAATTTCCTGTTCACTGCTACATGTCATTAAGCTTATGGAGCGTACTTGTTCTTTCAGTTATATTCATTTACCTTTAAGGTGCACTGATTGGGGACTTGTTCCTCAATTTTTTTCCTAGATTCCCTTAAGGATGTTTTTGGATTTCAGACAGGATGTTTGCTAAAGGATGGTGCTCCATTGCCAGAGTTGGTAAGCCCTGATAAAAGGTAATATTCGTCTCTACTGTATTCTTGGTATCACTGAACTGGAAGTTCCATGTAACAAGCTTCAACAAGTGTGCTGATGTCAATTTCAGGTTTCTCTTTGAGGCACTTAATCAAAAGAAGAAAGCTTGTCCTGAAAACAAAGATGGCAGTGATACAGAGGATGATGATGAAGATGATGATGGAGATGCTGAGGATCAGGATGACGATGATGATGCAAATGATGAAGATTTCTCTGGTGAAGAAGGGGGAGATGATGACGACGATGAAGGAGAGCCCGAGGAGGATCCTGTGGCAAATGGCAACGAAGGGAGTGATGATGAGGATGACGAGGATGATGAGGATGGTGATGATGACGAGGAAGAGGAAGAGGAAGAGGAAGAAGAGGAGGAGGAAGAAGAGGATGAACCACCTGCTAAGAAGAGAAAGTGAACTGTCTGTTAGATGTTATTTCTGCTTCTCTATCATGGTTGAGGAGAGTATGTAGTGGGAAGAGGAGGGAGGTTTAGCTTTTCTGTCTGTCAGTGTAGGAAATTAACCATCCTTGTTCAGGACAAATGAACTGTTTTCATCATGTGGATTGTTACTTATGCAACATGTTCCATTTAATTGGATTAATATTCTGTATACTTGGTTAGGTATCTATCAGTTGCCTAAATTCTTGAAAAGCTACCATACTAGAAAGGGAGCATGGTCCCTACTCTTGTTTTTGCCGAGCCTGATTTTCTATGGCATGGACGTCTTTGATTGGATGGAGACAAATATATTTAGTAAGTATGAAATGAGGGTGTAGTCTAGCTCAATTCAAGCAAATACTCAATAGTCCCATGTCTTTCTCGGTCGGACCAACTCAACTGATTATTTCTAACAAGTCTTTCTAAATTGGAAGAGCAAGAAGTAAACTCGAAAGACTTTTAATAGATAGTTTTTAGATTCAAGCGGCGAATCAAAAAATTTTCCATACGCCTACAAGCAAGTCTCCTAGGATTTTGCAAAAAATTTTTAATTATATGAATCTCTAGACTACAGAGGTTTAAAAGATATTGATACAGCTCTAGCTGATAAAGAGCAAGGTAAGTTCTTAATCCTTGGGGTGTGTTTTGTATATGAAGTGAAAATACTTTTTTTTAAACTTATTTTTTAGTGTTTGGTAATTAAGCAAAAAAGTATTATCACAAAAGCATTTATATGTTATTTAGTAAAATATTATGGGGATCGGGATCGGGTGGGAAGTGCGGTTGGCGGGGGATGGGAGGGTCAAGGAGTGGGTGTTGGGTTAGTAGAAAGGAGACAATGAAATTGAAATGTCAATTATCAAACTGCTTTTCCTATTTCCGTTAATCCTTTGGGAAGGGTCATTTTTCCATTTTAAAAGAACTTATTTCCTAGAGAAAGGGGTTAATTCTGATAGTAAATCTCTTTGTATTTTCCCAAAGCCGAGAGAGCGAGTGACAACGACAGGGTAAGGGCTTATCATCTTGCCAACTCTTTGAACCCCATGAGCAAACTTTCAAGGGCAAAAAGGCAAAATTTGTTAAACTTGAAATTCTGCATATAAGACGAGCAAAGTCAAAAGTTTAAGACCATCCATTTTTAAAATTATTCTTGTAAACCACCCGATTTGACATGTGTTATTCAAAGTTTCAATGCCTATGCCAGCTATAGATCTTGGCTAATACCAACTATCAACATCCAAGTTCAAAATCAGGTTCATATTTGAAGTTGGACTTCACTCAAAATGAAGTTCAAAATCAGACATATAAGTCTGAAGATAGGTTTTGATAAGTTGAGTTTGAAGTTTTAAACTTTAAATTCAAAAAAATAAAAATAAAAAAATCCCAAACTTGGATCCACAGCTGACTGGTCTCCTCTAACTTTGAGTAAATCACAAGATAATAATGACTATTGACTTTTGTATGAAGAACCCCCCCCCCCCCCAAAAAAAAAAAAAAAAAAAAACCAACGGCAATGGCAAAGGTATTTTATTAAAAAAATCCAATACTATGTGACAATGTCTATAGATTAACCCTGTAAGTTTATACAATATATTATAGGTGGTCAAAGTCACTTTAAACATTTTTCCCGAATCAGTATACGGAATAAGAATAATAATTTTAAAATAAAATATGAGATTATGTTATACGCATTTAATTTTAATTCTATCTCATCATTTATATTGAAATAATGAGATATTTTATAGAATATCTCGAGAAATATCCTTATTTATCTCATTCCGCTTACCGAATTGTGCCTTTGTATTTACTTTGCCCCCAATAAAACTTCAAAGTTTGTATTCACACCCACAAAACCCTTTGCCAAAAACCCTCTTATTTTTTCCCCATTTTTTAATTTTTACTATCACCCCCACACCCACACCCCCTGCAACCTCCAATGTGGGGACAGCACACTCAAAGCCAACCCTAGCCCAGAAAACACTCTCCTCATCTCTTTTCCAAATCTTTCAACTACTCTTTCCAAAATTGTTATTAGTTTCTGTTTTACTCTCTTTCTTGTCTCTGTGTTTCTGTCATTTTAAAGAAAGAAAATTTGAGTTTTTTTTCTTTCTAGAGGGGGTAAAAATGGAGGTCAATAGTTTCAGCTCTGATGTAGCTGTTTTTGGGGAAATAATAGTGAACTCTGTTCTGGAAGCTGTTGTTGCAGAGACCCTTTTGGTTGCTCAGAGATCTGTTGCTTGCCTGCTCATGATGGTATAACACACTTTTCACTTTTGTTTTCTTGAAAAGTTTTGATTTTTATGCTGTGGGTTTCAGATTTCTTGCCCTCATTTTGCTTCTGTTTAGTGTGGTTTTTTTTATGAGTCCAGCCCAACTGACCAAATATGTTCTTGTTCTTTGTGGTCAAATTTTTTTGTTCTTTATAGGGTAATTGAGGCTTCATAGCTGATAATTTAGCTGTTTCATTTGAATTTCTAGTTTTATGTGTTCCTAAAGTTGTGTATATGGACTGTGTTCTTTTTTAAGTAACTGTTTATGAGTGAAACGAAACTGATATGGTTTAGGCATCTAAAGAGAAAGTATGAGAAGTTGGTTGTAGCAAGAGTTAATAGAGGTAGAGATAGGCTGAAGAAGACCTGGAGGAGGTGATTAGACATATATGAGACACAACTTTAGCATATTGAGTACGTTACCCTAGATAAGAAGGTGTGGAGGTCGAGTATTAGGGAAGAAGGTTAGTCGATAGGTGAGTGTTGTCTCTCTTTAGATGGGAGAGGCGGAGGGCTAGCCCATCTCCTCACAGCCTTATTAGTAATTGTTTAGTTTCTTATTCTTCAAGGTGTTTTACTATCTATTGCTTCATTTGCTTTATACCTTGATATTTTGTTGTCATATGCTTCTTGCAACCCTGCTTTGAATATCTTCTCTTTTGAAGCAATGATCTATCGGAAACGACTACTCTACCCCTCAAAGGTAGGGGTAATGTTTGTGTACTTCTTACCCACCCCAGACCCCCCTTGCGGGACTACACCGGTTATGTTGTTTTTGTTTACCGGAGAATTGTGTGTATAGGTGTTCTCTTAAGAAACTGTTCACTTGAGAATTCAGTTGATTTCTTCTTTGCTGCTTCTTGTTAATTGGAACACTCAATTTTTATGGATTTGATGGTTATTGCATTGTGGTTTTTCAGGCCTTCACCTTCAGCTTATCTAGATTTAGTTAATTAGGTTTTAAAAACTTTTGCTTACACTTACTACTCTGATCTTGCAACCTGCTGACTCTTATTATCAAAAATCAACTTGTAAAAACATAATTTATTCCAATACATAAATGTTGAAACTGTTTCATTGACAAAGCGGTTATTTCTATTTCATTTAAAAGACTAATAAATGTTTCAAACATGAAGTAACCTATTCCTAAACCAGCATTGAATGTCAATGCCAAATTCAAGCAATTGTAACTACTCTCCCCCTTGTTTACGTGAATCTTGTGTATTTAAGCCCCATAGGGAAAAATGCCTTTCACTAGTTCTATTAGTGAAAATGGTGCCAAGATACGCCATGTCCCCCCTCTTCTTCTTTTCCTTCGTGATGATATGTATGGCCATGTCAGTACGAGCAGAACTTACAAAAGTTCCATTAAGGCCTTATCTTAGAGGTAATCCAGGGCTATTACCACAATCAATTTCATCTCGTCATGATTTTTCAGATGTCAAAAGAGTAGAGGATTGCAACGGACAGGTACGTGAAGCTATTAACAAAAGGCTAATCCCATCTTGAATCGTGTGAACCTTGCTTGTTGTGAGGCTGTCAGTGTTACGAAAACTTCTAGCCTTGCTGGTCTACTATGTTTGGAGATGAAAATTTTGGCTGAAGATTTGAACATGGGTCGTGTTTCGTTTGTAAATAACTACTGAAAATGTTCAGTAGCATCATTCCCTATCCTCCATTTGCCTAAACCTTATTGGTAGTTAGCCAGTGGGGAGGATGCAGGTAGAGGGTGGAACATCGAGGTGTGAGCAAGCTGGGCCAAACACTACAGTTATTAAAAAAGAAAAAGTCTAGTAGCATCTCAGAGCTAATTTACATTATTCACATTCTAACCATACAAAGCCTCTTGGGATGAACTCATCTCCTTGTCAACATTTATATAGGTGTTATCTGTGCTATTCTCCAGTAATTCAGACATCTCTGTGTGACATTCTCCAATATTTGTTCTCTGTTCTCTTTCCCTATAATTCATACACCTCTGTATGGTATACTCAGATTTAATGATTTGAAGTGTATAAGTTGGTGAAACAATGGTTTTAACCTACCTTATCAAAAAGAAATTTGAAGAAATGAGAGTTCTTTAAAGTAATAAATCAAGAACTATCATGACATTTAGGAAGACAATGCAAGAAGTTGCATAGAGAATGTTTGTGCTAGAATTGTTGCTCATATATATGAAAATATGCACAAATCAGACTAACATTTGGAACATCGAAGTGCTGTCAAAATATGGTTTTGTAGTTCAATTTTCTGCTATCTGTGACATCTTTTACTGGATCTTGTTATTCTGCTATTCGTAATTATTCCGACTTAGAACTGTTTCTTTGAAGAGCGCTTCTGGTTTTATTGTGACGAGTCATTTTCTTTCCCTGATATATGTCACTGCCGTAAATCTGATGCTAAAGAGTTTTTATGTATGTAGGCATTTCCTATGTTTAGTGCCCTTTGAAGCATAATTGTATCTCTGTGTATTTGCACTCACAAACCTTGAAGATTTAATTTACTTTTGGCTTTACCTTGGATTCCGGTCGTTCTGCCTCATTTAGCTTAATTCCATTTGTTCTTTTTCATTTAATACTGTGAAATTTCCTGTTCACTGCTACATGTCATTAAGCTTATGGAGCTTACTTTCCTTGTTCTTTCAGTGATATTCATTTACCTTTAACGTGCACTGATTGGGGACTTGATGTTCCTCAAATTTTTGCCTAGACTCCCTTAAGGATGTTTTTGGATTTCAGACAGGATGTTTACTGAAGGATGGTGCTCCATTGCCAGAGTTTGTAACCATTGCTCCACTGTCAGAGTTTGTAAGCATTTCTCCATTGCCGGAGTTGGTAAGACCTGATAGGAGGTAATATTCGTCTTCCTGTATTCTTCGTATCCCTGAACTGGAAGTTCCCTATAACAAGCTTCAACAAGTCTGCTGATGTCAATTTCAGGTTTCCCTTTGAGGCACTTAATCAGAAGAAGAAAGCTTGTCCTGAAAACAAAGATGGCAGTGATGATGAGGATGATGACGAAGATGATGATGGAGATGCTGAGGATCAGGATGACGATGATGATGCAAACGATGAAGATTTCTCTGGTGAAGAAGGGGGAGACGATGATGACGATGAAGGAGAGCCCGAGGAGGATCCTGCGGCAAATGGCAACGAAGGGAGTGATGATGACGACGATGATGACGATGATGACGATGGTGATGATGAAGATGAGGAAGAGGAAGAAGAAGAAGAGGAGGAGGAAGAGGAGGATGAACCACCTGCTAAGAAGAGAAAGTGAACTGTCTGTTAGATGTTAATTCTGCTTCTCTATCATGGTTGAGGAGAGTATGTAGTGGAAAGAGGAGGGAGGTTTAACTTTTCTGTCTCTGACAGTGTAGGAAATTAGCCATCCTTGTTGAGAACAAATGAACTGTTTTTATCATGTGGATTGTTCCATTTAATTGGATTAATATTCTGCATACTTTGGTAAGTTATCTATCAGTTGCCTAAATTCCTCTTTTTGCCAAGCCTGATTTTTTATGGTGTGAACGTCTTTGATTGGATGGAAACAGATAGATATAGAGTGTGCAATGATGGTCCTTGTAAATCAATAGATAGCTTAGCTCGATCCAAGCAATGTCCAATAGTTCCATGCTTTTATTGGCTGGACCAACCCAATTGGTGATTTCTGACTAGTCTTTTTGAATTGAAAGACCAAGAAGTAGAATTGTCAGAAATTTTCCTTATGCCTGCGACCCCACAGCAAGTTCAAAGGATATTGATACATCTGAAGGCATTGATGCAGTTCTAGCTGATAAAGAGTAAGGTAAATTCTTAAGCCTTAGGGTGTGTTTGGTATAAAAGGAAAATGTTTTCCATGGAAAACAAGTCAATTTTTTTAAACTTATTTTCTAACATTCGGTAAGTAGATAAAAACAAATATTATTTTAAGAGCATTTACATATAATCTAGCAAAACACTGTAAGGATAAATGGGGCGGGAAAGAGGGTTTAGGAGTGGCGGGGGATGGGATGGTCAAAGGATGGGCGTTAGGTGGGTAGGAAGGAAACAATGAACTTGAAATATTAATTATAAAATTATTTAATTATTTTTTATTTTTATTAAAAAAATTCATTTTCTCATTTTTAAAAGAATCGATTTCCTAGCAAAAAATATTAGTTCAGATAGTAAACTTATGAATCACTTAATATTTGGAGCTGGAGAGCTACATGGTCCAAATGGGGACTCAATTAAATACCTCGAAATATGGGAAAAGTACACAAAATGTTCCATAAAAGCAAATGAATTAGCTTGATTTATCCTTTTTATACTAACATTTGTTAATAACCATTTGGGTCAAACTATTTAATATCGAAATGCCCCCTTAATTTGCACGCGGAAGTAGTGCTCCTTTTTCTCTTTTTTTATTCTTTCATTTATTACTTTTATCCTTGTGAAAAAGAGGAAGACTCAAGGCTTATTTCTTGTTATTAAAATTAAGACGTTTGAATGAATATATATAATAAAAATTATTTATTTATTAATACATAAATATATAAAATTTGTTTATATTTAAAATACTAAATTAAATCAAATACTATATCGGCTTAATATTTTAAAAAAATCATATGACGGTCGATAGTGGTAATGACTTGTGAAAGTGGATGTGGATGCCGATCGAGGATAATATGCATGTATGTAGTAGCTAATGATGAGGGTGACCACAAATTGTACATAGTTGCTTTATTTGCACATAGTTGCTAATAATAGTCGGTGACGTGAGCTGATAGTGATGGCTAATGGTGAAGATGAATGATTGACGGTGGTTTGCATTACATGTATAAGGATGACAGTGGTAGCAGAAAGTAGTTTTGGGGGAAAACATTTTTCACCAAAACAGGGAAAATGACTTCCTACCACTTTTGGAGGAAAGTCATTTAGCTGCACAATTATCTCAAAACTCTTATTCCATTTTCACTGCTTTAACCAACACCAAGTCACTATTATCAATCTTTAATACTCAAAAAGTGTCATCAAAACACCACCCATTGCTAATATCATTATCAGAATAATTTTCAAATACAATTAACAATATTCCCAGGATAATAATTTTCAGAAAATGACATTCATACCAAGCACACCCTAAATTTAGTTGAGACTTGAGGGGAGGACGGACGCACGCACAGAGACAGAAACAAGAAACGTAAAATCAAAAGTTTAGCATCATACTCCATTTCCACAAATCAAAGATGTTGATGTTCTAAATAGTACTCAAAAAACAAAATAAAAAACTAACATTCGGAGGATATGAATGAGAGGTTTAATGAAACTCTTATCATCAGCAGGAGGGTAAATGATCACGAAACCACAAAATATTATTTCATGCCTGTCAAAAGTCTTAACTGCAAAATATTGAGGCAATGAACACTTCAAAGCCCGCGAGATATGGTAACCCATCTACGAGGTAAACCTGCAGTGCAATAGAAATATAGCTGTTTAGTCACCTAAATGCACATCACCTCAAGAAATAAAGTGATATGAAGTGATGCCTGATATAATGCCAACAAAGCTTCATGCTCAAATTTCACTTTCTTTGTTCACCAAAGAAAATGCAGGAAATCTATAGTATGATTGGAGAAATTAATCATATGCTGATCCCTAAAATATCAGAACACTTGGCACAGTACTGCTGCAATTTCTGTAGGTCTTAGTTAAAACCATAATGTGTACTTAAAGATAAATACATAACACCTTCAGAAAATTGAGAAGTGCATAGCAAGCCCATTACTATTATTATACCATCGAGACACGGCCAAACCTCCAAGAGCTCAATCACTAGTAACTGCAAGCACTCTATAATGTTTTGCTCGTGTATCAAAAGTAAAATAAGATGGACACTGGAATTCAGTTGGTACTACTCGAGCAGTCATATTATTCTGACATCATTTACAAAAAAGATTTAAACTTCAAAGCATTTCAACTACTATAATGCACATATTTGAACTTTTTCACTTAAGTCACAGTTGGTTAAAAACAAGGTCATTACAATGATAATCTATAATAGTCATTTTACTATAGTTCTATATTAGGCGATTTTCCAAATCTGGATAGTGTAAAATCCTAATTAATCCATAACTTAGAAAACATGGATTTGATGGCAATGGATTAAACTAATTCGAGACCATCCATTCACAAGTGAAGGAGATCTGTCTTGCTCCTTCAGTTCCAAACCATATAGTTATGTATCTTTTGTACATCCATTACATACTTCCTATTATTTGTCAGATATAAGAATGAACTCATGATAAAAAAATCTCTACCACAATTCAAGCTATGATCATATTTAGCTACACATGCTTTCTTCCTGTGTTTAAGGAACAAGAAATGATGTAATATGGACTTAATTGAGGTTAGCTCACTATTAGTCTTATCGGAAAATTCTACAAAGTGCTCTCAAATTACTTTTGAATGGGCTTAGAGAACTAACAACAACATATAACATACCCCGTGTGATTCCACAAGTGGGGTTTGGGGAGGGTGGGGTGCGCAGAGCTCTTACCCCTACCTTTGCGAGGCGGAGAGGTTGTTTCCAATAGACCCCCGACTCAAGAAAAGTGATTTTCAAAACAGGCTCAGAAGTTAGAACTGTAATGAGTAATTTGGTGTCGAAACCTCAAATATCTTCCATAAAGGGGAGGCAGATGGTGGATGTCGCACTTACCGCATTGAGTGCCTTGATTCTAGAGTAAAGCAAGGGGAGTCAGGAACCTTATGCAAGGTCGACATTGAGAAAGCCTCTGATAATGTTCACTGGGAGACAGGGAGTTCCTTCTTAACATGTTGAAGCTGATGGGTTTTGGATAAAAGTGGATAAAATGGATGTTCTACTGCATATAGTCTGTTATACATGTGGCTGTGGAGGTTTAGCCAGGAAGATCAGGCTCTGTTGAGAATTGATATTGCTGAAAACTATGGTCTCCAAAACCCTTGGACCACAAAATTGCCACAATCTCATAATGTATATGGCATCTGGAGACGCATCATAGTGTTCTGAGATTCTTTCTGCTCTAACACAACCCTCCAACTGGGAAATGGTAGGAAGATATATATGGCTAGGAGAATCCACATTGAAAGACCAATTTCCAGTCTTGTTCAATGTTGCACAGAACTAGGAAGTTATTATTGCAGAATATTGGTCAGAACATGGCTGGAATTTCAGGTTTAGGCGTGGCATGAATGACTGGGAGCTCGATATGTGTCATCTTAACTTGGTCAACTTAACTGGATTAATCTCGTTCAAGCTAAAGTTGACTCTTTAATTTGGAAAAGGGATGCCAAATAATAACAACACAAGAAAATAAGTTGTATAAGCACTTCCCATTTTAATAAATAAGAAAACTTCCCCATTTTAAATAGTTCGAGAGCAAAATTGGCTCATTTTCACTTGTTCTGGAGCAACCACTGGTAGGAAGGATATTTTTGAGCTATTTGACTAGTTGGAGTGCATTTTTGAGCCAAAAACGTAATGGAGAGGGCATTTTCGAAACATAAAGGAGGGTAAAGTTAAACTTATTTCGAATTGTTCATGGATATTTTTTACCCTTTTTTTTTTTTTTTTAATTTCAGTTCTATTATTGCCAATGCACTTACCCCCTTATAATTGAGAAGTATTAAACAAAAGTTTAGAATGAACTAGCTTAATCAACTCCACAATTTTTTAATCATCATGTATTAAACTATTGCATTGACTTTTCAGTTGCATATTAAATAGCATTTGAGGAATCAAATTAAAATCCAACAACCAAACAAAATAAAGAATGCCAAAAGGAAACGTTCTCTGCAAGCTCAATCTTTGCAGAAAAACAGCTTTAAAATGACCATTCCAATTCCAAATTCTACACATACAAAATGCCAAAGAGCAAAAAGAAGATCATAACATTTTCTGCAAATGCAGTGTTTTCTAATGAAGGACTATTGACGGAGATCCTCCTTCGCGTGCCTGTAAAATCACTCGTCCGATGCAGATGTGTATCGAAAAAATGGTGTTCTTTAATCTCTAGTCCTCACTTCACACGCTTCAGAATACCCCGTTTCACCCCTGCAAGTGGCATCTTTTTGTACCATTCATTTTTCAAAAACCCTTTTCACAAGTTTGTGCCTTTTAGCCTGGAAAATCCAATTCCAGCACCAATACAAAAGTTCCCGTTTCTACAACATGATCATCACTCTCCTAAAATTTTTATCTCGCAATCTTGCAATGGACTTTTGCTCTGCCGCACATTTCATAATCCTTTCACGTTTAACGAGAACTACTATATCTTCAACCCGACTACTCAACAATTCATCACACTTCCTAGGCCGCCATCAGGGGATGTTATCGGGATGAGTTTAGCCTTTGATCCGTGGAAATCGCCTCATTACAAAGTTATCTGCCTCCGAATTTCTGAACTAGAACCTGCTAACCACCAGATTGAGATTTACTCATCCGAGACTAAGAAATGGAGAGTTTCTGGTTCACCTTTTCCTAGACGTCATGATACAAGTTTCAAACACGGACTAGTTTACTGGAATGGAGCAATTTACGAGTCATGTAGCGTACGTTTCAACGTGGAACGAGAAGAGTTTGAAAAGTTCCCCATGCCTGATTTCACTAATGGACAAGAAGTCCGGCATAATGAAGAGGATCACAGGATTGTCTATTTCGGGGAGTCTTATGGCCATTTGCACCTAATACAAGTGAATCGCCAGAGACTAGCTTTGAACAATATCTACGAGATGAAACTTGATGGTACAGGGTGGTTCTTGAAGTACGAGGTGAATCTTGAAGATGTTGTGTTGGCATTTCCTCGTATAATTCGACATTACCTTCAGACAACAGATTTTCATTACTATGCCATGGCTGTGCTAAATGTTGTAAGGGGAGAGAAAGAAGAGGATTCATTCTTGGCCTTGCATATTCCTGAAATGGCCATACTACGTTACAACCTGGTGAATAAGTCATTCCACAAGCTCTGTGATTTTGGCAATGGCATTCTTGAGGAATTTGATGAACAATTTGCTGTGTGTTTGCATTTTCATAGCACAAGCACTTACCAGTACATTGAATCTACCTATTGTTGGTAACTAGATTTTGTTGAGATTTTGGCGTGAATGGGGTTCGATCTCATAATCTTTGGGTTAGGTCGGGAATGGAAAATGAAGGGACTTTTGGGTATATATAGAAAAATGATTCTACTCTAACTTAAAGAGTTGGAAAGATGGCAAACCCTAGCACTATCACCGGCACTCGCTCCCTCGGCTTTGCGAAAACACTAACAGATGTATAAACCCTGCCCTTGCATTTTTTCTATTGATTATTTTAATCTTGTCGATGAACATTTTGGATAAAACCAGCTTATAAGTAATTTTTGACTACTTATTTTAAATCTTGTCAATGATTTTATCATGTTAAGATCAAAAAAATCAAGTGTCATGCCGAAGCTAACGAAGCAAACATCGAAAGACAATAAATCAGGTAATAAAAGAGATACAATAATTTAACATGGTTCAATCAATCGACCTACATTGAGATGCGGAGATGTGCAATCCATTATATAAAAGAGAGAAAAAAATCTCGAGAGAAGAAAACTCATAAAATTCACTCGGAAAAAAAAGAGATAAAGAGGTTCACACAAGTGATAAGGTAACACTTGTGTCCCACAAATTCTCCACTTTCAAACCCCTTAGGACTACGTTGTGGATGCTACCAAGCGGATAACAAAGGAGCCTTAATTTAGAGGAGTCCAAAACTTTTCCACCAAGAAAAAGGATTAACCAAAGATCAACGTTTTATTCTTTTCTAAATAAGAAAAGAAAAAATCCAATTATGGTAAGATAAAGACAAACATTTAATAATTTCCCCCTTTGACTTGAAATTTCTAACAAAAGAAAGTTGATCAATCTTTTTCACATCCCACAATAAAGTCAAAGCAGACGAGACAACACAATATCTAAGATGAACAGAACTTTAAACATTCGACAGAACAAGAGGGAGATGATGCTAAACTTTGGAGATACTAAGGACTAGGATGACAATGATGATGCAGATGATGAAGATTTCTCTGGTGAAAAAGGGAGAGATAATGATGATGAGGGAGATCCCGAGGAAGATCCTATGGCTAATGGCAACGAATGGAGTGATGAGGACGACGACGATGAAGATGGTGATGAGGATGAGGATGATGACAGCCATGAGGATCGTAGGACAAGGAAGAGGAAGAAGACTAGGAAGAGGAGGATCAACCACCTGCTAAGATGAGAGAGTGAATTGTTTGTTAGATGTTTATTCTGCTTCTCTATCTTGGTTGAGAGAATGTAATGGAAAAAGGGAGGCTTAGGCCTCATATGTTGTTATCAAGGTTAGGTGGTATCTGTATACATATTTGTGCGCATTAAGATTTTAAAAGTCTGAATTTGAATACATATCTAAATATTAAAATGATTGACGAGACATGCGGTGGAGTTAATGATAAACTGGATGTTTGGAGACACACTAAAGTCAAAAGGATTCAAGTTGAGCATGACCAAAACAGAGTACAAGCCGCGCAGGTTTAGCAATACATCACATGATGCGGATGTGGAAATGAGGATTGATGCACTTGCTATTTCCAGGAGAGGTAGCTTCAAGTACCTTGGGTCCATAATACAAGGAAATGGGGAGATCGATGATAATATCAAACATCATATTGGAGCAGGGTGGATGAAATGGAGGCTCGCATCCTGTATTTTATGTGATAAAAAAGTGTCACTGAGATTTAAAGGTAATTTCTACCAAGTGGTTGGTGTTGGCCAGTCAAGAACTCACACATACAGAAGATGAGGGTGATGGAAATGAGGATGCTTAGATGGATGTGCAGTTATACTAGAATAGATAAGCTTAGGAATGAGGATATTTGGAACAAGATGGAAGTATCCTATATGGTGGACAAGATGCGGAAGCGACACTAAGATGGTTCGAGCATATTAAGAGGGAGAGCATAGATGCCTCAATGAAGAGGTACAAGAGGTTGGCAGTGATAGATTTGGCGAGAAGTAGAGGTAGGCCAAAGAAGAATTGGGGAGAGTTGATTAGACAGAACATGACACATCCTCACCTCACCAAGGACAAGACACTAGATAGGAGAGCGTGGAGGTTGAAGATTAGGGTAGAAAGTTAGTAGGTAGTTGAGTGTTGTCTCTCTTTTTTGTGGGCGAGCTTGGCACTAGTTTAAAACACTTTACTTGTTTCTCTTTCTCCTTGTGTCAGTATTATCATATTCCTTTATTTTACTATTGTCGTTCTTTTTCTCTTTGGTTAACTCTACTATTTTTTATTGTCAATGCTTTACTCCTCTTCAATTTTTTTCAACATTGTTTCACTCTTGTAGTTTTCAAACTTGTTTTGAAAATGATTTTCCCGAGTCGAGGATCTTATCCGAAACAACCTCTCTACCTTACCCAAGGTAGAGGTAAGGTTTGCGTATACCCTACCCTCCCCATACCCCATTTATAGGATCACTAATCATGGGCACACTTTATGAATTTCATTTCATTCGCCAATTTATCAAGCATAACCTCAAATCATGTGTATCCAAGATTACTTCACACAAATGCACACATACACCATTCGAATAAATGTAATCTCAACGGACACATAGAAGATGCAGCAATATCCGATAATTAATCAAGTACTACAAGATTCACTTACTAAGGCAACTTTCCAGCCCGGAAAGTAGCAAACTTTGACACTTCTGAATAGCTGTATTCAATACCATTGTCCTTCAAGAATGTCTCAATCATCGCTTTAACTTTCTCTGGCTCCAAGCTTTCACATTCAATCTCATAACAAGTCCCAAAGTCATACATAGTCTCATCTACCTCCAACTCCACACCACTCCACTCAAACACATTCCTCACATTCTTAAATCCACCTAATCCGGTAAACCCTTCCTCCCCAACGTGAAATTCCTCTTTTGCCCTCTTCAAAACCCTAGAATCTACCTCCATCAATTTTCTAGGGTCAGAAACACATTCATATCCAATTTTCGGATCCAATTCCTCTTCATCCTCTTCCACTCGGCTAACACCGTCGATAATTATAGCTTTGGCCTTTAGACACACCATGCATTTCACATTTTCCGAATTCTCGTGGAATCGGAGCCGGAGAACGGCCCTGCACGAACTCAGCTCGCCGGCCACGCCGTCGAAGAAAGTGTTACGCTGGTGGTGTGTTTTTTTGTGGTACGGTGAGAAAAGTGCGAGGACCTTCTGATGTGCGTCTGAATCCGGCAATCGGAGCTTCACTTCAACCTCCATTGACGATCAACTTTGTAATTTAATAGCAGTAAGGAAATGAACTAATATTGTGTGCGATTGAGTTGTTTTAATTGAGGCCGATGCGGTTGTTTTTGGTGGAAGGATCAACAGTGGATCGGTCGAAGTGTTGGAGCAGGGATGTGGCGCCGGTGGTGGTGGTAGTGGTATCGGCGGTGGTAGCGGTGGAGGAAGAGGCGGCGACGGAGGCGGCGATGAGGGCGGCGCGTTTGCGAGCTTCTTCGAGTTCTTCTTTATCTTCGATTTTAACTTCGATCTTGCTCGGCTTTCTTCTCAGCATTTCTCTTCGTGTATCTCACGCAGACGCAGCAGACTTTGAACAAAAGTTCAGTGTGTTTTTATTAAGGACTGTTTGGCCACAGAATTATTCACTTTTTTTTATTAAAAAAAAATAATTTTATTTTAAAATTTTCGAATACAATTTGGAAAAATATTTACAATTTTGTTTTTTCTTTTCTTTAAGCAATTAAATGTTATTTTAAAAGAATAATTAAACATAATATTATTTGTAATTTAAAATTTCAAATAAAATAAAAAAATATTTAATTTCTGTGGCCAAATGCTTATTTAATTTTCACAATGAGACCTTCAATTTTCTTACAATTACAAAAATACTCTAAATTTTGCATAAGTATAAATTTTGGGGTTATTTTGTATTGTGAAAGATGAATCGAACCTATTCAATTTTTATAGTACGATGGTGAGCTATTCATGACCTAGCTATATATCTATCGTCTTTCTATTTTGAAATCAATATCAGCAATATAGTTCATACTAATTTGCTTACAATAAGAAGGAAGGAGCTTTTTTATGCATGGAAGGAATGATATATTAAACATACAATATCTTCTTTTTTTCTGTAATATGTTTTTTCAAAAAATTTTATAATAATGACGGAGTTATAAATTTTATTTACGAGCAACGAAAATTATATACCCAATATACAAATTAAAAAATATATATATTCTTCAATATTTTTTATATATATATAGTCAAAATAGTAACTTAATTGTAGAACAATTAATACCAATACTGAAACTGTTTTCATTAACAAAGCTGTTATTCTTATTTCATTTAGTAAATAGAGTAAATGCTTTACATAGAAGAATATTATATAAGTCTAAGTCCAAAATTCCAAGAAAATATAACAATTCTCCTCTTTTTTAAAATTTATTGGCTCTTTTTGTATAGCAAAAAATGGTGCAAAAATTCTCCATTTTCCCTCACATCTTCTTCATAATAACATGCGGAGGAATCTTAGTACAATCAGAACTTACACAGATTCTGAAAAAGCCTTATCTTATAGGTAATCCTGGAATATTGCCACAAGGAATTTCATTTCATAAAAGTGATGGACTTACTGAAAACCACTCTGAAGATGATGTTGACCCAGTGATTGGCGATGGTACTTCTAACTCTCACTCTGAAACTTATTTGAAGAAACACGGGATCGCACTAGAGAGACCTTATCTTAGAGGTCGTAGTCCTGGACAATTACAACAGAGTGTAAGCAAGATTAATTCTAACACTAATTCAAGAGATTTGAAGAAAAAATTGATAGTACCAAAGAGACCTTATCTTAGAGGTAATCCTGGACTATTACCACAAGGTGTTACATTTCATAAAGCTATTAGCCCAAGTCTTGATTTACATGCCGTTAGTCCATCCGTTCACTTTTAGTTGTCACAATTTTCTATTTGAGAGTCAAAGAATGTAAATTACTTTGATCAATATTTTAAAGCGTATTTTTCATCATAGTATTCATATGAGAAAAATTGCAATTTATAGTACTTTATAACTTTTAAATATCTAAATTTTAATTTTTAAAATATTAAATTAGTTTAATTTAATTTTAAAAATTAATTAAATTGACTCTCAACTGCGACCCATGATTGACCCGAATTAAATCTTCTCAAGAACAATGTATCATGAGAGATAGGAACAGTAGAAGCTAAGATCTAAATAACCAATTGGTGCATTTTTATTGACTTGTTGTCTTACTTGTAAGAAGAAAAAAGAGTTTCTTTCAAGTATTAATCCACCCAAAAATGTTTATTACATAAAAACATTATCTCACTTGAATTCATTTTATCGCTCTTTGTTATTTTGTTGTTCTAGATAAATAATTTAATCAAGTAGAATGTCCAAATAAGTAAGACGCTAAATTAGTAGTTTTTTTTGTCCCCCCGTTCAATTTGCTTTTCAAATCTTATTATTTTAAACTATTGCCTTCACTTTTGCATGCTCGAACACCTTGGATTTTAGGCTCAATTAAGTCTCATTTTTCCAAGCTCGAATAATCTTATCAATGTTAACTTAGTCGCATACACGTTACTTGGCCGTAAGCGGGAATCCTGTCGATAGTATCTTATTCAAACTCACAAAAGTCTTAATCTAGAATTCAAATTGACTAGCGGTTTGTTTTACAAAAAACTAGATTCTAAGACCTCTAATTTGATAGGAAGTAAAGCCTCTAACGCTTCCTATATTGGGAGATATGCTCTTGTAAAGTCAACTATATGTTGGATCACTTTGAGTGACCCTCCACGAGGCATCTTTTGATTTGAATTTTTGCTTTAAGGCTTTTCTTGGCCTAAAACATCCCAAATATCTTAAATATCAGTTTTTTCAAGTTTTTCAAAAACTAAAAAAAGAAATGAATCCTCGTTTTTAAAGATTGAAAATCAATACCTTTTGTAAAAATAATGTTGATTGGCCATTTTTCGATCTTATTCTAAAAAAATATGTAATTATTGTCATAAAATTTAAAATTTAATATAATATTAAATTTCATATATTAAATTTGAAACTTAATAATATTGAGCTAATTCTCGATTACAGAGGTTGAAAAGTGACTAAGTACATGAGGATTTTACCTGTTTAAGATAATGAGGGAATAACTTGGGTCCAAATTCAATGACAAAGTCAGAATTATTAAAAGATGCCTCATCTATTATATATATATATATATTATTTTTTAATTATTGATGTGACATTTAATTGTAATTAATTAATATTAATATATTATTTTTTCTGTTTTAATTTATATAATATTTTTTGCTTCTCGAGAGTCTTAACTAATCTTTGAAGTTAAATTGAATTAGATCAACTCAATATTTAAAATTTTAGATATTTAAAAATTATACAATATGTATAAAATGCAAATCTTCTCGTATCAATACGATAAAAAATATATATATCTTCTAAAATATCGATCAAAGCTTACATAATTTAAATATTAAAAAGAGAAAAGTGTGACATAATTTAAAAATTAAATATAATAAATTCATATAATTCTATGTAATGTAAGTGTGAATGAGTCCCTTTGACTACTTGTTTAATTATAACAAAAATTTGACTGAAATTTGTACAATTTTGTCATTATATGTAGCTGTCACAATAATAATCATGCTTTTCTGTAACATTAAATTTACCCTTTATGTCACAACATAAAAAATGTGACATACAAAAACAAATTGACAATCAATTTGTGCTCATCCTTTAGTACATAAATTTAGTAAATATAATCTATTAGATATTACATCTGAGCTTATAAACTCCTATTTAAGGAGAATATTGTTTATCACAACTTCATAATTTAAGTTATACATTACCCCCCATCTCTTCTGAGTTTTCAAGAATTCAATTCACTAATGACTTTAGTAATACTTTCATTTCGATGTTCGATTTTGATTCTGATATCATCTTTTTCAATGTTGATCCAACCGGGGCTTTCCTGGCATGCTTCATCGGCTGATATGTCTGCATTTTACTCGATGCCATCGTGTTGGGCGGCGATGCAAGAAATGATGGTGTGTGGTTATAAGATTTCTCAAATTCTTGGAGGAAATTTAGGGGTTGATTCTATGAATCTTGGTGCCCTAAGTGAAGAGTGTTGCAAGTCTATCAATGATGTTTCAAGTAAATGTACCTTTGATGGTGTTATTAATCCACTAAACTTGTTTCTTCCTCCATTTGTTAAGGATTTATGCTTTGGAAATAAGAATGGAGACTTTTTAAAACCTAATCATCCCTTTGTAGATGATCCAATATATGGCCCCTTCTTGAAAAATGCCCTACTCAAGAACAACCATGTGTCAACCCGCGAGCTTCATCGTATCCTGCCTATCCGTTCCCGTCTATTTATACCCAACTACAATCTATCCCCTTAATAGTCTCTTGTGTGCACAATGGTGATTCATACGGTCGATCTCAACTTTAGATGTATGTGGTATTTGTTGGTGTTCAACTCAAGTATTGTTGTTGTTTAATTATCTTCATCATATTTTCTGCTTGATTGTTGTGGGATTTTATAAAAGAATATGTTGTTCCTTAGAGTAGTTGAAGAAAGGTATTATGAAAAAATATCGATCAAAGTTCATATAGTTTGAATTAAGAAACGAAAAGTGGGACGGGAAAGAGTAATTCATATTTAATTATAATAAATTCATATAATTCAATGTAATGTAAGTGTGAATGAGTCCCTTTGCCTATTTGTGTTTCAAAATTTGACTATAATCTGAAAAAAATTGTCATAATAATAATTAATATAATAATAGTAAATGTGTCCACGTATATAAATACCAAACTCCCACATCCAAATATCCCTCACATTTGCAAATCCACTCCACATAAGCCCTCAAAGAAAACTACTATAGAAAACCAGTCCCCTTACTTCTGTAAAATAACAAAATGGCTGGCCCTAAGTTTTTTTATTCAACTATGAAAATAACACGGATTAGGTTTGACCTTCCTTCTCAATGTCCGGATGAACATGCATTCTTTTCTTACAGTATGGTAGAGTATGGTAGACTTATAACCAATCCAATCGGAAACCTTAATTCAAGAGATCAAACTAGCTAGAATAATATCGTAAAGTCGGAGAGGAAGAAGAATGTCATCATAGAGGGATCAGCGTGTAAACTTGAAGGGCTAGGGAACTCCTTTAGCTCAATAATGAAAGTTAGGGTCGATCGGAGGAGGCCTTACCTTTTAGATGACCCAAGCAAGTCATTAAGCTATTGGATGGATCCTCCTAATTATCCATACTAACGATGAGGATAGCCCCTATCTTCACACATGATGAATTTACTTGATCTTCAAGGCTTTTGCTACAGTTATTTCCGCTCGATCCTGAAGATATCAGAAAATTGATTGTGTCAAGCTCAATATCCATTGATGATGGTTCATTGTTTTCCAATGAATTAGACTTTTCTACAAGTCAATTTTTTGGTCTTCTCCTTTCCTCTTAGGTTTGGAACCCAATAAAATGCGCTGCTTGTCTCTCCATCAAAAGAATTATCAAAAATACATTTGCTTATCCCTCTTTCTCTCGGTTCTTCAAAACCTACAAAGAAGAAAGAAGGAATGAGTCTTGAGTGTCTCCTGCTTCAAAAAATCCATGGAGCTTAAGCACTTTCGGAGAGTTTCTTAAAGAGAGATTCTCATGTATATAAAAGGAATGACGTTTGATCCTACTCATGTAGATCCCCTAACTTCTCCAAAAATCGGAAGTTCCACCACATGTTATATAGAACAAGTTGCAGGATGGCACTGTGTGACTCGTCTTATCCATCTCTGAAAACGGTAAATTGGATGTCACTTCTTCTGAAAGTATCGTAGAATACATCCCACCATTCCGTAGAAGTCCCTTTCAGAGAATCGATAGCAGAAACAAATCCCGAACATGCCCATGAATTTCAAGTTAATTCTGGGATTTGTTTCAACTATCAAGTATCAACAGGGATTTCTAACAGAGTGGTGGGATGTAATCTACGGTATTTTCGCCTTTAATCACCTCCAGCATGCCCAAAAATCCTATGATGAGTTGTTACCTGATCAAAGTGATTATACAGGTTTGAGGAAAAAAAGAGACTAAACTAAGAACAGGATAGTCCAATACGAAAGAGAAGATACGTTAGCAGCACCTTAACAGAAATCTTTTATCATCAAGAATCATAAGAAATAAATACAGAACAAACCAATAGTATCAATTAAGCCCCAATCGCGGACTAGCTTGGGTAGATTATATGAGTCCTCTATATCCTTTCCTCTCTATTCATCACATTTCATTTCAATATTAAAAGATTCGTCTTGTAAGAAAAGTTAGGGTTCTCTTAAATTGGAAGTTCTCTAGATCTCCCACTTATCCTTATACTAACATAAAAGTCTCTACCCAAACTTAAGAGAACTCTCAACAAACACCAAATCTGATGCAAGTGTAATAACAACTAATCCTTAATCCTAACTGGTTCATGATATTGCCTACACGAGAAAAACAACTTCTCAAAATCAGAAGACCTTCCAGATGGCATGGCTGCAAGAGAATCTAATGACGTAGCTATTTCTGCCATTCTTATTCATACGACATGCATCAGGAAGATGTTGGCCAAAAGAATCGACCATAAAGTTCATTGACCCTCAATCCTTATATACTGTATGGGAAAAAAATTAAAAGGTAAAAAAAGTTCAATTTGAATTGGTTACTCACTATAGCTTGTCTGATCTTGGTCGTACCTTATTGAAGACAGATGCAGCAGCTGCTTCCTGCTCAGGAGTAACGGGATGCTACTTGAAGAACTATTTCTCCCAAATCTCCGTGTTCATTAAAAAATATGCTACAGCCATTTTATAATTCGGAGAAAGCAACAACATCTAATGTTATTTGACTAATGATCGAGTACTCATGAGTAAAGCTTGGATTACTAAAAAGTTAAACGCTTAAAACGATCAAGAGTTATACAAAAATGCATCTGTCATTCCTCATGGCTAAAGCTTACATGTACTGTATAATAGCTAAGAATTGTAAGCTTTCTCAAGTTATCACCTTCTTAATTCCGTGCCAAGAGGAAGGTCTGGAAATCACGAGATCTTGATTTGATTATAGCGTTTGTTGCATCCCAGAGCAGGAGCCGATGGAAGAGTCTGATAGCAAGATCAGAAGAGAATATGATATGAGCTTCCGCTATAATAGAGAACTGTTTAATTTTCCTTGAAGGAATGATAACAGACCAACATTTTCATACACTAGCAAAATTTACCGGGACTTTGCAATATTTGATTGATCACAATCCTATATATTCCATTGACTATAGAAGTTACCAGGGAATTCATTAGAGGAATGTTTCCGATAAAAATTGTTTGTTCTTGCATATCCCTACTGTTTTTTCAAATTAATCCCGTGGATACATATAATTCAGAAGAATATGTGAGTGATTCATACACAGCATCTCTTTCTTTTATCAAGGGTTCGACCAATTGATATGTTTCAACAAATAATTGAAATTCAATTTCTTGATTTGTATCTTCAATTTTTGGAAACTTATAAAGTTCTTCCGTCAAACCTTGATCAATGAACCTACAAAATCCTTCAAATTGTATCTGATTAAATCCAGGTATTGTAGATATTCTCTCATTTCCATCCCCGAGCATCTCTAATTTCCCATTTATCAAAAAATACCACTATTGGTTCATTCTTCATCTAATTAGATAGATTAGATAAATGATCTAGCAATGATAGCATTTCTATTTTGTTTACCGAATCATATGAAATTTTACCCAACTCCATATCTGGAATGTATGAAATACGTATGAACGGAGGAAGAAAGAGAATTTTCTACTTAAATTGAATTGGAATTTATTGGAATTTTCAACAGATACAAATGGAAAGAAATTGATAAAACATCCCTAGAAACAGACTTCTGCTACTTAGACGTATTAATTAAGTTATAGGATTTCGTATAGAATATCAAAACAAAAATGATTCCATTTCTACCATTATTATGATAATACATATTCCAACCTGCTTGAATACCAGAAAAATAAATGGATTGGACATTTGATCTTTTCGCTAAGATAAAGGCATAAAAATCAGAAAGAATATATAGAATTAGAATCGGTTTTTTGGCATTAAACCCCCTTTTATGTTATGGATTTCGTTGTTCAAAAAATGATTCGCAGAGAAGAGAGAGACTTTGTTTACGGATTTTTGAGTAGAATACGATTGTGAAGTGTATAAGAAAAGAAGGTTTGTATGACTTAAACACGTGTGGAGATATCTATAATATCCATCTTTCTTCTCTTTTATTGTTTTATTGTCATTCTATGTTCTATTCGGGGCAACACAGGTTGTGCTCTACGAAAACAGAATTGAAATATTCTATTCAATTCAAAATGAAAATTGATGATACTTTTCTGATATCATAATATATATCCGTCTAACAATTTCTCTAGGGGGGTTTACTGACATTCTTATTCTGGGACAACAGGCATTCTCTGATAAGCAATTCTTTTATTCACTTCGGCAATTATCAAATAATCTAGGCTATAGATACATTCAGTTACGTATCGAGAGATCTTGCATACACCAAATGAAACCTCATCTTCAGGGAAATATTTCATATCCTTAAAGCTGGACATGAATCAGGCTGCAACCTAATCCATATAAATACTTGATGTTCATGACCGGACATACAAAGTATAACCGAGATTATTTGGCGTTGGTAATTGCAATACACATACCACAATGAACTCATTCTGCACAAGGCAGTTGAGAATTCTGAAAAAGAATGCAACTGATTTCTCAAATGAAGATGCTTTTCTTGCAGAATTTAATTACGATCTTAATGCATGTTAAGTCAACATATAAAAATAGAAACTACTTAGGTGGGGTCACATGTGTTATCAAGACCAAAGAAAAGAGATTCTAAAACATAAACGCAAAGTTTTGAAACCAATACAAATGAACCTGCTTCAGAAAGATCTGGCACCGGAAGCATAGCCTTTTTAGGGGCATCAGAGTTTGGTTCCATCGACATAGTTTGTTCAAAGTAAATACCACGTCCCTCTCCCTCATCCTGGAAGGAATAAAACCTTGTCAGTTATGTCACAACTTTTCAAAAAAAAAAATTGTTGTTGTCTCGGAAATGTAAACATACTCTGGCCTTCCACTGTTGAGGCATATTTGGAATCTGATCCATCGGGCGGCTGTACGACGCATGAACATCAAAAACAGTTAGAAAATCTTTTGATTCACGAACTTCAACTAAATTGATGCTTTCACTATGCAACATCATAGCAATAACTAGTTATCCAATAAGATTAACATGAGAATTGGATAAATTCAATTTTACGGTCATAATTGTGTTGCACAAAACCCAATGGAAACATGAGTTTGTTCAAAAACAAAGCAACACAGATATAACATGAAGTTGAGTGAACAAGACAAACACTAATGAAGTTAAGTGAACACAGCAAACACTATAAAAAAACATCAAGTGCAGAAACATAGCACTTCTTAGAGAACTAAAGCCAACATCATGCTAGCCGTTTAAGGCCTACAGTCTCTACCAATTATGTTGACGGCTGTTTAAGAAATTCAAGTAGCAACTTATGGAGCAGTAGTAGCTTTATTTATTTTTGATGTCATAAAGTATCAATAGACACGCTCAGTAAGAGCACCTGACTAATCAAAAGAAAATCTTTTACTCCCAAAGTTCACCATTGTGGTCTCAATCACAACTACCGTCCTTATCAAAAACTAATCACAACTAACATCATCTAAATACCTTTCTTTTCTTTTACTCCAAACTAATACGAACGTTAACTTTTGAATGTAAAATTATTTCTGACGGGATTCTGTAAGAAATAATCAAGAAAGCATGATTAGGAAACTGTGAAGACATTAATGGAAGGCAAAACCATAATTTAAACTCTATAGGTTCAACCTTTAAGGTTCATAGTATCGTACCCATTGTATTTTTTGAATTATATATTCGGACATACTATTCACTGCAAATTTAGTTTGATTTTTATACATACATTCAGATTGCGTCGAAAGGACTAAGTGAAGATGAACCAGCGCCGCAATATTGTATATGCCTCTTATGGAAAGTCAAACTTGCTAATAACACCAAGTCTTCAAACAACCTTGCGCAACAACAACCCATTCATTAGAAATAGAATGGGATTTGAACCTTTTGTTGGTCAAGCATTTATGACTTGTGGAATTGAGAAATGAGAAAAGGTTTCTACTTCAATATATATCTCTTTACTTTTACTCTCTATCTTATGACACTTAATAGGGAAAGAGAAAGCAAGTAACAAATAGTATATTTCTATTTAGTTTATAACATCCTCCAACACTACTTGTACAAAGTCGATTCCCTCTAGTCATAAATTGTTGAAATTGGAATGACCTTTGGTAGAAGGGTTTTAGACTACTTGCAAAGACAGAGCAATTTAAAATATTTTAACTTTATAGGAACCTACTTGAAGAATATAGAAGTCAATCAAGGTAAAGAGAAGTGACTTCCACACATGTTATGATGGAAAAATCCGGTCTCATGGTATTATTAAAAGTCATTGCTACGCCGCTCAAAGCGTTAAAGCAATCCCAGCGAGGAATTATTGCTTCATGAGCAAAACCATGCGCTTTGAATGATGACGCACAAAATAATCCTAGCCTCAAGCGGACAATTTTTGGCTCAACTAATAGGCATTGGATTAACAGCAACTTTATTATAGCATTAAATCATACTTGTCTGGTATTTCTTAGTTTTCCATAACTTTTGCACTTTACTTATCTCTTTATTTTTATGTTCTATCTTATAATGATTATTAAGGAAAGAGAAAGGAAGACACAAATGGTATATTCCTACTTGGTCTATAAAATCCTCAAACACTACTTGTACCATGTCCGATCCCTCTAGTAATAACTTGTTGAAGTTGGAATGACCTTAGGTAGAAGTGTTTTAGACTACTTGCAACGACAAAGAGTAGCTTAAAATATGTTCACTTTATAAGAAGCTACTTGAAGAATATAGAAGTTGATCAAGGTAAAGAGACACGCATTTCACACATGTTATGATGGCAAAATCCGGTCACATGGTGTTATTAAAAGTCATTGCTTCGCCGCTTAAAGTGATAAAACAATCCAAGCGAGTTATTGCGTCATGAGCGAAACCATGCGCTTCAAATGATGACGTGCAAAATAATCTTAACCTCAAGTGGACGATTTTTGGCTCAACTATGAGGAGTTGGATTACACGGATTGGAGGGTGTAAGGTTCGTAGGTAGCAGTGCGTTGTCTTGTTGTCCGTTCATATTAGCAGTCGAAGTATTGCTCCTGTAGTTTTTTGTCCTTTGTTCTATTACTATTTGTTGTTCTTTGTGTTCCTTATACTTCGATTATCGTATTGTTTTATTGTAATTTTTGTTATATTATTATTATATGTTGTTTTGTTATTATATGTTGTTTTCATAGACTTCTTTTTGGGACTGCTTTGGACTGTTTTTCCTTCAATTAAGGGTCTATCAGAAACAGTCTCTCTACTCCTGAGGTACGGAAAAGTTCTGCGTACACTCTACCCTCCCCAAACCCCATTATGTGGCACTACACTGGGTATGTTGTTGTTGTATTATGAGGAATTGGATTAATACCAACTTTGTTATAGCATTAAATTATACGTGTTTGGCATTTTTAGTTTTCCATAACCTGAGGTTTACTTCATTATGTATCTCTTTACTTTTATGTTTTAGAGAAAGTGAAACGAAGCCACAAATGAGATATTTAAATTTAATTTATAACATCCTCTGAAATAGAAAAGTATATCAAAGCTGATAATATAGAAAGCATGTTGATGAAAAAACATCAACTTCAATAAAATAGTGCGATAATCGCAGTTCAAGAGACAATAGATAGTCCTCCCTCTGTTTAATTTTATTTCTCTGATTTTAACTTGACACGATGTGTAAGAAAATAAAGAAGACTTTCGAATATTGTGGTCTTGAACTAAACATATGTAGAATGTACCAAAATGCCCTTTAATCTTGTGATCTTAAACATGCCAGGTAGAAAGTTGAAATTAAAGAGTTGTCAAAAAAGGAAAGAGACATTCTTTTTTAAACGGACTACAAAGGAAAGTAAGATAGACAAATTGAAACGGCAGGAGTAACAAAAATCAAGGGACTAGATACTACAGGCGAAATATTATGACTACTAGTATGGAAGGATAAGCGAGACAATGCTAAACTACCTACTATCCTTCTACCGTAATCAGTGTCCTCCACAACCTCCTAGTAATAACTTGCTGAAATTGGAATGACCTAGATAAAAGGGTTTTAGACTCTTGAAAAAATAGAGTAGTTTAAAATATGTTCGCTTTGTCTTAAGCGACTTGAAGAATATAGAAGGGATCAAAATAAAGAAAAATAGCTTTCAAACATTTCATGAAGGCAAGGTCAGTTGAGTCTCATAGTGCTATTTATGGGTCATGTTTTGCCTCTTAAAGCGATAAAGCAAACCAAGTGAGAAGCTATCGCTTCATGAGCGAAACTATGCCCTTAAAATAATGACGCAATAATCCCAAAGATAAGCGATCAATTTCTGGCTTAACTATGAGGAGTTAGATTAATATGAGCTTTCTTATAGCATTAAATTCGTACATGTTTGGTATTTTTATGCATAACTTGTGCGCTTTACTTCGAATAAGTAAGTGCTTCAGTTCTCACTTTTTGCTCCATGCCCATAGATTTTGTTGTTTTTTTGTGTTTTGTGCACTTTACTTCAAAGTAGGCGCTTCAGTTCTCGATTATTGCTTCAAGCCCATAGATCTTGTTGCTTTTTCTGTATTTTTTGCTTTCGAAAACATTGAAATCTCATGCTCTAAGCGTGCTTGATTGTGTAGTCACTACATCAACAATGACGAAAGTGGGCCAATCAGACTAATGTTTTCACATGGAAGGCTTTGTTCTCAAAAAGCATGGAGCTAGGTAACAATCCTGGTTTTCCTCTTTAAGTGGAGTTCATCCTTTTCTCTTTGCGAGAAAGAATTCTTGGTCTTCTACAATGGGGAAAGGCGGTGAGGCAAATATCTAATCCTTAACAACACAAATTGTATGTGTTGGGCTTTGTTTTCCGAGCTTAAATAGGGATGGGCTAGTAGGTGTTAAGGAACTCAAAAGTAATTGATCTAACATTCCTTTCCCCTTTACCAATCAAGGATACCCTTCCTCTTTTACTCTCCCTCCTATCTTATCCACCAAATGATGCACAGTGAGGACGTATTTCCCCTTCATTATGTGAAGCGATGGAGAAACTTTCCATACTCTATGCACTCTACTCTTGAGTAGTCTCAACATACCATAGAAACAAATAACTTGTCAGAAAAAACCTTTGCAGGAAAAGCAGGCACAGTCCCTTTCCGTTTTTATCATTTTGACGGGAAGAAAGGGAGCCTTGAAGCAACTATAAAGTTGTCACCGTGGAATCATCCATTGATGTTTGCATCAAGATAGACTGCCTACCTACATTGATGGAGTATGGCTCTTGCCCGGATCCAGCGTAAATGCAAGATGCTTCATGCACCAAACTGCCCTTATCATTTTGGCACTAAATCTGTAGATTTGATTGACTAGACTTCTGGCTAATCTAAGAACTTATTCGCGACCAAGGAGGAATGCTATCTTTTATATAAGCCTAATAATGGACTTGAATACAAGTACCATCAATATAATGTTTCTTTAAACAATGATGATTAATTTCTTTAATACTATTTGGAGTCTTAATTCGCAAAAGCTTAACTATCATCAATATAATGTTACTTCAAGCATCACCAATCAAAGCCGCTATATGAATACCAAATGTTGCTTGTGACCTTAACCTGAATTAGTTGTCAACGTTATGTTTTCTCACTGTTGAAAACTAAACCTTCTATGCCTCATCTAAATGTATTAGTAGCTTAACATTGACCATCAAGACACTGCATTTTAGGGCTTCATACACATCACCTTCCCCAGACCCCACTTGTGGGAGTATCTGGGTATGTTGTTGTTGTACACTGCGCTTTAACTCGTGCACTATAATGATATAGTCATTCTTCCCACTTGTAGGAAAAGTAACAGGATGCTTCTTGAAGATTCTCCCAAATCTCCGTGTTGATTAACAAAAATGCAACAGCCATTTTATAATTCGGAGAAAGCAACAACATCTAATGTTATTTGACTCATGATCGAGTACTCATGAGTAAAGCTTGGATTACAAAAAAATTAAACGCTTAAAACAATCAAGAGTTATAAAAAATGCATTTGTCTTTCCTCATGGCTAAAGCTTACATGTACTGTATAATAGCTAAAGAATTGTAAGCTTTCTCAAATCATCACCTTCTTAATTCCATGCCAAGAGGAAGATCCAAAAATCACGAGATCTTGATTTGATTAGGGAGTTTGTTGCATCCCAGAGCAGGAGCCAATGGAAGAGTCTGATAGCAAGATCAGCAGAGAATCTGATATGAGTTTCCGCTATAACAGAGTATTGTTTAATTGTCCTTGAAGGACTGATAATAGACAAACATTTTCATACACTAGCAAAATCTTACATTCTTATTCTGGGTCAAAAGGCATTCTCTAATAAGCAATTCTATTATTCACTTCTGCAATTACCAAATAATCTAGGCTATAGATACATTCAGTTACGTATCGAGATATCTTGTATACACCAAATGAACCTCATCTTAGGGGAAATATTTCATATCCTTAAAGCTGGACATGAACGAGGCTGTAACCTAATCCATATAATTACTTGATGTGCATGATCGGACATACAAAGTAAAACCAAAAATATTTGGCGTTGGTAATTGCAATACACATTCCACAATGAGCTCATTTTGCACAAGGCAGTTGAGAATTCTGAAGAAAGTATGTGACTGATTTTTCCAACGAAGAAGATTTTCTTGCAGAATTTAGTTACGATCTTCATGCATGTTAAATCAACATATAAGAATAGAAACTACTAAGGTGGGGTCACATGTGTTATCAAGAACAAAGACGAGTAATTCTAAAACATAAATGCAAAGTATTTGAGTCCAATACAAACGAACCTGCTTCAAAAAGATCTGGCACCAGAAGCATAGCCTTTTTATGGGCATCAGAGTTTGGTTCCATCGGCAAAGTTTGTTCAAAGTAAATACCACGTTCCTCTCCCTCATCCTGGAAGGAATAAAACCTTGTTAGTTATATCACAACTTTAAAAAAAAAAAAAAGTTGCCGTCGTCTTGGAAATGTAAACATACTCTGGGCTCCAACTGTTGAGGCATATTTGGAATCTGCTCCATCGGGTGGCTGTATGACACATGACCATCAAAAAGAGTTAGAAAATCTTCTGATTCACGAACTTCAACAACCAAATTGATGCTTTCACTATGCAACATCATACCAATAACTAGTTATCCAGGAAGATTAACACGAGAATTGGATAAATTCAATTTTACGGTCATAATTGTGTTGCACAAAACCCAATGGAAACATGATTTTGTTCAAGAATAAAGCAACATAGATATAACATGAAGTTATGTGAATAAGGCAAACGTTATAAAATACATCAAGTGCAGAAATGTTAGTCCATATTAGCAATAAACATAACATGTTGTTACCTAGAATCAGTTACAAATGGCGCCCTTTGACTCGGACGATCAATCTCAAGAGATCTTAAATTAGATGTCACTTCATCCTCCGGTGTCCTCAGGTGACATTGCTCTTGCGATCTCTCAGCACTAAAAGCCGGCACCACAGGAGATACATTATGTGCCTATAGTTAGGACAAAAGAGTGACATCACAAGGGAGACATTATAATCTATAAATTAGGACCAAATGATGCATGTAGGAGAGCTAATTAGTATATCAGAATGAGAAGAAGATGCTGGACAGCATAAGGGATATGACATACCACATTGTCAATAGTCCGTGCAACCTGAGAATTTAAAAAAATCACGCGTTTAGATTATAAAAGTCTCAAAAAAGATGAATTTAACTTAGAAAAGTTTAGGTAACACCTCAGCATAGGACTCTTGGGCATGCTTGGCCTGATTAGAGCTGAACATACCATAGAACACATCCCACCAATCTTCAAGATATCCCTCCGGAGATTGGTTAGCTGAAACAAAATTGCGGAATCAAATAATTGTACATTAGCACACCACAAAATAAAATGATCAGTCACTGTGTTGTGCACATCCCTCTAAAATAAAGAAGACTAATTAATACAATTTTAAAAACACGAAAATCACTTTCAAGAAAAAATAGACCCTATAAGTGCACCAGAAAATCCAAAGAACGGTATTATCTATCATTCCCTCCATTCTATTTGTATGGATACTTTTGGTATGTTACACTCCCTTTATCCCAATTGTGGCACAATTTCCTCTCGAATTTGTCCCAAAAAAATGTCATTTTTATATATTTAAAAAGATTTAACTTTAAAATTCTCATGTTACTATGATGATTTATAGTAACACAAAAATCTTCCTTTCTTTCTTAAATTTCACGACCCGTTGATACATAAATTCGAATAGAGGGAGTACAAATTTAATTTGTGTCAAAAATACTTCCTTTTTTCTCGAAACTTATGTGTCTAATCAAACACCATACAAAGATTAAAATGAAATCAAAGGAATAACAAAGTTCTTAAAAGTAACATAATCATCAATGTAGCCCAATGCACAAAGTATCCTGCATTCACCAAAAGTACGGAAAAAAGCCACATCGAAAGGATGTGACCTAGATAGTCTATCCTAACCCAAGCATCGGCGGCTAGTTTCACTGATCGCTGTGAGGTATAGGTCAGAGACAACTTTTAATGAATGGTAATCACGATTAAAACAGAGTAATGAGTTCAAATCGGCCATAAATTTAAAGAAAGACTTACCAACATCTGTGGGACTTCCAACATCAGCTTCGCTGGCGAATGCCTCGGCAGTCTCATGCATCCCCTTCTTAACAAAGTAATCATGGATGTACTTGTCAAGCCTGAAGAATTTGCCAATAGAAGAATCTCCATTAATTTGATGTAACCTGTTTTCCCCTAAAACATTTTCTCAATGAAGTCGCTTTCCAATATTAATTAAAAGGGAAAAAAAATCAAATTTGACCCTATACTATTTTATATTGGTCAATTTCATCCTTTATTAGACTTTTGATCTACTCATATGCCCTTACAATTAACAAATTATCTCTATTTGCTCTTATTATTAATTGAAAGTGAGCATTGAAGTGACTCGTAAAGTTATTCCAATGAGATTAGGAGATCATGGGTTCAAGTCCTATAAATAGTCTGTTGCAAAAATATAAGGTAAGGCTGCATACAATAGATCCTTGTGATCTGACTCTTCCCTGAACCCTATGCATAGCGGAGCTTTAGTATATCAGACTGTCCCTTTAAGCTCCAGGAAGAATTAGTGGACTTAATGTGTCCAAATTATTTGAAAAAAAGGAGTTAATATTTACTCTTCAACTTTTGACTAAAGTATAATATTACTTTAAGTTGAAGCGTTATTAAAAGGAGAAAAAAAAAAGAAGATAAGATTAAACCAAAAATTTAATAAGACAGTTCCTCAATTTAGGATAATAAAGGGACAAATGAAGTTTTTCCCTTTATTTAAATATAAATCATCTAACTTATTCAGATTTTAGCGGGTTGATTTCAATTTATATTCATTTGATAAATTATTTTTGGGCATGATCCAAGTAGCCTATCTAAAAATTAGGGCCACTTTGGATTTAGATCTGTAGCCCAAATTTATTCACAAGAGAATATATTTAAGCATTAAAAGATTAATTTATAGCTTGATTTTGTAACTAAGAAAATAATAAACTAAAAACTAAAAAGAAGAAAAATAATTTTGAGTTCAACGGATACTCCTAGTGAAAATCAACTTCTTTTATTACCCTCGTCTCATATCACTTGCTTCAACGAATAACCATACCTTTTTTTTTCGACTTTTAAAGCTTAAAAATGTCATCAAAACCCTATTGAAAAATTTCTCCAAAAAATTATTTCCCAAGTTAAAGCATGTTTTACATAAATTTTTTTGATTAACAAAAAACATTCAATCCTAAAATTAAGAGAACATATATCATAAAAAGTTATATAAACTTATACTCACATCTTTTGAGAATTCCATGAGTCCATGATCCAAACAAAAATGGAGAAATAGGAGAATGAAGAGAAAATATATTAGGGATAATAGGATTTGTCTGCAAAAAAACAAATGGAAGAGAAGACTCATACAAAACAAAATATATTAATGACTTGAAATTAGTGAGTGAGAAAAAAGACATTAGAAAAAGGATGCCAAAAAAAGAAAAGAAATGAAAAATGATATCTACATTTTCATTGTTAAAATGGAAAAAAAATTAAAGAGAGTGAGAAAAAAAAAAGAGACAAGAGAAAAAGGATGCAAAAAAAAAAAAATTCTACATTTTCATTGTTAAAATGGGAAAAAAAATCATTATAAATTGTGTACAATAAAAAATATGGAAGGTAGATAATGCAGTAAATTAAAGGATGTGTCATAATTTGGCTAAGTAAATAAAATAAAAACCATATGCACAAAAACATTCAAAGTAATAAAAGGTATTCTTGTTTTGTCTCCACAACTAAGATTTTCTTTAAGATTTGAATTTTTTTTTCTTTTTTAATCAATTAATTCATATTTACACCCTTTTTTTTCTCTTTAAGAATTTTCCTTTTATACCTTTTCTGTACAGTGAATAAATAATTTATTTGGACTCCTAAAGTCATTGGACAATTTTAAAAGATTTTATGAAAAAAGTTTTGAGAGAAGTTAACTAGAAAAACTTTAATGTGTCTGGCAATTGTATTTTTAAGAAATTGATTTGGTTGACAAATTTTAATTCTAAAAGTGTTTTCAAACAAACATTTTCAAATGAATGAGGTGAACATAAAATTACATGAAATGAAGTTGTTTTGAAAGACGTACAATTTCTTAAAAAATATGTAGACTTAACAAAAAATGGGTTACCATAAGAAAAAATATCTTTGTAAGCGATACCAATTAGCTGTGATTAAAGTTTTAATTATGTTGATACATTTACTTTGAGTTCATTATCCGCTATTAGTCTTTTGGTCTAGTCAGAAACTATATGATCACTTAACATATGTGTAGAATTTCTACGCTTAAAAAACTATGTAATAATTTTAAAATATTGGAAGGATGTGAATTTAAATGGAGGGACGACAAATATAGACTTTAAGAAATTATATAACTGATCTCAATACAACAACATATAGCAGGAATCAGCAATAGACAATTCTTTAATCTTATTTTACGACAAATTAACAATGATTATGTGAGCTAGATGCTATTTAACGGTAGATTAGTGGCGAGTTTTGTAGCTAGTTTTTATTTTTTGAGTGTAACCTTTACTTGGGATTGATGCAAAACAATTTTGTTTCGTAGAGCAAAGTCAAACAAGAGAAGAGAAAGAAAGGAACTCTAGATGTTTTGAAGACAAGAGCAGTTTAATTCGACAGATTAAAATGAACTGTATTAAAATGATCTTTTTGATCGTAAATATACAATCCTCACAAAAAAAGAATCACTCTTTTTTTACTCACTCCATATTCCTTTTTACTAGGCGAATTATTAAAAGTATACTTTTTCTTTTACTTGTTCACTTTAGCAATTTAAAAGGGGATTTTATTTTTTTTAAATTCACCATTAATATTAAGCTACTGGGTTTGGTCTTTCTAACGAACCCGTACACAGGATTGTAACTGCGGCTCTATTTTAACACATATACAAGCCCTTGTTTTAACACACACATATACATATATAAATATACAAGGTTCGAGTCAAAGCTAACTGGATTCGAATAAAACTCATACCTTACCCTGCCCGTACAAACATGGGATTGAAACGAACCGGTCCTTTTAACATTTACTCAGTTTCATTTTAATTGTAGTTTTAGTTTTTTTCTTTTAATGTTTATTAAAAAATAATAAATATAAAGTATAGTTTATTAAGTTATTTTTATTTAATATAGATAAACTAATTTTTCTTCTCAAGTATTATGTATACTTCTTTGATATTAAAAGTATAATCGAAAATAATTGTCATCTTTAATTTTGAATTCCTAGACTAACAATTATTTTATAATCAATTTTTGACCATAAATGATAGTTAAAATGAGACAGATGGAGTATCAAGTTGATCTACTTTTCACTACGATATTTGACATGAAGGATGTGTTTGGTATGGAGAAATTTTTTTCCTATTTTTTCATATTCGTTTGGTCAAAATTAAAAATATTTTCTTTAGGAAAACAAACTCCTTGAAAATAAGAAAAATAAATCGCGTTGTCTTCTCCCTACCCTCACAATCACCCACCGCACCCAACACCACAACTTCAGGGCCTCAACCCCTGCCACACCAACCCGCCCATCCCTACCCTTATCCTCATGATTTTGTCTTAGATATATACATATGTTTTTAAGATAATATTAAACACAAGAAAATAAATAAATAGATCACTTATTTTTCTACGTAATATTTGAAAATAACATTTTTCTTCGTATCAAACACATCCAAAGTTTTCAAATTTAATTCATTACAACATTAAATTATTATTTATTAAAAAAATATATGAAAACATTTTAACTTTTGAGAACAATTAAATAGTTGATTTAATTAAAACATTTAAACATGTCAATAAATTCCTTAAATTAAACTGCAAACTTAAAAGCTAGGCAATTAATGAAAAGTTAATTATAACATTATTTTCACAAGTATAGCTAGCTCTAGAGGCAAAAATACTCCTCTCCGGAAAGAAAAGTGTCTCTAGTTTTTCTCATAAACATGAAAATAATATTCGTCTTATGCTTATTAATCGCGATTAAACCTATCCTCGGGCATGTAATAGTCGGCGTCCAAGGTTCTGGGCCGGGCTTCTCATCTGTTTCGGGTGTCCAAGGTTCAAGACCGGGCTTCTCATCTGTATCGGGTGTCCAAGGTTCAGGGACGAGTTTCTCATTTGGTTCGGGCGCCCAAGGTTCAGGGCAAGGCTTCTCACTTGGCTCGGGCGACCAAGGTTCCGGGCCGGGCTTCTCGTCTGGGCAGAATAGTTTTGGGCCATTTTTTTGGAGCTTTAATGGGCCGGAGGCTGATAAGTGTCTAGCAACTCTTAGAGATACACCAAGTTGTGTCCAAGAAATATTTGAGTCTTTGTTCCACATCCCATTTCGCTTTATTGGGCCTCCATTTCACAATATTGGGCCTGCATGTTGCAAAGTTGTTAGAGATATTAAAGATAATTGTTGGCCCAAGATTTTTCCAATAAGCCCGCTTTTTCCTCTCACACTCAAGAAACTTTGTAACCCACCCGGTCAGGCTCCGGCTTCCCAACAATCACCGCCTCCCCCACCACCTTCGTATTCATATTCGGATCCACTTCCATCAACTCCAACTTCATCGCCGCCTCCACCTCAACCATACGCGTACACATTTTCATTCGGAAATAAAGGAAATTAAGAATGGGCTTGTTGGAGAATAGGCCCAAATTTGAGGTCTGGGCCTATGATACCCGAGTCCTTACATACTCTATTGGGCCTTTGACCCATGAAGAATTGAAGATTTCATCAAGAAATTGGTTTTCACCATTAATTTCTTATGTAATTAACATGAAAATAAGGTCATATTATTATTAAACAATTCTTCGAGATAATTTTCTGTTCCAATTTATGATTCTTTTTTATAAGGCAGCAAAAAAATAAGAAAGAGAGAAAAGAATATTCTCCTTAAGAAAGAGAAAAAATAATATTCTCCTTTACAGTTTATGTTCATAAATCCGGTCCGTCATGCTTTGGACATCGCCACCGGGATCGTTGAGACCCCATGAAGACGACTCTACTTCATTGGAGAAACGCGGTACTCATTAGTGAGCATCTGGTGATCAACGATTCCGAATTCCCTTGCCTTTCTGCTATAGTCTACACTTGTCCGTCCAAATGGTCGACCTTGCCATCAAGTTGGGAGTTATGTAAAATTTGACTAATATTTTAATAAATTACATGTAAAGCAGGTATTGCGAGCTCAAATGGAATATTGATTTTGGCTCGACATATGCAACAAAGAAAATCAGCATACATACGTATGATAAGATTAATGCGCATTACGAGTTTAATGACTTTAAAATTCTGAATTCACGTATGATATAGGAGAGCCTTGGTTCGGTTTGATTTTGAAAGTTATCGGTTATCGATTTGTAGACCTGCTAAAGCATTAAAGAATCATTAAGATATCAATTAATCGGTTATTGATCGTTATCAGTTCAATTATCAGGTTAACCGTGAAGATCTCATATGAAAAATCTCATAAGTCATAAATATGTTTAGCTTGAAAAAAAGTGGGTGAAAAGAGAAAGATCAGATAGAACTAGCCCAACTAAAACAATCAACTTTAATTTAGATCTGAATACCATTCTCTTCACTTTTCACCTATACTCGATTCATCTTCTTGCTAGGATGTTTTATATATTGAAGGATAAAATTATAATTTAATAAATAAATATTATATGGTTATCCGTTCGCCCATTAAAAACTTGGTCAAATGGAGAACCAAACCAATAACCCAATAATTTGAGACAGTAAACTGATAATCAAACTGTTAAATCAATAACTCAAATCATTAACCCAATAACTCAATTGTCGGTTCGGGTTATCAATTTAATCGTTAATCTGCACAATCCTATCTCAGCATGTGATATATCTATAGGCCACAAGTTCGAGCCATAGAAACAACCACTAATGATTATATTGAGGTAGGCTGTCTACATCACAACTCTTGGATGCGCCCCTCCTCCCGACTCTACTAACATGGAATGCTTTCGTGCACATTTCGAAATTAAGATCGTTTTATCTTGGAGATTTTTTTTTTTTTTAAAAAGGATGAATATGTAAGCAAAAGTTAAACAAGAAAGACAAAAGTGGGTGCAACAAATAACATAACAAATGCAAATTGACAATAAAGTCAATAAGCAACCTACTACGTATCAAATACCTAATAAAACCAAAAGAGAAAAAAAAGTTCATTATTTGAAACACCCAATTTGTCTTTCCTAATGTTTTTTTCTCGTGAAGCATTTAAAAAGAGAGAAAAATTATATCATGGGGGAGATTTTCTACTTGCTCTTTAATTTCTCGCAGCGTTTAGCTTATATATATCGATAATATTAAAAAAATTTAAAATATTATATTATATCTATATTACGCTATAAGTTATTGTCGTATTCATGTTTCATGTATCCACGTCTTTTTTTTTTGGTTTAATATTTCAAGGTTTAATGATAACGATCGACAAACGAAAATGAAGGTAAATCGTGTTGAGAAATTCTATTTTATTATTCAAAAAGTCGAGAGGAGCCATAGTTACATTTTTATTCATGTTCTTTTGATTATCAGTGTCATTTTTATTTGCTATAATAAGTACGTGTTTTATTTTCAAGATTATGAATTTTATCTTTTTAAAAAATGTTTGCGTGTTAATATTTTTCGACTAATCTGATAGTGTAAAGTTTTTGGTTGTTATTAAGGAATTTGGAATTAAAACTTCAAGGTAGATTTTGAATTTTCTAAAACCATGGAGCCAATCTCTAATATTGCGTTTAGAGGATTCAAAATCTTTATATATTCACAAAATTTTTAAAAATTACCTTATATATACACTATAATTTTTTATCAAAAAATTTCAAACGAATACCCTCGCACCCCTGAAATCCGCCTCCCCATCCAATTATAACTTACAAATATTTGCACGCACACGCAAACAAATGTGGAGGTGAACAAATGAGAATCAAGCTAATGATATAAGTCCAATTTCGACCAAAAACATGAAGTCTTCCCCTTAATACTATCCTCCTGAGATGATCACTCGATTAATAGTTAATTATCTCAAAAAAATTAATATTTTTATTAAAAAGTATTCAAATAAAAAAAATAATACTATAATAACCATTAAGTGAATAACCATACGAGAAATCAACTCTCCAATTATTCATAGGTTCAGTACAATAAAACAATAGTGGCAAAAGACTTGGTTACCCACATCATTATTGATCGTTTTTTTTTATAGGGAAAGTTATGAATATATATGCAGTTTGATCAATTAATCTATTAACATAGTCAAAATATACAACAACAACAACCCCCAATGTAATCTCACAAAGTGGAACCTAGAAAGGGTAAAATGTATGCAGACCTTACCCCTACCTAGCTCAAAGGTAGAGAGATTGTTTCGATTGACCATCAATTTAAAAAAATATATATAAGATAATGTCAAAATAGCAACTAGTAACAGTACAAAACTACATAACAATAATATGCTTGTCGAGATATAAGAAATAACAGATAGTAATAAAAAGTCGAAATATATATATAATAATAATAATAACAATAATAATGAAAGGAAGGATAAGAGGAAACAAGATTATATTTTAAGTTACTTGAGAAAAAAAAAATTAATGAGACATGTGACATTGGTCAAAAAAACAAAGGCAATTTTTCAATGATATTAATTAATTTGACCTAATAAAGGATATATATTCATGTGGTCCTCAAGGATTAAAGTATAATATTATTGGAGTTGTTTTTTTTGGTAGTTACTTTTTGGTAGGGATTCAACTACTTCTTATGAATAGCAAGATAGGGTTGTTAAAGTTTGCTCAAAAAGAAAAAAAAAAAAGTAAGAAAAATTAAATAAGAATGCAACTTAGGATAAAGATATTAATTATGCTTTGCTTTTCATATTCTTATTTCATACTCAAAATCATATATTGAGTAAACTCCAAGTATATATGAAACTTGAAACATCACCTTTGGTAACTGTTTTATAATTATTAATTGTAATTTTGTGTTTCAGAATAACGATAAAATTATTTTCGTATGATTTATAAATTATAGATTTGAATCGCAAAAGAAATTACTTGATATTTATATTAGAATAAATTATTAAAAGCTATTTTGGTTTTAGAAAAACATTTAAAACAATTCTGTCCTCCTAATGAGATGTGAATATACCATTATTCCTGATATCATAAACCACTCAGTGAGGCAAAAATGCTTCGATATCATTGAAACAATTCAAACGGACTCTAAGATCCCACCATCCCTTAATCAAAGATTTCGAATTCAATTTCCGGGAGTAAAAAAATTTCTGCTAAGACCGGCATTCTTAGAAATGGGTTTATAAAACTTACAAAAATTCAAATTAATTAAATTTCAATACGAATATCAATCACCGAGAAAAAATTTTTTTAGACTATTAAATAGCAACAAAAAAGGAAATGAAAACGAAATTTCGAGGTAGGTTTTTTTTCTTTTTCCTTTTTTAATAAGACATTAAGATAGGTAGTTCGTCTTACTAAATTGTCTGGAAATGACTTTTTTGACACTCACCAATATCACCAACTATTTTTCCCCCCTTCATAATCACATTATCCTTGAATTTTCAAGTTTTTTTTTTCAATAGTTTCAAATATGTCGGAAGTGTCGGTCTTAGAAATGAATCCTCTCGTATTTAATCGATTTAATATAAATATCGGATATTGAGTAAAAGAAAAAAAAGGAAACTTTTTGTAGTCTAAGATCTTTTTTTATTTTGGTCTAGCCAGGCTTTATTCAATTCAACATCAAATGTTCACCAAATCCCTCCATCATTTCCCTTCTCCCCTAGTAGAATTTGGATCTTGGTGACAATGTACAAGATTCTCATTCAATATCTATCTATTATATATTCACACACACATGATAATTTTGTATATATAATACGATGTTCCAACGAAAAGAGTTCGAGTGATTTCATATTATTCTTTGATCGTTTGATAATATTCGTATTGGCCATGGTTGTTCCGGTTAATATAGACTTGTGATCAATAGATAGTGACGGATTTAGAGTTCAAATAACCAATCATCATGGTGTGTGGGGTTTGAGGACAGTGTATGCAAATTTTATTCTTATCTTATAGAGGTATTTTCAAAAGACCTTCGAGTCAAATAATATATATTAAAAACATACAAAAGAAAAGAAATACAACAAGTACCAGAGGAAGCATTACAATGCATACATTGAAAAAAATAGTAACAACAATAAAGTAATGTGAATATGCGGTAATTAAAACACAATGGATAACAACATAATTCGCGGGATAGGAAACAAGTACGGGATGCTAAATTACCATCAACCCTAACACGCGCACACACACATAACTCTAACCAACAATCAAGCAACTCCAAAGAGGTCTTTTTTAGCAGAAGCGAATCTAGAATTTCTAGAACATGGGTGCACCACTAAAAAAAAGAAAAGAAAAATAATATATTAGGCGGAATTGAACCAAAGTACTCAAGGTAAATAACCTAACCTTCAACCAAGAGCGCCATTTAGACTATTTGTAGCATGGGTGCATACATAAAATATGTAGTTTTACGAAGAGACCACAGATTCACGTGTCCCATAATTTGTACATAAATTCGCCCCCAGTTGTTAGCTAGTTAGAGTTATGCAACTTGCAAGAATTAGTCATAAGAGAATTTATATATTATTTTATGTAGGATAATAGTTATTTCATCTTCTATATGCATAAAATAATACATAGTTTACTCATAAGTGATACATGTATTAATTGTATAGATTTGATCTAGATTACAAACTAAACACCGGATCAAGTGTGTTAAATTTATACATCACAAAAATAAATTATAAAATATAATATATTATTTATGCAGAATTTAATACATAAATAACTTAAATTTTATTCAATTACCAAACGGTGCCTAAGTGTTAAGTTGAGCTCAAATTAATTTTTTAAAAAAATTAGAAATAACAATTATTTGTACGTCAAAAAATATGTTATATGCACTTGAAAGGATAATTAATACTTTTTCTGTTTCTATTGTTCATCTTTGTTATTAACTTACTTTATGAAATGATATTATCTTGATCATATTTTTTTAAAAAAAATATTTTAAAAATATTTTAGATTGTTAATTTTATGATTTATAGTATATTTTATGTTATTTTTAAATATAAAAAATTTATCTTTAAAAAAATTGAAGATACTATATCAGACAATGAATATTACTTCCTTTGTTTCAATTTTTTTTTTGAAAAAAAGATTTTTTTTTGACAATTCATTAAGTTTAATTTTCCGCATGACATATTTAACATCATAAAATTTAAAAACATTTTGATACATTCTACATATTTTTAATTTAATAATATAAAATTCAAAAGCATTTAAATTGCATGACAAGTTAAATTTAAATAAATAAACTAAAATAAAAAATAATTAATTTGATTCTCGTATTCCGAATTAACCAAATAAATTGATAATTAAACCCTGTCCCATGAGCTTTTAGGATAGGTATTTCGTTATACATCTTTTTCTTTTTGATCCAGCCAGGCATTATCTAGTTCAAATCAAACATATTGTTCACCAAAATCTCCCCCCCCCCCCCCCTTACCCTTTTATAATAACTTTTTTTTAAATATATATATATATTTTTCATCGAAAAAAGTTCAATTGATACGCATATTGTTCATTATTAATTCAGTTAATTCAGATTCACATTGTGTAGACAATGAAGATCTAAAGCATAAATCTGCATTTGCTCGTATTACGTAGATCAATAATTAAGATAGTAAAACGCTCACAAAGTTTTCTATTATTCCAAGGGTCCGATCATTCAAATATGAGGTCTCTAAATAAAATCGAACAGAAAAGTCTCAATCATTCCACCAATTTCATAAATCAATTCAAAGATTTATAATTCAATAAATTCTAGAAGTACTTACTAGACCACATAATTTTTTTTGTATATAGTTATAATAATAATAATCTAATAATTGTCTTCATCATGAATGTACCACATGCATGCACAAACAAGTTACTTTATCATAACAAATTCTCAAACATCTCATGATATGTGCCTAGAAATAAGTTTGAACAAATATGTTCATAATTAATTAGATATCACTTAAATTTATTTGACAATAATAACAACAAGTACTTAATAAAATAATTGAATAAATTATGATAAAAATATCACATATAGTTAGAATGCTATCTTCATTGCCTTCTAATTCTATTGAATCAATACCTTAACCACTTTCATAATCATCACATTTTTAAAAAAAAAATGCTTCACAACCCCTTCCTCTCCACACAATTGCAATAATTACTGTGTCTCAATTTTAAATAAATTAAAATTAATTATATTTTTTTATAATTTTTTCATTTGGACTTATTTTATATCATTATCATACTAAATAAAATTACTAATAAAAAAATATTATTTTTTCATTGAAATTTTTCGCTGAAAAATGTTAAGTGACTATTTCTACTGATTATCGAAGGAAAAAAAAATCATTTTCACATGGAAAATCATGAAGTTTTTCACTATTTCAGTGAGAATCTATTTCTCACTATGCATTCTTCCAGTGAATTGATTCAGTGAAAAATGAGTGAAAAAATCATATTTTATAACACAAAATTTTCATTAATTACAGTGAGAAAAATCTATATTTCTAGTTGTGAAGGGAAGTAAAAAGATTATTTCTTATATATAAATAGTAATAATAATACAGAATATATTTATATGAGAATTTATTATAAACAGTGACAGAGTCAAAATTATTGCTAAAGAAGTTCAAAATATATAAAAAAAAAGAGCACGCGAAAAAGTCAATAAAGAAATTCAAAATCTATTATATATATATATATATATATAAAATAATTTTAACCTTACATATATAATGTAAAATTTTACCAAGATACATCCGTGTGGCTCTACTGTCAGCCAATCATAACCTTGATTTCTATTTAAATTTAAAATCGATAATGTAAATAAGCTCATATAGAGAGTTACCCCACCCCCTCCATAGTTTTTTTTCTTTTATCAAAAGGGAAACCTTTCTCACAAAAGGTTTTAGAAGTACATTTTTACCTAACAACAAATTACATTACTTGTTTTTGAATGCAGTTATAGAGTATTTTCACCTTATAGTAGAAAGAAAATGAAAAAAAAAAAAAGAGGCATTGATTAGAGAGCAATGGTCCCACAGACACTAGTTATCTTTTCCCTCCTAGTTGAGCAATCCTTTTTTTTTTCCCACTTTCTTCAAGCAAAGAACCCAAAAAAATGGCCCACTGCCAACTTGATGTTTTACTTTATTCTCCGATATTCTTTCTTATCGTTTTTACTTGCTGATTTTATTAAAAAAATATATTTTTTATTTATTTTTACTTATTTAGTATTTTAAAAATAGATTTTGAGTTTTATTTGTCACTTTTAACGTATCAAGAAAAGATAATTTTTTTTTCTGTTTTACCCTCAATATTAATTACTTATTTTTCATATTATTTTTCAAAATTGAAGATTATATGAATATTATGGTAAAATACTCATGTTAATTATTATTTCTTAAGGAGCATGTAAAGTTCAAAATGGAGATATTATATTACTTATTCCCCAAATCACTTGTCAAGATTTAAGAATGTATAATTATTAGTATTTGAGATACGTGTAGAATTCAAAGAGAACAAGTAAATGTGAACGGAGAAGTAACTATTTACAATGGTTTATTTTTTTATATTTCCTAAATACAACATCACACACCAAATCTTTAAATTTCTCTCCAAAAACTTTTCATTAAAAAAATCATTGCTTGATCCAATCTTGAACCATAATGGCTGATTTATGTTGTTGTTGTCTTGTCACCCTTACTCTACCTTTATAAACACTTCTTAAGAGCCTCCAATAGGGACTTCCATAGCGACCCATTTCGTTTTGTCTTGCAATCTTGAGCTGCTATGTTAAAGGAAACACAGATCTTCAATATTTAGCTCAATTTTTTTTTGCTTTTTTAATTTTTGCTTTTTTTGGATTTTTGAAAAAAATGGGTTCTTTGTTGTTGCAAAAGGGAGTGTTGGTGTGGATTTGTTTGTTTAGTTTGAGATTCATTTGTGGGTGCTCAGAGGTTGAGAGAGTGAGTAATGGAACAGCTTCTCAGGGCACTGTGTTTATAGATGGGAAAATTGCCATTGGAAGAATAGATAGGCATTTCATTTGTGCAACTCTTGATTGGTGGCCACCTGAGAAGTGTGATTATGGAACTTGTGCTTGGGACCATGCTTCTTTCTTGAATCTGGTAATAGTTTTCTTGATTGCATTTGCCTTTTTCTGCTAGTTTTATAGTGTAGAAATGTTCTTATTGTAGTTTTCTTGAATGCAATTGCCTTTTCTGCTGTTTTTTTTTTTCCCAGTTTTATTGTGTAGAAATGCACTTCTGGTATAGTTTTTCTGAATGTGTTTACCTTATATGCTAGCTTTTTTTTCTTTTCAGTTTTATTGTGTAGAAATGCACATATGATGTAGTTCTGTTAAGTTGTGATTTACTATAGTGTTAGCTGTTAATCCTCTGTTTTAAATACATGGGTTGTTAAATGTTGATATCTTTGCTCGAGGCGGAGCTAAGATTTTGAGTTTATGGGTTCTGTATTCTAGAAGAACACAGCTTACTTACATATTAAGTGGATTTTTAAACACAAATACAGAGTCTTGGACCAATGTTGCCTAACCAGTAGACAGGCTTGTAGCTCTGCTCCTAAAGTTTGTCACCGATGAATATGAATATTTCCTTCTATTTCTTTTTTTGAATTTGAACTAAAGGAAGTATAGCTGCAAAAATCTGCATTTAGCTCTGGGGTTTTAGCACTTTGGTTTTTAGCCAAGATTTAGTGTGAATTTGAGATGTTGGAATGGAAAGAACTGCAGGGTGATCAATAAAAATTGTAGTGGTGCTTTTTCAGTTTAAGCCAGTAGTAAATATAGGTAACTTCTGGTACTCTTTGTTTTTGTTTTTATTTTATATAATATTGAGTGAAATGAGTTTAAATGGAATGGCATGATGCATGAAGATTCATATAGCCGACCCAAACATGTTAGGGATTGTGGCATAGTTGTTGTTGTTGTTGCTTGCTAGTTTCAGCTTTTTCTTCTGAAAGATTGTAGTGGTGCTATTTTTGTTTAATTCCAGTTTGAGCTTATTAGATTTATATGTAAGTTGAAGATATAGATTACTTCTAGTACTTTTTAGTTTATGTAATATTGATTGAGATGAACTTAAATGGAACGACATATACATTCATATAACCGATCCAAATATGCTTGGTATTAAGGTATAGTTGGTATTATTGTTTGCTAGTTTCAGCTTTTTCTTGTGAAAATTTGACTTAGTATGTTGAAGATCTATGAGATTTCCCTTCCCAACCCACCCAAAGAAAGGAAAAGTTGGCTGATAATTGTTGGAGTTAGTTTGTTCTGCTTTCTACTTTTCTACTCTTGTTGTTTTTTTGGTGATTGGTATGGTTTCATTTATTTGAAAAAAAGGAAAAAAGAAAAAAGAAGCAACACCTAGGAAAAGCCAAAATAGAAAGGAAAAAAAGAAAACAAGAATGACTTGATTCACAGTGGACAACAAGATGTCAAATGATATAAAGAAACAAAAAGGTTGTTTTACCATTTAATTTTTTCATGTGACATTACTCAAAAGTATTACTAAGTAGTGTTTATCTGTTCATCTCTTCTATGTGCAGGATCTTAACAACATTATTTTTCTCAATGCAATAAAAGGTATGGTGATATAGCTAACTCTTATAACTTAAGAGCTCTATGTTTCTGTAACAAGCTAGAGGTCCTTAATGTTCATTATATTATATTATGTTGCAGCCTTCTCACCATTAAAGATTCGGTTGGGCGGAACTTTGCAAGACAAAGTCATATACCAAACTGAAGATCATAAACAGCCTTGTGTCTCATTTGTTAAGAACACGTCGGAGATGTTTGGTTTTACTCCAGGGTGCCTTCCCTTGTCTAGATGGGATGAACTGAATGCATTCTTTAATAAATCTGGGTAAAAATTGCATCTTTCGTTCCCTTTTCTTTGGCCTTTGTCATTTATCTTTATGAAAGTGAAAAACTTAATCAACTACTTGTGTTTCATTCAGGGCTAGTATAATTTTTGGATTGAATGCTCTTTATGGAAGATCTGTACATCCTGATGGTTTATCTGTTGGAGCTTGGGATCCAAGCAATGCTGAATCGCTTATACGTTATACTGTCAAAAAGGGATATGTTATCCATGGTTGGGAACTTGGTAAGGACTATAGTATTCTTAATATGAGTTTTATGCCAAAACATGTCTGTAAAATGATGCTATAACATATCGTTAAAGCTTTACCAGAACTGTCCAACAAATGTTGTCAATTTTCTTTCTAGGGAATGAACTGAGTGGGAGCGGAGTTGGAACCCGAGTAGCAGCAGATCAATATGCATCTGATACTACTGCCTTGCACAAAATTGTGCAAGATGCTTACAAGAATGTTGAACCTAAACCATTGGTCCTGGCACCGGGAGGTTTCTTTGATGAAGGCTGGTTCAGGGAATTAGTCAATAAAGCCGGGACATCATTTGATGTGGCTACTCACCACATATATAACCTCGGTCCAGGTATGTTATAGCAAACCTGAATATGATCTGGTTTTGTAGTCTTAACATCATATCGAAGATGTTACATGGGATTTTACTTTTGATTCTTAGGAAGAGATGAACACCTTCTTGAAAAAATCCTCAATCCATCTTATCTCGATGGAGAGGCTGATACATTTAGCAAACTTCAGAACATCCTCAAGACCTCTGGCAGTTCCGTGGTTGCCTGGGTTGGTGAGGCTGGAGGGGCTTACAACAGCGGTCGCAACCATGTAACAAATGCCTTTGCTTTTAGCTTCTGGTAAGCAAGATCAAATACAATATTCAACTCTGTAGTTGTATGTACATTATCCTGAGCAGTGTTGGATTTGGAAAATTATAGGTACTTGGACCAGCTTGGGATGTCAGCTGCATATGATACCAAGACATACTGTCGACAGACACTGATTGGTGGAAACTACGGCTTACTCAATACAACTACCTTTGTACCCAATCCAGATTACTACAGGTAAAGCAGTACTCCCCCTGTTTCATTTTATATGACGGCGTTTGACTAGACGGGAAATTTTTAAGAAAGAAAAAAGACTTGTTGATACATACCAAAACTACCGTTAGAATTTGTTGTCTTAACCATGCAATGACATTTATATGGTTATAAGATCATGTCATTAAGAAAGGTGTCGTTCGTGTTGGAACTCCCGATAGATAAGAGAAAATCCAAAACTACCCCTTATCTCATACTACTCACTCCGTACAGAATCTAATGTTTTGAAAAAGAAAACAATACAAGAATTTCTCATATCGGATTCGAAATGTCATGCTATTATTACTTAGTATTCATACAGCTTAGGCATAGTCTTCTTTTTTCTCTACAAATAAATACTTCAGTGGCGCCAAGCGTGAGGGAATGCCATACATTTGATAATTTCTCCTCCGACAAAGACACTAGATCCCATTGAAGTGGCTAATCCCATGCATATTGTGCAGACATCTGGTCTCACGCAAATTGCATAGTATCATAAATAGTTACCCCTGACCAAAATGAAAAGAGCATCATACAAAACGGAACAGATGGAGTAACTCTTGCTTATTACATGGCATGAGAAGATATCAGTTGTAGTTTTAGTGAACAGAACTTTCCTTACTGGTTTAATTTCCATTCTGCAGCGCTCTTCTTTGGCACCGATTAATGGGAAGGAACGTTTTGTCAACGAGTTTCTCAGGGACAAAGAAAATACGTGCCTATGCACATTGCGCGAAGCAATCTGTAAGTTGAAGTGAATATATTCTTTGTTTGCATAGGACCTAGCTATATTGTACATTTCACCTGAAAAGAGAAACTTCCATTTGCAGCAAGGTATCACAATACTGTTCATCAACCTTGATGGGAACACCACCATTCATGCCAGAGTTGATTTTAACGGTACTATCTTACATCGACGAAAGCACAGACATCATTACCACAGAAAGAGTTCAATCAAACTGCCTAAAATAAGCAAAATAGCATCAAACACAAGAGAAGAATACCATTTAACAGCCAAAGATGGAGATTTGCAAAGCCAGACAATGCTGCTAAATGGAAATTCACTAACTGTAGATTCCTCTGGGAATATACCTACATTGGACCCTATATTTGTCAATTCAACAGAGCCGATAACCGTCGCGCCATTCTCTATTGTATTTGTACACATACCATATGTTCTTTTGCCTGCTTGTAGCTGAGTTATGTATGGAGCCCAAAAGAAAAGGTTCCATTTTGATGATTTAAGTGGTGTGTGGAGCCAAAAAAAGGGTTCCATTTGATTATTGAACCAATAAGATAACACATAGAATATGTAAAGAGGATACATGTATTTTTTTTTCTCTAAGAGAAAATATAAGCATTTCATTCTTGCTACCTTGTATTGCATGCAAATCTATTCTAAAAAGTAAATCAAAGAGAGAATAAATGATACTCAACGACAATAACATACCCACTGAAGTCTCACAAAATGGAATCTGAGGATAGTAGAGCGCATGTAGACCTTACCGCGCTATCTCTTGGAGATAGAGAGGTTGTTTTCGAGAGTTCCTCGACTCAAGTTAAGTAAATCAAAGTTTCCGCAAAAATGGTAGTGAAAAAAACATGACAACCAATAGGAAAACAGTGGAGGGCATGCATGCAATACATAGTGCAGTAACCTAAACATAGTAAACAATAAATGAACTACAAAATCACAATTGAAATTGTCGAGGAAAGGCTAATGTTACAGTCGCTCATGTACCATCTTCTGATAGAACAATTCTTGTCTTAGCTAAGGAGTCTGCTAAATTTTCTCAACTCTAGGAGTCACTAAAGGTATCCATTTCAGTTGTTGCTGCTTAGTTAGGTAAAACATGTCTTGTATCTGCCTCAAACAAATGGGTGATTGATTATGGTGCCACAAACTACAAAAATAACCCTTTTTGTAACTATAGTTGAGGGGTCAACCTACAATGCTATGGGATCTGGGATAGTTACACCAACTTCGATGTATCATGAAAGAATGAAATATATTGAGGTAGACCGTCATTTATTCGTGAAAAGATTCAGGAAAATCTAATTTTCACTAGTTCCGTGAAGACAGAAGAACGACTAGTTGATCTGTTCATAAAAACGTTGAATGTAATTCCAGTTGAATATCTTTGCAACACGTTGTGCATGATCAATATCTATGTTCCAACTTGAGGGATAGCGTTAAAGAATGAAGGTAGTCATATTCCTTGTAATATACATAGATAGCATTCATGATATATGTATAGGATCCTCTTTTATATTCTTTCAATGATTCTCCCATTCCTTCAGTCACAAAGTTCAAGAAGAAACAATAGTTGATGGGGAAGTAATGCAAAAAGTACATAATACATAAATATGCACTCAAACTTGGCTTCAACTGACAATTAAACACTCAAACTTTGAGAATGCACATCTAGACACCTCAATTTGGTTTCATTGAGTCAATTGAACACTCCAACTTACATGATGATCATCTAGGCACCTCAACTTGGTTTCACTGTGTCATGCGCCACATCAGCATCGTGTGCCTACAACACATAGTGGGGACTAGTTGAAGTGCTTAGTTGTCAATTGAACCCAAGTTGAGGTGCCTAAATGTGCACTTTCAAAGTTTGAGTGCTTAATTACCAGTTGATGCCAAGTTTAAGTGTCTATTTATATATTATGCCCTGATGAATATTTAGATGAAACCACAAGTACTAAAGATCTTCATTATACATCTATTGAGCATTTCATGATAGCTTACAATCTGAAAAACTATATAATGTAGGGTAATCTTGACTAAATGTAGTAAAAGTCCTAGCAGTCGCGATTATTATACATACAAAAAAAGAAAAAAAAAACTTTGGGTTAGTATACAAAATGTTTTGTGCTGAAAACTGTTGATATTTACGTTAAGCTTGCAGATTAACTCGAAGCTGTATAATAGGTCAATCTCCCTCTGAGAAGCTCTGTGGCTTACTGCTCGCAAATGTTAGCCACACGATTGTTCCAGTGAGGTAGAAGAAAATTGATGGCGCAAACAAAGAAATCTGCATAGAAATTGGTTGTGTAAAAGTTATAAAATGAACTTATGTTATACGGAATTCTGGGGAAGGCAAAATTGCTTACACTCCACGAATGAGTTGAATCAAGAAGATAACCAGTCAGAGCGACACCTACAATTCCAGGAACTGCTCCAGCAGTGTTGGTAATGCCCTGCATGTACAGTTTTTCAAAGTGGGAAACCAAATAATCTGGACTTGAATTTGAACAAAAGACATCAGATTAATCTTCTTCACTCAGATTATCAGTCTAAGTAGTCTTTTACCAGAAAACTATCATTTTCAGTGGCTAAGAACAGTTTCTAGGGAAACGGAGCGGTATAAGACCACATGTAAGAAGTTCATATGATATTATAAGGGTTTTGTGCATAACAGGAGTGAGACCCGAGAAAGAAGTAACATAATTGATGTCATATTTATGCACGAGGATGACAGCAACATACCAAATTTTAGTGAACTCATAGACACAAGCTAAACAACACCTTACTAACAAACTCCGAGTTCAATGGCAGGGTAATATCTGATTTTACTCTTCTCCGTGCAAAGAATGTTAGAGATATTTGGCAGCACAGAACTTCATTTTTTGGTCTTTTTAATTATATTGCATTTAGAAAAGAACATGGATACCAGCGTGTAAAATGAATACAGCCTTGCTGTGTTTCCATACCAGAAGAATGCTTGCATATTCGGGTGAAATGTCTTGATGGGTGCAATATAGGCCTGCAACAATGAAAAATTCGACAAGATTAATTATTACCAGTAGATGGGGAAGAAGTGTATCTTAATAGTTATTAGCTCAAAGCTATTGAAACCAAAAGCAATTTACTAGATTACCTGATAAGGCAAAACTTGATAGCGCTAAACCACCAGTGAGGATTGTTACTACTTCCCATGGAGGCAAACCAAAGTCCAGAGAAGAAAGAATCATACAGGCCGCTGGTGATAAAAAGGCTATTGTTTGACAAATTTTACGTACCTGTTAATTTAGATGAGTTACAAAGGGTGAGTATCTACCTTGTCAATTTATTTCAATCTTTGTTGTATTATTAGAATATGCTAAATTGTAAGACACAATGGCATCGTACACAGGATGCAACTGAGTATCATGTATTAGATGCAAAATCCACAAAAAAATTCTCGACAAGCAAGAACTGTTTGTATAAAAATTTGTATGATATAAATAATAAGAGAAAAATTAGACAAAGCTTTGGATATTCATCGATGAAAAAAAAGAAAAATGAGCTGATGACCCCTTTTAACAATGTGTAGTTTTTCATATATAGTGTTACGTATCTACATGTGGCCCAAACTGAATGGAGTAACAAACAAAAGGACTACAACAATACTGAAACTTAAAAGGCTAAACTGGAGGGACTAAAAATGTAGAAATAGCGCACATGTTACTTTTCAAAGGACATTGTGATATTACTATACACAATGTCTAGCGTGTGAAGATAGTAGAGAATTTTTTGTGGATTTTGGATCCAATTAGTGGAGCATCCGATCAGCATAAAGAGCATGACTTCCAATTACAAGGAACAAAATTTGCTCCAGTACAATCAAGAAAATCCTACGTGTTTCAAGCATTACTTCTAGACATGGACTCGAACATTATCTACTCTTGTTCGAAGGGTTAAAAGAAAGATATAGAAGATATGATCCAAATATGAAGTACCAGTGATGTATCAACCCCTTTGGAAATCAAGCTATCAGCAAATTGGGATGCAATGCTGGTAACAAGAATTGAAGCTAATGGAGGGCCAACAGAGACCTGAAATGTAAGTTAAACAATTGTGAGGATATTCCTTGGTTGCATAAGCAGTCTTACTTGATAAATCAAGTCTAACATTGATTAGATTTGGCAGCAACTTACTAAAACTAAATGGTAATTTTATTACATAAAATTAGTTCATGTTAAATTTTCTATAAAAGGAAATTCTGATTGGTTTAACTACTCCAGTGGAAGGAAGATTCAAAGAACCTTACAAAATATGTAGTCAACAGGGCAATAGGCTTAAAATGGAACTGTCTAATGAATGTAACCCGAGAAGGGACATCAGAGAAACTTCAACTGGTCTCGATTCTCACTAACTAATCCTATTCCAGGCAGGAAAGATCCAAGAAAAAGATCGATAAAGCTTTTCCCTTTGTGATTATACATAATGTTCACCATAAAAATGGACATTGAAGTTCAACTCTTGGTGATGAGGAATGAAAACTAGTTATGCAAAAACAACAGCAACTTTGATGGTAAGCGCTAAGCAGGAAGATATTGCTGATTTACCTATTCTAAAGGAACTATTTCACTTTGCATTCTCTTTTCTTAAGGTACAATTGGAAGCTTATGTGGGAAGGTTACACCACCATTATAACTTTCCCTTTTGTAAACGATCAGGGAAATCATTTTATCCCTCTTCTGTTACTTCAATTCTTGCAATGAGTCCCATTGCGAACCAAAAATATTTCTACCATCCTCAAACTTAAGCACTTAAAGGGCTGGCTCACAGCCTCTTAACTTCTTGATTATCAAATAGAGACGGCCTAGCTAGAGTAAGTAGCTTAGGTGCCTTAAGTCCTAAGGTTCAATCCTCTTTAGAAGCAGGATTTTCTCCCCGAATGTAGGTTATTTTGCAGTTTACAATAAAGTTATTCAACAGGTAATATGCCGGAGCTGCAGATAATTTGTTCTTTCAGTGTCTCATGTAAAATAATATCTGTCTTAGTTACTCCCATGAATGACATAACTAGAGACATTATTTTGTCATTTTCTAGCCCTCAGCCATGAACTCTTTATGTGCTTAATGTTACTGGAAAAAAAAAGAGAAAAGAACAAAAATCAGTTCTGATCAACTAAGAAAGCATTTACAAAGGTTCATGAGCTCCTTCACAAGCCAAATAATTCACTTTATTTCATTACTCAATGATCTATTACCAAGATAATTAAAATATTGCAGATATTTGACGGGGAGACTACTATCCTGATAGTCTGGTTGAAAAAGAGGTCATGGATCACTTTATAATAAATAACAGATGGATATGAGAATGAAAATATACAATGTATTCCAAGACAATGCCATAAATTTGGGATTTAAATATTGAAATATGAATGAAAAATGAAGTATCACAATTTTATAGCTTTTAGGGGTCGTTTGGTATGAGGGATAAGGGACAATTATCCCGGAATATGTAAAATTATTTTATCCCACGTTTGATTAGGGGTATTAGTTAATCCCAGGATTATGTATCCCAACATTTGTCCTACAATGACGGGATAAGTTATTCTATACATATGGTGGGATAACTAATCCCATGGGATAACTTTATCTATCCCATCCCACATACCAAACGACCCCTTAAAGTTTTGGACAGTTAAGGGATAGATGCAAAATATTATTGTTAGACATTGACAATTGAATATAAGAAGAGCAGCAAGAAATGGGAAGCAAAGATACACTAGACTTACCCATGCTGCTTCTGTCAGATTAAGGTTCAGCTCCTCACTGCAGGGGATGCAAATGGGAAATTCAAGCTTTTACAGAATAAAAAATATTTCCTTTAACAGAAAAACGTAAATGCAGCAGATGTTTATGTCAAATAGAGTAGACGAGTTGAAGTAATTTAACAACTACATATAGGATGTCAACTGCCATGGTTCCATGGTTCTGCAGCTTAGAGAAGTACTTTTTAAGTATTGCTTTCAGATAATGTAATAATGAAGTTTTCATGCGAACAACTTTATAAGTGTTGGGTACAAATGTTTTCTACAACACATTTTGTTGAAATGTGAACCTTGTATTGGAAGAAGAAAAGATCTTTTTCATTCAATATGACCACACATTCTCAATATTTGTCATTTATGAAACATGGCACTAGCATCACGAACAAGAAAAATGATAACATTACAAACAGGGATGGAGCTAGAGTATCGGCTACGGGTTCGGCCAAACCCAGTAGTTTTGGTTCAAACCCAGTATTTGTCTGGAAATATCCATTGAATATGTACAGATTACCAATTTAGAAACCAGTAACTTAAAAAAAAAAAAAACTAGAATCCCATTAGCTTCAAATCCTAGATCTGCCCTATATTACAAAGAAAAGCTCTAAATACAAAGCTCAATCATGGCAATATTTACCTGAAATAGGTAGGAAGCCAAGATAAGCAAGTATAATGGCCCCAACTCCCACAGAAATGTGTATATATCATCGCCCATACGGCCTTGCTTCTGAAAAATGCCTTCCATGGTACATCCTACAATTAAGGCTCAATTGATAAGAGCTTCAATATAATGCCCTAAACCAAAATAAGTTTTTTTTCTGGATCAAATGAAGTCATTGCAAGAAATTGGAGCCCGACTTTGTTAGACCATTCAACACGGAAAAAAAAGCACCCCTCGGAGCTTGCAGAGACTTCAGAAGTTAAAGTTTCAAAGATTATTGCAATTCTACTTAACATTACATTTAGTTTAACCTCTCTATTGCATTGTATTTTGACAACCAAAAGATATTCAATCAACTCTTTTAGACCTGCTCTCCAACTGATTTTCTGTATACATACCTTTAGAGAGGTGCCCAACTCTCCCAATGAAGAACCCAACAATTTATTTCTTGAAAAAGACGGTGGCCCTGTAAATATGCAAAAAATTTTGCTTCCGCAATTAGAAACACAGTCCAAAGCAATACAAAAGCAGAAAAAGTTTTAAGTTAATATTGCCAGTACTCGACTAGATCAGATGTTACCACAATTTCGACAAGGCGGTGGAAACAAGAAACTCTACTCACAAGACATGGGTTCTGTGAAAGACCACGGCCGATCTTCTTTAACCAATTGAAATCCAGAAAACCTGAAATATGCAGAATAATCGCATCAATTTACGATTGGTTTATATGTGCTTTATGTGTAAATAACTAAGTTAGATAATGTAACTCAAAGAGTAAGTTCTTCTCAAGATGAAAAACAGAAACCAAAAAAATCAAAGCATACTAAAAGGAAGGAAAATTATCTTCAAAACCTTTGGAGATTTGGATTGAGAAAAAGATGAAAGAAAAGCTTCAATTAAGAACAGTCTAAAGAATAAGATAGATTACTTAATAGGGGGTGTAGAGCATCTACGTCTTTTTTTTTGTGTGGGGAAGGAGGAAGGACGGATGCCAACTTACCAAGCTATGCCTAGAAAACCAAACAGGTAAAATACAGACTCCCACCCATAGTTCTGGATAAGTGGAGGAGCCAAAAGAAGTCTGCAAATTCAGAAATTTTAGATGATCAACAAACAAATTCAGTAGAAGAATTTTAACCAAACTCACATATATCAAGTATTGAAAAAAAACTTGGATTTCACCTAACATGACGTTGAATTTCTACTGAAAATTTGTTTAGAAGTAGTGCAGGTTTTTTTAACAAACTTCAGAATCTAAAGCACTGATCAGGTATTTGCTTTAGCGCCTCTTCCTTGATATGTTTTGCACTTTCTGCAGTTATTAAGGACATAAAGAGTAAAAGCAAGATGCCTGCCTGTTCAAATAGGGAAGTGTTTTACAGCTCATGTGACAAGTGAAGTATAATTTATTGCTGCTGAATTTATTTCAAAGATAATTAGGTATGACATCACATTCTCTAATTAGAAGTTAAGCCTTTAGGAGAAACTATTACAGATCAAGTCAAACAGAATGCAACAATTTTCGCTAAATAATACAATAGAGGTACAACATCTTGCAGCTGACCGTCAGAGTCATCATTGATATTGCTTAAATCTCATAAATTGGAAGTAAATACCACCTAGATTGGTGGGTTGTCTGACATGATAAACCTAGGTTGTCTATGCTGTTCTGGTCCGGAGGAAAAATGCAAGTCTTTCCCTTCTAAGCCAAACATTTTATCTGGCCTATGCAACGGGAACAAAAAGGTGAAAACGAAAGTGAGTAGATGATACAACTGCGTGTCTGAAGTTAGGTTATCAAACCATGTATTCATAATAGAATAATTAGAAGTGTGTTTGAGGCATTATGTTCCATCTCCATTCTCATAGAGTTTCTCAACAACAACAACAACAACTATGCCTCAACCCCAAACAATTTAGGGTCACTATATAAATCCACACTGACCATGTTTCTTTATTTAAATTCATCTCAGGCTGGCATAAAATAATAAGTCGTTACCAATCAAAAGAATATCTAGTACGAAGTTACCCTTTTCTCAAAAAAAAGAATATCTAATACGACTGATAGTGTTTAAAGACTCCTAGAAAGTATAGGACCTAAAATAAAAGTACTAATGGCTAGAACATATTTCCTACTAATTGGTATCGCCTACGTAGATTACTTCCGTTGCGTCCTATCTTTCGCAGAATAAAACAGTTAAGCATAATCATCTAAATTGTGAAGAAAGTAAAGAAAAAATCTACACATGGACATATCAATGAGACAGAGGTTTCAAGTTCTAAAACAAAAGAAGATAAGGAGCTAAGAAAGGTTGCTAATTGAGCATCTCTACATTGATGAAAGGCATCAACTCTTTTGTATATGTTCGATGAGCTAAAGTCTAGAAACTAACTTTCACACCTGACTTCTAATGTTAATCTTACACGGAATGACATATGCATTTGATAGAAATAAATATAAGATCTTTAAATATATTGGTGACCATGACCAATCATTAACTTTAAAATGAAATATACCCGGTAACACTTCCAAAACTCAAGCCACCAAAAACAAATGATACTGCCCGAGAACGTTCCTCCAACGGTATTGTCCTGTACACAATATATAGTGACAAAATAAACATGGTAAATGAAATATACAGTAAAGATATTAATGATGCAAGAAAAGATGACATTAATAACGTAATTGGATATGTTCCAGATAATACAAAACAAACGTGGTAAATAAAATATATACTAAAAGATATTAAAGCTGCACGAAAAGAGGATGTTAATGACTAAAAGACATAATTGGATAAGCATTTCAGTATAGCCTTTTACAGTCCAGACTCTGTGCCACCTAAGAACTAGCTATAGTTTGAATCTCATAAAATTTCTTTGCATTCTAAATATACTATAATATGTCATATATAGAGCTGAACGAAAATAAGGTGATTTGATTAACATTGTTACAGCTATCCCAACTAGTTGAACCCACTGACATACAAACTGGTCATATTTCTAGTTCAGTAGCAAAGTCCTATTCAGAGGCAGGCACAATATGTTTTAAGAAAATTTTACATTTTATACCTTATATTTGACAAAAAGATACAACAAGAAAGTTTTTGAAGCATTAGCTGAAAGATAACCAATACTTCCATTGTAAAGGGGTGATTTGGCGCATGCCAAAGCAGGTGTAAGACAATAAACCATTATCCATATTCATGTGTCTAAGTACTTGAAAGTTCAGACATACCTGGCAATCAAGTCAGTGGCAGCTGATGGTGAAACTCCTTCTCCTATCCCAACCTATACTTGGGAGAACAATAAATATGAATTGATAAGTCTAGGAAGAAGAATACATTATTAATTCTCTGCGTCTATTAAGAACAAGGTAGCATCAGTTTTTGAAACACATAGAGCAAGGCGAAATAACCAACAATCCTTCTTTGGTGAACATAGATACAAATACAGCATTTAAGTTTGTAAATATCCTAGGAAAAGTCAAAGACCAAATTACCAAGATCCTTGAAAAGATGAGTGCAGGCATAAACCCTGCAAGATAGGGAACTAACATTGTTGCCAGAGACCAGACTAATACTCCAACTTCAAGAACTCGACTGCAAACAAAAGAAAAATCCAATAAGCATGAGGAGTGGTGAAGTGATCAACTTGGCATGTTCTATCTCCCCTGTCTTTTTGGAAGATCTTTTGTAAAGTTGGTGGCTTCCAAGGAACAAAGTTTCATTTGCTGAATTACGGGATTGTTTCTTCACAAACAATTGTTTGTCAGAAATGATGAATTTCAAGATTGAATAGGATACAGATTGTGCTCCATATAAAGAATCCAATCTATTCTGGATACCATGAACTAGAGGGATCCAGCATTTTAAAGCTAAAAGAAATATATTAAGTCTATGAACTATAGCACCAATTGTAAAAGGATATATACACTAAAGATACTTTACGTCTGGCCAACAATCAGAAACTAGAATGATTCTTAGCTATTGCACAACACCAGAAACTTGACGATCCTAAAACTTACCTCCCACCAAATATCTTCGAAAGCCACCCGCCTGGCAATTGACTTAATGCATAACCCCAAAAGAAAGATGACTGGACCAACCCAGCTACTGATGAATTCCACCCGAATTGATGAGACATTGGAATAATAGCAACACTTAAATTGACCTATCAGTAAAATAAACATCAGTGCAAATGAAATTATCAACTTAGCATATTCACAATTCCAAGGGAAACTAGAAAGTCAAAATAAAGATGCCATTAGTAAAGTCATACGAGCACCCATAACCCGAAACATAACTCTAATAGTGGATAAAAATGAAGAATGTCACAAAAGATTAAAAACTTCAACTGTTAAACTTTAAAAATCATACATGTGATAGAAAAAGAATTGAATTACCTTATCCATGTTACATATAACAAAGGCGAGAGAAGTAGTTCCAATGAGCTTATATCTCTGAGGTAAATTCTTCCATGGTGGCCAACTCCATTCAAAACCACCTTCTTTATCCCCATATCCAGCTCCCAATTCATCCCCAGAAGTTGAAATCAATCCCCCATTCTTTCCCAACTCACCATTCACTTTCAAACCCTTAACTATTCTCTGCTTTTCTGCAGCTTCTTCTTTTTGTCTCTCTGTGATACTGCAAGAAACTCTGAACTTCAAAATATGCTTCTGGGCTAAAAGATTCAATCTTTGGGGTCTCAAAGAACTATTAAAGATTGAAACTTTATGGTTTCCATAGTGGGGAAAATAGCATAAACTACTGTTATCTGCTCTTACTGTGAGTTTAGCCATTGTTGGGTTTCTCAAGAACTCTTGATTTCCAACAAAAAAAACTATTGCACTGTTGCTTCTAAACTCAGCATTTCTAATATGGATCAATCAGTAAAGAGGGTCTTCTCAGTTTCCGTATTTTAATTGGTGAATTTTGCTTCAAGGAATTTTTTGTTAAATAATTTTATTTTATTTTATTTATTTTTCAACTTCTCCAGCTTCTATTTGAGTGAGGGCTTGGAATTGCCACGGAGTTAAATAATTAGAGGCCCAAAATTAATGAGGAAATCTGATTTGTTGGACCTTTTCAATGCCACGTGGAAGCTTCTCATTGGATGAATAACTTGCAAAATTTTGGAATATTCCCCTTTTCTTTCAGTTGATTGCACATTTGGTCCCTAAAATTGATAGATGTTTGATTTATTGGATTAAAAAAGATATATATATATATAATATAAAACATGAATTTTGTTAAAATTGGATAACTAAGAAAAAAAATTATTTTCAGTTTTAACCTTGCCTTCTTAAAAATTTTGAGAAAAATGTTTTTGAAGAAGGACAAATGTGTCATTTTATTACTTTATTTCGAAATTCTTATCCCACATAGAATGAGGTATAAAAATAATACCATTTTAAAATCGCTAATCATGAAATTAGTAATTGTACCAAACTTAAGATAAAATGATCTTATAATTTATGGCAGATTATAATCCGCTATTCTACCGACTAAATGCGTCTTTACCTTTATACATGACTTTTACACTATTAAGGTAGTCTAGTTGTTGTAGTATGTCACTTGTCCTTTCTATTTCAGTTTTTTTTTTCATTCGATAATTAATACCGAACTATAATCCGTTACTCCACCAACCAAACAAGCCTTACGATAAACATTCATGCTTATCTTAGATAATCTTTTTAGTTGATTTATAATTAATATCATAGTGTATAAATTCTTTATCATGATGGATAGAATCACACCATCTCCGACTAGAGATCTCGAATTCCGAATACCAGACAGTTAAACAAAACAGAAACTTAAATGATAATCCTATACTTTTTTATGACAAGTGTTTTGCTTGCTACAGCTATATATACTTTGCATAGTTTAATTTGTCACTAAAATTATAACATTACTAACTTGGAACTTAGAGAACCTCGGGCTGGGACAGCTTCTCTATCGACCGATCAATCAACTTAACTCTATCAAGCTTGTACGAGTAGTAAAGACGTGTAGAACACTTTGGTTGGTTGTTGACCCAACTGAAAGCATGGGCGACCTCAAGCTAATTAGGATTTACAATATGAATTCTCAGTATCCATTCCGCTCCGTCAAGGTTAAAATGGTCATTCAAAAATTATATACTCCCTCAAATTTCACACCATTTAGCCAGAAGCAGAGTATCTTTTGGCTGTAGCACTTGTGAAGAAGCCTGATACACCTCTCATATATATATATTCACTGGATAAGTTTAGCAGCTGATGCACATACTGCCATATTTGGCAGCCTAGCATGTGAGTTTCTTCCTCGATCAGTGTTATCAAAAGCAAAAAGCACAAAAAAACTGTAAAATCCGTTATGGATTTAAGCACAAATGAAGCATTGATTTTAATGAAAAAAGGCACAAATGAAAAAAAACAATACACATATATATATATTTAGTCGAAGACTAATAATTATAAGCATGAATGATAAATATATGAACCAATAAATTGAAAAAAAGAATTACGATAAAGTGAAATATCAATTGTTTAGTGTCGCCTCTTCAAAAAAAGCTCATTGGCAAGGAAAGGTATGCTTTAGAACCTTGCTGATGACAGTGAAGCGCACATTAAGCGAGGCGAAGTGCTCAACGGGTTTTGAGCCTCGCTTCAGGGCTTAAATGCACTTTAAACGCGTTTTTGACAATACTATCCGTGATAAGGCAATTCATAAAACAATTAGGGAAGGAGCGGGGGTTCAGGTGTTGCATGAGTGAGGAGAAGACAATATGGAATTTTTTTTTCCTACTTCCGTTAGGAAAGTCATTTTCCTCAGTTTTAAGAAACTTATTTTCTGGAGGGTTTCTGTAAGGCGAGCGGGGTGTTACCAATCATCCAATCGGAATGCCAGCTAGGGGGAGGCCGAGGAAGGATCATAATAAGGGTACCAACAAGAACCAAGGAGCCGTGAAGCGAGGTATGACATCAATTGGTAGTGGTGGGGCGAAGGAAGTCGCGGAGATGTTTGAAATGGGTGAGGAGGATGCCTGGCCAAGCCTTAGCAAACAGGGGAAAGTAGGGACTCCCGGGTAGGGGCGTACATGGGTCGGTTTGGTTTGATTTTTATCAAAAAATTATTAAACCAATCATGTCAGTTTGTTAAATCCAATAAACCAAATCAAACCAACATAAATCAGTTCCTTCGGTTTCGGTTTTAATTAGTTCTTTTAGTTTTTTCGGTTTTTCGGTTCTTTCCGGGTTTTTAAAACTAAATCAAATAGTTAACAAATAAAAAATAACTAAATTGGGTCTTTATATTTAGTTTTTTTTTAAAACTAAATCAAACATATCTAAATTAACCAAAAATAAAAAAACTATAAATGACCTCTGAGAAAATAAAAATATGAAAAAATTGAGGCAGCTTAACGGCTTAACTCATAAGAAAATAGAAAGAAGATATATTAACAAACATGCGAAAGTAACCAGCGCCTGATGAATGAGGAGAGGAGGAGAAATAGATCTCTGAAAAGGGAAGATGAAGACTGAAGGTTATATTTTATCTTGCTAGATTTTTAGGTTAATATTAGGTCTTTATATTTAGATCATTTACTTACTAGTTACTAGCTACTTACTAAACAAATATTACAATTTACAAGTTTATAACTTATAAGCTCAAATAGGAATATATATCTAATTTCTAAACATTAAAATTAATAAAACTAATTTAAAAAATATCGATAAAATAGATTATAATTAATATTTTTATGTATAAAAGTGTGTGTGTATATATATATATATATATATATATATATATATATATATATTGCCGGTTTGGGTTGGGTTCGGTTTGAATTTTTATGGTTAATACCAAATCAAACCAAGAATGGTTGATTTTTTTCCTCCAACGCCAAACCAATCAAACCAAACCAGGTGTCGATTTTTTTTATCTGTTTGACTTGGTTCGTCGGTTCGGTTTGATTTGACGGTTTGGCTTGTACACCCCTACTCTCGGGAGCATAAGGAAATCTGTATCAAAAACATTAGATAGTTCACTGAGTGGGAGTGGAAAGTAACGCCAATGTCGGAACAGGTAAAAGGGCATAGTCAAGGAGTGGATGAGATGTGTAATATAGAGCAAGCTAATAAGTTGAGGGAGAATGAAGTGGATTCGAATATACCAATGGAAAACCCAAAATGGAATACTATGGTTAAGGGGAATACACTTGCAGCTCGAGGTATGTCACTAAAATTTGTGGAGCCGATAATTAGGGATGGGGAGAAGGTGATTGAGCTAAGATAAGAAGGAAATTCATAAGGAGAACCCTAAATGGAAGCATTCACTGGTGGTATATGTTGTAGGAGATTCTCCTACAATAGGAGCGTTAGAGAGATTCATTGCGATGGCCTGGAATTTTGCTGCTAAACCAAAAGTATACTATCATAATGATGGGTACTTTTTGGTGAGGATGAATTCACTGGAAGATAGGGATAAGTGCTATGGTCGGGACCTTACATGCTTGGGAAGAGGCCAGTGGTATTGAGGGTATGGTCAGCTGAATTTGATTTCAAAACTGAGGTGTTACAAACAATACCCATATGGATGAAGCTGCCGAATCTTCCTTTAAGCTGTTGGGGGATAGATTCACTGAGCAGAATTGGGAGTGCCTTGGGTATTCCCTTATAAGAGGATGAATGTACTTCCAATGTGGATAGGATATCGTATGCTCGTATCTTGGTGGAAATGGATGTGACTAGGAAGCTACCAGGAAGCGTTAAAATATTGGATCCATATGGCAGGATGCTTGATTAAAAAGTAGAATACGATTGGGTTCTGGAGTTTTGTCCCACTTGCTTAACAGTTGGCCATATATGTAACCCATCAGCTCCAAAGGTAATACCTATGGGTAGAAAGCAACCAGACAAGAATTGGGTGAGAAAACCAGTTGAAGCTACCATATAGGAGGGTGTAAGTGAGCAAATTATGGGAAAGCAGGAAGTAAAAAAAGGGGCAGGGGCTGTTCCAAATGGCACTGCTGGTGAGAATTGGACTTATGCTGGAAGGTCTGCAAGGAGAAAGTCTGAGCATTGTTCAAATATAGGAGTAGTGGCAACTAACAACGAGTTTGAACCTCTTGGGGAACTATTTCCTGAAGTGACGGAGCTAATGCGGATGGAGATGCAAGGGGATGAAGGATCTGTTAATATCTTGCAATGCAGTTGATCTCTTGGAATATTCGGGGACTGAATAAGAGTTATAAACAAGCAGAGCTCAGATCATTTATCCGGACCAATAATGTTGCAATTATTGCAGTTTTAGAGCACAAAGTAAAAAAGGTGAATATCACGGGAGTAGTAGACAAGGTAGCTAGAGGATGGAGTTTTTATCATAATATGAACTTCAGTAATAAGGGTAGAATTCTTCTGCTTTGGGATCCTAGTGTGATAAAATTCGTAGTAGCTAATACATCTGAGCAGTCTGTACACGGGATGATCCAAATACCAATGTTGGGTTGGAGTTGCAATATTACGATAGTATATAGGTTGGATAGTATAAATGACAGGTTGCAGTTATGGACAGAGTTGAAAAGAATTGATTGTTCAGTTCAGGGACCATGGGTCGTAATAGGAGATTTTAATACTCTATTAAATGTTGAACATCGACAGGGTGGAAATCCAGTTCATGATACAGAAATGCGAGACTTGGCAGAGTTCCTATTGGACACTTCAACAGCGGTGATGAAATCAGTAGGGAGAAGGTTCACATGGACAAATGGGCATGTTTTTAGCAGGATTGATTGGGCAGTTGTTAATGCAGATTGGATGTTACAATATCCACACCTCGAAGTCAATATTTTGGATCCAGGTTGTTCTGACCATTCTCCTTTGAGCATCAGGATTGGAAATGAGGTTTAGGGAAGACATAGGCCTTTCAAGTTTTTTAATTGTCCAGCTGATCATGAGGACTTTAGGAGGGTAGTAGAAGAGGCTTGGCAAAGACCCAGTATTGGCACAAAGATGCAACAAATTTGGTCTAAATTAAAGATAGCTAAGAAAGGGCTCAAGTTAATTAACACAACAGCCTATAGACCAGCAGGAAGGAAAGTCCAGGAATTAAGGGCTAAGTTGAAAGAAATTCAGGTTCAGATGAGAAATAGCATGCAGTATACTACCATTTTTGAGAAAGAACAAGTCATTGAAAAGAACCTGAAAAAGTGGAGTAACATAGAAGAAAGTGTACTCAAACAAAAGTCCAGACTGCAATGGTTAAGGCTAGGAGTTTCGAATTCAACTTATTTTCATGCCATCATTAAGAACAGGAATGCCCAAACTAATATTCATAGCCTGTTGGATGAACATGGAAGATGGATTCACTCTAGAGAAGGAATACAGGATGAGATTCTTGGGTTTTATTAAAAGACTAGGCTGCTCAGTTGAGAAATTGCCTGCAGTAAGCCTGGTGGCAATGAAAGAAGGGAAATGTCTAAGCAGGCAGCAACAGCTTGATCTTATTGCACCGATTACCTCAGAGCAAGTCTTGCAAGCTTTAAAAGGGATAGATGATTCTAAAGCCTCAGAATGCGATGGATATAATGCATTATTTTTCAAGAAGTCTTGGACAGTAATTGGAGATGATGTTACAGCAGCTGTGATAGATTTTTTTGAAACAGGATGCATGTTGCCTGCTATAAATTGCACTACTATCACCCTCATTCCAAAAATTCTAAATGCTTCTAGAATCACAGAGTTTAGGCCTATATCATGCTGCACAGTTTTGTATAAGTTAATATCTAAAGTTATCACAGGCCGGTTGCAGGGTTATGGATCAATTGGTGGATAAAAGTCGGTCAGGATTTGTGCCAGGTAAAGTCATCATGGATAATATTATACCAAGTCATATACTAGTCAAAGGATATGGCAAGAAAAGGGTGTCACCAAGGTGTATGATGAAAGTAGATATGAGGAAGGCATATGATTTAGTGGAATGGGTTTACTTAGAACAAATTTTAACTTGTTTGAAATTTCCAGAGGTGTTTATTCGCTGGATTATGCTGTGCATTACAACAATGACATATTCCGTATCCATAAATGGGCAGCTTACAGCTCCATTTCTGGCGAGGAAAGGATTGAGACAAGCAGATCTATGTCCCCATTTCTATTTATATTAGCTGTGGAGTATTTGGCCAGATTACTCAAGATGCTGATTAGAGAACCTGATTTCAATTTTCATCCTAAATGTAGCAAGCTTAACATCGTACAACTTGATTTTGCAGATGAGTTGCTCTTATTTTGTCGAGGGGATCCAATATTTGTCAAGTTGCTATTTGCCTGCTTTAATAAATTCTCACTGGCTTCAGGGTTAGAGGCTAATCCTGAGAAAAGCTCCATTTATTTTGGAGGGGTGGCCAATGATGTACAAGCTGAAATTTTAGAGTTTCTGAAATTCACCAAAGCAGAGTTACCTTTTCGGTACCTGGGCATCTCTCTTAGTCCTAAAAAAACTTCTATTGGTCAATACAAACCGTTGTTGCACAGGATAATGGGGAAATAACTTCTTGGACTGCAAAATTCCTTACATATGCAAGGAGACTACAGTTGATTAAATCAGTCCTATTAGCTATACAAGTATATTGGTTTCAGATATTTGTTTTGTCTGAGGCAGTATTGGCTCTTATTGAATCGTTGTGCAGGAGATTCTTGTGAACTGGGGGATTTGATATATCAAAGAAGGCTTTGGTGGCTTGGAAAGTGTTACGTCGGTCTAAAACAGCTGGAGGGCTTAATATATTGACTATCTATCACTGGAATAGGGCTATTATAGCAAAATTTTTGTGGAACCTATGTAAAAAGAAGGATACTTTGTGGGTTAAATGGCTGCATAGCTACTATATCAAAAGGAAGCTGGAGTGGGAGGTTAGGATTCCTCAAGTTGCTTGGGTGGTTCAGGAGATATTGAAAACTAAGACTACATTTATAGATGCAGGATACTCTGAAGAGGATGTGGTACAAATGCAGAATTTTTCTATTAAGAACTTATATGGCAAACTACAGGGTGAGTTTCCAAAGGTGCAATGGCGGAAAGTTATATGTAATAATTTGGGAGCTCTAAAATGGTGTTTCATTTTGTTTTTAGCTATTAAAGAAAGGCTGCAGACTCATGATAGATTGGTTAGGTGGATGGAAACTAAGGAGCTCCAGTGTCCATTCTGTGAGGTTGAGGAAGAAAGCCATGATCTTTTCTTTCTATGTCAATTTCCAAGTTTGGTTTGGGGAAAAATATTGAATTGGCAAGGAATTAATAGGAGGCCTCTTTGCTGGTCAAATGAAGTGAGCTGGGCATACAACATGCACAAGGTAAGTCCAATAATGCAGAGATATATAGAATGGCGATGTCAAAATGCGTATATACACTTTAGATTGAGATGAACAAGAGGATTTTTCAAAAGAAGAGAACATAAGCAGGTGTGCTGGTGCGACAAATCATCCAGGAGATCCATGGAAGAGGTTCTTTATTCCTAAGATTGCAGAGGAAATTAGATAGCCTTAATTTCTACCCTTAAATGTTGGAATATAGAATAGATATCTTGTAGAAGAGTAGATGAGAAGAGGGCTAGTAGCAGGCAGATTTGGGGTTGTCCAAATGATGCCAGAACATGGTTTGTATTGTTCATTTAGTAAATAAAATATTTACTTACCAAAAAAAAAACTTATTTTCCTAAAGAAATTATTTTCCAGAACATTTTGACCAACCAAAAATTGAAATGTTTTCCTCCATACGGAACACACCCTTAGTTAGAGCTCTTTTCAGAAGAAGAATATAGTAACAACGACAATAACATACCCAATATAATCTCACAAGTGGGGTCTAGAAATGAATGTACACAAACCTTAACCCTATATTTGCAGGAGAGAGAGGTTGTTTCTAAGAAGAATGTCGCAGCAGATCAAAACTGATAGAGAAACTCCTCAAGTATATAGCAAGGTCTTTGACCTTACCAGATGCTCGATTACTGAGACAATATGGAGACAGACCAGTAATGTATGCAAGATTTAACTTTTATCCTCCATGTCTCGAGGCCTAATCTTGTTCATGGCGTAAAACCCCACATGGATGAATTCGCCATTACCATTCTCTTTCAAGATAAAGAAGTTGGAGGTCTTCAAACACTGAAAGACGACAAATGGTACCGAGTTCTCATCACCCCTGATGTTCTACTTGTCAACATTGGTGATCAAGTAGAGGTACTAAAATGATCCTCATATTTTAAAGTATATACTTCAAATTCCAACTTCTGTTCTTTAGTCTTGATAACAATGTCTACTATTTTGCAGATAACGAGTAACGGACTTTTTAAGAGCCCAGTGCAAAGAGCTATGACAAACTCGGAGAAGGAGAGGATCACTGTGGCTATATTCTGTAGCCCAGAATCCAGGAGTGACATCGAGCCTGTTAAGGAGCTAGTTGATGATAAAAGACCAAAATATAAAAGACAATGAAGGATTATATTGCAACTTACCTTCCAACACTATCAGCAAATGAAAAAGACCAATTGATGCTGTGAAAATCTGAAGTATATAGTGTCTCACTCTCATCTTTTCACACTTCGCACAGCGCTAGTTATATGATGCAACTCATCAATCCTATGAAATAATATGAACAATACCCTTAAATGAAAATAACCTGACTAGTCGAGCCCAAATTTCCTTCTTGCAACCGGCTTCATTACCCCCATTGCCACACCCTTTCTTTTCCCTCGAAGGCTGTTCAAGCCTTCAGGATTCTTCATTTATCCCACTTTTATGACCTAAAGTACCACTCATGGATGATTACCCTTGACTAAGTAGTTACACTTTTTTTTAACAGAACTAAGTGGTTACACTCACTGTCAGGACATCAAAAATCACGGAAAATAAAGTTTTTTCATCTATCGAACCCTCCAAAGGTTGAACAAGTCTTCAACTATGTTTAAATGTATATCTTCCAATGTTGAACATTTCTTGTTAAAGATGCACCATTATCACCACCTTGCCAATGTTTGACCAAAAAGTAAAGAGTAACAAGATTTTGACTATGATAGCTAATGGCCTGCCAGTAGCTCGAAAAAGATCAACCTGTGACAAAAAAGAAAAAATTAAAATCAGGCAGCTTCCATTCGTTTCTATGGTCTTTTCATGGAAAATACAAAAAGCTAAAAGTGAGAAACAACTAGATCAAGAGCTAGAGCTGCTTCAGCCATAGCTATGGCTGAAACCATCCAGCCTGCTAGGATAGGAACAGACGAACAGTATCCAAGCCAATTCAAGAACTTGTAGACATTAATCAACTTCCTTGTTATGTATGGTGTGGAAACCCTCCACCCCACACTCAATCCCCCCCCCCCCCCTTAAAAAAAGCTTTGTCCTGTTTTCTGAATTTTGAAATTGGAGTTCTCAAAAGTTCTCAAGAACACAAGTGAATGGGAAAACTGAGGAAATGCAATATCTGCAAACTGGAATTTTATTATAGTTTTGGTTTGGGTGGAAGGACACAAGGGAAAAAGTTGTAAATACAATAGTACTAAGGAAACATAATAAACATTAGTAAAATAAGATGTCAAAAAGAAAAACAAAAAGGTAATAGCTAAATGAAATAAATGATACTGATTTACTCTGTGGGTAAAATATGAACCATTTGCTGTCCCCTGCATATTTATCGGTCAAGGGTAACATATGAGGAGAATTGATTGATAATTCAGGCAAAAAAAACTGGAAAGGCAAGGCTCATTTCTTGACAAAGTTCACAAAATAAGCAAACAATTATTTCCTCTTCCAATTGAAAAGAAGAAATATGCCTGACTATGACTTTGAAGTTGTACGAAATTATTGGATTCTCCTTGGGAAAACAAATGCTTGATTGGACTGACAACTCGTATCCTAACACAATCCCGAAGACCAAAGAAAGCAGTCCTTCTGCCCCAAAATTATGAATGTTTTAAAGTATATGTTCTCTAATTTTACCCAGAAACCAAGTTACAAGGCACAAGCATGTGGCTAAGACTCTTAAAACAAAATCCCTATCTAGCATATTACCTGGCAGGAAATTATTTGAAGAACACACCAACAAGTTGAAGTCTTCGACTGAGGTTATCCTCAAGGCAATGGCATAGTCACTGAACTTGGAGGATAACTGCTTCCTGGACCAGTGAGGAGAAAGACCAACCAAACTTCCAAGGCCTAACGTCATACTTGGGGTCAAAACACAAGCTGATAGCTTATCCTTTACCTCATGTTCCAAGACAAAGAAGCTGAAGGACCTCAAATTCTTAAAGATGATAAATGGTATGCTGAGGCTATTGTCCCATATGGTATCCTCATAGCTTCTTCTTCTTTTTCTTTTTCCGCCAAGTGCGCTATCCTCGAAAATATTTGAGATCAAATTCAGGTATATTAATCTTTCAGCCAGAATTGCCTTCACTGTAGCCTAAATCTTGAATTTCTAAGAAGTCTTTGTAGCCTGCAGATCATGGGTAATGGATTTTCAAGAGCCCAGTGCACGAGGGTGGTGATAAACTAGCAAATAATGAAACACTCTGGTTCTTTTCCTTATGCCTGAAGGAGACAAGGAGAGTGCACCAGAGAAGCATCTTATCAATGAGCAAAGACCAAGATTATACAAGAATGTTCAAAACTATGCTGAACTATTCTTTTGTGGAAGGTGACAAATAAATCATTCAAAACTATGTTGAATTATTCTCCCAAACTACTAGGAAGGAAGAGCGTCAATCAAAGTAGCAGTGATATACCAATGATTTGCATAGCTTGTCTGTCAGAGGGTCCCTTCCTTTCCTGCTTGTCCATATCCATAAAGATCATCAGCTGTACTCTTCTAAGTTTGCGCTGCAATACTGCAGCTTAAAGCAAAAGCAAGAAAACAAGAGAACTTAATGCCTGAAGATTATTCACCGTAGACAGTGGATTTCAGGCCAACTCATTCCTTCACCTGGCTTGAGAATTATGTTAGAGTAGGTATCTTGAGTAAGGTATGATGAAGATTCAGGAATGCCACTGATCATGGAGATAATATTCCAAGGTAGTCAACATGACGCATGCTTTTATGGGATAAACCCACAAAAATGAAATGCATAAACAGCTGATGCAACATTAAAGAGGAAAAAGTGATAGGCGTCTCCAAAATCACTAATCAATTTAATCAAATCCAGTTCATATGATGTCGTATCACAACCTTCAAAACAGAGCAACATGCAATTGGAGAGAAATTTGATTTAAATATTTTAAGGCAAAACTTCGCATACTAGTGGATTGTAGATGAAAAATGTAGGGTATTCGATTATAAAACATTTACCCCAGTCAAATCCCTCAGACCTTTCTCTTGACTACATCCACAATCTCCATTATATAGGTGCCGAAGTCTTCACCTCTGCCCTGGGTCACAAACCAAAATTTCACCTTATCTCACTTCATACATAGTGAGCAAATGAATCCCTTGAAGTTGGGATAACAGTGTGTGTGGACCAACTTGCACTCACCTCAAACCATGTAATTAACTCCCTCCCCACCCACCCACCCCCCGCCCCCCAACACACACACACACACCACAATAATAGCTTAGGCAGATGGGAAGAAATCACCACAGAACATATTGACAGCTAGACCATACCCACGTTCAACTTTTCTTATAAACTAGGCTAGTGAGGCCCCTAATCAGGATAAATCAATAACAAATGGAGAAGGATCTTAGAATCTGAAAATCAACAAAACTGAAGGATTCCAATCCCTCACTATACAAGTTTATACAATCAACCTAAACACATTCACAATTTCTTCATCATCATATGTCCTCTCGGCAAGATAAAGCATCTTCAACATTTAAACAAACATAGCAACTTGCAGATTACTTCTAAATATAAAAGAAATTCAATCCAAACATAAATAAAAAAACAATAAAATATATTGAACTAAACAACTGCTCAGACAGTGATTTGGTTTAATATTAGAACTCCCAATCCAACTCCTTCCCACCTACTCTCCCAAAAAAGATGCCCCTGGACAAGGTATTCCATTTTACCCTTGTTCTTTTCTATATGATTTAATTAAGGAGAAAAATGAAACTGAACATGCATTCTGGAGTGGCAGTATTCTGGTAAAGCTTCCAATCTGGGACATGTGCCAGTTCCAAGTCACATGCAATAGATGCAACATTTCCTTGCATATTATATACAACTTGAACAAATATTTAATTCCATCTCACAAGCTATAGTAAAATCAAAGAGAAATTGTCGATTAAATTAAAGAGCTGTGGTGACTTGACCCGAAATGTCTCGTAGCTGATCTATACATAATAAATTTAGCAAAGTCAAGATGAGAGTATCCATTAAGTAATGACATCTAGTGGGATAAAACTACCATGTGCTGCTAATATGCTGCAAATCTCTAGTCTGATGTTTTTGGAGTAGAAATAAAATGGCAAGTAAAAGAATGCTCAAACCCAGTATCCTGTACTTCCCGTTCTAGCTCTCTCCACTATTTTGAACTTCTATAAGAGTAGGACTAGGTCTTCACGAAAGGATATACAAAATAGGCCTACAAGCAGACTGCTAACAAGCATAGGTGTCGGGTAATCCTACTCACAAAGGTTGAAACAAATTGCCACATATCAAGCATCGTAGCTTGATTCAGACCTGGGATCTCTAATTGTTAATCATATGTATCAACCGCTTGACTGCAGCATAAAGTGTAAAAGCACTTTTTTTGCACGAGAAAATAGGAAGCTTCAAATGCCTTTTTTTCCTGGGAAGATGGGATTTAGGCTTTGTATGAAAAAAAACAGCATTAAGTTCTCTTTAGCCGGCAAAGAAAGATAGACATATCAACTCAGGGACAATAACTAGATGCCTAGAGATAACTCTTAGTAGAGGCTATGTAACTGTAAATGATGAAATAGATCTCATCTACTAGATCATTGACAAGTATCATAAGGTTGCCTCTGACAAATTGAAGACAACAAAAGGTAATCTGGCAGCTTAAATAGGAAATGAACAATATATGTTATGACGAAATGATAGACAACTATTTCATCTAATCACCTTCTGATCTTTCTATTGAGAAACCAACAAATGAAGCAACAAAACATCATACAGAAACTACTAGAAGCATGCTACCTCAATTGCTTGCAGCCAATATGAATCTAGAAATCTTTTAGTTTTTGAAACATTTTCTCAGTTGAGAAAGAGGTAACCCCTGGTTCAAGAGTAGATCAGTTTTTCCACTCTGCTCTTATTAGGAAATAAAGCATCTGTTGACTATATGATATGCTTGCTGCAAAGAGTACCTTCAAATATAAATAGTTTAGGAACAATCAAGAAAGATGTCACATGGGGAATGCATAGAATGATAAGATTGTGCCAGTGTTAAAGTGTTAATCTTAGGAGTGTTAAGTTCCAAATTTAGATACAATATTTGAAGAATGCATGTGTATTGTATTTGATATGTATAAATTAGCTGTTGCAGTTGTATCCATCAAATTTTTTCAATGATAGTGCTGTCCGAATCAGCTTGCACGCAGCTCGACTATTCCAAGGCTCAGGTAGATGGGAAGAAATAACTTAACCCGGGAAGAAATAACTTAACCCGCTGGAATCTGAACCTGAGACCTCATCTGTATGCATCAGGTTATGAAGACACCGATACATCTCTTCTCTTCTCTTTGCTCCCCCAAAGACTAAATCATTTTCCAAGCAAAGATGGGGATGCAAAATGTGAATTCTCCTTTTCCCTTTCCACTTTATAAGTATATCAATGAGCTTGGACAATATAAACAATGGTCTATCATTGTTAACTATTTCATCAATGTGTTCTCTTGTCTTCATAAGGATGAAGAATTACCAAATAAAAATTCAGACTAGCTCTTCTACTTAAAGTTGACTAGTATGTTCAGAAAACAATGCCATATGGAAACGTATACGATATAAGATAACATCATGCTACATAAGTATCATACATCAAGTATTCACGACTAACTAAAAATTCATGCTAAAGCACAAGAAAATCATGTACATAGATTCTGTCTTAGAAATGTAACTCTCTTCAGAAAGAAATAAACAAACACATAGCTCTTACCTTCAAACATAAACACATGAGAAACAGAACAGATTATTCAGCGACAAATAGATACATGTCAACTGCCTTTTCCACCCTAAACTACATTTTTCAGCATCTGAAGTGTAATCACATCAAAAGTCACTCTCCTACCACAAATGTTCCTAACATATCAAAAAGACAGCTGACGTTACAGGTCAAAATAATAATAGTTCTTTTGATGGTCTTACAACTCGACATCCAATCCCAACTCCAAATGGAAAAGAAGGTTGAATTAGCGCTTCTCTTCAATCTTCACATTAAACAACAGGCTGAGCATGTCCTTGTAGCATACTTACATTGCCAATATTGAATTGTCACAAAGGTTGTGTTAATAATACATCCTTTGAATCCCAAAGCAAGAGGTCACCAACAAAAATGCAGACATACCAAGATTCAGAATTCCCTCAGTTGTTCTGGGATTTAACGGCATCCGATGAAGGGGCTGGCAGTGCATAGCCATTCTTGGGCAACTTGGCTAATACACGCCTTGCTCCTGCTTCCTCCGCCTTCCCAAACAATTGCCTCCTCAATACTTCATGTAAATGCCCAAATAACTCCTTCTTCAGAGCCTCAAAAGCCAAGTCAAGTCTTTCCAACTCCTCCATGGCATTTTTATTGTACATAAACAGCCCATAGTACAAGTCAAAGCTATCACTAGCAGTATTCTCCACCAAATTCAACAAAGTCTCATACCCTTTAGTATTAATAGGAGTAGTCTCCAAATCCAACTTCTCCAACACCCTCCCCATTGTATGTGTAATGAACTGTGAACCTGCAGCATACCTATCATGCTCAGCACATGTCATTGGAACCATCCTACACCCTTCTTTCTCAAATATATCAAGAAACCTGTCAACCCTTGCTGTCCTTGATTTCCCTTCACCAATACGAACTTTGTCAAACACAAAGGCTAAATCTTTCCAACTATCCTTACCACTCTCAGGTCCAAACATGGGATGAGTACAAAGAATGTCAAAATGGGTAGGCAAAACTTGAAGAAAAATGTTCTTTGGAAATTCTTTTACTGATAAAACATCAACAAACAATGTGTTCCTCTTCAGCCTTTGAATTGGTAGTGACCTAAGAACAGGTTCAGTGGAAATAATTGAAGTACAAAGGACAATAACATCAGGGTGTTGCTCACAAAGGTCATGCGGATCTTGGAAAAAAGAAACCCCTAAAGAATTTGCAATATGGGAGTAATCCGTTCTTGAATGAGCAAACACAACATGACCTTGACGAACAAAGGCTTTAGCAAGAAACTGACCAAAGTTGCCAAAACCCACTATAGCAATTTTGAGCCTACCTGACTGAGCATATTGATTTGACACCAATGCTTCATAATCATACGGCTGTGCAGCGTCAATGGCAGTTATACTGAGGCGGCGGTGGTGATGGCTGACTTGTGATGGAGATGAGAAAGACAAATGGCGGCGGCGGCTAGTGGGGTGGGGGTGGTGGGTGAAATAAGACCAGCGGTTTGAATTGGAGGTAGGGGTTGGCTTAGATTGAAGTGGGGTGAAAGACAACATGGTATTGGCAATACGATGTTGTCTACAAAGAAAGAATCTTGATTCTTGAAATATTGAAACGGAGTTTACAAGATTGAGGGAAAAAGGGAGAAGATTTTGAGGGAAGGGGCGAACTGCGCAATGATAGAAAGGGGAAAAGGTGAGGGATTTATATGAAGTGGGGGAAATGGGGGAAGGTGAAGAATGGACATGTGGTCGACTTTTTCCACGAAGCACAGAGAGATTGAAATTTTGAAAGGTTGAAAACATGGAAAAAAGATATCGAAAATGAGGTGTGATGTGGTGGACTAATTTTTTGTTGGGGTTTGGGGCTGGGGTGATGGTTGGTGATTTAAGAATCCAAAGACTTCTTTTTCCCAAAATTAATACTCTTAGACTCCTTAAAATTTTGGTAGGAATGTTCATTTTTACTTTTTCAATAGGAACTTTTTCATATCCTGGGCTTGGGGGTTTGAGGGGGTGGGGTGGGGAGGGAGTAGGTGGCTCAAGAATCAAGACAGTTCAATTTAAATTTATACATTATGCTATCATATTTTAATATTATAGTGATTTATTCTAGAACATATCAATAATAAAAGCAACTCTCATAGAAAATGACATTGTTATAAATAGTTTATTAGATGATTATGCCTCAAATTGATAGGATAGAAATTCCATAACCCCATGTTCTTGTGACAACTTTATATATATTTTGGTATTGCTCTTACACTATTTATCATAAACCTTTTCGAAAATATATATAAACAATAACTAGTACAAATATTAATTGAAAGTGAGAAGAAGTAGTAGACGTGGATCAATGATGAATAGATGATGATTTCATTTTAAAAATTATCTTGACTATTATCATTTTGTTGTTATTGTTACCTTTCTCAACTAATAATTATAGAAAATATTATTTTTGCTTATTTTCTTGGTTAATGAAATTATAAAATTGAAGATACATAAAATATTCACCCGGTAGATCTATGAGACTTACGCCCTGTGTCTCGAGCTTACAGCTCACCCCAAACTGCTTAAAATGTCCCGCATCGCACCTCCATTTTTTAAAACACCGCCATGATATATTTTGAGAGAAAATGTTTTTTTAATCTTTCATAAAGATTTTTTTAGTGTACTTGTCTCGTGCGTGTTCTTCATAAATAATAAGAATAAATTTTTAAAAATAGTATAACTAATATTTAAAAAAAATGTGTGTGTATAATAATATAAGAATTTAGAACGAAAAATATAAATTTCAAATAGATAAAAAAGTATGTTTAAAAGTTTGATCCAATCAAATAGTTCTTTCTTAAATTTGTCTTAATACTTGTTTCAATGAACAAAAACATCGTAGAAATAGCCTTTGATTGAAAGTTAAGAAAATCATTTATTTTTACAAGAGCACTTAAATCATACATTATTCATGTTAATTTATTACAAAGTGTATATTGCTATACTATTGACAAATCAATATTTTAATATGAATATTAGCATTACGAAGACAAAATGTAATGCAAAGTTGTATAGTAGAATAAAACATATAATAGAACCTATTCGTTCAAGCAATTAGCACTTACGAACTTGTATTGTGAGTTATTACTTGGTTGTTTTAGCTCTAATAAATTAATAATATATCACAAACACATTTATTTTATTTGCAATTGCTTTTCAAACTAAGAACAAGTCATCAAAATTAATATAAACAACTATTAATATTTACATTAGTGTAGAGTATCTATATCACATTTCTTGAGCTGCGATCCTTCTTCAAACTCTATTAATGCGAGATGCTTTGTATACCATTCTATCCTTTTTTAGATTTGTATTTTCAAAAGTCTTAAATATAAGATTGATTAGCATCATAGGTGCAATTTTATTTAAGATATAATTATTTCTTAAAAAGATAAAATCTTAATTGCTTTTAAATTTTTAGATATTAATATTTTGTATATTCACGTAAGGAAGGATATTCATAACTTTTAGTTAACTTTGAAATTCTAAATATTAAAAGAATAATTAAATAGCTATTTTATCAAGTGTGAACTTTATTTTTAAAAGGGTAAAAAAGTAAATGATATTTTGTCATGAGGTTTGGTACTTTAAATATTTAGTAATAACTTAATTTTGAACTTTTTACTTTATCCGTTACGAGATGATCTCAGCTTAATTTTTCTCGCTCTTAATCTATATGACTATATGTCTAGTCAAACACCTTCACATAAATTGAAATGGAAAAAATAGTGTAGATTTAACTTAATAGAATGAATAACAAGAGCACTTAATTAATTGAAACAACTTAATATATATTGCATTTTTATTATTTTTTTCTGATTATACAACTAAGAAGAATAAAAAGAAGAAGAAGAAGAAGGAGAAGGAGGAGGAGGAGGAGGAGGAGGAGGAGGAATTCAATGTATTAATGTATAATAAAATTACATTCTTAATTTTCTCATATCAAAATTTGTGATAGATAATTAATTAGTTTAATAATAAATGATTGATATAAGTGAACAAAATTATAATTGATTTTAAAGTATTATATGTTAGGATTTTGGTATAGGTCAAATAAGAACAGGTTTTAAAAGCAAATTTTTAGTCCATTTTAAAATACTTAATATTAAGAGTTTTTACCTTTTATAAATAAGTAAAGATTTAATATCTATAGCTTTAAAATTAATTTTAAAATCCCACATATTAGAATAATAATTAAATGATAACTATTTAAGAAAAATAAGGACAATTTTATTTGTTATAGAGTATTTTAATAATGGATAAAAAATTAAATCAATATTTTTAAGAACCTTCAACCTTTAATAAGTATAGATTTAATTTTATAACCTTTTTATAAGAGATTTTTATTTTTACACATAACATATTTAAAAATATTATTTTCTTCGATTTAAATTATAAAAAGGCAAGAAATTCAATTTCCTTATATATTTTTACTCAACACTACATATAACAACGTATTTCTATTAAATACTTTGACTTTAAATTTTGGAAAGAAAAAAAAATGTATATTCTCTGCGCCAATTACGTATTTCATAAAATGTATCACTTCTTTTAATAATTACACGTAATACCATTAATTGAAATATGCTTAAAATTTTACGACTTATTAAAGCTGATATGCATAATTAAAAAAAATAATTTTTTTTATAATTTGAATACAAAAAAATCTGATAATCTCTTATACGTTAAGATGAAGATCTCTCATAAAATATAAAATATCTTATTTTAAATAATTAACTTATTTATACAATAAACCCTGAAAAACATACATAAAAATATTTTTAAAATTTTAATTAAAAATATTAAATAAAAATAATTTATTACGTGTTCAGGCACTCGATCAAAATAAATTATAATTTAAATATCGAACTGTGGTTAACAGGCCGACGTGGCAGCTCAAGGACTCAGGTTTGTACACGTGTGCAACTAGTTCTATACTGACATCATTTTAGGGTGTCATGAGAGATTCGTTTTTTCATGTTAGAATTAAAATATTATTTTGGGACCTGTTTGTTCATAAATATTTTAAACAAAAAAAAATTAAAAATATTATTTTAACACTTAATATATAGTTTAATTTTTTAAAATTTTCACTATGTTTTATTTAAACACCTAACTTTAAAAAATTAAGTATATTCTTATTTGTCTATTTAGATTGTTAAATTAAATACATAAAATATGTTTTTTTTTTAATTATATATATTCGTTTCAATAAACCGTAAAATCTCATATTTTTTCTACTTGAGGTTGATGCGTATATTGATATATTTTATGGGTTAACTTAATTACTTAATAAATAAATAAGAACACACCTATTTCTTTTTTGAAATTTGAATAAAAATGTCTAATTAAAACACTTTATTAAGAGTTAAAAATGTTTAATTAAAATATGATTTAGTTCGAGTATCTAAATAAAATATTCTGACAAGCTTAAGAAGTTTGAACGTGTATTAAGCCTTTTTTTAAATTATACTACTATTTGAATCTTAATGAGTAAAATTATTAGACATTTATACTGATTATAAAATAGCAGATAACCGTAAAACTAATTAAAATACATACACTGATTCAAACACTACGAGTATAAAAAAATCCCCTCAAATTTTTCTAATTATATTCATATATATTTTTAACAGATTTAATTATATTTATTTCCAAATATAACTTTAATTTTTAATTCTTTTTTTTTTCAAATTTTAATCAATTTTATATCCACAGGCCTACTTACTCATTAAATAATTCTCACTAGGAATCAGTTTTAAAAATTCAAGATATCTTTTATTCAAAATATAATTGATTATTCATTTCTTTCAAGTGTCCTTTTTCTTTTTTCTTTCTTTTTTTTTAATATTTGACTAAGCAACTGATTTCTTTGTTTATACAAGTATGTCTTTTTTTAAAATCAAAATTATATATTTATATATTTTTAATAAAAAATCACAAAATAATTATCATACAAACACAAAAATCACTATAAAAATTCAACTTCGGATGAGTAATTTTTTTTAATTTTAATTTATAAATATAAATTTAATTAAAAAGAAATCCGACTCTAAATTATTGTGATTTTAGGAAGAATACAAAAGTAAATTTCTCACAATTATATATATATATATATATATATATATATATATAAAAAAGAAAAAATAAGACAAAATGCATGTTTTGCAATATTACAGTCTACCAAACTCCCAAATTATTTAGAAAAAAGAAACAAAAGAAATTATAATGGAACTCATGGAAGGGTCCTATAATGCACCAACTTTTCCTAATGGTCAAAGGATTATTTGATTATACTTTTATTGATAAATTCTTATGATTACGAAATATAATACAAAGTATTAGAAATGATTTTAAAATATTTTTCTGGAAATCAAAATTTCCTCTCATTCCATTTTTTGGAATCAAAATATCCATAATGCATTAGGAATGAATCAAAAGTGTCTCACGTTTCACGTGTTGTCTTTAGATTTAAATACTGAATAATTTAAAATTATTTAGCTTTCAATGAATGTGCATAGTTTATTTATTTATAAACTTAATAAATATATTATTCAAATAAAAAAGTAATTAAATATTAAAAATAAAAAAATAAAATAAATATTTAATTTAAAAAATAATATATTTTTGTACACTAGTAATGGTGAAGATGGTTTATAGTGGTGATGGTGGTAATAGTTGGTATTAATGACTAATAATGGTGATTGTTATGGTTGTGATGGTGGAGGTGGTTAGTGTTGTAGTAATTGACGTGATGGTAGTGGTTGGTGGTTATGATGTTGGTTGATGTTAGTAGTTGGTGGTGTTGATGATGGTGGCTGAAAATGTGTGGTGGTTGACGATGCATTGGTGGTAGTTGATGGCGGTTCTAGTTGTGATGGTGTAGGTGGTTGGTAGTAGGGATGACTAGTTGTGCTAATAGTGGCTGATAGTGGCAGAGGAGGTGGTGGCAATGACGACTGGTGGCAGTGGATATAATTATAATAATGGATGTAGTAGATGTGGTAGGAACTAAGACTAGTGGTTGACAATGGTGATGGTTGTGATGACAGAGGTGATTGGTGGTAGTGACTAATGATTGGCGGTGATAATGATGGTTGACAATTTTGGTGGTGGCTCTGATGACAAAAATGATTAGTAGTCATGGTTGGTGGCTGATGAATACGGAAAAGTTGTGCCGAAAATTGATATTAACTTTTTTTTTTAAATCTTAATAATTAAGATCTGACCTAGTCAAATTCAAACCTCTATTAAATACAAATAAATGAAACCTAAATGTATATCTTATTAGCCATTTAGTCTACGGTCTACACCTGTATTTATACTTTATACTAACCTCGCCTCGTCACATTAACACTTTATATTTTTTCCGTTTATTTTTATTGATTTACTATATTAAAAATATATTTTTATTTTTACTACTCACTTTTTAATATATTAAGAAAAATATATATTTTTAGAAAGCAATTGTCGTAAAAACTAACTTTGTATTTTAAATGATAAGTAAATTAATTTCACTTGTCTGTTGTTGATGTTGAAATTTCACACGTGTGTGGCCTACATACTACAGCTTACTAGAGAAGGCATCATGAAAATAATTATATAGTACAATGTACTAGTTGACATTTCCTTTTCTTAGTGCATGTACAGTCAGCGGGACGAATTTAAATTAGTCGGGGGCACCTTGAACTGTACTATCGGAACTGTGCTCTGAAGATTTTTTTTAATACAGGTATTAGATATTGGACGGAAAACCAAAAAAAAAAAAGATATTAGTATTATTGATAGTTTCTTTTACTTCAGTTATTGTATTATTTTTGTCACTACTGCTATTCTTTTTCTCATTGTTTTCTTCAACTAACGTTTGCTTTATATACTTTTATATATATATATATATATATATTTTGTTAGAGTCGAGGTTATATCAGAAACAATGTCTCTACTTTCACAAGGCAAAGGTAAAGCTACATACATTCCATCCTCTCTAAACCTCAATTGTAGAATTATATCGAGTGTATCATTATTATTATTATGTACAATTATATTATTAATGAGAGGACATTTTAAGCCTGAAAATAGCGATACAGACAAATTTAAATTAATTTCACGTGCCTGTTTTTGATGGTGCAATTTCATATATTTGTGAAAAAAATAAGTATGTGGAGCATGTGAGTTGACATTTCCTTTTTGAAATGACAATCGGTACCTGAGACTTATTTTTAAATAAAAAAAATATGTTTAATTAAATGTCGTATAATTGTGATTTGTATCGTTAATAAAGGGATAATTTTAAGCTTGAAAATAATTTTAGGAGCAAATTCGATTCAATAGGTGGAAGGAGTTCATTTTTGAGTCATTTCTAATATATTAAGGACAATTTTTCTTAATCTCAATAAGTAGAAGCAGAGGCAAATTTTGATCCAATATGGTGAAAGAAAAATATTCTTTTAGTCATTTTTAATACGTTAACAACATTTTTCTTTTACCCTTTACTGAAAAAGAGTATTAGTGTTTCTGAGTGGCAGCAAAAACTGCTTTTCAGAAGTTGGAAAGAATAGCTTTTCTATGAAAATGACGATAAGAATCATCATTACAAATACAAGTCTCATCATAAATTGAAAACCCATTTGCTGTAAAGGACATTGAATATCGTCCACTAGTAACCACATATAATTCAGGAGCACTTATATCCATTTTACTCCTAAAAATGCATCGCAGACGCTCATAATTGAGAGTTAATAGGAACCTTTTTCATTACTCAGGACATCGATTGTATGTCATTGAACTGACTTCATTCACAATTTGGCCACCCCAATAAGAATTAACTCTTATGAAGCATTCAACCATTTTGATTAACAACGAACGAAACAAGAAGAAGCATTGAGCGTTTATTTTTAAATTCAAGATGAAAAAAATGGAGATAGAAATTATTGGTTGAAAGCACTACTTAAATATTCAGATTTCACAGGGACAAGGCCCTCGGTCTATCTTTATTTGAGAACTGAACTACTGAATTAAACTGGAAATAACTACGTCCCCTGAATTCAAGGAGGACTCACACAAGTTAAGAAGGTGGTATCTTAATGGAGCACCTACTGATGGATCTGAGTACCTGAACCTGCATCATGAAATGATGAGGACCAAATGACATTAATACATGAAATGTATGATATGTAATAAAGTTGAGTAAAGCAATACTAATACTGACAAGCTGCACAACTGAGGCATGAATATGATATGAAATCAAGATCATGAGTTAACTGAATGACTGAGAAAATGTGACTGAGCTTACTAAACAATAAAGGAGTTGTATGTAATTGTTTATTAAAAAAATATGCTTTGAAAACTAGAAGCCTGGTACCATAAATCATACTTTAAAACTCTTCTTGAAAACTAAAATAACTGAAAACATGCAATAAGACTATGTATCTGACTATCTGAATCAGTAAGAAAATCATATGCAAAATATCATAAATGATATTTAGTCAAAATAATTAGTATTTCAAAGTTTCTAATAACCGACACACACCATGTGAGGGCATGATGTCCAACCTCTGGCCCGGTTAGAGAGCTGTCCACAACTTTGTCAAAGTGGAGGACGAAAGTAAATTGTGGATCCATACTAAGCCCTTACCAGGGGCTATCTGAAGAGTCACCGAACCAACGACACGAGCCTAACCTACGTTCGTTACGTAGTTTCAAGGTATATGTTATCTGAACTTATACCTATCTCGGTGATAAAACCCTGTGGATCTTTCTAGCTCAAAATTAATTATAGATGTATTAATACTAGTGAGCCTTTATGCTCAAAACCTGTACTTTGCTAGTGAGCCTCTATGCTCAATACTGTATTAATGCCGGTGAGCTTCTATGTTCAAAACCGAGTTTCAAAAACTGTTTTTTTTTACTTTCTTTTAAAAATCATATGCTGAAACTAAAGCTGACTGATCTGAAACTCTCTTTTGAAATACTTCTCTAGAATTGAACTTTGCTTTTTTTATGGAATCGTGTATTTGAAGCTAAATATGCTTACATGAACTCTTTCTTGAAGATGCTTTCACTTGAAAACATCCTTTACTCATGAAAATAATGCATGTAAGTAGTATAAAAGTACTTTCAAATAACTTTAGCTAACAAGGGCCCATGTGGTAGAACAAACACAAATCATTAACCAATGGTATGAATTATGACAATCTCAGCAGTAGAAACAACAATAATCCATTCAAGATATATAGAATTTGAAATAGAAGATTTTGGGCAAAATTTCTAACTTTGATCTTACTAAAACTTAAACTCTGAGGTAGGGCGTGAAGAAGAATAGGGTTCCTCACTAATGATAACTTTACATACATCAAATGCTCCAATATTAATGGAGAATTTGAAAAACTAACTCTGAGACTTTATGAACTAGTTTCCTCACCGATTTCTAAGGTTTTGCGTCAAGAACAACATTAGAACCCATAGTTTAGGGTTAGGAATCATTAACTTAGCTTTAGAATGAAGGAGAAGACTTACCTTGGAAGAATTTATAATTGGAGATGTTTGAAGAGCTTAATCCTCTTCAAAATCATGAAAACTTAGGGAGAAAATAGATTTTGGGCGGGTGGCTGTCGCAAGGGTAATGTTTGAACGCAAAAGATGTATATGGAGGTGAGACCAGAAAAGGGGTTGGGATTGCCACGCCTCCATAGCGCCCAACCTGTTAACAATTTTCGTCTAAAGTTTTATCTTGGCCGCGGAACGTCTCCCAAAGCACCTATCTGACAAATTTTATTCATCTAAAGTTTAGGGTCAGGCGTGGGACGTCACCCAAAGCAAACCTGTCTATTGCTTGACAGTACCTCAATAAAATATCCATAACTTTTTATTCTAAACTCCGATTAATAGTTAGATGCATCGGAAAGAAGACTATAAAGCCTTTAATTTGGTATGTCATAGGACATGATTTTCTTTATATAATATGAGGAGTAGTCATTTGAAGTTGACTCTTGTAAGAACTTATATAAAAACTCAATCAGTAGGAAGGCTCTCAACTCAACTTTGTGCTATAGGTTCCTTATGACCTTAATTTGTATCCAATGCGCTCCTCACACTTAGGAATTGATACAATAAAAATTCATGAGGTTCGTGTTTATCTACACACTTATATCGGTTTCAAACTTAGCCTGAAAGTGTGAAGCGTTATAGAAAGATAAAAAATAAATTTAAAAAATTAATATAACAAAAATAAGACTTAGAAATGTTAGAATACACTATTAATCATGTGTTTAGTTACAACACTTTTATAAAATTTTATTTATTTATTTATTCAATTTAATAAAGTGTTACATTATGTCACAACCCAATTTTGGGGAGACCGTGAACGGCGCGAGGTGCTGCACCTGAATGAGCTAACCTTACCACAATCTAAGCTCAATTAGCTAGAACTGATGAGGCATATATAACAACATGACTAACAACTGACAAGACCTAACATAATAATTAAAACAACTCATGGGTCGACTCAATAGATACAACTGGCCAACTCGACTGCACCTGTACCAAAGTTATAGACAACTGAGACACCAAGGCTTATCACCAAAATCAACCCAACAAAACATATCTATGAGCCTCTGTAGAGTTAGATAAATTGGTAATTAATTGGGACAGAGCTCCGATCTATTCAATATGTACACAAATCAAAAGATACCCAAAAAGCTAACTTCAGATGAACTGGAGCTTTCTAACTGTCAAGAACTTCACTCAGCAGCGAAGGTCATAATCAGCCTAATCATCAAAACTTGCAGACATGAATGCAGTGCCCTAACTAGGGCATCAGTACGGAGATGTACTGAATATGTAAAGCGAAAGAAATGAGAAATATCAAGAGGTGCAATATAACAAAAGTACAAAACATGAGTAACTAACAGGATATTCATCTCCCAAGTCCGATAAACAATTTATAGGTTCATAAATGTGCTTATCCAGAATGCCTCATAATTTACTATAAACAACTAAGAATCAATAAGAAAAGAAGCTTACTGAGCAAGATGATCTTAAACAACTGCTAAATTCTTCGAAAATGTAGTCCCCCATGCTAACTACATTGATCTTATGCCAGAACTAGCTTTGGGTCCTTGATTTAGCCCCAAATCTACCTAGAATTAGAGTGAACCAGTAGAGTAGAAGTTTCCACCGCCTTAGATACCTTAGAAAATATTTTTAAGTGAGTTAACTGACCAACCCTCACACACACGTGTGTGTGTGTAGGGGCTACCTTGGCAACCTAGTCCACGACGTGCAGGCCAAAGCAGAGGGGAGAGGCCACGATGCACAACCCAAGGCGGAGGGGAGCGGCCAGCGATGCGCCTGACCTTGACTTGTTCTGTCCATTCGTTGGATGACTCGTTTACATACTCATCCTCGGCCCATCCACAACGTACGACACATAGCCATGAAACTAGGCTCATATGTTCAAAATCTATTATTGAAATCGATATAAATACATGGAGTGTTACACATTAAATGAGTCATTTTGTCATATATGTGTACTTATAATAGTAGATAATTTGGTGTATATAGCTTACATTTATAAGTTAAAAGTTAGTGTACACAATCTTAGATAAAAATTTAGACAAACCATCAGAATGATTGAAGCACGAAACTAAATTTAATTTATCTTGATTACGAGAATGATAAAATTATAAATTAATATCTTATGCTTTATTTATCGAAAAAAATATTTTTATTTATTGATAGTCAAATATGTAAAAATGGGGTTCAAGACAAGTGTGTTATTGTCAAATACATTGCGCTTATTTTTTTAAATTCGATATCACATAATTTAAAAGAATAAATTTACGTGAATTTAAACTTATATTCTTTTTTGAGGAGTCATTTTCTCAACAACTCTTACAAAAACATTAAAGTATTTTCCCCTATTTAGATTATTAATTAAATTTAAATTGTTAAACTAACTGTAGACAATGCACGTTTGCAAAATGGCAATGTACCAACCCCCAAATTAATTATTAGAAAAAAAGAAGAAGAAAGTTTAATGGAAGGGCCCTATCACCAACTTTCTTCAATGATTATTGAATTGAATTGTAGCACGATGTAAAGTTTTTTTTCATTCTTAATTAGATATTTTAGTTTGAATTTTAAATATAGAAAATTTTTTATTAGGGATCGGAGCACTTTCGTTTTAGATGGGTCATACGCGGCACGTACCCTAATTAATCGGATCCTAATATAAATATTGAAGGATAATAACAATATACTAAGTAAAATCTGGAATTTGAAAAAGGTGATATATACACAATCTTATCGATCTCTATCTTATGAGATAGAGAAATTGTTTCTGATAAATATTTAATTCAAATAAAAATATATATCATTTTATTATTCACTAAACCCCGAACGATGTGTGTGTATATATATATATATATATATATATATATGCTAATTTAATATTTCTTGTCAAAGGTTGAAGGAAATGATATTTTACAAGTTGGACATATGTAATATAAAATCTCTAGTTTCATGTGCTTATGTTAATTAAATAGTACTATTTCTTAGGAGTAAATTTTAATCTTTCAAAACTTTTTTATCAAGCTATTTAAGAAAAAAATATTTTGATTTTATCTTCCATTATATTTTGTAGTTAGAGTTGAACCCTCATTTGAAGGTCTCAAAATGATTTTGTTATAGTTAATTTGACCTAAGTTTTTGATAAGTACTTATTTTAGTGAGTTAAGATATTTGATTAAACGTTCAACGAAAAAAATTAGTATTTTAAAATAGTAGCGAAAATTGTTTTTTGAAAATACAATTGCAAATAATTTATAATTTTTTCTTCACTTGTTTCTTAATTTTGCTTCCATGACTTCTTCATAAACCTCATTAAAAAATGTTAATTTTCATTGTAAGTATTAATATTACATACATAATTTGTTATACTATTCTTAGTAATTCTATTTTAAAAATTTCTGAGCTGAAGATTTATTGAAAATAATATTTTTTTTAATAAAAATTTTTAAAAATATTTGTATATATCTTATTCTTTTCAAACTTCACTTATTAAGCCAATGATTTTTGTTTTCTTTAAAATAGTTAATAAAAAAGTATGAACCGTATAATTAAATCGAGTCTAATTTATATATATGTATGTTCTTATTATGTAAACAATTTTTGTGCTACTAGGTTATTTCTACATGTTATAACTTATATTAAGTAGTTTATCTTTTTTTTTAAAAAAGTTACAAATTATGTTATTTAACTTATAATTTTTTTTCTTAGAAAAATAAATTTTCTGAAAAATGAGGAAAAATGACTTCACTAGTAAAAGTAAAGAAAACAAATTTCATAGGTGATATTTCAAGTTTATTATCTCTTTTCCATCCATCCAACGACCCCAACTACCATCCCTTGAACCCCCCCCCCCTTGACCCCCCCCTCCTTGCTACCTCCGGACCCCTACTCTTTACTTCATCCCACTCTCGCAGTGTTTTGTTAAATTACATATAATTAATGTTCTTGTGATTTAATTCTTTACTTACTTACGAATACTAAAAAAATAAAAAAGGAATCACTTATAAAATATTTTTCATGAAACATATATTTCTCCATACCATAACACACCCTTAGTGTTCGTCCTAAAGAAAACTTTTTCCAAACTTTAATTAATACCTTATAATTTATTTATCGAAAAAATCGTTATTATTTGTTAATAGTCAAATATGTAAAAATGAGGTTCAAAACAAGTATATTATAGTCAAATACATTAATTACGCTGTCTTTTAGATTCAATATGACATAATTTAAAAGAATAAGTTTATATGAATTTAAACTTATATACATGTCATAAAATTATTGAATCGCGATAAAAAAAAAATGTTAATATAAATCTACCAAAAGAGATGCAGAAACTTGTTACTACTTTTTTGAGGAGTCTTTTTCTCAACAACTCTTACAAAAACTTTAAAGTATTTTTCTGTATTTTAGATTATTAATTAAATTTAAATTGTTAAACTAACTCTAGCCAATGCACATTTGCAAAATGACAGTGTACCAAACCCCAAATTAATTATTCAAAAAAAAAAAATAATGGAGGGACTCTATCACCAACTTTCTTCAATGATTACCGACATGAATTGTGGTACGATGTAAAGGATTTCTTCATTTTTAATTATATATTTTGAATTTGAATTTCAGATATAGAAAAAAGTTTGCTAGGAAGCACTTTTTTTATAGATATGTTATAAGCAGCGTGAATTCTGATTAGCGGGATTGCAATGTGAATATTAGACAATAACAATAATATATTCAGTAAAATATTATACGTAAATTTAAAAAAGTTATTTCTGATAAATCCTTAAAAATATATATCATTTTGATATTAATTTGACCCCTAATAAATACACATATATATATATATATATATATATATACATACTTCTAGAAATAGAGATTTTTTCCACCGCAAATCAGTAGAAAATTTGTGTTATAAAATATGATTTTTCCACCCATTTTCTGCCAAACCAGTTCACAAGCAAAATACATGGTGGGAAACAAATTCTCACTGAAGTAATGAAAAATTTCATGATTTTTTTATGTAAAAACACTACTATGTTTTCTTTTTCCCCCGATATCAGTGGAAATAGTCACTTAATATTTTTTTATGAGAAATTTTAGTAAAAAAATAGTGTTTTTTAATAGTGATATATATATATGCTAATTTAATATTTCTTGTCAAAGGTTGAAGGAAATGATATTTTACAAGTTGGACATATGTAATGTAAAATCTATAGTTTCATGTGCTTATGTTAATTAAATAGTTCTATTTCTTAGGAGTAAATTTTAATCTTTCAAAACTTTTATATCAAGCTATTTAACAAAAAATTATTTTGACTTCATCTTCTATTATATTTTGATTTCTTTCTATTATATCTTGTAGTTTGAGTTGAATCCTCGTTTGAAGATCTCAAAATAATTCTTTTATAATTGATTTGATTAAGTTTTTGAAAAGTTTACCTTTTCCTTCCTCATCGCCCCTCCCGCAAAATTATTTTACTTATTTTAGTATGTTAAGATATTTGACTAAACTTTTAGAGAAAAAAAATAGTATTTTAAAATTGTAGCAAAAATAATTTTTCAGGAGGGGAAAAAAGTAATTTATGTGTAAACGCACTTTTGAATCGTAGTCAAGCAGAAATATTGAAAAAGATTTTCTCTCTCTCTGTCTCTCTCTTTTTTCTACGATTAGAGGTGTAAAACCAAACCCAAATAACTATCGATTTATTTAATCGGTTTAGCTCGATTTTCTATTTGAATCGATTTTTAATCAAATCGTGAACACCCCTTTACTCCCACGTGTCAAATCTCAACTGGTCCTTCCGTTGAACCCGAATTTCGCCCTACACACGCTTCTTGTTTGTGCACACGTGTTAGTATTTAATTAATTACATGTTAATCTATCTCTAGTGGGTTGATCAAGTTTTGACTTTAATTTAAGTATGAAATGAAATAATCAAATTATGTAATCCAAAGTTGAAAAAAAGAGATAAGTAGTTTGAAAAGTCAAAATTGGTTGGAGTTGGATGTTAAATTTCATTATGAAACTTAGATCTTTTTAATAAAAAATAGCATATATATATATATATATATATATATATATATATATATATATATATATATATATATATTCTTGTTGTTTAATAAATAGTGTATATATATTTTTGATGTTTTATAAATGGTGTATATTTATTCTTTTCGTTAACTGATTGAATTTACAACCAAAAAGAATATTCTACAACTGATTTTCTAATTTCAAAAATATTACTTGGCTTTAAAAGATTACCTTACCCTTCTTTTTAAATATGTTTACACCCGATTCAATTAAAAAGACTCAATTTCTCTTTTATTCACACTCGACTAATCTTATTTTATGATTGAATAGAAGAGAGATTTAATTTATTTATTTTTATTTAAATAGAGTTTGGAGAAGTAAAAAAAATAAATGAGGTAGTTTTTAAAATCATGTAATATTTTAAAATTTAAAAATCTAATTTTAAGTAAACACTTGAACATATAATAAAATATTTATGCTAGACACTTCGGTTTAAATTTTCAAAAAACTTTTGCGCGTGTTCTGTAGCGCGTCTATTAGGTGGTTAAGTTAACCATATAAAATATATTATCTCCTTTAATTATGCACATGCGTGAAGTTTTATAACTTCTTGAGACTAATTGCATAATTAAAAGAGATAACGTATTTTAAGTTTTTAACTTATGTGCAAAAGTTTTTATACAATAGAGTTGGCTTGAAGTCGAAATAGATGATGAATATGAAAGATAACGAGTTGTATATCCTCCATTTATCCCCCTTGTATTCTTTGTATATCTATGTATACCTCTGCATGAAATACACGTATCGTAGAGAAATTTTTCGAACTCGATTTCAATTAGGAATTTTGACTCTAAATCAGTCCTAATCATTTATATTTTTTCTTAAATTTTATATATTACCTTGTCTATGTATTTTCTACGAATTTCATCCATATCGAATGGTATATATCATTTATAACTTTTATTGGCCAAAAATAATTAAATGATATTAAAGTCTAATCGCTATAAATTTTAAATTTTTTTGGGTCATTCATTTAATTCTCCCTTTAACAAATAGAGTTAATATATGGGTTGTTTCGCTCTAGACAGGAGAAAATGAAAGCCGGCGATTAAGGTAAAAAGTCAGTAGATAATCGAGAAATTATCTTATTCTTTAATTTCTAGTAGTATTATTATTTCTTTCATTTTCTGTTGTCACTTTCGAATTTTTCAAACTTATTTCAAAAATTATTTTTTTGAGTTGAAAGTTTATCAGAAATAACTTCTCTATCTTCACGAATTAAGAATAACGTCATGAGCATACACCGACAATTAATTTAATTAATCTTTTTATTTTTTTTAAACAGAAGATTGACCCAAATTTTCAGGCTAAAATATATTTTCTTATAGTAAAATGTTTACTTAGCCTTCAGTAAGGGAGTGGACTGCCACTATTTGTTAAGTTGCTTCCTATTTCAAGAAAAAGAATATTTCTTCCTATATTTAATAAGTTTTTAATATTTTACATAGCGAATTTGAGATCACAAAATTTAAAAGATAATATACATTTTTAATTTAAGATTATGAAATTTAATTTCTTTTATTTATATCTAATCAAATTAAGATATTTAAATTGTGACGAAGAAAGCACCTTTTTTCTTTGTTAATTAGAAGTCTTAATCCTTAGCTTACATGTTTTTAAAGAGTAGCAATTTAAATTTGATAAATTATTTAAGAAAAGCTTTTATTTTGCTTTAATTAGTATTCAATATGCTTTCATAACTTTTTTTTTTTTTTTTGAATTGCTTTGATTTAAATTTTTTTTTTTAAGCTGGGGTATGATTTTTCCACTGCTAAAATAAAGGTATGATACGTGTACACTCTACTCTCTCCAGAATATATTATTGCAATAAATAAATTTACTAAAGAAGAATATTTGCTATGGGTAATTTTATCCTAGAAAATAAAAAATAATTATTTCAACTTATTATAGTTAAAAAACTATAAACTGCTTTAACTACTATTTAAAAACACTTATTTCTTCGTCAAACGCTTGACCAAATACATTGATTTACTAAAACAAGTGTGTGTATTTTTTTTTTTTTGAATAGACATTTTGGGCTTTGAGAAGTTAGGCCCAACAGGCGATTAGAAGCCTCGGGCCATGAAGAGATTTTCGAAATGGATTCTTACAAAAATACTATTTTGAAAAATTATAATTACACAAACTACAACTCCTTTAATGAAATTACAAAAATACAAGCTATTTAAAATTTTATCTTTTTAATACATTTGGTCTAACTTTTACTTTCCTAAAATATCTATTCTAATTAAATATATAAAAAAATTATATAGCTAATATAATAATTTACATACACAAAATAATATAAAATACTCTCTTTTTCATCTTTTTTTTTTCTTCGGAAATTTCAAAAATACTCCAAAAATTCAAGGAATCTCTCTATCTTCTTCATATCCTTTGATCGTGTATTAGTTATAGTCAACCTCTTTCTGTCCTTCTATCCGATAAGCATGTGCTTCCCGTGCTGATCCTACCCTTAAACTGGAATACAAAGCTTGCCCGGTATAACTACTGCTTGGAGTTTTATTTTTCAGATATTTTTATAATCCCTTTCTCTTCTGCATTTTCGTTTTTCCAATAGTTCATCTATCTTATCCATATTTGTTTTTCCAAAAAATTCAAAAATCCCTCTTTCTTCTCCATTTTTATTAATTTCCCAAGAATTTCGCTCTTCTCTTTTTTATTATTTTTTATTTTTTATAAATAAGATGTAATTTATTAAAATTTACTTTTATTTTGTTGAAATATTTTAAGATCCTTGAATAAATGGTGAATTCATCCAAAAGGTTCATCAAAGGTATTTTTGTATTAATAAAAATTATGCATATTATAAAAAATAGTTGCACATATATGCTTCAATTATATAATATAATATATTGATACACATATGCATAATATAATATATAGTATATGGTGTATAATATATATATATAATTCATAATCTTTATATGTGAAAGACTAAAGTAAAAGAAAATTTTATAGATGATGAATATGAGGATAATACGAATAATTTTTTTAAAATATAATAATATATATTTAGTATATGTATGATGTTAAATTTTTAGTATAAAAATTTATTAATAAAAATTGTGATAATATAAAAAAATAAATGCACATATATGCTTCAATTATATAATATAATATATTGATACACATATGCATAATATAATATAGAGTATATGGTGTCTAATATATATTATATTCATAATCTTTATATGTGAAGGACTAATATTAAAGAAAATTTATGAATGATGAATATAAGAATAATATGAATAATTTATTTTTTCAAAAAACTATAATAATACATATTTAGCATATTTAGTATATGTATGATGTTAAATAATATAATGCATATTAAATTTTTACCATATTTAATATAGTTAAATTATGACAAAAATTATTACTTATGTCATTTATAGAAAATTACCATATTTATAATATTTAACCATTTAATTATATATAAGATATATATTATATATTATGTAATTAAAAAAATAATTATAACTTTTATAATTATAATTTTAAAAAATCGTATTCATATAACATCCCCTTTGGAAATTTGAGATGCCAAGGCCTAACAAACAGGCTATTAGAAGCCTCGAGTCGTGAAGGAATTTTGGGACTTTGAGAAGCTAGGGCCCAACAGGTTATTGAATGTTACCTTAGAAAATTACGCTTAGTGTCCTTCAAATTATTCAATTTTTTTTTTTTAATTATTTAATAAATTTTTTGAAAAATGACCTTAACTTGAAAAAAATTTATGTTGCTATCGAACATAAGTTCTAACGTTCACCTTATAAGATAACTTGCGATTAATTGAACAAGTTCAGTATTTCAAAATATTTTGAACATTGTCTTTATGAGTAAAAATTACAATTTATGCCTCGTGAGCAATATACCTAAGTTTCTGACTTTTGCCTAATGAATTTAACTTCGACCAATTGAACAAGTTTATTATCTTAAAATGTCCTAAACATCTATCTTATGGATAAATGTGAGAACTTATGCATAATGAGCAACATATCTAAATTTTAATTTTTACCTATAAGACAGAACTGACAATTAAAATATCTTGAAGATCTATTTTATGAGCAAAAGTAGAAATTTCTAAAATCGAGATTACATTTTACAAAATTTATTACGCGGAACTAAAAAATCAAAACCACGCTTCATAAAGATCATTTTTTGTTACACATAAGAATATCAAGACCAACCCAAGGGTCATTTTTGAACTCGACTTATGTTACTTGTAGATTGTGGAGAAAAAAAGACAAATGCACATAAAGCTCTTTCAAAAATTTAACACCCGAGAAGGGCAAAGACAAGAAAGTATTTGAAAAGAAACCGATACAATTACTCTAGGAAAGAACATTGATGTTTCTTCTGAACTCTGCAAAAACATTTCACCCTTAACATCATCACCATTACATCATTTGCACATTCTTGTGAGTATCTCCCTCCACAGCCTAACACCATATGCTAATCCCCCCATTTCTAGCTACTAAAACACGAAAAATGCTTGAAAAAGAAGTTTGAATGAAATAAGGGGAGAGAAAGAGGAATAATAGATTCATGGATACAGTCATGTGAAATTGGAGTTGCATTCGTTTTAAAATAACTTGAAGAGAAGACCACCGTGGGTGGCGAAGAAGGGGGCGAACACGAGGGATTCGACGGCCATCAGCTTGATAAGAATGTTCAATGATGGTCCAGATGTGTCCTTGAGAGGGTCACCAACAGTGTCACCAATTACAGCAGCTTTGTGTGCATCAGATCCCTTGGGGCCAAGAGTTCTTGCGTGTTCTGAGGCTCCAGCCTATCATTCGAAAACCAACACAAATCATTAGAGTTGAAACATTATTTCGATAGTCTGGTTCAAGTGAAAGATCCAACAAAAATACTTTACCTCAATGTACTTCTTGGCATTGTCCCAGGCACCACCAGTGTTAGATGCAGAGATGGCAATCTACGAGAACAAAGTTCATCCAGGTTTAGAGATTTAGACCATTTGAAGTTATTTAAAAAACACATTCGGAATCGTTGATATGTTTACCTGTACACCGGAGACAAGAGATCCCGCAAGCACGCCAGAAAGCGTTTCAACACCAAACAAGATCCCAACAATCAATGGAGTGAGCATGACAAGAGCACCAGGTGGGATCATCTCCTTGATTGATGCATCCGTGGAGATCTTGACACAGGTGGCATAGTCAGGCTTGGCAGTTCCTTCCATGAGACCAGGGATGGTGTTGAATTGCCTGCGCACTTCCTCAACCATCTTAAGAGCAGCGCTTCCAACACTCTTCATTGTCATGGCGGAGAACCAATAAGGAAGCATTGCACCGACTAGCAAACCAATAAACACTTTAGGTGTCAAGACATCTACAGTAGAAATTGCTGCCCGGCTGACAAATGCCCCAAAGAGGGCCAGAGACACGAGAGCAGCAGAACCAATGGCAAATCCCTGTCATCATTATAGGTACAAAAGAAGTTCGTCATCACAAGGTAATATAGCGACTTCCAACTAAACCTCTCAATGCTTAGTGTAGAGTAGAAGTGAATTTAATTTACCTTTCCAATAGCGGCAGTTGTGTTTCCTGCAGCATCAAGTGCATCAGTTCTCTCTCTGATTCTGTGGCTCATGCCAGCCATCTCAGCAATGCCTCCTGCATTATCACTAATGGGACCATATGCATCAATTGCCAAACCAGTGGCTATAGTGCTCAGCATTCCAAGGGCAGCAACTGCAATGCCGTACATTGCAGCAAAGCTGAAGCTAACAAATATACTGACTGCTATGGCAAAAATGGGGATGATAACTGATTTGTAACCCAAGGCAAGGCCAAAAATGACATTGGTGGCAGCACCAGTGCGGCATGAATCAGCAACATCTTGCACGGGGCTGGGAAAGGAGAAAAACAGAACAAAACTTAAATTTCTGGTATACAAGAGCCAAAGAAGCCAAGGAAATGACTACAAAAAACAGGTGCCCACCTGTAAGCATTGCTGGTATAATACTCAGTGACAAACCCAATAATAAGTCCGGCCCACAAACCAACACCAACACACAAGAACAACTGCCTGCAAGTTTAAATCAGATTTGGAAAGCTGTAAGCCTCGTATTAAATATTTTAAAGACAGGGAAAGGAAGGTCAAAAGTGCAGTGAGAAAAGCTTTTGTCCAATCTTCTGTAACGGATTCTAGTATCTTCAACTTTCACTTCATGCTTACACAACTTCCAGTCTTTCACAACCAAATCCCAAATAAGGTGAACCAATACATAAAAACAATGCAAGAGTGTCACAAACCAAGTTATAAAAGTAACAGCCAGATTTTAGACTTACCAGCTTTTTACTTCTTTCTGAACTCCAAAATTGAATATTGTGAAGGTCGATGGAAGGGCAATCCAACTAACAATGGCAATCCCTATAGTCATGAGAGCAGTTGAGATAATGAGTTGCTTCTTCAATGCTGGCTCAATTTCCTTAACAGCCTTGACTTCAAAGAAATCAGTTGCAAATAACGTGGTAAGCAAACAGACAAGGATGCCGACAGAGCTGACGAGAAGGGGATACAGCATAGCAGTAAGCTCATGATTGACACCGAAGGAGGAGATTGAAGCAACAACAAGAGCTGCACAGGATGACTCTGCATAAGATCCAAACAGATCTGATCCCATACCAGCAATATCTCCGACATTGTCCCCAACATTGTCAGCAATCACCTGAGAGACTATTTACACTTAAGAACTAACTAGAAAAGAAGTTTCTTCATAAGGATAACTAGAAAATAAGTTTTAAGTAGATGTTTACATTCTAATAGATAAATAACCATACCGCTGGGTTTCTAGGATCATCTTCAGGGATGTTCCTCTCCACCTTGCCCACAAGATCAGCTCCAACATCTGCTGCTTTGGTATAAATCCCTCCACCAACTCTACCAAAGAGTGCCATTGAAGATCCACCAAGACCATAACCAGTTATAGCCTCAAATAGACCTTCCCAGTCATCACCGTAGTACAACTTAAATAGAAGGATGGTTATGTATAAAACCAAAAGACCGTTTGCAGCAAGAAGGAAGCCCATCACAGCACCAGATCTGAATGCAACAATAAAAGCCTTCCCAACACCTTTTCTAGCCTCCAAGGTAGTTCTCGCATTTGCATATGTGGCAATTTTCATTCCAAGGAACCCAGACACCACAGAGGTAACAGCACCAAGCAGGAAGGATACGGTGCTGAAGACAGCAGTTGCAAGAGCTGGCTTGCAAGTTTTGGTGCTGTCATATGTACAAGGCTGATTCTTTGTGCTGAATCCCTCAACAGAGCCGAGGAAAACGAAGATTAAAATTGCAAAAGCAACCATGAAAACGCCGACATACTGGTACATGGTAAAGAGAAATGAGGTTGCTCCTGTGGTATAAATAGATTCAACAATTAAGATCACAAAGAATCCATTGCATAAGTTAATAATCAACTAAGAGTTCCTCGTCTATGCTAACTGACCAAGCAGAAATAACTAAACAAGAAGTAGCTAGCTTTGCAATTTCCCATCAAATATAATCCAAATAAATGGTCAGGAAAACAAAGTAGAACAAATGGAACTTAAACAAAATCTAGCAATTGAACAAGTAACTGCTCAACTTTGTACGTACTATATTAGTTTAATCAAATTCTTCATTTGTCATCCATTTTAAGTAGAACTTGAACAAAATCTAGCAATTGAACAAGTAACTGTTCAACTTTGGACGCACTATATTAGTTGAATCAAATTCTTCATTTGTCATCCATTTTAAGTAGACCGCATTCCTTTTGTCATCCAATTTTCCGTTCATTTTTTCCTTTTATTCTTTCCACGTTAGTGAAGGAAGCAATGGCTTATCCATAGAAATGATTCGGCAAAAGAAATGCAGCCTCATTCTGTGTAAAATGTTCAGATTTCCCTGATTTGATACATTAAAAGTTTCTTTCTTAATTGACTCAATCTTCTGAAATGGCATCTAGGATGCTCACCGTCATTATAAAACTAACCCTGTACCAATCAGGGTATTTTGATCCCTCTGAACACAATATTTACCTTTTCCTATGAAATTACTAGAAAATGTTCAGATCTATTACTTAAATCCATAAGATAATCAAAAAAGAATTAATTCTTTTAATCTTAATCTATAATTAGCAAAAAGACTTCAAATAAGTATCTTAAATCAGCAGCCCGGACACTATGGTGGCCTTCTATATTATACAGCCTTGACACGTGATAGTGATGATAGCTAATTACCAACCTAACACGGCATCTTAGATCTACAATTAGGTGTGAAAGCGCTTGGAATAGTTACTAACTTGGAATTGATTATTCCCTTCAATATCACAACAACCTTAGAAAATCACAATAAGTAAAGGCCAAAATTAAAGTCTAAGTCTAACAAAACGTGTCACAAAAGCAAGAAAGAATTGCATAATTTAATAACAACAATAACAACACGCAATGACTATAGAAGCTAGAACTTCATCTATCAGCAAAGTAAACGTTACTAATTTACAACACAAAATCAGCATATTCCACCAGAAATTACCACAGCAAACAAAATCAGGTTATGAAATTAACAAAGTAACAGAGAAATTACTTCAAATAATCACAGAAGCAGTGTTCACTAGCATGAGAGATACTAGATTTACACATATGCACAGTTAATATACAGAATAAGAAAACCAGTTCGCAAAATTTACCGATTAAGCACTTATTTCAAGGTTTATCAGCAAAAAAAAAAATAGATTCAAATTAAAGGCGAAATGTACGGAAGCACATAAATGAGTTGAATTCTAAAAATTTTGTTTTGAACAACACTAAAAGCAAGGAACTCTGTGGTAATTTGTTATACCTTCAGAAATGGCGCTTTGAATTTCAGCGCATTTCTGAACAACACTATGGTCATTGATGCCTTCTTCTTCTTCAATGAGCGATTCAGCATATCCATTCTTATCGTCGGCGGAGGAATGAGTCTTATCAGTACCGACCGTGACTTTGGAGACGAGAAACCACTGGAAGAGCGAGAAAGCGATGCCGACGACGGCACATACCGGAATCAAAATCTCCATTCCGAGATCTGGCAAAATAGTCACTCCCATATTTGCCGACAAAATACTCCGACCGGCAGACTACCGGAGCTCCGGCCAACAAATGAAACAAATGGAGAGAGAGAAAGAGAAGAAGAAATGAAGATTTGTGAAGTGGTCTTTGTGGTTTCACTGAGGAAGTGGTGAAGATAGATATGTTTCTATATTTATAGTGTAAAACTGCGCCAGTCAGATATATAGATAAATGATATTTTTATATTATTTTTTAATGGATTTCTGTTAGATTGTAAAAATCAAAACTATGGAATTTCTTTTTTCTTTTTTCTATATCGGGCTACTTATACTCCTTCCACCTTAAATTATCTATCATAATTTTGAAAAATAATTATTTTAAATTATATTTTTCATTTATTTGTTAATTAAAAAATAAATGTTCAATTTAAATAATTAAAAAAATAATTTATTATTTTATATTTATTTTATTCTTATTATTAAGTATTAATTATTTTTAAGTCATTTTTTAACAAGTGAAATGACTCATTGACTAATAAAATTTATTATTTTATTTATTACTGCGTCAAGTTAAACATAACAAATAAATATCAATGGAGAAAGTATATTTTATTTTAGATGTTTCAAATAAACTTATAGTCTTGGTCAAATTTTTCAAATTTACTTATTTTGAGAAGTGCTTTTTTAAAAAGTGCTTATCAAAAAAATATTTTTGGTGGAAAAAAATTTGTGTTTGACCAATAAATTTTAAAAGCACTTTTGAGTATCAACTAGTGTTTGACCAAACTTTTGAAAACTGTTTCAGTGCATTTTTCAGAAAAATACATTTCAAATAAGTGCTTTTTGAGAGAAACTACTTTTTTTAGCTTCTGAAAAACAACGTTTGTTACTCTCTAAAATCACTTATTTTCTTCCAGAAGCTTGACCAAACACCTCATTTTTTTAATATAAGCACTTTCGGCCTCCCAAAAACTTGATCAAATAGGCTATTAATTACTTTTTTTTTATTTACAAATATATCAATTATGAAATATAATTCAAATATAATAAAAGGTAAAATAATTTTTAAAAAAAATTCTTAATCAATTATTTTATAAAAAATGTATTAAAAAATCACAAATAATTTGAGATGAGGAGAGTAATTTATTAAAGAAAATTAGGTGGGGGTTTAGAGTTTCTCGAAACTTGAGTTTTTTCCCATTGAGTTCTTGACAAAATTATTATTTGACCTTTTGAATTTTGAAAGTTTTGAAAAATCTAAATATCGCAAGTATTTTTTTTTTTTTAGTTACTTTGAATTCTCAAGTAGTGAATTTTCACAATCAAGGGTAACATATTTCTTAACAGAAAGTTTTCTCTTATTTATGTTTGAATTCAAAAATTTTGATTAAGATTAAAGAAATATAATTTTTTTATATTTCTTTTAAAAGTCAAATATCAAATTTTTAAATTTAATTTTTGATCAACTTCAAGTAGAAGCCTTCACTTGACCTTGAGTTTTGTCGAGAAAAAAATAATTAAAACTAAAATAATTACTTTGTTAAATTTTAATCTCGAGTCATACCTACTTAATTGATAGTTGAGAATATGGTTAATTTGGTAGAACTATAGAGGATTATTTATTATGAAAAATATAATCCAATTATAATTTTACATTAAAAAAAATAAAGTTAAGAATGGTAAGTAAGAGAACAATTGATTAATTTATTAATTATGTGCATACTTTTTTCTCCAATAACTTCCAATTTAGATTTTTATCAACTAAAGCCAAATTTTTATAACAATTTATTGATCTATTTATGAAAAAGCATTTTTTAAAAAAATAATAATAAATGACCTTGCTTTGATTTGCTACTCATTTTTTCTGAGTTTTTAAATGTGCATAAAAAGGCAAAAAGAAAAAGGAGGGGTTTGAAAAGAACATATTCTCTTTATTATTATTATTATTAAACAAATTTTTCTTAGCTTCAATTTTTTTGGATATCTTTTTGATATTTTAAATTACAAAAATTATGATATGTCACATATTTATTGTACCTTTGTAATGTGTAGATTTAATAATTTTTTTATTATTTGTTTTAAAAAAAGAACTTTTAAAGAATTATTGTCTCAAGTCACATTGTTAGTTACTCCTTCCGTCTCGTTTTATGTTAAAATATTATTATTTGGAGAGTTAAATAGATTTTTTTAATGTGGCCATCTCTTCTAAAAAATTTTTATATATATTAAATATTAATTATATTAATTTATAGTACTTTTTACAAATTTTCAAAAATCTATCTTCTATTTTAAGAAATTGAAGAACCAATTAAAAAAAAAACTTTGTTAAGAATGACAATAGAGAAAGTACAAATAATCAACCTTTATAATGTAACATTTTAATATATTGATCAATTTTTCTTCGAAATTAATTTATCATATTATGCTATGTTATACTATAGAAAAAATAACTAAAATGACGTCTATAGTATAATTGAATTTGTAGTTGTATACTCATATTTTATACGGGTCTTATGACCTCGGTGAATATATTTTTAAAGCATTTCTTTGGCATTTATTTGATTGAGCTGAATAGCAAACCAAAAGCTTGTTATTTCGTTTGTACACATGTGCTAATGAAAAGGCAAGACGATTGAGAGATTTTTTATCATTATCATTCATTTACACTATTTGAAAATCAACTCCATCTCTTGGAATTTAATTTCACGGATCACTATATTCTTTCATGACTAAATTTTAACTTGTTTCCTTGGTAAATGTCAAAAAATGCTTTTAAAGAAAAATATTCACAGGGTACTAGGTTCCCAGTAAAATGTGTTACCGCTAATCTGATCATAATTTAGACGTTATTCTAGTCATTTTCTCTATGTTATATTATAATAGCCAAACCGAATATTGAAATTGACAACGTTTTTCTTCTTAAAAAAAAAGTTAGAGATAGGAGAAGTGAATTTCAAGTTGGGAGAATCGAATTCTCACCAATAAAATGAAAACTCAGATAGTCAATCCATCGAGCTACTAAAATTCTTCCAACAACGTTGTTATAAAGATTCAATTAATTTTATTTTTATTTTATAAAATTGAAGGGAATAAAAGGTGGGAAAAAGAAAAAGGTGAGATAATTTATTGTTTTAGAGTGAATAAGACACAATAGATGAGGCATCCACGTCAGAGATGAGAAAGATAAAAGAGATTAGCTTCAATGGACCGAAAACCGAATATATTGTAAGAAAGGAATGTAGTCATTTAATTATTACACATAAAAATAAATTAAAGGAAAAGTCTTAACTACCCTCTCATAATATCTTGCAAAAAGATGGATCAACTCTTACCTATTTTTATAGATAAAATAAATATACAAAACTTATTTTTGTTTAAAAAAATTAATAAATACTGCGTCTGTTCTGTTCATTTTTATTTATCCACTTGAAATTTTATACATCTTTTGAGAAATAATGATTCATATGAATATTTTATCAAAATCTATATTAGTTGATGTTTAGTCTTAGGTCTTGGGAAATGATTTAGAGAATATGTTTTCATGTTCAGGGTAAAACAGGAAAAAAATAATTATCTTCTCTTGATATGTTAAAAATGATAAGTAGAAGTGAAGATCTATTTTTAGAATACTGAACAAGTGATAGTGAATGTGATAGTATAAAACTTAAATAAAATACTATATTGATCTACTATTATATATCAAAAAATATTTATATATATGTGTGTGTGTGTGATGATTGATTTGATGACTAATGGTGGTGATTGTTGTTTGTAAGTATCTATTGGAGATGATATTGGCTTATGATAATGGTTGTATTTAGTAACTAATAGTTGATTAACGATGATTATTGATGGTGGTAGTTTGTGGCGCTTGTTGATTATTGTAACAGATGATAATCATAGCTAATGGTGACAATGAATAGTAATATATAGTGGTAATTGATCACTTGATCGTGATGATTATTGATAGTGATTAACAGCTTAATATTGATGATTGATGATTTGATGTAAAAATGAATAAAATAGTGATAAACTATTATATTTGTAGATTCAAATATAAAAAAACAGACAAACTTAATAATTAAAATCTAAATAATTAAAATTAGATCATTCATTAAATACAAATAAATAAGGTCTAAAGCAATATCTTAAAAAAAAGGTTTGATCATTGATTAAAGCATTTCCTACTTTACTTAGTTTTCTATAATCCTATGAATTGTGTAAAGAAATAATATAATTCCTTTTTATCAGAATTTGAACCCTTTTCTATATACTGCTTTCTCTTGATTCCTTTTCCCTTTTATTATTCCTTCAACCCCCCCCCCCCAAAACCCCAGCCACTCCCAACCCCCCCCCCCACCCCTTTTTTTTCTTTTGAAAGTTTTCTCAAAGGATATGAATTCAAAAGGTTTGTGTTTTTGTTTTTTTATTCGGTATTCGAAATTCGCATTAATGTTTTAATTAATTTAATTGTATTTTACAGAATTCATTATGATGACAACGCTTTCAATAGAATTTTTTTCAGATTCAGGTTCCAAACCTGAAATTTTTAATTAAAATTTAAGGATAGACCCATATTGATATTTCAAAAAGGATTTGGGTGTGTGGTATATAGAAATTTTTTTTGAAAAAGTTATTAGAGCTCGTTTAGATTAGCTGATGGTAATTAAGTATCTAATAAATATTACATGCTGATAAATATTTTAAAGTGTTTAATCAATTTAACATATTACAAATGAGTAGCTATAGACTTATAATTTTGGATAACAACATTGAAAATGATAAAAAATATGTTTGGTAAAAATAAGATGTCGATAATTTTTTTAAAATTATAACCGTGATGTTTGGATTATCTTTCAAACATCTCAACTAATTCCACTACTATCACATAACTCTATTCACCAAGAATGGGACAGATGAGATAGTGACAAATTATTCTTTTGATAAAATAACTAAAATATTTTTATTTTTTAATTTAAAAAAATATAAAATTAAAAGTATCTTTATAAAGAAAATGATGAACAACAAATATGAAATGTAGAGGAAGTTAGGGTTCTTATTTTGAAAAATAAAATAATAAAAATTTAAAATCAAATTAAAAATGCTTAAAAACTAAACATTTAGAATATATTATGAATGATCAACTTATAACTTTTAATTAATTTTAATTTACAAATTTTAATTTAATTTAAGTTAAAATATACTTATAAATCAATTTAATGAACTTATTAACTTTAACCTAACACCTACTCTTTATTCTCTTTTAACTTTATAAATAAGTTAGAAAAAAGCACAAATTATTGAAACCACATGAATTTGACAAGCTTTTGACAAATGTGGGATCATAAGACATTTGAAGCAAAATTTTATCTTCTCTTTCTCTCCAAAGAATTATGTTATCTCATATTTATGTATTAAAATTAAAATTGCATAAAAAAATATGGCTGAAATGTCAATCACCCTAAACTAAATTTGAAAATCTAAGTTTTTACCAATTTCTTTTTAAATGATTACGATAAAAATTATTTGATATTTATACTGACAGTAATGTGAGTATAAATCACTATTATATGATATTTTTAGTTTAGATATATCCCGCAAAAAAGAAATACTAATTTTAAAAAATAGGAGTTTTTTTTTATATTATAAATTATCATTATTTAAATAATACCTATTTAATCTGATTTTTTTGTTATGTAAAAATCTATTCATCATATAATATAAATTAGAAAAAAATATTAATTTTTTAAAAGAATTTATTTAATAATATTTTCAACTCTAAAGTTAGAAACTTCTTTTATTGTGTTAAAAAACTGCTCGATTCTTTCTTTGAATTGAGACAAAAAAGCTAACAAAATTACATCTTTGTTAGATTAAAGTCTCATCAAATCATATCATAAATCAAATCTTTCTCAAAACTAAGCTTGCTTTTCCCTTTAAAGTTTCTTTGTTTGGTTCAATTAATCAAGTCGTATCTGATGTAACAACAACGGATTCATAATTCTCAGAACATAAGTATATCACTAAAAAAAATTTAAAAAAAAAGTGCTAAATGAACATTTCTTATTCCTCCAAATAAATAACTCAACATTCAAATTTCTAGGGCATCTTTCAACCTTTTTACATCAAGGGGCTCAATCGACAGATGAAGGTGGAGTCAGAATTTTTAATTTACGGGTTTTGAACTAGATTTTTTTTAATACTAAGTTCTAAATATATTAAATTAATTATTTAATATAAATACAGAATTTCAGTCAAAGTTATTGTGTTCCGTCAAACCCGTGCCAATAAATAGTATTAGATCAATTTTAAAAAATATGTACATAAAATACCTTCCTCGTTCATATATATTTTAATTTGATGCACTCAACTCGAAGGGTTTTTTGGAAACAGTCTCTCTACTTTTACAAGGTAGAGGTAAGATTTGCACATTTCTCCCCCAAACCTACTTATAGAATTACACTATATATATATATATAACAGTCTCTCTACTTTTACAAGGTAGAGGTAAGATTTGCACTTTTCTCCCCCAAACCTACTTATAGAATTACACTATATATATATATATATAATATTTAATTTACGAAAAAATCATAAGTTCACGACTTCATGTGTACCATAATTTTAGAGCAAATCCGCCCCACTTTGGTGGGAGGTGAATGTTATCATCGTTATGTTGCATAATCTTAAAGTTTAACTAATTCACGTAATTAATGTTTGGCCAAAATATATGATTAGTTGGTTGTGAGGGGAACATCACTTTAATGAAAGGTTATATGATAGTATTGTCCTCTATGATGAACTTTGTTTCTTGAATGTGCTAATCATAATTTATTTATTTTTTAATTTTTTATATGGTATTCTGTATTTGTATTAAAACTTGATTAGTTTAAATTTGCGTATTGCAGAATTTATTTCTATGGATGACGCTTTTCATATAAATTTTTTCATAGCCAGAACTCGAATCTAAAACCTCTTATTAATTTAAAAATGAAGGAATCTCAATTATCCCATCATAACTCATATTGACGTGTTAATCATAAATTCATTGTTTGGTCATACATATGTTCCATTTTATATTCAACATAAATAAAAGATTTAAATTATATATCGACAACGTAATTTTTTTATATTATTAATGAAATTTAACTTATTATATTATGTTACTTTTATTTTCATCAGGTTACTGATTAATATAATCACAAGTGTTTATATATTTTTACATTATTATTGCGTAGAACTTAAACTCAAAAGGAAAATCATGTGTAAAAACATTATCTTCATCTATCTAGAAGTAATTAATTATTAGGTTACACACAAATAATAATGGGTGTTTACACATGATAAATAATTAACCTTAAAAATCAACAAGTTAAAGTAAAGATGTAAAAAACTTAATCATGATTAAACGCTAAACAAATGTATATACAAGAAATACATTTTGTATTTATTGGCTTAAAATAAATATTCGGTATAGATAAATTCTTATTTTTACACGCACGGGAGGAAACAATTCAAATGTTAAGATTTCGTTCGATGATTTATTCAACAATATCAAGTTTACTTTTTATGTGTTTGTAGTGCGTAATGTTTTTATAATGTCAAGTAAAATTGACGTATAATGCTTTTGTATTACGCCCTGATATGATAATTTAGAAAATAAACATGTAAATATTTCGAAAAAAAATGCAGCACGTGCATAATAATGTGCATCAACTACTACGATTCAAAAAGAGTGTTTGGTAGAGATACAAAAATACAAGAGTGTTAATAAAGTGATGTGTTTCCTTTGAAAATTTCTATAATTAATGAAACATTATACATGTTAGAAATTAAATATTTTAAAATTATGAAAATTGTACTATCAATTAATTTTATAAAATACTTAAACTTGTGAAGAAAAATATTGAAGGTGAGTTTTGGGTAAGATAAAGTTATTTTCGTGTGATTTATAGGTTACAACTTTGAGTTATGGAAGCATCCATTAATGTTTGCATTAGGACATGCCTACATCACGACATTTTGGGTGTGATGTTTCTCCGAACCTTGCTAATGCGAGATGTTTTATGCATTGAACTGCTCTTGTTAAGAAAAAAATTGTTTAATTTCATAATCTATAATACTACGCGAATACTAACTAATCATATTATTATATAAGTGGGAAGCCTTCAAGTTAAAAGTTGGATTACCATTTTGTCTTTTAATCTAAAACTATTCAAATAATATTTTATGTACTAAAAAGTAAATATACATTACAATAAATATTATTAGACTATTAAATTAAATAAGAAATCTATAATTGCCATAATAGAGAATTAATGTTTTCATTTAGTTTACGTTATTCACTTTATTCAAATTTAATTATAATTATTTATTATCATTTTCATCAGAATGTAAAAAAACTCAAAGCCATAGTATCATGGTTATTTCTTTCATTTAATATTTTCTTTTTTTTGTTTATTTTTTAAAGATTTATATCTATGTTTTCTACGAAAATATTTTGGAATACTATTTGGTTGAAGGGTAAAAATGTCGTTTAATATTTGTAGGGAATTTTAGTCATTTAGTTTTTATTTCGTGACTTTTCAGTTTTATAATTTAATAACTGTATTGAAATATGAATATTATAACTCATTATTTAGTTTATATATATATATATATATATATATATATATATATATTATAAGAGTACAAAAAATTATAAGAGTATTGTTTAAATGTAGGGCAAAATAATCGTTCAATATTTGATTGACTGATATGTGGGACTTCCCACTTTTAGTATAATATGATATGATATGATTTAAATATTACTATATTAATATATATATTTAATTTAATTTTGATTCAATAAATGATAAAATATTATCATTTTATTAGATATTTAATTGGTTTTGATTCAATGAATGATAAAGTATTATTATATAGCTTCAGCAAGAGTTAAAAGAGAATATTATTTTCTCATTTCCATAATAAATTTATATTAATGACCATTTGATAATATATTTTCAGATAGATGACAATTATATAAGCAGCTAATATAATTTGTTTGTATGCATATCAAAAAGTAATACCTTGAAAATTTGTCAATTTTATTTGATTATAAATTACATTTATCATCTGTCAGCAACTATATCATTCTACATATATCATCGAACGAATCCACACAAACTTACATGAGACACACGTGCAACGCACGTGTCCAGGACTAGTACTATTAAATAAGGAAAAGATGAACATAGGAGACTACCCTCTGCCTCTCCCACGTAAAAGTACTATATCACTCGGTTACCTACTACGCTTCTACCCTAATTCTCGACCTCTATATCTTTCTATTTATAGTCATGTACTCAGTAAGTTGAAGATGTGTCATGTCTTGATTTCTTCACGCGTTCAATTATACTGTAAGTTTATAGTAATAAAAATTATTATTATTATTATTATTATTATTATTACACACGCATATAATAGTCATTAAATCTCCTTGACTTTTTCACGTATTTTTTTTTAAATTTTTTATATTTTAGAATTTCCAAGTGAAAGTCTTAGCACAATCCCAGCTACTCATAATAAATTAAGGTTACAACTTAAAACTTTTAACATCCGAAAAAATTGTAAAACCGACGGACAAAATCTGTTAAAATCGAAGGCCAACCAAGGGTTAAAAAAAACCTTGAGACTTAGACGAATTTAGAATTTACAATTAATCAATGAGTCCCACTCCTAAACGTAATTAGAAAAGAACAATTCACATAGACCGTCCAATTTAATTGTGAACATAATTAATTAAGACAATCCACTCAGTTGATTGATATTATATTCTTATTCTATTCCCATTAATATTTTATAAATAAAATCTTGTCAATTTTAATATTTTCTTGATTTAAATTAATCGATTATCTATCCCAAGTTGTAGGACTAATTAATTAGTATTGTCAATACTAATTAATTATGCACGTACACTTCTTAGGTAAAACGTGTCACTTAGATTAATATAAACCAATGACCAAGTCAATCCATGTTTTAGTACTTCCGTTTTATTTAAACTGTCGTTTTAATTTTAAAAAATCATCCTAAAATTACTGTCGCTTTAAAGTTTAAAATTAAAATTAATAATTATTTTTAATTATATCCTCGACATTAAAATAATATGCAAAATATTTAAAAGGAAAAGTCAATTTATATTTATTAAATAGGAATAACTGAATAAGCTATGTCTTTTATTTATGCGACAGTTGAAATAAGATCGAAAAAATATTAATTTATTATGGTTTAGTTTATTTTATCAACATTTGACTTTGAGTTAAAAAAAAAAAAACTTTCATTTTCTTTTGGTAAACAAATACTTTTCCATATGACTCTATGTTTGAACATTAGTTTTCACATTAATTCATCTTCTAGAGGAAATAGAAAAAAAAATAATGCTTAATTTAGACTTTATTATTAATTATATTCTTAATTTTTTCAAAAAAAAAAGTTTTACTTAAATTTGAGCAGTATGATTTTTCCTAAAAGATCTCACACCATTAAAATTATATCTATACCTTATATATATAGCTTCTTTGGTTATTTTCATCACCTATACATGTGAGACTTTGTTCAAACATTCAATAATTTCCTCCTCGAGCTAAGTTTGACAAGACACATTAGGAACTAAGTTCTACATGATCCATCACTTTATGAGCTTATCTGAAGATTCAACGTGTGACATAAGTATCATTCGAGTATTTATGGTTGTCAAAGCCTGCTGGCTTCCTTTTTTGTGTATATGTCTCCAAAGCAACGAGTAAAGATAGTAAGCTCGCCAATAAACGCGTAAAGCCACTAAATCAGGCCCAACGCCATCACTTTGCATCTTCATACTCTTCTCGTCGAACTATTGGTTCCAATACCAATAGTTGTCACGCTAAAACAACTTAAAGATATTCTTAGGTCCTATTTGCACATGATTTGAAATTAAAGTTTTGTTTGGAAATTTAATTTGAATTTCTTAAATTGTATTTCTTTCATAAAATAAAAAATTTCACAAATTGTGAAAACTATCAATTTTTTTTTCAATTCTTATGCAATCTTACGAAATGAGCAAACAATAGTTGATAAACAAGATAACAAGAGAACAAAATATTTTAAGATGTCGCAGTGATAAATCGCGTATCTCCATGTTCTTTTTATAAATTAATGTTTGCGATTACAATTTTTCAAATGCACATAATTTTATAAAAGATTCACTTGTCAACAATAGTAGTAACTAGTTATTCTTTAATAAAGCCCTTTCACACAATACGTACAATCTCTTCACGCGAACATGATTATTATTTTTTTTTTTTGCAAAATTTAAAATGACGAGTCTTTTATTCATGAAATATAAACTTATGGGGTCTAAGTTTTACTTTAAAAAAAATTGAAATCTCAAATCCTGTTTTTTGAAGAATTTGAGATTTGAAATCATGATCCCAAATCACATGTCCAAAGTCCAAACGTAGATATGAACTCATAATCCTAAATCGCATGTCCAAACGCCTACTAACATGATGTGACATTGTCTTTTTTAAACCAAACCTACACGGTGTTCTCCAAAACAACCTCACACTAATAAAAGTATCTTTACGTGATTGCAACTTATATGTAGTTTGTTTTTCTCTCCCGCCACCGCTATGAGAACTTGTTCACATCCAAAATACGGAAACTAAATATCCTCAATTTTCAATATTCGAACTTGAAACTTCTAACTGTATGTCAAGAAATATTAATTATCTCACCACGTCCCTCAATAAGCCATATATCATACTTTTATTTTAGTTTTCAACATGTAAATTCTTTTATTTTAGTGGCCTCTAAATTGGTATCCAATGTAGTGGGAGCAAGAAACAAATAGGGTCACTATGTTTAAATGCAATAGTACGGACAACAGGTTGACAACTATTTTAGGAATAAGCATATTCTTTACTATTGACAACTATGCAATATATATATATTATTCCTTTCGTTCTTTTTTATTTGATACGTATATTCAATATATTTATTTCAGAATAATTATTAATATAAAATTTTTAGAAAATATTTATCAATTGATAAATTTATATTAGTCAATTTGCAACTCCTATTAATTTTTTTCTTAAAAGATGTGTAAACCTTTCATATCAAGTAAAAAGAAACAGAAGGAATATTAATTATAAGGGAAAACGACAAATATATCCCTCAACTTTGCTTTTTAGTCTAGATATATCACTCGTTAAAAAAGTGATGTATATATATATGTGTGTGTGCGCGCGCGTGTGTGTGTGTGTGTGTGTGAAACGTCTTTATCAGAATATTTTTGCTTCTCACTTCAGTCAATTAGCAATAATTTTTCTGTGGACTTCCGGAAATCTGTTTCATGTAGTTTGGCAAGGAATTATGTGCTCCAGCTACACCTTCGTAACTCTAAATACCCGGATTCGTTACAGTCCCCCCCCCCCCCCCCCTGTGATACTCCAACCGCCCCATGAATTGGTTATTCCTAAACGAGTACACACACACACACACACATTGTTTAACAAATATTGCATATATATCCTTATTGTCTAATGAATGATGCATATTTATCATTTTTCATTAACAAGCTGAATTTTAAAAAAATAATCCTAAAATTAATTAGTTTTTAGATTTCAAAAATGCTACATGATTTTGAAAAATTAGCTCACCCTTTTTTTTTTTAAATTACTCCCAACCCGATCCAACTAAAAAGACTCAATTTCTATTTTATTCAAATTCACCTTAAACTCATTTCATGACTAAGTAGAAGAGAGATTAAGTTTCTTTCATTTGAGTTGGATCCAAGGGGTTAAAAAATGTGTGAATTAATTTTTTTTTTAAAAACCACGTAACATTTTTAGAACTTAAAAATCACTTTTAGGATTTTTTTTTAAAAATAAATAAATATAAGTCTGTTAACGGAAACGGTAAATATACATTATTTGTTAGACGATGAAGATATATATACATAACTTTTTAACAAGAGATCAGATACATTCGCTCTAAATCACAAAGTTGAGAGATATATTTACCCTCCTTCTCTTAATTATATATCCACGAGTTTTTATTATTAACATTATATTTATAAATTAAAAAAAAAAGAATTTTTTAGTAAATTTGAAAATACCAAATTTTGGTGGGAAATATTAGGATGTTGAAGAGATAAATTGTTTAATTTGAGAGGCTCCAGACATTTGATGAATCCAACGGGAGGTGTGCAAACCTCCTAACTGGATAATAGTCTTTATTAAGTAACAATATTTTTTTTCTCTATAATGATGGGTTCATACCAACTTACATGTATCTCGATAATTTTATCGGATATTTATTTTTCTATACTAATATAGTCATAGTAATACAATCAGAAATTTCGTTAAAAATTGTTCCAACATTTAGTACATATATAATAAGAAGTAACTTAATTTATATATGCAGTATAATTATATACATACATATATATATATATATATATATATATATATATATATATATATATATATATATATATATATATATATATATATATATATTACTTTCTATATACACTATAATTAAGGGTGTTCAACTGATGATCCTTCTTTCGAAATATACAACAATAACAATAAAAAACTCAATATAGTCCCATAAAATGAGGTCTAAGACACTAAATTTATGATTTTTTCGCATGCACTATCCGTCAGATCTTAAGTAGATGGGAAGAAATCGCGCAACATCTTTTGTCTCTACACTTAATAGTTGAACATTCATCTCCTATAATTTTCAAACACTTCATCGCGCGGCTGTTACTCCACAATTTCTTTTTTTCATGCACCCAAAGGTGCATGTAGCCTAATAGTTAAAGAAGTGGGATTATGAGAGTGATTTTTTCTCATTTTTACGAGTTTTGACGGACAGAGTTACCCGACAGTTGTGCTGGTGAAAGATAGTAAACATGTTGTAAAATTAATCTAAATGCACACAAAGAGGTGGAATTATGAGGGTGATGTTTTCTCATCTTTACCAATCTTGATAGACAAACTTATACGGCACTTGTGCTCGTGAAAAATAATAAATATTATGTGAAATTAATTTAAATACGCATGAACTGATCCGACCAATACGAAAAATCCCTTTCTCATCTTATTTTGCCAAATTTGTACAAACATGGGAGTTGTATAAAAATTTTGTTGTCACATTCATCATATGTTGCAAGGAAAGGACATTAGACTAGTTGGGTGAGAAGGTTAGGCATGTGGTCATCAATTGGCTGGTCACTAGTCATAGTAATAGCTTGCTAGGGTCCCATATGCCCAACTGTTCCTGATCTGGATCTTTTTTGTTTAAGCCCCCCACATCCCACCCCCACCCACCACCCACCCCACCTCTCACTGTCCACACCCCCATAACTAATTGCTTTTTTTGATTTTCTGTCCGGTGTTTGATATTCGTATTAAGATCTGATTAGATTTGGATTTTTGTATTTAAAAGTTTCACAATAATGATAAAGCGCTTCCTAACAAATGTAATTTTGTATGCAGTAGAGTTTAAACCTGAAATATCTGATTAAGGATGAAAGAGTACTTACCTTTTTTTTTTTTTTAAATTTTCTATCCAGTGCTTCGTATTAAGGGGGAATTAAATTTGGATTCATTCCGAAAAGCCCCATAGAATAAGGTGTTTTCTAATAAATGCAATTTTGTATGCAGTAGATCAGTTTGAACTCAAAATATCTGATTAAGGATGAAAAAGAACTTATCAATTTTTTTTAATAGTTTTCTATTCAGTGTTTGGTGTTTGTATTAAGAGAAATTAAATTTGAATTCATTCCAAAAAGCCCGATAGAATAAAGTGTTTTCTAATAAATTCAATTTTGTATGCAGTAGAGCTCGAACTTGAGATATCTGATTAAAAATAAAAAAATACTTATCACTCTTCCGCAACTCTTATCAGACATAACTCTTAGTAGCTACTTTCTCTCCAGATCTCACTCACCTTCTTAATTTTGGTGTTTGTTATATGATTGCTAAGAAAAGGGACAACACATTCATTTTTATTTTATTTTATCTTATTTTTAAGAATTGCCAATTTGGTGAATATTTAAATTAATAATTTTAATAAAATTGGAGATTTGAGTTTGGTGAATGTCTTGGCGGTTGCCGGTTGGTGCGTGGTTTAATTTTATAATTAGAATTTTATACGGATAAACTATTTTTTACGTGCTAATTTTATATGGTCATTAAAAAGTTTCGAAGCTTTGAATTTACAAATCGAATTTTGCAAATTTGTTATTTATTTGTAGTGGTGTTTCAAATGATTGAGAATATCTTTTGAAGTTGATATGCTAATTTTGGCAAGAGTTTTGGTGAAGACTAGAGATCGTTTTGGTTGAAATTTTAGATTGAAACTCAATGAAATAAAAAAAGATATTATTTGTATGTATTTTTTGTATTTTGAGTGTAATTATTTGTATGTACAATAAATCACTGGACATAAACTGATATACACACGACATATAAAATACATACAATAACATAATTATATATAAGTTGTATGTTTTGATCAAATAATACGCAATAAATCTATCGCATGCAAATTACATGTAAGTTATATGTTTTGATTGAATCATATATATTTTATAAAGAGAATCTCAGTATTTTTTGAAAATTCAAAGATTCTGTTAAAATGGGTAATTAGTGTTCAAAGAATATATATATGTATATATAAATTTTATAAGAAAGTTTACTAATAATATTTTCACGTGAAATGAGATTATTGTGCATGGTATATTTTTAAGGTTCAAGTGGAGTCTTTCTATTGGTTGATGTATTACCTTTGTTACTACAAAGCCTCAACCAACTGAATATTTATTTATTCATTTTTATTCATATTATTTTCAATTATAATTTACGATATATTCACCAACACAAATATATCTAATTACTAATAACTCGATCTAACAAGTTCAATCGAAATATATATTTTTAATCTCATATAAATTCAACAAAACCATTTTTAGATAAACAAATATCACTAATGATTCATGTTTTTACATATTATGAGCCCGTTTGGTTTAGCTAATTTAAAGTAGCCGCTAAGCATTAAGTGCTGATAAACATTTTTAAATGTTGAAGCTGATTTAATAAATAATCAATTACGTGTTTGAATAAAAGTGCTGAAATTAATAATAAACAGTTAAAATATTTAGTAAAAAAGTGCTAATGAGCATATTTTTTTTAGTTAAACTTACTTAAATGTCTTTCAAGCTATTTATACTAATGACGAAGTAATTTTTATTATAGTATAAATTTCAGTTTAATTCCAATATAAAACAATTTATTTCTCATTTATTTTTAATACAAAATTAATTAGATAAGATTATTTTTATAAATCTAAACTATTTTATATAAGCTAAAATATAACCATAAGATATAATATAATAATTAAGAATTTGACTAATATTTTTAGTAAGAACATACTTAAATAGTACACAAAATTGTATAGAAAAAGCAAATATATACTTAACAAAATTTTTTGTTTCTAATTAAATTAAAGCATTCAACTATTACAAATATCCTCAGCGATCAAATTACGAGTTGTCATTCAAATGTTAAAGGGTTACATTTTTTTTATTTTACTTCTTTTTAAATTTTTATATTTTGTGTCTACCAATAATATTATTTTTTTTTAATTTAATTAGCTCCTAAAATCAATAATAAATATCTTAGAATATAAAAAAGTAAGGGAGAACTTCATGCTTTACATTTGGTCAAAAAAAAATTTTTGGTAAATAAAAGGTGCTTATATTTTTTAAAATGTTTATTTGAGAGATATAAGATGTTTGATCAAGTTATTTAAGAGTTTTTTTTTTTTTACCTCTTTTGAACACTAGCAAAAGTTATTTTCTAGAAGATTGGAAAAAAATAATTTTTTTCAAAATTACTTTTGAAAATTTTAAAAGTATTTCTACCCCTTGTTTTTTGATTTTCTAGTCATTGTCAAGGTGTTCACAGAAAATCTAGGTTTATGTGGTTGATCATTCTTAGATACCATTTACATTTAGTATTTGAGAGTGTGACGCAGTAATTAATGAAATAAGTTAAGGACTATATGATCTCAGGTTTAAATTTTAGCAGATTAGATAAAAATAAAAATTTTTGTGAACGGAGTTACTCGATTCATGTGCTAGTGGGAGCCAGACGATTTTTCATTCCTCAAACTCTAATTCATAATTTTTATATTGAAATCCCTGATCAAAAATAGACCAAGAGCCCCCTTGCATACAGGTCGAAGAAGTAATATCACTAGATCATTATTAAATTGACTGTAATTTTTATCTATCCTTCCCATTAGAGTATCTTCTACTTCTAATAGGCTATGAACTATATTAGAATTATTCTCAACGATCCATAAAAAAATAATTAAAATGCATGCAGACTGATACAAACATCATATTTATATACAAATAAAAAAGAAAAATTTACCTATTGTTTGGAAACTATGGTCACTATGTCAATTAATCACAAAGGATTTGACTTGTAATGTCATAATTTTTTGTTTTCCATCTAGAGTGTTTAATATCGACATTGAGACTTGATTAAATTTGAATTCGCGTATTATAAAATTTATTTTTATTTCTGAATCAATACTTCTAATATAATTTTTTCCGTTCTCAAAAACTTAAACCTAAAATTTTTAATTAAAATTTAAAAAAATTTCAAATCATCCCATCAAAATTCATAATTAATATTCATAATACCATGAGAACATAGAATTGGTAATCTATCTATTTTGTGATATTTCACTTCATGTACAAATACCTCGAATCATAATATATTCTATTACCATGGGCTACCTTTTAAAACAATATATTCCCAAATTTCAAATCATCTAGAAGACAAATGGTGACCAAAAACTAAAATTAAATAAATCAAAGTGATCAAATAGTGAATTAAGAAAATTAACAATTCGAGTAATTAATCTTCATCATCATTATCGTCACTGTCTCGACCACTTTCGCTATCATTATCATCCATTACAATTATTGCGGCGAAATTTTACTGTCAATTATCTTCACCATCACAACAAGCATCGCTGTCAACTGTCACCAATACCGTCATCAACCAGACAACCACCACATATTCTTCTGTAACCACTATTAACACCGCCAACTACTAACATTAACAACTCTATGCACCAACCATCACCGCTACTACGAATCATCTCCACCGTCACTAACTAACAAAACTATTTCATTTTTATCAAATAATAATTTTATTTTATTAAATTAATATTTTTATAAGATTTAATTATTTTTATTTAAATTGTACATTTATTATGTTTAAAGGTTAATAAATTATGTATATTCGGATTTTGAAAAACATACAGTCTTAATCATTCATTGTTCAGATCCAGATCCAGAAACAATATCTTAATCATTCAGATGTCTTAACGTTAATGAAAACAAATAAGGCCTAAGTCTATTTATTTTTTAAGTGTGAGTCTTAATCATCAAGTGTGTTTTTTTGATGCTATAATCACTTAATGGGTCTGAATAGATCTGTAATAAAATCTTAATATCATTAAGATGTCTATTTAAATATTCTTAAAGATGACAGTTCACTAATTTCATCAATTCACCGTTATCGCCATCGCCCATCATTATCAACTACAGTTGTCATTGCTCACTATTATCAACTATCATTAAGCACAACCTACAACCACTATTTCATAACCATCAATATTTTCAATTACTACAGTCAATCATCGCCACCACTAGTTGCCATTCACAATAGCACTACAAACCATCATTACCACAACATCTACCATCACTATGGACAATCACCACCATCAGTCATCACTAAATTTTGTCAACCACCACTATAAGCTATCATTATCGTCCACCACAACTATCAGTCGCCGCCACCAATTACCACCATCAACCACTATTGGCAGGTACCATTATCGTTAGCTATTACCCGCAACACTACCATTAGCCAACATCTTCCCCAATCGACACCCAAACCATCACCATAAGTTATCACCACTACTGACTGTCATATATTTTTAAAAGTATTTTATTGATGTAGTATTAGATTAATTTAATGTTATAAAATTTTATATATTCAAATATTGAAAAATAAACAATCTTAATTATTTAGTATTCAGATCTTAATACAACGCCTTAATATTCATATGTATATTCAGATTTCAATACACATTTTAATATTTAAATATGTATTCAAATTCAGACGTGTTAAACTTAATAAAAATATATGAGACCTTACACTTGTCCACTTTCAAATTTAAGGATCAAGGTTTATTTAAACTAGACAACCTCTTAACCATAGTTAGATTAAAAGTTAGTTTACTCTATACATTACCAAATTGGCAAGAGAAATTAAGTAGTCAAAAAAATTGCTGGGAATTTTCTTCTGCTTAGATTTAGATTTCCTGTTCATGGAAATCAACAAAGCAGAAGATTAATCATTTACAGGGAGAAAAGGAAAATTAGTTGATGAGCGTAATTATTTTTGGATAATAAGTGGTGTAATGTAAAATGAGCGAGTTTGATTGAATTTGGACGGGTTAAAATTGATTGAATGAATAAATAGGCGAGTTAATAATTATTTGGGTTGAAATAAGTTGAATTAAAATGGACTAAAGTGTAGGTCATAATTCAACTAGCCCATTTCTTACTAAGTTTTAATTTCTTTATTTGTTCTTTTATAATTTTTTTAATACGTAATTTTTCTTTTATAATTATGGCTATATATAACATATCAAATAAAAAAAATATCGTTTTGCAAAAAATTTTGGCCAAATTCTTTATGGATCAACTGGACTACGTATCAACTCAATTTTCGATGAGATGAGTTAATAAATGAACGGATTTCAAATTTAAACGGATCATGCTTTTATAAACTAATTTTACCATCTCTGATAAAAATAAAATTTCACGCTCTTTTTTTTAAAAAATTGATGATAGGGGAAGAAAAATAAGGAGAAAATTATAATACGAAAAATAAAATTTTCAATAGCGAGATGAAAATTCAGATAGGCAACGATCAAGATTTTTCCATTTTGTTCATTCTCACAATTGAGAAGATTTTTATTTTATGAGAAGGGAATAAAATTAAAGATATTTTTTTTTCACACAAAAATTAGAGATCCATTAGCAAAACTTATTCTATTAATTATGATTAAAATGCTTTTTAAATAAATTTAATCTAGTCCTTAAAAACTAGATGGGACAAGTGATACTCATCCAAATGTGTACTTAACAAAAAACAAAAGAAAAGAATATTTAATGGATAAAAGTTGGATCCAAAATCCTTGGACCATATTAGGAAATAATGATTATATATGTCTAAAAGAAAAACAATATTTATTAATTCTTTTTATAAAAAATATATCATATAAATTAAATAGAAAAAATATAATTATATAAGAAAAAGAGAAAAATTAAAATTTAGAGGAATTATTTAACTTGAAAAAATAATGAAACATAGATATTTTTATGACATAGGAAATACACTTGATTTGATATAGGGAAATTGGGTGCCCCAACTTTTGGGGAAAAAAAAAAGAGAATAAAAATGTCCTATGCAATGACAAAAAAGTGATAATCCAAGAAAATGAATAATAAGAATAATAATATAAATTTGTGAAAGTGACAATAAAAGAATCCTCTTTTTTCCATTAAAAGCACATATAATTATAAAATAAAAAAAATAAAAAAAATAAAACAATGGTCCAAGTGAAACATTCCATGTTGTCTTATGTTTAAGCAAATAAAAGAACAATTTGGAGAATAATCCAGCATTTGATATAATATAAAAAAATATATTATTATATTTTATATGATTTAACTTATTTGTAATAGACGTTTGAGAATATGCATAAAAATATTTTAAAATTTAAACCGAATCGATGTGCGCATATCTTATACAAAATAATTTATTACGTTCAAATATTCAACTGAAGTAGATTGTAGTTTAAATATTTAAATAAAATTTATTTTGAAAAAAGATTTTTTGTGGGAGTTGATGAAAAATATTTTATTTATAATCAATAATTGAATCATGTGCATTGTTATAAATCAAAGGAATATGGGTGTCATTGTATTATAATATTTTTAGTACTTTTTTTAGTTTTAAACTAAGAAAAAAAAACTTTTGACAACCCTCCCCCAGCCACCACCTCCCCCCTCTCCAACCCAACCAAAAAAAAAAAAGGATAAGAAAATAATAGACAACTAATAATAAGGAACCAGATTCAAGATTGAAGATTCAATGATGCAACTTGTCAGACTTTTTTAAATCTTTTTACTAAAAAAAAAAATTCCAAGAAATTCTTTCATAATTTGAATTCTTGTTGTCATCTGTAGTGTATTCATAAATAAAATACTGAAAATTTTAAATAAAGTAAAATAAAAAATGGAGAAGAAATAGAATTATATCGGAATTTATTGAATTCACAGTGTGTTTTTAAGAAATATAATTCCTTCTAGTATTTTAGGTGTATGATTATTTCCTTTCAGGATAGAATGAATAAACCATACTGATATAGCGGTATTTCAAACACCAGTGTATATCCATGCATGTACTATTCATGATCTATATCAATCTTCTTAACATTTTAGTGTAGTCCAATTGAGACTACTTTCACCTCTATTCTTAGCAAGAGCAAGATTTACATCAATTGATGTTTTTGTAATTTTTAAGGTCAAATATTTGAACTTTCAAGTACCATTTGGATATAATGAGATCGAGACAATGGTAGACTTTGGGGAATCTTGTGGATCTTAACTCCCAAATTTAGATTGACAATTCTTAAGTCTTTCATATCAAAGTTACTGGAAAGCATTTTCTTAGTAGCATTTATGTTAATAATGTCATTAACCATTATCAACATATCATCTCATAAAAACAAATAATGACTACGTAATTTGGAGTATTTTTAATGTAAACACATTTATCACAATCATTAATCTTGAAACTATTTGACAACATTGTATGGCCAAATTTCGCATGTCATTATTTGGGTGCTTGTTTTAGTCCGTAAAAGAGTCTTAACAAGTCCATACACCTCCTTTTCTATTATGAGAACTACAAACCCTTTAGGTTATTCCATTTAGATTTCTTCCTCTAAATCTCCGTTTAATTAAGAACGTTGTTTTCATATCCATTTGATGAATTTCGTAACAGTACACAAGGACTAATGCTATTAATATTCAGATAGATGTAATTCTCATTACCGGCGAGCAAGTGTCAAAGTAATCAAGGTCTTCTCATTGTCTAGATCCCTTGACAATAAGTCTTGCTTTATATTTATCAATGGTACCATTATCTTTTATATTGCTTTTGAAAATTCATTTAGAACCTAAAGCTATGTTTCGTGGGGGAAGATCAACCAATTTTCAAGTATGGTTATTTAATATGGATTCAAAAGGAGATTCATATGCGTCACCACTATCACTTCTTATCATTTTGATATTTAAATTGGATTTCAACCTCATTTTTGTATTGCTTGAATGCATGAATTGTTTCATCATTAGTATTAATTAAGTAAATATAGCAATATCACGTGCAATTGTCAATGAAAATTATGAAATACTTCTTTTCACTGCGAGATGATATTGATTTCATGTCACAAATATCTATGATTAAGTCTAAAGAATTTGAATACTTTTCAACATACTTATAAAGATATATAACGTACTTTGATTCAACACATAGTTGGCATTTTGATTGGTTGTATTTAAATTTAGGCAATACTTTCAGTTTGATCATTTCACGCAAGGTTTTATAATTGACATATCTCAAGCATGAATGTCATAAACCATTTGACTCAAGTAAATAAGAAGAAGTTGAAATATTATTATTAGCAACAACCATTATATTGAGTTTGAAAAGGTCCTCCGCGAGATAACCTTTTCCTATAAATAATTCGTTCTTACTTATTGCAACTTTGTTAGATATAAACACACACCTAAACCCGTTCTTGACGTGAAGTGCAACAGAAATTAATTTTTTTTTCTAATTTCATAAATATGACAAATGTTGTTCAGAGTTACAACTTACCATATGTAGTCTCAAAAAGATCTTCTCATAGCCTTCAATTTTGGCTGTTGCAAAATTTCTCATAAACATAGTCTCGTTTAGTTCAACGGGAGCATATGAACCAAAACACTTTTTTGACAGCACCAAATATGGTGAGAAACTCCAGGAGCAATTCATCACTCTCTGAAATTTTCTATCAAATTGCATTTAGAAAGCATGACACATAACTCATTTATATCCTCGTGTTTTTTCAATCATGTTTGTTTGCCCCTTTTGTTTGTCTTTTCTGAGAGCATGACAATCTGTAGATCTATGTCCAACTTCCGCACAATCGTAGCAATTTCCCAACTTCTTTTGTTGGGATAATTTTTTGATCCAGAAGGTTTCGTACTCTTTTTCGGATTACTTAGAGCGGACTTGACAATATTTGCTTTCATTATTGTTGAGTTTTCTCTAGCCTTTTTCTCGACAACCTTGTTATCCTCCTCGATCCTCAATCAAACGATGAGATTTTTGAATATCATCTTCTTGCGTTTGTGTTTCAAGTAATTTTTAAAGTCCTTTCATGAAGGAGGTAATTTTTCAATTAGCATTGTTACTTGAAATGCGTCATTAATAATCAAATCTACATAAAAATTTATGCAAGCAATAACACATAATACTTTTAGTAGAAGCGTTAATTAAGTTTATTCCTTTAACAAAAAGATCATGGACAATAACTTACAATTCTTGGACTTGGGTAACGATAGACTTGTTGTCTACTATTTTGAAGTCCAAAATTTAGTAGTTATAAATTTCTTTAACCCGACATCCTCTGCTTTGTACTTATTTTTTAATGTACCCCATAGTTCTTTCGAGGTTTACATACTTCTATAGACATTGTACAAATCATAATCTGGTCCGTTAAGAGTATAATTCTTACACAAAAAATTCAAGTTCGTTCAAGCCTCAATCAAAACAAAACATTCATTATTGGGAGTTGCTTTGATTAAACCAAAACTTCCTCATTAATGAATTTCTATAGACTTAAGACATTCAAGTAGAAGTATATTTTCTGTTGCCATCTCTTAAAGTCAATTCCAGAGAACTTTTTGAGTTTTTCTACCGAAGCAGGTGTCGGATTCGGTGTAACATGACTGGAAGAAATGACATTGCTCGTTGAATCGATCACAGTAGTTGTTGTTTCTATCATATATGTTCTATACACAACAACAATAATTATTAAATAGTGAAGGTTTAATTCTTCAGATCAAATATTACAGATTTAATAAATTAGTGAAGTTTTTATATCTTCAAACTGATTTTTATTTATCACAAACATATTTGATAAATCAATGAAGTTTTTTATATCTTCAGATCAAGTATTAAATCAGAATAGAAAATCAAGCAAATTTTAATCTCTAAAATTGAAGTAGAAAACCACAAAGACTTTAGTCTCCAAACAGTATTTAATAAACAAATAAATGAAGCTTGTTAACTTTATTATAGTTGTAAATAAAATACTTAAAACTTTAAATAAAGTAAATCCAGAAATGAAGAAGAAACGAAATTATATTTGAACCCATTGAAGTCATACTATATCCTTAAAAAACTTAATCCCCTTTTAATATCTGAGGTATAAAATTATTTTCTCGCAGGATAGAATAGATAAACCATACTAGTATAGTGGTACTTCAAACCCTAGTGTACATCAAACTCAAAGAACAGCCAAATCATACTTAGAATTTCTTTTACAAGTGCAAAAAATATTGCACAAAGAAGTAGAGTAATTCAGAATTTTTGCAAGTAAAAATATAAGGAAAATAAACTGGTATTTATAGCTAATAAAGAATGTGTATACAAGTGTTATTGTGTCTTATCGGAAAAATCAGAACCTATTCAATGTGAAATGATGTTCAAATTGCATCCTTTCTGTTGCTGTATTTTCGAAAAAATATTCATTTCCTATTCACACCTCTTTAATTGATTCTTAAATAATTCACATTACTTCTTCTTTTATTTAAACAAAATTCTCCTTTTTCGTAAAAAAGACTCATATCAATAATTTTAATTTTACGTATGAAAAATACCTCAATATCTTATTTTAATCATCTCGTATCCTATTATTTGGATAAATATATTTGGTTTTACTCAAATAATAGAAAAGCTTTGCAGATATGCCATTCAAAATCAAAATATATGGCCCATCAAAATTAAAGAAATATATGTACATTTGGGTTTGGTTAGATAAATGGCCTTTGTGTGGCATTGTGTAAAGCCCACTTTCTAAAATTAAGGGCAACTTACGTAAATACAAGAAAGGGAAAATTACATGGCACACCATACAAGAAAATAAGTTTAAAGTTTTATAATCTATAACTATTTTTTAAATTACATAATATATAATATATATTTTATAAATAAGTAAAGGATAAATATTTAAATATAATATTATTCTTATAAATAAGATAACTAATTATTTTTTTCATAATTTAAGTAGATTAAATATGAAAATTATTTAATATTTAATAAAATAGTAAAATATGATATCAATGTGCTGTAATTTAAAGAATATAATTAATTTTAATATATGTTATATATACATATATATAAATACGGAAAAGAGAGTGTTTTTTGAGATTTTATGTATTTAAATTCTTATATCATATATATAATATTTTTTTTATATTTAATTAAAATAGATATATTTTAAAAAAATAAAAAATTTATAAAATATAATTAAAAATATAAAATTATAAATAAATTATATTTATGTAATTTTCTCAAAATAATTATAATTTTGTAATTATCATTCTCTGAAATGAATCATTAAGACACACCCCACAGTTTGACTGTTGGGTTGGGCCATTCAATTATCTGTTAGCCAAAACAAGAGACGTTGGCCCAATCATCAAAACAAACAAAACTTTTACAACATGTGTAACTTCACATGGCCATCATTCAAATATGAACTATAAGTATTTGCAAGTAATGAACATTTGCATTTGAATTTCAAGTGAAATATATTTGAAATTGTGATTTAAATTATGTACTTCGAGGTAGATTACTTGTGCATTTATGAATGGTCAACATAATATGATCATAAATCTTTAGTTTGTAACTTAATCGAGCGTTTTTGTCGGTTTTTATTCACAATTCAATTTTTATGAATTTTCTTTTTTCAAGTAAAAGACACTTCAACTTCCATAGATTTTTTTTCTCAACTTCAATTATCAATGTTATTATTCTAATTTCAATTATGATATTCTCAAAACGCCTACTTAGTGCGATAAGACATGTTCAAGTGACAATGACTTAATTAAAATGCGTTTGAGTATCACAATAGTAGAAAAAATGAGGATGTGTGGACATAAGAGGAGAGATAGAATTATGATTAAAGATATTCGAGATAAGATGAAAGTGACCCCCGTGGTGAACAAGATGAGCAAGGCGAAGCTAAGATGGTTTGGGCATGTGAAGAGAAGATGCACATAGCCTCGTTTGAGAAGGTATGAGAGGTTGACTGTACTATAATGTGTACGAGGAGAGGTAGAAGTAAACTGAAAAAGTATTGGGAAGAGGTGCTTAGATATGACATGACACACCTACAACTTATTGAGTACATGACCCTAAATAGGAGGTTATGGAGGTCGAGGATTATGGAAGAAAGTTAGTAGGAGCGTTGTCTAGTTTTACTTATCAGTAATATTATTATTACTTTTCTACTATCTTATTCTTCTATCTTATTATTACCTATTGTTTCCTTTGCCTCACTTATTGTATTATTTGCTGTTGCTATTGTATTTTCTTTTCATACTTGATTTTGATATGCTTTACTTAAGCCTTGAGTTTATTAGAAACAACTTCTCTATCTTCACAAGGTAGGAATAAGACTACATACACACTACCCTCTTCAACTCTACTTACGAAATTACACCGAGCATGTTATTGTTATTAACGTCAAGTATCAAAATATAATTAATTTTAAATTGTAGAGAAAACAAGTAGTAACCCTAATATTTACTACACTATTTTTCTCATAAAAGAATTTGGTCCAAAATGTAAAAATGACTCAAGAAGAAATTATACCTATGGAATTCAACTAATTCGAATTCGCATCGCATAGAGCCCATTTAGGGAAAGCATTCGCTATCAACACTTTTATCCGAATTCGCATCGTCTAAGGCCCATTTAAGAAAAGCATTCCCTATCAAGAATTTTTACATATCCAGATTCAAAATCGAAACCTCTAATTAAAAGAGAAACAATTTCATTTGCTGCACCTCACCCTTTGATGGTATTGCCCTTACAATAATAATAATAATAATAAATAATAATTTATTCAGTGTAATTTTACAAATGAAGTTTGAGAAGAGTGATGTGGACGCAACCTTATTCTTAAGTTGCATCTAAGAAATTAAAAAAAAAAAGTAAAAAAAAAGAAGGAGAGAATAAAAAGAATAAATAAAAACTGCCCTTTTAAGTGCAGAAAGGAAAGTGGCGACACATTTCTCTGAAATTTTTCTTTCATCGTACCGTTCTTAACCCCAAATCTTCCCCCATTTTCAAGTTATTCACAACCCCAAAACCCCGTAAATTTTGTTGGGTCTTTTTTATTTTTCACCATTGATTTTATTTTTTCCATAAAAATTTGTTAATCTTTTTGTACATTCTTCTTTGTGACAGATTTTTATTTTTGTGGGCTTATCATATATATAAAATTGGTTATGGGAAAGAGAAAGAGAAGAGCTGACCTCAACAAGACTCTTCCTCCTGCAGGTATAATAATTTTAACTGCTTCTTATGATCTTGATTTTAAAAAAAAAAAAAAAGATTGGGTCTTTTATCTTGGCATTTGATTGTTTGTAACCCTTACATGTTGTTTTATCAAGAAACATTTTTTTTTTCATCCTAATAAGAGGAAGAGGGGATGCATAAATAGTTGGAATTCATTAATTGAGAAATGGGATGTTAGTGGTTAGTTAGAATTAATCTTGTTTTAGTTTTTGCTTTGTATTTTTGGGGGGTGCTAGAAGTGTTGGGGAATGTTGTGCACCAAAGTTTGATGGTGGATGGTTTGGTGACAAATGGATATAGGAAACAACCTCTCTACCCCACAAAGGTAGGTGTAAGGTTTGCCCCGAGAGGCTCTACTTGTGAGATTACACTTACACTAAGTATGTTGTTGTTTGTTTTGTTAGGAAAAAAGACTGCTTTTCTTTTCTTTTCGCAAATTTTATAACCTATTGCTATTGGACAGAGGCGGAACCAGAATTTTGAGTTTATGGGCTTTGAATTCCAAAAAAGGCAACTTACTAGTTCTGGATAAATTATTTGTACATATTGAGTGAATTTCTTAACACAAATAAAAGGTTTTGACCTTGGGTCCGCCCCTGCTCCGGAGAATTGTTGGTTCAGTCTAATGAATCACCCTTTTAGTTGAAGGTTGAACGTTGATCAAACTTCAGTGTCCTGAGTTTGGTGAATGGAATGTTGGTAGAAGGTTCTGTTTTCCCAAAGTTCGAGTAGTTAGCTTTTGATGATTTTGTAAATAATGGTGTGCTCCATGCTTGAACATGCGCTCTTGATGATTATATTGGATCAGACGTGTGAAAGTTGATAAACATTGTCGAGACATACGATTTAGCTGTAAAATTATTTGGGAAAAAAAATGTCAAAAGTTCGTTCTTTAAAGCCCAAAAAATGTCTGATCATTGGAAGTTCTTGCTTTAAATTTTATGATTGGTTGCCTGCATTGTGTTGTATGGTTGTGACCTTTCCGACTGATGTGCATATAATATTGCTGGACATCTTGATCCTTCTGGTTGCCAAATTATATACTCCCTTCGTCCTATTTGATGTGAAGGTGTTTGTCTAGGCAATAAAGTTTAAGAATGCAAAGAAAACTTTTGAAACTTATGGCCTAAAATAAGTTGTAAATATTTGTGTAACTACAAATCATCTTATTAAGGGTAAAATAGAAAGTTTATAGTTAAAGTTAGTAAATATAAAAATGTGTCCTTTTTTTGGGACTGATTAAAAAGGAAAGAGTGTCACATAAATTGAGATGGAGGGAGTAATAAAATGGTTTAGCGTAGATCACTAAATTATTTTCTTCTTTATTCATTAATTGATACTTAAGTTTACATGTAGCCATTTTTGAGTTAGTCTTTTGTTTCTATTGAAAATCGAGATACGTTATACTGCTTTATGATAATATGTATCTAGATTCACTTCTATATTTAGGTTTTCTAACAATTGTATCATAATTAGGAATCCAGCAATTAGGAAAGCCTCCATATTTCATATGCACTTATCCTCCTCATGTCCAGATCAAGTAGTTCGCTATAGCCTACAACAGTGTTATAAAAAGAAAAAAGCACAAAAAAGCTCTAAGGTCTGTTGGGTCTTCAAGCGCGAAGCACAAAAGCTTTAATGAAAAAAGGCGTAAAGGACAAAAAAATACAAATATATATATATATATGTATAATCTAAGACTAATAATTATAAGCATTATGTACAAAGAAATTGAAAAAAGAATTATGATAAAGTGAAATATAGATTATTTAGCGTCGCACAGAAGAGGCTCATTGACATTGAAAAGTATGCCTTAGAACCTTCATGACAATACTGAAGCGCTCATTAAGCGAGGCAAAGCGCTCAACACGTTTTGAGTCTCGCTTCAGGGCTTAAGCGCGCCTTTGATAACACTGGTGTACAAGCACAGTCAAGTAAATCTGCCTTTCAAAGCTAAAGTAGATGGGCTCACGCTGTGTGTTGTTGCTGGGTTTGAATCTGGGATCTGCAGTTTGGAAATTGATATGCCTTAACCAATAGGTCCATCTCTTTAGGAACTCCTATATAAGGAGCTCTCTATGTATTACTCACAACTCAATTCAGTAAGGAATTTCATGCTCCTTTCCTCTTTTCACAATTTCTTACTGTCAATGGCTCACCTGTCAGTACCTTATTTGCTTGAGGCTGCCATGCTATGCCCAACTTTGATGTTTAACATGCATCATGTATATACCTTCTCCTGCACCTTCCCTGAAGAACTTCAGTTCTTTGGCAATTTGGTCTTTAACGTGTCATATTACATGCACTCAATTCTAAAGTTGCTTTCTTACTTGCTCTTCTATTTGAAGAGGATATTATCTAATAGAAGCTTAATGACATTACAATGGGGGTGCTTCTTTTTGCAATATAATAGCATGACTTTAAAATTATTAGGGTGATTTTTGTTCTCTCCATGTTGTATCCCTCCCTTTATTCTTCACTAGAAGCTAAGAGCAATTGAGCGAATCTTGTATGGCTTAACCCCAAGTCACCCCACCCCCCGGGACAAACGAACTCACTTTTCTTGTGTGCTAAGTTTGTCGGATAAAAGATAACTGAATCATGATTCCAATTTCAATATCACTGCAGACCTGATGCCACCCTCACCCAGAATGGATGCATCGTCAAAACAGGTTCTCTTGTTTCTCCATCTCATAATGGAATTCAATAACTTTCTCAGTTTTCCTTTATCGATTAATACATATAATCTCCTTGCACTTTGTCTCTTGTTTCATTCTTTGGGATGCATTAACCACGGAGAGGAGGTAAATGTTATCTTTATTTAACAGCTGATACCCATACATTACTGAGGTTCTTGACATAGGATTAAAAAGTTTGCTTGTTTTTGAGGTTTTGAAGTTCCATCTTGAATAATTCTAAAGTGAAATCTTCATGCACAAAGAGATTGGGAGGTGATATAATGTTGGAGATTCTTCGTGCATAAATGAGCTTGAAGTACTACACCATTTGAGTGGTTTGTGCTTGTCTTCTCTCTAAAAGATCTCATTTTGCATTATGAGCAGAAGTTCTCTCATCAAGTCGACAGCAGTGGAATAAAGTCTTTCTTAACCATTGCTGGGGATATCATGGATGGTCCTATGAAGGTAACACAAGGCCAACAATCATCTATTGTTCACCGTCGAAATATTGACCTTCTAAAGTCTCTGAGGCATCCGCGTCACTTTGGCCGCCATTATTCTCGACGGAGGTCTGCTAGTAATGCTGAGGGATCAACTTCCCACGCTGGTTATATGCCTTCTTATGATGAGAAGTTGTCCTTAAAGATGGCAAGCAAATGCTATACAGATTCTGGACATGACACAGGTGCACCTCATGTTCTTTACTTAAAGACTTGTTCTTTTAATTGAAACATCATATAAAATCGCAGTTAGTCTTGGCTCAACTCTGCCAGGGGGTTGGTCTTTTAAGGCTTATTTCACTTCTTTTTTTTCTTTTTCTCTTATTGCTAATTGGAACTCCGGCTCCGGTAACCATCCATTACGTCAATCCTTCGTCAACAAGGAGACGATAGGAGGGAATTTCCTTTTCCTGCTGAATATTTTTCCTCTTCCTGAACATTTTGGCAACTTGAATTTTTTGAATTTCTTCCTTGACGCCTGGCATGAACCTTCTTCGTTTAACTGAAACCTCATAAAAATCTAAGTAGTTTCACATGGACCTTTGTGCCTTGGAGTCCAAGTCCTTGTCATGTTATAAGGCAAGCGGCAATTTTGATAGGAACTCAATGTTACATCATAGTGAGAATTTCTCTTTTCCTTTTTGTATTCGTCTAGCACGATTCTCGTGTTTCTGTTGAATCTTACTTTAAAACTTAGAGCTTCAAGGACGTCTGACTTGACTTTCTTTGCACTCTCCGGACAGAGAATAGGCAAAAAGCAGTTCCCAAAACAGAAGGTGAACTTCCGTCTAGTTCATTGGCAACAAGGGTGATATCATCCGACGTGGGGAAACTCTTTTGTGTATTATGCGAGAAATTCTTGAAGAAGGAACACTACATCGTCCTTGAAAACAGTTTGCCTATAGGCGAGACCTCTGTGGTGGCAGTCTTAGCTTGTGGTCATCTTTACCATGCTGATTGTTTGGAACAGAGAACGAACCATGAAGATAGACTGGATCCGCCCTGTCCAATCTGTCTTGGCTTGGTTTCTCACGTTGTTGACGCGTCAGTAGAACAGGATTGAGAGTAGGTCAGCTTTTGTTTGTGCCTGGGAATGGATACTGATAATCTTTTTTGGAGATTAGATGTATTTAGAGGGAAATGTAGCTACAATCTTGTACATGATTTTGAATGTCTTTTTCATCTGCAAATATTGTATAGGAAGAAGAAGAAGAAGCTGAAATGATGAATGGTGAATCATGTATGGGAAGCTTTTTCAATGCTGGTATGATACTTTGGTTAGTTCAATGCTGCATGGTGATGAATGTCAATGTATATATTTTCAAGTTACTTGGATGGGTCCATTTGATTATGCATGCAAGTTACTCCCCTTCCGTTTTAACTTGTTTGTCTAGTTTTTGACTTGGCACGGAGTTTTAGAAAGTAAAAGAAGACTTTTTGAATCTTGTGTTTCTAAAATAAAGATATGATTAATGTATGCTGAGATGCTCTTTAATCTTGTGGTCTTAAATATATGTGCGGAAAGTTGAAATTTGAAAAGTTGTCAATTTTTTTTTAAAAAATTAAAAAGGAAAGTAAGGTAAATAAATTAAAACAAAGGGTGTATTATGTTTCTAAATGCCCAAGATTTTGGTTCAGTGGTAAGAGAGCAACACATCATGTGTCATTAAGGCGGACATCACGAGTTCAAACTCATCCGAGAACAAAAGTTCGGTTATTTCATGCAGGGGCAAACTCATTATCCGGTGAACCCATTATTCATCGAGTTTCGAATAAGCCACTTGATTTTGCTATAGAGAATTAGGATAAAACTAAATATTTTTGTAACAAAATAAAACTTTTGAATTTTAAAATTTTTAAAATTTTAAATTTGTTTTTTTCCATTATCTTAAATGACTAGATTTCCTGCACACGATTTTATCCATCTATCTAATTAACTTAAAAAAATAAAATAAATAATATTAAAAGATTATTTGATAACTTTGACCAGGGAGAAAATTTTCACTATTAAAATATAAGTTAAAATTACAAATAAAGATAAAATAAAAATAAAAATTAAGGGTAGTAATCGATATTTATATCATATGGATAAATATGATCTTAAAACCATATCTTTATCATTATCAAGAACTATCAAGGTAGAAAAAATGAAGGAGAGATCTAAGAAGATAGAGCGAAAGAGTAGAGAAAAATTGAGGAAAACACGAATGGAACTAATGAGGGAAAAATAAAGAGATTTAAGAAAATGACTATGTCATTTCTTTTAGATTTAATTTACTAAAAATAACATATTTAATTAAATACATGTCAATTTTATCTTACGACATATCACAGAATCTTTTATGTCTTACGATATAAACTATGAGATATTATGATATAAAATATAAATTTATGTCACAAAAAAGTTATTTGTTATCTTAGTGCCAGGGTGATATTATGATACAAAAATATAAATAATAAATTATTTTTAAAATTTTAAAATTAAACAAATAAAAATGAACAGATATTTTTAATATAATAAATAAACAAAATTAATTATTTTTAATAAGCACAATAATTAAAATAAACAAGAGGAAACATGAAATAAAGTAAAATTTAGAATATGCAGAAAAAGAAAGCAACCTTTTGCGACCCAAGAAAAAAAAGGCTAAAAAGGACAAAACACATCAATCAATCAATAATTGAATGAGTAATTTTGTTGTTGAGCTTTCGTATTATTCTATTTAATTTTGTTGTTTTAATTTATTTGTTTTATTTTTTTTTAAAAAAAATGATAATTTTTTAATTTTTATTTTTTACACGACGATTCTTTAAGATTATAAGATTAAAAGATATTTTTATATATTTTTTTTATTGAAGATTATAAAAATTTAAAATTAAATAAATTAATTAAAACAGATAAAATATATATATAGATCTGAATATTAGGATCCACACATTCCAAGAGTGATGCTAAAATATGTGCAATCGACTTTAGGTTTTTATGTATCAAATATTTTAATATAATTGTATTTGATATTTTTATTTTATTTTAATAGTACGACGAAGAATAAATTTAAGAAAGAGATTTTTATTTTCAGTCTCTTATTTATTTTATTTATTAAATTATAAATTTTTTAAAAATAAAAAAATTATATATTTTATAAAATACTGACTATAATGCTATTAATAATGGTACTAATTCAATTATATGTCTTTCTCCTATTAATTATTTTTGTTGAAGTAACACGTTATAATTAAATCTTGAATTTCTTATGGTTAAAAATATTTGAGAAAATGGTTTCAAAAACAAACTCTTTGACTCCCAAGTAATAATAAAGTAATTTTTCATATAAAATGGAGCAAAAGAAGTAACAAAAAAAAGTGTTATTTTTATTTCTATTCTATCGAAAAGCAAGACAATGTTCAATTATCTTCTAATTTTTCTATTTTAATTGGCTAATTTTTATACTGTTTTTATTTAAGGTCATGTCCTCGGTAAGGTGAAGTTGCGTCATGTCCTATCTAATCCCCTCTCCTCAATACGTATTCGTGCTACCTCTACATCTCCTCATATTTACTACATCCAACCTGTCGTACCTCATCACTGATGCATCTGCACATTTACTCTCCACATGTTCAAATCGTCTCAACCTTCCTTTCCTCATCTTGTCCGCCGGGGAGGCCACTACCACCTTGTCTCGAATATCCTCATTCCTAATCTTATCTCTCCTAGTATGCCTACACATCTATCTCAACATCCTCATTTTTGCAACTTATATCTTCTGAACATGAGAGTTCTTTAACTGATCAACAGTACTCCGCCCCATATAATAAAGTCGGTCTAACCATCACTCGGTACGTAGAACTTACCTTTAAATTTTGATTGTACCTTTTTTACCACACAAGACAACAAATGCAAGTCTCTATTTCATCCACGCCGTATCAATACAATGTGTGACATCATCGTTGATAACCTCATTTCTTTGAATCAAAGACCCAAAATACTTAAATAAAACTCTCTTAAAAATAACATGCGTACTATCAAATCTCACTTCCACACATATCTCATGCATTACATCACTAAATTTGGACTATAAAATCGATATTAATACTAGCTACTTCACATGATCATACCTAATTTTGTTACATAGAGAAAGTTACTTGCAAGAAACTTGTTATTAAGTGCCGTTACAACTTTAGAAAACTAAAATTTTGACGCGAGACAAGTGCGTGATGCTTGTTTGGATTGTTATTACGTGTATTGGTAGTTTAAATATAATATTTATTTTAATCGTATTATATTATTAAATTTATCGTTACGTAATAACAAAAAATCTCAATATATGCAACGGTCGATTTGGTGCGATCGCGTCTTTATCTTATTTATATTTTCTCATTTTATCTTTATTTATTGTCTAATTATTTTATTTTATCTTTTACCCTACCTTTTTATAATAGCTCTGCCTCGCACCCTACTTTTTTATGAATTTATTTTTTAAAATTATTAATGTGCGATATTATGTAATTATGAAAAGCGATATACAATTTATTCAACATTATATTCGTCAAAATAATATATTACGATACAATATAATAAGTCTTTTATTTTTATTCTCTCCCTCTTAAATAAGTAGACAAATGAATGAACATTGTCCATCAAATATTCATACATAGGAAATAAATTATGCTTCACATCTAATATCTCATTTATGTGTCATTAAATTAGAATGGGTTGATATATGTCATATTCCATTTTATTGACAAGTAAAAAAGGCATTGAATTACTAGGCCCATGTTGTATTAAATTTCTTTTCATAGAGGATATTAAATATTATTAATATTTTTTAGTGTTGAATTAATTTTTTTATTTGTATTAATTGTATAAATTTTGTTTTAAAATGTGTATATATATATATATAATTGTATAAATTTTATTTTAAAATGTATACAAAATTTGATAAAGTCAGCTTGAAGAACTGGACTTCCAGATCTGAAATCCATCGAAATATTATCTCTTTATCATCGAATTATTTTTTATCTTCAATATTATCAGAGGAAAAACTTTAACATTTAAATCGAAAATACAAGGTTACATAGTTCATTTTTAATCTCCATTATTATCATAGGAAACTTTAATGGTTAAATCGAGAATACTAAGTTACATTGTTCACCAGTTTGAGTGAATTGTGATTTATTTTGTTTTTCTTATAAGATTGTGTACAAGAATTAAAATGATGATTGGATCATTCTATTGTTTCCGTTTTCCTTACAAGATTATGTACAAGAATTAAAAACAATGATTATCCCGATGTAATCTTGGACGTGAAGAAAAAACATTATCAATATAGAAAAAAGATATGTGAAAATTGCATAATACTGAAAAAAAAAAGACCTATATATATATATATATATATATATATATATACACTACACACACATACACACATATACACACCCACACACACTCTTATTTAGTTACATTATGGGTAAATTTTTATAAAAATTATATTCTTTAAATTTGTGGTCAGTCATAATATGTTTCAACATTCATCCAATATCAAATAACTTGCATAGAAAATTGCATATAATTTGGTGGAGAATTGGACGAGATTGAATTGAAAATCTTGAATTAGAATTGTCGAGCTTGAAGAACACACAATGATTTCGAGATCTGAAATTCATAGAAATATTATCTCTTTATCGTTGAATTACTTTAATCTCCGATATTGTCAGAGGATAACATTTAAATTGTGAATACAAAGTTACATTGCTTACTTTTAATCTCCAATACTGACAGAAAAAAAAATTTAATTTTAAAATCGAGAATACGAAGTTATATTGCTAACCAGTACGAGTGAATTGTGATTTGTTTATGTTTTTTCTTATAAGGTTGTGTATAAGAACTAAAATGATGATTAGATATTTTGGGAGAAAGAAAAAAAAAAGAAAACGTGAAGAAGAAGCGGCTTGCATACAAAGAGAAGAAATTGCGTACAAGGCTTTTTCCCCAAATTTGTTACAAAACTGACATAATACATAAATAGGCACTCAAATCTAGCCTCAACTGGCAAATAAGCACTCAAAACTTTGAGAATGCACATCTAGACACCTCAACTTGGTTTCACTATGTCAATTGAGCACTCCAACTTACAAGATGATCATCTAGGCACCTCAACTTGGTTTCACTTTGTCATGTGCCACATCAGCATCATGTTCCTACAAGTCATAGTGAGGATTAGTTGAAGTGCTTAGTTGTCAGTTGAGACCAAATTGAAGTGTCTAGATGTGCCACTTTCAAAGTTTGAATGCTTAATTGCCAGTTGAGGCCAAGTTTGAGTGCCTATTTATGTATTATGTCAATTGTAAGACCTTGCAATGTTTGGTAAATAAGAATATATATGTGTGTGTGTGTGTGTGTGTTTATGTTTAGCAATATAAAGTCTTATTTAGTTATGAGGGTGATTTTTTCTAAAATTTATTGGACCATTCAAAATTCTAAGTTCAGAACTTGAAAATATGTTAAACAACAAAAATTATGAAAATATTTAAGAATTACATAAATATTTTTATGTATAAAATATTTTTAAAAATTATATATATGTAATTCAGGTTAATTTGGCTTAACTTGATTTTTTTTTTAGTTAAAATCAAATCGAGAATACAAAGTTATATTGCTCACCAGTTCGAGTGAATTTTGATTTGTTTATGTTTTTCTTATAAGGTTGTTTATAAGAATTAAAATGATAATTAAATATTTTGAAAAAAAGATGAAAAAGAAGAAAAGCGTGAAGCAGAAGCGGCTTGTGCACAAAGAAAAGAAATTGCGTACAAGGCTTTTTTTTAAAATTTGCTACAAAACGCAAGACCTCGCAATGTTTTGTAAATAAGAAAAAAATACATATATGATTAGTAATATAAAGTCTTATTTAGTTATGAGGGTGATTTTTTCTAAAATTTATTGGATCATTCGAAATTTCAAGTTCAAAACTTAAAATAATATATTAAAAGATAAAATTATGAAAACATTTAAGAATTACAATGAATATTTTATGAACAAAATATTTTTTAAAATTGTATATAAATAGTGTCGGATTGTTTTGATTTAATTGACTTTTTAGTTAAAATCAAATCAAACCAGTTATGAATTATGATCCCATTTTTTTTAATACCAGATCACTAATCAATTTTTTTCTCGATTTAACTCAAATTATTGATTTGATACTCCATCCGTTTCAAAATAAGTGGTGCTTTTAGCTCATGCACACCCCTTACGAAACTACTTATTTCTAGAAAGAAACTGTATTTTTACCCACTTACCTCTAATAAATATTTTGGAAAAGATGTAACTCTTTAATATTTTTTTGATCACGTAAAGCTCTTTCCATTTAAATAAGAGTAAATTTGAAAGAACATCATTAATATCTGCTTGATTATGTGAAAAGCCACTTATTTTGAAACAAAATCAAAAGACCAAAATACCATTTATTTTAAAACAAAAAAAGTACAATTTGTCGATTTTCTTTGTACACCCCGGATCACCCCTAATCACAATTAAATATGAGGAGTCTCATGGCCCCATAGTCAAATATTCAAACAAAATGGACTCTTTTGAAAATTTGTATGTTCTTATGGTCAATATAATGTGGATATTTCAATTAATACATTTATTTTCTCAAAATTATACAACTAATGAAAACTTAATCATGACCCATGAAAGCTATACATGAGAAAAACTATAATTATTTATTAGGTATTAATAAATGAAAGTCCACAATCTAAAGGCAATTAGTGAAATTAATAAATAAAAATAAATAAATTACATAGCTAAGAGTGGATGCCAACACTCATGGGCTTAACACAACTATAATAGACAATGACAAAAGCCAACAAACAGTTAACATTAATAAACACGACAGATAATTTGAGATTGAAGGAAAATAACACGTATTTGGCGGCTCATTTTTTTCGTTTATTATAGTTCGATTTGATATAAAATTTAATAATAGTATGTATAGTTAAACTTTTAAATTCTGTTTATTTTGAAATGTGTTTTTTGCAGCGGTATTTTTCAAATATTTTTGGACGGTAGCCGTTTATGTTTGGTTAACTGATATATTTTTGTTAATATTAGAACAATAATTTATGCTTGACCAAGATTTCAAAAGTACTTCTAGAGAAAAACTATTTTGTTAGCTTCTAAATAATAACTTCTACTACTGCTATTAAAAAAGTACTTATTGTTAACTTGACGAAACACCTCCAACTATTTAAAATAAATGGTTTTCTTATAAAAGAAAGTGTGTTAACCTTCTTGAAGCTTGGCTAAATATACAATTTTCTTTAAAAAAAATGTGATCATAAATATTCAATAATATTTATGTAATTATAAAACTATCAAAACGTATATTTTTAATATGTCATAAATATTATGTGCTATAAAATCTTCTCCTTAAGTAAATATAAAAATATGTCATTTTTATAAATGAATTAATAAGTAATAAAAAATAGTCCAAATAAACTAAAATGAATATTTTTATGTGTCACATATTTTTTTTTTCATGTAACACACTTTTCTTTTTATATATTCTTAAAAAATGATACTTTTTTATAATACTTAAAAATACTTCAATTTTAAAATTCTTATTTTTGCTTTGACAATGTAATTCTATAACGATAATATTTCTATCGCTATAAAATCATGTCATTGGAGTAATATTTCGTCACAGGATCATACAAATTAGAATAAAATAATAATAATAATAATAATAATAATAATAATAATAATAATAATAATAATAATAATAATAATAATAATAATAATAATAATAATAATAATTTATATTCAATATAATTTTATAAGTGGGGTATAAAGAGAATGATATATATGCAGTCTTACCCCTACTTTGTGAAGATAGAGAGGTTGTTTCCGATAGACTCTCGATTCGAGTAAGCATATCAAAAATCAAGTATGTAAAGCAAATACATGAACGAATAAGCCATGTTTAAAACAATTAAGAAGGGAATTAACAAGTAGCAACGATAAATAACACGATAACTAAAAACAAAGTAAACAATAGGCACTACTAAAATCGAAGAGAAAGATAATAAGAGAGTAATAATAACAATACTGATAAGAAAATCAGACATCGTTCGACAACCTACAATCTTTTATCGTAATCCTCGATCTCTGTATCTTTCTATCTAAGGTCAAATCCTCTGTAAGTTGCAAGTGAGTCATGTCCTGTCTAAAATTACCTCACCCAAGACTTATTCGACCTACCTCTACCAATCCAAACTCTAACACCTCCTCACTAAGGTATTTGTTTCTCTTCTCTAGATATCTGAATCATCTCAGTTTCGCATCCATCATATTATCTACCATGGAGGTCACTCTTACCTTGTTCCGAATAAATTCTTTTCAAATATGCCCACATATCCATCTCAACATCCAGATTTTTGCTACTTTCATTTTTTAGATATGCGAATTTTTAGAACCACCAACACTTAGCCTCATATAAAAATGAAATTAAATGAACAAATAACTTTATAATTAGCTCACTAAAATAACACAAATTACTAATGGAACCAATAATTTTAAAAAGAAGAAGATTCGAATCTCCCCAATCGAACATTCGAAGTTTCCGACCTAATATGCGAATCGTTCCAAATTTCAGACCCAATACAGCAAAATCAGTAAGCACGATGAATCCGACGGCTATAAATCCTTGAAAACTCCGCCATAATTGGTTTTCCCTGTAAAGCATCAAACTTTTTTTTGTTACTGAACTGAAAAAGGCATCATTCCAGTATCTAAAACAGCACCTTCTCTCTCTCACTGGTCATTTCCTCCTCTTATTATAACAGAAACAACCTCATTTCCTCCATACTTGTACTGTCTTTAGCTCCATTTTCTGAAAGAACAAAACAAAAAGGGTCTTAAAGGTGTCCAAATCTTGAATTTTCCTTTTTGTTAAACCACTCCATTTCCTCCGTACTTGTGTTGTCTAGCTCTGTCATCTCCATTTTCTGAAAAAAGGGGTCTTAAAGGGTGTTCAAATCTTGGTTTTTTCTTAAAATTTGTTAAACCACCCCCATTTCCTCCATACTTCTGTTGTTGAGGTCTCTGATTTCTGTTTTCTGATAAAGGGTCTTAATGGGTGTCCAAATCTTCGATTTTTCTTAGAATTTATTGTGTTGTTGTAACTTTACTCTACTTCTTTTTTGGTGTTTGCCCCATATAGAAAGTTACCAATCTCATTTTCTCACCATACTTGTGTTATCTAGGCGTCTAAGGTTCATACTCTTGAAAAGGGTCTTAAAGGGTATTCAAATCTTAGAATTTTCTTTAACCCTTTTTTGATCTTTGCCGGAAAAACGAATTTCCGGCAGGTAAAAGGGTAGTTGAATTTTTTTAGAAAAATTTCTTTGTTCTTTTACTGGTTGGTATTTGACCCTCTGGTGTACATGTAACCCTTTTTAGGCCAATTTATATATACAGATTTGTGGGACTGGTGAAGAAAAGAGGTTAAAATATGGTGACTAAGGTGACTTCCCCTAGGAAATCAATACACACAGTGTTGGAGAGAGTTGGGGTTTATGGGTTTGTTGGTGGTAGCAGCCGGAAGAGATTAAAGTATGATCTTCAAGATGAAGATGACACCATGGAAATGGTGCAGATTGGTGCTGAAAGGACTAAAAATGTGCTTATTTTGATGAGTGATACTGGTGGTGGCCATAGAGCTTCAGCTGAGGCTATTCGAGATGCTTTCAAGTTAGAATTTGGGGATGAATATAGGGTGAGTCTATTTTGTTTTTTTCCCTTTTACTTTGATCTTTTTCAAGTTTTTTACCAGCTTGTTTGTGCCTTGCTTTTGATTCTTGGAATTTTTTGAGTTTCTGTGATCTGCTTGCTTAGTTGTTAGTACATGTCAATGGTGTGTGGTGGTCCCATGGGGGCAACTAATGATGTCAAATTTTTTATTCTCAAAATTGGAAAACTTTGATTTTTATTTTAAAATTGAGAAGTTGTTAAGTAAACCTTGTTTCAGATGTTCAGATTGCGTGTTTGATGTTTAATAATGACCTTATTTTATAAGGTTTAATCAAAATCATAGTTTTAAAATTTGACTTTGTTATGGTTGTAAGAATCATTTGCCTTACAGAAGTCTTTGCTGTATTGGACCTACCATAATTTCAAATAGGTCTCTTGCCTAATGTGTGGACTACACATGCAGATTTTTGTCAAGGATGTTTGGAAGGAGTACACTGGCTGGCCATTGAACAATATGGAGCAACAATACAAGTTCTTGGTTAAACATGTTGGCCTTTGGAGCGTCGCGTTTCATGGCACATCGCCTAGGTGGATACACTCCGTCTATCTTGCTGCTATTGCCGCCTTCTACGCCAAGTAGGTCGCCGTCTCTGCTTTTAACGTTTTCTGCCTTTTCTTAAGTTAGAGACATCTTTTGTTGTTGTTATATGTCCAATGCTCTTCCAGGGGAATACTCAATGAGTTTTATTGCTTTCTTGATTCTGTTTGTACTTTAGTTAGGTCACACCTATATCTTTGTCTACATTCAGTTACACACTTGTGTTCATAATCATGTCAATAATGTCTCATGTATTTTTCCCTTTGTTAACAACCACTTGTGCCTCGTTAAATCATTACTAGGATGTTAACAACCACTTATGTCTCGTAAAATCATTACTAGGATGTTAACAACCACTTGTGCCTCGTTAAATCATTACTATGATGTTAAAAACGATTTACAGACATGGATGCGTAAGTTATCAGGAAAGCAATCTTTTTCTTTGCATCATTTGGTACTCTTCAAAAGAAAATTGGAGATGAATCTTCTTTAAGTAATGTTTACTAATTTCTGTTTGCATTATTGAATTTATAGAGAGGTAGAAGCTGGCCTGATGGAGTACAAGCCAGACATAATCATCAGTGTTCATCCTCTTATGCAGCACATTCCTTTGTGGGTTCTTAAATGGCAAGGCCTACAGAAAAAAGTTATTTTTGTAACAGTCATTACGGATCTCAACACTTGCCACCGCACATGGTAAATAGCTGATGAACTCAAGAGTTTTAATGGACTCATATAGTATAACAATCTGATGTATGAAAACTTTCTATTTCAGGTTTCATCCGGGAGTCAATCGTTTGTACTGCCCCTCGGAGGAGGTAGCAAAGAGGGCGTCACTTGATCGCTTGGAAGAATCTCAAATACGTGTTTTTGGGTTGCCAATCAGACCTTCTTTTTGCCGGGCAGTACTTTCCAAGGTGAATGTCATGGAAATCTGAAAAAAAAGGCTCCATTCCTGTCTTTCCTCATCGAGTCATTTTTTCCATTTCCATTTGTGAGAAGGAAATTTAATTTGTAATCTTTTTTTTTTCTCTTTTCCTCCTCAATGCTGTTGGTAGGATGACCTCAGAGTAGAACTTGAGATGGATCCCACATTGCCAGCAGTTTTGCTGATGGGTGGCGGCGAAGGGATGGGTCCTGTGAAAAAAACTGCAAAGGCTCTTGGAGAAGCACTCTTCAATAAGGAACTTGGCAAACCAATTGGTCAAATGATTGTCATATGTGGACGCAATGAAGCCCTAGCATCCACATTACGATCACTTGAATGGAACATTCCCGTTCAGGTAAATGGAACGACAGCCTTTAAGGATGGACGGCTTACAAAACTCTGTTAAACTCTCTATACCGACGTCGTTTGTCTGGATAGTTTTTGACTGTTATAGCGAGAAGTTGTTATATAGAACATATAGTATAACATAATATGAAAGCTTTCCAAAGAAAATTAAACCGATATAGTAAAATGTTATTATAGAGAGATCTGACTGTATCTTATATTCTCCGTTAATGTTCAGATCAAGGGATTTCAGAAACAGATGGAAAAGTGGATGGGTGCTTGTGATTGTATTATCACAAAGGTATGTCAATCCATCGCTTAATTTTACAACGATTATCTTGCATTTTTTGGTGCAACTGATGAGATAAATGAGATCAAAATTCTGTTTCTCGCACTTCATAGGCTGGACCTGGTACAATTGCAGAAGCATTAATCAGGGGACTTCCCATTATTCTAAACGACTACATTCCCGGACAAGTTAGTGGTTTTTTGAGAAGTTGACTCTTCAATTTTTATTTAATCTTGTTACTGATTCATCATTTTCTTGTGTATTTTGCAGGAGAAGGGAAATGTTCCATTTGTAGTTGACAATGGAGCTGGTGTTTTCACGCGACGCCCCAAGGAAACAGCTCGGATTGTTGCAGAATGGTTTACCACCAAAAGTGACGAGCTGAAAACGAAGTCAGAGAATGCGCTGAAGCTTGCACAGCCTAATGCAGTCTTTGATATTGTGAAGGACATACATGAACTGGCATGCCAGAGAGGTCCTCTTGCCAACATTCCTTACATATTGACATCTTCATTTTCAAGCCTAATTTAGCATATACAATAGATTGAAGTTTGGTTTGTTGTTAGTTGCATATTGTGTAGAGAGAGAGTAGGTTGTCAATTGATCAAATCTCATTCTTTGGCCACAAAGGCTTTGGTGCTCATTTGTAAGCTGTAATTTGTTAGCTAGTCAAATAGTGATCCTTGGTTAAAAAAATATAAGAGATGCAGGAAGAAAAGTGCAGGTGCATTTTTCTTAAGAGCTTTGTGTGGAAATAGAAAAATATGATTATTATGATTTTTGACTCTATTTTATGTATATATTATTTTGCGGCTCCTCGATTATTGTATTGTTGCGTTGTAGTTTCTATTCTATTATTATTTGCTCCTTTGTTATTATACGTTGTTTCTTGTATTTTGGTTACTTTTTTTTCCTGGACTGCTTTGGAATTTGAATTTTTTTTTGAGTCGAGGATCTATCGGAAAGATCTGTGTACGCCACCTTCTCCGAACTCCACATCGAATATGTTGGTGGTTGTTGTATATTATTCTGTGGCTTTCTTAGTTTCTTGCAACTGGTGCCAGTGTCATTGTCACAAATATAGAGGTTGCTTGTCTTAGAGGATCTCTATGAAAGGTTGCTTCCTACACTGAAGAAAGATTTTTATTTCTCAAGGCAACTCCCAACAAAGCTTGATATTTTCTCACTTGGATACTAAGAAAGTGTTGAAGTGTGTGACCTTCTCTTTTTGTCCACTAAATGGAGAAATGCTCGGTATCTTAGAAGTTTCTCCATTTCAAGGCTTGAACTTGAGATATTTGATCGAAAGAAAGGGCACACTTGTTAATATATTTTGTACTTGCAACATGACTACTTGCACACTGATTCTTTATATGTAATGACAACGATGAGACTTAAATTTAGTATCTAATTTGTATATTATAAGTTTCTGATATCATATTAAATTGTGTAATTATCTTCTTTAAAAGTTTAACCGCACATTTCAACGCGAATTTTGTTGGATTGATCAAAATAAGTAGTACTACTATTCGTAAAAACTTGAGGCACTATTAATGCCCCTTATTATATATTGATATAAAGCCAAATAGTCCTTGTGCATCGACTACCGAGTGTCACATGGAAGTTTTTAAAGGTTATGATAGGATGAATATGTTTTATCCGTTATTAATTAAATTTCTTGAATTTAAGATTATCCTATGAATACATTTATTTAATAGTAGAAGTGTTTTCTCCTTTAATAGATCATACACGACTCGAAATCAAATTAATTGAGATTTTAATACGGATACTGAAAATCGAATTCACAAAGGAAGTGGACATAGAGACACTAGGGAGGAGTTTCCTTTGGCACTTGGAGAGGTGCTTACTCTAAGGACAATTTTTTGAAGTTTCGTTAGTGAAGTTGCAATAACTTGAAGTTTTTATTTTTGGGGGGTGGGGGGTTGGAGTTGATTGAATATGCTTTAAGTATATGACACAATTGATGTTTGAGTTTGTTGGTGGGACTCTACTAATTTTATACATATCTATTATTTTATTCATTTTCCGTAAGATACTCGGCGAAGATTCTTTTTAAAAAAAGAGTATTCGATATTCAATATTTATATTGAAATTCTACTAATTTGAATCGCGCACTGCAAGGCTTATTATAGTGGCGATACTTCTAAAAGGATTTTCTTTCACACACAAAACTCGAATTCAAGATCTCTGATTAAGAGTATAAGAATCCCAATTATCCCACCATGAATATATTACATCATTATAGGAAGCAAGTTGCATATTAATTTATGTTGTTAGAAAAGATTGCTTGTTTTTTTAAGTCTTTTGCTTATTGTCCAACAAAAAATATTCAAAAGTAGTGTTTAGATGAAATTCAAATTGGAAACATTGCAATTTAAATGGTGTTTTCTTCGTTTCAATTTATTTATCTGATATTTATTTGACGTGAAGTTTTAAAAAGTAAAGGAGATTCTTAAATTTTATAGTTTTAAACTAAAAATACTTAAAATGTACCAAAATATTTTTTAATAATATAGTCTTAAACATGTCAAGCGGACAACTGAAATTAAAAAGTTGTCAAAATAAAAATTATTTTTTTTTAAAAATAAACTAAAAAAAAATAAGACAAAATAAATTGAAACAAGAAAATAACATATTGGCTAATCATTTGCCCTTAGGGACATATCATGCGTATAATTTCTCCTATTTTTATCTAAATTTTGATATACAGAATTATTGAATTCATATGTTTAGTGAAAAATACTAAATACTTACTAAATTAGTCGAGGTGCGAATAAACTATTTTTGTAATAATTTAAGTAGTGATATGAGAAAATCTTTATATGTGCCAAGCTGTGTTCTAATGATTCAATGTCAAGTAACCTGTCATTGTCCGACAAATATAATGATGCCACGTGGAGGGACCAGGGTGGTTCATGTTATCAACTAGGTTGGACTTTGATTAACTAAGGAGTCATTTTCAATTATTTTAATATTAGCGGAAAATTTTACGATTTTGATGGATAGATAATATTTTTTTACATCTGATTTAATCAGAAGTCTCGTATTTGAACTTTGAAATGAAAAAATCATAGCAAAAAGTATTTTTTTCTTTAATAAATTTTATTCGACATGAATTCAGATTAATCGAGGTTACAAAAATGAATATCTATAATCGAGCGGAAAATAAACTAACCAATCAAAAAGAAAAAATTAGTGGTCAATTTTTTTAAAATTGTTGGGCACATGGAAGGTATAGGTAATTAACAAACCATTTTAAGGCAATAAATAGGATATAAATTTGCTGTCTTTGTGGACCACTAGTAGTGGAATTTAATACTTGAGATATTTTCAAGATTTTATTTTAAATTATATTAAAAGTCAAAAAAAGAAGAAATGAGAGAGGGGATTATAAGGTAAGAATCGAACTCTCACCGTAAGATAAAAGTTCAAATAGTAAACTAATTAAGTTATAAAATTTTGATATTTTCAGCGGGTCGTGTATTAATCTATTATAACTATAGGATATTTTTCTTTTACGAATGATTGCGTTTATCCGAGTGATCCACAAATAATGAAAATCTCTTTTTTTCTTATTTCTATCCGAATGAGCTGAAATTAACTAAAACTCTTATTTTCTATTGAGTAATAGTTTTATAATTGGGTTTCACTATCACTATGAATAAATTCTCCAAATTAGTCTTCTTAGCTAATTATGTTGATTTTGCCCTACAGTTTGTAAATGCAGAGTGTACTCACATTAGTTTGTTAAAATTAACTAAACCCCAAATATTTTAAAAAATTCCAAGTATATATTTAATTAATTTTAATGTCTTTTTATTTTTATTTATTTATTCTTGAGCTGAGGGTTTATCGAAAATAATCTCTCTACCTTCAAGGTAGAAGTAAAGTCTGCGCACACTCTATCCTTCCCAAATCCCACTTTGTGAAATTAAACTGGCCGCAAACTATTTTTATATTATCCTCTAAGCTTAATAGTAGAATTTTTGAAAAAATAAAAGAAAATGCCCCCTTTGAATTATTAAACTTGTTGGAATATAATTATATATCAATTTAAGAAAGCCCCAAATTCATTGCAAGTTTGAATTGATTGGAGCCAAAGAATTTTCTGATGGATTACTCTTAAGACAATGAGGACCACAAATTAAGAGAATAAAAATAAAGAAATATTTTTCCAAGATAATGTCATTGTCAATGTTTTCATAATAGCATTATTTCTAGAATTGTTCCTCCTTTGGAAATTAGGTTATTATCATTATTGGTGAATTTATAGGTGGTTGTACGGAGGATCGATATATATTTTTAGTCACTTCAAAATTATCATTAAATTTGTGGAGTTAAAACTGAAGAATCCAAGTCTGAAGTTATAAATATCAAACATACGAGTATAAATTTTTAACATATCCTGAAGTTAGGTTTACTAACATCATATCTCTGTGTCTGAAATTGATACATTGCTTGTGCAATTCAAATTTCATACACTTAAGTACGAAGTTAGTCTTGGCAGTCTCTAATTTCATATTAGTATGTCTAAAGCTTAGACTATCAAGCCTAACTTTCGATCTCAATGTCTGAAATTGGCATAACTCCAGCTCAATAGAAGAATCAAATGACAAGGAATAAAAACACAAATTGTTTTTTCGTGAGAAAAAACAATTTGTTTATAGTTCAATAAAAATTGAGATGATTTTCGATCATAGAGGTGTGGAAGATCGACTTTGAATAAATAAAATAATTTAGAGAATATTTAATTTATACAGAATTTATATTTTGTCTATTTCATAGAAAACAATGATGATTACATTTTGTATATGCCATTCATATTGGCAATCAAAACTTGTGACTTTCAACATAGGATAACTAATTCCGAATAAGTTATACTGAGATTTTATCTTAACCAAATATGGAATACACCCATATTTATTCTTTACTCTTCATTGAAGATGGAATAGTTTTCTTGGAATAACTAAACTCGAAATTAATTATCTCAGAAAAACTTATTTCCCAACCAAACGAACCCGGGATAAGTTTGCTATAATTGAAATTTTTTACCCGGTAATTAACAATTGAGCCATAATCACTAATTCAAAGTATTTAGTCAAGCTTTAGTACACTTATGAACTAACTATATCATATTGAGGTTACAACACCAACACTAGCTATAAGTTAAATATTTTGAGAAAATTGAATATAACTTAAATAACACATGTAAAATTAGCTATCAACTCGGTATAATTTCTATCGTTAGATAATATAAGGTATGATTGCATCATTAACTCTGATTATCCAAATCATATAAACTTGTGGCCCCAAGGCATAATTTTCATGTTTATTGAACTTCTGCCCCTTAGGCACAATTTCAATTGCATGAACTTATGCCTTTTAGGCACAAGTTCATGTTACTTAACTTATACCTACCAGGCATAAAGTATAACCTGTGCAAATTTATGCCTTAAGGCATAACTTTGGGCAAAAACTTATGCCTTGCGAATTTTATCTATACCTTGCGATTTTTATTTTATTTTATTTTTGTTGTTAAGAGTATTTTTGATCACTTTTTTGTCACTTAAAGTGTCGAAGGGCAAAATATAAAAGACGACAGATTTAAGGGGCAAAAATTAAAGAACACCCCAAAATAGGGGCATTTGTGCGAATGACCCTTAAATTTTTATTCTCGCTTGATAAATCTTTTTGAAAAATAACCAACTTGAAAAAAGAACATAAGCTCTAACATTTGCCTTGCGGTCAATTAAACAAGTTCATTATTTTGAAATATCCTGAATGTTTGCCTGATGGACAAAAGTTATAACTTATGGCTGATTAGCGACATGCCTAAGTTCTAATTTAATGCAGAACTTCTAGTCAATTGAGTAGGTTCACTGTCTTAAAATGTCCTAAATGTTTTTCCTATGGGGTAAAAAATAGAACTTATGTTTGATGAGCAACATACTTAAGTTCTAATTTTTAGAATTTCTAGTCAATTAACCAAATTCACCGTTTTAAGATATCCTAAACTTAATGGACAAACATTAAAATTTTCTTAAGCAAAGGCTAATTTTTGAAAAAATTGTTATGCGGAGCTAAAAAATAAAGGTCTGTTATGAAATAATAAAGAAAGAACAAAAATATTGTAGAGAAAGAGAAAATGAGAGAAGTTCTTATTTCTTTTGATTGGATGAAATATAATGAAGGAGAACCCATCTATTTACAGGGACAATTCCTCCTAACTTTTCTCTAAAAGATAGACTTTCATTAAAATATAAACACATGTATCCACTACAATACAAATACCTTTATAGACATTCACTATAATACGAATATGTTTATAACACTCCCCCTTGAATGTCTGTTTGATAAATAATGTGTCTCGTTAAAACCTTACTAGAAAACATCCAGTGGGAAAAAATCTAGTGAAGGAAAAAGAGTACACATATTTAATAATACGAATTTTGCCTGGCTCATTAAAAACCTTATAAGGAAAACCCAGCGGGACAAAACCTTGTAAGGAAAAAAGAGTACAACGCGTATCAACTCCCCATAATTAGAACATCCTTGAATCTTTGCATCCCGATCTTGTGTACTATCTTCTTGAAAGTTATAGTTGGTAGAGATTTGGTGAATAAATCAGCCACATTATCACTTGAACGAATCTATTGCACGTTAATATCACCATTCTTTTGGAGCTCATGTGTGTAGAAGAACTTTGGCAAGATGTGCTTTTTCTATCTTCTTTTATGAATCCTCCTTTTAGTTGTGCTATGCATGCTGCATTATCTTCATATAAAATTATGGGTAATTTGTCACATTTCAAATCACATTTTTCTCTAATGAGATGTATCATGGACCTTAACCACACACATTCTCGATTTGCTTCATGAATAGCTATTATCTCAACATGATTTGATGAAGTGGGATACGAGAGACTGCTATGTAGATCTCCAAGATATGGCAGTACCTCCACATATGAACACGTAGCCAGTTTGAGATCGAGCTTTGTGTGGGTCAGATAAATACCTAACATCAGCATAACCAATAAGATCGGGACTGCAATTATTAAAATAGTATAAGCTCATATCAGTAGTCTCTTTTTAGAAACCGCATTATGTGTTTGATCTCATTCCAATGTCTCCTAGTAGGAGCACTATATCTTCAAGACCAAGAATTTCCTCGTTCTTTTAAATCCTTCAAGGATTTTCATATATCCTTCAGTCTCTCTAGACATGAAAATAATTTCATTATGCGCATATCAAGTTTTTCATCTATTGCCAGACTTATGAGGAACCTCAAAATAATTGCATCCAACACAAGAGGACCTCTTCATATAATAATGTCAGAATTTATGAAAAATCTTTATGCCACAAGAATCCAAATATATCCACTGACATTATACTTGAGTTGCATATTTTTAATTGACCAATCATTTATCTTTCCATACTTTTTGACAGATTTGAATTCAAGATCCTCGTCAATATTTATAATATTGAGCGCTACATTATATCAAAGGTATCGTCGATGATCATTTTGATATCAGTTTCAATGCGACATAACTTATTGAGATCTCTTTATTTTTCGTCATTTTCAGATACCTGAACCTTTGCCAAGGTTTTATGAAGTGTTATGTCATAGTGCTTTCTTAAAGCACCTGCCTCATCATTATGACCATCTTAATCATTTGCTCCTCTCCTTCTTCAAGAAGTTCTATATTTGGAACCGTTTGGTCTATCACGCTTCAGGAATCTCATAAACCCTGCCCTTCAAGGACCTTTTATTGGAGCATTTGCAACTGAATTATAAAATAGAGTTAGCAAATATATTTGACAATTGGTTTGCAATATTTTGCAAGTGAATTATCTATTGAACTTTAAGTTCGCTTTTTTTCCCGAGGATCTAGATAATTCATCCCACACTCAATTTTCAGCTGCTAATCACTTCTCCCCCTAATGTTAGAAAAACTAACATTTACCCTCAAGCTCATTTGGGGACCCATCTTTGTGCGTTGTGGTGGAGCAATTGAATCATATTTCGCAGATTCAAATTTTTAGATGAAATTACTTGGTTCCTGACTTTGAACCAATCGTGATAGGGGAAACCTTATTGGCTTGATGCATTCAAGTGTTGCTATATGTTAAATAAACATATCTCATACCAAATTTTATTTGAGAGTTTTATTCTCATAACCAATGATTTAGCTATAATTGGAGGCATACAGTTTTTGCTAAACCAACATAGATATGAATCAGCATTATCAATATGATTTTATAATTTGGAACTATGCTCTTAATTTAATAATTCGAGCAACAACCTTACAAAAATCAATTGCTAGTTGATATCAAAACACATGTGACCATACCATAGATGCATCTATTAGCAAACGGTTCACATGGTAGGTGAACGGACTCATATTCACCCTTTTATAAGTTCTAAAATTTCAGGGAATATAATTTCAATCTTAGCTGATCAAGATCATCCTATCACGAGAACAAGCAACACAAGAGAATTCTTGAAGAATCTTTTATTTTTTTAACATATAGCCACTTGAATTCTCAATTATTTTTGCATCACATTTGAACCGGGATGGCCAACCAGTTATGCCAGCTTATTTCAGTAAACTTCTAGTTTACTTTCGTATGTGATTTCATCATCATACCCATATTTATGTACTTCAAATAAAAAAACGGCGGGTAATCTTTTACATAAATATTTATAACCCGCTTCAATTGTAGTAGCATGAAGATATTAGATTTTCCCATAATTTATAGTCTCAATTTTTTTTAATGTCCTTGAAACTTATAAGTTTCCTTTTGAGACTTACTACAATAATTTCATTCCTTCAGGTAGTAATACATTAGCTCTTCCGGAGCTCTCAATTAATTTTGTGTACTACCACATATTCAATCATATCAACATCATTAATAGTTTCTCCACATAGTTTCGACTTTGAAACAAATAGACTTATAGTCTTGATGGATCTAATCATATCGTGCCTTTGGGTGGATAACCATCTTCAGGTGGTCATACCTTTCTTTTAGGCTATTCCACAAAACAAGTGGATCCTTAATCGTGAGATATTCAATTTTATAAATTTCGTCAAGATGATAACGCAAGAATATCATAGCCTTAGCACGATCTTGATTTGATACTTTGTTTTCACTTTTAATGGTGTCTCCAAGACCCATTGCATCCATATGGATTTTAGTATTCAACACCCATAAAAGGTAGTTATTGCCCGAACTTTAAAGGGAAACGAAATCAAGTTTCGTAAGGTTAACCATATTAAAAGAAAGAAAAAAATAATACCTTGACCTTCAAATTTTGAGACAGTAGAGTCGTAGAGCAACAATATCACCAAAGGAATGTCACTCCTATGGTTAAGTAATACGTCTTTCGAAATTTTTTTTGATCTTTCAAAGTGAGTGTTATAACGTGTTATGAAATAATAAAAAAAACAATAATATTATAGAGAAAGAGAGAAGAGAGAAGTTGTTATTTCTCTTGATGGGATGAAATACAATGAAGGAGAACCATCTATTTATAGGGATAATTTCTCCTAACTTTTCTCCAAAAGATAGACTTTCACTATAATATAAACACATGTATCCACTACAATATAAATACTTTTATAGACATTCACCATAATACAAATATGTTTATAACAAATATGTTATAAGAAGGCCATTTTTATTAGATTTTTCTCACGGGGAAACAAAATATTAAGACATGATCATTTCCGAACTTGACCCGAGTTCAATTCAATTAGAAAGCCCAATATCTACCATCGTTAAGCCCATATTCAACGACCACCACCTTTAATAGCCCATTCCTTTGATTCTCATTCATTTCTTCTTCTCAGTCATCGCCGGAAAACTTTACCCATTCCCGTCGATCTCAAAAGCTTTCAGCATTTCGCCGGTGAAATTGCCTCTCTCTTCTCGCAAATCCAGTGAGTTAAATTACGTTTTTGCCCTAGAAGCTCGTTTTCTCTTTCATTTGTACTGTTGCAATTTCACATTTAACTAATTGCGTTTTTGCTGTTGAGATTGTTGCAGCTGTGATTACAATTGCTTTTTCGAAATACTTAAACTTGTTCAATTGATTTCATAATTCAGTTAAATTAATCCGCTTGGTAAATAGGGGGAAATGTTAGTTCGAAGCTCTTGCTTATGGGATTTGATTGAAAAAAACATAAAATAGGAAATGATGGAACTTTGAAATGTGTAACAAAAGATGGTGCAAGACTGGAATTATAAATTGATGTTATGCGAACTATAAGTTAAGCAACTTACATGATTTGCTAAACTGTGTTTAATTAGAGGCGGAGCTAGGATTTTGAGTTTATAGGTTCTGGATTCTAGAAAATGCTGCTTACTGGGTTCTTGATAAATTATTTATCCATATTAAGTGGATTTTTAGACACAAATACAAGATTTGAGCCAAAGCATTACCAAATTGTGACATTTTGGCGTTTTCTTCTATCAGGGTTTGGATATTGTTAAAGGAATAAATAGCAAAATACGGAGACTAAATCTACATTTTGATTACTTGTTATGGAGGAGCAATCATTCTTTAGCAGGTTCCTTGTCAACCTTCGTTCCTCTTGCAAGTACGTTCTTTTTTTGTCTTTCTGTATATCTAAATTTTAGTAAGTGCACACACACTAGTAGGGAGAACAATGACATATAACTTGGTGATAGACCCGTATTTGATGGGATGTGAAACAGTGGTTTACACAAACTCAAGTAGGGAAGTTTGTAAGAAGAGAGGATTGGTGGCAAATGCCAAATAAGTCTTTTCAAAGAATGTTTTACAAGTGAAGTACTTTGTTTGCTTGTTTTTGGATGGTTGCAAATGAATGCCATCCCTCCTATTTATACTACTCTATGGAACATCCTAGAACATGTCTAGATATTTACAAGATAGAATATTCTAGGAATATGCCTAGAGATGCCTAAACTTGCTTAGAGTGTTTAAGACTAGCCTAGAAGGTTCTAGAGAGTGTTGGGGCGTTTTTATGCTTCCTAGCATTTCCTAGAATGTTCTAGATCATTCTAGACCACTCTAGTATACTCAAGAACACCCTAGACACTTCTAGAACACTCCGGAGCCCAAATTTTAAGCCGGGTGGGTACAAATTGCTTTGCTTTTTGGTGCTGCTTTTGCTTCAGGGCCAGAGCTACCTAGGAGAATGGGAGTCCAATTGAATCCCCTTCCCTGAAAAATTATACTTTGCAAATTTATTTACCATTCTCAATAAAAAAAACTTTGCAAATAGGGTAAGAACTAGTTTTTTTGGTATATAGGCCATTGCATTCCCTTGACATGAGGGAAAATTCTAGCAATATTTTAAAATTGCTTTAGGTAACAAGTTCAAATCCCATGCATGGCACCTTTGAATCCCCTTTATGAAATTTGGGCTCTGCCACTGTTTTACTTATATATTAATTGGATGTTATTTTATGCCTGGTTAACTTTTTCTATGGTATTTGAAGGTATTACACTGGCTATCCTAAGGATCTTGGCCCATCGAGGGTTATTCACTTTACCTTGGAACGGGAATTTGTCCAACTTCTTCATCAAGGCTACCCGGTAGTTGTTGCATTTACGATCAAGTAATATGAGTGTTTCTCTTCCTTCCTCTCATATCTTTTGTATTTTTATCACATTAATCCCTGGATCATATAATTTTTGGATGTTGTAGGAGTAACTACAGCAAACATCTTGACAATGTTCTAGAGGAGTTTGCAGCCGAGTTTTATCCACATGTAAAATTCTCACGTGTAAGACACTTCTTGAACTTCTCATTCAAGTGTAGATAGAATATAATTGCTAGTACAGTACAAAAAAGTCTTTTCAGGCATCTGGGATGTGGGGGTCTATGAGTTTATTTCTCTGTGCTGGAAATATGGAAAACACCTCATTGTTTGAATTGAAGTTTGATAGCATAAAATGTTTACCCAGCTCATGCATAACATTGTCTTTGTTTTCATTATTATTTTGTGTTTGTTCAGGTCGAATGCCCGAAGTACCCAGGGTTTTGCATAACTAGACAAAAGAAGGAATATCCATTTGTAGAGATATTTCATAGTCCAGAACAGGTACTTTTGTTGAGTCGGGGCATTATATGTTTATATGTGTGGCTTATGAGTGCCTTAATAGACGGAGGTGGAGAATAAGATGCATTTGCTACAAGCTAATGAGAAATTACTGTTTTCATCTGATATATCTTGATTACTTACTCCTTTCCGAAAAATTTGAGAATGCTCAAATTTGGCCTACATAACTGAAGGGGGTTCTCGAATTTTTGTAAACAAACTTGTTGATTTGCAAAAAAGATACAAACTACAGAGGAAGGATTCATACCCCTCAGAATCAATTGCAAGATGAAGAAGGGCTTCCACGGATGCACACTCTGCTAAAGTAGTGATAATCTACTGGATATACCTTATGATTGAACTTATAGTAGGTAACTAATAGAGCATAATATCAGGCTATGTCGAATACAGTGGGTGAAGAGGGGGAGTGGTTTTATTCGTCAGAAATTGTGTGCAGTTGAAGCATGATAGGTTGTCATATGTTTTTTATGCTTCCTGCCATGAAGGCTTGACTTGTTAGAATATTAAGAGGTCCAAACATGCCTTATCTTATGCATAATTCTTCAGCAATTAAAGGGGTGTTCTTTTTTTGTGCGTCTAATCCTTGCCTGACAAACTCAAATTTTTTCCTGCTGAGAAAAATGATGTGCCTGACCTAAAACGTGCCACTAACATCTAATCATGAGCTCGGTGACTTACAACAAGCTATTGAATAATCTAGCTTTACCACAACCAACCAAAAGCTCGGCTAAGCTTGTAACTACCAACTTAAGCTACGGACAGCAAAGCGTAAACAAAAAGCAACCTTTTCTGTGCAGGTTATTGCCATGACACTCCAGGAGTTACTCTCATCCTTCCTCCCCCCTCTATCTCTCTCTGTCTGAGCAATAGTTTTAATAATCTGGTAAGAGAGTTACAAGTTTTTATTGCGTACTCTATTTTCTCTCTATAGTTTAAAGGCATAAAACAATTACTCGCTTTGTCCTTTATATGTTACTAGTTTTTGATTTGGGACAAAAGATAAAGAGGTACATTTTACATTCTTATCATAGAAGACATGATTGAATTGATAATCTGGTTTTTTAGTGAGAAAACCTCTTCAACAATTTTGAGTTACTGGAACTTTTTGTAGGGTATACTTAACTCTGTGTTATTACTTGTAGAAGTGGCCAACTGTTCAATTATATCCAGAAGTGGAAGTGCGTGATGTCTTTTATTTCTTTCTGTTTTTTAATTAATACTACTTTAGTTTGGTCTATTATTTTTCCCTGAATGTGTATTGAATGTCTCTGCCACACTATTTGATATGTCTCACAGTTCGTCAATAGCAGAGGCTTGGTGCTTGGATGTTTGTTAGCTTTGTGGCTTCATTTAGCTATAAATTTCTTTTTTCTTTTATCTTCAACTACGTGATTATGGTTTGCTCTCTACCAGGCAGCTGTTCAGGGCAGGATTGCTGATCCTAATATTACCAAATACTCTGTCAAAGTTTTACCTGTAAGTTCATGTTTGTGAAGTATCTATAGAGAGAATGATAATTAATATTTGTTTCTGTCCTTTAAATTTTACGTGCAAGACTATGTTGTAGTGAAGATTTTTCTGTGTCTACATTGTAATTATAGTTAGTATCATGTGATATCATATCTTATAATTTTTGTTATGGTTAGTGTCATTTGTTCCATTAGCTTTTTCTTGTTTTTGATAAGGTAAAAGTAATATTAAAAATGGGAGAATTTACAAGCTCTCCACTAGCCTTGGGGAGTCTGCAAAATTCATAAGTTGTATCATGCTATCCTTGCCTTTACACCAAAAAAGTATAAATACTGCAGACATCTAACTTTGCAAAAGAAGTGTGTTCTATCTTCCCTTCAAAACACCTCTTGTTCCTTTCTAGCTATACGGTCCATGTACTGCACAAGATGAATAGTCTGCCATATCCGCTCTCTGTTGCCAGTGTTTTTAAGAGCCAAAAGTGCAAACAAGTGACAAAGCCCATGAAGCTTGAGAATAATGATAAGTGAAGCAGATGCTTCTCTGAAGAGAAGTGCACACGTTACGGAAACATATATGAATTTAGTACTATAATAATCAATTTGTGATTGAATAACTGATTTTAGCATCCAATTTACATAGATGTTGATATCAGTCCAACTCCTTAAAGTTGAGATTCAATGAATCAATTGCTTCTCGTTAGGATCACATTGCGCGTTGTTGTTTGAAGCACTCTCTTCTCTAAAGTGCATACCTTTGCCCATGAAGCGATCACCCCTCGCTTTGCATTGCTTCATTCTTTAAGGGTTGCAATGATGCTTTTACTGACAATGTTGCTACCTATCTTCTTTCTTCATTAGCTTGTATGATGATTGCACTTGAAAACTGTGACTATCGTAAGCTATCGGCACATCAGGATGCAGAGTTGTTAGACTATCTTAATCTTACCTTACAGTTAGTTAGCCTTGTTCCTCTTTTCGAAATCTTAGGGAGTTATTACCAAATATTTGCATTCTACAATTCTTATGGATGTCCTTACTTGTCATCAAGCCCGAATATTGAATGCACTTCTTTTATTCTCTCTTTCCTCCCATATTCTCAAAGCTGGCTAAATATTTACAGTTTCTTAAGGTTATAGGTGGCAGGGAAAATTCCCTCTTGTATTTATCCTAGAGGAAAGTTAAGTCCTACAAAGGTGACAAATTAATAAGAAAAACAGTATTTTAGATGCATGTTCCAAATTCATCTATTAACAGAGCCACCAGATACCCAATGAGTGTTGACCAACTTTATTCTAGGTGGAATGTTGTTAGGTTCAATATTCAGGTTAATAAGGTGCTTGTGAAGGAGGAACCCAACAATCATACAACCCAATATTAGTCCAAGAACAGCTAAATCCTCTTGTTACAAACTGGATTCAAGTGTCCCCTTGCTTGTCCTTCATTTTCATGCATGTCTTTATTGCGACATTGCCTAGCGCAAGAAGAATGGTCATCAGTGCTGTTACTAGTGAGTCCGTACTTGTTACTAGTTATTTATTAACGTCTGGCATCCAGTTCACAAAACTAATGGTGTGCCACCTCCATATCCATCACTTGCTTCATCATCCATCTGCTAGATAAGTTGTCTGCCATTGTAGTCTTGCTTTTCTACTTGATCTCCACGAATCATACTATACTTGAGTGAGATCTATCTCATGAATGATTAGAATAAGAGTGTGTCGGAAAGTTATTGCGTAAACCAAACTCGTCTTGTATTTGAAGTGTTTCTCATCATAAATGTTCTTCTTATTTCAGTTCAACTATGATCTAAGTGCTTATGGATTCCGTGAGTTCTTCAAATTAAAAGTTGAGGAGTATCCGACATGGTATGTCCCTTGCACCAGATAAATTATATGTTTTTTGACATAGTTTGTTGGAGAGAGGATTCAACTATGTGCGCTCTTAGTCCTAAATAGTTTTGTTATAAATTATATGTTTTTTGACATAGTTTGTTGGAGAGAGGATTCAACTATGTGCGCTCTTAGTCCTAAATAGTTTTGTTGTATCTGTAATATTAAGTGGAACTCCCTCTTATTTTTTTCCTCACTCAGTGTTTGTTATTTTTATTTGGACGTACACTAATTCATATTCATATTGCGTAAATTTCACTAAAGAGAAAAAGCGCTTTCTTATCGTAACTTTTAAAATTTTCATACTTAGAATCCGAGTTGTTTAATTAAAGAGGGATGAATTCTGCTCATTCCATCAAATAATTAACGACGACACCTGTTTGTTACTATAACTGGTAGACAATTATAATAAAGCGACAATGATGACTCAATTTTCTTTTGCGGTTCGAGTTTTATCCGTAGTGTACCTTTTGAGCTACTTAATTTGATTTGACTTGCATTTATATATAATCCGTTTACCTATAATAGTAGTAATAACTTGCACATTTTATGATAAACAAAAAAGAGAAAAAACATGTTGTAAATATAAGTTTGTGAGAATTCAGATGCTTAATACAAATTAGGTCTACTCCCTCCGTTTCAAAATAAATGATGTTTTAGTTTGGATATATCTTTTTAGGAAATTATTCATTTTTTTAAAGAAAAATATATTTTTACCTTCTTTTCCCTAGTAAATATTTTGAAAAAAATGTAACTCTTTAATATTTCTTGATTATGTAAAACTCTCTTCGTTTAAATAAGGGTCAAATTGAAACAATATTATTAATGTTTTCTTGATTATGTAAAATACTATTTATTTTAAAATAAAATCAAAAAGTTAAAACACTATTTATTTTAAAACGGAAGAAGTATTAACTGACAAAGTAAATCTCGCACATCAACTTTGAGACATTTTCTCAGGTGTTATTAATGCATTAGCCACCTAATACCTAAGTGGATCCCGTTCGATGTACAAGGATTGATTGAATTTATGAATACTTGGTATATCAGGTGATTTACTTGTAAATATGACGTGAGAGGTGTTCGGTGGTCTGGATGACTACACGCAAGTGCACGTGGTCGAACAAGTAGTAAGTGGCTCAAGTAAGTCAAGTATCGATCCCACAGGGACTGGACTACGGGGCAATTCTACTCAAGTGTCAATTAACTGTAACTCTAAAAATGCAGACAACAATGTAAAGAAATGTTTTTATATTTAGTTTCCTAAATTTGTACTAAGTCTAAAATGAATATACAGTTTGAGTCTGAACTATGAATGTGAGCATGCTGAGGCTAAAACGAACATGTAGAGAAATTAATTATCGATACAAATTGGTTAATCTTTCCTCCGGTTGCTAGTCGGAACTTATGCCTATGGATTAAAACTCTCGTATTTAACCCAACTTAAGAATCATGAACCTTCCACCTACATTTCTGTGATAAGAAGCAATTCATGTTCTAGCCATACAAAACCGATTCCGTGATTGACTAATACGACTTTCAGGTATATTTCTATCCTGAAGGTAAATCAATTCTCAATTTTTCCAAATTAAGAAATGATCATATTCTATTAATTCACAACTTTCCAATTTCGTGCTCTCTCGAGTGAAATCGGACTTTTTAGATATACATTAACATTGGCCAAATATTAATGCAGTAAGAACAAGAATTAATAGAACAACCATGGAAGAAAAGATGAAAAACCAATTAATCAACAATCACATTTCAATACAATTGTTCTTAGCCTCAACAAGAAGGGAAATTAGCCACTCATTTGTGGATTAAGCATCATCAAATGAGTGTAAATCATACAAACAATTGAAAGAAAGGAGAAAGAGATAGAGAAAAACCCTAAGATTTTCGTTCCCTCAACTGCCTGTAACCCACGTTCTTGCTTCACCAAGTCAGAATAATTAAAAATGACCTTAAGTGTTCTATTTATACTGGTGGAAATTTTTCCTGAAATAACAAGCAACGTGTCACGGAGTGCATCGCGGAGCACTGCCTCCGTGACACGGCACAAACACGGAGGCTCTCTAGAATTTGGTCGTCCAGGTATTTAACCCTGGCACGGCATGCAACGCGGAGGCCAATCAACGTGACACGGCACGAACGCGCACCTTCACTGGAAATTCAAGTTCCAGGTAATTAGGTCCAACGTGCCACGGAGGCAACACGGACCTTCTCTGGAAATTGACCAACTTTTATCATCCGAGGTAGAGTACATCTGCGATGGCAGCGTGTCACGACTCCATCGCGGAGCCCCTTTAAATCATGCTTTCCTTGGCCTTTTCCTTGCTCACTTCCGAGTCCATTTCTGATTCCTCCCAACATGTATTTTAGCTTCATAAAATTATATTTTTCCTGCAAAACGACGCTAATCATGTTGGTTAGTATAAATTCACATTTTATTGCAAATTACATGTACACACATTGTTAGATAAACACGACAAAACGACGCATATGAGTATCACTTGGGCATATAAGTATGCCCAAGATCATTTACCCCACACTTAAAATCTTGTTCGTCATCGAACAATAATCTTACACCTCATGCAATTTGACACCCAATCATGGCTACTTTGGCTCGACAATCCGAGCTACGGTTATACCGATTATTTAACATAGCAAATCATCAAGAAAACATGCATATACTCATCAATACAATGACATTCAACACATCAAGATCTCCTACACTCAAGAATTGACTCTCGATATCGGCAAACTCATGCAAATTAACTGATCAAGATATCCGACACAAAATTCAATCTTTCATCAAGCATGTGCCCTCACAACATAAGAGACTTTCCCCCTTTTCAATCACATGAACTCTAAACATTACATGCAGGGGCATATAAACACGATTTCGCTCTCTCTCCCAAAATAATTCACATGCATCGTGTCATGAACCATAAGCTTGCCTCTAGTGTATTACTCCACTAATATAAGGGCGCGTGATGTAAGATCACGTAGGACTTAATGGGTTGCAATGTAAGCTACGGAACTAGTATATACTGGGTAACCAACCATAGCGACTAGCATCCTTAAGCGCTTTTTCACTACATCCCATCACATTCTGTGCATTGTTTCTTTCTTCAACCTCCCATTCTTGAAGTCTTTCTTTAAATATTTTTGTCCCCACTTCTTTAAGCACACCCAACTTAACAATAAAGATTTATTATGCATCTTTATTTTCTTTAAATCCTGCAAGTGCACCTTTGACCTTTTCTTACTTTCATGATTTTGCTTTTTCCTTTCTTTTCACACTTCTCACTCCTTGACACTTTGAGAAAATTACTTTTCTTGAGCGCTTAAGGGTTTTGGATCAAATTCACGGCTAATGAAAAGAAGGGGTTAAGCTCGGTTTACACCTTTTCTATGAAAGAAATAAAATAGGCTAAAGGCTCAACGGGCTAACTAGGATTGACTTTCAAGGTGGGTACGAAAAAGACAAAACTTTCAGTTCAAACAAAGAAACGCCTACATCCTTTCCTACACTACACTTCCTTCATTTCGTTTCGTACACACACCAGGCAAGTTCTAGACAATTCACAATGGTATGGAATAATCGAAACCTCACTAGACACTCATTGCACATGCTCAACTCAAGACATATTCACAGACTCTTCAATCAGCTAATTACAAGAATTCAAACATTAAGCCTCAATCACACTGAATCGAACTCTATGGCCTAGGTATCTCGACATATTTACAAAGTTGCATGCTTTCATATGAATCACCTTTGCATTCTAAATATCATGTACAACACGCAACAAGAATTTCAACCCATAAAGTAACGACACGCTTGGGATACAAACAAACAAACGAAAAGAAATTTATTCAAGCCAAAAACTATTCCTATCGACTACATTTTCCTTAAGATGTTCGTCATCCATCCATCATGGGGAACAATCACTATTTTCGACTTCGGTTCAATGGGACTATTCTCGGTAAAAGAACCAAAAACAAACGCCGAGAAACCCAATCATAAAAATAAGTAAACGAAATTTTTTTTTAAATTTTTTAAAAATATCGATCATTTCGATAAAATTATTTACATAACCGGCTAACAACATTCAACATCACACAACAGATTCACTTTACAATACAAAACATAAACACACAATCACAGGGTCATATTTTTTTACAGGCACAACAACAAAACAAGAACATAGACAACAAAACAGCAAAACAACACCTAACTACTCCCCACCCCACACTTAAAATTGAATACTGTCCCCAGTGTTCATAGATACAACATAGGAAAAAAAAATTTGGGTGGTGAAACTCCCTGATCAATCGAAGTATTCAACTTCTTCGTCAGGTGCCGTTGCCTCGTCTCCCATGTCGGAATCGCCTCCGTCATCCTCCTCCGACTCAACATCGGAGTCCTCCCGACGTGTCTCCTCATCAGTGGGGACGTCGTCATCTATGGGCTCCACAAAAGCTGGCCCCACCTGACATAGAGCCCTGGCGTTTTCGCCGAAGGGGTAGTCTAAGTCGAGCTGCCACAGCTCATCCTCCATTGCCGGCCTCCCGCCTATGCGCAGCTGGAGCATCTTTATCCCGAACATGTGGGCCATGTACTGATCATCCCGCGCATGTCGCTCGGCTAGTGTAAGGACTGGCCCGTGAGTGGTGTCGGGTGGCTTGGTCTTTGTGACGTCTAGGGCATGCCTCTCCATCTGGGGGATGTAATCCAGGGCCTCTTCCTCAACATCCAGGCCCCTCAGGAACGTGGTCACCCATACCTGTGCCCTTGATGTAACCGGGCTCTCTTCATGGCGGATATAATCACCGCCCCAACGTTGATCTCCAGCCCCTTCATCAAGCCATAGACCAAGCATACGTGATCCCGGGTGACATCTGTCATGTGAACCCCCGGGATCAGGCAGGAACACACAATCTTAAGCCAGATCCTGGCTTCCCTATTCATCTGTGAGTAGGGCAATGTCTGATGGTAGCCCCTCTCCTGATGCCTGCTCCACCGGGCAGTAGAACGGGCTCCACACAAGGTGCGTCTGATATCCGCATAAGGTGGAGTGATGTTCAGCTGCCTGAGTATATGCGCGTCTGTGTTCCGCGCCCCCAAGATGGCATTCAGGTGATGAGGCTCAAGAGTGACAATTTGGCCCCTTATTTTGATGGTGTGACTGCGGAGCATCGGGTTCCAGTTGGCGTAGAACTCCCGAATCAAGTGCAAATTGCACTCCTTGGGCTCTTCAAAGATGAAGCTCAGCCCGACAGTGTCAATCCGGTGGACAATTCGAGGGAACTCCTGTGCCAACGGCTCCCTAGCAATGTGCTCCTCGGGGAAGTACTTGTTTTCCTTATGCTTCACTTCTTCCCCTTCTCTGTCACCCATCGGGTTTCGTATTGGCGGCGTTGGCTGCGCGGAACCGCTGGTGCTTCTGGGACTGCTGTTCCCAGTCTAATCCTTTTCCTTCCGGCGCCCTATGTAGATGGGCCCTTTCCCTTGTCTTGCCTACTTGCCATCGTTCCTGTCAAACCAAACAGACAGTCCCAATGTCAGTCAAATTTAAAATTAGCTTCGACTAAGGTTGGGTTAAGCTAGGCCACCCCACACATAGTCTCTAGCAACAATTACAGCATTACGACAAGATCAAACTCAATTTACAATTTACCTAAAAAAAAACACAACAAACATGCCTCGTGCATTCAGAGAATTCGACGGTATAAATTCCTTTGTACTACTCAGACTTCTTACCGCTAATCACAACATTACCATCGATACCATTTCATCACATAACACTTAGCCAAAATTTCTCTCAACACAAAGCTATACAATTCACCAATTTCATGCAATTCGATAATTTCATGCAATTTCAACGATTTCATTCTCCCGAAAATCCACCATGTCTTTAGCATATTCACATTAAGCATAACACAATTCATCTCACCCAACATGCACGACCCAACAAGAATTGCACATTTCAACTAAATTTCCCCTTTTTCATTTTCAACTACAAACCCTAGCTAAAATCTCACCAAAATTCGAGCAAGCATGCATAATATCACGTTCATACAATCACAATGATCTTACGAACATCAATCAACAATAACTTGAATGAATTTAATCTCAATTTATACTTAGGGCAAGTTTTCGTCACCTCACCTGTTCAAAAATTAAGAATTTAAGAAAAAATTGAGGTTAAGTTCAAGAACATACCTTTGATTCGATGAAATCGACGAAAAGTTAAAGAAAAGTCGTGCCTAGGTTCGTGTCACGTTGTGGGAGGAGGGAATTTAGGGGTTTGGTCGTGGGGGGATTGAAAAATGAGGAAAAATGAGGCGAAATTAGGGTTAAAAAGGGGTAATTTCGCGCGGGTTACCCGGCGACCCGACGTGAAATAGCCTTCAACGTGTCACGGAGGGTAACGCCGAGCACCCCCTCCGTGACACGGAGCCATCGCGTGGGTGTTCTGGAATTTTAAAAATTTCGAATTTACACCTCAACGTGTCACGGAGGGTAACGCGGAGACCCTCTTCCTGACACGGAGCCATTGCGTAGGCTAACTGTTTTTCCACTTTTTAATTTTTTCTTACCTCGATTTTTTTTCCTTTGCGATTCTTTACAATTTTTGCCCTCCGTTCAACCTGAAATTTGTCTTACAACAAGAAATTGGTTAGAATCCCAAAGTTTAAACACAACAGACTACATTTTTATATTTACATTTTTATATTTACATTTATATATATATATATATATATTTTTTTTCTTTTTTTTTCTCTGTTAACTAACTGTACATGTAAATTGCAACAATTCCACGAGTTGCCTCCCGTGGAGCGCCTGGTTTACCGTCGCGGCTCGACGTCATTCACGCTCATTCCGCCCCTAGGGTGACAGACGTTTTCTCTCGAACACGTCCTCACCCCTGTCAAGCTTACCCCTGTCAGGTGGTTTCCCGACTAACTCCCGTGACTCAACGCTCTGGACAAAATCAGCTCGATTAATCACGTTGATCACTGAGAGTTCCTCGTACACGGCCGGGAGCTTGGTTGCCTTGTACACATCAAACACCTCCACCTTGTCCTGCGATCGCATGGTTAGCTGCCTTGCAGCTACATCAATCAGCGCTTTCCCGGTCGCCAAGAATGGACGTCCCAAAATAAATGGGACTTCCGCGTCTGGCTCGAAGTCCAGCACAACGAAGTCTACCGGGAAGATAAGGGAGCCCACTTTCACCAGCACATCCTCCACAATGCCATCAGGTCTGGCCAAGGAATGATCTGCTAGTTGCAAGATCACTGTTGTTGGTCTAGGACTCCGTAGCCCCAACTTCCTGAATACCGATGTCGGCATCAGATTAATACTTGCTCCCAAATCACATAATCCGCGAGCTCGGATACTTTGCCCAATTGTAAGTTGCATTGTAAAGCTCCCAGGGTCCTTGAGCTTTGTGGGCTACCTGTTTTGTATCAGGGAAGTGCACTCCTCTGTAAGAGCCACCGTAGCGTACTCAGTCAACCTGCTTTTGTTCGCCACGATGTCCTTAATGTATTTTGCGTACTTCGGCACTCCCTGCAAAATATCAACAAGAGGTAAGTTAATGTGTACCTGTTTAAGCACCTCCATGAACTTTTTGAAACACGCCTTCTCCTTGTGTTTCTTTAATCTTTGAGGGAATGGGGGTGGAGGTATTTCTGGTTCAACATCCTTTTTCTTCCCCCTCTCATCACTTTGCTCCCTCTCCATTTCTGCTGCTCCCGACTGTTGAGGTGGTCTTTCTGGTTCCACCTCTTTAAGCTGCAAACCACTCTGTGTGGTCACTGCATTCACCTACTTGGGGTTGGGGTCCGTGTCTCTAGGAAGTCCTCCTCTAGTCCTGGTGTTTTGGGCTCCAGCAAATTGTCCAAACTGGTACTCCAGTGCCTTTGTAGCTAACTGATTGTTCTTCACCTCGGCTGCCAATTAAACATAGTCAGCCTGTAATTGAGCTTGGTTAGCTATCATAGTTTTAAACATCTCCTCAATGCTGGGTGATGGTGGCGGAGGAGGTGCATTGTTGTTTCTGTACTGCGACTGATAGTTCAGCTGCCCTCCTTGATTCCTTTGCGCCCCCTGACTCGAACTCTGTCCCTGATGGTTGTTGCTACCCCAAGAGAAATTCGGGTGATTCTTCCAGTTAGGATTGTAGCTGTTGTCATACTGTTGGTGATTATTCCTTTGTGCATTACCCACAAAGTTCACCGAGTCAGGATTTGCTCCACAACACTCAGCTGAGTGTTCATTACTCCTGATCTTGGGCAGATTTATATGCCCAAGTGATACTCAAACGTATCATTTTCGCCTTGTTTATTTAGCAATGTGTATACATTTTCATGCAATTGATAATAAAATGTGAATTTATACTAACCAACATGATTAGCATTGTTTTGTAGGTGAAATGTGATTTCGAGGAGCTAAAATGCATGTTGGAACAATGTCGGAGTTGGACTTGGATTCGAGCACGAAAAAGGCATTGGACTACACCAATTAAAGGGGCTCCACGATGGAGCCGTGTCACGCTACCATCGCGGAGGCACTCTGCCTGGAGGGTGAAATATTAGTCAAATTCCAGTGGAGCCTCGCGACAGCTCCGTGGCACAGAGGCAAGCCTCCGCGTTGCATGCCGTGCCACGTTGAAGCTTTATTCCCGGACCCTAAATTTCTAGAGAGGGTCCGCGTCCACGCCGTGTCACGGAGGCAAGCCTCCGCGTTTCACTCCGTGACACGTTGCTTGTTATTCCGAGAAAAATTTCCATTAGTATAAATAGAACACTTAGGCTTATTTTTAATTAATTCAGACTTGGTGGAGCAAGGACGTGGGTTACAGGCAGTTGAGGGACGAAAAAGCTCAGGGTTTTTCTCTCCTTCTTTCTTCTTTCAATCAATTGTTTGTATGATTAACACTTGTTTTAGGATGATTAATCCACAAATGAGTGGCTAATTCCCTTCCTTGCTGAGGTTATGAACATTTGTGATGAATTTTGATTATTGAATTATATGGTTTTTCATCTTCTTCTTCCATGTTGTTCTATTAATTCTTGTTTCTACTGCATTGGTGTGTGGCCGACATTAATGTACATCTAAAAAGTCCGATTTCACTCGAGAGAGCACGAAATTGGAAAGTTGTGAATTAATAGGGTATTGTTCTTAACTTGATTTGGGAAAATTGAGTTTTGATGTGCTTTCCTGATAGAAATATACTTGAAAGCCGTATTAGTCAATTTAGGAACCGGAATTGTATTGCTAGGTCATAAATTGCATTTGATCACAGAAATGTAGACGGATGGTTTATGATTCTTAAGTGAGATTAAATACGAGAGTTTTAATCTCTAGGCTAACGTTCTTGGCTAGCAACTGAAAGAGAAGATTAACCAATGTATGTTGATAATCATGTTCATTACATGTTCTGAACCTTGGCATGCTCATATCCATAGTTTCAATTCAAAGTAGATATTTGTTAATAGTTTTAGTATCTAATTTATAAACAAATTATTTAACTTTTGGTTACTTTGTTGTCAGCATATATAGAAGTAAGATAGAATATAGTATACTTGAGCAATTTTTACTTATCCAGAGTCTCCTTGGATCGATACTTGGCTTACTTAAGCCACTTAGTACTTGTTTGACCACGTGCACTTGCGTGTCGATTTTATAATACCCATATAGCAAACACCCGAACAAGTTTTTGGCGCCGTTGCCGGGGAGACTAGGCAATTGGTGAAATTGTGTTAAGTGTAAATTTACTGTATTTTTATTTTATTTTCTTAAGCGTTGACAACTTGTCTTAGCCTGTATTTTGCAGACTTGATTTCTGTGAACACTGGAAAGAGACAAAGAGCTGGTGGAATCTTATATAGAGCCTGAACGTATATTTCATAGTAAACGTAGAGAAGCTCTACAAAAGAAGCTGCAGTTGCTCAGACAGACTATTATGGAGCAACAAAATCCACCGGTTGTGAGGGCAGTGTTAGTGCCCGAAGTAGCAGCAGCAAGGCCGGTTCGCGAGGTGGCAATCCCACATGCCAACAATGTAACATCAAGTATCCGCAAACCAGAGCCTGGAGGGAGATTTGAACTCAAGCAGAACATGGTGCAACTGTTGCACACAAGCAGGCAATTTACCGGTCTCCCTCATGAAGACCCACAACAGCATCTCCAAAACTTTTTGGAGATAAGTGACACTTATATACCCGCTGGAGTGTCACCTGATTATGTTCGGCTCACACTATTTCCGTTCTCATTACTTGGTGAAGCCAAGAGGTGGTTAAAAGCTGAGCCACCAAATTCTATTTCAACGTGGGATGATCTTGCACGAAAGTTCTTGATAAGATTTTTTCCCTCTGGTAAAACAGCCAGACTTAGAAGTCAAATTCTAAGTTTCAAACAGAGGGAGGGGGAAAATTTGTATCAAGTCTGGGAAAGATTTAAATCCATGTTGCGGGACTGTCCTCATCATCATCAGTCCAATGAGGTGTTGGTGCACACATTTATTGAGGGTTTGGAACCCCATACTAAAATTTTGCTAGATTCAGCAGCTGGAGGGCAAGCGCTGGAAAAGACTTATGAGGAGCTGTACACTTTGCTAAACCGGATTTCACAGGGCAATCCAGAATGGAATGCTGGTTCATCACGAGGTGGAGCAAGGAAAGCAGCAGGAGTGCTTGAAGTGGATGGATTTACAGCTATCGCTGCACAGATAGCTTCCTTGCAGAATCAATTGAACAACGACTTCAGCAACATGAATCTGAACCAGCCTTCAGCTTCAGTCAATGCGGTCCAGCAAATGTGGTGTGAAGTGTGTGGAAGCAGTGAGCACTCAGCTGAGTGCTGTGGAGCAAATCCTGATTCTGTTAACTTTGTGGGCAATGCACAAAGAAATCAGCAGCAGTTTGGTAGCGGCTACAACTCAAATTGGAGGAACCATCCAAATTTTTCATGGGGTAGCAACAACCAACAAGGCCAAAGTTCGGGTCAGGGTATGCAAAGGAATCAAGGAGGGCAACAGAACTACCAATCTCAATTCAAAAATCACAATGCCCCTCCTCCACCACCATCACCTAGCATTGAGGAAATGTTCAAGACCATGATTGCTAATCAGGCGCAATTGCAGGCTGACTATGTTAAATTGGCAGCCGAAGTGAAAAATAACCGATTAGCGACCAAGGCTCTTGAGTATCAATTTGGGCAAATTTGCTAGTGCCCAAAACACAAGGCCCAGAGGAGGACTGCCTAGCGACACGGATCCTAATCCAAAGCAGGTAAATGCAGTGACCACAAGGAGTGGTTTGCAGCTGAAGGAGGTGGAACCAGAAAGACCACCTCAAAAGTCAGGAGCAGCAGATGTTGAGGGAGAACAAAGTTCGGATAGGGGGAATATCAAAGAAGCTGAATCAGAAAGACCTCCACCCCCGTTTCCTCAAAGACTAAAGAAACACAAAGAGGAGGCGTGTTTCAAGAAATTCATGGAGGTGCTTAAACAGGTACATGTTAATTTACCTCTTGTTGATGTCTTGCAGGGAGTGCCAAAATATGCCAAATATATTAAAGACATCGTGGCCAACAAAAGTCGTTTGACCGAGTATGCCACGGTGGCTTTGACGGAGGAATGCACTTCTCGGATCCAAATTAGACTGCCCACGAAGCTAAAAGACCCTGGAAGTTTTACTATCCAGCTTACTATTGGGCAGAGCATCCGAGCGCGTGGATTGTGTGACTTGGGGGCGAGCATAAATCTGATGCCATCTTCGGTATTCAGAAAGTTAGGTCTATGGTGTCCTAGACCTACAACCGTAATCTTGCAGTTGGCAGACAGATCCATAGCTAGGCCGGATGGCATTGTTGAGGATGTGCTTGTGCAAGTAGGATCCCTCATTTTCCCGGTAGATTTTATTGTTCTGGATTTTGAACCAGACGCTGAAGTCCCATTTATTTTGGGACGACCCTTCTTGGCAACCGGAAAAGCATTAATCGACGTAGCTGCAGGTCAACTTACAATGCGAGCACATGACAAGGTAGAGGTGTTCGATGTGTACAAAGCACCCAAGCTCCCGATGGTGAATGAAGAACTCTCGGTGATCAATGTAATTGATCATGGGAATGCTAAACTAATGGATGATTCCCGAGAGTTGATGGGAAGAACACCGGATAAGGGTGAGCACTACTGGGGGGAGGACAATGATCGTGAGAAATCGTCCATCACCCAAGCGGACAATTGAGCATAAAGGACGTCGAGCCGCGACGGTAAACCAGGCGCTGCACGGGAGGCAACCCGTGAAAAATTTTTTCTTTTCATTTTATAAAGTGTAAATAGATTTTATTTTATTTTCCTTTTTCTTGATTTAGTACAAAATTTTTGTTTTAGTTAGTATTATTATATTTTAGTTTTTGAAATCTATTAATCTAACCAATTTTGTTTAGTGAAATGATTTTCAGGTGAAACGGAGAAAAATGTGCACGGAATCATGAAGGAAAAGGTGAGGTATGAAAAAATTAATAAAATGCAGAGACAGTGAGCTGGGGCGATAGCTCCGTGTCACGGAGGAGGACCTCTGCGTTACCCTCCGTGACACGTTGAAGTGTAAACTGGAATTTTCAAAAATTCCAGTAAGCTATCGCGATGGCTCCGTGTCACGGAGGCAGTGCACCGCGATGCACTCCGTGACACGTTGCCATATAAATTGTGACAGGTCACACCGGGTTGCCGGGTGACCCGCGTGTTTTCTTCATTTTAAACCCCCGATTTCTCCCCTTTTCCCCTCATTTTTTTACACTTCTCCGCGACAAAACACCCAAAATTCCCTTCCCCATCAATGTGCCACGGTATAAAGCAAAGAATTATCAAGTTTTCTTTGGTTCTTCAACTACGAGGTATGTTTTCCGATTCTCTCTCAAGTTTTTGTCGATTTCATTCGAATTTAAGCATGGGAGGTGAACTAAATCACCCCAAGTAGAAATTTAGCATGAAATTGAGTTATTCCTTGATTGATAAATGTTCGGAATGTTGTAATGAGCGTTTGAACTTGTCGATTGTGTGAATGATTCGAATTTGCTTGCGAAATTCAATTCTAGGGCTTGGTTGTTGAAATCGAAATGGGTAACTTGGTAAATTTGTGAATTATATGCCGGGTTGTATGTATTGAATGAGATAAGTCGTGGTAGAATATTGTTTGAATGTAATAGACGACGAATTCTCGGGTTTTTTGGAAAATATGAAAATTGTTCAAATTGGGTTGATTGTATAGGTTCATGTATATAGAATTTTTGTTGTTGTTTTGTTTCGTTGTTTTTAGTGCTAAGTGTGATGGTTGAATTGCTAAAGATGGTAGTGATTGGGATTAGCTGTATGAAGTCTGAGTAGTACGCTAAAGTTATACCGTCGAATTTTTCTTTGCGAATGCACTAAGCATGAATTGTATAGTTGTTAGTTTTTGGTGTAAATAAAGTTATTATTGCCGTAGTATCGTAACCGTAGCTAAGGACTAAGTGTGGGGTAAACTTAGCTTAACCCGACCTTAGCCGAAGTTAATATTCATTTAACTTGACATTGCGCTTGTTTATTTGTGTTGGCAGGTAAAATGACAAGTAGGCAGGATAAGGGTAAAGGTGCATCAACTTCAGGCACCGGGAGAAAAAAACTTAGACTGGGCACAGCAGTCCCAGCTGCACCAGCAGTTCCGCGCGGCCAACGCCGCCAATACGGAACTAGATGGGTAACTGATGAGGGGAAGAAGTGGTACGCCAAACACAAGGAAAACAAATACTTCCCCGAGGAGCATATTGCACGGGAACCACTAGCACAGGAGTTCCCCCGCATAGTGCAAAGGATCGAGGCAGCTGGGCTCAGCTTCATATTTCAGGAGCCCAAGGAATGCAACCTACATCTAGTCCGGGAGTTCTATGCAAATTGGAACCCGGCAATCAGAAGCCACACAATCAAGATCAGAGGGCAGATAGTCACTCTGGAACCCCAACAATTAAATGCCATCATCGGAGCGCGGGACACAGACGCCCACGTTCTCCGCCAGTTGAACATCACCCCACCATATGCCGATATCAGACGCACATTGTGTGGGGCTCGATCCACAGCCAGATGGAGCAGACATAAGGAAAGGGGTTACCACCAGACTCTGCCGTATTCTCAAATGAACAGGGAGGCCAGAATATGGCTGAAGATAGTTTGCTCGTGCCTAATCCCGGGGGTGCACATGACTGATGTGACCCGGGACCATGTCTGCCTGGTGTATGCCCTGATGAAAGGGCTGGAGATTAATGTTGGGGCGGTCATCATATCCGCCATGAAGAGAGCCCGACTACACCAGGGCCACAGGTATGGGTTCGGGGGACTTATCACCACCTTTCTCCGGGGCCTCGACGTTGAGGAGGAGGCTTTGGATTACATCCCGCAGTCGGAACTTATGCCTATGGATTAAAACTCTCGTATTTAACCCAACTTAAGAATCATGAACCTTCCACCTACATTTCTGTGATAAGATGCAATTCATGTTCTAGCCATACAAAACCGATTCCGTGATTGACTAATACGACTTTCAGGTATGTTTCTATCCTGAAGGTAAATCAATTCTCAATTTTCCCTAACTAAGAGAAGATCATATCCTATTAATTTACAACTTTCCAATTTCGTGCTCTCTCGAGTGAAACCGGACTTTTTAGATATACATTAACATTGGCCAAATATTAATGCAGTAAGAACAAGAATTAATAAAACAACCATGGAAGAAAAAATGAAAAACCAATTAATCAACAATCACATTTCAATACAACTATTCTTAGCCTCAGCAAGAAGGGAAGTTAGCCACTCATTTGTGGATTAAACATCATCAAATGAGTGTAAATCATACAAACAATTGAAAGAAAGGAGAAAGAGATAGAGAAAAACCCTAAGATTTTCGTCCCCTCAACTGCCTGTAACCGACGTTCTTGCTCCGCCAAGTCAGAATAATTAAAAATGACCCTAAGTGTTCTATTTATACTGGTGAGAATTTTTCCCGGAATAACAAGCAACGTGTCACGGAGTACATCGCGGAGCACTGCCTCCGTGACACGGCACAAACGCGGAGGCTCTCTGGAATTTGGTCATCCAGGTATTTAACCCCAACATGGCACGACATTCAACACGGAGGCCAACCAACGTGACACGGCACGAACGCGCACCTTCACTGGAAATTCAAGTTCCAGGTAATTAGGTCCAACGTGCCACGGAGGCAACACGGACCTTCTCTGGAAATTGACCAACTTTTATCATCCTAGGTAGAGTACATCCGCGATGGCAGCGTGTCACGGCTCCATCGCGGAGCCCCTTTAAATCATGCTTTCCTTGGCCTTTTCCTTGCTCGCTTCCGACTCCATTTCCGATTCCTCCCAACATGCATTTTAGCTTCATAAAATTATATTTTTCCTGCAAAACGACGCTAACGATGCTGGTTAGTATAAATTCACATTTTATTACAAATTACATGAGAATGTACAAACATTGTTAGATAAACACGACAAAACGACGCATTTGAGTATCACTTGGGCATATAAGTATGCCCAAGATCAAGAGGAGTCTTTCCATTGTGAATATAATTCAAAAAAGAAGAAGGTAAGTATGGTTAGTTGAAGTGAATACTTTAGTATGATGAGTATTATGTTTAGAAGTGAACTTAGAATTTAAGTGTATAAGTTTGTATAAGATCTCAAATTTAATATAATAGTAATTGAGTTTACGTTAAATATTTATATATACACACAAAATCTAGACAAAAATTACTCCAAGTCGATACTTTAGTATCTTGAGTATTGCACTTTAAGGTTTGGATTTAGAATTTGAGAACGTATAATAATAATTGAATTTATTTTTCTTCGTATCATATCTATACATTTTTTTGATATTTTTTTCAGGTTGCTAATTTAGCGGTAGAGTTTACACATGATACAGATTGAAGTGAAGAATGTGATTCAGGTATGCTATACTTTTTAGTTATTGAGAGAATCCAAGTTCTCTCTTTCGCATTCAAGAAATAACTTTTCAAGATATTTTCTCCTTGGCTAAACTCAAAGGAAGAAGAACCACAAAAGAGAGAACAATAGTTGAGAGAATTTTCACACCTTTCTTATTAGTCATACCATCTATTTATACACAAGAAAATAACTGAATCACCAACCTATTCGGCTACCCAAATTCTAATCCATTAGACCTACAATTCCTATATTTACCTTCGTAAAAATATCAATCAACTGCTCATGAGTGGAACATAACTAGGAAGGATACTATCGCCAAGTAGTTCATTCCAAACATAATTATAGCAATCCACTTTAATATATTTGGTTCGTTTATGAAAGATCGAATTTCGGGCAATATGCAATATTGCTTGATTGACATTGTAAACATAACTACAAAAAACTGTCGAGAAAATGAGGGTCAATACCAAAGGATAGGGTTAATTTTTTGAGCAAAACCATCACCAAATTGATACACACATAGATATTGAAATTTGGCTCGTAGGAATTGTGAAACCGACAGATAGTGTCGGATAAAATCGACGGGCTTCTCTCGATTTCTATAATTTCAGTTGGTTCGGTTTTTAAATTTTCACCCGATGTGGAAAAAAAATAAAACCAACAAATAACCTAGGTATTTTTATTTAATTTAATATTATAAAATAATTATTAGTAAATTAATTTTTTTAAAAAAATTCAAACACACCAACCCTGCTATTCAGTATGTTGTTAATATCCAAGAACAAATCGACAGACAAGATTAATTTTTGGATTTTTGCATTTGGATTTTTTCCAGAGAACCAATAGACTAACCTACTCTGTTTGTCGGTTTTCTACAAAAAAATTATATGTAAAAAACTGTAATTTTCTGTATGCTACCTTCCAAATTAAAATTAATTCAATATCAGCTACATTCCAACAACATTAATGCTACTAAATCAATTCTAAATCAACTACAATATTAACATTATACTAATTATTGATTAAAAACACCGAATGCAATGTAAAAGATCTACCAAAAGGATTTACAAAGTCTACCAAAGTTATAAAATTTCAAATATATAGAAAGTTTCAATTTGTTTTCAATGTTTAACAATAACAATCCTAATAACTAAGGTATCCGTTCAACACACTCATCATCATCAGTAGAACTCTCTTCATCATTCGAGGTGGAAGGAGAATGGGGCATATATCTATGCAGGTCACTTGCAGCGAGGCTATTCACTAATGCCTCGAGTATCTCGACGGTATAACATATGCTCTTATTTTCAGCAATCCATCTTGCCTCGACATCTGCCAAGATACGAGTAAGATGTTCGATCGTCTGCAACATAACAACAATCTGAATACCATCAACTGCTTCAGCCTGACTTGAAGAGCCAACACCTTCCAGTCTTGACTGGATGTTTTGAAATGAGTTCCTAGAGCCTAAGCCATAGACTCTCCTTTTTTGTCTCTCCTCCATCATTTTCTCAGTCTAATTACTGGTAGCGACTTCTGGTGAAGGATGGATCAGTCCACCATGGGCTTGTTGAGTCTGGCTATATTCAGATAAGTACCATTGATAATCAATCTGTATAATTAAAAAAAAGTTAGTATATAGCTAAAGTTAAATTATTACTTTATATGTAATTTTTTCAAACTTACATAGGTTTGTTTAGCCCTTTGCTTGATCTATTCATTCAAATCTAGCCAATTCATTGTGCAACAAGCCACCTTTTTCTTTCCTCCTAGCCTTATTTATTTGTTTAGACTTAGCCAAAAATTCTGACATTCTCCAATAGGCTTGAAGAGCCTCGTAAAGATGAGGTAGAATCCAATCAGGCTTCTTTTTCTTTCCCAAGCATCCCTATACCATTCAGACATTCTGGAACTGTCCTTTCTCTCGAAGGTCATGGATATTATCTTGTCATACTGTGTAAGCCAAGTGCATAATATCTGCAAATCAAATGACTAATGTTAGATAATATATTATGAAAAATTAATGCAAAATTTTACTAAGTAATAATTAATTCGTATATCTTAAACTGATCAAACATGCCTTATCGTGTCCTAAGTGAAATTTCACTCCTGGATGAATAAGGCCGATCATAAGCCTTCTATGCTCTTTTTAAGAGCATTTCCTCTCTCTTTTTCTAGATAGAACCTGCAAAAAAGACAATAAACATGTCAAGTCATGTTTATACAGATTATGAAAACAAACTTACCCAGATTCATCAGGCACGATCACTAATCTACCAAGATTGTCTTTCTCTCTGGGCTCTTGCTCCCCATATGCTGGTGTAGATGCTGAAAGTCTATATGATTGGGTCAAGGGTAGAATGAATGTATATGTGTTTGACTCAGAGCTGCTATCTCTAAGTTGCAAGCTGGATAGGTGGGGAGATAAACCACGTGGGGAAGAAGTACCCAATGATGAATATATCGAGTTTCCTCGTGGCAGAAGCATGACTGGTGTAGACATGAAAGTGTGAGAAGTAATAAATGGAGGCATTGAAGTAGATGTACCCTACAAATGTATGGGATGCCCAGTTCCATAGGGGACAAAAGACACTGGTGGAGAAGAGTGGATATTGGGAGAAAATGAAAGGCCACCTGAAGCAACGGTAGTATCTAGTGGCTTCCTAGCAGTTTCCCTTTCAAGATAAGTTTCACAAATAGATCCTTCAATCTTACACCTTTGTTTAGCAGTTCTTTTGCACTTGCTAATAGTTCTGTATAATTTGATGTTAGTTAGTAATAAGTTAAGAAAAAATTAACTTAATTCATTCATGGTATATCAAGTCAAATCATTACCTCTTGGATGGATACATCCATCTGTATTGAACTGGATCTCCAAGAAGCGCCTCATGTACGAGGTAAATCGTTAGATGTTCCATCACATCAAAGAAGTCACATGGAATATTCTGATCCATCCTTTCTATGTTACCCTTCCACAAAGTGTTAGAACATATATCTTTGAAGACCAAACTTATCTCTGTGATTGGTTTTCATATCCTGTCAGGTGTGCAGCTAAATGTGATAGGAATTTAAGTTTCTACGAAAATATGACAATCACGACTTTTTATACCACACAACCTTCCTTCATTCATATTTGCACACTTTTCCAAATTTGAAGCATAGTCCTCATGCATCCTCAACTTCTTAACCCACTCAGAAATCTCCTATTTCTAATTCAATGTGAATGAAAAGCTCGCATTGGGTTTTAGCACTTTATTATTATGTTATTCCTGCAACCATAGTTCCTTTCTCTTGCGATATTCCTTTTAGTTCATTCTGGCTTTTGAATTATCTTTTGTCTTACCTTTAGCATTTATCACTGTGTTGAATAAATTATCAAAATAATTTTTTTAATATGCATCACATCAAGAGTATATGATAGAAGATTATTCGTCTAATACGACAACTTAAATTATGCTCTATTTATTCAATTATGTCCAACACCATATCTAGGAAGTCTAGAAGGTATAACTTCTGTAATCTTAGGCAACTGATGATCTCTCTCCCAAATTTCATTTCCTGATAATGACGAAGGTGGAGGATCATTTTCAATCTTATTCTTTCTGAATCATGCTTCATTTTTCTAAACTCGTGATCTATTGACAAGAACCAAAGGTGACAATTAAATCATGAATTTTTAGGGCCATACTTTAAAGTGAATGCTTTACTATTTTTCATGCAATATGGGCAAGAAAACTTTCCAACAGTCATCCAACTATACAACATTTCATACGCAGAAAAATCATTAATAGTCTACATTAAAAAAAACATGCAAAAGAAAATTCTGCTTAGTTGATATGTCATATGTCACTACACCTTCAAATCATAATTATTTTAGCTCTTCTATAAAAGGTTGTAGATAAACATCAATCAAACTTTTTGAATTACGAAAGGACAATACAACTTAAGAACATGTAGGGACTTATCATACATATTTCAGGTGGAAAATTATGCGGAGTAAGAAATACACTTTTGGGATGTTGACAAAACGAGAAATTTTTTAGTGAATTGTCGCCAGCAAGAGTAGGGTGCAACTGAACAGAGAATGGTGTGAAATCATCTGCACACAAGCCCAATCTAACATTTCTTATTTCACTAGCAAAATAAGAACAAGTTCTATTGAAATGCTTCCAAGCTTCTCCATCTGATGAATGGGACATAAAACCAGGTGTCCTTCTATTTTTATGGTGCTATCTCATATGAGGAGCATAACTAAACGACGCGTACAACCTCTGTAACCTAAGTATATGAGGTAAATAATGCATCGCCTTAGCTGAACCATTATTCCACCAGAAGTTCACTTAAAACGAGCATGCCCACAAAAACTTACAATTTTCTAGATGACCATCATTCTTATATAAAAACATGCAATCATTTTTCATAATAATAAATTTTATCATACAATAATCCTAACTTGGTAACCAATTTCTTTGCCTGATAGAAATTCTTAAGTATGCTTAACTCCGGGTTAACTAGTTCCCTAAAAGAGCAACCATAAAGTTCATAGCAACTTGAGGAACACTTTAATTTAATTTGATATTGATTAGTCTAACTACACGATGTGCTGTGATTTTACGACACTTTCGACGGTTAAAACTAAGAAGATATACAAATTCTGGGTATGTTTATGTAGATATAATGTATTTTTGTTAGGTGTTGCAGGAAAATCGGTCCGGAACATGAAATGGGCAAAGTAAGGAAAAAATGGAATAAAGTGCGGACTGCTAGCCAGGTAACGAGTCGTCGTCACAATGAAAGACTCATTTCTGGAGTCTTGGGAAAGATCAAGTCTTAAGTACGTGGAACCAGTGTATGTAACAGATGAAAGGCACGACTCGTTACATCTGATAACGAGTCGTTGAGACGGTCGTGAAGACTGGGAAGAAAAAATTATGAAACATTGATGAAGGATGCAACGAAGGACATTATGAGTCGTCGGGAGACTTGATGACTCGTCATGAGATCAATAAGCAGACCCATTAAGTGCACTGGAATTTTGGTGATCCAAGGCCACGAGGGACCTAACGACACGTGCCCTGACATTATGAGTCGTTAGGTGACCCATTACCGTGAAGGGATAGTTTGCCGAGGATAACTCGATTATGCTGGCCATGACTTATTAGGAGACCTAACGAGTCGTTACTTGGCATGTTGCCACTACCTACCTGGATTCCATTTTTAGTTAGGAAAGGTTTTGTTTGAAACTATAAACACATTATTTAGGTTTATTTTTATGGTACAGTTTATTCTACTACTTGACACGTGAATTTTGGTATTGTTAACGACCATTCTTGGTTCAAGAAATGAAGTTTGTAATTTTGTTCTTGATTTTGAGGATTAAACAATATTGAAGTTTTATTCTTCGGTTTTGGTGATTTATTCAATTCAAGTGGTTTCTTCTACAAATCTTTGTAAGTTACAATTATGATTTATTCTTTATTTTGTAGTTGTGATCATTCAAATATGAGTAGCTAAACTCATAACTAGGATTGTGGGAACCATGATGAATTAACACACATAGGTAAAATACTTAGTGAATCTTGAACGAAATTTATGCATATATTATTTTTTCCTTCGTTTTAATTGCTTCTTAATGATTGCAAACGTTAAAAATTGCCTTATTCTTACTCATCGGATCAAGGGAGTAGTGAATGGGAAAAAGGATTAACAATGGAGATTTGAGGCTATCAACCCTCATCTAGTAGCTTGACCTTATTCGGAAATAGCTAATCCAATATTAAGAGTAAGGGTTAATTAAGTGTACACCTGTATACAAATCAAGTTTCATGGTGATAATAATCTAGATTGGGAACCAACCATTTAGGTGAATTTAACTTTCCAATATTGCATGCTAAACACCGGAATACGTCACTAGTATACAAGCCTTTTAGTTATGAAGTCATGGGGAACACAATCCTAGTCAATTTGTTAATTGAATACAACCGAAATTGAATTAAGCATCTACTAGTCTCTACTATTGTTTATTATTTTGTGTTTGAAATATTACCCCCTAGGAAATAAGTAAGCCGATAGTATTAGCCAAACACATTAACTAAAGTTCTCATCATATTCCTCTTAAGATTCGACCCTAACCCTGATTGGGTTCTATATTTAACATCAACTGCTTTATATATCATTTATGAGGTATAATTTGAGCGACATCAAATTTTGGCACCATTGCTGGGGATTACGACTTAGGATTTTGTTAATTGTGTTCGCTTTACTGTTTGTCCTTATTTCCTTTTTATTTTTCTTTTTTTGTTTTTGTTCTTAACAGGCCTCAGGTTTGTGCATGCCTAGTATTAGGAGCCAAGAAAAATCCCTGGTTCCAATTGATCACAAACTTGAATAAACATTGCCGAATTTGAGGAAAATGGCCAACGTACATGAGCAAGAGATAGTGGAGCAGGCTACAGCCAGAATGCTGGTTGAGGAACAAGCTCAGGGAAGAGATAGAGAGTTAGCAAGGCTTGCTGAAGAGCAACACCTAGTTGCCGAAGTTGAGCGAGCTAGAAGGAACAGAGGTCAAAATCAGCAGAGGCACCGGTACTTTGATGATGATGATGATGCTGATATTGACCAAGACGATGCCACTGGAGCTATTGTCCTTCCCCTTTTTCCTGTTGGGGCAAAGTTTGACATTACTAGTGCTATGATCCAACTTCTCAACATGAAGGGAATATTTTCGGATTATGCAATTGATGATGCACATACTCACTTGACTAATTTTGTGGGTATCTACAAAGCATATAAACAACCGGGAGTGAGTCAGGATGTAATAATACCGAGGTTATTTCCTTTTTCATTAGGGAGTGAGGCAACGCTCAAGTTGGCGTAAGCCTTAACTGCCAAATGATTCTATCACTACATGGAGGGAGCTGAAAAGAGCTTTTCTTGAAAAATTCTTCCCAACTTCCAGAGCTTTGCAATTGAGAGATGAGATATACAACTTCAGGCAATTGAATTCTGAAGCACTTCATGAGACATGGTTGCGGTTCAACAAGATGCTCAAAAAGGTGCCCAACCACAGGATCCCAGATGATACATTATTGGAGATATTCTATAGGTCTCTGAATGCTAACACCAAGGCGGTGGATGATACTGTATCTGGAGGAACATTCATGAGTCATACTTTTACTGGAGTTGCTGAGGTCCTTGATAGGATCACTAAAACCAACTGCGCATGGCATATAAGAGAGTCGGAGGCTCTGGCTGGTACTTATGTGATAGGTATGTTTGCGGAGCAGAGAAGGAAGGATGAAGATCGAGACCGGGATATTGATGAGATAAAGACCATAATGGGGCTTCTTGCTAAGCATTTTATGGGAGATGGGGCTGAAAAGGTAAATGTTGTGGGTTCTCAGGGCAAGGCATCGAGAAATGATGGTGAATCTGAATCTGAGGAGGAAGAAAACTATCTAAATGATCAAGGGGAGGGTTTCCGGACTAACACACAAGGGTCTAACAAAGAATCTTGGAGTTAAGGTCAGGGGAACCAAGATCGGAACTTCTACAAAGATAACAATTACAACTAAGGCCAATATAGAGATCGAAGAAGAGATAGAGATAATGGTTACTAAAAAAAGCGTGAAGAGTACAAGAATGAAAGAAGCGGGATATATGTTCCTCCAAGGAAACATGAGCTAGAGTCTAGTGGTTCAAAGGTGGAAGACATGTTGTCCAAGGTACTGAAGCAGATGGAGGCAACCGATGGCCATTTTAAGGAACTCCGCGCTGATATTTCTGGTATGAACTAAAAGGTGGAATCACATGCTGTGGCCATTAAGCAGATTGAGAAGAAGTTTGGTCAGATGTTTGTTGCTATGAACCAGAGGCAGAAGGGAACGCTTTCCAGTAACACAGTTCAAAATCTGAAATATGACAGTCATTGCATAACCGTCACTACTAGGAGTGGGAAAACGACAGTTGATCCTCCAAAGCCGGTTGTGATTGATGAGATAGTCGAGCCCTTAGTGATTGATGATGATGGGGTGGCGGACTTCGAGGAATAGATTCTGGTTGATGATTCAGTGGAGAAGACTGCTCCTAGTAATGTAAAGAAGCATGGGTCTGGAAAAGAGAAGGAGAAGGAGGTACCTCAAAAGATCACGCCTATCCCTAGACCTCATCCCCCTTTTCCACAGAGACTAAAGAAGAAGGTCGAAGATGGGAAGTATCACAAATTTATTTCAATGCTGAAACAATTATCTATGAACATCTCATTAGTCGAGACACTTGAGCAGATGCCCGGTTATGCTAAATTCATGAAGGACCTTGTCACTAGAAAGAGGACTGTGAGTTTTGAACTTGCGGATAATTTGCACCATTGTAGTGCAATAACATATCGTTGTCTTGTTCAGAAAAAGGAAGACCCTGGAGTTTTCACCATACCGTGCACTATTGGAGCCTTTAATTTTGCTAAGGCGCTATGTGATCTGGGTGCTAGTATTAACTTGATGTTGTTAGAAGTGTTTAGATAGTTGAGCTTGGGAGCCCCCAAACCGACTACAATGCGACTATTGATGGCAGATCGCATAGTGAAAAATCCAGTGGGGATCCTTTATGATGTTCTAGTAAAGGTGGGGTCCTTTATATTTTCGGCCGACTTTGTCATTCTAGACTATGAGGTTGATTTCGAGGTCCCCATTATCTAGGGCGACCATTCCTCACCACCCGATGTGCTTTTGTATACATGGAAACCGGACAACTGAAAGTTTAGTTGAAAACGAGGAGGTGACATTCAATGTAAGCCGGTCCATGAAGCAGCCAAATGACACGCGGATGGACTCAGTGATTGATGTTGTGGAAGATGAGCTTCCAATCATGCCCATTGATGAGTTTGTGACTATTGAGGATTTAATAACTGTTTTGATGAATATTGTGTCACACCCCGCCTTGGGGGGTATGACTGGCACCTGGTGCCCTACTAGGACCTGACCTGCTGGACTGTTAAGCCTGGGCACATCTGATGCCTGGCTGGCTCTAACTCACATTTCTGGAAACAAAGGGCTATATAACGGTTGTAAACACAGCCTCCGGCCCATTGGCCTATAGCCTCCTGTACCTGTAATAACAGTTGACCAGAACAAGCAACTATAGGGAAGCCTATGCGGGCCGACAAGGCCACCATGCTGTCTAGTTATCTGCATTCAGCGGTAAAATACTAGAAGGCTACGTGACCGGCAAGGTCACCACTACTGTCAAACTTATGGCCCCACACGGCCAACATAAAAGAAGCAAGAGTACTAACAGCTAACAACTGCACGGCCTCACACGACCGGCTCAACTGACCACAGGGAAATATACAGACTGCAAGCCTCTAGGAATAGCAATAGAAATGATCGGGACAGGGCCCCGACCTACCCGTACTGTATAACAAAAGAACTGAAATACACCTCTGGAATTCAGTCTCCGGATGACAGGAGCTGAATACTTGATCGCTGACAGGAATCACGTAGTGTCACCTACTCGTCTATCAGTACCTGCAGGCAAGTAATGCAGTGCCCCACCGGGCGTCAGTACCGCTGGTACTGAGTATGTAAAGCAATAACTGAAAGCAAAGTCTGAATACAATAATATAACTGAAGAAACTGAAGTAGAGAGAATAGACTGACTGTCTGATAATGTAAATCATACCTTCTCTCAATCTTTACTGGAAAGGATAAGAGTCATACCTGGAAACGTATCGTGCTACTGCTGATCTACGTGTATCTAACATAACATGGCATAACATGAAATAATGTAACATAGCACACACAAACCTTACCCAGCCCCCATAAGCCGGGAAGCACAACCAGCACAGAATCTATACCCCTACCCCGATCATCCCATCTCCTACAATGGCTGTAAGCATCCTGCCGGTCCCCTGGGTATGCACTTGGGCTCGCTGAGCCCCTGACTATAAATGTACCTGAGTACGAAGGACTCCTGAATCAACACCCCGGGCGTACCCGCTCGACGGGGGTGTATAAGGGCCGACCAAGGCACAATATGGGAAAACTGGCATCCCATCTTCGTCCCCTTGCGGGACGACATATCACTCCGTAGAGTGACGTATCCTCGTCCTCTGGCGGACGAGTCGATACAGCTATTAACCCTGGGGAGGTCATGGATGCTGGGTAATCCAACCCCAAACAATACAACGGTCTCAACTAGTAATGTTGTCTGTGTATCTCACATGCTGAGGCTAATAGGGGTAAAGGGTCATATATATTACATGCTGAGCTAATGATAGTGATCTGTACGTATTTAATACGTGCTGAGGCAGGTAAAGATGTATAAATATGAATATAGTCTCCTGCCGCACTGTACTGGGAAAATGCTATATAAGATAATGTCTCTGCTGAAAACTCTGTTGTTTACTAAGTTTCTGTATACACTATATGCTGGACTAGTGATAGAAATATGTACATACTTAATACATGCTGAGGCTGGAAGTACTATATATGTATGTACCAATATAGTCTTTCTGCTGAACTATGCGGTATACTGATTTTCTATAGTAACCTGATTTACTATTCCTGACATGCTTTCTAAACTTCATTTTAGTCTGCTATTCTGTTTCTAAAATGCTTTACGGATACTGTACTACTTCACGGGGTTTCGACTGAACACAACAATATCTTAACATAGCATATCACATCACACACTGAGTATACTAGGCACTCTCCAACACTTGCGTTAGAATCTATATCATACTAATAGGTTTCGTACACATGACAACCCAATGCTTCTCACATTGTACCAATATTCATAATAACGCAATACTCGACTTTTGAACATTCTACTGGTCTGAAAATTGCTATATTATCTCAATATTACTTAACTTGCCGAAGGAACTAACTTTACATACCTTATTCTTAAGCTATCCGTCTGTCGGACGAGGCTCGGCCGGTACTTCAACTGTTTTCTCCCAACTGCATTCATAAATATGTCAATCAATACTAAATACAACTTTATTTCAAAAGGCAACGTCACTTTCGATATAGCTTATAGCCTAAACTTAGGCTTATCAAAAGACGGTCGAAAACTCGCTATTTTTCAGCAGTCCAGAAGGGAGAAATATTCACTTCACAGCTAGGGACACATAGACACTAATTTAGAGCAATTCCACTTACCTTGGCTCGGTGGCTCGATGATTCGCCGGCCGTATTTCGCGAAACTGAATCCGTAGGAATGCTCTCTGTCGCTAAATACCCCCGTATCTGGAGTTAATTTGAGTTTGGGCCGCGTTTAGTAGCGTAATCGAGCGATAATATATATTCCCTCTTCGTCCTCCTCTGTTTTGCTGCATTCTCTGGAAATTTTATAAAGTTTTTATCATTTAAAACCGAAGTGAGGCTTTATATACTTGGGCCTGGACAAGGTCAACGTGTCACGGAGCCATCGCGGAGGCCTCTCCTCCGTGACACGCTGCCATCGCAGAGGGGCTCTGCCTCGGCTCCTTCCGCGATGGTTCAACGGGCTTCTCGTCCGATCTTTTCCTGGGCCTTTCTCCAACACGTATGGCCTTCAAATATGCTTAACCAACGTGGGAATAGGTCATCTGAGTGCCGGAAATTCTACGGGGTGTAACATTCTCCCCCCCTTAAAAACATTCGTCCTCGAATGTATACTGTTAGTTAGAGGACTGATTACTTTATTTTCTGGAAGAATTTCGGCAGAGTTTCCCCTGTAATATGGACTACCGCAAAAACCTGAAATGCAGAAAAGTCCAACACAGGCACTGCACGATCCACTGGATAATTAAATATCAATCTGTCTCACTTATACATACAGGACCATAAGATATTACATAACAATAATACGGACATACCTGCCGCTTAAATGGGTGAGGATATCTGGTCCTCATATCTGCGAATCTGTTTGTCTAGGCTAGCTACTAGAACCTCTTTGCAAGCCAGCTTTTTTGTAACTTGGATATTCTGGACTGGGACTACTCTGAACGGGTCTCCTATACATTTCCTCAGCATAGTTACATAGAAGATCGGATGAATGGATTCTAATTCTGGAGGCAAATTCGATTAATGGTAAATGCTCATTTTGGCTATTACTGAAATCTAGCACACACACTCGCAACATGTCTTCGAGCGTCTGAATTGTGCGCTCAGCCTGCTCATCTGTCTGAGGATAGAACGCTGCGCTTAAATTAATCTGCGCTCCCAAACTCTTCTGAAATGACTGCCAGAATCTAGCTGTGAAGTGTGCTCCTCTGTCTGAAATAATGGATACTGGTATTTTATGTAATCTGACTATCTTTCTGATATGCAACTCAACATAATCTTCGGCCGAGAAAGTAGTTCTTACTGGCAATAAATGAGCTGGTTTTTGTCAATCTGTCACTTATCACTCATATAGAGCCATGTATGTGTTTAGTACGGGGTAATCTTGCTACAAAATTCATATTCATCGCTTCTCATTTCCAAAGAGGCACAGCTATGTTCTAAATTAACCTGCCTGGTTTCTGATATTCTGCCTTCAACTGTTGGCAGTTAGGACACTGGGCTACCAGTAGTTCTTTTTAATGTCATGGTACTTCTTTGTCGTATCGGGATGAAGAGAATAGCGGGCGTAATGCGCCTTACTCATAAACTGCTGACGATGCCCCAAAATATCTGGAGCGCCATGCGGCCTTTATATCGCCACATTTCATCCCCGGTTATCTGAAAATATGTCACTTCTTCTTACTGAACCTTATGTTCAAGTTAAACCTGGCTAGGGTTTCTATACTGCCGTTTCTTTACTTCCACCACTAACGACAATGCTGCGATATTCTGTATTATCGTTCTGTTATCTTTTTATTTCTGCTATGTGAACGGCTAAACCAGCTAACTAGTGAAATTCTCGGGTCTATTCCGGCTGTTCAGGCGGCAAGTATGCCAACTCCCCATAGATCTACGGCTAAGGGCATCTACTACCGTATTAGCCCTTCCCGGGTGACACAAAATTCTTGCTTTTTCCGGCATAAGCTACTGTAGCTAACTAGGTGATATCCAGATCGTGGGTAAGATAATTCTTCTCATGTTTCTTCAATTGCCCGAAAGTATAAACTGTTACTTTACCATGTTGCACCAACCCTCTGTACCTTCTGGCCATACTAACACTGGGGCTGCGGTTAACCTGGTTGTTAACTCCTGGAAGTTCTGCTTACATGCCTCAGTCTACTGGAACTTCGCTGCCTTCTGTGCCAACTTAGTCAGAGGTGCTGCTAAGGTGGAAAATCCTTCCACGGACCCTCTACAGTACCCGGCTAACCGCAGGGATTGCGTACTTCGATCGGAGTGGTAGGTCCAGGCTAGGTCCTCATTACTTCGATTTTTCTGTGTATCTATCTGTACACCAGCCTCCGACACCATGTGACCAAAAAGGCTACTAAACTTAGCTAAAATTCACATTTACAAGGAATTGGCATATAACTAATGGTCATACTGGTTTATTATGCCGGAGAATCTGACAAGTAATCTACCGGTATAGACAGAGCTTATCTGGCCTTCTGGCCGAATGCTAAGGCTACTTGTTGCTGGGATAACCTGAACGACTGTCTGCGCACCTTGTGCCTTTATCTGATCAGAGGGTCCTAATACTGACCATGACCTCTAATGATCTGGCTACATAATCTTAAATGACTGAATAGTCGGGTTGAATGACCCAAATGTGACAGTAGTCTAGTAATGCTCTAACTGTACTACTTGAGTACTTATAGTTCGTGCATCACCGCCAACTCGTGGGCATCTAATTGCTCTGTTATTTTGCTTAAACTACTGTAAGGCTAGACTTAATCAACTTACTCCCAGGCGATCAATCTCTGGATCTCCACGGGGAATCTACTGATCCCCTGGTCTTAATAAACACTATGCTAGCAGGGTACTGTTAATTTCTTACGCCTTGTGTGTATTCACTTGGATTTATACTGCTATTCTGGGGAATTCTCGGTCTTATGAGCTATTCTGTAAATACTGGCCCTCTGCTAGGGCTCTGTATCTAAATACCTTACGAAAACCAGCTGAAATACTAGTCTATCGCTGACTGCTGATGTGGACCCTTCCTTGGGGTACCCACGGATATTCTGACTGGGACGGTCAGCTAACTTATAAGGTGTTCTACATAACAACTGCTAGGTTGACTAAGGCTGACTGTCGCCCACGAGGCTGGGAAAACGACGTATGACCACTTAGCATGCTGGAACAATTCTGGTATTGCTAATCTCTGAAATTTGCCTATTCGGTCTCTAATCCTGGTTCCAGCACATGCACTACTGTTACCGATCTTCAGGGATGCCTCCCTGCTGATGCAGGCGACAGCTGGTCGGTAGACTGTCTAACTGCGCCCTTATCATCTAGCCATCTGTCTTAGGTCAATAACTCTGGTAAGCTCCTAGAGCCTAAATCTGACAACAACACATAAGTCTGTTAATCTAATAACTGAAAACTGAGAAAGTTTTTATGACTTCATACGTAACTCACACTTAATCCACCCTCTCTCTTCTTCTTTTCTTTCTTTCTTCTCCCTCTTTCTTCTCCTTTTCTTTTTTTTTGGTCCCCCAATGCAATTTGTATAGGCTTTCTATTACTAATCAGCATCTGTGATTGTAGCCCTTATAGGCAGCCACTCACAACCTATCTATTATCTGTATATCTATATATCGCTGGCTATGTACAATATGTATTGATTCCTGCGGTAATTCATAATTTCTGACATGCTCTGCTGAATCTCATATCGTACATGATACATTGCTTCTTACGGCCTAATAATATCTTCTACCCTGACTTATCATTTCATTGCATTGTCACCCCATTCTGAAAGTAACAAACATAAACATTCTAGTTATTGTCTGCTATTTAAAATCCCGCCACTCTGCGAGGTGGGGGTCGACGCTCGACTCCTGTAGCCTTACTAGGCATATATTGAGAGCCCATAACTGTCTGCTGGGCCTTATCTCTAGGCTACACTGGATTAGAATTGCTGTATCGGTAACTTCTTAACTTTTCTATAATGGACACCCTGCGGTATTCTGAACCGCAATCTTACTGTCAACCCGAGGCTTAATCCCTAATACGATACTTTATCAATCCGGGGTAGTTCTAATTTCCCCACAAGATCTGACATTCCTGCTTCTTCCTTTCATCTTACTTAAACTGAACTCTGGGGTTCAAGGTACCTACCTTTCATTGCTAATGAGATTACTGATCAAGCCTCGGCCTATACTTCTTTGGGCGTATACTTAAGCCCATCAGATTCACATAACCTCTATATCTCTCGATGTCACAACTAGATCATAACTATAATCTTACAGGTATGTCTTGCTATCTGTTAGCATATATGGCGGGCTTGGCCTTTTTCTGGCTCAAACTTGACTATTATTAGGCATTCATCACTAGCAGGTCTGTTACCCCTACTTCGGGTAAGCTAACAGTCTTACTTTCTTTACTGGCTGGTTATCATAAGGGTCTGCACAGCCTACGTAATCATAAGGGCTCTCTATATCTTCCACTACTTACCAGGATCAATCAACCCATCTTTACTTACTGCATGATTCGGCAACCCCCTCTCAAGTCTTATGCTCCTTTTCTATACTGGTATCGAACTTAAGAGGTAGGAATAACCCTTTTCTTATTACAATAATAAAAGCATTCAACTGTACCATATCCAAAAAGATGTATTTGGGATTCCTGCATTTTTTTCTCTCTTTCTTATACCTACCTGGTGGTCTGACCTTATCTGTAATCATAACCAGATCATATATAACTAATAAGTAAATCAACTCATATGTACATTATACTGCTGACTCCCTATTCTGACGTTATCAACGTATACTAGGAATAATGCCAATAAAGGTATCACGCTGGGAGGTCTCTGATACCTCCTCCTGCTGCTGTAGTTATCATACAACTGACTGATACTCTCTTCCGTTGCTATTTCTGATCTTCTGCCTGATAGGGTAATGCTGATCTGCCTTTGTATATGTAATCAAAGAATACGGTAAGTTCTCAGGGACTCAACCCTATACTGTACCGCTCTAAAGCACGACTGACTGAGAAAGAAGGGTAACCATCATATTATGCCTCGCAGCCTCCTGCCTATAGTATGTGGTGCACAACACATTCATAGTCAAGACTCTACTTAGCACGGCTTGCAGACTCCCTTGGACACGACCTGCTCTGATACCAAGTTTGTCACACCCTGCCTTGAGGGGTATGACTGGCACCTGGTGCCCTACTAGGACCTGACCTGCTGGACTGTTAAGCCTGGACACATCTGGTGCCTGGCTGGCTCTAACTCACATTTCTGGAAATAAAGGGCTATATAACGGCTGTAAACACAGCCTCCGGCCCATTGGCCTATAGCCTCCTGTACCTGTAATAACAGCTGACCAGAACAAGCAACTATAGGGAAGCCTATGCGGGCCGACAAGGCCACCATGCTGTCTAGTTATCTGCATTCAGCGGTAAAATACTAGAAGGCTACGTGACCGGCAAGGTCACCACTACTGTCAAACTTATGGCCCCACACGGCCAACATAAAAGAAGCAAGAGTACTAACAGCTAACAACTGCACGGCCTCACACGATCGGCTCAACTGACCACAGGGAAATATACAGACTGCAAGCCTCTAGGAATAGCAATAGAAATGATCGGGACAGGGCCCCGACCTACCCGTACTGTATAACAAAAGAACTGAAATACACCTCTGGAATTCAGTCTCCGGATGACAGGAGCTGAATACTTGATCGCTGACAGGAATCACGTAGTGTCACCTACTCGTCTATCAGTACCTGCAGGCAAGTAATGCAGCGCCCCACCGGGCGTCAGTACCGCTGGTACTGAGTATGTAAAGCAATAACTGAAAGCAAAGTCTGAATACAATAATATAACTGAAGAAACTGAAGTAGAGAGAATAGACTGACTGTCTGATAATGTAAATAATACCTTCTCTCAATCTTTACTGGAAAGGATAAGAGTCATACCTGGAAACGTATTGTGCTACTGCTGATCTACTTGTATCTAACATAACATGGCATAACATGAAATAACGTAACATAGCACACACAAACCTTACCCGGCCCCCATAAGCCGGGAGGCACAACCAGCACAGAATCTATACCCCTACCCCGGTCATCCCATCTCCTACAATGGTTGTAAGCATCCTGTCGGTCCCCTGGGTATGCACTTGGGCTCGCTGAGCCCCTGACTATAACTGTACCTGAGTCTGAAGGACTCCTGAATCAACACCCCGGGCGTACCCGCTCGACGGGGGTGTATAAGGGCCGACCAAGGCACAATATGGGAAAACTGGCATCCCATCTTCGTCCCCTTGCGGGACGGCATATCACTCCGTAGAGTGACGTATCCTCGTCCTCTGGCGGACGAGTCGATACAGCTATTAACCCTGAGGCGGTCATGGATGCTGGGTAATCCAACTCCAAACAATACAACGGTCTCAACTAGTAATGTTGTCTGTGTATCTCACATGCTGAGGCTAATAGGGGTAAAGGGTCATATATATTACATGCTGAGCTAATGATAGTGATCTGTACGTATTTAATACGTGCTGAGGCAGGTAAAGATGTATAAATATGAATATAGTCTCCTGCCGGACTGTACTGGGCAAATGCTATATAAGATAATGTTTCTGCTGAAAACTCTGCTGTTTACTAAGTTTCTGTATACACTATATGCTGGACTAGTGATAGAAATATGTACATACTTAATACATGCTGAGGCTGGAAGTACTATATATGTATGTACCAATATAGTCTTTCTGCTGAACTATGCGGTATACTGATTTTCTATAGTAACCTGATTTACAATTCCTGACATGCTTTCTAAACTTCATTTTAGTCTGCTATTCTGTTTCTAAAATGCTTTACGGATACTGTACTACTTCACGGGGTTTCGACTGAACACAACAATATCTTAACATAGCATATCACATCACACACTGAGTATACTAGGCACTCTCCAACACTTGCGTTAGAATCTATATCATACTAATAGGTTTCGTACACATGACAACCCAATGCTTCTCACATTGTACCAATATTCATAATAACGCAATACTCGACTTCTGAACATTCTACTAGTTTGAAAATTGCTATATTATCTCAATATTACTTAACTTGCCGAAGGAACTAACTTTACATACCTTATTCTTAAGCTATCCGTCTGTCGGACGAGGCTCGGCCGGTACTTCAACTGTTTTCTACCAACTGCATTCATAAATATGTCAATCAATACTAAATACAACTTTATTTCAAAAGGCAACGTCACTTTCGATATAGCTTATAGCCTAAACTTAGGCTTATCGAAAGACAGTCGAAAACTCGCTATTTTTCAGCGGTCCAGAAGGGAGAAATATTCACTTCACAGCTAGGGACACATAGACACTAATTTAGAGCAATTCCACTTACCTTGGCTCGGTGGCTCGACGATTCGCCGGCCGTATTTCGCGAAACTGAATCCGTAGGAATGCTCTCTGTCGCTAAATACCCCCGTATCTGGAGTTAATTTGAGTTTGGACCGCGTTTAGCAGCGTAATCGAGCGATAATATATATTCCCTCTTCGTCCTCCTCTGTTTTGCTGCATTCTCTGGAAATTTTATAAAGTTTTTATCATTTAAAACCGAAGTGAGGCTTTATATACTTGGGCCTGGACAAGGCCAACGTGTCACGGAGCCATCGCGGAGGCCTCTCCTCCGTGACACGCTGCCATCGCGGAGGGGCTCTGCCTCGGCTCCTTCCGCGATGGTTCGACGGGCTTCTCGTCCGATCTTTTCACGGGCCTTTCTCCAAGACGTATGGCCTTCAAATATGCTTAACCAACGTGGGAATAGGTCATCTGAGTGCCGGAAATTCTACGGGGTGTAACATATTGGTGCTGAGGAGATTCATGGGTCGCGAAAATCATAAATTCTCATTTTTCCGAAAAAATAGTTATGCCGATCAAATAAAGTGATAGGGCGCCCGTTACCAGGCCTTGTAGGCTGCCCACAGCAAATGTTTGAGGCCAAACGGAGACGGTCGATCAAATCTCCAAAATTCCGTGGCTAAGATACACCGAAAATTGAGAAAATGATAAATTCTCATTTATGCGAAAAATAGTGATGCCGATAAAATGAAATGATAGGGATCTAATCACCGGGCCCTGCAGGCTGCGCACAACAAAAATTTGGGGTCGAAAGGAGGCGGAAAATAAAATCCCGAGAAATCCGTGGGCAAAATCGCGAAATCGTAAATTCTCATTTATGAGAAAAATAGATATGCCGATCAAACGAAATGATAGGGTGCTCGTCACCAGGCCTTGCAGACTGCGCACAGCAAAAATTTGGGGCCAAACGGAGACGGTCGATCAAATCTCCAGAAATACGTGGGCTAATATACACCGAAAATAGCGAAAAATCGTAAATTCTCATTTATTTGAAAAATAGTTATGTAGATAAAATAAATTGATAGGGCACCCGTTACCAGGCCTTGTAGGCTACGGACATCAAAAATTTGGGGCCAAACGGAGACGATAGATCAAATCTCAAAAAATCTGTGCGCTAACATACACTGAAAATCACGAGAATTGTAAATTCTCATTTATGCGAAAAATAGTGATGCCGATCAACCGAAATGATAGCGCTCTCATCACCAGGCCCCGCAGGCTGCGCACAGCCAAAATTTGGGGCCGAACGGAGGAAGTCAATCAAATCTCGAGAAATCTGTGGGCTAACATACACAGAAAATCCCGAAAATCGTAAATTCTCATTTATGAGAAAAATAGTTATGCTGATCAAACGAAATGATGGGGCGCTCGTCACCAAGCCTAGCAGGCTGCGCACAGCAAAAATTTGGGGCCAAACGGAGACGGTCGATCAAATCTCCACAAATCCGTGAGGCTAACATACACCGAAAATCGTAAAAATCGTAAATTCTCATTTATTCGAAAAATAGTTATGTCAATCAAATTAAGTGATAGGGCGCCCGTTATCAGGCCTTGTAGGATGGCCACAGCAAAATTTGGGGCCAAAAGGAGACGGCCGATCAAATCTCGAGAAATCCGTGGGCTAACATACACCGAAAATCGCAAAAATCGTAAATTCTCATTTATGAAAAAAATAGTTTTGCCGATCAAATGAAATGATAGGGCGCTGGTCACCAGGCCTTGCAGGATGCGCACAACAAAAATTTGGGGTCAAACGGAGACGGTCGATCACATCTCCAGAAATCCGTGGGCTAACATACACCGAAAATCGTGAAAATCAAAAATTCTCATTTATTCGAAAAATAGTTATGCCGATCAAATAAAGTGATAGGGCGCCCGTTAACAGGCCTTGTAGGCTGCCCACAACAAAAATTTGGGTCCAAACGGAGACGGTCAAACAAATCTCCAGAAATTCGTGGGCCAACATATACCGAAAATCGCAAAAATCGTAAATTCTCATTTATGAGAAAAATAGTTATGCCCATCAAACGAAATGATAGGGCGCTCCTCACCAAGCCTTGCAGGATGCACACAGCAAAAATTTGTAGCCAAACGGAGACGGTCGATCAAATCTCCAAAAATCTGTGGGCTAACATACACCGAAAATTGCGAAAATCATAAATTCTCATTTATGAGAAAAATAGATATGCCGATAAAAAGAAATGATAGGGCGCTCGTCACCAGGTCTTGAAGGCTGTGCACAACAAAAATTTTTGGCCAAATGTAGACGGTCGATCAAATCTCCAAAAATCCTTGGACTAACATAAACCGAAAATCGCGAAAATCGTAAATTCTCATTTATTGGAAAAATAGTTATGCCAATCAAATAAATTGATAGGGCGCCTGTGACCAAACCTTGTAGGCTGCCCACAGAAAAAAAGTTAGGGCCAAACGGAGACAATCGATCAAATCTCCAAAAATTCGTGGGCTAACATACACCGAAAATCGCGAAAATCGTAAATTCTCATTTATGAGAAAAATAGTTATGCCGATCAAACGAAATGATAGGATGCTCGTCACCAGGCCTTGCAGGCTGTGCACAGCAAAAATTTTGGGTCAAACGGAGACGGTCGATCACATATCCAAAAATCCGTGGGCTAACATACACACCGAAAATCGCGAAAATCATAAATTCTCATTTATGCGAAAAATAGTTATGCCAATCAAATAAAGTGATAGGGCGCCCGTTACCAGGCCTTGTAGGCTGCCCACAACAAAAATTTGGGGGAAAGCGGAGACGGTCGAGCAAATCTCCAGAAACCCGTGGCCTAACATACACCGAAAATCGTAAATTCTATTTTATGAGAAAAATAGTTATGCCGATCAAACGAAATGATAGGGTACTCCTCACCAGGCCTTGCAGGCTGCGCACAGCAAAAATTTTGGGCCAAACAGAGACGGTCGATCAAATCTCCAGAAATTTGTAGGCTAACATACACCGAAAATTGCAAAAATCGTAAATTCTCATTTATTCGAAAAATAGTTATACCGATCAAATAAAGTGATAGGGCGCCAATTACCAGGCCTTGTTGTTATACCCGGTAAATTCTTTACATGTAGATGGCCTATTCCCCTGTTGGTTAAGAATTTTAGAATACCATACATGCTAGAAAAAGGCCCGGGGAGAGATCGGACAAGCGCCAAGTCGGCGTGTCGCAAGGCAAAATGCGACTTATAAATCGCATTCCAGGAATGCGACTTATAGGTCCCAATTATATATAAGCCTCCCACTTCGGTTTTTGCTTCATTTCACTTATAATTTCCAGTGAACAAACAGAAAACAGAGAAGGTGAAGTAATTTGAGGAATTTCCTTCTGATTACGCCGTCAAACGCGGTCCAAACTCGAATAAATCTCAGATACCGAGGTATTTAGCAGCAAGGAGCATTTCTACGGATTTAGTTTCGTGAAATTCGGCCGGCAAATCGTCGTGCTACCGAGCTAAGGTAAGTGGAATTGCTCCAAATTAGTGTCAATATACTCCTAGCCTTAAAATGAGTATTTCTCCCTTCTGGACTTTCGAGAAATAACGAGTTTTCGACCATTTTTCGATAAGCCAAAGTTTGGGCTATATATATATCGAAAGTGATGTTTCTCTCCAGAATATTAGTGTATTTGGTTCTAATTGATATATATATATGAATGCAGTTGGGAGAAATAGCAGAAGTACTGACCGAGTTTCGCCCGTTAGTCGGAAAATCTGAAGTGAAGGTATGTAAAGCCAGTTTCTTAGGCAAGTTAGTAACTTTAGCCTAGTAATATGCAGTAAACTCTGTGGTAGAATTCCCGGAGTTGAGTATTGAGTTTTATGCAAATTCAGTAAACCTGTCTTGCGTTGTTATATCATTTTTAGTCCGAAAAGCTAGTAAAGCAGCTCCAAATGGTGAGTTATCATTTCAGACTCAGTATAGCCCAGTATGCATTTAGCAAGCATGTTTTTAGAATAACATGACATATATTCAGAATAAAAGTTAGTACAGTAAATCAGACAGACAGATAGTATCTTGGCTACAGTATAGCCATACACTCAGTTGATATCTTGGCTATAGTATAGCCATACAATCAGATAGTATCTTGGCTACAGATTAGCCATGCGGTTAGATAAAGATCCCAGATTTAGTATAAGTAGTATGAGAATCAGTATAACATAGAAAGAGTTCAGAATAAGAAATCAGAATACAGATAGTCTTTTCAGTTTAAACATGCTTGCTATATATGTGATTATTGATTGTTGAGACTTGATTGTGTCGTGAGGGCACCCTTTTGAGCATCCTCGCCGCCCCTGGGTTGGTAACTGTGTCGCCCACTGAGCGGGTGGGTATACGTCACTCCAAGGAGTGGCATGTTGTCCCCAGTAGGACGAAGATGGGATGAAGCTTTCCCCATATCAGGCTGATCAGCATTACAGTACAGATTACCCTGTTGTGCGCATGCGCCCAGGGAACAGATTCAGATACAGTTACAGTTACAGATACAGTACAGGAGTCATCCGGGCTTAGACACAGTTATTTATATCAGAGGCCATATCCCGAGCTAGAGACCCAGGGGGGCGGTAGAGGTGCTCGTAGTTAGTAGATGAGTGGAGTGACTTATTTTTGGTTGGTTTTGACCTGGGTAGGGGTATATAGATTGTTTGATTGGTTGGCACCATCCGGCTTATGGGGGTCGGTATTGTTTCTTGCTTGCTATGTATATGTATATATATATGTTATGTATTAACTAATAGACAGCAGATCGCCATGTCGACAGGTATGCTCCTGCCTCACTCACAGTACAGAAAAGTCTGATTCAGCTTACAGCAGTTCTTAAGATCTAGATATTTTCTTGCTATTCAGAGTTTTTAGTTATGTTGTTTATATTCAGATGTGTTCAGTTGATTTGCATACTCGGTACCAATGGTACTGACGCCCGTTTGGGGCGCTGCATTACTTGCCTGCAGGTACTCATAGATGAGGAGCCGATCCCTCGTGATTCCAGCCAGCTCATTGAGTCATCAGCTCCTGTCATCCGGAGCTAGACAGCTAGAGGTCTGATTCCTTTCTTTTGTTGTACAGTATGGGTAGGTCGGGGCCCTGTCCCGACCATTTTATCAGTATTCATAGAGTCTTGCAGATTATGTATACATATATCTCCCTGTGGTTAGTGGTGCCGGATATGTGGGGCCGTGCGTTTGTTTAGTATTGTTGATTGTGTTGGCTGTGTGGGGCCATATTCTGATAGTAGTGGTGACCTTGCCGGTCACGTAGATGTACAGTATCCATTCTGTTGAGTTACAGGTAACTAGACAGCATGGTGGCCTTGTCGGCCCGCATAGGTTTCCCATAAGAGTAGGATTCTAGTTAGCTGATGATACAGGACAGGTGGCTATAGGCCCAGTCGGCCGGAGGCTGTATTTACAGCCGTTATATAGCCCGTCTATTCTAGGAATCTGAGATAGAGCCAGCCAGGCACCAGTTGTGTTTAGGCTCACCAGTTAGCAGTCCAGGTCCTAATAGGGCACCACGTGCCAGTCATACCCCCAAGGCGGGGAATGACACTTGTAGCCTGCCCACAACAAAAATTAGGGATCAAACGGAGTCGGTCGGTCAAATCTCCAAAAATCCGTAGGTTAATCGTAAATTCTCATTTATGAGAAAAATAGATATGCCGATCAAATGAAATGATAGGGCGCTCGTCACCAGGTCTTGGAGGCTGTGCACAACAAATATTTGGGGCCAAACGAAGACGATCGATCAAATCTCCAGAAATTCGTGGGCTAACATAAACCGAAAATCACGAAAATCGTAAATTCTAATTTATTCAAAAAATAGTTATGCCGATCAAATAAATTGATAGGCCGCCCGTGACCAGGCCTTGTAGGCTGCCCACACCAAAACTTTGGGGTCAAACGGAGACCGTCGATCAAATCTCCAGAAATTTGTGGGCTAACATACATTAAAAATCGCGAAAATCGTAAATTCTCATTTATTCGAAAAATAGTTATGTCGATCAAATAAAGTGATAGGTCGTCCGTTACTAGGCCTTGTAGGCTGCCCACGGCAAAAATTTGGGGCCAAACGGAGACGGTCGATCAAATCTCCACAAATACATGGGCTAACATACACCAAAAATTGCGAAAATCGAAAATTATCATTTATGAGAAAAATCGTTATGTCGATCAAAAGAAATGATAGGGCGCTCGTCACCAGGCCCCGAAGGCTACACACAACAAAAATTTGGAGCCGAACGGAGGCGGTCAATCAAATCTCCAGAAATCCGTGGGCTAACATACACCGAAAATCGCGAAAATCATAAACTCTCATTTATGAGAAAAATAGTTATGCCGATAAAACGAAATGATAGGGCGCTTGTCACCAGGCCTTGCAGGCTGCCCATAGAAAAAATTTGGGGCCAAACAGAGACCGTCGATCAAATCTCCAAAAATCCGTAGGCTAACATACACCGAAAATCGCGAAAATCGTAAATTCTCATTTATTCAAAAAATAGTTATGTCGATCAAATAAAGTGATAGGGCGCCCGTTACCAGGCCTTGTAGGCTTCCCACAACAAAAGTTTGGGGCCAAGCGAAGACGATCGATCAAATCTCCAGAAATTCGTGGGCTAACATAGACCGAAAATCGCGAAAATCGTAAATTTTTATTTATGCGAAAAATAATGATGCCGATCAAACGAAATGATAGGGCTCTCGTTACCAGGCCTCGCAGACTGCGCACAGCCAAAATTTGGGGCCGAACGGAGGCGGTAAATTAAATCTCGAGAAATCCGTGGGCTCACATACACCGAAAATTGCAAAAATCGTAAATTCTCATTTATGAGAAAAATAGATATGCCGATCAAACAAAATGATAGGGCGCTCGTCACAAGGCCTTGCAGGCTGCGCACAACAAAAATTTGGGGCCAAACGGAGACGGTCGATCAAATCTCCAGAAATCCGTGGGCTAACACACACCGAAAATCGTGAAAATCGAAGATTCACATTTATTCAAAAAATAGTTATTTCGATCAAATAAAGTGATAGGGCGCCCGTTACCAGACCATTTAGGCTACAAACAGAAAAAGTTTGGGGCCAAACGGAGACGGTCGATCAAATCTCCAGAAATCCGTGTGCTAACATACACCGAAAATCGCGAAAATCGTAAATACTCATTTATACAAAAAATAGTTATGCCGATCAAATAAAGTGATAGGGCGCCCGTCACCAGGCCCCGCAGGCTGCGCACAGCTAAAATTTGGGGCCGAACGCAGGCGGTCAATCAAATCTCGAGAAATTCGTGAGCTAACATACATCGAAAATCGCGAAAATTATAAATTCTCATTTATTTTAAAAATAGTTATGCCGATCAAACGAAATGATAGGGCGCTCGTCACCAGGCCTTGCAGACCGCACACAGCAAAAATTTGGGACCAAACGGAGACGGTCGATCAAATCTCCAGAAATCCGTGGACTAATATACACTGAAAATCGAGAAAATCGTAAATTCTCATTTATTCGAAAAATAATTATGCCAATCAAACGAAATGATAGGGATCTCGGCACCGGGCCCCGCAGGTTGCGCATAACCAAAATTTGGGGCCGAACGGAAGCGGTCGATCAAATCTTGAGAAATCCATGGGCTAACATACATCGAAAATCTTGAAAATCGTAAATTCTCATTTATGAAAAAAAGTAGTTATGCCGATCAAACGAAATGATAGGGCGCTCGTCACCAGGCCTTGCAAGCTGCGCACAACAAAAATTTGGGGTCAATCGAAGACGGTCGATCAAATCTCCAAAAATCCATGGGCTAACATACACCGAAAATCGCGAAAATCGTAAATTCTCATTTATTCAAAAAATAGTTATGCCGATCAAATAAAGTGATAGGGCGCCCGTTACCAGGCCTTGTAGGCTACCCACATCAAAAAATTTTGGCCAAACAGAGAAGGTCGATCAAATCTCTAAAAATCGTGAGATAACATACACCGAAAATCGCGAATATCATAAATTCTCATATATGTGAAAAATAGTGATGCCGATCAAACGAAATGATAGGGCTCTCGTCACCGGGCCCCGCAGGCTGCACAGAGCCAAAATTTAGGACCGAACGGAGGCGGTCAATCAAATCTCGAGAAATTCGTGGGCTAACATACACCAAAAATCGCGAAAATTGTAAATTCTCATTTATGAGAAAAATAAATATGCTGGTCAAACGAAATCATAGGGTGCTCGTCACCAGGCCTTGCAGGCTGCGCACAGCAAAAACTTGGGGCAAAATGGAGACGATCGATCAAATATCAAGAAATCCGTGGGCTAACATACACCGAAAATCGCGAAAATCATAAATTCTCATTTATTTGAAAAATAGTTATGCCGATCAAATAAATTGATAGGGCGCCCGTTACCAGGCCTTGTAGGATGCCCACAGCAAAAATTTGGGACCAAAGAGAGTCGATTGATCAAATCACCAAAAATCCATGGGCTAACATACATCGAAAATTGCGAAAATCGTAAATTCTCATTTATGCGAAAAATAGTGATGCCGATAAAATGAAATGATAGGGCCCTCGTCACCAGGAGCCGCTGGCTGCGCACAACAAAAATTTTGGGCCGAACGGAGGCGGTAAATCAAATCTAGAAAAATCTGTAGGCTAACATACACCGAAAATCGCGAAAATCGTAAATTCTCATTTATGAGAGAAATAGTTATGCCGATCAAACAAAATGATAGGGCGCTTGTCACCAGGCCTTGCAGGCCGCGCACAGCAAAAATTTGGGGTCAAACGGAGACGGTCGATCAAATCTCCAGAAATCCGTGGGCTAACATACACCGAAAATCGCGAAAATCGTAAATTCTCATTTATTCGAAAAATAGTTATGCCGATCAAATAAAGTGATAGGGCGCCCGTTACCAGGCCTTGTAGGATGCCAACAGCAAAATTTAGGGTCAAACAGAGACGGTCGATCAAATCTCAAAAAATCTGTGGGCTAACATACACCGCAAATTGCAAAAATCGTAAATTCTCATTTATGCGAAAAATAGTGATGCCGATCAAACAAAATGATAGGGCTCTCATCACCGGGCCCCGCAGGCTGCTCACAACATAAATTTGGAAAAAACAGAGACGGTCGATCAAATCTCCAGAAATCTGTGGTCTAACATACACGGAAAATCGCGAAAATCGTAAATTCTCATTTATGAGAAAAATAGTTATGCTGATCAAATAAAGTGATAGGGTGCCCGTTACCAGGCCTTGTACGCTTCCCACAGCAAAAATTTGGGGCCAAACGGAGATAGTTGATCAAATCTCCAAAATCTGTGGTCTAACATACTCCGAAAATCGCGAAAATCATAAATTCTCATTTATTAGAAAAATAGTTATGCCGATCAAACGAAATGATAGGAAGCTCCTCACCAGGCTGTGCACAGCAAAAATTTGGGGCCAAACGGAGACGGTCGATAAAATCTCCAGAAATCTGTTGGCTAACATACACCGAAAATTGCGAAAATCGTAAATTCTCATTTATTCGAAAAATAGTTATGCCGATCAAATAAAGTGATACGGCGCCCGTTACCAGGCTTTGTGGGTTTCCCACAGCAAAAATTTGGGGCCAAACGGAGACGATCGATCAAATCTCAAGAAATTTGTGGGCTAACATATACCAAAAATTGCAAAAATCGTAAATTCTCATTTATGCAAAAATGATACCAATCAAACGAAATGATAGGGCTCTCATCCCAGGCTGCGCACAACCAAAATTTAGGACCGAACGGAGGCGGTCAATCAATTCTCGAGAAATCTGTGGGCTAACATACATCGAAAATCGCGAAAATCGTAAATTCTCATTTATTCGAAAAATAGTTATGCCAATCAAACGAAATGATAGGGCGCCCGTTACCAGGCCTTGCAGGATGCACACAGCCAAAATTTGATTCGAACGGAGGTGGTTAATCAAATCGTAAATTATCATTTATGAGAAAAATAGTTATGCCGATCAAACGAAATGATAGGGCGCTCGTCACCAGGCCTTGCAGGCTGCGTACAGCAAAAATTTGGGGCCAAATGGAGACGGTCGATCAAATCTCCAGAAATCCATGGGCTAACATACACCAAAAATCGCAAAAATCGTAAATTCTCATTTATGCGAAAAATAGTGATGCCGATCAAATGAAATGATAGGGCTCTCATCACCAGGCCCCGCAGGCTGCGCACAGCCAAAATTTGGGGCCAGACGGAGGCGGAAAATAAAATCTCGAGGAATCCGTGGGCTAACATACACCGAAAATCGTAAAAATCGTAAATTCTCATTTATTCAAAAAATAGTTATGCCGATCAAATAAAGTGATAGGCGCCCATTACCAGGCCTTGTAGGCTACCCACAGCAAAAGTTTGGGGCCAAACGGAGATGGTCGATCAAATCTCCAAAAATACGTGGACTAAAATTGTCAATCATATTGGGAAATATGTTGAATGACTGCGATAGAGTCATATTTTGAGAAAAATTGACTTTGCAAAACTCCATTATGGCTGTTTTTCCACATAGATCTCGAAAAAATACACAAAATGAAAAAAAAATCATGTAAAACGGATAATCCAGCCAAAAGTTATGATCATTAAGATAATATGCCACTAATGAACTCTTTTTTCGTCGATTATATTACAGGTTTAACAACATATGTAAGATATCATTAAAAGACTTGCATCTCGACAGTTCTTATTTTGTGAATAAAGAGCTAACACACACCTAAAATTGCGAAAATCAAAAATTCTCATTTATGCGAAAAATGGTTATGCCGATCAAATGAAATGATAGGGCGCTCATCACCAGGCCTTGTAGGTTGCGTGCAGCTAAAATTTTAGGTCAAACAGAGATGGTCAACCAAATCTCGAGAAATCTGTGGGCTAACATACACCGAAAATCTCGAAAATCATAAATTCTCATTTATGAGAAAATAGTGATGCCGATCAATCAAAATGATAGAACGCTCGTCACCAGGCCTTGTAGGCTATGCACAACAAAAATTAGGGACCAAACGGAGACGGTCAATCAAATCTCGAGAAATCTGTGGGCTAACATACACCGAAAATCGCGAAAATCGTAAATTCTCATTTATGCTAAAAATAGTTATACCGATCAAACGAAATGAAAGGGCGCTCGTCACAAGGCCCCGCAGGCTGCACACAATAAAAATTTGGGGCCGAACGGAGGCGGTCAATCAATTCTCGAGAAATCCGTGGGCTAACATACACCGAAAATTGTGAAAAATCGTAAATTCTCATTTATGCGAAAAATAGTGATGCTGATCAAACGAAATGATAGGGCGCTTGTCACAAGGCCCCGCAGGCTGCGCACAACAAAAATTTGGAGCCGAACGGAAGCAAACAATCAAATCTATAAAAATCCGTGGGCTAACATACACCGAAAATCACGAAAATCATAAATTCTCATTTATGAGAAAAATAGTTATGCCGATCAAATGAAATTATAGGGCGCTCGTCACCAGGACTTGCAGGCTGCGCACATCAAAAATTTGGGGCTAAACGGACACCGTCGATGAAATCTACAGAAATCCGTGGGCTAACATACATTGAAAATCGCGAAAATTGTAAATTCTCATTTATTCTAAAAATAGTTCTTTCGATCAAATAAAGTGATAGGGCGCCCGTCACCAAGCCTTGTAGTCTGCCCACAACCAAAATTTTGGGCCAAACGGAGACGGTCGATCAAATCTCTAGAAATCTGTGGGCTAACATACACCGAAAATCGCGAAAATCGTAAATTCTCATTTATGAGAAAAATAGTTATGCCGATCAAACGAAATGATAGGGCGCTCATCACCAGGCCTTGCAGGCTGCACACAGCAAAAATTTGGGGCCAAACGGAGACGGTCGATCAAATCTCAAGAAATCTGTGGGTTAACATAACCGAAAATCAGGAAAATCGTAAATTCTCATTTATGCAAAAAATAGTGATGCCGATCAAAAGAAATGATAGGGATCTCGTCAGCGTGCCCCGCAGGCTGCGCACAGCCAAAATTTGGGGCCGAACGGAGACGGTCGATCAAATCTCCAGAAATCCGTGTGCTAACATACACCGAAAATCGCAAAAATTATAAATTCTAATTTATTCGAAAAATAGTTATGCCGATTAAACGAAATGATAGGGCTCTCCTCACTGGGCCCTGCAGGCTGCGCACAACAAAAATTTGGGGCCGAACGAAAGCGGTCAGTCAAATCTCGAGAAATTCGTGGGCTAACACACACCGAAAATCAAAATCGTAAATTTTCTTTTATGACAAAAATAGTTATGCTGATCAAACGAAATGATAAGGCGCTCTTCACCAGGCCTTGCAGGCTGCGCACAGGAAAAATTTGGGGCCAAACAGAGACGGTCGATCAAATCTCCAAAAATCTGTGAGCTAACATACATCGAAAATCGCGAGAATCGTAAATTCTCATTTATTCAAAAAATAATTATGTCGATCAAATAAAGTGATAGGGCGCCCGTTATCAAGCCTTGTAGGCTGCCCACAGTAAAATTTTGGGGTCAAACGGAGGCGGTCGATACATTCTCGAGAAATTCGTGGGCCAACATACACCAAAAATCGCGAAAATCGTAAATTCTCATTTACGCGAAAAATAGTGATGCCGATCAAACGAAATGATAGAGCGCTCGTCACAAGGCCCCGCAGGATTCACATAGCAAAAATTTGAGGCCGAATGGAGGCGGTCAATCAAATCTCGAAAAATCTGTGGGCTAACACACACCGAAAATAACGAAAATCGTAAATTCTCATTTATTCAAAAAATAGTTATGCCGATCAAATAAAGTGATAGGGCACCCGTTACCAGGCCTTGCAGGCTGCCCATGGCAAAAATTTGGGGCTAAACGGAGACGGTTGATCAAATCTCCATAAATCCGTGGGCTAACATACACTGAAAATTGCGAAAATCGTAAATTCTCATGTATGCGAAAAATAGTGATGCCGATCAAACGAAATGATAGGGCTCTCATCACCAGGCCCCGCAGGCTGCATTCAGCCAAAATTTTATGCCGAACGGAGGCGGTCAATCAAATCTCAAAAATCTGTGGGCTAACATACACCAAAAATTGCGAAAATTGTAAATTCTCATTTATGAGAAAAATAGTTATGCCGATCAAACAAAATGATAGGGCGCTCGTCACCAGGCCTTGCAGGCCACGCACAGCAAATATTTGGGGCCAAACGGAGACAGTCGATCAAATCTCCAGAAATCCGTGGGCTAACATACACCCAAAATCGCGAAAATCGTAAATTCTCATTTATTCAAAAAATAGTTATGCCGATCAAATAAAGTGATAGGGAGCCCGTTACCAGGCCTTCTAGGCTGCCCACAGCAAAAATTTGGGGCCAAACGGAGACCGTCGATCAAATCTCCAGAAATCCGTAGGCTAACATACACCGAAAATCGCGAAGATCGTAAATTCTCAATTATTCAAAAAATAGTTATGTCGATCAAATAAAGTGATAGGTCGCCCGTTACTAGGTCCTGTAGGCTGCACACGGCAAAAATTTGGGGTCAAACGGAGACGGTCGATTAAATCTTCAAAAATGCATGGGCTAACATACACCAAAAATTGCGAAAATCAAAAATTATCATTTATGAGAAAAATCGTTATGTCGATCAAAAGAAATGATAGGGCGCTCATCACCAGGCCCCGAAGGCTACGCACAGCAAAAATTTGGAGCCAAACGGAGACGGTCAATCAAATCTCAAGAAATCCGTGGGCTAACATACACCGAAAATCGCGAAAATCGTAAATTCTCATTTATTTGAAAAATAGTTATGCCGATCAAATAAAGTGAAAGGGCGCCCGTTACCAGGCCTTGTAGGCTGACCAAAGCAAAAATTTAGGGCCGAACGAAGGCGGTCGATCAATTCTCAAAAATCCGTGGGCTAACATACACCGAAAATCGTAAAAATCGTAAACTCTCATTTATGCGAAAAATAGTGATGCCGATCAAATGAAATGATAGGGCTCTCGTCACCAGGCCCCGCAGGCTGCGCACAGCTAAAATTTGTGGCCGAACGGAGGCGGTCAATCAAATCTCGACAAATCCGTGGGCTAACATACACCGAAAATCGTAAAAATTGTAAATTCTCATTTATGAGAAAAATAGTTATGTCGATCAAACAAAATGATAGGGCGCTCATCATCAAGCTGCGCACAGTAAAAATTTGAGGCCAAACGAAGACCGTCGATCAAATCTCCAGAAATCTGTGGGCTAATAACATACACTGAAAATCGCGAAAATCGTAAATTCTCATTTATTCAAAAAATAGTTATGTCGATCAAATAAAGTGATAGGTCGCCCGTTACTAGGCCTTGTAGGCTGTCCACGGCAAAATTTAGGGTCAAACGGAGACGGTCGATCAAATCTCCAAAAATGCATGCGCTAACATACACCAAAATTGCGAAAATAAAAAATTATCATTTATGAGAAAAATCGTTATGTCGATCAAAAGAAATGATAGGGCGCTCGTCACCAGGCCCAGAAGGCTTCGCACAGCAAAAATTTGGAGCCGAACGGAGGCGGTCAATCAAATCTCCAGAAATCCGTGGGCTAACATACATCGAAAATCGCGAAAATCATAAATTCTCATTTATGAGAAAAATAGTTATGCCGATAAAACGAAATGATAGGGCGCTCATCACCAGGCCTTGCAGGCTGCCCAGAGCAAAAATTTGGGGCCAAACGGAGACCGTCGATCAAATCTCCAGAAATTCGTAGGCTAACATACACCGAAAATCGCGAAGATCATAAATTCTCAATTATTCAAAAAATAGTTATGCCGATCAAATAAAGTGATTGGGCGCCCGTTACCAGGCCTTGTAGGCTTCCCACAACAAAAATTTGGGGTCAAGCGGAGACGGTCGATCAAATCTCCAGAAATTCGTGGGCTAATATACACCGAAAATCGCAAAAATCGTAAATTCTCATTTATGAGAAAAATAGTTATGCCGATCAAACGAAATGATAGAGCGCTCGTCACCTGGCCTTGCAGGTTGCGCACAGCAAAAATTTGGGGTCAAACGGAGACCGTCGATCAAATCTCCAGAAATACGTGGGCTGCAGAGCCAAAGTTTCGGGTCAAACGAAGACGGTCAATTAAATCTAGAAAAATCTGTGGGCTACTATGCCAGTGTAGGCAGACCGACTGACGTCGGATGACACATGCTGACTATGCCGAGACCCAAAGCCTCTCGATCAATGCCCACGAGAGAAAATTTAAAAGAAAACACATATGCTTATCCTTATGCTATAAAGACAATGCTATAGATTGGTGGTGGTAGTGCTGGCCTACCATGGTTGCTTGCCATGACGGTGTCGGTTGTGGTAGGTCGTTAGGATAAGTTTTTTTAAATTAAAACTGTTAACCAAAATTGGGAAAAATATTTAATGACTGCGATAGAGGCATATTTTGAGAAAATTGGCTCCGCCAGACCGCCTTGCGGCAATTTTTCCAGATAGATCTCGAAAAAATACAGAAAATAAAAAAAATTTGGGTAAAACGAATAATTCAGCCCAAACTTATGATCATTAAAAAAATGTGCCACTAATAAACTCTTTTTCCGGAGATTATATTACAGTTTTAACAACATTATGTAAGATCTCATCAATAGACTTGCATCTCAACAGTTCTTAATTTTTTATTAAAGGGCTAACACACAACGAAAATTATGAAAATCGTAAATTCTCATTTATGCGAAAAATGATGATGCTGATCAAATAAAGTGGTAGGACGCTCATCACCAGGCAGTGTAGGCTGCGCACAACTAAAATTTTTGGCCAAACGGAGACGGTCACTCAAATCTCGAGAAATTCGTGGGCAAACACACACCGAAAATCGCAAAAAATCATAAATTCTCATTTATGCGAAAAATTATGATGTCGATCAAATGAAGTTGTAGGACTCATCACCGAACCTTTTAGGCTGCGCGCAGTTAAAATTTCAGGCCAAACGGAGACGGTCACTCAAATCTCTAGAAAATCGTGGGCCAACACACATCGAAAATTGCGAAAATCATAAATTCTCATTTATGCGAAAAATGGTTTTGCCGATCAAATAAAGTGATAGGGCGCTCGTCACTAGGCCTTGTAGGCTGCGCACGACCAAAATTTGGGGTCGAATAGAGACGACCGATCAAATTTCGATAAATCTGTGGGCTAACACACACCGAAAAGTTTGAAAGGTTGCAACATGGGCGCACTATGCCAGTGTCGGCAGACTGGCCGACATCGGATGACACATGCTGACCTATGCTGAGACCCAACGCCCCTCGATCAATGCCCAGCGAGTGAAATTTAAAAGGAAACACTTATGCTTTAAGATAATGCTAGAGATTGGTGATAGTAGTGTTGGCCTACCATGGTCACTTGCCATAGTGGTGTCGGTTGTGGTGGGTCGTTACCAGTTTTTAAATTAAAACTGTTAACCAAATTGGGAAAAATGTTGAATGACTGGGATATAGGCATATTTTGAGAAAATTGGCTCTGCAAACCGCCTTGCGGCAGTTTGTCCAGATAGATCTCGAAAAAATACACAAAATAAAAAATCGGGTAAAACGGATAATCCAGCTAAAAGTTATGATCATTAAAATAATGTGCCACTAATGAACTCTTTTTCCGGCGGTTATATTACAGTTTTAACAATATTATGTAATATCTCATCAAAAGACTTGCATCTCGACAGTTCTTATTTTGTGATTAAAGGGCTAACACACACCGAAAATTGCAAAAATTGTAAATTGTTATTTATGCAAAAAATGATTATGCCGATCAAACAAAGTGATAGGGAGCTTGTCATCAGGCCTTCTAGCCTGCACACGGCCAAAATTTTGGGCCAAACGGAGACGGTCAATCAAATCTCTAGAAATCTGTGGTCTAACATACACCGAAAATCGCGAAAATCATAAATTTTCATTTTTAAAAAAAAATGATGATGCCGATCAAATAATGTGATAGGGCTCTCATCATCAGGTCTTGTAGGATGCGCACAGCTAAAATTTTGGGCCAAATGGACATGGTTACTAAAATCTCGAGAAATCCGTGGGCTAACACACACCTAAAATCGCAAAAATCATAAATTTTCATCTATGCGAAAAATTATGATGCCGATCAAATGAAGTGGTAGGGCGCTCGTCACCAGGCCTTGTAGGCCGCACACGACCAAAATTTGGAGCCTAACGGAGACTGTCAATCAAATCTTGAGAAATTCGTGGGCTAACACACACTGAAAATCACAAAAATCATAAATTCTCATTTATTGAAAAAATGGTTATACTGATCAAATAAAGTGATAGGGCGTTCGTCACCAGGGTTTGTAGGCTGCGCACGGCCAAAATTTGGGGTCGAACGGAGATGACCGATCAAATCTCGAGAAATCTGTGGGCTAACACACACCGAAAAGTTTGAAAGTTAGCAACATGGGCGCACTATGCCAGTGTCGGCAGACTGGCCGACATCGAATGACACATGCTGATCTATTCCGAGACCCAACGCCCCTAGATCAATACCCAGCGAGCGAAAATTTAAAAGGAAACACCGAAGATCGCGAAAATCCTAAATACTCATTTATGCGAAAAATGGTTATGCCGATCAAATAAAGTGATAGGTCGCTCGTCACCAGGCCTTGTAAGCTTCGCACGGCCAAAATTTGGGGCCAAACGGAGACGGTAAATTAAATATCGAGAAATCTGTGGGCCAACATACACCGAAAATTGCAAAAATCATAAATTCTCATTTATGCGAAAAATAGTGATGCCGATCAAATGAAATGATAAGGCGCTCGTCATCAAGATTCGTAGGCTGCGCACTGCCAAAATTTGGGGCCTAATGGAGACAGTCAATCAAATCTCGAGAAATCTGTGGGCTAACAAACACCGAAAATCGCAAAAATCCTAAATTCTCATTTATGCAAAAATGATGATGCCGATCAAATAAAGTGATAGGGCGCTCATCACTAGGCCTTGTAGGTTGCGCGCAACTAAAATTTTGGGCCAAACGGAGACGGGCACTCAAATCTCGAGTAATCCATGGGCTAACACACCGAAAATCGCGAAAATCATAAATTCTCATTTATGCGAAAAAATGATGATGCCGATCAACTAAACTGATAGGGCGCTCATCACCAGGCCTTGTAGACTGCGCGCAACTAAAATTTTGGGCCAAACGGAGACGGACACTCAAATCTCGAGAAATCCGTGGGCTAACACACCGAAAATCGCGAAAATCATAAATTCTCATTTATGCGAAAAAATGATGATGCCTATCAAATGAAGTGGTAAGGCGCTCGTCACCAGGCCGTGTAGGCTGTGCATGGCCAAAATTTGGGGCTAACGGAGACTGTCAATCAAATCTCGAGAAATTCGTGGGCCAACATACATCGAAAATCGCGAAAATCATAAATTCTCATTTATTCGAAAAATGGTTTTGCCGATCAAATAAAGTGATAGGGCGCTCGTCGCCAAGGTTTGTAGCCTGTGCACGGCCAAAATTTTGGGCCTAAATGAGAATTTCAGTCAAATCTCAAGAAATCTGTGGGCTAACTTACACTGAAAATCGTGAAAATCATAAATTCTTATTTACGCGAAAAATAGTGATGCCGATCAAATGAAATGATAGGGCGCTTCTCATCAAGGTTCGTAGGTTGCGCATAGCCAAAATTAGGGGCCTAATGGAGACGGTCAATCAAATCTCGAGAAATCAGTGGGCTAACATATACCGAAGATCGCGAAAATCATAAATTCTCATTTATGCGAAAAATGATGATGCCGATCAAATAAAGTGATAGGGCGCTCGTCACCAGGGTTTGTAGGCTGCGCACAGCCAAAATTTGGGGCCAAACGGAGACGGTCAATCAAATCACGAGAAATCCGTGAGCTAACATACACCAAAAATCGCGAAAATCGTAAATTCTCATTTATGGAAAAAAATTGTTATGCCGATCAAATGAAACGATAGAACGCTCGTCATCAAGGTTCGTAGGCTGCGCACAGCCAAAATTTGGGGCCTAACGAAGACTGTCAATCAAATCTCGAGAAATTTGTGGGCTAACACACACCGAAAAGTTTGAAAGTTAGCAACATGGGCGCACTATGCTAGTGTCGACAGATCGGCCGACATCGGACGACACATGCTGACCTATGCCGAGACCCAACGCCCCTCGATCAATGCCCAGCGAGCGAAAATTTAAAAGGAAACACATATGCTTATCCTTATGCTATAAAGACAATGCTAGAGATTGGTGGTGGTAGTGCTGGCCTATTATGGTCGTTTGTCATGATGGTGTCGGTTGTGGTGGGTCGTTAGGATCGGTTTTTAAATTAAAACTGTTAACCAAATTGGAAAAAATATTGAATGACTGTGATAAAGGCATATTTTGAGAAAATTGGCTCTGCCAAGATAGATCTCAAAATAATACACAAAATAAAAAAAAATCGGGTAAAACGGATAATCCAGCCCAAAGTTATAATCATTAAAATAATGTGCCACTAATGAACTCTTTTTCTGGCGATTATATTACAGTTTTAACATCATGTAAGATCTCATCAAAAGACTTGCATCTCGGCAGTACTTATTTTGTGATTAAAGGGCTAACATACACCGAAAATCGCGAAAATCGTAAATTCTCATTTATGCGAAAAATGGTTATGCTGATCAAATAAAGTGATAAGGCGCTCGTCACCAGGCCTTGTAGGTTGTGCACGGCCCAATTAATTTCACGGTGCTTCCAAAAAATTATGGTTTTATTGATCCAAGCTTTTTGAACACTAAAATTCTTTCACAAAAGTAATGAAGACTTTATCATTTGGATACTTTAAAAGAAATAAATTTCAAAAGGAGATAACAAAATGACAGCTTTTATTGAAACTATACCAAAAAATGGCTCAACCATGTAGCAGCTTAACACATTCTAAAAGGCCATTTTGATTTTTTTACAACAGAGAGATGACTTCCTGTAGGGATGGCAATGAGGCGGGAAGGAAGCGTCATGACTATACACTGACCGGTGCATTATGGGACAATCAATATACAGTTGTCCTTAAATTACGCTACAGAATCTTGTGCGCGGAAGTAGACGGCTGCATATATGTTATCAGCATCACCGATGATCCAGCCTACGCTGTAAAACCTTTGCTGGAAAACTATAGTGTCAACTATACAAGAAGGATACAAGCCTTGACCTGAAAAGGCCAAAATGAATCACATTGTTACAAAGAAAGCGATTTGCATAGGAAGACATGCAGTTAACACGAGTTCTAGTGAGTCAACAGAAAGAGCACTTCAAAAACTTTGAGTCGGTCAGTGGCGGAGCCACCTTGTCTCAAGGGGTATCGATTGACACCCCTTCACTGAAAAATTACATTGTGGAGATAGGTGAAAAGAATACTTTTTATGTATATATGCTATCTGTTGAATCCCATTGGCTATTTCGTGTGTTATACTTTTTTGACTTTCGACTCTCCTTAGTGAAAATCCTAGTTCCGTTACTGGAGTCCGTCTGGAGTCCATCAAGATACTAACATATGCATGACCAGGAAAAACTTCTGCAGTCTAATTTAGGTTATACGGCAATAGAATCTGTCAAATATGTTCATGCATGCAAACTACTTAATGGGACGGGGGAAGGCTCATTTTCAGTGCAATAAACTATGGCAGGTAGGACACTTGCAGTCAACAAGAAATAATACAGCACATTTCAAAGAAGCTAATACAAGCATCTGCTTGTGTATAACATGTATTTACCTTCAAGCGGGAGATGAATGGGCCGTGATGAATAACAACAACATTTTCCAGACTGATATTTATAATCCAATCTGCTTCATCCATAAAGACCACTTAACAGCCTCGAGAAACTTATCATTTTTCCGTAATGCATTGATTAGGTTAGTGTAGGTTATCCGATCAGGTTCAATTCCATTTTTGCGCATTTCCTTAACCAAATCTACTGCGCTTTCAGCCATTCCAGCAATTCCATATGCCTTTATTAATGTGTTATAGCTGCACAAATCAGGTCCAATTCCAGAATCTTTTAATTCTGCCAGTACATCTGAAACTTCTTCGATCCAACCTAGCTCACCATAAATGTTTATCATAATGTTGTAGGTGTAATGATCAGAAGAATGACCAGATTCCTTCAGTCTTTCCAAGATATTACGGAATTTCTCCATTTGTCCTTCTTTCCCATAGGCATCTAACATACAATTGTAGGCTTCAAGAGAAACCGAAAAGCCATTGAAGTGCATTTTCTTGACAGTTGATGACATATTCTTGAAGTCTTTGCTTCTCCCATATGCAGCTATGAGAGTGTTGTAAGAGATAACATCAGCCAAACCACACTTTTTAGCCATCGAAAAAACTTCTCTTGCCCTTTTGAAGAGCCTGGATTTTCCATATACGTCAAGCATAACATTGAAGGTGACTGTATTAGGTAAAAAGCCATGTTTAAGCATCTCATCAAAAAGCCTCGAAAGCTCATCAACTGGCAGTGCACGGGCACAGCAGTTTATGACACAGCTGTACATTTCCTGATCCCAGATGACTCCTCTTTTCACAAGTTTGTAGTAAAGATCTGCCAATTTTTCCTTCTTGTCACATCGCTGGTAGATCCGGAGCATATCACGTAGCAAATATGTGTCTGGAACAATGTTCTTTTGGTTTTCCATTGCATCCAACACAGAGCAGGCTTCTTCTAAAGCTCCAGATTTGACATACATTCTTACCACAACGCTGAAAGTTATCATGTCCAGTTTGACATTTGAATTCTTCAACATTAGATAAAGCTTTTCAGCTTCTGCAAAATCGTTGTTTGTATTGTAAATGTCTATCATAAAGCATATTATATGTAAGTTAGGCTTATCAGATTTTGGCATACAAGTGAACACTTTCACAGCATTCTCTGGATGCCCGAAATCTTTACATGAGCAAATTAACAAATGGTACAAGTTGTCCTCAAATAAAGCATCCTTCCACTGCTTTTCCCCTAAAACTTTTAACGCGTCATCTATCATGTTGTTTTTCACATAAGCCATTACCAAACTTGAACAAGATGTCTGGTTTCTTAAAACAAGATCGTATAAAGAACCTCTCAAAGTTGAAGGAACTTTGTGAATGAGTTCAAGCTTCTCATATGTTTGCAAAAGAATACCAAGGATGGTCGACTTCTCGCTGCCAGTTTGCATCATTTCCTCAATAGTTCTAACAACATCCTTTTCATCTCCATGCTTGACTTGTAAATTTAGCATTGTGTACAAATTAGACGAATTTGGTTTGTGTCCAAGTCTTTTCAGTTCCACATAGTATCTCCTTGCTTCCTCATAATTGTCCGCACGACCCCACCCTTCAATCATAGACCTGTAAGTCGTTTCATCAGGCTCCACTCCAACCCTTTTAAGGTCACCAAACAAGCTTTGTGCATCATGCATGTTGGAAATCTTCCCATATCCAGTGATCAATGTGTTGTATGCAACTATATTTGGCGAAAAACCGGCTTGCTTCATGGAAGCTAAGACCAGCTCAGCCTCGCGTAACTTGCCTTCTTGACAGTAAGCATTGAGCAGAACCAACCAATTCTCCAGATTCAGAATTATTTCATCTTCCCGAAAAAAGCCAATGATTTCTTCTGCTTTATCATATAACCTCATTCGTGTATATATCGTCAACATAGAAGAATATGCAGACTGGCACACAATTTTGAGATTCCTCATCATTGAAAATGCAAATTCTGCTTCCTCAACATTCCATCTTTTCTGATAGAGAGCCATTAGCATCCCAAAAGTGGCTATATTTGGCTGAACTCCATTCTCCAACATCATGTGGAACCACTTAGCACCCAACTCCACGAGCCCTTTCTTATGGCAAGCATAAATAAGGGTATTGAAAACTTGATACGTGAGCTCACAACCTGACTCCAGACTCATTTCCTTAATTATTGACTCCGCCCCATCCCAATCCCCTCTTCTCCCGAAGACGCGGAGTATCAAATTATAGGCAGTAACATTTTGCTTTAACTTCCCATTTTTCTGCATCCATCTGAAAAAACTCAACGCTTTCCCATCGTCTCCCCTTTCGAGTTGTTTCAATATTGCATTGCATTGATCCAAACTTGAGTCAGACCCGATATTCTCATCATGAAAATTAATCCCATTTTGGCTATCTATCACATTCTCATCACTATTTTCATCAAACACAATCATGGGATTTTCTTCCATCCCATGATTCCTATCTTTCTCTCTGAAACTAGACCTATATTTCGGGTCTCTCGGCACTCTCTTCACCCTCCTAAATCTCTTCCAAACATTAAACTTCCCTTTCTGAGAACCCCCACCAAGATTTGGTCTTTCAGAAACAAAACCCTCATTTCCCAAATCACTTCCAAAATCATCAACCCTATCACCATCTAAACTCAACTCAAAAGTCTCTAATTCCTCAGTTTCTAATCTTGAAACCCTAATGTGCTTCAAATTACAAAATGGGCTAACCACAAATGCACCACCACCCAAAAATGAGGGAACCCAACACTTAGAATCAGAAAAGTTCAAAGCTTTCACTGTGCAATTAAGTTTCTTGGATTCCCATAAACTGTCTACATAAAGGGTTAATTTCAAAGAGGCCATGAAGCAGAGTGGCCTCAAGAAAAGCTGATAATTTCAGCATTAATTCATCAAGATTCAGAATTCATTATATCAAACTCAAAATTCAGCTAAAAGGGGATGGTGGGGAAGTTACAAAGATTCAAAATTTTAAAAGAAAAGAAAAGTCAAAATTTAACTAAAAGGGAATTGGTGGGGGAGTTATCAAGATTACAGTTTTTTGAGGGCTTACCTTGAAGTTGGAGCAAAAGAATGAGAATAAGGGGAAGTTATTTTTAGCTTTTGAGAGGATAATAGAAAGTGTAGTAGTGAAGCAGTGGAGCTAGTGGCGGCTGTCATATTTATATTGTGTCATATTTGTTTTTTAAATAGTTTTTCACTCGATATCTGTCAAAAATTTAAATTTAGATCAGAAACTTAAGGTTAATTTTCCTGCGAAAAAGGACTACATATTCTTAATTTCGAGAACTCTATTAAAGTAACAATCTGAATAGTGATTATATTATATTTTGTTATATAATATAGGACAAGTGTTGTTTTTTGATAGCCATCTAAATACACAATTCAATTAAAAATTTATTTTCTTTGCTCTGCAGATTCACTTTATATATTCCTTTTTTACTAACCCCATCAAAAGATTCTTGAACCCTACCAATTTTTAAATAAAATTCACCCTCTTTGTCGTCGTCATCATCATCATTCACCAGCGTTTCGTACAGATCGGTTAATAAAAAACTACAAGCATCCTTAGATACTTGTGACCCAGTTTTAAATTTTTTACTCTGCATAATAGCCACAACAATCTTGAAGAGCTCATCGTCTATATTAGTACCCAACAAGTTTAATTTTTTACCAAAAATCTCAAAGCTACTTGATAAATAATCATAAATTGTTTTGGCTAAATGAGGAATTGTTTCTTCAAAGAACAAACTTGATAACCACAAAGCTATGTCAATGTTTTCAACAAAATCATTTGGAGATTCACAAATCTTGAAAGGTTGAACACGTTTTTCGAATGTTGTCTTTTTTGTCAGGGAGAACCTATCACCAAGTCTTACAATCTGAATTTGGTTTTTCACTGTTAAAACCAAAAATTCAAATCTTGATGATAACCCTAATAGATAATCACCATTATCAACATAATTTTTTATCATATTTTGTGATCACTTGAACACTCTTATTTTTATTCCCATTATACTTTCACTTCGATATGCCATTTTCCCCCTTTTTGTGGAGATTTTATGTTCACTGCTAAAAGGAAAAAAATAGATATTCAAAAAAAAGATGAAAAGACAAATATATAGATGTGAGACACCTATAAATTTTTTTCACTATTAATCAACTTCATCAATATATGAGATTTTTCTTACCCTAACAAACTATTTTTAAAGATCTTACCTATTTTCTCTAAAAAAAAAACTTTGATCTAGTTAAGAACTTACCAAAGAATGAAAAAAACGCTAGTTATTTTTATTTAGTTTGTTTAAGCTAATTACCTAAAAAAGCTCTTTAAAGTAGACACTTTTTGTATGTTAGACAATTTAACTTTTTTAGTGACCAAATAATACTTTAATTTGGTTGTAATGTGTCTCGTGAATTCCTTAAGCCGACTTAAAAATACGTGTATTGTTTAATCAAGTTAGAGCACGTGAATGACATATTCTTTTAAGCAATTAGATTTACAATGTATTTTAGGATTTCTCTAAAATTTTAACACATCATCCAAGTGGGTCCCACATTTTACTTACTCCCTGCATTTTAAAATAAGTAGTGTTTTTTAATTTTTTTATTTTATTTAAAAATAAGTGATGTTTCACAAAATCAAGAAGATATTTTTTAAAGTTTTTTGTTTAGCCCTTATTTAAATAAAAGAGAAAGACCTAAAATTCCACTTAACTATAGGATTTGGTACAATATTGTCCCCCATTTATTTATCGGGCCAAAAATGCATGCAACATTAACTTTTAGTTCAAATTTGCTCTTCTAACGGCCCATACTCCTAAAGTGGACGGAGGGTAATATTATACCAAATCTCTTAGTTTAAGGGCATTTTAGGCTCTTCTCCGTTAAACTAATTCAAAAATAACTTAATATGTGGCCTGATATGATTGGTCTAATTTTGAATTTCATCGTAAATTTAAAAAATAATAAGAAAAGCTAGTTCTCTCTCTACACTCACAAGCGCCAACCCCCATCCTCCCCCTCTAGGGATGGCAATAGGGTGGGTTAGGACGGGGCAAGTTTTGACCTATTTAAATTTTAACTCGTCCCGCTTTTGGAGGTGAAAAATCAGCCTATGAGATCATAATCTACTCAACTTGCTTAAGTTTGGGCTTATAATTGACCCGCTTATTTATTAGCTCAGCCCATTTTAGCCCAACTCATTTCAAGTCATCAAAGTTTTGGCTGATATCTAGCTCAAATTGATTTATGAGAAATCTTATCAAAATATTTTCAAAAATATATGTTTTTAAATTTAATACATTATATTAAGTCATAATAATAAAAATACTAATTTTATAAGTTATCTTGATTGAAATATTCTTTTTGTGTAATTGATTAAAAAAAGATAATTGTATGCTTGTATTTTTTTTAAATATTTCTACATGTGTGAGGTGTTAGTACGATATAATTGAGCCGTTTCTTGAAAAACTAAAGTCATAATTCTCCATCATATGAGCATATGTATGTCGAAGTCAAACAAATTATGGTTACCGTTAAGTTTATAAAGATAAAAGTTAATTAATTTTACTCACCAAATTTTTAATTAGTTTTATGAACTGAAAAATATGTTCGATCCACGTTCACCACAATCTCATTTGTCTCTTTGGAGACATTGGATAAAATTGAAACAACATAAAAGATTAGCATGACCCTTGTTAAAGAATGACACCCACAAATTAAAAACAAAGTATTATATTTTTATTTTATTTAAAAACCACTATTGTTTTTTCTTCTTCTGAATTACACGTGTTATTTATTTATTGGTTAAAGTGACATAGTTATATGTGGTTGTAACTCACGTGTTTGAGAGTTCTGGACTCGTATTTAAAAAATACATTTCAAACAAGTTAAAAGTGTTTATCTAATCACGAGCGAAGTTAAAGTGCCTAACTTGGAAATCGTGTCAAATTTATTTTGGTTTTGGGCATAGTTTTTATATTTTTCAAAACTTTGAAAATGAGGACTATTTTGAATCTTTCAAGATTTTGGGGTTAGGGTGTAAGCGTTTTAAACTTTGAGAATAAAGACTACTTTATATTTTTAAATACTTATTGTGTATTGGTATATGTATATTTAGTATAAAATATATGTATTTTATAAACTAGACGCCCAAAATATTTAGGGCCATAATTATTTCTATTATTAGATCGTAAGAAATGAGGAAAAAATAACAACCACAATAACAACAATAATAATTTTGTCTCAATCACAAATAAGTTTAAAATTTGATTATATATGAATTTATTCTTACATATGAAGATAAAATCACCAAAAAAATATGAGCTATCAAGAACTACTCATACATCACAACTTTCTCTACATATAGGGCAAGTGTTGGTCTCTGATAGCCATGTGAATATGCAACTCCTATGGAATATATGTGAACAAGGTGTAATCACCACAATTGAATTTTCTTCAAAAATCTCAAAACAAATAGGGCATGTATCTCCCAATTCAAAACTCACATTATTCTCCTTTTTCAATTTCACAATTTTCAATCCACTTTTCACTTCCCTAAACTCTTGAATTTTCCCATCAAAAACCTCAACTTTATTATGAAATTCTCTTTTCTTGGTCAAGAAATCTAACAGAATATCCAAGATTTCTTGAATATCAGAATCATTAAAAGTATACTCTACTTCAAGTACAAGAATCTTTTGTAAATCAATTCCCTTTTTTTTACTGCCATTAACCGACGTCTCTGTATCCACATCAACTCTCCTCTTTTTACTAACCCCAACACAAGATTCTTGAATCCCGTCAACTCGTAAATAAAACCCGCCCTCGCTATCCTCATTGTTGTCACTATCGTTCACCAGCGTCTCGTACAGATTGGTTAATTGAAACTTATAAACATCTCTAGATCCTTGTGGCCCGATTTCAAATCTCCCACTCTGCATATCCACATCTATAGCCACAACAATCTTGTTAAGCCCATCAACATCCATACCAGTACTCAACAAGCTCAAATTTTTACCAAAAAACTCAAAGCTACTTGACAAATAATCATAAATTGTTTTGGCTAAATGAGGAATGGTGTCTTTAAAGAACAAATCCGATAACCCCAAAGCAAAATGAATGCTTTCAACAAGCTCCTCTGGAGTTTCACAAATCTTGAAAGGTTGAACACTTTTCTTGAAAGTTGTCTTCTTTGTCTGTCCTCCACGACTCTTGGAGTCGCAATTTCTAGGTTTTACAATCCTAATTTGGTTCTTGACCCTCAAAATCAAAAACCCAAATCTTGTTGATGAAGATCCTAATTGGTGATAATCAAGATGATGAACAAGAACACAATCTTTAATCATGTTTTGAATCCACTTGAACACCCTAATTTTGATTCCATGTATACTTTCACTTTGATAAACCATTCTCTTTCAAGTATAAAAAAAAACCAGGGAAGGGGGGGGGGGCAAATCATATAGAGAGAACGAAGATTTCAAAGGCAAATATGTAGAGAAAGTGAGAGATGTATTTATAAGGAAACTTTTTTGGGATTTGAAAATTTATTAACTTAAATTGATTGGGAATTGGAATATGTGAAAGAGACCCATGGAAACTATCCATCCTTAAAAACGAATCTTCTGTCTTTTTTTGGAAGGGAGTGGGGGGTGGGGGGATTAGTTAAAAAAATTGAAAAAATTCCGCTCTATGTTTTCTAGGAGAAAAATATTTACGTTATGTGGCACATATTTTTAGTTTGTTACTCGGTTAAGCCAACTTTATGTATATTATTGTTTACTTTTATATAAGATTGATACATTATATATAATAATAATTAAAACACCTCTTATTTTGAAACGAAGAGAGTATAATAAAATATAATGTTATATAATACTTCCTCCGTTTCTTTTTACTTGTCATATTTTATTTTTCGAGAGTCAAACCGTATGAGCTTTGACCAATATTTTAAGATATATTTTTTCATCATATTAATTGATCTTAGGCATAATTATGTGCCCAAGTACTATTTTATATCTTGATTTACTCATGTTTGTCAATTTAATTAATTGTATTCTCATGTAATTTTTGTATAATTTTGTGCATAAAGTAACCAATGTTATTAGCTCTTTGTTTTGTAGAAAAAAATGTTAAAGATGAGCTAATTATGAAGATGTACGAGCAAGGAGGAGCTTTGGATTGAGTTGGGATGACAATTGCACAAGATGGCATGAAAAATAGCCCTGCCGCACAGCCCAGCGTGCCACGCCAGCTGACCTGCGCGATAGGCGCCGTGTCACGCCCATGCGTGTGCGTGCAAGGGCAGGCAAAGCAACAGCAGCAGCGCGCGATGGCGCCGTGCCACACTAAGGGCCCTGCGTGATGGCTGCAGGGCAACGCACACAGCACACTGCTATGACATGCCACTGCCAAAATTTTCAGTAAGCCTCCGCGTTTGCTCCTTCTCACGGAGGCAAATTGAGGCGACCAGCTCCGTGACATGGAGGCGTCCATGGTCGGCCAAAAAGTGTAAATTTTTTACTTATTATAAATTAAAACCTTAGCTCCAAAAATCATTTATCACGAAATATCTTCGGGAAACCATGAGGGAGAGAAGGGAGAAGTGAAGAACTATACCTAGAGTTCATTGTTTTGCCTTCTCTTTTAATTATTCTTGTAAGTACGTTACTCTAATTATGTTTTTGAGTATTTGTACGAACATGAGTTGCTAAAATCCTTCTTCTAGGGAGGCTATGTAATATGATTGTAATTGCATAAATTCTTCATTGGTTTGAGTTTTAGTTGTTGTTTCGTCTTACATTCTTCGTTATTGTTGTTTTTTATGCTTGATCACCATGAAAACAAATGCGTTATGTTTAGGTAAAACCTCGAAAGAGTAACCCTAGGCTAGAACATTAGAATGTAGGGAGCAAGTTCTAACCTTTACGATAGAATTCGCGATTAGGATAGAAATTATACCTAATTTGCCTTGCTTGGTTATTAAAATGGGATGAGCTAGACACCGACTAAGAATTATCACATCACTACTCGTAGAAGTAGTTGTGAAGCTAAGTCTAGGTAAATGATTAGAGATACGAAAGTCCATAATCAAGGGCACAAACTTCGTAAACCGCATCCATGTATTTAAATGGCTCACCAAGTAGGACATCACACCCCTACTTAATGATGGAGGTGCGAGACTAGTTTGTCATGTTTAGAGGCTCGAAATACCATGAACATAGCAATTTAATTATGTGAGAAAACAACTGAAGTTTTCATACTCGAACCATTGTGAATTTATTGCATTGCATGATTATTAGGCCTTAACTCTAGTTGCTTCTTGTATTGTTTCCCGATTGTTTTATGATCACCCCTAGACTAAATTAGAATTTCTTGAAATTTCTATAATCAACCCTTGTGAAGGTCAATTTTAGCGCTTGAACTTGATAGTTCGCTGAATTAGTCCAGTCCCTGTGGGTTCGACATCCGGCTCTTAAAAAGGGTCACCGTATTACTTGTCTGACCGCCTACGCTTGTGTGTGCGCTGGAGCGCAAATATTAATATGAGAAGGATTACAACTTATATTATTTTTCATATAATTTCAAATATATAAATCTTAAATTTAAAATACTGGACTAATCTAATTTGATGTAGCTTTGAAGACTAGCCAAATATTTATCAAAACACATTTATAAACTATTAGCCAAATGTTTATCGAAAACAATAGCAAACTAATTGTTCCTTTTTTCTATCTGAACAATGGATGATATTTCAAATACAAATAGTAACCAATTGATAGTTAAGGTATATTTTGATAATAATTTGGTGATAGTTAAGGTAGGAAAAGTAAACACGTGACAATTCGGATAGAAAAACTCAAATTCCTGATTAAAATATTTTTTAAAAATTATCTTTATAGATCACATTCTCTTTCTCCAAATTCACAATCTTCAATCCACTTTTCATTTTCCTAAATTCTTGAATTTCTCAATCAAAAACCTCAACTTCATTTTTTAAAAAAAATCATCTTCTTGTAAATTCCCTTACTTTATTAGCCTCACTATGATCTTGTAAATTAAATTATGCCTCTTTGTCCTTGTTGTCCCCATCATTTACCAAGATTTTATAATTGTGAATCTAATTTTCTTTTACACTCTGCATATTCACTTCATTCTTTTTCCATTTTTACTAATCATACTAAAAAGTTCTTGAACTCTATTAATTTTCAAATAAAATTCGCTCTTTTTGTTGTCATCATCATCATCATCATTCACCAGCGTTTCGTACAAATCAATTAATAAAAAAACTAAAAGACATCCTTGAATCTTTGTGAACTAATTCAAAACTGTTTACTTTGCATATCCACGTCTATAGCCACAACATTCTTGTAAAGCTCATCATCATCCATATTAGTAACCAACAAGTTCAATTTTTCAACAAAAATCTCAAACCTACTTGACAATTTTTCACTACTAAAAGGGAAAATTTTAATATATAAAACAAAAATGAAAAGACAAATATATAGAAGTAAGAGATCTATAAATTTCTTTCACTATTAACTTCATCAATATATGAGATTTTTTTATCACCCTAACAAACTACTATTAAAGATCTTACCTATTTTCTATGAAAACTTTGATCTTTATTAATGTAGTTAAGAACCTAATTTTTTATGTATAATTTATCAATTGAAAACTTTACTTCAATAAAATTTATACTATTTTATAAAACATACTATATAATTTAGCACACATACGCAATACATGTGCAATACTCATGTCTAGAGCTTAGTAAGGAGAAAATAACAAAAACAACAACTCTTTTCAATAACAATAACAACGATAATAATAATTTTGCCTCAGTGTCATACAAATCGAGAATTTGGTTATACATAAATTTATCTTTAGCGATATGAAAAAAAAAATATAAAAACATATGAGCATGAAGATCTACTCATAGAGCACAACCTTCTCTACACATAGGACAAGTGTTGTTCTTTGATAGCCATCTAAATACACAACTCAATTAAAAATTCATTTTTTTTCACTCTGCAGATTCACTTTATTTATTCCTTTTTCACTAACCCCATCAAAATATTCTTTAACTCTATCAATTTTAAATAAAATTCACTCTCTTTGTCGTCGTCATCATCATCATTCACCAGCGTTTCGTACAGATCAATTAATGAAAAACTACAAGCATCCTTAGATACTTGTGACCCAGTTTCAAGTTTTTTACTTTGCATATCCACGTCTATAGCCACAACAATCTTTAGGAGCTCATCGTCTATATTAGTACCCAACAAGTTTAATTTTTTACCAAAAATCTCAAAGCTACTTGATAAATAACCACAAATTGTTTTGGCTAAATGAGGAATTGTTTCTTCAAAGAACAAACTTGATAACCACAAAGCTATGTCAATGTTTTCAACAAAATCTTTTGGAGATTCACAATTCTTGAAAGGTTGAACACGTTTTTCGAATGTTGTCTTTTTTGTTAGGGAGAACCAATCACCAAGTCTTACAATCTGGATTTGGTTTTTCACCGTAAAAACCAAAAATTCAAATCTTGATGATGACCCTAATAGATAATCATCATTATCAACATGATTTTTTATCATATTTTGTGACCACTAGAAACTCTTATTTTTATTCCCATTATACTTTCACTTCGATACACCATTTTCCCCCTTTTTGTAGAGATTTTGTATTCACTACTAAAAATAAAAAAATAGATATTCAAAAATAAGATTGAAAAGACGAATATATAGATGTGAGACACCTATAAACTTTTTTCACTATTAATCAACTTCATCAACATATGAGATTTTTCTTACCCTAACAAACTATTTTTAAAGATCTTACCTATTTTCTCTATAAAAATAAAAAATAAAAAAAAATAAAAAAAAAAAAAAACTTTGATCTAGTTGAGAACTTACCAAAGAATGACACAAAAAAAGCTTGTTATTTTTATTTAGTTTGTTTTGGCTAATTACCTAAAAAGCTCTTTAAACTAGACACTTTTTGTATGTTAGACAATTTAACTTTTTTAGTGACCAAATAATACTTTAATTTGGTTGTAATGTGTCTCGTGATTTTCTTAAGCCGACTTAAAAACGCGTGTGTTGTTTAATCAAGTTAGAGCGCGTGAATGATACTTTTTTTAAGCAATTAGACTTACAATGTATTTTAGGATTTCTCTAAAATTTTAACACATCATCCAAGTGGGTCCCACATTTTACGGTGTTTTTTAATTTTTTTTATTTTGAATGTTTCACATAATCAAGAAGATGTTTTTAAAAGTTTTTTCATAAATAAGGGAGAAAGACCTAAAATTCCACTTAACTATAGGATTTGGTACAATATTGTCCCCCATTTATTTATCGGGCCAAAAATGCATGCAACATTAACTTTTCGTTCAAATTTGCTCTTATTCTAACGGCCCATACTCCTAAAGTGGACGGAGGATAATATTATACCAAATTTCTTAGTTTAAGGGCATTTTAGGCTCTTCTCCATTTAACTAATTCAAAATAACTTAATATGTGCCCTGATATGATTCGTCTAATTTGGAATTTCATCTTAAATTTAAAAAATAATAAGAAAAACTAGTTCTCTCTCTACACTCACAAGCGTCATCCCCCATCCTCCCCCTCTGAGGGATGGCAATAGGGTGGATTAGGACGGGGCAAGTTTTGACCTATTTAAATTTTAACTCGTCCCGCTTTTGGAGGTGAAAAATCAGCCCATGAGATCATAATCTGCTCAACTTGCTTAAGTTTGCGCTGATAATTGACCCGCTTATTTATTAGCTCAGCCCATTTTAGCCCAACTCATTTCAAGTCATCAAAGTTTGGGCTCATATCTAGCTCAAATTGATTTATGAGAAATCTTGTCAAAATATTTTCAAAAATATATTTTTTAAAATTTGATACATTATATTTAGTCATAATAATAAAAATACTAATTTTATAAGTTATCTTGATTGAAATATTCTTTTTGTGTAATTGATTAAAAAAAGATAATTGCATGCTTGTATTTTTATTTTATTTTTTGAATATTTCTACATGTTTGAGGTGTTAGTACGATATAATTGAGACGTTTCTTGAAAAACTAAAGTCATAATTCTCCATCATATGAGCATATGTATGTCGAAGTCGAACAAACTATGGTTACAGTTAAGTTTATAAAGATAAAAGTTAATTAATTTTACTCACTAAATTTTTAAGTAGTTTTACGAACTGAAAAATATGTTCGATCCACGTTCACCACAATCTCATTTGTCTCTTTGGAGACATTGGATAAAATTGAAACAACATAAAAGATTAGCATGACCCTTGTTAAAGAATGACACACACAAATCAAAAACTAATTATTGTATTTTTATTTTATTTAAAAACTACAATTGTTTTATCTTCTTCTGAAATTACACGTGCTATTTATTTATTGGTTAAAGTGACATAGTTATATGTGGTTGTAACTCACGTGTTTGAGAGTTCTGGACTCGTATTTAAAAAATACATTTCAAGCAAGTTAAAAGTGTTTATCTGATCACGAGCGAAGTTAAAGTGCCTAACTTGGAAATCGTGTCAAATTTATTTTGGTTTTGGGCATAGTTTTTATATTTTTCAAAACTTTGAAAATGAGGACTATTTTGAATCTTTCAAGATTTTGGGGTTAGGGTGTAAGCGTTTTAAACTTTGAGAATAAAGACTACTTTATATTTTTAAATACTTATTGTGTATTGGTATATGTATATTTAGTATAAAATATATGTATTTTATAAACTAAACGCCCAAAATATTTAGGGCCGTAATTATTTCTATTATTAGATCGTAAGAAATGAGGAAAAAACAACAACCACAATAACAACAATAATAATTTTGTCTCAATCACAAATAAGTTTAAAATTTGATTATATATGAATTTATTCTTACATATGAAGATAAAATCACCAAAAAGATATGAGCTATCAAGAACTACTCATACATCACAACTTTCTCTACATATAGGGCAAGTGTTGGTCTCTGATAGCCATGTGAATATGCAACTCCTATGGAATATATGTGAACAAGGTGTAATCACCACAATTGAATTTTCTTCAAAAATCTCAAAACAAATAGGGCATGTATCTCCCAATTCAAAACTCACATTATTCTCCTTTTTCAATTTCACAATTTTCAATCCACTTTTCACTTCCCTAAACTCTTGAATTTTCCCATCAAAAACCTCAACTTTATTATGAAATTCTCTTTTCTTGGTCAAGAAATCTAACAGAGTATCCAAGATTTCTTGAATATCAGAATCATTAAAAGTATACTCTACTTCAAGTACGAGAATCTTTTGTAAATCAATTCCCCTTTTTTTACTGCCATTAACCGACGTCTCTGTATCCACATCAACTCTCCTCTTTTTACTAACCCCAACACAAGATTCTTGAATCCCGTCAACTCGTAAATAAAACCCGCCCTCGCTATCCTCATTGTTGTCACTATCGTTCACCAGCGTCTCGTACAGATTGGTTAATTGAAACTTATAAACATCTCTAGATCCTTGTGGCCCGATTTCAAATCTCCCACTCTGCATATCCACATCTATAGCCACAACAATCTTGTTAAGCCCATCAACATCCATACCAGTACTCAACAAGCTCAAATTTTTACCAAAAAACTCAAAGCTACTTGACAAATAATCATAAATTGTTTTGGCTAAATGAGGAATGGTGTCTTTAAAGAACAAATCCGATAACCCCAAAGCAAAATGAATGCTTTCAACAAGCTCCTCTGGAGTTTCACAAATCTTGAAAGGTTGAACACTTTTCTTGAAAGTTGTCTTCTTTGTCTGTCCTCCACGACTCTTGGAGTCGCAATTTCTAGGTTTTACAATCCTAATTTGGTTCTTGACCCTCAAAACCAAAAACTCAAATCTTGTTGATGAAGATCCTAATTGGTGATAATCAAGATGATGAACAAGAACACAATCTTTAATCATGTTTTGAATCCACTTGAACACCCTAATTTTGATTCCATGTATACTTTCACTTTGATAAACCATTCTCTTTCAAGTATAAAAAAAACCAGGGAAGGGGGGGGGGAGGGGCAAATCATATAGAGAGAACGAAGATTTCAAAGGCAAATATGTAGAGAAAGTGAGAGATGTATTTATAAGGAAACTTTTTTGGGATTTGAAAATTTATTAACTTAAATTGATTGGGAATTGGAATATGTGAAAGAGACCCATGGAAACTATCCATCCTTAAAAACGAATCTTCTGTCTTTTTTTGGAAGGGAGTGGGGGGTGGGGGGGTTAGTTTAAAAAATTGAAAAAATTTCGCTCTATGTTTTCTAGGAGAAAAATATTTACGTTATGTGGCTCATATTTTTAGTTTGTTACTCGGTTAAGCCAACTTTATGTATATTATTGTTTACTTTTATATAAGATTGATACATTATATATAATAATAATTAAAACACCTCTTATTTTGAAACGAAGAGAGTATAATAAAATATAATGTTATATAATACTTCCTCCGTTTCTTTTTACTTGTCATATTTTATTTTTCGAGAGTCAAACCGTATGAGCTTTGACCAATATTTTAAGATATATTTTTCATCATATTAATTGATCTTAGGCATAATTATGTGCCCAAGTACTATTTTATATCTTGATTTACTCATGTTTGTCAATTTAATTAATTGTATTCTCATGTAATTTTTGTATAATTTTGTGCATAAAGTAACCAATGTGATTAGCTCTTTGTTTTGTAGAAAAAAATGTTAAAGATGAGCTAATTATGAAGATGCACGAGCAAGGAGGAGCTTTGGATTGAGTTGGGATGACAATTGCACAAGATGGCATGATAAATAGCCTTGCCGCACAGCCCAGCGTGCCACGCCAGCTGACCTGCGCGATAGGCGCCGTGTCACGCCCATGCGTGTGCGTGCAAGGGCAGGCAAAGCAACAGCAGCAGCGCGCGATGGCGTCGTGCCACGCTAAGGGCCCTGCGTGATGGCTGCAGGGCAACGCGCACAGCACACTGCTATGCCATGGCACTGCCAAAATTTTCAGTAAGCCTCCGCGTTTGCTCCTTGTCACGGAGGCAAATTGAAGTGACCAGCTCCTTGACATGGAGGCGTCCATGGTCGGCCAAAAAGTGTAAATTTTTTACTTATTATAAATTAAAACCTTAGCTCCAAAAATCATTTATCACGAAATATCTTCGGGAAACCATGAGGGAGAGAAGGGAGAAGTGAAGAACTATACCTAGAGTTCATTGTTTTGCCTTCTCTTTTAATTATTCTTTTAAGTACGTTACTCTAATTATGTTTTTGAGTATTTGTACGAACATGAGTTGCTAAAATCCTTCTTCTAGGGAGGCTATGTAATATGATTGTAATTGCATAAATTCTTCATTGGTTTGAGTTTTAGTTTTTGTTTCGTCTAGCATCAAATTAAAATTTACAAAGGGTGAGTAATACTCCCTGAGGCCTTTAGGCCTAGCTAACAACATGTCTTTCTTCAACTTTGCACAAGTGGGTGTTCAACCCCACACTTTTTCTCTTCCATGCTTGTTAGCTTCCTCCTCTACGGGTACTCAGACTTCCCCTCCATCTGCGCTTAACTTTCCACCAAAACAACACAAGATGAAAATAAACAAAAATTAACTCAATTGCAAGAAATTAAAATGGTACCCTTGGTACCCTTGGGTTGCCTCCCAAGCAGCGCCTAATTTTACGTCGCGGCACGACGTACCAAGTTTCACCACTTTTTCCTCCACCTTGAGGATATGAATCTCACCCCTAAATTCTTTTCTAATTTCCTCTTATGCTCCAGGGGTGGTGGTGAAAAATTGTAAGGACCAAACAGTAGATGTTGCCTTTTTAACCTATTGGCCCTTAAGTAAGCGAAGTCATTTTGTCTCTCTGAGTTAGCGAATTTCAAAATATACGGGGCTTGGTCCTCCTATAGACATTTCTCTATAAGCTTGGAAGACTCTATTTCTATGTTGTCAACCAAACTTAATGTCGAGAAATGCTTCGAGTGTGGTCCAATAAACCTCAACTCTGAAACTGCCTTGTGCTTGACCTCCTTACTTGTAAACCCCTTCTCAGCATCGACATCTCTCTCTCCATTAATGTCAAATGGGGGATACTCTATCTCTTCTTCCAAGAATGGATTTTCCATAAGTGTGAGCTCATCACGGGGACACTCAAGAGATTCTAATTGTTGGGCTTCATCCAAAAATTCACCTTTGTCTTCCTCTTGTAGTTCCTCTTGAATATCGGTTAAAACTGTCTCCTGCAATTTATCACAAGCTTCAGCCTCAGCAATCATCTCCATGAATTTGACGCTCATCCTTTCTAGAGCCTCTGCATTCTCTTCTTGCTGAATTCTCAATACTGCCATCGCCTCCTTCATTGCTTCTGATTGCTCCAGGAGTTGTTTCAGCATGTCTTCTATTCGAGCTTGGCGTCCCAAGTCCTCATTTTCAGCATGCCTATATTCAGCAAAAACAACAGAATGATCATAGTAGGGGCTTGGGGGAGGGGAATATGCATTCGGACAGCCATCCCAATGGCCATCTTGACCACCACATATATTGCACGTGTTACAGTGTTGCCACAAGTGGGGTCCTCCGCAATTCATACAAGATTCGCCAAAATATGAGTATCCACCATTTAGAACATTTGTATTCCACGATGTCATGTCAATAAGGGTATACGAACAAGCAGAAAAATAAAATAAAATAAAGAAGAATTAAAACAAACACTAAGACCAAGTTGTCAGCACTTAGAAAACAAAAATACAGTAAATTAACACTTAAAACAAATTCACCAATTGCCAAGTCTCCCCGGCAACGGCGCCAAAAACTTGCTCGGTGCGTTTGTTGGGGTTATAAAACCGACACGCAAGTGCACGTGGTCGAACAAGTAGTAAGTGGCTTTAGTAAGCCAAGTATCGATCCCACAGAGACTTGGGATAAGTGCAATTTGCTCAAGTATACTATATTTTTACTTCTAAATATGCTGACAACTAAATAACCAAAAATTGAATAATTTGTTTTATAAATTTTATACTAAACTACAAACAATTATCTACTTTGAATTTGGACTATGGATAAAAGCATGCCGAGGTTAAAGAACATGCAATGAAACTGATTATCATCATAAATTGGTTAACCTTTTCTTCCAGTTGCTAGCCAAGAACAATTGCCAAGAGATTAAAACTCTCGTATTTAATCTCACTTAAGAATCATGAACCATCCGTCTACATTTCTGTGATCAAATGCAATTCATGTTCTAGCCATACAATTCCGGTTCCTAAATTGACTAATACGGCTTTCAAGTATATTTCTATCAGGAAAGCACATCAAACTCAATTTTCCCAAATCAAGTAAAGAACAATATCCTATTAATTCACAACTTTCCAATTTCGTGCTCTCTCGAGTGAAATCGGACTTTTTAGATGTACGTTAATGTTGGCCACACACCAATGCAGTAAGAACAAGAATTAATAGAACAACATGGAAGAAAAAGATGAAAAATCATATAATCAATAATCAAAATTCATCACAAGTGTTCATAACCTCAGCAAGGAAGGGAATTAGCCACTCATTTGTGGATTAATCATCCTAAAACAAGTGTTAATCATACAAACAATTGAATTAGAGAAGAAAGAAAGAGAGAAAAAACCCTGAACTTTTCGTCCCTCAACTGCCTGTAACCCACGTCCTTGCTCCACCAAGTCTGCATTCTGAAAAATAAACCTAAGTGTGCTATTTATATTAGTAGGACTCTTTCCCGGAATAACAAGCAACGTGTCACGGAGTGCATCGCGGAGCACAGCCTCCGTGACACGCTACGGACGCGGAAGCCCTCTGGAAAATCACCCGAAACTGGCCCGGGCAGCACCCTGCCGCGTTGGCAGCGTGTCACGCTTCTTGGGCAGTGCGTTGGAAGCCCTTGGTCGCGGAGGCCACCTGTCGTGGCACGTTGCCAATGCGCAGGTGGGCTGTTGTGAGCGGCCTGCCTGCCGTGGCACCTTGTCGATGCGCCAGTGGGCTGTTTTGTGCCTCCTCTTTGCCGACGTTCGCGTGTTGATTCCATTTCCAAGCCTCTACTTCACCAACTCATGGATTAGTTACTCAAAAGTCATCAAAACCTACAAAACAAAGGCTAATCATGTTGGTTAGCACATATCTTTACTTTATCTAAAATTACATGAAAATGTATACAATAATCTTAGATAAACAAGACTAATTTAAGTCGTAAAGCGTATCTCGGGCATATATTTTTGCCTGTGATCATAAAGTAGTTTCCTCGGCAAGTTAGAGGTTTTAGTCGTATAAATCATAGTAAACTCCGTAATTGAATTCTCGGAGTTGAATGCTAAGTATTGGGTAAGTTTAGTAAATCTGGTTTGCGTTGCCGTATCGTATTCAGTCCGAAAGATAGCAAAGCATGCGCCAAAGGGCGAGTTAGCATTCCAGATTCAGTATTGCCTATTGTATGATTAGCAAGCATGTTGTAGAATAAAAAGATACAGATTTTCATAATAAAGTTAGTAAAGTAAAATCAGATAGACAGACAGTTTTATGGCTACAGATTAGCCATTCAGACAGATAGTATCCCGGCTACAGATTAGCTAAACAGTTAAATAAAGATTTCAGAATCAGTATAATCAGTAAAGAATTAGTATAATACAGAAAGAGATCAGAATAAGAAATCAGATTTCAGATAGTCTTTTTCAGTTATACATGCTTGCTATTTATATGTGCTATTTGTTTGTTGAGACTTGATGTGGCGTGAGGGAACGTTATTGAGCGTCCTCGCCGCCCCTGGGTTGGTAATTGTGTCACCCACTGAGCGGGTGGGTTTACATCGCTCCAAGGAGTGGCATGCCATCCCTAGCTTGGATGAAGATGGGATGAAGCTTTCCCCATATCAGTCTGATCAGCACTACAGTACAGACAGCCCTGTTGAGCAGTCTCCAGGGTACTGTCCAGTACAGATATTCCCTGTTGAGTTGTGTCCAGGGAGTAGATACAGTTCCTGTTTCAGATAGCCCTGTTGAGTTGTGTCCAGGGAAACAGACCCTATCTGTTACATATGCAGTACAGGAGTCTCTCGGACTCAGACACAGTTACTTATATCGGAGGCCAAGGCCCAAGTCGGAGACCCAGGGGGCCGGTAGAGGTGCTCCTAGTGAGCAGATGAGTGGAGTGACTTATTTTTGGCTGGTTTTGACCCGGGTAGGGGTATATAGATTGTTTGCTTGCTTGGCGCCATCCGGCTTATGGGGGTTGGTATTGGATCTTGCTTGCTAAATGTATATGTATTTATGTGCTTTATATATATTAGTTAATAGACAGCAGGCCGCTGTGACTACTGACACGCTCCTGCCTACCAGTGCAGAAAGGTTTGATCCAGTTCCTATCAGCTCTTCAGATTCAGTTATCTTCTGCTTACAGACTTGTTAGTTATGTTATCTGTATTCAGTTGTATTATTTCAGTTGCTTTGCATGCTCAGTACTAGCGGTACTGACGCCCGGTGGGGCGCTGCATTACTTGCCTGCAGGTACTCATAGACGAGGAGGCGATCCCTCGTGATTCCAGCCAACTATTGAGTCATCAGCTCCTGTCATCTGGAGTCTGATTCCCAGAGGTGTAGCTCTTTTTCTTTTGTTGTACAGTATGGGTAGGTGGGGGCCCTGTCCCGATCATTTCTATCATTTTCATACAGTATTCATAGAGGCTTGCAGATTGTATGTATTTATCTCCCTGTGGTCAGTTGAGCCAGTCGTGTGAGGCTGTACTGTTTGTTATAGTCGTTTGGCTTTTCCTGTTTTGTTAGCCGTGTGGGGCCACAGCTTGCTAGTAGTGGTGACCTTGCCGGTCACGTAGCTTTCCGGTATTTCATTTGTTGAGTTTCAGATGACTAGACAGCAGGATGGTCTTGTCGGCCCGCATAGGTTCCTTGATAATAGAATGTTCTGGTTAGCTGTTGATGCATTCACATGTGGCTATAGACCAGTTGGTCGGAGGCTGTGTTTACAGCCGTTATATAGCCCTTTCTTTCCAGAAATCAGAAATAGAGTCAGCCCAACACCAGACGTGCCTAGGCTCACCAGTTAGCAGTCCAGGGCACCAGGTGCCAGTCATACCCCCCAGGGCGGGGCGTGACAGTTTCCCTACCAAACGACCCGTAAGGGTCTTAGGCTCGTTTGGTAGCTAGTCTGAAGTTGAGTTACATAAGTATTAAACTAAGTATAAATAATATTACGTTTGATAACTAATTAGAAGGTAAGTTATTTATGTATAAAAGTAATTTGGTGTTTCATTTGTAATTTAGAAATCTGTATAACTAATACATGTAGAAGCTATGAGTGAATATATGTATTATCTTATGCATGATAGAACGTGGAATAATTAATACATGAATAACTTGGCCCTGGATAAAATAATGTATAAATTCCCTCGTAACTAATTCATGTATTTTAATACTCGCATAACTCTAACCAGTTAACAATAAGGGTCGTTTGGTTGGAAAACAAGTTATCTTGGGATAACTAATCCTAGATTTAGTTATCCGGGATTGTTATCCCACTCTCAATGAGAAATAAGGAATAAATAACCTCGAGATTAATTTTTTAGATGGGTTTATCCTACGTTTGGTGGGATAAACTATCGAGATAAATTCACCCAGAATTAGTTATCTCTGAGGGTGGGATAAAAATAACACTATAATTTCGAAATAAGTTATCCTGAGATTTTATTCCAACCAAACTTGACATAAATTCATCCAAAAGTTAATCATAAAACTATTTATTTCTTATTTCTTATTGAGGATGGGATAACAATTCCAAAATAACTAAATTCAGAATTAGTTATCCCAAAATAACTTATTTCCGACCAAACGACTGCCGTAAGTGGATTAATCCGGTGTAAAATTCTGAGATTAGGTACCAAATCCATTGTGTTATATTATACTTTTTTGGCAATTTTCTTTTTTTAATTAAAAGTATTCATCTTTATCATACTGCACTTTTTGTAAATTGTCTGGTTAATGCTGGTTATTGGTATAATAGTAATTGTTTAATACGTAAATGTTGACATTATTAAAATATGCAATTCCCTATTTGAACATTCAATAGAACAAGAAATTTCTTTGTTATGAAATATTTATTTCTCTTATTTTTGACGTGTCTTCTTGGCTTTTTATTTCTTTTTCGAATTATTTTAATAATTTTTTTTTTAATTTTAGTGTCTATCGGAAATAATTTTTCTATCTCTCAAGATACGGGTAAGGTCTATGTACACTCTATCATTTTCAAACTTCACTTGTAAGATTATACTTGGTACATTGTTGTTGTAGCTAGACGGAATATAGGAAATTTTAATAGCTCAATTGATTGACTGCCTAACTTTTTACGTTGTTGGTGAGAGTTCTGTCTAGCGAAAATAACGTTTCTATCTCCCAAGATAGGGGTAAGGTCTATGTATATTCTATCCTTTTCAAATTCACTTGTAGCATTATAGTGGATACATTATTGTTGTTGTAGTTAGACAGAATGTAGGGAATTTTAATAGCTCGATTGATTGACTGCCTAAATTTTTACGTTGTTGGTGAGAGTTTTGTCTATCAGAATTAACTTTTCTACCTCTCAATTAGATAGGAATAAGATCTACGTACACTCTATCCTTTTTTAATTTCCTCTTGTAGGATTATAATGGGTACATTGTTGTTGTTATTGTAGTTAGACGGAATGTAGGAAATTTTAATACCTTGATTGATTGGCTGCTTAAATTTTTATGTTGTCAGTGAGAATTCGTATCAAGTGATACGTAAATTGCTCAATATCGCGCGAAGGATTTGATAACAAGCAAACGACTTTCTATCATAGTTGCAACGGAAGTTTAATGCATTAAATTTCATTTTTTTTTCCGGGGGGGGGGGGGGGGGGGGGAGGACATTACAAGTTAGAAATAATATAAATATCAATTAGGTGGTAAAAAATCATGAAAGACTCTGGTGATAGAATGAATGAATTTTTTTTTACCATTAATTAAAAGATTTTGCATTAGTACTTTGAAGATGTAGAAATTTTTGATAGGAAACAATTATCTCTTTAATCCCTACGCAAAGAAAATTTGAATAAGTCAAATTTATAAATTACGAATATCGGATGATTGTAGAAAAGAATAATTCAAAATAGTAAACCTAGTTTACTTGCAAAACTAACCTAGAGCTTGGTTCATATCGAGAAAAAATATTTATAACGAAGGAATCTCTCCGAGCTTGGTTCATTTAATTGTTAACGATTAGTACTAAATTTTTTAATTTAATGTATTTATCTCGTGTGAATAAATTTTTATTCATTCACAGGGTAAAAGAAAAAAAGAAATTAAATAATTTAATACTAATTATTGAGATATTGCAACATTGTAATTGTCAACTTCATTAAAAGAAATTTCTAGTGTTCTTTTAAGTTAGTTGTTGTGTCTTATTTTATTTTTTGAGCGTCAAATTATGATACTATGATACTTATTAATATTTTAAAATATATTTTATTATCATATTGACAAGAAAATTTAATTTTAAATTTTAAAATATAATTTATTATCATATATAAATTTCAATTTTAAAATATCATTTTGATCTAATCTAATTCAATTTCGAAAATTAATATATTGACTCTCGAAAAATTAATTATGATAAATAAATTGGGACGAAAAAATATTACGTTAAAGATAACGTCAAATAACTTTTTTCCACGTGTCATTAGCAATATTTCACCGTGTAATTTTATATTTGGACCTTGATTAATAAGCACAATTAACATAAGTTACTTTGACCTTACCTACCTCAGAGGATAATAATGTCAACTAAACTTTTGAAGAAAAAAAATGTTTTATTTTTTTCATTTTTTTTACATTTTAAATGTTATATGCATGTGACATATCCATGATTGTGACCAATTTTAATGAAAAGATTATATTTTTAAGTAAAAAAGAAAGTATGTTATATTTAAATATTTATATAAAAATAAATTTTCAAATGACTCTCGGCTTGAAAGAAAAAAGAAGAAGAAAAAAAGAGAGAAGTTCGAAGCGTGGATGCATGGAGAAATAATACGATAATAAATAGTAAAATCGAAAGCAAATGGACAACTGACCTATAGTAGAACACATTAAAGAATAATAAGTTATGTGAATACTAAATACTACTACTAATAAAGGAGGTTAGCCCCCTGCCTATCCCACCTAAAGTGTGGCATCGTTCAGCTACTTACTATAATCTTCGACCTTATGTTCTTAGTAAGTTGAAGTTGTGTCGTGTCCTTTCTAATTAACTCCCTCAAGTTCTTCTTCGACCTATCTCTACCTCATAACTCATGCAATAACTTTTTTAGAACTATATTATCGTAAAATATGAAGTAACTATACAAATTGAAGATAACACGTGAATAATAAAGCAGTGGAATAATTAATAATTTATGGTAAATTTGTAAATGTTGACAAGTAAACTAATAAAAATCCACAATCCAATTAATTGAAGATTTAATGTGGTTAGTCCAATATTATAAAAACTAAAATACTAATTTATCAATAATTGAGAGATCATAAGAGTTATTAACCAATATTAGATTAAGGAGTTTTGAATAATTTGACCACTTTTTGGTGGTAGATTTTTTTTTGTTGATAAATTGTAATATTTGAGTCAGTTTGAATATATCTCAATTAATTTTATGAGGTATTTGTTGGGTCATTCACTTTTGCCCCTATTTTACGAAGGCTCTTAATTTTTGCCCTCATAATAAAGAGTTTTTTCATAGGACATAATTTTATATTTTTATATCAGAATATTCTACAAGTTATGCTCGGATATGACTTTAGTCTCTAAAAAACCTATGTCCCACTAGACATAAGTTCAATTGCTAAAGGGCGACAAATCCATTTAAAAGACAAAAATTAAAAATCAATCAATTTGAACGACAAATTCTGCAATTTGTGATATTTGCTACCTCCTAATAATACATAGATATCGAATAACTCTGTCCACCATCTTTAATTTTTTTCATGGCATATATTTTCTTAAACATATTCTTTATTTTTATCCTATAATAATTCCACACATATATGCTATCAAATATTTTTTCATAGACAACTTAAACTACTAGAAATATGAGTAAATAAATAATAATAATAAAAAATTCTTCATATGTCACAATTCTTTTTCAAGAGATAGACTTGTTGATGATGCAATGAATCATAAGGTTTCAAACACGTAATTAACAAAAGTTTGATTTGGTTTAAATTAATTAATTATATATAATAATTGTATGCACGTTATATGAATGGCATATGTCACATTTTCAAGTACAAAAATTTTAAAATAATTCTTCCAAAACATTGATTAGTTCAAGTCAATGAGTTGTCTTTTTTCTCCTGTTCGGGATTTGATATCTGTATTGATCTGACTAATTTGAATTTACGGTATTATCGGGTTCATTTCTGTGACGCTTTTAATAAGATCTTTTTTTAATCCCAGAATTGGAACCCGAAATCTGTAGTTCACGGTGGAGGAATCCCAACTATCTATTACAATCCATGTTGGTTGTACATATTTAGTTACATATTTAAGGCAAATAAAAAATTCTTTCAAAATTACTTTGTTGCTCATGTAGTGGGACAATTAGAAATCTTTCGACTTTAATTAGCAAATTCCGATTCGAATTTCATGAAAAATTTACCGTGGTTCTCCATAATATCACACAAAAAATTATATCAAATTGCCCAGAGGGAATTCAACGAAAAAGTTTCACGGAATCCGCGACAAATATAATTTTCCCGGAGATCCATTTTCGAACGAAAATTTGTAAATAAAAAAAAATCAAAATTTTTGGCGGATTTTCCATGGATTTATACGTGGGAAAAGGATCTTGATTTTTAATAGTGAATGAAAGTATTTTACAATAATATTTCTTATTTTGTAGATTCTATTTGGAAATGGTGAAGAAATTTCATACAAACATTATGGGCCATCAACAATATATACTTTTGAGGGGGAAAAAAAGTAAAAGAAGAGTAGGGAAAAATCCAAAATGAAAATAGAAATAAAATGATCGAGTCGATCGAGCAAGTGATATTTCAAATAGCTTAGAAATCACAAATTTGAAATTTCTTGCATATTTTTCGGTCGAATTCGTCAAACAAAATTTGTCTAATATGATTTATCTTTTCAATATAACTTACAGACTATTACATACAGAAATAAAATTTACCTTTAGTAATTACAAATTTTAAAATTTTTTTTACAAAATTTTTTGGGGTTTTCCAAGAAATAGTGATAATACTTGATCTCCAAGCCATCTCAATTCTCAAAAGTCAATTCATCAACCTTTTTTGCTTTTTCTCATCATAAAAAAATTGGTAGATATTTTGAGATCTTTTAAGCCTTTCAAATATTGTGTGAATGTCATAATTTTTTTAACACTAAAAAATAAATAAAAATATTTATTAATTTTAATTTTATTTAATAAATATCTTAACTAAAACAACAAAATCGTTCAATAAGTATTTGATATTGATAAGTAGTACCTCGAAAAGCATGGATAGTATCAATAGTATTATCATAGTTTCTTGTTCCTAACTTGTCTGTAACTATACGTTGTTTCTTATATTTCGGTGATTGCATTATTTTGGTGTATTATTTGTTATGTCTTCTTTATTTTTTGTATGTTTCTTTTTATACCGTTCTATTATGCGATACTTAAGTTGAAGATCTTTCAGAAACAACCTCTTTACCTCTACGAAGTAAGAATAAGATCTGCGTTTACTCTACCCTCTCAAATTTCACCTATAAAATTTCATTCGGTATGTTATTGTTGAACAATAGAAATAGAGGTAGTATAGAGTTTTGGAAATTAGTTAAGTACCTCTAGTATTAGATAAAAAGGTACATATACTTTCGTTTCAAATTATGTGATAATATTCGATTGAATTATGAGTTTGTAAAAAATAAATTTATTTATTTTTTTAAAAAAATTATAGACTATAAAGTGCCATAAAGCTAAGTAGGTGCATAAAATCCTAGCACTACATCCCCTAACCCCCTAATAGACCTACTTAATTTATTGCTCTTTGATTTTAGGGTATTTTTTAAAATTTTTATTTTTTTATTGGTATCCGACATCGATTTTGAATACAATCATTTTAAATTCGAGCCACGAAAATAAAAAAAATCTTAATAAAGAATGCTTTTCTCTTTCAATGAGCTTTACTTGACGTAAATTTCAATTAATCAGAACTCAAAGCAAATATTAGAAACCGATAAAAAACCAAATTCATAATACAAATTTCTAAAGAATTAAAAAGAAAGAGATAGAAACACACACGAACTATCTTTTTTTCACGAGTTTCACACCTCAATTATCAGTTGTTCCCTTTTTTCTACCTGAACTATCATCATCTATGTATTAAAACACACATTAACTATCAGATGTTTTTTTTTCCTATCCGAACGAGTATGATAATTCAGGTAGTAAAAAGAAATAATGGATAATCGAGATGTATTTTAAATACATAAAATTATAATAGTTCAGATTGAAAAGAGAAAATTTATAATTAAAATGTGAAATTCAAAAATAATATTAATTCAAATTTAAGTGTGATTTTGACTATTAATTTTTTAAAAAATGAAATGAAGAATATTTCATGGTACAAATCCTTATAGAGGGTGGATATCCAAAGTCCAAGACCTATGGAGATCACAATAACAAGGGTACTAATGTAAATTCACCTCATCACAATTGTTGATGGTTAAAAAATTTTATTTCTTTTTTCAAAAAAAAGAAAATTTACTTGTATTATACAACCTATACATACATATATATCCTATACAAATCATTATCTTAAGAAAAAAAAAAAGAATATGAAATACAGCTGAAATTTACCTCTTCTTTCTTTACAATGACTCTTCTATAAATCTTCTTGAAGAACACATCAACTTCTGTTTCATTTGCTTACGCTTCCTTCATTCAGAAGGATTCTTCTTTTCTTTCTGATTTAAAAAATTACCCCCAAACAAATTTTTTAAGATTTTTGAATTTTTATTTTTTTTTGAAAAACTTTTATTGAGCAATACATCAAGAACACTTGTCCGGAAGAACAAGAAAACACAGAACCAAGCAACCCAGATAACCCCTTCATATTATTATTGTTATTATTATTATAAGGAAAAAATATTAGAAGAGTTTTCGTGTTAAACTTGTTCTGACTTAATTTCTTTGGTCTCTGTAGTTTAATTTTCTTAAATCTTGCTTTTCGTATTTTGTACAGTGTTTTTTTCTTCTTCTGGTTGGGTTAAAGAATCATAGGTTTCATCTGGGTTTTATGTGAATTTGGAGTTTGGTGGGGGTGGGGGTTGAAAAGTTGGTGTTTTTAATGTGATTTTGCTGATGGGAAGTATGAAATCTGCACGTTGGTAAAGAATTGTTTGGTGGGTCGTTGAAATTTTGGAGTTCCATTGCTGAAATCCTTTGTGGGTCTGCTGAAAATTGTGTTTGTTGGAGACTTTGTTGAAGGAAGATATTGAAAATTTGGGGTCTTGTTGGGGAAGTATTTGGTTGTTTTTGTTTTGGGTCTATTTAGGAAGTTTTAGTAGATTTGAGAAAGATTGAGTTTTTCTTTAGCATATAAGAATCTGATCGTGTTTGGGGAGATCCCTTTTGGGTTTGCCGGGTTTGGAGTAATTTGTGATTCATATAGTGGCTTGGATTGGGTTTATCGCGTTTTGACACCTGTTTGAAAGATTTGCTGGGTGAAGTCTTGAGGATTTGGCTCTTGAAGTTGTGATTTGGAACTTTCTTCTGGTTGTTTGGTTGAGCTTTGAAGGGATAAAATGAGTTCGAATGCTTCATCAGATGTGGTCCAAGTAGGCAAGCTTTTGGTTCTTATTGCTGAGAATGGGCAATCATATGAACTGAGCTGTGATGAATACACCCTTGTTGATGCTGTCCAGCAATACCTAGAGTCGGTTTCTGCAATTCCCGTTGGTGACCAGCTTCTTTTGTGCTTGGATGTGAAACTTGAAATGCATTGCCCACTTTCTACTTACAAGCTTCCATCAGATGACCGGGAAGTTATCTTGTTTAATAAAGCTAGAATGAGAAGCAATGCATCATCCACCGTTACCATCATCCTCTCATGACCACCCTTTGGATGATGCCACAGACCCTGCCCTGAAAGCCTTGCCTTCTTATGAGAGGCAATTCAGGTTCCACTTCCAGCGCGGTCATGCCATTTACAGCCGTTCCCAAATGAGAATTGAGATCTGTGAGAGGCTCTCAAGAGAGCAAAAAGTGCAAGAGAGGGCGTTAGGGATTGCTAGGGGCAATCTGGATCACTTCTATGGGATGATAGTGCAGAATTACAATGACTTTTTAAAGTGCTACTCGCAGCAATATCGTAGCCATTCTAACTTGCTGTCTTATTTTGGAAGGGATATAGAGAAGTTGAGGTCTTGCAAACTTCATCCTGCTTTGCAGACTGCTAACCGCAAGTGTTTGCTGGATTTCGTGAAAGAAGAGAACTTGCGGAAGTTGTCAGAGGATTGTAATGGTTCCCACAGGCAGTTTTAGAATAAAGTGTCCGAATTTAAGCTCGAGTTTGGAGAACTGGAGCACAATGCTAAGCATTTATTTTCTACCAAGGGTTCACATCTTATTAGGGAAGTGGATCTAGCTATCAGAGACCATCAGAAGTATGTCAGTGAGCAGAAAAGCATAATGCAGGCTTTGAGGTTTCTTCTCTACCTTCTCCTCTTGTACTCTATCTGTGCCTCCTCTTATCCCTCCCTCACCCTCAGCATGTTTATCCATGAAGCTTAATAATTTACATGTGTTACGTAACTGCCAATATGTTCATGTTGTGCCTGTCTGCAGTGTAAATCTACTGATTTTGTAGGCTCTGCTAGGGACAGTTTACTGTTTGCTTCATATAGGTTATGGTGGTGAATTATACTTGTAGAAAAACAAAGTTCTGATAATGAATTTAGAGTTGTTTGCAGACAGATGGACTCTCTCTATAAAAATATTATTAATACTTCTTTGGCCCTTGTTTTAATATTTAAAATAAGTGATGCTTCCTTTGGCCGTTTGACACCCGTACAAGTCTTTTGGGTTAAAGACAACTCAGTAACTTAATTACTTTTAGTTGAACACACATTCCTTTTTTTCCTTCAAACTGCTTTGAACTGTTTTACTTGAGCCGAGGGTCTTTCAGAAACAACCTCTATCTCTGTGAGGTAGGGTAAGGTCTATGTACACGCCACCCTCCCCAAACCCCACTTGTGGGATTACACTAGGTATGTTGTTATTGTTGTAGTAATAGCAGTCTAGTAGGCGAGGCAGGAATTTTGTCATAACATTCTGTTCCAACAGTAAGGACTTCCATTCCTGTGCTCATCAGTGTTTCAATAGCAGCATGGGACTTTATCCGGGTTTATATAAGTAATATCTGTTTATGCTAGTTATTTGAGGATGTCATATTGCTCATGCTGATAGCTCAAAAGAGCTAAAACTGAAGTCACATGTGAAGAAAAGGGGAAATCTGATTTGGAAGTTCTTGAGCACTCTCAACCGTAGTTATTTTTCTTGTTTGAGTTCCAACTTCGACCTTTCTATGAATGAGGTCTCAGATTTTTAGTATATTGAACCATCCTCCTCATTTAAGCTGAAGATTTAGTCTGATGATTAGTTTTACCTAAGGAATTTTTTCTCAGTAGGTCAGAGTCCACATATTTCAGAGGTGAAGTAGTTGATAGATGACAACTCCTTATACAATTTGTTAAAATACATCTGTAGTCCATATGTTTTTCTTCCTGGTTGACTATATCTAGCAATTAGCATGTAAGAAGGTGTTCAGGATATTTACAAATATTTTATCGTTTTTAACCTGAAAGTCTAAAGGATTGCAGGATGGCCATTAAATTAATTGCTTTAAGCACATCCTTCGCTTTACCTGGATGTATTCAATGTCTTTTTCCTCGGATAAAAATGACTACAGAATCCGCTTTTAAAGCACTGTTTGTCTGCCTTTTAATGATCGACATCTCTGTTAACTTTATATGCAGCAAGGATGTTAATATGGTCAAAAAGCTCGTGGATGACTGTTTGACAAATCAGTTATCATCTTCACTCCGTCCACATGATGCTGTTTCAGCCTTGGGACCTATGTGTGAATGCCATGAGAAAAGTTACCTTCCCAAGATGCAGGCTTGTGATGTTGAAATCTCCAATTTGGTTGAGTTTTGCAAGGATAAAAAGAATGAAATGAACATTCTTGTTCATAATTACATGCAAAAGGTAGCATATATCTAATATACCATCAAAGATATACGATGCAAATTTGCTGTTTTCCAGGAAGCTTTGAGGCGTCAAAGTGATTTGTTCGAGCACTTAAAAGTTGTCCGAGGAATTGGTCCTGCATACAGGGCATGCCTTGCTGAAGTGGTTAGAAGAAAAGCTGCAATCAAACTGTATATGGGAATGGCCGGACAATTAGCTGAACGGCTTGCAACCAGGAGGGAGGCAGAAGTTCGTACGAGAGAGGAGCTTCTGAGGATAAACAGTACATACATTCCCCGGGATATTTTGGCTTCCATGGGACTGTATGATACCCCTAACCACTGTGATGTCAATATAACTCCTTTTGATACTAAGTTGCTCGACGTTGATATCTCAGACATAGATCGCTATGCTCCTGAGTATCTATTGGGACTCTCTTCCAGGAGTGAAAAGCATGGTTCCTTAAAGAGTCCACTTTCCATGTCTACTGATGGTTCTCAGTTAGCGGAAACAGAGATAAGTGACTTCGCTGAGAAAATTGATTATGAGGAATTACTTCAGGGCTCAGAGGTTCTGGATATTGCTGGAACTAGCAAAATGGAAGTGGAAAATGCAAAATTGAGGGCTGAACTTGCTTCTAAAATAGCCTTTATGTGTTCTAACTGTCCTGAGTTTGATTATGAATCACTTGATGACAGTAAAATTGATAGTTTACTAAAAGAAGCAAGAGAGAAAACCTCTGAGGCGCTACATCAGAAAGAAGAGTATGAAAAACATCTTCAATCTATGCTTAAGGCGAAGCAAATTCAATGTGAATCTTATGAAAAACGGATTCAGGAGTTGGAACAGAGATTATCTGATCGTTATTCACAAGGGCACGCACATTCTGCTGATGAGGGTGTATCTAACTTAACTGCTACAGCTGTGAAGAACGATGACAGCAAATCAGATGTGTCAGGTGTTGGCGAAGCTCACATGCCTTGTATGCCTGCGGAAGTCATGGATGAGGTTTCTTGTGCCTCCAGTTCATCAAATATTAAACCTGGCCCTAAACAGATCAAGGAACAAGAAGCCTTAGATGACAATATGACTGATTCCTCTGGTATGGCAAACCCTCAGTTGGATTCATCTATGCTAGATCCACATCGTGATGAAGAGCATGAAAACCATCCCATGAAAGGCAAGAAAGATACCACATTGGCTGGTGGAGATATGGCACTTGCAACAAGTTCCATGGCTGTGAGTATATCCCAGCCTCAGACTGACATGCCTTCTGAAGTAACTGCTGAACAAGGTTGGGAAGGTAAAGCTAGAGAGTTGCAAGGTGTCCTGGCTGATAAATCAAAGCTACTGGATGAAAGCGAAAGCAAGGTAAAATCCTTGACTGAGGAGGTATCCAAGCTGGTGAGGGAGTTGGAGATTAGAGGGAAGCTTCTTGATGAATCTCAGGTATTCTTTAGTTTCCTGAAATTTTAAATTTCTGATAACTGGTTGAAATTACCATGATCCCCGGAGAATTACAATATTCCTGAAAGGATAATCTTCATGCTCATACAGTGTTATAGCCTCCATAGCTTGTCTTCCATATAATTTGTATTTTTTGGGTCATAACTTTCTCTAGAGACATTGGTAGGAGGATTAAAGTAACTAGCGGTGTCTTCCTGTGCAAGAATAGATCCTCCTCCCGCCACATAGCATAGTATCGGGTAACTCTATCCACCAAAGCTTGGACAAAGCTTGGAAAAATAGGAAGAAATCACTTAGTGTTGCCTCCATTGGGATTTGAACCTGAGACCTTATGGTTATGGATAAATTTATGGATGTATTTCCAAAATTAGTGTGAAGGAATTAGGTTATCTAGCAACTGGTGCTCCAGAAACAATTTGCATTGATGCTAAATGGATGTCCTTGTGATTTATGTGTTCGTCTCAATATGCGGTAGGTCAACCCATATCCTTTATTTGTTTTTGCTTATTGAAGTAAGTTAACTGCGGGGCCTCTCCATGAACAGTTGAATAACATTCCATTTTAAACTCTCTCCATGAAGGAGTGAATAATTGAACATAGTCGGAGAGTGAGTTTCTGCCACTACTATGTTCGTTTTTACAGTGTCTGAATGTTGCCTTTTGGTTTGCTTCTGATAGCCATGAAGTTAAAAAGCTAAGGGCTGTGCTAACAAACATATATTCAAAGAATCTCTTTCTTTGTCTTGTAGCAATGCACATGGTATCTTCGAAATAGAGCAGCAGAAGTTTCATTAGAATAAGATATATTTCTGTAATTGGTAGAATTTAGTAAGTTGGTTTATCTAGATTTGATGGGTGTGACTACGGTCCAGTTTCCTAGTCCTAAGTTTCAAGTGAATAATATTAGGTGCGGTCACGAAGAGTTGGATTGGAACTGACAATGACATTGCTAAGTAAATAACGGAGGTCTCTCAAATCCCAAAATGTATATCATCTGGCTATGGGTGACATCTCTTTTATTCAAGCTTCAAGCCCTATCATGATGGACTAAAAAGTTTTTTACTACAAAATTGTACACGTTATGGGGAATGTCTAGTATTTTATGTGCTATGCCCCCAGGGCTTTGTTCTAATGGTAAAAGCAACATGTGATATGTGGCTTAGGCGTATGGCACTAGTTTGAACAATGTCATAGACAAAAGCCTGGTATTTAAGCGAAGAAGGGTGGGGGGGAGAGTTCACTGTCCATCGAGTTTTGAACCGTGCACCTCTTGCCTCGGGGATTTCGCGATTATGAACCGTGTGCCACTTGCCTCGGAGATTTCTCAAGTATAGGAAAAAAGAAGTTTTCCCTACCTTTTCTTAGAAAAAGAAGTATTATATGTGCTTATATGAATGGTAAAAGGTTGTTTGATTCAATGACTAGTTACTCTGGAATTATAATATATAGATTATTATATCGTGGAAATTATTGATTGGCTGTTGTGCGATGAGTCATAATACATGGATTGTTATGCAGATATTGCAATATGCAAGTCAAGAATTAGCTTTATCCGAGCATTGCTAATACATGTTGATATTTTATATTGTATAATAATACAAAGATTCTGCATGTGTTAGTTTATGTAGATGTTTTTGGTGGAAACTAAATTTTGTATTAGTATCTTACAGAAAAGAAATTTGTATTATTAATGCAGAGATTTCTATAATGAAGAGTTCCATGCTGGAATTATGTTTTCTTGTACAACAAACCAAGCGAGCTTAAGTGGATTGTTGGTGAATTACCTAGTAATATGTACAAATTAAATTAATGTTTACGTCGAAACAAGAACGAATTGTAAAGCTACAAAATCCTGATGATTCCTACTTTATCAACAAGAAAAACAAAAAAAAAACATGATCATTCCTAATCAGCTGAAATCAAATGGGCTCTTAAAGTTTTGAAAATAGCCTTGTTATTCATCCATATCCGATTGTTCACAAAAAAAAAGAAGCATTGAAGGTACTGAAATGCTCAGTAAGAATGTGAGCAATTACCCATTGACCTGCGATTTGGCATTTCCAAAGAAAGGTCTCCTTAGTGTTGATATAGTTCTTTGGATGTAATGTGGCTCTCTTCCTCCTACATTGAGTTTTCCATTGCATTTTACCCAAAGTGTATGGGGTAAAATGCAAAGGAGTTGTAAGTATTGCAGCTTTCTAAAATATGTGGATCACCTAGTAGTACACGATGTTGAAATAATTCTTTTGTAGATAAAAGCAGAAAATGTGTTCATACCTCTCAATCTTGGGTCTTTTTCTTTCACTCATCTGAAAGAGGATTAGCGTACATAATATGAGAGTTAAACCAATGAAACTATAATTTTCTTGGGAGATGAGTGAATTAGCTCTATCTTACCATACTGTAGGGTTGGAAAAGGGCTTAAAATGTGGAATCCATGTTTTTTTCATGAATGGTGAAGACTCTTACAAGTAGAGTACCTTACTAGGAATTAGGCCTGTCTGGTGTGATCAGCTGTGTCACTGCAATTGTTATCTCATGATCTGCTAATTTATTTAATTTCATTTTCTTAATAATTGATTTGCAGATGAATTGTGCTCATTTAGAGAATTGCCTTCATGAAGCAAGAGAGGAAGCTCAAACCCATCTATGTGCAGCTGATAGAAGGGCCTCGAAGTATAGCGCATTGCGTGCTTCTGCAGTCAAAATGCGCAGCCTCTTTGAAAGATTGAGAGCATGTGTTTTGTCCGGTGGTGTGGCTAGTTTGGCGGAGTCCTTGCGTGCATTATCTCAATCTTTAGCCAAGTAAGCTCTTGCCCTAATATGTTCACCGTACTTGATGCTTCATTTTGCGATGCATGACAAAAACTTATTTGTAAGATACTTTCTAATGTTGATGTTCGTAAATGTTTAAGATGCAAGACCCATTGGAAAATAACAAAAGGTTTTAACTTGGTTAGCACATAGATAAAGGTTGAAAGAACCAATTCATAAATTTGTGTTCTAGGACAAATGCAGTGAACCATCGAAAACTTTACTTGTTAAATTTTTCTAACCTTCTCTTGCCTTTCTTTCATGGAGTATGTGTTGAGCACACTAGTTATATCAATCTTCCTTCATGGAGTATGTGTTGAGCACACTAGTTATATCAATCTATCAACTTTGTTATCTTATAATCTGTTGTGCAAAGAGACTGAAGCACCCTGTTGCAAGTATCTCTTTTTGATAAGGTAATTTTATCAGTAATGAGAAAAATCCCTTATAAAAGTAATGTACCCAAAAGTAAAGAGTCCACAACACAATGATTTTCTACAAATGACATCCAATCTTCTACATAGACTAGAACCTCATGAATGCATAAAAAAGGAATTAGGAATGAGAGGGTTGTTCCTCAAAAGTATATAGTCGTCCTATCCTCTAGAAAGCTCTCTTATTTCTTTCCTTCTACATCATCTACTCGAGTGCTAGTGAGGTAACATCCTATGCTCTCCAATTTCACTTCCTTCTAAATTTTCAACTGGAGAGTGCCTCTTTCACCGTACGTGACATCACCCTCTTAAAGTCTTGTATCGCAAGTGAGTGCATGAAAATGTAGGAGGAGGTGGTTCGCATCTTCGCTTGAACACTTGCACATGAAGCACCAATTGAAATATGTAATTTGCCTTTTCTTCAAATTGTTAGCTATAAAAATTGCTCATCTTGCTGCTAACTTAGTGAAAAAAACACATCTTTCTTGGTACCTTAGGAATCCAAATCAATAAGTACGGAAAATTTGATGCCTCCCTCCCTAAAGGCTTATGCTAATATGACTTTACTAAATACAATCGATCTCTTCCCACCCCCACCTCCTCGAGTCCTGACTAACATTGTGATGTACTCTACAAATTACTTTGAATCAGGCCTTTGGAATTGAGCTGCTTCCCAGTCCAGAAGTTCCTCCTGAGCATTATGTCCCAATGGATCCTCCCTTCTTATAACATACAAATTTGTTGCGCCATCATCTCCTTCTAGTTTGAGATATTGTAAACGTTCGTGAATGTGAGTCTCTACATGTCTTTTCCACACAACCTGTGGGTCCAAAAGTTGATCTACTTTGATCCCGTACCCTGGAGGTTATGCTGTCGATGAAGTTCTCCCATCCTAAAATTAATGTTTCTGCAAAGTCTGCACCCAGAAAGATTTCTTTATTTTTAGTCCTCCATCCCTCTTCAGTAATTCCATGTTTTTCCGGTATCACCTCCCTCAATAAGGATTTTTATGTTTTTAATCATCCCCCACCATCCCCCCTCCCCCCCCCCTCTTACCAAGTATCACCTCCCTCCATAGAGCGTGGTCTTTAATTTTGAATCGCCATACCCATTTCTTGAATAAAGCGTTGTGCAATCTCTGAGATCTTTTACCCCAAGACAACCCCCCTTCCTCCCACACATCTCTACCTATAAAAAAAGGAAAACATGGTTGATCTTTTTATGATATGGTAGACAGTCTTTGTAAGGGAGTGACATACCTAAACCATCCTAAGTTTGTGCAGTAAGGGTTCGTTTGGTAGCTGGTTTAGATATGAGTTATGTAAACCATTCTCAGGTGGACTCAATTTATATATTCTTATATGCGATGTATCAACAAATAATGCTTACATGCTTGGGTGTAGACTACACAATTAGGGGTCATTTGGTAGCTAGTTAGAGTTATGTAGGTATTAGTAATACATGTATAAGTTATAAGGGAATCTATATATTATTTTATGCAGGATAGAATGTGGATAAGTAATACATATATAACTTCTATAAGAATAACTAATCCCTGCATAAAATAATATATAGATTCCCTCATAACTAATTCATGTATTACTAATACCTACATAACTCTAACTAGCTACCAAATGACCCTTAATTGTGTAGTCTACTCCCAAGCATGTAAAGCATTATTTGTTGATACATCGCATATAAGAATATATAAATTGAGTCCGCCTGAGGGGACAAAGAAATTTGGGTATATAAATTGCTTTCCCCCTAAATTTATTATTGGTAGGGGTTAGGTAGGCTTTTGGACACAAGTTCGACAATTTTGTCCATCAGTATTTGAAGTTGAAGTTGAAAATATGGTATGAGTAGTACTTAGAGTGAAATAGTGATTTTTACTCTCATAACTTTTAATTTTTTTCCCCGTGAAATTCATGTACGCAATTTTAGCTTCCACATGCTCTTTTCTACTTCAATTTTAAATAATGATTTTTTCAACTTCAATAACCTCTCTGATATTTGGACTCATTTTCTTGTTAGTTTTCGAAGTGGATCTCCCTATGAGGACTATTATCCATTGCTTGATCAGACAAAGAATGCAAATTCCTTCTACTTAGTTAACGACTCCTCATAAAGAGTACTTGTTCCACCTACAGTTGAACAGACACCCAAACACCCTAATGGTTCAACGTAACTCTTTAAACAACTGTTACATTCAATTTTCTGTTAGCAATCCCATGAAGGAGCTTGATGTGCCCGTCATTCGCTTGATCCCTTTCACCTTAGCCTTGTGCTTTTAGTTAGTTTTCTCTATTTCCAGTGTATTTTTTTCCCACGGATAGAGCAACCGGGCTAGAAAAGTTACCAGTTAAATTTTGAAAGAGCGTAGGCATGGTAGATATGGAGTGACTGACTGAGTTGTTTAATGTCGTTTTCAAGACGACGAAGATGCTCGAAAAATGGAGATGGAGGACAATATTTCCGTAGTACAAGTACAAGAGTGATATTCAGAATTGCAACAACTATAGGGGTATCAAGCATCTAAGCCACACTATGAAGGTGTTGTGGAGATGAGGGTGAGGAGGGGTGTGACTATTTTTGAGAACTAGTTCGGATCCTTGCTGAGGCGCTCCATTCATCTCATAAGAAGTCTGGTGGAGCAATATAAGGAGAGGAAGGGCTTACACATGGTGTTCATCAACCTAGTAAAGGCTTACGGCAAAGTCCCCAATGAAGTTCCTTGGAGATGCTTGGAGGCTGGAGGTGTACTTGTAGCGTACACTAGAGCGATCAAGGACATCTATGATGGAGCCAAGATTCAGATAAGGATAGTTGGAGGAGACTTGAAGCACTTCCTAGTTTTGATGGAGTTGCACCAGGGATTAACCCTTACCCCGTTTTTATTTGCCTTGTTGATGGATGAATTGACACAACAAATTGAAAGTGAAGTTCCATGGTGTATGTTAATTATGGATGACATAGTTCTGATAGACGAGACTTGTGGCGGAGTTAACACTTAGTTGGAGGTTTGGAGGCAGATCGTGAAGTCTCTAAAGGGTTTAGGGTGAGCAGGACCAAGTTTACGAGGTTGGCGTGAAAGTGAGGCTTGATGCACAAACCATCCAAAATATAGGAAGTTTTTCAAGTACTTTGGATCTATTATCCAAGGAAATAAGTAGATTAACGAGGATGTCATTCACCGTTTTGGTGCAGGGTGGATGAATGGAGACTCATATTCGTAGTCTTCTGTGATAAGAAGGTGCCACCAAAACTTAAAAAAGAGAAGATGGTCAGTCAAGAACTCTCACGTTCAGAAAGTAAAAGTTGCGGAAATGAGGATTCTACGATATGTCTGAACATACTAGGAGAGCTAAGATTTGAAGTGAGTATATCTGGGACAAGGTGGGAGGACAAGATGCGGAAAGTGAGATTGAGATGGCTCGGGCATGTGAAGAGGAGATGTGCGGATGTCCCAGTGCGGAGGTGTGAGAGGTTGGCTAGGGATGGTTTCAGGGGAGGTAGAGGTAGACCCAAGAAGTATTGGGGAGAGGTGATTAGACATGACATGACTCATTTTCTGCTTATCAAGGACATGACCTTAGATAGGAGGGTGTGGATGACATTGATTATGGTAGAAAGTTAGTATGTAGTAATGCGTTGTCTCGCTATCCGTCCATACAAGTAGTCATAGTATTGTTCCTGTAGTTTCCTTGTCCTTTGATTTCTGTTAGTTTTTGTTGTTTCTTATACTTCGATAATCGTATTATTTTGTTGTGCTTATTATTCAGAATGCTTTGTTATGCTTTCACTCCCATTACTTCTTTTTCCTTGTGTCGAGGGTCTATGTGAAACAACCTCTCTACTTTTGAGGTAGGGGCAAAGTCTGTGTACACGCTACCTTCCCTAGACCCCACTTTGTGGGACTATACAATGTATGTTTTATTCTTTTTCCACATTTTAGACATGGGTTTCTTCTATTTCAACTTCTTTCAATTCAATGATTATAGCCTTGACTTTTGAGTGGCTCAACACCTTGAATACATACATTATTTCTTATTCAAGAACCTGGACACAGTTTCTTCACAAAGATTAAATGATCCATCCATGAACTTGTTTAATTTACAGACATCATACATTCTTTTGCTGCTTTAGGTTTTAGCAATTAGAGTTATCAAGGGGCTATTCTTCTAGCTTGCTTCTCTAGAATAAAAGAGAGCAAGTGGAGTTGGAATGTGAATAAATACAAGAATTATCTTCTGCCCCTTACAAATAGAGATCTAAATGTAACTAGGGAGCAATTGTGCTGATATTACGACATATTGATTTCTTCAAGTTCATCTATATCTTCCCCGCTTGTGGGATTACACTGGGTATGTTGTTGTTGTTGCAAGTTCATTTATCTCTTGGATTAATAAAAGATTTAGTATTAGGACAACGATTATCATTTATTGGTAAAGTCAATAGTTAGTCTGTTGGTTTGCTGGAGTGGAGTAAAAATCAATGGTCGTGGTTGTAAATTATGGGTTCTTTTTTGCTAACACTAGCTGATGAAGTTAAAATTGATTTGTTTTTAGTTCAATCAATGAAAAAGAGGAGGATGGCTCAGCTGAATTTCGCGAATGCATCCGGGTACTTGCTGATAAAGTTGGTGCATTATCAAGGCATCGAGCAGAGCTGGCTGATAAATGTTCCAAATTCGATGCTGCAAATAAGCAGGTATCAAAGGAGTTGGAAGAAAAGAAAGAATTGGTTAACACCCTCTACAAAAAGCATCAACACGAGAAGCAGGTAAACGATGTAGCTGCTTGTATTCTGGTTATATACATGGCACCATTGCTAAAGTGCTATATGTTTTCACTTGTGTTTGTCTATGTTTGGGCTTTTCAGTTTCATTAACACCTAAATTACGTTAGGTTAAAGCAAAGGTTTTGGAAATGCGATGGATTTCTTTTTATTTTGACAATAAATTACCTTCTTCAAACTTACTGTTGATGTTCTCCCTTTGGATTGATTATTGTTTTGGTGAGTGTTCCTCTTTGATTGATCTTTAGTCAATATTGCAGGAAAAAGTTAGTAACATTGCTGTTTTGGGCTTGACCTAAAGTGACAGAAAAAATTGATTCATTGAAATTTCTTATTTATGCTACTTATTCTTTCCTAATTGTTCATCAGGCAAACAAAGAGAAGATATCATTTGGGCGTTTAGAAGTCCATGAAATTGCAGCATTTGTTCTCAACTCTACTGGAAATTATGAAGCTATCAATCGAAACTGCCCTCGTTACTATCTCTCTGCAGAATCTGTTGCTCTGTTTACTGACCATCTTCCAAATCGTCCAAGCTATATAGTAGGGTTGGTTGTGCATATTGAACGACAGACTGTGAGGTCGACACCCTCAACATCAGTTCGAGCTGACCAAGATAGAGATCATTTAGATATACTGACTTCTGACACAGGAACCAGTCGTTTGTCCTTGAATTCAGGATCAACTACGAATCCGTATGGTCTTCCTGTTGGCTGTGAATACTTCGTCGTGACAGTAGCCATGTTACCTGATACCACTATTCATTCACCACCTCCTTCCTGATCTCATGAATGGAAAAAGAAAGAAATGAGGGAAGAAATCAAAATTGTACAGAATGATTTATATAGTTTTAACTACTACTCTTCTTTAGAAGGATTCTTTGCTTGATTTCCTATTGTACAGCTGATGATGAAAATCAATCAGACTTCTCCTGTACATAAGCCTTTTCTTATAAACATGTAAAATTCTGTGAATATTCATCCTTCTTTTATAGTTCCTTGATCAAACGTTTGATGATAGCTCTTCGAAATTTATTGGTCCGGCTAGTGCGGATACGCTACGTGCAGAGCCTAGTAAAGGGGAAGTGTTTTCTACCAGGAGCGTCTCTATTTCACCATACTCCTTGGTGGTCGATGGTCTTGATCTTTTTTTTGTCAGTTAGACTTTGTTGTGAGAGCTTTGTTGAATGTTTTCTTTTTCGATTTTTCACTTGGTGTCTGATATTTTTTTGGTGTCCAATTAATCTGAATTTGCATTTGGCAAGTTGACTCCACCTTCAGTTTGATTCGAGATTCCGGATTGAAATAAATGTGAATAGATGAAGAAGTAATGTAAATTCGGGCTCAATTCATTTTGGGATACAAAAATCGTAAACACTTTCAATAACAGTTATGCCTTGGTCTCAAATGAGTTGGGATCGATTGTATCAATCCTCCCTGATTATGTTTCTTCATTTAAGCTATTGTATTATGAAAGTTTTATTCTGAATTGATAAGTTTTATATTGATGTCTCCTATCACAATTTTTCTTCTTTATTCAAACTTGAAACCAGCAACACGATAAGTTCACAGAGACAAAGTTAAAAAGAAATGAACACATACAAAATTCAAAATATGTCTTGAATTTTGAATAACCAAATGAATGAGATATGAACTTAGAGAATACATGCAAAGAGAGACTTTGAGCTTTTTATTTTGCACAACTCCCACTATACTTATCTCGGCCCCAAATCATACTATTCAATAATATTTTTAAAAAACTCATAAATTATGAGTAATTAAATCGATAGTGATCGAATGTCAATGTTAAAATAAAAAATTTAAGATCAATAATTAGTAATATATTGGGGAACCATAATTGACTTTTAATTAGACTTTTAAATAAGATAAAACAAGATTGAAATTGCATTTTTATAATTGAATGGCTATCTCAAACCTGCAATATTTCAATTATACTAAAGTTTTCCCCTTTCTTACTTTTCTCTTCCTTATTATGCACTACAAGTCTATCCTATCTTTAAAAAAATAAAAATATCTTGTTGTTAAGTTTAATCCACATAACAGATTCCCCATAAAAAATTTGTAATTATTGTTAAGAAAAGGGAAAAAGCTCAAATATGCTATCGAATTGCAGGAAAAGACTCATCTATGCCATCTATTAATAGTTAGGCTCGTTTATGCCACTGTCATTACTCAAAGGGGTCATTCATGCCATTATTTTTTAACAGATCTAATAACTGAATTTTTCAATACCAGATTGTACACGTGTTAATATTTAAGTGAGTCACATCACTTAGAAAACACACCTATTAAACTATCCAAACAGCCTAAAACTACCCGACCCATGCCTAGATAATTAAAGGGATAAATTCTAGCTTTCTACCAACTAAATTAGGTTAACTTAATTATAGAAAATATTTTCTTTTCACATAAAATAAAATTCCCCTAAAAATAGGCAAAATGGACCCGACAACTAAAACCTAAATTTACCCCAAATAATAGACCTTTGTTTCTTTGAATTGGAATTCTCTCTTTCGTTCTTCTCAATCCACCGCCCCTTAAGATTAAGGTCTCGTATTAGTCTCTTCAGTTCCTTTAACGGTATGCAAAAGGCGCTTTCTTTTTTTTTTCTATGTTTAGATTAATCAAGAACTGATTATGCTGTTGATTTTGGTATTATTCTGTTTTGGGTATTACTTTTTCTGGGAATTTGTCGAGTATTGTGTTCTGGGTATTTGAGTTTTTGACGTTTCGTGGTAATTTTTGGATACCCATATGGATTTTTTTTGAAATTTTTTCTACTTTGAATTTGTTAGGCGACTTTAGAATTGATTATGCTGTTGATTTTGGTATTGTTCTGTTATGGGTCCTACTTTTTCTGGAAATTTGTTGAGTATTGTCTTCTGGGTAATTGAGATTTTTGACGTTTCCTGTTAATTTTTGGATACCCATATGGATTTTTCTTAAATTTTGTTCTACTTTGAAATTGACTTAAAAACATGCTGTTGATTTTGGTATTATTCTGGAAGTCTCCCCATCGCCATCAGTCTTCAATCACTGATTCACTGTTGGGCAGGAAAACCTTTTTTTTATGGGTTCTTATAAATTTATTTTGGGTATAATTTTTTTGTGTTCATCGATTACCCCTCACCTTAATTCGTGTTTTCTCTATTGACAGATCTAAAATTCACAGAATGTGAATGTTGATTTTATTTAAGAGTTTCAGATATTATTGTATAAAAGAAATCCTAATATTTTGATAAACTGACCTTGTTATGCTCCAAAGATATTAAGTTTATACTTGTATATTATACCTGGCAATTGGTATGTTTCAGTTATTAATCTATAAATGCAGTCCATTTTACAATCAGAAAAAAGCCCATCAACCAAGCCCAAAAAAACCGAAATAAATAAACCGAACCGAATTAAAAAAAAACCAAACCGAATTAAAACGGTTCGCTGTTTGGTGTTCCTTATTCATAACCGAAAACCGAAACACCGAACGCCCACCCCTAGTGCTGAGTCATATTTCCCACCCCTAGTGCTGAGTCGCAATCAGAAATTTTTAATAACTGACGGACCAAAAAGCTATTATCCCTTTTCATTTTTAACATTTTGCTTTGCTTATGCATTTTAACTAACTTAAATGACATAAATATCCCTGGTTCTAATTCATTTTCCAAAATGCTCCTCCTTTAGGCCGCCATCACTTCTCTTGCCGGTCCGCCACTCTCCGCCTTGCAACTGGTCACAACCTTTTTTGCCGACAACCAAACGCACAGTCAGTATCGTGACCACTAACTCTGAGCTTGAATTTCATATCCAATACAATTTTAAAAAGTTCCCAAATTTTGATATTCAATTGATTACTTATTATGGTTATTCTCCAATTCATCTAGAAAAAGAAGAAAAATTTGACATTCTTATATGTTTTTGGTTTGCTTGTGAATTCCTGATTGAAAATTTCGTTCTTTGGTTTTTGATTTTCTTGCTTTTCTTTTGGTGTTTTGTCTTCTGTAAAGTTCCAATTCAGCATCTCAAATATTGTTGCTTGCTTTTGAATTTCACATATCCACTTGTTATTTTTTTTTTCTTCTTCTGCCGAAGCTGTAGCTCTGCCCCTGTGCTAGGTGGATAATTCTCTAATAGCCAGCATTAAAACTTGGAAACCTGAAAAATTAAAGGAAAAAGGGGAGAGAGGTAGTAAGATGTAGGACTAGATGGAAGATTATCTGAATATTGCTTGGATGCATATCTAGTTATCTGATGTAGGTGAAGTAATTATAAATTTTGATGCACGTCCTCTTTTATTGGAGTCATGTTAGTTGTATTTCAATTATTAGTTATCTGATTCTTGATGAATGCATCTGCAGATTGGTGTTTTAACCTCTTTGGCTGGAAAGTCTAAATAATCACCTGGTGCTACGAAACAAAATTTTCTGGCAAGAAAAATGGTAAGGAGAGCAATTTTTGTTTACGTATGTATCTTCATTACTCTGGTGACAATTATCTCTCGCTGAGTTGATAGAGTGCCACACATGACGAGAATCATGTTGTTTTCTTTTCCTTTGGTAATTGAACTTGGACCTTTTTCATGGTTTGGTGCACTACATGGCTTACATGTCATATGTTCATCATTCCACTATTTTGGAGTTATACTTTGACTTCTTCAAAGAGAAATAAATAAATAAATGACAAATGATATATTCTGTTTCCAACATATCTTGGCAATAAGGATCTGTTATTGACAATATAGGATGGATTGCAGTCTTTCATTTGATTTGTACTCACTTCAAAAAGTCTATAGTCAAAGGGTGACAAACAATACCGTAACTGACTTAGAGACAGGGAACTTATATACGATCAGATACATGCAAGTAGCATAAATGATTATAAATTGATTAATGGAATAACACGACAGAAATTCCAACCGAAATTGAAGAGCAGAAATAATCTCAGGTCTAACTTAACGTCTATGATAACAATTGATAATGAAATCAATCAACCCCAAAGAACGACAAGAAAGAATAAACAATATAAAGATATAAAAGTAAAAAGAATTACCACCATGATGCAAGCTTGAAAGTAATTTCGAAGCTCAGTCTGAACAAAGACCATTTGAACCTTGGAAAGATATCAATCTCAAAATATGTCAAAACCTCTCTAAAAACGAGTTCAACCTTATATGTAGCTAATACCTAAGTTTGAGAAAAGACAATTGCCCAAAACTGAAAAGCCTCCCAATTTGTCATACCAGTGTGTCGCGCTTGAGGCTCTACCAATTCTCCAAGTTCCACGCATTTCGGTGAGTCGTAATTTCCAGCCACTTAACTTCTTGTGTTTCGGTGCAAGGCGTCTAGCCTTAGATCCTTCGGTCCACACCCAATACCTTCTCAGCTTCACTTTCCAGCAGCTTGTTGTCAGACTCTTCCAACCACTTCTCGAGCCTTCAAACATGATATGCTTTGCAGGAATCCTTGACAAGCATCTTCTAACTATCTCTTGGAGATCACGTAACTCCTTTACGTCCAATCCTTGGATGCTCTTGATCTTGGAAACGGTAGATGGTCCTTTTGATAGTTCGGGATCTTCCATAATGTACATCATGTATCCGGTGTTGTATGAGGACTCCATTTGTCTTGACTATGAATTTACTGTATTCAACTTCAATGAGTTTGTCCTTTCTATTTTATATATTCTATTCTTTTTGTTTTACAGGGTGTCTAAACCCAAATTAGTTTGCCCCATTGAGTGCTGAAACCTGATTCTGATTCAATTTCAGGTTTATCACTCCAGTTTTGTTGACGGGGAAGGAATTAGTAAAGCTTGTGGATGCCCTTTATTACCCCTGAAAAGCCATATAAGGGGACCTGCTCCAGTTTCAGGACAAGGTTAGTCTTGTGAGTCTCTTCTTTCTCAGGACAATGTCTCCGCATTATTATGATGATGCTTATCTTATTTTTGAGCAGATACAACCGATATTGTCGATGAAGCAATCACATTCTTCCGAGCAAATGTCTTCTTCAAAAACTTTGATATTAAAAGCTCATCTGACAAGCTACTTATCTATTTGACATTGTATATCAATATCGCTTTAAAGAGGCTTGAAGGCTGCCGAACTTTAGCTGAAGGAACCAAGGCTATCATCAACCTAGGTCTGGAAAATGTTCCTGTACCTGGAGAGGCAGGTTTCCCATTCCCAGGGTTATTTTCTCCAGCCCAATCTCAAAAAGAAGCAGGTAGATTGCTATATGAACTAAGCAGCCCTCGTTTTTCTATGTGAATAAACCACCAATAAATTATTTTGGTTGATGCTGCATTTGCTATTTTGCTTGCTTTATTATTATTTTTTTTTTGAGATTCTAAAATGAAAACAAACAAGTTCATAACTTATAATTCTTCAATCATAAGATCCTAGTCTAATTGTGCCAATTTAATTCTTCTGGAATTTTCAAGTACTCTACATTTGTATGGCTTGAATCCTCTTTGACATTTTACAACACTGCATCTGGTTCTAAGTGGAGAAAATTATATGAGGGGGAATACCTTTTTAATAGGGTAAAATAAGTTGGGATCAGCGATCTGTTTCGTAAAGATTGGAATGTGTCAATGTCGGTTGATGGTGTGAAAACTTCATGATGCCAATTTCCCAGAAAGTAAAGGGAAAAACAGAAGACTTCTCTGAACTCCACTATTTTTGTCTGAATTTGATGTGTTTTATCACTTTTGCTGAGTAATGGATATGCAGACCCTGTCAAAACTGCAACTTTTATTTTATTCCATTGTCCTCTTTTTCCTAAATTGTGCAGGCTTGAATTGAAAAACACTCGGCAATAGCTCGCGTTTTTTCTCTCCTGTCAATCTTCTCCTAAACCATTTTAAATCCCTTTCATCTGAACTCTCTAAATCTCACAGAAGGTTCCAGTCTCTGATGAAGGGTTTGTTAGTCTTTGTAGAACCGCCATTTGAGAGTTATGACGTTGTATGATATTGCTGTTCTCCATGCTAGGACCATTAATGGAAGTTGGATTAAAATACAACAACAACAACCCAGAGTAATTCCACAAGTGAGATCTGGGGAGGGTAGAGTATATGCAGGCCATATCCCTATCTTGGGAGGTAGAGAGGCTGTTAAGTTGGATTAAAGGATTCAAAAATCTTGGGCTTTTTTTATACGCTTTGTATACAGGTCAAGTGCCCTTCGGGTGTTGTTTAGTAAAATTGTTTTATGTTATAAAAGTAAAATTGGATTATCATTACACAACCTCTGAGTAGTGTTCATCCAAAGCTTGTCAAGTGTGGCGTTATTTGAAAAAGTACTTTGGCGAAATTAGGAAAATCTAAGTATGGTTGTTAGTGTCAACTCTGAGCGCCTCCATGGATTCTTTAGGAAAAAAGAAAGAACACCTGACTGAAATATACTTGCCAATTACCATTGTAATCCGAGTAGACAGTGGATAGTTGTCATCTTATGAGCTGATCATTAGCAGTCTGACAAGAAATTGCGGCTTACAATTTGGAGATCCCCAGGGTTGTTCCATGAATCCGTGTCATTCTCTTCAATCACCTCCTATGGCCTCAAATTGTTCCAATCTTGTTCTCATATCTCTTTTCCCCTTTTTCTTCTTCCTCTTTTCTCCTAAATATAACTGTAATATTATTGTTCAAAGTGAACTGCTATATTGCCCTTTTATGCTGTCATGCCCATTTTGGAATATAGTTTGATTGTATTTAGATATTATTTAACACATCCTTTATCTTGAAATTCTGTACTTCTCTTGTTTGGGATATAGTGAATTGGTGTAGCACTTCTTTCTTTGTGACACCTTTGCAGTATTATTTGGCTACTGACTTCCAAAAGGATACTTATTCTTATATGGACTGACCTTGTGTTAAAAAAGGATACTTATTCTTATATGGACTGACCTTGTGTAAAAAAAGGAAACTTATTCTTATATGGACTGTGAAATAATGTCTCTTACTGTTGTTTCTCTTTGCTTTAGATGATTTTAAGTTTCCGTTTGCACTTGTTCTATCTCTTCAGAAAACTGTATACCTCAAATATTCGACAACTTTTACTCTCATTTGGTTGTCTTGTTCCTTTTGTTCTTTTCTTTTATAACTGTATGGCTCTCAGACTAATGGATTCGATTCTTTTTGTTCTGGCTGTCACACTTGAACTCAGAACTATTCAGGAATTATCTGAAGCAAATAAGGGAGGAAACTAGCGGGAGATTATTAAGCGTTGCTTATCAGCCACTATGGGATAACTAATTTGATCTTTTGAAATGGGTTTTGCTTAATTCAGTAGATAAACCAGAAAAGTTAGAGGCTGTTAAGTTGGATTAAAGGATTCAAAAATCTTGGGCTTTTTTTATACGCTTTGTATACAGGTCGAGTCCCCTTTGGGTGCTGTTTAATAAAATTGTGTTCTGTTATAAAAGTAAAATTGGATTATCATTACACAACCTGAGTAGTGTTTGTCCAAAGCTTGTCAACTGTGGCGTTATTTGAAAATGTACTTTGGCGAAGTTAGGAAAATCTAAGTGTGGTTGTTAGTGTCAACTCTGAGTGCCTCAATGGATTCTTTAGGAAAAAAGAAGGAACACCTGACTGAAAAAATACTTGCCAATAACCATTTTAATCCGAGGAGACAGTGGGTAGTTGTCATTTTATGAGCTGATCATTAGCAGTCCGACAGAAAATTGCGGCTAACAATTTGGAGATCCTCAGGGTTGTTCCATGCATCCGTGTCAATCTTTTCAATCACCTCCTATGGCCTCAAATTGTTCCAATCTTTTTCTCATATATCTCTTTTCCCCTTTTTTTCTTCCTCTTTTCACCTAAATATAACTATAATATTCTTGTTCAAAGTGAACTGCTATATTGCTCTTTTATGCTGTCATGCCCATTTTGGAATATAGTTTGGTTGTATTTTGATATAATTTAGCACATCCTTTATCATGAAATTCTGTACTTCTCTTGTTGAGATATATTGAAATGGTGTAGCACTTATTTCTTTGTGACACCTTTGCAGTATTATTTGGCAACTGACTTCCAAAAGGATATTTATTCTTATATGGACTAACCTTGTGTAAAAAAAGGATACTTATTCTTATATGGACTGTGACATAATGTCTCTTACTTTTGTTTCTCTTTGCTTTAAATGACTTTAAGATTCCATTTTGCATTTGTTCTATCTCTTCAGAAAACTATATACCTCAAATGTTAGACAACTTTTACTCTCTTTTGGTTGTCTTGTTCCTTTGTTCTTTTCTTTTATAACTGTATGGCTCTCAGACTAATGAATTTGAATCTTTTTGTTCTGGCTGTCACATTTGAACTCAGAACTATTCAGGAATTATCTGAAGCAAATAAGGGAGGAAACTAGTGGGAGATTATTAAGCGTTGCTTATCGGCCCAATGGAACTCCTAACAAATGGTGGTCAGCATTTTCCAAGAGAAAGTTTATGAACATGGTTGTTCACTGAAATAAGGTTCTAATGATGACCAGAGCTTCAACTTCTACTGAGAGTGATTTTGCTGCTACAGAATTCTTAGACCTACCTAAGTAAGGTTAGTTTTATGATGAACAATGACCGGTTATGCATAACCTTTGCTTTTGTCTCATTTCATATGTTATCAACGAATAATTTGAACTGAGAACTCACAAGATTATTACCTACTTACTGCACGTTGTAAATTACCCACTTGACTTGTAATTGCTCGAGTAGTGGGGATTCGTACAGCCGACCCCAACTTGCTTGAGATTGATGCATAGTTGTTGTTGTTGTACTTTGTAATTGCTCAAGCTACATATATTATTAGTGCATGTGTGAAAGACAGGTGCTTAAGTGGAAATTACTGATGTTTTTCTTGGATAAAGGCAAGGTATGAGTTTCTTTCTTTTCTTCTTTTGATAAACGTGGGGTTCAGGTTAACTTACATGCACTTTGACTAATTCTATGGAGTATCTGCTATCTCTCACTAGTACCGATATCGAATAATTCTATCCATCAATTTGGGATAGAATATCTGATTTCTTTTTACTATTCAAGTCACTTAAAATAATGAATATGGTGTTTTATGATGATATAAAGTCAGATAAAACTAATGCAAAAGCTTCTTGCTTGTATCATTCAGCTTCTTTCAAAGATGTGAAAATGATATTTTCTAATGAATTTCTAATTTTGTTGGTGGGAGAAAAGTCTTTGACTTTTCACATGATATTATGTATTTAAAAAAATTGGCAATTGGGTTTTCTCTTTTCTTTTCAACATTGAATGAAAGAACATCCTTTTTAATGTATTTCAAAAAATAATATTTTTTAATATTTACAAACTATTGAGGTTTAAATTTTTAATTTTATTCTTAATCACATATTTTTATAGCCACAAAATTATCCTAGCATATCTCAAACCACAAAATTTAAGTGTACTTCTCGTACTACAACAACATATTCAATATAATTTCATATCCAATCAAATTTCTTATCATATAAAAAGATATAAAGACAAGTATGCTTGAAAAAAAAAAAAAATTGGAGAAAGAACTTTTCATCATAATGGAGATAAGAATCCAATTGATAGGACCATCTACTTACTTCATTCATTTCTTTGAAATTGGTAGGTCCTTTCTTTGATATTTGCTCCAAAAAAAATTCTTTAGTTAGTGCTTTAAGAAATTAATTTTTCCGTTTGGTAAATTGATATATGAGATTTTGAATTTTATATTTACATATTTATTTTATTTAAAAAAAATTAAAATTTTGTGAGTGATAATTTCAAAAAGTCAAAATTGGTCAAAACTTGAAAATGTTTAAAGAAAAAGTCTGATCAAATTTCATGGCCAAACAGAATTTTAAAGATAAATTTTCAAAATCTGATCAATCGCTAATTTCAAATTATTTGTTTTGTACTTTGGATTATAGACTTTTACAGTGATATTTCGTGGAAATAATGCATATAATAAAGAAAAAAAAAATATTAAGTTGGTATAAAATCGAGTTGCAGAGTTTGTACCAAAATAAGTATTAATTCATTTTATATAGTAAGCTAATTTATATGCTTTGGTCTAGTGTCTTTTTTAAGGATTTACATTGCATTTTTTTTTTTTGGATTACGGACGAGTATCATGAAATAATTAAGATTTTTTTATTTTTAATTAGATATTTCGAATCAAGTTTTAGGAATTGAAAATCTTTTGTTTATTCTTTTAGCGAATCTAATCAGCACAAATTTAAATTGTCAATAATCAAAAGTCTCAAATTTGAATTTCTGAAAATGAAAAATCTGAAAACGACTCCTGTAATATGCAAATTCAACATTAATCAAACTTTAGTACAAGTATCGATCGACCGGTCAATGAAAACAAAAACAAAAGAAATTGCCTACAAATTATAGCAATCTCTGTAATCTTCAACCTAATCTACACTAACATATGCAATAACATAAAGTTAAAAGGCCATATGCATAAATACTGAAATGTAACTTTTTTCTTTTATTTCTAACCAAATATATAGACAACTTCATAAAATTGCTACCTCTTCTAATTTAGACACAACAATAGTTTTTTTTTCTTTTTTTTCTTTTTCTTTTTGATTGGGGATAGGAAAAGAAACGAATGAGGAAGAAGATTATATGATGAGAAATTGCTCGTTGCTGTTATCGATAGATAATAAACGTTAAGTGTATTTAAAATATGTCTATTGAACGCTTTATGCAAATATGTCACAATTTCTTCTATAATCAAAATTGCATAGACAAAATAAATAAATTAAAAGAAAAGAAAAGAGAAAAACAAACCCCCAAAAGAAGCAAAAATCACCCAACCCCCCCCCCCCCCCCCCAATCTTCTCCTCCATTTTTGTTCTATTAATGGCTGAAAATGGTTGCAGATCTGAACTTTATGCTATGATGAGAACTACATAGATGTTTTCTTCTTCAGTTTTGTAGTTTAATTTGATCCATGAAGTTTCCAATTGACATTGATTACAAGCTTCAGTCTTTGGTTGTTCTGTTTTTTCCCATTTTGCCTTTGGATTTCCAGCTGCAATGTCTAAGAAGGATCATCTGATCCATTTATCAATCGGCGAGATCCAACCCACATCTGAAAATCCTCAGATCGATAATCGGGCTGCGGAAAACGGGCCTCCGGTTGTTTATACAGCTACTGGCCCATGCCAGCATTTGTCGGAGCTCCGATCCAGAGTCGGGTCGAACCCATTTCGTAACTTTCCGGACTGCGTGAAGGTTCGTCCATTGGGGCGGGCGTCTATCCGCAGGGAGCCGCCGCAGGAGTTGGTACGGTGCGGAGTGTGTGGACACGCCCCGCCGCGTCTGTACGCCTGCGTCACGTGCGCGGCTGTCTTCTGCCATGTGCACGCGCCGTTGCATCCGGGGGATTCTTCCGGTCCTTCACTGCACCACATTGCTGTGGATATCGACCGTGCTGAGCTGTTCTGCTGCGGGTGTAGGGACCAGGTGTACGACCGCGACTTCGACGCCGTGGTGGTACTGGCGCAAACCGAGGCTGCTGTGATCGGATCAATACAAGAGCCTCTGCCGCAGGAGAATACCCGGAAGAGGCGGCGCGTGGATTACAAACCGTGGACACCTGATGTGAAAGAGCAAATTTTGATTGTTGGGAATTCAAGTCCATTTCCCAGTCAAATCAGCAATGACTCAGCAACCCCAGAAGTACAATGGGGTTTGAGGGGCCTTAACAACCTTGGAAACACTTGCTTTATGAACTCAGTACTTCAAGCATTGCTTCATACGCCACCATTGAGGAATTACTTTCTGAGTGATAAGCATAATAGATATTTTTGCCAGCGAAAGAATAGTACTATCATAACAAGGAGTAGTGATAATACAAACAAGAACTCTGTGTTGTGTTTGGCTTGTGATTTGGATGCAATGTTTTCTGCTGTTTTCTCTGGCAACCGGGCCCCTATTAGTCCTGCAAAGTTCCTCTACAGGTCTGCATTTTGTCTTCTTTTGTTGGTTTGTTGATATCATGTTTGGCTTTGTTGTAGGAACTATGGTATGATTGCATAGAATAGAACCATTAATATGTCTGCAAAAAAAAGTTAAATAATGTATATAATAGAATCACCTACTATGAAGTCGATGACTTAAATTTTGGATCCACCTTCGGCATAGAATGATATTTAGTCAAGGGGTTCACTAATTTAACTTGGTTGTGCTCTTCATGACAAATGATATAGGGACAAAATTAAATTTTTATTGTTGGAACCAGTAGTGTGTAGCTTGGTTGTGATAATGCAGATGTACTTTTTTTAGTTGGATGTAGATTTTTTTGAGTATCTAGTTGCAGTCCTATATTATATCTGATTTTGATGGATGTAAAATTTTCTCCGGAAAAGCTGGTGGAAGCATGCATCAAATCTTGCAAGTTATGAACAGCAGGATGCTCATGAGTTTTTCATTTCCGTGCTTGATGGGATTCATGAAAGAATGCAGAATGACAAGGGGAAGGCCCTGAATCCAGGTTAATTTGTTTGTTGCGTTAGAGTATCTTTAATTGCCCATCTTTTCTCCCCCATCACCCAAAATCCCTGTTTTTAGCTTGTGCATTTTGGCAGCCTTTTTTGTTGTATGCATATCTGAACTTGACATGAGTTGTACACAATGCTTATGAGGCTGTTTTTAATTTGTGATAAGCAACATTGTTCTGTAAAAATTTCTTTTTTTAATGAATTATGCTGTAACAATTTAATTCTGCCTTCTGCCAGAGAGACATAACCCCTGGTACCTAATATATTGTAATTGTCTATCTAAAAGATAAAATACCTGATTAATTATTTGCTTTACAGGTTAGGCCTTGTGTAATCCCCACCCACCCACATACGCACACACACAGAGAAAGAGAAGCTAAAGCCATTAAGGGACATCTAACTGTTTTAAGAATTTAGTCATTTCATGACTTCCAGAGTTTTCTAGGCATTATTTTATTTTATTAGTTGATCACCAGCAATACTTGCAATTTTTCTCCTTTTGCAGTAACAAATTTCTTACTAGAATATGCTTGATAAGAGAGTTAAATATGATAAATCTTCAATCTTTGTCATGATACTGTAGGTGGAAATTTGTTTTGGGCTTTCTAGCCTTTATTTCATATACCTTTTGTTAAGTGCAAAGTTTCTACATTTTACACTCGATTTCGTTGTCTTAAAATTTGTGTGAATTAACCAGTTGGTAATAGTAGTTTCTTGATCTTCTTTTCCTTTTCTTCTGAATTAGTCCAATCATTGAGATTATTTTATTTTTCTTTTGGTTAGAGGGAAAAGTCTTGAAAATTTTGTTTATATGTAATGTAAAAGTAACATAAATCTAAACACCTCAAATAACTAAAATAAGTGGATTCAAGCAATTTTGTGACCAATCTTTAAAGAAAAAGGAGGATTCTTGAAATTTTAAGAGTTACTGTCAAAGGTCAGATGCCTCAGCAGGTGAAATTGTTGAAATTTTCTTGGGAGTGGGAGGAGGGGTTGGAAAGAGCAATTTCTGTCAGAAGTAGAATAATGTATTCAAGCATCCTGATAGGCATTTAGGATCTACTTGATAGGCTTATCTTTGTTGTTCTAGAATCTCATCTCTCATGGCGATCCAAACTTCCTTCGTCACTGAAAAAGGATAGTAATATTTGGCTGCAGGTTGTGGTTTAGGTCCTTTCTTTGCCATAGGCAATATACCAGTTGATATTTGCTATCAGGCTTAGAGATGTTTCACAAAAGCGAAAAGATTTCCTCCTCCTACTCTCCCGAGTAAGTCTCAGTTTGGTTAGTCTTTTTTATTTCAGAATAGGAGTTTTCTTTTACTAAATAATTCTCGTATTAACTCGCACTTTTACCATGTTTTAGGGTCTTAATCTCGAGAGAGCTGATCACGACCTTCAAGAAAGCTTGAAGTCCTTACTAGGTTGACAACTATGCTTTGTCAGTTTGTCTTAAGCCCCAATGTCATATTGTTCTTGTGGGTCTAATATCTTGGTACCTTGCATTTGTTTAGTAGAGCAATCATTAGAGGGGTGACTCTTTAACAGCAGTTCATTTGTGATATGGTAATATGGTACTTTAGTTTTACTTATGATCGAGAAAATTTAGAACTATATGTATTCCTCTTAATTAGAGAATTAAAATTTATACAAAGCTAGAACAGAGACAGTCTGCTCTTAGTTCACAAAAATTTTCTGAAACCTGGTTCTTGCATTTAAATAATGAATACAAGGAGCGCTAGCCTATAGTTTTAAATCTGTTTGTATTAAATAAAAGAGTATTTCAAGTCAATAAAATGTGCCTTGAAAGACTAATACTTTTCTTTCTGATTTTTTTATGTTGATGTAAATTGTACTCTATTAATATTAGCTAGTTTTGATTGCCTTTCCTCGTAGGACCATTGTTGTTTTATTTTGCAATAGCTCAGTAAACCTTGTGACATGACTATGGTCTTTTGCTTTTTATGGTGTGTTGAGCATTTAAGCAGCATATTTCAAGTGTCTGTTACTGTACGTAGCTTAATTGTACCCATTTCCTTTTGTCATCTGTGAACTTATTTACCGAATCTTTTTCTTTGGCACAGGCAGCGGAGACTGTTGCATTGCTCACAGAGTATTTTCTGGAATCTTGCGGTCTGATGTCATGTGTACAGCTTGTGGCTTCACATCTACTACATATGATCCATGTGTAGACATCTCCTTGGACTTGGAACTGAGCCAGGGGAGTTCAGCAAAGACAACATCAAAGAAGTCTCATAACACACACAAAAAAGCAGCAGAACCCGGAAAGTCTAGCCAAAACAGTCGACTTTCTACATTGATGGGATGTTTAGATCATTTTACAAGACCTGAGAAATTGGGTTCTGATCAGAAGTTCTTCTGCCAACATTGTCAAGTTAGACAGGAATCTCTTAAACAGATGTCCATAAGAAAACTGCCTCTGGTTTCTTGCTTCCATATCAAAAGGTTTGAGCATTCTGTGATTAAGAAGATGTCAAGGAAGGTTGATCACTATCTACAGTTCCCTTTTTCATTGGACATGTCGCCTTACCTCTCTTCGTCTATATTGAGGAGTCGATTTGGAAATAGAATCTTCTCCTTTGATGGGGACGAGCAAGACACACCCTGTGAATCATCCTCGGAATTTGAGTTGTTTGCTGTCATCACCCATACCGGTAAACTTGATGCTGGCCATTACGTAACATATCTGAGGTTAAGTAATCAATGGTACAAATGTGATGATGCTTGGATCACTCAGGTGAGCGAGAACATCGTGAGAGCTGCACAGGGATACATGATGTTCTATGTGCAGAAAATGCTGTACTACAAGGTTAGTGAACAACAACAGGTTAGCTAGAAGGAACTCAGCAACTTGCAGTAGCATGCAGCTCGCGTAGTACCAATGCAGCAACACCAGATTGAAATCACCCGTAAGCTCGCGGTATTTAGACATTTTTTTCTGAAAAAAAAAAAGGGATTGAGCTGATATTTTTGCTCCAGAGTGCTTGCTGTGGCTTTGAGTTTTCAATTCTCTCAGTTGGGAGTGTAATCTTTAGCCTGAATTTTAAAGGCAACACACACTCTCCTGCATTCTCAGGAAATTTTGGCAACAGAATATATTATCCCTTGCAAAAGAGATAATTAATGTAACCTTTCTGTTTTTTTGGTGACTAACCATAGAAAAATAATGAGTGCAACTTCAAGGAGAAAGAAACCTGTTTTCTCTTTCATGCCTTTTTCTTGGATATTCAAGTTTCAATGGTTTTTGGATAGATGTTTTAGGGTGTGTTTGGTATCAAGGATTCCTAACTTTGGTACGTTTGGTTGGGCGAAAATTTCGGAAGATTTTTTATATGAGAAAATGACTTTTCTGAGGAGAATAGAAAAAATAAGTTTCATAACTAGCATTTCCTATCTCATCTCCATCCTCTAACATACCACGCCTCACCTTCGTAGCTCCGATCCCATCATTCCCGCTCTCCTACTCCATAGAAAATAATTTGCTTAGGCGAAAAAAAAAAGATATCAGATTTCTACCAAAATAATCGGAAGTTTCAACTAATAAGAAGCCTAATAAATATAAATATAAAAAATAAAAAATAAAAATAAAAGAAGGTCTAGCAGAAATTACTTATTTTTTGATATCTTGTTATAAGTTTTATTGATCGTCAAGTCATACTTTACCCAATTATATTTTATTGGAATTGAGATAATACTTGAGAGAAATTTAACTTTACTGTTTTACTTTCGAAGTAACTCTCATCAACTAGCATAGTTTGATATCAACCTTAAGGAGCAGTTTGTCAAGTTGATTAAATCTAAAATAATGAAGTAATTCGTCAAATTGGTTAAATTTAAAATGATACCATGCTCTTTTAAAAAAATTATGTTTGGTTGGTTACGTCCTCCAACATACCGTACCTTACCTTCATAGCCTCTATTCCACCATTCCCGCTCTCTTGCCTAATAGTGTTTAAATAGATTAAGTGCTCGTTTTGTATAAGGGACAAAGGAGAAATAGTCTCAGAATTAATTTTAAGGTGAATTTATTCCACATTTTGTTAGGATAAAATTCGAGATAATTTATTCTAATATTAGTTATCCTGGGATCATAGTGTTATTTTTATCCCACATTGAGAGTCTCAATGAAAATAATAATTTTGAGATGACTAACTCCGAAGTGGAATAATAATTTCAAAATAACTAACTCCGAAACAACTTATTTCTTAACCAAACAAGCTCTAAATGTCATTAAAATAATATTTTTTGTTTAGTTATCAATTACTAAAAAATAAGTAAGAAAATTATTTATTTTTCACGAAGTACTTATTTGTGGAAAACATTTTCCATAAGATGCACACCCTATATCCAAACATTTTTGCACTTTGGTAATGTCTAATTTTATTGTACAAATTTCTAAATTTGCCCCAAACTTTTGTATTTTATATAAAAGCCTCTAAACTTTTGTAGTTACTTTCTTTTTTTAAACAAAAAAAGATATTTTTTAATACTAATGGATCTTTGTAACTGATTATAATTTGACTACTTGTAATAACTACGTAATTATGTTATCGGCCGTTGTTATTAAAGTATTGTGTTTATAATTTTAAAATAATATATTATTTAGTTTATTATAAAAATAATAATTTTATATCAAATTTATCTATATATAAATTTATAATTTGAGATAATGATAACAAACATCATTAATAAAGATTCTACAAAATTTAAAATTGGCAAGTAAATTTGTTTGATATGATTGAGTGTCATTGATAGTTTTTAAAACTTAGGTATAAAAGTCATGTTTTTTTTTTTAAAGTAAAATATATTTTTGAAAATTATGAGCATATACATTCTCAAACTTCATCAAATTTCACCCAAATTAAATTTTTCTAAATTATTTTGAAAATCTATAGCCAAAGCTAAGCATTTGTCATTTGTACAATTTTAGCCATTTTCGTAGTAACAAAGGTAGATTGAACTCGCCCAGAAATGTGATGCAGTGAATGGGGTTATTCGTTCTTTATAGATGTATAATTTATTTGAATGGTTAGTATTTATTTATATTATATTATTAGTTTAAGTATAATATTTATTTTGATTATTACATAAAATTTATTGCATTGTATCATTAAATCCATTATTACGTAACGAGAAAAGTCCTATTTATGTAACGACTGATTTGGTGTGATCATGTCATTACATTATCTTTTTCTCATATTGTCTTTTTTTTTAATTTAATGATTCTATTTTATTCTTTATCCTATCTTTTTGTAGTAGCTTTATTCTGTCCTTACTTTTCTTGTGTGACATTATGTAATGATCGAAAATGATACAATCTATTCAAATATTGTATTCACTAAAATAATATAGTACGATGCAATACAATATAATATATTATGAAACAATATCTAACAACCTTAAATAAAGTATTAATCAGAGCTTTCAGTTTCGAGTTCTGTGTTGAAAAAGTCCTCGATAGAAAGCGATTTTCAAATGGGCCTTATCTGACGTAAATTCAAATTAATCGAGTTTTCATGCGGATACCAAACACGAGTAAGAAACAAAAAGAATTGAACTCTAAGGGGCTGTTTGGTAGGGAAACAAGTTATCCCCCGACAATTAATCCAGATTTAGTTATTCCGAAATTGTTACCCCGCCTTCAATGAAAAATAAGGAATAAATATGTGTTTATCTCATGTTTGGTTGAGATAAAATCTCAAGATAAATTAACCTGAAATTAGTTATTTCTGGATTATAATGTTATTTTTATTTCACCCTCAATATGAGATAACTAATTTCGAAATAAGTTATCCCAAAATTTTATCTCAACCAAATATAGAATAAACGCATATTTATTCCTTATTCTTTATTAAGATGGGATAATAATCCCAAAATAACTAAATTCAAAATTAATTATCCCGAGATAATTAAATTCAAAATTAATTATTTTGAAATAACTTATTTCCTGACCAAACGACCCCTAACTATTTATTAAACATTTTTTTCTTTATTATTTTGTTTTTCTTCAAATTGTAAAAGAAAAAGGATAAATGAAAATAAAAAACAAAGAAAACAAAAGACAAAACCATATGTGTAAATTTTTTTAGGGCGGAGAATCGCTACAACAACATCGTCATTGTGTCTTATCTGATAAACCAAAACCTCGTCTCCCTCTACAATCAATTTCGATCCACGAACCCAATTCTAAACTCTCTCATAAGTTTGGTATTAAAATTTTCCCTTTTTTCCATAATTATTTTTTTTCTTGAATACCCATTTCGTTTTCAATTTCGTACCCTTTGATTTCGTTCAATTTGGTATTGTGATTTGAGTTTTTGCTCGTTTTTAGCATCTGGGTTTTGTTTTATCTTTGATCTTTTGAAATGGGTTTTGCTTTATTCAGTAGATAAACCAGAAAAGTTAGATTCTTGGTCTGGGATTTGCGGTTTCATGCCTTTGAAACTCTTCTTCAATGGTGATTGGAAGTAAGTCTTAACCAGGTATGTGTTTGACCACGTATTCTTTACTCTTCCCTGTTTTCTTGGGTGTTAAAATGCAGAAGGAAATTGATGATTTTTTATGAACTATTACTCGTTCCTTGCAATTTTTGCCATTTTGCTACCCCCAACTAGTTTAGGATTAAGATATAGTTATTGTTGTTGAATTTGTTAATTTGTAAGTTTATTTCAGAAAGCAGCGTTGATCTAGAAAGCATAGTTCACTTGGTGGTGCTGTATTTCTTGTTTGATTAAGGAAAAAGCCTGGATTATGACTGTAGATGTTTTTTTTTTTTTTGGTCTTGGCATCTTAAGTTAAAACTTAAAACTAGGTACTCTTATTGTTTTCTTGGTTGATGTTTCACAATTTCCAAGTAGGTATGATTTATGGCGGAAATTATCACTCATCAAATAAATGGCAAGTTTGAAATATTAAAATGACAGCTCGGTGCACTAAACTCCCTCTATGTGCGAGGTTGGGGGGAAGGGACGGAGCAAAATGAACCTACTGGACAGAGCAGTACTTGGCATTTCTGCAACTGTGAAACTATGATACTGATAGTATGAAGGGAGCTGATCAATAGGATCAATTGATGGTCACCATATTAGGTCCAGTAATTTGGTTGAAATATCCTGGAATCATTTTGAGGTGGTGTTCAAATTCAAGCAGTTCAAGAACCCCCCTTCTTCACTTCACCCCGAAAAGTAACTAGGACTAACTAAGTTACATATTCACATTCCAATTGAACATTGTCCCTTTTTTTAATTATTCTTGAAGGTTAAGATTATTCTCTTTACCAAACAGGTCCAATCACAATTTTAATATAAGAATTTCTCTGTAGACTATTTATTGGTGCATGCTATTACTTTCTTTCTATGATGCAATTGTATGAACATCTTTAGTTGGTGTTGCCACCTAAAATCTTATACTACAAGGGGAAAACTGAATTAATAGTGAGAATCCCTGTCCTCGTGTGTGCAGGAAACATGATGAGCTTCAAGGACTGGGTCCTGTCGCAGTTGATAACCAAGTCAGTAGCCTCGTCAAGACCACTTTTAACATCAGATAACTTTTTATCAGAGGAACATCCTGATCAAGGGTTTGACCACCCAGGTAATTGTCCTTCATGTAGTATGATAAATTGTTCACCTGTAATTTCTTTCTATTTCATTGTAATAATGGTTGTATGTTAGCCTGGAAATGGTGTTTTTGATTATCTTCTAGCTTCAACATTGCCGTAGTTAATTTCTTCTTGTTGGTTTTTGCTTTGCGTTCTTGGGTGTATAGCATATACAGTAGTTAAAGCTTGTCTAATTTGTGTGATGGAACTTGATGTAGACTTTCCAGCTGAAGTTGCTCTATGCTGTTAAGCAGAGATCTTCTGAAGTTTTACACAAGAAATAGTGTTTTTGTGCTATAAAGTGAGAGCTAACCAGATGACCTGATATTTGGTTATATTTTACAGATTCTATTAACAGGTGAAACAAAACTTTTGGTGGTTTGATCAAGTTTCTAATCAATGTATCAGTTTTAGGTACTCTGACAAGTTTAGAGCGTGGGTAGCTTTTTTTGTTTATCTATTTATGTTGGTTTTCCAAGAAGTGATAGCATGTCGACCTGAAAAATATGAGGTGTATTTATAGTGTTTCGTGCCCTCGGGCATGATAGTTGCGGCTTGCTAGTGGTTTTCATTGAGCAAGAGTTCACAAGGTAGAGGTGAATATTAAGAATAGAGGAAGTTGCAGAAATCTCGTGGGACGAAGAATTTTCCCTATTTAGGATCATTTCAAAGTTGCAAGGAAGAAAAAACGGCTGAGATTATATTAAAAATAAAAAAGGAACCACTTAATTACTTTTCCAGCATTTGGGATTCAAGTTGGGTTATGTTAGGTTTTATGTTATTTGTTTAGATGGTTTGTTTTTTCAGCTCTTAGAAGATAGATCTAAAAACATTTAAAAGAAACTCAGTGGAAGTATGAGATCGTTTCTCTTTAAAATAAGCCAAAGAAATTGCAGTGTAGAGGTGAGAAATCTACTTGAGATTTTCTCCCTTTTTTTGAATGATGTTCTACATTATGCCATCTTATGCTTTCTGAAACTGGCTACAAATTTTGCCTTCTCATGCAACAAGGAATACTTGAATAACTTTTTTTGAGTAGCTAATTGTTAAACTTTTAAACTTTTTCCTAGTAAGGTAATGCCATTTTACTTTAGGCTTTATAGTTTTGTTAGATTGTAGAAGGAAGTAAATCCAAATGGTCCTAGGCTTCAAATTGGTGAGTTAATAAGTTCTTGTTTGGCTGAAAGTGAAGACATATCTATTACTTTATACTCTATATAATCATAGTTAATATCATTGAGCACGACAAATTAGTCATACCATCTTCCTCGAGTTCAACTAGTTTGTACTAGTAGCATAACGAGGCTATTCTATTTCATTAGCTTACTACATTTCTACTATTTTTGTGTTGATTAATATAGATAAAAGTGAAATTTTGGCTTTTGCTGATCACAAATACGGTGTCCAACTTAACAATTAGTACATGCTTCACATTTTAGAGTACGAGAGTAAAACCAATTGATATTCGATTTGAACCCAGATTCCAGATGTATAGCACCCCTGAAATCTTCTTTATATGATGGTACTTGAGTCGTGGAGTTTAAGATGTAAAATGTGACATATATATTATATTAGTGATAGTAAAAGAAAATAAATAATTGTGAAAAAGATAGTTTGATAGGGAAAACACCACGTCAAAGTTAAAATTTTGAATTGTTTAATGAATTTAATTTTTTGAAACTTGTGAGAGTTGTGTAGTAACAGAATTCTGTCAGTCATATTGGAGAGTCCCGAAATAGAAAGTGCCATATAAATTGGGACGGAGGAAGTTGTTCGTTTTCTGAAAACAAAATCTCTAGTCTTTTTTTTCTTTGATAGTGGTAACGATTTTATTGATAGCTAGTACTTAGGTAGTACTGAAAACCATATTTATAGGAGATCTTTTTTCAACTCTCGATGCGAAGTAGCTTATATATTTAATTATTTGTATTTTTACAGAGGGAGTGGTTGAAGGAAGGAGAGAGAGAGAGAGAGAGAGAGAGAGAGAGAGAGAGAGAGTCATCACAATCATTGTTTTTTTCAACCAAAAAATAGTCTCCTACATTCCTTGTTTATCATCCGTATATCTTTGTTTATTATTTATGTAGACCTTCCAGCAGAATTATTTATGTAGACCATTAATGTGTGTGCATCCAAAGTGCAATGGTCCATTGGGGTACCATGTAACTGCTATTAATTCCAAATTTTTTTTCCTAAGGCCCATTTCACACTTTTAATGGATTAGGCACTTCCTTTTGTTCTCATAAGTAATAAATTACGTACCATAACAGCGTGAAAGCTTTTTAGTATCTACAAGATCTGTAGTTCCCAAGAATATCAAGTGATTCGAAAACAAAAAGAAGCACAAAAAGAGCAGAATTATTGCTGATGTGTGTAAAAGATAATGACAGCAAATAAAACCATGTATCAATGTTTTATCTGTTGATAAGAGCGGGCCTATATGCATATCCTGCAGATTCTGTTATGTCATAAAGGTTGTTATGTTGGGCTCCCTAGTTAGTGTCAACTGAAATAGCATCTTACCCTGGCATATCCTTTTGGACTTTATCGTTCTAGTTAACTGGATAGTGGATAGTTTTGGAAGAATCTTATGAATGTTCTAGAATAACGCCAGCCCATATGCACTTCGCTATTAATTAATTGACTGTTGATCTCCACATCTGTCGCTGTTGTCTCAAATTGTTGATGGCATTCTTTTCTTCTTTTGGTTCAGCTCACACTGCTGATTTGGTTACAACAACTAGATTAGCCAATACAATACAATCTCCCAATGATAATCAGGAGAGTACGGAGAATACAAATAATTTCCAGTCACAACAACGGATGGGCGAAGATTCATTTCAGTCGAATTTTAGGGTTGATGAGAAGCCCAGTCCAGTGGTAAAGATTGAAGCCCTTCAGATTAAGTTCTTGCGCCTTCTTAAATGTTTTGGCCTGTCCGAGGACAACCTTCTGGTATCAAAGGTCTTATACCGGATCCAGCTGGCATCACTGATACGGGCAAGAGAATCAGATTTAAAAAGGGCGAATCTTAAAATTGAGAAAGCCCGTGTAATCGCTGCAGAACAAGAAGCTGCTGGCCGACCACAACTGGATTTCTCATTTAAGATCCTTGTACTGGGTAGAACTGGAGTTGGCAAGAGTTCAACCATAAATTCCATTTTTGACCAATCAAGAGCAACAACCAACGCGTTCAAGCCTGCTACTGACCATATTCAAGAGATTGTGGGAACAGTAAATGGCATCAGAGTATCGTTTATTGACACTCCTGGTTTATTGCCTCCCTCACCCAGTAATGTCCGAAAAAACAAGAAGATTTTGCATTCTGTGAAACGATTTTTAAGGAAACAAACACCTGATATGGTACTGTATTTTGAGCGCCTGGATTTGATCAACACGGGCTACAGTGATTTCCCTTTGTTGAAGCTTATAACTGAAGTCTTTGGTCCTGCAATTTGGTTTAATACCATCCTTGTCATGACTCACTCTTCCTTCAATCTCCCCGAAGGAACAAACGGATATCCTGTTAACTATGAATCTTTTGTCAGCACCTGCACAGATTTGGTGCAACATTATATTCACCAGGCAGTCTCTGACACGAAGCTTGAAAATCCTGTAATTTTGGTGGAGAATGATCCCAATTGCAAGACCAATAATGTTGGAGAGAAAATTCTCCCTAATGGGCAGGTGTGGAAGTCTCAGTTATTGTTGCTGTGCATATGCACCAAAGTTCTAAGTGATGTTAATACCCTATTGGACTTTGAAGACAGCCTAAATGTGGGACCATCAAATGTAGGACGATTGCCTTCTCTTCCACATCTTCTCTCATCCTTTCTAAAGCATCGTGCTCAGATAAGACACGGTGGAGCTGAGAATGAAATTGATGAGGTTTCTCTTTTAGACTTGGATGAAGAAGATGAATATGATCAGTTACCTCCTATTCGGATACTGACCAAGTCTCAGTTTGAAAGGTTGAGTGGTTCCCAAAAGAAGGATTATCTTGATGAATTAGACTACCGGGAAACCCTCTACTTGAAAAAACAACTGATAGAAGAAGCTCGTAGACAAAGAGAAAAGAGAGTTTCTTCGTGTGAGGGTAAAGGCACCGAAGATGAGTCTGATAACCAGCAGGAGGGCCCTCCAGAGCCGGTTCTGTTGCCAGATATGGCTATTCCTCCAAGCTTCGATTCAGACTGCCCTATCCACAGATACAGGTGTCTCATCACCAGTGAACAGTGGCTTGCAAGACCAGTCCTTGATCCCCATGGATGGGACCATGATGTGAGCTTTGATGGCATTAACCTGGAGAGCAGTGCAGAAATAAGGAAAAACATCTTTGCCTCGGTTAATGGACAAATGAGCAAGGAAAAACAAGACTTCAGTATTCAATCAGAATTTGCCGCAGCTTTCACCAATCCAGGTGGGCCCACTTACACGGTAGGTCTTGATGTTCAATCTGCCAATAAGGAGCTGATCTGCACCATTCACAGTAATGCCAAGGTAAGAAATCTAAGAACTAATGTCACCGAATGTGGTATTTCTGTAATACCATTCGGAGATAAGTATTTTCTTGGTGCCAAGTGCGAAGACAGTTTTTCAATTGGAAAGAGACTGAAGTTTAATGTGAACGCTGGTCGAATGGGGGGTGCTGGGCAAGCAGCCTATGGAGGAAGCTTTGTAGCTACTTTAAGAGGAAGGGATTATCCTGTGAGAAACGAAAGTCTGAGTCTCTCGATGACAGTTCTCTCTCTCAACAAAGAAACAGTGTTGAGCGGAAACTTACAAACTGACTTCAGAGTAAGCCGAGGTACAAACATGTCAGTGAGCGCAAACCTCAACAACCGCAAGATGGGTCAGGTTTCCATCAAGACAAGCAGCTCCGAGCGCATGGAGATAGCTTTTATTGCACTTTTCTCCATCGTGAGAGGTCTGTTGCGCAGAAAGAGAAATGACCAACTTAGTCAAGACTCCCTGTAAGCAGGATGAATGTTTCCTTTCGATTCAACGCTAGGCCTCTATATTTTTTACGACATCTACTAAGAAATGTAGCAGCTGTTGAAGAGTATGACTCCCATATTACGGTATTTTCCGCGAAGCAGCAGTATGTTTTCGTCGTGGTCGTTGGATCAATTTTGTCAAATCCAGGATAGGTAAAGACACCCATTTTTTCTAGTGTCTGGTAAAATTGAGATGGATGTAGGTTTTGTATCTTGAGTAATAACTGTATAGTAGAAGAGCAAGCATTCAAAAGTTCTCTGTGGTTCTTGTAATAATAATTAGCTTGAAAAAGCTAGCAGGATCCTACTTTTATAATGCCAGAAGGATGACTTTTTTTAATGCATTTTCTAGTATCAGATTTACATATGTATGTGTGAGTTAGGCGTACACCGCGAATTTGAACCGAATAAAGGATGAGGTGTGATGATCTTTTATCGGAAACAACCTCTCTACCTTACAAGGTAGGAGGGGTAAAGTCTGCATATAATCTATCCTTCTTTTTAAACTCTACTCGTGAGATTACGCTAGATATGTTGCTGTTGTGTTATGTCGTAGCTTGTGAACCGTAATGCATTTTATTATTAAAATTATATAATATGGATGCGAGGCAGTATTTTTCTGGATGAAAAAAAAAAGGACTTAATACATAGCTAGGCTCTTAAACTTACCAGAATATTTCATTTAGATATTTGAACTAAGTTTTGTTCCAATTAAACACCTCTGCTTCTAATAAAGTGTTTCAATTAGATATTTTTTATTCAAAATTTGAAAAAATATATGTGATTTACATCTGATTATTAGTTAATTAAGTTAACCACATAAAATATGTAATATATCTTCTAATTACATAATATCAATCTTAAGTAGAAAATACCTGAGATTTTACGGCTTATTGAATCGAAGGCATATAATTAAAGAAAATGAATATATTTTATGTTTGATCAATTTATTCCAAATTGTTACATGGGTCCTTTGACTATTCTGGCCCTGTAAATTACAAATAAATAAATAAAATAGAGAAGAAATGGTTGTCATTTCCAACCAATTAAAATAATTTACGTATTTAGCTTTGCTAGTGTGTTTTCTCCACCTGTCTATTTATATATCGCAAGTTATCTCATTCATCTTTCTTTCTTTTAAAATAGTTCAATTTCTATTTTTTGTGGCAAACAAAAAGTTTGAATTATTGATTTGTCCCAATTTTTTTTACGATTAAGGTCACATAAACAATAACAACAACATATCGACTATAATCTCATAATGTGAGATTTGGAAAGGGTAGAGTGTATATGGACTTTACCTCTATTTTAGAGGCAAAGAGGCTATTACTGATAAAACCTCGACTCAAGGACAAACACATCAAAGCAATCCAGAAGAGAAAATAACAGATGGAGCAAAGCATGTCAAAACAACATTTGAAGAAAAAATAACATGATACATAAGGTTCAAGAAACAATAGAGAATATCAAAACTCTACGGACAAGATACTATAGGAGTAATACTACAACTATTCATATGGGCAGATTTGCTAAAACAACACCTCTACTCCTGGCTAACCTACAACCCTAATCCTTGTCCTCTACGACCTCCTATCTAGGGTCATATCCTCGGAAAGTTGAAATTACGTCATATCTTGTCTAATCACCTTTTCCCAATGCTTCTTCGGCCTACCTCTACCTCTCCTAAAATCAGCCATCAACAATTTCTCATACCTATGAACTGAAATATCTGAACATCTTTTCTTCGTATGTCCAAATCATTCAAAAAAAAAAAAAGGAGCTGAATAGACTAAGGGAAAGAAATCATTTTTCCCTCATGAATCATGTTTATTATGATAGTAAGTGTTTCCTCCACGCACACACATCCACGCACCCACCCACCCCCAAACCTAATATGACAGGCTTTCTTATAGTTAGTTCGAAAAAGAATATTTAATTTTTTTATAATTGAAAAAGAAGATGGCTAAAATAATGTTTAAATTAGGACCTTTTTTGTAATAACATATTCATATTTAACGGGGGACCTAGTATCCTTTCTAGATATTGTTTTGACATTTGTCCAACGTGACGCAAGTTAAAAATTCAATCATGGAAGAATAGAGTGATTCACGAAATTAAATTACAAGACATTCAATTGATTTCTTTATGAAAAAATTACAGTGTGAAGGAGAGAATTCCTATTTTATCTTTCGTTTAAAGAGGGTAAATAAGTGATGATGATCAAACTCCTTTGTCTTTTTGTTTTTGATTCATGGGTGTGTGAAAACGAAAGAACAAAGTTTTAATTTAATTATTTATCAACCTCAGGAGTACAAGTGTGATTATCATTTTTTGCTTGAGATTAATTATTTTAATAAAATTAACCAATTAAGAAAGTCCATTATTGAATATTAGGGATGTCTTTAATAAGTGCTTAGAAGTGATCATGAATGTTAAAACACAATCATTGCTACAACCATGCATCTCAACAACTTTTTTAATCCTTACGGCAAAGCTATTATAAAAAATAATATAAATAAAATAATAAAAAAAAAAAAAAAATAACGATGTGATGAACTCTGAAGTTACATACGATTAAAGTTCAGATATTCATATCTATCTGATGTTCAAATAAAAATAACTAAATGTAGCTGTATATAATTAAAATTTAAGCAAAAAATATCTAAAATCATTAATTCTATATTCAAACATAAAATTAATCCACAAATATTAACCCAAAAAATATAAATTAAAATTAAAATATCATACTTACACATAGTATTTGTTTTCTTCTTCTTCTTCATCTTCCTCCTTTTGAATAGTAGAAATAGAAAATTTTCAAGGTGAAGAACCCCACAAAACCTCAGCAACAATGGTGGCAGCTTCAGCATCACTATCACAAGCTTCTCTAATCTTCTTCAATATCTCCTGTTTAAATCCCCTTTTTTCCCTTTGTCTTAATCCTTCTCCTACTTCTAATTGCACTGTAAATCTTGCTACACAGCTCGCAAATGGATGCTTCTCCAGAAATCTCTTTTCTCCATACCTCTTCTTCTTCTTCTTCGTCGTCGTCGTCGTCGTCTTCAATTCAACCCCTTCTTCTTCTTCTTCGTCGTCGTCGTCTTCGAATTTCTGATGAGTTTTCCCCAAATCAATCAAATCACCACCCAATTCAGACCTCTGTAATTCAACTAATTTCTTAATCAACCCACAATTCAACATGGCTTCTACGGCTTCTTTTCTCCCAAAATACCCGATTTCAAGAATGAACTCCATCGCCATTACTCTCATTACCAAATCCTCTGAGTTTAAATACGAAATCGCCTTTGAAATCCCACCAACGGATTCGATTACATCAACCAGAGGACTTCTAATTGCTTTTATAAGTGAAGTTAAAACTTCTAATGAACACAAAGAATCCATTGAAACTAAAGCTTTTATCGTTTGACCCATTAGAATTTGCCCTACGAAAACGTCTTTGTTGAAAAGTACAACTTGTTTTAAAGCGTTTCCTGCTTTTTCACGCACCCTTTGGGATGCATTACAGTTGCAGAGAAGAAATTCGAGCTCGGAAAATATTTTCGATTTCAACAATAAATCCTGAAGGTTTATGTTGAAACCCTGACTCAGTCGATCATGAAGCTGACCCAATTTCTCAACAACCTCATCTTCCTCGTCCGAACCCAAATCTGATTCGGACGAACGGATTTTCTGGAGCTGGGAAGTGAGATTCGTAATTGATTCTCGGTCAATCCAAGCTTGGATTTCCGACTCGATTGACTCAGCGACTCGGGTGATTTCATGAGTCTTGAGTCGGCGAGTGAGGAACGATTTGATCCTACCATGTTTGTGTTTGGAGTTATGTAAGGAGGAGATGAGGGTTCTCAGATCGGAGAGGTGGTGAGAGAGGTTGGAGAGGTTCGGGTCGGAGGAGAGGAGTGAGTCGGACTCGGTATCGAGCTCGAGCAAAGCTTTAATGGCGCATGAAGATGAGTCGGACTCAGACGAGTCAGCTTCTGGGTTGGTTTGTAGTTCTTGTGAAGCTTGTTTTAGTGCTTCGAGGACTTTTAATATTTGCTGTGTTTCTTCTTCATCCTCCATTGAAGTTTCTTTAAGCTTTGGAGAAGAAGAAAAAAAAGTGGAGGCTTTCTTTAGTCGTTGATAAATGGAGACAAATGGACGCCGGGAGTTGGGGTTGGGGTTTTGATATATTATAATATGAGAAATTTCAAAAATATACCGCACAACATAAAATATTAAATCACATAGTTGTATTTTCAATTTATACAAGATAATTGTTGCCGTTATATGATAGTGAACGTTAAGTCGCTAAAGTTCAACATATACATATATAAAAGAGTGAAGGGTTAAAAATACATCTAAACTATTTAGGTTTTTTGAGTTTTATCTAAACTATCAGATACTTATTTTTTATACCTGAACTATCACCAAATATTTATCAAGACATACGTCAACTATTAATTGCTCATTTTTCCTACCTGAAACATTCAGGTTAAGAAATGTGAGCAATTGATAGTTGAGGTGTGTTTCAATAAACATTTGGTAATAGTTTATGTAGTAAACTCACATAGTTGATAGTTCAAGTATGAAACCAAAAAAATCGTAATATTATATATGTATTTTTCACCCTTTACTCTTATTGAAAGAGTGTTAAGAGACATTCAAATGTCGGATGGATGTGTTATATTATAAGATTAAATAAAATTAAAAATGATCATGTTTCCTAAGGAGTGTAAGGCCCCATTTGTTTGCACTTAATGGAGGTCTAAATCTAAATGGTTCAGACCTTCGGCCATTAAGTGTGTTTATTTTCGATAAGATCTAAGCACTTATTGGTCTGAATAGGTCTTAACCACTAAGATCTAGAATAAAGTCTTAATATCATTAAGATGTATGTCACCATCACACTGTCCACAATCACCAGCTACCAGCATTAATCACCTCTATCATCACAACCAACACTACCATTACCATCACCAGCCACCACCACCACCAACAACAACAACCACCTCTTCCACCATTGTCAAATAGCACTAGGTCACCAACCACCCTTGACATCACAACAACCACTGACAACCACCACTGCTACTAACCACTATTGTTAGTCGTTATTATACATATCACTTTCATTATTATAATTATATGCATTATTGTCGCCGCCACTACCAACACCGCCACCACCACTACCAACACCACCGCCACCTCTACCACCACTATAACGCACTACCACCACTGTAACTAATCCCTACTATCAACCATCTTCACCGTCAAAATAACACCACCACCAACTACTAGCAACACGTCGTCAACCACTATTCATTCTTCAGCCACCACTGTCAACACCGTAAACTACGTACATCAATCAACTTCACCATCACAACCACCACCATCAACCGTCACCATCACGTCAGTCACTACAACACCTACTACTCTCATCATCATAACTATCACCACCCTAATTACTAGCCACTAACACTAATAATTATCACGACCACCACCACAAACTATCTCTACCATAACTAGCAAATATAAATATTTTATATTTTTATCAGATAATAAATTTATTTTATTGAATTAATATTTTTTTAATATTTAATTACTTTTTTTATTTGCATTATATATTTAATATATTTACAGATAAATAAAGTATGCACATTCACATATTGAAAAACAAACAGTCTTAATCATTCAGTGTTCTGATGTAGAGACAACATCTTAAACATTCAGACGTGCATTTAGATTCATACGTCTTAATTTTAATGAAAATAAATAAAACCTAAATATTACACATTGAAAAAAAAATGAGAGAAGATTACTCGAGATGATTTGATCATGTCTAGCATCAACCTAGAAATGCATCGGTTCATAAATATAAGATTATGATCAATAAAAATATTAAAAGAGAACAAGGTAAACATAAAATCATGTGAAAGATAATCTGTTAAAGATACACACAATAGGAGGCAAAAATTCATTTACATGATATTTATTAATTGAAAATATGTTCTATTCTTATTAGTACATTAATTTTGAACCTATTATTTCTTTCAAAAAAGATTTACTCTTATCACAATTTATATGTCAGTAATATAAGATTTATTTATTTATTTATTATTATTATTATTATTATTAGTCCTATATATATTAAAGTTAATTTTTTTACTTTTATAAAATAATAATAGGAAATGAACTTAAATCAAGAAATATGATTAATAAACATTTATATATTCGATCAGATTTATTTGAAATTGAAACGGGATTTTTTTTATAATTATGCGGTGTGAATTTAAATTAATCTAATTTAAATATAACTATTAAATATTAAATAAAATTTTAAAATAAATAATAATAATAATTTAATGGAAAGTAGGGAGGATATACCAAATTGTCATTTCTTAATTTAGGCAGTACTAGCTAACTTAATTATGAGGAGAAATAAATGGTTTGACCGGAAAAGGGAATTACCGGTTGAGGAAAATCTTTTTCGGTTATTTGTTTGTGGAAACAATTTCTTCCAAATTTAAGTGGGTTTTATATTTATTTTATAGCATTTTGTAAATAAGTAAAAAATATTATTTTAAAAGTATTTGCATGTAATATAGTATAATATTGTGTAGGGTGGTTATCCACATGGATGACCCGAGTTTGATCCCCGTTAATGTTTTTTGAGTCGAGCTTATTGCATAGGACTTGCCTAATGCAGTTTACATTTTCTGTGTGAAAAAAAAGACACTGTGGAGGTGGGAAGTGGGATTTGGGGGCGGCGAGGGTCCTTGTCTCTTGAAATTAATTCATCAAGTTGACGATAAAATTCATGGACGACATTTTAGTTGACGATACGTGCTTGTTACATAACAATCCCTTAGAAGAAGCGCCAAACAGTGGGGACAATGGGTTGGAAAAATGAAGGTTTGGGCTCTAGAAGGGTTTTGGGTTGCTCATATTTTTCAACAAATAAATCGGATCATGTTAAAGCTCACTAGGAAGTACTTGGTACTGCGATCATTAGGAGAACAATACCTAATCCCAAAGATACTTCAGAATTTCCGATTGTTCGTTCGAAAAATACGATCTTTAGCTTCGGAACCGAATCATTTCCTTGTATTTGAGAAGTGGTTGAGTAGGTGGAGTGGAGATAATGAACTTGAAATGTCATTTATAAAACTTGTTTTGAATTTTTTCATTAGGGAAGTCATTTTTCTCATTTTAAATAAATTTATTTTTCTAAAAAAATATTTTTTAAAATATTTTAATTAATCAAATATTAAAAAATTGAATAATATTTTCTAAAAAATATTTTCGGACATTGAATTAAAATTAATGTTTTTTTCTTACTGTTTAAGGAGATTTAACTTTCTTTTTGATAAAGTTACTAAATTTAATTCTTTGATTTATGTATATTGAAATGATTTACTTGATAAATTCCATTCAGAAACCAAAAAAATAAATAATAAATGTTGCATACAAATAAAGTATAAGCAAAAATAGAATGTTTAACGATAGAATTATGAAGAAAAAAAGGTGTAAGTGGCTTATTAATTCCTTTACTATATATTTTTTTGTAATCATACATCAAAATTTAATAATATTAAGAAAAATGAGGAATATATCGTAAAATTGAGATTATTTCATTTTTTTTTCTTATCAGAAAGAGGTATGTGGGATTTATTTATTGATTCCATTTTCCTTTCATCCTCCTCCAGTTCTGGTCCACGAAAAGGTAAACACAAGAATTTTATTTTAAAGCAATTTCTAGAAGTTTTTTCTTGTCTGAACGGTCTTATAAGAAAATAGTGGCATATATATGCACAATAACAATAAATTCAATATAAAATTATAGATACGGTCTCGAAAAAATAGAGTGTATGTAGATTTTATTTCTAACTTGTAAAGATATAAAGAGATTATTTTTATAAAATTTTCGCTTCAAATAATATATATTAAAGCAGTTTGAAAAAAAGATGATAGAAAAAAAGACATTAACACATGTCACATGCCAAAGAATTATTGGTATTCATACTTTACATAGAATTAATGAATCGTGTAATAGACGATTATTTTACAATATTGTTTTTTAATTAACACAACTCACATCACTAAATAATTGTAATCAACTTATATACTAAGTAATAAAAGTTTATTGTTCACGATAAACACCAAACCACATGTTACACTCCCAATAGATCTCTAGCCAAAAGGTAGTTTATTGATATGTATTTTATTTTTATATAATTATTTGTGCATGTGTAGAAGGAACATAAATATGTTTCGGTGAGAAGGTGTGAAAAGTTGAGACTGATAAGTTTGAGGAGATTAAATAAGGTAGAATTATATCAAAAATGAATTTTTTAGGACATGAAACGTCTGCATATTATTGAGGATATAACCTTAGATAGAAAAACATGAAGGTCGAGGATTAAAGTAATAAACGGTTAGTAAGTATAGTAGATTGTTTTCTCATCGTAGGGGTAGAGCACAACCCTATATTTGAAGCTTCTTTTAGTTTTTTTATCAGTATTATTACTAATACGTTAGCATTATTTTATGCTTTTTTTTAAAAAAAAAATTAGGGGTAGAAGGAAAATAGGAAAGGAAATTACAATGCGAGAAATCGAACCTTTACCAAAAAGGTGAAAATTTAGATAACCAACCAATTGGGCTACTAAAATTTTTTGTATTATCTTATGCTTCGATTTTATTAATATTGTTATTTATTTTACTTTAGTTATCCTTTATATGTGATTTGTAGATACTTTTCTTTCTTCAATATTTTTATTTTAACGTTTTAATCTTGCTTTTTTTTCAAATCTTTTTTTTGAAAATAATTTTAAAAAAAAGATTTCTAAATAGGAGTAAGATATACATACACCCTCTCCTTTTCCACACCCTACTTATAAAAATATACTGAATATATTATTATTATTATTATTTATATATAAATATTATTTATATTATTATAAAATTCGTTCATCAAACTTTCTCATGCATTGACTAAATCATAAATAAATTTCAAATAATCATGACATATTCCAAAGGCATATACTTAGATTCCAATATCCCACCCACACGTTCATATTTCAATTTGTTTGATCTTTCTGCACTAATTGGCTGGTCAACAACAACTACACTTCCACAATTCCTAATAGCACTTCACAATGATCGGAGCTATGATATCGAAAGGGGTTTAAATTTTTTTTTTCCTATTACTAGTTAATAAATTGATAACAAGCGCATATGTCGTTTTTAGTTTGGATTCTCATAACTTAAAAGTGTTCGATCAGCATAAGATAATTTTGTGTCATCGACTTTTTAATCAAACGTGATAATCAATGGTTCCTCTCGTACTATATATGTCGAATTACTAAGCGATAGCGTCGATTAACTTGTCCCACAACAATCTAAACATACGTTTTCTATTAATGGGTGATAAGAAGAGGCGATATCGAAGAATCAAAAAGCAACATGGTTATAAACGCTTAGACTGTCACAAGCCAATTATTCCTATGATAATTTTTTTTTATTGAATCGCTTGCCTGTCACAAGCCAATTATTTTTGTAGTAATTTTTCTAATACCTCTAATTTTGAATTCCAAAAAATTTAGAAAATCGTTGAAAAATTAAACTATATACTATAAATTATAAAATTCTCATACATGGTTAGGTGGTTGGCATGTGTGTGTCACGTATTTGTCATGCAACATTGTTACTTGAAGTGATTTATATGCTTGTGCTACAAGAAAAAAGAATATATATTTTTTTTTAAAAAAAGGAAAGTTATATTAGTCATTTAATTACCAACTTAACTCCTACTTATCGTTAAAAAAAATATCATTTAATAATATGCAAATCCAAATTTAATCAATTCATAATATGAATATCGGACATTGATTAATATATAACTTCGTATTCATAAGTTAGAAATTTGAAATCTCAGATCCGTAACTTTTAACTTTAGCCTCTTGAATTTGAATTTGAATTTGATTATGACAAGGCTAATTTTCTTTTAAAAGTAATTTCAAGCTATTTTAAATAGTGATCCTAAAAGTAGTATTTTGTACACTTCGTTCAACACTTTAAAAGATTTCATAGGATATCTTATTTAGATATATCTATTTAACATATACTTCTTTTTTTTTAATGTTTATTTACTTCGGAACAACTTTAAACATGCGGTGTGTGAAGCCTAATTGTCTGAAGTTGCATATGTTTGGAGTTCAAGCATATCTATCTGAGGTTCGAACAAAAATGGTTGAACTTCAGTCATATGTGCATGCATGAACTTCATGGAAAGAAATGTCTGAACTTCAACATAGAAATAACTGATCAATTCAGCCACATATATCTGGAGTTCAGGCAAAAAATGACCAAATTTCAGCTAAAGATAAATGAAATTAAGGCAAAATGATTGAAATCAGCCAATAAAAGACTTAAATTCAACAAAAAGTGACTGAATTCGGACAGATGCGCGAAAGCTCTGGCAAAAATGGTTGAACTTCAACCGTATATACTAAAATTAAGCTTTATCAAACCTACTTCAGACATCAACATATCTAAAGTTATTCGAAACATATAAACTCGCAAATTTTTACACACAATATATATGACTCAAATGACCAAAAATCAAGTATTTTTAGGGGTATGCAAAAACCATTTAATCAATAAATTGAACCAAAAAAGATATTATTGATTTATCGACATCAGGTTATTGGGCTAATTATTTGTAAACGGTTTTGTAAATTTTTTTATTGAGCTATCGGTCGGTTTACGATTTTAATTTTAGTTAATGGTTAAACCGATAACCCAATAAGATTACAGTAAAATTATCTTTTCTTCCTAATTATAAAATAGTGACTTTAGATTTTTTTTTCTCCTCCACCTCATTCAGTGCATTGATAAGGATCCAGGGCTCTTCTTGAATACTATGCCTAGGGTGATTTTTGGCAGTGAGAGAGAGGGACCCTGCTCATAGATCTCTTGCGCACTTGGTGGCGCTATTTTTTTCTGAAGTAGTTGACCTGGTGAGATTCTACCCATCAGTGTGAACTGAGCTTACTTTTTTTTTTTAGAGATTGCTACCGTGCTATTGCACTCAAGTTTGTTGCTTAACTATAAAGAAAATAAATTTATTTTAGCAATAACTTATTTTAATTTATTTCTACTTATAATTCATGTAGACTTTTATGCATGAATGTATTGTATATATGAACAAATGAAAACAAGAGAAAGCAAAGAATCAAAAATCGATTAACGAATATCTTATTGATTTGATTTTCGATATAGCATATTTACAAATCGAAAGCTGATAATCGAACTAGTAATACACATAACCGGTCCGAACAGACTGATAAACACCCCTAGAAAAATTTACATAAAATAAAAATATAAAATATTTAATTAGAACATATATCAATAGTCTTCTTTATTTACCAAACCACCCGATTATTTATAAAATTACCAAATTTTATATTTAAATATAATACATAATTTTTTAATAAATGTTATTTAAATTCAGATTAGTTGTTAAACTTTCTATTTTATAGCATACTTATCAATGGAAAGTAATCATTCTACTTTATTATACTTATCAAAAATATATTTTTCTCTTTCTTCAATATTATTTAATTTCCTTAATAATCTAATCTTCTTCTTCTCCAGAACTCCTTCTTCCCTAAAACTCCTTAATACTCTAAATCTCTACTAATTTTTAAGCTTACTTAATATTCTAAATCTTTACCAACTTTTAAACACTTACGTTATAACGTTAAAAATTATCATATTATAAACTAAATATATATCACGTAAAATTTGAAAGCATATGTTCGACCATAAACATAATTCATATAATTATTGGTTGGAAAAGTAATTTACATATATATATAGGTGGAACCAATTTATATACACAATAAATACATATTTTTTCACAAACTGATTTATATTCTTTAGGTAAGAAAAAAAACTAAAACTAAAATGTAAATATATACAAATTGTCAACCTAAATCTCTATCAAATTTAAACACTTTGATTATGCCTATAAAATATTTTTTTTTTTTAAAGAATAACATGAAAAATAACATCATAATTTCATAAGAGAATACCATATTATATACAAACATGTTTTAGTGAATGCATTGTGTATAAAATATGATATATCTAATTAGTCTAAGTATTTTTTTTGTCTGAAAGTATAGAAATTCATATATCTTCAATTCTATGACTTTTTTCTTTTACATATTAGTATGTAAGAAATTTATACTTATTTTAGTGTATGGATTGGATATAAAATATGATAATACAAACTGGGTTACTTAATTATTTGTTTAAATAATAGATTATATACGAAATGATTTAGTGTATCAATTGTGTATAAAAGGAAAAGAAAAAAATATGTATAGAAAAAATACGGAAAAAATATTATGTACAGAGAAAGGCAAAGATCTGGGAGAAATTTATTGAATGAATATCAAGAATGATTTGAATTATTTGAGAAGAAAAAAAATATTTTAGTGTTTAGATATTAATGTGGTGTAAATTAGATATTTAATTATTTTATAATTAAAAGACCACAAATCAAAGAAGACATGTAAATAATTAGTTAGACTATCCTAATTTATGCGATAGTAATTTTTTTTTTTTTATAGTTTTACCTAATTTGATATATTTGTAAATATTTTTTAATTATTTTTAAAAATTAAAAAATGTTAGTATATTTTATAATTATTACTCTAAATATGTATAGTTACGTTATTTTCCCCCACCACTAGATATTTGTACACTTCGGCGGCCCAATACATTCACAAATAAAGCCCAATTATGGGAAATAATCGAATGGACTCTGAACAGGCCCAACCAATTTGGGTTTTACCAGAATCGACCCAAGGCATATGAAGACAATTCTTCTTCTTCTCTTTTTTTTTTTTAATTAAAAAAAGTTTATTAGTTCAAATTAGATTATTTAATCTTATCATTTTTTTGTCATTTTAAAGTTATTTAAATGTGACTTTTTTTTATTCAGAAAATTGAATAAGTTGCCTACATGATTGTTCATGCATGTATTTAAATCACTCATGACAAAAAAAAATGACAATCAATATATAGTACTATATGTATAATAAGCATAAATTAATAAATCAAAGAGCAAGATTGTTTAAAAGAATTGACAAGCTTTAACCAAAATTTAAACAAAAATTCAACAATTCAAAATATATTTTAAGTATAATTTCTGATGAAAATTATAAGTTATCCTCAACCAATAAGATTTAATCATGCAGATAAAAAAGATTTAAGGTTACAACTTCAGACAAAAAAAAAAAAAAAAACTACGACTAGTCCTATATTTGTAGAATAAAAATATTATTTATGATAGATTATCTGCACTTAAAAAGTACTCCTTCTTCCTGTTATATTCAAAATCGAATTCATATTTTTATAAAAGAAACATTAGATCTATAATAAATATTGTCAATTAGTCAAAGTGTTCTACTTAATTTCTCTTTCTTGTATTTTTCTAGTGATTAATCTTATAGATGAATTGCATTAGTCTTTCTAATGGATAGATACATTTGGCAGGAGAAATAAAAAATAATTAATTTTAAATTTAATATTGAAATAAGTTTATATCATATTTAATTGAAATATAATTTCAGAATAACTTATTTTATGATTAATTATTTCAAAATAATTACTTCTCCTATATTTTTTATTAAAATCAAGAAAATAATTATATCAAAATTAGTCATATCAGATTCGTTATTATAGAGAGTAGACTGAGCTTAACACAAGATATTTCATTCATTCAGTGGGTCATAAGGGTCCCACAACATGGGGTTACACAGAGATCAGATCACCAATCACATCTTGCCACGTAACCACACTTCCCTCTTGACATTTCTGCATTTTTAAGCCATAAATTAATTAACCAACCAGACACTCCAGCAACTAATAAAACACTGTTCCCTTGTAAATTCTTGTTTCTTTACAAGATTTGTAGTAATTCTAGAATACCCAATTCAAAAGATCATCTTTTTTATCAACCCATTCACAAAAGATTGCATTTTTGGTAGAGATAAGTGCTTTGCAGCTGATACAAAAATATCAAAGATTTGCTGGTTCGCTCCATTGTGGTTTCAGCCTTCAAAGGTAAAGTACCCTTTATCACTTTCTTGATGTTCTAATCATACTCATTTCATATGGGTATATGATTGCTTTGTATGGAAGATTGTATTTTGACATAGTTAAGAACTCTGAATTTCATAAATTTTCTGTTAGGTCTGTGATAATTCTACTATACCCAATTCAAAAGATTGCATTTTCTTGTTGTAGATGAAGGCCTAAATCTCAGCTGATACAAAAGTACCTAAGATTTCCTGGTTAACTCCCTTGTGGTTTCAGCTTCAAAGGTACAATGCCCTTATTACTTTCTTGATGTTCTAATCACATTCATTTCATGTGGGTACGATTGCTTTTTATGAAAAATTGTATTTTGACAGAGTTAAGAACAGTATATAATTTCAATAGGAGTGAATTTCATACATTCTCTGCTAGGTTTGTGATGATTCAAGTATACCCAATTCAAAAAGATTGCATTTTGATGTACATAATTGATATGATCTTCATTTTCTTGTTTGTTCCCAAATTTTAAGAACTAATGTATTAAATAATATAGCCGATCACAACTTGTTTGGGACGTAGGTGGAGCTAGCATTTGAACTCTATATAGTTTCAGAATTTATTTTTTATACATATTTAGTGGATTTCTTGATACAGATACACGGCTTGGACTAAAACTACTGGGTTTGACCAAACCCGTAACATTCTACACTGCCCCTGGTTTGAGATTGAGGCATAGTTCTTTATGTTTAAGTGTAATATAAATGAGCGATGATACACTTGTTATATTTGAAAGGATTCTAGTATTTCCAGTTCAAAAGATCACATTTTTTTAATGATAAAGCTGTAGTGATGCCTACCACCTTAGACTTGCTGGTTCACTCCCCTCTGGCTTCAGCCCTCCAGGTACAACCCCATATCACTTTCTTGATGTTCTAGTCACATTCATTTGTATGGGTGTGATTGTTTTTACGATACATGATTTTTTGATAGCGGTTCAGGACTATAAATAATATCAATGAGCTTGAAACTTATAATTTTTTTTTATTTATTGTAATATTTCTAATATACCCAATTAAAATATCGCACTTTGATGTAGATAAGTCGTGGTTTTTATTTTTGTTTGTTTGTTTTATGATGTGAAGTTGAACTGGATTGAGTCTTGGAGAAACGTAGATACTAAGGAGTTACTAGATGATTTTCTTTGGTGATTGGCCTTTGCGCTAATCCTTTGTCATTGTGGCATTTATTAGGATATCTCTCAGCATCTGTTTGTAATGTTTGCATTTTACTTCTTCTGTGCTGTTTCATCCTTCTTCTGTTGCATTTCTCTTCCTGTTTACTTGTTTCAAGGAGAAGGGTTAAGAGATCAGGAAAAAACATTGTTTTTAAGGATGGAAGATCTTTTAACTTTCTATAAGTATTATTTCTACAAAAAAGATCTGCTTTTATATGGTCTGACGTTGTTTCTTAGTTGTAGTTTGATGAGTTAGGTGATAAATGTGCAAAAAGGGAATCTATTTTTGTGATGGAATCAGATTGTATATTCTCATAAGTAGTTGTCATTTCTGTAACCTTCTGATCATTGTGTTGGTTCTTCTTGGATGCAGTCAATTATAACTAGTGTTGCCTGAATTCTCTCTGATTGAGCAGCACTCATCTTGGAAGTTAGTGGAGAAGATCAATGTTGCTTCATCTCTTCTTTTTGTTATCTCTCTTTTTGACATTTATAGACAATGGGAGTGCTGGTATAACAAGTGCATTCGTTCGAACTCAGTATCCGTCTGTGGATATTCCCCTTGAAAATGAAGTACTTGCAGTTCCAAAGGGTTATAACGCTCCACAGCAAGTAAGTTTGCAGTCTTAAGACTTACTGTCTTGTTGGGTCAGTCAAAGCCTTCTTAACATATTATTTATTTGACTACATTTCTTTCCTAGTAAATTCTTGTTCTATTGCTTTAAATCCAAGTCTTAGTTCGATGCAAAATATTCAATCTTCCGATTTGCAAAGTTCTCTACAACCACTTTCTGGAGAGATGAGAAAATAGTGATATTAAAGAACAGTATTATATTGCTATAAAATTTATAAATAGAACGTTCTTGTCATGCTCATCTGTTTCGCAGAAGATGAGAAGCTCTAACTCCACATTTTGTTCTCTCCGACGAATTTCAAACTCCATGGTTGCTTTGAGACTAGTTAGACGTTTTGCTCCTATATATTCTTTTCTATTTCGAATCCCAAGTTGTTCCCTATGCAGAAGTTTTGCTCATATATGTTCTTTTCTAACCATGGCTTTTGAGATGACAATGGGCTTATGTGGCCTCTAAAGTGCTAATGACTTCAGTCATTCTTCTAGGTGCATATTACACAGGGTGACTATGATGGGAAAGCTGTCATAATCTCATGGGTAACTGCTGATGAACCAGGGTCTAGCCAAGTGCGATATGGCTTATCTGAAGGGAAATATGATTTTAATGTTGAGGGGACTCTTACAAACTACACATTCTACAAGTACAAGTCCGGGTACATACACCAGTGCCTTGTAACTGGCCTTCAGGTAGTCAAGACCAACATTTTGTTATCCTTTTTAAAAAAATGAAGGAGTCATCATTTTTATCTTGTTGGTTATGGGTTAATATGCATCATGTAAGTGCATATTTTACGTAGCCTATAGGTGAGCATTCTCATATATATTTCCCGACCAAATAAGTATTGCTTAGTTTTCTGTTTGTGGGAGGATAGTATTTCATCTCGCAGTAAAATTGGTAAGCCTAATCCCTTTTCTTAGTTCATATTAGATGATTTCCTCTCTGTTTCATTTACATGAAGCAATGACTAACGATGATGGGCCTTATTAGAAAAAAGAAGGTTAAGAAGGATAGGTCGACTAACATATTGTTGTTGTAGCATTTGAAGAAAGTTTGAGCTATCAAAAAAAATAAAAAATAAAAAATGAAGTATGGTGTAATTACAACTTACAAGAGTTTGGATACAAACTTAATACCTCTTTGCTCCATTTTTGTTGTAACATGGCTAGAGCCAACATAAATGATATAGACGCCATGATAAATTTTATTAGTATAACAACCAGCACTTTCCTTATGCTGGTTTTTCTAATCTAATATTACTTATATATATATAAAAAGAGTCTGGATATAGACTTGGATTGATAGGAAAACATCAAGTTCTGGTTTACATCTGACTTATTTGATGATTTAAAATTCGCCTCAGGAGCACTAGTAATTAAGAAGCACATGGAAGAAGTTCACCTAAGAATCTCTTTGGATGGCGAAAATGGCATATGGATGTTCCCCCCTTCCCCTTTTTCAATCTGTTTGACCAATCTGTTTTACCTTCTGGTTTAGTATGACACGAAGTACTACTATGAAATTGGAAAAGGAGATTCTGCTCGGAAGTTTTGGTTTGAAACACCTCCAGAGGTTGATCCAGATGCTTCTTACCAATTTGGCATCATAGGTAAATAGTTTAAGTTTCTATTTGATAAGTTAGCTAAGTAAATTTCTTTCAGGTGTTTTATCTTTTTCAGAAGGAAGGGCTGTATCCTTGTAAGTTGCTGTAAGATGGGTTATACACCATAACATCACATAACTTTGTTATGACGGAAATATAGTTTATTGTTTCCTTAATATAGACCTGAAAGAAAATGTATAAAATGCTAGAAATTAAAAAGAAGATTAGTTCCTAACCTTTTCGTTCATGGAAGAGTGATGGATTTTTTCTTGGTAATGTAACACAAAATCCAACCATTCATAGGAAGCAAAATTAGAAACCTTTGACTCTTTGGAATAACAAGTCAGCTAAAGTTTCTTATCTGTTTTACCGCATCTTGATGTCCTTGCACCTATCTAAACTTTTCACATCTAGACCAGTGACACTGTATCATAAAGTATTATTTTTTTCCAGATATTGTATATGAGCCCGTTCGGATTAGCTGACTGTAAATAAGTGATAAGCTTTAAGTGCTGAAAGTGTTTTTAAATGCTGAAACTAATTTTATAAATAAGCAGTTACGTGTTTGGATAGAAGTGCTAAAAGTGTTGATAAGCAGTGAATGTGTTTGGTAAAAAAGTGTTGATAAGTTATTCTTTTGTTAGAATGACTAAAATACCCTCATCATTTTTGCAAAAAATAATATATTTGAATGTATCCATGTAAAGAAAAGGAGGAATGATGAATATAGAGTGAAGAAGAAGTTAGGAATTTTTCTTTTGGGAAAGATATTTTGAGAATTAGAAAAAATATTGAAATCTCTTGTCAAACCAAAAATGCTTACAACAACAAAAATATATTCAGTATAATCCTATAAGTGGTACAGGGAGGGTGGAGTGTACGCAGCCTTACCCTTACCCCTACCTTGTGAAGATAGAGAATCCATAAGTTGGGGATGACCAACTTATGGCTTTTGGTTTATTTTAGCTTATAATTAAGCACTTTCATTTTTACCAAAAGCGTAGATAAGTTAAAAACTGCTTAATAGCCAGTTTGATTAGCTTATAAGCTTAGCCAAACACCCTTATTATCATGTCAGGATTCTTATACATTTCATCCAATATCCTTTGCAGGTGACCTTGGTCAAACATATAATTCTCTTTCAACTCTTCAGCATTATATGCAAAGTGGAGCAAAGGGTGTCTTGTTTGTTGGAGATCTCTCTTATGCTGACAGATATCAGTATAACGATGTTGGAGTCCGTTGGGATACATGGGGTCGCCTCGTTGAACAAAGTACAGCATACCAGCCATGGATTTGGACCGCGGGGAATCATGAGATAGAGTACTTTCCATATATGGTAATGTATTGCTAGTCGCGTTAAACCATTCAAAGGAGTATCGTCAGCCCCCAAAAGTAACACAGCTAATGACCTTGCATATGTTTCACATAGTTTTTGGTCAGTTAAGTGGCTACATCCTAAATCGCTGACTACATATGTAGATACTTGGTAGAAGCATCCAAGTATGAATAAAATGAAAATAACTGTCTTCTTCAGGTTAAAAAAGAATTTAACCTTGATGTCATCTTTTATTATCAAGGTTACTAAACCTAGTAAATTTGTAACATTGTTGCAGAAGAGGTTTTCTACTGTAGGACATGTTTTATTCTCATTGTACTACCTATGTTGCTCAGACTCTCTAAAGTGTTGCCACACCCGTATCGGATCTTCCAAAGATGCACTACTTTTGGAGGATCCAACATGCACCCATTGACATTTTCAAAGACTCCAAGCAACATAGGTTACTATTGCTTTCCAGTTAAAAAGTGAGATTTACTTCTTTGTTCTGAGATATCAGTATATGTTGAAAGATTCTAGTAGCCACAAGCGCACCATTCACTTGAACCAAAAATGAACTAAAGATGTTCTGCGCTTATGCAGAACATTGGCGATTCTTTCACCAATTCTCAGATGAACCCGAGGCCCTGATGGCTAGATTTGCAAAAGCATAAACCCTAATTGTACATGTAGAAAATTTCCATATTCTTCTCTGGACCTCCAATGTGCTCGCGTCTTTTGGAGCAATGTCTTAAAATGTACTAACTTAATCAAAATAAAATAAAACTCCACCAATGAGTCATCTAAAATTTCTCCCATCTCAAGGACCTTTGCAATATTTTGATGCCCATTGACTATATTACTCATTATGTACAGGGGGAAGTAGTTCCATTCAGATCATTTCTATATAGATACCCAACACCTTATCGAGCTTCAAAGAGCACTAATCCCCTTTGGTATGCCATCAGAAGGGCATCTGCTCACATAATTGTCCTATCAAGCTATTCCCCTTTTGGTAAGTAATTGTTCACTCTTATGCTTGGTTCTTTTGTTTCTCTAACTAGCTATTTTAACCTTCCTAAGTGGAGATAGTCGGGTAAAAGTGTTACAAATCATACATTTGTCCCTTCTCATACACATGTCGGATCCTTCGTGATCTAAATTTTAAGATTCGGGGATAAGGAACCAGGTAGGGATGTGGGTGGGGGAGATTTGGCTAAAAATAACTCAAATATCTAAAAATAGAGTTATATGTCTAAATTATGAGACATCATGTGGAAAACTTACAAGGTATTCCGAGAGAGAATTTTGATCAAGAGGAGAATTCTAGAAGGAGATAAAAGGAAAAAAATTTGACATAGAAATTTCTATATACAAGCTATTCCATTTTCTTCTATTTCACCCTAACTTTTGTTTTGATTACAGAAATCATATGTATCTGTCCCGAGTTTCTATGTCAATTTTGTTTAAAGTACCCAAAATCGGTTGATCAAATCCGGTATGGATCCCACACCCACGCCCATGTTGTGTCGACACAGTGCGACAACGAAAGTGAAGAGTCCGAGCAATTCAGATTTTGATACCTTTCTGATAAACACAAACTATTTGGGTTTGGCACACAGAAGTTAGGGAGTCTTAGTGAAACACAATTAGGTTTCTAGACACTAAGTTGATCTAGATCTGAAAAATCTACTAGCTTTTGCTAAAATTTGAGTAAATTGCAGATTTTACAAAACTATACGCCTAACGACAAATATAAATGGCCACAAAGTAAGATCAGAATTCTGCAATTTACAGATTTTCTAGTTTCAGAAGACTTAAAGAAGTTTGAATGAGTAGATGCCACACACTAGACCTACTAAGAACACTTTGTTAAATCTCCTTCTTGTGATTTGAAAAGATATCTGTCAAAAAAAAAGGCGGGGGGGACGGGGGGGGGGGGGGGGGGGGGAGAGAGGGGCTCAAGATTTTTTTTTCTTTTGGACTTTGCAGTTAATTAGTCAACTATAGAAGGAGATATTTCACTAATGAACTTTTTAAATGAAATGCAAAACATCATGTATTCAACTAAGTATATGCATCTGTAAGTAAAAATTCTCAAACTCATGCTCACTAGCGTTTGCATTGAAGTGTTGCTAAGAAGATCTATTTGCTAGTTGTGTTCTTAATTGCCAATTATTCATTCATTTACTGCTGAACCATGTCCATTTGAAGGAACAAAGTTTTCCTGTGATTATTTGGTGCATTTGTCGGGGAATACTTTTTTCTTTTCTTTTTTTTTTCCATGTACAGGTCTCTTCAAGCTTAGGAGAGTAGTTTCTCATGGTTTTCTAAAAGCAAAGCACAAGCTTTAGGCCTAGTTTTGAATTTTATAGAAACCTGAAAAGTTCTTCTTTTACTATACCTTTAAGCATCATTTTCTATCATAATTGCTCTTTTTGATTGAGTAGCTACTTGTTTGCCGTCTCTTGTCATGCAGTAAAATATACACCTCAATGGCATTGGCTGAAACATGAACTTAAAAAGGTGAATAGAGAGAAAACTCCTTGGCTTATAGTCCTTATGCATGTTCCTCTCTACAACAGTAATGAAGCCCATTTCATGGAAGGGGAAAGCATGAGATCCGCCTATGAAAGATGGTTTGTCAAATACAAAGTCGATGTGATCTTTGCTGGCCATGTCCATGCTTATGAAAGATCAGTAAGTTGTCTTATCTCATCATACTTGTCGTTGCTGCTAGTCTCTCAAAGTAAAGATTACGTTTTCATATATATTCAAATCAGGTAGCTTTTCCTATTGCCTATTTAGCTGGGGTTTTAGTCATAGCCAAAATCAACTCTCGGAAAAAAAAGAACTTAGCTAGAACTAACAAAGATTAATAGTTAGCTAGGAATATATTAACAAAGTTCAATCCACAATGTGCTATATCTTTGAGTAAATTGCGGGCCTCTCCACGTAACTGTATCAACCAAAGACTGGAACACCTTGGCAGACAAATAGAAACACATAATACAATAGGAAAAATAGAGATTTTAGTCAAAATATAAGAAATGCTGATTTAGCCCCAGAAAGAATGCTTTGTATACATGGAGAAATACACTAAGACGTATCATGTTTATTTCCAAACTGAGATATTCCTGGACGGCCTAGCATTTTACTCGAAAACTTAAGCCAACTTGCGATAATGAGAAGGCTATCAGGATATAGGCTAGAGAGGCATAAATGCTTTCTTTTCTTTTATTGAAGACGAAATTTATGAATCACTGTATGTGAAGCAACTGTTACCTTAGAGAGAATTATTCGCAGATATCAGTTGCACATTTCTTCATCTTCTCTAGTTTCCCTTTCAACTCTATTTGCATCATAATTATTAAGACCTAATGTTAAACTTTCAAATTTCTTATCCTTTTCAGTATCGCATATCTAATATACACTTCAATGTCTCGGGTGGTGATGCTTATCCCGTACCAGATAAAACAGCTCCTATTTACATAACTGTTGGTGATGGAGGAAATTCAGAAGGTCTTGCTTCAAGGTTAGTTACATGATAGGTTACAGGGAGTATCCCTGGTTCAATTAAGTCTGATGCACTCTATTTGATCCACCTTATCTGAAAATTTAACTAATATGACTTTCTATTTGATGTTGAACTATATTATCATTATGCAGATTTAGAGATCCCCAGCCAGAATATTCTGCTTTCCGTGAAGCCAGTTATGGTCATTCAACACTAGATATCAAGAACAGAACACATGCATTCTACCACTGGAACCGAAATGACGATGGAAATAAAGTTACAACTGACTCATTCACATTGCACAACCAGTATTGGTCAGTAGTAATTCCTTTCTAGCTTTTCGATTACATTCTTTTCACCTCCCCTGTTTTAATTTCTTTATTGAATGTCCCATCTAATCGGAACTTGATAACATTTGAAGAACTTCCAACTCATATTGCTAGCAGCTTTTAGATCCATGCCACAAAACAGTGAATGTTTGTGGTGTTTCTTCTATATTTGTAATCAAGAAAATCATTCTCAATGCTAAAAGTTGCTTTTGTTGACATCTGCTTTTATTTTTTTTCCTATTTGAAATGCATTAAGTTTCCACTAGAGTTCTACTTTCACAAGTGAAATAGTCATCTTTTACTGATAAATCTTGAGTATTACTTGTACTGGTCACATTTGTCACTATATGTCATACTTCTAGTCTAGTTCTTACAACCATTTCATTTCTTGAAATACAAACTGGTTTATGATCATTCATATATTATGGTGGTGTCCAGTTTAACTTACATGCACCGCGATCTCCCATTAGCACAGGTATAGGAGAACTCTGTCCACTAAGACTTAAGTAGCTGAGGATCACCTAGCTTTGTGTTTCTGCTGTGATTTGAACCCTGATCTCTTATAGTTTTCAACCACTTCATTGATCGCTAAGCCGCACTCTTATGTAATATATGAAGCAGTAAATGATTCCCATTGTTTACTGTTGATATCTCCCATTGGCTAATAAGTACCATTGTTATGCAGGGGAAGTGGTGGTCGCAGGAGAAAGTTGAACAAGAATCATCTAAACTCTGTCATCTCGGGAAGGCCCTCCACCGCGTGGTTCTGAGAGATAGTTTCTCAAGCATGTTCGATTTCTCAAACTATGGGTAAATTTATGCCATGATCCTACTATGCAGTTTGTAAAATCTATCTACTTGTATTGGTGATTGAATCATCCAGCTACCTTACTACTAGCTATTTTCCCAGTGTATTGGTCCTGTAAAATAAGAATTTGTGCTGTTTATGGCAGCATTATGTTATTATGGAAGTATTAAGCCCTTGTAAAATTTGAAATAGCTTCAAATTAGATTTTCATTGTTGTGTTATTTGATTGATATCTCTGTTCAAGTGTTTTGCAAAATATACCAATTCTAAGATTGGATATAGGAGGAAGGTATGTGTCAAATATTAGAGACTAGTTTCTAAAAAGATTCTCCTTGGTCTAATTCCGCACCTTATGAAGAAGTATTCAACTAATACAAAAAGACGAGTTGAGGCGTCTAAATGGGCGTATTTAGAGTGCTTGTATTTACAGTGCTTATTTGCTAGCTGAAGCCAAATTTGAGTATCTATTTATGTATTATGACAAATATTCTGCAGCCTTATGCCACCTCTCTATATTAATTCTAAGATGACATTTTACCAAACGAAATGCCTTACTCTATAGTCTATATATGTATAAACCTCTACGACATTTTGCTCAACTTTAAGAAGTTTTGCAGCTGTACATTTTATCTCAACTCTGCATTAATAGAACAATGATCTACAAAAATGTATAATACTACAAATCGCCATAGCCTACGACGTACAGAATCAACGTAAACTTTATGTCTGTACAAATCTTACAAGAAGAAAAACATATCCTATGATATTATCATTAGGAGTCCCTGTATATGGGCTGTGGTGCCCATTTGAGATGCAAGTTCAGTTTCCCTGATTTAGCTCCATCTAGTTCAAAGGTTTCTTTATATTCACCTTCCAGTAGTACTCTTGTCAATGTCAATATGCACCTTCCCATGTAATCCTGCCAACAAAAGAAATTTTAAGTACTGGAAATGAATACAGTAACTAATATAGGAGACTTCAAGATTGATGTACCAGCGGTACTTCAAAAAAAATAAAATACTAAAAGAGAAGAAGTCCTCAAGAACACCATCTTATATCTTAATTCATAGGATTTGCTCTTAGACAAATTACTGAGATGGATCTCTTCTTGACAGTTCAATTTACCACAAAGAACGAATAACTTTAATGTTTCACATGCTAATGGAGAAGTACTAACAAATCCTAGGAATGCAGAGCCTTTTGGTGGTGAGTGCTTTTACCTCCCTAAGTTGACCTATCCAGCGCAAATCTGCAGTTAGTCAGGCCTAGTGGACTTAGGATATCGGGTGGGTAAATGGAAAAAGAATATAACGATCTCCCACGCACATTGAAAAGCATAAATATATCAAAAGGGGGAAAAAAAACCAAAACAAAGTAACTAAGGCGTAATCAAGGATATAGCCTAGTGATTCTAGTCAATAAAGGAAAAACCATGAGGTCTCTGGTTCAAACCCCCAACAAAGGCATAATACACTGGGTGATTTCTTCAAATCTGCCTAAGCCTTGGATTGAAGGTTAGATTTGAGGTTCAAGCGGCACATCACCTTTGATCAACCATAAGTCTTGATGGACTAAGTTACTCGTACCTGTACGGCTGGGAGATAGTAATCTGATCTGAATGCCGCCACCATTTAGAAAAAAAAAAAAAAAAGGGGGGGGGGGGGGGGGGGGGGGGGGGGACAAAGGCCTAATTCCGCTCAGCCTCTTCCACCACTGCCGAGGATAAGGCAAATGGTCCTTGGAGGAATAGACGAGACATGATTTTCATCTTGATAAAGGCTAGATAATTCTTTTTTTCTCTCCCTAATCATCTTATTCTTTAAACACAGTAATTTCATGTCAAATTTATTAACAAATTTTAAATGGTGATCATTCAATAAAAATTCAGGAACACCGTAACTAAATGAACACATTTGTAATAATGAGAGCTAACTTTTTAATGTTCAATTGCTCATGTTGTTGGTATTCTTAGATCTATCAGAACGTTAATCTTCCAAAACGATTCTAGTATGTCCCGAATCAACTGACAACTCAAAATAAGGCCTCTCAAGATAAGAGAGCCTTTACCTGTTCTAAATTTAAGAAAAAATTAGCATGGTTTAGAAGATATTTCAGCTTAAAGAAAATCTCACATCAGGAGACATTGGTATCTGAATAGATATACTAAGTCTCTGGTTTATCAATGTTAATTTTTTACCGAGACCAATAGTAATAGGATAAGTATTTGGAATTGATTAAAGGGAAATACTCTACCTTTCCAAAGGTGTCATGGTCCCACACTTCTAGAATTAGCATATCATGCAATCCATCCTCAACGACAAAGTCAAAAGTCTGATTCCATACTGGATTTAAACTTTCCGGTACAACCTAAAAAAACGAAAAGAATATATAATCAGCATTATACCTAGTAACTGATTATGAGTTTTAAGGAAAACTACTTTAGAAAAGGATGTTTTTGTTTGATATTAGATGGAAAAGAAGAATATCACAGTTCAGACTCCTTATCTCTACTTACTGAAAAAGAAGGCAATGGAGGAACAGTTTTAACTCTAACTAAACATTTAAATAATAAGAAATGATACCCTGGTTTTGTTCTTTGTTTCAGTCTTCTTCATAGTAACTACAACATATGGATCAGCTTTCCCCATTAGATCGGTTGGGGCCAGATCATCAGCCGATATCACGGTTACAGAAAGTACCCCTCGTACTATTACGTCCTTCCGCCTGTTGATTTCACCTCCATTTTGGGCAGCTTCTTTTCCTTCTGCTCCACTTTTAAAAACCTTCTCCAGTGAAGTCATTGATACATCAGGGGCAAAAGGGTTACTAAACCCATTCTTCATGCCATAAGGACAATACAATAGCTCCAAGTGCACCTAAAGCAAGATGAAGGGAATCGGTCAGACAGAGAGCTAAAAATTAGAGTACTGCATGAATTGGTTTACACTTGCAAGCGAGTGATCAGTGTTTCTTAAGAGGAAGAAAGTCACTGACGTAGCTCTCCTACACAAAAGTTGTTTGGACTGCTTGAGATATCTATCATATGATTGGAGGTTTCAAGACTCAGTTAACTGTCTTGTTTAGCATTAGTTGTGGATTGCATTGCAAGAGCTGTATCTGCAGGGTTTTTTGGTTAATGTCTGCAGGATTAAACTCAATAAAAATTCACCTAGACTACATATGGCACTCAATCTACAACAATTATATGCAGTTTGATCTGATTATTGTTGAAACAAACCACTTAAATTATGAATTGATTATTGTTGAAAAAACACTTGTTCTCAAACATTATTCATTAGGTGGGAGCCTCAGAGTTGAAGGATTCTAGGCCAATCAGCCTTGTTGGGAGCATCTAAAAGATTATATCCAAGCTGTTGACAGAGAGACTCAAGAGTAATGCCGAAGCTGGTTGATGAACAACAGATGGCTTTCATTAAGAATAGGCAAATAATGGATGTCATTCTGGTTGCTAATGAATGTATGGATAAGAGGATTATCTCAAAAGTCCCAGGAGTTCTATGCAAGTTAGACATAGAGAAAGCCTACAACCACCTGAATTGGGAATATTTGTTGAAGCCTTTAAGGAGGATGGGCTTTGGTAGTACCTGGATAAACTGGGTGAAGTACTGCATATCAACAGTAAAGTTCTCAATTCTGATAAATGGGTCACCAGCTGGCTTCTTCTCCTCTGAGAGAGGACTGAGACAAGGAGATCCTTTGTCTCCCTTTCTCTTCATCTTAGCAATGGGAGGTCTTAGTGACATGCCGAAGATCGCTCTGGTGAACGCTAGAATCAGAGGCTTCAGGATTAGGGAGGGAGATCAATCTGGAGTATCAATATCCCATTTACAATATGCTGATGACACACTTGGGTTTTGTTATGCCAACAGTGACCAATTGAAGCTAAGGGTCATTTTCATACTATTTGAAGCTATTTGGTTTACACATAAACTGGGGGAAAAGCTTTGGATACCCCATGAATGAGGTCTCAGATATTGGAGTTTTGGCCAACATTCTAGGTGGCAAGATAGGAGAGCTGCCAACCACCTACCTTGGCATGCCACTGGGTGCCAAGAGCAAATCTATGAGCATATGGAGTTCAGTAGTGGAAAAATGTGAGCAGAAATTAAAATTAGAAAAATCAGTACCTTTCTCTGGGTGGCAGGGTAACCCTTATAAACAGCGTTTTAGATGCCATGCCAACCTACATGATGTCCCTTTTTCCTATTTCTAGGGAAGTAATTAGGAAAGTGGACACCACAAGGAGGAACCTTTTTTTTTTTTTAAAATAAAGACTAGGAGGAATTTTTTGTGGCAAGGCAATGGTGAAGGGGGGAAGAAGTACCACTTGGTGAAGTGGGATGATGCAATTAAAAGTAAAAAAGAAGGGGGTTTGGGGATTAGAAATCTAAAAGCCCAAAACCAGAGTCTTCTCTTGAAATGGCTTTGGAGATTAGCATCAGAGGATCAAGGATTGTGGAAGAAAACCATAGTGTCAAGATATGGGATGGATGGTCCTTGGACTACAGAGGAGGTTAAAAATCCTTATGGGGTGGGCCTTTGGAGATCTATCAGAAACCAATGGCCTAACTTGTGGGGAAACTCTACCATCAATGTGCGAAATGGAGGTAGAACTTCCTTCTGGAATGATAAATGGGTGGGAGAACTACCTTTGAGACAGCAGTTTCCAGACATATATAACTTAAACCAACAGAAAGGGGGCAACAATATCAGATCTAAAGAATGCACAAGGCTGGAATTTCACTTTCAGAAGAGACCCAAATGACTGGGAAGTGGAAAGACTAACAGAGTTCTACAAGACAATTGAACAAGCCAGAAATCTCACTGCTGAGGAGGATAGACTGATGTGGAAGATGGACAAGAAGGGGATTTTCAAGGTGAAGTCAGCTTATAAGTTTTTTGATAAATCAACACAAAATAGGGCAATGTGGCCTTGGAAGGTGATCTGGAAAGTGAAGATTCCTCATAAAGTGTCATGCCTCACTTGGTTGTTAGCCAGGCAAGCAGTTTTGACACAAGAAAACTTGATGAAAAGGAGAAGGCAGTTATGTTCCAGATGCTTTTTTTGTGAAATGGAGACAGACAATTAACCATCTCTTCCTACATTGCAAAGTGGCTGGTAAACTTTGGCAGATCTTCATCAGTCTGAGAGGTATCAGATGGACTATGCCAAGGAGCATCACAGAAGTTTTAGCTTGCTGGAACAGGGATGGAAATCAGTCAGTGCACAAGGAGAGATGGAGGATTGCCCCAGCCTGCATTTGGTGGACTATATGGAAGGAGAAAACAAGAGCATTTCCTTCCCGAGCATAAAGATGAACTGTTTAGGGATTTTTTACTTTTGGTGTGCTCATAATCTACCTAAGGAACAGGGGTATATCACCCTAGTGCTAGATCGCCTTTGAGCAATGTATGACAGGGAATGATAGATGATTGGTATCTTTTTGCTTCCTCATCAATACAGCTGATGTAATTACTTTGAAATACACTATTGGTGTATTTCTGGTTTATAATACCAATTAACTTACTCAAAAGAAAAAAAACATTATTGATTAATACTCCACTTGTACATATATATGTTCCATCAACATTGAAGTTGTATGTACAATATATTGATAGTGGCAAGTCAATACAGAGAAGGATCACAGAAAAACAAAAGGCGATGCAAGTCTCACCTGGCCCCTATTCTTTTGGTCTCTCTGGATTTCCAAATCCTTCACCAACTTCAACCAGACATCCTTCACTTTACCAGGCTCAAGCTCATTCAAACGGACATGTGCGCATCCAATTAGTTCAGCTGCCTGAATCCCTTCATCATCATAGATCTTTACCACTAAGTGTTGTGTCAATGGATCTTCAACTACAAACTCGAAATGCTCATTCCAGACTGGATTCAATTGGTTGTTCTGAAAAGAACAATGGTCATTTAAATGTTAACTCGATCATTGTATTACCCAAATTCTTCCACATAAGCAGATGAAATACTTACAATTGTTTTGCTCTTCTTCATTCTATCTCGTACAGGACGGACATATAACTCAGCAAAAGGATCAGATTTACCAATGAGGTCTTTGTTTGTTAACTCCTTTGCTTGAACAAGTTTCACCTCCAATACTCCAGTAGGCTTCAGTTCAAGGTCACTAATAACAATAAAAATAGATTGTCAAATAGAAAATGGTAAATCATCCAGCAAGGTTAGATAATTAGAGAAGTCAACGAATACATGTTCTTTATTCAAAGAAGTACAAATTTCTATTAAGCTCGTCTACATTATGTAGATCTAGAGGTTGGACTCTTCATTACCCAAATTTTAGGATTCGGGAGTACAGAAATACAGGTACGGGTGCTAGGATATGGCTAATAAGTATATATTACAACCAATAAGTATATATTGCGTCACAATTAAGTGAAGTTATTAAATTAAAGCTAGAATAACTAAATTCTTTGTAAATAATTACTATTTTATTCATAAATCATCTAGCAAAGTGTTCTAGTACTTTATGTTATATATATGTAAACCCAAAGTCAAACCAAATACCCGATCATCCTATACAACTATACTTCTTGGTATAGGTGTAGTCAAGACACCATAATCTGAATCTTATATTGAATAAGTTATAAAGATTTCATGAGAAAGTGAATGTGTTCAATTAGAACCAAAACTGGACTGCTAAACAAACTGAGTTAGTGAAAATTACAAGGTTTGAAGTCTCCCCTATAGAAAGGAATACCTATAATCCCCAGGCAAAATGGGAATAATTTTTCGGACTGGCCATGTGATAGAGTCTTCAATAGCATCACGGATGGTGCCCTGTAGAGAGAAATTATTTAGTACACCTGGACTGTATGAAACCATAAGAAACATTTTTATAACTTCCCCAAACGTTGAGAGCAAAAATCACAAACCATGAGAAAACAATTCAAACAAACAAATGTCTTGTCCTTGCTGTTCTTACGAATAAGAACAGTGTTATGCAATGCATCAAGAGATAAAAAAATATATTTTTACTTGAAAATTTTTAATCTCCACTCTCCTTAGATATTTGATTGTCATTAGTACACCATAGCTACATTATGAAACACATTCTGAAAAGAGAAGCTGATGGAACTTCTTTATTTTTTGGTTGCCTGTTTAAAAAAGGGAGAACATTACTTCGTCTTTACTGTTTAATAAACGCAATTTCCTTGAGAATATGAAATTAAACATATTAATTTCCTGTTTTAATCACATAGCAACCTATTCTTGTACTGATCACATAGATATGTAGTGTTCATTCAGTTTCTTCCACCCTTTTCTACAAAGGAAAGGGAACACAAGATAAGTCTTGGACCATGGCAGCATTACCCACTTCCAGAACTTCTATGGGTTATGATATCTCATCAAGCTGCAAGTTATTGAAGGATGATAAGATATGACTATATAAGTAACAAATTAGACAGTAAAATTTTGACCAAACCTCAATTGCATCAGAAATGCCAGGTATTGCTGTCATGTCACCACCAACCACTTTAAGCGTAAAATCCAGCTTCTTCTGCAGACCAGAAAAGATTTTATTGTCATTTTTTTCCTTACATATGTTAGGTGTGTATGTGTGTGACTGTCCAGGCGAGCTTGCATCTTATGTTGACTCTACAGGGCTACATTTCGACAAAAACCAATTACAGGATTATTAATTTTGGAGATGTTGGGTGTCATGCATGTCCATCAAGATATATATTTGAACTTATTTCTCCTTCTGAAAAATAAAAAACCTTAATTCTGAAACATCATCATCTAAATCCACAAATCAGTTGGTAAATCCATGAGCTATTGACCAAGTTGGTGTTAGATAATCATCTTAAAGCAACTCTAAACCCAAGCATTACGTATAGAAGTTTCTCCTTCTGTATTGTGCAAGTAACATTCATAAGTTGACTTTGGACATGTATGTACACATGTGATCACACACTTGTATTTTAACAAATTATTCAGTGTGCTCAATAGCCTTAGAGTGAAAGAGAAGTTAGACAACACCTTTTTCCTTAGAGAATAACAAACAGCTCCAAAGCAGGGAAACTCATCAACAAGCGGCCTGAAGATCAGCCTGAAAATCCCAGTAAACCCAATGTTTTTCACCTGAAAAGGAGACAACAATCACAATGTGAAATCAAATTCCCTGAGAAAAGCTAGAAATAATAGGTGAATTAATAAACTTATCAAAATCAAAAAAAGATAGATTACACATTTGCAGTATGCAGATGATACTCTTATTTTTTGTGAAGCAAAAGAGGAGCAGATGACGGCTTTGAGAGTTATACTAATCCTATTTGAAGCAATGTCTGGCCTCCACATCAATTGGAGGAAAAGCCAGATTTTCCCCGTGAATGAGGTGACACGGATACAACAACTTGCTGGAATTTTGGGTGGAGAAATAGGGTGCTTTCCAACTGTGTATTTAGGAATGCCCCTGGGAGCTAAAAGCAAATCTATAGGCATCTGGAATGGTGTTTTGGAAAGATGTGAAAAAAAACTTACTAGGTGGAAATCTCAGTACTTATCCCTGGAGGAAGGCTGGCTATGATAAATTCTGTTTTAGATGCTCTACCTACATATACGATGTCTTTGTTCCCTCTTCCCAGTGGCATGGAGGAAAGATTGGATAACCTAAGGAGGAATTTTTTATGGCAAGAAACAATGAGAGGAAAAGTATCCACTTGGTTAAATGGGAAACTCTAACCCTTTCCAAAAAACAAGATGGTCTTGGAATCAGAAATCTAAAGATTCAAAACAAGTCTCCTGATGAAATGGCTTTGGAGGTTACCAAAGGAGGAGCAAACTCTATGAGCTACTGTGATGATGGCAAAATATGAGGAGGGGGGTTTTTGGAAGACCAAAGGGCTAACCAGCCCCTATGGAACTAGTTTGTGGAGATCAATTAGGAATCTATGGCCTGGATTTGCACAAAAGACCAGCTTTAATGTCAAGGATGATAGGAGGATAATGTTTTGGGAAGACAACTGGTTGGGAATTGGCAGCTTGAAGCAGTTATATCCTGACATTTTTAGCTTGAACCAACAACAGGATGCTACCTTGAATGAAGTCTGGTCCACACAGGGATGGAACTTGACTTTTAGAAGACTGATGCAAGACTGGGAAATTGACACTTCCGCAGATTCGTATGGCACATAAGATCAATACACTGGAATACAGGAAGGGGAAGATACACTCAGGTGGAATATTCATAGTAAAGGAATTTTTACAGTAAGCTCTGCTTATAAGGATTTGAATTTAGTGGGTTCACAGCTGAATTTACTGCCATGGAAATTAATATGGAAAGTAAAAATTCCATATAAAGTGGCCATTTTTACTTGGTTGGTGGTGAAAGAGTCAGTGTTAACTCAGGAAAACCTAAGGAGGAAAGGAATTCATTTGTGCTCAAGATGCTATTTATGTGGGCAAAATTCAGAGAGACAATCAACCATCTATTTTTACATTGCAAGATTACTGGGCAGCTATGGAATTTGTTCGCAAGCTTTAGAGGTATAAGGTGGACAATTTCAGGTAGAACATCCGAATGAGCTGGAGTTCAGAGGGAAATAGCAGCACAAACAAAGATAGAAGGAGAATTGTCCCTGCAGCAATTTGGTGGATAATTTGGAAGGAAAGAAACTCTAGATGTTTTGAAGATACTAGTAGTTCCTTACAAAGGATTAAGATGAATTGTATTTTTATGTTTTGTTATTGGTGCAAATCAGAGTATATAGATGATCCAATATCTGTTATAGACATCCTAGGGTCCTTATGAGATGATATAGGGCCTGTGTGGTTTTGTCTAGTGTTGTATCTTTTGGGTTTGGATCCACTGATGTAAACACCTCATTTTGGCTTCCAACACTTTGTGTTGATGATTTATAGAAAGTTTGTTACCTTGTCAAAAAAAATAAATAAATAAACATGTTAAAATGGACAAGTTTAGAAGTAAAATTATGGGCCAGTCGTCTTTCTAAGATGGAGTCCTTGAACAAGCAGATTCTACAGGGTGGAAATGAAAAAAAAGGAAAGAAACTCTACCAGAGAACTCTAGCATAACAGAATGTCTAGTGGATAGTTAAGAAGACTAGTTAGTTGCCTTGTCTGTGAGCCGATCCACAACAATGTGAACAAGACTACCATGAACAGGCAAAAGCTACCTGAATACTTGACATTATACAAATATTGTTTCTGTAGCAAGCAGCTATAAGAAATTGAATCCATACATTACACAACAATAAGAATGAAAGGGTTCAGAATACAAAGGTCAAATCTTTTAATACTCGGCCTCAATTTGGATATCAGTTTCTTAATCTTTTTAAATAAAACGTAGATAATTATAGAACTACATAAAACAATCAATTTTAACTTTTTATAATTAAAAATATTCAAATAAATATGAAAAAGTAGTAATCCAAAGAGAAGTTGTTTGCTCCCCAATTAGTGATAGTGTTATATAAAGTGGAAGAGAGGGAGTATATGAAAGGATCAAAATTTTGGGAGGGGGCTAGTTAATATTTTGGAAGAGAAGAATTTTCAGTTCTTGTAATTTGACGGAAAAGTTTAAGGTATATATTCTACCAGCATCATCTTCCCCAAACCTTAAGCATCCAACCTTTTAGATTAGAGATCAAGCATTGAATAAAATATAGTGTAATTTCCTGATTATGGTCAGTCCAAGCACAAAGAGGTTATAATAAAAGACATAACCACAAGCATCTTCAGACAAGTCTTATGAAAAATAACTTGTAAGTATAAGTTGCACACATGAGACATCAGTATGTCCAACATAACATGGAAGTACACAGAAAATGCTTTGAGATCTTTCTTCTTCCTCTTTTTCTCTTTGGGTTCAGGTTGTTTTGAGATACTTCTTGTACTCAATTGCTGGTGATTTGATAAAATTAAATAACTTACATCTAAATAAGCACAAACATAACAATTATTGTCAATCAATCAAAAAGTTGGGTTAGCTTACTCATCACTCAGAGTTGATTGTCCTCCATTACCAGGCAAATTAGTTGTGTTAAAAAAGAGCAACCCAAGTAACACATAACAAAGCAGTTTGACAAAGACAATACAGAGGTAAACAAGGCATATGAAATAAGACAACAAATATAATGTGATAATCGAAGCACAAGAAATAACATGTAGTAGCAGTAATCGAAGAACAAGAAACTACGAGTGTTGTCCGCCACCGAAACCAACCTCCACCCCTCTTTAAGCACACCCCTACCACCTCTCACACCTCCTCACAGGGGCATCTACTCATCTCCTCTTCACATGTCCAAACCATCTTAGCTTCGCATCTCTCATCTTGTCCACCACCAAGGCCACTCCACCTTGTCCCGAATATTCATTCCTGATCTTATCTCTTCTGATAAGCCCAACATCCACCTCAGCATCCTCATTTCAGCAACTCTCATCTTCTGGACATGAGAGTTATTAATTGACGAACACTCTGCCTCGTACAATAGAGTCAACCTAACCAGAACTCTATAGAACTTACGTTTACGTTTTACTGGTATCTTCTTATTATAATGACTCCGGAGGTGAATCTCTATTCATCCACCCTACACCAATACGATGTGCTATATCACCGTCGATCTCCTTATTTCCTTGGATAAAGACCCCATATACTTAAAACTTCCTTTCTTAGGGATGCCCTATGTATCAAGCCTCACTTCTATGTCAACCTCATTCATTACATCGCTAAACTTGCTTTCCAATTACTCGATTTTGGCCCTGCTCAACCTGAACCCTTTAGCCTCATGGATCTGCCTCCAAACTTCCAGCCTAGCGTTAACTCCGCCATGAGTCTCATCAATCAGTATTATGTAATCTGCAAATAACATGCACCAAGACACCTCACCTTGAACACTCCGTGTCAATTCATCCATCATAGCAAGAATTGAATTGACATTATTTTCACTTCAATTGAATTCTTGCTATTTTATTCTGATCAATGTCTACTTTTCTTATTCCTAGTCATTAAAAGTTGTCAAAAAGTTCTCTTAAAGTTTTGAGAATAGAAGTAGTAATATACAGAATGTTAAGCATAATTATATATGTTATTCCATTTTGGTGTACAAAGGCATATGCTAATGATACTGCTACAGTTATAGATGTTTTGGGGTATGTATAGGTGTGTAGTAGCAGTCTTTTCTTTCTTTGTCTTTTTTGTAAATATGGTTTTCCAGTACTAAGTAGTACTGAAATCAATACAAAATGTTACCAGATTAAAAAAAAAGTTCTCTTCAAAATTAATGTACCATTTTATCAAATACATGTATTACCAGGTGTTGTGTTCTTAAATACAGAGGTCATCGGCGAAGACACACTCGGCTTTACCCTACACTCTAGTGCCAACTAAGATTGGCAACAAGCACAACCAGCAATCACCGAGCTTCGGGGCTTAAGTGTTCTTTACACGAGCCTTTAGCAGCAACAGATGCTACTTTTAGAAAAGTGTCTAATACTTGAGATATGATATATGATTGTATGTTTTTCATTTTAGATTTCAAGTTATAGTACGTCGGAGTTCTAGTTCTTCACAAATGAGACCCCGGTCGTTATTTGGTTCGAGGTCTTCAGAAAAGAGAACTCATCTATCTGATACTAAATGTCTCCTAGTTTGCTTTGATCAAGTGGCATGAGTTAACGTACATTACCACCTGATTAAAAAGTTTAGTTTGAAGCCATAATTATTTTGCTCATGTAAGCTATCTATGCTGCATATTGTATTATCAGTTATATTCTGGAGATTTTTCTCTTGTTTATGCTTCTTTCAAAGTTATACTTGTTTAGTGGAAGCTAATGTTTTATGTATTTCAGAGTTTTTTTAGATGTATAAATTACTCCGAGATTGCTCCATGTACTTGTATTGATCCTTGTTGCTGTTGAGTACACTGTTACTAGATATTTATTTTTGCTTAAGTATGCTCAGTTGAGAATTCTGTGAAGGTTTCATTAGGTTTCTCTTGTTGAGAGTACTGGATCAGCAGATTTGCACGGTGGAAATGTGTATCAGTCATGGTCCAAGCTTGGGTCCTTTCACTAATAAATGCAAGCTATGTTACCATTCTCCAAATAAAAATGCAAGCTTAAAGATATCAACAAATAGCTCAGACATCATAAATTTGAGTTATTTACGAGGGAAACAAACTGATATCTCAGAGGCAATTAGCATGTCAGCTCGAATTTAAGATCATATCAAGTGTAGGTGTAGCAACGAAACAAAAATTACAATGCAAACAAATTGATATCTCAGAGGCAATTAGCATGTCGCATGAATTTAGATCATATCAAGTGTAGCACCGAAACAAAAATGTCACAATTCTGGGAGCAGAAGCTATGCAGTGTAATGTTTATCTGCAAGTACCAAACTAAATTACCTGCACTGGTAATGCTACACCGACATATGTTTTGATATCGAGTATAATGCTTGGGTTTCCATCCCAATTCATCTCTAATTCCATGGTAATACCTTCACTTCCATCTTCAAGAATAGAAATTCCTGAAAGATAAAATCAGTATGAGCACCAAGATGTGTTGGATAAAATATGTGTTTCTCCTCGCAAGCAATATTTATATTACAGCTTAAATGAGACGATGCAATAAATTATTGTTCAAATAGCTTCATCAGGTTCAATTGTTTTCTTCATTATTTTGTCTATCCCAATCATTTACATTTTGACTTCTCAGAGAGACCATAATACTAGAGAATCATTATGACTACTCCAACTGTGAAGTTAGGGATAATGAGCATTAGTGTTTTCAAAGGCATTTTCTGCGACAGGTTAAAACGCACCGAGGACTGGCCCGCAAGTATTGTGAGACGTAAGTCCCAATCCTTCCGGCCGTTCACTTAGGCGTAAGTCCCAAACTTTCAGGCGTTCATTGGGCATAGCCAAGAGAACTCTCCCAAATTGGAATTAAATTGCTAAATAAGTCCCTTTTTAATACTTAAATACAAAGATCAAATCATTGTAAATTCTCAAACCAAAAAAACTCAAAGAAGAAGGCCTTTTTTAGAGCCTATTTGGATCGACTTATCTTAGGTATTTTTAAGCCAAAATAGCTTTTAAGCACTTCTGTAGTGTTTGGATAAGATAAAAAGTGTTTTTAAGTACTTATTTTTAACCCAAATAACAAAAAATAAGCCAAAAGTCATAAGTTAGAAATTCTAACTTATGGCTTTTGATTTATATGCCATAAGTTATAAGCCCATCCTAGTAGGCTCATAATTGTTAGCTCTGATTTTATATTCCTTTCTCTTTGTCATTTACTAAGCAACCATATGCTCTTTGGCTCTTTATTTGCAAATTGTCGGCTGCAAAGAAAGAGCTTTGTCTTCCAACACTTGCTCTGCTCCCACACTTATCATAGCAGGTTCGTTCATCATGCTTCATTTTCGTTAGTATTTCTTTTTTAGTGTCCTTGTATTCTCTTCAAGTTAATGTTATGTTTTGAAATTCCTTTTGGTATCACTTTAGTTTAGATACTGTTATAGATGCTTTATTTCAAAAAAGATTTATTTGTGTGATAATGAGTATCTGTGATTGGTTTTCTGAATTATTAGGAAATAACATTTTTACAATACTAAGTATGTTGCATTATTATCGTACTACAGGTCTAACGAATCTTTTGGTCTTCCACTTCTCCAAGTTTGAAAAAAAATATTGTTTGTAATGTTTGTGCATTTGTTAGCACATCTACGTACATATATACATTTTCCACTAATTTTATAAACTTGAAATTTCTACAATTTTTATGCGATTTTACTTTTTAAGCTTATCTTATTAATTTGTTAAATTTTAAAAATTAAATATCCATGGAACTTACGTCCCAAGCCTCGAGGCTTACGCATCGTCCTGCGTCAGGTAAAACATCTTGCCTCATGCCTGCCCCTTTTAAAACACTAATGAGTATGACTTTTGGTTAGGATAAAACTGGTCCATGTAATTTCTTAGATGGTTTATATGCAAAATTTTAGAATAATTAAAAGCAAGAAGTTTGCCATCAATAGAAGTGGTCGAATTTCCATCTATGGGAGTTATCAAAGTTCTTTTAAATTAATAGAACAATGTACAAACCATTCACAAGTTTTGAATTTTCAAATCAATTGAACAATCCAAGTTCTTTTTCTTTTCTAAATACGATATGGTAGTTTCTCAACTCAAGGAATTGAATGTTTTCAGATCATTTGTGTCTTATCTTTAGACTTTATGTGTCTTATCAAAGCACAGATAGGACAAAAAGAGTATAACAGTAACATGAGAGCCAAAATGAGTAAAAGAAAAATGTAAGACGTTAGCTACTTATACCCAGCACATAGCAAAGCATGACTTGGGACGAATATTAGTGAATGTAAAGTAATTAATTAGAGGCGGAACTGGGATTTGAAGTTGCGGGTTTGGGATTCTCGCCCTTTTAAGTTATTGTGTTCTAAATTAATAATCTATACACATTAAATGAGTTTCTTAATACAAATACGGAGTTTGGACCAAAGCTACTGCCTCCAGCTGAATCCCTACCTTAAATGCTAGCTCCATGCCTACAACCCTGTAGCTATCTAATTGTGCATTGTTTTATCTTTCTTTTTGGAAAGAAACAGACACTTAAAGTAGTGTGCGCTATTTAGTAACATCCCTTATAACAATTAAGACACAGACATAGAAAATGCAACGTTTGAAGAATGCTAATACTGGCCATCCACCTAACCTGTGAATTGAGGAGCAACAGTACCAAGAGTGAACTTGGAAAATTTCAATGATGCCAAAATCATAGGCCTATATTGTTCCAAAATTGGCTCCACACTCGACCTTACCAGTTCTGATGCTGCCTGAATTACAATGACCAGAACAAACTCAATTATCCACAGAAAAAAAAAAGAGAAAGAGAGAGAGAGAGAAAGTTGCTGACACCCAAAAAAGATATGAAAGAATCAAGGGAAAATTACGCTCTATGTCCCCTGGGAGAAATATTTACACGCTTTAGCCCATATTTTGAGTTTGCTACCCAGTTTACCTCATATTTATGTACACTATGTTGCTCGGACATTCCAAAGATGTTGCCGTACCCATGTCGGATTCTCCAAAAATGAACTACTTTTGGGAGTGTCCGACATGCACCAATAGACATTTTTGAAGAATTCGAGCAACATAGTGTGTATAAACACCTTTCATATACTATTATATACACTTCTATACAAGGTTGATACATTATATATAATATTCTCCCCACATATAATGTTGTATAATATCGTATAAACTAAAAATATGACTAAGTGACTTAATATTTTATCTTGAGTTGAATATCTTTGAAAAATTCCCCAAAAATCAATGCAAATTCAAAATTAACATGACCAGAAATGCATAGAACATTTAGACTAACCTCATCCACAAAAGGCCAGATCTTTTCAAGATGAGAATTAAGCCAATTCAACTGTAAGTATTTAAACATGAAACAAACATTAAAAAAAAATTTAAAAATCACTTATCATAATTAAGTATGAAAAAATAAACATTAGTAAAAGATAATTTCACCTTCTGCTGATTGGAGAAAACAACCCAAGGAGGATACTGCTCTGGTGTAAAAATCTTTCTGGAATCTTCCACTGTCATTCTAGCAAACGCCGCAACTGTAGTAGCCTTCACAGTTCAAATTGCAACCAAAAAATTCAAAAAACAAAAAAGAAGAAGAAGAAGCTAAAATACCCTTTTCTTAATCACTAAGAATTGAACTAAACAGAAGTGAAAGAACCCCATTTTGACTAACCAGTTCAGAACGGCGTTTGGATCGAGCATTTTCGGATTTAACAAACCCAACTATCAAACCAACTCCAACCAAAACCCCAATCACAACACCCAAAACGAACGACATCGTTTAGCTCCTCTTCTTCTTCTTCTTCCAAGCTCCTCTTTATTTGTTCAAGTTCCTTTTTTTTTTTTCCTTCAAGATTCAGTGAGAGTGAAGCTATATTGAAGAAACCCAGCACAGAAAAATGACTACTAGAAAAAGAAGGTGTGTTGAGGTTTAATGGAGAGATTAGAGTTTAAGAATTTTAACAAATTGTTTCAAATTAATCCTGCATTCGACTTTAAAATTTACAATCTTAAATCTATTATAATATTTATGTGATAATAAAATACTTCTATTAAACATAGAATAGAAACTTATGAATTGCTTCTAAATTTAAAGGGAAAAGGGAAAGCCTTTGAACAAACAATAAGTTATTTTATGTAATTTATAAGTCAATGAATTTAAATTATAAAAGTATTTATATTTATAATAGAATAAATTATTTATTATTATGTTTTTAAAATATTTTATATATTAAATTATTTTTTATAGAAATAAAAAATTAATATTAATATAATTCAAGTAAACTTCGGTCTTAAAATACTTACCATTCTGGTTAAATTTATATATCTTAAAATACTTATTTTTTAAAAGTTCAAAATAATGAGTATTTGTTTTTTCATTTTATTTTTACAAAATTTATTTGTTTGGTGTTGTAATTAAGACAGCGCCACTTTACTTAAATATCTGAAGCGAATAAAAAGGCGGGTCGCCATTTGCCGACATAAAAGATGGACACGTGTAGGGTTTAGATCATCTCAATGATTATTCCATGTTTCAAGTAGATTTTTATTTGAAAAGTCCAATAATTTTATGACTTTTACACAAAGTTTCTAGATATTTTTAATTACATATATGATCTATATAATACAAATTTTGAAGGAATGTGAAATTTGAAAAGAAATTAGTATTTAAAAAGAATTTTAATATAATATTTTAAAAATTAAAGTTGTGTTCTTGGAAAATAAATATTGAGATTTTTATATAGAAATTTGAGAAGATTTGACAAAAAGGTCATTTTGAAAATGCAATTAAGAATGTCCACTTAATTTATTTTCTCTTTATTTTTTGGTGTTAGGATTAAAAAAATAGAAAAAAAGGTGGGATCGGCGTGCTTATAATTTTAAATAATTTGATGCATGAATTTAAGTTAAATAAAATATTTTTGGGCTCGTATCTATTTTTATTAAATAAAATAAAGTTTATTTCTTTTATCAATTCATTCTAACTTTTCTCTCCGAGCTCTAAATTTTTCTATTCGAATTCTCTTCACCCCGAAGCTTGAAGTTCTTCATTTGTTGTTACATAGGTATGTTATCTTCTGATTTCAAGTATTTTGAGCTTCATATTGATTTTTTTTCTTTTTGGATATAAAAGTTCTTATTTTTTTTGGATTTCTTGATTTTTTGGGTCTAGCGATAATTCCTAATGTTCATAAACTTTGAGATTTTTTTTTTGGAACTTTAGTCTGTTTTTTGTTGAAATATGTGTATTTCTACTCGTTTTGCTTGTTTCGGTCGTGGTTTTTTTTTCTATTTCTGTTTATACAAATTCATCATGGTCTATTACTAGATTTATCATCGTTACGATTATATATATCGTGCTTGGTCAACAAAACTCTATTGTTTGTATGCAAATCAGGAAAAAAAATGATAAAAAGGGAGGAGGAAAGCCCTTAAAAATAATAATCCACCACATTCTACGGAAGAAAATGACGAGAAAGATTCAAGCTCAACCACCACGCCATCGCCATCACCATTACTATCATCAACGCTCTTCAACTAATATATTTCTTTTGAGAAATGACCATGTCTCTTCTGGGGGAATTGGAGAGGAAAGACAACAGATGAAAATACCGCGATATTCACGGGATTGCACAGTTTCTATGTGTAATCTTTCAAAGACTCAGGAAAGAGTCTAATAATCTAAACACCCTCCTCCTATCCCCTAATAGACTAGTTTTTTATGTAATTGTTTGCAGAACTTTTATTTATGAAGCAATGAAAACTTTTGAATTTTCATAGATGAAAGTTTTTTTATGTTTTTTTATATATAATGAAGAGGTTATGTTGTTATTACTTTCAGTTGTCTTTACTTTAGGTTAAAAAGGTCATGCAAATACAAACAACTCTATAAATATAAATTCAAAAAATTTAAATGAATTAGAATTTCATTATAGACCAAAACAAAATTCTAATGATCTATAATAAATCAAAGCAAATAATGACATCTAACAAAAACCAAAGCCCCAACTCCAAACCACAAATCTCAAATTCGAACTCCAAACCTCAATTTGCACAAGTCTAATGGAATATGAATAAGTATATCATAAATCGACTCGTGTCAATTATCAACAGATATAGTTTCTGCTCAACTGCACAATTTTTTTAATAATTGACCGTCTGGTGTGTGTGTGTGTGTGTATACTAGACTACTATTTGGCTAAATAAGCAATTAATTAAGTAAGTAAAATAAAGGATTTAACATGATTTAAATGTGATAATAATACTTTATTATATCATATGAGAGTCTCCATCAATTGATGATGTAATCCAATGAGTTTGAGAATAAGTAATGACTATACAAAGCACTTCCTTAAAACAAGGTTGTACTTTGATAACCATTACTTGTTCTTAAATTCACTTGATCATGTCATCAATTGATGAGTCTTCACATAATAATGTCTCACAAATTAGCATATCTTTACATAACTCTCTAGATCATGTGACTAATTGATGGGAGCTCTCATATGATATAATATAATATTATTTTCATGTTAATTAGTTTTTTTTTAATTTAATCAAATAGTAGTTCCCAACTCTAAAGGACTATATAAATAAGTATATCATAGATCGCCCCATGTCAATTATCAACATACATGGTTTCAACTCAACTATATCATTGCCAATAATCAATCACTTGGTATATATAAGTTAGACTGCTCTTTGGATAAATAAGTAATTAATTAATTGTTGTGAAGGTACATGAGCTACATGATAATAGCACATATAGTACTTTTTGATTGAGATACTTGTGCACATCAATAATCTATTAACAGACAGTTATCTGAGGCTTGCATTTCAGGAATCAATTGTCTGATAGCTGAGACACTCCTGTTTTGTCTTTGAGAAGAGGAGAAAATTTGATCTATTGAGGTTACATGTTGTTAATTCACAAGTAGAACTAACCATGGTCACGAATGCTTTGTTAATAGTTTTTGTTGCTTGACAACAAGTAAAAGTTTAAGTTGAGGGTACTAATAAGCTGTGAAATTACAGCTTAATTTGTACTAAAAATATGAAATTCTTATGTTCTTAATGCACTTTTTATATTGAATTCTGATAGTATTTCGATAACTTTTAGATATATGAACTCAGATGTCGTAAAGGAGAAAAACGGTGAAAGTTAGAGAAAAAGCAAAATGTTGCAACAAAGAAAATTTGCCTATTATGCGGTCTGCAAAACCAGACTGTGGTTCCAAAAGGAGCACTTCCACCACAAATAGATAATAATTAACTTATGTATTATTTTCTCATAATTATTATTTTTTTTTTTGCCACTAACTTCATTTTTAATATTATGGTAAAGGAAAAGTAAATGGTCTGTGTTTTACTATATATTTTAAAATTGTCAAGCAATCTCATTGAGACTATGATATTCTTATTTTAGGTTGTTATTGAAACTCTACCTTCAAACAAACTTCATGACAAATCAAATTAAAATAAATAAAATGATCATCATTTTTCTGGTAAAATTTTTGTTCTTATAAAAAAAATACTTTAAAATTGATAGACAAACAAATATTTCCTCAATTTCAGTTTGGTTATCATAGTCCGACTTTGAAAATGATTGAACATGAGGATGGAGTATCACGACCCAATTTTTGGGGGCATGATTGGCACCTGAAGATCCACTATCTACAGGTGAATAATGTACTTCGAACTTAGCAAGATGGTTCGAGTTGAGTCCCGAATGATTCAGAAATATTTCCAGACGTTATCTTAATTTTGAAGGCCAAAGGACTAATTTAAGAACCAAAATTCTCTTTTTGAGTATTTAATCTGTAAATCGTGATTTGATAAGTCAATAACACCATTGGAACTTGTTGCATGATTTTAAGAAACAAGCTCATCCAATACATAAATCAAATTTTCAAAATAAGTTCTGAAAAACAAGTATCAAAGCTTAAATTCCCACTTCCTTCGATTCACAACTAACAAATGCTTTTCAATAATTTGAACTTCATCCTCGACTCTCTAAACTATCTTAGACTACAGAAATTGAGTTTAGAATAATCAATTACCTTTGATGAACACTCTACTAAATTTTATATGCCATGTTAATGCAAAAGTTAAATGTTGATATAAAAAGTCAACTTTGGCAAAATAGTCAAAATTTTGGACAAAAATCACTAACTAGTCCTCTTCGAAGAGAGAATTTTGAAATCAGTTAAAGGCGTTGAAGAGTTTTACTTGATGTTGTGCGAGACATAAGCCTCGAGGTAATGGCGTAATCTCCGTGCATCTTTAATTTAATATTTTATAAATTAATATAATAAAAAATATAAAATTACATTAAAATGATAGAAAATTTTAAATATATATATATATATAATAAGTAAAATTACACATAGTATTGTTTCATCTTAAAACGTTAATCTAAATCAACAATTGATTAGAAAAATAATCAGAACTATTCATCTCAAAAAAACTAACTAGACTTTTTATAAAAGTTGAGTAAAAATTTATAAATTAAGTAGACAAAAATGCGAAAAAGGAACCTACAGTCATAATCATCAACCTAGCGCAGGTGATGAAGGATGATGTATTTTTACTTTAAAGTTTCCACATAAATCATTTTTCTCCTTTACTCGGTGAAGACAAAGAGAAAGAATAAAAATTAGGGCTAAAATAAAAAATTGAATTTCAATCGAAGATTCGCCCCAAATATATCTTTTAGAACACTATTTGAAATATTAAGATCTAAATAAAAATCTGATATCATTTATTCCCTCTCAAATCAATGATTCAAATTGAAATAACCTAAAATGCAGATCTCAAAGATTGTGATAGTTTGTCTTTATTCATTTCATGTATGAAGATTTTGGATTCTTTAGGAAAATTGGGGATTTTATAGTATATAAGAAAATCAACCTAATTAAGTAGAATCATATAGGAGTAATCATATTACTTTCTCTAGCATTTTAATTTTAGTTTTTCCTTAAATGCCTAAGTTATCAAAAAAATAATAATAATAAATTGGTAACTAAATAATTTTACTACCAAATACCATATAAGTACAAAAAAAATTGTGACATACATCCCTTACTTACCAAATATATAATGGAAAATAATACTATATAATAGCGTCTCCTTAAGTAGATAAACAACAACAATTTTACAATATAATTTGAGGGGAAAAAAAAAGGATGAACAAAATGAATAATTTGTTATTTTCTATTTTACTAGTTGTGATGATAGCATCAACAGGTGAGTTTCTTATGTTAACAATAATTTTATGTTATTATTAAATGTTAATATAAAACTTTATTATATATTAATATTATTTGAATTTTAGGTTTATTGCAGGTAAATGGTTTGAAATGTTGCACTGATAATCATATAGGAAGATGCATTCCAGGCTCCAAAGATGATACCAAATGTAATAATATTTGCAAGCAAAATTGCAAGGGAGGCCATTGCAAAGTCATAGGCAAAAAACCTCCTAATCATTTTTGTCATTGTCTTTGTTGACAAATTTGTAAATTTATTCTCTATACGTGGCTGATTCTACGGAAGAGAGATTGTTAAGCGTCAGTATACATATTTTAAAAATTCTAAATCTATGCTCAAAAAATATTAACTTTATGTTTTGTTTTATTGTATCACATCATAATTATTTTTTTCTTTGCAACTAACTTCATTTTCAATATTATGGCAAAGGAGAAGTAAATAATCTATCTTTCAATATATAATTTGGAATCTCATTTAGACTATGATATTTTTATTTTAGCTTGCTGTTGAAATTTTACCATCAAGCTTTATGAAAAATCAAATTAAGATAAATAAAATGATCATTATTTTTCTGATAAGAGCACTTATCCGTTAAAAAAAATTGAAATTTAGAGACAAATAAATATTCTCTCAGATTTACTTTGTTTATTATAGTCTCTTTCCACCCTCACGACTATTCACCTCCTTTCAAACTACCCTCACCCCACTCTCCCGCCCGCCCAGCCAGCCCCCCACCCATCCAACTACCCTCACCCCGATCCCCCCTTCCTCACCCGTCACTCTACCCCACCTTATTTTCATTTTTATAGTTTTGTTTTGGATATATACAAATAATTTTAGGATAATATTTTTCATTTACATATCGAACACAAAAAAATAAATAAGAAATAACTTGTTCTAAAAAATATTTTCTTTCGTATCAAGAACATCCAAGAAATAGAACTATGTGATAGTGTTGTATTAGATACTAATTGGAACAGACTATGAAGTAAATAATCCTTAGTAATACACGATTCTCAAGTTTGTGATAAGACTATTAACTTGAAGAAGGGGACATTTTCCCTAATTAGTTCTTGACTGTACTTTGGACATAGAGGGATGGTTTGGGTTGAGACTCGAATTATTCGAAAAGATTTTCAGACGTGATCTTAATTTTAGAAGGCTAAAAGACTAATTTAGGAATACAACCTCTTTTTTCGAGTATTTAATCTTTCAATCGTGATTTGTTAAGTCAATAACATTATTAGAACTTGTTGGCAGAATTCTAAAAATCATGTTCATATCAACACATAGACCAAACAGATGAATATTTTTTTTGCAATATTAGTTCTGAAATTGAGTAAGTCATAATACACCTCAAATGTCGAGCAAATGCGTCACGAACCTTCACAAATGCGCTTTTTGTTTTCTAACAGCTTCCGAATACTCTCAATTCTCAATCTATCAATAACATACTTTATGTGAGTATACGAGTCTATTGATATTCATATTTTTATACTTCTATCACGAGTTCAAAAAGTCAACCCTGAATCTCTAAGATCAAAACAATAATTTTCTTATAAAATCAAGATGCCTATAGATTCTAAATCAGAAAATCACCCAATTTCATCCATGAATCATTAATACTCAAATCAAGAAAGTTAAATATCACCCAATTTGAAGATCTACACTTATTTGTATTCGTGATTTCAGTTAAGTTGATTTACTTGTATATTATTAATATATTGATATTGCCTTATTTTCTCCTGAATGTATTATCAGCGATTTTAATATCCTTCCCCGAAAGTTGATGATCTTATTAGGCATTTAGACTCATAGATGTCGTGTGTCTTTTGGTGTAGCAAGTGGTGACTCTGTAGCTGACCATTGTCTCCATTTTTCACCAGTTCTTTCTAGTTGAGGTGAGCCACCATTAGATTATGATGACAAATTCATCTTTTAGCAGCATTAGTATCTTATTTTCAAGATGTAATTCGTATTTTGTATTCAAACTAGTAGCTTCATGGCTTTATCACTTTTGAATATATGGTCAGATTTATGCCTTGTGTCACTACTAAAAATTGGAGCCAAATTGAGGGCCAAAATTGATGAATTGGATCAGTTTTTTAAGAAAAACTTACGCCAAACCGACGGACTATACATTGTTGGTTTGGTCTAATTGGTTCCATGAAGCCGATAAACAGGGTCAATTAAACCGATGGACAATCGACTCAGTCTGTCGGTTTTTAATAAATTAAAAATCAACATAGATATTTAAAAAAACTAATGGACTAGGTTGGTTTTTCAGAAATATACATAAAAATGTAGCTACTTGAAATCGAACTCAGGTATTTAATATAACATTGAAAAATTCTATCACTCAAACACACATGCTTTTTGATGAAATATTTTTATAATTTTATTTATACTCTTCAACTACAATTTTGAACTGACGGAGTCCCTCGATTTTCGAAATAAACAAAAACCAGAGACTGTGTGGATTTGTTAAAAAATAGTTTTCACGCATTTCTACTTGAAAAAAGAATCAATATCCATTTCTTCTCGATTCTCTAAACCAACTCAGTCCGCGATTTTTCTCTCTTAATTTTTACACTATTTTTTAATAATGTGTCGACTTTTTGCACTTAATTATATATTGGGACAGTCATGAGAATTTCTTCTTCCTCATTCTTCAATTATTACATGTTATAATTTAGAAATTTTATCTTATGGGCAATAGCTCGTCAGATATTCTATTGCGACTTAATATAAATTTTGGCCATGACAAAAATAATATAGATGGATAAACACTAGGAAAGAGAAAATGTTTTAGATTGGTTCTATTATTTAGAAGTTTTCAAAGTTCAAATGTTTGAATCCAAATTCATAATTTTTTACCACTTCAAAATATACACCTTTAGTTTTAAGTAATGGACTGTTTGTGCCCAAATAGGAAAAGAATAAATAAAATGGAATTGCATAATCTTTTTTTTTAATTTTAGAAATATTATTTGTAATTTAATTTTTAATATCATACGTTGATTTAATTGTCTCTTTCCAAATTTATTTCCATTAAACATTAGATATTATTGGTTTCTCAATTTAACATATTTAAAAAGAAAAGAAAAACTATTCAAAAAAAAAAGACGGATTACCAAAAATTGGGGAAAATAGAAAAGTATTTAAATATTTATGTATGAGATTATATTTAGCTAAAATTATGGGATTGTCAAAAGATTTTGGAAGAAAATATGTGAAATATAAATTATCTTGACCATAATTAGAATATTACTTTAATTAATTAAATCTCAATCATTCATTTTAAATATTTAGAATTAATGTAGATTCTAAATTAAAATATATAATATTCACAATTATAATGTATAATAGTTCTAAATATGTACTATATTTTTTATTATTATTTTTCACCCAATATTTGATACACCTTTAAAGCTCTAAATACTCAAAATACATGGTAATATATTTAAACAAAACCTAATATTACAATAGATTTATTGTAGAATATATATATATATATATATATATATATATAAAATATCATATATAAACAATATTGAAAAATATTAAAATAAATTTTATCAAACTAAACAGGAGGCGTGTAAGAAAAATCTTGATATTGATTTGCAAAAATAAATGATATACCATAAAAGCCTAACAGACACACAATAAATATAGAACTAACAATAATTTTCCATAAATATTTTTAACCTTTTTCTATAAATTAAGTGAAAGAATTGTTAATTAGAGACATATATTTCATAAATTCAAAATATTTAACAATGGCAAAATCCATTTTCGGTGTTCTTTTCATTGTGTTTCTTCTCTCAGGTATTTATTTTTTTACACTTATCTATCGATAAAAGTACAAATGTTCCTAGAAAAAAAATCAAATTACACCGAAAACCTAATTAAAAATTCTAGGATAAAGCCAAATAATTTACTTATATATATATTTATTTTTTTTTCATATTTTATTATGTTACCTTATGTTGGAATATCTTGGAGATAAATATGAAAAATCTTATAATAAATTTTGAATTTCAGGTATAACACAAGGAGATGGTTTGAAATGTTGCACTGATAACCATATTGGAAGTTGTGTTCCAGGCTCACAAGATGATACCAAATGTGATAATATTTGCAAGCAAAATTGCAAAGGAGGCCATTGCAAAATCATAGGCTCAAAATCTCCTAATCATTTTTGTCATTGTCTTTGTTAATATATTTTCAAATTTATTTTATATATGTCACTCTCTTTTACAAAAGAAATACAATTAAGTTTCAATATACATGTATTGAAATTCTATAAAAATTCCAAATCTATATAAAAAAAAGTATTATCTTTAATATTTTTTATCAATACTTTGGAATTGAGGAGAGAAACTTATACTCCTTTGAATTTACTTTGTTTATCGTAGTCTTACTTGACAAAAAAATTTAACGCAATTCATATGATCATTATATTTGTTTTACTAATCGATTCTCGTACATTTTAAAATAATTTTCTTGCAAATTTTTCACCTAAACAATATAAGTCTACTTTGCTTATAGCGCGCGTCTAAAAAACCCCTTTTAACTAAATGTATTATTTTTTTGCTAATTAATATGACCAAATCTAACATGCCATACAAAATTTTGAGCTACGCAATACGCATATGTAGGCAAATCTAAGTACTATAGAAATGAATACCAGAGATATATTGAACAAACTAATAAGTAAAAGACAGAACTATTACATCCCTTTAATTATCAACACCTTATGATTCTTGAAAGTTTATACTTTAGTATAATAACTTTTCAAATTTGTACCTATTTACACCTTATGATTCTTCTTATTGAATTACAGAAAATATTATAACAACAACAATATATTCAGTGAAATTTCATAAAAATAAAATTTGGGGAGGTTCAGGGTAGAAAGAAGGATTGAAAATAATTGAATAGATTGTACACAGATCTTATCCCTACCTCTTCAAGGTAGAGTGGTGGTTTTTGGAAGATCCTCGGCTTATGTGGAGTAAATCAAAGTAGTAATATAAAGAAAAAAGGTAATGGAGAAATATGACAACTGATAGAAACACAATGCAGAAAATACATGCAAGATACCGGAACATAAATATTATAGTGGCAACCTAAGCATAGTAAACGAACATATGATAAAAGATATCAACAGCCTAGACCAACATGAATAAGGCTAGTACTGTGACAGATACAACACATTAGACTACGTACCACCAAGTCCTGTCCCGTTGAAAAGCAACGTCCAACTACCTATGCTAACCTTCCACTCCTATCCGCGACTTTCATACCTTTCTATCAGAAGTCATGTCCTCAGTAAGTTAAAAATGTAATCATATATCCTCGTTGAATCACAAAAAATATTATAGCTTAAAATATTAATCAAAATTTATATAATTTGATTTTGAGAAGCGAAATATAACATGTCGTTTTGGGACACATAGAGTAAAAAATTCAAACTTTTAATTGACCGCTATAATGTTCTTACAAATTTAAAGAATTATAATTTGTTAGAAATTTAGATACTATTTTTATTTATTACGCGTGTAAATTTTATACGTCAAACCTTTAAACTAGAAACCTTTATTACATGAATGAATATAAATATTTTTTATTATAAGATTAATTACATACTTACATAAATTTTTATTAGCAACAAAAAATTATAGAATGGGGCTTTTTTCCATTTTTTATTATCTCCATTTCTTCGGGTTCTCACTTGAACGAGAGACATATGTCATAATTATTTATTGGTTTCTCATTTTTTTGAATTTATTTTGTTTTAACATTTGACAAGTCAATATGTCAATCAATGACCACTAAAATATTGACATCAGATATTTATTTCAAAAATATTATTTGTTATTTAATTTTTAATATCATACATTAATTTATAGTCAAACATCTCTATAACAGTCATTCGTTATAACAATATTTCACTGTAACGATCTGATTTTCTCCAGAATCGATTTTTCATGTTATATTTTATTTCTCGATAACAACATTCTATTTATAACAGTAGTGACGTTCATGGTACACTCTTTGTAAAATTACCCCTCTATAATAGTTATTCTCAAATATTATGCAATAATATTTTATAAAAAATATATTATGTGTAAAATATTAAAATATTTATGATAATCATTACTAATGTCGTTCACATATTAAATTTCAAATACGAACATCTAAATGGAAAACATTATATTAAAATAGTATCCACCAGTTATGGTCGTAACTTCATGAGGAAAGACTTTGATTTTTACATTCATACTCTTTATGTTTTTTTTTTTTTTGGTTAACATGATTAATAAATACATTCCTTCTTCTTGGTATACAAAATCATTAAACTAGATATTTGCGTAATTTTGTTTATAACAGTTAAATGAGAACTAAATATCAAATGCTAATATACATATATAACAACACCTCACTATAACAACCATAATTTATTTCCACTAAACATTAGATATCTATTAATTTTCTCACTTTAAATAATAGTATCTATTAAATAATATGATACATTGTTTTAATTGTGTCTTACCTAATTTAAATAATATTATCTATTATTTAAAAAGAAAAGAAAAACTATTCAAAATAATAATGAAATTATCGTAATAAAGTTGGTAAAAATAGAAAAGTATTTAAAAACTTATGAATGAGATAACATTTAGCTAAAATTATGGGACAAATGATTTTGGAAGAAAATATATGGATATAAATAAATGATATACCATAAAAGTCTCACAAACACACAATAAATATAGAACTAATAATAATTCCCATAAATATAGAACTAACAATAATTTTTCATAAATATTCTGAATCCTTTTCTATAAATTAAGTGAAAGAATTGTTAATTAAAAACATATTTCATAATCTCAAAATATTAAAAAATGGCAAAATTCATTTTCGGTGTCCTTTTTATTGTATTTTTTTTCTCAGGTATTTACTTTTCCACACTGTTTATTTATAATGGACTATTGATAGCTTAACTAGCTTAACTAAGGAAATTCACGAAAAATAAAAATATCAAATCATATTGAAAACCTAACTAAATTAAAGAAAAAATTGATATATATATCTATATATATAATTTATTTTTTTGGTTCTTAATTTTATAAATTGATAAATTTTGGTTATAAACAAAAAATATACAAAGAATCAAACCTAACAAAAAAATTATCATTATAAGTATACATATGTATATTTTTATAGATTTGTTTTAAAACTTATGGTACTTGTTAGTCTTTTGCACTATTGATTTGTAGTGTTTTCCTTTATAATAATTTAATTTTTGCCTATGCCTTTTCATTTCATTTGTTTATAATCAATTATTATTATTATTATTATTATTAAAGATTAATATAAAAAGTTTAATATATTCTATCAAAAAATGAGGTGCATAAGTGGCTACTTAAAATTATATTCAATAATTTTTTTTCATTTCTTGGACAAAACCAAATAATTTACTTATATATATATATATATATATATTCTTTTAATCATATTTTATTATGTTACTTTATGTTAGAATATTTTGGAGATAAATATGAAAAACTTTATAATAAAATTTAAATTTCAGATATAACCCAATGAAATGATTTGAAATGTTGCACTGATAACCACATTGGAAGTTGTGTTCCAGGCTCACATGATGATACCAAATGTGATAATATTTGCAAGCAAAATTGCAAGGGAGGCCATTGCAAAATCATAGGCTCAAAATATCCCAATCATTTATTTTCAAATTTATTCCTATTTATGAAAGAGATACAATTAAGCTTCAATATATATATAAATATATAATGATTATCACTTTTCTAATAAGAGCAATCATCCTTAATAGAATATTTTGGAATTGAGGAGAGAAACATATACTCCCTTGAATTTACTTTATTTATTATAGTTTGACTTGATATAATATTTAATTTAAAAACAAAGGTTTTAAAATTTTTTTTATTCTACATGTGTTATAATATTTGTGTAGATGTAAAATATTTGAAAGCTATGATTTTAACTATATCATATAGTATTTGTATAATTTTTAGTCATTTTAAATTATTAGATTCTAGAGTAATAATTTGTACATATTAAATGAATTTCTAAAGATAAAATGTTAGATTTAAATCAAAATTATTGAGTTATGTCGAAATCGCTTATAGACTCTAGCTCTGCTCCTAATTCCCAAAAGCTTGAATACGACGTATTATACGAAAAGTGGGAGGAATTCCAACTGACATAATTCTATTGTTATCGCATTGTTAACTTTTGGAACCACGCTTAGTCTGAATTTTTTTTATTGAAAATAGAGCTAAAAAATAGCATAGGTAATCTACTTCTCGGATTTTATGCCCACTTTTCAAAAATAACCGTGTATATTTTTAAAATAAAATCTGCCATTTTTGTAACTAAAATTTGGTATTAGTACGTAATTAAAAATATTAGTATATTTTGTAATTTAATATCTTAAATGATTACTTTATGTAATTTTCTGTTTTTTTAAAAAAAAAATCATTTCATTATTTTCCCCTGTTATAATTGTGCCCAGTGACATTGCTGGGCCAACTTTTCTGGGCCGAGGACCATAAGTTGGGCTTACTGTCCAACTTGTCTCATTGACCAAAAAACGCATATTTGGCCCATTATATCATATTCTCTACTCAAAGTACTCTCATCTCAAACCCAAATGCAAGGTTAATTAGAAAATAATTATAGGGACAATCTTTATCACTTTTGTTTTAATTTTTTTTGATTATTTAGTATTTGAAATTTATGAATTCAACTTCTAAATTCATGCCACGTGATTTTTTAATCGGATATACGTAGCGGAAACTTTTCTATTCTCAGCATATGTGGAGCCAGTATTTGAAGTTTATAGATTTGAGATTTAAGGACTTTTAAGTTATTAGGTTTTAAAAGTATTAATTTGTCCATATTAAATGAAATTCTTAAGATATATGAGATTCAAACCAAAATTATCGAGTTCTGTCGAAATCGCTTTCTAGACTCTAGCTCCGCTCCTAATTCCCAAAAGCTCGAATACGAGGTATTTTATCAAAAGCGGAGGAATCCCAACTGACATTAAAAAAAATAAACAAACTACTTTTTCACAAGGGAAAATTACTAGCAGCATGTTTTGATTTGGTGATCGTATCATTATTTTTTTTTAGTTCTCAATTTATCTTTACTTTATTTAATAATTCAATTTTATTTTTTATCCTATCTTTTTATATAATAGATCTACCTTGTATCCTACTTTTCTTATAGATTTATCTTTCAAATTATTAATATACGACATTATGTAATAATAAAAAATAATATATCCATCCAAAATATTATATTTATTAAAATAATATATTATTATACATAATACAATATAAAATAATATAATATGATATATTATAAACAATACGTAACCAGAGTAACACCAATTAATGATATTTTATGTTGTGTTTGAACCAAGAAGTGAGTGGGGGCATGAAAATGATGTGTTTTTGGACTTTTGTAGAATAAGAAAAGAGTGACAACTTTCCCTATTCCAATTCCATCTCCTCAAGAAATTTCCTATCTAGGTAAAATGTTTTCTTCCCTAAAAAGGGTACATTGTCAATAATGGGGACATAATTATTAGTATCTACTAGGTGTTCGGACATGCGATTTCATGTTGTAATTTAAAATTGTGAGATGAAATCGTTGTTTGGAATTGTAATTTTATCTCATAATTTCAAATTATGAGATGAAATTTCAAAATCTTCAAAAAGTTCAATTTGAGATTTCAAATCATGAGATGAAAATTTTCAAATGCAAAATTTAACCCACAAGTTTATATTTTGTAAAAAAAAAAGTCCACCATTTAATAAATACCAATCATTTATTTCAGATGTAAATAAAATTTGTTGTCGGTCGTATTATTACTTTTACCAACCTTTGCGAACCATTTATATCGGATATAAGTTTGCCAATTATGTGGGAGGACTATAGTAAAGAGACTACAACTCATGTTTTTTTTTACTTCTTATTGAACTAAAGTTTGACTCTTAAGTTGTAATTTTTTTTAAAAATGGCTTTATGATAGTGTATTATATTTTATTATGAACTTTTACTTATTTGATAAGATTGTATAAGAATTTGAGCAATTTGAATAGTTTTTACAACTTACGAGGTTCTTATGTTTATGGGGAAAAAAATACAACTTAAAAATCTCAAATTGCATGTTCAAACAAAATTTCAGACTTCATCTCATATAATTTATATCATGATTTCAAATTGATTTCATCTCACATGGCCAAACGGACCCTTAGTTGAAATTGTTGAGAGCTCCTCTTTTAGTTGATAAAATTATTCGGAGTAACTTTAAAATTATAAGTTAGTTTTAATACGAGGATAATATGAGTTGAACTTAAATGAAAAAATATAATTAGCAAATATTTATATACTCAATTTTAATTTGTTTGGAATTAAAATATAGTTAAGATTGAAGGAGTTTGGGGGACTCAAGTTGCCTATAAATCAATATAAACAAATTATTTTGGGGTCATGTCTACTCGAAATTGCTAAGAAACATCAGATAATACTTTTAAAAAAAAATAATAGTTTACTTCTATCTCAATTTTTATATTAAAATATATTAATTTATCACGATTAAATAAAATATATATTAATTTAACTACACTATGTAACAACCAATCTCACTCAATTTCTCGTACTTAGAGGACATGATACTTGGGTGCATCGTAGCTATAGCATTTCTTTTTTAGAAAATTACATAATTAAGTAAATTTTACTACATAATTACATTATATAACAATATTTTTAAAAAATTATAAAAAATAGTAAAATAATTATAGAAATAGCGAATTACCATTTTTTTAAAAACAATTACTATTGTATAAAATTTTGAATATTCTCTTTCCAACTTACTGTGTTTTTTCTCCAATTGATCCTTTTTTTCTCTTGTTGTAACTGCTCAAAAATTTATCTCTCAAATCTCTCAAAATTTTTCATCCGACCTTCTTTTGGAAACTGCTTCCTCTTCGTCTATTTTCTCCGGCGAAATCCTACAGTAAGTTTTCTTCAACTTTCTCTCTCTCTAAATCCCAAGTCATACTGCATAGTTTATGACATGGGGTTGCCATGGACATCTGAAATTGCACAGAAAAATAGTATCCCAAGAATTATTTTTCATGGAACTTGCTGTTTCTTTTTTCTTACGAAATATTCTCCTCCAAGATTCTTGAAAATTTAACCTCGAACTGATACACAATTGATACAGACTTTTTTTCATATTAATGATACGTACAATATATAATAGACTGATTAAGAATGATATAGATATTGTTCATCTTGTATCTGAGCTATAACATTCTATGATACAATTTTATTTTTTTTATATTAATGATACAATATATCAGTCTCTTCTCTTTTTTTTTTATACAACCAACTACTTGAACAATGTCGTTTTCATATTAATGATACAATACTAAGTGTATCAATCGATAATAGACTGATACACAAAGAACTGTTTTAATTTATTTCTGATACATACATACATTGAACACATTATAATAGTACTGTTTTGTATCAATTTTAAAAATAGCAGTTGGTGTTTCTAATAATACTTGTGATATATATGAAACATACCCAGTAAAACATCTTTCAATGTTTTTTCATACATGCATAAGTATCAATTTAATTTTTACAATATAAAAATGATACACAGTGACATGTTTGTATATTATTGATACATCCATAAATAAGGATATACTTTTCAAATAATAGTGACAATGATACACCAAATTTTTTTTTACCAAACCCGCAACGACGATACACCCAAAAAATAAATTCTCCCCAATATCTGTGATTTTTTGAAGATGATAATTTTTCAGATATGGATTAATTGTTTCAATTTTTTCATAAATAGCAATGATACACCAAAATATAAAATAATTTCTCCCCAAGGTCCGCGCCTTTTTTAAGAAGATAATCTTTTCTGATATGGATTAATTGTTTCAAATTTTTTAAATATGGTAAAAAAAGAAAGGGTCGAAATTGGAGAATCATTAATTCCCCAAATCACGCTGGATCTGTTAATTACTTAATAATTAGCATAATTATAGGAAGTTAGTTGGGTTCAAATTTTAGATATACTAATCATGCTTTTTGTAAACTGTATCAAAAAGGAAAAAAACTGTTATTTTATGTAAATAAGATAAATCATGTTATTTTCTGTAATTATTTTATTATCTAGTGCTAAATATGAAAATTGCTCTTTCTTTTTCTCACTATTAATTATATGTATAGAAATAATTTCGAGATTTAAAATTTTTAATAGTCTTGATAGAAAATGCAAATCTAATTATCTCTTTCTTTGTTTAAAAAATTATTGCATAATATTTGAGAAGGACTGTTGTAAAGGGATAATTTTAGGAAAATTACATAATTAAAGCAAATCTTTACTATATATTTACAATATATAACAACATTTTTAAAAAATTACAAAAAATAGTAAAATAGTTACACAAATAGCTTTATACCATAAGTTAAATGTATCAAACTTTTAACATTCTCTCTCCAATCTCATTAGCCGTATTTTACTCCAGTTCTAATATCGTTTCTTCATCTTCCAAAATCTCCCAATATTTCCTCCGTGTTTCACTCTCACGATTTTCATTCGATTTTTCTCTCCACTATTCTTTGATTCTTGTGTAAGTTTTTACGATTTTTACTTTATATTTCATATACTATCAACTTTTTCAATATCTTTAAATTTTAGGGTTTTCATCAAGGTATAATCTTGCTTAAAAATGGTAGATGAATCATCCGCTAGAAGGCTAATCCGAGGTACATCATCTAATGAACAATCTATACAAGATTGTCCATCGTTTGATCTGTGTCTTTTCACTCAAAAACAACCACTTGGTACAAGAGCACTTGTTGTTGTGATACATTCTGAGAGGAGGTCCAAGGAAAAAAAAAGAAAGAAGAATTGATACACTGTAATTTTTTCACGCCTTTTTTTTGTCTTTGTGTATCAATGGCGCAATTGATATATGTATCAGTATCAAATTTTTGATAATTCAGAATTGTTATGTACTAATGTATCGCTTTGTGTGTATCAATAAATTGTACCAATTTGTTATTAATATATCAATTTTTTCAGTGGTACATGAATATAAAATACTCATATTGCTTTGTGTATCAATTTAGAAAAATTTTGTCAATTATTTATTTTGTTGCCCATGTATTAGTACATTAAATTATTTACAAAGTGAGAGTTTTTCCGCTCATGTTTTATATCGAGATTTTTGAATACATATGACAAATGTATCAATTTATTCATAAAACATCTAATATCTAAAGAAATTTGTAGATTATAGAATCTTTGAATGTGTATCTATTTTTCTTTATATGCTTATTAATATGTATCAACTTTTCAGTTATTCTGTATTTAAGTATTATATTTGTATATGTATCAAATTTTTTGATGCTTATTAGTATGTATCAATATTTTCAGTGAAACACATAACTTTCATTCAGATAGATGAGTTTTGCAACATGTATCAGTACAAATTTGAAATTTTTTTCCAAATCTGCAATAATGATACACCCAAAGAATTTTTTTTTTCAAAATCAGCGATTTCAAATTTAGAAATTACATAGATGTGGAATTTTGGTTTAAAATTTTAGATATGAGAAAAAGATTCATAAAAAGAGTGATTTACTCCCGTTAAATATGCAACTTCCCTTAAAACAAAACAAACAACACCAATTAAGGAGTAATTACAGGGTTTGAAATTTAGATACAGTCATAATGGTTACAGTAAATTGTATCAGAAAATAGGAAAACATATTAATTTTTTTGTAATTTTAATAAATCATGCTATCTTGTGTAATTATTTTATTATGTAGTGTTATTTATGAAAATTGCTCATAATTATATAAAGAGTATACCGCTACAATGAATATCACTATTGTTATAGATAAAATGTTGTTATAAAAAAGTAAAATATAATATAAAAATTTAATTAAATTATTATAGTAAAATATTATTATAATAAATGACGAAAGGTTAGACAATATATATGTATAGTAAAATTATTTATTTATTGAACTTTTATACTTGGAAAAGGTAACTTTCCAACATGATAATGCTAACTTGGTTGTATTATGAGCACACCTACCCACACACAGTACGGAAGGGTTGTCTAACATAACTCATGCAATAATAATAATAATAATAAAAGATTACCTACCAAATAAACATGTACTAAAAATTATAATAATCATAATGAAAAAAAGTAAAAAAATTAAGTGATATTTTCCATCCGTCCAAGTCATGAGAGCAGAATTACTTGATATTTATATTAGTAAAAAGTTGCAAAAACCTCAAATATTAACGGAGACGTATAAACTAGTTCTGACACCGTGATTAAAATAATAATATTGATATTGATGATCTTTCTTTATGAGATTATCTCTTATTATTATAGAGACGGATTTAGAATTTGAATGTGATGGGTGCATTATTGCCTTTACATTATTTTTTTTTCTAATTTTCCACTCAATATTTAAATTTATGTTAAAATCCTCATTAATTCTGAATAACGAGTTATAGGGCTCTCCGGCTCTATGTTATGTCCCCAACTTATATCATATTTATATCTTATGCCTAAAGTAAAACTTTTCGTATTTTATTAATCTCAAGAACGATATTTGGAGTTGAGAAAAACATAAATGATGATTCAAGAAATATAAAATTAACCAAAGATGATTAATGATCACGACCGTCCTAATATTGAATTAGTGAAGAGAGCAATTATAATCACAATAACGATTCAACATAATTTCACAAGTAGAATCTTAAAAAAGATATACACACACATATATATATAATTTTATTTTTATTTTATATAAATAGAAAAATTATTTTTTATGCACTCTTAATCTAATTAAATAAAACATAATAATGTATGAAAAAGAAAATCTAAAAAACTTTTTTCATATGACATTGAAATATAAATAAGTTTTCGGATGGTGGGGGACCAAAATCAATGTCGATTCCAAGATTAACTAACTTTGTCTGATATATTTGTCGATAATATTTTAGTATAAATATATTTTTATATCGTTCAATACTTAATTTAAATTTACTTTTATTTTAATCGAAAGAGTTCAACTTTCTTTTAAATTGATTTTTATTATATTTTATTTTTAAATAAAATTATTCTATTTATAATAGTAACAATATTTATTATTATAATGGTATATTTCTTGTAAAATTATATCTACAATGATCATAATCAAATATTATATAATAATATTTTATATAAAATAGAGAGAATACCTAAAAACCTTCATAAACTTGACGGCGTTTTCTTCAGTTCTTCCTAAACTATCAGTAGTTTTAATTATCCCCTAAACTTGTCTATTTGACAGTGTTTAACCCCTTATGTGCTGATGTGGCAAAGAGAGTACCTACACTCTCTTTTAAGCATGTGAGGATGAAAAATAAAATAAAAATTAGCTCTTAATTATTTATTTTAATGGTGTATTTCTATTTTTCAGATCGACTAAAAAAATTGACTCAAACTCTATCCTTCTAGCAAAATAAAATTAATATTTTTAAAAATAATGAAGTATCAACTGTGTATTTATTTTTTTAGATGAAATAAAATGCTATTTATTTCATTGTGTATTCTTTTTTCAGGCCTAAACCAATTAAAAACTTTTTAAGTCCCGTCATTTTTATTTCATATAAAAAATAATTTAACCTGAATAATGAAGTTGCAATTGTGTAATTTTTATTTTTTGTTAAGATGCAGTAACTATTTATTTTCTTTTATCTAGAATAAGAAAAAAATTAAGGTAAAGCTCCTTTATTTTTAGTGAAATAAAAAGTTTTAGCTGAATAATGATGCTTCAACTGTATGATTTTTATTATATTTTACTCAGATATAATGACTATTTGTTTCAACAATGAATTTTTTCTCGAGTAAAATCTATAAAAAAAAAAGGAATAATTGTTTTGTTTGCTGAAAAATAGAGGCTAACAATTTTTTTTTACTAATTGAAAAATTAATAAGTTTTAAAAAATAAAAAAATATTTTTTAAAAATGACACGTGGATAAAAAGTTCACATGACAGGAGAGTGCATCTTACTCTCTTAGGATGAGATGGGGTAGGGGGTTAAAGGCAACCAACGAGCTAAGTTTAGGGGGTAATTAAGATTGCGATTAGTTTAGGGGGTATTTGGTGAGAACGCGTCAAGTTTAGGGAGATCTTTATGTATTCTGCCTATAAAATATATAATATATAAAAATAAAATATTAAAATATTATAGTAATCATCACTAATCTCATGCACATAATAAATTTCAAGTACGAATATCTAAAGCAAAAATAATTCTATTTAAATAATCATAATTTCACGAGAAAAGACAATTGATATTTGCTTTTTTTATTATTCATATTCTTTTTATTACTTTATTTATTTATTAAATTAACAAAATCATTAAAATAAATTTTTTATATATTTTTACTTATAACATCTAAATAAAATCTAAATATCAACTATATATACATATAAAATATTTTATTATTATAATTATAAAATTTTTAAATAAATAATATCATTATAACAAAGTTTAACGATATACAAAAGTGAGCAAATATATTGTCCCTTTCTTCGTAATTGTTGAATTTTTTAGCGTCCACCAATAAAAAAAAAACATAAAAGAATTATGATTAGGTGGAATCCCACAAACTATTCTTTTCGTCTTTAACGATTCTATAAGGATCTAACCGAATATTCAATCAAACAAATATTCTAAGCTTTTTATTAATAAATCGCATATACATGTGTAAGAAGGTTAAAATATTATTAAAATTATATAAAATTAAATAAAAATATCATTCATTAATAATTTAATTTAAAACTATTTCTAATATTAATAGTTTAATTTAAAAATATTCTTACTGCTAATAGTTTGATTCAAAAATATCTTTATTGTTACTTAATTGGAATAACATATTATTTTTTCTTTTTAAACCCATTTTATCGTAATCAAATTTTATGAACAAATAATATTTTTAATCTTTTCTTTTTTTTAAAAAGAAAATTAACTTTCAAAATCTATGATCAAACAAAAATTATTATATATAAAATCAGAATTTTAATTTAAGAGTTCTTGATTTTATATATATATATATATATATATATATATATATATATTGCGTTTTAGATAATTAACAATCCATTTTGGCCATAAATAGTCTGAACTTTTAAAAGTTGAAAGAAAACATCAGTTCAAATTCTATTTTTCAAATATAACCTTTTAAATTAAAATTATTAAATTTATTAAATTCATAACTTTAAATTTGCCTCATTCTGTATTAATAAACTCAAAACTCTATATACAAGCCGATAAAGGAAACTTCCCCATTCAGGAAATATTCGTCTTGTTATCAGAAAACTGCAAATAAGAAACTTCCCTTATATGTAGAGAAATTCAATGATGTACTAACATAATTCCATTGGAGTTTTAAGGTTTTCTATTTGATTTAATGATAAAAAATATATCTGAAATATCATTATTTTTGAATTTTATACTTGAATTATCAAGTGTACGAATTTTTTATTTGAATTATCATCAAGTATTTATTAAAACACATTTTATCTGTCTATTATTCTCTTTTTCTATCTGAAATATCACCATCATTCAGATAAAAAATGAAAAATTGATAGTTGAGGTGTCTCTCGATAACCATTTGGTGATAGTTCAGATGGAAAACTCGCAGACTTAATAATTCATGTGTAAAACTCAAAAAATTATAATACTTTAAGTGCATTTTTCATCCTTCAACTTTTTATTTAGATAACAAATGTGCAACATATTACGTTCGAAAATAAAAATTTTTAATCTACCAATATTGAGAAGATCAAATTTTATTCCCCATATATTTTAGTTAATTATATTTAACCTTTAATCAATTGATACATGCATTTTAATTTTGATTCCTTTAACATTGAATTTTGAAAAAAGTTAACAAATTATTAAAGAGTAAAAATATTCAATTATCGATATAGCATGTTAAATTTATATAATTATTCTATATTTAAAGATAATAACGAAATTATAATTTTTGTTAAGATTAATTTAAAATATAAAAAAATAAATACGCGAATAAGTGCGTCATTCATCCAAATTGTAGTAGGAGACAAATATTAGTCTTTTTGGGAACTCAAAATTATTCATCTCTTCTTCTTCTATATGTAACTGCCCATCAAATACCAGTTTCTTTCATGCTTTCTATTTGAACTTCCCCCACCCCGCTACCCCTACCCACTCCACCACCCAACCCACCTCCTATCAATGGCCCTACTTATCTCTCCAGCTCTTCCTAATGGTTCATCTTCACCGGCGCCTGCGCCGGCGACGGAGTTAGACGAGGAGTCGCTCACTCATCCACTACTCAACAGCCTCCGTCGATCAGCATCCAACAACACTTCTCAGGTCGCCATCGTCGGCTCTAGTGTCTTCCCTATTGAAAGCCTCGACTACGAGTCTGTCTCCTTCTCTAAAATTACCTCTCTCTCTCTCTCTCTCTCTCTCTCTCTCTCTCTCTCTCTTCGTGTCTCTGTGTACCTATTGTTTGTGTATATGTTGTAATGTATGTTTAATTTTGCAATAACATACACGAAGTATGTTCGTTTATGAATTTTGTTTGCTTTAAAACTACTTTGTGAAGATATGATGAAGTACTTCATTATGTGGTCTTAGAAATGGAATTTTTTTGATGCTTTGAGGAAGATTTCAATTGTTTCTATATAGAAGCATATAATTCATGATAATAGTTGTTCTACTATGTCTATATCTGCAGTTGTACTGAAATAATGTGGAAAGTTCAATTTTGTAGGGGTTGAGAGTTCTGTGCTTAGAAAATCTCGATATTTATGTAATCATCTGGTGCTTCATTGGTTGGAGTTTTGTGATGTTTCTAGGATTTCAATAGCATGTGGGAGATAGGAAAGGACACTAAGAGATTTCACAAAATAGGAAAAAAAAAGGGGCATATCACCTTTTACCCGAATAAGTCCATGAATTAGCTGGAGACTCATCCATATTCTTTGGTAAGTCTAGTAGGAAAAATTAAATCAGACTTTTGATCTTTTCGGGATTGTTATCGTGTTCGAGCAAATTTTGCTAAAACTGGAGCAGTTTCTTGAAAGCTCACTTCGAATAGGAAACATTGAGTATTGAGAGATGCTCTTGTTAGTTGTTACCCCATTAGAGTGTTTCCGTTAAAGTATGTGGGGTAAAGCAAAAAGGAAATTGGATATCGATGGAAGATGCATGCGGAGCTAAATTATTTTTTTTGAAATTTTAACAAGCTGGTAATAAATCACAATAAGAGGCTGTTAAGCCACATTTACAGGAAATATGAAGCCTCAAATTATAACTAGACTAAATATGTATTGATCTATGGAGAGTCTAAGACTTGTAGTAGAGACTCAGTGTCTTCTATGTATTCTTGTTTACACCAAAAATGAAAAAGCAAAATACAACTAAGTTTCATGTTTTGAACTGAGTTGCTTTTGCCTTCAAAGAATCTTGAGTTCCTTTCTTTCCAAATAGTCCACCATATGCAGCCAGGGATTAAACTCCATCTTCTCTTTTGGTCTTTTGTGCCCCCTCTTCAGTTCTAGCTGGACAACATATCTAGTGCGTTCATTGGCACTGTCCAACTCAAACTTATCATAGCAAGGAGGATTTCCCAAAGTTGTGTAGTCCTCTATGGTGCATGAACAAATGGCTATTTGTTTCAGCATTTCTCCCACATAGGTGGCAGATGGAACATAGTTGTATTCCCCTTCTTTTTAACTTGACATGTGTCAAACAGGCTTTCTTGGCTGCTAGCCAGACAAAACGCCACTTTGTATGGAATTTGGCCTTCCATATGTGTTTCCATGGCTATTGATCATTCGGGTTGTTGACACAATTCAGCACGTGATATGCTGTTTTTACTGAAAAGATTCCTGAACTGTGGCCTCTCCACCTGGTTCTTTCTTGGGTCTGGGTAACTCCAATGAATTGATAAAGAGTGTTTCCGATTCCATTTTCTCTCTCTTTTGAAGTTCCTGGGAGAAGATTTTGATTTTTAGCTATGCACAGATTTTGGTGGAGAATGTTTCCTTTTTCTTTCCCTTTCTCTGCTTAGATAGGCAAATAAACTGAGCCTAATAACGGTGCTTGTCTGATTGAAGAATCATGGAGAATGATTATTTCAAGCAAGATTGGAGGCGTGGAGAGAAGATTCAAATATTGCAGTACGTATCCATGAAATGGATGATGTGCTTTTTCATTGGATTGCTTGTTGGCCTTGTTGGTTTCTGTAACAATCTTGCTGTTGAGAACATTGCTGGAATGAAATTTGTGGTGACCTCTGATATGATGCTTGCGAAAAGGTATACACTTCTCTTTCATTCATAACTTTTCATGCAATATCCACCTGCTCTGATTGTTATGCTGAGATTACTTGAATGATATAGTACAAACTGATATCTGTGGCTATTTCATCTAATTTCGGTTTGAAGTCTTATACTTAAAAGATATAATCAATTGTCTGCAGAATCCTGATATTAGCAGTTTTTTCTTTAGGTAATTGACTGGAATGTTATGGTCGAGTGTTATGGTCATATAAATACATTATATGTTTCGCATGTGTATCTGAGGCAACCGAACTATGGAATATAGAAATAACCCTGTTCTGTGCTCTAAGTTTGTGGAGTGGAATATTTATGATATATATTTATATTTATAAGTAGAAAGTATTTGATTTACTTGTATAAGTGTGATTTTGAGGTAAATGATTCTTGACATGATGCACCAGGTATACAACGGCTTTTCTTGTATTTGCATCTTCCAATTTCGGATTGACATTATTTGCCGGTCTAATTACGGCTTTTATCGCACCAGAGGCTGCTGGTTCAGGTATACCTGAAGTTAAGGCTTACTTGAATGGTGTAGATGCACCGGCAATATTTTCGCTGAGAACTCTGTTGGTCAAGGTAAAGTGCCTTGAATTGCCTTTTTTCATTATCCATTTTTTAACTAATGTTTCTGTTCTGGCGTTGGTGGTGGATTATGTGCTAGGGAATGATTGCATGAATTGAGGATTATGGTAATTGCATGGTTGATAAATTAATGTGATATGTGGATTGCCTTTTATACTACATAGCTTAAAGAGGATTTGGGGGTGGGGTGGGGGGCATTACTTATATTTGCATTTTATAGGGCGAGGCAGATTCTGTTTTATGGAAATAATATTTTCAAGAACACTCTTAAGTGATTTTGGATAAGCTTGAAGTTTCTACGAGGTCCAGATAGTAGAGCAACTGGTTTGGACACAAACCACCTTTTTTGTTATGTGAAAAATGTAGAGCTCCTAAGAAACACCTAGGCTTTGATGTTATTTCGAACACTGACATCAGGTGAAGCAAGACCTGTTTGTTATTTGTAAGGGAATTCTGGTCATGCTTAGCCCCAGTGATACATACATTTTTCCTCCTCATTCTAGTGCTTCATAAATGTTCACAGGCCAATGCTGGGAAGCAGCTCGATCTCCAACCTCGACATGCTTATTCTTATATTGGTTCCATATAATTTTTTTTTATACTTGGAACTTTAGTTTCAACTGCTGAAAGTTGTCTCCCGCTAGATCTTGTCCATTATCCATAACAGACTGCAGCTAAAGTGACCTTAAACTGTTCATAACCGTTTGGGATGTGCTCTGCCTGGGGTTGTCCCAGTCTATAGCGTTGAACTGGCGAAGTTATAATTTATGAACTTTTAAATTTGCAAAGTCAATCATTAATTATTTGTTTCCTATAGAATATACTTTCTTTTCAATTTAACCATGGGCCTATCTACAGTTTGTGAATGGATATTTGAAATCCTCCATAGTGTTTATGATTATCTTATCTTATGTCATGTGACTAGTTGATAAAGAACAACTGAGTTTTGTGTCATATTTTCTGTCTTTCATTTCCCTTGTTTTGTAGTCCTAGCGTAACATGTTAGAATAAAAGGCCTTACCTGAAACTTTGATCAACAGATTGTTGGCAGCATTTCTGCCGTATCAGGATCTCTGGTAATTGGAAAAGCAGGTCCTATGGTTCATACTGGTGCTTGCATTGCAGCACTAATGGGTCAAGGCGGATCAAAGAAGTATGGATTAACTTGGAAATGGCTGAAGTATTTTAAAAACGATAGAGATCGACGAGATCTTGTAACATGTGGTTCAGCTGCTGGGATGGCTGCTGCTTTCCGAGCTCCTGTCGGTGGTCTGTTGTTTGCTCTTGAAGAAATGGCATCTTGGTATATCTAAAAAAAATGAACATGCTTTAGGCTGCTTCTTGATAAACCAACAGGTTTCTGGGGGATAATAGTCCTTATTGCTATAATTTGTGTTAGTAAGATTGTAGTAGATTTTCTTCCTCTTTTTGATGGTTGATATTATGCATGATCACAATATTGAAATTGACTTCACTGTCCAACAAGGACTTTTTAGATTGCTTTCAAGTTGGTGGCTTTGCTCTTTCTCTTTTAAGTTATTGTCTGTAACTAAAGGATGGAATACCTAAAACAGTTATTATAGCCCTTCACCAAAAGATGTCATGATTGTCAGGGTGGCTCCTTCAAGGAGGATCTAGACTTACAAAATAGCCTATAAGTTGACTGTTGATGATTGACAATTATGAGATAGAGAAGCCTTAATTATTATACTTTAGTTTTATTTGTTTTATCTGAATATCTAGTTTTTTTTTCCTTTGTAATGTAAAACTCCACAATACACCTCAACGCCCAACATGCTACATTTAGGTCCTCTATGATGAAAAACGGTCTTATAGGGGACTTTTGCACTACAAATAATAGATTGATAAGATGGATACTGAAATATGGATGTTGATGTTTGGTATGATTAAAAAGGATGCTGTAGTTTCCCTTTTTGTTTTTGACATTGTAAGCACTTCCTCTGTAATGCAGGTGGAGAAGTGCTTTATTGTGGAGAGCCTTTTTCACTACAGCTGTGGTTGCAATTGTGCTTCGGGCTTTAATTGATGTTTGTTTGAGTGGAAAATGTGGACTTTTTGGTAAAGGAGGTCTTATAGTGTTTGATGTCACATCAGCTAATAGCGCGTATCAGATCAAGGATGTGCCTCCTGTTCTTTTTCTAGCAGTTATTGGAGGCTTATGGGGAAGTTTGTACAACTTCTTACAGGATAGGGTTCTGCATATTTATAACCGAATTAACGAGTATGATCTTACACGGCTTTTAGATTTTCATATCTTTTATTTTCAAGGCATGGTAAAGTTATAAATATTTATGTGGCTCGTTTTCCTTTTTTCTTAGGAGAGGAGCTGTTTACAAAATAGTTCTGGCTCTTATGGTCTCCATTTTCACATCTTGTCTTCTGTTTGGATTACCATGGTTGGCACCTTGCCGCCCTTGTCCTTCAGATACATCAGAACCTTGCCCCACAATTGGACGGAATGGTAACTTTAAGAAGTTTCAATGTCCTCCAGGTCACTACAATGATCTTGCCAGTTTATTTTTCAACACGAATGATGATGCAATTAAAAACCTTTTCAGCAAGGGCACTGATAGCGAGTTTCACCATCTCTCAATGCTAATTTTCTTTATCACCTGTTTTTTCCTGAGCATCTTTAGTTATGGGATAGTTGCACCAGCAGGTCTCTTTGTGCCTGTCATTGTGACAGGTGCCGCTTATGGTCGATTTATTGGGATGATGTTTGGTTCGCACTCTACTCTTAACCATGGCCTATTTGCTGTTTTAGGTTCGGCTTCCCTTCTTGGGGGTTCTATGAGAATGACAGTTTCCTTATGCGTCATTATCCTAGAACTGACTAATGACCTCCTCTTGCTACCTCTAATGATGCTAGTTCTTCTCATCTCCAAAACTGTTGCTGATGCATTTAATGGGAATATATATGACCTCATAATGAAGGCGAAGGGTTTTCCGTACTTGGAACGTCATGCTGAACCTTACTTGAGACAACTGGCAGTGAGTGATGTGGTCACAGGTCCACTCCAGCTTTTCAACGGCATTGAGAAAGTTGGTAACATAGTTCATGTCCTCAAAGCCACAGGGCATAATGGCTTTCCGGTGGTGGATGAGCCCCCGCTTTCCGGAGCACCAATTCTATTTGGTTTGGTACTCCGCACACATCTAGTTACATTGCTAAAGAATAAAGCATTTCTTCAAAATCCTGTACCTGTTGGATATGATGCCTTTAACCAGTTTTCAGCTGATGATTTTGCAAAGAAGGGTTTAGACCATGGAGACAGAGTGGAAAATATACAACTGACAGATGAAGAGATGGATATGTTTATAGATCTGCATCCTTTTTGTAACACTTCACCTTACACTGTTGTAGAGACTATGTCCTTGGCGAAGGCTCTGACGCTCTTCCGAGAAGTTGGTTTAAGGCACCTGCTGGTAATACCCAAGGTTTCTGGGGTAAGAGTTGTTTCCTCATCTTTTCTGTTTCAAATTCTCTCTCAATGATCTACTCAGAAGCTGTATCTTATCCCTAAAAGTAATTCAGCAGTCACTAAAAAATACATTAGCATAACCTGAAGGATAGATTACCCAGCTTCCTGCATGCATGCTTCAGTGCATTAGTTTATGACCTCGCTAATTGTTTATATTCATTCATTCATGAATTCTTTCACCAAAATCTTGTGCTTTTTAGGTATTTGATGTGCAATAAATTGTCCATTATTTTTTACAGACAACCGAATAGGTTCAATAATCAATACCCTTTCATCAATTCTGTTTATTGTCTTGTTTATTTTTACATTTTGAATTTCATCCTGGTTGCATCAACCGATCAACGTTCCCATCATCCTCTGACGGGATTAAGTATGAACTTTTCCCTCACTGGTAAGTTTTATTTTGCTCACCCTATTTCATCCACTCCAGGAGGTCACGGGTTCAAGTCGTGGAAACAGCCTCTTGCAGAAATGCAAGGTAAGGCTGTGTACAATAGACCTTGTGGTTCGACTCTTCCCCGGACCTCGCGCATAGCGGGAGCTTTAGTGCACTGCGCTGCCCTTTTTTTCTCACCCTATTTCATCCACCATGTTGGTTATGTAACTGTTGCTTGTTGTAACCAAACACATTTTGTCAAACATGTTTTCCATTTATTTTCCTGATAAATGGTTCTTCATCTTCTTGAACTGAATCAAGAAACTGTGGTTCTCTTGTTTGCAGAGGATACCTGTTGTGGGGATAATTACAAGGCATGATTTCATGCCGGAGCATGTGCTCAGCTTGCATCCATCCTTGGCTAAGAGCAAGTGGAAAAGATTAAGATTCAAGTTACCTCGCGGGTTTAAAATCTTTTAGAGACTACGTCATGTTCTAAGATAGTCCCACTGAGATATGTGAATAGAGCTGTGTACAACATGACTGCAATATATGCTAGGTAGTAAGCTTATTCTTCCATAATATTCCTTGTCACATTCAAAGATCCTAAGGGTCTTCTTGAGATGGATTTTGTATTTGTTTTGCCTCAATTAATCAAATGTTGCTCTGTTCTTATGAATAAATATCTCTGTTTTCGTCCTTCTCTTTTCTCCATTTTTTTCTCCTTTTGTAAATGGAGCTATGAAGTTTCAAGGGAATCTTAGTAGCTCAGTTGGGTGGTTATCTGAACTTTCACCTTGTTGGTGAGGATTCGATTCCCCATTTTATAATCCCCTGCCCCATTTTCCCTCCCCCTACGCCCAATAAAAAAATAATAATAAGAGCTGTGAAGTTCCACAATTTGAGTTTTGGTGTTCTGTATTTTTCTTTGCACTTGCCTGGATGACAGGTTTTAACAGTCTGTTGAAAATTGAGAGAAAAATGCTAAGTAGAGCAGGGGCTGGGCAAATTTTAAATTTTTAGTGGGATAAGACTTTGCCAACCCTGTCACGACCAGCCAAAACAGACCTTACAGATTTGTCCCTCGGATGACGTCATTATCGAGCCGAAAAAAAGTGTGTACATGATGTGACCTTGTGTCCGAAAAAAAGCGCGTACATGATGTGACCTTGTGTCATCTTCACTTTTTCTCTCCAATTTTGATGTGGGATTCGCTTGAGGTTTAATATGCACCCCCTTCTTCAAAAGCTTGCCAATCAATAAGCATGCTTGTTCTTCTCGTCAGCCTGCCCTCTATCATGTGTACAACAAGCTTCACGTCATCCCATCTTGTATACCATCCTTAATGCAACAGTGAAGAATTGTTGGTTTTCATATTATGTAGACTGCATTATGCATTTCGCAAATACATATATCGTAAGATCACGCTATAGTGACAGCAATTGGTTGTAAATTTCATGATTGCTATAATGAGGTATTGTTATATATGTATACTGCGATAGTCGATTGAAGTGGTGTTTGGATAATGGATTATTGAATCCGACTTTTTGGTTACTATTCACATGATCAATGGAAAACATATCCACCTCTTGGCTTTTAAAAGACGAGATCAAGAAGATACAATCCATGAAAACAGATGGCCATATCCAATTTAATCATATCTTCAGAGAAGGAAATTCTACTGCCGATCTCCTGGCCAATTTTGCAAGAGTTTTATAAATCCAATTCTTTCTTTAATGGGGCTATCAACTTATAAATAAAAGTATACAAAAAGTGATTTTGTATACCAGTAACATATTAGTCGTGACTCACAGTTATGACTTTAATGTTTGTACAAATTATGAGGCAAAATGTAGTTATCTCGGTAATAAATTTAAAAAACTTTATTCCCCACTTACGTTTTAGGCATAAAACGTTACTTCCAGTTACATATTTATGTTTAACACTGTTAACATCAGTTAAATATTTTCTTTTACCTAATACGTTACTGCCAAGTACGTTTCTTCTAGTTTCGTAAAATATTTAAAAAATATATTGTTTTGGTGAATTGATTTAAATTATGACTTATTTTGGTTGAAATTCCATTAGTGATGATTGATGACTAATATAAATATCTTAATATTTTGTTTTTATACATTTTTTCTCAGTTTTAAAATAAGTGGTGTTTTAGCTTTTTAATTTTGTATCAAAATAAGTGGTGTTTTACATAATCAAGAAGACATTAATGATGTTCTTCCAATTCCGTCCTTAATTTAAATGGAGAGTCTTACATAACCAAAAAAAATACCAAAGAGTTGCATCTTTTTCAAGGCATTAATTAAGGATAAGTTGGTAAAAAATATTTTATTTCTAGAAATGAATAGTTCTCTTAAGGGATTTGCCGAAGCTAAAAACACCATTTATTTTAAAATGGAAGGAGTGATATATTTCTTACAAGATAATATCGTATAATATTTGATTATGGTTGTTACAGAGAGATAATTTTACAAAGAATATGCCGTTATAATGAATGTTACAGTCGTTACATGTAGAATGTTATTATAAAAAAATAAAATATAACATAAAGATCAACTTTAGAAAAAATCAAGTCAATATAATAAAATAATATAATAACGAATAACCATTATAATGAAGTTTGACGCCCCAACTACAGTGGTTCCAATCGTGCGAATTTAATTTAAAATGAGTAATATTTATACTATATTGGCTTAATCCAATACTTCAATAGCGTGCATACTGAAAGAAATATAAAAAAAGGAATTAATTTATGAAAAATAGTTTTTTTTAAAAAAAAAACAGGAATTAATATTTTATATCGAAGAAAACACAACGATGAATTGATTTACTGTTGAAGTTATTGGTTTGATAAAATTAATAAATTTTGATTTAAACCTTATGTTTATTTTACAAAAAGAAAATTATAATGTATATAAACAATGTATAAAACATGCAATCTTTTACGCATTCAAAATTTTCAAAGGGGCGTTTCGAAGGTGTAGCTGAGACACACCATTTTAATATTATACAATTAAATTTTATTATAACGGTATTTTATTGTAATGATTTAATTTTTTTTTGGAAATTAATTTTTAATATTATATATATTTTTTATAATAATATTTTATTTATAATAAAAAAATATTAAAACTAAAAGGAGTCCGATCATACGGTTATTTCTCCTCCGAAAATATTGGAACAAACAAAATAGCAACCAATTATTTACCAAGTCAAGCTTCATCGTTCTTAATATGAAGAGATTTGGTAAATATTTGATTTCTATTTTGTTTGTTCCAATATTTTTGGAGGAGAAATAACTGTATGATCGGACTCCTTTTATTTCTAAGGCTTTTTCTTTGAATAATTTGAGAACTTAGTTTTGTTTTGAATAATTAAATCCTAATGAGTTTATTTAATTTAGTGGTCAGGTTCGGATTTAAAGAAAAACTAGTAATTTAATTAAAGTTAGGTATTTTAAGTCAATTTGGGGGATTCCGTCAAATTGAGAGATAATTTTTTGCTTTGTTAACGTCGGGGTATATTTGACCTTATAGTATAATCAGAGTCAAAGTTGGTTAACATACTACAGTAGAGGAGTATTTTTGACCCTTTTCCCTATTTTGTAAGAAAAATATCATGTATAAAAATAAATATTTAAAATATTTATAGTAATCATTATTAATGTTACACATATAGTAAATTTAACGTATGAATATCTAAAAAAAAGAAATTATAATATTAAAATAGTGCCCCACAGTAACTTCACGAGGAAAAACTACTAGTGAATGTATTCTTTTACGTTCAACGCTCTTTCTATTTTTTCGGTTAAATTGGTTAGCAGATATATTCCTTATTAGTACAAAAAATCATTAAATTAAATTTTTGCATACTTTTATTTATAACAGCTAAATGAGACCTAAACACCAAATGTCTTATATACTGTAACAGCCATAAAATTTTCAGACCAACACCGTCATTGTAACGAGGTTTGATTATATATATTAATTCAAACCTGAGGGCATTTTTGTCTTTTTGCTTCATTATAGCTTAGCTCTTTTTTTTTTTTAAGAACTTCATGGGTAACAAATAACTATGATTAAAACTCGGATACCAAAACCCAAGTGACCAATTTTCAGGTTGGGAGAAGCTTACTAAACGCCCTAATGAGCTGATCCAGTTTTCTTCAATCCAAATCTCTGCTACCAAATATCAATGGAAGCATCGCCCATTCTCGTCTGCTCAAAGCTACCTTCTTCGTTCGGCTGCAACGTATCAAAACACAACACTTGTTCTTACAGACCTTTCCACAAACAGTTGGTGAGCAAGTTCTGTATAAACAACTTACAACCCCGAAGAAATCTTGAAATACCCGAATCCCACTTGCGTAGTTCCTTGTCAATTCCCCTAGTCGATGTTAATTCTTCTACTTCACTGGCATATATTGGTGGGTTTCGGTCGTTACTGCCAGTCCAGTGTTCATATTCAGATGCAACAGAAACAGAGGCTCCAAACCCGGTATTAGAAAGCCTGAAGGGGTTTTCTTTGGAGTCACTGAAGATGGGGTTTTCTCAATTGACTCCTTTTAAAGTGTTCAAGTGGGGTTTGGTGTTTTCCGTTGCTATCGCTGCCTCCAAATGGACGCTGAATGTACTGGTGAATCCATTCTTCTGGATGTATTTTAGTATGACGTGGTTATTCTGGCCATGGTTGGTGGCCATAAGCCTTGCAAGTTACAGTCTTTATTGCTTAAACAAGCATTTACGTGGGGAAGCAAATGCATTTGAGCAACTTGCAATTGTTACTTCAGCTTTCACTTGGCTTACACTAGTCCCACCTGCACATTTCAATGGTTTTCTTGAAGGCTGGCCTGTTGTGTTCTTTTTAGTGTACCATTATTTCTTTTTCTTGAATGTGAGTATTCGAAAACGACTGTATGGTGATTACAACCCAAGAGAGCATGACCCCACATGGGATATTAGCCTACCCAATTGGCAGAAGCTGTTGTTTTGTGTTGGAGTTATGGTTGGTCATTGGCTTGCAGCGTTTGAAGGACCAGAGCTGCATCTTATCCCTGGTGGATGGAACAATTTGGGTATTTGGGGTTTGATTGTGATGACATTGTTTATGCAATATCACTCCACATTGTATTTAGCCAAGTACTCAGAGAAGGTGGTTGTGCCTACTGCTGTCGTACAGTTTGGTCCGTATCGGTTTGTTCGCCATCCCATTTATGCTTCAACCATGCTCTTGTTTGTTGCTTATTGTGTTGCTCTTAGGGCGCCTTTGAGTGCTCTCTTCATTGCTGTCATTTGCTCCATGTACTATGGCAACAAAGCTAAATTAGAGGAAAGTTTGATGGTAGAGAACTTTGGTGAGAGATATATGGAGTATGCAAGTAAAGTTAGATACAAGCTTATTCCTTATGTTTATTAGTGCAAGTTGTTGCGAGTTGCATAATGTTTTCTACTGTAATGCGGAAAAGAGAATGAGAATATGAACACCTCAATTGGTTTTTGTTATGTTGTTTCAAATGTAGTTTCCTTTTGTTGTTCTTCATTTGTCGTGATTTCTTATTTATTGAACTTGTGGTTTACATACTCAAGCCACTTGTATCCTCCATGGTGCAGCATTTCTGTATTGCTTGTTTCCGTTGTTTAGCAATTCTTCAATAGCTTGACAGAGATAATATCTCCTGTATTAGATTCTGTTGATTTAGGTTTTAGTATTCCACTATGTTTGGTAGGTTGTTCCTTTATAACATGTCAGAAGACATGACAGAGTTGGCTTTCTCTTAGCAGTGTACATTTTTACTCAAATAAGTTGCTTTTTTTTGAAACATATATTTTTGCTTGTTGATCCAGGAGAACCTCTAATCTATCTATCTATCAATATGTATACATAATTGGAGGACATTAAGCTAGCGGCACATCTCATTATCTGTAAATCTCATGTTTTTGGCTATATTTTCTGTTTTTTTCCTTGACTGTTCAATTAAAAAAATTAAAATCCACATTTAATAATCCTCTAATTAATGCCAAATGTCTCCACTTCTCCCCCTCTTCCTCTTTCGTTCCAAGGATTCCCTCTCTGCATCTTCTTTCTCTATCTCATCTCAAAGAGAGTTGTAATCGCTAGATACATCAAACTTCTTGTGGATTGTTGATCTGAAATTAATTTTCTTGCCACCCGTCTTATTTTAATGGAGGAATATATAGTATGGTAGAAAGAAGTTAGAAAGAAACTTGGCTGTAACATTGAATTTATTTTAGGAAAAACTCACCTCAACAGAGGATAAGACAAGGATTCTTCTTCTCCATAGATCCGTAGGGATTCACCCATGATGTACTCCTCGCCACCAAGGTACATTCCCTTTTTCTCTTTTGAGATTCTTAAATTTTGTTTTATGGTTGGTTGATATTACATGTATCTTTATATCCTATTTATCGATTTGCTTCTTGATTTTAGGTTAATTGTAGAATTAAAATTGCACCTTTTTGTTAATTTGTTGCCATTTGTGAGATTCAATTAATCTTGAACGGAATATACATGAATTACATTACTACATTAATTTGAAGGATTTTGGTAATACCGGTTCTACTGGAGTTTTAAGAAAATAAAACGTGGGGTTCTGAGAGAGAAAAATTTCAAGCCCTTCTTCCCCCTCCATTTCTGCTACCAAAGGCAAAGAGGAAAAGAGCAAAGGGAAATGAAAGTTATACTCCCTCCGTCCCAATTTGTGTGATGTACTTTGACTGGACATGAAGTTTAAGAAATATGGGTAGATTTTTAAAACTTGTGGTCTAAAATAAATGATAGATATTTGTGTGGCTATATATCATCTCACTAAAGGTGAAATGAATATTTTAATATTAAATTATTACTAAATATAGAAATGTGTTAATTCTTTTTTGGATTGACTAAAAAGGAAAGTGTGTCACATAAATTGGGACAGAGGGAGTACCAATCTATTATTTGAGATGAAAATGTAAGACATGTTTTGTGTTTGTACATGAGTTTCTTTTTGTGTAGAAAGGAAAAGTTATACCAATTGGTAGCTTGGAGATGAAAAATAAATCTCAGAATGCTTCATATTTACCTATCAATCCCTTTTCAGCATTGATAACAAAAATTCCAAGTTGATTTATTTTAAATTTTCACAAAAACATTTATTGCAGAGACTGCAGAATTGATGTATCCTAAAAGGAATAACTCAATGAAATTGTGCTATTTTTGTACCTGCAAATATTTAAATTATCCAATTTATTTTTGGTTAGTTTAACAACACATTTAACCCATCTCCATAAAACTTCTATTGAATCTACTGAATCAGAATACTAACTTTTAAGAAAAGGTGCTCAATAAAAAGGTTAACTTAAGCACATTGTTTAATTGTCAAGTATAAGGTGTTTTCTTTTTATGAAAGTAATTAGTTCATTCATAAAAAGGCATCAAGAAGATGCAGAAATATACAAGTAGAGAGTAAGACACTAAGACTACATTGTAGCAGCAAAAAGCAAAAGTGGAAGTGGTGAAACCTTGCTAGCTACATTACAGGTGCACTATCTTAGATACAGAGCTCGCAAAGTTCCAAAAGGAATCTGGGGAATGTACAGGGGTCGCATACGCCCAACTAAATAAAGACAGTAGACATCTAGCTTTAAGGGTGTGGCTGACAGTTGATTGTCAAGTATAAGGTTTTAAGGTGTGCTGAAGAAACCAAAAGGCGTAAACAAAGATTGAAAGGTGAGACTTCTGTCCCTTATTTCCATTAATTTGGGTTGTATGGGTTACTATATTCTGTGAGTTTCTTTTTATTCATTTGCTGCAACTAATTGTTCCTCTGATTTTGCCTTTGTTACACTTTTCAGTTGTATTTGCTATCAAATAACGATTTCCTTTTTTCCTGAACTCTATAATAACATCCAATATTTGGTGATAATATATTCTCTGCACCTTTTCACAATGAGTGCAGTCTTTAACTAGAATTATGTAGTCAAAGCTTTGAATTCTCTTCAACTCCTAAGAATTGAAGTCGATTCAAAAGAATCTTAGGATTCTGCTGACTAACGTCAAGAGTTGAAAGGGCTTTGAAAAGTGTTAATAACAATTTTTTCTTCAACTATTGAAGGTGTGGTGAACCAGAATTGACAAACTCACAAATGACAGCGAAATACGTGTCTGAATCAGAAAACACAAAGAAAGAGAAGTCCAAAGTAGGCAATAAGGAGAAGAAAGGCGGAAAAAAAGACTATGATGAGGGAGAAAACGTAGGGTGGTGGGATATGAATTCCTGAATTCCAGTTTAAAACCAAAGGTTGGTATATGAATTTCTGAAATTTCAGGTGCAAAACCTAAGGTTGGTATATATGACACACACACACGCTATCAAATTGATTTTGTATGATGAAGTTTTTGTATACGTTGAGGAATAATTTTTCAGTCATTATTTCAGCCGGCTTGCTATTTCATTCTCTTTTTCTTCGTCGCAGCTTCTCTAGTAGATCAAAAGATGTGCGGTCCTTGAGTTGCTTAACAAAAAAACTGTATTGAACTTAGACTTTTAAGGTTTTTTTCAATCAGTAAACTTCTCAAATATCTCTTTTTTTTTATTAGAGATTTTTATTGCAGAATAAAGTTTTGCATGCTTATTTTCCTACCATTTCTTCTTTCTTTACTTCACCTTTGTCTTTTGTTAGCTATTTCTTTTTTCAGGGTAACAGTTTAAAAGGGGCTTATGCAATTTAAGATGAAAATATCTACTACCATCTTTTGTATTCTTTTTCCGTGAAAAATCATATACATTTTACTTTATCTTCCGTCTTTACTGTGTTAACTATGAAACTATCAGACTATCTATATCTACATGTAAAGCTGGATATTGGCAAGGTGATGTGGCACTTTTCTATTATATTTCTCTTTTATCCCTTTTTTTTTGTTTTGCATTTTTATCTTCACCCTTCTCATTCAATAATTCTTTTTTTATAAAAGCTTAAAGTACTGTAATAAATACTACTTAAGAAACAAGCATTGGGTCTTATACTAGAGAGTCCAAACGTTGCTTTAAAGCCCATGACAAAAGAGTTAACTGTCCCTTTTTCGAATCTCTCTTTTCTTCATTGGCAACGTGTTTTGGGAGTATATTATTTGACCGTGTATGATGAATTTTTAATACATTCTTCAATATTCATTTAGGTATCAGTCTTTTGCTCTGTTTCTGTTAGTAGCAGTGAACACTTAGTACGACCCTTTAGTTTTGTGTGCTCAATTTGTTGTGGCCATTTATTGTTGCTATTTCATGGCTTATTAAAACTGTTTTTCGGAGATATTTTATAGACAGACTTTCTCCTGTTGATGCAATGCAGATTTATTCGAGAAATTTTGCTCGTTTTATTTTTGCTCGAATACTAAGGAATCAATATTGAAGGATGGTGAGAATTTGACTTCAAATGCGTAACTTATGTACTCTAAATCTTCTAAGTTTTGAGAATTATTAACGACGGTGGATTTCATTTCTCAACCATGCAACTTTTATAGTTGTCTGTATTTACATGTGTGCTCATGATATTACTGCTATGTTAACGCTAAGATGTCACTGTTTTCCGGAGTCCAGACTAGCTTCTACTTCAGATGTACAGAATGATATCTTTATCTCGGCTTATAAACTCTTTGTAACGGGTATGCAGGTACTTTTTATACCATTTCTCCGATATTTAGCCTATTGCTCGTGTGAAATTCTAATGAAAAATGTCGTGCCATTTTGTCTTGCTTCTACTTTTTTTCGTCAACCATGCCCTGTTGGTCATTTAAACTTATTGTTGGTGGCACATGCTTCATTTCTGCTATATATGAAGTTACAACTAAGTTTGAGCCAATGCCTTCACCTTATTGCAATATTCATAAAGGTTGGGAGAATATTTTGCTTCAAAATCACATTGTTCTTTTTGTTAACTACATTCATGTCTTGGGAAAGTGTTTTACGAATGATGTGAGCTTTAGTATATGTCATTCACTCTTGAAATAATAATCCTTCCGTTTCAATTTGTTTGTCTTTGCTTTCCTTTTTTTGTTAGTCCGTTTAAAATAGAATGCCTCTTTTTTCTCTGTGACAACTCTTTAATTCTAACTTTCACCTAACATATTTGTGCCTTTTACTTTATCCGCGGTTTCTGGTATTGCAATGGCTAGCAAGACGAAGGTTTCCATCTTTCGGGTATAGGCTTTCCCGATTCATTAAACAGGGGTGCCACTCCAATGGTGAAGATTATTGGAAGAAGAGTGTTGCCCTATAATTTTTTGTGTTATTTATCAACCGATTCGGCTTATTGAAATCAGAGGCGAATTTAGAATTTTTAAAACATGAATACATCATTAAAAAAGAAAATGTATTAAGTGAAAATTGATCTCGAGTACTTAAAGTAAATAAGTCAATTTTTAACCAAGTGCACCATCTAATTTTTTTGTAGTATGAGTACCAACATATAATATTATATTAATTTTAATGAATATATACATAAAATATTGAGTTTTACGGAGAGACTACGGGTTCATAGGCCCTCATATTTTAACATTAATTACTAATTTCTGAATTTCTCAATTTTTTTTTTAAATACTAATAGTCATGAATATATAATAGTAAAATATGCAGTTTATTTCTTTTTTATATTATTTTTTTTAAGAATGTGCGAGTCATTATGTACAAATAAAAATGAAACCTTTTTAATTTATTTGACAAATGTTAATTTAACAACTCCTTTCAAGAAAAGTATTTATTAGAGTGGTTTATTTTATTCGTTTTACTAAATTTAACTCTATTAGATTTTTAAATTTAAATTTTATAATTATATAATTATTTAGTGATAAAAATTGTATTGAAGAAAATATTTTTTTTAATTTGTTAAAATAAATAAGTAAAAAGTTATCTTCATATTATATAAGATCACATGTTAAATGGTAGAAGCAACTACTAATATTTTTGAGTTATTTTTGCAGCCTAATCGATCACTCAAGTTTTTTACTCTTTATTTAGATTCGGTGAAAAAAATAAAATTATTTTTTATGAATTTAGCTAAAAATTTATTAAAAATAACTTCTCGAGGTAAATGTAGAGTTTATGTATATTTTACCCTTGTCAAACTCTACTACGTAAGATTACACTAAGTTATTATTATTATTGTTATTTTTATGAATATATTAAGAATGATTTGATTTAATTCATATCTTATTAAAAATAAAAGATATTCTAACAAAATCTTTACTAATTAGAAAAAATATACATAATAATAAATAATTTATATTACACTTCTTAAAATATAATTATTATTAAATTTTACGTGAACCCGAAATAATATATTTTTTATGCCGAATAGGTGCAATCACAGAATCCTAGAAGATATATTGGCAGTAGTCATCAGACTTTCGTATAACTTGAGGCTCTTCCTTTAAGTAACACGTGTTTGCTTTGAATACAAGTGTTTGGACACCGTCAACATTTGGCAAGAGGATAGAATGCATGCATAATTAATAATTCATGCATCCCTTTTTATTTTTATTTTTTAATAATTTAATTTAATATATAATATTTATATTAAAATTTAATTAATTTAAATTATTTATCTATTAACTTTTTTTATATTATTAAAATTAAAATTTTTAATTAAAAGACGAGCAAGTTGCTATTTTCATTAATTATTTATAAAAAAATAATAATTATTTTATATATAAAATTTTTTCACAATTTTTTATTAATTTATAATAAAAAAGATCTCTATTTTTAATTATGAACATACTTTATAACTTTGAAAAAACATTAGGCAATATATTAAACGTATAATTTATAACTATTACTCAATATACCTATATTATGCATATAATTTATAACTATTACTCGATATACCTATATTATAGGTAATTATAATTTACTAAATGTACATATATTTAGATGTATCCGTTCTTTTTTTTTTTTCCGTTTGCAGTGGACGGCTTTATAAGTTAATTTCAGTATTAAGAAAAAAAATATACATATCTCCACATATATAATAAAAAATTATTTTAATATATAATATATATACCTACACACATTCTAAAGACGGACAAATAAATCTAACGTAAAATTTGCATTAATTCAATTCTCTCCAATCTTTATTTGTAAGATCGGATCAAAGATATTATTATTATGATAGTAGAAATTTAAATTAATTAGAGTAAATTGCAATTATCAAATATTTTAAAAAAGAAAACAAAACCGCATAAAGTACAACCATACACATATATGTATTATCGAGTCAATTTTATTGATACAACATTACACTTTAACAAGGGAAAACATTAACGGCGATAAATGAAAAAGATCATTTTCTTCTATTAACAGTTTCGAGTGCAGAAGCAACGCTGGCGGAGACCACGACAGTTGCCGCCAGTGAAGCCTTCGGACTTGCAAACGGAACCACAATTGGTATCGCTGAAACATTTCCCCTTGAAATGGTGGCTCTGCGACTCACAAGTTCTTGCCTCTGCACTTGTCATTAGTTCTGTATATTAAAAATCATGAATATTTTTATATTAAAATGATTAATTTTATTTTACCTGTTAGAAAACTATATAATAAAATTAAATTAATGAAGGAAAGAAGAGACTAACCGGTGGATATAAGAAGCATTGCTACAAGGAAGAAAGTTGCAAACAAACGCATGGAGTGTCCCATCTTTAGAGAGAGAAAAGAACGCAATTTGAGAAAATTGAGTTGAAGTAGTAGCAGCAGGGGTCTTTTATAGATGCTCACAGACGTGACGTGATAAAATTAATTTATGAAAATATAATTTATTTAAATAAAATTTTTATGTATTTTTTATCATTTTCTTTTTAGTATTTTATTTTTTTTTATTATTTTTGAATTATTTTTATTTGAGTTGAGAGTCTATTAAAAATAAATTTTTTATTTTATAAAAAAGAAATAAAATCTGCATACATAAATTTATTTCGAGCATTTATTTAGAATTATATTGAAAATGTTGTTATTATTGTTTGTGTCAGTTGTTTAGCTCACTTGAATCCATAACAAATTAGGTGATTTTTAGCGCAAATTGACTTTAACAAATTTCATCAAAATATTTTTAAAAAATATATTTTTTATTTAATATGTTATATATAATTTTAATAATAAATTTTTATTAAATATTAAAAAATTATAAAATAATAAATAAAATAATTAGACAGATTAAGTTATGACTCTTTTTATAGCTTATTTAGTATAAATAATTTTTAAACGGATGAATGAATTTTAACTTTAGATGCTTATTTACTATATTTTTTGGTCTCAAATTATGTAAGAGTATTTACTATCATTGGCGTGTCTTAATCAACGAGTCTATTATTAGGCACTTTTGGATATGTATTTTATATCAATTATTATGTCTTAAGAAATAAATAAGTATTATAATAATGGCATTAAGTTATAACACTAATAAAAATATTATTAAAATTGAGAGAATAAATTTGACGGACAGAATTGGTGTAAAAAATTGAGAAAATATCAATTCAGTCCATTGGTTCTTATTATTATTTTTATCTTTTAATTATTTTTTTAAAAAAATCGATGGATAGGGTCGATTGTTCGTCAATTTTTTTTCGCGCAAAATTTGCGAAACTTATTTTTTAAAAAAATATTAAGAAAAACGACGTTGCCTTTTGATTTTTTATTATTTTTTAATAAAAATCGAGGGACAACGTCAATTTTTAAAGTGCAAAATTGAAGTTGAAGAGAATAATAAAAACGACGGAAAGATTTAATCAACAAGCATTCATAGTTGAGTAGTAAAATTATCTAATGTCATAGCAAATACTGGATCTTCAATTATAAGTAGCTATATATATATAAATATAAAGCCGATGGACAAACCGACCTTGTCCCTCGATTTTTTAATTTTTTAAATTAATTTTTAATTTATGAAAATCGACGGACTAGGTCGGTTGTTCCTCGATTATAACCAATCATGTCTATTAGTTTCACAATTCCGACGAGCGAAATAATGATGGTAGTAAGTGCGTCAATTTGACGTTGATTTTGCGCAAAAAACCTTTTACACCCCGTAAGTTCTTGACACTTAGTTGACCTATTCGCATGATGGTTAAGAGTTTTAGAATGCTATACGTGCGAGAAAAGGGCCCGGGGAGAGACCGGACAAGCGCCAAGTCGGAGCATCGCAAGGCAAATGCGACTTATAAATCGCATTCGATAAATGCGACTTAAAGAGGAGGGGTTCGGGCCCAAGTATATAAGCCTCCCACTTCGTTTTTAAGTTATATTTTCATTTTATTTCCAGTGAACAACCAGAGAACAGAGGAGGACGAAGGTTCAACATAAATTTCCTTCCGTTTACGCCGTTAAATGCAGCCCAAACTCAAATTAACTTCGGGTAGCGAAGTATAAAGCTTCAGGAAGCATTCCTACAGAGTTAGTTCCGTGAAATTCGTCCGACGAATCGTCGTCTCACCGAGCCAAGGTAAGTGGAATTACTCCAAACTAGTGTTAATATACTCTCAGCATTAAAGTGAGTATTTCTCCCTTCTAGACTTCCGAGAAATTACGAGTTTTTGGCCGTTCTTCGATAAGTCGAAGAATAGGCAGTAGGTATATCCGTAAGTATGGTTTCTTTCCAAAATAATAGTAGAATTAATTCTATTCTTTCGTGAATATGAATAAATTTGGGAGAAATAGCTGAATACTAGCCGAGCTACGCCAGTTAATCAGAAAGTCGGCAGTTGAGGTATGTAAAGCCAGTTTCTTTCAGCAAGCTAGTAGCTCCAGTATAGTAAAATAGTACGAATTCCAGTAGAATGTTTCAGAAGCCGTATATTATGTTCAGTACGAATTTAGTAAGCATGTTAGAATTATTATGCAGTGTTTTAAAACTGTAATATAATCGACAGAAAAAGAGTTCATTAGTGGCACATTATCTTAATGATCATAACTTTGGGCTGGATTATCCGTTTTACATGATTTTTCTTTCATTTTGTGTATTTTTTTGAGATCTATCCGGATAAACTGCCGTAAGGCGGTTTGACGAAGCCAATTTTCTCAAAATATGCCTCTATCGCAGTCATTCAACATATTTCCCAATATGATTGACAATTTTAATTTAAAAACTGGTCCTAACGACCCACCACAACCGACACCACCATGGCAAGCAACCATGGTAGGCCAGCACTACCACCACCAATCTCTAGCATTGTCTTTATAGCATAAGGATAAACATAGGTGTTTCCTTTTAAATTTTCGCTTGCTGGGCATTGATCGATGGGCGTTGGGTCTCGGCATAGGTCGGCATGTGTCATCTGATGTCGGCCAGTCTGTCGACATTGGCATAGTGCGCCTATGATGCTAACTTTCAAACTTTTCAGTGCGTGTTAGCCCACGGATTTCTCGAGATTTGACAGACCGTCTCCGTTCGGCCCCAAATTTTGGCAGTGCGCAGCCTACAAACCCTGGTGACGAGCTCCCCATCACTTCATAAATGAGAATTTATGATTTTCGCGATTTTCGGTGTGTGTTAGCCCACGGATTTCTCGAGATTTGGTTGACCGTCTCTGTTTGGCCCCAAATTTTTGCTGCGCGTAGCCTGCAAGGCCTGGTAACGGGCGCCCTATCACTTCGATTGATCGGCATCACTATTTTTATCATAAATGAGAATTTTTGATTTTTGCGATTTTCGGTGTATGTTAGCCCACGGATTTCTCGAAATTTGATCGACCGTCTCCGTTTGACCTAAAATTTTAACTGCGCGCAGCCTACAAGGCCTGGTGATGAGCGCCCTATCATTCCATTTGATCGGCATAACCATTTTTCACATAAATGAGAATTTACGAATTTTTACAATTTTCGGTGTATGTTAACCCACGGATTTCTGGAGATTTGATTGACCGTCTCCGTTTGGCCCCAAATTTTTGCTGTGCGTAGCCTGCGGGGCCTGGTGAAGAGCGCCCTATCATTTTGTTTGATCGGCATCACTATTTTTTGCATAAATGAGAATTTACGATTTTCGCGATTTTCGGTGTATGTTAGCCCACGAATTTCTCGAGATTTGATTGACCGTCTCCGTTTGGCTCCAAATTTTGGCTGTGCGCAGCCTACAAGGCCTGGTGACGAGCGCCCTATTATTTCGTTTGATCGACATCACTATTTTTCGCATAAATAAGAATATATGATTTTCGCGATTTTCGGTGTATATTAGCCCACGAAATTCTCTAGATTTGATCGACCGCCTCCGTTCGGCCCCAAATTTTGGCTGTGCGCTGCCTGCGGGGCCTGGTGATGGGCGCCCTATCACTTTGATTGATCGGCATAACTATTTTTCGCATAAATGTGTATTTATAATTTTTGCGATTTTCGGTGTATGTTAGCCCACGAAATTCTCAAGATTTGATCGACCGCCTCTGTTCGGCCCCGAATTATGGCTGTGCGCAGCCTGCGGGGCCTGGTGACGAGCGCACAATTATTTCGTTTGATTGACATCACTATTTTCTGCATAAATGAGAATTTACGATTTTTGCGATTTTCGGTGTATGTTAGCCCTCGAATTTTTGGAGATTTGATCGACCGTCTCCGTTTGGCCCCAAATTTTGGCTATGTGTTGCCTACAAGGCCTGGTAATGGACACGCTATCACTTTATTTGATCGGCATAACTATTTTTCTCATAAATGAGAATTTTTGATTTTTGTGATTTTCGGTGTATATTAGCCCACGGAATTCTCGAGATTTGATCGACCGCCTCCATTCGGCTCTAAATTTTGGCTGTGCGCATCCTGCGGGGCCTGGAGATGAGCACCCTATCATTTCGTTTGATCGGCATCACTATTTTTTGCATAAATGAGAATTTACAATTTTTGCGATTTTCGGTGTATGTTAACCCACGGATTTCTGGAGATTTGATCGATCGTCTCTGTTTGGCCCCAAATTTTAGCCTGCAAGGCCTGGTAACGGGCGCCCTATCACTTCGATTGATCGGCATCACTATATTTATCATAAATGAGAATTCTCGATTTTTGCGATTTTCGGTGTATGTTAGCCCACGGATTTCTGGAGATTTGGTCGACTGTCTCTGTTTGGCCCTAAATTTTTGCTGAGCGCAGCCTACAGGCCTGGTGACGAGCGCCTATCATTTCGTTTGATCGGCATCACTATTTTTTGCATAACTGAGAATTTACGATTTTCGCGATTTTCGGTGTATGTTAACCCACGGATTTCTCGAGATTTGATCGTCCGTCTCCGTTTGGCCCCATATTTTGGCAGTGCACAGCCTGCAAGGCCTTGTGACGGGCGCCCTATCACTTTATTTTATCGGCATAACTATTTTTCTCATAAATGAGAATTTACGATTTTCGCGATTTTCGGTGTATGTTAGCCCACGGATTTCTTGAGATTTGATCGACCGCCTCCGTTTGGCCACAAATTTTTGTTGTGCGCAGCCTGCGTGGCCTGGTGACGCGTGCCCTATCATTTTGTTTGACCGACATGACTATTTTTTTCATAAATGAGAATTTACGATTTTCGCAATTTTCGGTGTATGTTAGCCAACAAATTTCTGGTGATTTGGTCGACCGTCTCTGTTTGGCACCAAATTTTAGCTGCGCGCAGCCTACAAGGCCTGGTGACGAGCGCCCCATCATTTCGAGATTTGATCGACCGCCTCCGTTCGGCCCCAAATTTTAGCTGTGCGCAGCTTGCGGGGCCTGATGACGAGCCCCCCATCATTTCGTTTGATTGACATCACTATTTTTGGCATAAATGATAATTTACGATTTTTCCGATTTTCAATGTATGTTAGCCCACGGATTTCTCGAGATTTGATCGATCGTCTCCATTTGGCACAGAATTTTAGCTGTGCTCAGCCTGCGGGGCCTAGTGACGAGCGCACAATTATTTCGTTTGATCGGCATTACTATTTTTTGCATAAATTAGAATTTACGATTTTTGCGACTTTCGGTGTATGTTAGCCCACGGATTTCTGGAGATTTGGTCGACTGTCTCTATTTGGCCCCAAATTTTGGCTGCGCGCAGCCTACAAGGCCTGGTGACGAGCGCCCTATCATTTTGTTTGATCGGCATCACTATTTTTCGCATAACTGAGAATTTACAATTTTCGCGATTTTCGGTGTATGTTAGCCCACGGATTTCACGAGATTTGATCGACCGCCTCCGTTTGGCTCCAAATTTTAGCTGTACGCAGCCTGCGGGGCCTGGTGACGAGTGCCCTATCACTTTATTTGATCGGCATCACTATTTTTCGCATAACTGAGAATTTACGATTTTCGCGATTTTCGATGTATGTTAGCCCACGTATTTCTCGATATTTGATCGATCGCCTCCGTTTGGCCCCAAATTTTGGCTGTGTGCAGCCTGGTGACGAGCGCCCTATCACTTTATTTGATCGGCATCACTATTTTTCATATAAATGAGAATTTACGATTTTCGCGGTTTTCGGTGTATGTTAGCCCACGGTTTCTCGAGATTTGATTGACCGTCTCCATTTGGCCCCAAATTTTGGTTGTGCGTAGCCTGCGGGGCCTGGTGACGCACGCCCTATCACTTTATTTGATCGGCATAACTATTTTTCTTATAAATGAGAATTTACGATTTTTGCGAATTTCGGTGTATGTTAGCCCACAGATTTCTCGAGATTTAATTGACCGTCTCCGTTTGGCCCCAAATTTTGGCAGTGCGCAGCCTACAAACCCTGGTGACGAGCGCCCCATTACTTCATAAATGAGAATTTACGATTTTCGCGATTTTCGGTGTGTGTTAGCCCACGGATTTCTCGAGATTTGATTGATGGTCTCCGTTCGGCCAAAAATTTTGGCTGTGCTCTGCCTACAAGGCCTTGTGACGAGCGCCCTATCGTTTTATTTGATCAGCATAACCTTTTTTTGCACAAATGAGAATTAACGATTTTTGCGATTTTCGGTGTATGTTAGCTCAATAATTTCTGGAGATTTGATCGACCATCTCTTTTTGGCCCCAAATTTTTGCTGCGCGCAGCCTACAAGGCCTGGTGACGAGCGCCCTATTATTTCGTTTGATCGACATCACTATTTTTCGCATAAATAAGAATATATGATTTTCACGATTTTCGGTGTATATTAGCCCACGAAATTCTCTAGATTTGATCGACCGCCTCCGTTCGGCCCCAAATTTTGGCTGTGCGCTGCCTGCGGGGCCTGGTGATGGGCGCCCTATCACTTCGATTGATCGGCATAACTATTTTTCGCATAAATGTGTATTTATAATTTTTGCGATTTTTGGTGTATGTTAGCCCACGAAATTCTCAAGATTTGATCGACCGCCTCTGTTCGGCCCCGAATTATGGCTGTGCGCAGCCTGCGGGGCCTGGTGACGAGCGCACAATTATTTCATTTGATTGACATCACTATTTTCTGCATAAATGAGAATTTACGATTTTTGCGATTTTCGGTGTATGTTAGCCCTCGAATTTTTGGAGATTTGATCGACCGTCTCCGTTTGGCCCCAAATTTTGGCTATGTGTTGCCTACAAGGCCTGGTAATGGACACCCTATCACTTTATTTGATCGGCATAACTATTTTTCTCATAAATGAGAATTTACGATTTTCGTGATTTTCAGTGTATATTAGCCCACGGAATTCTCGAGATTTGATCGACCGCCTCCATTCGGCTCTAAATTTTGGCTGTGTGCATCCTGCGGGGCCTGGAGATGAGCACCCTATCATTTCGTTTGATCGGCATCACTATTTTTCGTATAAATGAGAATTTACGATTTTCGCGATTTTCGGTGTATGTTAGCCCACAGAATTCTCGAGATTTGATCGACCGCCTCCGTTCGGCCCCAAATTTTGGCTGTGCGCAGCCTGCGGGGCCTGGTGACGGGTGCCCTATCACTTCCATTGATCGGCATAACTATTTTTCGCATAAATGAGAATTTACAATTTTCGCGATTTTCGATTTGTGTTAGCCCACGGATTTCTGGAGATTTGGTCGACCGTCTCTGTTTGGCCCAAAATTTTAGCTGTGCGCAGCCTACAATGCCTGGTGATGAGCGCCCAATCATTTCGTTTGATTGGCATCACCTTTTTCGCATAACTGAGAATTTACGATTTTCGCCGATTTTCGGTGTATGTTAGCCCACGGATTTTTCGAGATTTGATTGACCGTCTCGGTTTGGCCCAAAATTTTTGCTGTTGGCAGCCTACAAGGCCCGATGATGGGTGCCCTATCACTTCATTTGATCGGCATAACTATTTTTCTCATAAATGAGAATTTACGATTTTCGTGATTTTCGGTGTGTGTTAGCCCACGGAATTCTCGAGATTTGATCGACCGCCTCCGTTCAGTCTCAAACTTTGGCTGTGCACAGCCTGTGGGGCCTGGTGACGAGCGCCCTATCATTTCGTTTGATCGGCATCACTATTTTTCGCATAAATGAGAATTTACGATTTTTGCGATTTTCGGTGTATGTTAGCCCACGAATTTCTGGAGATTTGATCGACCGTCTCCGTTCGGCCCCAAATTTTGGCTGTGCGTAGCCTACAAGGCCTGGTGACGGGCGCCCTATCACTTCGATTGATCGGCATAACTATTTTTTCTCATAAATGAGAATTTACTATTTTCGCAATTTTCGGTGTATATTAGCTCACGGATTTCTCAACATTTGGTTGACCGTCTTCGTTTGACCTAAAATTTTAGATGCGCGCAGCCTACAAGGCCCGGTGAAGAGTGCCCTATCATTTCATGTGACCGGCATAACCATTTTGCACATAAATGAGAATTTACGATTTTCACAATTTTCGGTGTGTGTTAGCTCTTTATTCACAAAATAAGAACTGCCGAGATGCAAGTATTTTGATGAGATCTTACATAATGTTGTTAAAACTGAAATATAATCGACAGAAAAAGAGTTCATTAGTGGCACATTATCTTAATGATGATAACTTTGGGCTAGATTATCCGTTTTACATGATTTTTTTTTTCATTTTGTGTATTTTTTCGAGATCAATCTGGACAAACTGCCGTAAGGCGGTTTGACGGAGCCAATTTTCTCAAAATATGCCTCTATCACAGTCATTCAACATATTTCCCAGTATGGTTGACAATTTTAATTTAAAAACTGGTCCTAACGACCCATCACAACAGACACCACCATGGCAAGCGACCATGGTAGGCCAGCACTACCACCTCCAATCTCTAGCATTGTCTTTATAGCATAAGGATAAGCATAAGTGTTTTCTTTTAAATTTTGACTTGCTGGGAATTGATCGATGGGCGTTGGGTGTCGGCATAGGTCGGCATGTGTCATCTGAAGTCGGCCAGTCTGTCGACACTGGCATAGTGCGCCTATGATGCTAACTTTCAAACTTTTCAGTGCGTGTTAGCCCACCGATTTCTCGAGATTTGACAGGCCGTCTCCATTCGGCCCCAAATATTGGCCGTGCGCAGCCTACAAACCCTGGTGACGAGCGCCCCATCACTTCATAAATGAGAATTTACAATTTTTGCGATTTTCGGTGTGTGTTAGCCCACAGATTTCTGGAGATTTGATCGACCGTCTCCGTTTGGCCCCAAATTTTTGCTGCGCATAGCCTGCAAGGCCTGGTAACGGGCGCCCTATCACTTCGATTGATCGGCATCACTATTTTTATCTTAAATGAGAATTTTTGATTTTTGCAATTTTCGGTGTATGTTAGCCCACGGATTTCTCGAGATTTGATCGACCGTCTCCGTTTGACCTAAAATTTTAACTGCGCGCAGCCTACAAGGCCCGGTGACGCGCGCCCTATCATTCCATTTGATCGGCATAACCATTTTCCGCATAAATGAGAATTTACGAATTTTGTGATTTTCGGTGTATGTTAGCCCACAGATTTCTGGAGATTTGATTGACCGCCTCCGTTTGGCCCCAAATTTTTGCTGTGCGTAGCCTGCGGGGCCTGGTGACGAGCGCCCTATTATTTTGTTTGATCGGCATCACTATTTTTTGCATAAATAAGAATTTACGATTTTCGCGATTTTCGGTGTATGTTAGCCCATAGAATTCTCGAGATTTGATCGACCGCCTCCATTAGGCCCCAAATTTTGGCTGTGCGTAGCCTGCGGGGCCTGGTGACGGGCGCCCTATTACTTCGATTGATCGGCATAACTATTTTTCGCATAAATGATAATTTACGATTTTCGCGATTTTCGGTGTATGTTAGCCCATAGAATTCTCGAGATTTGATCGACCGCCTCCGTTCGGCCCCAAATTTTGGCTGTGCGCAGCCTGCGGGATCTGGTGACGGGCGTCCTATCACTTCATAAATGAGAATTTACGATTTTCGCGATTTTCGGTGTGTGTTAGCCTACGAATTTCTGAAGATTTGGTCGACCGTCTCTGTTTGGCCCCAAAATTTTGCTGCGCGTAGGCTGCGGGGCCTGGACACGAGCGCCCTATCATTTCATTTGATTGGCATCACTATTTTTCTCATAAATGAGAATTTACGATTTTTTCGATTTTCGGTGTATGTTAGCCCACAAATTTCTCGAGATTTGATCGACCGTCTTCATTTGGCCCCAAATTTTGGCTGTGTGTAGCCTGCGGGGCCTAGTGATGACCCACTATCATTTCTTTTTATCAGCATCACTATTTTTCGCATAAATTAAAATTTATGATTTTTGCGATTTTCGGTGTATGTTAGCCCACGGATTTCTGGAGATTTTATCGACCATCTCCGTTTGGCCCAAATTTTTTGCTGTGTGCAGCCTACAAGGCATGATGACAGGCGCCCTATCACTTTATTTGATCGGCATCACTATTTTTCTCATAAATGAGAATTTATGATTTTCGCGATTTTCGGTGTATGTTAGCCCACGGATTTCTCGAGATTTGATTGACTGTCTCCGTTTGGTCCTAAATTTTGGCTGTGCGCAGCCTACAAGGCCCGGTGACGAGTGCCCTATCATTTCATTTGATCGGCATAACCATTTGTCACATAAATGAGAATTTATGATTTTCGCAATTTTCGGTGTACGTTAGCCCACGGATTTCTCGAGATTTGATTGACCGTCTCCGTTTGGCCCCAAATTTTTGCTGTGCGTATCCTGCGGGGCCTGGTGACTTGCGCCCTATTATTTTGTTTGGTCGGCATAACTATTTTTCTCGTAAATGAGAATGTACCATTTTCGCGATTTTCGGTGTATGTTATCCCACGGATTTCTGGAGATTTGGTCGACCGAATCTGTTTGGCACCAAATTTTAGCTGTGCGCAACCTACAAGGCTTGGTGACGAGCGTCCCATCATTTCGTTTGATCGGCATAACTATTTTTATCATAAATGAGAATTTACGATTTTCGCGATTTTCGGTGTATGTTAGCCCACGGATTTCTCGAGATTTGATGGGCCGTCTTGATTTGGCCCCAAATTTTTGGTGTGGGTAGCCTACAAGGCACAGTGACGGGCGCCCTATCACTTCGATTGATCGGCATAACTATTTTTCGCATAAATGAGAATTTACGATTTTCGCGATTTTCGGTGTATGTTAGCCCGCGGATTTCTGGAGGTTTGGTCGACCATCTCTTTTTGGCCCCAAATTTTAGCTGCTACAAGTCCTGATGACGAGCGCCCTATCATTTTGGTTTCATCGGCATCACCATTTTTCGCATAACTGAGAATTTACGATTTTCTCCAATTTTCGGTGTATGTTAGCCCACGGATTTTTCGATATTTGATTGACCATCTCGGTTTGGCCCAAAAGTTTTGTTGTGGGCAGCCTACAAGGCTCGCTGACGGGCGCCCTATCACTTTATTTGATCGGCATAACTATTTTTCTCATAAATGAGAATTTACGATTTCTCACGATTTTCGGTGTATGTTAGCCCACGGAATTCTCGAGATTTGATCGACCGCCTCCGTTCGGCCCCAAATTTTGGCTGTGCGTAGCCTGCGGGGCCTGGTGATGAGCGCCCTATCATTTCGTTTGATCGGCATCACTATTTTTTGCATAAATGAGAATTTACGATTTTTGCGATTTTCGATGTATGTTAGCCCACGCATTTCTAGAGATTTGATCGACCGTCTCTGTTTGGCCCCAAATATTGGTTGTGCGTAGTCTAAAAGGCCTGGTCACGGGTGTACTATCACTTCTATTGATCGACATAACTATTTTTCTCATAAATGAGAATTTACTATTTTCGCAATTTCGGTGTATGTTATCCCACGGATTTCTCAACATTTGGTTGACCGTCTTCGTTTGACCTAAAATTTTAGCTGCGCGTAGCCTACAAGGCCCGGTGACGAGTGCCCTATCATTTCATTTGATCGGCATAACCATTTTTCACATAAATGAATATTTACGATTTTCGCAATTTTCGGTGTGTGTTAGCTCTTTATTCACAAAATAAGAACTGCCCAGATGAGAGTCTTTTGATGAGATCTTACATAATGTTGTTAAAACTGTAATATAATCGACAGAAAAAGAGTTTATTAGTGGCACATTATCTTAATGATCATAACTTTGGGCTGGATTATCCGTTTTACATGATTTTTTTTTCATTTTGTGTATTTTTTCGAGAACTATATGGACAAACAGCCGTAAGGCGGTTTGGCGGATCCAATTTTCTCAAAATATGCCTCTATCACAGTCATTCAACATATTTCCCAATATAGTTGACAATTTTAATTTAAAAACTGGTCCTAACGACCCACCATAACTGACACCACCATGTCAAGCGACCATGGTAGGCCAGCACTACCACCACCAATCTCTAGCATTGTCTTTATAGCATAAGGATAAGCATAGGTGTTTCCTTTTAAATTTTCGCTTGCTGGGCATTGATCGATGGGCGTTGGGTCTCGGCATAGGTAGGCATATGTCATCTAATGTCGGCCAGTCTGTCGACACTGGCATAGTGCGCTTATGATGCTAACTTTCAAACTTTTCAGTGCGTGTTAGCCCACGGATTTCTCGAGATTTGACAGTCCATCTCCGTTCGGCCCCAAATTTTGGCCGTGCGCAGCCTACAAACCCTGGTGACGAGCGCCCCATAACTTCATAAATGAGAATTTACGATTTTAGCAATTTTCCGTGTATGTTAGCCTACGGATTTCTGGAGATTTGGTCGACTGTCTCCGTTTGGCCCCAAATTTTTGCTGTGCGTAGCCTGCGGGGCCTGGTGACGAGCGCCATGTCATTTTGTTTGATCGACATCACTATTTTTTGCATAAATAAGAATTCACGATTTTCGCGATTTTTGGTGTATTATAGCCCACGGATTTCTCGAGATTTGATTGACCCTCTCTGTTTGGCCCCAAATATTGGTTGTGCGCAGCCTACAAGGCCTGGTGACGAGCGCCCTATCATTTCGTTTGATCGGTATCACTAATTTTATCATAAATTAGAATTTATGATTTTCGTGATTTTCGGTGTATGTTAGCCCATGAAATTCTCGAGATTTGATCGACCGCCTCTGTTCGGCCCCAAATTTTGGCTGTGCGCAGCCTGCGGGGCCTGGTGACAGGCGCCCTATCACTTCGATTGATCGGGATAACTATTTTTCGCATAAATGAGTATTTATGATTTTCGCGATTTTCGGTGTATGTTAGCCCACAGATTTCTCGAGATTTGGTCGACCGTCTCTGTTTGGCCCCAAATTTTAGCTGCGCGTAGCCTACAAGGCTTGGTGACGAGCGCCCCATTATTTCATTTGATCGACATTACTAATTTTATCATAAATGAGAATTTATGATTTTTGCGATTTTCGGTGTATGTTAGCCCACGAATTTCTTGAGATATGATTGACCGTCTCGGTTTGGCCCCAAATTTTTGCTGTAAGTAGCCTACAAGACCCGGTGACTGGCGCCCTATCACTTTGATTGATCGGCATAACTATTTTTTGCATAAATGAGAATTTACGATTTTCGCGATTTTCGGTATATGTTAGCCCACGGATTTCCAGAGATTTGGTCGACCGTCTCTATTTGGCCCCAAATTTTGGCTGTGCGCAGCCTACTAGGCCTAGTGACGAGCGCCCTATCATTTCGTTTGATCAACATCACTATTTTTCGCATAAATAAGAATTTACGATTTTCGCAATTTTCGGTGTATGTTAGCCCACGGAATTCTCGAGATTTGATTGACCGCCTCCGTTCGGCCCCAAAATTTGACTGTGTGCAGCCTGTGGGGCCTGGTGACGGGCGCCCTATCACTTTGATTGATCGGCATAACTTTTTTTTGCATAAATGAGTATTAACGATTTTCGCAATTTTCTGTGTATGTTAGCCCACGAATTTCTGGAGATTTGGTCGACCGTCTCCGTTTGGCCCCAAATTTTGGTTGTGCGCAGCCTGCGGGGCCTGGTGATGGGCGCCCTATCACTACGATTGATCGGCATAACTTTTTTCGCATAAATGAGTATTTACAATTTTCGCGATTTTCTGTGTATGTTAGCCCACAGATTTCTGGAGATTTGGTCGACCGTCTCCGTTTGACCCCAAATTTTACCTGCGCGCAGCCTACAAGGCCTGGTGACGAGCGCCCTATTATTTCGTTTGATCAGCATCACCATTTTTTGCATAAATGAGAATTTACGATTTTTGCGATTTTCGGTGTATGTTAGCCCACGGATTTATCGAGATTTGATTGACCGTCTCCTTTTGGCCCCAAATTTTGGCTTTGCGCAACCTACAAGGCCAGGTGACGAGCGCCCTATCATTTTGTTTGATCGGCGTCACTATTTTTCGCATAAATAAAAATTTAGGATAATCGCAATTTTCGGTGTATGTTAGCCCACGGAATTCTCGAGATTTGATCGACCGCCTCCGTTCGGCACCAAATTTTGGCTGTGCGCAGCCTGCGGGGCCTGGTGACATTCGGCCTATCACTTCGATTGATCGGCATAACTATTTTTCGCATAAATGAGTATTTACTATTTTCGCGATTTTCGGTGTATGTTAGCCCATGGATTTCTGGAGATTTCGTCGACCGTCTCTGTTTGACCCCAAATTTTACCTGCGCGCAGCCTACAAGGCCAGGTGTCAAACGCCCTATCATTTCGTTTGATCAACATCATCATCTTTTGCATAAATGAGAATTTACGATTTTCGCGATTTTCGATGTATGTTAGCCCACGGATTTCTCGAGATTTGATTGACCATCTCCGTTTGGCCCCAAATTTTGGCTGTGCACAGCCTACAAGGCCTGGTAACGGGCGCCCTATCACTTCGATTGATCGGCATCACTATTTTTATCTTTAATGAGAATTTTTGATTTTTGCGATTTTCGGTGTATGTTAGCCCACGGATTTCTCGAGATTTGATTGACCGTCTCCGTTTGGCCACAAATTTTGGCTGTGCGCAGCATAAAAGGCCTAGTGACAAGCGCCCTATCATTTCGTTTGATCGGCATCACTATTTTTCGCATAAATAAGAATTTTCGATTTTCGCGATTTTCGGTGTATGTTAGCCCACGTAATTCTCGAGATTTGATCGACCGCCCCCGTTCGGCCCCAAATTTTGGTGTGCGCAGCAAGTGGGGCCTGCTGACGGGCGCCCTATCACTTCGATTGATCGGCATAACTACTTTTCGCATAAATGACTATTTACGATTTTCAGGATTTTCGGTGTATGTTAGCCCACGGATTTCTGGAGATTTGGTCGACCGTCTCTGTTTGGCCCCAAATTTTACCTGCGCGCTGCGTACAAGCACTGGTGACGAGCGCCTTATCATTTCGTTTGATCAGCATCACCATTTTTTGCATAACTGAGAATTTACGATTTTCGTCGATTTTCGCCGATTTTCGGTGTATGTTAGCCCACAGATTTTTCGAGATTTGATTAACCGTCTCGGTTTGGCACAAAATTTTTGCTGTGGGCAGCCTACAAGGCCAGGTAACGGGCGCCCTATTACTTTATTTGATCGGCATAACTATTTTTCTCATAAATGAGAATTTACGATTTTTCACGATTTTCGATGTATAGCCCATGGAATTCTCGATATTTGATCGACCGTTTCCTTTCGGCCCCAAATTTTGGCTGTGCGCAGCCTGCAGGGCCTGATGACAAGCGCCCCATTATTTCGTTTAATCGGCATCACTATTTTTGGCATAAATGAGAATTTACGATTTTTGCGATTTTCGGTGTATGTTAGCCCACAGAATTCTCGAGATTTGATCGACCGCCTCCGTTCGGCCCCAAATTTTGGCTGTGCGCAGCCTGCGGGGCCTGGTGACGGGCACCCTATCACTTCGATTGATCGGCATAACTATTTTTCGCATAAATGAGAATTTACGATTTTTGCGATTTTCGATGTGTGTTAGCCCACGAATTTCTGGAGATTTGGTCGACCGTCTCTGTTTGGCCCCAAATTTTAGCTGCGCACAGCCAACAAGGCCTGGTGACGAGCGCCCTATCATTTTGTTTGATCGGCATCACTATTTTTCGCATAACTGAGAATTTACGATTTTCGCCGATTTTCGGTGTATGTTAGCCCACGGATTCTTCGAGATTTGATTTACCGTCTCGGTTTGGTCAAAATTTTTTGTTGTTGGTAGCCTACAAGGCCCGATGACGGGCGCCCTATCACTTCATTTGATCGGCATAACTATTTTTCTCAGAAATGAGAATTTACGATTTTCGTGATTTTCGGTGTGTGTTAGCCCACGGAATTCTCGAGATTTGATCGACCGCCTCCGTTCAGCCCCAAATTTTGTCTGTGCACAGCCTGCGGGTCCTAGTGACGAGTGCCCTATCATTTCGTTTGATCCGCATCACTATTTTTTGCATAAATGAGAATTTACAATTTTCGCCGATTTTCGGTGTATGTTAGCCCACGGATTTCTGGAGATTTGATCGACTGTCTCGGTTTGGCCCAAAATTTTTGTTGTTGGCAGCCTACAAGGCCTGGTGACGGGCGCCCTATCACTTTATTTGATCGACATAACTATTTTTCTCATAAATGAGAATTTACGATTTTCGCGATTTTCGGTGTATGTTAGCCCACAGAATTCTCGAGATTTGATCGACTGCCTCCTTTCGGTCCTAAATTTTTGCTATGCGCAGCCTGCGGGGCCTGGTGACGAGCGCCCTATCATTTCGTTTGATCGGCATCACTATTTTTTGCATAAATGAGAATTTACGATTTTGGCGATTTTCGGTGTATGTTAGCCCACGAATTTCTGGAGATTTGATCGACCGTCTCCGCTTGGCCCCAAATTTTGACTGTGCGTAGCCTACAAAGCCTGATCACGGGCGTCCTATCACTTTGATTGATCGGCATAACTATTTTTCTCATAAATAAGAATTTACTATTTTCGCAATTTTCGGTGTATGTTAGCCCACAGATTTCTCGACATTTGGTTGACCGTCTTCGTTTGACCTAAAATTTTAGCTGCGCGCAGCCTATAAGGCCCGGTGACGAGTGCCCTATCATTTAATTGGATCGTCATAACCATTATTCATATAAATGAGAATTCACGATTTTCGCAATTTTCGGTGTGTGTTAGCTCTTTATTCATAAAATAAGAACTGCCGAGATGCAAGTCTTTTGATGAGATCTTACATAATGTTGTTAAAACTGTAATATAATCGACAGAAAAAGAGTTCATTAGTGGCACATTATCTTAATGATCATAACTTTAGGCTGGATTATCCGTTTTACATGATTTTTTTTTCATTTTGTGTATTTTTTTCGAGATCTATCTGGACAAACTGCCGTAAGGCGGTTTGGCGGAGCCAATTTTCTCAAAATATGCCTCTATTGCAGTCATTCAACATATTTCCAATATGGTTGACAATTTTAATTTAAAAATTGATCCTAACGACCCACCACAACCGACACCACCATGGCAAGCGACCATGGTAGGCCAGCACTACCACCACCAATCACTAGCATTGTCTTTATAGCATAAAGATAAGCATAGGTATTTCCTTTTAAATTTTGGCTTACTGGGCATTGATCGACGGGCGTTGGGTCTCGGCATAGGTCGGCATGTGTCATCTGATGTCGGCCAGTCTGTCGACACTGGCATAGTGCGCCTATGATGCTAACTTTCAAACTTTTCAGTGCGTGTTAGTCCACAGATTTCTCGAGATTTGACAGACCGTCTCCGTTCGGCCCCAAATTTTGGCCGTGCACAGCCTACAAACCCTGGTGACGAGCGCCCCATCACTTCATAAATGAGAATTTACGATTTTCGCAATTTTCGTTGTATGTTAGCCCACGAATTTATTGAGATTTGATCGACCAGCTCTGTTTGGCCCCAAATTTTAGCTGCGCGCAGCCTACAAGGCCCGGTGAGGAGCGCCCCATCATTCCATTTGATCGGCATAATCATTTTTCACATAAATGAGAATTTACAAATTTTGCGATTTTCGGTGTATGTTAGCCCACGGATTTCTGGAGATTTGATTGACCGTCTCCGTTTGGCCCCAAATTTTTGCTGTGCGTAGCCTGCGAGGCCTAGTGACGAGCGCTCTATCATTTTTTTTGATCGGCATCACTATTTTTTGCATAAATGAGAATTTACGATTTTTGCGATTTTCGGTGTATATTAGCCCACAGATTTCTCGAGATTTGATTGACCGTCTCCGTTTGGCCCCAAATTTTTGCTGTGCGCAGCCTACAAGGCCTGGTGACGAGCGCCCTATCATTTCATTTGATCGGCATCACTATTTTTCGCATAAATAAGAATTTACAATTTTCGCGATTTTCGGTGTATGTTAGCCAATGGATTTCTCGAGATTTGGTCGACCTTCTCCGTTTGGCCCCAAATTTTGGCTGTGCGCAGCCTACAAGGCTTGGTAACGGGCGTCCAATCACTTCGATTGATCGACATCACTATTTTTATCATAAATGAGAATTTTTGATTTTTGCGATTTTCGGTGTATGTTAGCCCACAGATTTCTCGAGATTTGGTTGACCGTCTCCGTTTGACCTAAAATTTTAGCTGCGCGGAGACTACAAGGCCCGGTGACGAGCGTCCTATCATTCCATTTCATCAGCATAACCATTTTTTGCATAAATGAGAATTTACGATTTTTGTGATTTTCGGTGTATGTTAGCCCAAGGAATTCTCGAGATTTGATCGACCGCCTCTGTTCGGCGCCAAATTTTGGCTGTGCGCAGCCTGCGGGGCCTGGTGACGGGTGCCCTATCACTTCGATTGATCGGCATAACTTTTTTCGCATAAATGAGTATTTACGATTTTCGCAATTTTCTGTGTATGTTAGCCCACGGATTTCTGGAGATTTGGTCGACCATCTCCGTTTGGCCCCAAATTTTGGCTGTGCGCAGCCTGCGGGGCCTAAAGACGGGCGCCCTATCACTTCGAATGATCGGCATAACTTTTTTTTTACATAAATGAGTATTTACGATTTTCGCGATTTCTGTGTATGCCACAGATTTCTGGAGATTTGGTCGACCGTCTCCGTTTGGCCCCAAATTTTACCTGCTCGCAGCCTACAAGGCCTGGTGACGAGCGCCCTATCATTTCGTTTGATCAACATCACCATTTTTTGCATAAATGAGAATTTACGATTTTCGAGATTTTCGGTGTATGTTAGCCCACGGATTTCTCGAGATTTGATTGACCGTCTCCGTTTGGCCCCAAATTTTGGCTTTGCGCAGCCTACAAGGCCTGGTGACGAGCGCCCTATCATTTCGTTTGATCGGCGTCACTATTTTTTGCATAAATAAAAATTTACGATTTTTGTAATTTTCGGTGTATTTACGGAATTCTCGAGATTTGATCGACCGCCTCCGTTCGGCACCAAATTTTGGATGTGCGCAGCCTACGCGGCCTGGTGATGGTCGCCCTATCACTTCGATTGATCGGCATAACTATTTTTCGCATAAATGAGTATTTACGATTTTCGCGTTTTTCGGTGTATGTTAGCCCACGAATTTCTGGAGATTTGGTCGACCGTCTCCGTTTGACCCCAAATTTTACCTGCGCGCAGCCTACAAGGCCTGGTCACGAGCGCCCTATCATTTCGTTTGATCAGCATCATCATTTTTTGCATAAATGAGAATTTACAATTTTCGCGATTTTTGGTGTATGTTAGCCCACGGATTTCTCGAGATTTGATTGACCATCTTCGTTTGGCCCCAAATTTTGGCTGTGCGCAGCCTACAAGGCCTAGTGACAAGCGCCCTATCATTTCGTTTGATCGGCATCACTATTTTTCGCATAAATAAGAATTTATGATTTTCGCGATTTTCGGTGTATGTTAGCCAATGGAAGTCTCGAGATTTGATCGACCGCCTCCGTTCGGCCCGAAATTTTGGCTGTGCGAAGCCTGTGCGGCTTGGTGACGGGCGCCCTATCACTTCGATTGATCGGCATAACTACTTTTCGCATAAATGACTATTTATGATTTTCACAATTTTCGGTGTATGTTAGCCCATGGATTTCTTGAGATTTGGTCGACCGTCTCTGTTTGGCCCCAAATTTTACCTGCCCGCAGCGTACAAGGACTGGTGACGAGCGCCCTATCATTTCGTTTGATCAGCATCACCTTTTTTTGCATAACTGAGAATTTACGATTTTCGCCGATTTTCGGTGTATGTTAGCCCACGAATTTTTTGAGATTTGATTGACCGTCTCGGTTTGGCCCAAAATTTTTGTTGTGGGCATCCTACAAGGCCAGGTAACGGGCGCCCTATCACTTTATTTGATCGGCATAACTATTTTTCTTATAAATGAGAATTTACGATTTTTCACGATTTTCGATGTATGTTAGCCCACGGAATTCACGATATTTGATCGACTGCCTCCTTTCGGCCCCAAATTTTGGTTGTGCGCAGCCTGCGGGGCCTGATGACAAGCACCCCATCATTTCGTTTAATCGGCATCACTTTTTTTCGCATAAATGAGAATTTATGATTTTTGCGATTTTCGGTGTATGTTAGCCCACAGAATTCTCGAGATTTGATCGACCGCCTCCGATCGGCCCCAAATTTTGACTGTGCGTAGCCTGCGGGGCCTGGTGACGGGCACCCTATCACTTCGATTGATCGGCATAACTATTTTTCGCATAAATGAGAATTTATGATTTTCGCGATTTTCGATGTGTGTTAGCCCACGATTTCTGGAGATTTGGTCGACCGTCTCTGTTTGGCCCCAAATTTTAGCTGCGCACAGCCAACAAGGCCTGGTAACGAGCGCCCTATCATTTCGTTTGATCGGCATCACCATTTTTCGCATAACTGAGAATTTACGATTTTCGCCGATTTTTGGTGTATGTTAGCTCACGGATTATTCGAGATTTGATTGACCGTCTCGGTTTGGCACAAAATTTTTGCTGTTGGCAGCCTACAAGGCCCGTGACGGGCGCCCTATCACTTCATTTGATCGGCATAACTATTTTTCTCAGAAATGAGAATTTACGATTTTCGTGATTTTCGGTGTGTGTTAGCCCACAGAATTCTCGAGATTTGATCGACCGCCTCCGTTCAGCCCCAAATTTTGTCTGTGCGCAGCCTGCGAGGCCTGGTGACGAGCGCCCTATAATTTCGTTTGACCCGCATCACTATTTTTCGCATAAATAAGAATTTATGATTTTCGCCGATTTTCGGTGTATGTTAGCCCACGGATTTCTGGAGATTTGATCGACCATCTCGGTTTGGCCCAAAAGTTTTGCTGTTGGCAGCCTACAAGGCCCGATGACGGGCTCCCTATCACTTCATTTAATCGGCATAACTATTTTTTTCATAAATGAGAATTTATGATTTTCGTGATTTTCGGTGTGTGTTAGCCCACGGAATTCTCGAGATTTGATCGACCGCCTCCGTTCAGCCCCAAATTTTGGCTGTGCGTAGCCTGCGGGGCCTGGTGACGAGCCCCCTATCAATTCGTTTGATCGGCATCACTATTTTTCGCATAAATGAGAATTTACAATTTTTGCGATTTTCGGTGTATGTTAGCCCACAGATTTCCAGAGATTTGATCGACCGTCTCCGTTTGGCCCCAAGTTTTGGCTGTGCGTAGCCTACAAGGCCTGGTCACGGGCGCCCTATCACTTTGATTGATCGGCATATCTATTTTTCTCATAAATGATAATTTACTATTTTCGCGATTTTCGGTGTATGTTATTCCACGGATTTCTCGACATTTGGTTGACCATCTTCGTTTGACCTAAAATTTTAGCTGCGCGCAGCGTACAAGTCCTGGTGACGAGCGCCCTATCATTCCATTTGATCTGCATAACCATTTTTCACATAAATGAGAATTTATGAATTTTGTGATTTTCGGTGTATGTTAGCCCACAGAATTCTCGAGGTTTGATCGACCGCCTCCGTTCGGCCCCAAATTTTGGCTGTGCGCAGCCTGCGGGGCCTGGTGATGGGCGCCCTATCACTTCGATTGATCGACATAACTATTTTTCTCATAAATGAGAATGTACGATTTTAGCAATTTTTGATGTGGGTTAGCCCACGGATTTCTGGAGATTTGGTCGACCGTCTCTGTTTGGCCCTAAATTTTAGCTGCGCGCAGCCTACAAGGCCTGGTGACGAGCGCCCTATCATTTCGTTTGATCGGCATCACCATTTTTCACATAACTAATAATTTACGATTTTCGCCGATTTTCGGTGTATGTTATAGCCCACGGATTCTTCGAGATTTGATTGACTGTCTCGGTTTGGCCCAAAATTTTTGCTGTTGGCAGCCTACAAGGCCCGATGATGGGCGCCCTATCACTTCATTTGATCGGCATAACTATTTTTCTCATAAATGAGAATTTACAATTTTCGTGATTTTCGGTGTGTGTTACTCCACGGAATTCTCGAGATTTGATCGTCCTCCTCCGTTAAACCCCAAATTTTGGTTGTGCGCAGCCTGCAGGGCCTGGTGACAAGCGCCCTATCATTTCGTTTGATCGGCATAACTATTGTTTGCATAAATGAGATTTTACGATTTTTTCGATTTTCGGTGAACGTTAGCCCACAGATTTCTGAAGATTTGATCGACCGTCTCCGTTTGGCCCCAAATTTTGGCTGTGGGCAGCCTGGTGACGAGCGCCCTATCATTTCGTTTGATCGGCAACACTATTTTTCGCATAAATGAGAATTTACGATTTTTGCAATTTTCATTGTATGTTAGCCCACAGATTTCTGGAGATTTGATCGACCGTCTCCGTTTGGCCCCAAATTTTGGCTGTGCGTAGCCTACAAGGCCTGGTCACGGGCGCCCTATCACTTCGATTGATCGGCATAACTATTTTTCTCATAAATGAGAATTTACTATTTTCGCTATTTTCGGTGTCTGTTAGCCCATGGATTTCTCGACATTTGGTTGACCGTCTTCGTTTGACCTATAATTTTAGCTGCGCGCAGCCTACAAGGTCCGGTGACGAGTTTCCTATCATTTCATTTGATCGGCATTATCATTTTTCACATAAATGAGAATTTATGATTTTCGCAATTTTCGGTGTGTGTTAGCTCTTTATTCACAAAATAAGAACTGCCCGGATGAGAGTCTTTTGATGAGATCTTACATAATGTTGTTAAAACTATAATAATCGACAAAAAAAGACTTCATTAGTGGCACATTATCTTAATGATCATAACTTTGGGCTGAATTATCCGTTTTACATGATTTTTTTTCATTTTGTGTATTTTTTTCGAGATCTATTTTATCATAAGGCGGTTTGGCGGAGCCAATTTTCTCAAAATATGCCTCTATCGCAGTCATTCAACATATTTGCCAATATGGTTGACAATTTTAATTTAAAAACTGGTCCTAACGACCCACCACAACCGACACCACCATGGCAAGCGACCATGGTAGGCCAGCACTACCACCACCAATCTCTAGCATTGTCTTTATAGTATAAGGATAAGCATAGGTGTTTCTTTTTCAATTTTGGCTTGCTGGGCATTGATCGATGGACGTTGGGTCTCGGCATAGGTCAGCATGTATCATCTGATGTCGGCCAGTCTGTCGACACTGGCATAGTGCGCCTATGATGCTAACTTTCAAACTTTTCAGTGCGTGTTAGCCATGAATTTCTTGAGATTTGACAGACCATCTCCGTTCGACCCCAAATTTTGGCCGTGCACAGCCTACAAACCCTGGTGACGAGCGCCCCATCACTTCATAAATGAGAATTTACGATTTTTGCGATTTTCGTTGTGTGTTAGCCCACGGATTTCTTGAGATTTGATCGACCATCTCTGTTTGGCCCTAGATTTTGGCTGTGCGCAGCCTACAAGGCTTGGTAACGGGCGCCCAATCACTTCGATTGATCAGCATCACTGTTTTTATCATAAATGGGAATTTTTGATTTTTGCGATTTTCGGTGCATGTTAGCCCACGGATTTCTCGAGATTTGGTTAACCGTCTCGGTTTGACCTAAAATTTTAGCTGCGCGGAGCCTACAAGGCCCCGTGACGAGCGCCCTATCATTCCATTTCATCGGCATAACCATTTTTCGCATAAATGAGAATTTACGATTTTCGCGATTTTCGGTGTATGTTAGCCCATGGAATTCTCGAGATTTGATCGACCGCCTCCGTTCGGCTCCAAACTTTGGCTGTGCGCAGCCTGCGGGGCCCGGTGACGGGCGCCCTATCACTTCGATTGATCGGCATCACTATTTTTATCCTAAATGAGAATTTACGATTTTTGCAATTTTCGGTGTATGTTAGCCCACGGATTTCTCGAGATTTGATTGACCGTCTCCGTTTGACCTAAAATTTTAGCTGCGCGCAGCCTACAAGGCCCGGTGACGAGCGCCCTATCATTCCATTTGATCGGCATAACCATTTTTCACATAAATGAAAATTTACGTATTTTGCGATTTTCGGTGTATGTTAGCCCACAGATTTCTGGAGATTTGATTGACCATCTCCATTGGTCCCAAATTTTTGTTGTGCCTAGCCTACAAGGCCCGGAGACGAGCGCCCTATCTTTTTTTTGATCGGCATCACTATTTTTTGCATAAATGAGAATTTACGATTTTTGCAATTTTCGGTGTATGTTAGCCCACGGATTTCTCGAGATTTGATTGACCGTCTCCGTTTGGCCCCAAATTTTGGCTTTGCGCAGCCTACAAGGCCTGGTTGCGAGCGCCCTATCATTTCGTTTGATCGGCATCACTATTTTTCTCGTAAATAACAATTTATGATTTTCGCGATTTTCGGTGTATGTTAGCCCACGGAATTCTCGAGATTTGTTCGGCCGCCTCCGTTCGGCCCCAAATTTTGGCTGTGCGCAGCCTGCGGGGCTTACTGATGGGCTCCCTATCACTTCGATTGATCGGCATAACTATTTTTCGCCTAAATGAGTATTTACGGTTTTCGCGATTTCCAATGTATGTTAGCCCACGAATTTCTGGAGATTTGGTCGATCGTCTCCGTTTGGCCCCAAATTTTACCTGCGTGCAGCCTCCAAGGCCTGGTGACGAGCGCCCTATCATTTTTTTTGATCGGCATCACTATTTTTTTAATAAATGAGAATTTTCAATTTTCGCGATTTTCGGTGTATGTTAGCCAACGGATTTCTCGAGATTTGATTGACCGTCTCCATTTGGCCCCAAATTTTCGCTTTGCGCAGCCTACAAGGCCTGGTGACGAGCGCCCTATCATTTCGTTTGATCGGCATCACTATTTTTCACATAAATAAGAATTTACGATTTTCGCGATTTTCGATGTATGTTAGCCCACGGAATTCTCGAGATTTGATCGACCGCCTCCGTTCAGCCCCAAATTTTGGCTGTGCGCAGCCTGCGGGGCCTGGTGACGGGCGCCCTATCACTTTGATTGATCGGCATAACTATTTTTCGCATAAATGAGTATTTACGATTTTCGCGATTTTCGGTGTATGTTAGCCCACGGATTTCTGGAGATTTGGTCGACCGTCTCTGTTTGGCCCCAAATTTTACCTGCGCGCAGCCTACAAGGCCTGGTGACGAGCGCCCTATCATTTCGTTTGATCAGCATTACCATTTTTTGCAGAACTGAGAATTTACGATTTTCGCCGATTTTCGGTGTATGTTAGCCCACAGATTTTTTGAGATTTGATTGACCGTCTCAGTTTGGCCCAAAATTTTTGTTGTGGGAAGCCTACAAGGCCCGTTAACGGGCGCCCTATCACTTTATTTGATCGGCATAACTATTTTTCTCATAAATGAGAATTTACGATTTTCCACGATTTTCGATGTATGTTAGCCCACGGAATTCTCGAGATTTGATCGACCGCCTCCTTTCGGTCCCAAATTTTGGCTGTGCACAGCCTGCGGGGCCTGGTGACAAGCGCCCCATCATTTCGTTTGATCGGCATCACTATTTTTCGCATAAATGAGAATTTACGATTTTTGCGATTTTCGGTGTATGTTAGCCCACAGAATTCTCGAGATTTGATCGACCGACTCCGTTCGGCCCCAAATTTTGGCTGTGCGCAGCTTGAGGGGCCTTGTAACGGGCGCCCTATGACTTCGATTGATCGGCATAACTATTTTTCGCATAAATGAGAATTTACGATTTTTGCGATTTTCGATGTTTGTTAGCCCACGAATTTCTGGAGATTTGGTCGACCGTCTCTGTTTGGCCTCAAATTTTAGCTGCGCGCAGCCAACAAGGCCTGGTGACGAGCGCCCTATCATTTCGTTTAATCGGCATCACTATTTTTCGCATAACTGAGAATTTACGATTTTCGCCGATTTTCGGTGTATGTTAGCCCACGGATTTTTCGAGATTTGATTGACCGTTTCGGTTTGGCCCAAAATTTTTGCTGTTGGCAGCCTACAAGGCCCGATGATGGGAGCCCTATCATTTCATTTGATCGACATAACTAGTTTTCTCATTAATGAGAATTTACGATTTTACACGATTTTCGATGTATGTTAGCCCACAGAATTCTCGAGATTTGATCGACCGCCTCCTTTCAGCCCCAAATTTTGGCTGTGCGCAGCCTGCGGGGCTTGGTGACGAGCGCCCCATCATTTCGTTTGATCGGCATCACTATTTTTCGCATAAATGAGAATTTATGATTTTTGCGATTTTCGGTGTATGTTAGCCCACAGAATTCTCGAGATTTGATCGTTCGACTCCGTTTGGCCCCAAATTTTGGCTGTGCGCAGCCTACGGGGCCTTGTGACGGGCGCCCTATCACTTCGATAGATCGGCATAACTATTTTTCACATAAATGAGAATTTACGATTTTTGCGATTTTCGATGTTTTTTAGCCCACGAATTTCTGGAGATTTGGTCGACCGTCTCTGTTTGGCCTCAAATTTTAGCTGCGCGCAGCCAACAAGGCCTGGTGACGAGCGCCCTATCATTTCGTTTATTCGGCATCACTATTTTTCGCATAACTGAGAATTTACGATTTTCGCCGATTTTCGGTGTATGCTAGCTCACGGATTTTTCGAGATTTGATTGACCGTTTCGGTTTGGCCCAAAATTTTTGGTGTTGGCAGCCTACAAGGCCCGATGATGGGAGCCCTATCATTTCATTTGATCGACATAACGAGTTTTCTCATTAATGAGAATTTACGATTTTCGTGATTTTCGGTGTGTGTTAGCCCACGGAATACTCGAGATTTGATCGACCGCCTCCTTTCAGCCCCAAATTTTGGCTGTGCGCAGCCTGCGGGGCCTGGTGATGAGTGCCCCATCATTTCGTTTGATCGGCATCACTATTTTTCGCATAAATGAGAATTTACGATTTTTGCGATTTTCGGTGTATGTTAGCCCACGGATTTCTGGAGATTTGATCGACCGTCTCCGTTTGGCCCCAAATTTTGGCTGTGCGTAGCCTACAAGGCCTGATCACGGGCGCCCTATCACTTTGATTGACCGGCATAACTATTTTTCTCATAAATGAGAATTTACTATTTTCACAATTTTCGGTGTATGTTAGCGCACGGATTTCTCGAGATTTGATTGACCGTCTCCGTTTGGCCCCAAATTTTGGCTGTGCGCAGCCTACAAGGCCCGGTGATGAGCGCCTTATCATTTCGTTTGATCGGCATCACTATTTTTTGCATAAGTAAGAATTTACAATTTTCGCGATTTTCGATGTATGTTAGCCCACGGAATTCTCGAGATTTGATCGACCGCCTCCGTTCGGCCCTAAATTTTGGCTGTGCACAGCCTGCGGGGCCTGGTGATGAGTGCCCTATCATTTTGTTTTATCGGCATCACTATTTTTCGCATAAATGAGAATTTATGATTTTCACAATTTTCGGTGTATGTTAGCCCACAGAATTCTCGAGATTTGATCGAATGCCTCCGTTCGGCCCCAAATTTTGGCTGTGCGCAGCCTGCGGGGCCTGGTGACGGGCGTCCTATCACTTCATTTGATCGGCATAACCATTTTTCACATAAATGAGAATTTACGATTTTCGCAATTTTCGATGTGTGTCAGCTCTGTATTCACAAAATAAGAACTGCCGAGATGCAAGTCTTTTGATGAGATCTTACATAATGTTGTTAAAACTGTAATATAATCGACAAAAGAAGAGTTCATTAGTGGCACATTATCTTAATAATCATGATTTTGGGCTGGATTATCTGTTTTACATGATTTTTTTTTCATTTTGTGTATTTTTTCGAGATCTATCTGGACAAACTACCGTAAGGCGGTTTGGCGGAGCCAATTTTCTCAAAATTTGCCTCTATCGCAGTCATTCAACATATTTCCCAATATGGTTGACAATTTTAATTTAAAAACTGGTCCTAACGACCCACCACAATTGACACCACCATGGCAATCGACCATGGTAGGCCAGCACTACCACCACCAATCTCTAGCATTGTCTTTATAGCATAAGGATAAGCATAGGTGTTTCCTTTTAAATTTTCACTTGCTGGGCATTGATCGATGGGCGTTGGGTCTCGACATAGGTCGGCATGTGTCATCTGATGTCGGCCAGTCTGTCGACACTGGCATAGTGCACCTATGATGCTAACTTTCAAACTTTTCAGTGCGTGTTAGCCCACGGATTTCTCGAGATTTGTGATCACGGGCAAAAATAGCATGCCCGAGATACGCTTTATGACTTAAATTAGTCTTGTTTATCTAAGTTATTGTATACATTTTCATGTAATTTAATATGAAGTGAAGATATGTGCTAACCAACATGATTAGCCTTTGTTTTGTAGGTCTTGATGACTTTTGAGTAACTAATCCAAGAGTTGGGGAAGTAGATGCTTGGAAACGGAATTAACACACGAACGTTGGCAAAGAGGAGGCACAAAACGGCCCACCTGCGCGTTGGCAATGTGCCACGGCAGGCAGGCTGATCACAACAACCCACCTGCGCGTTGGCAATGTGCCACGACAGGTTGGCTGCGCGACCAAGAGGTGCCAACACGCTGCCCATGCAGCGTGACACGCTGCCAACGCGGCAGGGTGCTGCCGGGGCCAAATTCGGGTGATTTCCAGAGAGCTTCCGCGTCCGTAGCGTGTCACGGAGCAGTGCTCCGGGATGCACTCTGTGACACGTTGCTTGTTATTCCGGGAAAAAGTCCCACTACTATAAATAGCAAACTTAGGTTTATTTTTCAGAATTCAAACTTGGTGGAGTAAGGACGTGGGTTACTGGCAGTTGAGGGATGAAAAGTTCAGGGTTTTTTCTCTCTTTCTTTCTTCTTTAACTCAATTGTTTGTATGATTAACACTCGTTTTATGATGATTAATCCACAAATGAGTGGCTAATTCCCTTCCTTGCTGAGGTTGTGAATAATTGTGATGAAATTTGATTATTGATTATCTGGTTTTTCATCTTTTCTTCCATGTTGTTCTATTAATTCTTGTTCTTACTGCATTGGTGTGTGGCCTACATTAATGTACATCTAAAAAGTCCGATTTCACTCGAGAGAGCACGAAATTGGAAAGTTGTGAATTAATAGGATATTGTTCTTTACTTGATTTGGGAAAATTGAGTTTTGATGTGCATTCAGGATAGAAATATACCTGAAAGTCGTATTAGTCAATTTAGGAACCGGAATCGTATGGCTAGAACATGAATTGCATTTGATCACAGAAATATAGATGGATGGTTCATGATTCTTAAGTGAGATTAAATACGAGAGTTTTAATCTCTTGGCAAATGTTCTTGGCTAGCAACAGGAAGAAAAGATTAACCAATTTATGATGATAATCAGTTTCATTACATGTTCGTTTAACCTCAGCATGCTCTTATCCATAGTTCAGATTCAAAGTAGATAATTGTTCTTAGTTTTAGTATAAAATTTATCAAACAAACTATCAACTTTTTGGTTACGTTGTTGTCAGCATATTTAGAAGTAAAATATAGTATACTTGAGCAAATTGCACTTAACCCAAGTCTCTGTGGGATCGATACTTGGCTTACTAAAGCCACTTACTACTTGTTCGACCACGTGCACTTGCGTGTTGTTTTATATACCCACATAACACAAACCGAACAAGTTTTTGGCGCCGTTGCCGGGGACTTGGCAATTGGTGAATTTGTTTTAAGTGTTAATTTGCTGTATTTTTGTTTTCTAAGTGCTCACAACTTGGTCTTAGTGTTTGTTTTATTTCTTCTTTATTTTATTTTAATTTTTTTTCTGCTTGTTCGTATACCCTCATTGACATGACATCGTGGAATACAAATGTTTTAAATGGTGGATACTCATATTTTGGCGAATCTTGTATGAATTGCGGAGGACCCCACTTGTGGCAACACTGTAACACGTGCAATATATGTGTTGGTCAAGATGGCCATTGGGATGGCTGTCCGAATGCATATTCCCCTCCCCCAAGCCCCTACTATGATCCTTCTGTTGTTTTTGCTGAATATAGGCATGCTGAAAATGAGGATTTGGGATGCCAAGCTCGAATAGAAGACATGCTGAAACAACTCTTGGAGCAATCAAAAGCAATGAAGGAGGCGATGGCAGTATTGAGAATTAAGCAAGAAGAGAATGTAGAGGCTCTAGAAAGGATGAGCGTCAAATTCACGGAGATGATTGCTGAGGCTGAAGCTTGTGATAAATTGCAGGTGACAGTTTTAGTCGATATTCAAGAGGAACTACAAGAGGAAGACAAGGGTGAATTTTTGTATGAAGCCCAATAATTAGAATCTCTTGAGTGTCCCCGTGATGGACTCACACTTATGGAAAATCCATGCATGGAAGAAGAGATAGAGTATCCCCCATTTGACATTAAGGGAGAGATAGATGTCAATGCTGAGAAGGTGTATACAAGTAAGGAGGTCAAGCACAATGCAGTTTCAGAGTTGAGGGTTATTGGACCACCCTCGAAGCATTTCTCGACATTAAGTTTGGTTGAAAACATAGAAATAGAGCCTTCCAAGCTTATAGAGAAATGTCTAGAGGAGGACCAAGCCCCGTATATTTTGAAATTTGCTAACTCAGAGAGACAAAATGACTTGGCTTACTTAAGGGCCAATAGGTTCAAAAGGCAACATCTACTGCTTGGTCCTTACAATTTTTCACCAGCACCCCTGGAGCATAAGAGGAAATTAGAGAAGAAATTAGGGGTGAGATTCATATCCTCAAGGTGGAGGAAAAAACGGTGAAACTGGATACGTCGTGCCGCAATGTAAAATTAGGCGCTGCTTGGGAGGCAACCCAAGGGTACCATTTTAAATTCTTGCATTTAAGTTGATTTTCTTTATTTTTCATCTTGTGTTGTTTTGGTGGAAAGTTAAGCACATATGAAGGGGAAGTCTGAGTACCCGTGGAGGAGGAAGCTAACAAGCATGGAAGAGAAAAAGTGTGGGGTCGAACACCCACTTGTGCAAAGTTGAAGAAAGGCATGTTGTTTGCTAGGCCTAAATGCCTCAGGGAGTATTTCTCACCCTTTTTAGATTTTAATTTGATGCTATGAGGACATAGCATGATTTAAGTGTGGGGTGAGGGAAATTTCAAAGGAAATTTCAAATTTTTGTGCTTAACGATTTTTGGTGAATGTAATGCTTGTGAGAAAATTGAATTTTTTTTTGTGAGTTAAGCATGAATTCATCACCCGTTGATTTTTCTTTTCAGTTCTTTTATGACGGGGGGTCTTTGAATCGAAGAATAAAATTTTTTTCCTTTGTCTGTATATAGTGTTTTTAGTCATAGTTAGGGACTGTTTCCGACGATAGATGGATGACGACCGTCTTGAGGAAAAATTAGTCGATAGGTTTTGGGTTTTTGAAACCATAACTAATTGGTGCTTGATGTTCTTTTTATGTGCTATACATGGTTGTAAGATGCAAGTATGTTCAGTGTGAAGCATGCAAGTGTATAACTGTGTTTGAGACATTTAGGCTCTTGAATTTGACTCAATATGATGGAAGCTAAATTCTGAATTCTTGTGATTAGCTGAGTAAGAGTCTACTGATGGTGTCTTGATTTGAGCATGTGCCATGAGTGTAAGGTTTTTGAGTATTCTATGCTATTATGAAATGTCTAGAACTTGCCTGGTGTGTACATAAAACGAAATGAAGGATGTGAATTGTAGGAGATGATTGAGGCATTTCTTTGAATGAACCAAACTTTTATCCCTCATTATACCTACCTTGAAAAATTAATCTTAGTTAACCCCATTGAGCCTTGAGCCTATTGTTTGACAGCTGCAACATAAGCTTAATCCTTTTTCTTTCATTAGCCTTGAAATTGAACCAAAACTCCTAAGCGCTTAAAGGAAAAATCCGAAAGAGTAAAGGAGTGAGAAGAATGAAAAAGAAGGGAAAGTAGCAATTGTAAGAGTTGAGAAAGGTCGAGGGTGCACTTGTTTGAATATGGGTGAGTATTAGTAGGGAGTAAGAAAATAAATAAATGAAAAGTTACTTATAGAACTCCTTACTAATAAGCTAAAAGTGCCTAAAGAAAGGGGGGAACAAAAGAGGAAAAAGAAAGATGAAAAGAGAAAAAGGTGAAGTGAGGGAAGGGAAGTTTGTATTGAAGGCGTGATGTATTAAAAGCGCTTAGGAAAGATAGTCACTATTACTGATCATAATAGTACTTACCCGCACCTGAGTTACATTACAACCTAAAAAGTCCTACTTGATCTTACATTTACACATCCTTAAATTAGTGGAATAAAACACTAAGGGCAAGCTTATGGGTCATTACATGATGCATGTGAATTCTTTATGAGAGTGAGTATAATTCTATGCATGTACCCACACATGTTGTGATATAAAAATCGTTTTTGTGTGTGAAATTGGGTAACTCTCTTTCCGTGAGGGGAACATGTTGAATGAAGGATATAATTCATGTGAGATTTCTTAATCAGTTGATTTGCATGAGTTTGCTAAGATTGAGAGTCAATTCTTGAGGTTAAGAGGTCTTAACATCGTTGTATTTCATTTATGTGATTAAATTGTGCATGCTCTATTTTTAGCTTGTATCTTACGTAATCATTATAGCCGTAGCTTGAATTATCTTTCTAAATTAGTTATGTGGGAGTCTCAATATGCATGATATGCAAAAGGTTGTTCGAGGACGAATAAGGCTTTAAGTGTGGGGTTGTGATCACGGGCAAAAATAGCATGCCCGAGATACGCTTTATGACTTAAATTAGTCTTGTTTATCTAAGTTATTGTATACATTTTCATGTAATTTTATATGAAGTGAAGATATGTGCTAACCAACATGATTAGCCTTTGTTTTGTAGGTCTTGATGACTTTTGAGTAACTAATCCAAGAGTTGGGGAAGTAGATGCTTGGAAACGGAATTAACACGCGAACGTCGGCAAAGAGGAGGCACAAAACAGCCCACCTGCGCGTCGGCAACGTGCCACGGCAGGCAGGCTGATCACAACAGCCCACCTGCGCATTGGCAACGTGCCACGGCAGGTTGGCTGCGCGACCAAGAGGTGCCAACGCGCTGCCCAAGCAGCGTGACACGCTGCCAACGCGGCAGGGTGCTGCCGGGGCCAAATTCGGGTGATTTCCAGAGAGCTTCCGCGTCCGTAGCGTGTCACGGAGCAGTGCTCCGGGATGCACTCCGTGACACGTTGCTTGTTATTCCGGGAAAAAGTCCCACTACTATAAATAGCAAACTTAGGTTTATTTTTCAGAATTCAGACTTGGTGGAGTAAGGACGTGGGTTACAGGCAGTTGAGGGATGAAAAGTTCAGGGTTTTTTCTCTCTTTCTTTCTTCTTTAACTCAATTGTTTGTATGATTAACACTCGTTTTATGATGATTAATCCACAAATGAGTGGCTAATTCCCTTCCTTGCTGAGGTTGTGAACAATTGTGATGAAATTTGATTATTGATTATCTGGTTTTTCATCTTTTCTTCCATGTTGTTCTATTAATTCTTGTTCTTACTGCATTGGTGTGTGGCCTACATTAATGTACATCTAAAAAGTCCGATTTCACTCGAGAGAGCACGAAATTGGAAAGTTGTGAATTAATAGGATATTGTTCTTTACTTGATTTGGGAAAATTGAGTTTTGATGTGCATTCAGGATAGAAATATACCTGAAAGTCGTATTAGTCAATTTAGGAACCGGAATCGTATGGCTAGAACATGAATTGCATTTGATCACAGAAATATAGATGGATGGTTCATGATTCTTAAGTGAGATTAAATACGAGAGTTTTAATCTCTTGGCAAATGTTCTTGGCTAGCAACATGAAGAAAAGATTAACCAATTTATGATGATAATCAGTTTCATTACATGCTAGTTTAACCTCAGCATGCTCTTATCCATAGTTCAGATTCAAAGTAGATAATTGTTCTTAGTTTTAGTATAAAATTTATCAAACAAACTATCAACTTTTTGGTTACGTTGTTGTCAGCATATTTAGAAGTAAAATATAGTATACTTGAGCAAATTGCACTTAACCCAAGTCTCTGTGGGATCGATACTTGGCTTACTAAAGCCACTTACTACTTGTTCGACCACGTGCACTTGCGTGTTGTTTTATATACCCATATAACACAAACCGAACAATTTGACAGACCGTCTCCGTTCGGCCCCAAATTTTGGCCGTGCGCAGCCTGTGAGGCCTGGTGACGGGCGCCCTATCACTTCGATTGATCGGCATAACTATTTTTCGCATAAATAAGAATTTACAATTTTCGCGATTTTCGGTGTATGTTAGTCCACGGAATTCTCGAGATTTGATCGACCGCCTCTGTTCGGCCCCAAATTTTGGCTGTGCGCAGCCTGCATAGCCTGGTGACAGGCGCCCTATTACTTCGATTGATCAGCATCACCGTTTTTTGCATAACTGGGAATTTACGATTTTCGCCGATTTTCGGTGTATGTTAGCCCACGGATTTTTCGAGATTAGATTGACAGTCTCGGTTTGGCCCAAATGTTTTGCAGTGGGCAGCCTACAAGTCCCGGTGACGGGCGCCCTATCACTTTATTTGATCGGCATAACTATTTTTCTCATAAATTAGAATTTATGATTTTTCACGATTTTCGGTGTATGTTAGCCCGCGGAATTCTCAAGATTTGATCGACCGCCTCCTTTCGGCCCCAAATTTTGGATATGCGCAGCCTGCGGGTCCTGGTGACAAGCGCCCCATCATTTCTTTGATCGGCATCACTATTTTTCGCATAAATGAGAATTTACGATTTTTGCGATTTTCTGTGTATGTTAGCCCACAGAATTCTTGAGATTTGATCGACCGCCTCCGTTCGGCCCCAAATTTTGGCTGTGCGCAGCGTGCGGGGCCTGGTGACGGGCGCCCTATCACTTCGATTGATCGGAATAACTATTTTTCGCATAATTGAGAATTTATGATTTTCGCAATTTTCGATGTATGTTAGCCCACGGATTTCTCGACATTTGGTTGACCGTCTCCGTTTGACCTAAAATTTTAGCTGCGCGCAGCCTACAAGGCCCGGTGACGAGCGCTCTATCATTCCATTTGATCGGCATAACCATTTTTCGCATAAATGAGAATTTACGAATTTTACAATTTTCGGTGTATGTTAGCCCACGAATTCCTCGAGATTTGATTGACCGTCATCGTTTGGCCCGAAATTTTGGCTGTGCGCAGCCTACAAGGCCTGGTGACGAGCGCCTATCATTTTTTTTGATCGGCAGCACTATTTTTTGCATAAATGAGAATTTACGATTTTCGCGTTTTTCTGTGTATGTTAGCCCACAGAATTCTCGAGATTTGATCGATTGCCTCCGTTCGGCCCTAAATTTTGGTTGTGCGCAGCCTGGTGACGGGCGCCCTATCACTTCGATTGATCGGCATAACTATTTTTTGAATAAATGAGTATTTACGATTTTCGCGATTTTCGGTGTATGTTAGCCCACGAATTTCTGGAGATTTGATTGATCGTCTCCGTTTGCCCCAAATTTTTGCTGTGCGTAGCCTGCGGGGCCTGGTTAAGAGCGCCCTATCATTTTGTTTGATCGGCATCACTATTTTTTTCATAAGTGAGAATTTACAATTTTCATGATTTTCGGTGTATGTTAGCCCACGGATTTCTCGAGATTTGATTGACCGTGTCCGTTTGGCTCAAAATGTGCACAGCCTACAAGGCCTGGTGAGGAGCTCCCTGTCATTTCGTTTGATCGGCATCACTATTTTTCGCATAAATAAGAATTTACAATTTTCGTGATTTTCGGTGTATGTTAGCCCACGAAATTCTCGAGATTTGATCGACCGCCTCCGTTCGACCCCAAATTTTGGCTGTCCGCAGCCTGCTGTACCTGGTGACGGGCGCCATATCACTTCGATTGATCGGCATAACTATTTTTCGCATAAATGAGTATTTACGATTTTCGCGATTTTCGGTGTGTGTTAGCCCTCGAATTTCTCTAGATTTGATCAACCATCTCCGTTTGGCCCCAAATTTTACCTGCGCGCAGCCCACAAGGCCTGATGACGAGCGCCCTATCATTTCATTTGATCAGCATCACCATTTTTTGCATAACTGAGAATTTACGATTTTCGCCGATTTTCGGTTTATGTTAGCCCACGGATTTTTCGAGATTTGATTGACCGTCTCGGTTTGGCCCAAAATTTTTGCAGTGGGCAGCCTACAAGGCCCGGTGACGGGCTCCCTAACTTTATTTGATCGGCATAACTATTTTTCTCATAAATTAGAATTTATGATTTTTCACGATTTTCGGTGTATGTTAGCCCACGAAATTCTCAAGATTTGATTGACCGCCTCCTTTCGGCCCCAAATTTTGGCTGTGCGCAGCCTATGGGGCTGGTGACAAGCGCCCCATCATTTCGTTTGATCGACATCACTATTTTTCACATAAATGAGAATTTATGATTTTCGCAATTTTCTGTGTATGTTAGCCCACAGAATTCTCGAGATTTGATCGACCGCCTTCGTTCGGCCCCAAATTTTGGCTGTGCGCAGCGTGCGGGGCCTGGTGAAGGGCGCCCTATCACTTCGATTGATCGGCATAACTATTTTTCGCATAATTGAGAATTTACGATTTTTGCGATTTTCGATGTATGTTAGCCCACGAATTTCTCGACATTTGGTTGACCGTCTTCATTTGACCTAAAATTTTAGCTGCGCGCAGCCTACAAGGCCCAATGACGAGTGCCCTATCATTTCGTTTGATTGGCATAACCATTTTTCACATAAATGAGAATTTACGATTTTCGCCGATTTTCGGTGTGTGTTAGCTCTTTATTCACAAAATAAGAACTGCCCAGATAAGAGTCTTTTGATGAGATCTTACATAATGTTGTTAAAACTGTAATATAATCGACAGAAAAAGAGTTCATTAGTGGCACATTATCTTAATGATCATAACTTTAGGCTGGATTATCCGTTTTACATGATTTGTTTTTCATTTTGTGTATTTTTTCGAGATCTATCTGGACAAACCGCCGTAAGGCGGTTTAGCGGAGCCAATTTTCTCAAAATATGCCTCTATCGCAGTCAGTCAACATATTTCCCAATATGGTTGACAATTTTAATTTAAAAACTGGTCCTAATGACCCACCACAACCGACACCACCATGGCAAGCGACCATGGTAGGCCAACACTACCACCACCAATCTCTAGCATTGTCTTTATAGCATAAGGATAAGCATAGGTGTTTCCATTTAAATTTTCGCTTGCTGGGCATTGATCGATGGGCGTTGTGTCTCGGCATTGGTCGGCATGTGTCATCTGATGTCGGCCAGTCTGTCGACACTGGCATAGTGCGCCTATGATGCTAACTTTCAAACTTTTCAGTGCGTGTTAGCCCACGAATTTCTCGAGATCTGACAGACCGTCTTCATTCGGCCCCAAATTTTGGCCGTGCGTAGCCTACAAACCCTGGTGACGAGCGCCCCATCACTTCATAAATGAGAATTTACGATTTTCATGATTTTCGGTGTGTGTTAGCCCACGAATTTCTCAAGATTTGATCGACCATCTCCGTTTGGCCCCAAATTTTGGCTGTGCGCAGCCTACAAGGCCTGGTAACGGGTGCCCTATCACTTCGATTGATTGGTATCACTATTTTTATCATAAATGAGAATTTTTGATTTTTGCGATTTTCGGTGTATTAAAAAAGCCCACGGATTTCTCGAGATTTGGTTGACCGTCTCTGTTTGACCTAAAATTTTAGCAGCACGCAGCCTCCAAGGCCCGGTGACGAGCGCTCTATCATATCATTTGATCGGCATAACCATTTTTCGCATAAATGAGAATTTACGAATTTTGCGATTTTCGGTGTATGTTAGCTCACGAATTTCTGGAGATTTGATTGACCGTCTCCGTTTGGCCCCAAATTTTTGCTGTGCGTAGCTTGCGGGGCCCGATGACGTACGCCCCATCATTTTGTTTGATCGGCATTACTATTTTTTGCATAAATGAGAATTTAGGATTTTCGCGATTTTCGGTGTATGTTAGCCCACGTATTTCTCGAGATCTGATTGACCGTCTCCGTTTGGCTCCAAATTTTAGCTGTGCGCAGCCTACAAGGCCTGGTGACGAGCGCCCTATCATTTCGTTTGATCGACATCACTATTTTTCGCATAAATAAGAATTTACAATTTTCGCGATTTTCGGTGTATGTTAGTCCATGGAATTCTCGAGATTTGATCGACCGCCTCCGTTCGGCCCCAAATTTAGATTGTGGGCAGCCTGCGGGGCCTGGTGACAGGCGCCCTATCACTTCGAATAATCGGCATAACTATTTTTTGCATAAATGAGTATTTACGATTTTCGCGATTTTTGGTGTATGTTAACCCACGATTTTCTGGAGATTTGATTGACCGTCTCCGTTTGGCCCCAAATTTTTGTTGTGCGTAGCCTGCGGGGCCTGGTGACGAGCGCCCTATCATTTTGTTTGATCGGCATCACTATTTTTGGCATAAATGAGAATTTACGATTTTCTCAATTTTCGCTGTATGTTAGCCCACAGATTTCTCGAGATTTGATTGACCGTCTCCGTTTGGCCCTAAATTTTGGCTGTGCGAATCCTACAAGGCCTGGTGACGAGTGCCCTATCATTTCGTTTGATTGGCATCACTATTTTTCGCATAAATAAGAATTTATAATTTTTGCGATTTTCGGTGTATGTTAGCCCACAGAATTCTCGAGATTTGATCGACCGCCTCCGTTCGTCCCCAAATTTTGGCTGTGCGCAGCCTGCGGGGCCTGGTGACGGGCGCCCTATCACTTCGATTGATCGGCATAACTATTTTTCGCATAAATGAGTATTTACAATTTTCGCGATTTTCGGTGTATGTTAGCCCACAGATTTCTGGAGATTTGATTGACCGTCTCCGTTTGGCCCCAAATTTTTGTTGTCCGGAGCCTGCGGGGCCTGGTGATGAGCGCCCTATCATTTTATTTGATCGGCATCACTATTATTTGCACAAATGAGAATTTACGATTTTTGCGATTTTCGGTGTATGTTAGCCCACGGATTTGTCGAGATTTGATTGACCGTATCCGTTTGGCCCCAAATTTTGGCTGTGCACACCGTACAAGACCTGGTTACGAGCGCCCTATCATTCCGTTTGATCGACATCACTATTTTTCGCATAAATAAGAATTTACGATTTTCGTGATTTTCGGTGTATGTTAGTCTATGGAATTCTCGAGATTTGTCGACCGCCTCCGTTCGACCCCAAATTTTGGCTGTGCGCAGCCTGGGGGCCTGGTGACGGGTGCCCTATCACTTTGATTGAACGGCATAACTATTTTTTGCATAAATGAGTATTTACGATTTTCGCGATTTTCGGTGTATGTTAGCCCACGGATTTCTGGAGATTTCGTCGACCGTCTCTGTTTGGCCCCAAATTTTACCTGCGCGCAGCCTACAAGGCCTGGTGACGAGCGCCCTATCATTTCGTTTGATCAGCATCACCATTTTTTGCATAACTGAGAATTTACGATTTTCGCCGATTTTCGGTGTATGTTAGCCCACGGATTTTTCGAGATTTGATTGACCGTCTCGGTTTGGCCCAAAATTTTTGCTATGGGAAGCCTACAAGGCCGGTGATGGGCGCCCTATCACTTTATTTGATCGGCATAATTATTTTTCTCATAAATTAGAATTTATGATTTTTCACGATTTTCGGTGTATGTTAGCCCACGGAATTCTCGAGGTTTGATCGACCGCCTCCTTTCGGCCCCAAATTTTGGCTGTGCGCAGCATTCGGGGCCTGGTGACAAGCGCCCCATCATTTCGTCTGATCGGCATCACTATTTTTCGCATAAATGAGAATTTACGATTTTCGCAATTTTCGGTGTATAACGCCCACAGAATTCTCGAGATTTGGTCGACCGTCTCTGTTTGGCCTCAAATTTTAGCTGCGCACAGCCTACAAGGCCTGGTGACGTGCGCCCTATCATTTCGTTTGATCGGCATCACCATTTTTTGCATAACTGAGAATTTACGATTTTCGCCGATTTTTGGTATATGTTAGCCCACGGATTTTTCGAGATTTGATTGACCGTCTCGGTTTGGCCCAAAATTTTTGTTGTTGGCAGCCTACTGTCACGCCCCACCTTGGGGGGTATGACTGGCACCTGGTGCCCTACTAAGACCTGACCTGCTGAACTGCTAAGCCTGGGCGCATCTGGCGCCTGGCTGGCTCTAACTCAAATTTCTGGAAACAAAGGGCTATATAACGGCTGTAAATACAGCCCACGGCCCATTGGCCTATAGCCTTCTGTACCTGTATTACAGCTGACCAGAAACAAGGTAATTCAGGGGAACCTATGCGGGCCGACAAGGCCACCATGCTGTCTAGTTATCTGTAACTCAAGCATAACATACTGAAAAGCTACGTGTCCGGCAAGGTCACCACTACTAGCAAACTATGGCCCCACACGGCCATTACAAATGAAAGAAGGAGTAAAGGCAACTATACAACTGCACGGCCCCACACAATCGGCTCATCTGACCACAGGGAATATATACAGACTGCAAGCCTCTAGGAAGGATAATAGAAATGATCGGGACAGGGCCCCGACCTACCCGTACTGTACAACAAAAGAAAACTGAACTACACCTCTAGAAATTCAGTCTCCGGATGACAGGAGCTGAATACTCAACCGCTGATGGGGATCACGTGGTATCGCCTGCTCGGCTATGGGTACCTGCAGGCAAGTAATGCAGCGCCCCACTGGGCGTCAGTACCGCTGGTACTGAGTATGTAAAGCAAACTGAATACAGCTGAATACAAGTAATATAACTAAAAATTCTGAATAGTAGGAGATAACTGAATCTGTAAGAACTGAAGGGATATCTGCAATCAATAACATAACTGTCAAAACTGAAATAAGAAGGAGTAGATAACTGTCTGATGGTGTAGATCGTACCTGTTCTTAATCATACTGAAGGGAGTAGGAATCATACCTGGAGACGTATCATTCTACTATTAATCTGCTCGTATCTACTGTAATATAACATAACATACATAACGTAACATGGCATACACAACCTTACCCGGCCCCCATAAGCCGGGAGGTACAATCAACACAGAATCTATACCCCTACCCCAGTCAACCCATCTCCTATACTGGCTGTAAGCATCCTGCCGGTCCCCTGGGTATGCACTTGGGCTCGCTGAGCCCCTGACTATAACTGCATCTGAGTCCGGAGGACTCCTGAATCTGCACCCGGGCGTATCCGCTCGACTGGGGTGTGTAAGGCCGATCAAGGCACAAATATGGGGAAAAACTGGCATCCCATCTTCGTCCCCTGGCGGGACGGCATGCCACTCCGTAGAGTGACGTATCCTCGTCCTCTGGCGGACGAGTCGATACAGCTATTAACCCTGGGCGGTCATGGATGCTAGGTAATCCAACCCCAAACAATACAACGGTCTCAACTGGTAATACTATCTGTGTATCTCACATGCTGAGGCTACTAGGGGTAAAGTATCATATATATTACATGTTGGGCTAATGATAGTAATCTGTACGTATTTAATACGTGCTGAGGCAGGTAAAGATATATAAATATGAATATAGTCTCCTGCCGGGCTGTACTGGGCAAATGCTATATAAGATAATGTTTCTATTGAAAACTCTGCTGTTTATTAAGTTTCTGTATACACTAAATGCTGGACTAGTGATAGGAATAAGTACATACTTAATACATGCTGAGGCTGGAAGTACTATATATGTATGTACGAATATAATCTTTCTGCTAGACTACGCTGTATACTAACTTTCTATAGTAACATGATTTACTAATCCTGACATGCTTTCTGAACTTCATTTTAGTCTGCTATTCTATTTCTGAAGTGCTTTACGGGTATTGCATTACTATACGGGGCTTCAACTGAATACAACCATATCTCAACATGGCATATCACATTACATACTGAGTATACTGGGCAATCTCTAACACTTGCGTTAGAATCTGTATCATACTGATAGGTTTCATATACATTACAACCCAATGTTTCTCACATCGTACCAATATTCATAATAACGCAATACTTGACTTCTGAACATTCTACTGGTCCGTAATTTATTACACTATACTGATATTACTTAACTTGCCGAAGGAAACTAACTTTACATACCTTATCTTCGACTATTCGTCCGTCGGACGAGGCTCGGCCGGTACTTCAACTATTTTCTCCCAACTGCATTCATAAATACGTCAATCAATACTAAATACAACTTTATTGTAAAGAGCAATGTTACTTTCGATATAGTTTATAGCCTAAACTTGGGCTTATCGAAAGACAGTCGAAAACTCGCTATTTTTCAGCGGCCCAGAAGGGAGAAGTATTCACTTCTCAGCTAGGAACACATAGACATTAATTTAGAGCAATTCTACTTACTTTAGTTCGGTGGCTCGCCGATTCGTCGACCGTATTTCGCGAAACTAATTCCGTAGAAATGCTCTCTGCTACTAAATACTCGGGTATCTGGGATTAATTTGAGTTTGGGCAGCGTTTGGCAGCGTAATCGGACGGAAATATATAATTTTCCTTCGTTTTTCTCTGTTCACTACGTTTCTGGAAATTACTAAGTGATGAAAATGAGCTTAACCCGAAGTGGGGGCTTTATATACTTGGGCCTGGACAAGGGCAATGTGTCACGGAGCCATCGCGGAGGCCTCACCTCCGTGACACGCTGCCATCGCGGAGGGGCTCTACCTCAGCTCCTCCCGTGATGGTTCGACGGGTTTCTCGTCCGATCTTTTCCCGGGCCTTTCCCTAGCACGTATGGCTTCCAAATATGCTTAACCAACGTGCGAATCGGTCATCTAAGTGCCGGGAATTCTACGGGGTATAACACCTACAAGGCTCAATGACGGGCGCCTTATCACTTCATTTGATCGGCATAACTATTTTTCTCATAAATGAGAATTTAAGATTTTCGTGATTTTCGGTGTGTGTTAGACCACGGAATTCTCGAGATTTGATCGATCGCCTCCGTTCAACCCCAAATTTTGGCTGTGCACATCCTGGTGAAGAGCGCCCTATCATTTCGTTTGATCGGTGTTCGGTGTCTGTTATATGGGTATAAAACTCACACGCAAGTGCACGTGGTCGCACAAGTAGTAAGTGGCTTTAGTAAGCCAAGATCGATCCCACAGAGACTTGGATGAAGTGCAATATTCTCAAGTGTACTATATTTTATTTCTAAAAATGCAGACAACAGTGTAACCAAGAATTTGATAGTTTGTTTTATAATTTTTATACTAAAGCTAAAACAATTATCTACTTTGAGTCTGAACTATGAATGAGAGCATGCTGAGGTTAAACGAACATGTAATGAAATTAATTATCATCATAATTTGGTTAATCTTTTCCTCCAGTTGCTAGCCAAGAACTATTGCCAAGAGATTAAAACTCTCGTATTTAACCTCACTTAAGAATCATGAACCATCCACCTACATTTCTGTGATTAAATGCAATTCATGTTCTAGCCATACAAATCCGGTTCCTAAATTGACTAATACGACTTTCAGGTATATTTCTATCCTGAAAGTAAATCAATTCCCAATTTTCCCAATTCAAGTAAAGATCATATCCTATTAATTCACAACTTTCCAATTTCTTGCTCTCTCGAGTGAAACCGGACTTTTTAGATGTACATCAACGTAGGCCACACATTAATGCAGTAAGAACAAGAAGTAATAGAACAACATGGAAGAAAAGATGAAAAACCAAAGAATTGATGATCACATTTCATCACAATTGTTAACCTCAGCAAGAAGAGGAATTAGCCACTCATTTGTGGATTAAACATCTTTAAATGAGTGTTAATCATACAAGCAATTGAATTAAAGAAGAAAGAAAGAGAGAAAAAACCCTGATATTTTCGTCCCTAAACTGCCTGTAACCCACGTTCTTGCTCCACCAAGTCAGAATATTGAAAAATGAACCTAAGTGTTCTATTTATACTGCTGGGAATTTTTCTCGGAATAATGAGCAACGTGTCACAGAGTGCATCGCAGAGCACTGCCTCCGTGAAACGCTACGAACGCGGACCCTCACTGGAACTGGGGGTTCAGGAATTAAAGCTCAACGTGGCACGACGTGCAACGCGGAGCCAAGCCACCGTGCCACGGACCATACGCGGACCCTCTCTGGAATTTGGGCGAAATTTTTCTATCCAGGCAGAAGGCCTCCGCGATGGAAGCGTGACACGGCTCCATCGCGGAGCCCCTTTAATTCATGCTGTTCAATGCCTTGTTCCTTGCTCGCATCCAAGTCCAACCCCGATATCCTCCAACATGCATTTTAGCTTCCCGAAATTACATTTTACCTGCAAAACAATGCTAATCATGTTGGTTAGTATAAATTCACATTTTATTACCAATTACATGAGAATGTATACACATTGGTAGATAAACAAGGCTAAAATGGTACTTTTGAGTATCACTTGGGCATATAAATTTGCCCAAGATCACTCACCCCACACTTAAATCCTTGTTCGTCCTCGAACAACAATCCTACACTTCATGCAATTTACATCCCAACCTCGCTACATTGGTTCGACAATTTAGGCTACGGTCATACCGATTATTCAATACAGCAAATCATCAAGAAAACATGCATGGTCTTATCAATTCAATGACCTTCAATACATCAAGACCCCCTAGACTTTAAGAATCGACTCTCGATATTGGCAAACTCATGCAAATCAGCTGATCAAGATAATCAACACGAAAATTAATCTTTCATCAAGCATGTGCCCTCACAACACAAGAGAATCTTCCCCTTTTTGCTCATATGACTCACAAGAATTCAAGCAGGGGCATGTAAACACAATTTCGCTCTCTCTCCCAAAAGAATTCACATGCATCATGTCATGACCCATAAGCTTGACCTTAGTGTATTACTCCACTAATATAAAGAAGTTCGATGTAAGATCACGTAGGACTTTAACTGGTTGTAATGCAAGCTACGGAACTAGTAAATATTGGGTTAGCCAATAATAGCCACTAGCATCCTTAAGCGCCTTTTCAACACATCCCATCAACTCATGGACATTATTTCTTTTTTTTTTCATCATCCCATTCTTGATGTTTTTCTTTAGTATGGCCCATCGTATTAAGCACACTTGACACAACAACAAAGATTATTCATGCACCTTCATTATAGTTTATTTATAGCAAGTGCACCTTCAACCTTTTCTTTTCTTCTCTCACTATGCTTTTATTTTTCTTTTCACCATTCTCACTCTTCGACACTTTGGGAAAATGATTTTCTCTTCTTAAGCGCTTAAGAGTTTTGTATAGACTTTGCAGCTAATGAAAAGAAGGAATTAAGCTCGGTTTACACTTTATGACAAAAGAAAAAAATAATAGGCTAAAGGCTCAACGGGCTGACTAGGGTATACAATCAAGGTGTGTACGACAAGGAAAAATAGAAACTCTCGGTTAAAATAAAGAAATGCCTACATCCTTTCCTACAATACACCTCCTTCATTTCGTTTTGTACACACACCAGGCAAGTTCTAGACACTTCACAATAGCATGGAATAACAACACCTCACTTCACACTTTTTGCACATGCTCAATTCAAGATGTATTCACAGACTCTTCAATCAGCTAATTACAGGAATTCAAACATTAAACCTCAATCATACTGAATCGAACTCTATGGCCTAGGTATCTCAACATATTTACAAAGTTGCATTCTTTCATACGAATCACCTTTGCATTTTAAATATCATGTACAACATGCAACCAGAATTTCGCAATCATACAGTAACTACAGGTTTTGGGATGCAACCCACCAAAAACAAAAACTGAAAAATAATTGAAAAAAATCTACTCCTAACGACTACATTTTCCTTAAGAAGGTCGTCATCCATCCATCATAGGGAACGGTCACTACTATGACTTCAGTTCAATCGGACCATTCTCGGTAAAAGAACCGAAAACAAACGCCGAGAAACCCAAGAAGTAAAAAAATGTCGAAAATATCGATCATTTCGATAGAAAAAATATGTACAAAATATTTTGAATTTTTTTTTTTAAAAAAAATTATCGATCCTTTCGATAACAAAAATATGTACAGAATCAGCTAGCAACATTCAGCAACACACATCAATTTCACATAAGTTTACAAATACAAAACAACAACTTAACAATTCACACTCACAGGGACAAAAAATTTCACATGCACGACAACAAATGAGAGCATACATAAAAAACAGCACAGCCCAGCACCTAACTACTCCCACCCCACACTTAGCTCGAACACTGTCCCCAGTGTTCACAAAAATTAAAATAGCACAAATTCGGGTGGTGGAACTCCCTGATCAGTCAAAGTATTCCACTTCTTCGTCGGGTGCTGCTGCTTCATCTTCCATGTCTGAGTCGCCCCCGTCGTCATCATCGGACTCCACATCGGAGTCCTCCCGATGTGTCTCCTCATCTGTGGGGACATCATCATCTATGGGCTCTACAAATGCTAGCCCCACTCAGCATAGAGCCCTGGCGTTTTCGCCGAAGGGGTAGTCTAGCTCGAGCTGCCATAGCTCCTCCTCTGTCGCCGGCCTCCCGCCTATCCTCAGCTGGAGCATCTGCATCCCATACATTCGAGCCATATACTGATCATCACGAGCATGTCGCTCGCCAAGTGTAAGCACTGGCCCATGGGTGGTGTCGGGAGCCTTAGTTTTAGTAACATCTAAGGCCCGCCGCTCCATCTGCGGGATATAGTCAAGGGCCTCCTCCTCGACATCTAGGCCCCTGAGGAAGGTGGTGAGTAGCCCACCAAAGCCATACCTGTGCCCCTGGTGCAACCGGGCTCTTCATGGCGGAGATAATTACCGCCCCCATGTTGATCTCCAGCCCTTCCATCAGGGCGTACACCAGGCATACACGATCCCTGGTTACATCTGTCATATGTACCCCTGGGATGAGGCAGGAACATACAATTTTCAGCCATATTCTGGCTTCCCAGTTCATCTGTGAATAGGGCAGAGTCTGGTGGTAGCCCCTCTCTTTGTGTCTGCTCCATCTAGCTGTCGATCGAGTCCCACACAATATGCGTCTGATGTCCGCATACGGTGGGGTAATGTTTAGCTGTCGGAGTACGTGGGCGTCTGTGTCCCACGCTCCTATGATGGCATTGAGGTGGTGGGGCTCCAAAGTGACTATTTGCCCTCTGATTTTGATGGTGTGGCTTCTGATAGTCGGGTTCCAATTGGCATAGAACTCCCGAACCAGGTGCAAGTTACATTCCTTGGGCTCGTCAAAGATGAAATTGAGCCCAGCTGCCTCGATTCGGTGTACCATCCTAAGGAACTCCTGTGCCAATGGTTCCCGTGCTATATGCTCCTCGGGGAAATATTTATTTTCTTTGTACTTCGCGTACCACTTTTTCCCCTCATCAGTCACCCATCTCGTTCTGTATTGGCGGCGTTGGCCACGTGGAACTGCTGGTGCTGCTAGGACTGCTGTGCCCAGTCTGATTCGCTTCCTTCCGGCGCCCGAAGTTGATGCGCCTTTCCCTTTCTCTTGCCTGCTTGCCATTTTACCTGTCAACCCAAGTAGACAAGATCAATGTTAAGCTAACAGATATTAACTTCGGCTAAGGTCGGGTTAAGCTAGGTTACCCCACACTTAGTCCTTAGCTACAGTTACAACAATACGACAAGATTATCTTTATTTATACACAATAACCAACTATACAATCATGCTTAGTGCATTCGAAAAATTCAACGGTATATCTTCTGCGTACTACTCAGACTTCGTACAACTAATCACAATCACTACCATCGCAAACATTTTACCCATCGCACTTAGCAAGGAACAACAAAGAAACGAAAACAACAACAAAAAATTATCTACACGAACCTATATACCCAACCAAATTCTTACAAATTTCAACATTCCCTTAACCCGAGAATCCGTCGTTCTATTAACATCTTAACATTTAGTACATCGACTCATCTCATTCAACATATACATCCCGGCATGAAATTCACAAGTTCACTACATTTTCAACTTCAAATTCAAAATACAAGCCCTAGAATTGATATTATCAAGCAAATTCGATTAATTTATGCAATTGACGAGTTCAAGCAATCATAACGACATTCTGATCATTCATCAATAACAATTTAAATTGAATTCATGATTAATTTCTACTTAGAGAAATTTAGCTCACCTCACATGCTCAATATCGAAGAACTTCGATGAGAATTTGAGAGGAAATCGAAAAACATACCTTGACTTTGAAGAATCGAAGAAAACTTGTTGAATTTCTTGACCTACTCCGTGTCACGTTGATGGGGGATGGGTTTTGGGGGGTTTGGTCGCGGAGAGATTGAAAAATGAGGGAAAAGGGAGGGTTTTCGGGGTTAAAAAGTAGGGAAATCGCGCGGGTCACCCGGCGACCCAGTGTGACCTGTCGTGATATACACCGCAACATGTCACGGAGTGCATCGCGGTGCACTGCCTCCGTGACACGGAGCCATCGCGAGCCTGTTCTTGAAATTTTTAAAAAATCCAGATTATACCTCAACGTGTCACGGAGGTAACGCGGAGGTCCAACTCCATGACACGGAGCTGTCGCCCCAGCTCACTGTTCGCCACTTTTTATTAATTTTCATACCTCGACTTTTCCTTCGCGATTCCATGCATATTTTTCTCCGTTTGACCTGAAATTCATCTCACTATACAAAATTGGTTAGAATTATTGGTTTCACTCTAAATACAAATAAAACAAAAACTAAAACAAAAACTTTTGTAGTAAATCAAGAAAAAGAAAAAGAAAAGAAAAATCTATTTACACTTTACAAAAAGAAAGAAAAAATTTTCACGGGTTGCCTCCCGTGCAGCGCCTGGTTTACCGTCGCGGCTCGACGTCGTTAAGCTCAGTTGTCCTCTAGGGTGATGGACGATTTCTCGCAATCACCATCCTCCCCCAGTAGTGCTTACACCTTTCCGGTGGTTTTCTCATTAACTCCCGTGAATCCTTAATCTGCTTATCCTCACCTTGATCAATCATATTGATCACCGAGAGTTCTTCGTGCACCATCGGGAGCTTGGGTGCCTTGTACACATCGAACACCTCCACTTTGTCGTGTGCTCGCATTTTTAGCTGCCCCGCAGCTACGTCAATTAGTGCTTTCCCGGTTGCCAAGAAAGGACGTCCCAAAATAAATGGGACTTCCGCGTCTGGTTCAAAATCCAGCACGACAAAATCTACCGGGAAAATTAGGGAGCCAACTTGCACCAGAATGTCCTCCACAATGCCATCAGGTCTGGCTAAGGATCGATCCGCCAATTGCAAGATTACTGTTGTGGGTCTAGGACTCCCTAGACCCAACTTTCTAAATACCGATGACGGCATCAAATTTATGCTCGCTCCCAAATCACACAATCCACGAGCTTCGAAGCTCTGCCCAATGGTAATCTAGATAGTAAAGCTCCCAGGGTCTTTTAGCTTTGTGGGCAGTCTATTTTGAATCCAGGAAGTGCACTCCTCCGTTAGAGCCACCGTAGCATACTCAGTCAACCGACTTTTGTTTGCCACGATGTCCTTTATATACTTAGCATATTTTGGCACTCCCTGCAAAACATCAACAAGAGGTAAGTTAATATGTACCTGTTTCAGCACCTCCATGAATTTCTTGAAACACGCCTCCTCCTTGTGTTTCTTTAGTCGTTGAGGGAACGGGGGTGGAGGTCTTTCTGATTCAGCTTCCTTAGTCTTCCCCCTTTCAGTACTTTGCTCCCTCTCAACTTCTGCTGCTCCCGACTGTTGAGGTGGTCTTTCTGGTTCCACCTCTTTTAGCTGCAAACCACTTCTTGTGGTCACTGCATTTACCTGCTTAGGATTGGGATCCGTGTTGCTCGGCAGTCCTCCTCTAGGCCTTGTGTTTTGGGCACTAGCAAATTGCCCAAATTGATATTCAAGTGCCCTGGTAGCTAACTGGTTGTTTTTCACTTCGGCTGCCAATTTCACATGGTCAGCCTGCAATTGAGCTTGGCTAGCTATCATGGTCTTGAACATCTCCTCAATGCTGGGTGATGGTGGTGGAGGAGGTGCATTGTTGTTTCTGAATTGTGCTTGATAATTCTGCTGCCCTCCTTGGTTCCTTTGCACACCCTGACCCGAACTTTGCCCCTGATGGTTGTTGCTACCCCATGAGAAATTAGGGTGATTCCTCCAATTGGAATTGTAGCTACTACCATACTGTTGGTGGTTCCTTTGCGCATTACCCACAAAGTTTACCGAGTCAGGATTGGCTCCACAACACTCAGCTGAGTGCTCACTGCTTCCACACACTTCGCACCACATTTGCTGCACAACATTCACTGGGGCTTGAGGCTGGTTCATTGTCATGTTGCCGAAGTGGGTGTTAAGTTGATTTTGCAATGCAGCTATCTGTGCAGCGATAGCTGTAAACCCATCCACTTCAAGCACTCCTGCTGCTTTCCTTGTCCCGCCTATTGATGAATCAGCATTCCATTCCGAATTGCCCTGCGAAATACGGTTCAACAAGGTATACCGCTCCTCATAAGTTTTCTCCAGCGCTTGCCCTCCAGCTGCTGAGTCTAGCAATATTTTGGTGTGGGGTTCCAAACCCTCTATAAAAGTGTGCACCAGCACATCATTGGACTGATGATGATGAGGACAATCCCGCAACATGGATTTGAATCTCTCCCAGGCCTGATATAAATTTTCTCCCTCTCTCTGTTTGAAACTTAGAATTTGACTTCTAAGTCTAGCTATTTTACCGGAGGGAAAAAACTGTATCAAGAATTTCCTTGCAAGATCATCCCACGTAGAAATAGAATTTGGTGGCTCAGCTTTCAACCACCTCTTGGCTTCTCTCAATAGTGAGAATGGGAACAATGTAAGCCGGACATAATCTTATGACACTCCAGCGGGGATGTAAGTGTCACTTATCTCCAAAAAATTTTGGAGATGCTGCTGTGGATCTTCATGAGGGAGACCGATAAACTGCCCGCTAGTGTGCAACAATTGCACCATATTTGGTTTAAGTTCAAACCTCCCTCCTGGCTCAGGTTTGCGGATGCTAGATGTGACATTATTAGCATGTGGGATTGCCACCTCGCGAACCGACCGAGCTGCTACTTCTTCGGGCACTAACACTGCCCGTACTACCGGTGGATTCTGTTGTTGCTCCATGATCGTCTGTCTGAGCAACTGCAACTTTCTTTGTAGAGCTTCTCTCCGTTTACTATGAAATATCCTTTCTGGATCTATATACGATTCCACCAGCTCCTTGTCTCTTGCCAGTATTCAACAGAAATTAAGTCTGCAAAATACAGGCTAAGACCAAGTTGTCAACACTAAGAAAATAAAAATACAGTAAATTAGCACTTAAAACAAATTCACCAATTGCCAAGTCCCCGGCAACGGCGCCAAAAACTTGTTCGGTGTCTGTTATATGGGTATAAAACTCACACGCAAGTGCACGTGGTCGAACAAGTAGTAAGTGGCTTTAGTGAGCCAAGTATCGATCCCACAGAGACTTGGATGAAGTGCAATATGCTCAAGTGTACTATATTTTACTTCTAAAAATGCAGACAACAGTGTAACCAAGAATTTGATAGTTTGTTTTATAATTTTTATACTAAAGCTAAAACAATTATCTACTTTGAGTCTGAACTATGAATGAGAGCATGTTGAGGTTAAACGAACATGTAATGAAATTAATTATCATCATAATTTGGTTAATCTTTTCCTCCAGTTGCTAGCCAAGAACTATTGCCAAGAGATTAAAACTCTCGTATTTAACCTCACTTAAGAATCATGAACCATCCACCTACATTTCTGTGATTAAATGCAATTCATGTTCTAGCCATACAAATCCGGTTCCTAAATTGACTAATACGAATTTCAGGTATATTTCTATCCTGAAAGTAAATCAATTCCCAATTTTCCCAAATCAAGTAAAGATCATATCCTATTAATTCACAACTTTCCAATTTCTTGCTCTCTCGAGTGAAATCGGACTTTTTAGATGTACATTAACGTAGGCCACACATTAATGCAGTAAGAACAAGAATTAATAGAACAACATGGAAGAAAAGATGAAAAACCAAAGAATCAATGATCACATTTCATCACAATTGTTCATAACCTCAGCAAGAAGAGGAATTAGCCACTCATTTGTGGATTAAACATCTTTAAATGAGTGTTAATCATACAAGCAATTGAATTAAAGAAGAAAGAAAGAGAGAAAAAACCCTGATATTTTCGTCCCTCAACTACCTGTAACCCACGTTCTTGCTCCACCAAGTCAGAATATTGAAAAATGAACCTAAGTGTTCTATTTATACTGCTGGGAATTTTTCCCGGAATAACGAACAACGTGTCACGGAGTGCATCGCGGAGCACTGCCTCCATGACACGCTACGAACGCGGACCCTCACTGGAACTGGGGGTCTAGGAACTAAAGCTCAACGTGGCACGGCGTGCAACGTGGAGCCAAGCCACCGTTCCACGGACCAGACGCGGACCCTCTCTGGAAGTTGGGCGAAATTTCCCTATCCAGGCAGAAGGCCTCCGCGGTGGCAGCGTGACACGGCTCCATCGCGGAGCCCCTTTAATTCATGTTGTCCAATGCCTTGTTCCTTGCTCGCATCCAAGTCCAACCCCGATATCCTCCAACATGCATTTTAGCTTCCCGAAATTACATTTTACCTGCAAAACAATGCTAATCATGTTGGTTAGTATAAATTCACATTTTATTACCAATTACATGAGAATGTATACACATTGGTAGATAAACAAGGCTAAAATGGTACTTTTGAGTATCACTTGGGCATATAAATTTGCCCAAGATCAATCGGCATCACTATTTTTCGCATAAATGAGAATTTACGATTTTTGCAATTTTCGGTGTATGTTAGCCCACGGATTTCTGGAGATTTTTTCGACCGCCTCCGTTCGGGCCCAAATTTTGGTTGTGCGCAGCCTGCGGGGCCTGGTGACGGGCTCCCTATCATTTCGTTTGATCGGCATCACTATTTTTTGCATAAATGAGAATTTACGATTTTCGCGATTTTCGGTGTATGTTAGCCCAGGGATTTCTGGAGATTTGATCGACCGCCTCCGTTCGGCCCCAAATTTTGGCTGTGCGCAGCCCGCGGGGCCTGGTGACGGGCGCCCTATCATTTCGTTTGATCGGCATCACTATTTTTTGCATAAATGAGAATTTTCGATTTTCGCGATTTTCGGTGTATGTTAGCCCACGGATTTCTGGAGATTTGATCGACCGCCTCCGTTCGGCCCCAAATTTTTGCTGTGCGCAGCCCGCGGGGCCTGGTGACGGGCGCCCTATCATTTTGTTTGATCGGCATCACTATTTTTCGCATAAATGAGAATTTACGATTTTCTCGATTTTCGGTGTATGTTAGCCCACGGATTTCTGGAGATTTGATCGACCGTCTGCGTTTGGCCCCAAATTTTAGCTGTGCGCAGCCTACAGGGCCAGGTGACGTGCGCCCTATCATTTCGTTTGATCGGCATCACTATTTTTTGCATAAATGAGAATTTACGATTTTCGCAATTTTCGGTGTATGTTAGCCAACGAATTTTTCGAGATTTAATCGACCGCCTCCGTTCGGTGCCAAATTTTGGCTATGCGCAGCCCGCGGGGCCTGGTGACGGGCGCCCTATTATTTCGTTTGATCGGCATCACTATTTTTCGAATAAATGACAATTTACGATTTTTGCGATTTTCGGTGTATGTTAGCCCACGGATTTCTGGAGATTTGATCGACCGCCTCCGTTCGGCCCCAAATTTTGGCTGTGCGCAGCCCGCGGGGCCTGGTGACGGGCGCCCTATCATTTCGTTTGATCGGCATCACTATTTTTCGAATAAATGACAATTTACGATTTTCTCGGTTTTCGGTGAATGTTAGCCCACAGATTTCTGGAGAGTTGACCGACCGCCTCCGTTCCGCCCCAAATTTTGGCTGTGCGCAGCCTGCGGGGCCTAGTGATGGGCGCCCTATCATTTCGTTTGATCGACATCACTATTTTTTGCATAAATGAGAATTTACGATTTTCGCGATTTTCGGTGTATGTTAGCCCAGGGATTTCTGGAGATTTGATCGACTGCCTCCGTTCGGCCCAAATTTTGGCTGTGCGCAGCCCGCGGGGCCTGGTGATGGGCGCCCTATCATTTCGTTTGATCGGCATCACTATTTTTCGCATAAATGAGAATTTACGATTTTCTCGATTTTCGGTGTATAAAGCCTACGGATTTCTGGAGATTTGATCGACTGTCTCCGTTCGGCCCCAAATTTTGGCTGTGCGCAGCCTGAGGGGCCTGGTGACGGGCGCCCTATCATTTCGTTTGATCAGCATCACTATTTTTTGCATAAATTAAAATTTACGATTTTCGCAATTTTCGGTGTATGTTAGCCCACGAATTTTTTGAGATTTAATCGACCGCCTCCGTTCGGCCCCAAATTTTGGCTGTACGCAGCCCGCGGGGCCTGGTGACGTGCGCCCTATCATTTCGTTTGATCGGCATCACTATTTTTCGAATAAATGACAATTTACGATTTTTGCGATTTTCGATGTATGTTAGCCCTCGAATTTCTGGAGATTTGATTGATCGCCTCCGTTCAGCCCCAAATTTTGGCTGTGCGCAGCCCGAGGGGCCTGGTGACGGGCTCCCTATCATTTCGTTTGATCGGCATCACTATTTTTTGAATAAATGACAATTTGTGAATTTCTCCATTTTCGGTGAATGTTAGCCCACGGATTTATGGAGATTTTATCGACCGCCTCCGTTCGGCCCCAAATTTTGGCTGTGTGCAGCCCGCGGGGCCTGGTGACGGGCGCCCTATCATTTCGTTTGATCGGCATCACTATTTTTTGCATAAATAAGAATTTACGATTTTCGCGATTTTCGGTGTATGTTAGCCCACGGATTTCTGGAGATTTGATCGACCGGCTCCGTTCAGCCCCAAATTTTTGCTCTGCACAGCCCGCGGGGCCTGGTGAAGGGCGCCCTATCATTTTGTTTGATCGGCATCACTATTTTTTGCATAAATGAGAATTTATGATTTTAGCAATTTTCGGTGTATGTTAGCCCACGGATTTTTCGAGATCTAATCGACCGCCTCCGTTCGGCCCCAAATTTTGACTGTGCGCAGCCCGCGGGGCCTGGTGACGGGCGCCGTATCATTTCGTTTGATCGGCATCACTATTTTTTGAATAAATGACAATTTACGATTTTCTCGGTTTTCGGTGTATGTTAGCCCACGGATTTCTGGAGATTTGATCGACCGCCTCTGTTCGGCCCCAAATTTTGGCTGTGCGCAGCCCGCCTGGCATGGTGACGGGCGCCCTAAAATTTCGTTCGATCGGCATCACTATTTTTCGCTTAAATGAGAATTTACGATTTTCCCTATTTTCGGTGTATGTTAGCACATGGATTTCTAGAGATTTGATCGACCGTCTCCGTTCGGCCCCAAATTTTGGCTGTGCGCAGCCTGGTGACGGGCGCCCTATCATTTCGTTTGATCGGCATAACTATTTTTTGCATAAATGCGAATTTACAATTTTCTCGACTTTCGGTGTATGTTAGCCCACGGATTTGTGGAGATTTGATCGACCGCCTCCGTTCGACCCCAAGTTTTGGCTGTTCGCAGCCTGCGGGGCCTGGTGATGGACGCCTTGCCATTTCATTTGATCGGCATAACTATTTTTTGCATAAATGAGAATTTACGATTTTCTCAACTTTCGGTGTATGTTAGCCCACGAATTTCTGGAGATTTGATCGACCGTATCCGTTCGGCCCCAAATTTTGGCTGTGCGCAGCCAGTGGGGCTTGGTAACGGGCGCCCTATCATTTTATTTGATCGGCATCACTATTTTTCGAACAAATGACAATTTACGATTTTTGCGATTTTCGGTGTAAGCCCACGGATTTCATGAGATTTGATCGACCGTCTCCGTTCGGCCCCAAATTTTAGCTGCGCGCAGCCTGCGGGGCCTGATGACGGGCGCCCTATCATTTCGTTTGATCGGCATAACTATTTTTTGCATAAATAAGAATTTACGATTTTCTCGACTTTCGGTGTATGTTAGCCCCCGGATTTCTGGAGATTTGATCGACCGCCTCCGTTCGGCCCCAAATTTTGGCTGTGCGCAGCCTGCGGGGCCTGGTGACGGGCGCCCTATCATTTCGTTTGATCGGCATCACTATTTTTTGCATAAATGAGAATTTACGATTTTCACGGTTTTCGGTGTATGTTAGCCCACGGATTTCAGGAGATTTGATCGACCGCCTCCGTTCGGCCTCAAATTTTGGTTGTGCGCAGCCTGCGGGGCCTGGTGACGGGCGCCCTATCATTTCTTTCGTTCGGCATAACTATTTTTTGCACAAATGAAAATTTACGATTTTCTCGACTTTCGGTGTATGTCAGCCCACGAATTTCTGGAGATTTGATCGACCGCCTCCGTTCGGCCCCAAATTTTGGCTGTGCGCAGCCTGCGGGGCCTGGTGGCGGACGCCCTGTCATTTCGTTTGATTGGCATTACTATTTTTCGAACAAATGACAATTTACGATTTTCGCGATTTTCGGTGTATGTTAGCCCACGGATTTCTGGAGATTTGATCGACCGCCTCTGTTCGGCCCCAAATTTTGGCTGTGCGCAGCCTGCGGGGCCTGGTGACGGGCGCCCTATCATTTTGTTTGATCGGCATCACTATATTTCGCATAAATGAGAATTTACGATTTTCTCAATTTTCGGTGTATGTTAGCCCACGGATTTCTGGAGATTTGATCGACCGTCTCCGTTTGGCCCTAAAAGTTTGGCTGTGCGCAGCCTGCGGGGCCTGGTGATGGGTGCTCTATAATTTCGTTTGATCGGCATCACTGTTTTTCGCATAAATGAGAATTTACGATTTTCGCAATTTTCGGTGTATATTAGCCCACGGATATTTCGAGATTTAATCGACCTCCTCCGTTCAGCCCCAAATTTTGGCTGTGCGCAGCCTGCGGGGCCTGGTGATGGGCGCCCTATTATTTCGTTTGATCGGCATCACTATTTTTCGAATAAATGACAATTTACGATTTTTGCGATTTTCGGTGTATGTTAGCCCACGGATTTCTGGAGATTTGATCGACCGTCTCCGTTCGGCCCCAAATTTTTGCTGTGCGCAGCCTGCGGGGCCTGGTGATGGGCGCCCTATCATTTCGTTTGATCGGCATCACTATATTTCGCATAAATGAGAATTTACGATTTTCTCGGTTTTCGGTGTATGTTATCCCACGGATTTTTGAAGATTTGATCGACCGTCTCCGTTCGGCCCCAAATTTTGGTTGTGCACAGCCTGCGGGGCCTGGTGACGGGAGCCTTGTCATTTCGTTTTATCGGCATCACTATTTTTCGCATAAATGAGAATTTACGATTTTCTCGGTTTTCGGTGTATGTTAGCCCACGGATTTCTGGAGATTTGATCGACCGTCTCCGTTCGGCCCTAAATTATTATTGTGCGCAGCCTGCGGGCCATGGTGACGGGCGCCCAATCATTTCGTTTGATCGACATCACTATTTTTCGCATAAATGAGAATTTACGATTTTCTCGACTTTCGGTGTATGTTAGCCCACGGATTTCTGGAGATTTGATCGACCGCCTCCGTTCGGCCCTAAATTTCGGCTGTGCGCAGCCTGCGGGGCCTGGTGGCGGACGCCCTGTCATTTCGTTTGATTGGCATTACTATTTTTCGAACAAATGACAATTTACGATTTTCGCTATTTTCGGTGTATGTTAGCCCACGGATTTCTGGAGATTTGATCGACCGCCTCCGTTCGGCCCCAAACTTTGGCTGTGCGCAGCCTGCGGGGCCTGGTGACGGGCGCCCTATCATTTCATTTGATCGGCATCACTATTTTTCGCATAAATGAGAATTTACGATTTTCTCGATTTTCGGTGTATGTTAGCCCACGGATTTCTGGAGATTTGATCGACCGTCTCCGTTTGGCCCTAAAAGTTTGGCTGTGCGCAGCCTGCGGGGCCTGGTGATGGGTGCTCTATAATTTCGTTTGATCGGCATCACTGTTTTTCGCATAAATGAGAATTTACGATTTTCGCAATTTTCGGTGTATATTAGCCCATGGATTTTTTGAGATTTAAACGACCGCCTCCGTTCAGCCCCAAATTTTAGCTGTGCGCAGCCTGCGGGGCCTGGTGATGGGCGCCCTATTATTTCGTTTGATCGGCATCACTATTTTTCGAATAAATGACAATTTACGATTTTTGCGATTTTCGGTGTATGTTAGCCCACGGATTTCTGGAGATTTGATCGACCGTCTCCGTTCGGCCCCAAATTTTTGCTGTGCGCAGCCTGCGGGGCCTGGTGACGGGCGCCCAGTCATTTCGTTCAATCGGTATCACTATTTTTCGCATAAATGAGAATTTACGATTTTCGCGGTTTTCGATGTATGTTAGCCCACGGATTTCTTGAGATTTGATCGACCGTCTCCGTTCGGCCCTAAATTTTTGTTGTGCGCAGCCTGCGGGCCTTGGTGACGGGCGCCCTATCATATCGTTTGATTGGCATCACTATTTTTCGCATAAATGAGAATTTATAATTTTCGCGATTTTCGGTGTATGTTAGCCCACGGATTTCTGGAGATTTGATCGACCGTCTCCGTTTGGCCCCAAATTTTGGCTGTACGCAGCCTGCGGGGCCTGGTGGCGGGCGCCCTGTTATTTCGTTTGATCGGCATCACTATTTTTCTCATAAATGAGAATTTACGATTTTCTCGGTTTTCGGTGTATGTTAGCCCACGGATTTCTGGAGATTTGATCGACCGCCTCCGTTCGGCCCCAAATTTTGGCTATGCACAGCCTGCCGGGCCTGGTGATGGGCGCCCTATCATTTCGTTCGATCGACATAACTATTTTTTGCATAAATGAAAATTTACGATTTTCTCGACTTTCGGTGCGTGTCAGCCCACGAATTTCTGGAGATTTGATCGACCGCCTCCGTTCGGCCCCAAATTTTGGCTGTGCGCAGCCTGCGGGACCTGGTGGCGAATGCCCTGTCATTTCGTTTGATGGCATTACTATTTTTCGAACAAATGACAATTTACGATTTTCGCAATTTTCGGTGTATGTTAGCCCACGGATTTCTGGAGATTTGATCGACCGCCTTCGTTCGGCCCCAAATTTTGGTTGTGCGCATCCTGCGCGGCCTGGGACGGGCTCCCTATCATTTCGTTTGATCGGCATCACTATTTTTCGCATAAATGAGAATTTACGATTTTCTCGACTTTCGGTGTATTTTAGCCCACGGATTTCATGAGATTTGATCGACCGCCTCCGTTCGGCTCCAAATTTCGGCTGTGCGCAGCCTGCGGGGCCTGGTGGTGGACGCCCTGCCATTTCGTTTGATTGGCATTACTATTTTTCGAACAAATGACAATTTACAATTTTCGCAATTTTCGGTGTATGTTAGCCCACGGATTTCTGGAGATTTGATCGACCGCCTCCGTTCGGCCCCAAATATTTGCTGTGCGCAGACTGCGGGGCCTGGTTATGGGCGCCCTATCATTTCGATTGATCGGCATCACTATTTTTCGCATAAATGAGAATTTACGATTTTTGCGATTTTCGGTGTATGTTAGCCCACGGATTTCTGGAGATTTGATCGACCGTCTCCGTTTGGCCCCAAATTTTTCCTATGCGCAGCCTGCAGGGCCTGGTGGCGGGCGCCCTGTCATTTCGTTTGATCGGCATCACTATTTTTCGCATAAATGACAATTTACGATTTTCTCGGTTTTCGGTGTATGTTAGCCCACGGATTTCTGAAGATTTGATCGATCGTCTCCGTTCGGCCCCAAATTTTGGCTGTGCGCAGCCTGCGGGGCCTGGTGACGGGCGCCCTGTCATTTCGTTTGATCGGCATCACTATTTTTCGCATAATTGAGAATTTACGATTTTCTCGGTTTTCGGTGTATGTTAGCCCACGGATTTCTGGAGATTTGATCGACCGTCTCCGTTCGGCCCCAAATTTTGGTTGTGCGCAGCCTGCGGGCCCTGGTGACGGGCGACCTATCATTTCGGTTGATCGGCATCACTATTTTTCGCATAAATGAGAATTTACGATTTTCTCGACTTTCGGTGTATGTTAGCCCACGGATTTCTGGAGATTTGATCGACCGCCTCCATTTGACCCCAAATTATGGCTGTGCGCACCCCGCGGGGCCTGGTGACGGGCGCACTATCATTTCATTTGATCGGCATCACTATTTTTTAAATAAATGACAAAATTTGATTTTTGCGATTTTCGGTGTATGTTAGCCCACAGATTTATGGAGATTTGATCGACCGACTCCGTTCGGCCCCAAATTTTGGCTGTGCGCAGGCCGCGGGGCCTGGTGACGGGCGCCCTATCTTTTCGTTTGATCGGCATCACTATTTTTTAAATAAATGACAATTTACGATTTTTGCGATTTTCGGTGTATGTTAGCCCACGGATTTCTGGAGATTTGATCGACCGCCTCCGTTCGACCCCAAATTTTGGCTGTGCGCGGCCCGCAGGGCCTGGTGACGGGCGCCCTATCATTTCGTTTGATCGGGATCACTATTTTTCGAATAAATGACAATTTACGATTTTCACAGTTTTCGGTGATTGTTAGCCCACGAATTTCTGGAGATTTGATCGACCGCCTCCGTTCGGCCCCAAATTTTGGCTGTGCGCAGCCTGCGGGGCCTGGTGACGGGTGCCCTATCATTTCGTTTGATCGGCATCACTATTTTTCGCATAAATGAGAATTTACGATTTTCGCGATTTTCGGTGTATGTTAGCTCAGAGATTTCTGGAGATTTGATCGACCGCCTCCGTTCGGCCCCAAATTTTGGTTGTGCGTAGCCTGCGGGGCCTGGTGATGGGCGCCCTATCATTTCATTTGATCGGCATCACTATTTTTCGCATAAATGAGAATTTACAATTTTCTCGATTTTCGGTGTATGTTAGCCGACTGATTTCTGGAGATTTGATCGACCGTCTCCGTTCGGCCTCAAAATTTGGCTGTGCGCAGCCCGCGGGGCCTGGTGACGGGCGCCCTATCATTTCGTTTGATCGGCATCAATATTTTTTGAATAAATAATAATTTACGATTTTCTCGGTTTTCGGTGAATGTTAGCCCACGGATTTTTGGAGATTTGATCGACCGTCTCCGTTTTGCCCCAAAAGTTTGGCTGTGCGCAGCCTGCGGGGCTTGGTGACAGGTGCTCTATAATTTAGTTTGATCGGCATCACTATTTTTCGAATAAATGACAATTTACGATTTTCACAGTTTTCGGTGATTGTTAGCCCACGAATTTCTGGAGATTTGATCGATCGCCTCCGTTCGGCCCCAAATTTTGGCTGTGCGCAGCCTGCGGGGCCTGTTGACGGGCGCCCTATCATTTCGTTTGATCGGCATCACTATTTTTCGCATAAATGAGAATTTACGATTTTCGCGATTTTCGGTGTATGTTAGCTCAGAGATTTCTGGAGATTTGATCGACCGCCTCCGTTCGGCCCCAAATTTTGGTTGTGCGTAGCCTGCGGGGCCTGGTGATGGGCGCCCTATCATTTCATTTGATCGGCATCACTATTTTTCGCATAAATGAGAATTTACAATTTTCTCGATTTTCGGTGTATGTTAGCCGACTGATTTCTGGAGATTTGATCGACCGTCTCCGTTCGGCCTCAAAATTTGGCTGTGCGCAGCCCGCGGGGCCTGGTGACGGGCGCCCTATCATTTCATTTGATCAGCATCAATATTTTTTGAATAAATAATAATTTACGATTTTCTCGGTTTTCGGTGAATGTTAGCCCACTGATTTTTGGAGATTTGATCGACCGTCTCCGTTTTGCCCCAAAAGTTTGGCTGTGCGCAGCCTGCGGGGCTTGGTGACAGGTGCTCTATAATTTAGTTTGATCGGCATCACTGTTTTTCGCATAAATGAGAATTTACGATTTTCTCGGTTTTCGGTGTATGTTAGCCCACGGGTTTCTGGAGATTTGATCGACCGCCTCCGTTCGGCCCCAAATTTTGGCGGTGCGCAGCCTGCGGGGCCTGGTGACGGGTGCCGTATCATTTCGTTTGATTGGCATCACTATTTTTCGAATAAATGATAATTTACGATTTTCGGTGAATGTTAGTCCACGAATTTCTGGAGATTTGATCGAACGTCTCCGTTTGGCCCTAAAAGTTTGGCTGTGCGCAGCCTGCGGGGCCTGGTGATGGGTGCTCTATAATTTTGTTTGATCGGCATCACTGTTTTTCGCATAAATGAGAATTTACGATTTTCTCGATTTTTGGTGTATGTTAGCCCACGGATTTCTGGAGATTTGATCGACCGCCTCCGTTCGGCCCCAAATTTTGGCTGTGCGCAGCCTGCGGGGCCTGGTGACAGGCGCCCTATCATTTCGTTTGATCCGCTGTTACACCCCGTAAATTTCTAGCATATAGATGGCCTATTCGCGTGTTGGTTAAGAGTATTTGAAAGCCATACATGCTAGAAAAAGGCCCGGGGAAAGATCGGACAAGCGCCAAGTCGGCGCGTCGCAAACCAAAATGCGACTTATAAATCGCATTCCGGGATTGCGACTTATAAATCGCATTCCCTGAATGCGATTTATAGTGTCTATTATATATAAGCCCCACTTCGGTTTTAAATCAGTTCATTATGGAAATCAGTAAAGAATCAGTATAGTACAGAAAGAGATCAGAATAAAAAATCAGAATTTAGATAGTCCTATCATTTCGTTTGATCGGCATCACTATTTTTTGCATAAATGAGAATTTACGATTTTCGCGATTTTTGGTGTGTGTTAGCTCTTTATTAACAAAATAAGAAATGCCGAGATGCAAGTCTTTTTATGAGATCTTACATAATATTGTTAAATCTGTAATATAATCGACGGAAAAAGAGTTCATTACAGGCATATTATCTTAATGATCATAACTTTGGGCTGGATTATCCGTTTTACACGATTTTTTTTTATTTTGTGTATTTGTTCGAGATCTATCTCGACAAACTGCTGTAAGGCGGTTTGGCCGAGCCATTTTTCTAAAAATATGCTCTATCGCACTCATTTCAACATATTTCCCAATATGGTTGACAATTTTAATATAAAAACTAGTCCTAATGACCCACCACAACCGACACCACTATAGCAAGCGACCATGGTAGGCCAGCACTACCACCACTAATCTCTAGCATTTTGTTTATACCATAAGGATAAGCATAGGTGTTTCCTTTTAAATTTTCGCTCGCTGGGCATTGATCGATGGGCGTTGGGTCTCGACATAGGTTAGCATGTGACAACCGATGTCGGCCGGTCTGTCGACACTAGCATAGTGCGCCTATGTTGCTAACTTTCAAACTTTTCAGTGCGTGTCAGCCCAGGGATTTTTGGATATTTGATTGACCGCCTCCGTTCGGCCCCAATTTTGGCTGTACGCAGCCCGCGGGGCACTGGTGACGGGCGCCCTATCATTTCGTTTGATCGGCATCACTATTTTTCGCATAAATGAGAATTTACGATTTTCGCGATTTTCGGTGTATGTTAGCCCACGGATTTCTGGAGATTTGATCGACCGTCTCCGTTTAGCCCCAAATTTTGGTTGTGCGCAGCCTGCGGGGCCTGGTGGCGGGCGCCCTGTCATTTCGTTTGATCGGCATCACTATTTTTCACATAAATGAGAATTTATGATTTTCTCGGTTTTCGGTGTATGTTAGCCCACGGATTTCTGGAGATTTGATCGACCGCCTCCGTTCGGCCTCAAATTTTGGTTGTGCGCAGCCTGCGAGGCCTGGTGATGGGCGCCCTATCATTTCGTTCGATCGGCTTAACTATTTTTTGCATAAATGAGAATTTACGATTTTCTCGACTTTCGGTGTATGTAAGCCCACGGATTTCTGGAGATTTGATCGACCGCCTCTGTTCGACCCCAAATTTATCCTGTGCGCAGCCTGCGGGGCTTGGTGACGGGCGCCCTGTTTTTTTTTTGATCGACATCACTATTTTACGCATAAATGAGAATTTACAATTTTCTCGGTTTTCGGTGTATGTTAGCCCACGGATTTCTGGAGATTTGATCGACCGCCTCCGTTCGGCCCCAAATTTTGGCTGTGCGCAGCCTGCGGGGCCTGGTGATGGGCGCCCTATCATTTCGTTCGATCGGCATAACTATTTTTTCCATAAATGAAAATTTACGATTTTCTCGACTTTCGGTGTATGTTAGGCCACGGATTTCTGGAGATTTGATCGACCGTCTCCGTTCGGCCCCAAATTTTGGCTGTGCGCAGCCTGGTGACGGGCGCCCTATCATTTCGTTTGATCGGCATAACTATTTTTTGCATAAATGTGAATTTACAATTTTCTCGACTTTCGGTGTATGTTAGCCCACGGATTTCTGGAGATTTGATCGACCGCCTCCGTTCGACCCCAAGTTTTGGCTGTGCGCAGCCTGCGGGGCCTGGTGATGGACGCCTTGTCATTTCATTTGATCGGCATAACTATTTTTTGCATAAATGAGAATTTACGATTTTCTCAACTTTCGGTGTATGTTAGCCCACGGATTTCTGGAGATTTGATTGACCGTCTCCATTCGGCCCCAAATTTTGGCTGTGCGCAGCCAGTGGGGCTTGGTGACGGGCGCCCTATCATTTCGTTTGATCGGCATCACTATTTTTCGAACAAATGACAATTTACGATTTTCGCGATTTTCGGTGTATGTTAGCCCATGGATTTCATGAGATTTGATCGACCGTCTCCGTTCGGCCCCAAATTTTAGCTGTGCGCAGCCTGCGGGGCCTGGTGACGGGCGCCCTATCATTTCGTTTGATCGGCATAACTATTTTTTGCATAAATAAGAATTTACGATTTTCTCGACTTTCGGTGTATGTTAGGCCACGGATTTCTGGAGATTTGATCGACCGCCTCCGTTCGGCCCCAAATTTTGGCTGTGCGCAGCCTGCGGGGCCTGGTGACGGGCGCCCTATCATTTCGTTTGATCGGCATCACTATTTTTCGCATAAATGAGAATTTACGATTTTCTCGGTTTTCGGTGTATGTTAGCCCACGGATTTCTGGAGATTTGATCGACCGCCTCCGTTCGCCCCCAAATTTTGGCTGTGCGCAGCCTGCGGGGCCTGGTGACGGGCGCCCTATCATTTCGTTCGATCGTCATAACTATTTTATGCATAAATGAAAATTTACGATTTTCTCGACTTTCGGTGTATGTTAGCCCACGAATTTCTGGAGATTTGATCGACCGCCTCCGTTCGGCCCCAAATTTTGGCTGTGCGCAGCCTGCGGGGCCTGGTGGCGGACGCCCTGTCATTTCGTTTGATTGGCATTACTCTTTTTCGAAAAAATGACAATTTACGATTTTCGCGATTTTCGGTGTATGTTAATCCACGGATTTCTGGAGATTTGATCGACCGCCTCTGTTCGGCCCTAAATTTTGGCTGTGCGCAGCCTGCGGGGCCTGGTGACGGGTGCCCTATCATTTTGTTTGATCGGCATCACTATTTTTCGCATAAATGAGAATTTACGATTTTCTTGATTTTCGGTGTATGTTAGCCCACGGATTTCTGGAGATTTGATCGACCGTCTCTGTTTGGCCCTAAAAGTTTTGCTGTGCGCAGCCTGCGGGGCCTGGTGATGGGTGCTCTATAATTTCGTTTGATCGGCATCACTGTTTTTCGCATAAATGAGAATTTACGATTTTCGCAATTTTCGGTGTATGTTAGCCCACGGATTTTTCGAGATTTAATCGACCGCCTCCGTTCGGCCCCAAATTTTGGCTGTACGCAGCCCTCGGGGCCTGGTGACGGGCGCCCTATTATTTCGTTTGATCGGCATCACTATTTTTCGAATAAATGACAATTTACGATTTTTACGATTTTCGGTGTATGTTAGCCCACAGATTTCTGGAGATTTGATCGACCGACTCCGTTCGACCCCAAATTTTTGCTGTGCGCAGCCTGCGGGGCCTGGTGATGGGCGCCCTATCATTTCGTTTGATCGGCATCACTATTTTTCGCATAAATGAGAATTTACGATTTTCTCGGTTTTCGGTGTATGTTATCCCACGGATTTTTGAAGATTTGATCGACCGTCTCCGTTCGGCCCCAAATTTTGGTTGTGCACAGCCTGCGGGGCCTGGTGACGGGAGCCTTGTCATTTTGTTTTATCGGCATCACTATTTTTCGCATATATGAGAATTTACGATTTTCTCGGTTTTCGGTGTATGTTAGCCCACGGATTTCTGGAGATTTGATCGACCGTCTCCGTTCGGACCTAAATTTTTATTGTGCGCAGCCTGCGGGCCATGGTGACGGGCGCCCTATCATTTCGTTTGATCCGCATCACTATTTTTCGCATAAATGAGAATTTACGATTTTCTCGACTTCCGGTGTATGTTAGCCCACGGATTTCTGGAGATTTGATCGACCGCCTCCGTTCGGCCCTAAATTTCGGCTGTGTGCAGCCTGCGGGGCCTGGTGGCGGACGCCCTGTCATTTCGTTTGATTGGCATTACTATTTTTTGAACAAATGACAATTTACGATTTTCGCGATTTTCGGTGTATGTTAGCCCACGGATTTCTGGAGATTTAATCGACCGCCTCCGTTCGACCCCAAATTTTGGCTGTGCGCAGCCTGCGGGGCCTGGTGACGGGCGCCTTGTCATTTCATTTGATCGGCATCACTATTTTTTGCGTAAATGAGAATTTACGATTTTTGCAATTTTCGGTGTAGTTAGCCCACGGATTTCTGGAGATTTGATCGACCGTCTCCATTCGGCCCCAAATTTTGGCTGTGCGCAACCTGCGGGGCCTGGTGGCGGACGCCCTGTCATTTCATTTTATTGGCATTACTATTTTTCGAACAAATGACAATTTACGATTTTCGCAATTTTCGGTGTATGTTAGCCCACGAATTTCGGGAGATTTTATCGACCGCCTCCGTTCGGCTCCAAATTTTGGTTGTGCGCAGCCTGCGGGGCCTGGTGACGGGCGCCCTGTCATTTCGTTTGATCGGCATCACTATTTTTCGCATAAATAAGAATTTACGATTTTCTCGGTATTCAGTGTATGTTAGCCCACGGATTTCTGGAGATTTGATCGACCGCCTCCGTTCGGCCCTAAATTTTGGTTGTGCACAGCCTGCGGGCCCTGGTGACGGACGCCCTGTCATTTCGTTTGATCGGCATCACTATTTTTCGCATAAATTAGAATTTACGATTTTCGCGATTTTCGGTGTATTTTAGCCCATGGATTTCTGGAGATTTGATCGACCGCCTCCGTTCGGCCCCAAATTTTGGCTGTGCGCAGCCTGCGGGGCCTGGTGATGGGCGCCCTGTCATTTCGTTCAATCGGTATCACTATTTTTCGCATAAATGCGAATTTACAATTTTCGCGGTTTTCGATGTATGTTAGCCCACGGATTTCTTGAGATTTGATCGACCGTCTCCGTTCGACCCTAAATTTTTATTGTGCGCAGCCTGCGGGCCCTGGTGACGGGCGCCCTATAATTTCGTTTGATTGGCATCACTATTTTTCGCATAAATGAGAATTTACAACTTTCGCGATTTTCGGTGCATGTTAGCCCACGGATTTCTGGAGATTTGATCGACCGTCTCCGTTCGGCCCCAAATTTTGGCTGTACGCAGCCTGCGGGGCCTGGTGGCGGGCGCCCTGTCATTTCGTTTGATCGGCATCACTATTCTTCGAACAAATGAGAATTTACGATTTTCGCGGTTTTCGGTGTATGTTAGCCCACAGATTTCATGAGATTTGATCGACCGTCTCCGTTCGGCCCCAAATTTTAGCTGTGCGCAGCCTGCGGGGCCTGGTGACGGGCGCCCTATCATTTCGTTTGATCGGCATAACTATTTTTTGCATAAATAAGAATTTACGATTTTCTCGACTTTCGGTGTATGTTAGGCCACGGATTTCTGGAGATTTGATCGACCGCCTCCGTTCGGCCCCAAATTTTGGCTGTGCGCAGCCTGCGGGGCCTGGTGACGGGCGCCCTATCATTTCGTTTGATCGGCATCACTATTTTTCGCATAAATGAGAATTTATGATTTTCTCGGTTTTCGGTGTATGTTAGCCCACGAATTTCTGGAGATTTGATCGACCGCCTCCGTTCGGCCCCAAATTTTGGCTGTGCGCAGCCTGCGGGGCCTGGTGACGGGCGCCCTATCATTTCGTTCGATCGGCATAACTATTTTTTGCATAAATAAAAATTTACGATTTTCTCGACTTTCGGTGTATGTTAGCCCACGAATTTCTGGAGATTTGATCGACCGCCTCCGTTCGGCCCCAAATTGTGGTTGTGCGCAGCCTGCGGGGCCTGGTGGCGGACGCCCTGTCATTTCGTTTGATTGGCATTACTATTTTTTTAACAAATGACAATTTACGATTTTCGCGATTTTCGGTGTATGTTAGCCCACGGATTTCTGGAGATTTGATCGACCGCCTCTGTTCGGCCCTAAATTTTGGCTGTGCGCAGCCAGCGGGGCCTGGTGATGGGCGCCCTATCATTTTGTTTGATCGGCATCACTATTTTTCGCATAAATGAGAATTTACGATTTTCTCGATTTTCGGTGTATATTAGCCCACGGATTTCTGGAGATTTGATCGACCGTCTCTGTTTGGCCCTAAAAGTTTTGCTGTGCGCAGCCTGCGGGGCCTGGTGATGGTGCTCTATAATTTCATTTGATCGGCATCACTGTTTTTCGCATAAATGAGAATTTATGATTTTTGCAATTTTCGGTGTATGTTAGCCCACGGATTTTTCGAGATTTAATCGACCGCCTCCGTTCGGCCCCAAATTTTGGCTGTGCGCAGCCCGCGGGGCCTGGTGACGGGCGCCCTATTATTTCGTTTGATCGGCATCACTATTTTTTGAATAAATGACAATTTACAATTTTTGCGATTTTCGGTGTGTGTTAGCCCACAGATTTCTGGAGATTTGATCGACCGTCTCCGTTCGGCCCTAAATTTTTGTTGTGCGCAGCCTGCGGGGCCTGGTGATGGGCGCCCTATCATTTCGTTTGATCGGCATCACTATTTTTCGCATAAATGAGAATTTATGATTTTCTAGGTTTTCGGTGTATGTTATCCCACGGATTTCTGAAGATTTGATCGACCGTCTCCGTTCGGCCCCAAATTTTGGTTGTGCACAGCCTGCGGGGCCTGGTGACGGGAGCCTTGTCATTTCATTTTATCGGCATCACTATTTTTCGCATAAATGAGAATTTACGATTTTCTCGGTTTTCGGTGTATGTTAGCACACGGATTTCTGGAGATTTGATCGACCGTCTCCGTTCGGACCTAAATTTTTATTGTGCGCAGCCTGCGGGCCATGGTGACGGGCGCCCTATCATTTCGTTTGATCCGCATCACTATTTTTCGCATAAACGAGAATTTATGATTTTCTCGACTTCCGGTGTATGTTAGCCCACGGATTTCTGGAGATTTGATCGACCGCCTCCGTTAGGCCCTAAATTTCGGCTGTGCGCAACCTGCGGGGCCTGGTGGCGGACGCCCTGTCATTTCGTTTGATTGGCATTACTATTTTTCGAACAAATGACAATTTACGATTTTCGCGATTTTCGGTGTATGTTAAGCCCACGGATTTCTGGAGATTTGATCGACCGCCTCCGTTCGGCCCCAAATTTTGGCTGTGCGCAGCCTGCGGGGCCTGGTGACGGGCGCCTTGTCATTTCATTTGATCGGCATCACTATTTTTTGCGTAAATGAGAATTTACGATTTTTGCAATTTTCGGTGTAGTTAGCCCACGGATTTCTGGAGATTTGATCGACCGTCTCCATTCGGCCCCAAATTTTGGCTGTGCGCAACCTGCGCGGCTTGGTGGCGGACGCCCTGTCATTTCGTTTTATTGGCATTACTATTTTTCGAACAAATGACAATTTACGATTTTCGCAATTTTCGGTGTATGTTAACCCACGAATTTCAGGAGATTTCTTCGACCGCCTACGTTCGGCCCCAAATTTTGGTTGTGCGCAGCCTGCGGGGCCTGGTGACGGGAGCCCTGTCAATTCGTTTGGTCGGCATCACTATTTTTCGCATAAATGAGAATTTATGATTTTCTCGGTTTTCAGTGTATGTTAGCCCATGGATTTCTGGAGATTTGATCGACCGCCTCCGTTCGGCCCTATATTTTGGCTGTGCGCAGCCTGCGGGCCCTGGTGACGGATGCCCTGTCATTTCGTTTGATCGGCATCACTATTTTTCGCATAAATTAGAATTTATGATTTTCGGTGTATTTTAGCCGATGGATTTCTGGAGATTTGATCGACCGCCTCCGTTCGGCCCCAAATTTTGGCTGTGCACAGCCTGCGGGGCCTGGTGACGGGCGCCCTGTCATTTCGTTCAATCGGTATCACTATTTTTCGCATAAATGAGAATTTACGATTTTCGCGGTTTCGATGTATGTTAGCCCACGGATTTCTTGAGATTTGATCGACCGTCTACGTTCGACCCTAAATTTTTGTTGTGCGCAGCCTGCGGGCCCTGGTGACGGGCGCCCTATCATTTCGTTTAATTGGCATCACTATTTTTCGCATAAATGAGAATTTACAATTTTCGCGATTTTCGGTGTATGTTAGCCCACGGATTTTTGGAGATTTGATCGACCATCTCCGTTTGGCCCCAAATTTTGGCTGTACGCAGCCTGCGGGGCCTGGTGGCGGGCGCCCTGTCATTTCGTTTGATCGGCATCACTATTTTTCGCATAAAGGAGAATTTATGATTTTCTCGGTTTTCGGTGTATGTTAGCCCACAGATTTCTGGAGATTTGATCGACCGCCTCCGTTCGGCCCCAAATTTTGGCTATGCGTAACCTGCGGGGCCTGGTGACGGACGCCCTATCATTTCGTTCGATCGACATAACTATTTTTTGCATAAATAAAAATTTACGATTTTCTCGACTTTCGGTGCGTGTCAGCCCACGAATTTCTGGAGATTTGATCGACCGCCTCCGTTCGGCCCCAAATTTCGGTTGTGCGCAGCCTGCGGGGCCTGGTGGCGAATGCCTGTCATTTCGTTTGATGGCATTACTATTTTTCGAACAAATGACAATTTACGATTTTCGCAATTTTCGGTGTATGTTAGCCCACGGATTTCTGGAGATTTGATCGACCGCCTCTGTTCGGCCCCAAATTTTGGCTGTGCGCATCCTGCGCGGACTGGTGACGGGCGCCCTATCATTTCGTTTGATCGGCATCACTATTTTTCGCATAAATGAGAATTTATGATTTTCTCGACTTTCGGAGTATTTTAGCCCACGGATTTCATGAGATTTGATCGACCGCCTCCGTTCGGCCCTAAATTTCGGCTGTGCGCAGCCTGCGGGGCTTGGTGGCGGACGCCCTGTCATTTCGTTTGATTGGCATTACTATTTTTTGAACAAATGACAATTTACGATTTTCGCGATTTTCGGTGTATGTTAGCCCACGAATTTCTGGAGATTTGATCGACCGCCTCTGTTCGGCCCCAAATATTTGCTGTGCGTAGCCTGCGGGGCCTGCTTATGGGCGCCCTATCATTTCGATTGATCGGCATCACTATTTTTCGCATAAATGAGAATGTACGATTATCGCGATTTTCGGTGTATGTTAGCCCACGGATTTCTGGAGATTTGATCGACCGTCTCCGTTTGGCCCCAAATTTTTCCTATGCGCAGCCTGCAGGGCCTGGTGGCGGGTGCCGTGTCATTTCGTTTGATCGGCATCACTATTTTTCGCATAAATGATAATTTATGATTTTCTCGACTTTCGGTGTATGTTAGCCCACGAATTTCTGGAGATTTGATCGACCGCCTCCGTTTGGCCCCAAATTATGGCAGTGCGCAGCCTGCAGGGCCTGGTGGCGGACGCCCTGTCATTACGTTTGATTGGCATTACTATTTTTCGAACAAATGACAATTTATGATTTTCGCAATTTTCGGTGTATGTTAGCCCACAGATTTCTGGAGATTTGATCGACCGCCTCCGTTCGGCCCCAAATTTTGGCTGTGCGCAGCCTGCGGGGCCTGGTGACGGGCTCCCTATCATTTCATTTGATTGGCATCACTATTTTTTGCATAAATGAGAATTTACGATTTTCTCGGTTTTCGGTGTATGTTAGCCTACGGATATCTGGAGATTTGATCGACCGCCTCCGTTCGGCCCCAAATTTTGGCTGTGCACAGCCTGCGGTGCCTGGTGGCGGACGCCCTGTCATTTCGTTTGATCGGCATCACTATTTTTCGAATAAATTACAATTTGTGATTTTCGCGATTTTCGGTGTATGTTAGCCCACGGATTTCTGGAGATTTGATCGACCGTCTCCGTTCGGCCCCAAATTTTGGCTGTGCACAGCCTGCTGGGCCTGGGGACGGGCGCCCTATCATTTCGTTTGATCGGCATAACTATTTTTTGCATAAATGAGAATTTACGATTTTCTCGACTTTCGGTGTATGTTAGGCCACGGATTTTTGGAGATTTGATCGACCGCCACCGTTCGGCCCTAAATTTTGGCTGTACGCAGCCTGCGGGGCCTGGTGACGGGCGCCTTGTCATTTCATTTGATCGGCATAACTATTTTTTGCATAAATGAGAATTTACGATTTTCTCGACTTTCGGTGTATGTTAGCCCACGGATTTCTGGAGATTTGATCGACCGCCTCCGTTCGGCCCTAAATTTTGGCTGTGCGCAGCCTGCGGGGCCTGGTGATGGGCGCCCTGTCTTTCGTTTGATCGGCATAACTATTTTTTGCATAAATGAGAATTAACGATTTTCTCGACTTTCGGTGTATGTTAGCCCACGGATTTCTGGAGATTTGATCGACCGCCTCCATTCGGCCCCAAATTTTGGCTTTGCGCAGCCTGTGGGGCCTGGTGACAGGCGCCCTATCATTTCGTTTGATCCGCTGTTACACCCCATAAATTTCTAGCATATAGATGGCCTATTCGCGTGTTGGTTAAGAGTATTTGAAAGCCATACATGCTAGAAAAAGGCCCGGGGAAAGATCGGACAAGCGCCAAGTCGGCGCGTCGCAAGGCAAAATGCGACTTATAAATCGCATTCACCAAATGCGACTTATAAATCGTATCCCTAAATGCGATTTATAGTGTCTATTATATATAAGCCCCACTTCGGTTTTAAATCAGTTCATTACGGTAATCAGTAAAGAATCAGTATAGTACAGAAAGAGATCAGAATAAAAAATTAGAATTTGGATAGTCCTATCATTTCGTTTGATCGGCATCACTATTTTTTGCATAAATGAGAATTTACGATTTTCGCGATTTTTGGTGTGTGTTAGCTCTTTATTAACAAAATAAGAACTGTCGAGATGCAAGTCTTTTTATGAGATCTTACATAATGTTGTTAAATCTGTAATATAATCGACGGAAAAAGAGTTCATTACAGGCATATTATCTTAATGATCATAAATTTGGGCTGGATTATCCATTTTACACGATTTTTTTTTCATTTTGTATATTTTTTCTAGATCTATCTCGACAAACTGCCGTAAGGCGGTTTGGCCGAGCCATTTTTCTAAAAATATGCCTCTATCGCACTCATTTCAACATATTTCCCAATATGGTTGACAATTTTAATTTAAAAACTGATCCTAACGACCCACCACAACCGACTCCACCATGGCAAGCGACCATGGTAGGCCAGCACTACCACAACTAATCTCTAGCATTTTGTTTATATCATAAGGATAAGCATAGGTGTTTCCTTTTAAATTTTCGCTCGCTGGGCATTGATCGATGGGCGTTGGGTCTCGACATAGGTTAGCATGTGACAACCGATGTCGGCCGGTCTGTCGACACTAGCATAGTGCGCCTATTTTGCTAACTTTCAAACTTTTCAGTGCGTGTCAGCCCAGGGATTTTTGGATATTTGATCGACTGCCTCCGTTCGGCCCCAAATTTTGGCTGTGCGCAGCCCGCGGGGTGCTGGTGACGGGCGCCGTATCATTTCGTTTGATCGGCATCACTATTTTTCGCATAAATGAGAATTTACGATTTTCTCGATTTTCGGTGTATGTTAGCCCACGGATTCTGGAGATTTGATCGACCGCCTCCGTTCGGCCCCAAATTTTGGCTGTGCGCAGCCCGCGGGGCACTGGTGACGGGCGCCCTATCATTTCGTTTGATCGACATCACTATTATTTGCATAAATGAGAATTTACGATTTTCTCGATTTTCGATGTATGTTAGCCCACAGATTTCTGGAGATTTGATCGACCGCCTCCGTTCGGCCCCAAATTTTGGCTGTGCGCAGCCTACGGGGCCTGGTGACAGGCGCCCTATCATTTTGTTCGATCGGCAAAGCTTTTATTTGCATAAATGAAAATTTATGATTTTCTCGACTTTCGGAGTATGTTAGCGCACGGATTTCTGGATATTTGATCGACCGCCTCCGTTCGACCCAAAATTTTGGCTGTGCGCAGCCTTCGGGGCCTGGTGACGGCGCCCTATCATTTCGTTTGATCCGCTGTTACACCCCATAAATTTCTAGCATATAGATAGCCTATTCGCGTGTTGGTTAAGAGTATTTGAAAGCCATACATGCTAGAAAAAGGCCCGGGGAAAGATCGGACAAGCGCCAAGTCGGCGCGTGGCAAGGCAAAATGCGACTTATAAATCGGATTCCACAAATGCTACTTATAAATCGCATTCACCAAATGCGACTTATAAATCGCACCCCTGAATGCGATTTATAGTGTCTATTATATATAAGCCCCACTTCGGTTTTAAATCAGTTCATTACGGTAATCAGTAAGGAATCAGTATAGTACAGAAAGAGATCAGAATAAAAAATCAGAATTTAGATAGTCTTATCATTTCGTTTGATCGGCATCACTATTTTTTGCATAAATGAGAATTTACGATATTCGCGATTTTTGGTGTGTGTTAGCTCTTTATTAACAAAATAAGAACTGCCGAGATGCAAGTCTTTTTATGAGATCTTACATAATGTTGTTAAATCTGTAATATAATCGACGGAAAAAGAGTTCATTACAGGCATATTATCTTAATGATCATAACTTTGGGCTGGATTATCCGTTTTACACGATTTTTTTTTCCTTTTATGTATTTTTTCAAGATCTATCACGACAAACTATCGTAAGGCGGTTTGGCCGAGCCATTTTTCTAAAAATATGCCTCTATCGCACTCATTTCAACATATTTCCCAATATGGTTGACAATTTTAATTTAAAAACTGGTCCTAACGACCCACCACAACCGACACCACCATGGCAAGCGACCATGGTAGGCCAGCACTACCACCACTAATCTCTAGCATTTTGTTTATATCATAAGGATAAGTATAGGTGTTTCCTTTTAAATTTTCGCTCGCTGGGCATTGATCGATGGGCGTTGGGTCTCGACATAGGTTAGCATGTGACAACCGATGTCGGCCGGTCTGTCGACACTAACATAGTGCGCCTATGTTGCTAACTTTCAAACTTTTCAGTGCGTGTCAGCCCACGGATTTCTGGATATTTGATCGACCGCCTCCGTTCGGCCCTAAATTTCGGCTGTGCGCAGCCTGCGGGGCCTGGTGGCGGACGCCCTGTCATTTCATTTGATTGGCATTACTATTTTTCGAACAAATGACAATTTACGATTTTCACGATTTTCGGTGTATGTTAGCCTACGGATTTCTGGAGATTTCATCGACTGCCTCCGTTCGGCCCCAAATTCTGGCTGTGCGCAGCCTGCGGGGCCTGGTGACGGGCGCCCTATCATTTCGTTTGATCGGCATCACTATTTTTTGCATAAATGAGAATTTACGATTTTCATGATTTTCGGTGTATGTTAGCCCACAGATTTCTGGAGATTTGATCGACCATCTCCGTTTGGCCCCAAATTTTGGCTGTTTGCAGCCTGTGGGGCCGGGTGGTGGGCGCCCTGTCATTTCTTTTGATCGGCATCACTATTTTTTGCATAAATGAGAATTTACGATTTTTCTCGGTGTTCGGTGTATGTTAGCCCACGGATTTCTGGACATTTGATCGACCGCCTCCGTTCGGCCCCAAATTTTTGCTGTGCGCAGCCTGCGGGGCCTGGTGACGGGCGCCCTATCATTTCATTCGATCGGCATAACTATTTTTTGCATAAATGAAAATTTACGATTTTCTTGACTTTCGGTGTATGTTAGCCCACGGATTTCTGGAGATTTGATCGACAGCCCCCGTTCGTCCCCAAATTTTGGCTGTGCTCAGCCTGCGGAGCCTGGTGACGGGCGCCCTGTCATTTCGTTTGATCGGCATCACTATTTTTCGCATAAATGAGAATTTACGATTTTCTCGGTTTTCGGTGTATGTTAGCCCACGGATTTCTGGAGATTTGATCGACCGCCTCCGTTCGGCCCCAAATTTTGGCTGTGCCCAGCCTGCGGGGCCTGGTGACGGGCGCCCTGTCATTTCGTTTGAGCGGCATAACTATTTTTTGCATAAATGAAAATTTACGATTTTCTAGACTTTCGGTGTATGTTAGCCCACAGATTTCTGGAGATTTGATCGACCGCCTCCGTTCGGCCCCAAATTTTGGTTGTGCGCAGCCTGCGGGGCCTGGTGACGGGCGCCTTGTCATTTCATTTGATCGGCATAACCATTTTTTGCATAAATGAGAATTTACGATTTTCTCAACTTTCGTTGTATGTTAGCCCACGGATTTCTGGAGATTTGATCGACCGTCTCCGTTCGGCCCCAAATTTTGGCTGTGAGCAGCCAGTGGGGTCTGGTGACGGGCGCCCTATCATTTCGTTTGATCGGTATCACTATTTTTCGCATAAATGAGAATTTACGATTTTCTCGGTTTTCGATGTATGTTAGCATACGGATTTCTGGAGATTTGATCGACCGCCTCCGTTCGGCCCCAAATTTTGGCTGTGCGCAGCCTGCGGGGCTTGGTGGCGGATGCCCTGTCATTTCGTTTGATCGGCATCACTATTTTTCGAACAAATGACAATTTACGATTTTCGCGATTTTCGGTGTATGTTAGCCCACGGATTTTTGGAGATTTGATCGACCGTTTCCGTTCGGCCCCAAATTTTGGCTGTGCGCATCCTGCGGGGCCTGGTGACGGGCGCCCTATCATTTCGTTTGATCGGCATAACTATTTTTTGCATAAATGAGAATTTACAATTTTCTCGACTTTCGGTGTATGTTAGCCCACGGATTTCTGGAAATTTGATCGACCGCCTCCGTTCGGCCCCAAATTTTTGCTGTGCGCAGCCTGCGGGGCCTGGTGACGGGCGCCTTGTCATTTCATTTGATCGGCATAACTATTTTTTGCACAAATGAGAATTTACGATTTTCTCGATTTTCGGTGTATGTTAGCCCACGGATTTCTGGAGATTTGATCGACCGCCTCCGTTCGGTCCCAAATTTTAGCTGTGCGCAGCCTGCGGTGCCTGGTGACGGGTGCCCTATCATTTCGTTCGATCAGCATATCTATTTTTTGCATAAATGAAAATTTACGATTTTCTCGACTTTCGGTTTATGTTAGCCCACAGATTTCTGGAGATTTGATCGACCGTCTCCGTTCGGCCCCAAATTTTGGCTGTGCGATTTCGTTTGATCGGCATAACTATTTTTTGCATAAATGAGAATTTACGATTTTCTCGACTTTCGGTGTATGTTAGCCCACGGATTTCTGGAGATTTGATCGACCGCCTCCGTTCGGCCCCAAATTTTGGCTGTGCGCAGCCTGCGGGACCTGGTGACGGGCGCCCTGTCATTTTGTTTGATCGGCATCACTATTTTTCGCATAAATGAGAATTTACGATTTTCTCGGTTTTCGGTGTATATTAGCCCACGAATTTCTGGAGATTTGATCGACCGCCTCCGTTCGGCCCCAAATTTTGGCTGTGCGCAGCCTGCGGGGCCTGGTGACGGGCGCCCTGTCATTTCGTTTGATCGGCATCACTATTTTTCGCATAAATGAGAATTTACGATTTTCTCAATTTTCGGTGTATGTTAGCCCATGGATTTCTGGAGATTTAATCGACCGTCTCCGTTCGGCCCCAAATTTTGGTTGTGCGATTTCGTTTGATCGGCATAACTATTTTTTGCAAAAATGAGAATTTACGATTTTCTCGACTTTCGGTGTATGTTAGCCCACGGATTTCTGGAGATTTGATCGACCGCCTCCGTTCGACCCCAAATTTTGGCTGTGCGCAGTCTGCGGGGCCTGGTGACGGGCGCCTTGTCATTTCATTTGATTGGCATAACTATTTTTTGCATAAATGAGAATTTACGATTTTCTCGACTTTCGTTGTATGTTAGCCCACGAATTTCTGGAGATTTGATCGACCGTCTCCGTTCGGCCCCAAATTTTGGCTGTGCGCAGCCAGTGGGGCCTGGTAACGGGCGCCCGTTCATTTCGTTTGATCGGCATCACTATTTTTTGCATAAATGAGAATTTACGATTTTCTTGGTTTTTGGTGTATGTTAGCCTACGGATTTCTGTATATTTTGATCGACCGCCTCCGTTCGGCCCCAAATTTTGGCTGTGCGCAGCCTGCGGGGCCTTGTGGCGGATGCCCTGTCATTTCGTTTGATCGGCATCACTATTTTTCGAACAAATGATAATTTACGATTTTCGCGATTTTCGGTGTATGTTAGCCCACGGATTTCTAGAGATTTGATCGACTGTCTCCGTTCGGCCCCAAATTTTGGATGTGCATAGCCTGTGGGGCCTGGTGGCGGGCGCCCTGTCATTTCGTTTGATCGGCATCACTATTTTTCGCATAAATGAGAATTTATGATTTTCTCGGTTTTCGCTGTATGTTAGCCCACGGATTTCTTGAGATTTGATCGACCGCCTCCGTTCGGCCCCAAATTTTGGCTGTGCGCAGCCTGCGGGGCCTGGTGACGGGCGCCCTATCATTTCGATCGCTCGGCATAACTATTTTTTGCATAAATGAAAATTTACGATTTTCTCGACTTTCGGTGTATGTTAGCCCACGGATTTCTGGAGATTTGATCGACCGCCTCCGTTCGGCCCCAAATTTTGGCGTTGCGCAGCCTGCGGGGCCTGATGACGGGCGCCCTATCATTTCGTTTGATCGGCATTACTATTTTTCGCATACATGAGAATTTACGATTTTCTCGACTTTCAGTGTATGTTAGCCCACGGATTTCTGGAGATTTGATCGACCGTCTCCGTTCGGCCCTAAATTTTGGCTGTGCGCAGCCTGCGGGCCCTGGTGACGGGCGCCCTATCATTTCGTTTGATCGACATCTCTATTTTTCGCATAAATGAGAATTTACGATTTTCACGACTTTCGGTGTATGTTAGCCCACGGATTTCTGGAGATTTGATTGACCGCCTCCGTTCGGCCTAAAATTTTGGCTGTACGCAGCCTGCGGGGCCTGGTGGCGGGCGCCCTATCATTTCGTTTTATCGGCATCACTATTTTTCGCATAAATGAGAATTTACGATTTTCTCGATTTTCGGTGTATGTTAGCCCACGGATTTTTGGAGATTTGATCGACCGCCTCCGTTCGGCCCCAAATTTTGGCTGTGCGCAGCCTGCGGGGCCTGTTGACGGGCGCCCTATCATTTCGTTCGATTAGCATAACTATTTTTTGCATAAATGAAAATTTACGATTTTCTCGCCTTTCGGTGTATGTTAGCCCACGGATTTCTGGTGATTTGATCGACCGCCTCCGTTCGGCCCCAAATTTTTGCTGTGCGCAGCCTGCGGGGCCTGGTGACGGGCGCCTTGTCATTTCATTTGATCGGCATAACTATTTTTTGCACAAATGAGAATTTACGATTTTCTCGATTTTCGGTGTATGTTAGCCCACGGATTTCTGGAGATTTGATCGACCGCCTCCGTTCGGTCCCAAATTTTAGCTGTGCGCAGCCTGCGGTGCCTGGTGACGGGTGCCCTATCATTTCGTTCGATCAGCATATCTATTTTTTGCATAAATGAAAATTTACGATTTTCTCGACTTTCGGTTTATGTTAGCCCACAGTTCTGGAGATTTGATCGACCGTCTCCATTCGGCCCCAAATTTTGGCTGTGCGATTTTGTTTGATCGGCATAACTATTTTTTGCATAAATGAGAATTTACGATTTTCTCGACTTTCGGTGTATGTTAGCCCACGGATTTCTGGAGATTTGATCGACCGCCTCCGTTCGGCCCCAAATTTTGGCTGTGCGCAGCCTGCGGGACCTGGTGACGGGCGCCCTGTCATTTTGTTTGATCGGCATCACTATTTTTCGCATAAATGAGAATTTACGATTTTCTCGGTTTTCGGTGTATATTAGCCCACGAATTTCTGGAGATTTGATCGACCGCCTCCGTTCGGCCCCAAATTTTGGCTGTGCGCAGCCTGCGGGCCTGGTAACGGGCGCCCTGTCATTTCGTTTGATCGGCATCACTATTTTTCGCATAAATGAGAATTTACGATTTTATCAGTTTTCGGTGTATGTTAGCCCATGGATTTCTGGAGATTTAATCGACCGTCTCCGTTCGGCCCCAAATTTTGGTTGTGCGATTTCGTTTGATCGGCATAACTATTTTTTGCAAAAATGAGAATTTACGATTTTCTCGACTTTCGGTGTATGTTAGCCCACGGATTTCTGGAGATTTGATCGACCGCCTCCGTTCGACCCCAAATTTTGGCTGTGCGCAGTCTGCGGGGCCTGGTGACGGGCACCTTGTCATTTCATTTGATTGGCATAACTATTTTTTGCATAAATGAGAATTTACGATTTTCTCGACTTTCGTTGTATGTTAGCCCACGAATTTCTGGAGATTTGATCGACCGTCTCCGTTCGGCCCCAAATTTTGGCTGTGCGCAGCCAGTGGGGCCTGGTAACGGGCGCCCGATCATTTCGTTTGATCGGCATCACTATTTTTTGCATAAATGAGAATTTACGATTTTCTTGGTTTTTGGTGTATGTTAGCCTACGGATTTCTGTATATTTTGATCGACCGCCTCCGTTCGGTCCCAAATTTTGGCTGTGCGCAGCCTGCGGGGCCTTGTGGCGGATGCCCTGTCATTTCGTTTGATCGGCATCACTATTTTTCGAACAAATGATAATTTACGATTTTCGCGATTTTCGGTGTATGTTAGCCCACGGATTTCTGGAGATTTGATCGACTGTCTCCGTTCGGCCCCAAATTTTGGATGTGCGTAGCCTGTGGGGCCTGGTGGCGGGCACCCTGTCATTTCGTTTTATCGGCATCACTATTTTTCGCATAAATGAGAATTTACGATTTTCTCGGTTTTCGCTGTATGTTAGCCCACGGATTTCTGGAGATTTGATCGACCGCCTCCGTTCGGCCCCAAATTTTGGCTGTGCGCAGCCTGCGGGGCCTGGTGACGGGCGCCCTATCATTTCGTTCGCTCGGCATAACTATTTTTTGCATAAATGAAAATTTACGATTTTCTCGACTTTCGGTGTATGTTAGCCCACGGATTTCTGGAGATTTGATCGACCGCCTCCGTTCGGCCCCAAATTTTGGCTGTGCGCAGCCTGCGGGGCCTGATGACGGGCGCCCTATCATTTCGTTTGATCGGCATCACTATTTTTCGCATACATGAGAATTTACGATTTTCTCGACTTTCAGTGTATGTTAGCCCACGGATTTCTGGAGATTTGATCGACCGTCTCCGTTCGGCCCTAAATTTTGGCTGTGCGCAGCCTGCGGCCCCTGGTGACGGGCGCCCTATCATTTCGTTTGATCGACATCTCTATTTTTCGCATAAATGAGAATTTACGATTTTCACGACTTTCGGTGTATGTTAGCCCACCGATTTCTGGAGATTTGATTGACCGCCTCCGTTCGGCCTAAAGTTTTGGCTGTACGCAGCCTGCGGGGCCTGGTGGCGGGCGCCCTGTCATTTCGTTTTATCGGCATCACTATTTTTCGCATAAATGAGAATTTTCGATTTTCTCGATTTTCGGTGTATGTTAGCCCACAGATTTTTGGAGATTTGATCGACCGCCTCCGTTCGGCCCCAAATTTTGGCTGTGCGCAGCCTGCGGGGCCTGTTGACGGGCGCCCTATCATTTCGTTCGATTAGCATAACTATTTTTTGCATAAATGAAAATTTACGATTTTCTCGCCTTTCGGTGTATGTTAGCCCACGGATTTCTGGAGATTTGATCAACCGCCTCCGTTCGGCTCCAAATTTTGGCTGTGCGCAGCCTGCGGGGCCTGGTGACGGACGCCCTGTCATTTCATTTGATCGGCATAACTATTTTTTGCATAAATGAGAATTTACGATTTTCTCGACTTTCGGTGTATGTTAGCCCACGGTGTATGTTAGCCCACGGATTTTTGGGGATTTGATCGACCGCCTCCGTTCGGCCCCAAATTTTGGCTGTGCGCAGCCTGCGGGGCCTGGTGGCGGACGCCCTGTCATTTCGTTTGATTGGCATCACTATTTTTCGAACAAATGACAATTTACGATTTTCGCGATTTTCGGTGTATGTTAGCCCACGAATTTCTGGAGATTTGATCGACCGTCTCCGTTCGGCCCCAAATTTTGGCTGTGCGCAGCCTGTGGGGCCTGGTGACGGGCGCCCTATCATTTCGTTTGATCGGCATAACTATTTTTTGCATAAATGAGAATTTACGATTTTACCGACTTTCGGTGTATGTTAGCCCACGGATTTCTGGAGATTTGATCGACCGTCTATGTTCGGCCCCAAATTTCGGCTGTGCGCAGCCTGTGACGCCTGGTGGCGGACGCCCTGTCATTTCGTTTGATTGGCATTACTATTTTTTGCATAAATGAGAATTTACGATTTTCTCTGTTTTCGGTGTATGTTAGCCTACGGATTTCTGGAGATTTGATCGACCGCCTCCGTTCGGCCCCAAATTTTGGCTGTGCGCCGCCTGCGGGGCCTGGTGGCGGACGCCCTGTCATTTCGTTTGATCGGCATCACTATTTTTCGAACAAATGACAATTTACTATTTTCGCGATTTTCGATGTATGTTAGCCCACGGATTTCTGGATATTTGATCGACTATCTCCGTTCGGCCCCAAATTTTGGATGTGCGCAGCCTGTGGGGCCTGGTGGCGGGCGCCCTGTCATTTCGTTTGATCGACATCACTATTTTTCGCATAACTGAGAATTTACGATTTTCTCGGTTTTCGGTGTATTAGCCCACGGATTTCTGCAGATTTGATCGACCGCCTCTGTTCGGCCCCAAATTATGGCTGTGCACAGCCTGCGGGGCCTGGTGATGGGCGCCCTATCATTTCGTTCGCTCGGTATAACTATTTTTCGCATAAATGAGAATTTACGATTTTCTCGGTTTTCGGTGTATGTTAGCCTACGGATTTCTGGAGATTTGATCGACCGCCTCTGTTCGGCCCCAAATTTTCGCTCAGCGCAGCCTGCGGGGCCTGGTGGTAGACGCCCTATCATTTCGTTTGATCGGCATAACTATTTTTCGCATAAATGAGAATTTACGATTTTCTTGACTTTCGATGTATGTTAGCCCACGGATTTCTGGAGATTTGATCGACCGCCTCCGTTCGGCCCCAAATTTTGGCTGTGCACAGCCTGCGGGGCCTGGTGACGGGCACCTTATCATTTCATTTGATCGGCATAACTATTTTTTGCATAAATAAGAATTTACGATTTTCTCGACTTTCGGTGTATGTTAGCCCATGGATTTCTGGAGATTTGATTGACCGCCTCCGTTCGGCCTAAAATTTTGGCTGTACGCAGCCTGCGGGGCCTGGTGGCGGGCGCCCTGTCATTTCGTTTTATCGGGATCACTATTTTTCGCATAAATGAGAATTTACGATTTTCTCGGTTTTCGGTGTATGTTAGCCCACGGATTTTTGGAGATTTGATCGACCGCCTCCGTTCGGCCCCAAATTTTGGCTGTGCGCAGCCTGCGGGGCCTGGTGATGGGCGCTCTATCATTTCGTTCAATTAGCATAACTATTTTTTGCATAAATGAAAATTTACGTTTTTCTCGACTTTCGGTGTATGTTAGCCTACAGATTTCTGGAGATTTGATCAACCGCCTCCGTTCGGCTCCAAATTTTAGCTGTGCGCAGCCTGAGGGGCCTGGTGATGGACGCCCTGTCATTTCGTTTGATCGGCATAACTATTTTTTGCATAAATGAGAATTTACGATTTTCTCGACTTTCGGTGTATGTTAGCCCACGAATTTCTGGAGATTTGATCGACCGCCTCCGTTCGGCACCAAATTTTGGTTGCGCGCAGCCTGTGGGGCCTGGTGACGGGCCCCCTATCATTTCATTTGATCGGCATCACTATTTTTCGCATAAATGAGAATTTACGATTTTCTCGGTTTTCGGTGTATGTTAACCTACGGATTTCTGGAGATTTGATCAACCGCCTCCGTTCGACCCCAAATTTTCGCTCAGCGCAGCCTGTGGGGCCTGGTGGCAGACACCCTGTCATTTCATTTGATCGGCATCACTATTTTTCGAACAAATGATAATTTATGATTTTCGCGATTTTCGGTGTATGTTAGCCCACGGATTTCTGGAGATTTGATCGACCGTCTCCGTTCGGCCCCAAATTTTGGCTGTGCGCAGCCTGCGGGGCCTGGTGACGGGCGCCCTATCATTTCGTTTGATCGGCATAACTATTTTTTGCATAAATGAGAATTTATGATTTTCTCGACTTTCGGTGTATGTTGGCCCACGGATTTCTGGAGATTTGATCGACCACCTCCGTTCGGCCCCAAATTTTGGCTGTGCGCAGCCTGCGGGGCCTGGTGACGGGTGCCTTGTCATTTCATTTGATCGGCATAACTATTTTTTGCAGAAATGAGAATTTACGATTTTCTCGACTTTCGGTGTATGTTAGCCCACGGATTTCTGGAGATTTGATCGACAGCCCCCGTTCGTCCCCAAATTTTGGCTGTGCTCAGCCTGCGGAGCCTGGTGACGGGCGCCCTGTCATTTCGTTTGATCGGCATCACTATTTTTCGCATAAATGAGAATTTACGATTTTCTCGGTTTTCGGTGTATGTTAGCCTACAGATTTCTGGAGATTTGATCGACCGCCTCCGTCCGTCCCCAAATTTTGGCTGTGCGCAGCCTGTGGGGCGCTGTTGACGAGCGCCCTATCATTTCGTTTGATCGGCATCACTATTTTTCGCATAAATGAGAATTTACGATTTTCTCAATTTTCGGTGTATGTTAGCCCACGGATTTCAAGAGATTTGATCGACCATCTCCGTTCGGCCCTAAATTTTGGCTGTGCGCAGCCTGCGGGCCCTTGTGATGGGCGCCCTATCATTTCGTTTGATCGGCATCACTATTTTTCGCATAAATGAGAATTTACGATTTTCTGGTTTTCGGTGTATGTTAGCCTACGGATTTCTGGAGATTTGATCGACCGCCTTCGTTCGGCCCCAAATTTTGGCTGTGCGCCGCCTGCGGGGCCTGGTGGCGGACGCCCTATCATTTCATTTGATCGGCATCACTATTTTTCGAACAAATGACAATTTACTATTTTCGCGATTTTCGGTGTATGTTAGCCCACGGATTTCTGGAGATTTGATCGACCGTCTCCGTTCGGCCCCAAATTTTGGTTGTGCGCAGCCTGCGGGGCCTGGTGACGGGTTCCCTATCATTTCATTTGATCGGCATAACTATTTTTTGCATAAATGAGAATTTACGATTTTCTCGACTTTCGGTGTATGTTAGCCCACGGTGTATGTTAGCCTACGGATTTCTGGGGATTTGATCGACCGCCTCCGTTCGGCCGCAAATTTTGGCTGTGCGCAGCCTGCGGGGCTTGGTGGCGGACGCCCTATCATTTCGTTTGATTGGCATCACTATTTTTCGAACAAATGACAATTTACGATTTTCGCGATTTTCGGTGTATGTTAGCCCACGAATTTCTGGAGATTTGATCGACCGTCTCCGTTCGGCCCCAAATTTTGGCTGTGCGCAGCCTGCGGGGCCTGGTGACGGGCGCCCTATCATTTCGTTTGATCGGCATAACTATTTTTTGCATAAATGAGAATTTACGATTTTCGCGACTTTCGGTGTATGTTAGCCCACGGATTTCTGGAGATTTGATCGACCGTCTCTGTTCGGCCCCAAATTTCGACTGTGCGCAGCCTGTGACGCCTGGTGGCGGACGCCCTGTCATTTCGTTTGATTGGCATTACTATTTTTTGCATAAATGAGAATTTACGATTTTCTCGACTTTCGGTGTATGTTAGCCTACGGATTTCTGGAGATTTGATCGACCGCCTCCGTTCGGCCCCAAATTTCGACTGTGCGCAGCCTGCGTGGCCTGGTGGCGGACGCCCTGTCATTTCGTTTGATTGGCATTACTATTTTTCGAACAAATGACAATTTACGATTTTCGCGATTTTCAGTGTATGTTAGCCCACGGATTTCTGGAGATTTGATCGACCGCCTCCGTTCGGCCCCAAATTTTAGCTGTACGCAGCCTGCGGGGGCTGGTGACGGACGCCCTATCATTTCGTTTGATCGACATCACTATTTTTTGCATAAATGAGAATTTACGATTTTCGCGATTTTCGGTGTATGTTAGCCCACAGATTTCTGGAGATTTGATCGACCGTCTCTGTTTGGCCCCAAATTTTGGCTGTGCGCTACCTGCGAGGTCTGGTGGCGGGCGCCCTGTCATTTCATTTGATCGGCATCACTATTTTTCGCATAAATGAGAATTTACGATTTTCTCGGTTTTCGGTGTATGTTAGCCCACGGATTTCTGGAGATTTGATCGACCGCCTCCGTTCGGCCCCAAATTTTGGCTGTGCGCATCCTGCGGGGCCTGGTGACGGGTGCCCTATCATTTCGTTCGATCGGCATAACTATTTTTTGCATAAATGAAAATTTACTATTTTCTCGACTTTCGGTGTATGTTAGCCCACGGATTTCTGGAGATTTGATCGACCGCCTCCGTTCGGCCCCAAATTTTGGCTGTGCGCAGCCTGCGGGGCCTGGTGACGGGCGCCCTGTCATTTCGTTTGATCGGCATCACTATTTTTTGCATAAATGAGAATTTACGATTTTCTCGGTTTTCGGTGTATGTTAGCCCACAGATTTCTGGAGATTTGATCGACCGCCTCCGTTCGGCCCCAAATTTTGGCTGTGCGTAGCTTGCGGGGCCTGGTGACGGGCGCCCTATCATTTCGTTCGATCGGCATAACTATTTTTTGCATAAAATAAATTTACGATTTTCTCGACTTTCGGTGTATGTTAGCCCACGGATATCTGGAGATTTGATCGACCGTCTCCGTTCGGCCACAAATTTTCACTGTGCGATTTCGTTTGATCGGCATAACTATTTTTTGCATAAATGAGAATTTATGATTTTTCTCGACTTTCGGTGTGTGTTAGCCCACGGATTTCTAGAGATTTGATCGACCGCCTCTGTTCGGCCCCAAATTTTGGCTGTGCGCAGTCTGCGGGGCCTAGTGACGGGCGCCTTGTCATTTCATTTAATCGGCATAACTATTTTTTGCATAAATGAGAATTTACGATTTTCTCGACTTTCAGTATATGTTAGCCCACGGATTTCTGGAGATTTGATCGACCGTCTCTGTTCGGCCCCAAATTTTGGCTGTGAGCAGCCAGTGGGTCTTGGTGACAGGCGCCCTATCATTTCGTTTGATCGGCATAACTATTTTTGCATAAATGAGAATTTACGATTTTCTTGACTTTCGGTGTATGTTAGCCCACGGATTTCTGGAGATTTGATCGACCGCCTCCGTTCGGCCCCAAATTTTGGCTGTGCGCAGCCTGCGGGGCCTGGTAACGGGCGCCTTGTCATTTCATTTGATCGGCATAACTATTTTTTGCATAAATGAGAATTTACGATTTTCTCGACTTTCGGTGTATGTTAGCCCACGGATTTCTGGAGATTTGATCGACCGCCTCCGTTCAGCTCCAAATTTTGGCTCTGCACAGCCTGCGGGGCCTGGTGACGGGCGCCCTGTCATTTCGTTTGATCCGCTGTTACACCCCGTAAATTTTTAGCACATAGATGGCCTATTCGCGTGTTGGTTAAGAGTATTTGAAAGGCATACATGCTAGAAAAAGGCCCGGGGAAAGATCGGACAAGCGCCAAGTCGGCGCGTCGCAAGGCAAAATGCGACTTATAAGTCGCATTCCACAAATGCATTATAAATCGCATTCACAAAATGCGACTTATAAATCGCATTCCCTGAATGCGATTTATAGTGTCTATTATATATAAGCCCCACTTCGGTTTTAAATCAGTTCATTACGGTAATCAGTAAAGAATCAGTATAGTACAGAAAGATATGCCTCTATCGCACTCATTTCGACATATTTCCCAATATGGTTGACAATTTTAATTTAAAAACTGGTCCTAACGACCCACCACAACCGACACCACCATGGCAAGCGACCATGGTAGGCCAGCACTACCACCACTAATCTCTAGCTGTGCGCAGCCAGCGGGGCCTGGTGACGGGCGCCCTATCATTTCGTTTGATCGGCATCACTATTTTTCGCATAAATGAGAATTTACGATTTTCTCGGTTTTCGGTGTATGTTAGCCTACGGATTTCTGGAGATTTGATCGACCGCCTCTGTTCGGCCTCAAATTTTGGCTGTGCGCAGCCTGCGGGGTCTGGTGGCGGACGCCCTGTCATTTCGTTTGATCGGCATCACTATTTTTCGAACAAATGACAATTTACGATTTTCTCGACTTTCGGTGTATGTTAGCCCACGAATTCTGGAGATTTGATCGACCGCCTCCGTTCGGCCCCAAATTTTGGTTGTGCGCAGCCTGCGGGGCCTGGTGACGTGCGCCCTATCATTTCGTTTGATCCGCTGTTACACCCCATAAATTTCTAGCATATAGATGGCCTATTCGCGTATTGGTTAAGAGTATTAGAAAGCCATACATGCTAGAAAAAGGCCCGGGGAAAGATCGGACAAGCGCCAAGTCGGCGCGTCGCAAGGCAAAATGCGACTTATAAATCGAATTCCGGGAATGCGACTTATAAATCGCATTCCACAAATGCATTATAAATCGCATTCACCAAATGCGACTTATAAATCGCATTTCCTGAATGCGATTTATAGTGTCTATTATAAATAAGCCCCACTTCGGTTTTAAATCAGTTCATTACGGTAATCAGTAAAGAATCAGTATAGTACAGAAAGAGATCAGAATAAAAAATCAGAATTTAGATAGTCCTATCATTTCGTTTGATCGGCATCACTATTTTTTGCATAAATGAGAATTTACGATTTTCGCGATTTTTGGTGTGTGTTAGCCCTTTATTCACAAAATAAGAACTGCCGAGATGCAAGTCTTTTTATGAGATCTTACATAATGTTGTTAAATCTGTAATATAATCGACGGAAAAAGAGTTTATTACAGGCATATTATTTTTTCGAGATCTATCTCGACAAACTGCCGTAAGGCGGTTTGGCCGAGCCATTTTTCTAAAAATATGCCTCTATCGCACTCATTTTAATATATTTCCCAATATGGTTGACAATTTTAATTTAAAAACTGGTCCTAACGACCCACCACAACCGACACCACCATGGCAAGCGACTATGGTAGGCCAGCACTACCACAACTAATCTCTAGCATTTTGTTTATATCATAAAGATAAGCATAGGTGTTTCCTTTTAAATTTTCGCTCGCTGGGTATTAATCGATGGGCGTTGGGTCTCGACATAGGTTAGCATGTGACAACCGATGTCGGCCGATCTGTCGACACTAGCATAGTGCGCCTATGTTGCTACCTTTCAAACTTTTCAGTGCGTGTCAGCCTAGGATTTCTGGATATTTGATCGACCGCCTCCGTCGGTCCCCAAATTTTAGCTGTGCGCAGCCTGCGGGGCGCTGGTGACGGGCGCCCTATCATTTCGTTTGATCGGCATCACTATTTTTCGCATAAATGAGAATTTACGATTTTCTCGATTTTCGGTGTATGTTAGCCAACGGATTTCTGGAGATTTGATCGACTATCTCCGTTCGGCCCTATATTTTGGCTGTGCGCAGCCTGCGGGCCCTGGTGACGGGCGCCCTATCATTTCGTTTGATCGGCATCACTATTTTTCGCATAAATGAGAATTTACGATTTTCTCGGTTTTCGGTGTATGTTAGCCTACGGATTTCTGGAGATTTGATCGACCACCTCCGTTCGGCCCCAAATTTTGGCTGTGCGCAGCCTACGGGGCCTGGTGGCGGACGCCCTGTCATTTCGTTTGATCGGCATCACTATTTTTCGAACAAATGACAATTTACAATTTTCGCAATTTTCGGTGTATGTTAGCCCACGGATTTCTGGAGATTTGATAGACCGTCTACGTTCGGCCCCAAATTTTGGCTGTGCGCAGCCTGGTGATGGGCGCCCTGTCATTTCGTTTGATCGGCATAACTATTTTTTGCATAAATGAGAATTTACAATTTTCTCGACTTTCGGTGTATGTTAGCCCACGGATTTCTGGAGATTTGATCGACCGCCTCCGTTCGGCCCCAAATTTTGGCTGTGCGCAGCCAGCGGGGCCTGGTGACGGGCGCCTTGTCATTTCATTTGATCGGCATAACTATTTTTTGCATAAATGAGAATTTACGATTTTCTCGACTTTCGGTGTATGTTAGCCCACGGATTTCTGGAGATTTGATCGACCGCCTCCGTTCGGCCCCAAATTTTGGCTGTGCGCAGCCTGCGGGGCCTGCTGACGGGCGCCTTGTCATTTCGTTTGATTGGTATCACTATTTTTCGCATAAATGAAAATTTACGATTTTCTCGGTTTTCAGTGTATGTTAGCCCACGGATTTCTAGAGATTTGATCGACCGCCGCCGTTCGGCCCTAAATTTTGGCTGTGCGCAGCCTTCGGGGCCTGGTGGCGGGCGCCTTATCATTTCGTTTGATCCAATGTTACACCCCGTAAATTTCTAGCATATAGATGGCCTATTCGCGTGTTGGTTAAGAGTATTTGAAAGCCATACATGCTAGAAAAAGGCCCGGGGAAAGATCGGACAAGCGCCAAGTCAGCGCGTCGCAAGGCAAAATGCGACTTATAATTAGAAATCGCATTCGACAAATGCGACTTATAAACTGCATTCCCTGAATGCTATTTATAGTGTCTATTATATATAAGCCCCACTTCGGTTTTAAATCAGTTCATTACGGTAATCAGTAAAGAATCAGTATAGTACAAAAAGAGATCAAAATAAAAAATCAGAATTTAGATAGTCCTATCATTTCGTTTGATCGGCATCATTATTTTTTGCATAAATGAGAATTTACGATTTTCGCGATTTTTGGTGTGTGTTAGCTCTTTATTAACAAAATAAGAACTGCCGAGATGCAAGTCTTTTTATGAGATCTTACATAATGTTGTTAAATCTGTAATATAATCGACGGAAAAAGAGTTCATTACAGGCATATTATCTTAATGATCATAACTTTGGGCTGGATTATCCGTTTTACACGATTTATTTTTTCATTTTGTGTATTTTTTCGAGATCTATCTCGACAAACTGCCGTAAGGTGGTTTGGCCGAGCCATTTTTCTAAAAATATGCCTCTATCGCACTCATTTCAACATATTTCCCAATATGGTTGACAATTTTAATTTAAAAACTGGTCCTAACGACACACCACAACCGACACCACCATGGCAAGCGACCATGGTAGGCCAGCACTACCACAACTAATCTCTAGCATTTTGTTTATATCATAAGGATAAGCATAGGTGTTTCCTTTTAAATTTTCGCTCGTTGGGCATTGATCGATGGGCGTTGGATCTCGACATAGGTTAGCATGTGACAACCGATGTCGGCCGGTCTGTCGACACTAGCATAGTGCGCCTATGTTGCTAACTTTCAAACTTTTCAGTGCGTGTCAGCCCAGGGATTTCTGGATATTTGATCGATCGCCTCCGTCCGTCCCCAAATTTTAGCTGTGCGCAGCCTGCGGGGCGCTTGTGACGGGCGCCCTATCATTTCGTTTGATCGGCATCACTATTTTTCGCATAAATGAGAATTTACGATTTTCTCAGTTTTCAGTGCGTGTCAGCCCACGGATATCTGGAGATTTGATCGACCGTCTCCGTTCGGCCCTAAATTTTGGCTGTGCGCAGTCTTCGGGGCCTGGTGGCGGGTGCCCTATCATTTCGTTTGATCGGCATCACTATTTTTCGAATAAATGAGAATTTACGATTTTCGCGACTTTCGGTGTATGTTAGCCCACGGATTTCTGGAGATTTGATCGACCGTCTCCGTTCGGCCCCAAATTTAGGTTGCGCGCAGCCTGCGGGGCCTGGTGGCGGACGCTCTGTCATTTCGTTTGATTGGCATTACTATTTTTTGTATAAAAGAGAATTTACGATTTTATCGACTTTCGGTGTATGTTAGCCTACGGATTTCTGGAGATTTGATCGACCGCCTCCGTTCGGCCCCAAATTTTGGCTGTGCGCAGCCTGCGGGGCCTGGTGACGGGCGCCTTGTCATTTCATTTGATCGGCATAACTATTTTTTGCATAAATGAGAATTTACGATTTTCTCGACTTTCGGTGTATGTTAGCCCACGGATTTCTGGAGATTTCATCGACCGCCTCCGTTCGGCCCCAAATTTTGGTTGTGCGCAGACTGCGGGGCCTGGTGACGGGCGCCCTATCATTTCGTTTGATCGGCATAAATATTTTTTGCATAAATGAAAATTTGCGATTTTCTCGACTTTCGGTGTATGTTAGCCCACGGATTTCTGGAGATTTGATCGACCGCCTCCGTTCGGCCCCAAATTTTGGCTGTGCGCAGCCTGCGGGGCCTGGTGACGGGCGCCCTATCATTTCGTTTGATCCAATCTTACACCCCGTAAATTTCTAGCATATAGATGGCCTATTCGCGTGTTGGTTAAGAGTATTTGAAAGCCATACATGCTAGAAAAAGGCCCGGGGAAAGATCGGACAAGCGCCAAGTCGGCGCGTCGCAAGGCAAAATGCGACTTATAAATTGCATTCCCTGAATGCGATTTATAGTGTCTATTATATATAAGCCCCACTTCGGATTTAAATCAGTTCATTACGGTAATCAGTAAAGAATCAGTATAGTACAAAAAGAGATCAGAATAAAAAATCAGAATTTAGATAGTCCTATCATTTCGTTTGATCGGCATCACTATTTTTTGCATAAATGAGAATTTACGATTTTCACGATTTTTGGTTTGTGTTAGCTCTTTATTAACAAAATAAGAACTGCCGAGATGCAAGTCTTTTTATGAGATCTTACATAATGTTGTTAAATCTGTAATATAATCGACGGAAAAAGAGTTCATTACAGGCATATTATCTTAATGATCATAACTTTGGGCTGGATTATCCGTTTTACACGATTTTTTTTCATTTTGTGTATTTTTTCGAGATCTGTCTCGACAAACAACCGTAAGGCGGTTTGGCCGAGCCATTTTTCTAAAAATATGCCTCTATCGCACTCATTTCAACATATTTCCTAATATGGTTGACATTTTTAATTTAAAAACTGGTCCTAACGACCCACCACAGCCGACAACACCATGGCAAGCGACCATGGTAGGCCAGCACTACCACAACTAATCTCTAGCATTTTGTTTATATCATAAGGATAAGCATAGGTGTTTCCTTTTAAATTTTCGCTCGCTGGGCATTGATCGATGGGCGTTGGGTCTCGACATAGGTTAGCATGTGACAACTGATGTCGGCCGGTCTGACGACACTAGCATAGTGCGCCTATGTTGCTAACTTTCAAACTTTTCAGTGCGTGTCATCCCAGGGATTTCTGGATATTTGATCGACCGCCTCCGTCCGTCCCCAAATTTTGGCTGTGCGCAGCCCGCGGGGCGCTGGTGACGGGCGCCCTATCATTTCGTTTGATCGGCATCACTATTTTTCGCATAAATGAGAATTTACGATTTTCTCGGGTTTCGGTGTATGTTAGCCCATGGATTTCTGGAGATTTGATCGACCGCCTCCGTTCGGCCCCAAATTTTGGCTGTGCACAGCCTGCGGGGCCTGGTGGCGGGCGCCCTATCATTTCGTTTAATCGGAATCACTATTTTTTGCATAAATGAGAATTTACAATTTTCTCGGTTTTCGGTGTATGTTAGCCTACGGATTTCTGGAGATTTGATCGACCGCCTCCGTTCGGCCCCAAATTTTGGCTGTGCGCAGCCTGCGGGGCCTGGTGGCAGACGCCCTGTCATTTCGTTTGATCGGCATCACTATTTTCGAACAAATGACAATTTACGATTTTCGCGATTCTCGGTGTATGTTAGCCCACGGATTTCTGGAGATTTGATCGACCGTCTCCGTTCGGCCCCAAATTTTGGCTGTGCGCAGCCTGCGGGGCCTGGTGGCAGACGCCCTATCATTTCGTTTGATCGGCATAACTATTTTTTGCATAAATGAGAATTTACGATTTTCTCGACATTCGGTGTATGTTATTAGCCCATGGATTTCTGGAGATTTGATTGACCGCCTCCGTTCGGCCCCAAATTTTGGCTGTGCGCAGCCTGCGGGGCCTGGTGACGGGCGCCTTGTCATTTCATTTGATCGGCATAACTATTTTTTGCATAAATGAGAATTTACGATTTTTGCGATTTTCGGTGTATGTTAGCCCACGGATTTCTGGAGATTTGATCGACCGTCTCCGTTCGGCCCCAAATTTTGGCTGTGCGCAGCCTGCGGGGCCTTGTGACGGGCGCCCTATCATTTCGTTTGATCAGCATCACTATTTTTTGCATAAATGAGAATTTACGATTTTCGCGATTTTTGGTGTGTGTTAGCTCTTTATTAACAAAATAAGAACAGCCGAGATGCAAGTCTTTTTATGAGATCTTACATAATGTTGTTAAATCTGTAATATAATCGACGGAAAGAGAGTTCATTACAGGCATATTATCTTAATGATCATAACTTTGGGCTGGATTATCCGTTTTACACGATTTATTTTTTCATTTTGTGTATTTTTTCGAGATGTATCTCGATAAACTGCCGTAAGACGGTTTGGCCGAGCCATTTTTCTAAAAATATGCCTCTATCACACTCATTTCAACATATTTCCCAATATGGTTGACTATTATATTTAAAAACTGGTCCTAACGACCCACCATAATCGACACCACCATGGCAAGCGACCATGGTAGGCCAGCACTACCACAACTAATCTCTAGCATTTTGTTTATATCATAAGGATAAGCATAGGTGTTTACTTTTAAATTTTCGCTCGCTGGGCATTGATCGATGGGCGTTGGGTCTCGACATAGGTTAGCATGTGACAACTGATGTCGGCCGGTCTGTCGACACTAGCATAGTTCGCCTATGTTGCTAACTTTCAAACTTTTCATTGCGTGTCAGCCCAGGGATTTCTGGATATTTGATCGACCGCCTCCGTCCGTCCCCAAATTTTGGCTGTGCGCAGCCCGCGGGGCGCTGGTGACGGGCGCCCTATCATTTCGTTTGATCGGTATCACTATTTTTCGCATAAATGAGAATTTACGATTTTTTGGTTTTCGGTGTATGTTAGCCCACGGATTTCTGAAGATTTGATCGACCGCCTCCGTTCGGCCCCAAATTTTGGCTGTACGCAGCCTGCGCGGCCTGGTGGCGGGCGCCCTGTCATTTCGTTTGATCGACATCACTATTTTTTGCATAAATGAGAATTTATAATTTTCTCGATTTTCGGTGTATGTTAGCCTACGGATTTCTGGAGATTTGATCGACCGCCTCCGTTCGGCCCCAAATTTTGGCTGTGCGCAGCCTGCGGGGCCTGGTGGCAGACGCCCTGTCATTTCGTTTGATCGGCATCACTATTTTTCAAACAAATGACAATTTACGATTTTTGCGATTTTCGGTGTATGTTAGCCCACGGATTTCTGGAGATTTGATCGACCGTCTCCGTTCGGCCCCAAATTTTGGCTGTGCGCAGCCTGCGGGGCCTGGTGACGGGCGCCCTATCATTTCGTTTGATCGGCATAACTATTTTTTGCATAAATGAGAATTTATGATTTTCTCGACTTTCGGTGTATGTTAGCCCACGGATTTCTGGAGATTTGATTGACCGCCTCCGTTCGGCCCCAAATTTTGGCTGTGCGCAGCCCGCGGGGCCTGGTGACGGGCGCCTTGTCATTTCATTTGATCGGCATAACTATTTTTTGCATAAATGAGAATTTACGATTTTCGCGATTTTCGGTGTATGTTAGCTCACGGATTTCTGGAGATTTGATCGACCGTCTCCGTTCGGCCCCAAATTTTGGCTGTGCGCAGCCTGCGGGGCTTGGTGACGGGCGCCCTATCATTTTGTTTGATCGGCATCACTATTTTTTGCTTAAATGAGAATTTACGATTTTCGCGATTTTTGGTGTGTGTTAGCTCTTTATTAACAAAATAAGAACCGCCGAGATGCAACTCTTTTTATGAGATCTTACATAATGTTGTTAAATCTGTAATATAATCGACGGAAAAGGAGTTCATTACAGGCATATTATCTTAATGATCATAACTTTGGGCTGGATTATCCGTTTTACACGATTTTTTTTTCATTTTGTGTATTTTTTCGAGAACTATCTCGACAAACTGCCATAAGACGGTTTGGCCGAGCCATTTTTCTAAAAATATGCCTCTATCACACTCTTTTCAACATATTTCCCAATATGGTTGACAATTTTAATTTAAAAACTGGTCCTAACGACCCACCATAACCGACACCACCATGGCAAGCGACCATGGTAGGCCAGCACTACCACAACTAATCTCTAGCATTTTGTTTATATCATAAGGATAAGCATAGGTGTTTACTTTTAAATTTTCGCTCACTGGGCATTGATCGATGGGCGTTGGGTCTCGACATAGGTTAGCATGTGACAACCGATGTCGGCCGGTCTGTCGACACTAGCATAGTGCGCCTATGTTGCTAACTTTCAAACTTTTCAGTGCGTGTCAGCCCAGGGATTTCTGGATATTTGATCGACCGCCTCCGTCCGTCCCCAAATTTTGGCTGTGCGCAGCCTGCGGGGTGCTGGTGACGGGCGCCCTATCATTTTGTTTGATCGACATCACTATTTTTCGCATAATTGAGAATTTAAGATTTTCTCGATTTTTGGTGTATGTTAGCCCACGGATTTCTGGAGATTTGATTGACCGTCTCCGTTCGGCCCTAAATTTTGGCTGTGCGCAGCCTGCGGGCCCTGGTGACGGGCGCCCTATCATTTCATTTGATCGGCATCACTATTTTTCGCATAAATGAGAATTTACGATTTTCTCAATTTTCGGTGTGTCTTAGCCTACGGATTTCTGGAGATTTGATCGACCGCCTCTGTTCGGAACCAAATTTTGGCTGTGCGTAGCCTGCGGGGCCTGGTGGCGGACGCCCTGTCATTTCGTTTGATCGGCATCACTATTTTTCGAACAAATGACAATTTACAATTTTCGCGATTTTCGGTGTATGTTAGCCCACGGATTTCTGGAGATTTGATCGACCGCCTCTGTTCGGCCCCAAATTTTGGCTGTGCGCAGCCTGTGGGGCATAGTGACGGGCGCCATGTCATTTCATTTGATCGGCATAACTATTTTTTGCATAAATGAGAATTTACGATTTTCTCGACTTTCGGTGTATGTTAGCCCACAGATTTCTAGAGATTTGATCGACCGCCTCTGTTCGGCCCCAAATTTTTTCTATGTGCAGCCTGCGGGGCCTGGTGGCGGACGCCCTGTCATTTCGTTTAATCGGCATCACTATTTTTCGCATAAATGAGAATTTACGATTTTCTCGACTTTCGGTGTGTGTTAGCCCACGGATTTCTGGAGATTTGATCGACTGCCTCCATTCGGCCCCAAATTTCGGCTGTGCGCAGCCTGCGGGGCCTGGTGACAGGCGCCTTGTCATTTCATTTGATCGGCATAACTATTTTTTGCATAAATGATAATTTACAATTTTCCTCGACTTTCGGTGTATGTTAACCCACGGATTTCTGGAGATTTGATCGACCGTCTCCGTTCGGCCCCAAATTTTGGCTGTGTGCAGCCTGCGGGGCCTGGTGGCGGACGCCCTGTCATTTCGTTTAATCGGCATCACTATTTTTCGCATAAATGAGAATTTACGATTTTCTCGACTTTCGGTGTGTGTTAGCCCACGGATTTCTGGAGATTTGATCGACCGCCTCCGTTCGGCCCCAAATTTCGGCTGTGCGCAGCCTGCGGGGCCTGGTGACAGGCGCCTTGTCATTTCATTTGATCGGCATAACTATTTTTTGCATAAATGAGAATTTACAATTTTCCTCGACTTTCGGTGTATGTTAGCCCACGGATTTATGGAGATTTGATCGACCGTCTCCGTTCGGCCCCAAATTTCGGCTGTGCGCAGCCTGCGGGGCCTGGTGGCGGACGCCCTGTCATTTCGTTTGATTGGCATTACTATTTTTTGCATAAATGAGAATTTATGATTTTCTCGACTTTCGGTGTATGTTAGCCAACGAATTTCTGGAGATTTGATCGACCGCCTCCGTTCGACCCAAATTTTTGTTGTGCGCAGCCTGGTGACGGGCGCCCTATCATTTCGTTTGATCGGCATAACTATTTTTTGCATAAATGAGAATTTACGATTTTTCTCGACTTTCGGTGTATGTTAGCCCATGGATTTCTGGAGATTTGATCGACCGCCTCCGTTCGGCCCCAAATTTTGGTTGTGCGCAGCCTGCGGGGCCTGGTGACAGGCGCCTTGTCATTTCATTTGATCGGCATAACTATTTTTTGCATAAATGAGAATTTACAATTTTCCTCGACTTTCGGTGTATGTTAACCCACGGATTTCTGGAGATTTGATCGACCGTCTCCGTTCGGCCCCAAATTTTGGCTGTGCGCAGCCTGCGGGGCCTGGTGACGGGCGCCCTGTCATTTCGTTTGATCGGCATAACTATTTTTTGCATAAATGAGAATTTCCGATTTTCTCGGTTTTTAGTGCGTGTTAGCCCACGGATTTCTGGAGATTTGATCGACCGTCTCCGTTCGGCCCTAAATTTTGGCTGTGCGCAGCCTGCGGGGCCTGGTGGCGGGCGCCCTATCATTTTGTTTGATCGGCATCACTATTTTTCGCATAAATGAGAATTTACGATTTTCGCAACTTTCGGTGTATGTTAGCCCACGGATTTCTGGAGATTTGATCAACTGTCTCCGTTCGCACCAAATTTCAGCTGTGCGCAGCCTGCGGGGCCTGGTGGCGGACGCCCTGTCATTTCGTTTGATTGGCATTACTATTTATTGCATAAAAATAAGAATTTACGATTTTCTTGACTTTCGGTGTATGTTAGTCCACGGATTTCTGGAGATTTGATCGATCGCCTCCGTTCGGCCCCAAATTTTGGCTGTGCGCAGCCTGCGGGGCCTGGTGGCGGGCGCCCTATCATTTTGTTTGATCGGCATCACTATTTTTCGCATAAATGAGAATTTACGATTTTCGCGACTTTCGGTGTATGTTAGCCCACGGATTTCTGGAGATTTGATCGACTGTCTCCGTTCGCACCAAATTTCAGCTGTGCGCAGCCTGCGGGGCCTGGTGGCGGACGCCCTGTCATTTCGTTTGATTGGCATTACTATTTATTGCATAAAAATAAGAATTTACGATTTTCTTGACTTTCGGTGTATGTTAGTCCACGAATTTCTGGAGATTTGATCGATCGCCTCCGTTCGGCCCCAAATTTTGGCTGTGCGCAGCCTGCGGGGCCTGGTGGCGGGCGCCCTATCATTTCGTTTGATCGGCATCACTATTTTTCGCATAAATGAGAATTTATGATTTTCGCGACTTTCGGTGTATGTTAGCCCACAGATTTGTGGAGATTTGATCGACCGTTTCCGTTCGGCCCCAAATTTCGGCTGTGCGCAGCCTGCGGGGCCTGGTGGCAGATGCCCTGTCATTTCTTTTGATTGGCATTACTATTTTTTGCATAAAAATGAGAATTTACGATTTTCTCGACTTTTGGTGTATGTTAGCCCACGGATTTCTGGAGATTTGATCGACCGTCTCCGTTCGGCCCTAAATTTTTGTTGTGCGCAGGCTGCGGGCCCTGGTGACGGACGCCCTATCATTTCGTTTGATCGGCATCACTATTTTTCGCATAAATGAGAATTTACGATTTTCTCGGTTTTCGGTGTATGTTAAGCCTACGGATTTCTGGAGATTTGATCGACCGCCTCCGTTCGACCCCAAATTTTGGCTGTGCGTAGCCTGCGGGGCCTGGTGGCGGATGCTCTGTCATTTCGTTTGATCGGAATCACTATTTTTCGAACAAATCACAATTTACGATTTTCGCGATTTTCGGTGTATTAGCCCACGGATTTCTGGAGATTTGATCGACCGTCTCCGTTCGGCCCTAAATTTTGGCTGTGCGCAGCCTTCGGGGCCTGGTGGCAGGCGCCCTATCATTTCGTTTGATCGGCATCACTATTATTCGCATAAATCAGAATTTACAATTTTCGCGACTTTCGGTGAATGTTAGCCCACGGATTTCTGGAGATTTGATCGACCGTCTCCGTTCGGCCCCAAATTTCGGCTGTGCGCAGCCTGCGGGGCCTGGTGAAGGGCGCCATGTCATTTGATTTGATCGGCATAACTATTTTTTGCATTAATGAAAATTTACGATTTTCTCGACTTTCGGTGTATGTTAGCCCACAGATTTCTGGAGATTTGATCGACCGTCTCCGTTCGGCCCCAAATTTTGGCTGTGCGCAGCCTGCGGGGCCTGGTCACGGGCGCCCTGTCATTTTGTTTGATCGGCATAACTATTTTTTGCATAAATGAGAATTTACGATTTTCTCGGTTTTCAGTGCGTGTCAGCGCATGGATTTCTGGAGATTTGATCGACCGTCTCCGTTCGGCCCTAAATTTTGGCTGTGCGCAGCCTACGGGGCCTGGTGGCGGGCGCCCTATCATTTCGTTTGATCGGCATCACTATTTTTCGCATAAATGAGAATTTACGATTTTCGCGACTGTCGGTGTATGTTAGCCCACAGATTTCTGAAGATTTGATCGACCGTCTCCGTTCGGCCTAAAATTTCGGCTGTGCGCAGCCTGCGGGGCCTGGTGGCGGACGCCCTGTCATTTCGTTTGATTGGCATTACTATTTTTTGCATAAAAATGAGAATTTACGATTTTCTCGACTTTCGGTGTATGTTAGCCCACGGATTTCTGGAGATTTGATCGACCGCCTCCGTTCGGCCCCAAATTTTGGCTGTGCGCAGCCTGCGGTGCCTGGTGACGAGCGCCTTGTCATTTATTTGATCGGCATAACTACTTTTTGTATAAATGAGAATTTATGATTTTCTCGACTTTCGGTGTATGTTAGCCCACAGATTTCTGTAGATTTGATCGACCGCCTCCGTTCTGCCCCAAATTTTGGCTGTGCGCAGCCTGCGAGGCCTGGTGACGGGCGCCCTGTCATTTCATTTGATCGGCATAACTATTTTTTGCATAAATAAAAATTTACGATTTTCTCGACTTTCGGTGTATGTTAGCCCACGGATTTCTGGAGATTTGATCGACCGCCTCCGTTCGGCCCCAAATTTTGACTGTGCGTAGCCTGCGGGGCCTGGTGACGGGAGCCCTATCATTTCGTTTGATCCAATGTTACACCCCGTAAATTTCTAGCATATAGATGGCCTATTCGCGTGTTGGTTAAGAGTATTTGAAAGTCATACATGCTAGAAAAACGCCCGGGGAAAGATCGGACAAGCGCCAAGTTGGCGCGTCGCAAGGCAAAATGCGACTTATAATTATAAATCGCATTCGACAAATGCGACTTATAAATTGCATTCCCTGAATGCGATTTATAGTGTCTATTATATATAAGCCCCACTTCGGTTTTAAATCAGCTCATTACGGTAATCAGTAAAGAATCAGTATAGTACAAAAAGAGATCAGAATAAAAAATCAGAATTTAGATAGTCCTATCATTTCGTTTGATCGGCATCACTATTTTTTGCATAAATGAGAATTTACGATTTTCGCGATTTTTGGTGTGTGTTAGCTCTTTATTAACAAAATAAGAACCGCCGAGATGCAAGTCTTTTTTGGAGATCTTACATAATGTTGTTAAATCTGTAATATAATTGACGGAAAAAGAGTTCATTACAGGCATATTATCTTAATGATCATAACTTTGGGCTGGATTATCCGTTTTACACGATTTTCTTTTCATTTTGTGTATTTTTTCGAGATCTATCTCGACAAACCGCCGTAAGGCGGTTTGGCCAAGCCATTTTTCTAAAAATATGCCTCTATCGCACTCATTTCAACATATTTCCCAATGTGGTTGACAATTTTAATTTAAAAACTGGTCCTAACGACCCACCACAACCGACACCACCATGGCAAGCGACCATGGTAGGCCAGCACTACCACAACTAATCTCTACCATTTTGTTTATATCATAAGGATAAGCATAGGTGTTTCCTTTTAAATTTTCGCTCGCTGGGCATTGATCGATGGGCATTGGGTCTCGACATAGGTTAGCATGTGACAACCGATGTCGGCCGGTCTGTCGACACTAGCATAGTGCCCCGATGTTGCTAACTTTCAAACTTTTCAGTGCGTGTCAGCCCAGGGATTTCTGGATATTTGATCGACCGCCTCCGTTCGTCCCCAAATTTTGGCTGTGCGCAGCATGCGGGGCGCTGGTGACGGCGCCCTATCATTTCGTTTGATCGGCATCACTATTTTACGCATAAATAAGAATTTACAATTTTCTCGATTTTCGGTGTATGTTAGCCCACGGATTTCTGGAGATTTGATCGACCGTCTCCGTTCGGCCCTAAATTTTCGCTGTGCGCAGCCTGCGGGCCCTGGTGACGGGCGCCCTATCAGTTCGTTTGATCGGCATCACTATTTTTCGCATAAATGAGAATTTACGATTTTCTCGGTTTTCTGTGTATGTTAGCCTACGGATTTCTGGAGATTTGATCGACCGCCTTCGTTCGGCCCCAAATTTTGGCTGTGCGCAGCCTGCGGGGCCTGGTGGCGGATGCCCTGTCATTTCGTTTGATCGGCATCACTATTTTTCGAACAAATGACAATTTACGATTTTCGCGATTTTCGGTGTATGTTAGCCCACGGATTTCTGGAGATTTGATCGACCGTCTCCGTTCGGCCCTAAATTTTGGCTGTGCGCAGCCTTCGGGGCCTAGTGGCGGGCTCCCTATCATTTCGTTTGATCGGCATCACTATTTTTCGCATAAATGAGAATTTACAATTTTCGCGACTTTCAGTGTATGTTAGCCCACGGATTTCTGGAGATTTGATCGACCGTCTCCGTTCGGCCCCAAATTTCGGCTGCGCGCAGCCTGCGGGGCCTGGTGGCGGACGCCCTGTCATTTCATTTGATTGGCATTACTATTTTTTGCATAAAAGAGAATTTACTATTTTCTCGACTTTCGGTGTATGTTAGCCCACGGATTTCTGGAGATTTGATCGACCGCCTCCGTTCGGCCCCAAATTTTGGCTGTGCGCAGCCTGCGGGGCCTGGTGACGGGCGCCTTATCATTTCATTTAATAGGCATAACTATTTTTTGCATACATGAGAATTTATGATTTTCTCGACTTTCGGTGTATGTTAGCCCACGGATTTCTGGAGATTTGGTCGACCGCCTCCGTTCGGCCCCAAATTTTGGCTGTGCGCAGCCTGCGGGGCCTGATGACGGGCGCCCTATCATTTCGTTTGATCGGCATAAATATTTTTTGCATAAATGAAAATTTACGATTTTCTCGACTTTCGGTGTATGTTAGCCTACGGATTTCTGGAGATTTGATCGACCGCCTCCGTTCGGCCCCAAATTTTGGTTGTGCGCAGCCTGCGGGGCCTGGTGACGGGCGCCCTTTCATTTTGTTTGATCCGCTGTTACACCCCGTAAATTTCTAGCATATAGATGGCATATTCGCGTGTTGGTTAAGAGTATTTGAAAGCCATACATGCTAGAAAAAGGCCTGGGGAAATATCAGACAAGCGCCAAGTCAGCCCAGGGATTTCTGGATATTTGATCGACCGCCTCCGTCCGTCCCCAAATTTTGGCTGTGCGCATCCTGCGGGGCGCTGGTGATGGGCGCCCTATCATTTCGTTTGATCGGCATCACTATTTTTTGCATAAATGAGAATTTACGATTTTATCGATTTTCGGTGTATGTGTTAGCCCACGGATTTCTGGAGATTTGATCGACCATCTCCGTTCGGCCCTAAATTTTTTTCTGTGCGCAGCCTGCGGACCCTGGTGACGGGCGCCCTATCATTTCGTTTGATCGGCATAATTATTTTTTGCATAAATGAGAATTTACAATTTTCTCGACTTTCGGTGTATGTTAGCCCACGAATTTTTGGAGATTTGATTGACCGCATCCGTTCGGCCCAAAATTTTGGCTGTGCGCAGCCTGCGGGGCCTGGTGACGGGCGCCTTGTCATTTCATTTGATCGGTATAACTATTTTTTGCATAAATGAGAATTTACGATTTTCTCGACTTTCGGTGTATGTTAGCCCACGGATTTCTGGAGATTTGATCGACCGTCTTCGTTTGGCCCCAAATTTTGGCTGTGCGCAGCCTGCGGGGCCTGGTGACGGGCGCCCTGTCATTTCGTTTGATCGGCATAACTATTTTTTGCATAAATGAGAATTTACGATTTTCTCGGTTTTCAGTGCGTGTCAGCCCACGGATTTCTGGAGATTTGATCGACCGTCTACGTTCGGCCCTAAATTTTGGCTGTGCGCAGCCTGCGGGGACTGTGGCGGGCGCCCTATCATTTCGTTTGATCGGCATCACTATTTTTCGCATAAATGAGAATTTACGATTTTTGCGACTTTCAGTGCGTGTCAGCCAACGGATTTCTGGAGATTTGATCGACCGTCTCCGTTCGGCCCCAAATTTTGGCTGTACGCAGCCTGTGGGGCTTGGTGACGGGTGCCCTATCATTTCGTTTGATCGGCATCACTATTTTTCACATAAATGAGAATTTACGATTTTCTCGGTTTTCGGTGTATGTTAGCCTACGGATTTCTGGAGATTTGATCGACCGCCTCCGTTCGGCTCCAAATTTTGGCTGTGCACAACCTGCGGGGCCTGGTGGCGGACGCCCTGTCATTTCGTTTGATCGGCATCACTATTTTTCGGAAAAATGACAATTTACGATTTTTGCGATTTTCGGTGTATGTTAGCCCACGGATTGCTGGAGATTTGATCGTTCGCCTCCGTTCGGCCCCAAATTTTGGCTGTGCGCAGCATGCGGGGCCTGGTGTCGGGCACCCTGTCATTTCATTTGATCGGCATAACTATTTTTTGCATAAATTAAAATTTACGATTTTCTCGACTTTCAGTGTATGTTAGCCCACGGATTTCTGGAGATTTGTTGATCGCCTCCGTTCAGCCCCAAATTTTGGTTGTGCGCAGCCTGCGGGGCCTGGTGACGGGCGCCTTGTCATTTCATTTGATCGGCATAACTATTTTTTGTATAAATGAGAATTTATGATTTTCTCGACTTTCGGTGTATGTTAGCCCACAGATTTCTGGAGATTTGATCGACCGCCTCCGTTCGGCCCCAAATTTTGGCTGTGCGCAGCCTGCGAGGCCTGCTGACGGGCGCCTTGTCATTTCATTTGATCGGCATAACTATTTTTTGCATAAATGAGAATTTACGATTTTCTCGACTTTCGGTGTTTGTTAGCCCACGGATTTCTGGAGATTTGATCGACCGTCTCCGTTTGGCCCCAAATTATGGCTGTGCGCAGCCTGTGGGGCCTGGTGACAGGCGCCCTATCATTTCGTTTGATCGGGATCACTATTTTTTGAATAAATGAGAATTTACAATTTTCTCGGTTTTCGGTGTATGTTAGCCTACGGATTTCTGGAGATTTGATCGACCGCCTCCGTTCGGCCCCAAATTTTGGCTGTGCGCAGCCTGCGGGGCCTGGTGGCGGACGCCCTGTCATTTCGTTTGATCGGCATCACTATTTTTCGAACAAATGACAATTTACGATTTTCGCGATTTTCGATGTATGTTAGCCCACGGATTTCTGGAGATTTGATCGACCGTCTCCGTTCGGCCCCAAATTTGGCTGTGCGCAGCCTGGGGGGCCTGCTGACGGGCGCCCTATCATTTCGTTTGATTGGCATAACTATTTTTTGCATAAATGAGAATTTACGATTTTCTCGACTTTCGGTGTATGTTAGCCCAAAGATTTCTGGAGATTTGATCGACCGCCTCCGTTCGGCCCCAAATTTTGGCTGTGCGCAGCCTGCGGGGCCTGGTGACGGGCCCCCTGTCATTTCGTTTGATTGGCATAACTATTTTTTGCATAAATGAGAATTTACTATTTTCTCGACTTTCGGTGTATGTTAGCCCACGGATTTCTGGAGATTTGATCGACCGCCTCCGTTCGGCCCCAAATTTTGGCTGTGCGCAGCCTGCGAGGCCTGGTGAAGGGCGCCCTATCATTTCGTTTGATCCGCTGTTACACCCCGTAAATTTCTAGCATATAGATGGCCTATTCGCGTGTTGGTTAAGAGTATTTGAAAGCCATACATGCTAGAAAAAGGCCCGGGGAAAGATCGGACAAGCGCCAAGTCGTCGCGTCGCAAGGCAAAATGCGACTTATAAATCGCATTCCACAAATGCGACTTATAAATGCATTCCCCAAATGCGACTTATAAATCGTATTCCCTGAATGCGATTTATAGTGTCTATTATATATAAGCCCCACTTCGGTTTTAAATCAGTTCATTACGGTAATCAGTAAAGAATCAGTATAGTACAAAAAGATATCAGAATAAAAAATCAGAATTTAGATAGTCCTATCATTTCGTTTGATCGGCATCACTGTTTTTTGCATAAATGAGAATTTACGATTTTCGCGATTTTTGGTGTGTGTTAGCTCTTTATTAACAAAATAAGAACTGCCGAGATGCAAGTCTTTTTATGAGATCTTACACAATGTTGTTAAATCTATACTATAATCGACGGAAAAAGAGTTCATTACAGGCATATTATCTTAATGATCATAACTTTGGGCTGGATTATCCGTTTTACACGATTTTTTTTTCATTTTGTGTATTTTTTCGATATCTATCTCGACAAACTGCCGTAAGGCGGTTTGGCCAAGCCATTTTTCTAAAAATATGCCTCTATCGCACTCATTTCAACATATTTCCCAATATGGTTGACAATTTTAATTTAAAAACTGGTCCTAACGACCCACCACAACCGACACCACCATGGCAAGCGACCTTGGTAGGCCAGCACTACCACAACTAATCTCTAGCATTTTGTTTATATCATAAGGATAAGCATAGGTGTTTCCTTTTAAATTTTCGCTCGCTGGGCATTGATCGATGGGCGTTGGGTCTCGACATAGGTTAGCATGTGACAACCGATGTCGGCCGGTCTGTCGACACTAGCATAGTGCACCTATGTTGCTAACTTTCAAACTTTTCAGTGCGTGTCAGCCCACGGATTTCTGGAGATTTGATGGACCGTCTCCGTTCGGCCCCAAATTTTGGTTGTACGCAGCCTGTGGGGCCTGGTGACGGGTGCCCTATCATTTCGTTTGATCGGCATCACTATTTTTCGCATAAATGAGAATTTACGATTTTCTCGATTTTCGGTGTATAGCCTACGGATTTCTGGAGATTTGATCGACCGCCTCCGTTCGGCCCCAAATTTTGGCTCTGCGCAGCCTACGGGGCCTGGTGGCGGACGCCCTGTCATTTCATTTGATCGGCATCACTATTTTTCGAACAAATGACAATTTACGATTTTCGCGATTTTCAGTGTATGTTAGCGCAGGGATTTCTGGAGATTTGATCGACCGCCTCCGTTCGGCCCAAATTTTGGCTGTGCAGAGCCTGCGGGGCCTGTTGTCGGGCGCCCTATCATTTCGTTTGATCGGCATAACTATTTTTTGCATAAATTAAAATTTACGATTTTCTCGACTTTCGGTGTATGTTAGCCCACAGATTTCTGGAGATTTGATCGATCACCTCCGTTCGGCCCCAAATTTTGGTTGTGCGCAGCCTACGAGGCCTGGTGACGGGCGCCTTGTCATTTCATTTGATCGGCATAACTATTTTTTGTATAAATGAGAATTTACGATTTTCTCGACTTTCGGTGTACGTTAGCCCACGGATTTCTGGAGATTTGATCGACCGCCTCCGTTCGGCCCCAAATTTTGGCTGTGCGCAGCCTGTGGGGCCTGGTGACGGGCGCCTTGTCATTTCATTTGATCGGCATAACTATTTTTTGCATAAATGAGAATTTATGATTTTCTCGACTTTCGGTGTTTGTTAGCCCACGAATTTCTGGAGATTTGATCGACCGTCTCCGTTCGGCCCCAAATTTTGGCTGTGCGCAGCCTGGGGGGCCTGGTGACGGGCGCCCTATCATTTCGTTTGATCAGCATCACTATTTTTCACATAAATGAGAATTTACGATTTTCTCGGTTTTCGGTGTATGTTAGCCTACGGATTTCTGGAGATTTGATCGACTGCCTCTGTTCGGCCCCAAATTTTGGCTGTGCGCAGCCGGCGGGGCCTGGTGGCGGACGCCCTGTCATTTCGTTTGATCGGCATCACTATTATTTGAACAAATGATAATTTACGATTTTTGCGATTTTCGGTGTATGTTAGCCCACGGATTTCTGGAGATTTGATCGATCGCCTCTGTTCGGCCCCAAATTATGGCTGTGCGCAGCCTGCCGGGCCTGGTGACGGGCGCTCTATCATTTCGTTTGATCGGCATAACTATTTTTTGCATAAATGAGAATTTACGATTTTCTCGACTTTCGGTGTATGTTAGCCCACGGATTTCTGGAGATTTGATCGACCGCCTCCGTTTGGCCCCAAATTTTGGCTGTGCGCAGACTACGGGGCCTGGTGGCGGACGCCCTGTCATTTCGTTTGATCGGCATCACTATTTTTCGAACAAATGACAATTTACGATTTTCGCGATTTTCGGTGTATGTTAGCCCACAGATTTCTAGAGGTTTGATCAACCGTCTCCATTCGGCCCCAAATTTTGGCTGTGCGCAGTCTGCGGGGCCTGGTGACGGGCGCCCTATCATTTCGTTTGATCGGCATAACTATTTTTTGCATATATGAGAATTTACGATTTTCTCGAGTTTCAGTGTATGTTAGCCCACGGATTTCTGGAGATTTGATCGACCGCCTCCGTTCGGCCCCAAATTTTGGCTGTGCGCAGCCTGCGGGGCCTGGTGACGGGCGCCTTGTCATTTCATTTGATCGGCTTAACTATTTTTTGCATAAATGAGAATTTACGATTTTCTCGACTTTCGGTGTATGTTAGCCCACGGATTTCTGGAGAATTGATCGACCGCCTCCGTTCAGCCCCAAATTTTGGCTGTGCGTAGCCTGCGGGGCCTGGTGATGGGCGCCCTGTCATTTCATTTGATCGGCATAACTATTTTTTGAATAAATGAGAATTTACAATTTTCTCGACTTTCGGTGTATGTTAGCCCACGGATTTCTGGAGATTTGATCGACCGCCTCCGTTCGGCCCCAAATTTTGGCTGTGTGCAGCCTACGGGGCCTGGTGACGGGCGCCCTATCATTTCGTTTGATCCAATGTTACACCCCGTAAATTTCTAGCATATAGATGGCCTATTCGCGTGTTGGTTAAGAGTATTTGAAAGCCATACATGCTAGAAAAAGGCTCGGGGAAAGATCGGACAAGCACCAAGTCGGCGCGTCGCAAGGCAAAATGCGACTTATAAATTGCATTCCGGGAATGCGACTTATAAATCGCATTCCACAAATACGACTTATAAATGCATTCACCAAATGCGACTTATAAATCGCATACCCTGAATGCGATTTATAGTGTCTATTATATATAAGCCCCACTTCGGTTTTAAATCAGTTCATTACGGTAATCAGTAAAGAATCAGTATAGTACAAAAAGAGATCAGAATAAAAAATCAGAATTTAGATAGTCTTATCATTTCGTTTGATCGGCATCACTATTTTTTGCATAAATGAGAATTTACGATTTTCGCGATTTTTGGTGTGTGTTAGCTCTTTATTAACAAAATAAGAACTGCCGAGATGCAAGTCTTTTTATGAGATCTTACATAATATTGTTAAATATGTAATATAATCGACGGAAAAAGAGTTCATTACAGGCATATTATCTTAATGGTCATAACTTTGGGCTGGATTATCCGTTTTACACGATTTTTTTTTCATTTTGTGTATTTTTTCGAGATCTATCTCGAAAAACTGCCGTAAGGCAGTTTGGCCAAGCCATTTTTCTAAAAATATGCCTCTATCGCACTCATTTCAACATATTTCCCAATATGGTTGACAATTTTAATTTAAAAACTGGTCCTAACGACCCACCACAACCGACACCACCATGGCAAGCGACCATGGTAGGCCAGCACTACCACAACTAATCTCTAGCATTTTGTTTATATCATAAGGATAAGCATAGGTGTTTCCTTTTAAATTTTCGCTCGCTGGGCATTGATCGATGGGCATTGGGTCTCGACATAGGTTAGCATGTGACAACCGATGTCGGCCGGTCTGTCGACACTAGCATAGTGCGCCTATGTTGCTAACTTTCAAACTTTTCAGTGCGCGTCAGCCCAGGGATTTCTGGATATTTGATCGACCGCCTCCGTCCGTCCCCAAATTTTGGCTATGCGCATCCTGCGGGGCGCTGGTGACGGGCGCCCTATCATTTCGTTTGATCGGCATCACTATTTTTCGCATCAATGAGAATTTACGATTTTCTAGATTTTCGGTGTATGTTAGCCCACGGATTTCTGGAGATTTGATCGACCGTCTCTGTTCGGCCCTAAATTTTGGCTGTGTGCAGCCTACGGGGCCTGGTGACGGGCGCCCTATCATTTCGTTTGATCCAATGTTACACCCCGTAAATTTCTAGCATATAGATGGCCTATTCGCGTGTTGGTTAAGAGTATTTGAAAGCCATACATGCTAGAAAAAGGCTCGGGGAAAGATCGGACAAGCACCAAGTCGGCGCGTCGCAAGGCAAAATGCGACTTATAAATTGCATTCCGGGAATGCGACTTATAAATCGCATTCCACAAATGCGACTTATAAATGCATTCACCAAATGCGACTTATGAATCGCATTCCCTGAATGCGATTTATAGTGTCTATTATATATAAGCCCCACTTCGGTTTTAAATCAGTTCATTACGGTAATCAGTAAAGAATCAGTATAGTACAAAAAGAGATCAGAATAAAAAATCAGAATTTAGATAGTCTTATCATTTCGTTTGATCGGCATCACTATTTTTTGCATAAATGAGAATTTACGATTTTCGCGATTTTTGGTGTGTGTTAGCTCTTTATTAACAAAATAAGAACTGCCGAGATGCAAGTCTTTTTATGAGATCTTACATAATATTGTTAAATATGTAATATAATCGACGGAAAAAGAGTTCATTACAGGCATATTATCTTAATGGTCATAACTTTGGGCTGGATTATCCGTTTTACACGATTTTTTTTTCATTTTGTGTATTTTTTCGAGATCTATCTCGAAAAACTGCCGTAAGGCAGTTTGGCAGAGCCATTTTTCTAAAAATATGCCTCTATCGCACTCATTTCAACATATTTCCCAATATGGTTGACAATTTTAATTTAAAAACTGGTCCTAACGACCCACCACAACCGACACCACCATGGCAAGCGACCATGGTAGGCCAGCACTACCACAACTAATCTCTAGCATTTTGTTTATATCATAAGGATAAGCATAGGTGTTTCCTTTTAAATTTTCGCTCACTGGGCATTGATCGATGGGCGTTGGGTCTCGACATAGGTTAGCATGTGACAACCGATGTCGGCCGGTCTGTCGACACTAGCATAGTGCGCCTATGTTGCTAACTTTCAAACTTTTCAGTGTGTGTCAGCCCAGGGATTTCTGGATATTTGATCGACCGCCTCCGTCCGTCCCCAAATTTTGGCTATGCGCATCCTGCGGGGCGCTGGTGACGGGCGCCCTATCATTTCGTTTGATCGGCATCACTATTTTTCGCATCAATGAGAATTTACGATTTTCTAGATTTTCGGTGTATGTTAGCCCACGGATTTCTGGAGATTTGATCGACCGTCTCTGTTCGGCCCTAAATTTTGGCTGTGTGCAGCCTACGGGGCCTGGTGACGGGCGCCCTATCATTTCGTTTGATCTAATGTTACACCCCGTAAATTTCTAGCATATAGATGGCCTATTCGCGTGTTGGTTAAGAGTATTTGAAAGCCATACATGCTAGAAAAAGGCTCGGGGAAAGATCGGAGAAGCACCAAGTCGGCGCGTCGCAAGGCAAAATGCGACTTATAAATTGCATTCCGGGAATGCGACTTATAAATCGCATTCCACAAATGCGACTTATAAATGCATTCACCAAATGCGACTTATGAATCGCATTCCCTGAATGCGATTTATAGTGTCTATTATATATAAGCCCCACTTCGGTTTTAAATCAGTTCATTACGGTAATCAGTAAAGAATCAGTATAGTACAAAAAGAGATCAGAATAAAAAATCAGAATTTAGATAGTCTTATCATTTCGTTTGATCGGCATCACTATTTTTTGCATAAATGAGAATTTACGATTTTCGCGATTTTTGGTGTGTGTTAGCTCTTTATTAACAAAATAAGAACTGCCGAGATGCAAGTCTTTTTATGAGATCTTACATAATATTGTTAAATATGTAATATAATCGACGGAAAAAGAGTTCATTACAGGCATATTATCTTAATGGTCATAACTTTGGGCTGGATTATCCGTTTTACACGATTTTTTTTTTCATTTTGTGTATTTTTTCGAGATCTATCTCGAAAAACTGCCGTAAGGCAGTTTGGCCGAGCCATTTTTCTAAAAATATGCCTCTATCGCACTCATTTCAACATATTTCCCAATATGGTTGACAATTTTAATTTAAAAACTGGTCCTAACGACCCACCACAACCGACACCACCATGGCAAGCGACCATGGTAGGCCAGCACTACCACAACTAATCTCTAGCATTTTGTTTATATCATAAGGATAAGCATAGGTGTTTCCTTTTAAATTTTCGCTCGCTGGGCATTGATCGATGGGCGTTGGGTCTCGACATAGGTTAGCATGTGACAACCGATGTCGGCCGGTCTGTTGACACTAGCATAGTGCGCCTATGTTGCTAACTTTCAAACTTTTCAGTGCGCGTCAGCCCAGGGATTTCTGGATATTTGATCGACCGCCTCCGTCCGTCCCCAAATTTTGGCTATGCGCATCCTGCGGGGCGCTGGTGACGGGCGCCCTATCATTTCGTTTGATCGGCATCACTATTTTTTGCATCAATGAGAATTTACGATTTTCTAGATTTTCGGTGTATGTTAGCCCACGGATTTCTGGAGATTTGATCGACCGTCTCTGTTCGGCCCTAAATTTTGGCTGTGCGCAGCCTGCGGGCCTTGGTGACGGGCGCCCTATCATTTCGTTTGATCGGCATCACTATTTTTCGCATAAATGAGAATTTACGATTTTCTCGGTTTTCGGTGTATGTTAGCCTACGGATTTCTGGAGATTTGATCGACCGCCTCCGTTCGGCCCCAAATTTTGGCTGTGCGCAGCCTGCGGGGCCTGGTGGCGGACGCCCTGTCATTTCGTTTGATCGACATCACTATTTTTCGAACAAATGACAATTTACGATTTTCGGGATTTTCGGTGTATGTTAGCCCACGGATTTCTGGAGATTTGATCGACCGCCTCCGTTCGGCCCCAAATTTTGGCTGTGCGCAGCCTGCGGGGCCTGGTGACGGGCGCCCTATCATTTCGTTTGATCGGCATAACTATTTTTTGCATAAATGAGAATTTACAATTTTCTCGACTTTCGGTGTATGTTAGCCCACGGATTTCTGGAGATTTGATCGACCGCCTCCGTTCGGCCCCAAATTTTGGCTTTGCGCAGCCTGCGGGTCCTGGTGATGGGCGCCTTGTCATTTCATTTGATCGGCATAACTATATTTTGCATAAATGAGCATTTTCGATTTTCTCGACTTTCGGTGTCTGTTAACCCACGGATTTCTGGAGATTTGATCGACCGTCTCCGTTCGGCCCCAAATTTTGGCTGTGCGCAGCCTGCGGGGCCTGGTGACGGGCGCCCTGTCATTTCGTTTGATCGGCATAACTATTTTTTGCATAAATGAGAATTTACGATTTTCTCGGTTTTCAATGCGTGTCAGCCCACAGATTTCTGGAGATTTGATCGACCGTCTCCGTTTGGCCCTAAATTTTGGCTGTGCGCAGCCTGTGGGACCTGGTTGCGGGCGCCCTATCATTTCGTTTGATCGGCATCACTATTTTTCACATAAATGAGAATTTACGATTTTTGCGACTTTCGGTGTATGTTAGGCAACAGATTTCTGGAGATTTGATCGACCGTCTCCGTTCGGCCCCAAATTTCGGCTGTGCGCAGGCTGCGGGGCCTGGTGGCGGACGCCCTGTCATTTCGTTTGATTGGCATTACTATTTTTTGCATAAAAATGAGAATTTATGATTTTCTCGACTTTCGGTGTATGTTAGCCCACGGATTTCTGGAGATTTGATCGACCGCCTCCGTTCGGCCCCAAAATTTTGCTGTGTGCAGCCTGCGGGGCCTGGTGGCAGACGCCCTATCATTTCATTTGATCGGCATCACTATTTTTCGAACAAATGATAATTTATGATTTTCGCGATTTTCGGTGTATGTTAGCCCACAGATTTCTGGAGATTTGATCGACCGTCTCCGTTCGGCCCCAAATTTTGGCTGTGCGCAGCCTGCGGGGCCTGGTGACGGGCGCCCTATCATTTCGTTTGATCGGCATCACTATTTTTTGCATAAATGAGAATTTACGGTTTTCGCGATTTTTGGTGTGTGTTAGCACTTTATTAACAAAATAAGAACTGCCGAGATGCAAGTCTTTTTATGAGATCTTACATAATGTTGTTAAATCTGTAATATAATCGACGGAAAAAGAGTTCATTACAGGCATATTATCTTAATGATCATAACTTTGGGCTGGATTATCCGTTTTACACAATTTTTTGTTCATTTTGTGTATTTTTTCGAGATCTATCTCGACAAACTGCCGTAAGGCGGTTTAGCCGAGCCATTTTTCTAAAAATGTGCCTCTATCGCACTCATTTCAACATATTTCCCAATATGGTTGACAATTGTTATTTAAAAACTGGTCCTAACGACCAACCACAACCGACACCACCATGGCAAGCGACCATGGTAGGCCAGCACTACCACCACTAATCTCTAGCATTTTATTTATATCATAAGTATAAGCATAGGTGTTTCCTTTTAAATTTTCACTCGCTGGGCATTGATCGATGGGCGTTGGGACTCGACATAGGTTAGCATGTGACAACCGATGTCGGCCGGTCTGTCGACACTAGCATAGTGCACCTATGTTGCTAACTTTCAAACTTTTCAGTGCGTGTCAGCCCACGGATTTCTGGAGATTTGATCGACCGGCTCCGTTCGGCCCCAAATTTTGGCTGTGCATAGACTGCGGGGCCTGGTGACGGGTGCCCTATCATTTCATTTGATCGGCATCACTATTTTTCGCATAAATGAGAATTTATGATTTTCTCGATTTTCGGTGTATGTTAGCCTACGGATTTCTGGAGATTTGATCGACCGCCTCCGTTCGGCCCCAAATTTTTGCTGTGCGCATCCTGCGGGGCCTGGTGACGGGATCCTTGTCATTTCATTTGATCGGCATCACTATTTTTCGAACAAATGACAATTTACAATTTTCACGATTTTCGGTGTATGTTAGCCCACGGATTTCTGGAGATTTGATCGACCGCCTCCGTTCGACCCCAAATTTTGGCTGTGCGTAGCCTGCGGGGCCTGGTGATGGGCGCCCTGTCATTTCGTTTGATCGGCATAACTATTTTTTCCATAAATGAGAATTTACGATTTTCTCGACTTTCGGTGTATGTTAGCCCACGGATTTCTGGAGATTTGATCGACCGCCTCCGTTCGGCCCTAAATTTTGGCTGTGTGCAGCCTACGGGGCCTGGTGACGGGCGCCCTATCATTTCGTTTGATCCGCTGTTACACCCCGTAAATTTCTAGCACATAGATGGCCTATTCGCGTGTTGGTTAAGAGTATTTGAAAGCCATACATGCTAGAAAAAGGCCCGGGGAAAGATCGGACAAGCACCAAGTCGGCGCGTCGCAAGGCAAAGTGCGACTTATAAATTGCATTCCGGGAATGCTACTTATAAATCGCATTCCACAAATGCGACTTATAAATGCATTCACCAAATGCGACTTATAAATCGCATTCCGTGAATGCGATTTATAGTGTCTAGAATATATAAGCCCCACTTCGGTTTTAAATCAGTTCATTACGGTAATCAGTAAAGAATCAGTATAGTACAAAAAGAGATCAGAATAAAAAATCAGAATTTAGATAGTCCTATCATTTCGTTTGATCGGCATCACTATTTTTTGCATAAATGAGAATTTACGATTTTTGCGATTTTTGGTGTGTGTTAGCTCTTTATTAACAAAATAAGAACTGCCGAGATGCAAGTCTTTTTATGAGATCTTACATAATGTTGTTAAATCTGTAATATAATCGACGGAAAAAGAGTTCATTACAGGCATATTATCTTAATGATCATAACTTTGGGCTGGATTATCCGTTTTACACGATTTTTTTTTCATTTTGTGTATTTTTTCGAGATCTATCTCGACAAACTGCCGTAAGGCGGTTTGGCCGAGCCATTTTTCTAAAAATATGCCTCTATCGCACTCATTTCAATATATTTCCCAATATGGTTGACAATTTTAATTTAAAAACTGGTCCTAACGGCCCACCACAACCGACACCACCATGGCAAGCGACCATGGTAGGCCAGCACTACCACAACTAATCTCTACCATTTTGTTTATATCATAAGGATAAGCATAGGTGTTTCCGTTTAAATTTTCGCTCGCTGGGCATTGATCGATGGGCGTTGGGTCTCGACATAGGTTAGCATGTGACAACCGATGTCGGCCGGTCTGTCGACACTAGCATAGTGCGCCTATGTTGCTAACTTTCAAACTTTTCAGTGCGTGTCAGCCCAGGGATTTCTGGATATTTGATCGACCGCCTCCGTCCGTCCCCAAATTTTGGCTGTGCACAGCCTGCGGGACGCTGGTGACGGGCCCCCTATCATTTCGTTTGATCGGCATCACTATTTTTCGCATAAATGAGAATTTACTATTTTCTCGATTTTCGGTGTATGTTAGCCCACGGATTTCTGGAGATTTGATCGACCGTCTCTGTTCGGCCCTAAATTTTGGCTGTGCGCAGCCTGCAGGCCCTGGTGACGGGCGCCCTATCATTTCGTTTGATCGGCATCACTATTTTTCGCATAAATGAGAATTTATGATTTTCTCAGTTTTTGGTGTATGTTAGCCTACGGATTTCTGGAGATTTGATCGACCGCCTGCGTTCGGCCCCAAATTTTGGCTGTGCGCAGCCTGCGGGGCCTGGTGACGGACGCCCTGTCATTTTGTTTGATCGGCATAACTATTTTTTGCATAAATTAAAATTTACGATTTTCTCGACTTTCGGTGTATGTTAGCCCACGGATTTCTGGAGATTTGATCGATCGCCTCCGTTCGGCCCCAAATTTTGGTTGTGCGCAGCCTGCGGGGCCTGGTGACGGGCGCCTTGTCATTTCATTTGATCGGCATAACTATTTTTTGTATAAATGAGAATTTACGATTTTCTCGACTTTCGGTGTATGTTAGCCCACGGATTTCTGGAGATTTGATCGACCGCCTCTGTTCGGACACAAATTTTGGCTGTGCGTAGCCTGCGGGGCCTGGTGACGGGCGCATTGTCATTTCATTTGATTGGCATCACTATTTTTCGCATAAATGAGAATTTATGATTTTCTCGATTTTCGGTGTATGTTAGCCCACGGATTTCTGGAGATTTGATCGACTGCCTTCGTTCGGCCCCAAATTTTGGCTGTGCGCAGCCTGCGGGGCGCTGGTGACGGGCTCCCTATCATTTCGTTTGATCGGCATCACTATTTTTCGCATAAATGAGAATTTACAATTTTCTCGATTTTCGGTGTGTGTTAGCCCACGGATTTCTGGAGATTTGATCGACCGCCTCCGTTCGGACACAAATTTTGGCTGTGCGCAGCCTGCGGGGCCTGGTGACGGGCGCCATATCATTTCGTTCGATCGGCATAACTATTTTTTGCATAAATGAAAATTTATGATTTTCTCGACTTTCGGTGTATGTTAGCCCACAGATTTCTGGAGATTTGATCGACCGTCTCCGTTTGGCCCCAAATTTTGGCTGTGCGTAGCCTGCGGGGACTGGTGGCGGGCGCCCTGTCATTTCGTTTGATCGGCATCACTATTTTTCGCATAAATGAGAATTTACGATTTACTCGGTTTTCGGTGTATGTTAGCCCGCGGATTTCTGGAGATTTGATCGATCGCCTACGTTCGGCCCCAAATTTTGGCTGTGCGCAGCCTGCGGGGCCTGGTGACGGGCGCCCTATCATTTCGTTCGATCAGCATAACTATTTTTTAATAAGTGAAAATTTACAATTTTCTCGACTTTCGGTGTATGTTATTAGCCCACGGATTCCTGGAGATTTGATCGACCGCCTCCGTTCGGCCCCAAATTTTGGCTGTGCGCAGCCTGCGGGGCCTGGTGACGGGTGCCTTGTCATTTCATTTGATCGACATAACTATTTTTTGCACAAATGAGAATTTACGATTTTCTCGACTTTCGGTGTTTGTTAGCCCATGGATTTCTGGAGATTTGATCGACCGCCTCCGTTCGGCCACAAATTTTGGTTGTGCGCAGCCTGCGGGGCCTAGTTATGGGCGCCCTATTATTTCATTCGATCGGCATAACTATTTTTAGCATAAATGAAAATTTACGATTTTCTCGACTTTCGGTGTATGTTAGCCCACGGATTTCTGGAGATTTGATCGATCGTCTCCGTTCGGCCCCAAATTTTGGCTGTGCGCAGCCTGCAGGGCCTGGTGATGGGCGCCCTATCATTTCGTTTGATCGGCATAACTATTTTTTGCATAAATGAGAATTTACGATTTTCTCGACTTTCGGTGTATGTTTGCCCACGGATTTCTGGAGATTTGATCGACCGCCTCCGTTCGGCCCCAAATTTTGGTTGTGCGTAGCCTGCGGGGCTTGGTGATGGGCGCCTTGTCATTTCATTTGATCGGCATAACTATTTTTTGCATAAATGAGAATTTACGATTTTCTCGACTTTCGGTGTATGTTAGCCCACGGATTTCTGGAGATTTGATCGACCATCTCCGTTCGGCCCCAAATTTTGGCTGTGCGCAGCCTGCGGGTCCTGGTGACGGGCTCCCTATCATTTCGTTTGATCGGCATAACTATTTTTTGCATAAATGAGAATATACGATTTTCTCGACTTTCGGTGTATGTTTTCCCACGGTTTTCTGGAGATTTGATCGACCGCCTCCGTTCGGACCCAAATTTTGGTTGTACGCAGCCTGCGTGGCCTGGTGTCGGGTGCCCTATCATTTCGTTTGATCGTCATAACTATTTTTTGCATAAATGAAAATTTACGATTTTCTCGACTTTCGGTGTATGTTAGCCCACGGATTCCTGGAGATTTGATCGACCACCTCCGTTCGGCCCCAAATTTTGGCTGTGCGCAGCCTGCGGGGCCTGGTGACGGGCGCCCTATCATTTCGTTTGATCCGCTGTTACACCCTGTAAATTTCTAGCATATAGATGGCCTATTCGCGTGTTGGTTAAGAGTATTTGAAAGCCATACATGCTTGAAAAAGGCCCGAGGAAAGATCGGACAAGCGCCAAGTCGGCGCGTCGCAAGGCAAAATGCGACTTATAAATCGCATTCACCAAAGGCGACTTATAAATCGTATTCCCTGAATGCGATTTATAGTGTCTATTATATATAAGCCCCACTTCGGTTTTAAATCAGTTCATTACGGTAATCAGTAAAGAATCAGTATAGTACAGAAAGAGATCAGAATAAAAAATCAGAATTTAGATAGTCCTATCATTTCGTTTGTTCGGCATCACTATTTTTTGAATAAATGAGAATTTACGATTTTTGCGATTTTTGGAGTGTGTTAGCTCTTTATTAACAAAATAAGAACTGCCGAGATTCAAGTCTTTTTGTGAGATCTTACATAATGTTGTTAAATCTGTAATATAATCGACGGAAAAAGAGTTCATTACAGGCATATTATCTTAATGATCATAACTTTGGGTTGGATTATCCGTTTTACACGATTTGTTTTTCATTTTGTGCATTTTTTCGAGATCTATCTCGACAAACTGCCGTAAGGCGGTTTGGCCGAGCCATTTTTCAAAAAATATGCCTCTATCGCACTCATTGCAACATATTTCCCAATATGGTTAACAATTTTAATTTAAAAACTGGTCCTAACGACCCACCACAACCGACACCACTATGGCAAGCGACCATGGTAGGCCAGCACTACCACCACTAATCTCTAGCATTTTGTTTATATCATAAGGATAAGCATAGGTGTTTCCTTTTAAATTTTCACTCGCTGGGCATTGATCGATGGGCGTTGGGTCTCGACATAGGTTAGCATGTGACAACCGATGTCGGCCGGTCTGTCGACACTAGCATAGTGCGCCTATGTTGCTAACTTTCAAACTTTTCAGTGCGTGTCAGCCCACGAATTTCTGGATATTTGATCGACCGCCTCCGTCCGTCCCCAAATTTTGGCAGTGCGCAGCCCGCAGGGCGCTGGTGACGGGCGCCCTATCATTTCGTTTGATCGGCATCATTATTTTTCGCATAAATGAGAATTTACGATTTTCTCGATTTTCAGTGTATGTTAGCCCACAAATTTCTGGAGATTTGATCGACCGCCTCCGTTCGGCCCCAAATTTTGGCTGTGCGCAGCCTGTGGGGCGCTGGTGACGGGCGCCCTATCATTTCGTTTGATCGGCATCATTATTTTTCGCATAAATGAGAATTTATAATTTTCTCGATTTTCGGTGTATGTTAGCCCACAGATTTCTGGAGATTTGATCGACTGCCGTCGTTCGACCCCAAATTTTGGCTGTGCGCAGCCTGCGGGGCGCTGGTGACGGGCGCCCTATCATTTCGTTTGATCGGCATCACTATTTTTCGCATAAATGAGAATTTATGATTTTCTCGATTTTCGGTGTGTGTTAGCCCACGGATTTCTGGAGATTTGATCGACCGCCTCCGTTCGGACACAAATTTTGGTTGTGCGCAGCCTGCGGGGCCTGGTGACGGGCGCCATATCATTTCGTTCGATCGGCATAACTATTTTTTGCATAAATGAAAATTTACGATTTTCTCGACTTTCGGTGTATGTTAGCCCACAGATTTCTGGAGATTTGATCGATCGTCTCCGTTCGGCCCCAAATTTTGGCTGTGCGCAGCCTGCGGGGCCTGGTGGCGGACGCCCTGTCATTTCATTTGATCGGCATCACTATTTTTTGAACAAATGACAATTTACGATTTTCGCAATTTTTGGTGTATGTTAGCCCACGGATTTCTGGAGATTTGATTGACCGTCTCCGTTCGGCCCCAAATTTTGGCTGTGCGCAGCCTGCGGGGCCTGGTGACGGGCTCCCTATCATTTCGTTTGATCGGCATAACTATTTTTTGCATAAATGAGAATTTACGATTTTCTCGATTTTCGGTGTGTGTTAGCCCATGGATTTCTGGAGATTTGATCGACCGCCTCCGTTCGGCCCCAAATTTTGGCTGTGCGCAGCCTATAAGGCCTGGTGACGGGCGCCCTATCACTTCGATTGATCGGCATTACTATTTTTATCGTAAATGAGAATTTTTGATTTTTGCGATTTTCGGTGTATGTTAGCCCACGGATTTCTCGAGATTTGGTTGACCGTGTCCGTTTGACCTAAAATTTTAACTACGCACAGCTTACAAGGCCCGGTGACGAGCGCTCTATCATTCCATTTGATCGACATAACTATTTTTCGCATAAATGAGAATTTACGAATTTTGCGATTTTCGGTGTATGTTAGCCCACGGATTTCTGGAGATTTGATTGACCGTCTCTCTTTGGCCCCAAAATTTTGCTGTGCGTAGCTTGAGGGGCCTGGTGACGAGCGCCCTATCATTTTTTTGATCGGCATCACTATTTTTTACATAAATGAGAATTTACGATTTTCGCAATTTTCGGTGTGTGTTAGCCCACGGATTTCTCGAGATTTGATCGACCATCTCCGTTTGGCCCCAAATTTTGACTGTGCGCAACCTACAAGGCCTGGTAACAGGCGCCCTATCACTTCGATTAATCATCATCACTATTTTTATCATAAATGAGAATTTATTATTTTTGCGATTTTCGGTGTATGTTAGCCCACGGATTTCTCGAGATTTGATTGACCATCTCCGTTTGACCTAACATTTTAGCTGCGTGCAGCCTACAAGGCCCGATGACGAGCGCTCTATCATTCCATTTGATCGGCATAACCATTTTTCGCATAAATGAAAATTTACGAATTTTGTGATTTTCGGTTTATGTTAGCCCACGAATTTCTGGAGATTTGATTGACCGACTCCGTTTAGCCCCAAATTTTTGCTATGCGTAGCCTGCGGGGCTTGGTGAGGAGCGCCCTATCATTTTGTTTGATCAGCATCACTATTTTTCGCATAAATAAGAATTTACAATTTTCGCGATTTTCGGTGTATGTTAGCCCACGGAATTCTCGAGATTTGATCGACCGCCTTCGCTCGGCCCCAAATTTTTGCTGTCCGCAGCCTGCGTGGCCTGGTGACGGGCGCCCTATCACTTTGATTGATCGACATAACTATTTTTCTCACAAATGAGTATTTACAATTTTCGCGATTTTCGGTGTATGTTAGCCCACGGATTTCTGGAGATTTGATTGACCGTCTCCGTTTGGCCCCAAATTTTTGTTGTGCGTAGCCTGCGGGGCCTAGTGACGAGCGCCCTATCATTTTGTTTGATCGGCATCACTATTTTTTGCATAAATGAGAATTTACTATTTTCGCGATTTTCGGTGTGTGTTAGCCCACGGATTTCTCGATATTTGATCGACCATCTCCGTTCGGCCCCAAATTTTGGCTGTGCGCAGCCTGCGGGGCCTGGTGACGGGCGCCCTATCACTTCGATTGATCGGCATAACTATTTTTCGCATAATTGAGTATTTATGATTTTCGCGATTTTCGGTGTATGTTAGCTCACGGATTTCAGGAAATTTGGTCGACTGTCTCTATTTGGCCCCAAATTTTACCTGCGCGCAGCCTATAAGGCCTGGTGACGAGCACCCATCATTTCGTTTGATCAGCATCACCATTTTTTGCATCACTGAGAATTTACGATTTTCACTGATTTTTGGTGTATGTTAGCCCACGGATTTTTTGAGATTTGATTGACCATCTCGGTTTGACCCAAAAAGTTTTCTGTGGGCAGCCTACAAGGCCCGGTGACGGGCGCCCTATCACTTTATTTGATTGGCATAACTATTTTTCTCATAAATTAGAATTTATGATTTTTCACGATTTTCGGTGTATGTTAGCCCACGGAATATTCGAGATTTGATCGACCGCCACCTTTCGGCCCCAAATTTTGGCTGTGCGCAGCCTGTGGGGCCTGGTGACAAGCGCCCCATCATTTCGTTTGATCGGCATCACTATTTTTCGCATAAATGAGAATTTACGATTTTCGCGATTTTTAGTGTATGTTAGCCCACAGAATTCTTGAGATTTGGTTGACCGTGTCTGTTTGGCCTCAAATTTTAGCTGCGCGCAGCCTACAAGGCCTGGTGACGAGCGCCCTATCATTTCGTTTGATCGGCATCACCATTTTTCGCATAACTGAGAATTTACGATTTTCGCCGATTTTCAATGTATGTTAGCCCACGGATTTTTCGAGATTTGATTGACCGTCTCTGTTTGGCCCAAAATTTTTGCTGTTGGCAGCCTACAAGGCCTGATGACGGGAACCCTATCACTTCATTTGATCGACATAACTATTTTTCTCATAAATGAGAATTTACGATTTTCGTGATTTTCGGTGTGTGTTAGCCCACGGATTTCTCGAGATTTGATTGACCGCCTCCGTCCGTCCCCAAATTTTGGCTGTGCACAGCCTGCGGGACGCTGGTGACGGGCCCCCTATCATTTCGTTTGATCGGCATCACTATTTTTCGCATAAATGAGAATTTACTATTTTCTCGATTTTCGGTGTATGTTTGCCCACGGATTTCTGGAGATTTGATCGACTGTCTCCGTTTGACCCCAAATTTTGGCTGTGCGTAGCCAACAAGGCCTGGTCACGGGCCCCCTATCACTTCAATTGATCGGCATAACTATTTTTCTCATAAATGAGAATTTACTATTTTCGCAATTTTCGGTGTGTGTTAGCCCACGGATTTCTCGACATTTGGTCGACCATCTCCGTTTGGCTCCAAATTTTGGCTGTGCGCATCCTACAAGGCCTGGTAACGGGCGCCCTATCACTTCGATTGATCAGCATCACTATTTTTATCATAAATGAGAATTTTTGATTTTTGCGATTTTCGGTGTATGTTAGCCCACGGATTTCTCGAGATTTGGTTGACCATCTCCATTTGACCTAAAATTTTAGCTACGCGTAGCCTACAAGGCCCGGTGACGAGCGCTCTATCATTCCATTTGATCGGCATGACCATTTTTCGCATAAATGAGAATTTATGAATTTTGCAATTTTCGGTGTATGTTAGCCCACGGATTTCTTGAGATTTGATTGACCGTCTCCGTTTGGCCGCAAATTTTTGCTGTGCGTAGCCTGCGGGGCCTGGTGACGAGCGCCCTATCATTTTGTTTGATCGGCATCACTCTTTTTTGTATAAATGAGAATTTATGATTTTCGCGATTTTCGGTGTGTGTTAGCCCACGGATTTCTCGAGATTTGATCTACCATCTCCGTTTGGCCCCAAATTTTGGCTGTGCGCAGCCTCCAAGGCCTGGTAACGGGCGCCCTATCACTTCGATTGATCGGCATTACTATTTTTATCATAAATGAGAATTTTTGATTTTTGCGATTTTCGGTGTATGTTAGCCCACGGATTTCTCGAGATTTGATCGACCGTCTCCGTTTGACATAAAATTTTAGCTGCGCGCAGTCTCCAAGGCCCGGTGAAGAGCGCTCTATTATTCCATTTGATCGGCATAACCATTTTTCGCATAAATGAGAATTTACGAATTTACTGATTTTCGGTGTATGTTAGCCCACGGATTTCTGGAGATTTGATTGACCGTCTCCATTTGGCCCAAAATTTTAGCTGTGCGTAGCCTACGGGGCTTGGTGACGAGCGCCCTATCATTTTGTTTGATCGGCATCACTATTTTTTGCATAAATGAGAATTTACAATTTTCGTGATTTTCGGTGTATGTTAGTCCACGGATTTCTCGAGATTTGATTGACCGTCTCCGTTTAGCCCCAAATTTTGGCTGTGCGCAGCATACAAGGCCTGGTGACGAGTGCCCTATCATTTCGTTTGATCGGCATCACTATTTTTCGCATAAATAAGAATTTACGATTTTCGTGATTTTCGGTGTATGTTAGTCCACGGAATTCTCGAGATTTGATCGACTGCCTCCGTTCGCCCCCAAATTTTGGCTGTGCGCAGCCTGCGGGGCCTGGTGACGGGGGCCCTATCACTTCGATTGATCGGCATAACTATTTTTCGCATAAATGAGTATTTATGATTTTCGCGATTTTCGGTGTATGTTAGCCCACGAATTTCTGGAGATTTGGTCGACCGTCTCTGTTTGACTCCAAATTTTACCTGCGTGCAGCCTACAAGGCCTGGTGACGAGCACCCTATCATTTCGTTTGATCGACATCACCATTTTTTGCATAACTGAGAATTTACGATTTTCCCCGATTTTTTGTGTATAACGCCCACGGATTTTTTGAGATTTAATTGACCGTCTCGGTTTGGCCCAAAATTTTTACTGTTGGCAGTCTACAAGGCCCGATGACGGGCGCCCTATCACTTCATTTGATCGGCATAACTATTTTTCTCATAAATGAGTATTTACGATTTTTGCGATTTTCGGTGTATGTTAGCCCACAGATTTCTAGAGATTTGATTGACCGTCTCCGTTTGGCCCCAAAGTTTTGTTGTGCGTAACCTGCGGGGCCTGGTGACGAGCGTCCTATCAATTTATTTGATCGGCATCACTATTTTTCGCATAAATGAGAATTTACGATTTTTGCGATTTTCGGTGTATGTTAGCCCACGGATTTCTGGAGATTTGATCGACCGTCTCCGTTTGGCCCGAAATTTTGGCTGTGCGTAGCCTACAAGGCCTGGTCGCGGGCCCCCTATCACTTAGATTGATCGATATAACTATTTTTCACATAAATGAGTATTTATGATTTTCGCGATTTTGTATGTTAGCCCACGGATTTCTGGAGATTTTGTCGACCGTCTCTGTCTGGCCCCAAATTTTACCTGCGCGTATCCTACAAGGCCTGCTGACGAGCACCCTATCATTTCGTTTGATCGACATCACCATTTTTCGCATAACTGAGAATTTACGATTTTCGCCGATTTTCGGTGTATGTTAGCCCACGGATTTTTCGAGATTTGATTGACCGTCTCGATTTGGCCCAAAATTTTTACTGTTGGTAGTCTACAAGGCCTGATGACGGGCGCCCTATCACTTCATTTGATCGGCATAACTATTTTTCGCATAAATTAGTATTTACGATTTTCGCAATTTTCGGCGTATGTTAGCCCACAGATTTCTGGAGATTTGATTGACCGTCTCCGTTTGGCCCCAAATTTTTATTGTGTGTAGCCTGCGCGGCCTGGTGACGAGCGTCCTATCAATTTATTTGATCGGCATCACTATTTTTTGCATAAATGAGAATTTGTTATTTTTGCGATTTTCGGTGTATGTTAGCCCACGGATTTCTCGAGATTTAATTGACTGTATCCGTTTGGCCCCAAATTTTGGTTGTGCGCAGCCTACAAGGCCTGGTGACGGGTGCCCTGTCCCTTCGATTGATCGGCATAACTATTTTTCGCATAAATGAGAATTTACGATTTTTTGCGATTTTCGGTGTATGTTAGCCCACGGATTTCTAGAGATTTGATTGACCGTCTCCGTTTGGCCCCAATTTTTTGCTGCGCGCAGCCTGCGGGGCTTGGTGACGAGCGCCCCATCAATTTGTTTGATCGGCATCACTATTTTTTGTGTAACTGAGAATTTATGATTTTCGCCGATTTTCGGTGTATGTTAGCCCACGGATTTCTCGAGATTTGATTGACCGTCTCGGTTTGGCCCAAAATTTTTGCTGTGGGCAGCCTACAAGGCCCGGTGACGGGCGCCCTATCACTTTATTTGATTGGCATACTATTTTTCTCATAAATTAGAATTTATGATTTTTCGCGATTTTTGGTGTATGTTAGCCCACGGAATTCTCGAGATTTGATCGACCGCCTCCTTTCGGCCCCAAATTTTGGCTGTGCGCCGCCTGCAGGGCCTGGTCACAAGCGCCCCATCATTTCGATTGATTGGCATAACTATTTTTCTCATAAATGAGAATTTACTATTTTTGCAATTTTCAGTGTATGTTAGCCCACGGATTTCTCGACATTTGGTTGACCGCCTTCGTTTGACCTAAAATTTTAGCTGCGCGCAGCCTACAAGGCCCGGTGACGAGTGCCCTATCATTTCATTTGATCGGCATAACCATTTTTCACATAAATGAGAATTTACGATTTTCGCAATTTTCGGTGTGTGTTAGCTCTTTATTCACAAAATAAGAACTGCGCAGATGAGAGTCTTTTGATGAGATCTTACATAATGTTGTTAAAACTGTAACATAATCGACAAAAAAAGAGTTCATTAGTGGCACATTATCTTAATGATCATAACTTTGGGCTGGATTATCCGTTTTACATGATTTTTTTTTCATTTTGTATATTTTTTCGAGATCTATCTGGACAAATGGCCGTAAGGCGGTTTGGCGGAGCCAATTTTCTCAAAATATGCCTCTATCGCAGTCATTCAACATATTTTCCAATATGGTTGACAATTTTAATTTAAAAACTGGTCCTAACGACCCACCACAACCGACACCACCATGGCAAGCGACCATGGTAGGCCAGCACTACTGATCTTGGGCAAATTTATATGCCCAAGTGATACTCAAAAGTACTATTTTAGCCTTGTTTATCTATCAATGTGTATACATTCTCATGTAATTGGTAATAAAATGTGAATTTATACTAACCAACATGATTAGCATTGTTTTGCAGGTAAAATGTAATTTCGGGAAGCTAAAATGCATGTTGGAGGATATCGGGGTTGGACTTGGATGCGAGCAAGGGACAAGACATTGGACAACATAAAATAAAGGGGCTCCGCGATGGATCTGTGTCACGTTGCCATCGCGGAGGCCTTCTGCCTGGATGGGAATTTTTCAGCCCAATTCCAGTGTGGGTTCGCGATGGGTCCGTGGCACGGTGGCTTGACTCCGCGTTGCATGTCGTGCCACATTGGGATTTATTTCCTGGACCCCCAGTTCCAGTGAAGGTCCGTGTCCGTAGCGTGTCATGGAGGCAGTGCTCCGCGATGCACTCCATGACACATTGCTTGTTATTCCGGAAAAAATTCCCACCAGTATAAATAGAACACTTAGGTTCATTTTTCAATATTTTGACTTGGTGGAGCAAGAACGTGGGTTACAGGCAGTTGAGGGGACGAAATTATCAGGGTTTTTCTCTCTTTCCTTCTCCTTGTATTCAATTGCCTGTATGTTTTACACTCATTTAATGATGTTTAATACACAAATGAGTGGCTAATTCATCTTCTTGCTGAGTTTATGAACAATTGTAATGAAATGTGATCATTGATTCTTTGTTTTTTCATCTTTTCTTCCATGGTTGTTCTATTAATTCTTGTTCTTACTGCTTTAATGTGTGGCCTACGTTAATGTATATCTAAAAATTCCAGTTTCACTCGAGAGAGCAAGAAATTGGAAAGTTGTGAATTAATAGGATATGATCTTTTCTTGGTTTGAGAAAATTGGGAATTGATTTACTTTCAGGATAGAAATATACCTGAAAGTCGTATTAGTCAATTTAGAACCGGGTTTGTATGGCTAGGACATGAATTGCATTTAATCACAGAAATATAGGCGGATGGTTCATGATTCTTAAGTGAGGTTAAATACGAGAGTTTTAATCTCTTGGCAATAGTTCTTGGCTAGCAACCGGTGGAAAAGACTAACCAAATTATGTCGATAATTAATTTCATTATATGTTCGTTTAACCTCAGCATGCTCTCATTCATAGTTCAGACTCAAATTAGATAGTTATTTTAGATTTAGCATAAAAATTATAAAACTAAATATCAAACTTTTGGTTACAATGTTGTCTGCATTTTTAGAATCGAAATATAGTACACTTGAGCAGATTGCACTTCATCCCAGTCCCTGTGGGATCGATACTTGGCTTACTTAAACCACTTTACTACTTGTTCGACCACGTGCACTTGCGTGTGAGTTATATACCCATATAACAACTCCGAACAACTACCACCACCAATCTCTAGCATTGTCTTTATAGCATAAGGATAAGCATAGGTGTTTCTTTTTAAATTTTCGCTTGCTGGGCATCGATCGATGGGCGTTGGGTCTCGACAGAGGTCGGCATGTGTCATCTGATGTCGGCCAGTCTGTCGACACTGGCATAGTGCGCCTATGATGCTAACTTTCAAACTTTTCAGTGCGTGTTAGCCCACGGATTTCTCGAGATCTGACAGACCGTCTCCGTTCGGCCCTAAATTTTGGCCGTGCGCAGCCTACAAACCCTGGTGACGAGCGCCCCATCACCTCATAAATGAGAATTTACGATTTTCGCAATTTTCAGTGTGTGTTAGGCCACGAATTTCTTGAGATTTGATCGACCATCTCCGTTTGGCCCCAAATTTTGGCTGTGCGCAGCCTACAAGGCCTGGTAACGGGCGCCCTATCACTTCGATTGATCGGCATCACAATTTTTATCATAAATGAGAATTTGTTATTTTTGCAATTTTCGGTGTATGTTAGCCCACGGATTTCTCGAGATTTGGTTGACCGTCTCCATTTGGCCCCAAGTTTTGGCTGTGCGCAGCCTACAAGGCCTGGTGACGAGCGCCCTATCATTTCGTTTGATCTGCATCACTATTTTTCGCATAAATAAGAATTTATAATTTTCGCGATTTTCGGTGTAATGTTAGCCCATGGAATTCTCGAGATTTGATCGACCGCCTCCGTTCGGCCCCAAATTTTGGATGTGCGCAGCCTGCGGGGCCTGGTGACGGGCGCCCTATCCCTTCGATTGATCGGCATAACTATTTTTCGCATAAATGAGAATTTACAATTTTTGCGATTTTCGGTGTATGTTAGCCCACGGATTTCTGGAGATTTGATTGACCGTCTCCGTTTAGCAGCAAATTTTTGCTGTGCGCAGCCTGCGGGGATTGGTGACGGGCGCCCTATCATTTTGTTTGATCGGCATCACTATTTTTTGCATAACTGAGAATTTACGATTTTCGCCGATTTTCAGTGTATGTTAGCCCACGGATTTCTCGAGATTTGATTGACCGTCTCGGTTTTTGGCCTAAAATTTCTGCTGTGGGCAGCCTACAAGGCCCGGTGACGGGCGCCCTATCACTTTATTTGATCGGCATACTATTTTTCTCATAAATTAGAATTTATGATTTTTCGCGATTTTAGGTGTATGTTAGCCCACGGAATTCTCGAGATTTGATCGACCGCCTCCTTTCGGCCCCAAATTTTGGCTGTGCGCAGCCTGCGGGGCCTGGTGACAAGCGCCCCATCATTTCATTTGATCGGTATCACTATTTTTCGCATAAATCAGAATTTACTACTTTTACGATTTTCGGTGTATGTTAGCCCACGGATTTCTCGACATTCGTTTGACCGTCTTCGTTTGACCTAAAATTTTAGCTGCGCGCAGCCTACAAGGCCCGGTGACGAGTGCCCTATCATTTCATTTGATCGGCATAACCATTTTTCACATAAATGAGAATTTACGATTTTTGCAATTTTCGATGTGTGTTAGCTCTTTATTCACAAAATAAGAACTGCCCAGATTATAGTCTTTTGATGAGATCTTACATAATGTTGTTAAAACTGTAATATAATCGACAGAAAAAGAGTTCATTAGTGGCACATTATCTTAATGATCGTAACTTTGGGCTGGATTATCCGTTTTACATGATTTTTTTTTCATTTTGTGTATTTTTTCGAGATCTATCTGGACAAACGGCCGTAAGGCGGTTTGGCGGAGCCAATTTTCTCAAAATATGCCTCCATCGCAGTCATTCAACATATTTGCCAATATGGTTGACAACTTTAATTTAAAAATAGGTCCTAACGACCCACCACAACCGACACCACCATGGCAAGCGACCATGGTAGGCCAGCACTACCACCACCAATCTCTTGCATTGTCTTTATAGCATAAGGATAAGCATAGGTGTTTCCTTTTAAATTTTCACTTGCTGGGCATTTATCGATGGGCGTTGGGTCTCGACAGAGGTCGGCATGTGTCATCTGATGTCGGCCAGTCTGTCGACACTGGCATAGTGCGCCTATGATGCTAACGTTCAAACTTTTCAGTGCATGTTAGCCCACGGATTTCTCGAGATCTGACAGACCGTCTCCGTTCGGCCCCAAATTTTGGCCGTGCGCAGCCTACAAACCCTGGTGACGAGCGCCCCATCACTTCATAAATGAGAATTTACGATTTTCGCGATTTTCGGTGTGTGTTAGCTCACGGATTTCTCGAGATTTGATCGACCATCTCCGTTTGGACACAAATTTTGGTTGTGCGCAGCCTACAAGGCCTGGTAACGGGCGCCCTATCACTTCGATTGATCGGCATCACTATTTTTATCATAAATGAGAATTTTTGATTTTCGCAATTTCCGGTGTATGTTAGCCCACGAATTTCTCGAGATTTGGTCGACCGCCTCCGTTCGACTCCAAATTTTGGTTGTGCGCAGCCTGTGGGGCCAGGTGACGAGCGCTCTATCATTCCATTTGATCGGCATAACCATTTTTCGCATAAATGAGAATTTACGAATTTTGCGATTTTCGGTGTATGGTAGCCCACGAATTTCTGGAGATTTGATTGACCGTCTCCGTTTGGCCCCAAATTTTAGCTGTACGTAGCCTACGAAGCCTGGTGACGAGCGCCCTATCATTTTTTTTATCGGCATCACTATTTTTTGCATAAATGAGAATTTACGATTTTCGCGAATTTCGGTGTATGTTAGCCCACAGATTTCTCGAGATTTGATTGACCGTCTCTGTTTGGCCCCAAATTTTGGCTGTGCGCAGCCTGCGGGGCTTGGTGACGAGCGCCCTATCATTTTGTTTAATCAGCATCACTATTTTTTGCATAATTGAGAATTTATGATTTTTGCCGATTTTCGGTGTATGTTAGCCCACGGATTTTTCGAGATTTGATTGACCGTCTCGGTTTGGCCCAAAATTTTTGTTGTAGGCAGCCTACCAGGCCCGGTGACCGGTGCCCTATCACTTTATTTGATCGGCATAACTATTTTTCTCATAAATTAGAATTTATGATTTTTCACGATTTTCGGTGTATGTTAGCCCACAAAATTCTCGAGATTTGATCGACCGCCTCCTTTCGGCCCCAAATTTTGGTTGTGTGCATCCTGCAGGGCCTGGTGACAAGCGCCCCATCATTTTCTTTGATCGGTATAACTATTTTTCTCAAAAATGAGAATATACTACTTTCGCGATTTTCGGTGTATGTTAGCCCACGGATTTCTCGACATTTGGTTGACCGTCTTCGTTTGATCTAAAATGTTAGCTGCGTGCACCCTACAAGGCCCGGTGACGAGTGCCCTATCATTTCATTTGATCGGCATAACCATTTTTCACATAAATGAGATTTTACGATTTTCTCAATTTTCGGTGTGTGTTAGCTCTTTATTCACAAAATAAGAACTGCCTAGATGAGAGTCTTTTGATGAGATCTTACATAATGTTGTTAAAACTGTAATATAATCAACAGAAAAAGAGTTCATTAGTGGCACATTATCTTAATGATCGTAACTTTGGGCTGGATTATCCGTTTTACATGATTTTTTTCATTTTGTGTATTTTTTCGAGATATATCTGGACAAACTGTCGTAAGGCGGTTTGGCGGAGCCAATTTTCTCAAAATATGCCTCTATCGCAGTCATTCAACATATTTGCCAATATGGTTGACAATTTTAATTTAAAAACAGGTCCTAACGACCCACCACAACCGACACCACCATGGCAAACGACCATGGTAGGCCAGCACTACCACCACCAATCTCTAGCATTGTCTTTATAGCATAAGGATAAGCATAGGTGTTTTCTTTTAAATTTTCGCTTGCTGGGCATTGATCGATGGGCGTTGGGTCTCGACAGAGGTCGGCATGTGTCATCTGATGTCGGCCAGTCTGTCGACACTAGCATAGTGCGCCTATGATGCTAACTTTCAAACTTTTCAGTGCGTGTTAGCTCACGGATTTCTCGAGATCTGACAGACCGTCTCCGTTCGGTCCCAAATTTTGGCCGTGCGAAGCCTACAAACCCTGGTGACGAGCGCCCCATCACTTCATAAATGAGAATTTACGATTTTCGCGATTTTTGGTGTGTGTTAGCTCACGGATTTCTCGAGATTTGATCGACCATCTCCGTTTGGCCCCAAATTTTGCCTGTGCGCAGCCTACAAGGCCTGGTAACGGGTGCCCTATCACTTCGATTGATCGGAATCACTATTTTTATCATAAATGAGAATTTTTGATTTTCTCGATTTCCGGTGTATGTTAGCCCACGAATTTCTCGAAATATGGTCGACCGCCTCCGTTTGACTCCAAATTTTGGCTGTGCGCAGCCTGTGGGGCCTGGTGACGAGCGCTCTATCATTCCATTTGATCGGCATAACCATTTTTCGCATAAATGAGAATTTACGAATTTTTCGATTTTCGGTGTATGTTAGCCCACGGATTTCTGGAGATTTGATTGACCGTCTCCGTTTGGACCCAAATTTTGGCTGTGCATAGACTGCGGGGCCTGGTGACGAGCGCCCTATCATTTTTTTGATCAGCATCACTATTTTTTGCATAAATGAGAATTTACGATTTTCGCAATTTTCGATGTATGTTAGCCCACAGATTTGTCGAGATTTGATTGACCGTCTCCGTTTGGCCCCAAATTTTGGCTGTGCACAGCCTGCGGGGCTTGGTGACGAGCGCCCTATCATTTTGTTTGATCGGCATCACTATTTTTTGCATAATTTAGAATTTACGATTTTCGCCGATTTTCGGTGTAACGCCCACGGATTTTTCGAGATTTGATTGACCGTCTCGGTTTGGCCCAAAATTTTTGCTGTGGGCAGCCTACCAGGCGCGGTGACCGGCGCCCTATCACTTTATTTGATCGGCATAACTATTTTTCTCATAAATTAGAATTTATGATTTTTCACGATTTTCGGTGTATGTTAGCCCACAGAATTCTCAAGATTTGATCAACCGCCTCCTTTCGGCCCCAAATTTTGGCTGTGCGAAGCCTGTGGGGCCTGGTGACAAGCGCCCCATCATTTAGTTTGATCGGTATCACAATTTTTCTCATAAATGAGAATTTACTACTTTCGCGATTTTCGGTGTATGTTAGCCCACGGATTTCTCGACATTTGGTTGACCGTCTTCGTTTGACCTAAAATTTTAGCTGCATGCAGCCTACAAGGCCCGGTGATGAGTGCGCTATCATTTCATTTGATCGGCATAACCATTTTTCACATAAATGAGAATTTACGATTTTTGCAATTTTCGGTGTGTGTTAGCTCTTTATTCACAAAATAAGAACTGCCCACATGAGAGTCTTTTGATGAGATATTACATAATGTTGTTAAAACTGTAATATAATCGACAGAAAAAGAGTTCATTAGTGGCACATTATCTTAATGATCGTAACTTTGGGCTGGATTATCCGTTTTACATGATTTTTTTTTATTTTGTGTATTTTTTCGAGATATATCTGGACAAACTGTCGTAAGGCGGTTTGGCGGAGCCAATTTTCTCAAAATATGCCTCTATCGCAGTCATTCAACATATTTGCCAATATGGTTGACAATTTTAATTTAAAAACTGGTCCTAACGAACCACCACAACAGACACCACCATGGCAAGCGACCATGGTAGGGCAGCACTACCACCACCAATCTCTAGCATTGTCTTTTTAGTATAAGGATAAGCATAGGTGTTTCCTTTTAAATTTTTGCTTGCTGGGCATTGATCGATGGGCGTTGGGTCTCGACAGAGGTCGGCATGTGTCATCTGATGTCGGCCAGTCTATCGACACTGGCATAGTGCGCCTATGATGCTAACTTTCAAACTTTTCAGTGCGTATTAGCCCACGGATTTCTCGAGATCTGACACACCGTCTCCGTTCGGCCCCAAATTTTGGCCGTGCGCAGCCTACAAACCCTGGTGACGAGCGCCCCATCATTTCATAAATGAGAATTTACGATTTTCGCAATTTTCGGTGTGTGTTAGCCCACGGATTTCTCGAGATTTGATCGACCATCTCCGTTTGGCCTCAAATTTTGGCTGTGCGCAACCTACAAGGCCCGGTAACGGGTGCCCTATCACTTCGATTAATCAGCATCACTATTTTTATCATAAATGAGAATTTTTTATTTTTGCGATTTTCGATGTATGTTAGCCCACGGATTTCTCGAGATTTGATTGACCATCTCTGTTTGACCTAAAATTTTAGCTGCGTGCAGCCTACAAGGCCCGGTGACGAGCGCTCTATCATTCCATTTTATCGGCATAACCATTTTTTGCATAAATGAGAATTTATGAATTTTGCGATTTTTGGTGTATGTTAGCCCACGGATTTCTGGAGATTTGATTGACCGTCTCCGTTTGGCCCCAATTTTTTGCTGTGCTTAGACTGCGGGGCCTGGTGATGAGCGCCCTATCATTTTGTTTGATCGGCATCACTAGTTTTTGCATAAATGAGAATTTACGATTTTTGCGATTTTCGGTGTATGTTAGCCCACGGATTTCTCGAGATTTGATTGACCGTCTCCGTTTGGCCCAAATTTTGGCTGTGCGCAGCCTACAAGGCCTGGTGACGAGCGCCCTATAATTTCATTTGATCGGCATCACTATTTTTCGCATAAATAAGAATTTCTAATTTTCGCGATTTTCAGTGTATGTTAGCCCACGGAATTCTCGAGATTTGATCAACCGCCTCCGTTCGGCCCAAAATTTTGGCTGTGCGCAGCCTGGTGACGGGCACCCTATCACTTCGATTGATCGGCATAACTATTTTTTGCATAAATAAGTATTTACGATTTTCGCTATTTTCGGTGTATGTTAACTCACGGATTTCTCGAGATTTGATCGACCATCTCCGTTTGGCTCCAAATTTTGGCTGTGCGCAGCCTACAAGGCCTGGTAACGGGCGCCCTATCACTTCGATTGATCGGCATCACTATTTTTATCATAAATGAGAATTTTTGATTTTCTCGATTTTTGGTGTATGTTAGCCCACGAATTTCTCGAGATATGGTCGACCGCCTCCGTTCGACTCCAAATTTTGGTTGTGCGCAGCCTGTGGGGCCTGGTGATGAGCGCTCTATCATTCCATTTGATCGGCATAACCATTTTTCACATAAATAAGAATTTACAAATTTTTCGATTTTCGGTGTATGTTAGCCCACGGATTTCTGGAGATTTGATTGACCGTCTCCGTTTGGACCCAAATTTTGGTTGTGCGTAGACTGCGGGGATCTGGTGACGAGCGCCCTATCATTTTTTTGATCGGCATCACTATTTTTTGCATAAATGAGAATTTACGATTTTCGCGATTTTCGATTATTGTTAGCGCACAGATTTCTCGAGATTTGATTGACCGTCTCCGTTTGGCCCCAAATTTTGGTTGTGCGCAGCCTGCGTGGCTTGGTGACGAGCGCCCTATCATTTTGTTTGATCGGCATCACTATTTTTTGCATAATTTAGAATTTACGATTTTCGCCGATTTTCGGTGTATGTTAGCCCACGGATTTTTTGAGATTTGACTGACCGTCTCGGTTTGGCCCAAAATTTTTGTTGTGGGCAGCCTACCAGGCCCGGTGACCGACGCCCTATCACTTTATTTGATCGGCATAACTATTTTTCTCATAAATTAGAATTTATGATTTTTCACGATTTTCGGTGTATGTTAGCCCACGGAATTCTCAAGATTTGATCAACCGCCTCCTTTCGGCCCCAAATTTTGGCTGTGCGCAGCCTGTGGGGCCTGGTGACAAGCGCCCCATCATTTCATTTGATCGGTATCACTATTTCTCTCATAAATGAGAATTTACTACTTTCGCAATTTTCGGTGTATGTTAGCCCACGGATTTCTCGACATTTGGTTGACCGTCTTCGTTTGACCTAAAATTTTAGCTGCGCGCAGCCTACAAGGCCCGGTGACGAGTGCCCTATCATTTCATTTGATCGGCATAACCATTTTTCACATAAATGAGAATTTACGAATTTTGCAATTTTCGGTGTGTGTTAGCTCTTTATTCACAAAATAAGAACTGCCCACATGAGAGTCTTTTGATGAGATATTACATAATGTTGTTAAAACTGTAATATAATCGACAGAAAAAGAGTTCATTAGTGGCACATTATCTTAATGATCGTAACTTTGGGCTGGATTATCTGTTTTACATGATTTTTTTTTTATTTTGTGTATTTTTTCGAGATCTATCTGGACAAACTGTCGTAAGGCGGTTTGGCGGAGCCAATTTTCTCAAAATATGCCTCTATCGCAGTCATTCAACATATTTGCCAATATGGTTGACAATTTTAATTTAAAAACTGGTCCTAACGAACCACCACAACAGACACCACCATGGCAAGCGACCATGGTAGGGCAGCACTACCACCACCAATCTCTAGCATTGTCTTTTTAGTATAAGGATAAGCATAGGTGTTTCCTTTTAAATTTTTGCTTGCTGGGCATTGATCGATGGGCGTTGGGTCTCGACAGAGGTCGGCATGTGTCATCTGATGTCGGCAAGTCTGTCGACACTGGCATAGTGCGCCTATGATGCTAACTTTCAAACTTTTCAGTGCGTGTTAGCCCACGGATTTCTCGAGATCTGACACACCGTCTCCGTTCGGCCCCAAATTTTGGCCGTGCGCAGCCTACAAACCCTGGTGACGAGCGCCCCATCATTTCATAAATGAGAATTTACGATTTTCGCAATTTTCGGTGTGTGTTAGCCCACGGATTTCTCGAGATTTGATCGACCATCTCCGTTTGGCCCCAAATTTTGGCTGTGCGCAACCTACAAGGCCTGGTAACGGGCGCCCTATCACTTCGATTAATCAGCATAACTATTTTTATCATAAATGAGAATTTTTTTATTTTTGCGATTTTTGGTGTATGTTAGCCCACGGATTTCTCGAGATTTGATTGACCATCTCCGTTTGACCTAAAATTTTAGCTGCGTGCAGCCTACAAGTACCGGTGACGAGCGCTCTATCATTCCATTTTATTGGCATAACCATTTTTTGCATAAATGAGAATTTACGAATTTTGCAATTTTTGGTGTATGTTAGCCCACGGATTTCTGAGATTTGATTGACCGTCTCCGTTTGGCCCCAATTTTTTGCTGTGCTTAGCCTGCGGGGCCTGGTGATGAGCGCCCTATCATTTTGTTTGATCGGCATAACCATTTTTTGCATAATTTAGAATTTACGATTTTCGCCGATTTTCGGTGTATGTTAGCCCACGAATTTTTCGAGATTTGATTGACCGTCTCGGTTTGGCCCAAAATTTTTTTTATGGGCAGCCTACCTGGCCCTGTGACCAGCGCCCTATCACTTTATTTGATCGGCATAATTATTTTTCTCATAAATTAGAATTTATGATTTTTCACGATTTTTGGTGTATGTTAGCCCACGAATTTCTCGAGATTTGGTTAACCGTCTCCGTTTGACCTAAAATTTTAGCTGCGCGCAGCCTACAAGGCCCGGTGACGAGCGCTCTATCATTCCATTTTATCGGCATAACCATTTTTCGCATAAATGAGAATTTACGAATTTTGCGATTTTTGGTGTATGTTAGCCCACGGATTTCTGGAGATTTGATTAACCGACTCCGTTTGGCCCCAATTTTTTGCTGTGCTTAGCCTGCGGGGCCTGGTGACGAGCGCCCTATCATTTTGTTTGATCGGCATCACTAGTTTTTGCATAAATGAGAATTTATGATTTTCGCGATTTTCGGTGTATGTTAGCCCACGGATTTCTCGAGATTTGATCGACCGCCTCCGTTTGGCCTCAAATTTTGGCTGTGGGCAGCCTACAAGGCCTGGTGATGAGCGCCCTATCATTTCGATTGATCGGCATAACTATTTTTCGCATAAATGAGTATTTACAATTTTTGCGATTTTCGATGTATGTTAGCCCACGGATTTCTGGAGATTTGATTAACCGTCTCCGTTTGGCCCCAAATTTTTACTGTGCGTAGCCTGCGGGGCCTGGTGACGAGCACCCTATCATTTTGTTTGATCGGCATCACTATTTTTTGCATAAATGAGAATTTACAATTTTCGCGATTTTCGGTGTGTAACGCCCACGGATTTCTCGAGATTTGATCGACCATCTCCGTTTGGCCCCAAATTTTGGCTGTGCGCAGCCTACAAGGCCTGGTAACGGGCACCCTATCACTTCGATTGATCGGCATCACTATTTTTATCATAAATGAGAATTTTTTATTTTTGCGATTTTCGGTGTATGTTAGCCCACATATTTCTCGAGATTTGATCGACCGCCTCTGTTCGGCCCCAAATTTTGGCTGTGCGCAGCCTGCGGGGCCTGGTGACGGGCGCCCTATCCCTTCGATTGATCAGGATAACTATTTTTCGCATAAATGAGTATTTACGATTTTCGCGATTTTCGGTGTATATTAGCCCACGGATTTCTGGAGATTTGATTGACCGTCTCCATTTGGCTCCAAATTTTTATTGTGTGAAGCCTATGGGGCCTGGTGACGAGCGCCCTATCATTTTATTTGATCGGCATCACTATTTTTTGCATAAATGAGAATTTACGAGTTTCGCGATTTTCGGTGTATGTTAGCCCATGGATTTCTCGAAATTTGATTGACCGTATCCGTTTGGCCCCAAATTTTGGCTGTCCGCAGCCTACAAGGCCTGGTGACGAGCGCCCTATCATTTCATTTGATCGGCATCACTATTTTTCGCATAGATAAGAATTTACGATTTTCGCGATTTTCGGTGTATGTTAGTCCATGGAATTCTCGAGATTTGATCGACCGCCTCCGTTCGGCCCCAAATTTTGGCTGTGCGCAGCCTGCGGGGCCTGGTGACGGGCGGCCTATCACTTGGATTGATCGGCATAACTATTTTTCGCATAAATGAGTATTTACGATTTTCGCGATTTTCGGTGTATGTTATCCCACGGATTTCTGAAGATTTTGTCGACCGTCTCTGTTTGGCCCCAAATTTTACCTGCACGCAGCCTACAAGGCCTGATGACGAGCTCCCTATCATTTCATTTGATCAGCGTCACTATTTTTTGCATAACTTAGAATTTACGATTTTCGCCAACTTTCGGTGTATGTTAGCCCATAGATTTTTCGAGATTTGATTGACCGTCTCGGTTTGGCCCAAAATTTTTGTTGTGGGCACCCTACAAGGCCCGGTGACGGGCGCCCTATCACTTTATTTGATCGGCATAACTATTTTTCTCATAAATTAGAATTTATGATTTTTCACGATTTACGGTGTATGTTAGTCCACAGAATTCTCGAGATTTGATCGACCGCCTCCTTTCGGCCCCAAATTTTGGCTGTGCGCAGCCTGAGAGGCCTGGTGACAAGCGTCCCATCATTTTGTTAGATCGGCATCACTATTTTTCGCATAAATGAGAATTTACGATTTACGCAATTTTCGGTGTATGTAACGCCCACAGAATTCTTGAGAATTGGTCGACCGTCTCTGTTTGGCCTAAAATTTTAGCTGCGCACAGCCTACAAGGCCTGGTGATGAGCGCCCTATCATTTCGTTTGATCGGCATCACCATTTTTTGCATAACTGAGAATTTACGATTATCCCCAATTTTCGGTGTATGTTAGCCCACGGATTTTTCGAGATTTGATTGACCGTCTTGGTTTGGCCCAAAATTTTTGTTGTTGGCAGCCTACAAGGCCTGATGACGGGCGCCCTATCACTTCATTTGATCGGCATAACTATTTTTCTCATAAATGAGAATTTACGATTTTCGTGATTTTCGGTGAGTGTTAGCCCACAGAATTCTCGAGATTTGATCGACCGCCTCCGCTCAGCCCCAAATTTTGGCTGTGCGCAGCCTGCGGGGTCTGGTGACGAGCGCCCTATCATTTCGTTTGATCGGCATAACTATTTTTTGCATAAATGAGTATTTACGATTTTCGCAATTTTCGGTGTATGTTAGCCCTTGGATTTCTGGAGATTTGATTGACCGTCTCGGTTTGGCCCCAAATTTTAGCTGTGCGTAGCCTGCGGGGCCTGATGACGAGCACCCTATCATTTTGTTTGATCGGCATCACTATTTTTTGCATAAATGAGAATTTACGATTTTCGCGATTTTCGGTGTATGTTAGCCCACGGATTTCTCGAGATATGATTGACCGTCTCCGTTTGGTCCCAAATTTTGGCTGTGCGCAGCCTACAAGGCCTGGTGACGAGCGCCCTATCATTTCGTTTGATCGGCATCACTATTTTTCGCATAAATAAGAATTTACAATTTTCGCGATTTTCGGTGTATGTTAGCCCACGGAATTCTCGAGATTTGATCGACCGCCTCCGTTCGGCCACAAATTTTGGCTGTGCGCAGCCTGCGGGGCCTGGTGACGGGCGCCCTATCCCTTCGATTGATCGGCATTACTATTTTTTGCATAAAAGTGTATTTACGATTTTTGCAATTTTCGGTATATGTTAGTCCATAGATTTCTGGAGATTTGATTGACCGTCTCCGTTTGGCCCCAAATTTTTATTGTGCGAAGCCTGCGGGGCCTGGTTAAGAGCGCCCTATCATTTTGTTTGATCGGCATCACAAATTTTTGCATAAATGAGAATTTACGATTTTTGCGATTTTCGGTGTATGTTAGCCCACGGATTTCTCGAGATTTGATTGACCGTATCCGTTTGGCCCCAAATTTTGGTTGTGCGCAGCCTACAAGGCCTGGTGACGAGCGCCCTATCATTTCGTTTGATCGGCATCACTATTTTTCGCATAAATAAGAATTTACGATTTTCGCGATTTTCGGTGTATTAGTCCACGGATTTCTCGAGATTTGATCGACCGCCTCCGTTCGGCCCCAAATTTTGGCTGTGCGCAGCCTGCGGGGCCTGGTGACGGGCGCCCTATCACTTCGATTGATCGGCATCACTATTTTTCGCATAAATAAGAATTTATAATTTTCGCGATTTTCGGTGTATGTTAGCCCACGGAATTCTCGAGATTTGATCGACCGCCTCCATTCGGCCCCAAATTTTGGCTGTGTGCAGCCTGCGGGGCCAGGTGACGGGCGCCCTATCCCTTCGATTGATCGGCATAACCTTTTTTTGCATAAATGAGTATTTACGATTTTCGCGATTTTCGGTATATGTTAGCCCACGAATTTCTGGAGATTTGATTGGCCGTTTTCGTTTGGCCCCAAATTTTTGTTGTGCGAAGCCTGCGGGGCCTGGTGATGAGCGCCCTATCATTTTGTTTGATCGGCATCACTATTTTTTGCATAAATGAGAATTTACGATTTTCGTGATTTTCAGTGTATGTTAGCCCACGGATTTCTCGAAATTTGATTGACCGTCTCCGTTTAGCCCCAAATTTAGGCTGTGCGCAGCCTACAAGGCCTGGTGACGAGCGCCCTATCATTTCGTTTAATCGGCATCACTATTTTTCGCATAAATAAGAATGTACAATTTTCACGATTTTCGGTATATGTTAGCCCACAGATTTCTGGAGATTTGATTGACCGTCTCCGTTTGGCCCCAAATTTTTGTTGTGCGAAGCCTGCGGGGCCTGGTGACGAGCGCCCTATCATTTTATTTGATCAGAGCGCCTCGCTCATAAACTGCTGGCGATGCCCCAAAATATCTGGAGCGCAATGCGGCCTTTATATCGCACACTTCATCCCCGGTTATCTGAAAATATGTCATCTCTCCTTACTGAATCTTATGTTTAAATTGAACCTGGCTAGAGTTTCTATACTGCCGTTCCTTTACTTCCACCACTAACAATAACGCTGCGGCATTTCGTATTATCGTTCTGTTATCCTTTATTTCTGCTATGTGACTGGCTAACTAGCTAACTGGTGTAATCCTCGAGTCTATCCTCGCTGTTCAGGCAGTTCAGGCTAAGGGCATCTGCCACCACATTAACCCTTCCTGGGTGATACAAAATCTTCCCTTTCTAAAGCATAAACTACTGCCGCTAACTCCAGATCAGAGGGTAAGGTAATTCTTTTCATGTTTCTTCAACTGCCTGAAAGCATAAACTATTACTTCACCATGCTGCATCAACCCTCTGTATCTCCTGGCGATACTAACACTGGAGCTGATGTTAACCTGGCTTTTAACTCTTGGAAGTTCTACTCACACACCTCACTCTACTGAAACTTTGCTGCCTTCTGTGTCGATCTAATCAGAGGTGCTGCTAAGGTGGAAAATCCTTCCACAAACCCTTTGCAGTACCCGGCTAACCGCAGGGACTGCGTACTTCAATCGGAGTGGTAGGTCTAGACTATGTCTTCACTACTTCAATTTTCTGCGTATCTATCTGTACACCAGCCTCCGACACAATGTGACCAAAAAGACTACTAAACTCAACCAAAATTCACATTAACAAAATTTGACATATAACTGACGGTCATACTGGTTTATCATGCCGGAGAATCTGACAAGTAGTCTACCGGTATAACCAGAGCTTATCTGGCCTTCTGGCCGCATGCTAAGGCCACTTGTTGCTAAGGTAACCTTGAACGACTATCTGCACACCGTGTGCCCGTATCTGATCAGGGGGTCCTGATACTGTTCATGACCTCTAATGATCTGGCTGCATAACCCTACATAACTGAATAGTCGGGTTGAATGACCCGAACGTGGCAGTAGTCTAATAATGCTCTAACTGTACTACTTGAGTGCTTATAGTTCGTGCATAACCGCAACCTCGTGGGCATCTAATTGCTCTGTTATTTTACTTGAACCACTGTAAGGCTGTACTTAATCAACTTACTCCCAGGCGATCAATCTCTGGATCATCACGGGGAGTCTACTGATCCCCTGGTCTTAATAAACACTGTGCTAGCAGGGTACTATCAATTTCTTATGCCTTGTGTGTATCCACTTGGATTTATACTGCTATTCTGGGGGATTCTCAGTCTTATGAGCTATTCTGTAAATACTGGCCTTCTGCTAGGGCTCTGTATCCAAATATCTTACGAACACCAGCTGAAATACTAATCTATCGCTGACTATTGATGTGGACCCTTCCTTGGGGTACCCACGGGTATTTTGACTGGGACGGTCGGCTGACTTATGGGGTGTTCTACATAACAACTGCTAGGTTGACTAAGGCCGACTGTCGCCCACAAGGCTGGGAAAATGACGTACGACCACTTAACATACTAGAACAATTCGGATATTGCTAATCTCTGAAATTTGCCTATTCGGCCTTTAATCCTGGTTCTGGCACACGCACTACTGTTACCAATCTTCAGGGATGCCTCCCTGCTAACGCAGGCTCCAGCTGGTCGGTAGACTGTCTAACTGCGCCCTTATCATCTAGCCATCTGCTTTAGGCCATTAACTCTGGTAAACTCCTAGAGCCTGGATCTGACAACAACACATAAGTCTTTTAATCTAATAACTGAGAACTGAGATAGTTTAAGTTTCTATGACTTCATACGTAACTCACACTTAATCCGCCCTTTCCCTCCTTCTTTTCTTTCTTTCTTCCCCCTCTTTCTTCTCTTTTTGGTCCCCCAATACAATTTGTATAGGCTTTCTATTACTAATCAGCATCTGTAATCAGCATCTGTGATTGTATATCTATATATCGCTGGCTACGTACAATATGTACTAATTCCTGCAGTAATTCATAACCTCCGACATGTTCTGCTGAGTCTCACATCGTACATGATACATTTTTTCTACGGCCTAATAATATCTCCTGCCCTGACTTATCATTTCATTGTATTGTCCCCATTCTGAAAGTAACAAACATAAACATTCTAGTTATTATCTGCTGTTTAAAATCCCGCCACTCTTGCGATGTGGGGGTCGACGTTCGAATCCTGTAGCCTTACTAGGCATATATTGAGAGCCCATAACTGTCTGTTGGGCCTCATCTCTAGGCTACACTGGATTAGAATTGCTGTATCGGTAACTTCTTAACCTTTCCATAGTGGACATACTGCGGTATTCTGAACCGCAATCTTACTGTCAGCGCGAAGCTTAATCCTTAATACGATACTTTATCAATCCGGGGTAGTTCTAATTTCCCCACAAGATCTGACATTCCTGCTTCTTCCTCTCACATTGCTTAGACTGAACTCTGGGGTTCAAGGTACCTACCTTTCATTGCTAATGAGATTACTGATCAAGCCTCGGCCTATACTTCTTCTGGCGTATATGGCGGACTTGGCCTTTTTCTGACTCAAACTTGACTATTATTAGGCATTTATCACTAGCAGGTCTGTTACCCCTACTTCGGGTAAGCTAACAGTCTTACTTTCTTTACTGGCTTGTTATCATAAGGGTCTGCACAACTTACGTAATCATAAGGGCTCTCTATATTTTCTACTACTTACTAGGATCAATCAACCCATCTTTACTTACTGCATGATTCGGCAACCCCCTCTCAAGTCTTATGCTCCTTTTCTATAGTGGTATCGAACTTAAGAGGTAGGAATAACCCTTTTCTTATTACAACAATAAAAGCATTCGACTGTACCATATCCAAAAAGATGTATTTGGGATTCCTGCATTTTTTTTTCTCTCTTTCTTGTACCTACCTGGTGGTCTGACCTTATCTGTAATCATAATCAGATCTTATATAACTAATAAGTAAATCAACTCATATGTACATTATACTGCTGACTTCCTATTCTGACGTTATCAACGTATACTAGGAATAATGCCAATAACGGTATCACTCTGGGAGGTCTCTGATACCTCCTCCTGCTGCTGTAGTTATCATGTAACTGACTGAGGTTCTTTTCTGTTGTTATCTCTGATCTTCTGCCTGTGATAGGGAAATGCTGATCTGCCTTTGTATCTGTAATCAAAGAATAAGGTAAGTTTTCAAGGACTCAACCCTATACTGTACCGCTCTAAAGCACGACTGACTGAGAAGGAAAGGTAACCATCATATCATGCCTCGCAGCCTCCTGCCTATAGTATGTGGTGCACAACACATCCATAGACAAGACTCTACTTAGTACGGCTTGCAGACTCCCTGGGATACGACCTGCTCTGATACCAAGTTTGTCACACCCCGCCTTGGGGGGTATGACTGGCACCTGGTGCCCTACTAGGACCTGACCTGCTGGACTGTTAAGCCTGGGCACATCTGGTGCCTGGCTGGCTCTAACTCACATTTCTGGAAACAAAGGGCTATATAACGGCTGTAAACACAGCCTCCGGCCCATTGGCCTATAACCTCCTGTACCTGTAATAACATCTGTCCAGAACAAGCAACTATAGGGAAGCCTATGCGGGCCGACAAGGCCACCATGCTGTCTAGTTATCTGCATTCAGCAATAAAATACTAGAAGGCTACGTGACCGGCAAGGTCACCACTGCTGTCAAACTTATGGCCCCACACGGCCAACATACAAGAAGCAAGAGTACTAATAGCTAACAACTGCACGGCCTCACACGACCGGCTCAACTGACCACAGGGAAATATACAGACTGCAAGCCTCTAGGAATAGCAATAGAACTGATCGGGACAGGGCCCCGACCTACCCATAATCTACAACAAAAGGAACTGAGCTACACCTCTGAAATTCAGCCTCCGGAGGACAGGAGCTGAATACTCAACCGCTGATGGGGATCACGTGGTATCGCCTGCTCGTCTATGGGTACCTGCAGGCAAGTAATGCAGCGCCCCACCGAGCGTCAGTACCGCTGGTACTGAGTATGTAAAGCAATAACTGAAAGAAACATCTGAACACAATAATAGAACTGAGGAAACTGAAATAGAAAGAATAGCTTAACTGTCTGATAATGTAAGTCATACCTTCTCGTTTACACTGGGAAGAAATAGAAGTCATACCTGGAGATATATCCCTCTACTGCTGATCTACTCGTATCTAACATAGCATGGCATAACATGAAATAACATAACACAGCACACACAAACCTTACCCGACCCCCATAAGCCGGGAGGTACAACCAGCACAGAATCTATACCCCTACCCCGGTCATCCCATCTCCTACACTGGCTGTAAGCATCCTGCCAGTCCCCTGGGTATGCACTTGGGCTCGCTGAGCCCCTGACTATAACTGTACCTGAGTCTGAAGGACTCCTGAATCAACACCCCGGGGGTACCCGCTCGACGGGGGTGTATAAGGGCCGACCAAGGCACAATATGGGGAAACTGACATCCCATCTTCGTCCCCTTGCGGGACGGCATATCACTCCGTAGAGTGACGTATCCTCATCCTCTGGCGGACGAGTCGATACATCTATTAACCCTGGGGCGGTCAGGGATGCTGGGTAATCCAACCCCAAACAATACAACGGTCTCAACTAGTAATGCTGTCTGTGTATCTCACATGCTGAGGCTAATAGGGGTAAAGTATCATATATATTACATGCTGAGCTAATGATAGTGATCTGTACGTATTTAATACGTGCTGAGGCAGGTAAAGATGTATAAATATGAATGTAGTCTCCTGCCGGACTGTACTGGGCAAATGCTATATAAGATAATGTTTCTACTGAAAACTCTGTTGTTTACTAAGTTTCTGTATACACTATATGCTGGACTAGTGATAGAAATAGGTATGTACTTAACACATGCTGAGGCTGGAAGTACTATATATATATGTACGAATATAATCTTTCTGCTAAACTACGCTGTATACTGACTTTCTATAGTAACATGATTTACTAATCCTGACATGCTTTCTGAACTTCATTTTAGTCTGCTATTCTATTTCTGAAGTGCTTTACGGGTATTGCATTACTATACGGGGTTTCAACTGAATACAACCATATCCTGACATGGCATATCACATTACATACTGAGTATACTGGGCAATCTCTAATACCTGCGTTAGAATCTGTATCACACTGATAGGTTTCATATACATTACAACCCAATATTTCTCACATCGCACCAACATTCATAATAACGCAATATTCGACTCCTGAACATTCTACTAGTCTGTAATTTATTACACTACACTGATATTACTTAACTTGTCGAAGGAAACTAACTTTACATACCTTATTCGTGAGCTATTCGTCTGTCGGACGAGGCTCGACCGATACTTCAACTGTTTTCTCCCAACTGCATTCATAAATATGTCAATCAATACTAAATACAACTTTGTTTCAAAAGGCAACGTCACTTTCGATATAGTTTATAGCCTAAACTTAGGCTTATCGAAAGACGGCCAGAAACTCGCTATTTTTCAGAGGTCCAAAAGAGAGAAATATTCACTTCACAGCTAGGAACGCATAGACACTAATTTAGAGCAATTCCACTTACCTTAGCTCGGTGGCTCGACGATTCGTCGGCCGTATTTTACGAAACTGAATCCGTAGGAATGCTCTCTGCTGCTAAATACCTCGGTATCTGGGATTAATTTGAGTTTGGGCAGCGTTTGGTAGCGTAATCGGATGAAAATTATATAATTTCCTTCGTTCTTACCTTCTCACTGCCGCTTTGCTCTGTTCTCTGGAAATTTATATGTGATTAAATGATTTAACACCAAAGTGGCCTTTATATACTTGGGCCTGGACAAGGGAAACGTGTCACGGAGCCATCGCGGAGGCCTCACCTCCGTGACACGCTGCCATCGTGGAGGGGCTCTTCCTCGGCTCCTCCCGTGATGGTTCGACGAGTTTCTCGTCCGATCTTTTTTCCGGGCCTTTCTACAACACGTATGGCCTTCAAATGTGCTTAACCAATGTGCGAATAGGTCGTCTAGGTGCCGGGAATTCTATGGGGTATGACAGACCGCCTCCGTTCGGCCCCAAATTTTGGTTGTACGCAGCCTGCGGGGCCTGGTGGCGGATGCCCTGTCATTTCGTTTGATCGGCATCACTATTTTTCGAACACATGACAATTTATGATTTTCGAGATTTTCGGTGTATGTTAGCCCACGGATTTCTGGAGATTTGATCGACCGTCTCCGTTCGGCCCCAAATTTTAGCAGTGCGTAGCCTGCGGGGCCTGGTGACGGGCGCCCTATCATTTCGTTTGACCGGCATAACTATTTCTTGCGTAAATGGGAATTTACGATTTTCTTGACTTTCGGTGTATGTTAGCCCACGGATTTCTGGAAATTTGATTGACCGCCTCCGTTCGGCCCCAAATTTTGGCTGTGCGCAGCCTGCGGGGCCTGGTGACGGGCGCCTTGTCATTTCATTTGATCGGTATAACTATTTTTTGCATAAATGATAATTTACGATTTTCTCGACTTTCGGTGTATGTTAGCCCACGGATTTCTGGAGATTTGATCGACCGTCTCCGTTCGGCCCCAAATTTTGGCTATGCGCAGCCTGCGGGGCCTGGTGACGGGCGCCCTGTCATTTCGTTTGATCGGCATAACTATTTTTTGCATAAATGTGAATTTACGATTTTCTCGGTTTTCAATGCGTGTCAGCCCACGGATTTTTGGAGATTTGATCGACCGTCTCCGTTCGGCCCTAAATTTTGGCTGTGCGCAGCCTGCGGGGCCTGTGGCGGGTGCCCTATCATTTCATTTGATCGGCATCACTATATTTCGCATAAATGAGAATTTACGATTTTCGCGACTTTCAGTGTATGTTAGCCCACGGATTTCTGGAGATTTGATCAACCGTCTCCGTTCGGCCCCAAATTTCGGCTGTGCGCAGCCTGTGGGGCCTGGTGGCAGACGCCCTATCATTTCGTTTTATTGGCATTACTATTTTTTGCATAAAAATGAGAATTTACGATTTTCTCGACTTTCGGTGTATGTTAGCCCACGGATTTCTGGAGATTTGATCGACCGCCTCCGTTCGGCCCCAAATTTTGGCTGTGCGCAGCCTGCGGGGCCTGGTGACGGGCGCCTTGTCATTTCATTTGATCGGCATAACTATTTTTAGCATATATGAGAATTTACGATTTTCTCGACTTTCGGTGTATGTTAGCCCACGGATTTCTGGAGATTTGATCGACCACCTCCGTTCGGCCCCAAATTTTGGCTGTGCGCAGCCTGCGGGGCCTGGTGACGGGAGCCCTGTCATTTCGTTTGATCGGCATAACTATTTTTTACATAAATAAAAATTTATGATTTTCTCGACTTTCGGTGTATGTTAGCCCACGAATTTCTGGAGATTTGATCGACCGCCTCCGTTCGGCCCCAAATTTTGGCTGTGCGCAGCCTGCGGGGCCTGGTGACGGGCGCCCTTTCATTTCGTTTGATCCGCTGTTACACCCCGTAAATTTCTAGCATATAGATGGTCTATTCGCGTGTTGGTTAAGAGTATTTGAAAGCCATATATGCTAGAAAAAGGCCCGGGGAAATATCGGACAAGCGCCAAGTCGGCGCGTCGCAAGGCAAAATGCGAGTTATAAATTGCATTCCAGGAATGCGACTTATAAATCGCATTCTATAAATGCGACTTATAAATGCATTTACCAAATGCGACTTATAAATCGTATTCGAATGCGATTTATAGTGTCTATTATATATAAGCCCCACTTCGGTTTTAAATCAGTTCATTACGGTAATCAGTAAAGAATCAGTATAGTACAGAAAGAGATCAGAATAAAAAATCAGAATTTAGATAGTCCTATCATTTCGTTTGATCGACATCACTATTTTTTGCATAAATGAGAATTTACGATTTTCGTGATTTTTGGTGTGTGTTAGCTCTTTATTAACAAAATAAGAACTGCCGAGATGCAAGTCTTTTTATGAGATCTTACATAATGATGTTAAATCTGTAATATAATCGACGGAAAAAGAGTTCATTACAGGCATATTATCTTAATGATCATAACTTTGGGTTGGATTATCCGTTTTACACGATGTTTTTTTCATTTTGTGTATTTTTCGAGATCTATCTCGACAAACTGCCGTAAGGCGGTTTGGCCGAGCCATTTTTCTAAAAATATGCCCCTATCGCACTCATTTCAACATATTTCCCAATATGGTTGACAATTTTAATTTAAAAACTGGTCCTAACGACCCACCACAACCGACACCACCATGGCAAGCGACCATGGTAGGCCAGCACTACCACCACTAATCTCTAGCATTTTGTTTATATCATAAGGATAAACATAGGCGTTTCCTTTTAAATTTTCACTTGCTGGGCATTGATCGATGGGTGTTGGGTATCGACATAGGTTAGCATGTGACAACCGATGTCGGCCGGTCTGTCGACACTAGCATAGTGCGCCTACGTTGCTAACTTTCAAACTTTTCAGTGCGTGTCAGCCCACGGATTTCTAGATATTTGATCGACCGCCTCCGTTCGTCCCTAAATTTTGGCTGTGCGCAGCCCGCGAGGCGCTGGTGACGGGCGCCCTATCATTTCGTTTGATCGGCATCACTATTTTTCGCATAAATGAGAATTTACGATTTTCTCGATTTTCGGTGTATGTTAGCCTACGGATTACTGAAGATTTGATCGACCGCCTCCGTTCGGCCCCAAATTTTGGCTATGCGCAGCCTGCGGGGCCTGGTGGGGGGCGCCCTGTCATTTCATTTGATCGGCATCACTATTTTTCGCATCAATGAGAATTTACAATTTTCTCGACTTTCGGTGTATGTTAGCCCACGGATTTCTGGAGATTTGATCGACCGCCTCCGTTCGGCCCCAAATTTCGGCTGTGCGCAGCCTGCGGAGCCTGGTGGCGGGCGCCTTGTCATTTCATTCAATCGACATAACTATTTTTTGCATAATTGAGAATTTATGATTTTCTCGACTTTCGGTGTATGTTAGCCCACGGATTTCTGGAGATTTGATCGACCGCCTATGTTCGGCCCCAAATGGTGAGAGGCGCCCTGTCATTTCGTTTGATCGGCATAACTATTTTTTGCATAAATGAGAATTTACGATTTTCTCGACTTTCGGTGTATGTCAGCCCACGGATTTCTGGAGATTTGATCGACCGCCTCCGTTCGGCCTGAAATTTTGGCTGTGCACAGCCTGCGGGGCCTGATGACGGGCGCCCTATCATTTTGTTCGATCGGCAAAACTATTTTTTGCATAAATGAAAATTTACGATTTTCTCGACTTTCGGTGTATGTTAGCCCACAGATTTCTAGAGATTTGATCGACCGCCTCCGTTCGGCCCCAAATATTGGCTGTGCGCAGCCTGCGGGGCCTGGTGACGGGTGCCTTGTCATTTCATTCGATCGGCATAATTATTTTTTGCATAAATGAGAATTTACGATTTTCTCGACTTTCGGTGTATGTTAGCCCACGGTTTTCTTGAGATTTGATCGACCGTCTCCGTTCAGCCCCAAATTTTGGCTGTGCGATTTCGTTTGATCGGCATAACTATTTTTTGCATAAATGAGAATTTACGATTTTCTCGACTTTCGGTGTATGTCAGCCCACGGATTTCTGGAGATTTGATCGACCGCCTCCGTTCGGCCCGAAATTTTGGCTGTGCACAGCCTGCGGGGCCTGATGACGGGCGCCCTATCATTTTGTTCGATCGGCAAAACTATTTTTTGCATAAATGAAAATTTACGATTTTCTCGACTTTCGGTGTATGTTAGCCCACAGATTTCTAGAGATTTGATCGACCGCCTCCGTTCGGCCCCAAATATTGGCTGTGCGCAGCCTGCGGGGCCTGGTGACGGGTGCCTTGTCATTTCATTCGATCGGCATAATTATTTTTTGCATAAATGAGAATTTACGATTTTCTCGACTTTCGGTGTATGTTAGCCCACGGTTTTCTTGAGATTTGATCGACCGTCTCCGTTCAGCCCCAAATTTTGGCTGTGCGATTTCGTTTGATCGGCATAACTATTTTTTGCATAAATGAGAATTTACGATTTTCTCGACTTTCGGTGTATGTTAGCCCACGGATTTCTGGAGATTTGATCGACCGCCTCCGTTCGGCCCCAAATTTTGGCTGTGCGCAGCCTGCGGGGCCCGGTGATGGGCCCCCTGTCATTTCGTTTGATTGGCATAACTATTTTTTGCATAAATGAGAATTTACGATTTTCTCGACTTTCGGTGTATGTTAGCCCACGGATTTCTGGAGATTTGATCGACCGCCTCCGTTCGGCCCCAAATTTTGGTTGTGCGCAGTCTGCGGGGCCTGGTGACGGGCGCCTTGTCATTTAATTTGATCGGCATAACTATTTTTTTCATAAATGAGAATTTACGATTTTTCTCGACTTTCGTTGTATGTTAGCCCACGGATTTCTGGAGATTTAATCGACCGTCTCCGTTCGGCCCAAAATGTTGGCTGTGAGCAGCCAATGGGGCTTGGTGACGGGCGACCTATCATTTCGTTTGATCGGCATCACTATTTTTCGCATAAATGAGAATTTACGATTTTCTCAGTTTTCGGTGTACGTTAGCCTACGGATTTCTGGAGATTTGATCGACCGCCTCCGTTCGGCCCCAAATTTTGGCGGTGCGCAGACTGCGGGGCCTAGTGGCGGACGCCCTATCATTTCATTTGATCGGCATCACTATTTTTTGAACAAATGACAATTTACGATTTTCGCGATTTTCGGTGTATGTTAGCCCACGGATTTCTAGAGATTTGATCGACCGTCTCCGTTCGGCCCCAAATTTTGGCTGTGCGCAGTCTGCGGGGCCTGGTGACGGGCTCCCTATCATTTCGTTTGATCGGCATAACTATTTTTTGCATAAATGAGAATTTACGATTTTCTCGACTTTCGGTGTATGTTAGCCCACGAATTTTTGGAGATTTGATCGACCGCCTCCGTTCGGCCCCAAATTTTGGCTGTGCGCAGCCTGCGGGGCCTGGTGACGGGAGCCTTGTCATTTCATTTGATCAGCATAACTATTTTTGTGCATAAATGAGAATTTACGATTTTCTCGACTTTCGGTGTATGTTAGCCCACGGATTTCTGGAGATTTGATCGACCGCCTCCATTCGGCCCCAAATTTTGGCTGTGCGCAGCCTGCGGGGCCTGGTGACGGGCCTCCTGTCATTTCGTTTGATTGGCATAACTATTTTTTGCATAAATGAGAATTTACAATTTTCTCGACTTTCGGTGTATGTTAGCCCACGGATTTCTGCAGATTTGATCGACCGCCTCCGTTCGGCCCCAAATTTTGGCTGTGCGCAGCCTGCGAGGCCTGGTGACGGGCGCCCTATCATTTCGTTTGATCCGCTGTTACACCCCGTAAATTTCTAGCATATAGATGGCCTATTCGCGTGTTGGTTAAGAGTATTTGAAAGCCATACATGTTTGAAAAAGGCCCGGGGAAAGATCGGACAAGCGCCAAGTCGGCGAATCGCAAGGCAAAATGCAACTTATAAATTGCATTCCGGGAAGCACCATGGCAAGCGACCATGGTAGGCCAGCACTACCACCACTAATCTCTAGCATTTTGTTTATATCATAAGAATAAGCATAGGTGTTTCCTTTTAAATTTTTGCTTGCTGGGCATTGATCGATGGGCGTTGGGTCTCGACATAGGTTAGCTTGTGACAACCGATGTCGGCCGGTCTGTCGACACTAGAATAGTGCACCTATGTTGCTAACTTTCAAACTTTTCAGTGCGTGTCAGCCCACGGATTTCTGGATATTTGATCGACCGCCTCCGTCCGTCCCCATATTTTGGCTGTGCGCAGCCCGCGGGGCGCTGGTGAGCCTGCGGGGCCTGGTGACGAGCGTCTTGTCATTTCATTTGATCGGCATTTTGTGTATTTTTTGGGCTGGATTATCCGTTTTACACGATTTTTTTTTCATTTTGTGTATTTTTTCGAGATCTATCTCGACAAACGACCGTAAGGCGGTTTGGCCGAGCCATTTTTCTAAAAATATGCCTCTATCGCACTCATTTCAATATATTTCCCAATATGGTTGACAATTTTAATTTAAAAACTGGTCCTAACGACCCACCACAACCGACACCACCATGGCAAGCGACCATGGTAGGCCAGCACTACCACCACTAATCTCTAGCATTTTGTTTATATCATAAGGATAAGCATAGGTGTTTCCTTTTAAATTTTTGCTCGCTGGGCATTGATCGATGGGCGTTGGGTCTCGACATAGGTTAGCATGTGACAACCGATGTCGGCCGGTCTGTCGACACTAGCATAGTGCGCCTATGTTGCTAACTTTCAAACTTTTCAGTGCGTGTCAGCCCACGGATTTCTGGATATTTGATCGACCGCCTCCGTCCGTCCCCAAATTTTGGCGGTGCACAGCCCGCGGAGCGCTGGTGATGGGCGCCCTATCATTTCGTTTGATCGGCATCATTATTTTTCGCATAAATGAGAATTTACGATTTTCTCAATTTTTGGTGTATGTTAGCCCACGGATTTCTAGAGATTTGATCGACCGTCTCCGTTCGGCCCTAAATTTTGGCTGTGCGCAGACTGCGGTCCTTGGTGACGGGCGCCCTATCATTTCGTTTGATCGGCATCACTATTTTTCACATAAATGAGAATTTACGATTTTCTCGGTTTTCGGTGTATATTAGCCCATGGATTTCTGGAGATTTGATCGACCGCCTCCGTTCGGCCCCAAATTTTGGCTGTGCGCAGCCTGCGGGGCCTGGTGACGGGCGCCTTGTCATTTCATTTGATCGGCATAACTATTTTTTGCATAAATGAAAATTTACGATTTTCTCGACTTTCGGTGTATGTTAGCCCACGGATTTCTGGAGATTTGATCCACCGCCTCCGTTCGGCCCCAAATTTTGGCTGTGCACAGCCTGCGGGGCCTGGTGACGGGCGCCCTATCATTTCATTTTATCGGCATCACTATTTTTTGCATAAATGAGAATTTACGATTTTTTCTCGATTTTCGGTGTATGTTAGGCCACAGATTTCTGGAGATTTGATCGACCGCCTCCGTTCGGCCACAAATTTTGGCTGTGCGCAGCCTGCAGGGCCTGGTGACGGGCGTCCTATCATTTCGTTCGATCGGCATAACTATTTTTTGCATAAATGAAAATTTACGATTTTCTCGACTTTCGGTGTATGTTAGCCCACGGATTTCTGGAGATTTGATCGACCGTCTCCGTTTGGCCCCAAATTTTGGCTGTGCGCAGCCTTCGGGGCCTGGTGACGGGCGCCCTATCATTTCGTTTGATCGGCATAACTATTTTTTGCATAAATGAGAATTTACGATTTTCTCGACTTTCGGTGTATGTTTGCCCACGGATTTCAGGAGATTTGATCGACCGCCTCCGTTCGGCCCCAAATTTTGGCTGTGCGCAGCCTGCGGGGCCTGGTGACGGGTGCCCTATCATTTCGTTCGATCGGCATAACTATTTTTTGCATAAATAAAAATTTACGATTTTCTCGACTTTCGGTGTATAACGCCCACGGATTTCTGGAGATTTGATCGACCGCCTCCGTTCGGCCCCAAATTTTGGCTGTGCGCAGCCTGCGGGGCCTGGTGACGGGCGCCCTGTCATTTCGTTTGATCGGCATCACTATTGTTTGCATAAATGAGAATTTACGATTTTCTCGGTTTTCAGTGTATACACCCACGGATTTTTGGAGATTTGATCGACCGCCTCCGTTCGGCCCCGAATTTTGGCTGTGCGCAGACTGCGGGGCCTGGTGACCGGTGCCCTATCATTTCGTTCGATCGGCATAACTATTTTTTGCATAAATGAAAATTTACGATTTTCTCGACTTTCGGTGTATGTTAGCCCACGGATTTCTGGAGATTTGATCGACCGTCTCCGTTCGGCCCAAAATTTTGGCTGTGCAATTTCGTTTGATCGGCATAACTATTTTTTGCATAAATGAAAATTTACGATCTTCTCGACTTTCGGTGTATGTTAGCCCACAGATTTCTGGAGATTTGATCGATCGCCTCCGTTCGACCCCAAATTTTGGCTGTGCGCAGCCTGCGGGGCCTGGAGACGGGCGCCCTATCATTTAATTTGATCGGCATAACTATTTTTTGCATAAATGAGAATTTACGATTTTTCTCGACTTTCGTTGTATGTTAGCCCACGGATTTCTGGAGATTTGATCGACCGTCTCCGTTCGGCCCCAAATTTTGGCTGTGAGCAGCCAGTGGGGCCTGGTGACGGGCGACCTATCATTTCGTTTGATCGGCATCACTATTTTTCGCATAAATGAGAATTTATAATTTTCTCGGTTTTCGGTGTATGTTAGCCTACGGATTTTTGGAGATTTGATCGACCGCCTCCGTTCGGCCCCAAATTTAGGCTTTGCGTAGCCTGCGGGGCCTGGTGGCGGACGCCCTGTCATTTCGTTTGATCGGCATCACTATTTTTCGAACATATGACAATTTACGATTTTCGCGATTTTCGGTGTATGTTAGCCCACGGATTTCTGGAGATTTGATCGACCGCCTCCGTTCGGCCCCAAATTTTGGCTGTGCGCAGCCTGCGGGGCCTGGTGACGGGTGCCCTATCATTTCGTTCGATCGGCATAACTATTTTTTGCATAAATGAAATTTACGATTTTCTCGACTTTAAGTGTATGTTAGCCCACGGATTTCTGGAGATTTGATCGACCGTCTCCGTTTGGCCCCAAATTTTGGTTGTGCGATTTCGTTTGATCGGCATAACTATTGTTTGCATAAATGAGAATTTACGATTTTCTCGACTTTCGGTGTATGTTAGCCCACGAATTTCTGGAGATTTGATCGACCGCCTTCGTTTAGCCCCAAATTTTGGCTGTGCGCAGCCTGCGGGGCCTGGTGACGGGCGCCCTGTCATTTCGTTTGATCGGCATCACTATTGTTCGCATAAATGAGAATTTTTGATTTTCACAGTTTTCGGTGTATAACACCCACGGATTTCTGGAGATTTGATCGACCGCCTCCGTTCGGCCCCAAATTTTGGCTGTGCGCAGCCTGCGGGGCCTGGTGACGGGTGCCCTATCATTTCGTTCGATCGGCATAACTATTTTTTGCATAAATAAAATTTATGATTTTCTCGACTTTTAGTGTATGGTAGCCCACGGATTTCTGGAGATTTGATCGACCGTCTCCGTTTGGCCCCAAATTTTGGCTGTGCGATTTCGTTTGATCGGCATAACTATTTTTTGCATAAATGAAAATTTACGATTTTCTCGACTTTCGGTGTATGTTAGCCCACGGATTTGTGGAGATTTGATCGACCGCCTCCGTTCGGCCACAAATTTTGGTTGTGCGCAGTCTTCGGGGCCTGGTGACGGGCGCCTTGTCATTTAATTTGATCGGCATAACTATTTTTTGCATAAATGAGAATTTACGATTTTTCTCGACTTTCGTTGTATGTTAGCCCACGGATATCTGGAGATTTGATCGACCGTCTCCGCTCGGCCCCAAATTTTGGCTGTGAGCAGCCAGTGGGGCCTGGTGACGGGCGACCTATCATTTTGTTTGATCGGCATCACTATTTTTCGCATAAATGAGAATTTACAATTTTCTCGGTTTTCGGTGTATGTTAGCCTACGGATTTCTAGAGATTTGATCGACCGCCTCCGTTCGGCCCCAAATTTTGGCTGTGTATAGCCTGCGGGGCCTGGTGGCGGTCGCCCTGTCATTTCGTTTGATCGGCATCACTATTTTTCGAACATATGACAATTTACGATTTTCGCGATTTTCGGTGTATGTTAGCCCACGAATTTCAAGAGATTTGATCGACCGTCTCCGTTCGGCCCCAAATTTAGGCTGTACGCAGTCTTCGGGGCCTGGTGACGGGCGCCCTATCATTTCGTTTGATCGGCATAACTATTTTTTGCATAAATGAGAATTTACGATTTTCTCGACTTTCGGTGTATGTTAGCCCATGGATTTCTGGAGATTTGATCGACCGCCTCCGTTCGGCCACAAATTTTGGATGTGCGCAGCCTGCGGGGCCTGGTGAAGGGCGCCTTGTCATTTCATTTGATCGACATAATTATTTTTTGCATAAATGAGAATTTACGATTTTCTCGACTTTTGGTGTATGTTAGCCCACGGATTTCTGGAGATTTGATCGACCGCCTCCGTTCGGCCCCAAATTTTGGCTGTGCGCAGCCTGCGGGGCCTGGTGACGGGCGCCCTATCATTTCGTTTGATCGGCATCACTATTGTTCGCATAAATGAAAATTTATGATTTTTACAGTTTTCGGTGTATAACGCCCACGGATTTCTGGAGATTTGATCGACCGCCTCCGTTCGGCCCCAAATTTTGGCTGTGCGCAGCCTGCGGGGCCTGGTGACGGGTGCCCTATCATTTCATTCGATCGGCATAACTATATTTTGCATAAATGAAATTTATGATTTTCTCGACTTTCGTTGTATGTTAGCCCACGGATTTCTGGAGATTTGATCGACCGTCTCCGTTTGGCCCCAAATTTTGGCTGTGCGATTTCGTTTGATCGGCATAACTATTTTTTGCATAAATGAGAATTTACGATTTTCTCGACTTTCGGTGTATGTTAGCCCACGGATTTCTGGAGATTTGATCGACCGCCTCCGTTCGGCCCCAAATTTTGGTTGTGCGCAGTCTGCGGGGCCAGGTGACGGGCGCCTTGTCATTTAATTTTATCGGCATAACTATTTTTTGCATAAATGAGAATTTACGATTTTTCTCGACTTTCGTTGTATGTTAGCCCACGGATTTCTGGAGATTTGATCGACCGTCTCCGTTCGGCCCCAAATTTTGGCTGTGAGCAGCCAGTGGGGCCTGGTGACGGGCGACCTATCATTTCGTTTGATCGGCATCACTATTTTTCGCATAAATGAGAATTTACAATTTTCTCGGTTTTCGGTGTATGTTAGCCTACGGATTTCTGGAGATTTGATCGACCGCCTCCGTTCGGCCCCAAATTTAGGCTGTGCGTAGCCTGCGGGGCCTGGTGGCGGACGCCCTGTCATTTCGTTTGATCGGCATCACTATTTTTCGAACATATGACAATTTACGATTTTCGCGATTTTCGGTGTATGTTAGCCCACGGATTTCTGGAGATTTGATCGACCGCCTCCGTTCGGCCCCAAATTTTGGCCGTGCGCAGCCTGCGGGGCCTGGTGACGGGTGCCCTATCATTTCGTTCGATCGGCATAACTATTTTTTGCATAAATGAAATTTATGATTTTCTCGACTTTAAGTGTATGTTAGCCCACGGATTTCTGGAGATTTGATCGACCGTCTCCGTTTGGCCCCAAATTTTGGTTGTGCGATTTCGTTTGATCGGCATAACTATTTTTTGCATAAATGAGAATTTACGATTTTCTCGACTTTCGGTGTATGTTAGCCCACGAATTTCTGGAGATTTGATCGACCGCCTCCGTTCGGCCCTAAATTTTGGCTGTGCGCAGCCTGCGGGGCCTGGTGACGGGCGCCCTGTCATTTCGTTTGATCGGCATCACTATTGTTCGCATAAATGAGAATTTTTGATTTTCACAGTTTTCGGTGTATAACGCCCACGGATTTCTGGAGATTTGATCGACCGCCTCCATTCGGCCCCAAATTTTGGCTGTGCGCAGCCTGCGGGGCCTGGTGACGGGTGCCCTATCATTTCGTTCGATCGGCATAACTATTTTTTGCATAAATAAAATTTACGATTTTCTCGACTTTTAGTGTATGTTAGCCCACGGATTTCTGGAGATTTGATCGACCGTCTCCGTTTGGCCCCAAATTTTGGCTGTGCGATTTCGTTTGATCGGCATAACTATTTTTTGCATAAATGAAAATTTACGATTTTCTCGACTTTCGGTGTATGTTAGCCCACGAATTTGTGGAGATTTGATCGACCGCCTCCGTTCGGCCACAAATTTTGGTTGTGCGCAGTCTGCGGGGCCTGGTGACGGGCGCCTTGTCATTTAATTTGATCGGCATAACTATTTTTTGCATAAATGAGAATATACGATTTTTCTCGACTTTCGTTGTATGTTAGCCCACGGATATCTGGAGATTTGATCGACCGTCTCCGCTCGGCCCCAAATTTTGGCTGTGAGCAGCCAGTGGGGCCTTGTGACGGGCGACCTATCATTTTGTTTGATCGGCATCACTATTTTTCGCATAAATGAGAATTTACAATTTTCTCGGTTTTCGGTGTATGTTAGCCTACGGATTTCTGGAGATTTGATCGACCGCCTCCGTTCGGCCCCAAATTTTGGCTGTGCGCAGCCTGCGGGGCCTGGTGGCGGACGCCCTGTCATTTCGTTTGATCGGCATCACTATTTTTCGAACATATGACAATTTACGATTTTCGCGATTTTCGGTGTATGTTAGCCCACGGATTTCAAGAGATTTGATCGACCGTCTCCGTTCGGCCCCAAATTTTGGCTGTACGCAGTCTTCGGGGCCTGGTGACGGGCGCCCTATCATTTCGTTTGATCGGCATAACTATTTTTTGCATAAATGAGAATTTACGATTTTCTCGACTTTCGGTGTATGTTAGCCCACGGATTTCTGGAGATTTGATCGACCGCCTCCGTTCGGCCACAAATTTTGGATGTGCGCAGCCTGCGGGGCCTGGTGAAGGGTGCCTTGTCATTTCATTTGATCGGCATAACTATTTTTTGCATAAATGAGAATTTACGATATTCTCAACTTTTGGTGTATGTTAGCCCACGGATTTCTGGAGATTTGATCGACCGCCTCCGATCGGCCCCAAATTTTGGCTGTGCGCAGCCTGCGGGGCCTGGTGACGGGCGCCCTGTCATTTCGTTTGATCGGCATCACTATTGTTCGCATAAATGAGAATTTATGATTTTTACAGTTTTCGGTGTATAACGCCCACGGATTTCTGGAGATTTGATCGACCGCCTCCGTTCGGCCCCAAATTTTGGCTGTGCGCAGCCTGCGGGGCCTGGTGACGGGTGCCCTATCATTTCATTTGATCGGCATAACTATTTTTTGCATAAATGAAATTTACGATTTTCTCGACTTTTAGTGTATGTTAGCCCACGGATTTCTGGAGATTTGATCGACCGTCTCCGTTTGGCCCCAAATTCTGGCTGTGCGATTTCGTTTGATCGGCATAACTATTTTTTTAATAAATGAGAATTTACGATTTTCTCGACTTTCGGTGTATGTTAGCCCACGGATTTCTGGAGATTTGATCGACCGCCTCCGTTCGGCCCCAAATTTTGGTTGTGCGCAGTCTGCGGGGCCTGGTGATGGGCGCCTTGTCATTGAATTTGATCGGCATAACTATTTTTTGCATAAATGAGAATTTACGATTTTTCTCGACTTTCGTTGTATGTTAGCCCACGGATTTATGGAGATTTCATCGACCGTCTCCGTTCGGCCCCAAATTTTGGCTGTGAGCAGCCAGTGGGGCCTGGTGACGGGCGACCTATCATTTCGTTTGATCGGCATCACTACTTTTCGCATAAATGAGAATTTACAATTTTCTCGGTTTTCGGTGTATGTTAGCCTACGGATTTCTGGAGATTTGATCGACCGCCTCCGTTCGGCCCCAAATTTTGGCTGTGCGCAGCCTGCGGGGCCTGGTGGCGGACGCCCAGTCATTTCGTTTGATCGGCATCACTATTTTTCGAAAATATGACAATTTACGATTTTCGCGATTTTCGATGTATGTTAGCCCACGGATTTCAAGAGATTTGATCGACCGTCTCCGTTCGGCCCCAAATTTTGGCTGTACGCAGTCTTCGGGGCCTGGTGACGGGCGCCCTATCATTTCGTTTGATCGGCATAACTATTTTTTACATAAATGAGAATTTACGATTTTCTCGACTTTCGGTGTATGTTAGCCCACGGATTTCTGGAGATTTGATCGACCGCCTCCGTTCGGCCACAAATTTTGGCTGTGCGCAGCCTGCGGGGCCTGGTGAAGGGCGCCTTGTCATTTCATTTGATCGGCATAACTATTTTTTGCATAAATGAGTATTTACGATTTTCTCGACTTTCGGTGTATGTTAGCCCACGGATTTCTGGATATTTGATCGACCGCCTCCGTTCGACCCCAAATTTTGGCTGTGCGCAGCCTGCGAGGCCTGGTGACGGGCGCCCTGTCATTTCGTTTGATCGGCATCACTATTGTTCGCACAAATGAGAATTTATGATTTTCACAGTTTTCGGTGTATAACGCCCACGGATTTCTGGAGATTTGATCGACCGTCTCCGTTCGGCCCCATATTTTGGTTGTGCGCAACCTGCGGGGCCTGGTGACGGGTGCCCTATCATTTCGTTCGATCGGCATAACTATTTTTTGCATAAATGAAATTTATGATTTTCTCGACTTTCAGTGTATGTTAGCCCACGAATTTCTGGAGATTTGATCGACCGTCTCCGTTTGGCCCCAAATTTTGGCTGGGCGATTTCGTTTGATCGGCATAACTATTTTTTGCATAAATGAGAATTTACGATTTTCTCGACTTTCGGTGTATGTTAGCCCACGGATTTCTGGAGATTTGATCGACCGCCTCCGTTCGGCCCAAAATTTTGGCTGTGCGCAGCCTGCGGGGCCTGCTGACGGGCGCCCTGTCATTTCGTTTGATCGGCATCACTATTGTTCGCATAAATGAGAATTTATGATTTTCACAGTTTTCGGTGTATAACGCCCACGGATTTCTAGAGATTTGATCGACCGCCTCCGTTCGGCCCCAAATTTTGGCTGTGCGCAGCCTGCGGGGCCTGGTGACGGGTGCCCTATCATTTCGTTCGATCGGCATAACTATTTTTTGCATAAATGAAATTTACGATTTTCTCGACTTTTAGTGTATGTTAGCCCACGGATTTCTGGAGATTTGATCGACCGTCTCCGTTTGGCCCCAAATTTTTGCTGTGCGATTTCGTTTGATCGGCATAACTATTTTTTGCATAAATGAGAATTTACGATTTTCTCGACTTTCGGTGTACGCCCACGGATTTCTGGAGATTTGATCGACCGCCTCCGTTCGGCCCCAAATTTTGGTTGTGCGCAGTCTGCGGGGCCTGGTGACGGGCGCCTTGTCATTTAATTTGATCGGCATAACTATTTTTTGCATAAATGAGAATTTACGATTTTTCTCGACTTTCATTGTATGTTAGCCCACGGATTTCTGGAGATTTGATCGACCGTCTCCGTTCGGCACCAAATTTTGGCTGTGAGCAGCCAGTGGGGCCTGGTGACGGGCGACCTATCATTTCGTTTGATCGGCATCACTATTTTTCGCATAAATGAGAATTTACAATTTTCTCGGTTTTCGGTGTATGTTAGCCTACGGATTTCTGGAGATTTGATCGACCGCCTCCGTTCGGCCCCAAATTTTGGCTGTGCGCAGCCTGCGGGGCCTGGTGGCGGACGCCCTGTCATTTCGTTTGATCGGCATCACTATTTTTCGAACATATGACAATTTACGATTTTCGCGATTTTCGGTGTATGTTAGCCCACGGATTTCAAGAGATTTGATCGACCGTCTCCGTTCGACCCCAAAATTTGGCTGTACGCAGTCTTCGGGGCCTGGTGACGGGCGCCCTATCATTTCGTTTGATCGGCATAACTATTTTTTGCATAAATGAGAATTTACGATTTTCTCGACTTTCGGTGTATGTTAGCCCACGGATTTCTGGAGATTTGATCGACCGCCTCCGTTCGGCCACAAATTTTGGCTGTGCGCAGCCTACGGGACCTGGTGAAGGGCGCCTTGTCATTTCATTTGATCGGCATAACTATTTTTTGCATAAATGAGAATTTACGATTTTCTCGACTTTCGGTGTATGTTAGCCCACGGATTTCTGGATATTTGAACGACCGCCTCCGTTCGGCCCCAAATTTTGGGTGTGCGCAGCCTGCGGGGCCTGGTGACGGGTGCCCTGTCATTTCGTTTGATCGGCATCACTATTGTTCGCATAAATGAGAATTTATGATTTTCACAGTTTTCGGTGTATAACGCCCACGGATTTCTGGAGATTTGATCGACCGCCTCCGTTCAGCCCCAAATTTTGGCTGTGCGCAGCCTGCGGGGCCTGGTGACGGGTGCCCTATCATTTCGTTCGATCGGCATAAGTATTTTTTGCATAAATGAAATTTATGATTTTCTCGACTTTCAGTGTATGTTAGCCCACAGATTTCTGGAGATTTGATCGACCGTCTCCGTTTGGCCCCAAATTTTGGCTGTGCGATTTCGTTTGATCGGCATAACTATTTTTTGCATAAATGAGAATTTACGATTTTCTCGACTTTCGGTGTATGTTAGCCCACGGATTTCTGGAGATTTGATCGACCGCCTCCGTTCGGCCCCAAATTTTGGCTGTGCGCAGCCTGCGGGGCCTGGTGACGGGCGCCCTGTCATTTCGTTTGATCGGCATCACTATTGTTCGCATAAATGAGAATTTATGATTTTCACAGTTTTCGGTGTATAACGCCCACGGATTTCTGGAGATTTGATCGACCGCCTCCGTTCGGCCCCAAATTTTGGCTGTGCGCAGCCTGCGGGGCCTGGTGACGGGTGCCCTATCATTTCGTTCGATCGGCATAACTATTTTTTGCATAAGTAAAATTTACGATTTTCTTTACTTTAAGTGTATGTTAGCCCACGGATTTCTGGAGATTTGATCGACCGTCTCCGTTTGGCCACAAATTTTGGCTGTGCGATTTCGTTTGATCGGCATAACTATTTTTTGCATAAATGAGAATTTACGATTTTCTCGACTTTCAGTGTATGTTAGCCCACGGATTTCTGGAGATTTGATCGACCGCCTCCGTTCGGCACCAAATTTTGGTTGTGCGCAGTCTGCGGGGCCTGGTGACGGGCGCCTTGTCATTTAATTTGATCGGCATAACTATTTTTTGCATAAATGAGAATTTACGATTTTTCTCGACTTTCGTTGTATGTTAGCCCGTGGATTTCTGGAGATTTGATCGACCGTCTCCGTTCGGCCCCAAATTTTGGCTGTGAGCAGCCAGTGGGGCCTGGTGACGGGCGACCTATCATTTCGTTTGATCGGCATCACTATTTTTCGCATAAATGAGAATTTACAATTTTCTCGGTTTTCGGTGTATGTTAGCCTACGGATTTCTGGAGATTTGATCGACCGCCTCCATTCGGCCCCAAATTTTGGCTGTGCGCAGCCTGCGGGGCCTGGTGGCGGATGCCCTGTCATTTCGTTTGATCGGCATCACTATTTTTTGAACATATGATGATTTACGATTTTCGCGATTTTCGGTGTATGTTAGCCCACGGATTTCAAGAGATTTGATCAACTGTCTCCGTTCGGCCCCAAAATTTGGCTGTACGCAGCCTGCGGGGCCTGGTGGCGGACTCCCTGTCATTTCGTTTGATCGGCATCACTATTTTTTGAACATATGACGATTTACGATTTTCGCGATTTTCGGTGTATGTTAGCCCACGGATTTCAAGAGATTTGATCGACCGTCTCCGTTCGGTCCCAAAATTTGGCTGTACGCAGTCTTCGGGGCCTGGTGACAGGCGCCCTATCATTTCGTTTGATCGGCATAACTATTTTTTACATAAATGAGAATTTACGATTTTCTCGACTTTCGGTGTATGTTAGCCCACGAATTTCTGGAGATTTGATCGACCGCCTCCGTTCGGCCACAAATTTTGGCTGTGCGCAGCCTGCGGGGCCTGGTGACGGGCGCCTTGTCATTTCATTTGATCGGCATAACTATTTTTGCATAAATGAGAATTTACGATTTTTTCGACTTTCGGTGTATGTTAGCCCACGGATTTATGGATATTTGATCGACCGCCTCCGTTCGGCCCCAAATTTTGGCTGTGCGCAGCCTGCGGGGCCCGGTGATGGGCCCCCTGTCATTTCGTTTGATTGGCATAACTATTTTTTGCATAAATGAGAATTTACGATTTTCTCGACTTTCGGTGTATGTTAGCCCACGGATTTCTGGAGATTTGATCGACCGCCTCCGTTCGGCCCCAAATTTTGGCTGTGCGCAGTCTGCGGGGCCTGGTGACGGGCGCCTTATCATTTAATTTGATCGGCATAACTATTTTTTGCATAAATGAGAATTTATGATTTTTCTCGACTTTCGTTGTATGTTAGCCCACGGATTTCTGGAGATTTGATTGACCGTCTCCGTTCGGCCCCAAATTTTGGCTGTTAGCAGCCAGTGGGGCCTGGTGACGGGCGACCTATCATTTCGTTTGATCGGCATAACTATTTTTCGCATAAATGAGAATTTACGATTTTCTCGGTTTTCGGTGTATGTTAGCCTACGGATTTCTAGAGATTTGATCGACCGCCTCCGTTCGGCCCCAAATTTTGGCTGTGCGCAGCCTGCGGGGCCTGGTGGCGGATGCCCTATCATTTCGTTTGATCAGCATCACTATTTTTCGAACAAATGACAATTTACGATTTTCGCGATTTTCGGTGTATGTTAGCCCACGGATTTCAAGAGATTTGATCGACCGTCTCCGTTCGGCCCCAAATTTTGGTTGTGCGCAGTCTGCGGGGCCTGGTGACGGGCGCCCTATCATTTCGTTTGATCGGCATAACTATTTTTTGCATAAATGAGAATTTACAATTTTCTCGACTTTCGGTGTATGTTAGCCCACGGATTTCTGGAGATTTGATCGACCGCCTCCGTTCGACACCAAATTTTGGTTGTACGCAGCCTGCGGGGCCTGGTGACGGGCGCCTTGTCATTTCATTTGATCGGCATAACTATTTTTTGCATAAATGAGAATTTACGATTTTCTCGACTTTCGGTGTATGTTAGCCCATGGATTTCTGGAGATTTGATCGACCGCCTCCGTTCGGCCCCAAATTTTGGCTGTGCGCAGCCTGCGGGGCCCGGTGATGGGCCCCCTGTCATTTCGTTTGATTGGCATAACTATTGTTTGCATAAATGAGAATTTACGATTTTCTCGACTTTCGGTGTATGTTAGCAATGGATTTCTGGAGATTTGATCGACCGCCTCCGTTCGGCCCCAAATTTTGACTGTGCGCAGTCTGCGGGGCCTGGTGACGGGCGCCTTGTCATTTAATTTGATCGGCATAACTATTTTCTGCATAAATGAGAATTTACGATTTTTCTCGACTTTCGTTGTATGTTAGCCCATGGATTTCTGGAGATTTGATCGACCGTCTCTGTTCGGCCCCAAATTTTGGCTGTGAGCAGCCAGTGGGGCCTGGTGACGGGCGACCTATCATATCGTTTGATCGGCATCACTATTTTTTGCATAAATGAGAATTTACGATTTTCTCGGTTTTCGGTGTATGTTAGCCTACGGATTTCTGGAGATTTGATCGACCGCCTCCGTTCGGCCCCAAATTTTGGCTGTGCGCAGCCTGCGGGGCCTGGTGGCAAACACCCTGTCATTTCGTTTGATCGGCATCACTATTTTTCGAACAAATGACAATTTACGATTTTCGGTGTATGTTAGCCCACGGATTTCAAGAGATTTGATCGACAGTCTCCGTTCGGCCCCAAATTTTGGCTGTACGCAGTGTGCGGGGCCTGGTGACGGGCGCCCTATTATTTCGTTTGATCGGCATAACTATTTTTTGCATAAATGAGTATTTACGATTTTCTCGACTTTCGGTGTATGTTAGCCCACGAATTTCTGGAGATTTGATCGACCGCCTCCGTTCGGCCCCAAATTTTGGCTGTGCGCAGCCTGCGGGGCCTGGTGACGGGCGCCGTGTCATTTCATTTGATCGGCATAACTATTTTTTGCATAAATGAGAATTTACGATTTTTTCGACTTTCGGTGTATGTTAGCCCACAGATTTCTGAAGATTTGATCGACCGCCTCCGTTCGGCCCCAAATTTTGGCTGTGCACAGCCTGCGGGGCCCGGTGACAGGCCCCCTGTCATTTCATTTGATTGGCATAACTATTTTTTTGCATAAATGAGAATTTACGATTTTCTCGACTTTCGGTGTATGTTAGCCTACGGATTTCTGGAGATTTGATCGACCGCCTCCGTTCGGCCCCAAATTTTGGCTGTGCGCAGCCTGCGAGGCCTGGTGACGGGCGCCGCAGTTTTTGATTATCCAGTTCTATATCGAAAACGAGCAGTTCCTATCATTTCGTTTGATCCGCTGTTACACCCCGTAAATTTCTAGCATATAGATGGCCTATTCGCGTGTTGGTTAAGAGTATTTGAAAGCCATACATGCTAGAAAAAGGCCCGGGGAAAGATCGGACAAGCGCCAAGTCGGCGCGTCGCAAGGCAAAATTCGACTTATAAATTGCATTCCGGGAATGAGACTTATAAATCGCATTCCACAAATGCGACTTATAAATGCATTCACCAAATGCGACTTATAAATCGCATTCCCTGAATGCGATTTATAGTGTCTATTATATATAAGACACACTTCGGTTTTAAATCAGTTCATTACGGTAATCAGTAAAGAATCAGTATAGTACAAAAAGAGATCAGAATAAAAAATCAGAACTTAGATAGTCCTATCATTTCGTTTGATCGGCATCACTATTTTTTGCATAAATGAGAATTTACGATTTTCTCGATTTTCGGTGTATATTAGCCCACGGATTTCTGGAGATTTGATCGACCGCCTCCGTTCGGCCCCAAATTTTGGCAGTGCGCAGCCTGTGGGGCCTGGTGACGGGCGCCCTATCATTTCGTTTGATCCGCTATTACACCCCGTAAATTTCTAGCATGTAGATGGCCTATTCGCGTGTTGGTTAAGAGTATTTGAAAGCCATACATGCTAGAAAAAGGCTCGGGGAAAGATCGGACAAGCGCCAAGTCGGCGCGTCGCAAGGAAAAATGCGACTTATAAATTGCATTCCGGGTATGCGACTTATAAATCGCATTCCACAAATGCGACTTATAAATGCATTCACCAAATGCGACTTATAAATCGCATTCCCTGAATGCGATTTATAGTGTCTATTATATATAAGACACACTTCGGTTTTAAATCAGTTCATTACGGTAATCAGCAAAGAATCTGTATAGTACAAAAAGAGATCAGAATAAAAAATCAGAACTTAGATAGTCCTATCATTTCGTTTTATCGGCATCACTATTTTTTGCATAAATGAGAATTTACGATTTTCTCGATTTTCGGTGTATGTTAGCCCACGGATTTCTGGAGATTTGATCGACCGTCTCCGTTCGGCCCCAAATTTTGGCTGTGTGCAGCCTTTGGGGCCTGGTGACGGGCGCCCTATCATTTCGTTTGATCGGCATCACTATTTTTCGCATAAATGAGAATTTACGATTTTCTCAGTTTTCGGTGTATGTTAGCCTACGGATTTCTGTAGATTTTATCGACCGCCTCCGTTCGGCCCCAAATTGTGGTTGTGCGCAGCCTGCGGGGCCTGGTGGCGGACGCCCTGTCATTTCGTTTGATTGGCATTACTATTTTTCGAACAAATGATAATTTACGATTTTCGCGATTTTCGGTGTATGTTAGCCCACGAATTTCTGGAGATTTGATCGACCGCCTCCGTTCGGCCCCAAATTCTGGCTGTGCGCAGCATGCGGGGCCTGGTGATGGGCGCCATATCATTTCGTTTGATCGGCATCACTATTTTTTGCATAAATGAGAATTTACGATTTTCGCGATTTTCGGTGTATGTTAGCCCACAGATTTCTGGAGATTTGATCGACCGTCTCCGTTTGGCCCCAAATTTTGGCTGTGCGTAGCTTGCGGGGCCTGGTGGTGGGCTCCCTGTCATTTCGTTTGATCGGCATCACTATTTTTTGCATAAATGAGAATTTACGATTTTATCGGTTTTCGGTGTATGTTAGCCCACGGATTTCTGGAGATTTGATCGACCGCCTCCGTTCGGCCCCAAAATTTGGCTGTGCGCAGCCTGCGGGGCCTGGTGACGGGCGCCCTATCATTTCGTTCGATCGGCATAACTATTTTTTGCATAAATGAAAATTTTCGCTTTTCTCGACTTTCGGTGTATGTTAGCCCACGGATTTCTGGAGATTTGATCGACCGCCTCTGTTCGGCCCCAAATTGTGGCTGTGCGCTGCCTGCGGGGCGCTGGTGACGGGCGTCCTATCATTTCGTTTGATCGGCATCACTATTTTTCGCATAAATGAGAATTTACGATTTTCTCGATTTTCGGTGTATGTTAGCCCACAGATTTCTGGAGATTCGATCGACCGCCTCCGTTCGGCCCCAAATTTTGGCTGTGCGTAGCTTGCGGGGCCTGGTGACGGGCGCCCTATCATTTCGTTCGATCGACATAACTATTTTTTGCATAAATGAAAATTTACGATTTTCTCGACTTTCAGTGTATGTTAGCCCACGGATTTCTGGAGATTTGATCGACCGTCTCCGTTCGGCCCCAAATTTTGGCTGCGCACAGCCTGCGGGGCCTGGTGACGAGCGCTCTATCATTTTGTTTGATCGGCATCACTATTTTTTGCATAAATGAGAATTTACGATTTTTGCGATTTTCGGTGTATGTTAGCCCACGGATTTCTCGAGATTTGATTGACCGTCTCCGTTTGGCCCCAAATTTTGGCTGTGCGCAGCCTACAAGGCCTGGTGACGAGCGCCCTATCATTTCGTTTGATCGGCATCAATATTTCTCGCATAAATAAGAATTTAGAATTTTCGCAATTTTCGGTGTTTGTTAGCCCACGGAATTTTCGAGATTTGATCGACCGCCTCCGTTCGGCCCCAAATTTTGTGTTATACCCCGTAGAATTTCCGGCACCTAGATGACCTATTCGCACGTTGGTTAAGCATATTAGAAGGCCATACGTGCTAGAGAAAGGCTGGGAAAAAGATCGTACGAGAAACCCGTCGAACCATCGCGGGAGGAGCCGAGGCAGAGCCCCTCCGCGATGGCAGCGTGTCACGGAGGTGAGGCCTCCGCGATGGCTCCGTGACACTTTGCCCAGGTTCAGGCTCAAGTATATAAAGCCCCCACTTCGGTTTAATATCATTTAACTTATAAAAATTTCCAGAACTCGCAGCAAAACAGGGGAAGACGAAGGAGGGGTTATAGTTTCCGTCCGATTATGCTACTAAACGCTGCCCAAACTCAAATTAATCCTAGATACCGAAGTATTTAGCAGCAGAGAGCATTCCTACCGATTCAGTTTCGTAAAATACGGCCGACGGATCGTCGAGCCACCGAGTTAAGGTAAGTGGAATTGCTCTAAATTAATGTCTATGTGTTCCTAGCTGGGAAGTGAATATTTCTCCCTTCTGGGCCGCTGAAAAATAGCGAGTTTTTGACCGTCTTTCGATAAGCCTAAGTTTAGGCTATAAATTATATCGAAAGTAACGTTGCTCTTTACAATAAAGTTGTATTTAGTATTGATTGACATATTTATGAATGCAGTTGGGAGGAAACAGTTAAAGTACCGGCCGGGCCTCGTCCGACAGGCGAATGGTTCAAGGATAAGGTATGTAAAGCTAGTCCCCTCGGCAAGTTAGTAAATCTCAGCATAGTAAAGTAATTTAACGGCCAGTAGAACGACCAGAAATCAGGAATCTTGTGTATTACGAATGTTGGTACGATATTAGAGGTATTATGTTATATTCAGCTTGGAACTTGTTAGTACGATATAGATTCCAATACGAGTATTAGAAACTGCAACATGTTCAGTATGTAACGCAGTATGAAATGTTAAAATATCATTGCATTCAGCTGAAACCCCGCAAGGCAATGTGATAACTATAAGACATCTCAGAAATAGAATGATAAGTTAACAATGAAGTTAGGAAACATGTTAGGAATAGTAAATCATGTTACTATAGAAACTTAGCGTACAACATAGCTTTCAGCAGAAATATTATATTATGTTCAGCATTAGACCCAGTGCAGTCTGGTAGAAGATTATGTTATGCATATATACTATTACCAGCCTCAACATGTGTTAGATACGTACAGATTATTATTATTAGTTCAGCATGTAATGTATACGATACCTTACCCCTGTTAGCCTCAGCATGTGAGATGTACAGACAGCATTACTAGTTGAGACCGTTGTATTGTTTGGGGTTGGACTACCTAGCATCCACGACCGCCCCAGGGTTAATAGCTGTACCGACTCGTCCGCCAGAGGACGAGGATACGTCACTCTACGGAGTGGCATGCCGTCCCGCAAGGGGACGAAGATGGGATGCCAGTTTCCCCATATTTTGCCTTGGTCGGCTTTTATATACCCCCGTCGAGCGGATACGCCCGGGTGTATATTCAGGAGTCCTTCGAACTCAGGTACAGTTATAGTCAGGGGCTCAGCGAGCCCACGTGCATACCCAGGGGACCGGCGGGATGCTTACAACCACTATAGGAGAGGGGATGACCGGGGTAGGGGTGTAGATTCTGTGCTGGTTGTACCTCCCGGCTTATGGGGGCCGGGTAAGGTTTGTGTATGCTATGTATGTTATAATATATTATACTATGTTACAGTAGATACGGGTAGATCGACAGTAGAACGACCAATCCTCAGGTATGACTCCTACTCCTTTCAGTATGATTAAGAGAAGGTATGACTTACAATATCAGACAGTTAAGCTATTCTTTCTATTTCAGTTTCCTCAGTTATATTATTGTGTTTAGATGTTTCTTTCAGTTATTGCTTTACATACTCAGTACCAGTGGTACTGACACCCGGTGGGGCGCTGCTTTACTTGCCTGCAGGTACTCATAGATGAGCAGGCGACACCACGTAATTCCTGTCAGCGTTGCGCATTCAGCTCCTATCATCCGGAGACCGAATTCCAGAAGTGTACTTCAGTTTCTTTTGTTATATAGTATGGGTAGGTCGGGGCCCTGTCCCGATCATTTCTATTGCTATTCCTCGAGGCTTGCAGTCTGTATATTTCCCTGTGGTCAGTTGAGCCGGTCGTGTAAGGCCGTGCAATTGTTAGCTGGTAGTACTTTTGCTTTCTTTTATGATGGCTGTGTGGGGCCATAGTTTATCAGTAATGGTGACCTTGCCGGTCACGTAGCTTTTCAGTACACTATGATTGAGTTATAGACAACTAGACAGCATGGTGGCCTTGTCGGCCCGCATAGGTTTCCCTATAGTTGCATGTTCTGGTCAGCTGTTGTTACAGGTATGGGAGGCTATAGGCCAATGGGCCGAGGGCTGTGTTTACAGCCGTTATATAGCCCTTTGTTTCCAGAAATGTGAGTTAGAGCCAGCTAGGCACCAGATGTGCCCAGGCTTACCAGTCTAGCAGTTCAGTTCCTCGTAGGGCACCAGGTGCCAATCATACCCCCCCCCAAGGCGGGGTGTGACAAACTTGGTATCAGAGCCGGTCGTGTCCCAGGGAGTCTGCAAGCCGTGCTAAGTAGAGTCTTGTCTATGGATGTGTTGTGCACCACATACTATAGGCAGGAGGCTGCGAGGCATGATATGATGGTTACCCTTCTTTCTCAGTCAGTCGTGCTTTAGAGCGGTACAGTATAGGGTTGAGTACCTGAGAACTTACTGTATTCTTTGATTACAGATACAAAGGCAGATCAGCATTACCCTATCACAGGCAGAAGATCAGAACTAGCAACGGAAGAGAGCATCAGTCAGTTACATGATAACTACAGCAGCAGGAGGAAGTATCAGAGACCTCCCAGCGTGATACCTTTATTGGCATTATTCCTAGTATACGTTGATAACGTCAGAATAGGAAGTCAGAAGTATAATGTACATATGAGTTGATTTACTTATTAGTTATATAAGATCTGATTATGATTACAGATAAGGTCAGACCACCAGGTAAGTATAAGAAAGAGAGAAAAAATTGCAGGAATCTCAAATACATCTTTTTGGATATGGTACAGTCCAATGCTTTTATTGTTGTAATAAGAAAAGGGTTATTCCTACCTCTTAAGTTCGATACCAGTATAGTAAAGGAGCATAAGACTTGAGAGGGGGTCGCCAAATCATGCAGTAAGTAAAGACGGGTTGATTGATCCTAGTAAGTAGTAGAAAATATAGAGAGTCCTTATGATTACGTAAGTTGTGCAGACCCTTATGATAACAAGCCAGTAAAGAAAGTAAGACTGTTAGCTTACCCGAAGTAGGGGTAACAGACCTTCTAGTGATAAATGCCTAATAATAGTCAAGTTTGAGTCAGAAAAAGGCCAAGTCCACCATATACGCTAACAGATAGCAAGACATACCTATAAGATTATAGTTATGATCTAGTTGTGACCTCGAAAGATATAGAGGTCATGTGAATCAAATGGGCTTGAATATACGCCAGAAGAAGTATAGGCCGAGGCTTGATCAATAATCTCATTAGCAATGAAAGGCCGGTACCTTGAACCCTAGAGTTCAGTTTAAGCAAGATGAGAGGAAGAAGCACGAATGTCAGATCTTGTGGGGAAATTAGAACTACCCCGGATTGATAAAGTATCGTATTAAGGATTAAGCTTCGCGCTGACAGTAAGATTGCGGTTCAGAATACCGCAGTATGTCCGCTATGGAAAAGTTAAGAAGTTACCGATACAACAATTCTAATCTAGTGTAGACTAGAGATAAGGCCCAGTAGATAGTCATGGGCTCTCAGTATATGCCTAGTAAGGCTACAGGATTCGAACGTCGACCCCACATCGCAAGAGTGGCGAATTTCAAACAGCAAACGATAACTAAAATGTTTATGTTTGTTATTTTCAGAATGGGGGTGACGATGCAATGAAATGATAAGTCAGGACAGGAGATATTATTAGGCCGTGGAAGCGGTGTATCATGGACGGTGTGAGACTCAGCAGAACATGTCAAGAGATTATGTATTACCACAGAATTCAGTATATATATTGTATATAGCTATCAATATATATGTATACGGATCATAAATATGTTGTGAGTGGCTGCCTATAAGGGCTACAATCACAGATGCTGATTAGTAATAGAAAGCCTATACAAATTGCATGGCAGGACACGAAAAAAAAAAGAGAGAAGAAAAGGGGGAGAAGAAAGAAAGAAAAGAAGAGGAGAAAAGGTGGATTAAGTGTTACGTATGAAGTCATAGAAACTATTTCAGTTCTCAGTTATTAGATTAACAAACTTATGTGTTGTTGTCAGATCTAGGCTCTAGGAGCTTACCAGAGTTATTGGCCTAAGACAAATGGCTAGATGATAAGGGCACAGTTAGACAGTCTACCACCCAGCTGGCGCCTGCATTAGCAGGGAGGCATCCCTGAAGATCGGTAACAGTAGTGCATGTGCCAGAACCAGGATTAGAGGCCGAATAGGCAAATTTCAGAGATTAGCAATATCAGAATTGTTCTAGCATGTTAAGTGGTCATACGTCATTTTCCCAGCCTTATAGGCGACAGTCGGCCTTAGTCAACCTAGCAGTTGTTATGTAGAACACCCCATAAGTCAGCCGACCGTCCCAGTCAGAATACCTGTGGGTACCCCAAGGAAGGGTCCACATCAGTAGTCAGTGACAGACTAGTATTTCAGCTGGTTTTCGTAAGACATTTAGATACAGAGCCTTAGCAGAAGGCCAATATTTACAGAACAGCTCATAAGACTGAGAATTCCCCAGAATAGCAGTATAAATCCAAGTGGATACACACAAGGCATAAGAAATTGATAGTACCCTGCTAGCACAAGTGTTTATTAAGACCAGGGGATCAGCAGACTCCCCGTGAAGGTCCAGAGATTGATCGCCTAAGAATAAGTTGATTAAGTCCAGCCTTACAGTGGTTTAAGCAAAATAACAGAGGAGTTAGATGCCCACGAGTTTGCGGTTATGCATGAACTATAAGTACTCAAGTAGCACAGTTAGAGCATGGTTGGACTACTACCACATTCGGGTTATTCAACCCGACTATTCAGTTATTTAGGGTTATGCAGCCAGATCATTAGAGGTCATGATCAATATCAGGACCCCCCGATCAGATACGGGCACATGGTGTGCAGATAGTCGTTCAAGTTCACCTTAGCAACAAGTAGCCTTAGCATGCGGCCAGAAGGCCGGATAAGCTCTAACTATACCGATAGATTACTTGTCAGATTCTTCGGTATAATAAACCAGTATGACTGTCAGCTATATGTCAAATTTTGTAAATGTAAATTTTGGTTGAGTTTAGTAGCCTTTTTGGTCACATTGTGTCGGAGGTTGGTGTACAGACAGATACACAGAAAATCGAAATAGTGAAGACCTAGCCTAGACCTACCACTCCGATCGAAGTACGCAGTCCCTGCGGTTAGCCGAGTACCGCAGAGGGTTTGTGGAAGGATTTTCCACCTTAACAGCGCCTCTCACTAAGTTGACACAGAAGGCAGCGAAGTTCCAGTAGACTGGGGCGTGTGAGCAGAACTTCCAAGAGTTAAAGCCAGGTTAATATCAACTCCAGTGTTAGTATCGCCAGAAGGTACAGAGGATTGGTGCAGCATGGTAAAGTAACAGTTTATACTTTCAGGCAATTGAAGAAACGTGAAAAGAATTATCTCACCCATGACCTGGGTATCACCCAGTTAGCTGCAGTAGCTTATGCCTTCAAGAGCATAAATTTTGTATCACCCAGGAAGGGCTAATATGGTGGCAGACGCCCTTAGCCATAAATCTACGGGGAGCTGGCATACTTGCCGCCTGAACAACGAGAATAGACCCGAGAATTTCACTAGTTAGCCGATTTAGCCATACACATAGCAGAAATAAAGGATAACAGAACGATAATACAGAATGTCGCAGCGTTATCGTTAATGGTGGAAGTAAAGGAACGGCAGTATAGAAACTCTAGCCAAGTTCAATTTAAACATAAGATTCAGTAAGGAGAGATGACATATTTTCAGATAACCGGGGATGAAGTGTGGTGATATAAAGGCCGCATTACGCTCCAGATATTTTGGGGCATCGCCAACAGTTTATGAGCGAGGCGCAGTACGCCCGCTATTCTCTTCATCCCGATACGACAAAGAGGTACCATGACATTAAAGAGAACTACCGGTAGCCCAGTGTCCTAACTGCCAACAGTTGAAGGCAGAATATCAGAAACCAAGCGGGTTAATTTAGAACATAGTTGTGCCTCTTTGGAAATGAGAAGCAGTGAATATGGATTTTGTGGCAGGATTACCCCGTACCAGACACGGAAATGATTCTATTTGAGTAACAAGTGACAGATCGAAAAAAAATCAACTCATTTCTTATTGGTAGGAACTACTTTCTCGGCCGAAGATTTTGCTGAGTTGTATATCAGAAAGATAGTCAGATTACATGGAATACTAGTATCCATTATTTTAAACAGAGGAGCACAGTTTACAGCCAGATTCTAGCAGTCGTTCCAGAAAAGTTTGGGAACGCAGAGTAATCTAAGCACCGCATTTCATCCTCAGACAGATGGGCAGGCCGAGCGCACAATTCAGGCGCTCGAAGACATGTTGCGAGCATATGTCCTAGATTTCGATGGTAGCCGAAATAAGCATTTGCCGTTAATTGATCTACTTATAGGAGAGTCAGCGTTGGTTAGCCCAAACATTATTCAACAGTCAAAGGAAAGTGTAAAGCTTAACTGAGGACGCTTACTGACTGCACCGAGTCGCCAGAAACTATATGCAGATGTCCAGTGCAGAAATTTAGAGTTTGATGTAAATGACTGGGTATTTCGGAAGTATCCCCGATGAGAAAGATAAGTTCAGCCCGAGATTTGTTAGGCCAGATCAGATTCGGCAAAGGATAGGCCGAGCTGCATGCGAATTGAACTTGCTTCCAGAGTTAGTATTCGTTCACCCGGTATTCCATATATCCATGTTGAGGAAGCTCGTAGGAGACTCTTCTACGGTTGTCCCAGTCCAGAATAGGTTACGAAAAAGCGGGCCTATGAAGAGGTCCCAGTAGCTATCCTAGACAGACAGATTCGCAGATTACGGACTAAAGATATTACGTCTATTAAGATATGAGGACCAGATATCCTCACCTATTTCAGGCCTAGTCAGGCGACAGGTATGTCCGTATTATTACTTATGCAGTACCTTATGGTTGTATGTTTGTAAATGATAAAGAAAAATTGATATCTAGTTATCCAGTGGATCTTAGAATATTGTGTGCAGTGCCTGTGTTGGACTTTTCTGCATTTCAGGTTTTTGGCGATAGTCCATATTACAGGGGAAACTCTGCTGAAATTTTTCTAGAAAGTAAAGTAAGTAGTCCTCTAGGTAACAGTGTACATTTGAGGACGAATGTTCTTAAGGGGGGGAGAATGTTATACCCCGTAGAATTTCCGGCACCTAGACGACCTATTCGCACGTTGGTTAAGCATATTAGAAGGCCATACGTGCTAGAGAAAGGCCGAGAAAAAGATCAGACGAGAAACCCGTCGAACCATCGCGGGAGGAGCCGAGGCAGAGCCCCTCCGCGATGGCAGCGTGTCACAGAGGTGAGGCCTCCGCGATGGCTCCATGACACGTTGCCCAGGTTCAGGCTCAAGTATATAAAGCCCTCACTTCGGTTTAATATCATTTAACTTATAAAAATTTCCAGAACTCGCAGCAAAACAGGGAGAGACGAAGGAGGGGTTATAGTTTCCGTCCGATTACGCTACTAAACGCTGCCCAAACTCAAATAATCCCAGATACTGAAGTATTTAGCAGCAGAGAGCATTCCTACGGATTCAGTTTCATAAAATACGGCTGACGGATCGTCGAGCCACCGAGTTAAGGTAAGTGGAATTGCTCTAAATTAATGTCTATGTGTTCCTAGCTGGGAAGTGAATATTTCTCCCTTCTGGGCCGCTGAAAAATAGCGAGTTTTCGACCGTCTTTCGATAAGCCTAAGTTTAGGCTATAAATTATATCGAAAGTAACGTTGCTCTTTACAATAAAGTTGTATTTAGTATTGACTGACATATTTATGAATGCAGTTGGGAGGAAACAGTTAAAGTACCGGCCGGGCCTCGTCCGACAGGCGAATGGTTCAAGGATAAGGTATGTAAAGCTAGTCCCCTCGGCAAGTTAGTAAATCTCAGCATAGTAAAGTAATTTAACGGCCAGTAGAACAACCAGAAATCAGGAATCCTGTGTATTACGAATGTTGGTACGATATTAGAGGTATTATGTTATATTCAGCTTGGAACTTGTTAGTACGATATAGATTCCAATATGAGTATTAGAAACTGTAGCATGTTCAGTAGGTAACGCAGTATGAAATGTTAAAATATCATTGCATTCAGCTGAAACCCCGCAAGGCAATGTGATAACTATAAGACATCTCAGAAATAGAATGATAAGTTAACAATGAAGTTAGGAAACATGTTAGGAATAGTAAATCATGTTACTATAGAAACTCAGCGTACAACATAGCTTTCAGCAGAAATATTATATTATGTTCAGCATTAGACCCAGTGCAGTCTGGTAGAAGATTATGTTATGCATATATACTATTACCAGCCTCAGCATGTGTTAGATACGTACAGATTATTATTATTAGTTCAGCATGTAATGTATACGATACCTTACCCCTGTTAGCCTCAGCATGTGAGATGTACAGACAGCATTACTAGTTGAGACCGTTGTATTGTTTGGGGTTGGACTACCTAGCATCCACGATCGCCCCAGGGTTAATAGCTGTACCGACTCATCCGCCAGAGGACGAGGATACGTCACTCTACGGAGTGGCATGCCGTCCCGCAAGGGGACGAAGATGGGATGCCAGTTTCCCCATATTTTGCCTTGGTCGGCTTTTATATACCCCCGTCGAGCGGATACGCCCGGGTGTTGATTCAGGAGTCCTTCGGACTCAGGTACAGTTATAGTCAGGGGCTCAGCGAGCCCACGTGCATACCCAGGGGACCGGCGGGATGCTTACAACCACTATAGGAGAGGGGATGACCGGGGTAGGGGTGTAGATTCTGTGCTGGTTGTACCTCCCGGCTTATGGGGGCTGGGTAAGGTTTGTATATGCTATGTATGTTATAATATGTTATACTGTGTTACAGTAGATACGAGTAGATCAACAATAGAACGACCAATCCTCAGGTATGACTCCTACTCCTTTCAGTATGATTAAGAGAAGGTATGACTTACAATATCAGACAGTTAAGCTATTCTTTCTATTTCAGTTTCCTCAGTTATATTATTGTGTTCAGATGTTTCTTTCAGTTATTGCTTTACATACTCAGTACTAGTGGTACTGACGCCCGGTGGGGCGCTGCTTTACTTGCCTGCAGGTACTCATAGATGAGCAGGCGGCACCACGTAATTCCTGTCAGCGTTGCTCATTCAGCTCCTATCATCCGGAGACCGAATTCCAGAAGTGTACTTCAGTTTCTTTTGTTATATAGTATGGGTAGGTCGGGGCCCTGTCCCGATCATTTCTATTGCTATTCCTAGAGGCTTGCAGTCTGTATATTTCCCTGTGGTCAGTTGAGCCGGTCGTGTGAGGCCGTGCAATTGTTAGTTGGTAGTACTTTTGCTTTCTTTTATGATGGCTGTGTGGGGCCATAGTTTATCAGTAATGGTGACCTTGCCGGTCACGTAGCTTTTCAGTACGCTATGATTGAGTTATAGATAACTAGACAGCATGGTGGCCTTGTTGGCCCGCATAGGTTTCCCTATAGTTGCATGTTCTGGTCAGCTGTTGTTACAGGTACGGGAGGCTATAGGCCAATGGGCCGGGGGCTGTGTTTACTGCCGTTATATAGCCCTTTGTTTCCAGAAATGTGAGTTAGAGCCAGCTAGGCACCATATGTGCCCAGGTTTACCAGTCTAGCAGTTCAGTTCCTCGTAGGGCACCAGGTGCCAGTCATACACCCCCGCAAGGCGGGGTGTGACATTTTGGTTGTGCGCAGCCTCGGGGCCTGGTGACGGGTGCCCTATCATTTTGTTTGATCGGCATCACTATTTTTTTGCATAAATGAGAATTTACGATTTTTGCGATTCTCGGTGTATGTTAGCCCACGAATTTCTCGAGATTTGATAGACCGTCTCCGTTTGGCCCCAAATTTTGGCCGTGCGTAGCCTACAAGGCCTGGTGACGAGCTCCCTATCATTTCGTTTGATCGGCATCACTATTTTTCGCATAAATAAGAATTTAAAATTTTCATAATTTTCGGTGTATGTTAGCCCACAGAATTCTGTTGATTTGATCGACCGCCTCCGTTTGGCCCCAAATTTTTGCTGTGCGTAGCAAGCGGGGCCTTGTGACTAGCGCCCTATCATTTTGTTTGATCGGCATTACTATTTTTTGCATAAATGAGAATTTACGATTTTCGCAATTTTTGGTGTATGTTAGCCAACAGATTTCTCGAGATTTGATTGACCGTCTCCGTTTGGCCCCAAATTTTGGCTGTGCACAGCCTATAAGGGCTGGTGATGAGCGCCCTATCATTTCGTTTGATAGGCATCACTATTTTTCGCATAAATAAGAATTTACAATTTTCGCAATTTTCGGTGTATGTTAGTTAGCCCACGGAATTCTTGAGATTTGATCGACCGCATCCGTTCGGCCCCAAATTTTGGTTGTGCGCAGCCTGCGGGGCCTGGTGACGCGCGCCCTATCATTTTGTTTGATCGGCATCACTATTTTTTGCATAAATGAGAATTTACGATTTTTGCGATTTTCGGTGTATGTTAGCCCACGGATTTCTCAAGATTTGATTGAACGTCTCCGTTTGGCCCCAAATTTTGGCTGTGCGCAGCCTACAAAGCCTGGTGACGAGCGCCCTATCATTTCGTTTGATCGGCATCACTATTTTTCGCATAAATAAGAATTTACAATTTACGCAATTTTCGGTGTATGTTAGCCCACGGAATTCTTGAGATTTGATCGACCGCCTCCGTTTGGCCCCAAATTTTTGTTGTGCGTAGCCTGCGGGGCCTGGTGACGAGCGCCCTATCATTTTGTTTGATCGGCATCACTTTTTTTTGCATAAATGAGAATTTACGATTTTTGCGATTTTTGGTGTATGTTAGCCCACGAATTTCTCGAGATTTGATTGACCGTCTCCGTTTGGCCCCAAATTTTGGCTGTGCGCAGCCTACAAGGCCTGGTGACGAGCGCCCTATCATTTCGTTTGATCGGCATCACTATTTTTCGCATAAATTAGAATTTACAATTTTTGTAATTTTCGGTGTATGTTAGCCCACAGAATTCTCGAGATTTGATCGACCGCCTCCGTTCGGCCCCAAATTTTGGCTGTGCGCAGCCTCGGGGCCTGGTGACGGGCGCCCTATCATTTTGTTTGATCGGCATCACTATTTTTTGCACAAATGAGAATTTATGATTTTTGCAATTTTCGGTGTATGTTATCCCACGGATTTCTCGAGATTTGATAGACCGTCTCCGTTTGGCCCCAAATTTTGGCTGTGCGCAGCCTACAAGGTCTGGTGATGAGCGCCCTATCATTTCGTTTGATCGGCATCACTAATTTATGCATAAATAAGAATTTATAATTTTTGCAATTTTCGGTGTATGTTAGCCCACGAAATTCTCGAGATTTTATCGACCGCTTCCGTTTGGCCCCAAATTTTTGCTGTGCATAGCATGCGGGGCCTGGTGACTAGCGCCCTATCATTTTGTTTGATCGGCATTACTATTTTTTGCATAAATAAGAATTTACAATTTTCGCAATTTTCGGAGTATGTTAGCCCACGGAATTCTCGAGATTTGATCGACCGCCTCCGTTCGGCCCCAAATTTTGGCTGTGCGCAGCTTGCGGGGCTTGGTGTCGGGCGCCCTATCACTTCAATTGATCGGCATAACTATTTTTCGCATAAATGAGTATTTACAATTTTTGCGATTTTTGGTGTATGTTAGCCCATGTATTTCTGGAGATTTGATTGGCCGTCTCCGTTCGGCCCCAAATTTTTGTTGTGCGCAACCTGCGGGGCCTGGTGATGGGCGCCCTATCATTTTGTTTGATCGGCATCACTATTTTTTGCATAAATTAGAATTTACGATTTTCGCGATTTTCGGTGTATGTTAGCCCACGGATTTCTCGAGATTTGATAGACCGTCTCCGTTTGGCCCCAAATTTTGGCTGTGCGTAGCCTACAAGGCCTGGTGACGAGTGCCCTATCATTTCGTTTGATCGGCATCACTATTTTTTGCATCAATAACAATTTACGATTTTCGCGATTTTCGGTGTATGTTAGCCCACGGAATTCTCGAGATTTGATCGACCGCCTCCGTTCGGCCCCAAATTTTAGCTGTGTGCAGCCTGCAGGGTCTGGTGACGGGCGCCCTATCACTTCGATTGATCGGCATAACTATTTTTCGCATAAATGAGTATTTACGATTTTCGCAATTTTCGGTGTATGTTAGCCAACAGATTTCTGGAGATTTGATTGACCGTCTCCGTTTGGCCCCAAATTTTGGCTGTGCACAGCCTGCGGAGCCTGGTGACGAGCGCCCTATCATTTCGTTTGATCGGCATCACTATTTTTCGCATAAATGAGAATTACAAATTTTGCGATTTTCGGTGTATGTTAGCCCACGGATTTCAGGAGATTTGATTGACCGTCTCCGTTTGACCTAAAATTTTAGCTGCGCGCAGCCTACAAGGCCCGTTGACGAGCGCTATATCATTCCATTTGATCGGTATAACTATTTTTCGCATAAATAAGAATTTACAATTTTCGCAATTTTCGGTGTATGTTAGCCCACGGAATTCTCGAGATTTGATCGACCGCCTCCTTTCGGCTTCAAATTTTTGCTGTGCGCAGCCTGCGGGGCCTAGTGACAAGCGCCCCATCATTTCGTTTGATCGGCATCACTATTTTTTGCATAAATGAGAATTTACGATTTTCGCGATTTTCGGTGTATGTTAGCCCACAGATTTCTTGAGATTTGATTGACCGTCTCCGTTTGGCCCCAAATTTTAGCTGTGCGCAGCCTACAAGGCCTGGTGACGAGCGCCCTATCATTTCGTTTGATCGGCATCACTATTTTTCGCATCAATAAGAATTTACGATTTTCGCAATTTTCGGTGTATGTTAGTCCACGAAATTCTCGAGATTTGATCGACCGCCTCCGTTCGGCCCTAAATTTTTGTTGTGCGCATCCTGTGGGGCCTGGTGACGGGCGCCCTATCACTTTGATTGATCGACATAACTATTTTTCGCATAAATGAGTATTTACGATTTTCGCGATTTTCGATGTATGTTAGCCCACAGATTTATGGAGATTTGGTCGACCGTCTCTGTTTGGCCCCAAATTTTACCTGCGCGCAGCCTACAAGGCCTGGTGACGAGCGCCCTATCATTTTGTTTGATCAGCATCACCATTTTTTGCATAACTGAGAATTTACGATTTTCGCCGATTTTCGGTGTATGTTAGCCCACGGATTTTTCGAGATTTGATTGACCGTCTCGGTTTGGCCCAAAATTTTTGTTGTGGCAGCCTACAAGGCCCGGTGATAGGCGCCCTATCACTTTATTTGATCGGCATAACTATTTTTCTCATAAATTAGAATTTATACTTTTTCACGATTTTCGGTGTATTAACGCCCACAGAGTTCTCGAGATTTGATCGACCGCGTCCTTTCGGCCCCAGATTTTGGCCATGCGTAGCCTGCGGGGCCTGGTGACAAGCACCCCATCATTTCGTTTGATCGGCATCATTATTTTGCGTATAAATAAGAATTTACGATTTTCGTAATTTTCGGTGTATGTTAGCCCACAGAATTCTCGAGATTTGGTCGACCGTCTCTGTTTGGCCTCAAATTTTAGCTGCGCGCAGCCTACAAGGACTGGTGACGAGCGCCCTATCATTTCGTTTGATCGGCATCACCATTTTTCGCATAACTGAGAATTTATAATTTTCGTCGATTTTCGGTGTATGTTAGCCCACGAATTTTTTGAGATTTGACTGACCGTCTCGGTTTGGCCCAAAATTTTTGCTGTTGGCAGCCTACAAGGCCCGATGACGGGCGCCCTATCACTTCATTTGATCGGCATAACTATTTTTCTCATAAATGAGAATTTACGATTTTCGTGATTTTCGGTGTGTGTTAGCCCACAGAATTCTCGAGATTTGATCGACCGCCTCCGTTCAGCCCCAAATTTTGGCTGTGCGCAGCCTGCAGGGCCTGGTGACGGGCGCCCTATCATTTTGTTTGATCGGCATCACTATTTTTTGCATAAATGAGAATTTACAATTTTTGCGATTTTCGGTGTATGTTAGCCCACGAATTTCTCGAGATTTGATTGACCGTCTCCGTTTGGCCCCAAATTTTGGCTGTGCGCAGCCTACAAGGCCTGGTGACGAGTGCCCTATCATTTCATTTGATCGGCATCACTATTTTTCGCGTAAATAAGAATTTACAATTTTTGCAATTTTCGGTGTATGTTAGCCCACATAATTCTCGAGATTTGATTGACCGTCTTCGTTTGGCCCCAAATTTTGGCTGTGCGCAGCCGACAAGGCCTGGTGACGAGCGCCCTATCATTTTGTTTGATCGGCATCACTATTTTTTGCATAAATAAAAATTTATGATTTTCGCAATTTTCGTAATTTTCGGAGTATGTTAGCCCACGGAATTCTCGAGATTTGATCGACCGCCTCCGTTCGGCCTCAAATTTTGGCGGTGCGCAGCTTGCGGGGCCTGGTGACGGGCGCCCTATCACTTCGATTGATCGGTATAACTATTTTTTGCATAAATGAGTATTTACGATTTTCGCGATTTTCGGTGTATATTAGCCCACGGATTTCTGGAGATATGATTGGCCGTCTCTGTTTGGCCCCAAATTTTTGCTGTGCGTAGCCTGCGGGGCTTGGTGACGAGCACCCTATCATTTTGTTTGATCGGCATCACTATTTTTTGCATAAATGAGAATTTAAGATTTTCGCGATTTTCGGTGTATGTTAACGCCCACGGATTTCTCGAGATTTGATTGACCGTCTTCGTGTGGCCCCAAATTTTAGCTGTGCGGAGCCTACAAGGACTGGTGACGAGCGCCCTATCATTTTGTTTGATAGGCATCATTAATTTTCGCATAAATAAGAATTTACAATTTTCGCGATTTTCGGTGTATGTTAGCGCCCGGAATTCTCGAGATTTGATCGACCGCCTCCATTCGTCCCTAAATTTTGGCTGTGCGCAGCCTGCGGGGCCTGGTGATGGGTGCCCAATGACTTCGATTGATCGGCATAACTATTTTTTGCATAAATGAGTATTTACGATTTTCGCGATTTTCGATGTATGTTAGCCCATGGATTTCTGGAGATTTGATTAACCGTCTCCGTTTGGCCCCAAATTTTTGTTGTGCGTAGCCTGCGAGGCCTGGTGACAAGTGCCCTATCATTTTGTTTGATCGGCATAACTATTTTTTGCATAATTGAGAATTTACGATTTTCGCGATTTTCGATGTGTGTTAGCCCAAGGATTTCTTGAGATTTGGTCGACTCTCTCTGTTTGGCCTCAAATTTTAGCTGCGCGCAGCCTACAAGGCCTGTTGATGAGCGCCCTATCATTTCGTTTGATCGGCATCACCATTTTTTGCATAATTGAGAATTTACGATTTTCGCCGATTTTCGGTGTATGTTAGCCCACGGATTTTTTGAGATTTGATTGACTGTCTCGGTTTGGCCCAAAATTTTTGCTGTTGGCAGCCTACGAGGTCCGATGACGGGCGCCCTATCACTTCATTGGATTGGCATAACTATTTTTCTCATAAATGAGAATTTACGATTTTCGTGATTTTCGGTGTGTGTGATTTTCGTGACAGCCTACATGATTTTTTGTTTCATTTTGTGTATTTTTTCGAGATCTATCTGGACAAACTGCCGTAAGGCGGTTTGGCGGAGCCAATTTTCTCAAAATATGCCTCTATCGCAGTCATTCAACATATTTCCCAATATGGTTGACAATTTTAATGTAAAAACTGGTCCTAACGACCCACCACAACCGGCATAACCATTTTTTGCATAAATGAGAATTTATGAATTTTACGATTTTCGGTGTATGTTAGCCCACGGATTTCTGCAGATTTGATTGACCGTCTCCGTTTGGCCCCAAGTTTTGGCTATGCGCAGCCTACAAGGCCTGGTGACGAGCGCCCAATCATTTCGTTTGATTGGAATCACTATTTTTCGCATAAATAAGAATTTACAATTTTCACAATTTTCGGTGTATGTTAGCCCACGGAATTCTCGAGATTTGATCGACCGCCTCCGTTCGGCCCCAAATTTTGGCTGTACACAACTTGCGGGGCCTGGTGACGGGCGCCCTATCACTTCGATTGATCGGCATAACTATTTTTTGCATAAATGAGTATTTATGATTTTCACGATTTTCGGTGTATGTTAGCCCACGGATTTCTGGAGATTTGATTGGCCGTCTCCGTTTGGCCTCAAATATTTGCTGTGCGTAGCTTGCGGGGACTGGTGACGAGCGCCTATCATTTTGTTTGATCGGCATCACTATTTTTCGCATAAATGAGAATTTATGATTTTCGCAATTTTTGGTGTATGTTAGCCCATGGATTTCTCGAGATTTGATTGACCGTCTCCGTTTGGCCCCAAATTTTGGCTGTGCGCAGCCTACAAGGCCTGGTGACGAGTGCCCTATCATTTCGTTTGATCGGCATCACTATTTTTCGCATCAATAACAATTTACTATTTTCCCGATTTTCGGTGTATGTTAGCCCACGTAATTCTCGAGATTTGATCGACCACCTCCGTTCGGCCCAAATTTTTACTGTGCGCAGCCTGCGGGGCCTGGTGACGGGCGCCCTATCACTTCGATTGATCGGCATAACTATTTTTCGCATAAATGAGTATTTACGATTTTCGCGATTTTCGATGTATTTTAGCCCACGAATTTCTGGAGATTTGGTCGACCGTCTCTGTTTGGCCCCAAATTTTACCTGCGCACAGCCTACAAGGCCTGGTGACGAGCGCCCTATCATTTCATTTGATCAGCATCACCATTTTTTGCATAACTAAGAATTTACAATTTTCGCGATTTTTGGTGTATGTTAGCCCACGGAATTCTCGAGATTTGATCTACCGTCTCCGTTCGGCCCCAAATTTTGGCTGTGCCCAGCCTGCGGGGCCTGGTGATGGGCTCCCTATCACTTCGATTGATCGGCATAACTATTTTTGCATAAATGAGTATTTACGATTTTCGCAATTTTCGGTGTATGTTAGCCCACAGATTTCCGGAGATTTGATTGACCGTCTCCGTTTGGCCCCAAATTTTTGTTGTGCGTAGCCTGCGGTGCCTGGTGATGAGCGCCCTATCGTTTTGTTTGATCGGCATCACTATTTTTTGCATAAATGAGAATTTATGATTTTTGCGATTTTCGGTGTAGGTTAGCCCACGGATTTCTCGAGATTTGATTGACAGTCTCCGTTTGGCCCTAAATTTTTGCTGTGCGCAGCCTACAAGGTCTGGTGACGAGCGCTCTATCATTTCGTTTGATCGGCATCACTATTTTTCGCATCAACAAGAATTTACTATTTTAGCGATTTTTGGTGTATGTTAGTCCACGAAATTCTCGAGATTTGATCGACCGCCTCCGTTCGGCCCCAAATTTTTGCTGTGCACAGCCTGCGGGGCCTGGTGACGGGCTCCCTATCACTTCGATTGATCGGCATAACTATTTTTCGCATAAATGAGTATTTACGATTTTCGCGATTTTCGGTGTATTTTAGCCCACGAATTTCTGGAGATTTGATTGGCCGTCTCCATTTGGCCAAAATTTTTGCTGTGCATAGCCTGCGGGGCTTGGTGACGAGCACCCTATCATTTTGTTTGATCGGCATCACTATTTTTTGCATAAATGAGAATTTACGAGTTTCACGATTTTCGGTGTAGCCCACGGATTTCTGGAGATTTGATTGACCGTCTCCGTTTGGCCCCAAATTTTGGCTGTGCGCAGCCTACAAGGACTGGTGACGAGCGCCCTATCATTTCGTTTGATCGACATCATTATTTTTCTCATAAATAAGAATTTACAATTTTCGCGATTTTCGGTGTTTGTTAGCCCACGGAATTCTCGAGATTTGATCGACCGCCTCCGTTCGGCCCCAAATTTTGGTTGTGCGCAGCCTGCTGGGCCTGGTGACGGGCGCCCTATCACTTCGATTGATCGGCATAACTATTTTTTGTATAAATGAGTATTTATGATTTTTGCGATTTTCGGTGTATGTTAGCCCACGGATTTCTGGAGATTTGATTGACCGTCTCCGTTTGGCCCCAAATTTTTGTTGTGCGTAGCCTGCGGGGCCTGGTAACGAGCGCCCTATCATTTTGTTTGATCGGCCTCACTATTTTTTGCATAAATGAGAATTTACGATATTCGCGATTTTCGGTGTATGTTAGCCCACGGATTTCTCGAGATTTGATTGACCGTCTCCGTTTGGGCCCAAATTTTGGTTGTACGGCAGCCTACAAGTCTTGGTGATGAGCGCCCTGTCATTTCGTTTGATCGGCATCACTATTTTTCGCATAAATAAGAAATTACGATTTTCGAGATTTTCGGTGTATGTTAGCAAACGGAATTCTCGAGATTTGATCGACCGCCTCCGTTCGGCCCCAAATTTTGGCTGTGCGCAGCCTGCAGGGCCTGGTGACGGGCGCCCTATCACTTCAATTGATCGGCATAACTATTTTTCGCATAATTGAGAATTTACGATTTTCGCAATTTTTGATGTGTGTTAGCCCACAGATTTCTGGATATTTGGTCGACCGTCTCTCTTTGGCCTCAAATTTTAGCTGCGCAGCCTACAAGGCCTGGTGACGAGCGCCCTATCATTTCGTTTGATCGGCATCACCATTTTTTGCATAACTGAGAATTTACGATTTTCACCGATTTTCGGTGTATGTTAGCCCACGGATTTTTCGAGATTTGATTGACCGTCTCGGTTTGGCCCAAAATTTTTGCTGTTGGCAGCCTACGAGGCCCGATGACGGGCGCCCTATCACTTCATTGGATTGGCATAACTATTTTTCTCATAAATGAGAATTTATGATTATCGTGATTTTCGGTGTGTGTGTGATTTTCGTGACAGCCTACATGATTTTTTTTTTATTTTGTGTATTTTTTCGAGATCTATCTGGACAAACCGCCGTAAAGCGGTTTGGCGGAGCTAATTTTCTCAAAATATGCCTCTATCGCAGTCATTCAATATATTTTCCAATATGGTTGACAATTTTAATTTAAAAACTGGTCCTAACGACCCACCACAACCGACACCACCATGGCAAGCGACCATGGTAGGCCAGCACTACCACCACCAATCTCTAGCATTGTCTTTATAGCATATGGATAAAAATAGGTGTTTCCTTTTAAATTTTCGCTTGCTGGGCATTGATCGATGGGCGTTGGGTCACGGCAGAGGTCGGCATGTGTCATCTGATGTCGGCCAGTCTGTCGACACTGGCATAGTGCGCCTATGATGCTAACTTTCAAACTTTTCAGTGCGTGTTAGCCCACGAATTTCTCGTGATCTGACAGACCGTCTCCGTTCGGCCCCAAATTTTGACCGTGCGTAGCCTACAAACCCTGGTGACGAGCGCCCCATCACTTTATAAATGAGAATTTACGATTTTCGCGATTTCCGGTGTGTGTTAGCCCACGCATTTCTCGAGATTTGATCGACCATCTCCGTTTGGCCCCAAATTTTTGTTGTGCGTAGCCTGCGGGGCCTGGTAAAAAGCCCCCTATCATTTTGTTTGATCGGCATCACTATTTTTTTCATAAATGAGAATTTTCAATTTTTGTGATTTTTGGTGTATGTTAGCCCACGGATTTCTCGAGATTTGATTGACCGTCCCCGTATGGCCCCAAATTTTGGCTGTGCGCAGCCTACAAGGCCTGGTGACGAGCTCCCTATCATTTCATTTGATCGGCATCACTATTTTTCGCATAAATATGAATTTACAATTTTTGCGATTTTCGGTGTATGTTAGCCCACGGAATTCTCGAGATTTGACCGACCGCCTCCGTTCGGCCCTAAATTTTGGCTATGCGCAGCCTGCGGGGCCTGGTGACGGGTGCCCTATCACTTCGATTGATCGGCATCACTATTTTTTGCATAAATGAGTATTTACAATTTTTGCGATTTTCGGTGTATGTTAGCCCACGGATTTCTGGAGATTTGATTGACCGTCTCCTTTTGGCCCCACATTTTTGCTGTGCGTAGCCTGCGGGTCCTGGTGACGAGCGCCCTATCATTTTGTTTGATCGGCATCACTATTTTTTGCATAAATGAAAATTTACGATTTTTGCGATTTTCGGTGTACGTTAGCTCACGAATTTCTGGAGATTTGATTGACTTTCTCCGTTTGGCCCCAAATTTTGGCTGTGCGCAGCCTACAAGGCCTGGTGACGAGCGCCCTATCATTTCGTTTGATCGGCATCACTATTTTTCGCATAGATAAGAATTTACGATTTTCGCGATTTTCGGTGTATGTTAGTCCACGGAATTCTCGAGATTTGATTGACCGCCTCCGTTCGGCCCCAAATTTTGGCTGTGCGCAGCCTGCGGGGCCTGGTGACGGGTGCCCTATCACTTCGATTGATCGGCATAACTATTTTTCGCATAAATGAGTATTATAATTTTCGCGATTTTCGGTGTATGTTAGCCCACGGATTTCTGAAGATTTGGTCGACCGTCTCTCTTTGGCCCCAAATTTTACCTGAGCGCAGCCTACAAGGCCTGGTGACGAGCACCCTATCATTTCGTTTGATTAGCATCACCATTTTTAGCATAACTGAGATTTTTTGATTTTCGCCGATTTTCGGTGTATGTTAGCCCACGGATTTTTCGAGATTTGATTGACCGTCTTGGTAAGGCCCAAAACTTTTGCTGTGCGCAGCCTACAAGGCCTGATGACGAGCGCCCTATCATTTCGTTTGATCGGCATCACTATTTTTCGCATAAATAAGAATTTACAATTTTCGCAATTTTCGGTGTATGTTAACCCACGAAATTCTCAAGATTTGATCGATCGCCTCCGTTCGGCCCCAAATTTTGTCTATGCGCAGCCTGCGGGGTGTATTTACGATTTTCGCGATTTTCTGTGTATGTTAGCCCACGAATTTCTCGAGATTTGATTGACCGTCTCTGTTTGGCCCCAAATTTTTGCTGTGCGTAGCCTGCGGGGCCTGGTGACGAGCGCCCTATCATTTTGTTTGATCGGCATCACTATTTTTCGCATAAATGACAATTTATAATTTTCGCGATTTTCGGTGTACGTTAGCCCACGGATTTCTCGAGATTTGATTGACCGTCTCCGTTTGGCCCCAAATTTTGGCTGTGCGCAGCCTACAAGGCCTTGTGACGAGTGCCCTATCATTTCGTTTGATCGGCATCACTATTTTTCGCATCAATAACAATTTACGATTTTCGCGATTTTCGGTGTATGTTAGCCCACGAAATTCTCGAGATTTGATCGACCACCTCCGTTCGGCCCAAATTTTTACTGTGCGCAGCCTGCGGGGCCTGGTGACGGGCGCCCTATCACTTCGATTGATCGGCATAACTATTTTTCGCATAAATGAGTATTTACGATTTTCGCGATTTTCGATGTATTTTAGCCCACGGATTTCTGGAGATTTGGTCGACCGTCTCTGTTTGCCCCAAATTTTACCTGCGCACAGCCTACAAGGCCTGGTGACGAGCGCCCTATCATTTCGTTTGATCAGCATCACCATTTTTTGCATAACTAAGAATTTACAATTTTCGCGATTTTTGCTGTATGTTAGCCCACGGAATTCTCGAGATTTGATCTACCGTCTCCGTTCGACCCCAAATTTTGGCTGTGCGCAGCCTGCGGGGCCTGGTGACGGGCTCCCTATCACTTTATTTGATCGACATCACTATTTTTCGCATAAATGAGAAATTACAATTTTTCACGATTTACGGTGTATGTTAGCCCACGGAATTCTCGAGATTGATCGACCGCCTCCGTTCGGCCCCAAATTTTGGTTATGCGCAGCCTGCGGGGCCTTGTGACGGGTGCCCTATCACTTCGATTGATCGGCATAACCATTTTTCGCATAAATGAGTATTTACGATTTTCGCGATTTTCGATGTATGTTAGCCCACGGATTTCTGGAGATTTGGTCGACCGTCTCTGTTTGGCCCCAAATTTTACCTGCGCGCAGCCTACAAGGCCTGGTGACGAGCACCCTATCATTTCGTTTGATCAGCATCACCATTTTTTGCATAACTGAGAATTTTCGATTTTCGCCGATTTTCGGTGTATGTTAGCCCACGGATTTTTCGAGATTTGATTGACCGTCTTGCTTTGGCCCAAAATTTTTGTTGTGGGCAGCCTACAAGGCCCGATGACGGGCGCCCTATCACTTCATTTGATCGGCATAACTATTTTTCTCATAAATGAGAATTTACAATTTTCGTGATTTTCGGTGTGTGTTAGCCCACAGAATTCTCGAGATTTGATCGACCGCCTCCGTTCAGCCCCAAATTTTGGCTGTGCGCAGCCTGCGGGGCCTGGTGATGAGCGCCCTATCATTTCGTTTGATCGGCATCACTATTTTTTGCATAAATAAGAATTTACGATTGTTGCGATTTTCGGTGTATGTTAGCCCACGGATTTCTGGAGATTTGATCGACCGTCTCGGTTTGGCCCCAAATTTTGGCTGTGCGTAGCCTACAAGGCCTGGTCACGGGCGCCCTATCACTTTGATTGATCGGCATAACTATTTTTCTCATAAATGAGAATTTACTATTTTCACAATTTTCGGTGTATCTTAGCCCACGGATTTCTCGACATTTGGTTGACCGTCTTCGTTTGACCTAATATTTTAGCTGCGCGCAGCCTACAAGGCCGGTGATGAGTGCCCTATCATTTCATTTGATCGGCATAACCATTTTTTACATAAATGAGAATTTACGATTTTCGTAATTTTCGGTGTGTGTTAGCTCTTTATTCACAAAATAAGAACTGCCCAGATGAGAGTCTTTTGATGAGATCTTACATAATGTTGTTAAAAATGTAATATAATGAACAGAAAAAGAGTTCATTAGTGGCACATTATCTTAATGATCATAACTTTGGGTTGGATTATCCGTTTTACATGATTTTTTTTCATTTTGTGTATTTTTTCGAGATCTATCTGGACAAACTGCCGTAAGGCGGTTTGGCGGAGCTAATTTTCTCAAAATATGCCTCAATCGCAGTCATTCAACATATTTCCCAATATTGTTGACAATTTTAATTTAAAAACTGGTCCTAACGACCCACCACAACCGACACCACCAAGCCATGCGACCATGGTAGGCTAGCACTAGCACCACCAATCTCTAGCATTGTCTTTATAGCATAAGGATAAGCATAGGTGTTTCCTTTTAAATTTTTGCTTGCTGGGCATTGATCGATGGGCGTTGGGTCTCGGCAGAGGTCGGCATGTGTCATCTGATGTTGGCCAGTCTGTCGACACTGGCATAGTGCGCCTATGATGCTAACTTTCAAACTTTTCAGTGCGTGTTAGCCCACGAATTTCTCGAGATCAGACAGGCCGTCTCCGTTCAGCCCCAAATTTTTGCCGTGCGTAGCCTTAAAACCCTGGTGACGAGTGCCCCATCACTTCATAAATGAGAATTTACGATTTTCGAGATTTTTGGTGTGTGTTAGCCCACGAATTTCTTGAGATTTGATCGACCATATCCGTTTGGCCCCAAATTTTGGTTGTGCGGCAGCCTACAAGGCCTGGTGACGAGTTCCCTATCATTTCGTTTGATCGGCATCACTATTTTTCGCATAAATAAGAATTTACGATTTTCGCGATTTTCGGTGTATGTTAGCCCACGGATTTCTGGAGATTTGATCGACCGTCTCCGTTTGGCCCCAAATTTTGGCTGTGTGTAGCCTACAAGGCCTGGTCACGGGTGCCCTATCACTTTGATTGATCGGCATAACTATATTTATCATAAATGAGAATTTACTATTTTCACAATTTTCGGTGTATGTTAGCCCACGGATTTCTCGATATTTGGTTGACCGTCTTCGTTTGACCTAAAATTTTAGCTGCGCACAGCCTACAAGGCCCGGTGACGAGTTCCCTATCATTTCATTTGATCGGCATAACCATTTTTCACATAAATGAGAATTTACGATTTTCGCAATTTTCGGTGTGTGTTAGCTCTTTATTCACAAAATAAGAACTGCCCAGATGAGATTCTTGTGATGAGATCTTACATAATGTTGTTAAAACTGTAATATAATCGACAGAAAAAGAGTTTATTAGTGGCACATTATCTTAATGATCATAACTTTGGGCTGGATTATCCGTTTCACATGATTTTTTTTCATTTTGTGTATTTTTTCGAGATCTATCTGGACAAATAGCCGTAAAGCGGTTTGGCGGAGCCAATTTTCTCAAAATATGCCTCTATCGCAGTCATTCAACATATTTCCCAATATGGTTGACAATTTTAATTTAAAAACTGGTTCTAACGACCCACCACAACCGACACCACCAAGGCATGCGACCATGGTAGGCCAGCACTACCACCACCAATCTCTAGCATTGTCTTTATAACATAAGGATAAGCATAGGTGTTTCCTTTTAAATTTTCGCTTGCTGGGCATTGATCGATGGGCGTTGGATCTCGGCAGAGGTCGACATGTGTCATCTGATGTCGGCCAGTCTGTCGAAACTGGCATAGTGCACCTATGATGCTAACTTTCAAACTTTTCAGTGCATGTTAGCCCACGGATTTCTCGAGATCTGACAGAGCGTCTCCGTTCGGCTCCAAATTTTGGCTGTGCGCAGCCTACAAACCCTGGTGACGAGCGCCCCATCACTTCATAAATGAGAATTTATGATTTTTGCGATTTTCGATGTGTGTTAGCCCACGGATTTCTCGAGATTTGATCGACCATCTCCGTTTGGCCCCAAATTTTGGATGTGTGCAGCCTACAAGGCCTGGTAACGGGCGCCCTATCACTTCAATTGATCGGCATCACTATTTTTATCATAAATGAGAATTTTTGATTTTTGCGATTTTCGGTGTATGTTAGCCCACGGAATTCTCGAAATTTGGTTGACCGTCTCCGTTTGACCTAAAATTTTAGCTGCGCGCAGTCTAAAAGGCCCGGTGACGAGCGCTCTATCATTCCATTTGATCGGCATAACCATTTTGGCATAAATGAGAATTTACGAATTTTGCGATTTTCGGTGTATGTTAGCCCACGGATTTCTGGAGATTTGATTGACCGTCTCCGTTTGGCCCCAATTTTTTGCTGTGCATAGCCTGCGGGGCCTGGTGATGAGCGCCCTATCATTTTGTTTGATCGGCATCACTATTTTTTGCATAAATGAGAATTTATGATTTTTGCAATTTTCGGTGTATGTTAGCCCACGGATTACTCGAGATTTGATAGACCGTCTCCATTTGGCCCCAAATTTTGGTTGTGCGCAACCTACAAGGCCTGGTGACGAGCGCTCTATCATATCGTTTGATCGGCATCACCATTTTTCGCATAAATAAGAATTTACAATTTTCGCGATTTTCGGTGTATGTTGGCCCACGAAATTCTCGAGATTTGATCGACCGCCTACGTTCGGACCCAAATTTTGGCAATGCGTAGCCTGCGGGGCCTGGTGATGGGCGCCCTATCACTTCGATTGATCGGCATAACTATTTTTTGCATAAATGAGTATTTACGATTTTCGCGATTTTCGGTGTATGTCAGCCCACGGATTTCTGGAGATTTGATTGGGCGTCTCCGTTTGGCCCCAAATTTTTGCTGTGCGTAGCCTGTGGGGCCTGGTGACGAGTGCCCTATCATTTTGTTTGAATGGCATCACTATATTTTGCATAAATGAGAATTTACGATTTTTGCGATTTTCGGTGTATGTTAGCCCACGGATTTCTCGAGATTTGATCGACCGCCTCCGTTCGGCCCCAAATTTTGGCTGTGCGCAGCCTGCGAGGCCTGGTGATGGGCGCCCTATCACTTCGATTGATCGGCATAACTATTTTTTGCATAAATGAGTATTTTCGATTTTTGCGATTTTCGGTGTATGTTAGCCCACGGATTTCTGGAGATTTGATTGACCGTCTCCGTTTGGCCCTAAATTTTTGTTGTGCGTAGCCTGCGGGGCCTGGTGACGAGCGCCCTATCCTTTAGTTTGATCGGCATCACTATTTTTTGCATAAATGAGAATTTACAATTTTTGCGATTTTCGGTGTATGTTAGCCCATGGATTTCTCGAGATTTGTCTGACCGTCTCTGTTTGGCCCCAAATTTTGGTTGTGCGCAGCCTACAAGGCCTGGTGACGGCGCCCTATCATTTCGTTTGATCGGCATTACTATTTTTCGCACAAATATGAATTTACAATTTTCGCAATTTTTCGTGTATGTTAGCCCACAGAATTCTCGAGATTTGATCGGCCGCCTCCGTTCGGCCCCAAATTTTGGCTGTGCGCAGCCTGCGGGGCCTGGTGACGGGCGCCCTATCACTTCGATTGATCGGCATAACTATTTTTCGAATAAATGAGTATTTACGATTTTTGCGATTTTCGGTGTATGTTAGCCCACGGATTTTTGGAGATTTGATTGACCGTCTCCGTTTGGCCCCAAATTTTTGCTGTGCGTAGCCTGGTGATGAGCGCCCTATCATTTTGTTTGATCGGCATCACTATTTTTTGCATAAATGAGAATCTACGATTTTTGCGATTTTCGGTGTATGTTAGCGCACGGATTTCTCGAGATTTGATTGACCGTCTCCATTTGGCCCCAAATTTTGGATTTGCGCAGCCTACAAGGCCTATTGACGAGCGCCGTATAAATTTCATTTGATCGGCATCACTATTTTTTGCATAAATGAGAATTTACGAGTTTCGCGATTTTCGGTGTATGTTAGCCTACGGATTTCTCGAGATTTGATTGTCGTATCCGTTTGGCTCCAAATTTTCACTGTGCGCAGCCTACAAGGCCTGGTGACGAGCGCCCTATCATTTCATTTGATCGGCATTACTATTTTTTGCATAAATAAGAATTTACGATTTTCGCGATTTTCGATGTATGATAGTCCACGGAATTCTCGAGATTTGATCGACCGCCTTCGTTCGGCCCCAAATTTTGGCTGTGTGCAGCCTTCGGGGCCTGGTAACGGGCGCCCTATCACTTCGATTGATCGGCATAACTATTTTTCGCATAAATGAGTATTTACGATTTTCGGTGTATGTTAGCCCACGGATTTCTAGAGATTTGATTGGCCATCTCCGTTTGGCCCCAAATTTTACCTACACGTAGCTTACAAGGCCTGGTGACGAGCGCCCTATCATTTCGTTTGATCAACATCACCATTTTTTGCAGAATTGAGAATTTACGATTTTCGCCGATTTTCGGTGTATGTTAGCCCACGGAATTCTCGAGATTTGATCGACCGCCTCCGTTCGGCCACAAAAATTGGCTGTGCGCAGCCTGCCGGGCCTGGTGTCGGGCGCCCTATCACTTCGATTGATCGGCATAACTATTTTTCGCATAAATGAGTATTTACGATTTTTGCGATTTTCGGTGTATGTTAGCCCGCAGAATTTTTGAGATTTGATCGACCGCCTCCTTTCGGCCCCAAATTTTGGCTGTGCGCAGCCTGCGGGGCCTGGTGACAAGTGCCCCATCATTTCGTTTCATCGGCATCACTATTTTTCGCATAAATGAGAATTTACGATTTTCGCGATTTTCGGTCTATAACGTCCACAGAATTCTCGAGATTTGATCGACCGCCTCCGTTCGGCCCCAAATTTTGGCTGTGCGTAGTTTGCGGGGCCTGGTGACAGGCACCCTATCACTTCGATTGATCGGCATAACTATTTTTCGTATAATTGAGAATTTACGATTTTCGCGATTTTTTATGTGTGTTAGCCCACGGATTTCTGGAGATTTGGTCGACCGTCTCTGTTTGGCCTCAAATTTTAGCTGTGCGCAGCCTACAAGGCCTGGTGACGAGCATCCTATCATTTCATTTGATCGGCATCACCATTTTTCGCATAACTGTGAATTTACGATTTTCGCCAATTTTCGGTGTATGTTAGCCCACGAATTTTTTGAGATTTTGATTGACCGTCTCGGTTTGACCCAAAATTTTTGTTGTTGGCAGCCTAAGTGCCCGATGATGGGCGCCCTATCACTTCATTTGATCGGCATAACTATTTTTCTCATAAATGAGAATTTACGATTTTCGTGATTTTAAGTGTGTGTTAGCCCACGGAATTCTCGAGATTTGATCGACTGCCTCCGTTCAGCCCCAAATTTTGGTTGTGCGTAGCCTGCGGGGCCTGGTGATGATTGCCCTATCATTTCGTTTGATCGGCATCACTATTTTTTGCATAAATGAGAATTTACGATTTTTGCGATTTTCGGTGTATGTTAGCCCACGGATTTCTGGAGATTTGATCGACCGTCTCCGTTTGGCCCCAAATTTTGGCTGTGCGTAGCCTACAAGGCCTGGTCACAGGCGCCCTATCACTTTGATTGATCGGCATAACTATTTTTCTCATAAGTAAGAATTTACTATTTTCACAATTTTCGGTGTATGTTAGCCCACGAATTTCTCGACATTTGGTTGACCGACTTCGTTTGACCTAAAATTTTAGCTGCACACAACCTACAAGGCCTGGTGACGAATACCCTATCATTTCATTTGATCGGCATAACCATTTTACACATAAATTAGAATTTACGATTTTCGCAATTTTTGGTGTGTGTTAGCTCTTTATTCACAAAATAAGAAATGCCCAGATGAGAGTCTTTTGATGAGATCTTACATAATGTTGTTAAAACTGTAATATAATCGACAGAAAAAGAGTTCATTAGTGACAAATTATCTTAATGATCATAACTTTGGGCTGGATTATCCGTTTTACATGATTTTTTTTATTCATTTTGTGTATTTTTTCGAGATCTATCTGGACAAACCGCCGTAAGGCGGTTTGGCGGAGCCACTTTTCTCAAAATATGCCTCTATCACAGTCATTCAACATATTTCCCAATATGGTTGACAATTTTAATTTAAAAATTGGTCCTAACGACCCAGCACAACCGACACCACCATGGCAAGCGACCAATGTTGGCCAGCACTACCACCGCCAATCTCTAGCATTGTCTTTATAGCATAAGGATAAGCATAGGTGTTTCCTTTTAAATTTTCGCTTGCTGGGCATTGATCGATGGGCGTTGGGTCTCGGCAGAGGTCGGCATGTGTCATCTGATGTCGGCCAGTCTGTCGACACTGGCATAGTGCGCCTGTGATGCTAACTTTAAAACTTTTCAGTGCGTGTTAGCCCACGAATTTCTCGAGATCTGACAGACCGTCTCTGTTTTGCCCCAAATTTTGGCCATGCGCAGCCTACAAACCCTGGTGACGGCGTCCCATCACTTCATAAATGAGAATTAACGATTTTCGCAATTTTCGGTGTGTGTTAGCCCACGAATTTCTCGAGATTTGATCGACCAGCTTCGTTTGGCCTCAAATTTGGGCTGTGCGCAGCCTACAAGGCCTGGTAACGGGCGCCCTATCACTTCGATTGATCGGCATCACTATTTTTATCATAAATGAGAATTTTTGATTTTTGCGATTTTCGGTGTATGTTAGCCCACGGAATTCTCGAGATTTGGTTGACCGTCTCTGTTTGACCTAAAATTTTAGCTGCGCGCAGCCTGCGGGGCCTGGTGACGGGCGCCCTATCACTTCGATAGATCGGCATAACTATTTTTTGCATAAATGAGTATTTACGATTTTCGCGATTTTCGGTGTATGTTAGCCCACGGATTTCTGGAGATTTGATTGACCGTCTACATTTGGCACCAAATTTTTGCTGTCCATAGCTTGAGAGGCCTGGGGATGAGCGCCCTATCATTTTGTTTGATCAGCATCACTATTTTTTGCATAAATAAAAATTTACGATTTTCGTGATTTTCGGTGTATGTTAGCCCACGGATTTCTCGAGATTTGATTGACCGTCCCCGTTTGGCCCCAAATTTTGGCTGTGCGCAACCTACAAGGCCTGGTGACGAGCGCCCTAGCATTTCATTTGATCGGCATCAATATTTTTCGCATAAATAAGAATTTACAATTTTCGCGATTTTCGGCGTATGTTAGCCCACGGAATTCTCGAGATTTTATTGACCGCCTCCGTTCGGCCCCAAATTTTGGCTGTACGCAGCCTGTGGGGCCTGGTGACGGGCGCCCTATCACTTTTATTGATCGGCATAACTATTTTTCGCATAAATGAGTATTTGCGATTTTCGGTGTATGTTAGCCTACGGATTTCTGGAGATTTAATTGACCGTCTCCGTTTGGCCCAAAATTTTTGCTGTGCGTAGCCTGTGGGGCCTGGTGACGAGCGCCCTATCATTTTATTTGATCGGCATCACTATTTTTTGCATAAATGAGAATTTACGATTTTCGCGATTTTCGGTGTATGTTAGCCCACGGATTTCTCGAGATTTGATTGACCGTCTCTGTTTGGCCCCAAATTTTGGCTGTGCGCAGCCTACAAGGCCTGGTGACGAGTGACCTATCATTTCGTTTGATCGATATCACTATTTTTCGCATAAATAAGAATTTACGATTTTCGCGATTTTTGGTGTATGTTAGTCCACGGAATTCTCGAGATTTGATCGACCGCCTCCGTTCGGCCCCAAATTTTGGTTGTGCGTAGCCTGCGGGGTCTGGTGACGGGCGCCCTATCAATTCGATTGATCGGCATAACTATTTTTCGCATAAATGAGTATTTACGATTTTCGCGATTTTCGGTGTATGTTATCCCACGGATTTCTGGAGATTTCGTCGACCGTCTCTGTTTGGCCCCAAATTTTACTTGCGCGCAGCTTACAAGGCCTGGTGACGAGCGCCCTATCATTTCGTTTGATCAGCATCACCATTTTTTGCATAACTGAGAATTTACGATTTTCGCCGATTTTCGGTGTATGTTAAGCCACGGATTTTTCAAGATTTGATTGACCGTCTCGGTTTGGCCCAAAATTTTTGTTGTGGGCAGCCTACAAGGCCCGGTGACGGGCGCCCCATCACTTTATTTGATTGGCATAACTATTTTTCTCATAAATTAGAATTATGATTTTTCACGATTTTCGGTGTACGGTAATCCACAGAATTCTCGAGATTTGATCGACCGCCTCCTTTCGGCCCCAAATTCTGGCTGTGCGTAGCCTGCGGGGCTTGGTGACAAGCGCCCCATCATTTCGTTTGACCGGCATCACTATTTTTCTCATAAATGAGAATTTACGATTTTCGCGATTTTCGGTGTACGTTAGCCCAATAATTCTCGAGATTTGATCGACCGCCTCCGTATGGCCCCAAATTTTGGCTGTGCGCAGCCTGCGGGGCCTGGTGACGGTGCGCCCTATCACTTCGATCAATCGGCATAACTATTTTTCGCATAATTGAGAATTTACGATTTTCGCACATTTCGATGTGTGTTAGCCCACGGATTTCTAGACATTTGGTCGACCGTCACTGTTTGGCCTCAAATTTTAGGTGCGCGCAGCATACAAGCCCTGGTGACGAGTGCCCTATCATTTCGTTTGATCGGCATCACCATTTTTCGCATAACTGAGAATTTACGATTTTTGCCGATTTTCGGTGTATGTCAGCACACGGATTTTTCGAAATTTGATTGACCGTCTCGGTTTGGCCCAAAATTTTTGCTATTGGCAGCCTACAAGGCCCGATGACGGGCACCCTATCACTTCATTTGATCGGCATAACTATTTTTCTCATAAATGAGAATTTACGATTTTCGTTATTTTCGGTGTGTGTTAGCCCACGGAATTCTCGAGATTTGATCGACCGCCTCCGTTCAGCCCTGAAATTTTGGTTGTGCACAGCCTGCGGGGCCTGGTGACGAGCGCCCTATCATTTCGTTTGATCGGCATCACTATTTTTCGCATAAATGAAAATTTACAATTTTTGCGATTTTCGGTGTATGTTAGCCCACGAATTTCAGGAGATTTGATCGACTGTCTCCGTTTGGTCCCAAATTTTGGCTGTGCGTGGCCTACAAGGCCTGGTCACGGGCGCCCTATCACTTTGATTGATCAACATAACTATTTTTCTCATAAGTGAGAATTTACTATTTTTGCAATTTTCGGTGTATGTTAGCCCACGGATTTCTCGACATTTGGTTGACCGTCTTCGTTTGACCTAAAATTTTAGCTGCGCGCAGCCTACAAGGCCCGGTGATGAGTGCCCTATCATTTCATTTGATCGGCATAACCATTTTTCACATAAATGAGAATTTACGATTTTCGCAATTTTCGGTGTGTGTTAGCTTATTATTCACAAAATAAGAACTGCCCAAATGAGAGTCTTCTGATGAGATCTTACATAATGTTGTTAAAACTGTAATATAATCGACAGAAAAAGAGTTCATTAATGGCACATTATCTTAATGGTCATAACTTTGGGCTGGATTATCGGTTTTACATGATTTGTTTTTCATATTGTGTATTTTTTCGAGATCTATCTGGCCAAACCGCCGTAAGGCAGTTTGGCGAAGCCAATTTTATCAAAATATTCCTCTATCACAGTCATTCAACATATTTCCCAATATGGTTGACAATTTTAATTTAAAAATTGGTCCTAACGACCCAGCACAACCGACACCACCATGGCAAGCGACCATGGTTGGCCAGCACTACCACCGCCAATCTCTAGCATTGTCTTTATAGCATAAGGATAAGCATAGGTGTTTCCTTTTAAATTTTTGCTTGCTGGGCATTGATCGATGGGCGTTGGGTCTCGGCAGAGGTCGGCATGTGTCATCTGATGTCGGCCAGTCTGTCGACATTGGCATAGTGCGCCTATGATGCTAACTTTCAAACTTTTCAGTGTGTGTTAGCCCACGAATTTCTCGAGATCTGATAGACCGTCTCTGTTCGGCCCCAAATTTTGGCCGTGTGCAGCCTACAAACCCTGGTGACGAGCGCCCCATCACTTCATAAATGGGAATTTACGATTTTCGCGATTTTCGGTGTGTGTTAGCCAACGGATTTCTCAAGATTTGATCGACCATCTCCGTTTGGCCCCAAATTTTGGTTGTACGCAGCCTACAAGGCCTGGTAACGGGCGCCCTATCACTTCGATTGATCAGCATCACTATTTTTATCATAAATGAGAATTTTTTATTTTTGCGATTTTCGGTGAATGTTAGCCCACGTATTACTAGAGATTTGGTTGACCGTCTCCGTTTGACCTAAACATTTAGCTGCGCGCAGCCTTGAAGGCTCGGTGACGAGCGCTCTATCATTCCATTTGATCGGCAAAACCATTTTTTGCATAAATACGAATTTAAGAATTTTGCGATTTTCAGTATATGTTAGCCCACGGATTTCTGGAGATTTGATTGACCGTCTCCGTTTGGCCCCAAAATTTTTGCTGTGCGTAGCCTGCGGGGCCTGGTGACGAGCGCCCTATCATTTGGTTTGATCGACATCACTATTTTTTGCGTAAATGAGAATTTATGATTTTCGCGATTTTCGGTGTATGTTAGCCCACGGATTTCTCGAGATTTGATTGACCGTCTCCGTTTGGCCCCAAATTTTGGCTGTGCGCATCCTACAAAGCCTGATGACGAGCGCCCTATCATTTCGTTTGATCGGCATCACTATTTTTTGCATAAATAAGAATTTACAATTTTCGCGATTTTCGGCGTATGTTAGCCCACGGAATTCTTGAGATTTAATCGACCGCCTGCGTTCGGCAATAAATTTTGGCTGTGCGCAGCCTGCGGGGCCTGGTGACGGGCGCCTTATCACTTCGATTGATCAGCATAACTATTTTTCGCATAAATGAGTATTCACGATTTTTGCGATTTTTGGTGTATGTTAGCCCACAGATTTCTGGAGATTTGTTGTGGGCAGCCTACAAGGCCCGGTGACGGGCGCCCGATCACTTTATTTGATCGGCATAACTATTTTTCTCATAAATGAGAATTTACGATTCTCGCGATTTTCAGTGTATGTTAGCCCACGGAATTCTCGAGATTTGATCGACCGCCTCCGTTCGGCCCCAAATTTTAGCTGTACGTAGCCTGCGGGGCCTGGTGACGGGTGCCCCATCACTTTATTTGATCGGCATAACTATTTTTCTCATAAATGAGAATTTACGATTTTCGCGATTTTCGGTGTATGTTAGCCCACGAAATTTTCGAGATTTGATCGACCACCTCGGTTCGGCCCCAAATTTTGGCTGTGCGTAGCCTGGTGACGAGCGCACAATCATTTCGTTTGATCAGCGTCACTATTTTTCGCATAAATGAGAATTTACGATTTTCGCGATTTTAGGTGTATGTTAGCCACGGATTTCTCGAGATTTGATCGACCGTCTCTGTTTGGCCCCAAATTTTGGCTGTGCGCAGCCTGCGGGGCCTAGTGACGAGCGCACTATCATTTCGTATGATCGGCATCACTATTTTTCGCATAAATTAGAATTTATGATTTTTGCTATTTTCGGTGTATGTTAGCCCACAGATTTCTGCAGATTTTGTCGACCGTCTCTGTTTTGCACCAAATTTTAGTTGCGCACAGCCTACAAGGCCTGGTGACGAGCGCCCCATTATTTCATTTGATCGGCATCACTCTTTTTCGCATAACTGAGAATTTACAATTTTCGTGATTTTCGGTGTATGTTAGCCCACGAATTTCTCAAGATTTTATGGACTGCCTCGGTTTGGCCCCAAATTTTTTTTGTGGGTAGCATACAAGGCCCGGTGATGGGCTCCCTATCACTCTATTTGAACGGCATCACTATTTTTCACATAAATGAGAATTTACAATTTTCGCAATTCTCGGTGTATGTTAGCCCACGGATTTCTCGAGATTTGATCGACCCTCTCCGTTTGGCGCCAAATTTTGGCTGTGCGAAGCCTGCGGGGCCTGGTGACGAGCGAACAATCATTTTGTTTGATCGGCATAACTATTTTTCTCATAAATGAGAATTTACGATTTTCGCGATTTTCGGTGTATTTCGGATTTCTAAAGATTTGATTGACCGTCTCAGTTTGGCCCCAAATTTTGGCTGTGCGCAGCCTACAAGGCCTGGTGACGAGCGCCCTATCATTTCATTTGATCGGCATCACTATTTTTTGTATAAATAAGAATTTACGATTTTCGCGATTTTCGGTGTATGTCAGCCCACAGAATTCTCGAGATTTGATCGACCGCCTCGTTCGGCCCCAAATTTAGGCTGTGCGCAGCCTGCGGGGCCTGGTGACGGGCGCCCTATCAGTTCGTTTGATCGGCATAACTATTTTTCGCATAAATAAGAATTTAAGATTTTTGCGATTTTCAGTGTATGTTAGCCCACGGATTTTTCGAGATTTGGTCGACCGTCTCTGTTTGGCCCCAAATGTTTTGCTGTGCGCAGCCTACAAGGCCTGATAACGGGCGCCCTATCACTTCATTTGATCGGCATAACCATTTTTCACATAAATGAGAATTTACGATTTTCGCAATTTTCGGTGTGTGTTAGCTCTTTATTCAAAAAATAAGAACTGCCGAGATGCAAGTCTTTTGATCAGATTATAATCGACAGAAAAAGAGTTCATTAGTGGCACATTATCTTAATGATCATAACTTTGGGCTGGATTATCGGTTTTACATGATTTTTTTTTCATTTTGTGTATTTTTTCGAGATCTATCTGGACAAACCGCCATAAGGCGGTTTGGCAGAGCCAATTTTCTCAAAATATGCCTCTATCAGAGTCATTCAACGTATTTCCCAATATGGTTGACAATTTTACTTTAAAACCACAACCGACACCACCATGGCAAGGGACCATGGTAGGCCAGCACTACCACCACCAATCTCTAGCATTGTCTTTATAGCATAAAGATAAGCATAGGTGTTTCCTTTTAAATTTTCGCTCGCTAGGCATTGATCGATGGGCGTTGGGTCTTGGCATAGGTCGGCATGTGTCATCTGATGTCGGCCAGTCTGTCGACACTGGCATAGTGCGCCTATGATGCTAACTTTCAAACTTTTCAGTGCGTGTTAGCCCACGGATTTCTCGAGAGTTGACAGACCATCTCCGTTCGGCCCCAAATTTTGGCCATGCGCAGCCTACAAACCCTGGTGAAGAGCGCCCCATCACTTCATAAATGAGAATTTACGATTTTCGCGATTTTTGGTGTGTGTTAGCCCACGGATTTCTGGAGATTTGGTCGACCGTATCAGTTTGGCCCCATATTTTAGCTGCGCGCAGCCTACAAGGTCTGGTGACGAGCGCCCTGTCACTTCGATTGATCGGCATAACTATTTTTCTCATAAATGAGAATTTACTATTTTCGCAATTTTCGGTGTATGTTAGCCCACGGATTTCTCGACATTTGGTTGACCGCCTTCGTTTGACCTAAAATTTTAGCTGTGCGAAGCCTATAAGGCCCGGTGACGAGTGCTCAATCATTTCATTTGATCGGCATAACCATTTTTTACATAAATGAGAATTTACGGTTTTCACAGTTTTCGGTGTGTGTTAGCTATTTATTCACATAATAAGAACTGCCGAGATGCAAATCTTTTGATGAGATCTTACATAATGTTGTTAAAACTGTAATATAATCGATAAAAGAAGAGTTCATTAGTGGCACATTATCTTAATGATCATAACTTTGGGCTGGAATATCCGTTTTACATGATTTTTTTTCATTTTGTGTATTTTTTCGAGATCTATCTGGACAAACCGCCGTAAGGCGGTTTGGCGGAGCCAATTTTCTCAAAATATGCCTCTATCAAAGTCATCCAACATATTTCCCAATATGGTTGAAAATTTTAATTTAAAAACTGGTCCTAATGACTCACCACAACCGACACCACCATGGCAAGCGACCATGGTAGGCCGGCACTACCACCACCAAGCTCTAGCATTGTCTTTATAGCATAAGGATAAGCATAGGTGTTTCCTTTTAAATTTTCGCTCGCTGAGCATTTATCGATGGGTGTTGGGTCTCGGCATAGGTCGGCATGTGTCATCTGATGTCGGCCAGTCTTTCAACACTGGCATAGTGCGCCTATGATGCTAACTTTTAAACTTTTCAGTGAGTGTTAGCCCACGAATTTCTCGAGATTTGACAGACTGTCTCCTTCGGCCCCAAATTTTGGCCGTGCGCAGCCTACAAACCCTGGTGACGAGCGCCCCATCACTTCATAAATGAAAATTTATGATTTTTGCGATTTTCGGTGTATGTTAGTCCACGGATTTCTGGAGATTAGGTCGACCGTCTCTGTTTAGCCCCAAATATTAGTTGCGCGTAGCCTACATGGCCTGGTGACGAGTGCGCCATCATTTCGTTTGATCGGCATCACCATTTTTCGCATAACTGAGAATTTATGATTTTCGCCGTTTTTCGGTGTACGTTAACCAATGGATTTTTCGAGATTTGATTGACCGTCTCGATTTGGCCCACAATTTTTGTAGTGGGCAACCTACAAGGCCCAGATACGGGTGCCCTATCACTTTATTTGATCGGCAAAACTATTTTTCTCATAAATGAGAATTTACGATTTTCGCGATTTTCGGTGTATGTTAACCCAAGGAATTCTCGAGATTTGATCGACCGCCTCCGTTCTGCCCCAATTTTTGGTTGTGCGTAGCCTGCGGGGCCTGGTGACGAGCGCCCTATCATTTCGTTTGATCGGCATCACTATTTTTTGCATAAATGAGAAATTACGATTTTTGCGATTTTCGGTGTATGTTAGCCCACAAATTTCTGGTGATTTGATCGACCATATCTGTTTGGCCCCAAATTTTGGTTGTGCGTAGCCTGCAGGGCCTGGTGATGAGCGCCGAATCATTTCGTTTGATCGGCATTACCATTTTTCGCATAATTGAGAATTTACGATTTTCGCCAATTTTCGGTGTATGTTAGCCCACGGATTTTTTGAGATTTGATTGACCGTATCGGTTTAGCCACAAATTTTTGTTGTAGGCAGCCTACAAGGCCCGGTGACGGGCGCCCTATCACTTTATTTGATCGACATAACTATTTATCTCATAAATGAGAATTTACGATTTTCGCGATTTTCGGTGTATGTTAGCCCACGAAATTCTCGAGATTTGATCGACCGCCTCCGTTCGGCCCCAAATTTTGGTTGTGCGCAGCCTGCGGGGCCTGGTGACGAGCGCCCCATCATTTTGTTTGATCGGCATCACTATTTTTCGCATAAATGAGAATTTACGATTTTTGCGATTTTCGGTGTATGTTAGGCCACGGAATTCTCGAGATTTCATCGACCGCCTCCGTTCGGCCCCAAATTTTAGCTGTGTGCAGCCTGTGGGGCCTGGTGACGGGAGCCCTATCACTTCGATTGATCGGCATAACTATTTTTCGCATAAATGAGAATTTACGATTTTCGCGATTTTCGGTGAATGTTATCCCATGGATTTCTGGAGATTTGGTCGACCGTCTCAGTTTGGCCCCAAATTTTAGCTGGGCGCAGCCTACAAGGCTGGTGACGAGCGCCCCAACATTTCGGTTTGGCCCAAAATTTTTGCTGTGGGCAGCCTACAAGGCCCGGTGACGGGCGCCTTGATCGACATAACCATTTTTCTCATAAATGAGAATTTACGATTTTCGTGATTTTCGGTGTATGTTAGCCCACGGAATTCTCGAGATTTGATCGACCGCCTCCGTTCGGCCCCAAATTTTTGGCTGTGCGCAGCCTGCGGGGCCTGGTGACGTGCGCAAAATCATTTCGTTTGATCGACATCACTATTTTTCGCATAAATGAGAATTTACAATTTTTGCAATTTTCGGTGTATGTTAGCCCGGGAATTTCTGGAGATTTGATCGACCGTCTCCGTTTGGCCCTAAATTTTGGCTGTGGGTAGCCTACAAGGCCTGGTAACGGGCGCCCTATCACTTTATTTGATCGGCATAACTATTTTTCTCATAAATGAGAATTTACGATTTTTGTGACTTTCGGTGTACGAAATTCTCGAGATTTGATCGACTGCCTCCGTTTGGCCCCAAATTTTGGCTGTGCGCAGCCTGCGGGGCCTGGTGATGAGTGCCCCATCATTTCATTTGATCGACATCACTATTTTTCGCATAAATGAGAATTTTCCATTTTCGCGATTTTCGGTGTATGTTAGCCCACGAATTTCTCGAGATTTGATCGACCGTCTCCGTTTGGCGCCAAATTTTGGTTGTGCGTAGCCTTCAGGGCCTGGTGACGAGCGCACAATCATTTCATTTGATCGGCATAACTATTTTTCTCATAAATGAGAATTTACGATTTTCGCGATTTTTGGTGTATGTTAGCCCACGGATTTCTCGAGATTTGATTGACCGTCTCCGTTTGGCCCCAAATTTTTGCTATGCGCAGCCTACAAGTCCTGGTGACGAGCGCCCTATCATTTCGTTTGATCGGCATCACTATTTTTCGCATAAATAAGAATTTACGATTTTCGCAATTTTCGGTGTATGTTTGCCCACAGATTTCTCGTGATTTGTCGACCGCCTCCATTTCGCCCCAAATCTGTGCGCAGCCTGCAGGGCGTTAGCCCACGGATTTCTCGAGATTTGAGCGACCGTCTCCGTTTGGCCTCAAATTTTGGCTGTGCGTAGCCTGCAGGGCCTGGTGACGAGCGCCCTATCACTTTATTTGATCGGCATTACTATTTTTCGCATAAATGAGAATTCACCGGTTTTGCGATTTTTGGTGTATGTTAGCCCACGGATTTCTCAAGATTTGATCGACCGTCTCCGTTTGGTGCCAAATTTTTGCTGTGCGCAGCCTGCGGGGCCTGGTGACGAGCGCACAATTATTTCATTTGATCGGCATCACTATTTTTCGCATAAATTAGAATTTACGATTTTTGCGATTTTCGGTGTATGTTAGCCCACGGATTTCTGGAGATTTGGTCGACCGTCTCTGTTTGACCCCAAATTTTTGTTGCGCGCAGCCTACAATGCCTGGTGACGAGCGCTCTATCATTTCCTTTGATCGGCATCACTATTTTTCGCATAACTGAGAATTTATGATTTTCGCGATTTTCGGTGTATGTTAGCTCTTTATTCACAAAATAAGAACTACTGAGATGCAAGTCTTTTGATGAGATCTTACATAATGTTGTTGAAACTGTAATATAATCGACACAAAAAGAGTTCATTAGTGGCACATTATCTTAACGATCATAACTTTGGTCTGGATTATCCGTTTTCCATGATTTTTTTTTATTTTGTGTATTTTTTCGAGATCTATCTGGACAAACTACCGTAAGGTAGTTTTGCGGAGCCAATTTCTCAAAATATGCCTCTATCGCAGTCATTCAACATATTTCCCAATATGGTTGACAATTTTACTTTAAAAACTGGTCCTAACGACCCACCACAACCGACACCACCATGGCAAACGACCATGGTAGGCCAGCACTACCACCACCAATCTCTAGCATATTCTTTATAGCATAAGGATAAGCATAGGTGTTTCCTTTTAAATTTTCGCTCGCTGGGCATTGAACGATGGGCGTTGGGTCTCGGCATAGGTCGGCATGTGTCATCTGATGTTGGCCAGTCTGTCGACACTGGCATAGTGCGCCTATGATGCTAACTTTCAAACTTTTCAGTGTGTGTTAGCCACGGATTTCTCGAGATTTGACAGACCGTCTCCGTTCGGCCCAAAATTTTGGCCGTACGCAGCCTACAAACCCTGGTGATGAGTGCCCCATCACTTCATAAATGAGAATTTACGATTTTTGCGATTTTCGGTGTGTCTTAGCCCATGGATTTCTAAAGATTTGATCGACCATCTCCGTTTGGCCCTAAATTTTGGCTGTGTGCAGCCTACAAGGCCTTGTAACGGGCGCCCTATCACTTCGATTGATCGGCATCACTATTTTTATCATAAATGAGAATTTTTTATTTTTGCGATTTTCGGTGTATGTTAGCCCACCGATTTCTCGAGATTTGGTTGACCACAACCGACACCACCATGGCAAGCGACCATGGTAGGCCAGCACTACCACCACCAATCTCTAGCATATTCTTTATAGCATAAGGATAAGCATAGGTGTTTCCTTTTAAATTTTCGCTCGCTGGGCATTGAACGATGGGCGTTGGGTCTCGGCATAGGTCGGCATGTGTCATCTGATGTTGGCCAGTCTGTCGACACTGGCATAGTGCGCCTATGATGCTAACTTTCAAACTTTTCAGTGTGTGTTAGCCACGGATTTCTCGAGATTTGACAGACCGTCTCCGTTCGGCCCAAAATTTTGGCCGTACGCAGCCTACAAACCCTGGTGATGAGTGCCCCATCACTTCATAAATGAGAATTTACGATTTTTGCGATTTTCGGTGTGTCTTAGCCCATGGATTTCTAAAGATTTGATCGACCATCTCCGTTTGGCCCTAAATTTTGGCTGTGTGCAGCCTACAAGGCCTTGTAACGGGCGCCCTATCACTTCGATTGATCGGCATCACTATTTTTATCATAAATGAGAATTTTTTATTTTTGCGATTTTCGGTGTATGTTAGCCCACCGATTTCTCGAGATTTGGTTGACCACAACCGACACCACCATGGCAAGCGACCATGGTAGGCCAGCACTACCACCACCAATCTCTAGAATTGTCTTTATAGCATAAGGATAAACATAGGTGTTTCCTTTTAAATTTTCGCTCGCTGGGCATTGATCGATGGGCGTTGGGTCTCGACATAGGTCGGCATGTGTCATCTGATGTCGGCCAGTCTGTCGACACTCGCATAGTACGCCTATGATGCTAACTTTCAAACTTTTCAGTGCGTGTTAGCCCACGGATTTCTCGAGATTTGACAGACTGTCTCCGTTTGGCCCCAAATTTTGGCCGTGCGCAGCCTACAAACCCCGGTGACGAGTGCCCCATCACTTCATAAATGCGAATTTACGATTTTATCGATTTTCGGTGTGTGTTAGCCCACGGATTTCTCTAGATTTGATTGACCATCTCCGCTTCGCCCCAAATTTTTGCTGTGCGCAACCTACAAGGCCTGGTAACGGGCGCCCTATAAACTTCGATTGATCGGCATCACTATTTTTATCATAAATGACAATTTTTGATTTTTGCGATTTTCGGTGTATGTTAGCCCACGGATTTCTCGAGATTTGGTTGACCGTCTCCGTTTGACCTAAAATTTTAGCTGCGCGCAGCCTATAAGGCCGGGTGACGAGCGCCCTATCATTCCATTTGATCGGCATAACCATTTTTCACATAAGAGAATTTATGATTTTTGCCATTTTCGGTGTATATTGGCCCACGGATTTCTCGAAATTTGATTGACCGTCTCCGTTTGGCCCTAAATTTTTGTTGTGCATAGCCTGCGGGGCCTGGTGATGAGCGCCCTATCATTGTATTTGATCGGCATCACTATTTTTTGTATAAATGAGAATTCACGAATTTTGCGATTTTTGGTGTATGTTATCCCACGAATTTCTGGAGATTTTATCGACCGTCTCCGTATGGCCCAAATTTTTGTTGTGCGCAGCCTACAAGGCCTTATGACGGGCGCCCTATCACTTTATTTGATCAGCATAACTATTTTTCTCATAAATGAGAATTTACGATTTTTGCTATTTTCGGTGTATGTTAGCCCACGGATTTCTCGAGATTTGATTGACCGTCTCCGTTTGGCCCCAAATTTTGGCTGTGCGCAGGTTGCGGGACCTGGTGACGAGCGCACAATCATTTCATTTGATCGACATCACTATTTTTTGCATAAATAAGAATTTATGATTTTTGCGATTTTCGGTGTATGTTAGCCCACAGAATTCTCGAGATTTGATCGACCGCCTCTGTTCGGCCCCAAATTTTGGCTGTGCATAGCCTGCGGGGCCTAGTGATGGGCTCCCTATAACTTTATTTTATCGGCATAACTATTTTTTTCATAAATAAGAATTTATGATTTTTGCGATTTTCGGTGTATGTTAGCCCACGTAATTCTCGAGATTTGATCGACCGCCTCCGTTCGGACCCAAATTTTGGCTGTGCGCAGCCTGCGGGGCCTTGTGACGGGCGCCCTATCACTTTATTTGATCGGCATAACTATTTTTCTCATAAATGAGAATTTACAATTTTCGAGATTTTCGGTGTATGTTAGCACACGGAATTTTCGAGATTTGATCGATCGCCTCCGTTACGCCCCAAATTTTGGCTGTGCGTAGCCTGCGGGGCCTGGTGACGAGCCCCCTATCACTTTATTTGATCGGCATAACTATTTTTCGCATAAATGAAAATTTACAATTTTCGCGATTTTCGGTGTATGTTAGCCCGGGAATTTCAGGAGATTTGATCGACCACCTCCATTCGGCCCCAAATTTTTCATGTGTGCAGCCTGCGGGGCTTGGTGACCAGCGCCCCATCATTTTGTTTGATCGGCATCATTATTTTTCGCATAAATGAGAATTTACGATTTTCGCGATTTTCGGTGTATGTTAGCCCATGGATTTCTCGAGATTTGATCGATCGTCTCCATTGGGCGCCAAATTTTGGCTGTGCGCAGCCTGCGAGGCCTGGTGATAAGCGCATAATCATTTCGTTTGATCGGCATCACTATTTTTCGCAAAAATTAGAATTTACGATTTTTGTGATTTTCGGTGTATGTTAGGCCACGGATTTCTGGAGATTTGGTCGACCGTCTCTGTTTGGCCCCAAATTTTTGTTGCGCGCAGCCTACAAGGCCTGGTGACGAGCGCCCTATCATTTCGTTTGATCGGCATCACTATTTATTGTATAACTAAGAATTTATGATTTTCGTGATTTTCGGTGTATGTAACGCCCACGGAATTCTCGAGATTTGATCGACCGCCTCCGTTCGGACCCAAATTTTGGCTGTGCGCAGCCTGCAGGGCCTGCTGACACGCGCCCTATCATTTCGTTTGATCGGCATCACTATTTTTCGCGTAAATGAGAATTTACGATTTTCGCGATTTTCGGTGTATGTTAGCCTACGGATTTCTGGAGATTTGATCGACCGTCTCCGTTTGGCCCCAAATTTTGGTTGTGCAGCCTGCGAGGCCTGGTGACGAGCACACTATCATTTATTTGATCGGCATCACTATTTTTCATATAAATAAGAATTTACGATTTGCACGATTTTCGGTGTATGTTAGCCCACGAATTTCTCGAGATTTGATCGACCATCTCCATTTGGCGCTAAATTTTTGTTGTGCGCAGCCTGCGGGGCCTGGTGACGAGTGCACAATCATTTCGATTGATCGGCATCACTATTTTTTGCATAAATTAGAATTTACGATTTTTGCAATTTTCGATGTATGTTAGCTCACGGATTTCTGGAGATTTGGTCGACCGTCTCTGTTTGGCCCCAAATTTTTGTTGCGCACAGCCTACAAGGCCTGGTGACGAGCGCCCTATCATTTCGTTTGATCGGCATCACTATTTTTCGCATAACTGTGAATTTACGATTTTCGTGATTTTCGGTGTATGTTAGCCCACGGATTTCTGGAGATTTGGTCGACCGTCTTCGTTCGGTCCAAATTTTGGCTGTGCGCAGCCTACGGGGTCTGGTGACGAGCGCCCTATCATTTCGTTTGATCGGCATCAATATTTTTCTCATAACTGAGAATTTAAGATATTCGCGATCTTCGGTGTATGTTAGCCTACGAATTTCTGGAGATTTGATCGACTGTCTCCGTTTGGCCCCAAATTTTGGCTGTGCGCAGCCTGCTGGGCCTGGTGATGAGCGCACTATCATTTCATTTGATCGGCATCACTATTTTTTGCATAAATTAGAATTTATGATTTTTGCGATTTTCGGTGTATGTTAGCCCACGGATTTCTGGAGATTTTATCGATCGTCTCCGTTTGTCCCAAATTTTTCGCTGTGCGCAGCCTATAAGGCCTGGTGACGGATGCCCTATCACTTTATTTGATCGGCATAACTATTTTTCTCATAAATTAGAATTTACGATTTTCGCGATTTTAGGTGTATGTTAGCCCACGAATTTCTCGAGATTTGATTGACCATCTCCGTTTGGCCCCAAATTTTGGTTGTGCGCAACCTATAAGATCAAGTTGTTTGATCGGCATAACTATATTTCTCAGCAATGAGAATTTACTATTTTTCGCGATTTTCGGTGTATGTTAGCCCACGGATGTCTGGAGATTTGGTTGACCGTCTCTGTTTGGCACGAAATTTTAGCTCCTTGCAGCCTACAAGGCCTGGTGACGAGCGCCCCATCATTTCTTTTGATCGGAATAACTATTTTTCGCATAACTGAGAATATACAATTTTCGCGATTTTCGGTGTATGTTAGCCCACGGATTTCTCGAGATTTGATGGACCGTCTTGGTTTGGCCCCAATTTTTGCTGTGGGTAGCCTACAAGGCCCGGTGACGGGTGCCCTATCACTTTATTTGATCGGCATCACTATTTTTCACATAAATGAGAATTCATGATTTTCATAATTTTCGGTGTATATTAGCCCACGGAATTCTCGAGATTTGATCGACTGCCTCCGTTCGGCCCCAAATTTTAGCTGTGCGCAGCCTGCGGGGTCTGGTGACGAGCGCCCTATCATTTTATTTGATCGGCGTCACTATTTTTCGCATAAATGAGAATTTACGATTTTTGTGATTTTCGGTGTATGTTAGCCCACGGATTTCTGGAGATTTCGTCGACCGTCTCTTTTTGGCCCCAAATTTTAGCTGCACGCAGCCTACAAGGCCTGGTGTCTAGCGCCCTATCATTTCGTTTGATCGACATCACCTTTTTTCGCATAACTGAGAATTTATGATTTTCGCCGATTTTCGGTGTATGTTAGCCGACGGATTTTTTGGGATTTGATTGACCGTCTCGGTTTGGCCCAAATTTTTTGTTGTGGGCAGCCTATAAGGCCCGGTGATGGGCGCCCTGTCACTTTATTTGATCGGCATAACTATTTTCCTCATAAATGAGAATTTACGATTTTTGCATTTTTCGGTGTATGTTAGCCCACGAATTTCTCGAGATTTGATCGTCCATCTTCGTTTGGCCGCAAATTTTGGCTGTGCGCAGCCTGCAAGGCCTTGTGACGGGCGCCCAATCACATTATTTGATCGGCATAACTATTTTTCTCATAAATGAGAATTTACGATTTTCGCGATTTTCGGTTTACGTTAGCCCACAGATTTCTCGAGATTTGATCGACCGCCTCCGTTTCGCCCTAAATTTTGGCTGTGCGCAGCCTGCGTGGCCTGGTGACGAGCGCCCTATCATTTCGTTTGATCGGCATCACTATTTTTCGCATAAATGAGAATTTACGGTTTTTGTGATTTTCGGTGTATGTTAACCCACAGATTTCTGGAGATTTGGACGACCGTCTCTATTTGTCCCAAATTTTAGCTGCGCGCAGCCTACAAGGCCTGGTGACGAGCACCCTAGCATTTCGTTTCATCGGCATCACCATTTTTCGCATAACTGAGAATTTATGATTTTCCCTATTTTCGGTGTATGTTAGCCCACGGATTTTTTGAGATTTGATTGACCGTCTCGGTTTGGCCCAAAATTTTTGTTTTGGGCAGCCAACAAGACCCGGTGACGGGCGCCCTATCACTTTATTTGATCGGCATCACTATTTTTCGAATAAATGAGAATTTACGATTTTCGCGATTTTCGGTGTATGTTAGCCCACGGATTTCTCGAGATTTGATCTACCGTCTTCATTTGGCACCAAATTTTAGCTGTGTGCAGCCTGTGGGGCCTTGGTAACGAGCGCACAATCATTTCAATTGATCGGCATAACTATTTTTCGCATAAATTAGAATTTACGATTTTTGCGATTTTCTGTGTATGTTAGCCCACGGATTTCTGGAGATTTGGTCGACCGTCTCTGTTTGGCCCCAAATTTTTGCTGCGCGCAACCTACAAGGCCTGGTGACGAGCGTCCTATCATTTCGTTTGATCAGCATCACTATTTTTCTCATAAATGAGAATTTTCAATTTTCGCGATATTTGGTGTATGTTAGCCCACGGATTTCTCGTGATTTGATCGACCGCCTCCGTTTGGCCCAAACTTTTAGGTGTGCGCAGCCTGCGGGGCCTGGTGACGAGCGCCCTATCTCTTTATTTGATCGGCATCACTATTTTTTGCATAATTGAAAATTTACGATTTTCGCGATTTTCGGTGTATGTTAGCCCATGGATTTCTCGAGATTTGATGGACCGTCTCGATTTGGCCCCAAATTTTTGATGTAGGTAGCCTACAAGTCCCGGTGATGGGTGCCCTATCACTTTATTTGATCGGCATAACTATTTTTCTCATAAATGAGAATTTACGATTTTTGTGATTTTCGGTGTATGTTAGCCCACGGAATTCTCGAGATTTGATCGACCGCCTCCGTTCGGCTCCAAATTTTGGCTGTGCACAGCCTGCGGGGCCTGGAGACGAGCGTCGTATCATTTCGTTTGATCAGCATCACTATTTTTCGCATAAATGAGAATTTACGATTTTTGCGATTTTCGGTGTATGTTAGCCCACTGTTTTCTGGAGATTTGATCGACCGTCTCTGTTTGGCCCCAAATTTTGGCTGTGCGTAGCCTCCAAGGCCTGGTAATGGGCGCCCTATCACTTCGATTGATCGGCATCACTATTTTTATCATAAATGAGAATTTTCGATTTTTGCAATTTTCGGTGTATGTTAGCCCATGGATTTCTAGAGATTTGGTCGACCGTCTCTGTTTGACCCCAAATTTTTGCTGCGCGCAGCCTACAAGGCCTGGTGACGAGCGCCTATCATTTCGTTTGATCGGCATCACTATTTTTCGCATAACTGAGAATTTACGATTTTTGCAATTTTCAGTGTATGTTAGCCCACGGATTTCTCGAGATTTGATCGTCCGTCTTCGTTTGGCCCCAAATTTTGGCTGTGCGCAGCCTGCAAGGCCTTGTGACGGGTGCCCTATCACTTAGTTTTATCGGCATAACTATTTTTCTCATAAATGAGAATTTACGATTTTCGCGATTTTCGGTGTATGTTAGCCCACGGATTTCTCGAGATTTGATCGACCGCCTCCGTTTGGCCCCAAATTTTTGCTGTGGGTAGCCAACAAGGCCCGGTGACGAGCGCCCTATCACTTTATTTGATCGGCATAACTATTTTTCTCATAAATGAGAATTTACGATCTTCGTGATTTTCGGTGTATGTTAGCCTAGGGAATTTTCGAGATTTGATCGACCGCCTCCGTTCGGTCCCAAATTTTGGCTATGCGCAGCTTGCGGGGCCTGCTGACGAGCTCCCTATCATTTCGTTTGATCGACATCACTATTTTCCGCATAAATGAGAATTTACAATTTTTGCGATTTTCGGTGTATGTTAGCCCACGGATTTCTGGAGATTTGATTTACCGTCTCCATTTGGCCCCAAATTTTGGCTGTGTGTAGCCTCCAAGGCCTGGTAACGGGCGCCCTATCACTTCGATTGATCGGCATCACTATTTTCATCATAAATGAGAATTTTTGATTTTTGCGATTTTCGGTGTATGTTAGCCCAAGGATTTCTAGAGATTTGGTCGACCGTCTCTATTTGGCCCCAAACTTTTACTGCACGCATCCTACAAGGCCTGGTGATGAGCGCCCTATCATTTCGATTGATCAACATCACTATTTTTCTCATAAATGAGAATTTACGATTTTTGCGATTTTCGGTGTATGTTAGCCCACGGATTTCTTGAGATTTGATCGACCGTCTCAGTTTAGCCCCAAATTTTGGCTATGCGCAGCCTGCAAGGCCTGGTGACGGGCTCCCTATAACTTTATTTGATCGGCATAACTATTTTTCTCGTAAATGAGAATTTATGATTTTTGCAATTTTCGGTGTATGTTAGCCCACGGATTTCTCGAGATTTGATTGACCATCTTCGTTGGCCCCAAATTTTTGTTGTGCGCAGCCTACAAGGCCCGATGACGAGCGCCCTATCATTTCATTTGATCGGCATAACCATTTTTCACATAAATGAGAATTTACGATTTTCGGTGTATGTTAGCCCACGGATTTCTCGAGATTTAATTGACCATCTCTGTTTAGCCCCAAATTTTTGCTGTGCGTAGCCTGCGGGGCCTGGTAACGCGCGCCCTATCATTTTATTTAATCGGCATAACTATTTTTCTCACAAATGAGAATTTACGATTTTTGCGATTTTCGGTGTATGTTAGCCCACAGATTTCTGGATATTTGGTCGACCGTATCTGTTTGTCACCAAATTTTAGCTGCACGCAGCCTACAAGGCCTGGTGACGAGCGCCCCATCATTTCATTTGATCGGCATTACTATTTTTTGCATAACTGAGAATTTACGATTTTCGTGATTTTCGGTGTATGTTAGCCCACGGATTTCTTGAGATTTTATGGACCGTCTCGGTTTGGCCCAAAATTTTTGTTGTGGGTAACCAATAAGGCCCGGTGACGTGCGCCCTATCACTTTATTTGATCGGCATAATTATTTTTCTCATAAATGAGAATTTACAATTTTCGTGATTTTCGGTGTATGTTAGCCCACGGAATTCTCGAGTTTTGATCGACCGCCTCCGTTCGGCCCCAAATTTTGGCTGTGCGCAGCTTGCGAGGCCTGGTGACGAGCGCCCTGTCATTTCGTTTGATTGGCATCACTATTTTTCGCATAAATGAGCATTTACGATTTTTGCAATTTTCGGTGTATGTTAGCCCACGGATTTCTGGAGATTTGGTCGACCGTCTCTGTTTGGCCCTAAATTTTAGCTGCGCGCAGCCTACAAGGCCTGGTGAGAAGAGCCCTATCATTTCGTTTGATCGGAATCACCATTTTTCGCATAACTGAGAATTTACGATTTTGGCCGATTTTCGGTGTATGTTAGTCCACGGATTTCTCGAGATTTGATGGATCATCTCGGTTTGGCCCCAAATATTTGTTGTGGGTATACTACAAGGTCCGGTGACGGGTGCCCTATCACTTTATTTGATCGGCATAACTATTTTTCTTATAAATGAGAATTTACGATTTTCGTGATTTTCGGTGTATGTAAGCCCACGGATTTCTAGAGATTTTGTCGACCGTCTCTGTTTGGCCCTAAATTTTAGCTGCGCGCAGCCAACAAGGCATGGTGACAAGAGCCCTATCATTTCGTTTGATCGGCATCACCATTTTTCGCATAACTAAGAATTTACGATTTTCGCCGATTTTTGGTGTAGGTTAGCCCCCGGATTTCTCGAGATTTGATGGACCATCTCGGTTTGGCCCCAATTTTTTGTTGTGGGTATCCTATAAGGCCCGGTGACGGGTGCCCTATCACTTTATTTGATCGGCATAACTATTTTTCTCATAAATGAGAATTTATGATTTTCGTGATTTTCGGTGTGTGTTAGCTCTTTATTCACAAAATGAGAACTGTCGAGATGCAAGTCTTTTGATGAGATCTTACATAATGTTGTTAAAACTGTAATATAATCGACAGAAAAAGAGTTCATTAGTGGCACATTATCTTAATGATCATAACTTTGGGCTGTATTATCCGTTTTACGTGATTTTTTTTCATTTTGTGTATTTTTTCGAGATCTATCTGGACAAACCGCCGATGGAGCCAATTTTCTCAAAATATGCCTCTACGCAGTCATTCAACATATTTCCCTGTATGGTTGACAAATTTTCTTTAAAAACTGGTCATAACGATCCACCACAACCAACACCACCATGGCAAGCGACCATGGTAGGCCAGCACTACCACCACCAAACTCTAGCATTGTCTTTATAGCATAAGGATAAGCATAGGTGTTTCCTTTTAAATTTTCGCTCGCTGGGCGTTGATCGATGGGCGTTGGGTCTCGACATAGGTCGACATGTGTCATCTGATGTCAGCCACTGTGTCGACACTGACATAGTGCACTTATGATGCTAACTTTCAAACTTTTCAGTGCGTGTTAGCCCACGGATTTCTCGAGATTTGACAGACTGTCTCCGTTCGGCCCCAAATTTTGGCCGTGCGCAGCCTACAAACCCCTATGCGATTTTCGGTGTGTGTTAGCCCACGGATTTCTCGAGATTTGATCGACCATCTCCGTTTGGCCCCAAATTTTGGCTGTGCGCAGCCTACAAGGCCTGGTGACAAGCACCCTATCATTTCGTTTGATCCTCATCACTATTTTTCGCAAAAATAAGAATTTATTATTTTCACGATTTTCGGTGTATGTTAGCTCACGGAATTCTCGAGATTTGATCGACCGCCTCCGTTCGGCCCCAAATTTTTGTTGTGCTTAGCCTGCGAGGCCTGGTGACGGGCGCCCTATCACATCGATTGATCGGCATAATTATTTTTCGCATAAATGAGAATTTACGATTTTTGCGATTTTCGGTGTATGTTAGCCCACGGATTTCTGGAGATTTTGTTTGATCGGGATCACCATTTTTCGCATAACTTAGAATTTACAATTTTTGCTGATTTTTGGTGTATGTTAGCCCACGAATTTTTCGATATTTGATTGACTGTCTCGGTTTGGCACCAAATTTTAGCTGTGCGCAGCCTACAAGGCCTGGTGACGAGCGCCCCATCATTTAGTTTCATCGTCATCACTATTTTTCTCATAAATGAGAATTTACGATTTTCGTAATTTTCGGTGTATGTTAGCCCACGGAAGTCTCGAGATTCGATCGACCGCCTCCGTTCGGCCCCAAATTTTGGCTGTGCGCAGCCTGCAAAGCCTGGTGACGGGCGCCCTATCACTTTATTTGATCGACATCACTATTTTCCGCATAAATGAGAATTTACGATTTTCGCGATTTTCGGTGTATGTTAGGCCACGGAATTCTCGAGATTTGATCGATCGCCTCTGTTTGGAACCAAATTTTGGCTGTGCGCAGCCTGTGGGGCGTCGTGACGAGCGCCCCATCATTTCGTTTGATCGGCATCACTATTTTTCGCATAATTGAAAATTTGCAATTTTCGGTGTATGTTAGCCCACGGATTTCTCGAGATTTGATCGACCGCCTCCGTTTGTCCCCAAATTGTGGCTATGAGCACCCTACGGGGCCTGGTGACGAGAGCCCTATCACTCTATTTGATCGGCATCACTATTTTTCGCATAACTGAGAATTTACGATTTTCGCGATTTTTGGTGTATGTTAGCCCACGGATTTCTGGGGATTTGGTCGACCGTCTCTGTTTGGCTCCAAAAGTTTTGCTGCGCGCAGCCTACAAGGCCTGGTGATGAGCGCTCTATCATTTCGTTTGATCGGCATCACTATTTTTCGCATAAATGAGAATTTATGATTTTCGCGATTTTCGGTGTATGTTAGCCCACGGAATTCTCGAGATTTGATCGACCGCCTCCGTTCGGCCCCAAATTTTAGTTGTGCGCAGCCTGCGGGGCCTGGTGATGAGCTCCCCATCATTTCGTTTGATCGGCATCACTATTTTTCGTATAAATGAGAATTTTCAATTTTCGCGATTTTCGGTATATGTTAGCCCACGGATTTCTCGAGATTTGATCGACCGTCTCCATTTGGCGCCAAATTTTCGTTGTGCACAGCCTGCGGTACCTAGTGACGAGCGCACAATCATTTCATTTGATCGGCATCACTATTTTTTGCATAAATTAGAATTTACGATTTTTGCGATTTTCGGTGTATGAGCCCACGGATTTCTGGAGATTTGGTCGACCGTCTCAATTTGGCCCCAAATTTTTGCTGCGCACAGCCTACAAGGCCTGGTGACGAGCACCCTATCATTTTGTTTGATCGGCATCACTATTTTTCGCATAACTGAGAATTTACGATTTTCGCAATTTTCGGTGTATGTTAGCCCACGGATTTCTCGAGATTTGATTGACCGTCTTCGTTTGGCCCCAAATTTTGGCTGTGTGCAGCCTACAAGGCCCGGTGACGAGGCCCTATCATTTCATTTGATCGACAAAACCATTTTTCACATAAATGAGAATTTACAATTTTCGCGATTTTCGGTGTATATTAGCCCACGGATTTATCGAGATTTGATTGACTGTCTTCGTTTGGCCCCAAATTTTTGTTGTACGTAGCCTGCGGGGCCTGGTGACGCGCGCCCTATCATTTCTTTTGATCGGCATAACTATTTTTTCTCATAAATGACAATTTACGATTTTCGCGATTTTTGGTGTGTGTTAGCCCACGGATTTCTGGAGATTTGGTCGACCGTCTCTGTTTGGCACCAAATTTTAGTTTCGCGCAGCCTACAAGGCCTGGTGACGATCGCCCCATCATTTCGTTTGATCGGCATCACTATTTTTCGCATAACTGAGAATTTATGATTTTCGTGATTTTCGGTGTATGTTAGCCCACGGATTTCTCGAGAATTGATCGACCATTTCCTTTTGGCCTCAAATTTTGGCTGTGCGCAGCCTGCAAGGACTGGTGACGGGCGCCCTATCACTTTATTTGATCGGCATAACAATTTTTCTCATAAATGAGAACTTATGATCTTCGCGATTTTCGGTGTATGTTAGCCCACGAATTTCTCGAGATTTGATTGACCGTCTCTGTTTGGCCCCAAATTTTGGATGTGCGCAGCCTACAAGGCCCTGTGACGAGAGCCCTATCATTTCATTTGATTGGCATAACCATTTTTCACATAAATGAGAATTTACGATTTTCGGTGTATGTTAGCCCACGGATTTCTTGAAATTTGATTGACCGTCTTCGTTTGGCCCCAAATTTTTGTTGTGCGTAGCCTGCAGGGCCTAGTGACGCGCGCCCTATCATTTTGTTTGATCGGCATAACTATTTTTCTCATAAATGAGAATTTACGATTTTCGCGATTTTCGGTGTATGTTAGCCCACGGATTTCTGGAGATTTGGTCGACCGTCTCTGTATGGCACCAAATTTTAGCTGCGCGCAGCCTACAAGGCCTGGTGACGAGCGCTCCATCATTACATTTGATCGGCATCACTATATTTCGCATAACTGAGAATTTACGATTTTTGCGACTTTCGGTGTATGTTAGCCCACGGATTTCTCGAGATTTGATGGACCGTCTCGGTTTGGCAACAAATTTTTGCTTTGGGTAGCCTACAAGGCCCGGTGACGGGCGCCCTATCACTTTATTTGATCGGCATAACTATTTTTCTCATAAATGAGAATTTACAATTTTCGTGATTTTCGGTTTATGTTAGCCCATAGAATTCTAGAGATTTGATCGATCACCTCCATTCGGCCCCAAATTTGGGCTGTGCGCAGCCTGCGGGGCCTTGTGACGAGCGCCCTATCATTTCATTTGAGCGGCATCACTATTTTCCGCATAAATGAGAATTTACGATTTTTGCGATTTTCGATGTATGTTAGCCCACGGATTTCTGGAGATTTGATCGACCGTCTCCGTTTGGCCCCAAATTTTGGCTGTGCATAGGCTACAAGGCCTGGTCACGGGCGCCCTATCACTTCGATTGATCGGCATAACTATTTTTCTCATAAATGAGAATTTACTATTTTTGCGATTTTCGGTGTATGTTAGCCCACGGATTTCTCGACATTTGGTTGAACGTCTTCGTTTGACCTAAAATTTTAGCTGCACGCAGCCTACAAGGCCCGGTGACGAGTGCCCTATCATTTCATTTGATCGGCATAACCATTTTTAACATAAATGAGAATTTACGATTTTTGCAATTTTCGGTGTGTGTTAGCTCTTTATTCACAAAATAAGAGCTGCTGAGATGCAAGTCTTTTGATGATATCTTACATAATGTTGTTAAAACACTAATATAATCGACAGAAAAAGAGTTCATTAGTGGCACATTATCTTAATGATCATAACTTTGGGCTGGATTATCCGTTTTACATGATTTTTTTTCATTTTGTGTATTTTTTCGAGATCATTGGCGGAGCCAATTTTCTCAAAATATGCCTCTATCGCAGTCATTCAACATATTTCCCAATATGGTAGACAATTTTACTTTAAAAACTGGTCCTAACGACCCACCACAACCGACACCACCATGGCAAGCGACCATGGTAGGCCAGCACTACCACCACCAATCTCTAGCATTGTCGTTATAGCATAAGGATAAGCATAGGTGTTTTCTTTTAAATTTTCGCTCGCTGGGCATTGATTGATGGGCGTTGGGTTTCGGCATAGGTAGGCATGTGTCATCTGATGTCGGCCAGTCAGTCGACACTGGCATAGTGCGCCTATGATGCTAACTTTCAAACTTTTCAGTGCGTGTTAGCCCACGGATTTCTCGAGATTTAACAGACCATCTCCGTTCGGCTCCAAATTTTGGCCGTGCGCAGCCTACAAACCCTGGTGACGAGCGCCCCATTACTTCATAAATGAGAATTTACGATTTTCGCGATTTTCGGTGTGTGTTAGCCCACGGATTTCTCGAGATTTGATTGATGGTCTCCGTTCGGCCAAAAATTTTGGCTGTGCTCTGCCTACAAGGCCTTGTGACGAGCGCCCTATCGTTTCATTTGATCGGCATAACCTTTTTTTGCACAAATGAGAATTAACGATTTTTGCGATTTTCGGTGTATGTTAGCTCAAGGATTTTTGGAGATTTGGTCGACTGTGTCTTTTTGGCCCCAAATTTTTGCTGCGCGCAGCCTACAAGGCCTGGTGATGAGCGCCCTATCATTTTGTTTGATCGGCATCACTATTTTTTGCATAACTGAGAATTTACGATTTTTGCGATTTTCGGTGTATGTTAGACCACGGATATCACGAGATTTGATCGACCGAGTCTGTTTGGCCCCAAATTTTTGTTGCGCGCAGCCTACAAGGCCTGGTGACGAGCGCCCTATCATTTTGTTTGATCGGCATCACTATTTTTCACATAACTGAAAATTTGCGATTTTCGGTGTATGTTAGCCCACGGATTTCTCGAGATTTGATCGACCGCCTCCGTTTGGCCCCAAATTTTGGCTATGACCAGCCTACGGGGCCTGGTGATGAGAGCCCTATCACTTTATTTGATCGGCATCACTATTTTTCGCATAACTGAGAATTTACGATTTTCGCAATTTTTGGTGTATGTTAGCCCACGGATTTCTGGGGATTTGGTCGACCGTCTCTGTTTGGCCCCAAAATTTTTGGTGCGCGCAGCCTACAAGGCCTGGTGACTAGCGCTCTATCATTTCGTTTGATCGGCATCACTATTTTTCGCATAAATTAGAATTTACGATTTTTGCGATTTTCGGTGTATGTTAGCCCACGGATTTCAAGAGATTTGATCAACCGTCTCCGTTTGGCCCAAATTTTTTGTTGTTCGCAGCCTACAAGGCCTGGTGACAGGCGCCCTATCACTTTATTTGAACGGCATAACTATTTTTCTCATACATGAGAATTTATGATTTTCACGATTTTCAGTGTATGTTAGCCCACGGATTTCTCGAGATTTGATTGGCCATCTCTATTTGGCCTCAAATTTTGGCTGTGCACAGTCTACAAGGCCTACTGACGAGCGCCCTATCATTTCATTTGATTGGCATATCCATTTTTCACATAAATGAGAATTTACGATTTTCTCAATTTTCTGTGTATGTTAGCCCACGGATTTCTCGAGATTTGATTGATAGTCTCCGTTTGGCCCTAAATATTTGTTGTGCGTCGCTTGCGGAGCCTAGTGACGCACGCCCTATCATTTTGTTTGATCGGCATAACTATTTTTCTCATAAATGAGAATTTACGATTTTCGTGATTTTCGGTGTATGTTAACCCACAGATTTCTGGAGATTTGGTCGACCGTCTCTGTTTGGCCCCAAATTTTTGTTGCGCACAACCTATAAGGCCTGCTGACGAGCGCCCTATCACTTTATTGGATCGGCATAACTATTTTTCACATAAATGAGAATTTTTAATTTTCGCGATTTTCGATGTATGTTAGCCAACGGATTTCTCGAGATTTGATCGACCGCCTCTGTTTGGCCCCAAATTATGGCTGTGCGCAGCCTGCGAAGCTTGGTGACGAGCGCCCTATCACTTTATTTGATCGAAATCACTATTTTTCGCTTAACTGAGAATTTACGATTTTTTGCAATTTTCGCGATATGTTAGCCCACGGATTTCTCAAGATTTGATCGACCGTCTCCGTTTGGCCCCAAATTTGGGCTGTGCGCAGCCTGCGGGGCCTGGTGACGAGCGCACTATTATTTCATTTGATCGGCATCACTATTTTTCGCATAAATTAGAATTTAAGATTTTTACTATTTTCGGTGTATGTTAGCCCATGGATTTCTGGAGATTTTATCGACCGTCTCCGTTTGGCCCAAATTCTTTGCTGTGCGCAGCCTACAAGGCCTGGTGACGGGCGCCCTATCACTTTATTTGATCTGCATAACTATTTTTCTCATAAATGAGAATTTATGATTTTTACGAATTTCGGTGTATGTTAGCCCACGAATTTCTCGAGATCTGATTGACCGTCTCCGTTTGGCCCCAAATTTTGGCTGTGCACAGCCTACAAGGCCCGGTGACGAGCGCCCTATCATTTTATTTGATCGGCATAATCATTTTTCACATAAATGAGAATTTACGATTTCCGGTGTATGTTAGCCCACAGATTTCTCGAGATTTGATTGACCATCTCCGATTGGCCCCAAATTTTTGCTGTGCGTAGCCTGCAGGGCCTGGTAACGCGCGCCCTATCATTTTGTTTGATCGGCATAACTTTTTTTCTGATAAATGAGAATTTACGATTTTCGCAATTTTCGGTGTATGTTAGCCCACTGATTTCTGGAGATTTGGTCGACCGTCTCTATTTGGCACAAAATTTTAGCTGCGCGCAGCCTACAAGGCCTGGTGACGAGCGCCCCATCATTTCGTTTGATCGGCATCACTATTTTTCGCATAACTGAGAATTTACGATTTTCGCAATTTTCGGTGTATGTTAGCCCACGGATTTCTCGAGATTTGATGGACCGTCTCGGTTTGGCCCCAAATTTTTGTTGTGGGTAGCCTACAAGGCCCGGTGACGGGCGCCCTATCACTTTATTTGATCGGCATAACTATTTTTCTCATAAATGAGAATTTATGATATTCGTGACTTTCGGTGTATGTTAGCCCACGGTTTTCTGAAGATTTGGTCGACCGTCTCTGTTTGGCCCCAAATTTTAGCTGCGGGCAACCTACAAGGCCTGGTGATGAGCTCCCTATCATTTCATTTGATCGACATCACCATTTTTCGCATAACTGAGAATTTACGATTTTCGCCGATTTTCGGTGTATGTTAGCCCACAGATTTTTTGAGATTTGATTGACCGTCTCGGTTTGGCCGCAAATTTTAGTTGCGCGCAGCCTATAAGGCCCTATGATGAGTGACCTATCATTTCGTTTGATCGGCATAACCATTTTTCACATAAATGAGAATTTACGATTTTCGCGATTTTCGGTGTATGTTAGCCCACGAATTTCTCGAGATTTGATTGACCGTCTCCGTTTGGCCCCAAATTTTGGCTGCCGCAGCCTACAAGGCTCGGTGACGAGCGCCCTATCATTTCATTTAATCGGCATAACCATTTTTCACATAAATGAGAATTTACAATTTTCGCGATTTTCGGTGTATGTTAGCCCACGGATTTCTCGAGATTTGATTGACCGTCTCCATTCGGCCCCTAATTTTTGTTGTGCGTAGCCTGCGGGGCCTGGTGACGGGTGCCCTATCATTTTGTTTGATCGGCATAACTATTTTTCTCATAAATAAGAATTTACGATTTTCGTGATTTTCGGTGTATGTCAGCCTACGGATTTCTGGAGATTTGGTCGACCGTCTCTGTTTGGCACCAAATTTTAGCTGCGCGCAGCCTACAAGGCCTGGTGACGAGCGCCCATCATTTCATTTGATCGGCCTCACTATGTTTCGCATAACTGAGAATTAACGATTTTCGCGATTTTCAGTGTATGTTAGCCCACGGATTTCTCGAGATTTGATGGACCGTCTCGGTTTGGCCCAAAATTTTTGTTGTGGGTAGCCTACAAGGCCCGGCGTTGGGCGCCCTATCACTTTATTTGATTGGTATAACTATTTTTCTCATAAATGAGAATTTACAATTTTTGCGATTTTTGGTGTATGTTAGCCCACGAAATTCTCGAGATTTGATCGACCGCCTCCGTTCGGCCTCAAAGTTTGGCTGTGCGCAGCCTGTGGGGCCTGGTGAGGAGCACCCTATCATTTCGTTTGATTGGCATCACTATTTTCCGCATAAATGAGAATTTACGATTTTTGCGATTTTCGGTGTATGTTAGCCCACAGATTTCTGGAGATTTCATCGACCGTCTCCGTTCGGCCCCAAATTTTGGCTGCGCGTAGCCTACAAGGCCTGGTCACGGGCGCCCTATCACTTCGATTGATCGGCATAACTATTTTTCTCATAAATGAGAATTTATGATTTTCGCGATTTTCGGTGTAAGTTAGCCCACAGATTTGTCAACATTTGGTTGTCCGTCTTCGTTTGACCTAAAATTTTAGCTGCGCGCAGCCTACAAGGCCCGGTGACGAGTGCCCTATCATTTCATTTGATCAGCATAACCATTTTTCACATAGATGAGAATTTATGATTTTCGCAATTTTCGGTGTGTGTTAGCTCTTTATTCACAAAATAAGAACTGCCGAGATGCAAGTATTTTGATGAGATCTTACATAATGTTGTTAAAACTGTAATATAATCGACAGAAAAAGAGTTCATTAGTGGCACATTATCTTAATGATCATAATTTTGGGTTGGATTATCCATTTTACATGATTTTTTTTTCATTTTGCGTATTTTTTTGAGATTTATCTGGACAAACCGCCATAAGGCGGTTTGGCGAAGCCAGTTTTCTCAAAATATGCCTCTATCGCAGTCACTCAACATATTTCCCTATATGGTTTACAATTTTACTTTAAAAACTGGTCCTAACGACCCACCACAATCGACACCACCATGGCAAGCGACCATGGTAGGCCAGCACTACCACCACCAATCTCTAGCATTGTCTTTATAGTATAAGGATAAGCATAGGTGTTTTCTTTTAAATGTTCGCTTGCTGGGTATTGATCGATGTGCGTTGGGTCTCGGAATAGGTCGGCATGTGTCATCTGATGTCGGCCAGTCTGTCGACACAGACATAGTGCGCCTATGATGCTAACTTTCAAACTTTTCAGTGCGTGTTAGCCCACGGATTTCTCGAGATTTGACAGACCGTCTCCGTTCGGCCCCAAATTTTGGCCGTGCGCAGCGTACAAACCCTGGTGACGAGCGCCCCATCACTTCGTAAATGAGGATTTACAATTTTTGCGATTTTCGGTGTGTGTTAGCCCACGGAATTCTCGAGATTTGATCGACCATCTCCGTTTGGCCCCAAATTTTGGCTGTGCGTAGCCTACAAGGCCTGGTAACGGGCGCCCTATCAGTTCGATTGATCGGCATCACTCTTTTTATCGTAAATGAGAATTTTCAATTTTTGCGATTTTCGGTGCATGTTAGCCTATGGATTTCTCGAGATTTGGTTGACCGTCTCCGTTTGACCTAAAATTTTAGCTACGCGCAGCCTACAAGGCCCAGTGACGAGCGCCCCATCATTACATTTGATCGGCATAACCATTTTTCACATAAAAGAGAATTTACGATTTTTGCGATTTTCGGTGTATGTTAGCCCATGGATTTCTCGAGATTTGATTGACCGTCTCCGTTTGGCCCCAAATTTTTGCTGTGCGTAGCCTGCGGGGCCTGGTGACAAGGGCCCTATCATTTTGTTTGATCAGCATCACTATTTTGTTGCATAAATGAGAATTTACCAATTTTGCAATTTTCGGTGTAAGTTAGCCCACGGATTTCTGGAGATTTTATCGACCGTCTCCGTTTGGCCCCAAATTTTTGTTGTGCGCAGCCTGCAAGGCCTTATGATAGTCACCCTATCACTTTATTTGATCGGCATAACTATTTTTCTCATAAATGAGAATTTATAATTTTCGCGATTTTCGGTGTATGTTAGCCCACAGATATCTCGAGATTTGATTGACCGTTTCCGTTTGGCCCATAATTTTGGCTGTGCGCAGCCTAAAAGGCCTGGTGACGAGCTCCCTATCATTTCATTTGATCGGCATCACTATTTTTCGCATAAATAAGAATTTACGATTTTCGCGATTCTCGGAGTATGTTAGCCCACGGAATTCTCAAGATTTGATCGACCGCCTCCGTTTAGCCCCAAATTTTGGCTGTGTACAGCCTGCGGGTCCTGGTGACGGGCGCCCCATCACTTCGATTGATCAGCATAACTATTTTTCGCATAAATGAGAATTTACGATTTTCGCGATTTTCGGTGTATGTTAGCCCACGGATTTCTGGAGATTTGGTCGACCGTCTCTGTTTGGCCCCAAATTTTAGCTGCGACCAGCCTACAAGGCCTGGTGACGAGCGCCCTATCATTTCGTTTGATCGGTATCACCATTTTTCGCATAACTGAGAATTTACGATTTTCGCCGATTTTCAGTGTATGTTAGCACATAAATTTTTTGAGATTTGATTGACTGTCTCGGTATGGCCCAAAATTTTTGCTGTAGGCAGCCTACAAGGCCCGGTGACGGGCGCCCAATCACTTAATTTGATCGGCATAACTATTTTTCTCATAAATGAGAATTTACAATTTTCGCGATTTTCGGTGTATGTTAGCCCACGAAATTCTCGAGATTTGATCGACCGCCTCCGCTCGGCCCCAAATTTTGGTTGTGCGCAGCCTGCGGGGCTTGGTGACGTGTGCCCCATCATTTCTTTTAATCGGCATCACTATTTTTCGCATAAATGAGAATTTACGATTTTCACGATTTTCGGTGTATGTTTGCCCACAGATTTCTCGAGATTTGATCGACCGTCTCCATTTGACGCCAAATTTTGGCTGTGCGCAGCCTACGGGGCCTGGTGACGAGCGCATAATCATTTCGTTTGATCGGCATCACTATTTTTCGCATAAATTAGAATTTACAATTTTTACGATTTTCGGTGTATGTTAGCCTACGGATTTCTGGAGATTTGGTCGACCGTCTCTGTTTGGCCCCAAATTTTTGTTGCACGCAGCCTATATCCTGGTGATGAGCGCCCATTAATTTCGTTTGATCGGCATCACTATTTTTTGCATAACTAAGAATTTACGATTTTCGAGATTTTCGATGTGTGTTAGCCCAAGGATTTCTTGAGATTTGATCGACCGCCTCCGTTTGGCCCCAAATTTTTGCTGTGCGCAACCTGCGGGGCCTGGTGATGAGCGCCCTATCACTTTATTTGATCGACATCACTATTTTTCGCATAAATGAGAATTTACGATTTTCGCAATTTTCAGTGTATGTTAGCCCACGGATTTCTGGAGATTTCGTCGACTGTCTCTATTTTGCCCCAAATTTTTGTTGCTCGCAGCCCACAAGGCCTGGTGACGAGCGCCCTATCATTTCGTTTGATCGGCATCACTATTTTTCTCATAAATGAGAATCTACGATTTTTGCGATTTTATGTGAATGTTAGCCCACGGATTTCTCGAGATTTGATCGATCATCTCCGTTTGGCCCCAAATTTTGGCTGTGCGCAGCCTGGTGACGAGCGTACTATCATTTCATTTGATCAGCATCACTATTGTTCGCATAAATTAGAATTTACGATTTTAGCGATTTTCGGTGTGTGTTAGCCCATGGTTTGTGGAGATTTTATCGACCGTCTCTGTTTGGCCCAAATTTTTTGCTGTGCGCAGCCTACAAGGCCTGGTGACAGGCGCCCTATCACTTTATTTGATCGGCATAACTATTTTTCTCATAAATGAGAATTTACGATTTTCGCGATTTTCGGTATATGTTAGCCCACGGATTTCTCGAGATTTGATTGACCGTCTCCGTTAGGCCCCAAATTTTGGCTGTGCACAGCCTACAAGGCTCGGTGACGAGTGCCCTATCATTTCATTTGATCGGCATAACCATTTTTCACATAAATGAGAATTTCGGTGTATGTAAGCCCACAGATTTCTCGAGATTTGATTGACCGTCTCCGATTGGCCCCAAATTTTTGTTGTGCGTAGCCTGCGGGCCTGGTAACACGCGCCCTATCATTTTGTTAGATCGGCATAACTATTTTCTCATAAATGAGAATTTACGATTTTCGCGATTTTCGGTGTATGTTAGCCCACGGATTTCCGAAGATTTGGTCGACTGTCTCTGTTTGGTACCAAATTTTAGCTGCGCGCAGCCTACAAGTCCTGGTGACGAGCGTCCCATCATTTCGTTTGATTGGGTTCACTATTTTTCGCATAACTAAGAATTTACGATTTTCGCAATTTTCGGTGTATGTTAGCCCACGGATTTCTCGAGATTTGATGGACCGTCTCAGTTTGGCCCCAAATTTTTGCTGTGGGTAGACTACAAGGCCTGGTGACGGGCGCCCTATCACTTTATTTGATCGGCATAACTATTTTTCTCATAAATAAGAATTTATGATTTTCGTGACTTTCGGTGTATGTTAGCCCACGGAATTCTCGAGATTCGATCGACCGCCTCCATTCGGCCCCAAATTTTGGCTGTGCACAGCCTGCGGGGCCTGGTGACGAGCGCTCCATCACTTCGTTTGATCGGCATCACTATTTTTCGCATAAATGAGAATTTACGGTTTTCGCAATTTTCAGTGTATGTTAGCCCACGGATTTCTCGAGATTTGATCGACCGTCTCCATTTGGCGCCAAATTTTTGCTGTGCACAGCCTGCAGAGCCTGGTGACGAGCGCACAATCATTTCGTTTGATCGGCATCACTATTTTTCGCATAAATTAGAATTTAGGATTTTTGCGATTTTCGGTGTATGTTAACCCACAGATTTCTGGAGATTTGGTCGACCGTGTCTGTTTGGCCCCAAATTTTTGCTGCGCGCAGCCTACAAGTCCTGGTGACGAGCACCCTATCATTTTGTTTGATCGGCATCACTATTTTTTGCATAACTGAGAATTTACAATTTTCGCGATTTTCGGTGTATGTTAGCCCACGGATTTTCGAGATTTGATCGATCGCCTCCGTTTGGCCCCAAATTTTGGCTGTGCGCAGCCTGCGGGGCCTGGTGACGAGCACCCTATCACTTTATTTGATCGGTGTCACTATTTTTCGCATAATTGAGAATTTACGATTTTCGCGATTTTCAGTATATCTTAGTCCACGGATTTCTGGAGATTTGGTCTACCGTCTCTGTTTGGCCCCAAATTTTTGCTGCGCGCAGCCTACAAGGCTTGGTGACGAGCGCCCTATCATTTCGTTTGATCGGCATCACTATTTTTTTTCATAAATGAGATTTTTACGATTTTTGCGATTTTTGGTGTATGTTAGCCCACGGATTTCTGGAGATTTGGTCGACCGTCTTCGTTTGGCCCAAATTTTTTGTTGTGCACAGCCAACAAGGCCTGGTAACGGGCGCCCAATCACTTTGTTTGATCGGCATAACTATTTTTCTCATAAATAAGAATTTACGATTTTCGCGATTTTCAGTGTATGTTAGCCCACGGATTTATCGAGATTTGATTGACCGTCTCCGTTTGGCCCCAAATTTTGGTTGTGCGCAGCCTACAAAGCCCGGTGATGAGCGCCCTATCATTTCATTTGATCGGCATAACCATTTTTCACATAAGTGAGAATTTACGATTTTCGGTGTATGTTAGCCCACGGATTTCTCGAGATTTGATTGACTGTCTCCATTTGGCCCCAAATTTTTGCTGTGCGTAGCCTGTGGGACCTGGTAACGCGCGCCCTATCATTTTGTTTGATCAGCATAACTATTTTTATCATAAATGAGAATTTACGATTTTCGCGATTTTCGGACGCCCACGGATTTCTGGAGATTTGGTCGACTGTCTCTGTTTGGCACCAAATTTTAGCTGCGCGCAGCCTACAAGGCCTGGTGAAGAGCTCCCCATCATTTCGTTTGATCGGCATCACTATTTTTCGCATAATTGAGAATTTACGATTTTCGCGATTTTCGGTGCATGTTAGCCCACAGATTTCTCGAGATTTGATGGACCGTCTCGATTTGGCCCCAAATTTTTGTTGTGGGTAGCCTACAAGGCCCGGTGACGGGCGCCCTATCACTTTATTTGATTGCCATAACTATTTTTCTCATAAATGAGAATTTATGATTTTCGTGATTTTCGGTGTATGTTAGCCCACGGAATTCTCGAGATTTGATCGACCGCCTCCGTTCAGTCCCAAATTTTGGTTGTGCGCAGCCTGCGGGGCCTGGTGACGAGCTCCCTATCATTTCGTTTGATCGGCATCACTATTTTTCGCATAAATGAGAATTTACAATTTTTGTGATTTTCGGTGTATGTTCGCACACGAATTTCTGGAGATTTGGTCGACCGTCTCCGTTTGGCCCCAAATTTTAGCTGTGTGCTGCCTACAAGGCCTGGTGTCTAGCGCCCTATCATTTCATTTGATCGACATCACCATTTTTCACATAACTGAGAATTTATGATTTTCGGTGTATGTTAGCCCACGTGTCACGCCCCGCCTTGGGGGGTATGACTGGCAGCTGGTGCCCTAGTAGGACCTAGACTGCTATCTGGTGAGCCTAAGCACATCTGGTGCCTGGCTGGCTCTAACTCACATTTATGGAAACAAAGGGCTATATAACGGCTGTAAACACAGCCCCCGGCCCATTGGCCTATTGCCACCTGTACCTGTAATGATAGCTAACCAGAAACATACTACTATAGGGGAACCTATGCGGGCCGACAAGGCCACCATGCTGTCTAGTTCTCTGTAACTCAATAATAACATGCTAACTAATTACGTGACCGGCAAGGTCACCACTACTGACTGATTATGGCCACACACGGCCAACAGGAAAAGAAATAACAAATAACTATAACAAGTTGCACGGCCTCACACAACCGGCTTGACTGACCACAGGGAAATATATACAGACTGCAAGCCTCTAAGAATAACAATAGAAATGATCGGGACAGGGCTTCGACCTACCCGTACTGTACAACAAAAGAAAATGAAATACACCTCTAGAATTCAGACTCTGGATGACAGGAGCTGAATACTCAATAGCTGACTGGAATCACGAGGGATCGCCTCCTCGTCTATGAGTACCTGCAGGCAAGTAATGCAGCACCCCACTGGGCGTCAGTACCACAGGTACTGAGCATGTAAAGCAACTGAAATACAAAACTGAAATGAATAACAACAGTAACATGACATATAAGCAGAAAGTAGCTGAGTCTATCTAGCTGAGAATAACTGGGGAGAGTTTATTTATTCTATAACTAAACTGAGCGTACCTGATGACGTGTCGTCCTCCTGTCTATCAGTATCTAATAGCACATATAGGTATACATATAAATACACACAATACCTGACCGACCCCCATAAGCCGGAAGGTGCCAACCAACACACAATCTATTTACCCCTACCCGGGTCTAAACCAACCAAAAATAAGTCACTCCATTCATCTGACAACTGTGAGCTCCTCCTACCGGTCCCCTTGGGTACGTAGCTCAGGCCTTGGCCTCTGACAATAAACTGTGTCTGAGTCCGAAGACTCCTGCCTCTGGGCGCAAGTGCACACGGGGTGTGTAATAAAAACTGCCCCTGGGTGCAAGCACGCAACAGGGTAATTTGATAAAAATTTGTATCTGAAACTGCCCCCGGCCACAAGCGCACACAGAGTGTTCTGCCCCTGTAAACAGGGTGGACTGGCTCTGCGCAGAGTAAACTGAACTACCCCTGCAAGCAGGGTGGTCTGGACCGTATTATCATGGTGGTCGGCCATCATAGTCCTCTAGGCGGACGGCATCGCCCAGCTGGTGGCGGTATTTGAATCTGCTATCGACACAGCTATAACCCAGGGGCGGTGGGGATGCTAAAAGGACACCCACATGCCACAGCAAGTCTCAACAAACAAATAGCACATATAAATAGCAAGCATGTATAACTGAAAGACTATCTGAAATCTAACTTCTTATTCTGATCTGTCTCTACACTGAACTGATTCTTACTAATTATACTGATTCTGTAACCTCTGTTTAACTGTACGACTAATCTGTAGCCAAGATACTGTCTGTCTGAATGGCTAATCTGTAGCCATAACTGTTTGTCTATCTGATCTTTCTTTACGGACTTTTATTATGAAAATCTATTTCTTTTATTCTACTACATGCTTGCTAATCACGTAATAGGCTATACTGAAATCTGAAATACTAACTTGCCCTCGAGCGCATACTTTTCTAACTTTCAGACTGAATACGATATAACAACACAAACTAGGTTTACTGAACTTTGCACAACACTTAACATTCAACTCCGGGAATTCTACTATGGAGTTTATTGTACTATACAAGGCTAAAGCTACTAATTTGCCGAAGGAACTAGCTTTACATACCTTAACCTCGGGTTATCCGTCTGTCGGACGAGGCTCGGTCAATACTCCAGCAATTTCTCCCAACTGCATTCATATATACGTCAATTAATACTAAATATAACTTCATTCTGAAGAACAACGTCACTTTCAATAAAATTATAGCCTAGTTTGGAGCAATTCTACTTACCTTAGTCCGGTAGCTCGACAATTCGTCGGCCGTATTTCGCGAAACAAAATCCGTTGGAATGCTCCCTGCTGCTAAATACCTCGGTACCTGAGGTTAATTCGAGTTTGGACCGCGTTTGGCGGCGTAATCGGATGAATTTTTGTAGGAGATCTTCGTTTTCCCCTTCTCTCTGATTACTCTCTGTTTTCTACTGGAAATTATAAGGAATTTGAATAAAAAACCGAAGTGGGGCTTATATATAATAGACACTATAAATTGCATTCCTGGAATGCGATTTATAAGTCGTATTTTGCCTTGCGACGCGCCGACTTGGCGCTTGTCCGGGAATGCGATTTATAAGTCGCATTTTGCCTTGCGACGCGCTGACTTGGTGCTTGTCCGATCTTTCCCCGGGCCTTTTTCTAGCATGTATGGCTTCAAATACTCTTAACCAACACGCGAATAGGCCATCTATATGTCGGGAATTTACGGAGTATAACACCACAGATTTTTCGAGATTTGATTGACCGTCTAGGTTTGGCCCAAATTTTTGTTGTGGGCAGCCTACAAGGCCCGGTGACGGGCGCCCTATCACTTTATTTGATCGGCATAACTATTTTTCTCATAAATGAGAATTTAAGATTTTCGCGATTTTCGGTGTATGTTAGCCCACGGATTTCTCGAGATTTGATCGACCGCCTCCGTTTGGCCCCAAATGTTGGCTGTGCGCATCCTGTGGGGCCTGGTGATGAGCGCCCTATCACTTTATTTGATCGGCATCACTATTTTTCGCATAACTGAGAATTTACGATTTTCGCAATTTTCAATGTATGTTAGCCCACGTATTTGTGGAGATTTGGTCGACCGTCTCTGTTTGGCCCCAAATTTTTGCTGCGCGCAGCCTACAAGGCCTGGTGACGAGCGCCCTATCATTTCGTTTGATCGGCATCACTATTTTTCTCATAAATGAGAATTTACGATTTTTGCGATTTTCGGTGTATGTTAGCCCACGGATTTCTTGAGATTTGATTGAAGGTCTCCGTTCGGCCAAAAATTTTGGTTGTGCTCTGCCTACAAGGCCTTGTGACGAGCGCCCTATCGTTTCATTTGATCGGCATAACCATTTTTTGCACAAATGAGAATTTATGATTTTTGCGATTTTCGGTGTGTGTTAGCCCTGTAATAACAAAATAAGAACTGCCGAGATGCAACTCTTTTGATGAGATCTTACATAATGTTGTTAAAACTGTAATATAATTGTCGGAAAAAGAGTTCATTACTGGAACATTATCTAAATGATCATAACTTTGGGCTGAATTATCCGTTTTACATGATTTTTTTTCATTTTGTGTATTTTTTTTTGATATATCTAGACAAACTGCCGCAAGGCGGTTTGGCGGAGCCAATTTTCTCAAAATATGCCTCTATGGCAGTCATTCTGCATTTTTTCTAATTTGGTTGACAGTTTTAATTTAAAAACTGGTTCTAACGCCCACCACAACCGACACACCCATGGCAAGCGACCATGGTAGGCCAACACTACAACCACCAATCTCTAGCATTGTCTTTATAGCATAAGGATAAGCATAGGTGTTTCCTTTAAAATTTTCGCTCGCACAGGCATTGATCGAGGGCGGTGTGTCTCGGAATAGGTCAGCATGTGTCATCCGATGTCGACCGGTCTGCCGACTCTGGCATAATGCGCCTATGTTGCTAACTTTCAAACTTTTCAGTGTGTGTTAGCCCACAGATTTCTCGAGATTTGACTGACCGTCTCCGTTGGGCCCCAAATTTTGGCAATGCGCAGCCTACCAACCTTGATGATGAGCGCCCTATCATTTCATTTGATCGACATCACTATTTTTTGCATAAATAAAAATTTACAATTTTCATTGTGTGTTAGCCCAAATTTTGGCTGTGCACAGCCTACCAACCTTGATAACGAGCGCCCTAGCATTTCATTTGATTGGAATCACTATTTTTTGCATAAATGAGAATTTATGATTTTCGCAATTTTCAGTGTTTGTTAGTCCACGGATTTCTCGAGATTTGATTGATAGTCTCCGTTCAGCCACAAATTTTGGTTGTGTGCAGCCTACAAGGCCTGGTGACGAGCGCCCTATCATTTCATTTGATCGGCATCACTATTTTTCGCATAAATGAAAATTTATGATTATCGTAATTTTCGGTGTATGTTAGCCCACGGAGTTCTCGAGATTTGATTGATAGTCTCCATTCGGCCGAAAATTTTGGCTGTGCTCTGCCTTACCAGGCCTGGTGACGAGCGCCCTATCATTTCATTTGATCGGCATCACTATTTTTCGCATAAATGAGAATTTATGATTTTTGTCATTTTTGGTGTATGTTAGCCCAGAAATTTCTCAAGATTTGACTGACCGTCTTGTTCGGTCCCAAATTTTGGCTGTGCGCAGCCTACCAACCTTGATTACGAGCGCTCTATCATTTCATTTGATTGGCATCACTATTTTTTGCATAAATTAGAATTTACGATTTTCGCGATTTTCGGTGTGTGTTAGCACACGGATTTCTCGACATTTGATTGATAGTCTCCGTTCGGCCCAAATTTTGGCTATGTGCAGCCTACAAGGCCTGGTGATGAGCGCCCTATCATTTCATTTGATCCGCATCACTATTTTTTGCATAAATGAGAATTTACGATTTTTGCGATTTTCGGTGTATGTTAGCCCACGGATTTCTCGAGATTTTATTGATGATCTCCGTTCGGCCCCAAATTTTGGCTGTGCGCAGCCTACAAGGCCTGGTGACGAGCGACCTATCATTTCATTTGATCGGCATCACTATTTTCGCATAAATGAGAATTTACTATTTTTGCGATTTTCGATGTATGTTAGCCCACGGATTTCTCGAGATTTGATTGACCGTCTCCGTTCGGCCCCAAATTTTGGCAGTGCGCAGCCTACCAACCTTAATGAAGAACGCCCTATTATTTCATTTGATAGGCATCACTATTTTTCGCATAAATAAGAATTTACGATTTTCGGTGTGTGTTAGCCCACGGATTTCTCGAGATTTGACTGACCGTCTCCATTCGGCCCCAAATTTTTGTTGTGCGCAGCCTATCAACCTTGATAACGAGCGCTCTATCATTTCATTTGATTGGCATCACTATTTTTTTGCATAAATGAGAATTTATGATTTTCGCGATTTTTGGTGTGTGTTAGCCCACAGATTTCTCCAGATTTGATTGATAGTCTCCGTTCGGCCCCAAATTTTGGCTGTGCGCAGCCTACAAGGCCTGCTGACGAGCGACCTATCATATCATTTGATCGGCATCACTATTTTTCGCATAAATGAGAATTTACAATTTTCGCCATTTTCGGTGTATGTTAGCCCACAGATTACTCGAGATTTGATTGATAGTCTCTGTTCGGCCCAAAATTTTGGTTGTTCTTGTCCTACAAGGCATGGTGCTGAGCGCCTTATCGTTTCATTTGATCGGCATAACCATTTTTCACACAAATGAGAATTTATGATTTTTGTGATTTTCGGTGTGTTAGCCCATTGATTTCTCGAGATTTGATTGATAGTCTCCGTTCGGCCCCAAATTTTGGCTGTGCCCAGCCTACAAGGCCTGGTGACGAGCGCCCTATCATTTAATTTAATCGGCATCACTATTTTTCGCATAAATAAAAATTTATGATTTTCGTGATTTTCGGTGTGTGTTAGCCCACGGATTTCTCGAGATTTTACTAACCGTCTCCGTTCGGCCCATAATTTTGGCTGTGCGCAGCCTACCAACCTTGATGACGAGCACCCTATCATTTCATTTGATCGGCATCACTATTTTTCGCATAAATAAGAATTTATAATTTTCACAATTTTCGGTGTGTGTTAGCCCACGGATTTCTCGAGATTTGACTGACCGTCTCCGTTCGGCCCCAAATTTTGACTGTGCGTAGCCTACCAACCTTGATAATGAGCGCCCTATCATTTAATTTGATCGGCATCACTATATTTCGCATAAATGAGAATTAAGAATTTTTGCAATTTTTGGTGTATGTTAGCCCACGGATTTCTCGAGATTTGATTGATGGTCTCCGTTCGGCCCAAAATTTTGGCTGTGCACATCCTACAAACCTTGATAACGAACGCCCTATCATTTCATTTGATTGGCACCACTATTTTTCGCATAAATTAGAATTTATAATTTTTGCGATTTTCGGTGTGTGTTAGCCCACGAATTTCTTGAGATTGATTGATAGTCTCCGTTCGGCCCCAACTTTTGGCTGTGCGCAGCCTACAAGGCCTTGTGATGAGCGCCCTATCATTTTATTTGATCGGCATCTCTATTTTTCTCATAAATGAGAATTTACAATTTTCGCGATTTTTGGTGTATGTTAGCCCACGGATTTCTTGAGATTTGATTGATAGTCTCCGTTCAGCCCAAAATTTTAGTTGTGCTCTGCCTACCAGGCCTGGTGACGAGCATCCTATCATTTCATTTGATCGGCATCACTATTTTTAGCACAAATGAGAATTTACGATTTTCGCGATTTTCGGTGTGTGTTAGCCCATGGATTTCTCGAGATTTGATTGATAGTCTCCATTCGGCCCAAAATATATGTTGTGCGCAGCCTACAAGGCCTGGTGATGAGCGCCCTATCATTTCATTTGATCGGCATCACTATTTTTCGCATAAATAAGAATTTACGATTTTCGTGATTTTCGGTGTATGTTAGCCCACGGATTTCTCGAGATTTGGTTGATGATCTCCGTTTGGCCCCAAATTTTGGCTGTGCACAGCCTACCAACCCTTATAAGGAGCGCCCTATCATTTCATTTAATTGGCATCACTAGTTTTCACATAAAAGAGAATTTATGATTTTCACAATTTTCGGTGTGTGTTAGCCCACTGATTTCTCGAGATTTGATTGATAATCTCCGTTCAGACCCAAATTTTGGTTGTGCGAAGCCTCCAAGGCCTGGTGACGAGCGCCCTATCATTTCATTTGATCGAAATCACTATTTTTCGCATAAATGAGAATTTATGATTTTCGCGATCTTTGGTGTATGTTAGCCCACGGATTTCTCGAGATTTGATTGATGGTCAACGTTCAGCCCAAAATTTTGGCTATGCTCTACCTACAAGGCCTGGTGACGAGCGCCCTATCATTTCATTTGATCGGCATCACTATTTTTCGCATAAATAAGAATTTCACAATTTTTGCGATTTTCGGTGTATGTTAGCCCACGGATTTCTCGAGATTTGACTGACCGTCTCCGTTCGGCGCCAAATTTTGGCTGTGCACAGCCTACCAACCTTGATAACGAGCGCCTTATCATTTCATTTTATTGGCATCACTATTTTTGTTGCATAAATGAGAATTTACGATTTTCGTGATTTTCGGTGTGTCTTAGCCCACGGATTTCTCGAGATTTGAATTACAGTCTCCGTTCGGCCCAAAATTTTTGCTGTGCACAGCCTACAAGGCCCGGTGACGAGCGCCCTATTATTTCATTTGATCGACATCACTAACTTTTGCATAAATGAGAATTTACGATTTTCACGATTTTCGGTGTATGTTAGCCCACGAATTTCTCGAGATTTGATCGATTGTCTCCCTTCGGCCAAAAATTTTAGTTGTGCGCAGCCTACAAACCTCGATAACGAGCGCCCTATCATTTCATTTGATTGGCATCACAATTTTTCGCATAAATTAGAATTTATAATTTTCGCGATTTTCGGTGTGTGTTAGCCCACGAATTTCTTGAGATTGATTTATAGTCTCCGTTCGGCCCCAAATTTTGGCTGTGCGCAGCCTACAAGGCTTTGTGACGAGCGCCCTATCATTTTATTTGATCGGCATCTCTATTTTTCTCATAAATAAGAATTCACAATTTTCGCGATTTTCGGTGTAGGTTAGCCCACGAATTTCTCGAGATTTAATTGATGGTCTCCGTTCGGCCTAAAATTTTGGTTGTGCTCTGCCTACAAGGACTGGTGACAGCGCCCTATCGTTTTATTTGATTGGCATAATCATTTTTCGCACAAATGAGAATTTACGATTTTTGCGATTTTCAGTGTATGTTAGCCCACAGATTTCTCGAGATTTGACTAACCATCTCCGTTCGGCTGCACATTTTGGCAGTGTGCAGCCTAAAAACCTTGATGACGAGCGCCCTATCATTTATTTGATCGACATCACTATTTTTCGCATAATTAAGAGTTTATGATTTTCGCGATTTTCGGTGTGTGTTAGCCCGCGGATTTCTCGAGATTTGATTGGTAGTCTGCGTTCGGCCCATTATTTTGGTTGTCCGCAGCCTACAAGGCCTGGTGACGAGCGCCCTATCATTTCATTTGATCGGCATCACTATTTTTTGCATAAATGAGAATTTACAATTTTTGCAATTTTCGGTGTATGTTAGCCCACGGATTTCTCGAGATTTAATTGATGGTCTCCGTTCGGCCAAAAATTTTGGCTGTGCTCTGCCTACAAGGCCTGGTGACGAGCTCCCTATCGTTTCATATTATCGGCATAACCATTTTTCGCACAAATGAGAATTTACGATTTTTGCGATTTTCGGTGTGTGTTAGCCCACGGATTTCTCGAGATTTGACTAACAGTCTCCGTTCGGCCCCAAATTTTGGCAGTGCGCAGCCTACAAACCTTGATGACGAGCATCCTATCATTTCATTTGATCGGCATCACTATTTTTCGCATAAATAAGAATTTATAATTTTCGTGATTTTCGGTGTGTGTTAGCCCACGGATTTTTCAAGATTTGACTGACCGTCTCCGTTCGGCCCTAAATTTTGGTTGTGCGCAGCCTATAAGGCCTGGTGACGAGCGACCTATCATTTCATTTGATCGGCATCACTATTTTTCGCATAAATGAAAATTTATGATTTTCACGATTTTCGGTGTATGTTAGCCCACGGATTTCTCGAGATTTTATTGATAGTCTTCGTTCGGCCCCAATTTTGGTTGTGCTCTGCCTACAAGGCCTTGTGACGAGCGCCCTATCATTTCATTTGATCGGCATCACTATTTTTCGCGTAAATGAGAATTTACGATTTTTGCGATTTTCGGTGTATGTTAGCCCACGGATTTCTGGAGATTTGACAAACTGTCTCCGTTCGGCCCTAAATTTTGGCAATGCGCAGCCTACCAACCTTGATGAGAAGCGCCCTATCATTTTATTTGATCGGCATCACTATTTTTCCCATAAATAAGAATTTACGAGCCCACGGATTTCTTGAGATTTGATTGATAGTCTCCGTTCGGCCCAAAATTTTGGTTGTGCTCTGCCTACAAGGCATGATGACAAGCGCCCTATCATTTCATTTGATCGGCATCACTATTTTTCCCACAAATGAGAATTTATGATTTTTGCGATTTTCGGTGTGTGTTAGCCCATGGATTTCTCGAGATTTGATTGATAGTCTACGTTCGGCTCCAAATTTTTGTTGTGCGCAGCCTACCAACCTTGATAACTAGCGCCCTATCATTTTATTTGATCGGCATCACTATTTTTCGCATAAATGCGAATTTACGATTTTCGCGATTTTCGGTGTATGTTAACCCACAGATTTCTCGAGATTTGATTGATGGTCTTCGTTTGGCATAAAATTTTGGCTATGCTCTGGCTACAAGGCCTGGTGACGAGTGCCCTATCATTTCATTTGATCGACATCACTATTTTGCGCATAAATGAGAATTTACGATTTTTGCGATTTTTGGTGTATGTTAGCCGACGGATTTCTCGAGATTTGACTAACCGTCTCCGTTCGGCCCCAAATTTTTGCAGTGCGCAACCTATCAACCTTGATGACGAGCGCCCTTTCATTTCATTTGATCGGCATCACTATTTTTCGCATAAATATGAATTTACGATTTTCGTAATTTTCGGTATGTGTTAGCCCACGGATTTGTCGAGATTTGACTGACCGTCTCCGTTCGGCCCCAAATTTTGGCTGTGTGCAGCCTACCAACCTTGATAACGAGCGCCCTATCATTTCATTTTATTGGCATCACTATTTTTTGTATAAATGAGAATTTATGATTTTCGTGATTTTCGGTGTGTGTTAGCCCACAGATTTCTCGAGATTTGATTGATAGTCTCCGTTCGGCCCCAAATTTTGGTTGTGCACAGCCTACAAGGCCTGGTGACGAGCGCCCTATCATTTCATTTGATCGGCATCACTATTTTTCGCATAAATGAGAATTTACGATTTTTGCAATTTTCGGTGTATGTTAGCTTAGGAATTTCTCGAGATTTGACTAACTGTCTCCGTTCGGCCCCAAATTTTAGAAGTGCGCAACCTACAAACCTTGATGACAAGAACCCTATCATTTCATTTGATCAGCATCACTATTTTTCGCATAAATAAGAATTTACAATTTTCATAATTTTCGGTGTGTGTTAGCCCATGGATTTCTAGAGATTTTACTGACCGTCTCTGTTCGGCCCCAAATTTTGGCTGTGCGCAGCCTACCAACCTTGATAACAAGCTCCCTATCATTTCATTTGATTGGCATCACTATTTTTCGCATAAATGAGAATCTATGATTTTCGCGATTTTCAGTGTGTGTTAGCCCACAGATTTCTCGAGATTTGATTGATAGTCTCCGTTCGTCCCCAAATTTTGGCTGTGCGCAGCCTACAAGGCCTGGTGACGAGCGCCCTATCATTTCATTTGATTGGCATCACTATTTTTTGCATAAATGAGAATTTATGATTTTCGCAATTTTCGGTGTATGTTAGCCTAGGAATTTCTCGAGATTTAATTGATGGTCTCCGTTCGGCCCAAAATTTTTGCTTTGCTCTGCCTACATGGCCTGGTGATGAGCGCCCTATCATTTCATTTGATCGACATCACTATTTTTTGCATAAATGAGAATTTACGATTTTTTGCAATTTTCGGTGTATGTTAGCCCACTGATTTCTCGAGATTTGACTGACCGTCTCCGTGCGACCCAAAATTTTGGCAGTGCGCAGCCTACCAACCTTGATGACGAGCGCCCTATCATTTCATTTGATCGAGATCATTATTTTTCGCATAAATAAAAATTTACGATTTTCGTGATTTTCGGTGTGTGTTAGTCCACGGATTTCTCGAGATTTGACTGACCGACTCCGTTCGGCCCAAAATTTATGTAGTGCGCAGCCTACAAGGCCTGGTGACGAGCGACCTATCTTTTCATTTGATCGGCATCACTATTTTTCGCATAAATGATAATTTATGATTATCGCGATTTTCGGTGTGTGTTAGCCCACGGATTTCGCGAGATTTGATTGATAGTCTCCGTTCGGCCCCAAATTTTTTGCTGTGCGCAGCCTGCAAGGCCTGTAATAAGCGCTCTATCATTTCATTTGATCGGCATAACCATTTTTCGCACAAATGAGAATTTATAATTTTTACGATTTTCGGTGTATGTTAGCCCACGAATTTCTCGAGATTTGATTGATAGTCTCCGTTTGGCCCCAAATTTTGGTTGTGCTCAGCCTACAAGGCCTGCTGACGAGCGCCCTATCGTTTCATTTGATCGGCATAATCATTTTTCGCACAAATGAGAATTTACGATTTTTGCGATTTTCGGTGTGTGTTAGCCCTTTAATAACAAAATAAGAACTGCTGAGATGCAACTCTTTTTATAAGATCGTTTATAATGTTGTTAAAACTGTAGTATAATCGCCTGATAAAGAGTTCATTAGTGGCACATTATCTTAATGATCATAACTTTGGGCTGGATTATCCGTTTTACATGATTTGTTTTTCATTTTGTGTATTTTTTCGAGATATATCTAGACAAACTGCCGCAAGGCGGTTTGGCGGAGCTAATTTTCGAAAAATATGCCTCTATCGCAGTCATTCTGCATTTTTTCCAATTTGATTAATAGTTTTAATTCAAAAACTGGTCTGAACGACCCACCACAACCGACACACCCATGGCAAGCGATCATGGTAGGCCAACACTACAACCACCAATCTCTAGCATTGTCTTTATAGCATAAGGATAAGCATAGGTGTTTTCTTTTAAATGAGAATTTACGATTTTCGCAATTTTTGGTGTGTGTTAGCCCTTTAATCACAAAATAAAAACTGCCGAGATGCAAGTCTTTTGATGAGATCTTACATAATATTGTTAAAACTGTAATATAATTGCCAGAAAAAGTGTTCATTAGTGGCACATTATTTATTAATCATAACTTTGGGTTGGATTATCCGTTTTACCCGATTTTTTTTATTTTGTGTATTTTTCGAGATCTATTTGGACAAACTGCCGCAAGGCGGTTTGGCGGAGCCAATTTTCTCAAAATATTCCTCTATCGCAGTCATTCAACATTTTTTCAAATTTGATTAACAATTTTAATTTAAAAACTGGTCCTAATGACCCACCACAACCGACACCACCATGGTAAGCGACCATGGTAGGCCAACACTACCACCACCAATCTATAGCATTGTTTTTATAGCATAAGGATAAGCATAGGTGTTTTCTTTTACCATGGGCATCGATCGAGGGGCGTTTGGTCTCGGCATAGGTCAGCATGTGTCTTCCAATGTCGGCCGGTCTGCCAACACTGGCATAGTGCGCCCAAGTTGCTAACTTTCAAACTTTTCAGTGTGTGTTAGCCCACGATTTCTCGAGATTTGATCGGTCGTCTCCGTTTGGCCCCAAATTTTGGCCGTGCGCAGCCTACAGACCCTGGTGACGAGTGCCCTATCACTTTATTTGATCGGCATAACCATTTTTCGAATAAATGAGAATTTATGATTTTCTCGATTTTCGGTATGTGTTAGCCCACATATTTCTTGAGATTTGATTGACAGTCTCTGTTAGGCCCCAAATTTCGGCCATGCGCAGCCTATAAAGCCTGCTGACGAGTGCCCTACCACTTCATTTGATCGGCATCATCATTTACGATTTTCGCAATTTTCGGTGTGTGTTAGCCCACGATTGCTCAAGATTTGATTGACCATCCCCGTTCGACCTCAAATTTTGGTTGTGCGTAGCCTACATGGCCTAGTGACGAGCGCCCTATCACATTATATTATCGGCATTACCATTTTTTTCATAAATGAGAATTTACGATTTTCGCGATTTTCGATGTGTGTTAGCCCACGGATTTCTCGAGTTTTGATTGATTGTCTCTGTTCGGCCCCAAATTTTAGCTGTGCGCATCCTACAAGGCCTGGTGACGAGTGTCCTATCACTTTATTTGATCGGCATTACTATTTTTCGTATAAATAAGAATTTACGATTTTTGCGATTTTCGGTGTGTGTTAGCCCACGAATTTCTCAAAATTTGGTCATCCGTATCCGTTCGGACTCAATTTTTAGTTGTGAGCAGCCTACAAGGCCTGATGATGAGCTCCCTATCACTTTATTTGATCTGCCTCACCATTTTTCTCATAAATGAAAACTTATCATTTTCGCGATTTTCGTTGTATGTAGCCCACAGATATCTCGAGATTCGATTGACTGTCTCTGTTCGGACTCAAATTTTGGTTGTGCGCAGCCTAGATGGCCTGATGACAAGCTCCCTATCACTTAATTTGATTGGCATCACCATTTTGCGCATGAATGAGAATTTACGATTTTCGCAATTTTCGGTGTGTGTTAGCCCATGAATTACAAAATAAGAACTGTCGAGACGCAAGTCTTTTGATGAGATCTTATATAATGTAGTTAAAACTGTAATATAATCAGCGTAAAAAGAGTTCATTAGTGGCACAATATTTTAATAATCATAACTTTGGGTTGGATTATCCGTTTTACCCGTTTTTTTTCATTTTGTGTATTTTTTCAGATCTATCAAGACAAACTGCCTCCAGGCAGTTTGGTGAAGCCAATTTCCTTTAAAAATTCCTCTATCATAGTCATTTAACATTATTCCCCAATTTTATTAAAAATTTTAATTTAATAACTGAAACTAACGAGCCACCACAACCAACACCATCGTTGCAAGTGACCATGGTAGGTCAGCACTACCACCACCAATCTCTAGCATTATCTTTATGGCATAAGGATAAGCATAGGTGTTTTCTTTCACATTTTCGCTCGCTCGGCATTGATCGGGGGGCGTTGGGTCTCGATATAGGTTAGCATGTGTCATCCGATGTCGTCTGGTCTGCCAACACTGGCATAGTGCGCCCATATTGCTAACTTTTAAACTTTTCGGTGTGTGTTAGCCCACGGATTTCTCGAGATTTGATTGACTGCCTCCGTTCGGCTCCAAATTTTGGTTGTGTGCAACCTACAAGGCCTGGTGACGAGCGTCCTATCACTTTATTTGATCGGCATCACCATTTTTCATATAAATTAGAATTTACGATTTTCATGATTTTCGGTGTGTGTTAGCTCTACGGATTTTTCAAAATTTGATCGGCCGTCTCCGTTCGGCCTCAAATTTTGGTTATGCGTAGCCTACAAGGCCTGGTGACGAGCGTCCTATCGTATTATTTGATCGGCATCACCATTTTTTGCATAAATGAGAATTTACAATTTTCGCAATTTTCGGTGTGTGTTAGCCCACGAATTCCTCAAAATTTGATGGGCCGTCTCCGTTCGGTCTCAAATTTTGATTGTACACATCTACAAGACCTGCTGAAGAACGTCTTATCACATTATTTGATCGGCATCACTATTTTTCGCATAAATGAGAATTTACTATTTTTGCGATTTTCGATGTATGTTAGCCCACGGATTTCTCGAAATTTGATTTGTCGTCTCCGTTCGGCCCCAAATTTTGGCTATGTGCAGCCTACAAGGCCTGCTGAATAACGCCCTATCACATTATTTGATCGGCATCACCATTTTTCGCATAAATGAGGATTTACAATTTTCGCGATTTTCTGTGTCTGTTAGCCCACGGATTTCTCAAAATTTGATCTGTCATCTCCGTTCGGCCCCAAATTTTGGTTGTGCGCTACCTACAAGGCCTGATGACGAGCGCCCTATCATATTATTAGATCGGCATCACCATTTTTCGCGTAAATGAAGATTTATAATTTTCGCGATTTTTGGTGTATGTTAGTCCATGGATTTGTCAAGATTTGATTGACCGTCTCCGTTCGGCCTCAAATTTGGCTGTGTGCAGCCTACAAGGCCTGGTGACGATCGCCCTATCACTTTATTTGATCGGCATCACCATTTTTTGTATAAATGAGAATTTACGATTTTCGCGATTTTCGATATGTGTAAGCCCATGAATTTTTTAAAAATTTGATCGGCCGTCTCCGTTCGACCTCAAATTTTAGATTGTGCGCAGCCTAAAATTTATTTTTCTATTTATATATAACAATTTAAAGAAAGACTTAGAACTAAATTTGGTGGGATGTGTCATGTCAAGATAATAGTGCAACGTCAAGACGACACTTGAAAATCTTAATAGCAAATTATCATACTGGGTCTTTTCAAATATAAAAATAAAATTAATATCATGTGAAGTGATAATTCACATATAAAATATTAAACTGATAAAGTCAAACAATATACTAATATAATAGCTTGAAGAAGTTTCTTTAAACTCATGTTGTTACAGTTTACATTTTGTTGGCTCAAAAATATTTAGATTTTAATTCAACACAGAGATTTCATCAATTTTTACTACTTTTGCTAAAAATCTAACATCCTAAAGAAACATTTTATATAAATCGTAAGACTAGATGTGATACAGTACAGAATTAGAAATTTATTATAAATAAAAAGATTTTACTTAAAGAAAATGTCACATATGAAATTTTAATTATGTCATCTAAAAGCTACTTTTTGATCTTTTTAAATTTGACGCTTCAAAAAACATTTTTAAGGGTTTATGCTAATTTCATTTCAAGATATTTAATTTTTTTTTTTAAATAGTTCATTTGTTCCAGAATAGCTTTTTTCAAAAAGATTTATGCTAATTTCATTTCGTCGAATTAAAAGAGCCATCAATTATTATAATCTTTTTCTTCAAAAAATAATTACGTAAAATCTTTCTTTTTTTATTTATCCCGCAATAATTTATATATAATTAAAAATATTTGTTCGTTTTACTAATTGCGCCATATAAATTTTTAACAAAAGAGATCTCCTTCATTGCTACGGTACAGACCCGAGTTCGATTCCCGGCTGGTGCATTCTGTGAGCGCGCTGTGGCCTGTGAAGATAATTGCGCAAATGAGCCTCTCTTTTTTCCTTGGATTCTCTTTTTTGTTTTCTTCTCATTTTCAATAATAATTATTGCAAAAACACATTTTATAAAAAATGTGTTGTTTCTTCAAAGGCAAGAACTTTTTTTATCATATTTGTGGTTATTCTTTATTTTTGTTGGACGTGTGAAGAAAGTCATCCGTTGATAGTCGAGAAAAAAGTGTAGGATATTCTTTAATGAGGTGAGGTCTTTTGGAGGAAATCGTGTGAGTTTGGTCAATGAAAGACAATATCACACCATCTTAAGAATATCTACGCTGACAATATAAATGCAACATAATATCCGAGGTAGCAGATATAATATAGAAGAAGAAAGCATTATTACAGTATTTTAGGACTTAAAGTCCCTAATCTGTCCTTTTATGGTAGTTTTATTTTATTTTCTATGAATAACTGATTCAATTTATTGATATCAATAGACATGATACAAAAATGAACTTCGTAGTCCGTCAAAGCACCAGTGGTCTAGTGGTAGAATAGTACCCTGCCACGGTACAGACCCGGGTTCGATTCCAGGCTGGTGCATTATGTTGATAAATGAGTGCTGTGATGATAATTGTGCAAACTGTGTGAGAACTTGGGTCCTCGCGGCGTCTGATCTCAGACGACCAAAATTGTGCTTCTGAGCCTCTCTCTTTTTTTCCTAAGATTTTTCTTCTTATAATAACAACGCAAAATAACACTCGGGACAACAAATTCAAATAAGAAGGAAATAATATAAATCGAAACAAGAATCATCATCAAGACAAAAAGTTGTAAATAGTTTCAAGCCCCACTGACAGAGTATTCATAACCATATGCATGTTGTTTAGGAAATATTTAATAACATAATATATCTCTTACTACATTGTCTTAGCATATTTTTTTATTTATGACTTATAATGAGCAAAACATAAAAGGCCAAAAGTAATGTCAAAAATAAGAAAAACTTGGGACTAGAATTGGTGGTGTGCACCAGGCCAAGGCAGTAGTGCAACACTAAGGCGACACACGAAGGCCTCAATAGCAAGCTATTACGGTGAATCTTCCCTATAAAAAATAGAGTTAATATTATGTAAATTGATGACTCGCATATCAGATATTAAATTAATAAAAACAAATACTACACTTAATTGTAACCAAAAGGCCGAGAAACGTATGCTTTTTGAAGTGTTTCGCGGGGCTATTTTATATGCCACTTGTTACATTGGAGTTCTCATATGCAGTCACTGTGGGTGTTGAAGAGCTTCAATACTTCTCTCCAAGAGATAAGATTCACTAGTTATCTCTTCTCTGGTTAATTATATATTAAACTAATTCTATCCCATTAATCGTTTTATATTATGATATAATATATTGATTTTAGGAATATAACAGAGTAATGAATGAACTATAAGGAAAAGGTGCTTCATAAAAATACTAAGAACTACTCCCTCCATCTCATTTTAATTTTCGTTTTAGCTCTTTTCTTTTCTATTAAAAAAACAATAAGTACAATATATAGTTTACTACATACACTATTTATTAGATATTTTTCTTAGAATTGAGCAATGGGCTAAAGCGATAGTTAAAGTGGGACGGAGGGAGTGATATATTGGTCTTGAAGCTGGAAGAAAGTTTTTCTAACTAACAACTTTAGAGTCCAGCACCTAATCTGATATATATTTTTTTAATATAAGAAGTGCATATATTTTTTAAAGTTATATTAAAGAGTGAATGGTGAATAATACACCTAAACTATTACGATTTTTTGAGTTTCATATCTTACTAGGAGTGCGAGTTTCCTACTTGAACTATCACTAAATATTTATCGAAACACACTTCACTATCAGTTGTTCACTTTTTCAGATAGGAAAAGTGAATAACTGATAGTTGAGATATGTTTTGACAAAATAGTTGATAATAGTTTAGATAGGAAAAGTAAACACAGGTATGAAACTCAAAAAATCGGAATACTTCAGGTGTATTTTTCACCATTTGACTCTACATTAAAATTTGTTTTTGTTGTTGTATATAAGCGAAATACGTAGACAATTTCTTAAACTTTGACAATAATTTTTACTTAAACACCTTAACTTAATCTTGTACCTATATATTAAAAAGTTAGCAAAGTGTTTCAATTAGACACATTTTTGATTGTTTTTAACAATCTCAAAGCGCATAAGCTCAATTGCTTGTGACATGGAAGAATAAACCTATACTGTTATATCAATACATTCGTTTTTACTGATCTTTCTTTTTCTTCTTCATTTTTCTTGTTCTTCTCTCTTTAATTAGTATTATTCATTGAAAGTTGGGACACCAAAATCTGTCTTCTTGTTTGTTTTAAGTTTCAAGATACTGTAATAGGATAAAGTATAAACTGAAAAAGCTAAACAAAGTGAAATTTTTAGCTTGATTTTTGGTATTCAAAGTAATTATGAAGAAGACCAATTCGGAAATTAATGTTTTTTTCTTTGTTTTCAAGTTTGAGAGACTGTTTATGTATTTGACCTTGTATATTGCCATTGGAAGAAAGGTTTAGAACTAGATTTGATGGGGTGCGTCAGGCCAAGGCAGTAGTACAACACCAAGGCGACACTTAAAGGCCCTAATAACAAGCTATCATGGTGGACCTTCCCCATAAAAATAGAGTTAATATCGTGTGAGTCAATGACTCGCATATCAGATATTAAACTGATAAGAACAGATACTACAATTCACAATACATAAAATTTGCTTGAATATATCATAGTAATTAATAATTATATAAAAAATTCTCTAAATATTTATATCCTATACTAGCATAGTAAAAAAACTAAAAGTTGAAAATCGATGGCAACATATTCTATGGATTAATATTTCTAAAATTTAACATAACTGATTTAACCAAACTACAATGTTCAATATTCAAACTCACTGTATTCGATTCAAAAATACAACATCAATTTTAAAAATATTATATTTAATTCAAAACTACATTATTCTATTAAAATGAAATACTTAAAGAAAATACCGCAACATTTAAATAAAGACTTCAATATTCAAATAACAAAATAACAGTAGTTAAAAAAACTGGTAAATTAGTAGTTGTACCAAATTAGTGTCTATTGCCACAGCTTACTGAATGGAATTTAACAAAACCTCACTCTTTCTTTATAAATTGCATTCAACAAATACGCTTTATAAATTTTACTTTGCAAATGTGATTTATAACGATGTCGTATAAACATAACTTAATTAATCGCCATTTGTTGTTCAAACTGAATCGTTTCATTTTTGTAGTTGTCGTATTTGACGAATAGATACAAATCGTTGTTCACGAGAAGAGCCACAAGATCAGTCCTTTCATTTTGGGGTGACAGAAGGATCGTACCATTCGAGCCATTCAATTTGGAATAGTTAAACGATCGATTCTTAAATGGACTCTATTAAGTCCCATTTGGTATTTGAAATCCTTTTTATTACATTTCTATATTTGATTCTATATCATATATATATCTCATTCTATATTTATTTCAAATTTTTATTGTTTAATGGAATGGTTAGCTATAACTAATGAGGCACTCCTCCGCTTTCAGGCCAAAGTGTAGATAAAAGCAATTGTCAGAATCTCAAGACATTCTTCGAACCAATCATATACTTTATTGAGATAGGCGAAACTCTCTCTGTATCAATACTTCCAACTGGGTAAGTATGAATAAAGGATCCATGGATGAAGATAGAAAGTTGATTTCTAATCATAACTAAATCTTCAATTTCTTATTTGGGCGATTTATATAGAATTTTAAGCACCTTTTACGAATAAATTTCGGTTATAGTTTTCTGTGCAACGGCTCAGGACACACATTACTCATTTCAGATAATATTTAAGGATGTCAATAGCAAAGCATTTTTTATCTGACTAGAAATTTCATAATAGAAGAAGAATCGTAACATAGGATTGACATAAACACTTTTTCGTTTAAATAAACTTAATGAGAAAGCATTTGTTTCATGTTTTTTTTTTAGCAATTAAAATTTTTATTAATTATCAAGTATCAGTAATACAAAACAGAGGGTAACACCATACCAGGCTCAACCCATCTCAATTTAAGCCATTAGATATCTATAATAGTCAAAGAGAAAACAACATACATCATACACTATATATAAATTCAAAGTACAACCTTTGGTTCCTCCTAACTCGAAAGCACATTTCAATCTCGAGCTGATGGAGTAAGACATCCATGAACCTGACTTTGTTATGAAATAAATCGTGTGTTCCTCTCGATCCAAATCTGATATATCAAAATAGCAAATCCAACTTTTAACATAATGTTTTTTGGATTCTTGGCTTTTGTCTGTTGGATCACTCGTCTCCATTCATCACATCAACTGTCGATATGCCTTTTTCGATGCAACCATTCCAAGAACCGTAACCATGCATAGTGAATTTTTCCACCAATGGTTTGCATTGAATTACAGTAAGCCTTTTGGTAGTTAATGGTACACCTAAATACTCCTTCCATTGCAAAATAAGTGGTGTTTTAAACTTTTGATTTTGTTTCAAAATAAATGGTGTTTTACATAATCAAGAAGATACTAATGATGCTCTTTCAATTTTACTCTTATTTAAATAGAGAGAGTTTTACAAAATCAAGAAAATATTAAAGAGTTACATCTTTTTCAAGATATTTATTAGGGGTAAGTGGATAAAGATAAATTTTTCTTTCTAGAAATGAGTAATTTTCTTAAAGGGTGTACATAAACTAAAAACACCACTTATTTTGAAACAGATGGAGTATTTCACAAGGAGCTCTCCTGTTTGTCATATGGTATCCTCTTTAACTCCCCCAAAATATATTTATACTTTATTCGGTTATAAATTTAATCCAAACTTCATTTTGAATATCTCATCTTATTCCTTTTAAATTGATATTATTTTATTCCACCTCTCAAGTGAAATAAATTAGTCCAAAGATTGTAATTAATCCCAGAACTCTAATCCCTGAAAAGTCCGCAAATCAAGTGACCTCAAGAGTAATGATAATTAAAACAAATATTATTTATAAATTAAATTTTTTTAAAAAAATAGTGATTTTAACCTACTAAATACTGTATACATGAAAATATCACTTATATGAATTTAAAAAGAAAACATTAATATTTTTTGAACTTCAGAAAAGTATCAATGGCACTTAAATGACTAATATATAGCCAGTTTGGACAAATTCTTTGCTTTTTATTTGATTATACATTATAGTCATTTTTTCGCTGTCACTTAGATTAAATTAATGAAAATATATTAATAAAATCAGTATTTAAAATCAATCATCTCTATGTTTAATTTACGCGATTTCATGTGATTAATTATAAGGATTGATAAGGAAATAATACGACAAAAAAAATAGTCAAACGAAAGAAAAATTAAAACTAGATTTGGTGGGGTGCACCAGGCCAAGGTAGACATAGTGCAGCATCAAGGCGACAGATGAAGCTCCCAATAGCAAGCTACCACGGTGGATCTTCTCATGTGAGTCATATCAGATATTAAATTGATAAGAACATGTACTACACTTAATCTTAGCCAAAAGGCCGTAAACTTTATCATTGGGTAAAATGAACGTGAGTGTATCACAAAAGAACACTACATCAAATGAAATTGATAAATTTGGAACTAAGCTTTGGCGGGGTGCGCCAGGCCAAGGCAATAGTGCAACACCAAGGCGACATGTGAAGGCCCCGATACCAAGCTACCATAGTGGACCTTCACCCGCTTGGCTCCATCACGGGGTGGTGTGCTCAATGAACATTACAGTATTTTAGGCTTGGAAATGCATCAAAGGCACATAAATTACTATATATACAGTTATACCTGTTTAAGTCAATTAGAGAGTAATTTCCCTAATCTGTCCTTTTACGGTAGTTTTATTTTTATTTTGTATAAATAACTAAAAAAATAAGTTACATTTTCACTGACATCATATTAGAATGAAGTTCTTAGACCAATTAAGCACCAGTGGTCTAGTGGTAGAATAGTACCCTGCCACGGTACAGACCCGGGTTCGATTCCCGGCTGGTGCACAATGTGATGATGAGTGCTGTGATGATAATTGCGCAAACCGTGTGAGAACTTGGGTCCTCGCCGTGTCTGATTTCAGACGAACAAAATCGCGCATCTGAGCCTCCCTTTTTTCAAGATTTATTTTCTTCAACGACGCAGGCGATGCTGAAAAGAACCTGCCTATGTAGCAGTTATTGCACAGTATATATTTTTTTTTATGGCAGGATGATAGCTTCATCTTCCACCACTAACAAAATATTTTGGAATTAGTCGAATTTGTGGACTTTGAATACCTCATATCTATGTTGACTGAGAATTATACTTGTGGCTATTTTATTTCACCAGTCTATTTATCCTAATAATTAATTTCCGTTGACCAGGCTCTCGATAGAAATCATCCAATCAGTAGTAATAAGTCAGTCTTGAAGAGGCATGTATGTAAAACAACGCAAAATAACACTTATGACAACAAATTCTATATGGTTTCAAGTAACTAACAGAGTGTTTCATACTATAAGCAAATATAATCTTATGACTTATAATAAGCAAATTAAAACATAAAGACCAAAAGCAATGTCAAATACAAGAAAAGCTTAGAACTAGATTTGGTAGGGTGTGCCAGGCCAAGGCAATAGTGCAACACCAAAGCGACACTCGAAGGTCCCAATAGCAAGCTATTGTAGTGAACCTTCCCCATAAAAAATAAAGTTAATATCATGTGAGTCAATGACTCACATATCAGATATTAAACTGATAAGAACAGATACTACACTTGATCTTAGCCAAAAGGCCGAGAAAGGTATGATTTTCCATTAGTTCCGTGGGGCTATTTTATGTGTCATTTGTTACATAAAATCTCTCTTTCCAGTCAGTGTGGGACATGAAGAGCTTATGCATTTCACTCCAAGAGATGAGATTTGCTATATTTGAAGCTCAAGGAGGCTGAAGACAAATGCTAGCGAAAATATGCTTCTTCTCCAATGTTGATTCACTAATCTCTTCTGGTATCTCATATTCCTTTATCTGATTAATCGTCTATATATATATATTGATAATCCAACTCTCTTTACCAATGCAAGACAGTTCTTAGCTCTTGTTGTTAAGATGATAGATTACAGGTAAAAAATATTAGTTGAGTATCTGATTCTAAACAAAATGTGCAAGGAAACATGAAAGCTGGTCATGCTACAGAGAGGATCTGAAACTTTCATAAATACGATTCGCCATACAGATGGGCCAATAAACTTATACTAGAGTGAAATATTAACCAGATTTTTGGGATAAAAATTGCCAATTAGAAGGCCATTGAAACAGAGTTTTCGATTTAATTTTTTGATGAGGAACATAGATCACATCCATATGGTAAAAGAGATGAAATGCTGGACTATCAAGATGCTCTTCACAAAGAAAGTGTCAAAATCTTCAAGAAAATCTCCAACAAGTTGATCAAACACACACATGACTAATAAAAGTCGTCTGCACAGAACAAGGTTACCAAACAGGAGTCATATTGCATATTCCTAAGTTTTATTACTAAGAAATTTAGTAACACCGGCTCTTCCCTGCTAAAGCGTTAAGTCAAAACAAACCAACCTCCACCACTGCTTTACACAGCAAAAATGAGAAAATATAGGATGATTTAACATCATCAGTTTGAATACCACAATGAACAAACTTATCACTTCACAATTATCAGAGCTGACACTTACATATAGATCTTGCTCCAAAAATTAGAACTAGGTTTGGTAGGGTGCACCAGACTAAGGCAGTAGTGCAACACCAAGGCAACGCTTGAAGACCCCGATAGCAAGCTATCTTTGTGGACCTCCTCTCATAAAAAATAGAGTTAATATCATGTGAGTCGATGACTCGCATATCAGATATTAAAATAAGACAGAGAAGAAGAATTTAGTAAACTCTGATTTTTTTCCCTTTAATCCTTCTATAATTATAAGTGCAGTTTTTTCCCATCACTTGTCTGGTAGGAAAAGGTCTTATGTGAAGGGTTTAAAACTAGAGTTGGTGGGGTGCGACAGGCCAAGGCAATAATGCAAATGCCAAGGAGACAATTGAAGGTCTCGATTGCAAGCCACCGTAGTAGACATTCTCCCTACAAAAATAGAGCTAATATCGTGTGAGTGAATGACTCACATATCAGATATTAAACTGATAAGAACAGATACTACGCCTTGATCTTAGCCAAAAGGCCGAGAAAGATATAGCTATAAATATTTAGCTCCATCGCTGGATGATGTGCTCAATGAATAACATACAAATATTACAGTATTTTAGGACTTGGAAATGTATCAAGGCACATAATTGACTATATATATAGATCCACCAGTTTAAGTCCCCTCTTATGGTAGTTTTCTTTTATTTTGTATGATAAGTTACATTTTCAAACGGACATGATACTAAAATGAAATTCTGGGACCATCAAGCACCAGTGGTCTAGTGGTAGAATAGTACCCTGCCACGTTAAGTACCAGTTATTGCAAAGTATATTTTAGATACCTCATATCTATGATTCTTGTTATTTTACCAGTCTATAGGAATCATCCGATCAATTGTCGTAAGTCTGTTTTAAAGAGGTAACAGTCTTTACTTTTAACTCTATAAAACGCACTGACCAAAACAAAAGTCAAATACAAGAAAAAATTAGAACTGGAATTGGTAGGGTGTGCCAGGCTAAAGCAATAGTGCAACACCAAAGCGACACTTGAAAGTCCCAATAGCAAGCTATTATAGTGAACCTTCCCCAATAAAAAATAAAGTTAATATCGTGTGAGTCAATGACTCACATATCAGATATTAAACTGATAAGAACAGATACTACACTTGATCTTAGCCAAAAGGCCGAGAAAGGTATGCTTTTTCATGTGTTTTGCGGGGCTATTTTATATGCCACTTGTTACATAAAGTCTCTCTTTCCGGTCAGTGTGGGACATGAAGAGCTTGTGTATGTATTTCTGTGAAAAGTGCCAAATATTATAACTACACTTTATGACTAGTACTATTTCAGTATCTGATTCTAAGCAAATTAGCTGCAGGGACAACTATGGCACTTTGCATTGCATTGCACCAGATTGACAATAGAGATTTGAAAGTGCCAAAGGAACTTAAGTCAATCACAGTGTATTTTCCCTTATGTTGTCGTTTTAGTTTCACTTTCAATTTATTGATACCAAATAGTTTAGATGTGCCACATTGCTGATACTTCAAATAAAATAAATTTCTTGGACCATCAAGTATCAGCGGTCTAGTGGTAGAGGTCGACAGCGGCGTAACAAGAGTTCATGCATTGCCCCTTGACACTAGAGGTGGATTTAGAATTTAAATTTTATGGATTCAATCTTAAAATTGTAGCATTAAACCTATTGTACGTTTAAAATTATGGATTCATATCTATTATTAATTTCAAATTTAATAATTTTTTATACATAAATTTATGCCCACATCGAAAATTATAGGTTTAATTGAATCCATAACTCTAAGGCTACATACGCCTCTGCTTGACACGGTTGCTTATGGGTTCCTAAAGGAGTGTGCAAAGCTGTGAGATGATGATATGGAATGCAACTAAGACAAGGTACTTGGGTGTTGGCAAAGCAGCCTTTAATGTGTCGGCAAGAGACAGGCACATGGCATCTAATGGCCATACATGCGGGCAGTGGGATGACTCCGCTAGGCAGGGCGTGTGCCCATGAGCTAGATGGATGCAAGGCAAAGCTCGTAGACAAAGGGGCATTGCATATGCTGGAAAAGAAATGGCGAAAATGATTTAGCATTGGAAGAGGAAATTTGGCTAAGGCTGGCCACGTGCGTCAGCTAGGTGTGTGCGGAACATGGGCAATTTAATCGAAATTCAAGTTCAAAGTAATTGCATTGTTGGCAGTTTGCTATAGCATAATGTTTCCTGATTTTCTGTAGTCGGCGTGTGGTCAGGCATGCCCCTCCCCTTCCCTGTAACTGCTGATAGAAAGATTTATTTGTAGCCAGATTTGACTAAGACATTATTCAATCTTGTGAACCTTTCGAAATGATAAGAGATCTTTTGTAATATGAGAGATTAATAAATGTTGGGATTACCCCACCAGGCCAAGGCAGTAGTGCAATGCCAAAACGACACTTACCCAAATAACAAGATATCATAATGTACTTCCTTTTCATAAAAAAAAAGAATTAATATTATGTAAGTGATGTCTCACGTATCAAATATTAAACTAACAAAAACACATACTACACTTCGACAAGAATATTACACTTTATTTTGCTGGGCATTTTACATGCCACTCCTGTCAGTGTGGGACTAGAAGATCTTAGTCTCATTTTATTGATAGAGCAACATCATTTTATTCTAACAGGCTTTGGTGCAGAAACATCGGAGGCGGACGCCGCGACAGACGCCGCCGGTGTAGCCTTCGGTCTTGCAAACCGAGGCGCAGTTGCTCTCCCTAACACATGGCCCCTTGAATTTGTGGCTCTGTGACTCACAGGTCCTTGCCTCTGCACCTCTCATTGGTCCCGTCTCTGTCAAACATCAAAAATCACGAATTATATATATATACATACTATACCAATTATAAACACTAAAATCCATTAAAATTTATATACATCGTTAGTATAAAAAATTATTTTTTTCTAATCAATAGCCGGTACACGCATTAAAGTTCGATTAATTCGGATTCTTACGTTGCAGAGGACTTATTTTTGAGGGCGGTACTTTCAATAGAATTTTTTTCATACCCAAAGCTCGAATTCGAAATCTCTAATTAAGGGTGGAGGATCATGACCATTCCACCACAACCCATATGGATCATTTTAAAAAAATATACTTGTAGTATAATTATTTTTTAGATATCTAATATTGCAAAAGTTCTTTCACGTTATCAATGAATAGAAATTAAACTCAATGGGCATCTTTGTCTTGCAAGACAAAATTAAAGAAAAAATATTTCAATAAAATGAATAAATGGTACTTTTAGAAAACTATATAATAAAAATTAATAAAGGACAGAAGAGACAAACCAGTGGACAAAAGCAGCATTGTTACAAGGAAAAAAGTTGCAAACAAACGCATGGAGTGTGCCATCTTTATAGAGAGAGAGAATTAGAGAGAGAAAGGAAAATGCAATTTTAGAAAATTTGAGTAGTTGGTGATTTAGAGTAGGAGTAGTAGGGGGGGCATTTATAGATGTTCATCTATTTACTCCTGTCCATTCAAAATAAATGAATTTCTAACACTTTTTTTATGATTAAAAAAACATAAATGAATTTTTTACAATTTTAAAATATACTAACTAAGTTTTTTTCAAAATTATTCTACCCTTCTTTAATGGGGTTTCGACTACCTCTAATTTTACGAAAAGTTTGGGAAGGAGCAAAAGGATAATATTGACAAATTATCCTTTGATTAATGTGAGTGACTAACTTTCTTAAGGAGTGTGTCACACTTTAGAGATTCTTTTTTTTTCTTTTTTCTTTTTTCTTTTTGGACCGAAGGTAGTATTTTTTTTATCTCAAGTTATATGCTTGTTTCACTGGCATGAAGTTCAACAAGAAAAAAAATATACTCCTATCTTAACTTATGCGATATCGTTTTACTAGACCATAATATTTTTTAGAAGAAAAACTTTGTGTGAATACACTCATTTTGTTAAGGGTAAAAAAAAGAATTTTAAAAATATATATTTCGTTTTACAATATTTCTTTCTCATTTTTCAACCTTTACTTTTTGTGATTTTATGTAATTGCTCGTATTTTTTTATTTCTTATTTTTTTTTCTTTCATCTAGCATAATTGCGTTATTATTCTAGTTTTAAGTTAAAGTATAATATCATTGTTGAATGAGGTTAAAGACTTATATTTTCTTTTTCTTTTGAATTATATTTACTTAAGTTAGGTTGGAACGTATTTATTTATGTTAATCTTTTTTTAATTTTAAATTTATGTTATATTTTTTGTTCCAATTTATTTGATTTATTAGTATTGACTTGTTATTTCATATTACATGTCATTCATTTTTAAATTAAGATGGATACATTTTCTTATGTCAAAATAAATAATTTTATCGTATTATATTTATAATATTAATCTTCTTGTGAATCATGTCATCCATAGTATTCTTACAAAATGTGTACTTTTAATTTTTATAATAATTAAATTAAAATATTATTAGTTTAAAAAAATACGTATCAATTATTTTTTATAATATTAGTTATAAATATCTAGTTATTAATTAATATACTTTCAAAAAACAATTTATATTTTTAAATACCTATTGTTGTTGTTGTTGGAAAATGAATCTAGCTACTTTGATAGTACTGCATATATTGTATGTGTTTAAGAACACGTTTATCAAGATTTAAAATCATATTTGATTATTTTAAGATATTTCAAAGCCTTTAATAATTGTTCGTGTTCATTTATCTTGTCAAAACATGATATATTCAGACAAAAATCTAGATCTTCTTATTATTTTTTCACGATACAATAATTAATATCGATATTAATTAACATAACAAATATTATAAAGTACCTTGATAGACCCTTTTATCACGAGCCTCATTAGGTTGAACTTATATCTGTCGCCACACTAGACCTATACAACACATAATGTGCGAGGTTCAATAGTCGTTTCACAATTACAATGAGTCATATATTTATGGAATATCATCAATTTTGAAATATTTAAAATGTGAAAAAAAAATATTTTTAGTAATGTAAGCTCGTTTTTCTTATATGAGGTACATAAATTTTATCATAACAATTTTAATTATATATGCTTCAAGTAATTATGAAATTTTTTCCGTACTTCGGTCGCGGAGGGTGGGGAAGGGGATCAACGGCACGGCAGGGTGGCCAACTCTATATATGACTTTGGTCGGTTATTAATGATGGCCCCCACGTTTGACCTCTAAGTATTTTCTTAATAGTAATTGAAAACATAGTAAAATTACAAATAAGATATTTTAACGTGGTGCGTAGCATGAAACTCCTTATATTAATGCAAAAGTGGAATAATTAGGATTGATAGCTAGAGAGATATACACAATAGTAAAAATATTAGAAATAACCAAAATAATAGAAACAACAGAACTAGTAAAAATAATTTGAATAACACACACAAATGAAAAAAGAAGAAAAAAACATAGTTCGTTTTAAAAAAAATAAATAATTTTATACATATAGATTTAAAAAAATAACGGTGAATTGACGATTAGGTAAATAAGGTCGTAATATGAAGAATCATCAAAGTAATGCATGGAACGAATAGAGCGTGAACGGATATATAGAGGATTCAAATATAACGGATCACAACTAGCTTTGATTAATTAATTGATTGAAGAGAGATTTATATATATACTAGTGCTATTTGACCGCGCTTCGCATAGTTATTAAAACAAAATTAATATATGATCGATTATTAATTTCATACTTTGAAGTGAAGAAAATCATTTTCTGTTAATCAAATATTTATTTATGATTCTATTATTTTTTTCTATTATGATTCTTTTAGTATCTCATATATGAAATTCTTTGATAAAGAATTTGTGAGAAACATTCCAAGTTAAATAAAGACCAACTATTTTAACTTAATACATATGGATTGAATAAAAAAAAATAGAAAATAAAAAAATAACGAATAAATATAAAATATGTAAGAGTTCTAGAAAATGAAAAAGTCTTAAAAATCGAAGTTGTTTCTATCTTTTGTTTTCTTAAATGTATTAAGGTTAAGTTATTTAAATATTTATTGGCATAAAATGATGTATACACAAATGGAAGAAGGAAAAATTGGATTGAATTGAATAAGAAAAAGGAAAGAAGAGAATAAGTCAAAAATGGTGTATTTTGTCTATAGAACTATATCACATCAATAGACTATGGATCACAATTATATAATATATTGATTTTATATATTTAAAAGGTGAAAGTTTATATAATGAACTACACCAATATGTTAGCCGATACATATTTTGTATTTACAGAAATAATTAATTGAAAATACTAAAATAAGCAACAATAGGTGTGTTATATACACACATATAAAAATCACTCAAATTTTTATATTTTCAAACTAATTTAACCATCCCTCTTGATGAATCTTGCACCGTATATATATAAATCATTCAAACATTTATTTTTTCAAACTAATCTAACCATCCCTTTTGATGAATCTTGCACCGTCATTAAACTTTCTTCTTTATCTTGATGAACTTGTACAAAACTAATTTGGTCATCTCTCTTTGATGAATCTTACACCGCTATCAAACTTTCTTCTTCATCTTGATGAACTTGTGTTTGTGTATATTATGACACAAGAATTAAAAAAATAAAGAAAAAAAATCAAAAAAGAGAAAAAAAATATACTAATAAAAAAGAAGAAGGAAAAAACGAAAATGAACGTGGAACATCTCCATAGATAATTGTTATTTATAGATTATTTAAACCATGAGAATTAGGTAGAATATATATAGAGATTCATAAAATTTATAAATTAAATTTTTGAAAGGTTATGAAATGAAAGGTTTGTGAGTTATTGAGATTATTGAAGATATAGGTTATAAAAATGAAGAGGTGTGAGTTACGAAATAAAATTTTCAGCAAATCTTTTAAGAGAAATTAGAAGAAAAAAAGTTAAAAAAAAAGAAGATAAATACAAATTCTAGCCTATGAGAGGTGTCACCTCACTTTTCTATTACTTTGCTTTATAATATATATAGATTGTTGAATAAAGGTTGGGATTTATTCCTGATGCTATTTGTTGTTGTTATGAATTAATTCTTGAAGTACTTAGAATGTACAAAGACCAAAACAAGGATTTATTCAATGGAAGAAAATAGATAGAACTAACAACAAAACATACAACACTTCATTTTGTATGCCACTTTATTATTTAAAAAAACTCTTTCTAGTCAGCGTGGGACTAAAAAATGTTAGTCTTATTTTATTGGTAAAGCAACATTATTTCAATTCTAACAGTGTCCGGTGCAGAAACATCGGCGGCGGAGGCCACGGCAGACGCCCCCATTGAAGCCTTCGGTCTTGCAAATCGAAGCGCAGTTGCTCTCCCTAACACATGGCCCCTTGAATTTGTGGCTCGGTGACTCACAGGTCCTTGCCTCTGCACTTCCCATTGGTCCCATCTCTGTCAATTGTAGACAAAACATCAAAATCAAGAATTATATATATAACTATATATTATACCAATTATAAATGCTAAAATCCATTCAAATATTTATACATCGTCAGTATAAAAAACTTTTTCTTTTTTATTTGTTTTAGAACTCGACTAATTCGAACTTTCGCGTTGCAGGGCCTATCTCTGAGGGCAACACTTTTAGTAGAATTTTTTTCATACCCAAAATTCGAATATGATACGTCTAATTAAGAGTAAAAGAACCCAATCATTTCACCACAGGTCCACGACCCATGCCAATCATTTAAAGAAACATTCTTGTAGTATAATTATTCTTTAAATATCTAATATTATACACATTCTTTCACATTATCAACGAATAATCTCGGATATTATTAATCTCGATACGTGGATCAAATAATATAAGGCAAGGTAAATTAGATCCTTAAATACTAGAAGAAAAGCATCTTTACCTAACAAGGTTAAATGAATATCTAAAATTATGATCATTTTATTTCGATCGAAATAATTAATGAATCTTATAATAAACTATATGATAAAAATTAATAAAGGAAAGAAGAGACTAACCAGTGGCCGATAGAAGCATTGCTACAAGGAAGAAAGTTGCAAACAAACGCATGGAGTATGCCATCTTTAGAGAGAGAGCAAGTCAGAGAGAGAAAGCAAAATGCAATTTGAGAAAATTGAGTTGTTGGTGATTGAGAGTAGGAGTAGTAGGGGGCATTTATAGTTGTTCATCTATTACTCCCGTCTGTTCAAAATAAATGAATTTCTGACACTTTTTTATGGTTCAGAATAAATAAATTTTTCAAAATTTAAAAACATATTTATTATTTCATTTTCAAAATTATCCTACCGCTCCTTAATTATGGGGTTTTGACTAACTCTAGTTTTAAGAAAAGTTTGGGGAGAAGAAAAAGGATTATATTGATAAATTACCCTTTGATTAATGTCGGTGACTAACTGAGGAATTTTATTGGACAAGTAGAATTGAAATTTTATTTTTAGTATAATACACAAGTAAAAATAAATTGAGAAAGTATTTCATTGGGGAAAAACGATAAGCTTAAAATTAAATTATTATTAAATATAAAACGACATCATTATTTTGTAGAACAGACTAAAAAGGGAATATATATCACATAAACGGAGTTCAGAAATAAAGAGAGTATATTAAATTTAGTGGTCTTAATTAAAGATGTGTGTAATCCTTTAAATTTTGTGGTTTTAAACTTGTCATGTGCTCCCTCTGTCTCAAATAAGCTGTCGTTTTTTCACTTTAGACGCCCCTTAAAAATATTCATTGGAAGGAGGTTTTAACAACTTAATCTTGTTTATATCTAAGCTATAATCTCTCTTCAATAAATGTTTACTCAATAATCAAGAACTTTGTAAAGCTATACTAAGGATAAAATGAAGAAAAAATAATTAATTTGTCTTGAATTTTTAAGACGACAAATAATTTGAGATAACTATTTTTATAAAAAACAATAAATAATTTAAGATGCAGGAAGTATAATATTGAAATTGAAAAACTTATTAAATATTAAAAAAAGATTCTTTAAAAAAAAAATTACCCAAGAAAAAGGGCAAGAAACTTAAATTGAGACAAAGAAAGTAAAAGTTAAATCCCTTAACACAAGACAAAAGGTCAGCTTAGTGATAAAGGGGTTGAAATTCTCTTAGGGTCCGTTTAAAAAGTCATATGAAAATTAAATTTGAGTGTAATTATATTTTTGGCATGTTTGTTACAAGTCAAAATTCATGTATAGTTAAACTTCGTTATAACAGTCATTTATTATAATAATATTATACTATAACAGCCTGATTTTTCAGAATCTATTTTTAATATTATATTTTAGTTCTCTATAACAATATTCTACCTATAACAGCAGTGACGTTCAGTTCAGTAGTACACTCTTTGTAAAATTAGCTCTCTACAGCAATAATACTCAAATGTTGTGCAATGATATTTTGTAAGGAATCTATTATGTATAAAAGTAAATATTAAAATATTTATGATAATCATCGTTACTGTCATGCACATACTAAATTTCAAATATGAATATATGCAAGAAAAGAATTATATTAAAATAGCGCACACTAGTTATGATCGTAACTTCACGAGAAAAGGCTCTTGGTGCATGTTTACCTTTTTTACATTCATACTTTTTCTATTTTTTAATTAAATTGGTTAATAAATACGTTCATTATTCTTAGTACACAAAATTATTAAACTAGATTTTTACGTACTTTTATTTATAACAGCTAAATGAAATATAAATATCAAATATTACTATGCATATATAACAAACACCTCACTATAGCAACTAAAATTTTTTTCAAATAAACGATGCGACTATTTTAAGATTTGATTGTATAAACATGGCATTATATTTCCCAATTATGAAGTTAGGCATGTATTAGTATTATTGTCTAGCCTCTACACTTCTTTTGCCTCGTCAATTGCACATTTTTAGTTAAAAATAAATAAAAATACATAAAGTAGATCAAAAATTAAATTAATTATATAAAAATGAACCATTTTATATTAATTACTTGTAATATTTAGTCAACACAAAATAATTACAATTCGTGTTTCATTATGAGTTTGAAGGTTTTAAGCACATAAGATACCATGAAAGTATATGAATATATTGTGATTATATCATGCATGATTAAGGAGTGTATCCCTGAAAGACTGTTCATTCATCAGTGATACCATGGCAGTATATGAATATACTATAACTGTGTCATGAAGGATTGAGGAGTCCTGCGCGCTATTCTCGAAGGACTGTTCATCCTCAGTGCTACCATGACTGTATATGAATATACTATTATGGCAGTGCCGTAGCCACACTTAGCGATGGATGGGCAATCGAACACCCTCCATCGAAAAATTATATTATGTATATAAAAAATTATCAAGATATATAGATCAAAAATTATTATTCATATGTATATATTAAATCTTGAACACCCTTGATGAAATTTATGGTTTAGCCACTGTATAATGATATCATGTAGAATTGCAAGTGAAATATTTTTTATAATTAATTAGAAGAGTATGAAAATAAATAGATAAGACCGTATAATATATTTTGCTTTGATGAAATAATTATGTAAATTTCCCAAAAAGAATTGTTTGAAGTTCACGTTGACAAGTTATTATATGTCTAATGTAAGAACACACAGGTTTTAGCAAAACCTCATGAAGATAATAATATTGTAAAAGAAAAAAATACATATGTGATTAATTATGTTTTTGCAAGCATCTAATACACCCAAAATAATAAACAAAATAATATAAAAATTGGTTGCGAATTATCGTAGTTAAATGACAGAGTTAGAATTTTAAAAAAAAATTGTAAATAAAAAAATAAAGAAATTCAATAATTTATATATATATATAATTATTTTAGCCTATATACATAATATAATATTTCAATAAGGGGATGTTTGATTAACCCCTTGCATTCCTCCGGCTCTACCCTTGACGGTATAACTTATGGTATAATAAAGAGAAGGCTCCAATACGAAATATAGAAGCTACATTATGTTGGTGATTAAGTAAAACTATAGTTGTGGCTTTGAATAATATTTTTTTAGTTAGTTACCAAGCATCAAAAATAATTAAAAATATTTTTGTCCTGTCCCTCAAAATGAACATTTATGTGGATGCTGAAAATCACTAATTTAGAAAAACTTATACTACTGATCACATAGTCTAATGAAGTAAACATAAAATGCGTTTTTCTTTCTCCCGATTGAAGATGACCTTGACCCCTTTTTGCGCTGGATGGGGTGTAAATATTATATTATGGCCATGAAGATTTGACTCGATGTTTCACATGGTCAATTAGACTAGATCAATGGTGCATCGATCCACTATCAGAAATATTGTCAAAATCAAGAGAGAAAAAATTGATAGATTGAGTCGGTCCAATAAATCGAGGAAACATTGATCCAGTTGGTTAGTTTTTGCTTTTATTTTAAAATTATTTGTTAAAAAAATCGGACGGACAAGATCAGTTGTCCATAGGTTTTTCGCGCAAAAATGTACAATTTTTTTTTATTAAGAAAAAAGACGCAGTCCCTCGATTTTTTATTATTTTTTCTAATGAAAATTGAGGGACTGGATCAGTTTTTGAAGTATAAAATTGCAGTTCGAGAGTCTAAATAAAAATGAAGGAAAGATTTTATCAAAGAGCATGCATAGTTGAGTGGTAGAATTGTCTAATTCCATACTAAATACTCGGGTTTGATTTCAAGTAGCTGTATTTTTTTATATATTTTTAAAAAACCTACGGACAAACCCACCATGCCTCTCGGTTTTTTTAAAAAAAATTTATTTTAATTTTTAATTTATTAAAATCGACAGACTAGGTCGGTCATGCCTCGATTTTAACTGATCCTGTCCATCAATTTCATAATTCCGATGAGCCAAATTTCGACGATGATAAATGCATTTAACGTTGATTTTACTCAAAAAACCAACTCTGTCTATCGATATTAATTCTCATTTTTTGACAGTTTTTTATAGCCCATACTTACTGCGAGTTGCGACTATGATGGAGCGTCATATCGCGCCATACTTCCATCGAGTTAGGCTTTCTTTATCGGGATTTGATACTAAAAAAAGAATTTGATGACTAAATTCTAAATTATAAGTCTTATTACAATTCACTCTGTTCCATTTTAGTTATGTTATTAAATAGTAAATTTTGTTATCGATAATTTTATTTAACGATGAATAAATTAGTAAGAATTATCAACAAATACGGGCTATTAAAAATAAAGTATCGATAATTTTCATAGTTAATTGCTCGTGAAAAACAACAAAAGGAGAAACACTACTTTTTGATGAAGATCTCATCCCTTTATCTTAATAATAGTAGGAAGTCCAATAGTTGTTAGAGTTAATATTTCTAAAGGTTAATTAATTATGAAAATTTTTATTTTAAAGTTATTAAATTTTGGTTTGTATTAATAAAATTATTGAAGTTATAATTTGTTTAATTATAAATTACTTAATTAAATATATCATTAAAGAAAATATGACATAGTAAAATAATTTAATTTTATGTCATGTAAACATGAATTCTATATAACTAACTAAATAAATATCTCATTTCTTATACCCAATCCATCCACCCACCCATACATCAAAATGAGTTTAATATAAAATCATTCAAACTATGTATATTTTATTTATAGTATATCTATGAAAAAGTAGCAGTTATATACCTTCGATGAAATAAATTAACTCATAAAAAGTATACATGTATATTATTTAAACTGAAAAAATAAGTCAAAATAAGACTTTTCTCTAATAATTTTTCCCAAATTCATTATATCATATGAAAAATTATTAAGTGTATAATGAAAACAATAATTATTTCCAGAAGTTCGAATGAAATGTAAATTTTTACTCATTTACTATTTTTTATAATTAAGAATCGAAAAAAGTATTCAAATATTTTTTATACGAATTAGGTAAATAAATATGCAAAAATTTATTCCGGTGGCTTACTTAGTTTAAATATCTCACATATTTTTTACTAGTCAATTCTATTAAAGATCATATCGTCTTATATTTTAATAATAACATATATAATACTCAATTTTAATAAATATAAAAGACTAAATCAACACAAATGTATATGTTTAAAACATCATTTTAAACCAAGCCCTAAGTATAAGAATTATATGTGTTGTTAATATCATTATTATCTTTAGGTATTTTTACGAATCAATTCCATCAAAGATCACATCGTCTTATGTTTTAATAATAGCATATACAATACTCATGATTTTTTTTTAGATTAAACTCAATTTATGTGAGTGGATGGATTGGGTATAAAAATTGATAATTTTTTTAAATTTTATTTATTTGTTGGATTCATATTTACATGGCATAAAAAATTAAATTATTTTATCACATAAGACTTTTTTTTATGATATATTGAGTTGAGTGATTTTGTGAATTTTTTTATAAATTGAGTGATTTTATTTATACAGATCAAAATTTAATATTTTTACAACTTAAATTGTCATAATTGAATGACCTTTTTTCTACCGATTGAAGATGACCTTGACCTCTTTTCGCACTGGATGGGACGCATTATATTATAGTCAACCAGACTAGATCGATGGTACATCGACCATTATAGAGTGTTGCGAGTTGCGACTATGACAGAGCATCATATTGTACCATAGTTCCATGTAGTTAGGCTTTCTTGATTGAGATTCGATACTAAAAAGGATTAAAGGGCATATATACCTCTTAATTTTGTGATTTATAGCAAATATATCTCCCGTTAAAAAAGTGGTGTATATATACCCTCGATATTTAACAAATGGTGCATATATACTTTTGTCGTCTAACAAATGGTGCATATATCGTATACTATAGCTACAAATTGCTAATAAGACCCAAACTATAGTCATTTTTGAAGATTGACCTAAAGAATTCTCAAAAAGATAATTTTTTTTTTTTAATTTGATATGTTATATATAGTCATAATAAAACAATTAAAACTTGATAAGAATCGCAGAGGTTGAATTATGACCCGGTTTTTAACCCATTTCAACTTAATTCATATTAGGCTAAGTAACTTTTGAATAAATCAATAACCTGTTCATTTATTAACTTAGTCTATTTTAACCTGCTCAAACTCAATCCGATCGACTTATTTGATACTCTAGAATGTATATAATCAAAAGCTCCAAATGCTATTCCACAATATATAATCAAAATGTACATTAGTTTAATTAGAGGCTAATTAACTACATGTCTTATAAACTTAAGCCTCGTAAAAACACATAATTAATTATGGTAGATAATCATTAAAAGGACATGGCTTTGAGCAATCACATCTTGGGTATCTTCTAATTAAAGTGCACTTTCCTTCTGAGAAACCTTCATTTTTGCAAGCTTCATTACACTTTTCGCCATCAAGACATGGCCCCTTGAATGTTTTGCTCCATTCATAACAATCCTTTGCCTCTGTTATTTAAAAAAATATATATATCAATACATATTTATTTTTTATAGTGATACTTTAAAAATATTACATAACATCGTGAGATAATATAATTTTATAGTTGTATATACTTTTATGTGTGTGTATCTAAAAATCCTACCGGCCATCATTGCTCACAGATACATTCAGTTTCTACTTTGAAAACACATATATACATATATAGTTGACCGCATATACTTAGTATGAGATATTGTATGTGCATGGATACATGTATTCCACTAAGTTTTGAAATCAAAATGCTGCTACATTTTGAGATATAGCAAAACATTTCGGTTTTTGCAAAAATGAGCACTAATACTGCTATTTACAAGATTTTCTCAAGAAAAAAAAAGACAAATATTTTTTCCTTTTTTAAAAAAAAAAGTTTTACTTAATGTGAAATTCATATAGCAAACAAAAATACGTGAAATTCATATAGTTGGTAAAAATATGAAATAAAAAAGAAAATATCACTAAATTGATGGCTAGGTAAATAAGGCCATAGCATGAAGAATCATTTAAATAGCGCATAGAACCGATTAGAGTAGAATAAATATAAAGGAGAAGATTTACAATTGCTATCAATTAATTATAAATTGAGACGTAGTTGATTAATTGATTGATTGAAGAGAGAAACTAAAACAACAATTATAAACCTAAATGAACATAGTAAGGAAAAAAAAAATAGTACCTGCATTGCCCATGGAAAACAACACAAGGAGAAAAAGAATTTTAAACAAATGTTCCATCTTTATTGTTAATCTTCTAAAGGAATTCTTAATAATGAGATGGATGAATGAAGGAAGCATCAAGCTCTCTTATATAGATTAATATATTTCATTATTATTTAATGAGGATTTTATAAGCAATTTATTCCACTTTGACTTTTTATGAGTACAATAATTACTTCTTTTTTCCATTTTACATATACTGTCAATTTTATTAAAATTATACACTAAATGGAGATTAGATGAAAGTAAATAGAGAAATTTATATAAATGATCACAGTTTGATCGAAAATAGGTTTATATAGCAATATTATTATTATTTATAATTTATGATAATATTTAATATATTATTTGTTGATTTTTACTATTTAAGAATATAGTTATCATGAATTACGCTATTCTTAGATTATAAAGATTTCATATTGATATGGATTCTGAAAATTATTGAAATTAATATTTATATTTGTACTTATTCCTAAATCAAACTGTCATTAATAATCAATATTTCATGTATAATTGGACTGAAAGATATGAACTCTGAAAATAACTGAAATTAATATTTACATTTGTACTTATCCTTAAATTAAGCTGTCATTAATTATCAATACCTCATATATAATTAGACTCTGAAAAATAACTGTGATTTATATTATATTTGGGATTTATACTAGTATGTATAATTTTTTTTTAAAAAAACTATTTGATGAATATTTTATACCAAAATTAAATTTGATATATCTTATGCATTGAGTCAATATATACATTAGTACACATTAATGATATTTATATCAGTTACTTTATGATATGTTATTTTGATTGTATTAATGATATTTATATATACATATATAATACACGTATGTATTTTTGTATGAATATACGTGCATTTAGGTTGTATCTATTCCCTCTAATTTTGCATGTATTCATTCGCTCTTGTGTCGATTGTATCATTTGTATTTGTGATACAGAAAATACACAAAAAATAACACAAAAAATAGAGAAGAGGAAGATAAAGAAAAAAAGATGGCGTCTGATCTGCCATGGAAGAATGCAGTGTATTTGTTGTATCATTACATATGTAATTTAACTACTAACTATAGAAAAAACAGAGAGGTTACAGAGAAAAGAAGGAGAATTATCCGTGGCGGTTGCTATTGAGACAGAAAAAAGAAGAAGAACAAGAAGAAGAAGAGATGATAGAACTTGAGAATTTATCAAATAATGTGTTGAATCAATTTTTCTCTAGAATTCCCTTGAAATCTCTTGTCCGATTGAAGGTTGTCTCCAAAACATATCAAAATTCAATCAACAATATCCGCCATTGTTACCCTCCCACAACTTCTACTGGTCTTGTCCTCTTCTCCAAGTACAAAACTTGTCAAGAATCAATTTTTATGAAGTTACAGGATCAAATCCAGATTTTGATTTGGTTTTTGAAACTTTCTGAATCGTGTAGAATGTGGGTTGAAGATGGTTTTCTCAAGATCTGGGTAATTTGAAAGAGATGGAATTAGAGGGAGATGATTAATTGATGGAGTATAATACAACGTATTTACAGTGGATAATGATAAAAATGATCAAACACACGATTAGAGTAGATAAATGACCAATAAATTAAAATATAGCTAGATATTGTAATTATATGAAACCGTGGCCATAACTTGTAAATATTATCTTAATTATGCTAATTATATAATTTTTTCATAAAAATTTTCATAAAAAGCGTCACATAGTAAAGTAATTACATAAAATAGCGCGCTTTATCAAAATTACAGAAAATGGCATATTTTTTTTAATTTTTGATACAATTAATCGAAAATCATTATTACTGTATCTAAATTTCAAGCTCTGAAGATCCTCCTACACTATTAAATATCTTTTTAATAGATGTTGCGTATTCAGTGGGAGTAAATCACTCAACTCTTGATCTCGTTCGTTTTTTATTTTTTTTCACTATTTCTAAATAGTTTAAACAAAATTTCATATCTGCAAGAATTCTCATCTTGAAAAAATGCAGATCTGGAGAATTTTTTTTCTTTGGGTGTATCAGCGTTACAATTAATTTTGAAAAAGATGTCTAATACAATGATACTGATAGATTATATCATTAATACAAAAATAAATTCTATATCATAGAATGTAATAACTCAGATACAAAATGAATATTGTCTACATCATTCTTTATCGGTCTAGTATCGATTGAAATATTTTAGTACTGTATCATTTATATAAAAATGATATTGTTCAAATAATTGGTTGTATCCAATAAAAAAGGAGAAGAGACTGATATATTATATCATTAATATGAAAATAAAATTTATATCATAGAATGTGATAACTCAGATAAAAGATGAACATTATCTATATCATTCTTTATCAGTGTATTATCGATTGATATTTTAGTATTGTATCATTAGTATGAAAACAAAGCATGTATCATAAAATGTGATATCTATGATAGAAGATGAAGATTATCTTTATCATTTTATTATCAAAGGAGCATTCTCGTACATTATATACTAATTGATACAGTCTGTATCAAAAGCATCTTGAAATCAAGATAAAAGATGAAGACAGTTTGTAGCAATATGTATCAGGCTGATAATAACTGATACATATTATATTAATTCCGCAATTGATACACAAAGACAAAAATTTGAAAAAATTGGAGTGTATACATTGATACACAAAGACAAAAGCTTAAGAAATTCGGCAACGATAGATTGCTAATAAACTCTTCTGCTTCGATTTATTCGATAATGGTGAAGCAGAGGCTTCTCCATCAGAAAGATTGCTAATCAAATTTAGAGTTTAATTTCTCCGACAATGGTACATTGCTAATAAAATCTGAAACTTTTTTCTCCGACAATGTCGATTAACCCATGGAGAATGATAAAAGGACAATAATTCAAATCTACAATAAATTGATTGGGTGTGATTGGAGGGGGGGGGGCAATTTCAAAGCTCCATCTGAATCAAGACTTATCCAAGAATCACGGCCGGAGTGATGATTGTGAGAGAGATAATCCGAGAAAATCTTGAGAGATTTGAAAGAGAAAACCTTGGGCAGTTAGTAGTAACTTGGCGAGAGATTAGTGAAAAGTTGATATAATGGTAACTATTTTTAAAATACGATAATTTTTTTTTTGTAATTATTTGACTAAATTTTATAATTTTTTAAATATTGTTTTATATTGTAAATAGGTAGTTAAATTTGCTTAATTATGTAATTTTTCTACCAATTTATATTAGACTTTTTACAATACAATTAAATGATTAATCCATATTACTAGAAAAATATTGGAGCTAGAAAGTTATTTATGGGCCGAAATAAATTTAATAGCTTTAGTCAAAATTAATATCTATATTAAAAATTATTAAATATGATTAAAATATAAATTTAAAATCGCAGTTATTAGCACTCGTATTATTATTCAGAAGTGAAAATCGAACTCATACATATGCATCTGAAATTTCAGGGAAAAAAAAAACACATTCTCAGGTGTCTAAAATTTTACAAAAAAACAAAATTAAAAAAATGCAAAAAGTTGAACTCAAACATATGCAATTAAGATTTGAAAAAGTTAAAAAAAAAAAAAACTCATACTTATTCACAAATATCCGAGATTTTACAAAAAAAAAAAAAAAAATAATAATAATAATAATAATAATTAAACTCATACATATGCGCCTGGAATTTCAAAAGGAAAAGGGAACATATATATTCGCATGTGTCTAAAATGTAGAAGCCAAACTAAAAAAAAATGCACAAAACAATATAAACCTAAATAATTGCATTTTGTCATTTTTCATTCAAACAGACATGGCTATGATTAGGGTCACGATCTTTTTCATGCTTAGGTTGGTGGAAGTTTGTCTCACTCACTTCAAGGAATGGACTTACGTCGATTTTTACGATTTTTCACTAATAATTTATTATTTTGCTCGGTCACATAAAGATGTGAAATTAGTTCAGAATATTTTCTAAGTTTCATCTCCCGATATTGCTACTTCAGGAGCATAATCGAGGCATGAAAGATGGTAAAGATTTTCTCTAGAATATCACTAGATCAATGATATTTTTACCATATAATTTCAATAGAAAAATAATTTTAATCATAAAATTATACTCATATATGAATTTCAAAACCTTGTAACCTAAAAATAGATCTTATTATGAGTGCTTGTGGAATAAAGATCATCTTCAGGTGATGATATTTATCTTTCAAATTATTTCACAATATAAGAAAATTTTTATCAATGAGATATTCCAGTTTCAAGCCCTCATCAACGGGCGGAGGAATATAATTGCCTGAGCATTGTCTTGAATCGATGTCTGATTTTTATTTTTGATGGTGTCTGCTAGACCCATCACATCAAGATGAATTTTATTATCAAGCACCAAGATAGATAACTTTTGAGCGATATATCGAAAGCTACAAATTCAAGTTTACTGTTTCACAAGTAAATTTCAGATTTACCACTACAAGGATATATTTCAGACTTACCATTATAGGTGGTAGATTTTCATATTTACCACTTTGGGAATAAATTGTAGATTTACCACTTGGGATAAATTTCAGATTTGTCAGTTTGGGGATAAATTTCTAATTTTACCACTAACGGGGATAAATCGAAGCATATATATAATGTAGATAATTTTTCTCTAACATATCTTTTAGAGTATAACAGGCTTCAAAGAAATTGTTGCTTTAAGAATTATGAAGCATTGTGAAATTTAATCACTTCTAGTGGTTATAGATGTAAATAAATTTAATGATTATGAGATTTATGAAATACAACAAGTGTAAATTCATACATTCGATGCTTTCAAAATATTTATTCAAGATAGCATAGGCTCGTGCTGATAACGTGTTATAAAATATTAAAGCAAGAATAAGAATATTTTAGAGAAAGAGAGAGGACTTCTTATCTCTCTCGAGGGATAAAATCCAACGAAAGAGAACCCCATTATTTATAAGGAAAACTAGCTCTAGCTTTTCCAAAGAAACAAGATAGACATTCATTATAATATACATACGCACATTAAAAGTTTATCTGGTTGCAAGTTTATCCAATTGCAAACTTATCCAAATGAACATCCATAATATAATATATTTATTAAAAAAATCCCAATTATCAGATAAAATCTCTAATCGAGGTTAAAACACGTGATTCCATATGTAGAGTTTTACAAATTTTATATTACAAACTTTTAAATTCAATGTTACAAAACCTGAAAATAATTATAAATTATCGATATACAGTTCGCACAAACTTTACAAATAATTTTACAAATGCAGATGTCAAGGGCGATGATGCGAAAAATCTTTTTTTTCTTTTTCTTTTTCTTTTTTTAAGGAAAATGTACACTTTGCACAAATTTCGCACCAACGCCGCGTGAAAACAATGATATCAATAGTATGTTTAGTCAAACTTTTCAAATCAACTTATTTTGAGAAGAGTTCTTTTTAAAAATACTTATCAAAAAGTACTTTTCGTGAGAAATAGTTTATGTTTTGGCCAATAAATTTAAAAAGTATTTTTAAGTAGCAATTAGTGTTTGACCAAACTTTAAAAAGTGTTTCTAAAAGTATTTTTCTCAAAAGCTCATTTTTTTTTTGGTAATTATTAACTTTATTAATCACCAAGTGGAAGAATTACAAATATAGCAGAATACCTCATTCTGTTAAACCTAATACTCGTATCACGATTTACCAGAAACAAAGACCCATTGTCCAGTTAGAACTTCAACTCTAGACCTTACCCTTAAAATTTACATCTACTTAAGAAAACTTTTATTGGATCTGCTACTCTAAAACAAAAGTATTTTTCAAATAAGTGCTTCTGGGGAAAAACTACTTTTTGTAGCTTCTGCTACTCTCTGAAAACACTTATTTTCTCCAAAAAATTTGGTCAAACAGGATACAAATATCAAAAGCAAAAAAAGGCAAAAGTGTCTTTTTACACCATTTTAAAGTTGAAAGCGGATAATAGTACAAAAATAAAAAAACAAAAAACTTATGCCAGGTATTACTTAAACGGAACAACTAAAGTAAGATGTCCCAGGAATTATAATTATATATATTATAATTATTTATATACAATATATTAATTTTATAAATAATTCAAAATATTTTGCACACTTTTTCATCAAAATTTGTTTATCTTTAATAGGATATTGAAATCTACACCTTAAGTCTGTTTCTTAAAAATGTTAACTCATTTATTCAAAAAAATAACCATGATATTTACCTCCACATTTTTTTTAATCTCTTATAGATTTTATTCACTTGATTAAAGTTTATGAATCTTAAGACATTTTCTTTATAATCGTAAAAAACTATAGCCACCGTAATAAAAGGGATAATAACGGATTGTAATTTAGAAAAAGATAAACAAAATTCCTAATTATATGAGGGGGGGAGGGGATGAAAGAGAGAAATATCATTAGATATCTTAAAAATTGAAAAATTTAAACTCAAATAGATAAAAATCAAACTGATAAATATGTATTATATTTAGTTAAATTCTATTTTAGTAATTTAAAAACTAACTAAATTAATTTAATTTTGATATATACTGAAGTCATTCCAAATCGAATCATCAACACTCCTAGTCGGTATCATGATCCCAATTGATTGCCAAAGGTGACTCCCTCAGATTTCAAAATAAGTTTTATTCAACACTTAAATATTATTGTACAAACATGGAACTCCTTATTCAAATTCGAAAATCCAAAGGATAATAAAAGATCTCAAGAAATATGAATGTACCATCATCATTGGGTTCATGATATTTTAATACAGTGAATCTACTTAATTAATCAGAAGTTTTGTCTTATATATAAAATTTAGAACTTAAATATATTATGCTTTTATTCATAAACAGACATTCGGGATATTTTAAGACAGTGAAGGTAAGATCAAAAGCTCTAAAATGGTATTATATAATATATATCATCAGAGGATACATTAGGTCATATAGAGGCTAATTAACTACATATCTTTTTAGTTAAGCCTCATAAACACATAATTAATTATTAAAAGCACATGGCTTTCTGCAGAAGCATTCTTTGCGGATTATAACACAATTGCAAGCTCCATCTGTGAAACCCTCATTTTTGCAGGCTTGGCTACACTTTTGCTCATCAAGACATGGCCCCTTGAATGTTTTGCTCCATGCAAGACAATCCTTTGACTCTGTTATAATTTTAAAAAAAAATAAAATTATTTGAATTAGCGATTTCGGTCCATATATTATTTTTTATGATGGTATTTTGAAAAAAATTACATAACATATATAGCGAAGCTATATAATTTATACTAGCATATATACATTTAGACATGTATGAGTATATCTCACTATTAAAAAATTACTATTTTCTCATTCAAATCTTCCGTTGAAAAATGTTAAGTAGTTATTTCCACTGACATTTTGATTGAATCAGTGAAAAAAGAAAAAATAATAGTGTTTTCACATGAAAAAATCGTGAAACTTCTTACTATTTTAGTGAGAATCTGTTTCTCATCATGCATTTTTCAAGTGAGCAATTGATAAAAAAATCATGTTTTATAACACAAATCATTTAGTGAAAATTCTAGCTCCGCTACTGCATAGCATGAAGAATCATCTAAGTGGCGCATAAAATCGATTAGAGCATAATAGATATAGAAATATTGATTCATAGTTGCTACAACTAATTCTGAATTGAGACGTAGTTGATTAATTAAGACGTAGTTGATTAATTGATGGATTGAAAAGAGAAAAAAACAATTATAAACCTAAATGAACATAGTGTCTATTCTAGAAGGTGACTAGATTCGAACTTGTGATATTTTTAGAAATTTTTTTATTTTTATTTTTTTTTTTGATATTTTTAATTTTGATTATACCTGCAGTGCCCATGGAAAACAACACAAGGAGAAAAAGACCTTTAAAAAAATGTTCCATCTTTTTTGTTGATCTTCTACAAGAATTTTTGATAATGAGATGAATGAATGAAAGGAAGCATCAAGCTCTCTTATATAGATTAATATTTCCATTATTATTTAATGAGGATTTATAAGCAATTTATTCCATTTTGACTTTTTATGTGTACAGGGATTACTCCTTTTTCTCATTGTACATTATTTCATTTTCAGTACGAATAAAAATAATTTTATAATTTCGAAATACGTTATTTTAAAATTTTATTTCAATGAGACGTGAAATAAATTTATCTAAAAATTAATTTCGAGACTAGTTTTTTCTTGTACCTCATATAAAATGAATCTTTAGAGTGTGTTCAGTGTGATGAAAAATGTGCTGTTAATTTCAGGTAGATTATAGAGTAAATGGAGATGTGATGAAAGTAAATACATTATTGACTAATCCCACTACATTTGGGGGTTGGGGGTGTGGGTGGGTGGGTTAAGAATTTGGGCCAGTGGTATAATAAGAGATGGGCCAAAAAAGAAAAAGTCCAGCCAAATAATTAGCTCATAGTAGACTACAGCGTGATTAATCCAGACTAGTAGGACAGAATAAATACTACATGGTCACTAGCGCAAATGCCTTTATTTTGAAGTAGTATTTAACTTTTATTTTGTGATACTTTAAATAATAAAAAAGTGATTGAGAATGTCCTTAGCAGTTTTCAAAAAAGAACAACAAGGCAAAAAAAAAATTGCATGCATAAGTTTTGGCACAAGTTATGGCTCAAGGCATAAGTTCACATAAGTTCAGTAGCATGAACTAGTGCCTCAGAGCAGAAATTCAATAGCATGAACTTGTGTTTTGGGAATAAGTTCAGTAGCATGAACTTGTGCTTTGGGCAGAAGTTCCGTTTTAGAATATTATGCCTTAAGAAGTGCATATACTGAACTTATGCCTTAACATGAACTCAGGCCTTGAGGCATAATTTTAGTAGCATGAACTTGTTACTTGAACATAATTTCAGTAGCATGAACTTGTGCCTTGTGACAGAAGTTCAGTTTTATAACATTATGCCTTAAGAAGTTCATACACTGAACTTATGCCTTAGCATAACTTGTGCTAAGCTCAGTATCATTCTGTTTTATAGAGCTAACTTGTGTCTGATGATTTCTTTAAACAGTTTTAGTTGAGTTGTACGCAAATTTAACACGTCATTAATGTATTTTATTCAACTGTTAAAATTTAAATTGATTGAACGGTTAAATAAGCTTGATTGAATTTGTCACCCCTAATCTTTGATACTTTGTCATGATATCTTGAGTAATTTAACTAACATGAGTGTAATTGTCCCTTTTTATGTGATATTATTGGACATTATTGTGTATGACTTGTTACTTTAGTAGTAATATATACAGAGGCGGATCCACATGGTGGGGAGGAGGTCACAGGACCCATTAGCTTTGCAAAGAAATTTGTCGTGGACAAAGTGAGGGAAGAGAGATTGAGATGGTTTTGGCATGTGTAGATGCCTGGGTGAAGATGTATGATAGGTTGGATATAGTGGGTACGAGGACTAGAGAGGTAGGCCAAAGAAATATTGGAGCGAGGTGATTACTATTAAGAATAATGAAAAAAAATTAATTTTGTCTTAAACTTCTAAAATGACATGTATGTTAAGATAAATCATTTATCTATACTATATTAAAAGCTTAGATTGTTGATTGAACTTTTTTGCCCATAATTAAATGACTCTACAATTGACAAAATAGTCATTTACTATCTTTTTAAGTAATTTAATTATTTTATAAATATTTTAAGACTTTGAAAACCAACTAGATATTGTGTATTTGTTATGAAATAATAAAGAAAGAACGAGAATATTATAGAGAAAGAGAGAAGGATAGAAGTCCTTATTTCTCTTGATGAGATTCTCTTGAGGGGTTAAGGAAATCAATAACAATGAATTAAAACCCCCTTTATTTATAGAGGTAAATTAACTTGATCCCAAAGTTACTAACCCTAACTTTCCTTCTAAAGAAAATAGGCATTCACCATAATTAAAATATATTTATAACACTATTAAGTTTTTCCTAAATTGAGTCATGTAATATTACATATTTATAGAAAAATAATAGTAATAATTAAACGATTAGGTTATATGAATATGTTCTTTATTTTAATTATGTAAATTAGATATAGCTTATTTCCATAATTTATATATTAGTAAAATTTTATACACGTAGTCTTACTACTTATTTAAGAATAGTAAATTTAATTATTTTCTTAATATTTAAAATTCTTAAATATTAAAACTATGTGTATACACATTAACTGATATATAAATATTGAAAATAAGCTATATTTAATTTACACAACAAAAATAAAGATCATATTCATATAACTTTATCGGTTAATTATTATTATAATTATTTTTCTATAAATATGTCATATTACATTATTATTTTTTAAAAATCTGGTCAAACACCTCATTTTTTAAAAATAAGCACTTTTTGTTATAAAATAATAAAAGAAAGAACAAGAATATTGTAGAGAAAGAGAAAAGGAGAGAAGTTCTTATTTCTCTTGATGGGATGAAATACAATGAAGGAGAACCCTTCTATTTATAGGGATAATTCCTCCTAACTTTTCTCTAAAAGATAGACTTTCACTATAATATAAACACATGTATCCATTACAATACAAATACCTTTATAGACATTCAACATAATACAAATATGTTTATAACACTCCCCCTTGAATGTCTATTTGATAGATAATGTGCCTCATTAAAACCTTACTAAAAAAATCCAGCGGGAAAAAATTAGTGAAGGAAAAAGAGTACATATATCTAATAATACGCATTTTGGCTGCCTCATTAAAAACCATACAAGGAAAACCTAGTGGGACAAAACCTCGTAAGGAAAAAAGAGTACATCGCGTATTAACTCCCCCTAATTAGAACATCCTTGAATCTTTGCATCCCGATCTTCTGCACCATCTTCTTGAAAGTTGCAGTTAGTAGAGATTTGGTGAATAAATCAGCCACATTGTCACTTGAATGAATCTGTTGCACATTGATATCACCATTCTTTTGGAGTTTATGTGTGTAAAAAAACTTTGGCGAGATGTGCTTCATTCTATCTCCTTTTATGAATCATCCCTTTAGTTGTGCTATGCATGCTACATTGTCTTCATATAAAATTGTGGGTACTTTGTCACATTTCAAACCACATTTTTATCTAACGAGATGTATCATGGACCTCAACCACACACATTCTCGGCTTGCTTCATGAATAACTATTATCTCAGCATGATTTGATGAAGTAGCTACGAGAGATTGCTTTGTAGATCTCCAAGATATGGCAGTACCTCCACATATGAACACGTAGTGAGTTTGAGATCGAGCTTTGTGTGGGTCAGATAAATACCCTACATCGGCATAACCAACAAGATCGGGACTGAAATTGTTAGAATAAAATAAGCCCATATCGATAGTCCCTTTTAGATACCACATTATGTGTTTGATCCCATTCTAATGCCTCTTAGTAGGAGTAGAACTATACCTTGCTAACAAATTAACCGAAAAGGCTATATAAGGTCTTGTAGTGTTACCAAGATACATTAGTGCATCAATTGCACTAAGATATGGTACTTCAGGATCAAGAATTTCCTCATTCTTTTCTTGAGGTCGGAATGGATCCTTATTCACATCAAGTGATTGAACAACCATCGGAGTACTTAATGGATGTGCACCATCCATATAAAATCTTTTCAACACTTTTTCTGTATAGGCAAATTAATGAATAAAGACACTATTTTTCAAATGCTCAATTTGCAGACCAAGACATAATTTTGTCTTTCCAAGGTCTTTCATCTCAAATTCCTTCTTTAAATAATCAATTGCCTTTTGAAGCTCTATTGGAGTTCCAATAAGGTTTATGTCATCTACATAAACAACAAGTATGACAAACGCCGATGTTGTTTTTTTTTATGAAAACACATGGGCAAATTTCATCATTTATATTACCTTCCTTAGATAAATATTCACTAAGACGGTTATACCACATGCGTCCAGATTGATTCAAACCATACAATGATCTTCGCAATCTAATTGAATACATTTTCCGAAACTTTGAACGATATGCTTCAGGCATTTTAAATCCTTCGGAAATTTTCATGTATATCTCATTATCAAGTGATCCATATAGATAAGTTGTAACCACATCCATCAAATGCATTTCAAGCCTCTCATGGACAGTGAAACTAATAAGATAACACACTGTTATTGCATCCATAACTGGTGAGTATGTCTCTTCATAGTCGACACCAGACCTTTGTGAAAATTCTTATGCAACAAGGCGTGCTTTGTACCTTTGTACTTCATTTTTCTCATTTCTTTTTCGCACAAAGACCCATTTATAGCCAACAGATTTAATATCATCAGGTGTTTGAGCTATAGGTCCAAAAACTTCATGCTTGACAAGTGAATTCAATTCTGATTGAATTGCTTCTTGCCATTTTGGCCAATCATTTCTTTGTCGACATTCTGTGACAAATTGAGGTACAAGATCCTAACTATCTTGCATGATTTTTGTTACAATATTATATGCAAAGACATAATCCACCACTATTTTTGATCGATTAATTCCAGCATCACTTGAATTTATGGATAGTTCCTCATTTTCTTGAGTCTAAGGCTCATTGATTCATTCATGGATATCAAAATTGCTCAAGTCTTGAACTTCCATATGTGGTTGTTTCGTAGTGTCATCTTGACCATTTATTTTTCTTTTTCTAGAATTTCGATCCTTAGAACCCAATGGTCTACCACGCTTTAGGCGTGCTTTGGACTCATTAGCTAGACACTAGTAGATGGTCCTTCAGGGACATCAATTCGAATTGGGACATTTTCTGCAGGAATATGTGATTTAGTAATTCTTTTCAAGTCTATAAATGCGTCTGGCATTTGATTTGCATTTTCCTGCAGGTGAATAATCTTTTGTACTTCTTGCTCACAAATAGAAGCACGTGGATCAAGATGAGACAGTGATGGATTTTTCCACAAAATTTCTCTTTTGATTTCACTTTTTTCTCCCCCTAATTTGGGAAAAACTGTCTCATCAAACCGACAATCTCCAAATCGAGCAGTAAACATATCTCCAGTTAAGGTTCAAGGTAGAGAATAATGGAGGACGATTCAAACCCAACATAAATTCCTAACCTTCTTTGGGGACCCATCTTTGTGAGATGTTGTGGTGCTACAGGCACATATACAACACATCCAAAAATTCTCAAATGAGATATATTAGGTTCTTGACCCAAAACCAATTGCAACAGAGAAAATTTATGATTTTTTGTCGGTCTGAGACGAATAACTGTTGCAGCATGCAAAATCACATGACCCCAAATAGAAGTGGGCAGCTTAGTTTTCATGAGTAATGGTCTTGCTAATCAACTGCAGACGTTTAATTAATGACTCAGCAAGACTATTTTGAGTGTGAACATGAGCTACATGATGTTCAACTTTTATCCCAATTGATAAGCAATAATCATTAAATGTTTGGGATGAAAAATTCTACAGTATTGTCAAGGCGAATAGACTTAATCTGATTATCAGAAAATTGTGCCCATAATGGTATTATTTGTGCCAATAATTTTGCAAATGTCCGGTTGTGAGATGATAATAGGCACACGTGAGACCATCTAGAAGAAGCATCTATTAGGACCATGAAGTATCTAAACGACCCACTAGGTGGGTGGATAGGTCCATAAATATCCCCATGTATACGCTCCAAAAACACGGGGGACTCAATCTCAACCTTTGTTGGTGATGGTCTCACAATTAACTTGCCTTGATAACAAGCACTACAAGAAAATTCACCATTTGAAAGAATCTTCAAGTTCTTTAATGGATGCCCATTGAATTTTCTATAATTCGTCTCATCATTATAGATCCAGGATGTCCCAGACAATCATGCCAAGTACGAAAGTATTGGAATTAGTAAGCTTCTGGTTTACTCTAGAATGTGCCTCAATTGCACTAATCTTTGTCCAATACAAGTCAGAAGATAAAGCAGGAAACTTTTCTATAACACATGTCTGCCCAAAGACATTCTTGGTAATACCAAGATATTCAAGATTCATCTCATCCATTGTGTTGATATGATAACCATTTTCACGGATATCTTTAAAACTCAACAAATTTCTCCGAGACTTAGGAGAAAATATGGTATTATTTATGATGAGTTTAGTTTCCTTAGGAAAAATTATGATGGCTTCCCCAAAGCCTTCAATCAAATTGGTACTACCAGATATCGTAGTAACATTTATCTTGCCCATGTTTAAGTGAGAAAAATATTTTTCATCTTTGAATATCGTATGTGTTGTTCCATAATCAATCAAAAAAATATCTTCATAATTGGACAACTTGCTTTGAGAATTATCCATATCTTCAAATAGAATGACATATATAAAATAAAATATGTATTTAAAACTTTGTACAAAGTAAAAACTAAGAATAATAAATTAATAGTTATTTGCACGTCACATACTCACATTATGTATAATCAATTAAATAAATAATTAATTAAAATTTATTGGATTCAAATCCTCAATATGACTTCAGCAAATATACGGCCTTACAACGGTCGCCAAAAACTAATGCAATTCCTAGATAGATGAGGATTATCAATGCATTAAATTTAAATTTTAAAAAAAAAAATAGAAGCAGCTATGCAGTGTTTGCCAGAAAAGAATGTGTGTATATATATATATTCTAAAGAACCTTACATGTGTCCCAGGCAATATAATACTCCACTGCATTGATTTGTTTTACTACATAGGACCAATTGAATTCCAAGGCTGCAACCCTTTTTTTTTTGGTGTAGCAGCAAGTTATAAAGAAGAAAAATTTATTAAAATCATTGCAAATTTCTCACAAAACAAAAAAATGTGAAAAATATTATTTAATAGAAATTAAATCAAACTTTATTAATAATTAATTAAAAAGATTAGTACTCATGTAAATGACTACTTTTACATGATTTTTATTTACTGGCTACTATCATTAAAAAAAATAGAAAAATTTTCACTCTTCCATAGCTACAGAACCACCACCAATCAACTGATCTATCTTTCCTTTAGGGTGCTCGAAGAAATCTGCTACATCCAAATATGTGATGTCAACATAATTTTCAGAGATAAAATTAGCCTTAGGATTTTTCTCTTTCTTCTTTATTGATGCTTGATAAAACTCAACCAAGTGTTTGGGAGTTCGACAGTCATGTGCATAGTGTCCTTTTCCACCACATCGAAAACATCCAGTTGTTTCACGATTCTCATGCTTTTCTTTTTCCTTTTGAAGGTGTTTTTTCTTTGAAGAATGATTAACACCAGGAACATGATTTCTTTCTTGACCATGATCACGACCACGACCACGTCCACGTCCATGACCAGAGCCGCGACCTTTTCCACGCCTAGCATTGTGAGCGTACACCTCATTCACTTTAGGGAATAGTGTAGATCCAGTAGATCGGTTCTCATGATTTTTAATTAACAAATTATTATTTTGTTCAGCCACAAGAAGATGAGAAATCAGTTCACAATACTTCGTGAAACCTTTCCCTCGATATTGTTGCTGTAAAAGCACATTCGAGGCATGAAAGGTGGAGAGCGTCTTTTCCATCATACCGGCATCATTATAGTCTCTCCACATAGTTTCAATTGAGACACAATTCTGAACATGACAGAGTTGTACTTATGAGCAGACTTATAGTCTTGAAACCTCATATGCATCCAATCATATCGTGCCTTTGGATGGATGACAATCTTCAGGTGGTCATATCTTTCTTTCAGGTTATTCCACAAAATAAGTGGATCCTTAATCATGAGATATTCAATTTTCAGAATTTCGTCAATATGATGACGGAAGAATATCATAGTCTTAGCACGGTTTTGGTTTGATGCTTTGTTTTCACTTTTAATGGTGTCTCTAAGACCCATTGCATCCAAACACCCATGAAAGGTAGTTCTTGCCCGAACTTTGAAGGGCAACAAACTCAAGTTTCGTAAGATTAGCCATATTAAAAGAAAGAGGGGAGGAAAAAAAATACCTTAGCCTTCAAATTTTGAGACCGTAGAGTCTCGTGTTGATAACGTGTTATAAAATAATAAAAGAAAGAACAAGAATATTGTAGAGAAAGAGAGAAGGAGAGAAGTTCTTATTTCTCTTGATGGGATGAAATACAATGAAGGAGAACCCCTCTATTTATAGGGATAATTTCTCCTAACTTTTCTCCAAAAGATAGACTTTCACTATAATATAAACACATGTATGCGCATAGACATTCACCATAATACAAATATGTTTATAACACTTATTAAAAAAAAATAAGCATTTTTGGCATTTTAAAAATTTGACCAAACAGAATAAAAGTATAAAATGGCAAAAGTGTCTTTTTATACCATTCTAAAATTGAAAGCAGATAATAGCACAAAAATAAAAAATAAAAAATAAAAAAGTTATGTCAGGTATTACTTAAATAGAACAATTAAAATAAAGTTGTCCCATGAATTATAATTATTTATATACAATATATTAAATTTATAAATAATTCTAAATATTTCGTACACTTTTTCATTAAAAGTTTATTTATCTTTAATAAAATATTGAAATCTACACCTTAAACCCGTTTCTTAAAAATGTTAGCTCATTTATTCAAAGAAATAACCATGATATTTATCTCCACATTTTTTTTTATCTCTCATAGATTTTATTCACTTCATGAATCTTAAGACATTTTCTTCGTAATCGTAGAAAACTATAACCACCGTAATAAAAAGGATAATGACGGATTGTAAATTAGAAAAAGATAAACAAAATTCCTAATTATATGAGGGGGGAGGGGATAAAAAGAGAGAAATATCATTAGATATCTTAAAATTTAAAAAATTCGAACTCAAATTGATAACAATCAAACTGATAAATATGTATTATATTTAGTTTAATTTGATTTTAATAATTTAAAAACTGACTAAATTAATCTAATTTTAATATATACTAAAGTCATTTTAAATCGAATCATGAACACCCCTAGTCGGTACCATGATCCCAATTGATTGCCAAAGGTGACTCCCCCAAGATTTCAGATAAGTTTTATTAAGCACTTAAATATTGTGAAACTTTCCACTATTTCAGTGAAAATTTATTTTCCACCATGCGTTTTTCAAGTGATCTGGTTCGATGGAAATTAATGGGTGAAAAAAAAATCATATTTTATAACATAAATTTCTCATTAATTCAAAATAAAAAAAAAATTATATTTCTAATAGTGTCTACAAATTCTTTAATAAAAATTCTAGCTCCGCTACTATATAGGATGCAAAATTATTTAAGTGGCGCATAAAATCGATTAGAACAGAATAGATATAGAAGAGAGGATTCATAATCGCAATAATTTATTCTGAATTGAGACTTAGTTGATTATTGATCGATTGAAAAGAGAAAAAGACAATTATAAACCTAAATGAACATAGTGTCTACTCCAGAAGGAGACTAAATTCGAACTTTTTTTTTGAAAGAATAAATTCTGATTATACCTGCAGTGCCCATGGAAAACAACACAAGGAGAAAAAGAACTTTAAACAAATGTTCCATCTTTATTGTTAATCTTCTACAAGAATTTTTAATAATAAGATGGATGAATGAGGTATCAAGCTCCCTTATGTAGATTAATATATTCATTATTATTTAATGAGGATTTATAAGCAATTTATTCCATTTTAGCTTTTTATGTGTATAATAATTACAGCTAATTTCAATTAGATTATAGAGTAAATGGAGATGTGATGAAAGTTAAGGATAGGTTACATAAACATAATTTTTTAAAATTGTAATTACAAAAAGTTCCAATTATTTTTTTAATCACATAATATATATTTTATATATGATTAAATAGATAAATATTATAAATAATATAATTTTGTCATCTTGGATTTTCTTTCCGTATGCCGGGGAAAGTATCTCACCCTCACCTTTCTACATTTATTATAAATGACATAAGTAATAAGTTCTTTCATAATTTAAGTAGATTAAATATGGTAAAAATTTAATATGTATCATTATATTTAACACTATGTATATACTAAATATGCTAAATATGTACTATTATATATTTTTCTTTTAAATATTGTTCATATTAGCTTCATATTCATCATCCATAAATTTTTCTTTTACTTTAGTATTTCACATATAAAGATTATGAATATAATATATACTAGTTTTAGTGTACGCGCTTCGCGTGTGTCCCTCATATTAATAAGAATTTTTTTTAAAATAGCATAACTAATATTTAAAAGACGTGTTCGTATGACAATATAAGAATTTAGAAAGAAAATTATAAATTGTAAGTTAATAAATGATTATCTTTAATAGTTTGATCCAATAAAAATAACACAAATTTTAAATCACACAATATCAATATAAGACTTAATTAAAAGAAATAACACATTATCAACATTAGTCTAAGTTAAGTAATTTTGAGTATAAGCAATTTGAGCTGGCATAATAATAATTGTGTTTTTCAAATTCACAATATAAAAAAATTAAAAAAATTAATAGATTAACACGAAAACATAAAAGAGATTGAGTCAAAAGTGTTGATGTAAAAGAGTTGATAAATTAAATTTCACAATTATAAATACTTTTATAAAAATAGAAAAATTTATAAACTAAAAAATTTTTGAAAGTACTAGAATTTTAGGACATTAATATTTAAAAAAAATTATCAAGAAAAGACCTTTTCCTTATTATGAAAAAGGGAAAAGAAAAAAGAAACAAAAATTTTCCAAATAAAAAAAGAAATAATTTTCGGTGGAATTTTTCTTTTTTTCTTTTTTTCTTTTTTTTTTTAAATTTATTTTAGATTTACATTATAAATAAAGTTATACCACAAGTAGAAAACCTAATATAATAAAATAAGGTAGAAAAATATTTGTGTCTATCAAAAAGGAAAAAAAATTGGTGGATTTGTTTTTAAGTTTATGCAACAAATAGAGTTATGCCACAAATATAACACCTAATAAGATAAAATAAGGTGATGAAATAATTAAAAATAATAGTTTAAAATAATAATTGTGTAAAAATAATAAATGACAATTTTGTTTATTGTGATATCTTTTAAATTTTAATGAACATAGAAAATTATTGTCTAGTCTAAATGAACTTGCCTCGCGCGTGTCCCTTATTATTAATAAGAATAATTTTATAAAAATAGCATAAATAATAGTTAAAGGAAGTGTTTGTGTAACAATATAAGAATTTAGAAAGAAAATTATCGATTTCCAATTGATAAATGATTCTGTTTAAAGGTTTGATTAATCTAGTAGTTATTTCTTCAGTTTGTTCGAATACTTGTTTCAATGAACAAAAATTTCGTAAAAATAGCATTTGATAAGGTAAAAAAAACATACACTTTTATATAATTACTTAAATGCATGCATTATATGTATATATAAATATTAATGTTTTCTATATGTTTCAAATAAGGAAGAATTTAATAAATAAAATTTAGTTAATTTCAAATATTAAAAAAATAAATAATTATTTTTTCAAGTGTGAATTTCTAATTTTAGTACATGCATATCGTGTGTCTCCCTCATATTAATAAGAATAAAATTTTTAAGAATAGCATAAATAATATTTAAAAGATGTGTTTGTATAACAATATAAGAATTTAGAAATAAAATTATAAATTTTAAGCTAATAAATGATCATATTTAAGAGTTTGATCTAATCCATTAGTTTTTCCCTCAGTTTGTTCTAATATTTGTTTCAATGAATAAAACCTCGTAGAAATAACATTTGATTGAAAGGTGAAATATCATTCATTTTTTCGTGAGCACTTATATGCTCGCATTATATGTATATTTTATGTTAATTATTATAAAAAGATTGTATTACTATGCTATTAATATAAGTATTAGTATTACAAAGACGCATTGTAATACAAAATTGTGTATTAGAATATAACATTTAGTAGAAGTTATTCGTTTAAACAATTAACTCTTCCAAAATCATATTATGATTTATTATTGACTTATTTTGTCACTAATAAATTGATATCATATCACAAACGCATTTATTTTTTTGTGATTGATCGTACAAATTAAGAAAGACTCATCAAAATTACTGAAAATAAAGCTCTATTTTTAAAAGGGTAAAAAAGTGAATGATAGTTTGCCATGAGTTTTCGTACTTTAAATATTTAGTTATAGCATAGTTTTAAATTTTTTATTTTACCTTTTATGATATGATTTCAACTCAATTTTGTTTTCTTGGTCTTAATCTATGTGTCTAATCTAACACCTTCACATAAATTTAAACGGAAAAATAGTGTAGATCTAACTAAAGAGTGTGAATAACAAAAATACTAGATTAATTGAAACAACTTAAAGTATAATGTGTTTCTAAATTTTTTTTTCAACTATTCTACAATTTTTTAAAAAAAGAAAAAATGAAATTCAACGTATTAATGCAAAATAAAATTACACTCTTTAATTTATTTATTTTTATCGTGAACTGAAAATTTGTGATGAATACTTAGTTAGTTTAATAAATAAATGATTAATATAAGTTAACAAAATTATAATTTATTTTAAATTTTTAAATGCTAGGACTTTTATTATAGTTCAAATAAGGAAGGATTTAAGAAAAAAAATTTAGTCAATTTTAAAATACTAAATATTAAGAGTGCTTACTTTTTACAAATAAGTAAAGATTTCATATCTATAAACTTGATTAATTTCAAACTCCTAAACATTAGGATAAGATTTAATGATAATTATTTAAGAAAAATAATAAATGACAATTTTTTCTACAACGATGTCTTTTAATGAATGGTAAAACGTTTAATCAACATTACCAAGGGTCTTCACACTTTAAGATCTTAGAACTTACAAAGATGCCAAGTATATCTACAAAGAATATTTTGTTAAGTAAATAAGAGTAAAATGTTATGCATACATTGAATGTTAAATTAGTTGATGAAATCTAAAGACATTACCTACCAAAGATTGTTCCATCGGAAGATTGTCTTGCATCTTCAAACGAAATAAAATTATTTGAAGAAGTAACAGTGGAAAAGTGACTATTGCATTTCTGAACTATAATTTTCTCATTGAACATTCCAACCTCAATCTCCTTGTTTATTGATACAAAATTAGGATTAACACTATTAATGCATCCGTTTATGATTAACGAATTTGATATTATTGTAAATATTTTTTTTTCCACTTTTCAATGTAATTATTAAAAGTATAGCATGAACTTTTGTGTCATGCAAAAAATTAAACTTTAATGGATATATGTATAAAATAAAAATATATAAGAACTCACACATATATGTAAAGATATAAAATATAATATGAAAAAGAATTATTACCTCTTCGTCAACTAATGTTATAGTCATTCCATTGAAAGAAATACATCTTTATTAGGTAGTGATAAGTATTTTCTTTTAAACTCATGTTATTGTTTAAATTTATGACATCTAAAGTTATGTTTCTCTTCAAATCTTTGTCATTTTTCATGTGCAAGTGACAATTGGAATAAGAACACTTGATAACGCATTAGGATCCAGTATTATTTGAAGTAAATTTTTACTTTATTGCCATCAAACAACTTTTGAATTAGTTGAGCATATTTCATATTGACTTTTTATCTATTACAAAATCAAACAATAGTTTTTTCTTTTAGCTTTTTTTCATAGTGCTTTAATCAAGAAAAGGCATGGGCTCTAGCTTAATCCCTTCCATGGTTCCATCCACTTGAAAAAAAAAAAAACAGGACTTTATTTCTATTGTTTTATATATACACTAATTTTTTAAATTTATATTATTGTAAGGATGAAATATCAATTATACTTAACATTTCATATTTTTTGTCGAAAAACACTTAGAAGTCTCATAAGTTTTTTATTTCTTATTAATGAAGGAAATAATTCATGTAGTCTTCAATTACTATTACTCAAGAAAAAATTTTCTACCATAAAATATAACTATCTAAATAATTCAAATAATGAAATTACACAAGCTCATTTAAGTTGAAATTATAAGAGGTCACTAATGAAATTACAGTAGTTAAGCTATTTGTGTCATTCTTTTGTTCTCTTAGTTATTTTAATTTGAATTTCCTTCTTCATTTACTTTAAGTTTATTAAATTTAAATATATATAAAAAAATCGATTAAATTAATTTAAAAAATTAAATTTCTTGAAATGTATTCTCTCTTTCTGTAATATTAAAAACACTAAGGAAATAATTGAAATGTAAATCTCATACATATTTTTTAAGATCTTTTTAAGTCTAAACTTAAAATTAGATCCATTCGAGTTCGAATCCTACAATCCTTTTGTATGTAATTGAAAACACTAAAAATAATTAGAATAAGGAAAGGTGAAAAATTAATGTTTTCTATCCTTTTTCGATTTAAAACACATATAGATTTTCAGTAAAAGTATAATTATCGAATCTTACGTTAAAAAAGATATGTCCAATATTAAATGATATAAAAAATGTTGAAGCAGATCAAAAAATATTTATATCATTAATTTTTCCAATTTATAGAATTAAAATTTGTTATCCTTATGTATGAAAATGGTATTTTCTAATAACTTCAATTATAAAAAAATTATTTTTCACATTTCATAAATTTATTTTACACTTGCGCAAAGCTCAAATAAATTCACTAGTTTAATACTATCTCAAACCATTTACCATCCCTTCATTTTTTATTAGAACGAAACAAGAAATCAAGATTTTAGAAACAAGAAATACACCACAAAAATTACAAGTCTAGTGCACCCTAATTGCACACAATTCAAATCACAATGCTGCTTTATCTTACGTTAATTCCTCTCGAACTTCTTTTTTACATATCATGAATAATAGTCTTAATTAGCATTCCTTAGTACAGAAGCAGCGGCGGGGGAGTCCATGACAGACGCCACCGGAAAATCCTTCCGTCTCACAGACGAAGGCACAATTTATCTCGCTAATACATAATCCTGTGAAAATTTGGCTCGGCGTCTCACAAGTTTTTGCCTCTACAATTCTCATTGATTCCATATCTATAGAAAAAAATAAAAATAAATTTTAAAAAATCTTAACATTAGTCACTTATTAGATTCATGTTAGAGAAAAGGTCAATCCAAAATTTAAAATTAATATATCAATTAAAAAAAAAGAGTTAATTAATAATTTAAAGTTGTTGGTAAAGTTGTTGTCATGTGACCAGAAGGTCATGGGTTCAAGCAGTAGAAATAGCCTCTTGCATAAATGTAACGTAAGATTGTGTACAATAGACCCTTATGGTCCGACCCTTCTCGAACCCCCCACATAGCAGGAGCTTTAGAGTACCGAGTTGTCCTTTCAAGAGATAACAACGTACAATTTCTTCAGCCAATAGTAATAAATCATCATTATTCTATTTAATGACATATCAATAATGAATTATCAAAAATCCTGTAAGTGATGAGATTTTTCTGTTCACTTTTAATCAGAAATCTCGATTTAGGTAATGTGACTAATTAAAAATCTCCGGGTGAATAGTGTTTTATCCCCTGAGTGGCCTCACCAGCGTGCCACACTAAAAGAATCGGGCCAATTAATTTCAAATACCGAATATTTAAAATTTAAAAAGGAAAATTGATAATGAGAAGAAGACAAACCAGTGGCCATAACAAGCACTGCTAGAAGTAACACAGTAGCCATGGGGTGTGCCATTGATATACTAATGCTTCTTCCTTTTAATGGAGATTTTGATAATGAAATGGATGAACTAATTGGCATGAGACTCTCTTAATATATCTTGTATTATTTAATGAGGATTTTATCCCTTCATCCAATTAGAAAAGAAAAGAATAAAATACAGAATATAAAAGCAATTTATTCCATTTTGCCCTTTTATGTGAATAATAATAACTTCTTTTTTCCATTTTACATATACTGCCAATTTTATTTAGACCATAGAGTAAATGGAGAGGAGATGAAAGTAAATACATGAAGATTAGGGTAATCCACTACATTGGTGAGGGGCATTGGGTCTTGAGAGTTGGGCTACTTTAACATGATATGGGCCAGAGAAAAGAAAGCCAGCCCAACAAGATTTAATTGCACAGTTTGTCTTTCAAATAGGCTAATTTTAAATTTTTTTCGGGTCATTAGCATAAATGAAATGTTCTTATTTTGGGGTGGTTTTTAATTTTTTTTTCTCAAATTTGTGATCTTTATATTTTGCTCTTAGACACTTTAAGTGATAAAAAAAAGTGATCAAAATGTTCTTAATAGCAAAAAAGGAAAAAAAAAATCGCAGGGCATATTTTTTTGTCCAATTTATGCCATAAGGCATAAATTCATATAGCTTATGCCTCAAAGTATAAGTTATTTAGCATGAACTTGTGTCTAAGGGGAAGAAGTTCAGTAGCATGAACTTGTGTCTAAGGGGAAGAAGTTCAGTAGCATGAACTTTTGCCCTAGGGCAGAAATTTAATTGCATGAACTTCTGCCTTGTGACAAAAATTCAATCACAGGAATTTCTGCCATTAGACACAACTTCAATAACATGAATTTATGTCTTGGAGAACAACTTCAGTAGGCTTCATGCAACTGAACTTTTGCCTACTGTACTTGTGCCCTGTAGTAGAAATTCATTAAGGAACTTGTGATTAGGGGCAGAAGTTCATGCAATTGAACATCTGCTTTGGGCAGAAATTTAGTAGCATGAACTTCTATCTTCTAGGGCTAATCTATGCCTTGTGAATTTTTTCTGTTTAGCGAATTTTATTTATCTTGCGATTTTTTTTTAAAAAATATATGAGGTGTTTTTGTCCCCTTTTTATCATTTGAAATACCGAAGAGCCAAAATCAAAGACCACCTCAAATAGGGAGTCGACGCAAAAACGTAAATTTTTACTCCTAAAAATCAAACTTATGCCTAGTGAGACATAAGTTCTTTAAAAATACAAATATAACTTGTGAGATAGTATGATGTGAAAATATAGATTTAGGCCCATAAAAAGTTATTTTTCTCCGAAGAATGAAAATCAAAGACCAACACACAAAAAAGAGAACAGTGCAACTGACCCACCAAACAATCAACCAATAGTAGACTATTAGGGGAGTGTGTTTTACGTATCAAATGATTATACTAAAGAAAAAAGGAAAAAACTCAAATATGCTAGCGTACTTAAGGAAAAGACTCATTAATGTCATTCATTAATAATTGGGCTCATTTATGCTACCATTATGATCCAAAATGCCTATCCATGTCATTATGTTTTAACGGCTCAAAAGCTGATTTATCAATATCATTTTTTACATGTGGCATCAGTTAGGTGAGTCACATCACTAATTTTAAAACCACCAAATAAACTATTCAAACAACTAAAACAACCCATCCCACACCTTGGAAAACCCACCCACCTATTTACCCGACCCGTACTCTTTTAACCAAACCTCATCCCCTCATTCTCACTAATTACCAACCACCGCCAATCTGTACCCCCCCCCCCCCTCCTCCCCCCCAAACAATTAATCTTCTTCTTCACCGTGGCTCTCTAATAGAGGACTTCAAAGAAGAAACAAAAGATTCATTTTCAAATCACTTGAAATGTTGTTATAACGAATTACTGTTATAGAAAAATTTAACTGTATCCCCATTCATTTACCATCCTTTTAATAAAAAAATCAAAATAAAACAAGAAATTAAATCAAGATTTTAGAAACAAGAAATAACACCACATGAATTACGAGTCCAGTGCACCATATATAATTGCATAAAAATTCAAATCTTTGAACAATTACAATGTACTTTACTCTAGGATACTTCCTCTTATATATCATAAATAATAATAGTCTTAATTTAGCAGTCCTTAAAACAGATGCATACACGCCGTATTCCACGACACTCGCCACCGGCAAATCCTTCTGTTTTACAGGCTGGGGCACAATTCAAGTCGCTCAAACATGGTCCCTTGAAAGCTCGGCTTATCTCCTCACAAATTTCTGCCTCTGCAATCTTCATTGGTCCCATCTCTATATATATAATAATAAATTTAAATTTTTTTTTAACGTTAGTCATTTATTAGATTCATATTATACATATTAGAGAAAAGATCGATCCAAAATTTAATATTAATATATCAAGAGTTAACAATGTACAACTTCTTTAGCTAATAATAATAAATCGTCATTAATTCTATTTAATGACATATCAAATGTTTGTGCAAGACCACAAGATTTAAAGGATATTTTTGATACGTTACATACACTTTTAATTTAGAATATTCAGAAGTAATTGTTTTTGCCGTTTTTAAATTTTGAACCTAGTCAAATATATATTATATTATGGTAGGACAATTATGCCCATTTTGATATAAAGGAACCATCAAGGAATATGATGAGATTGTTGAAATCTTTTCATACACAATTAATCAGAGATCTTGATTTAGGTCATGTGATTGATTAAAAATGTCTCGATAGATAGTGTTTTATCCCCACGATGACCTTATCAGAATGCAAAACTAAAAGAGTTGGACCAGTTAATTTCAAATGCTGGATACTTAGATTTTAAATTTAAAAAAAAAATTGATAAGGAGAAGAAGACAAACCAGTGGCCATGACAAGCATTGCTAGAAGTAACACAGTAGCCATGGAGTGTGCCATTGATATACTAATGCTTCAAGGAGTTTTTGATAATGAGATGGATGAACAAATTAGCATGAGGTTCTCTTATATAGGTAAATGTATCTTGTATTATTTAATGAAGTTCTTATCCCTTCATCTACATATTGTGAAAAAGACAATTAAAAAAAGAAGACATAATATGGAGTAATTTATTCCATTTTGTCTTTTTATGGGTATAATAATTACTCTTTTTTTGCATTGTACATATTCTACTAATCTCAATTAGATTATAGAGTAAATGGAGATGTTATGAAAGTAAATACATGAAGATTAGGATAATCCCACTACATTGGTGAGGGGGGTTGGGCCTTGAGTGTTGGGGGCCTAGTTTAATAAGAAATGGGCCATAAAAGAGAAAGGTCAGCCCAACAAAATTTAATTGCACGATTTGTTTTTCAAATGGGCTAAATTTTAATTTTCGCTCCTAGAAATTGAACTTAAGTCAAGTGAGACATAAATTCTTTAAGGATACGAATATAACGTGTGAGATATTATGATGCAAAAATATAAATTTATTTTTATGAAAAATTATTTTTATCCGAAGTGTATATATTAAAGACCAATACAAAAAAAAAAAAAGAGAGAGAGAACAATGCAAATGACCCACCAAACAATAGCCAATAATAGACATTTAGGAAGTGCGTTCCACAAATCTAATGATTAAACTAAAGAAAAATTACAGTCCAACATTCTTGGCTGATTTACTTTACAAAATATGTATACAATATATAGGCCAGTGTGTGTCCATATAATATATATATATATATATATATATATAATATGTATACAACCTTCACACGGTTTCTCCTAATTTTAAAGCTCTTTACTTTTATGCAAGTGTAGCAATATTTTCATGTTGAACTCGTATTTCCACTCATGGAATGATCAGTTTATTATTTTATGTTAAGTCGGCATTTTTCAACGGAGACTTAGAAGAAGAAATGTATGTAACATAACTTGAAGGTTTCATAAAGGAAGGTAATGAAACAAAGGTGTACAAGTTGAAAATGGCGTTTTATGGCTTGAAGCAAGCCCCTCGAGTGTGGTATAACAAGATAGATGGGTACTTTCAGAAAAATGAATACATGAGAAGTGAGAATGAACCCACCTTATATGTGAAGAAGGAAGGTAATGATTGCATTATCGTATGCCTTTATGTTGATGATATCATTTACACTAGCTTTTTTAATCTTTTTTCAACATAAATTAAAGTTTCAAATAATGAATGAGTTTGAGATGTCAGATATGGATTTATTACATTATTTTCTTGGCCTTGAAATCCATCAAACCGAAGATGGAATACTTCTTTGACAAAAGAAATATGCTAGAGACCTTCTCAATAAATTTGGCATGTTAAATTGCAAACCTACGACTACCCCAATAAATATTAATAAAAAATTATAACAAGTGAATAAAGAAGAGTTGACAGATGCAAGGAGGTCCGAAGCTTGGTTGGTGGTCTAATATATTTGACACACATTAGATCTGATATTGCATTTTCTGTTGGAAATGGTGAATTGGTGTTCAAAGAAGCAAGCTACATCATTTGTCAACTCAGAAGCTGAGTATATGGGAACAACTTCAGCAACTTCTTGCTAAGGAGAGTGTCAGCAGATCTTCAACAATAGCAGGAGAGGGCAACAAAGATATCTTGTGACAATGAAGCAACTATCTCCATAACAAAAAATTCAGCATTCCACAACAGGAAAAAGCATATGATATTGTTATCATTTTATTCATGATTTGTTAGAAAGGAGAAAATATTGATGGAATATTACAGCACACAAGAGCAGCTGACTGATGTATTTTGACGAAAGTTTTATCAAAGAAAAAATTTCTATTATTTCATAGGATTATTTGGAGTCTATAGATTTGAATCAAGAAAAAATATTGAAGATTGATTCAAAACTAAATAGAATCGAGTAAATTGAAATATGGATAGTTTTGTAGAACTAATCTTTTGATTTTTTGTTAAGTAGTTTCCTATATTTACTCAAATATAATTAGTGTTACCAATGAAGTATTGTTATGGATCACACAACCTATATCTTAGAATTATTTATTTATCTCTTAGATCTCAAGTTGAATAGCTTTCCGCTAACAAATGCATATAAATGGGTAAGAAATTGATAATTTGTTGCTTCTTGTTCAAAATTTTCTATATTAGGGGAATATATTATATTATTACCCCAACTCCAACTTTAAAATAAACTACTCATTACTTTCTTTGGTCTTATTTTTTAAATTAAATTAGATCAATCTAATATACTAATACTAAAATTTAATTATTTAAAAATTATACAAAAAATATTATAAGTTAGTAATTCGTTTCATATTAATATGATTAAAAATATATATTTTAAGAGAAAAACGTCACGTAATTAATATTGAGGAACAATGTATATGATGTGAAAAGAAGGAAATAATTCATTTCAAAAAATGTTAAGTTTGAAAAAATATATATAAAATAACCTATTAGTGTACATTTTTGTAAAATATTTCATATGTTTAATCGTGCGAAGTGCTTCATTCAAATTAATAATTTTTAAGTTGAAGTAACTTTTTAGTTTTTAAGTCATGTGTTGTAATGAAAATATAGGTAAATATGAATCAACCTGTCTTTTTCTCAACTTATTTGTCACCCGATTCACTTTTACCTATATAAAATTTGAACAGATTGAATTATTATCCATTTTATATTGATCCGTTTTGAACTTATATGAATTTACTCTATTAAATATTTTATAAAAAAAATAAATCAGAATTTTATAGTAAAAAAAGTATCAAAAACTGCAATTATCCCTAACCATTTAGCATCCCTTCTTTTAATTAGCATGAAACAAGAAATGAAATCTCCTAATGTGGTTTATTCAAGAGTACTCTCCGAATTTCTATTTCGTTTTAATTGCTATGATAAGATTTATATACCCATTAAGAAAGTTAAAAAAAATAGTGATTTGACTAATATAACCCTATTAATTTTTTGAAAACATATAATAATAATTCTTTTCGTATTGTAGAATGTCTTTAAGTACTAAGGGCAGAATTGAAAAAAACATGACCAATTATCTCTTGAATTTTGAAACTAGCAAGTATTTTGAAAGAACTATTTTTAATATACCTAACAATTAAAGTGAAATAAAAAGAGTATTTTCTTTCTCAAACTTCTTCTTTACATAGCATGAATAATACTCTTAATTAATTAACATGACTTAGTGCAGAAGCAACGATAGTCAAGTCCACGACAATCGCCATCGGAAAATCCTTCTATTTCACAGACGACGGCACAATTCTCGCTCAAACATATTCCCCTGAAAGCCTGGCTCGGCGTCACACAAGTTCTTGCCTCTGCAATTCTCATTGGTCCCCTCTCTATATAATAAAAAATATTACGTTACGCGTTTAATATAAAACGATAAAATTCAAAAATATTTTTTATTATTCTTATTTCGAGCAGATACATTATATTATGGAAGGACAATATTTTCCTTTTTGATATAGAGGGACTATCAGAGGATTATGATGAGATGGTCGAAATCTTTTCGTTCGCTTTTAATTAGAAATTTCAATTTAGATCATGTGAATAATTAAAAATCTCTCAGTAGATATAGTGTTTTATCCCCCGAAAGCCTTACCAGCATGCAAAACTAAAAGAGTCGATTCAATTAATTTCGAATACCAAATACTTAAATTTAAAAAGAAAAATTGATAACATTACTAGAAATAGAGATTTTTCCCACCGTAAATTAATGAAAAGTTTATTTTATAAGACTTGATATTTTCACTCATTTTCCACCGAATTTGTTCACTGGAAAAATGTATGGTGAAAAACAGTTTCCCACTGAAATAGTGAGAAATTTCATCATTTTTAATGTGAAAATACTACTAGTATTTTTCTTTTCCCACTTATAATAAATAGAAATAGTCACTTAACAATATTTCAACGAGAAATCAGTAAAAAAATAGTAACTTTTTAATTTTGTAAGGAAAATAAGACAAACCAGTGGCCATGACAAGCATCGCCAAAAGTAACACAGTAGCCATGGAGTGTCCCATTGATATACTAATGTTTCTTCCTTTTAATGGAAATTTTGATAATGAGATGGATGAACAAATTAACATGAAGCTCCCTTATATACATTAATATGAAGATTTTATCCCTTCATCTACATATAAAGAAGACATAATATGAAGCAATTTATTCCATCTTGTCCTTTAATGTGTAAAATAATTAAAGAATATTACGTTGTATGACGGTTATGATAAAATAATTATTTATTTTAGCTCACATTTTAATTTATTATCTCTGTAGCTATTTTCTAGTTTTTTTTTCATTAATTTTTTTAACAATTATATTTTTTTCTTCTTTTTTTTGGGGGGGAAAATGACACTCCAAAATAAAAATTTTATCCATCTTAGCCCATATTTACTTTATTACTTTTCTAACCTAGTTTTTTTTTAATTAATTTATTTATTCTTCTTCCTTCTTCTTTATTCCTTTTTCATTTTTGTTACTTTTTTGTTTTAGAAAAATTAAATTATATGACTTAATAAAATAATTACCCATTTTAACCCATATTTTAATTTTGTTACTTCTTTAGTTATCTCTAATTTTTAAAATTAAACTTTCTAGCATTACATTTTTTTCTTCTTGTTCGTTCTTTTTTTTTTTTTTTTGAAACAATTACACTCCATGATAATTAAGATAAAATATTTACCAATTTAGCTCATATTTACTTTATTACTTCTTTAGCCTATTTTTTTTATTAATTTATTTTTTCTTCTTCCTTCTTCTTTATTTCTTCTACTTTTCTTTCCTTGCTATGCCTTCATTTTTTTTTTCTTCTGTTATTTTCCTTTTATTTATTCTTTCTACTGCTTCTTTCTTCTATGTTTCTTTCTTCTTCATTTTTTTTTTTAACTTCTTTTTTGTTTGTTTCTTTTTTTTTCTTGTTCTTTTTTTACATAATTTTTATATTTTAAATTTATAGATATTATGTATATATTTATTATTTTTTATTATTATAAATTAAAATATTATTTGTTAGGTAAATTAAATTAAAAAATTTAAAATTCTATTGTCGAAATTCTTAAAAATTTGAAAATTCAAAAATGAGTTTTGAATTTATTGAAAATTTTAAAAAATCGATAATTGTGATTCATTGGTGGTGTCATTTTGAAGTTGTTATTTTTGCTTTTCTTTTTCTCTACATAAGAACACTCATTTTTCTCGTTTACTCCTCTATCCTAACACGTCTCTTCTCTAATATCAATACTCGCCCTTTTTTTATTGCAATTTAAAAACTAATTTAAAAATAGCAGTATAATTTTATTTTATTTTTGTTGTTATTTGTATTTTACGTATCTTTGTTGGTATTCTTTTTTCACACTTAGATTTATGGAAAAAGAAATAAAAATGAAGAATTAAGTATTGTTTCTTTAATTTCTTGGTCCTTTTATTTTGTTGATTTTAAATAGTATTGCATAAAAAAGTATAGACTAGTTATTCATAGTGAATTAGTTAATAATATACAATTTTGTATAAGCTTGTATAATTTTATATGGTCATGTAAAAGTGGGTATAAATATTTTTTATACACTATTATATATTTTTGTATATTTTTATATAAAGTTAATATACTTTCTACAGTAAATATATAATGTTGTATAATATTGTATAACATTGTATACTGTGTGTATAAATATTATTGCGAAAATATTTTTTTTTGCCATGCAAGTGTAAATTAAAAATATAACTATGTGAATATAATATTTTATATTGAAATGTATATTTTTAAAAATATCCCTAATAATTACTTCCTTTAATGTACATATTCTACTAATTTAAATTAGATTATAGAGTAAATGGAGATGTGATGAAAATAAATACATGAAGATTAGGGCAATCCCACTATATTAGTGAGGGGCATTGGGAGGGCCTAGTTTAATATGGGTTTTTATTTTTTATATTTTTTTAATTTATGACCTTTAATTTTTTCACTTCAGCACTTTAAGTGATAAAAATATGGTAAAAAATGTCCTTAACAGCAAAAAGAAAAAATGCAAGGCAAGAATAAAATTCGCAAGACAAAAATTTACACAAGTTATACCTTAAGGCATAAGCCCAACTTAAGTCTTAAGACAAAAACTCGCAAGGCATAATTTTTTATCCAATTTATGCCTTAAGACATAATTCACACAGATTATGCCTTAAGGCATCGGTCCAATTTATGCATTAAGTCATAAATTTACACAAGTTATGCCTCAAAGCATAAATTAAGTAACATGAATTTTAGCCTTGAAACGGAAATTCAATTGCATGAACTTTCACCCCGAGACACAAGTTTGGAAAATAAAAATATAAAGCAACCTATTAGCATGCATTTATTGTAAAATATTTCATATATTTAATCGAGTGAAATGCTTAGTTCAAATTAAAACATGATCATTTGTTTTATTCATGCGCATATAATAATTGATTTATCTAAAGTTTATAATATAAAATGCATGAAAAATTATTATTTTTAAGCCAAAGCAATCTATTTAGTTATAGTCGTGTGTTGCAATAGAATTTGAACAGATTAAATTATCACTCATTTTATGTTAATTCATTTTTAATCCGTCCAAATTTGAAAAAACAAGAATAGACACGACATCTTTTGAACAATCATAATGTGTTTTATCATTAATAATACTCTTAATTAATTAACATGGCTTAGTGCATAAGCAAAAGTGGCCAGGTCCACCACACTCGCCACCGGGAAATCCTTCCGCCTCACAGACGGCGGCACACTGCTTCTTGCTCGAACATCGTCCCTTGAATGTTTGGCTCGGTGTCTCACAAATTTCTGCCTCTGCAATTTTCATTGGTCCCATCTCTATATAAAGAAAACACCTCAATGTTATTCACTTATTAGGTTCATATCATACGTGTTAGAGAAAAGATCGATCAAGATTTAATATTAACATATCGATATATATATATATATATATATATAAAGAAAGAAAAAAAAGGAGTTAACAATGTACAACTTCTTAAACTAAATAGTAATAAATTGTCATTTATTCTATTTAATGACGTATCAACAATGGATTATCAAAAATCGTGTACGCAACGAGTTATGACAATGTGTGTAAGAAGGCACAAGATTAATTAAAGGGTGTTTTTGATATGTTATGCACATTTTAAATTTAGAATCATAAGATTTAAAAGTATTTTTTACTGGTCTTAAATTTTGAACCTAGTCAATGATACATTATCAGGGCAATATTATATGTTCTGATAAGGAACCACCGCGAGGAACTAATGCGGTGAGCTTGATGATCGAAATCTTTTCGCTCGCTTTTAATTAGTGATCTTGATCATTCACACCATGCGAGTAATTGTTTTTGAATACCGAATACTTAATTTTTTTTAAAACACGAATAGTTGTACACTCAACTGCATAAACTTAAAATAGTCATCAGATGTATAACATGTGTATAATTCACATATAATATGTGTATAATTATGTATACCAATTAGGAAAAATACACAATAAATTCGACTATTTACGTAAAAATAAAAAATAATAGATAAGTAGGAAGAAGACAAACCAGTGGCCATAACAAGCATTGCTAGAAGTAACACAGTAGCCATGGAGTGTGCCATTGATATACTAATGCTTCCTACCTTTTAATGGAAATTTTTATAATGAGATGGATGAACAAATTAGCATGAGGCTCTCTTAATATATCTTGTATTATTTAATGAGGATTTTATCCCTTCATCTACATATTGTGGAAAAAGACAATTAAAAAAGAAGACATAATATGAAGTAATTTATTCCATTTTGCCTTTTTATATGTATGATAATTACTCCTTTTTTCCATTTGTACATATACTACTAATTTAAATTAGATTATAGAGTAAATGGAGATGTCATGAAAATAAATACATGAAGATTAGAGTAATTCCACTACATTGGTGAGGGGCATTGGGCCTAGTTTAATAAGAAATGGGTCAGAAAAGAGAAAGGCCAGCCCAACAAGAATTAATTGCACGGTTTTGTTTCTCAAATGGGCTAATTTTTAAATTTTGCTCCTAAAAATCGAACTTTTAAGAATGCAAATATAACTCGTGAAATATTATAATACAAAAATATAAACTTATTCATATAAAAATTACTTTTATTTAAAGAGTAAAAATTAAAAACGATAACCCACCAAATAATCAGTCGATAGTAGACTTTTAGGAAAGTGTGTCCCACATATCCAATGATTAAACTAAAGAAAACTTACAGTCTAATATTCTTTGGTGATTTACTTTACAACATATATATATATATATATATATATATATATATATATATATATATATATATATATATATTAAGAAATCTAATTTTATTTGGACTTGATTTCCTTAGCTTATTTGTTTCGACTTTTACACGATCTTTTTTAAATTCTTAAGCCTTTTACTTTTATATAAGTGTAGCAATATTTTCATGTTGAACTCCTATTCCTTCTCAGGTAATGGCCAATTCATCAATTTTATGTCAAGTCGCATTTCTCAGTGGAGACTTACAAGAAGAAAGTCATGTAACATAACATGAAGGTTTCATAAAGGAAGGCAGTGAAACAAAGGTGTACAAGATGAAAAAGCATTGTATGACTTGAAGCAAGCCCTCGAGCATGGTACGATAAGATAGACGAGTACTTTCAGAAAGAAATACATGAGAAGAAATAATGCACCCACCTTATATGTGAAGAAGGAAGGTAATGATTTCATCATTGTATGTCTTTTCGTTGATGATATCATTTAAACTAATTCTTCTAATTTTTTTTCTGGATGAATTAAGTCTCAAACGATGAATGAATTTGAGATGTCAGATATCAATTTATTACATTATTTTCTTGGCCTTGAAGTCCATCAATTCAAAGATGGGATATTTCCTTTACAAAAGAAATATGCTAGAAACCTTCTCAATAAATTTGGCATGCTATATTGCAAGCCGATGGCTACACCAATGAATATCAATAAAAAATTACAGCAAGTGAATAAAGAAGAGTTGACATATACAGGAAGGTTCAAAATTTTGGTTGGTGGTCTAATATATTTGACACACACTAGAATCGATATTATATTTTGTTGATGTTATTTTTAAGTTTATGCAACAACCTTCAAAGGTTCATTATGGAGAAACAAAGCGAGTCTTGTGGTACCTTGCAGAAAATTTAGACTTTAGTATTTGATACTCAAATATAAATAGTTTTAGATTGTGCGGATACACAGATAGTGATTGGGCAAGTTCATTGGGCGATATACGAAGTGTTTCGACAATTGCTTTCGCTCTAAGTTCAGGTGCGGTAACTATTCAAAGAAGCAAGTTGCATCAATGTCAATCTTAGAAGCTAAGTAATGGAAGCAACTTCAGCAATTTGTCAATCTCATATTTGTACACACTGCCAGATATGCTTTCCTTCCAATCATGACTTACAAGAGAATCAAGAAATTTGTGTATTATACCCGTATGGTATCCGCTCCAACTCAGATACTCGTCTGGGTATTTCTCTCGGACTCGAGTTATACATAATATAACCGCTCGCCCGAAAGGTCATCTCAAGGACGAGCCACTCATCTCAGAATAGTGGTATATTATTCAATAATCACACTCAACTCCTTATTATTATTGTCAATAAAATTTAATCAATTTATAGTCATATTACCACATAAGAATCCACCCTCTTAATATTACTCTCATTCAGTTTATGATCTTGTGTATGTATATATGAATATACTCATTAATTGTATACACGTATATGATTCAATAATCAAAGTCTAACTCAAAGGTAAAACATAACTTACTTGGGTGCCAAGCTGCTGCTATTAAATCAATGGAGTTTCATTTCCGCCCTGAGTTTAGCATTCTTGAATAAAGTCGTCGAGGAGGAGGAAGGTGGAGTCTTGTTCTTTTAGAGTCACCCAGCTCACAAGAGTGAAAAACTACGACCTACACCTCTGCAGGAATTGCCCCAAACTTCACTAACACTGTGAGCCTCAACAAAATTTAGATTACAAACACTTGCAACGTAGGAACTAACTCTAATACCTCTTACAACAATCAAAAAGAAAGTTGCGATGCCTCCAAGTTATCCCGAGCTTAAAGCTAATTTTTCCTCAGAAAAATACCTATACAATGCTTTTAAGAAAGCTAGAAATACGTACAACTCAATAACAATTCTAAACAAAAATCTAGCATTGAAGACACTATAAAACATATCCATGAAATAGATTCTTCAATCAAGTGAAAGAACGTTGGTTAAACACAAACACTTTTAGTATAAGGACTCCTTGATGTGATAGTTTTTGAGATGGACACAAACTCCTTGCTTCACACAACTGAACTTATGCAGCAGTTAGGAGTTCTTTAAAGAGTTCTTCTTTGCCTCGAACTACACATCAACTCAAATTCTTCTTGAGTTGGAGTTCTACTACTTCAAGTGAGACTCCTTTTTCAAGATAAACTTTTTGCTTTTAGTGTTGTAGTTGAACTCCAAATCTTCATTTTCGCATATGTACAACTCTTCAAAGAGTTGTTCTTCACTTCAAACTGCCCATCAATTCAAACTCTTCTTGACTTAGAGTTCTACTTCAAGTGAGACTCCTTCAAGTCGAACTCTTTGTTTCTTTGATATTGTAGTAGAACTCCAACACTTCAATTCAACACATATTTATTTCCTCGAGTTTGTGTGATGCGGTTTTATTATCCATTCCATGATTCTTGTACACTTGTCTTTATTTCGTTTTTATTATTTTGCAAATTCAGCTCCTTGAGACTACCATTGAAACAGTTTGACTTATCTGTTCCATCAATATTTTGTCAATCATCAAAACATACCAAATTCAAACACAATCCTTGTTAGAATAGAAAGTGGGTCTTAAAATAAAGTGAAACACGAAATTATAGTTTGCATCTTTCTCTACGATGATTCTTGTTCTGCTGTAGCGGTCTTTCTATGAAAAAAAACTGCCCACTATAGAGGTTCCACTTGCCTGGGCCCACTTTAATTTTTAACCTTGTCTTCCTTGTTAGTTACTTAACTTACACTTCCTATCCTGAAAATAAAAATCAAACCCATAAAAAAAATTTAATTTTTACGCTCATGTCTCCAAGGTTCTATAACAATCGAACCAATCGTTGAAAAAAAAAGAAGAAAGTAATTCATTTAAAGAATATCAAAATGTTTAAAAAGAAAATATAAAGTAACCTATTAGTATACATTTATGGTAAAATGTTTCATATGTTTAATCACGTAAAAATGCATCATTTAAATTAAAACACGATCATTTTATTTTATTCAAGCACATATAATAGTTTATTTATTTAACATTTATAATATAAAGCACGAAAAATTGTTTTTTTTAACCCGAAGTAACTTTTTAGTTATAATCGTGTGTTACAATAGAAATATGGGTAAATATGAATCAATCCATCTTTTATCCGACTCATTTTTTTATCCTAATCACTTTTACTCATATAAAATTTGAATGGGTTGAATTATTACTCAAGATTTTAGAAACAAAAATACAATTAACATGTCTTAGTGCATAAGCAACAGCGGCTAAGTCTACCACAATCGCCACCGGAAAATCCTTCCCTCTTACATACGGCGGCACATTTCTTCTTGCTCCAACATTGTCCCTTGAAAGTTTGGCTCGGCGTCTCACAAGTTGTTGCCTCTACAATTCTCATTGCTCCCATCTCTATATTAATGATGTATCAACAATGGATTACCAAATATTGTGCAAGGGACGAGTTATGACAAATGTGCGTAAGATTACAAGATTTAAAGAGTATTTTTGATACGTCGTTGCTCGCATTTTTAGTTTAGAATAAGAAAATGCAAAAGTACTGTTTACTGTTCTTAAATTTGGAACTTAGTCAATGACACACTATCGGACAACATTGTTCGTTTTGGTAAGGAACCACCAAGGAATTAATATGGTGAGATTGATGATCGAAATCTTTTCACTCGCTTTTAATAAGAAATCTTGATACAGAGCAAGTGAGTAATTGAAAATCTCTCCGTAGATAGTGACTTATCCCCCGAATGACCTTACCAGCGCAATGCTAAAAGAGTCTGGCTGATTAATTTTGAATATCGAATACTGAATTTATTTTTAAACACGAGTAGTTTTCCACTCAACCACATAAACTTAAAATAGTCAGCAGATGTGTAATGTGTGTATAACTATGTATACCTGTTAGGAAAAGTACACAAAGAATCTGACCGACTATATATGTAAAGATAAAAAATAATTTAAAAATATAAAAGAAGCAATTTAGACGAACCAGTGGCCATAACAAGCATTGCTAGAAGTAACACAGTAGTCATGGAGTATGCCATTGATATGCTAATGCTTCCACCTTTTGAGACTCTCTTATATAGATGAATAGATCCATTTGCCTTTTTATGTGTATAATAATTACTCCCTTTTTTCCATTTGTACATATACTACTAATTTCAATTAGATTATAGAGTAAATGGAGATGTCATGAAAATAAATACATGAAGATTAGGGTAATCCCACTATATTGGTGAGGGGCATTGGGCCTAGTCTAATAAGAAATGGGTCAGAAAAGAGAAAGGCCAGCCCAACGAGATTTAATTGCACGATTTGTTCTTCAAATAGATTTAATTTTTACTCTTAGAAATCAAATTTATATCTAGTGAGACCTAAGTTCTTTAAAAATACAAATATAACTTATGATTAAACTTATAGCTATAAAATATTTTATTTTCTCTAAAGAGTTGAAATTAAAGACCAACCCCCCATCCCCCCAAAAAAAATATATAAAGAGAACAGTGCAAATGACCCACCAAACAATCAGTCAATGCCCAATAGTGGACTTTTAGGAAAGTGTGTTCCACAGATCAAATGATTAAACTAAAGAAAATTACAGTTCAATATTTTTGAGTGATTTACTTTACAACATATCTATATGTATATACATGTATATAACAACAAATTTGATTAAGAAATCCAATCTTATTTGGATTTGATTTGCTTAGCTTATTTGTTTCTATTTCTACACAGTTTTTTTTATCTCTAAAGCTTTTTACTTTTATGCAAGTGTAGTAATATTTTCATGTTGAACTCGTATTCCTTCTCAGGAAATGATCAATTTATCAATTTTATGTCAAGTCTGTATTTTTTAGTGGAGACTTACAAGAAGAAGTCTATGTAACATAACCCGAAGGTTTCATAAATGAAGGCAATGAAACGAAGGCATACAAAACGAAAAAGATGATCATTGTGTTTTATTCAAGCACCTGTAATAATTTATTTATTTAAAGTTTATAATATAAAATGCATGACAAATTATTATTTTTAAGCTGAAGCAATTTTTTTTAGTTATAGTCTTGTGTTGCAATGGAAATAATGGTAAATATGAATAAATCCATTTTTTACATAATTCATTTGTTAACTGATTTATTTTTATTCGTATAAAATTTAAACGGATTAAATTATTATTCATTTTATGTTAATTCTTTTTCAATCCGTCCAAATTTAAAAATAAAAATAGGTATTGCATCTTTGAACAACCACAACGTGCTTTATTCAAGAGTACTTTCTCTCTCAAGCGATATATATTGGTAAGTATACGTGATTCCACTATATATTTTGATTATTTTTATATATATTCTATAAATTAGTTGGTCAAGAGATATATATTGGCAAGTATCCCAAACTAACAAAAAGTACAAATTATTAGTTAGTTCATGCAAAAGCAATTATAACGCCATTAGATTGAGGGTGCGTTTGGTATAAAGAGAAATATTTTTTAATTTTTTATATTTAATTGACAATATTATGAATATAGGATGTAGGATATCACACACTAAATGTCTCTGAAGAGTTTTGGTAGTATATAAATTCAATTGATTTCTTTCTCTCTCCTACACCTCTTCTCTCTTCTTATCTTTTGAGAAGAAATGTGTTATTTTAGCTATCATCTCTACTATTGAATAATCAGGCTCATCAGACATTAAATAAGAAGTAAGTTACAAAATATAAGAATATTGAGAATTTTATAGTCAGAAAACTCTTTGCTCAAGAGAATAAAAAAAAATATCTATCCTCATAAGATTTATTTCAAAATTTCACTAAACTAAAGAATTATTTTTAGGTTAATAAATTAATAACCAAAGGGAATAAATTCTACTACTTCTCAACCCTGCAATTTACCCAATTATGGCTACATCCTCTTTCAAGACTGCACTCTTCCTAGTCTTTAAAAGTTAAAAAAAACAAAGTTTCATTGCTTGATCTTTTAGTAGAAAATTTCTATGATGTTCCAACCTACGAATAAAAGACTCAAGCCGACTATAAAAAACAGGCTGAAAATCAAAGGCCAAAACCGACAGATGACCTCAATTTTTTTGCCTAAAATTGACCCGAAACTGACAAACTTAACTATGTCGAAAAATGGTGGTGTCGACTTAAAGGACGTTTGTCGATATACTTAAATTAACAAATATTGGGTTTGGTCTCTTATATACATGTATAGAGATGACAAGCAACAAAAAACCTAATTTTTACATTCAACAAATTGATATATTCTCTGCAAAAGTCATTGGTGCTCACAAGGAATAAAGTTGATCAACAACAAAGCACCCGCTCACTTTCAACTGAAGTTGTCTCCTAGTTCATGTGGTTGTTTAGTCTTTGTATTTTATTCTCACCTACTCTTTACTTTGTGAAGCTTATGTAGGTATTTTCATTGTAATATTTCTTCTGTCATTTGAAAGAGGCATCAACTAGAGGTAGTTGGCGGTAGGGCTAGAGTTAGCCGTGGTATACCAGTTAGAGTTAGTTGGTTAGAATTGTGTGCAATAGAGTTATTGCCTTGAAACCTTGTAATAGAGTTATTGCGAGGAAGGTTGGATTAAGAGTTTAACCCTAAGGATTACAAGAGTCTGTAATCAAAGTTGCTCAAGCATATTGAAGTTGTTTTTGAAATCCTACGTGATAGGTCGTGATTTTACTCCCTTGAGCAAGGAGGTTTCCACATAAACATCTTGTGTCACTTATCTTACTACTTTTATCTGTTCATTGCTTGTTTATTTGTTGTTGATGGTCAAAGGACCAGGTCCCTTGATTAATGATGAACTCATACAAGCCGACATTGAAAAACAAGAAATACATGACCACATGAATTACGAGTACTATAGTGCACCATAATTGCATACAATTCAAAGATCATAACTAACTTTAGAAACAAAACTAGCTACTTCATCTTTGAATACTTTAATTCAAGAGTACTTTTTCTCGAGCTCTTTTTTTTACAAATTTAATTAACATGGCCTAGTGCAGAAGCAACGGCGACGGAGTCCACGGCAGTCACCACCGGAAAATCCTTCAGTCTCGCAGACGGAGGCACAGTTCTTCTCGCTCACACACATTCCCTTGAAACGGTGGCTTTGCGACTCGCAAGTTCTTGCCTCTGCAATTCTCATTGGTCCAATCTCTGTAAAAAATACCTCAATATTAGTTATTTATTAAGTTCACACAAGCATGCCAGAGAAAAAACAGATTCAAGATTTTAAGTTAATAAAAAAAAAAAAAACCCAAGAGTTAACGACGTACAACTTCTCTAGCTAATAGTAAAAAATCGTCATTAATCAAAAATCCTGTTAGCTACGAATTAAAATGATATGTGTAAGACCAGAAGATTTGAAGAATATCTTTTATATGTTATGGTCAAGTACGGAGCCAATATATAGGTTACAGGTTCAACCGACTCCAGTAGCTTTGGTCTAAATCGTATATTTGTCTTCAAAAAATTGTATAATATGTCCAATTATTAATATATAATTCATTAACTTTAAAGAATTAGAATTCTGAACCTATAAACCTCAAATTTTAACTCCATCTCTAATTACAACACTTTAAATTAAAAACGACAAAATTCATAAATATCTTTTTATAGTTCTTAAATTTCAAACCTAACAAAGGTACATAAATATCATAGGATGGAGTATTTAAGAAATTGTGCCCCTGCTTAGAAAACATAATAGTAATAGTATAAGGAATCATCTAACGTATGATGTGGGGAGATGGTCGAAATCTTTTCTCTCACAGAGATTTCAATTCAGACCATGTGAATAACTAAATTTTTTTTTTACTATATAGTGTTTTATTCCCCCGAATGGCTTCACCAATGCGAAAAGAGTCAGGTCAGTAAATTTCAAATATTGAATATTTAAATTTTTAAAAAAAAGATAAGGAGAAAAATACGAACCAGTGACCATGACAAGCATTGCTAGAAGTAAGACAGTAGCCATGGAGTTTGCCATTTTCACAGACGAATCTTACAATTTTATTTATTTATTTTTTTGATATATGTGTGAGAGTTAATTAATATGTGGCTTTTATAATAGATAAACAGTTGCAAAAACGAATATCACGTGAACAGTATAAAAAGTTTTTTGGAATATTTGGTCATTCAAATCATGTTTCTTTTCTTTTGTTCCTATACTACTTTTGTAGCTTTAGTTGTGACAATAAAATAGCTGGAATAGATAATTTTTGCAAATTTTCAAATATATATATATATATATATATAAAAGTGGGAAACCCTTAAGTTGAAAGTTAGATTATCATTTTGCCTTTCCGCTAAATTAAAATTTAATAGTATATAATTAAATATTAATACTTTATCATATCATATCATATTTATATATTTTCTTACTATATAAGTGGGAAATCAAAAAGTGAAAAGTTAAAATAAATAAATATAATTAATAGTATGATGATAAATAAAAATAAATATAAATAATACATAATAATAATAATAATACATAATAATAATAATAATAATAATAATAATAATAATAATATTATTATTATTATTATTATTATTATTATTATATTAACTAAAAGTGGAAAGCCCTTATCTTAAAAGTTGGATTATTATTTTGTCCCTGTAGTAAATTAAAATATAATAAAATATCTAATTAAATAGTAATATTTTACCATCAAATATCTGATATATATATATATATATATATATATATATATATATATATATATATATATATATATATATATATAACATTAATAAAATAAGAAGAAATGAATAAAGTCATTCATTAAACCGAATAAATGAGGAAGATTATAATTATTATAGATTGTACTTTTATATTTTTTTGATTATTATATCATGTACTATCTTTTCACCTATCTTCTAAGCTTTTACCAGTTACAATAGTATTTATACACAATCCTCTAATGAAGATCTGTACCATTAAGCAGAATCGATATAAAAAATATATGTCTTTGTGTCATGATTATATTCTACATCTTTTAATAGGTAATATGAAATTGTTGCATTTTTTCTTCTTTTTTTTTTTCCTGATAGTTTTTCAAATATTTTTTGATTTACCTTCTTGTTTTGTTGTTGTTGGCATTTTGAGTTTGTATGATATGTCCATAAACTTGATATTAAATTTACTCTTGGCGCGTGACTTATATTTATGCCCATCATGATAATTTATATTTTATGTAATTCTTGCACTTTTCTGCATAAATTGAAAATTTGCGTGTTTTCATTTTATTTAGGTAATATTGTCACGTTTTATACTTAATCATCATCAAATCATGATTACTAAACTAAGTTAACCAAAACGTTATTTCAATTATTTTGACTTTACACTTATCGCAACTCTATATTTTATTATTTAATGTGAATATACACGTGCGAAACACGTATCTAGAAACTAGTATATATGTGTGTGTGTGTGTGTGGAAAAATCTAGAACACTAGGTTTGATGATTGGTCAGTGGAATAAAGAATAATAATTTTGAAAGAAAATGTGGATTATTTTACTTTGCGTTCGGTTACAAACAGAGGTGTTAGATATGACTCAACAATTGATGCCCCCGCACCCCACCCCACCCCACCCCACCCCATTTATCCGCGTCCAAAATCTAATGGATTGAATACAAGATAACTTCATATTGAATTGATTTTAGCTCAATCCAATATAATTTATTTTTAAAATGATCGTCAATTTAGCTTAATACTTGCCCAGTTCTAACTTATTTTTAAGATTTACTTTATTGTGAGTTTACTTTTTTTTTTATGGGTCAGGGCTTGGGTCTAATCTCATGTCTTTGGTCTAGTCTTGGGTCTAAATCAGAGTCAGGTCATGGTCAAATCTCAGGTCTCGAGTTGGGGTAGGATCTCGAGTGCCGAGTCAGGATCGGGTCTCAAATCATGGATCAGGATCTCAGAGCGGGTCTTGATCACGAGTTGAGTCATGGTTGAGTATCAGATCGGTCAAGTCTCGAGTCCTAAGCTAAAGCCGACTTTCAGATCCTAGTTTGGAGTTGGATCTCAGGTCAGGATTCGGGCTTGGAGTCGGGTCCTAGGTCAATGTTAAGGCTTGGTCGAGTTTGAATATTGAATCTCGAGTCAGAATCAAATTCAGAACCTCGATTCTCAGATTAGAATCAGATCCCATGTTGGATCGAATCTCAAATCAAACCTCGATTCTTGTGTCACCTTTTCTTCCTCTTCTTTTTGAACTCAATTTTAACTTTTAGCTTGAGTTTTAAAATTATTCTTTCTATAAGTCACAAATAACGTGTACACTTCATGAGATACTAGATGATTTGTGTGACTATATAGTATATTCTCATGTAAATTTAATAGGCATTTGGTCATATTTGGAGTTCAGCTTCGAAGTTTGAAGTTTTAATTTAAAATTAGTATTTATTTACAAGAGATAAATAAAATATTATTTTAATCTTTAATTATAGTTTTAAATTTTAAATTTAAATTTTTTAATTTTAAGTTTGTGATTTCAATTTTTTAAAAATATAAAAATTGAATAAATTTATATTTTGCAAAGAGAATAAATAATGTTTGACGTAAAGAGATTGTCCATATCATATGGGATGATTATAAGAAAGAATAGCTAGTTACTGCCTTTATTTATTGATTTATCGAACCATAAATCTTTATAAAATTATGTGTATCTACAAATTTGTAATAACATATAATTATAAGCATTTATATTATAAAAATGAACATGAAGAAACGCGATTTATTAATGCCACATTTTAAAATATTTTAATACTTTGTTTATGAGTTATGTATTGCTCATTTGGAAAGATTTGAGTTAATTTCTCGGATGGTCACTCAACTATACATAGTTCAATCAGAAAGTCACTTTTCTTTGTTTTATAACTCAAAAGTCACTTAACTATTGGTGTTTCACTCACAAAGTCACTTAACTATTGATGTTTCACTCACAAAGTCACTCAACCAATTATATAATTTTTTTTATTTATTTTTTTCTAATATAAAATTTTTATTTTAATCTAAATTTATAAGGAACACATCTATTCATTTTAACCATTTTATTAACCCGATCCACTTGACCTGACTTCTAAATTTTAATATTCTTTCTTATTCTTATTTTGATATATATTTTTTATTTTTAAAATGCTAGCCTCGATTAGCAAAGAATAAATATACTCAGATATTTGTTGTTTAATTATAAGAGATTGTTATTTAAGAAATAGAATGAAACATTTAAACTGAATTACTTCTAAATTTAAAAATAAAGAAGCATTTTTTTTAAAAAAAAAAGGATAAATGTCAAAATTGCATTCTTGTAATGGGTCGGGTCAAGTGGGGCGATTTAAAAAAATGGTTAAAGTGAGTAGTTTTTTGTTTCTTATAAATTTGAGTTAAAATAAAAATTCTATATCATAAAAATTAAATGAAAAAATTATCTAATTGGTTGAGTGACTTTGTGAGCAAATACCAATAGTTAAGTGACTTTGTGAGTGAAACACCAATAATTAAGTGACTTTTGAGTTATAAAGTTAAAAAAAAAAAAATTTCTGAGTGAACTATCCGTAATGAGTGACCATATGAGAAATTAACTAAGAAAGATTGTATAAGAGTTAAGGAGATTTTGATAGTTTTTACAAATTATGGAGTTTAGTTTATGAAAAAAAAAGTATAACTTTTGAGATTCAAATTACATATCAAAATAAAATTTCAACTTCACTTTTAACTTATTTTCAGATCATAATAACTAGACGATTAATCAAACCTACTGTCTAATTTAAATGGGCTCAAATTTAATTTAATAGATATAATTAAGTAAATAAAATTATATTTTTTTAATAAATTAAATTTTTAACTAAAATAATTATACACTTCAATATAATATCAAATGAGAGTCCTCCGCTCATTGTAAATAAAAGTAGAAAAAAAGTCGGTCAATTTTGGATTAAAAAGAAATTAGATAATGGACACATGTTATGTATAATAATGGACTGATTGGTTAAATTTTTAAATTTTTTTTTTAATTTTTTTTTTAAAGTACTCTTCAAAAAATATACTTTTAACGAGAAATAATTTATTTGATCAATAAATTTGAAATCTACGCTTGAACAATAATTAATATCTAATTAAATTTTTAAAAGTTTTTTAAATATATTTTTCTCAAAAGTATTTTTAGAAGAAAAAATTACTTTAACTTCTGAAAATAACTTCCATAGCCACTTAAAAATGCTTATTTTTTTCTCCAAAATATAAATAAAATACTTCACTTTTTTAAAATAAATAAATAATTTTAATCTCCTAAAAATTTAATCAAACACTATAAGACGTTGTAGGCTTGTAGCTAAACACACTTGTCTGACTTTGAGTTAGTAATATGTTTAATTAGTAAAACAAACAAAAGATGATAGTTGACAATAACACCCTACTACCCCTTCATTCACTTTTATTTATTATATTTTATTTCATAATAATTAATTTTAAAATTAAATTAAATTAAATTAATATTTTAAATTCTATATTAAATATTAAAAATTTATTAAAATTATAATTCTTTAATACTAATATAATAAAAAAATATATATCTTAATATCTTAATTAAAATTTATATAATCTAACCCTCGAGAAATAAAACGTAACAAATGAAAATAAGAGTACTCTATGAGTTGTCTGATTTCCAGAACGTGTGATGTTGAATTGGTGAAACGGAAAAAGGAAAAAGATGAATAATAAGCTTGTACAAAATTATTATTATTATTATCTGTCAGTGATTTTATGAGCAATGACCAATAATTTCTGACATATCTTGATGACTCTCCTTATCTCTAACCAATATCGTCCCTCTTCACAAAAAATCGAAAAATCAAATTAAATAAAATAAAAAAAAGTTAATATTTTTTAAAATTATTTGGTAGCTTGTTAAAGTTAAGTAGATATTAGTGATATATAAATTAGTTATAAGAAAATTTATGTATTATTTTATGTAGAGATTAATTATGCAGGGTTTAGTTATTCATGTATAAGTTATTCCATCTTCTATGCTGAATAAGATCATAGTACATAAATTTCCTTATAACTTATACATGTATTAGCTATGTGGGTTTCTAAATTGCAAATCGAACATTGTATTAATTTTATATATGAATAACTTACGTTCTAACTAGCTACCGAACGCGATATATATTACTTATACAAAATTTAATACCTACATAACTCATCTTCACACCAGCTACCAAATGACCCCTCCTTGTTTTAATTTATGTGATACACCAACTACCAAACGACTCCTCCTTGTTTTAATTTATGTGATATAATTTGACTTGACATGTAATTTAAGAAAGAAAGAAAGACGGGCTTTTGAAACTTGTAATCTAGAACATGTCATAGATATTTGTATGACTATAAATCATCCCACTAAAAGTGAAATGAGTATTCATAGTTTCTGAAGTCTTTCTTGTATTTTTTTTAAACCTCTTTCTTGGGAAAGACACATTTCCTTCCAAATAAGATTCTTAGATTTCGTATGTCTTGTTTTGAAGAACGTTTTTTCCAGTCGAGACAGGCTAATAATATATCGCGGAAGGTTCAAGATAATCACTATAACGTATTTTTTGGTACGATAACAAGGTCCAACGATGAATCTAACATATGAGATAGTTATTGTGCCTTGAACGACTTCGATCCGATATTACATGCATGTAGCTTTTCCCTAAGCAAGATATATACGGATTATTTATAACCGAATTAAAATTAGAATTTTTTAATAACTGAAAAATCAAAAACTGGTATTAACCCAAAACATTTACTATCCCTTCTTTTAATTAGTAGTGGCTTGAAAACTATGAAGTTTCTGATTCAAACCCTAACAGAGACAAAATAAAATATTAGATGACTTCTTCTCATCTGTCCTAACTTTGAAAGATAGAGTTGTCTGGTACCTGTTGTTGGTAAGAGGTAACAGATATCTCAGAAGAATTAGTCAAGATACGTGCAAACTGAACCAACATCATGATTATAAGGGAAAAAAAAAACAAGAATCAAAATCATAAAAATTAGAGGCCAAAAGAAAAATATTATCCATAATGTCTAAGAAACAAGAAATACACCACATGAATTAAGAGTACTAGTGCACCATAATTGCATACAATTCAAAGATCACAACTAGTTTTAGAAATAAAACTAGCACTTCATCTTTGAACAATCATAGTGTGCTTTATTCAAAGAGTACTTTTTTTTTTCTCAAACTTCTTCTTTACACATAATTCAAATTATTAATACTCATTTAGCATGGCCTAGTGCAGAAGCATCGGCGGCGTAATCCACGGCAGTCCCCACCGGAAAATCCTTCCGTCTCACAGACGGAGGCACAATTCTTCTCGCTCAGACACGTCCCCTTGAAACGTTGACTCTGTGACTCGCAATGCCTTGCCTCTGCGATTCTCATTGGTCCCATCTCTATTAATTTTTTTTAAAAAAAAAGTATTAGCGATGAATTATTAAAAAATTATGTTAGCTATAAATTATTTAGTAATAAATTAGCGATGAGTTTCGAGTATATTATTATTCTCACAAAGCATAAAAGTATAGCTCTCTAGCTATGTTGCGATTTGTGTCTTAAATCTTCTTTTCAATATGTTTCAAAAAGAATATTAATTTTATATATTTTTTTAGTTTCAACATTCTCGATCCAATGATATTTTTAGTATATAAAACCCACCTTTAATTTAAATTTATAAGATTTATTTAAAAATCTTTCTTACGTTCTTAAATTTTGAGCATCGATCAAAGACATATAAAAATAAAATGGATAGAACGTTTAAAAAAAAATCCACCCTTGCTTAGAAAAAAAAAATTAAAATAATGTGACAGCTTTAACAAGGAACCACAAAAGAATATGATGAGATGATTGAAATTATTTTATATAAGTACTCTTAATGGTAGGTCTAAGATTTTAGCCACGTGAATAATAAATTTCTTGATAGGAAGTGTTTTATCTTTTTTAGATAGCCTTATCAACATGATATCGAAAAACACCGGGCTAATTAATTTTAAATATAAATAAAGTAAAAAAATTAACGAGGACGAGAACGAGAAAGAGGAAGACGAACCAGTGGCCATGACAAGCATGGCTAGAAGAAACACAGTAGCAAAGAAACGCATGGAGTGTGCCATTAATTTTTACAGATTTTTAGAACCTTAGAATTTTACTATGTATTTTTTTGATATCGAGGCTTAGTATATATAGCGGTTTTATAGAGGGCTTATCTTGTGGAAGATGGACACAGTAAAATAAATAAATAATAAATATTTGGGTTTTTTTTCTCTCTTTTTATTGATTGTTTTGAATTAAACTACTTACATGCCATCCGTGTTTTAATCTGCGTGTCTTACTTTATTTTTTAATTTATTTCAATACAATATTATTTTAGAAGTTTAATGTAAATAGTAGATCAGATTTATTTTTTATTATTTTTAATTATATGTATAAATTATATTCTGATTATATATATAAAATACATGAATTATACATGTGTTATATATTAACTGACAATAATTTGACGGGCGATTGTTTGAATTAATAATATATCATCTGCAAATAACATATATCATGACACTTCTTCTTAAATATATCGCATCAATTTGTTCATCACTAAAACAAATAAAAACGGAACATAATAAAAAAAAATAGTTAGATAAATGAAAGTACAAAAAGTAAAGTTAAAAAGAAAAAACTAAAAATTAGTCAGTCAATTTTGGATTAAAAAAGAAGATGATAATGGACAGCTGCATGCTATACTAAGATGTTGTAGCTAAAATATTTCAATTTGACAGATCTGGAGAACATGTGGTGTTGAGAATTGGTGAAAGTTTTTGAAAAGAAAAAAGCAAAAATTGAAAGTAATAAAAGTTAGTACAAAATTATTATCTGTCATGATTTCATGACCAATAATTGAATTACTATCCCACCATATGTCATGGCTCTCCTTATCTTTTAAGATTTTAACCAATATATTGATGTCGGTAAAAAATGCGAATTTAGAATTTTAAATTTATTGATTATATAATTTTTAGGTTACGGGTGAGAATAAAGGTGAAAATGAGTAAATTTTGTAATTTAGATATCGGAAAAAACACATCAGAATAAAATGTCAATCGTAAAATTTTTACATTTTTTATTAAAGAATAAATAATAATAATACACATTTAAATTTTGCAACAACTTGCTCTGAAACACGAAGGGGGACTAAATGATCATGAAAGTGATGAGATAAAAGATACTGTGGACCACCATATATATATTTCCACTATTCTGAAATTGACATCTCAAAAGATCATTTATAATTAGTTGCACTATATCTGCCAATCTATAAAAGTTTTAACAATATAATTCATTTTTTTTATGTAAAATCAATGTTTATTTCACGATATTTTTAATATCAGTACGTATATTTTGTAGGGAGGTTTTACGTTTAAAATGAAACTTTTCGAATTAATCGGGCTTTAAAGTGAGCATCGGACACACATTGAGTGCGTATAAACAACTATGTTTAGACATACATAGTTGTTCATCAAAAAATTTTCCTCATCCTTTCTATTGTACATATAAACAATAATTTTTTTAAAAAAATTATGCGATGCATGTTATTTTTACTACATCAAACTAAATAATACGTAAACAATAATTTCACTATACTAATATCAATATAACTAATTTAACCCGCATTACTAATGGCAACATTACCTAATTCATCATATTCAATATTATTCTTATACACCGTATCAAACAACCTTAAAGTAAAATGTGGCCACTCATAAACTTGGTTGGTGGAGATACTATTTTCAAGCAAACAATATGTAACTTGTGGCTACTAGGAGGTAAATATTTCAAGTAAAAAAGTAAAAGGACACAGAAAAAAGTAGTTAAAATTTTTCCTACTCTTATGTGGAAAGCATGTATTTGGAAAAAAAAAGAAAATAAAAATGGGACAGTGACTAGTTTAGTCATGACTCATTTCACTTGTCCTTTTGTGATGAAATTATTGCACTTCCATATATATATATATATATATTGTTACTTTAAAAAAAAAAAAAAGGGAAAAAAGGACATCACGAGTCTGAAATTCAAAAAGATATAGCCATGTTCACATTTGTACGTACTTACTATTTAAAAATTTATCTGATTTTAACTTGGAAATATAAAATTTTAAAAATTATTAATAATTTTTTTTTATAATTTTAACTGAAAAATATGTAAAATTTATTAAAATATTTTTTAATTTTATGATTTTAAACATGTTAAATCATGAAAATATAAATTAAAAAGTTATTGAAACAAAGATATTTTTTTTAAACGGACTAAAAAGAAAAGTACAGCAACAATAACATATCAATTTAATTTTATAAATAAAATTTGGAGAAGATAAAATATACGCATACTTTATCACTATTTATTTTTGATATTCTCTCGATCGGCTATAATAAAAAAAATATTCAAGGAAGGATTATAAATAAAATAAAATAAAAAAATAATAAGATACAGGATAATTGTGCCCAAACAAATTAAAATGAAGGGAATGTTGCATATCTAGAAAATTCTAGGTTCTTGTTTTGAAAATTTTGTAATGTAGTGAAAGTTTTCTAGAAATCAAAAGCATATGTAAAATTTGATTTTTGTGAGTTTAATCTTTATAATTTTTAGCATTAACTTATTGAAATATTTAAATCATAAGTTTAAATATATTATTTTTATAATTTTTTACATATAAATTTTTATTTTATATTAAAAGTATTTGATTCATATGAATCTGGTGCTACAAGGTTATATCCGTCACCGCAATTATGTCCAGAAGATTAGCAATGTTCCTGTCAGTCCTTCAGAGACCAATTAACTTAATTTTTTCTCATGAACTATTCCGATCAATGAATAATTAATTCGATTTAAAACTTAAAATAATAGGTGTAAATCTATTTGTTAATGAAATTGAGATTACCAAATTATAAGAAGTCGATACTAATTTATGCCGAATTATTTCACATATAATCTCCCAATCCACATTTTCTAAATAAATCAGAATCAATCCGAATTAATCTTATAAATATTCTGTTACAAAACAAATATATTTATTCTCCTCTTTTCTTTTAGATAGAATAAATGTATAAATGTTATATATTCAACGTCCAATACCAATGAACAAGTTGATTAATTCATTTTGTTTCCAACAAGGTGAGCCAACCACACTTATATTGTGGTGGCTAGTTATTTGTCAATTCAGCTTCTTCTATATCCTGGAGCCACGATAAAGTCGTCGTTATGTAATAGTCATTAATATTTATATTAGAATAGGTTGGTCTACATCATATCCCCTGAGGTCCAGCACTTATTCGGATCCTGTTAATTAGGGTTGCCCTTTATGACTTATATCATGTCGGGTTGCGTTCCAAATAGTACGAGCGCTAGCAAACCAACTTATGAATATGAAAAACCACTAACAAAGATATCAATCGCGATCAACTATATACCTCAATCTCAAATTAGTTAGGGTTACACAAATCGTTGTTGAAGTCCTGTGATCAAATATGTAAAGCAAAAGAAAGAATAATATCTGAGTCCACATAATTCACTGTGTATCCTTAAGAAATTTAATCCCCTCACTGTACTCGAGGTTTTTGGATTACTTTCTCCCAGGATAAAACGGATTAACCTGTTAATGATGTAGCAGTACCTCAAACACCAATAACTTCGTCGAACTCGAAGAACGGTAACGAATCACACAATAGATTCGAATTTTGATTTTTCAAAATATGCAGAATGATCTTTAAATTTGCTAGCAAAAGTCTCAAAAAAAGTACTTCAAAAATGAAGGCAAAAGGCCTTTATTTATAGCCAAAGATCTTAAGTTTAAGGGGTGTGTCTGTTCGGAATGGCTACCATTGGAAAATAAACTTTTCAACTTTCTCTTCCCTCCAATTTATTTCTCTCCATTTCCCAATTCACACCCAACACTTAACTCCAATAATCCCCCACATGAATGGAGAATGACTATATAAAAAATTTATATGCATGAAAAACTGCTTGATTCGTAAGCAAGAATTAATTGCATCTGGATAAGTGGGTTTCCCTTTGAACTTTTTGTAGTGAACATATATCGAATATACTCGGTCAAGCGGTAGATTTGATATCTTTGAACCGTCAAGCTTTGATGTATATTTAGACAATATAAGTCACACAATTAATCCTTTAACCGTCTTAGGTTCTCATTGTTTTGTTCGTTTCGGCCATGAACACAACCTGGTTTCGTAAGTGCGCAGAGAATTGGCCTTACAGAGTTCTCCTTGAAGCGGCTTACACTTATATAGATGATTCCTAAATGTATTATCCGGTAGATACACCATTTGACATACCCCATGTCAAACTTAGAAATCATTAAAAAGCCTTTAGTGTTTTATCCTTGTTACTGAACATTGTTTCATCACGAGAATGGACCAGAAGTTATTTTGACAATGTTAAACTGTCATCAATGACTTTGTTTGATCTCCTTGAACCTAAATCTTGGAATCTCCAGTCTTCTAGGTAGAGTTATCGCCACAATGACTTGTTCTCGGCCATAGTCCCATTCCCTTCGAGGATCTTTCAACCGCCTCTCTAGTTAGGCCTTTTGTAAGTGGATCCAACATATTATCTCTTGACTTTACATAGTCAATTGTGATAATTCCACTAGAGAGTAGTTGTCTAATGGTGTTATGTCTCCGTCATATGTGACGAGACTTTCCGTTATACATTACACTTCCAGCCCTTCCGATTGTTGCTTGGCTATCGCTATGTATACATATTGGTGCCAATGATTTGGTCCAGAATGGAATGTCCTCTAGAAAATTCCTGAGCCATTCAGCTTCTTCACTAGCCTTGTCTAAAGCTATGAATTCAGACTCCATTGTAGAGCGAGCAATACATGTTTGTTTGGATGACTTCCAAGACACTGCTCCTCCATCAATGGTAAACACATACCCACTTGTGGATTTTGTTTCAGTTGATCCGGTGATCCAATTTACATCACAATATCCTTCAATAACCGCTGGATACTTGTTGTAATGCAAAACAAAGTTTTGAGTTAACTATCCCAAAACTCATTTCATAGCCATCCAATGACTCTGATTGGGTTTACTTGTGTATCGACTAAGTTTACTTATCGCACAAGCTATATCTAGTCGTATACAGTTCATGATTTACATCAGACTTTCCAATACTCTTGCATAGTCCAATTGGGACTTACTTTCACCTTTGTTCTTTGAAAGAGCAAGATTCACATCAATTGGTGTCTTTGCAATTTTGAAATCCAAATACTTAAATTTAAGTATTGTTTGGATATAATGAGACCGAGATAATGCTAGACCTTCAGGAGTTTTGTGGATCTTAATTTCCAATATCAAGTCAGCAACTTCTAGATCTTTCATCTCAAATTTACTAGCAAGCATACGCTTGGTTGCATTTATGTTAGCAATGTTGTTACTCATTATCAACATGTCATCCACATATAGGCAAACAATGACGACTTGATTTTGAGTGTTCTTTATGCAAACACATTTATCACGCTCATTAATCTTGAAACCATTTGACAACACAGTCTGGTCAAATTTTGTATGCCATTGTTTGGGTGCTTGTTTTAGTCCGTACAAAGACTTTACAAGTCGGCGCACCTTCTTTTCATTTCCATAAACTACAAACCCTTTAGGTTATTCCATGTAAATTTATTCCTCTAAATCTCCATTTAAGAAGGTTGTTTTCGCATCCATTTGATGGATTTCAAGACCGTATATGGCAGCTAACATTATTAACACCCGAATGGATGTAATTCTGGTTACTGGCGAGTACGTATTAAAGTAATCAAGACCTTCTTTTTATCAAAATCCTTTGACTACAAGTCTTGCTTTGTATTTGTCAATAGTGCCATCATCTTTAACTTTTCTTTTGAAAATCCATTTACAACCTAATGATTTGTTCCCTGGGGGAAGGTCAATCAATTCCCATGTATGGTTATTTATTATGGATTCAATTTCACTATTGACTGCCTCTTTCTAATATTGAGCCTCCGAAGAAGTCATAGGTTCTTGAAAAGTTTGAGGCTCATTTTCCAACAAAAATGTTTTAAAACCTGGTCCAAAGGAAGTAGAAGTCCTTTGACATTTGCTACGTCTTGGATTCTCCTTATTAGGAATACTTTCCTTTGTCTCTTCCCGAGGTCGTTTAGATCATTCGCTAGACAACTCACAATTCTGTTTATATAGATATATATTTTTAAAGAATTCAGCATTGTCTGATTCCATTACTATATTAACATGAATTTCAGGATTTTCTTATTTACGAACCAGAAATCGATATGCTTGACTATTTGTAGCATATCGTATGAAAACACATTCAACAGTTTTAGGTCCTATCTTAACCCTTTTGGGTTAGGAACTTGTACCTTAGCCAAACACCCCGACACTTTCATGTATCAAGGTTAGGCTTTCTTCCTTTCCATTTTTCATATGGAATGAATTATGTTTTGCTATGGGCACTCGATTGAGTATTCTGCTAGCCGTAAGGATAACTTCCCCCACAAGTTCTAGGGTAAACCAGAACTTATCAACAGAGCATTCATCATCTCTTTTAATGTTCCGTTTTTCCTTTCCGCAATCCCATTATATTGAGATGAGTAAGGGGCAATTGTTTGATGAATAATACCATATTCTAAACATATTTCTTCAAAATAAGATTCATATTCGCCGCCCCTATCGCTCCTTAACATTTTGATCTTTTTGTTAAGTTGTGTTTCAACTTCACTTTTATATTGTCTGAATGCTTCAATTGTTTCGTCTTTACTTTTGAGTAAGTAAACATAGAAGTACCGCGTACTATCGTCAATAAAAGTTATGAAATACTTCTTTCCACCACGAGATGGTATTGACTTTATGTCACAAATGTCTGTGTGAATTAAGTCTAAGGGACTTGAATTCGTTTCAACTGACTTATAAGGATGTTTAACATACTTAGATTCAACACATATTTGATATTTAGATTGATTGCATTCAAATTTTGGCAATAATTCCAAATTGATCATTTTACGCAAGGTTTTATAATTGACATGTCCCAAACGGGAATGCCATAAATCATTTGTCTCAATCAAGAAAGAAGCAGCAGTAACAATTACATTCAATTTGAAAAGGGCCCCAGTCAGGTAACCTTTTCCTACATATACATCATTCTTACTTATTACAGTATGATTTGAAACAAGAACGCACTTAAATCCGTTCTTGATGAGAAGACCTGCGGAAACTAAGTTTTTCCTCATTTCTGGAACATGACAGACATTATTGAGAGTCACCACCTTGCCGAATGTCATTTTCAGAAATATTTTTCCATAGCCTTCAATCTTGGTTGTTGAAGAGTTTTCTATATACATGGTCTCATTGGGTCCAGCAAGCGCATAGGAAGCAAATGCTTCTCTAACAGCACAAGCATGTCGAGTGGCTCCAGAGTCAAGCCACCAATCTATGGGGCTTCCCACTAGGTTGCATTCAGACACAATAGCGCACAAGTCATCAATCTTCATGGTTTTTTCAACCATGTTAGCTTGTCCCTTTTGCTTTTTATTCTTTGGAGCACGACATTCAGCAGCCTTGTGTCCAATCTTTCCACAGTTGTGGCAGTTTTCTTTGAATTTCTTCTTGCTAGAAAAATTATCACTTGCAATTCTTGGCCTTGTGTAATAACAGGCTTGTTGTCTATCATTTTGTAGTCCAAAAACTTGTCTGCAATAAATTTCTTTAAACCGACATCTTTGGTTTTGTACTTCTTCTCTAGCTCATCCCAGAGTTCTTTAGAAGTCTCCATATTGCTGTATACGTTATACAGATCATCCTCCAATCCTCTCAGGGTATAGTTCTTGCACAAAAAATCTGAGTGCTTCCAAGCCTCAATCACCAAGAACTGTTCATTTTAGGGAGTTGATTCCGGCAGAACCGGTTTATCCTCCTTAATGAACATCTTCTGCTGCTAGCTTTTGAAGTCAATCCAGAAAACTTTTCGAGCTTTTCTGCCGGAGCCGATGCTTGCACAACACGGGTGGAGGAGATTCCATTGCTTGTAGAGGCAAGCATGGGGTCAGTTGTTCTTGTCATATATGTTGAACAATAACAGCAAAAGTTAGCAATCGATGAAGATTTTATTTTTTTCAAATCGAAAAACTTTTGACAGAACTAAACTGAGTAATCTGTGAAGTTTCTATATCTTCAAATCGAATTCTCAACAATCAGATTTATTTGGTGAAATTTTTAAATCATCAAACCAGCAATTACAGTGAGTAGAAAATCACAAGTATTTTAATCTCAACGGGAGTAGAAAATCCAAAGATTTTAATATCTAACAGTGGAGTAGAAAACCAGAAAGGTTTTAGTCTCCAAAATCAGAAAATAGATGAACACAGAAAATATTAACCAAATTAAATTCCTTAAGCTTGTTGAAGTCTTGTGATGAAATATGTAAAGCAAAGGAAAGAATAATATCTGAGTCCACAGAATTCACTGTGTGTCCTTAAGAAATTTAATTCTCTCACTGTACTCGAGATTTTTGGATTACTTCCTCCCAGGATAAAACGGATTTACCTGTTAATGGTGTAGCAGTACCTACCAATAACTTCGTCGAACTCGAAGAACGGTGACGAATCACATAATAGACTCGAATTTTGATTTTTTCAAAATATGCAGAATGATCTTTAAATTTGCTAGCAAAAGTCTTGAAAAAAAGTACTTCAAAAATGAAGGCAAAAGGCCTTTATTTATAGCCAAAAATCTGAAGTTAAGGGTTGTGCAAACACCTGTTCATATGGTGTCTGTTAGGAATGACTACCATTGGAAAAGAAACTTTTCAACTTTTTCTTCCCTCCAATTTATTTCTCTCCATTTCCTAATTCACACCCAACACTTAACTCCAACAATCGTCTATATAGCTTATAAGGTAGATCAAAATGGGAACAGTTTTTAATCTGTCCTACTTTGACTGCATAAGAGAGTTGATATGTAAGAAATGAGATACAAAAGGGCTCATGAAAAACTTAGTAAAGCATACCTTTCTCGGCCTTATCAGTTTAATATTTAATATGTGAGTCATCGATTCATATAATATTAACTCTATGTTTTATAGGGAAAGATACACCACGATAGCATGCTATTGGGGTCTTCATGTGTCACCTTAGTGTTGCACTACTGCCTTGGCCTGGTACAACCTACCAATTCTAGTGCTAAATTTTGCAACATATATTCATTTTGATTTCATGTAATACTATTCTCTATCGCGACTCTGATGAGAGAAGACTTCCACATAGTGATGGATGGGGTCTTTGGCTAAAGGTAAATTTAGAATTTTTATATGGGTGCACCTCTAAAAAAGAAGAAGAATCGCGAACATAATAATTTCTGGTTGACCATGTTCCCAGAAAAAAGATACTTTCTTCTTTCTTTCAGAGTGAGAAAGGGAAAGCAAACGAATCGAAGCGGGGAGGCTTGAAAGGTCCTTCGAGGCTCGTTAATAGCTTGGCTTCAGGTCGCGAATGGAAGCGCGGATTAGCTATTCCTCCCATCTTCCCTTTTCTATTTCCATTGCTTATCAAAGAAAGAATTCTAGAACAAAAGTAGGGAAGAAATGTATTAATTGAGAATTGATCCCTTAGTTCTCTAGATAAATTGCTTAATATTCAACCAAGTGAATCATTTAGCCTTTCTTGTAATATAAATGTTAGCAGATAATATTATACCAATTTTAACAAATATAGACATAAAATACTTAGTTGTATGAAAAGACCACGGGTTCACGCGCCCCATATTCGCCCCTGCCTTGGGCTTCCTTAATATAGTCTTGAGCAATCCTTCCCCCTTGAGCTAGATTTTGAGGTTGAGTTACACCCAAAGTTTATTTAACATGGTATCAAAGTAGGACATTCGATGTTGAGAGCCTAGATAGATTGTCCACGCCTTAGGAACCAGACAATGTCGGTTGTGCAAGGTGTGATGAAAGAAGACTCTCACATTGGTGATTGATGGGTCCTGAGCTTCTTTAAAATGGCTTTGAGGAATTCTCTCCCCTTGAGCTTAGATTTTGCGGTTGAGTTAGACCCAAAATACATGTTATGTTTATTTGCAACAATATGAAGTTCAGAGGAAAAAAATTGAGCAAAAATTACCTTGGAAATGCAATAAGAGACTAATTGAATTTAGTAATTTCAAAGAGCAGAGAAGATCATGTGGATGGTGGAAAAGATGCACAACGAAAGTATTTCAGAAACATACTGCTTACATGAATAATAGACAATACATACAAACATGTTATAACATACAAATGTGTTTGAATCATGTGGATAATCTCAACATCTAACATACACATGTGCGTACTCAACTATGTGGGATCATGCGTCTGCAAGTACAAATGAGATATTTTTATGTGAGCTAGTTGCGGAGCTATGATTTTTATTTAAAAAATTCATAATATAAAAAACTAAATACACAAAGAAGTTAAAATAATACATCATGTACTATGTAATATGCATAAAAATAATGTTGATTTTGCATATACTATGTAATTTCCGAAGTCCAGATGAACCCCCCTGCGACCTTTAGCCCCGCCCTCTCTGCGGCTGATTTGTATCTTGGCCTAAACTTTTTTGGCATATATCTCTGGAAATGAAGTATGAGATTTGCATTTGCATTTAGAACATCATATTGAAGAACAACATTTCATTAGTATTTTTCATTCATTAATGATGTCACAATTTATTTGATGCATTTTCTCTGTAATATGTCTAAAAAAAAAATATATTGCCTTTTTATATTTAAAAATAAGTTGACATTAAATTTTTCTATTTAATTTCATTGGTATCTTAAACTTCGTGCCCACATGAATTAGAACAGAGGGAATATTTTACAACTGTACAATTTTTAGTTATTCATGTTTCTTCGGATCGTAAGGAGAATGTCAGAATTTGACTTGGTCACTACGTATTTCCAATTACAATTAGTTATAAAAAAACATTAGGTGATTTCTTCGCTTTTGTCCTTACCTTGGTGGATAGAGTTACCTGATACATGTTGCTGGTAGGAGGGATAGGTATTCTGTAGAATTAGTTGAGATGCGCACAAGCTGCCCGAAAGCAATGATTATATATATAATAAATAGTTATCACTGTCTCGTTCCCATCCTTCTTGATAAGTGTAATCATTGTATGAGCAAAAGAATCTCAAATTGATTACTTCCCTTGGTTTCATTTTATGTGTCTTAGTATGATTGAATATGATTTATATAATGTAAAGAAATTTTTAAATCTTATAATCTTAAAGTACATGTATACGTAACATTACTAAAATACTCTTTAAATCTTATGATCTTAAGTATGTCATGTCATTCCTATAAGGAATTCACAATAAGTATAAATTAAAATTTTGAAAATAAAAACAACTTACTAAATATAAAAGAGACATTCTTTTTCAAATTAGACCCAAAAAAAAAAGAGTAAGAAACATAAATTCAGAAAGAGATATATCAATTTCAAAACAAGAGAGAAGGGAAAAAAAGAAACAGATTTTGGATACCTGTTTTCACTTCCATTGCCCATTTAGTGCCAGACTCGTAATTTTAGTCCCACAAATTGATTTTTTTTTTAAATTTTGCCAAAAAATGAGTGAGTGAGAAATACTGCAAAATTTATCTTGCATAGAACAAAAAACTAAAATAATTATGACAAATTAATCTTTTACCCTTGTGATCAAAGTCCAAAAAATTGCTCTTTCTGTACCAAAAAATGGGCATACGAAAAGATAACTGTGATTTATGTAAACTACGATTTATAAATCGCATTCTTCAACTACGTTTTATAAAGGAAAAAAGAGCCCTAATAAAATATGTTTTGTTTCCCATTAACAAGTCCTTACAGATTAGTCAATTAAAGAGAATTGTAATTAAAGATTTAAAAAAAAAAGTATTAAAAAATTTATTAAGAAAAAAAGATAACATGAAAAGCAATTTCAAAAGGAGCCACAAAATAGAGGAAAAGAAGATACACGAAGAATAGAGAATCAAATGTAGAAGAATTTGTGCAAATACAATCAAATGCAATTTATAAATCGCATTCTTCTTTATAAATTGTAAGTACTATGACTTATAAATTGCTGAGTATCAAATAAGATTTATAAATTATATTTATCGAATGAAATTTATAAATCGTAGTCGCCAAATACGATTTAATCAACACGATTATTAATCACATTCAAATTTGATTTGTAAATCACATTAACACGATATCACATATGTGATTCATAATTAGCATTTTTCAAATGCGATTAATAAATAGCATTCCCATTTATAAATTATAAGTCTGCGATGTATAAATCGCTGCATCAAATTATCAATAAATTGTAATGACCAAGGCCCAATACAAATTACTTTTATTTTTTTTTAATTTTCTTTACTTCAAGTAATATTATAAATATAATCTTTATAACTATGAAAAAAAGGCAGCCTAAGAACTTATACTGTTTAATCAAACTCACATTTTCACAATTCTTTTGTCATTTCAAAGACAATATACTAAAGAGAAACATGAAACCTAAAAGAAAGGTCCAATGCAAGAGAACTCCTATTGAAAAAAATAGGATACAAAAGAGTCCAAGCAAACCATGGAAAATCATACCTTTCTCGGTCTTTCTGCTAAGATCAAGTGTAGTATCTGTTCTTATCAATTTAATATCTGATATGTGAGTCATTTACTCACACGATATTAACTCTAATTTTGTAGTGGGGAAGGTCTACCATGCACGGTAGCTTGCTATTGAAATGATATTAACTCTATTTTTGTAGGGGATGGTCTACCACGATACCTTGCTATCAAGACCTTCAAGTGTCACCTTGGTGTTGCACTACTGCCTTGGCTTGGTGCACCCCGCCAATTCTAGTCCTAGGTTTTCCTTGTATTAGACTTTTCTTTTGATCTGTTATTAGATATTTGCATATAGGATGGAACACTTTGTCAGTGACTTGAAACCATTTAGAAGTTTTTCTTCTTATTTGAAACAGATTTATTACTATTGATAGGAAGATTCCTATCCATCGTGGTCAACAAAAATTAATTACTGTGTATTACGGATAGATAGACTGGTAAAATAACAATGGCCTCAAATATAATTCTCAATCAACATAGATATTCGATAAAAGAAAATGTACTTTGCAATAACTGCTGATTAGGCCCGGCATCATTTTTTGTATGAGCTCAGATGCATGAGAAGAAGAAAAATATAAGGAAAAAGAGAGGCTCAGATGCGCAATTTTGTTCGTCTGATAATCAGATATGGTGAGGTCCCAAGTTCTCACACAGTTTGCACAATTATCATCACAGCACTCATCATATATAAAAATGCACCAGCCGGGAATCGAACCCGGGTCTGTACCGTGGCAGGGTACTATTCTACCACTAGACCACTGGTGCTTGTTGGTTACAGGAATTTCATTTAATTGTCATGTCTCTGTGAAAATGTAACTTATTCAGCTATTCTTACAAAATAAAAGAAAACTACCAAAAGAGGACAGATTAGGGACTTTAAACTGGTGGATCTATATATATAGTCATTACCAAGGCCTAAAATACTGTAATGTGTTTGTATGCTGTTCATTGAGCACCCCATCTATAAGGAGATCCCCTAATTCCTTAAAAATTATACTGCATAAATAATGACAAAAAAAAATATTTATAATTATATATAAACCGTTAAATCCCTTTGACATAAGGCAAAAGTCTAATGAAGTGTCATTAGGAGTCAAGTTTTAGCATCAGAAAAGAAGATGTTTTCTCATCAGTAATCTTTTAGTTCCTCCTTAGACAGAGCCACAACATAAAACTCCACAATCTCAAACTTTTATTTTTCTATATTGTCATAGTATTGCCAATTAAATAATAAGTCATTAAGAAACAAGTAGCAGTACAGAACCTCTTTACAAACTGCATAGAGAATTTGCAGAATCCATCAATCAATTTTAGCATTATTCTCTTGGCAATGACACTCTGCTTATGCTATGAAAAAACTCACTTTCCTTTAGAGCTTTCTTACTTCTTAGTCCCACATTGACTACATAAAAGAGATGCAATGTAACAAATGGCATATAAAATAGTCTGTGAAACACATAGAAAAGCATACCTTTCTCGGCCTTTTGGCTAAGATCAAGTGTAGTATCTGTTCTTATCAGTTTAATATCTGATATGTGAGTTATTGACTCACACGATATTAACTCTATTTTTTATGGGGGAAGGTCCACTACGGTAGCTTGCTACTAAGGCCTTCAAGTGTCGCCTTGGTGTTGCACTACTGCCTTGGCCTGGCACACCCCACCAATTCTAGTGTTAAGTTTTTCTTGTATTATACATTTCATTTATTTGAATATTGTAGTCATTGACTCATATGATATTAACTCTATTTTTTATGGGGGAAGGTCCGCCACAATAGCTTGCTATTGGGGCCTTCGTGTGTTGCCTTGGTGTTGCACTATTGCCTTGGCTTGGCGTACTCCACTAATTCTAGTATTAAGTTTTTCTTGTATTAGACTTTTCTTTTGGTTCGTATGTTTTGCTCATTTGTAAGAAAAAACTTTAAGACATTGCATTAAGAGATTTATTATTTTATTAATATTTAATATTTGCTCTTACCTTTCTTGGCCTTTTGGCTAAGTTCAGGTACAGTATTTTCACATATTAATTTAATATTTAATACGTGGAGCTTGCTATCGGATCCTTCACATGTTGCCTTGGCATTGCACTATTGCTTTGGCTTGGTGCACCCTACCAAATATAGTATACAAAGCTATTTTTCTTTCGATATTTATTTGGGTTTAAGTAAAGTCTAGTCTCATGGAAGAAAGGAAAACAGGACACTATATTGACATCACCAAAGAAAAGAGATATTTAGGTTATAAGTTGGTGATTATGCAGCAAATTGATTCTTCTTTTTCAACTTTGCCAAAGGATCTTCTCTGTGCAAAAAAGCAAACTCCAAAATTTTTCTCTTTTTGTACCCAAAAAAGGGCATATGAAAAGACAACATCAAACAAGCAGGTTGAATTGGGCTAAGTTGGCAATTGTTTTAAACAAGTTAAAATTTAGCTTATTTTTAAATTATCGGATGTCCAACCCATGAAATTCTGTGCGGGACGCTAATATTTGGGCCACATTTGACACCCCTCTACTCCAACACATGTGCGCACTTATTAAGCAAAAGGCCTAACAAGTTGTTTGAAGCCTTCCAACACGAACATGAGCAATTCCAATCCATGAAACTCTGGACGGGACACTAATATTTGGGCCATATTTGGCACCCCTACTCCAACACATGTGCGCACTTATTATGCAAAAGGCCTAGCAAATTATTTGAAGCCTTTCAACACAAACATGAGCAAATCTGGCCTACTTAAGTGTAGAATCATATTGTCAATCTAAATTGTAAGTCGAACAGAACACGAACTTGCTTACTCTATTTGATTCAGGATCTCTTACTGCTGCGTCTCTTTCAAATTCGGCTCCTAGTAAAAGAAAAATGACCAAATCTTAATACGAATTCCTTTTATTTTCTTTATTTTTTTTTACTTCAAATAAGTATTATAATGTAATCTTCATAACTATGAAAGAAAAAAAAAAGACAGCCTAAGAACTTACGCTGTTTCATCAAACTCACATTTTCACAATTCTTGTATCAGTCCAAAAGGCAATACTAAGAGAAACATGAAACCAAAAGAAAGGACCAATGCAAGAAAAAACCTAGGACTAGATTTTTAATATTAGTGTTCACTTTTCTTCTGTTTATTTAAATAGCTCTTCTATTCCCACATCGACTGGACAAGAGAACTCCTATTGAAAAAAGTAGGATACAAAAGAGTCCAAGCAAACCATGGAAAAGCATACCTTTTTCGGCCTTTTGGCTAAGATCAAGTGCAGTATCTGTTCTTATCAATTTAATATTTGATATGTGAGTCATCAACTCACACGATATTAATTTTATTTTTTATGGGAGAAGGTTCACTACAGTAGCTTGCTATTGGGACTTTCAAGTCGCTTTGGTGTTGCACTGTTGCTTTGGCCTGGCACACCCCTATCAAATCTAGTTCTAAGCTTTTCTTGTATATTAGACTATTTTTTGGCATATATGCTTTTCTGGTAAGTAAGAAAAAGATAGTGCAGGATTTGTTATTTTAATTATATTTTATAATGTTCCAAGTAGGTAAAGGCCTTTCAAGATATGTTACGAGATTTCTAAACAATAACTTGGAACCATTTAGAATATTTTTTGTTACGATTTACAATGTTTTTTTTATTTTATTATTATTTGAACTTGTTGCCTCGAGTATTATTTTTGTGTTGATTCCTATATAAGCCTCTTCAAACTAGACTTATTACTATTTATCAGATGATCTCTATTTGAGTGTGTGGTCAGATCTCTACTGAACATGATCAACGAGGATTAATTATTTGGGAAAGATTGACCAGTAAAATAACAATAGCCACAAACATATATTCTCAACGAACATAGATATTAAGTATTTTGAAGTATACTAATCCAACTCATTCCAAAATCTTTAATTACTGGAGAGCTCAATCATCCTACTATACTGGAGGTTACATTTTAGATGATTTAATATAAAAAGAAAATGTGTTTTTGTAATAATTACGTTGGAATACTATTATACCACTAGATCGTTGATGCTTTTTACCCAAAAACTTTCATTTTATTTAATGTCACTGATCTTTAATCAAATATTAATGGGATAGAATTAGTTTAATATAAAATCAGAGAGGAGATTACTAGTGAATCTTATCTCTTTGGAGAAAAAATATAGAAGCCCTTCATGTCCCACATTGGCTGTAAAGAGATATTTTATGTAACAAGTGGCATATAAAATAGCTTCGGCGAACAATTGAAAAATCATACCTTTCTCGGCCTTTTGGCTAAAATCAAGTGTAGTATCTGTTCTTATCAGTTTAATATCTGATATGTGAGTCATTGACTCACACGATATTAACTCTATTTTTTATGGGGGAAGGTCCACCCTAATAGCTTGCTATTGGGACCTTCATGTGTCGCTTTGGTGTTGCACTATTGCCTTGGCCTGGCACACCCTACCAAATCTAGTATGAAGTTTTTCTTGTATTAGACATTTCTTTTGGTTTGTATGTTTTGCTCATTATAAGTCATAAGTAAGATATAATTTTAGGTAATGTTGTAAGAGAGATATATTATGTATTTCATAATATTCTTTTGATTAGCTTCTTAAGCAACTTGCATATGATATGAACACTCTGTGTTTTATTTTTATTATTTGGATTTGTGTATTGCGTTGTTTCGCATATAAGCCTCTTCAAAATAGACTTGTTACTATTTATTGGGTGATTCCTATATATTAGAGATAGATAGATTGGTAAAATAACAATAACCACAAGTATAATTCTAAATCAATATGGATATATGAGGTATTTGGAAGTCCACAAATCCGGTTAATTCCAAAATCTTTAGTTAGTGGCGGAGGGAGCTCAATCATCTCGCTACACGATAACAATAGCCACAATTATAATTCTCAATCGACATAGATGCATGATTTTGTTCATCTGATTATGCCGGAAACCAAACCCGGGTCTGTACCGTGGCAGGATACTATTCTACCACTAGACCATTGGTGCTTTGATGGTCTAAGAGTTTCCATTATTTGTACTTATCGGAAAAATTGCTCAATGTAGTTTCCTTTGAGCACACCACCCGTGGTGGAGCTAAACGCAGAGGGGAGGAGATCCCTTTGTTGAAAATTTATACGGCGTAATTAGTGAAACAAATAAATATCTTTAGTTTTTGTGAATTTCTCATACCTGAACTATTAGTTATTTGCTTTTGCTACTTGAAATACATTAACTATTTATAAAAGTACACCTCAACGCTGACTAGATCATGTGATTGAATACAAGCCAAAACGCGCGTGACAACATAATTTGCCCATAAAATTTCGTCCAGATGGCAGCTGACTCATTAATTTTGAGATGTGTTTTGATAAATAGTTAGTAATAGTTCAGGTAGAAAATACAAAAAACTCATGTAGGAAACTCAGAAAATAAAAATAGTACTTCGGGTGTGATTTTTCTTTAAAATTTTCCTATTAATTTCTTTAACTATCCACGTGGAGTGCCGCTTGCCACTATTTTTAAACAAAAATAAAGTGTAGTACACCCACCACTGATATTTAATCAAATATTAATGAGATAGAATTAGTTTAATATAAAATCAGAGAGGAGATTACTAGTGAATCTTATCTCTTTGGAGAAAAAATATAGAAGCTCTTCATGTCCCACACTGGCTGTAAAGAGATATTTTATGTAACAAGTGGCATATAAAATAGCATCGCCAAACTCTTGAAAAATCATACCTTTCTCGGCTTTTTGGCTAAGATCAAGTGTAGTATCTGTTCTTATCAATTTAATATCTGATATGTGAGTCATCGACTCACATGATATTAATTTTATTTTTTATGGAAGAAGGTTCACTACAATTGCTTGCTATTGGGTTCTTCAAGTGTCGCTTTGGCGTTGCACTATTGCCTTGGCCTGGCAGTCCCTACTAATTCTAGTTCTAATTTTTTCTTGTATTTTTCTTTAGCTTTGTATGCTTTGCTCACTGTAAGTCACAAGTAAGAAATATTTCAAGATAGTGTATTAAGAGGTATATTATGTTATTAAATATTTACTAATGTTCTTGAGTAACTTCTTAAACAGCCTGCATATGGTGTGAACACTGTCAGTGGACTTGAAACCATTTAGAACCTTTCCTGATAAATGATTCCTGTTACTATTTAAGATGTTTTCTTCTTCTTATTTGAATTTGTTGTCCCCAGTGTTATTTTGCGTTGTTTCGTATATAAGCACAAGACTTATTACTATTGATTGGGTGATTTCTATCGAGTGTGGTCAATGGAAATTAATTATTAGGGACAGAGAGACTGGTAAAATAATAATAGCCACAAGTATAAATTCTCAATCAATATAGATATAAGGTATTCGAAGTCCACAAATTTGACTAATTCCAAAATCTTTAGTTAGTGGTGGAGGGAGCTTAATCATTCTACTATAAAAGAAAATCAGTGCTACTCGTCTGATATCAGACATGGAGAGGACCCAAGTTCGTCTGATATCACATTATTTTGTTCGTCTGATATCACACATTTACGCTATTATCATCACATAAGAATTATACCGTGGCAGGATACTATTCTACCACTATTTTTTAAAATTTCAATTTAAAAACTTGTAAATTGAAAATGTAACTTATAAAAAAGGGGTCAAGGTCATTTTCAACAGTAAAACAAAAATTGTACGTTTAAAATACCAAGCTGCATCGGCCCTTAGGTAGATCAAAAACCTACAACAACAAATAACTATCCGGAGTAAATTCTTTTTAAGAAAAGATTAATAACTAGTTATAGTACACTGATAATCTAAAATTCTTTAATCACGGCCAATGTTATAAGATGAGCAACTATATACATTACGAGATTCATCCATACTATAGGTGTCAAATGGGAGGGTTGGGCTGAATTTGGGCGGGTTATTGACCCGTCCAAAGGTTACTTAGGCTGAAACGGGTTGGCTTGAAATAGAATAAAATGCGGGTCATAACCCAACTCTAATTAAATTTTAATTGCTTTATTTGTTCTTGAATAATCTTTTGGTAACTTATAAAATTAATACTTTCTTTATTATAACTAAATATAACATATTAAATAAAATGTCTTTTTGAAAATATTTTGACAAGATTTCTCATGAAACAATTTAGGTCAGTTTTTGCCCGAACTTTGATGAACTGAAATGAGTTTAGCTGAACTAATAAAGGAATGCGTCAATTATCAGCCCAAACTTAGAAAAATTGGGCAACTTGTGATCTGAAGAAAATTAGGAGGCTGGTCAATAATGCATGCCTTAACTTCATTATTGTCAATTAGACTTTGCCTTAGTTAAAAGTTGTGTTTCTCCTTGTGTTGTTTTCCATACACCACAAAAGAGAGAGAGAGAGAAATTAGGAGGCTGGTCAATAATGAATGCTAACTTCATAATTGGGCAAAGCTTTTATATGGATTTTGACTTGTAACAATTTTTACAACTTTATAAAGGAGGATTCCCCCTTTTCCTCTCCATTCTTCTTTTTATTAGGCATGTCATGTGTAATAATAGAGTGTGGAAGAGGATTCCCCTTTCCTCATTCTCACACTGTAAAACATATCACCCTCTATGCTGGAGGAGGCTGTATAGGTCCAAAGTGAGTTTGACAAATGGACGAACAAGTTGAAGCCATGTCGATAGTCAAAGCAAGAATTAGTTAGTATTTCGGAGGGAAATTAGCAATTCAATATTTTAAGAGGAATTATGCCAGATACAAACAACGCATTTGGAGATAATTCAAATCTCAGGGAAGCGTCCGTTATGGATTTTCCCCAAAGACCGCACTATCTGTTACTCTTTTACTCATTAATGAAATTTATTTCACATTCAATATAATTTAATGTATATTGATTCTCAGTCATTTAAAAACTGAGAATTGATCCCTATAAAAGATATGAGACATGTAGTGGCATAGCTATATCGACTCAAGAGTGGTCAGTTGAACATTTTTAACAAATTCTTTAATGTTGCCACGGCAGGCATATATAGTATAGGACACAGGAAACACAATATGTACTATAAACAAAAAAAAGCTTATATTTATCTTTGTTTTAGTTCTTAGGGTAGTGCAACAAACTTGTTCTAGTTGTTGTCGGAGGGAGTCGATTCAAATTCTTCTGCTGTCAAGGACATTAGTGAATCCAAGGCTCCTGGGCCTTACATATTCTCTCATATTATTTATTTGATTTATTTCATTTAAATTGCTCGTATTTGATTCATTTGTTTATACTTTATTATCACCTAGGTCAAATTAATTCGTTTATCCTTTTAGCTTCATGTAATTTCACAAGTGAGGTCGAGAGAGGGTAGTGTGCACGCTGATCTTATCCTTATCTTGAGAAATAAAAAGATTGTTTCTGATAAATCCTCGGATCAGGTAAAAAAGCAGTTCAAAAAAAAATATATATCTGAGAGAGAAGAAATCAAGTCAAAATTCTTTAAAAACATGATAAAGCATATTTAAAAAACAAAAAATAGATCCACACTTAAACAAATTGAACAAATTACATTTTTCATAAGCTAATTTTATCACGTTGATGAACATCTATCTATAAAAGACCTCTACTACTACTTGTCCCACTCAATTTTCTCAAGTCGCTTTTTCCTTTCTCTCTCTAACTTTCTCTCTCTAAAGATGGGACACTCCATGTGTTTGTTTGCAACTTTCTTCCTTGTAGCAATGCTGCTTTTGCCCACTGGTTCGTCTCTTCGTTCCTTTATTCATTTTTATTGTATAGTTTTTAAAAGCTCCATTAAATCATTTTGTTGTAATATTTTGATAGTTTCTGCAATTACATGAATTATATCTATTTATATAAATACCTCTATGATTTTCGCTTTTATTCAATTTTATTTTGCAAGACAAAGATGCACTAAATATATTAGCCCGTTGAGTTTAATTTCTATCCATTGATAATGTGAAAGAATTTTTATAATATTAGATGTCTAAAAAGACGGAAAAGGGTCAAATTTACCCCTCAATTATCCGAAATGGGTCAATTATACCCTCCGTTTGTAAATGAGATCAAATATACCCTCGCTGTTAAGAAAATGGACCACTTATACCCCTAAAAACTAACAGTTTGCCATGTCATTTTTTTTAGACATTTTAAGCTTATATACTTGCTGACATGACCTCCACCTCAATATATACACATCATTAAAAAAAATTATATATGTGTGTGAATTAAATAAGCAAGTCTATTTGACCCTTCTTTTTTTTCTTTTGAAAGAGGAATAACTAACCTTAACAAATTTTTAGACAGGCCGCTTTGAAGCTTCCTCTGAGAAGAAACGTACAAATGAGGAGCAAGGGTTCTTTAACCTATTTATTTTACATTGTTTGTTTGGATTGGGTCGGGTCGGGTAGGATAATTGGGTTAATAAGAAGGGTCAAATAGACTTGCTTATTTAATTTACACATGTATATAAATTTTTTTTTAATGATGTGTATATATTGAGGTGGAGGTCATGTCAGCAGGTATATAAGCTTAAAATGTCAAAAAAAAAATGACGTGGCGAACTATTAGTTTTTAGGGGTATAAGTGGTCTATTTTTAACAACGAGGGTATATTTGATCTCATTTACAAATAGAGAGTATAATTGACCCATTTTAAATAGTTAAAGGGTAAATTTAACCCTTTTCTCATAAAAAAATAATTATAAAATATTTACAAGTAAATTTTCTTAAAATATGAAATATGTAATTTTATATGCATAATTAATGAAAGAAATGTTCTGCTCTATAAGATCATTCAAAGAATAATTATATTGGATTTGTATAATATAGCTTTACCCAACACAAAAAGTAAAACTCGCTAATGGTATAAAAATTTCTTAATCCAACAATCTATATAACTTAAATTCGATTTGATATAATATAATGACTGATAGTAATTTTCTTTTCTTATTTTATTTCTCACATTTAATTTCTCCACCCCACTCCCCCCAAAAAATTAAAAGAATAAGGGCGAAATGGTCTCATTTCGAATATTACAAGGGTAAAATTGACTTTTTCTTTCTTTATTTTGAAATAACCATTAGAAGGAAGGATACTTTTGATCCATTTGAATAGTTGGAGAGTAATTTTCAGCCAAAAAATATAATGGCGAGGACATTTTTGATGCAAACATACAATAAGAGGTAAAAATTTGACCTATTTTGAATAGTTCTAGGGTATTTTTAGCCCTTTTTTATATATAGTATATACTCCAGCTATTGTCTTACTTTCCTTTTTTGAGCCTTTGAATGTATTTTTTTTTTTGTAAATTTTATATTTCTAATTTTTTACTTCAACATGTTTAACATCATAAGATTAAAAGATATTTTCGTATATTTTACATATCTTTAATTTAATACTATAAGATTCAAAAGTCTTTTTTACTTTCTTAAGTTTCGACTCAAATTAAAATCAGATAAATTACAATTGACAGAGATGGGACCAATGCGGAGTGCAGAGGCAAGGACCTGCGAGTCACAGAGCCACAGTTTCAAGGGGGCATGTGTTAGTGATACCAACTGCGCCTCCATTTGCCAGACCGAAGGCTTTATGGACGGCAACTGTAATGGCCTCCGCCGCCGATGTTTCTGCATCACAGACTGTTAAGAAGAAATTTATTTTCTGAATGATCTTTTTACTGTCTCTGTAATGTCGTTTCCATGATAAATAATGTTTGCTATATTAATAAAATGAGGGTAAGATTTTCAAGTCCCACACTGACTGGAAAGAGAGTTTTTTACGTAACAAGTGGCATATAAAATGGCCCGGCAAAACACATCAAAAAGTATACCTTTCTCGGCCTTTTGGCTAAGATCAAGTGTAGTATCTGTTCTTATCAGTTTAATATCTGATATGTGAGTCATTGACTTACATGATATTAACACTATTTTTTATGGGGGAAGGTTCTCCACAATAGCTTGCTATTGGGTCCTTCTTGTGTTGCTTTGGTGTTGCACTACTGCCTTGGCCTGCACACCCCACCAAATTTAGTTCTATGTTTTCTTCCAAGTTTGTGGGTATATTACATTGTGGAGCTGGTAACCATCCAAGTGGTAAGCCCCATGACTAGTTGTATGCGAAAATCTGTGATCAGTCACAAGTGTTGGGTTATCCATAATGGCACCTTGTTTAGTTAAAAGCCATCAATTACTTGACTAGCCTCTCTATAACAATGTGCTACTTGATTATTAGCTTGATCAAATAAAAAGTATATATAATGATCTGAGGACCTCTCTGAGTTTGGTGTTCCTTAAGTCCTTTTGTTCAATCATCTTGACAATCAACAGTGAATCTAGTTCAAGGATGAACTGAGAATAACTATTAGCTAGGCACCATTGAACACCATAAAGTGCAACATGAGCTTCTGTCAAGGAGCCAAGGTAGTCTCTGATCACACACCTCATATACCAGCTTTTCCAGTTTGAGCCTTGAAGCTTTCATCAGTGTTAATTTTGATCCATCCAGCATTTGGCTTCTTTCGAAGAACTTGTTTCCATCGGAGTATTGGTTTCATCTTCTCCACAATAGTACAAAGCATTGATCTTAGGGAAGGCATAAGCATGGCCCTCTGAACCGTCTAGAAATGATATCTTGAAAGGGATCTTTTTATGCCAGACATGGTTAATGAAATCTGCCAAGCACTATAGTTATCATAGGGGTGCCATCCATAGAACAATTCCAGATGGCGTAGTCCTGTTGATCAGCATTTCCCTGAGTAGTGTTAACTTTATTCTTGACAATATCCTCCCGTAACAACCTGCTAAATTGCTTCTATTCCAAGCACTGTTGATAAATAATGTTGCTCAATTAATAAAATGAGACTAAGATCTTCAAGTCCAACACTGACCGGAAAGGAGAGCTTTTTTTACAAACAAGTGGCATATAAATAGCCCCGTGGAACTCATGGAAGATCATACCTTTTTCGGTCTTTTGGCTAATATCAAGTGTAATATCTGTTTTTATCAGTTTAATATCTCTGATATTTGAGTCATTGACTCACATGATATTAGCTCTATTTTTGTAGGGGGGAGGTCCACCATGGTTGCTTGCTATCGAGACCTTCAATTGTTGCCTGTTTTTATCAGTTTAATATTTGAGTCATTGACTCACATGATATTAGCTCTATTTTTGTAGGAGGAAGGTCCACCATGGTTGCTTGCTATCGAGACCTTCAATTGTCGCCTTTGCGTTGCATTATTGCCTTGGCCAGGCGCACCCCACCAACTCTTAAACCTTTTCTTTCAGTTGTTATATACAACAACAACAAATTTTAATATAACATAGAAAAGGATGTGTAGTACTTATTTTTCGAGTAATGCTGAGAACTTAGTTTTTGAAAACTTTTTATCAGGCAGCAACTAGAAAAACTAATGGTGTCCTGCAGTACTTCAACATCATCTCTAGTAAACGATGAATAATAAGTACGCAACAACTTCTTCTTTAGTTAACAGCAGACATTCAGGAAGAATGGCCAAAAGAAAAGGGCATAGATTCCCGAATTATCAAACTAATCTTGATCAAATAAAAAGCAAGGGATAAAAGGATAGACTTTCACAAATACAATATAAATGCATGTCTGTCAAAGGGGGCAAAAAGGCTCAAGGGAAAAGTTCAATAGTGAAGAATGTCCTTTGATGAATCAAAAATAAATAAATCGAAGACTCTGTTTCAATGACCTTAATTGTGATAGATAGATGTGTTAGCTAGAATAAATCGAACAAAACCAAAGTTGTCCCTGCAGTAAATTTGCTTAGAATCAGATACTAAACCAGTATTAGTCATAATGTTAAGAGACCAAACAATATTCAAGCTAGTATTTGGAACTTTTCACAGAAATGCATAAACTCTTTATGTCCCACACTGACCGGAAAGGAGAGTTTTTTACGTAACAAGTGGCATATAAAATAGCCCCGCATAACACATGGAAAAGCATACCTTTCTCGGCCTTTTGGCTAAGATCAAGTGTAGTATCTGTTCTTATCAGTTTAATATCTGATATGTGAGTCATTGACTCACACGATATTAACTCTATTTTTTATGGGGGAAGGTCCACTATGGTAGCTTGCTACTAAGGCCTTCAAGTGTCGCCTTGGTGTTGCACTACTGCCTTGGCCTGGCACACCCCACCAATTCTAGTGTTAAGTTTTTCTTGTATTATATAAACATTTCATTTATTTGAATATTGTAGTTGTTGATTGAATACTCAATTTTCTGCCAGATTTCGTGGTCTCTCTCTTATTTTGGAGTAATGCAGTTTAGGAATAGGCCATACGGACTCATGTTAGCTATAACTTTGAAATGGACCTCGATGAACTTGTTCTATATCCAAATTAAATGACTTTTTTTAGCCGTGTGTATGATTTGTTCGGAGATTTTGTTGGCAACGAAGAGAATCATATGATTATGTTCGTCATCAAAAAAAGAAGAAAGAGAGCTGAGTTGCCCCAAAACTTGAAAGAATTGGCAAAACTCTTTCAACGGCTACAAAAGCAGAATGAGAAGCATTTGGTTCCGATCATAGAGCCAAACAATTCTTTCGCTTTTTACTAGAATGCCTCAATTGTTACGAGTATGTTCCTGGTCAAAAACTGCAAAAAGAGGAGCTGAGTTTTTAAATGAGAAAAGTAAAGACATGTTAGAATCCTTCTAAGTTCTAATTGGCCAGACACATTTTTCATCCCCAAAATCTGGTTTTTCACTCTAGCTTGTATAAGTTTATTGGCCCATCTGTATGACGAATGGTATTTATGAAAGTTTCAGATCCTCTCTGTAGCATGAACAGCTTTCATGTTTCCTTGCAACATTTTGTTTAGAATCAGATACTCAACTAATATCTTTTACCTGTAATCTATCATCTTAACAATCAGAGTGAAGCACATCCTGCATTGGTAAAGAGAAATTTTGTTAGTAGCAGGGGAGTGTAATTATGGAAATAACGCTAGTTAGACGATCAATATATATATATATAGACGATTATTCGGATACAGGAATACGAGATACATAAATCATACCAGAAGAGATTAGTGAATCAATATCAGAAAAGAAGCATATTATTTAGCATTTATCTGCACTCTCCTTCAGCCTATTCAAATATTATCTCTTGGAGAGACAAGCATAGAAGCTCTTCTAGTCCCACACTGAGTGGAAAGAGATGTTTTATGTAACAAATGACATATAAAATAGCCCCGCAAACAGATAAAAAAGCATACCTTTCTCGGCCTTTTGGCTAAGATCAATTGTAGTATCTGTTCTTATCAGTTTAATATCTGATATGTGAGTCATTGACTCAAACGATATTAACGTTATTTTTTATTGGGGAAGGTTCACTACAATAGCTTGCTATTGGGATCTCCTAGTGTTGCTTTGGCGTTGCACTATTGCCTTGGCCTGGCACACCCTACCAATTCCAGTTCTAATTCTTTCTTGTATTTGACTTTTTCTTTAGCTTTGTATGATTTTATCTTAAGTAATAAGCTGTAAAATCATATCATGTTATTGAATATTTATTACTGTAGTCCACAAATCTGGCTAATTCCAAATCTTTAGTTAACCGTGGATGGGGCTCAATCATGCTACTACTATATTACCCTTGATAGGTTCAATCACCCTACTTCTTTTCAGCATTGTATGAGCTCAGATGTGCGATTTTGTTCTCACACGGTATGCACAGATGCACGATTTTGTTAGACAAACTAAATAATAATGAGAAGAAAAAAATATCTAAGGAAAAAGAGAGGCTCAGATGCGCAATTTTGTTCATCGGGAATCAAACCCGGGTCTGTACCGCGGAAGGTTCTACCACTAGACCACCGGTGCTTGATGTTAGCAGTTTAAGAAGTTCATTTTTATGTCATGTCTGTTTGATATCAATAAATTGAAATTGTAACTTATTATTTCAGCTATTCATACAAAATAAAAGAAAACTACCATAAGAGGACGGATTAGGGACTTTAAACTGGTGGATCTATATAAGTCATTTCCAAGGCCTAAAATACTGTAATGTGTTTGTATGCTATTCATTAAGCCTGCCTAATCTATAAGGAGATTCCCTAATTCGTTAAAATTTGTACAGCATAAATAATGAGAAAAAAAAACAAATATTTATAAATCGTTAAATCTCTTTGACATAAGGGAATAAACCGTATGGGTAAGCATAAGGTAATGGAATTGATAGAGAAATTCATATACCTAAATAGGATAGGCGATTGATAAAGAGGTTTGTTGAAAATAACATGATGCAAGTGAACGTCTACGAAAAAGCTGTCGTAAAATTTCATTCTTCGTTCCGTCGTCGACATTCCATTGATTCTTGGTTTTTGGGCTGAAAAAGCTTGTCGATCCAAATGAATGTCGCCGTCACTCATTGGTCTTCACCTCAATTGCTTTCTTCAATAAGTCCAAGTCTGCCTTCGCAGATAAGAAATCAATGACTTGTCGGGAAATCAGCTAGCTCTGCGGGGGAGCAAATCCAACTAGAAAAACTCACTTTGGGCTTAGGGATAATCTTTTGTGTGTGGGGCGGGGGGGGGGGGGGGGGAGGGGGGGATGCGTGCCACGATGAAATAAGGGAATGAAAAGCCCTTTTTGCATTGAATGCTCTTTAACCTCCCCACAATGATGTTATGTTGTCTTGGGGAGCGTTGAAACTTGCCCAATTGCATCGGTAGACTGAAGAGAATGCCGCCCAGTGAGACAGGCTCTTGCAAGAAATCTATGGGCAGGCAAATATCTCTTTGACATAAGTAAAAAGTCTAGTAAAGTATCATAAAGGATTCAAATTTTAGCATCAGAACAGAAGATAGTTTTTCTAATCAACAATCTTTTAGTTCCTCCTTAGACAGAATCACAACATAAAATCTACAATCTCAACTTTTATTTTTCTACAGTGACTGCTAATAAAAAAATTCTGGATTGCCATCTCTTCTTACAAACAATAGCATAATCATTTTTAAATATTGTCAATTAAATAAGTCATTAAATAAACAACCTATTTACAAACTGCATAGAGAAATCCATTAATCAATTTTAGCATTATTCTCTTTGGCAAAGACACTCTACTTCTGCTACGAAAAAACTCACTTTTCTTTAGAGCTCTCTTACTTCTTAGTCCCACACTGACTACATAGAAGAGCTGCAATGTAACAGGTGGAGGTATAAAGGCGGCCGTGTAATACAAAGAAAATTATACCTTTTTTGGCCTTTTGGCTAAGATCAAGTGTAGTATTTGTTCTTATCAATTTAAAATCTAATATGTGAGTTGATGACTCACACGATATTAACTCTATTTTTTATGGGGAAAGGTCCACCACAATCGCTTGCTATTGCTTCCTTCAAGTGTTGCCTTGGTCTTGCGCACCCCACCAAGTCTAGTTCTAAACCTTTTTTCCAAAAGTCTCTTAAACTTGAGAACCAAAAAAAATAATTCAAATTGGTCTTTTCATAATTACTTTGAATACTAAAGAATCAAGCTAAAAATTTCACTTTATTTAGCTTTTTTACTTTTTACTTTATCCTATTATAGAAAGATAGATTTTGAAACAATGAATCCCAACTTTTATTAATCTCTTAAATTACAAAGGATCTCTCACGAATTTAGAAGGCTCACAAAACTGAATAACGCGTTAGACAAATTGTGCCTACAAATAAATCTTCACAAGGGGAGGGGCGTGTCTGACACATATCTACTACAGAAAATCAGGAAACATTATTCTATAGCGAAACATCGCCAAAAAATGCAGTTACTTTCAACTTGAATTTCGATTGAATTGACCTATGTGCCGCATACACGCCAACACACGTGCCACGCACATGGCCAGCCTTAGCCAAATTTCCTCTTCCAACACTAAGTCATTCTCCCCATTTCTTCCAGCGTACGCACTGCCCATTTGTCTACAAACTTTGCCTTGCACCCATCTAGCTCATGGGCACACGCCTGCCTAGCCGAGTTATCCCACTGTCCGCATGCTGCCCGTGAGGTGCCATGCACCTGTCCCTTGCCGACACATTAAAGGCTGCATTGTCAATACCCAAGCACCTTTGTCTTAGCTGCATTCAATGCCATCATCTCACAGTTTTGCACACCTCTTTAGGAACCGATAAGCAACCGTGTCAAGGGGCAATGTATGAACTCTTGTTACGCCGCTGTCGACCTCTACCACTAGACTGCTGGTACTTGATGGTCTAAGAATTTCATTTTATTTGAATTTATCAGCAAAGTGTCACATCTAAACTATTTGGTATCAATAAATTGAAAATGAAACTAAAAGGACAACATAAGGGAAACTACACTGTGATTGACTTAAACTGGTGGATCTACAAAGTCATTTAAGTTCCTTTGGCACTTTCAAATCTCTATTGTCAATCTGGTGCAATGCAATGCAAAGTGCCATAGTTGTCCCTGCAGCTAATTTGCTTAGAATCAGATACTGAAATAGTACTAGTCATAAAGTTTAGTTATAGTATTTGGCACTTTTCACAGAAATACACACACAAGCTCTTCATGTCCCACACTGACCGGAAAGAGAGACTTTATGTAACAAGTGGCATATAAAATAGCTTCGGCGAACACTTGAAAAATCATACCTTTCTCGGCCTTTTGGCTAAGATCAAGTGTAGTATCTGTTCTTATCAGTTTAATATCTAATATGTGAGTCATTGACTCACACGATATTAACTCAATTTTTTATGGGGGAAGGTCCACCCAAATAGCTTGCTATTGGGACCTTCATGTGTTGCTTTGGTGTTGCACTATTGCCTTGGCCTGGCACACCCTACCAAGTCTAGTTCTAAGCCTTTTTTCTATCAGTCTCTTAAGCTTGACAACAAAAAAAACAGTAACTTTCGAAATGGTTTTCTTCATAATTAATTTGAATGTTAAAAAATCAAGCTAAAAATTTCACTTTGTTTAGCTTTTTCAGTTTAATACTTTATCCTATTACAGAGCATCAGAAACTGAAAACAAAAGTAGAATAAACAAAAAGATAGACTTTGGTGTCTTCTTCCACTAAGAATAAGAATAACACTAATTAAAGAGAGAAAGAACTTGAAATATGAAGAAGAAAAAGAAAGATCAGCAAAATCGAATAGGTTATTCTTCCATGTCACAAGCAATTGAAAGGCTTTGAAATTCTTAAAAACAATGAAAACATGTCTAATTGAAACACTTTAGCCAACTCCAATAAGTATAAGCTTAAATTAAGGTGTCTAAGTCTAAGTTTATGTATTTCACCTAATATACAATAATAATAATAATAATAATAATAATATGGAGTGAAGGATGAAAAAACACAACTGAAATATCTCGATTTTTTGAGTTTAATACTTGAACTATCAGGTGTTCATTTTTCCACCTAAACTATCATCAACTATTTTATCAAAACATAGCTCAACTATCAGCTATTCACTTTTTCAACCTGAAAAGGTGAACAACCGATGGTGAAGTGTGTTTTGATAAACATTTGGTACATAATAGTTCAGGTAGGAAACTCTGATAGTTCAGATATGAAACTCAAGAAATCATAATATTTTAGGTGTGTTATTCACCATTCACTCTTTAATATAACGTAAAAAATATATGCACTTCTTAAATTAAAAAATAATATGTCATATTAGAACTTTCAAAATACCAATTCTAGTAATGTTGTTAGTTGAAGAACTTTCTCCCAGCTTCAGGACAAATATATTACTCCTGTCGCCTTAGCCCATTGCTCAAGTCTAAGAAAAACATCGAATAAATTGGGGCGTAGTAAACTATACATTGTACTTGTTGTTTCTTTTAATGGGAAAGAAAAGAGCTAAAACGATAATTAAAATGACACGGAAGGAGTAGTTCTTAGTACTTTTGTGAAGCACCTTTTCCTTATAACTCATTCATTACTCTCTTATATTCCTAAAATCAAAATATTATATCATATTATAAAACGATTAATGGGATAGAATTAGTTTAAGATAAAATTAACCAGAGAAGAGATAACTAGTGAATCTTATCTCTTGGAGAGAAGTATAGAAAGCTCATCAACTCCCACACTGACTACATATGAGAACTCCAATGTAACAAGTGGCATATAAATTAGCCCTGCGGAACACATGGAAAAGCATACCTTTCTCGGCCTTTTGGCTAAGATCAAGTGTAGTATCTGTTCTTATCAGTTTAATATCTGATATGTGAGTCATCGACTCACACGATATTAACTCTATTTTTTATGGGGGAAGGTCCATCGCAATAGCTTGCTATTGGGATGTTCTATGTGTTGCCTTGGTGTTGCACTATTGCCTTGGCCCAGCGCACTCCACCAATTCTAGTTGTAAACCTTTCTTTTGATTACTACATACAAGGCCAAATTCATTGACATCTCTCAAAATTGAGAACAAAAGATACAGTAATTTTCAAACTGGTCTCTTTCGTAATTACTTCGAATACTAGAAACTGAAAACAAAAGTAAAACAAACATGAAGATAGATTTTTGGTATCTCGACCTATCAACAAAAAATGAACATGTTGGTATAACATAGGTTATTCTTCCATGTCACAAGCAATTGAGAGCAAGCGCTTTGAAATTCTTAAAGACAACTAAAAAACGTGTCTAATTTGAACACTTTTGCCAACTTTTCTAGTGTTCAGTAGGGTATAAGATTAAGTTAAGGTGTCTAAGTAAAAATTACTGTCAAGTTTAAGGGATTGTCCATGTATCTGACTATATATACAACAACAAAATTTGTTTTTAATATAACATAAACAAGATTAGAACTTTCAAAATACCAATTCTGGTAATGTTGTTAGTTGAAGAACTTTCTTCCAGCACCAGGACTAATATATTACTCCTCCATCCCATTTTAACTGTCGCTTTAGCCCCACTGCGCAATTCTAAAATAAACATCTAATAAACAGGGGACGTAGTAAACTATACATTATATTTATTATTTTTCTTAATGGATGAGAAAAGAATAAAAATTAGAAAATAAATTAAAACACTTCTAAAAGGATGGAGACAGTATATTTGAAGTTATTATCCTCCTTTACATTTTTGGATCAAGATCGATATCATACGTGGAAAATGTTACATGTTAAATCATCCAATATTTCTCATATTTGATGTGGAAAAGCATACCTTTCTTCGCCTTTTGAAGAAGATCAAGTGTAGTATCTGTTCTTTTCAGTTTAATATCAAATTCGGCTAATTCCGAAATCTTTAGTTAGTGGTGAAGGAAGCTCCATCATCCTAGTATAAAAGAAAATGTAGTTTGACGCAATTATCATCATATATAAAATAAAATGCACCAGCCGGGAATCGAACCCGGGTCTGTACCGTGGCAGGGTACTATTCTACCACTAGACCACTGGTGCTTGATGCTCTAAGAATTTCATTGTACATATAACTTAGTATTTGAGTTATTCAGACTACCATAAAAGGGTAGATTAGGGACTTAAACTGGTGGATCTATTTGTGTGCCCTTTGATGCATTTCCAAGGACTAAAATACTGTAATGTTTAGTGGCGGAGCAAAGGAGATTTGCATAAATAATTAATAAAACAAATATTTTTAGTTATATATAAATCGTTAAATCCCTTTTGATATAAAGAAAAAGTCTTGTGAAACATTGACAAGTCAAATTTTAGCAAAATATGATGAGAGTCGCCGGATCCTAACATGGAGGGAGCCTGATGATGAAGCCTCCTCCTCATATAAAGATGTCTCTGACGCTCCTCTCCCGATAAGAAAAACTTTTTTTTATTATGATTTTTTGGATGAGCTCGGTCAAGAGGGACAAAATATTAGGAGTCAACAATATATACATTGTAGTTTTCTCCTAAATAAAACATAGTTTTCTCATCATGAATCAATTTTACAGGCCCTATTTCTTACAAATTTGGCATCTGTGTCGTTAATGACACTGTTCTTAAGAATATTTCACTCCAAGTAGATGTATTCTCATAATTCAACAAACTTTTTAAATATAAAATTAGAAACACAGAAACTACAGATATCGTAAAAGTCATATTCAAGGCTAACGATTGATTGTTAATGATTACGAATAAAAATGATTACGGCTAATTATTCAATGATGATTAATGACTATTATATTAATGAAGAATAGGCAATAATCTGTTTTCCAGAGTATTTCGTTGCATCATTTTGTTTATAGGCCTCTTCAAATCAAACGTATAATTATTGATTGTGTGATTTCTATCGAGCTTGATCACGAAAATTAATTATTAGGATTTGATAGACCGATAAAATTGTTGAAGTAAAAAGAAATACTTATGGTCCAAATATTTACTATGCTAGTATAAGATATAAATATTTATAGAATTTTTTTATATAACCATTAGTTACTATGATATATTTAAGAATTTTTTACTGAGATCAATGTGGTTGTATGTAAATCAAAAACATTAATAACATGACGAAATAAAAAGTCTTCCGGACCCTTGTTAAGAATAATGAATTACTATTTTCATTAACAACATTTAACCAACTCGACTTAAGAAGCACCAACATAAAATTAAAAAAATAGCTACTTCGAGAGAGGGATGAGAGTAGTTTTTTTCCAATAGGCAACAAATCTCTACCTGAAAGCAGCATTAGAACACTTTTTCGCCTTGAATTAGACACACATCACAGGTTCGAATCCCTACCTCAAATAAGGATAATCCACGATATTTCAAACCGCGCGCCACTGGCAATCGGGGATTTTTCATTTATAATTTAAAGAAGAAAAGAAAAATCAAATCTTTAAAACTACAGTCAGTAAGGAACTCTTTTCATATTACTGAATAAATCAACATCAAGAAAAGAAGTAAACCTTAAACTGCTCACATATACAAATAAAATACAAACAATAAGTGGAAGATTGAGCAAAAGTATCTCTGAATCTTTTTCCTTCCTAGCAGGGAGGATATAAACTCAGGATGGACCCTTTTTGAATTCCAGCCAGCAGTTCTGTCAAATCGGTGGAAGACTCTGTATAGTTCACAGTATATCTGCAGTTATCACGGTCTCCTTCCGTTCCTCAAATAATCCATTCTAATCGCCCAAAGCTGCTCCCCAACGATCTTCATATCCGGGCGATCTCTTCGTGTTGGTGCTGCACACTGGATGGCCAAACCAAACATTTTCACTAGTATCTCCCCGTTTACGGATTCCTTCATTTGAGGGTCCAACATCTCCAATACGCATCCTTCGTTGTACTTCCTAAAAACCTGCATATGCATATCATAATTAACCGATAAAGCTTGATATATGTAATATGGATTAGTCTCTGTTCTATTTGAAAAACTACATGTTCTCTCATTCTCTAACACAGATCTTACCCATCTAAGTGTCACCCTCTCATCAGGAGGCCTTTTAAGCTCCACTGGACGACGACCCGTTAAAACTTCTAATAACAATACCCCAAATGAGTAGACATCACTTTTTGGTGTGAGTTGATATGTTTTCATGTACTCAGGGTCAAGGTAACCAACTGTGCCTTTCACTTGGGTCGAAACGTGCGTTTTATCACTGTCTGAGCCTCCAAGCCTGGCAAATCCAAAATCTGCAACTTTGGCACGCATGCTCTCTGTTAGGAGAATGTTTGATGACTTCACATCTCTATGGATAATTTGCTTTTCTGTGGCAAACAAAAATAGGATTGTGTCAAATCTTAAATGATCGCAGGCAGATCAAATCAGACCGGGGATGAAAACTTAAAGCAGCACCGTCTGATACAAACATTTGAATCCTGGTTTAAAAGAATGGATTATGAAATTTTGAAGCAGCCCAATAAATTATATGGCTCAGAAAACTATACTCATACATCTTGAAAGCTAAGAATAGAAAGAACGACACTAAAAGAATTCATCATCATTTCCCTTCTCGTCATCTTTGTTTATTGATCATGTACAGGAGTTTCAAGCACCAACAAACCATTGCTAACTAAAAAAGAGAGAGAAAAACTAGTGATGAACAGTAATGTACCAGCATATAGATGGAGGTAAGTTAGACCATGAGCAATATCAATTGCAATTTCAAGTCGCTGATTGAAATCTAAGATTTTTCCACGTCCACCTGCCAGAGAACTCAAAATTATTGTCTCCACATTTTTACCAGAATGGAAGTTGTGGTCAGTGCACTAAGTGTCTAAGAGATGCTATACCATCCAGATGTTCTCTTAGTGTACCATTAGGTACATACTCCGTAATGATGAGGCGTTCATTTCCCTTATCAACAAAACCAAGAAGCCTAACTAAGTTCCGGTGCTCAATCTTTGCCAAAAGCTCAACTTCACTTCTAAATTCATTGCTCAAAGCATCAAAATGCTCCTGTAAAATATTCAGATATTAGAATGATTGAAGTTTTTTCTCTCTAGGATAAAAATAGATATAGATAGCTAAAATAAAGGAACAAGAAAGAAAAGCCAATCTTTCCACCTACAGATTAGCACATATATCTATTTGGTAGCATTTTCCTCCTATTTCTTCGTACTTTAATCGCGCCTTTGATCTTAATTCGTTGTATTTGAGTTTATGTTGGTTTGTTTTGCTGTCTTAGGCACATTTTGATGAATTGGGAGCTAAAAGGATTAAAATAAGCAAGGAAGGATCAATGTCGCACAGTGTCGCGTGCGAGAAGTGCAAAAAGCATATGCAGCAGCTGGCAACAGTGTGAGCGCCCCTTATGTTGCAAAGGTGCTGCATCACTGCTTGTCTGTGCCATGGCATGGGTGCCGCCACATAGGCATCACGAGAAAATTGCCCATCTCAAGTTTGTTAAGGTGTGTGCGCCACCCCTTGCAAGGCAAGGGTGCCACATGGCCATGGATGTGCACTGGGCAAGGGTGTCGCAAGAGTAGCGCATGAAAAACCTGATTCTGGATCTCCACAACACTGTTGTGTCCCCCCTTGCAAACGCAAGGGTGGCACATCACTGAAGGTTTCCTGGTCCGACTTGGATTTGGTTTAAAAAGACTTGGGCATCCCCATACTCTATTAATAGTCCATTTTGACGGGAAAATACATCTCGGACGTTTTTGGAGCACAGCAAAGGCGTGGAGCGTTTCTTCATAGAGTTTTTTTCTTTTCTTCTTTATTTCATACTCGAATCATGAGTAGCTAAACATCCTAGTTCTAAGGTTATGGTGGCTACATGAATGTTGACATATGAGTTTGAATTGATGTTAATGTGATTTATCTTATGAGTTCAAATAAACCCTGGTCTTAATTCGTTTTACCGTTTCGTGAACAGTGAAATACATTTATGAATCTTGAATTGAACTCGAAAGTGGGAATTCAAGTGCAATAGGATTAAATAGAGCAAGTTCTCAACCCTTAGCATCGGGGGAGCATATTCGCACCTAGGATAGACATATACCTAGATTACCTTGCTTGGTTAATATACCGGAGTTGTAAATGCATTCGTGTTAAAGTTCATGACCATAGACATATAGACGTGAAAGTAATACAGATGGGCGATTAAGGACTCAAAAGATTCTTATTCGTATTATTAACTAATTAATCATTAAACTAGATAAATTACTACGTTAGTTCAGATAAACGTGCAACAGGATTGTTAGTGAAACCATAGCCCTGGAATTATTCTTCTCACTGTTTTACTCATAAGCTTTGTATATTTGTCCTCAATCAATTGTTAGCATTAGATTCATTAGTTTTATATCCTCGCAGTAGTTAATAAATAAAAATCACTCTTTGGGAAAAATACTCGATTAATAACTTGGTAATAGTTAAGTCCGATAATTGTTGATCACAAGTCTACATGGTTCGACACGCGACTTTTAAATCATTATATTACTTATCCAACCACATATACTTAAGTGTGCATTTCGGAGCAACATGGTTACCCATGAGAATTCTAGCAACAAACTAAATGAAAAGATAGAGATAGTTATCAACTACGAGTATCCCTACTAGAATTTAGGTGTTGTTTGTTTGTGGGATGTTTTCAATTCACTTGCAAATAATATTTTTGAAATTGGTGATTGTTTGATTAACTTTTTTCAAGCAGAACTTAGTATTTGTGTAATTCGACATAGGAATTACTTTCCTTTACTCTTCAAGATTACTTCCCTTTTATTTTTAGGGTACTTGTAACCACTACTTAAATTCCGACATACTTGAGGGAAAAATCAAGCAATTCATTCCCAAATCTCTTATTTTCTTCTTTCTTTACATGGTATAAGAGCATCTAAGATCTTGACAGAGACTCAAATAACTTTCACTATCGACATGCGGTGCCAGCCAAGGTGTCCACTCTCAAATAGCTTCCCCTATCAGCATGCGATGCCAGCAAGGTGTGTCACATGCCTTACGATGATTTTCCTTTTTTAATTCCTTTCGGTGTCTAGCACAGCTCCTCTCTCAAAAATCAGTGCTCGTCATAATGTTCAAGCATCATTCATCTCTCTGGCCACCGTTATGGTGCCAATCTTTCTTTCCCTTTTTTTTTTGGGAAACGACATAAAAGTCCTCTACCATATATAGGAACCGGACTGATAAGAAGAAAACAGTTCTACAAGACCAAAAAACAATAGTTACAACAGCAAAAATTAAATTAGCACTTGTAAGCACATTGTTGTAGGTTGCTCCGACTGATGGGTACTAGCTGGCCCCCGAGACGACTCACAGTCACAGCCCACCGTCACATAACACTCCTAGTGAGTCGTCTCGAGTCCCGGGAGTACCCATCAATCGGAGCAGCCTACAACAATGTGCTAACATGTGCTAATTTAGTTTTTGTCGTTGTAACTATTATTTTTTGGTCTTCTAGAACTATTTTCTTATCACAGTCCGTTTCCTATATATGGAAGAGGATCTTTATGTCATTTCAAAAAAATATAAGACTGGAGTCCTACCTTCATTGGATGCAAGAGCAATTGAACACCTCGTTCTATTACCCTGAATGGTGTTGATTAGATAGTCCCAGATTGTAGAGCAACAGTTATCATCCTCATCTACAGTTGCAAGCTCAACCCGGTAAACAAAGTCCGCCTAGTGACTCATTGCTTACTCCAACGACATCCCCTGCTTCAGTGGAGCACTCATCAAATGATGTTGAGTAAATTTGTATCTCCAGAATTGAGCATATTGTGGCAAGTTGGGAGCATACAATATGTATTTCCAACTTAAGGAGGAGAATTACGAAATCATTAATATGCGAGATCTCATTTCTTTACATATAGAGGAGAGGTTTAGAGTCCTTATAATTGTGTAGTCAGAAATAGGAATCACTTCCATTTCTTTTTAGGATTAATTGTAAACACTATTTAAACCCCAAGATGCTTGAGTGAATAATTAACCAATTCATTCCCAACGCCTTTTTTTTTCCTTCTCTCTTTACAAAGAAAATTCCAAGTAAAAGTTTGAAAAGATGGGGTTTGAAGATGTATTGCACAAGCCTCCCCTTCTATCTCTATACCTCCCATGATGTATTCTTTCATTCATTCAAAATTTTTTTTGGAATAACCGTGGTGTCCGAGCCAACTTGCGCGCACCTCGACTAATTTCACGAGATACCTGTCACCTCCCACCAGCAACAGGTACCAGGTAACTCTGTCCACTCACAAGTTCTCAATTTCCACAAAATCATTTTTTCAAAAAACTACAACCACCCAAAGCTAAGCATCCACAAGTGCTTTTTTCCAATTTCAATGACAAATTTCTTTTTGTACTTCAATTTAAAATGTCGTCCAAACGGTTCATAATCTCAGCACCTAGATTGAATGCATGCATGGGCCAGGACAACACTATTTCTAACTCTTGAAATCTTGAACATCTTATTGAGTTAATTCCATAGATTATCAATTTTCAACATGAGCCAGCACAATACATTGCAATAAAAGCAGCCAGCTAGCTTCCCATTTCAACTTAACCATTCTCTGCTGTGTGGATAAGGTTTTGGTTTGTATGGACACTCCGGGCAAGTGACGATAAGTCGCTTTTCTACTTTCTAATTCCTACCTCTTTCCATTTGTCCCAAAATCCGAGTTCTTGCCTCAGCTTCTAAGTTGGCTTGCACATGAGTCATAAGACTCACAATCCAGTGTATCTATTCTATTGCTCTGGTTTTGCAACTTACATCTTTCTTTTGAACAAATTAGGACTATTCATGGGTCCTTTGGCTTTTGACTGACGCACATCACACTTTCTGATACAAAATCAGTGCAAGTCTTCCATGTCTTAACTCTTTTCCCAAGCTCTATAAGAATGATGTGTCTTCCCTAGGAGTAACAAACGGGTGGATCGGATCAAATATGCGCGGGTCTAAAACAGATTAAACAAAAACAGATAAATTATCTGACCCGCCCATATTTAACACGTATAAAAATGGGTTAACCGACAGATAATATGAATCGTGATTTCAGGAATAGTCAGGTGATAACACAAGCTAAAAGTCAAAATAAGCTTAGACTCTCACAGAGCAAGAACTCAAGAAAAATAACAAGCAGACAAATGGGTATTGATAATAGGGAAAAGGGTCAAAATACCCCTCTACTTTCGACTATTAGCTAAGTTTGTCCCTATTTATACTATGGGGTCAAATATGCCCCTGACATTAACAAAGCATGCAAAAATACCCTCCAATTGGACGGTTTTCCCCAAGATCACTTTAAATACCCGATTTTTACAAAATGACTCGTTTCCCACATTTAACCTGACCTGATCCACCTAATTAATTTAACCAATACAAAATAACACTCAAACCCCATTTCTCCCAAAACAAGTCATCCGTTCCACGTGGGTTTTTCTTGAAATTTCTGGAAGTAACTTTGTTTGCTGTCCTCCGTCTCTCAGCTTCCTCCGCTACTTAATTCCTCCCCCTACAGCACCACTGCCACTTCAGCAACAGTTGTCATTGCTGATCGTGATCTTCAAGAGGGAACGCATGCCCTCTTTCTCCACAACTGCTACAACATACAGTACTTTCGACCTAACCTTTGTCTTTGACATTTCGTCGAACACCCTGCATGCACTGCCAACTCCAAGTTTCAGTGCTATTCTGTACTCTTCCCCTGCTAATTTCACCCACTACGCAAGGAACTCGACTTTCCCCAGCTTAAGGTCCCTTCATGATAACCTCTAACTACCGTTGTTCTCCGGTGGAACTTCGGTCGTGCACTAACCCATTTTTCCTTTTTAATTAATGTTTGCTGATAAACAAACCCATGATCCCCAAATCCCACCGCCAGCAAATGGTGGGTGCTCCATTTTTTTGGTTGTGCAGAGGATTGGGACCAGAAGGGACTAATCTTTTTTCCACATCATATCTAGGGTCAATTTCATCCGGTCATGAAGACAATGACGACGACGGCAATAGCCGCGATAGCGGATAAAATGGTGGACCGTAGAGGATTCTGTGGAGTTCATAGCAAATAACAGAAGCTGAATGGCCATTAGAATGACGATGATCTTGATCATGAATATAAAGGAGATGGATATCTGCATAGAAACAGCAACAAAACATTCTTTCTTTCTTCTACTGCTCTTCTGCTTTTTTTTCATTCATATTTTCTACTAATAAATTTCTCTTCCTTATTTTATTTCATGATCATCACGTCTACAAATTTTGGTAAGAATCGTGTGAACAAAATACCGAAAGATGGGATGATGGACTTAATCCGTTCAATTGCGACAAAAAAGCATGAAGCTGGCCAATCATTTTATGTACTGGATTTGGCCACAACTGAGAGGCTTATGGACAAATTGAGTTTAATTCATATGGGTAATTTTGTTTAGTGGGTCGGGTCAGGTTAAATATGGGGACCGGACTATTTTATAGAAATCGGATATTTTAAGTAAATTTGGGGAAAACCGTCCAATTAGAGGGTATTTTTGCATACTTTGTTAACAGCAGGGACATATTTGGCCCGATAGTATAACTAGGGACAAACTTAGCTAATAAACAAAAGTAGAGGGGTATTTTTGACCCTTTTCACTTGATAATATGGATATTCATATTATCCATCTAGATATCCATTATTTAGTGGATAATATCCGTATTTCCATTTTTAAATAGTCAGTTATCCAACCCATACTTAATGGGTCAGATTAGATGGCTAATTGTTTTTTAAACCTAACAGAGTGAAAGGTGAACCAAGAGCTTTTTAAAAGAGGTCTTTTCCCAACAATATTCCAGGGGGTCACCTCTATCTTACTTCTCTTCTAGCTAGCGAATTCTCTTTTATATCAAGTTATAGCTGATTTCTTTTGCCTTTCCTCCTCTTTCACACGAAAAACAATTCAAAAAGGTTAAAGCAATTACTAGGCATGTTCAGAATTTAAGAAGCTATGCCTTCTATCGTAATATCAGTATAACCAAGAAGCATAATCATAGATGAAAACTGAGACGTGACTTCAAATAAGAGTTCTTTGCCTACAGCAGATGAAGCATAGGAGTCGAATAAACAAATTATCTTCACAAAACCTAAATCATGTGAAGGAATTATGACCAACCAAGATTCTTCACATTAGAGAAACTATGTTATGTTCATAATCTAACAGGTGATAAAATAGCTCTTAATCTAGCAATCGAGCTTGAAACTAAAACCATGCACTGTTGACCCGTTTCTGATTTCGGAACTAGTGATTATCATCTATAGCATATTTGTAGAAGATGCATTATATGGTCCAACATTGTACTTACTTATCTCTCTTTCCCTGGAAAAGATCGGTCTTTATTACTCTCTTAAATACATGCTTTGCAATCCGGGAAAGTTTCATCTATTCTCTATTTGTAGCATTTTGGTGACATAGCGGAGTGGTAAGGCAGAGGACTGCAAATCCTTGATCTTTGTTCTCTTTACACTTGTAGCAATTTCAAATGACTAGACAAGAAAAAAAAACCTCTGATTTATGAAGGTTAATTGCAGAAAGGAAATGAATATCAGGAACAAATAAATACAACACATTTCCTGCTTGGAAAGTGCATATGTAAGGCTTGGGAGATGATCGCCCTTTCGCTGCCAGCCTTGTCTCTACTTAATGATTTAAGTTATTTACTTACACATATTAGCCAAAAGCCAAAGCTCGATGCTTCACAACATCAACTACTAGATTAATCAGTTGTGAGGCCTTTGCTATCTAATTTTTTTAAATGACAATGGTGTCAGGACGAGCTAGCACGCATCTCCATTATTTCATCGAATACCTTACAACCAGCAGTACAGGTACCACGTCAGTCGTCACTGTGTCCACCAAAATTTAGGCAGATGGGAAAAAAATCACCTAATGTTTTTTGTCTCTGTTGGGATTTGAACCCAAGAAATCATTGTTATCTTCCCACTTCATTTACAACTAAGCCCACACCCTTGGGTGCAGCCTTCGCTGTTTAATTTCCAACAGTGAAGACAATATCATAACCAATTCAAAGAATTACTAAACCAGGAGTCCATAATAATATGCTGAGAGGCCTTGAATTAACTTTAAGATGCAAGTAAACATTGTTAACCCATTCACTTAATTGTGTATCAGGTAAAGCAGCTTCGACTTAATAGTGCATCAAAGAACTGTAGCATATACTATAAGATTTGTAGATTCTAGAACACTAAAATAAATGGTAACTTACCTTCTTTGCGCGTTTAATGGCAACTATTTGACCATCTGGTAGTGGAGCTTTGTAGACCGTTCCAAACCCTCCCTCTCCAATTTTTAGGGATGAAGAAAAATTTTGAGTCGCTTTGAGAGCCTGATTCATGTTGAGGTGAATGGAGCCAATTCTATTGAGTTTGGGAGACATGCTAAATCTAGAGGGACTAGGCGGCACTCGAAGTGGACTAGCAGGCACTCGTAGTGGACTGCCTGGTGCCTTTTCAGGAACATAATTCATCTCCATAGAGGAAGTAGAGTCCACTGCAAGATAAATGCAATATCTTTATAAATAACCAACAAAGCAACAAGTATCAGGGTTTCAGCAAAGATTCCAAAATTAGATACTAGACAGATACTATAGGAGTAATGTCATTGGAATTTTCATCCGCCATTACTTAAAGTAAAATTATCTTCTGAATCAGAAATGACAGTTTTTTAATTTTTTTTTTTTTTTTTGAAAAAAGGAAAGAAAGAAAAGGCCCAACAAAGGATGGTCATGTTTTGTTTGTGCACCAAGTAGCTGTTAAGAAGAATGTAAACAGCTATGAACTGAACACAGGAACATTGAAACGGTTAACTCACTTGAATTAGGATCCTTCACAAGAGCGGATTGGTCAGTTTCCTTCTTCCTCGTGCGGAAACAGGAGCAAATTAAGCCACAGCATAGAATAAAAAATGCTGGTACTGCCATGGCCAACTTTTTTTGGGTTACTGAAAAATCATCAGCATGCTTTTCCTTGGCCTTCTGTGATGTATCATCGAAACTGTGTCCGTTGGATCCTTGTCTGACCACCTTCTGTGTAAATTTTCTTCCAGACTTGAAATGCAATTCATCTGCAAGATGGTGTGGAGTATATCAAATTATAAACCGCGATATCCAATGGAAGCAATTAGGAGAGATACAGAAAAATTAAATGATTTCTAATGAAGAACATCTAAGAGGATTCTCGGAGAGACATTTGTAAACAATATTGTAGCTTATATTGGTGCATACCAATCAATAAGTCCAATCCACAATATTGAAACCCAACATTTTGGATAACGCAATGCTCTGCACGATCAAATTTCAGGGTGTTGCAGAATAAATCTTTATCTACTAATACGTCATTTACATAAAATACTTGGCGATTTAGATCATCTGAATAATCAACTCGGTAAATTCCACAAGCTTCTTTATGTCCCAACAGCCGAGAAGCAGAAATAAGCAGGAATTGCAACAGCAACAGTAAACACAGCACAACTACAGCCATTTTCAGAAAAGTGTCATAATAGCCCCATTTCGTAAAACCAAAAGTATAACGGATCCATTGCAAATTCTTTTAGTAGTCACAATAAACAATATACAAGCCTCCTTTCCAATTCAAGTCAAGAAGTCCAGTCAAATTGATAAACAGGAACCTGGATGCCCTTTGGTTCAGATAAGCATAAATCAGGCAGCATCAACCTCCGCAATCGATGTAGTGAAAGTCAACTTTTCTTCCAGTTCCAACAGGACCAAAGTGGACACTACCTCACTCAACAATCAAAATAACTAGAGTCCAGATTCTTTCAGACTTCAGCTAAAACAATTGAAATCCAGATTCAAATATCAACTCACTTCAAAATTCCAACAACAATTGACAGATATTGAAAAGCCTCGGTACTCACAAAACCAAGACTTTCAAAAGTTCAGATTGGAATCTCTATTTCTCTTGTCTTACCAAATCCAGAACTGAAACAGAACTCCAATTGACACAAGGAATTCAAGATAAGCACTCAGAGACAGCTAGACCTCCAAGAGATAATTCTTCTACCGGGATACCAGAGAAGAAGATTCAATCACATACCCAATCAACCAATCACTTAAATAATACAAACCAGATCAAGAAAACCTCAAAAAACCTAAACACCCAATTCTGCAAAAAGCTAGAATCTTTACAATATGGGCATTAAAATTGTCTTACCCACTTCACCAAACAACCCAAAAAAGACAAATCAGATCAACAAAAACTCAAAAAACTAAACACCCAAATCTCCAAACAGCTAGTACTTTCACACAAAAAAAATGGGAATTAAACTTGTACCACCCACTTTCCCTCATAGACAAACCCTGCTATTGACCTTAGCATATGTATAAAGACCAGAAGAAAGAAGCGAGTGAATATGGATTGTATAGCAAGAGAAACAAACCTGCAAAATAAAGGCGGCTGAGGTTCTTGTTGGGAAATAATATAGAGATTAGGGAGTAAAAGATTAGAGATATTTTTTAGTAATTTCCAAAGAAAAGACCAATCTTGGTGGGCAAAGAAGTAAAGTAAGGGGGAGAAGGTGGGGGCTAGTGAGGTTAAAAATGGCTGTCAACAACGTAATATATGAAGTCAATACATGCGTAGGCATTCAGACGGCTAAAACGCTGAGGATTGTTGACCGTTCGAGACGCTTAGAGGATTTGTCCACTCTTTTCTTTAATAAGTTGCCTCTAAATACAAGTTAACCAAAGTACCAAACATGGTCTTTGTATATTTAGTTGGTCGATTAAAATAATTATATTTATTATTTATATATTACAATAATATATATATATATATATATTATTATTTTGATAGATGACTATACAATATAATTTTCTATTTTTAAATTTGGTTTAACGTAGACATTGATCCAAAAAAATAGGTTATATTTAGGGGCATTTGGTTATAACTTGTACTCCCTTCGTTTCTTTTTACTTTACTTGATAGGATAATATTTATATATTGTTTAAGATAAATTAATAAGAATTATAATTTGACTAATATAACCTCATTAATTGACGGGTAATTTTTGAAAACGTATAATAATCATTCTATTCACATTCTAGAGTGACTTAAATACAAAGAGTAGAATTAAAAAAATGATCAATTATTTCTTGAGTTTCTATATTGAAACTATTTTGAAACGAGTATTTTTGTTGCAGGTATCAAGTGAAAAGGAATGGAGGGAATAGTATTGAGAGCAATTAGTTTGCCATAAAATCTCTCTCTATATATATAAAAGGAGGTCATAGACATGCTGATGCGGCATGCTTCTATGACCTTCATTCCTATTTATCTTTTTTGTGGTTTTTTGAATATTTTTTTTATTTTAAAATTTATATCATATTATTTTAAATGTATGAAAAATAATTAATACATAAATTGGACATTAAATGAAAAATAAATAAATGTCTTTGTATTTATCTCAATCCTTTGAGGATGAAATATACAAGACAGTGAACACAGGCAAAAACGAGGTAAGAATCTTTGAAGGCATATTTTTTTTTTTTGGCATATTAACAATTTTGACTTTTCGATAGGTGGCAGCAGCGTCATACAAAAAGGAATTAACCATTGAAACTTGTAAAGAAAAAGCATATGTGTATACATTATTATTGATCTTTTACTCTGTTGCGGGCTTATAATTATAGTAGTAATTCAAATATAATAGATTTTCCTTTTGTTAGAATGACTATTTTAAATTGTAGGATCGATTGTACTATATGACATCGGATTTATGTTATTGGTTAAAAAAGAAAAATAGAGAAAGTATCATTATCTCTACATGCTCAGGTTTTCTTAAACCCGATTGACGATTTTTATATATATATTTTAATTATTCTCTTATCCTTTTTGTTCGTAGTACCATAATGAGATGTAATGAATAGTGTAGTTCTTAGGTGAGTTTATCTATGAAAATAGGAAAACATGATAGAATAAAAATAGGCCTATTGTACAATTATAGATAGTGAGTTTCTATATAAAAAATATAAAAGTGCAACGAAATTAAAACTTACAATATTTAAAGCAAATTAAATTATTCTACCGATGTATTAGGGAAATCTTTATTTTTCAATTATAGAATTTAATCTAAAATAATTAACACGCATACTTTAATAATACTTTTTTTAAAAATTAAATAACTATTTAATCTTAACCTATTATCATTTCACATTTCTATTTGGCTTTTCATATTTTTGACTTATGACCTTTCATTTTCACTTAAGAATTTCTTTTTCATTATTTTTCAAATGATTTTAATTTATTGTCAAAGAAAATGATAAAAAGCAGGTGTGTGTGTACTGATCGTAACCAAAAAAAAACTTAATAAAAGAAAATGGAGGAATAAATACGTGGGATCCCCCCACCCCACCCCACCCCACCCCCTCTCCCCCTTTTTTTTGGTTGTAGGATGAATGCAGTCTCTTTGCCTTCTTGAAACAGCTCAAACATTATCAACCTTTGATTTGTCTTTTATTTAATAGTTTGAGATAATGCATGTACTTTTAAAGTGTAACAGTAGCTTTTAAAAAGTGTAAAAGTTAATGTTATTCAAGTGACTTAGTAATATATTAAATGTGAGGCATGAGAAAATTATTATAATTTGAAATTTGTCTTCAATTTAAAATCAGAATAAGTGATTGGATAGCAGAAAAAACAAGAAATGACTAATTTTCCTTTAAGAATTTTTACCAGTAAGAATTCGGATTAGTTCAATTATATTTAATCCTTTTTTAACTATTTTTTTATTGAGCAACATATCAATTGTCATAGTTGGAGATTCTTTAAATAAGAAATTATAAGTAAGTTTTTACGTTTCAAATCTTCATCTTTTTAAATTCTTTAATATTTTCTTTTTGTAATTGTTTATTATCTTTTCACCTTCTTCTTTTGTACTTCTTTAATTTATCCTATTTTTACATCTTTGATTTAGAGATATTTATTTTAAAATATTAAAGCAAATTAAATCTCATACAGTATTTTAATAATTAGACCTACAATTTATATTAGTAAGTATCTTATTTGTCATTTTCTTTTCTTGCTATTAATAATTAAAATTAAAATTAAGAACTAAAATAGTATTAGTTCTTCGTGAAGCCCTAAAATATGTTTCATTGTAATATTATATAGTTTAGATTACTTAGAATAAAGTTTATTCAATCTAGAGGCTCTAATCTCTAGGAATATATGCACCACATGAAATTAGTTCTTTGTGTAATCTAAAATATGCATTTGGATTAAATCAATATATAATATTGTGTTGCTAGTAATTTATTCTTCAATTAAACTGTTTAGTCTTTCCATATTCCAACTGAAGTTTCTTTTTATATTTTTAATCAAATTAAATAAATTAATGCATAATGATATTTATTTATATTCCATATATAACATGCATGTTTGTGTGTGATATTTAGTATTTTATTATACTTTATATTAAAATTTAATTTTTTTTAAATAAAACAGATGAGGAAGTAAGGAGGAGAAAACAGAATAAAAAAATATTAAAAAGAAAAAAAGAGAGAATAAAGTAAGATAAAAAGTTCACGCAAGATTAATATAATTAGATTTATATTAAATATATAAGAAAATATAATTGAATTTTAAAATTTGTTAAAAATATGCACGGAAAGAAATCAAGTTTTATTAATTTTTTTCGTTCTCTACCTTCTTTTTCAGAAAAAATAAAATTGTTATTTTACTTATCATATGTTACATAAAAATCAAACATTTTAGAAGAATTTTAAAAAATGTAACAGTCAAAAATTTAACTAATCTGCATGAAGCGTGGCTAAATTCACTAGTTTTGTATAATATAACATATTGTGTGGTTAATCATATAAAAAAAAAGATAGAGAAATTTATATAAATAGTGCACGCTAGGGTTGTTTGGTAGAGTATATAAGAATAATGTTGAATATGGTGCATTGGTAATGTTTGTATTAATTATGCTGATATTATTTCGTATACGTTGTTTGGTTTGATGTATTAAAAATAACATTTATGGCATAATTCTTAAAAGAAATTATTTATTTAGAAAAAACACCCTCCACAAATAAAATTCAAAAATGTGAAAAAAGTTCTGAAATGCAATTATGTCCTTAACTATGCCAATATATATATTAAAACTCATTGCATTACTAATACTATTGTATTTTATGTATTAGTTATATATAACCTAATACCAAATAGAGTGTATAACGAATGCTTGCATTAGTTATACATATGTTGAAAAAATGTACCAAACAAGGTATTAGTAATACATAAAGTTAATGCATGCATTATTTTTTGAGAAAAGGGCCAAATTCACTCCCTCTACTTTCGAAAATTAGTTAGATTTACCATTCGTCATACTATTGGATCATATTTACCCCATCGTTATAAAAGTTTTCATCTATACCCTTCATTTTGACAGAAAAGCCCAAATAAACATAAATGACCCATTTTTTAAAATAAAACTCATATTCTAATCTAACCCGCTCCAACCCGACCCGTCTTAACATGACCCATTAGGAGTACAGTTTGCTGCCCAAGGGATAGCTAACTTTCACTAGATCTAACAAAATGGTTTAGCATCTCCACAGAGAGCAAAGGGCATTCTTCATTGTGTCAAGGGTAATCCAATACGGTCACATCATGCTCAAACAGACCGTTTGCAATCGGTCGTTGTAACTCATCCTCCCGAAAATTGAAAGCCAAAATTGACACATCTGATATATAGCCTTTATAAATTTTCTCTTTTCAAACATCAGTAGTGAAACACCTATCAAATATTGCAAATAACAACAGATGTGATTATTAGCTAAATTATTATACAGCAGGCAAATGTTTTATAATCATCTACTTCCTTTCATATCCGAAAGAGTTCCCTCGTATCTTACCATTTGAGCACACGAAAAGAGGACGGACCTAACATATGATTATTTTTACAGATTCCATATTTTCACAGTGAATTAGACATTCAACTTATAATTAGTTTGCTTTCTAATCAAGATAAAAGGTCAATTTTTTAAAATGTGAACAACTCGCTAATTTTCTTTCATACACTCAAAATTCTTGCATTTACCACTTTATAATAGGGAAAAAAAGTAAACTTGAACCCAATGAGTTCCTCATATCCTACCATTTGAGTGCACAAAGAAAAGGACCTAACAAATGATCAAGTTTATAGTTTCCATTTCCACATTAGAATTAGACATTCAAGTTAAAATATGAACAAATAAAGCAAACTAAGCAATTATTTGTCTCCACACAATAAATCAAATATGAACAAATAAATTAAATTTAGCTATTGGAGAAGTATTCATCCAACTCAACCTCACCAACCTCAGCTCAATCTCATTTGGAGAATTTCCATTTGCATAGTTGAATTAGAAAAATCTGATCAAATAAAGCAAAATTAGCAATTAATATCTCCAAATAAATCAAATTTAATGATAGGACAAGCATTTATCTATATATCATTATGTTAAGACGGGTCAGGTTGGAGCGGGTTAGATTAAGATATGAGTTTTATTTCTAAAAATGGGCCATTTATGTTGATTTGGGCTTTTTTGTCAAAATAAAGGGTATAGATGAAGGGTAAATCTAATTGCAAGCACTAGTGGTTGTTTCACTAATTTTAATGAGTCTTTCTTAGTTTAGTGTCATAACAAGTACTTAACAATCAATTAGAAATAAATAATGCGTTTGTGATATGATATCAATTTACTAATGCAAAAACAAGTCAGTAATAAATTACAATACGATTCCGCAAGTGCTAATTATTTAAACAAATAACTTATATTATATATGCTATTATACTATACAACTTTGTATTCAATGCGTCTTCATAATGATAATATTTATATGAAATATATAATATTAATCCGCTAATAGTGTATAATAATATAAATTTTGTAAGCATGAAATATACATATAACACATGCATTTAATCGCTCATGTAAAACAAATGATGTTTTTATTTTTTAATCAAGATAATTCTATAATACTTTTGTTCATTGAAATAAATATTAAAACAAACTGAATGAAGAACAACTGAATTAGATCAAAATCTAAAAATATAATTATTAATTAATTTAAAATTAATATTTTTTTCTAAATTCTTCTATTATTATACAAATATATTTTTATAATATCATTTATGCTATTTAAAAAAATTATTCTTATTAATATAAAAAATACGTGCCAGATACATACACTAAGAGTAGTTACTTTTAAAAATTATGACAAATAATTTAACAGGGAGTGAGTATTTCACAGGTAGGCAAGTTTTCTTCACATGGTCAAACTCAGCAATTCATTTGGACTAATAATTGCCCACCCATGAAATCCAACAAAACACACTTGTAATAAATTACTAATTAATGTTTTCCTAGAATATTGTTGTTGTCACAAACATAATTTTAAAAAATATTCACATTAAATTATAATATTGGTTTCAATTATTCAATGTTAACAAAGAAAATTTTTGCACCCATACTTTAATTAATGACACATAGCATCACTCTTTTTTAGTTAAATTATATGAATTTTAATTAATATATTAAAATATAATTTTTTTATGAGAGAAATTATTGTATTTATAGATTTCATATGGTTGTTAAATATTTAAAATTTAATATTTTAAAATATTAAATTAATTTAACTTTAAAAATTAATTAATTTAATTTTAAAAAAATGAAACGTGATAAATATTTTGAAATAAAAAGAGTATATCAGTTAAAGTTTTAAAAAGCGGGACATCGAAAAGATATTTTAATCATCATTTTAAAATGAAATCTACAAAAAGGAAAAAAATAAAAATAAATTAAGGAAAATACATAGAATTGCATGCAACTAAAAAATAAAGACGTACAAAAAAAAGTTTATATTTCTAGGTATGATAACATATGTGCATGCTAATATATTATGTCACCAAATTTAATTCTAAACTATAGAGAAATGGAACTCCCTGAGTGTAATAGTCCTCACTGGAAATCCAAATTCATAGATGGACTCCCAACCCTATTTGCAGAGAGGATTAAAAGAGCTCTTAGAGGAGATGGGACAAGCATAAATTATGATGCCTTTACCTATGGAAAACTGATAAGTGTCTGTACACAAGAAGGATTATCTCTTTGCAATGAGATAAAATTAAACCAACAGATAAAGAGGTATCATCTTAATGAAAAACGCCAATTGGGTGAATTCTGTGAACAATTTGCAATTGATATGCCAGGAACTTCCAAAAAGTCTCATAGACAAAAAGGAAGTAAGGAAGAGAAAGAGAAATACAAAAGAAGGTCTTATAGACCAGGAAGAAAAGAAAAAAGATTGGAAAAAAGAGAAAGGAGAAAAAAGAATTATAAGGAATCAAACTTCTGGAAAAATAGAAAACCAGATGTTTGTTACAAATGCGGAAGATTTGGCCACTATGCAAAAGATTGCAAGGTCAAAGACAAGATTAAGAGCCTTGACCTAGAGGACAATATCAAAGATTCCTTATGTAAAATTTTATTAAACTCCTCACCAGAAAATTCTGGAGATGAACATTCAGATGTTGAATCTGCAACAAGTGAAGACTTAAGGATTCTCCATGATGAAAATTATATCAGTTCATCAGAAAAAGAATGTTTACCTTGTCAAATTGGACAACCCTGTGACAAGGATAACCAAGAAGATGAATTTTATCAATTATATTCGCAGTTCAAGGAATTGAATATCAATGTTCTGTCAAATGACAAATGGATAGAAATTCTGAAAGAAATTGATGATCCTAAGTTAAGATCCCAGATCATTGATAAGATTGATAATACTCAATCTTTTACCCCTAAGGGAGATACTTCTCAAAAAGGTTATACCATGAGAGAGGTAATCCGACAGTTGAAAGAAAAATCTCAGAAGGTTAATATACCTACTACTATTCAGGACCTGGAAGAAGATATTAATAATCTCAAAAAAGAGATAGCTTCTCTTAAAAGCCAAAACTTGACCCTTGATGAAAGAATTGCTTTAATAGAAGCACAGGAAGTTCATAGACATCCTGAAAAACAGATTTTAGATGAAACCTTCCCATTATATCAAATGATCTCCAAAATGATTTTCAGAAAATTCCTTTTGAACAAAAAGATTCTTTTTTGAAAACTATTGAGCTAATTACAGCTCATAAACCTATTGCAAAAATAACCCTTTTTATTGATTATAATCTAAAAAAAGATTTTACTGCTTTAATAGACAGTGGAGCAGATTTAAATTGTATTCAAGAAGGATTAATACCTTCAAAATATTTTCATAAAACCACTCATAGTCTTAGAGATGCCAGTGGCAAGAAAATGGGTATTGATTATAAATTACCCAAAGCTTATATTTGTATAAATAATGTCTGTATTCCTGAATCTTTTGTTTTAGTAAAAAATATCTCAAATGAGGTAATTTTAGGTATGTCTTTTTTCTGGCATAGTTATCCAATTACCAGGTGGGATGAAACAGGAATAACAGGTACCTTTGAAAAGAAAAAAATAAGAATTGATTTTATATCCCAACCTTTTTCCAAATATATTAATAATATCAAAGATATGATTTCTTCAAAAATAAGACAAATTGATTTTCTAAAAAATGAAATTTGTACTATTACTATTGAGGAAACTCTTCAAAATCCCAAACTAAAAGAAAAAATAGAAATTTTAAAAAACCAGCTTTCTTTACAAATTTGTGGAGATCACCCAAATATATTCTGGGAAAGGAAAAAACATGTTGTAAATCTTCCCTATGAAGATAATTTTACTGAGGATAATATTCCAACAAAAGCAAGGCCATGCCAAATGAATTCAGAATATCTGAATTTATGCAAAAATGAAATTGAAAGCCTGTTACAAAAGGGTTTAATAAGACCCTCAAAATCTCAGTGGTCATGTACTGCATTTTATGTTAATAAACAAGTAGAACAGGAAAGAGGGGTACCAAGATTAGTAATAAATTACAAGCCCCTAAACAAAGTTTTAAAATGGATCAGATATCCAATACCTAATAAAAAGGATTTATTAGATAGACTGCATGATGCGATCATATTTTCAAAATTTGATTTAAAGTCAGGATACTGGCAAATTCAAATAGCTGAAAAAGATAGATATAAAACAGCTTTTAATGTTCCCATGGGACAATACGAGTGGAATGTTATGCCATTCGGATTAAAAAATGCCCCCTCAGAATTTCAAAAAATTATGAACGATATTTTTAATCCTTTTAACAATTTCATCATCGTTTATATAGATGATATCCTTGTATTTTCTAAAACTCTAGAGATGCATTTTAAACATCTTGATTTATTTAAAAAAATCATTATTCAAAATGGTTTGGTAATATCTAAACCAAAGATGCATATTTTCCAGACAAGTGTCAGATTTTTGGGTCATATTATAGAAAAAGGGAAAATTATTCCTATTCATAGAAGTATTGAATTTGCATCAAAATTTCCTGATGAAATCACTGATAAAACTCAGCTTCAAAGATTTCTTGGAAGCTTGAATTATATTTCTCCTTTTATAAAGGATTTATCCAAAGAAACGGCGATATTATATGATCGTCTGAGGAAAAATCCAAAAGCTTGGACTGCTGATCATACTCAAGCAGTAAGAAGAATTAAAAGTAAGGTTAATAACCTTCCCTGCCTCACTTTGGCAAATCCTAATTGGGAAAAAATAGTTGAAACAGATGCCTCTGATATAGGTTATGGAGGAATTTTGAAACAAATTTCCCCAGATAATAAACAAGAATATCTTGTTCAGTTTTATTCAGGAAAATGGAATAACAGTCAAAAGAACTATGCAATTGTAGCTAAGGAAGTTCTAGCCATAGTTAAATGTGTTTTGAAATTTCAAAGTGATTTATATAATCAAAAGTTTTTTATAAAAACTGACTGCCAAGCTGCAAAGTTTATTTTTAATAAAGATTTTAAACATAATGTTTCAAAACAGATGTTCGCAAGGTGGCAAGCTTTGTTAGCCCCTTTTGATTTTGAAATTCAATATAAAAAAGGTTCAGATAATAGTCTGCCTGATTTCTTAACAAGAGAATATGTTAGCTGATAAAATTCTCTCTTTGCAGGAAATGAGACCTCAAGGAGGATTCCCTTCCTCTAACAGAGGAAGAGGAAGAGGCAGAGGATCAACCACTCAAAATCAAGCGGGTAGAGATAATATTCTTGCCCAGATAGGAAATCAAAGGCTAATAGCAGCCAATATAGCCTCAAACAGGCCAAGTACCTCGACTGGAATATCAGGAGTAGGTGCGAACAGTGAACTATACAGACAGTTTATGGATTTTATACAATCCCAGCAGCAGAATGCTCAACCATCTTATGCTGCTATTACCAATGAAGACATCAGTGAATCTACTGATGTATATGAAAAAAATGAAAAATCAGAGGTAATATTCCTCATTGAACCAAGGGACCTCCAATGGAGAGATGATCCTTGGCAAATCATGCAAAGGTACTGCGATACAGCATCATACGCTATGCAGACATACAAATACCGAATGCATTTTGAGAATATACTCTCAACAATGGGCTCAGTTGAATTCCAACACTATTGCCCAGCAAATACCAACAAAGTTTATAACTTTTCAAAATTTATTATTAAAAAGATCCTTTCACCAGAAGAATGGGGAATGAGCCCTATGAGAGACAGGGAATACACCCAGTCAGAACAACAGATAAAAATCAAATTCAACTATTGGGACTATGTTGAAGGCTTTAATAAAGCCCTTTTATATGAGAATGCTAATAAAAAGCATTCATGGTTCATGAAAATTTGTTCAAATAATTTTAAAAATCCAGTCCCAAACTGGTTCGGAAAATGGTGGACTTTATATGGTCCAAATATTAATATTTTGCCGGATGATTTTAAGTCCTTATTTGCTGAATGGCTAGATATTTCACCCAGACTATTAAAACTACAAAAAGATGATATTTACTTTGAGGGAATATCCTCTATGTATTTTTTCATTGAATTCTCGATCCCATGGATTATGAAATGGACAATTGAGGTCCAAAACACTGAAGACGGTTTCCCTTGTCTAAAAAGAATTTTTTATACAAAATTCTGGAACAAATTACTACACCAAAATGAAGAAGGGAATATCCCCGCTAAAGAAATTATCAACACTATCAAGGCCTCTATTGAGAATGGAAGAAAGCAGGCCCAAATCATGGAGGAGATGGACGAATTAAGCCCATTCAAGCAAATCTCCAGAAAATTAAAAATGAAAAAATGAGCAGTCTCTAAGTCTGAACTAATTGCATCATATATGCAAGAGGTAAAAAAGGACTTAGCAAAAAATTTGGGAATAGAATATGAAGATAATATGTCCATAGCTACTTCAAATGAAGAAGAGCAAGTCCTGGCAGGAGAATCCCAGAGTGCTCATAGCACAGAAGAAATGGACATAGAAGCATTCCTCCAACTATTCAAAAGCACCGGAGAATCTTCCAAAGCAAAGGACAAAAGTGGGGACGAGTAAAGAAAAGATGATAATCAGAAGACAACTTTAAAAAAGTTGTGGGTCAGAGTCTGAAATTATTAGCTTTAATAAAGCAAGTCAGTCTGAAATTATTAGCTTTAATAAAGCAAGGGGCCCAAATGTCGGCCAATGAGGTAAGCAATGACCTCATGTATTTTGTTTTCTTTGTAAAGGATCCGTCTATATAAGGATCAAAAACTTTTTAGAAAGGCAGGCTGGAGAAAAACCTGCTCAATACTCTCTAAATTCCCTCTTGTAAATCTTCATTCTTAATAGAAAAGTTTGTAAATTATCCAATCTTTGGTGCTGAAGTTTCCTTTCAGGTACATACTATTTTATTTTACGAATTTAAACTTACTATCTTTTTAAATATTTGTTTAGCCTAAATGAAAGGCTAAACCTTTAAGTTGGACTAATAGCACACTAGAACATGAGTAAACTGGAAATGAATCATTAAGGAAAGTTTTGTTCCGGAAGTTCCGAGGTCAGGACCTCAAGGTTGAGTTACTGTAGCTCCGACTATAACATAACATGTGCATCTGCACGGATACCCCTGTTCAGCCCGGTATAGCCGTAAGGAAGGCGTTGTTAAGGGCGTTAAGGGGATGGTTTAGGTTGTGTTATGGTTTGAGTTATGGTGGCTTGTAAAAGTTCCTGCGGTTCTGCCGAAGCGATCCTGCCCGAGGTGGCTATTCTTATTAATATAAAAAATACGTGCCAGATACATACACTAAGAGTAGTTACTTTTAAAAATTATGACAAATAATTTAACAGAGAGTGAGTATTTCACAGGTAGGCAAGTTTTCTTCACATGGTCAAACTCAGCAATTCATTTGGACTAATAATTGCCCACCCATGAAATCCAACAAAACACACTTGTAATAAATTACTAATTAATGTTTTCCTAGAATATTGTTGTTGTCACAAACATAATTTTAAAAAATATTCACATTAAATTATAATATTGGTTTCAATTATTCAATGTTAACAAAGAAAATTTTTGCACCCATACTTTAATTAATGACACATAGCATCACTCTTTTTTAGTTAAATTATATGAATTTTAATTAATATATTAAAATATAATTTTTTTATGAGAGAAATTATTGTATTTATAGATTTCATATGGTTGTTAAATATTTAAAATTTAATATTTTAAAATATTAAATTAATTTAACTTTAAAAATTAATTAATTTAATTTTAAAAAAATGAAACGTGATAAATATTTTGAAATAAAAAGAGTATATCAGTTAAAGTTTTAAAAAGCGGGACATCGAAAAGATATTTTAATCATCATTTTAAAATGAAATCTACAAAAAGGAAAAAAATAAAAATAAATTAAGGAAAATACATAGAATTGCATGCAACTAAAAAATAAAGTTTATATTTCTAGGTATGATAACATATGTGCATGCTAATATATTATGTCACCAAATTTAATTCTAAACTATAGAGAAAATATGAATATAATATAAGGTGTATTCAAATACCTAAAGAAAAATTAACAAGAAATTAAATTATTTTGAGGTAATTAAAGCGTGGATAACATAATTCCAGGAAATTACTGATTAAATTATAACATAATTTATTAAAAACAAATCAGAATAAAATAGTGAAGAACCAATAGAGTTTTTCGGTGTTATTATTTAAAATTTGATTAAAAAAATTATATGTGAAAAATATCTTTTTTTCTAGAATTCAAAGTAAAATTCTAACAAGTCCACTTTTTCTGACAGCAAGTTATGATGACCGTCAAAATTTATGATTAAAGTCCTGATGATCATCATAACTTGTTATGTAGAAATTTTAGTAACACATTTTATTTCAAAATTGATTGAAATCAAATCAAATCAAAATTTAATATTTAGTCTTTTAATTCAGTTTCAATAATTTTCAGTTGCTAGATTTAACTCAAAAATTCAAAATTTAATAAATTGACTTTATCTTTTCTAAATAAACTCAATAAAACTTAATAGTTAATGGTGTTCATCAAATTTATTTAACTAAAATCAATTCAAAATAATTATAAATAAATAATGAATCTTTAATTTTTTTACCGCGCCTAAGAAGAAAAAACAATAATAGAAGGAAGAGGAGGAGAAATATCGATGAATAACCTAACATCTAATAATTATAAGAGTAACGTCCAAAAAAATATTTGAACTATACCTTTTTTGCGAGTTTAATATCTGAACTATGCGAAGTTTGTGTTTAGTACCTGAACTATCACCCATAAACACATTTGAATATTTATATTTCTTGCATGTGATACACTTGCCAGTTTACTTTTTAAAAAATTTCACATGGCACTCTATGTGTATAATTATTTTCACCATACAAAGTTTAAATAAATTGAAAAATAAATTTATAAAATATTTTTTAATTACTCTTTTTTTTTACTAGAAATCAAAAATCCTCCTTTCTTCCCATTCAAGAACCTAAACATACTACAGAAACTCCACTACCAATTTACTCATCCACTTCTGAAGAAACCACCAAGATTTTTCATACTAATACAAAAAAAATATAAAATCGAGCAATAAATGTCATAAATTTCGAAAGAACCCACCAAGATTTTTCACACTACTACACAAAATACTATAAAATCAAACAAAAATGCCACAAAACTCGAAAGAAAAATGAACATAAAATCAAATAGAACAAACCCTTTAATGGGTTTTGAAGATCTAATGACAATGGACAGAGGAGAAACTAGATCTGTTTAAGAAGAAGGGATGAGTTATTACAAAATGAAGAATAAATTGAGTGAAGAAATCTGCTTTGCAGAAAAGATGAAGAAGAAGAAGAAGAAAAGGAGGAAGGTACTTAAAGGTGAAAAAAAAATGAAAAATGCCTACTCAGCAAATTGTAGTTGTTGGAATGCCATGTAGGTTCAGGTACTAAACTCGCAAAAACAATATAGTTTAGATATGTTTTTTGGACCTTTACTCTAATTATAAATATGAACTTATCGCGAGAATGTGTAAACTGAATCAAACACCACATTATATATATATATATAAACTTATCAAAAATATGTTTTTACTTATTTATTGAAAAGACCCTTCAACAAAAAAGATTTCAATTGAGTGCCGTGTACTACAAGTCCTAAAAAACTTAACTCTTTATTTATTTATTTATGAAAAACTTAAAGTCAAATCCACGTGCTTAGAGGAATTGACATTCTAAAAATAGTTTTTTTTAAATACATTTTAAATTAAGTTGTAATTATTTAATGTGTTTTACTTATTATATGATCAGTAAAAAATGATTTAGCTAAATATTGATTTAATGTGTTTGGTAACAGGAAAACGTTTTCTCAAACATAATTTAAAAAAAAATATTTTTCCATGTATAGCTTATGGAGGGGGAATTACGATTTGAAATTTATGAGTTTTAAATTGTAGGATAGCCATTTTTTTTATTTTTCACCCATTGTCTGGTATTCATATTAGAGTCCAACTAAATCTAAATTTGCGTTGAAAAGTCTCACATTAGAGGTAAAACGCTCCTTAATAAAAGAAACTTCGTACCAAGCAGGATTCAAATCCGAGACCTAGTGACAGAGTTACCTTATGCTAAGGGTGTCAACTGACACTCCTTCAACAGAAAAGTACATTGTTTAGCTAGGTTAGACTTTTAGTTTTATGTATAAATACTATACTTTGATTCTCCTTATTTTATTGTTTTACGTGTGTCTACTTTTGTATATTTCGACACCTCTCAGTAAAATTTTTGGCTCCGCCACTGCTGAAACTTCTAATTAAGAATAAAATAATACTTACCGTTTCACCACTACCCTTATTGATTGAATAGAGTCACTATATATTAATATGAAACTTAGTTCTAAATCTAATTTCATATATATTTAATAAAATTCTCAATACAAATATAGAGTCTGAACTAAAATTACTAAATTTATCGTACCCGATTTCTAGCTCGATCAAAGGGTGGCATATTTTCCGAAAACATTTCTTAATGGTTGATAATATTGTTGCCAAATTAAATCCTTTTTTTTTCTGTGTGTATATTTTAGTAATCTTGTAATTGTCCACGTATGGTCTTTTTGACTCCTTTGTAATTGTTCACATGGTTAACAAAAATGAAAAAATAAAATAAAATAAAATATAGTTCCTCTATTATTTACATATTGTGATTTTAGTCTCTATATTATTTAATTTCTCACTTTTGACCTTCGATCAAAGTATGTGTATAATTAGTAATTGTGAAAAACATTAATAGACAGTTTGATACTACAAATTAAATGGCAATTTAGTAATTGTGTTCTATTAGTGAAAAAATATAGAACACGATGATAATGATTTTCGCATTAACAACGGTGGTGTTGTGTGTGAGATAGTAGTGAAGGAAAAGATATTTGTGATCATACTTGTTTGAATTTTTAAAGCTCTGATACGATAAAATAAATAATAGACTTATCCCATAAAAATCTTAGTAACTATGAATATATACCTCAAAATATATAGAAAAAAAGGTATATAACTAGATAACTATGTAATAATTCAAAATTAATCATGTTTATCTCTTTTGAATATCTCATAATTATACAATTCATGATACTCTGTCATATGACTTAGTCATATTTAATTTTTTAGAAAGTTCTTATCCTAGTGTTATTTCCTTATACTGACACTCTTATTTTTATGGCAGAATCCTCTATTTCTTGGGTATAAAAAAATTATAAACTAATTAGTTTATTTAAAAATACGTATTTTTTTATTAGGGTTTTGTTTACCTCCATCAAATATCAAGAGAAAACATTAAATTGATTTGTGAATTAAATATTCTTTCATCATCTTAATGAGTATAGACAAGTGATGCTTCATGAAATATTTTACTAAGGAAAATAGATAATAAATAATCAATCAGGCAAGAGCTAATACTCTTTTTTTTTAAGGGCTTAAGCAATATTACAATAAAGTTTTTATGTATAATGCATATACTGAGAATTATTTCATATTATAGTTAAGAATATTTTATTCCAAAAAAATTTCACATAAAAAAGGGTAAATTTCATATATATATATATATACACACGCGCGCGCGTAAATAGTACAAAATATATACCAAGATTTTTCAGTTTACAAAATATATCATCAATTTTTTATAATTAAAAAAAAATTGCTCAAATTTTTGTTCAAATTTTCGTGTATAAAAATGGTTTTAAAATGTATATGAAATTTCTGTGTATGAAAACTTTATAAAATCGTGTAAAATATGTATATCTCGCTCAACGCTTGAAAAATTTGCTCAAATTTGGTAATAAATGTGTATCTAATAGTATAGAATTTGTATAAAAATTCATACTACATTTTTAAAAATTTAATACATCTACAACAAACATTGTATACAATTTTCATATAAATTTAATACAACCACAACAACATAAACTTAAATTCATACAACTTGAATACAATATTATTCAAAACCACATCAAATCTACATTAAATCATCCTAAATTTGAGATAAGCTCCGCTAAGTGTTCTCTAATTTTTGGAACCACATCCATTTCAAAATTATTTTAATTTTCCAAACTCAAGTTTCAACTTTGAATCTTCAAACTTTAAATCTAAATTAAATCATCCTAAATTTGAGATATAAACTTTTTAAGATGTTCTCAAATTTTTGAAACAATACCCAATCCGAAATTATTTTAATTTTTTAAATTAAATTTCAATTTTGAAGTTTCAAATTTGAGATTTTAATTTATAAAGAAAAAATTTAATAAATTGAAGAAATAAAAAAGAAGGAGGAGGAGGAGGAGGAAAATAGTTCCTTTTAAGAAAAATTCATCAATGGTGAAATTTGAGATTTTAATTAACAAAAAAATATTTAATAAATTGAAAAAATAAAGAAGAAGAAGGAGGAGAAATAATTCTTTTTTTAAATATTATGTTTTGTAATATATTTATTATATTTTGTAAATAAAAAAAATATATTATTTTTAATAATTTCCCTATTTTAAAAATGAAAAGCCCATAATCAAAAGTTATGAAAATACCTATTTAAAAGCTGAATGACCATTTTGTCCCTGCAATGAAAAGCCCACTGCATTGTGCTTGATTCACTACTGGATTTAGTCCGGTTCCTCTATACAGCTGAGCTATCTTAGCATTCTACCTCTGGTAGCTGTTATTTTAGTAACTACAGAGCTAGTCTAGTTTAGAGATCTGTGTATAAGATTAATTTACTTTTATGTAGTATCGTACTAGTAGTCAATAGCACAATCAAATGTACATCTATTTAAAGCGGTTGTCTTAAGGCTGGACTTCTATATGCAGCAAACATGCGGACCAGTATTATTTTATTTTCGCATCTTAAATGAAAATGATTATCCAATCTTGTGTTTATGATCGACACATCCCGACTGCTGCTCCCACCTTTCCAGCTTCATGGAACTTCCTCCCATCCAGTTGTGCCCTTCATATGAACCTCTAGTTGCTGGTCTTTAACTCTTTATTGGAAAATCGGAGAAGAAATCTAGTACCGCTTCGATTGCATCAACCACCCAAGCTTCCACTGCCTTTTCTAGTGCCCTTTGAGGAACCAACCCATTTGTTAAAGCTTCCCACCAGGCCCCAAACAAGTTGTTAAAGGTTCTTCCTCCTGTAAGTGTGTACATTTACTAGTGTCTTAGGACTAGCTCTCAATTATTTGTCTCCTCCTCTATACTGTTAAGCTACTATAACATCATCCTTCCTTCGATGGGCTAAATTTGTTGAGAATGACTGCAGTGTGCAAAGATTACACTGGATTTTTTATTTTTGTTCTCTTTCGAGCTTCCGCTAAAACATAACTGCGTTAGACATGGATATTGCCTTATTTTTTACTAAATGTCAACCATATTCACAACTCAGCACACGGTTGACTTTGTCGCCCTTCCTTGCCTGTGGAAGTTGTTAAGCAAGAACGTTGAGGAATTGGACGTCTGGAGGACTATAAGAAGACTTACTAAGAGGAACAATAGGTGTATAAAGGTATGTCTTTAAGATTTAAAAGCATAGTTAAATATATTCCGCTCTTGCATGCATTGTCTGCATCTCTTAACAGGTTTTGCAAATGTTGATGTGGTTAAACAGGTGAATGTGAGTGAAGTAAAGGGTGTAGTAGTTGAAAGTAGAAAAGGGGAAATTTTGAGTTGTGGAGATCTTCTGAAAATGGTTTGTCACTACCCAACTTTGATCAGTTGATATGAGTTGTAGAGATCTTTTGAAAGTAGTTGGTGACTGCAAGTTTGATCATGTGGGATGAGTTGGGTGTTGGCTCTCTACTATTTTCTATTACCATCATTTCTTTTATCCTGAAGAAATTGCTTATGTCATTTTTCAAATATTGTTCGTTTTAAAGCATTTATTTCGGCAATATTGTTAGTCTACCTTTCTTCATTCGCTAGTCAAAACAGTGTGGAGAATCAGAATGATGTAAAGAAATTTGAAATCTTGCAGCTTCATTCCATGAAAAAGTTTGTATTCTTTATGAAAAGAAATGTCTTTAGGCGCATGTTTTTCCACACAACTGCTATATCATTTCTTCCTTTGATATGGCAATAAATGGCACTTCTCTTCTCTGCCAGCAAGCAGTTAAAGTTTTATGATCTGTGAGAAATATTTACCAGTTAGTATGCTTGTCTGCATTGGATTCAAAGCTTTGCTGATTTCTCTACCAATTTGTTATACTCGGGATTTCTCAGGATTTTCCTTGTTCTTTCTTCTGGCAATTATGATGATTCGAAGCATTTGCACGATTTTTACACAATGTATTAGGACTATTTCTGTATGATACTTGATCTCCGCATATGGAACTAGTCAGCAGTGTATAGCCGATAGAATGATATTCACGTCTGATCTCGTCTTTGCTTGGCAGTTCAGATTTGCATCTTGTAATTAAGAGTTTCCTTCCCAAGTGTCTTAACTAATTAAGAGTTTCATATGCATCAGGATGACATGGTGCTAAAGTTGATGGAATATTTGGATGGTCGTCATGCTACGTATTTTGAGTTGTTTCCTGGATATGTTAAAACTACCTGTGGCTGTCTTGTTTGTTCCTAGTGTACTGATGCATCTAAAGAGGAGTAGATGATATTATAACCTGTCGTATTTCACTTCCTGCAATGAGCATAAGCAAATTTAGAAGGTAAATTGCAATTTGCTATTTGAATAGTTCATTCAAATGAAATGATTGTGTGCATTTCATTATTTACATGTTCCCCATGGCTACCTAAAGAATGAAACCAAAAGAAAAAGGTTATCTGTAAACAGAAATTTTCAGGAATTGGGCAATGTCTAAAAATGAGGTTTGTATTATGTCAGAACAGGCCAGCAGGAGAGAAGTCTTTGACATGATAAAAGAATTATCTATAATTTCATAAATTAGTCAGCCAAACTCTATAGAGTTTCTTTTGCAAATTATGAGCTTGAAGTTATGTGATATTGATTGAAATGAGAATCAGTTGGTACATACTTACCTTTTCTTGAAATTGGTATGGAAGAGTTTTCTTTTTGCTGCAACTCTCTTTGTTGATGGGTTGATCCCCTTGTGTACATCCCACAAGTTGACTAGTGCTAGATTTTCTTTTGGATCGTTACAACGCTCGTTGAACGGTTCAAGTAGAAGTGAATAAGTAAGAAGTAAAATAGAGTTTGATTTAAAATTACTGAATTCATCGTACCCGACTTCTAGCTCGATAAAAGGGTGACATACTTTCCGAAAACATATTTTAATGATTGATAATATTGTCAGCAAATTAAATCGTTCTTTTTTAATTTAATATTTTTGTAATCTTGTAAATTGTCCACATATGGTCTTTTTGACTCCTTTATAATTAGGGGTGAGCATGGTATGGTATATATCGAATATAAATGGCGAAATTGAAATTTTTGATATTGTGATTTTGACATTATGAAATTTGGTATGGTATTTTGGTATTTATAGAAAAATAACGAAGTATATAAGTACATATATAATTCATATATATTACTATTATAATATTAGAAAATATATAGTGGTTTTAATACAAAACTAGTTATTTAGACATCAAAATTTTGACTACTCTTTCTTAAAATTGAAATATATTTTTTGTTTAATAGATTCAAGAATGATATTGTTTATACTTTTTAATATATTTACAATATAAGATGTTAGTATAATATATAATTGTGATATTTCTTGAAAAGTCGAAGTCATAATTCTCTATTGTATAAGTATATGTAAGTCAAAGTCGAATAAACTATAGTTATCGATTTACCGTATCGCAAAATACCAAAATCAAATTTTGAAATACCGAATTATACAGAACTAATTTGGTATGATAATAATATAGTATTTTTAAAAATTAAATACCAAAATAACCGTATTAAAATTTTAAATACCGTGTCATATCATATCATGCTCACTCTTAGTTGTAATTGTTCACATGGTTAACAGAAATGGAAAGAGAAAAAAAAAAAAAAAAAAAAGAGGTACTTTTAGTCCCTCTGTTATTTACATATTGTGACTTTAGTCTCTATGTTATTTAATTTATCACTTTTGACCCTTCAGTATGAATTTGGTCAAATAATTAGTAGTAGCAAATGACAATTTTGGTGCTATAAATTGTATTATCATTCTAAATTAATCATGTTTATCTCTTTTGAATATGTCACAATTATACAACTCATGACACTTTCATATGGCTTAGTCAGAGTTCTTGCCTTGGTATTATTTCCTATGCTGACATTCTTATTTTTATTGCAGAATCCTCCATTTCTTTAGTATAAAAAATTATACACTATTTAGTTTTTTAAAGAAAATACATATTTTTCAAATGTTTTTGTTTCCAGAGAAAATATTAAACTTATTTGTGAATCAAATATTCTTTTGTTAATTGATTGCTTCATGAAATAATTTATTAAAGAAAGCAGATAACAGAATAACCAATCTGGCAAGAGCTAATACTATTATTTCTTCTTTCTTTAAAGGCTTAAGCAACATTACAATAAAATTTCATATGGTAGTTAAGAATATTTTATTCCAAAAAAATTTCGCATTAAAAAAAGGCAAATTTCATATATATGCATAAATAGTACTCAAATATTACAAAATATATTAAGATTTTTCAGTTTATAAGATATAACATCAGTTTTTTATTTAAAAAAAAATTGCCCAAAATTTTGTGTATAAAATGTGTATATCTCGCTCAAATTTTTGTGTATGAAAATTTTATAAAATCAGTATAAAATATGCATATCTCGCTCAACGTTTGTTATAATGTTTGTTATAGATGTAATAAATTTATAAAAATATAATATCAATTTCGATATAACTTTTTATATTATTAAATACACATTTCATATCGAATTTGAATAATTTTTTTAAGCCTTGAGCGAGATATACACATTTTATATACCAAAATTTGAGTGAATTTTTTTTAAAATGTTATATTTTGTAAAGTAAAAAATCTTGATAGATTTTATAATATTGATTATTATTTTATGTGTGTGTATGTGTGTGTATGTCTGTGTGTGTGTGTGTGTATATATATGTATGAATTTTACCATATATGATGGCAAGTGTTTTTGTGGTTATTTGTCAATTTTGCACCAATAGTATGGGACATCTCCGAAAGCCCAATAAATGTAATACCATAAATCTTAATAAGGCCCAACTAATACTTATAGAACTTTCAACCTTTTTTATGGTAAAAAAGTTTTTCCCTTACACGGGGAGCCGTATTTGATTGAATACGGAGTTTTAAAAAAATTAAATATGGATAGTAATTTTTTTGGAATCCAAAGTGCATTAGTTCAAAACCTTTTTAATTTTTTAATTTTTCATGCGACATTCGATATCCGTATTGAAATCTGACTAATTCGAATTCGCATCAGATAGAGCTCATTCGGGCGAAACACTCTCTATCAAGGATTTATGATAAATGTAAATTATGATGTGAACTCTTTCCGGACTGGTTGTTTATTGTTTTAAAATATTCTTTCTAATATTCTATTTGTTTTCCAAAATAAAACTAGTTTCTTAAAATAAAAAAAAATAAAAATAAAACACACACACACACATTTTATTTTCGTACTTCGAAAGAAATAGGTTTCGTACTGAATTATGATTGTCCATAGAAAAATATGTCCATATTCATACAGTAAATTCTGACCTAACGTAATATAAGGGGAACCTTCGAACAATGGAAAAATTATCTTCTTGTGACTTATAGATTATGAGTTCAAACAGTGTTTACGTTAAAAATAATCTTTCTATCTCCCATTTTTTAGATGCAATTCTTTTTTCAATTCTGAATAAACGCAAAATACTTTATGCATGAGACAATTATTTACAATTATTTTAAAAAGCTTATGTGGACCAAACTCTTCACATATCTCTACTAGGCTTATCCTACAATTTTGTCTCAAATGAACAAATGTTATGGCCAAGATTTTACTTTTTTGTTTTTTCTAATATTCAAAAGTCATAGTTAGTGCCAAAACAATTGTTTTCATATAATAATGTTTGATGGGGAAATTCAATGATCCTTTATTTTATTTTTACTTCTTGTATGGGTAAAGTGGACCAACAATATTGATCTTTATGTTCATGACAACATTTTCTAATTAAAATTATTTAGATTTTAGACTAATGTCAAAAATGAAATAAATAATATCACTATAAGAAAATTAAAATTATCGACGAATAACTTTTATTGTTAAAGAATAACAAGTTGCTACTAATCTTATTTAATAATTAGATTAGCGATAGACTATTAAAAAGAATAATTAATTTAAATTTATCAAATCGTTTAAGCTAAAAATAGGCGATGTATGTATAATAAGTGTATATTAATATATTTTATGTTTATAGAATCGTGTATAACCAGAATATAATTTATGTATATCAACTAGAGAAAATAAAAAGAAAATTCAAGCGGTTATTTATATAAAGATCCCTATTAAAAATTCACGTAGCTATGGATTATTTCACGATGAATTTCATAGCTAATTTCTATCTACGTTTTTTCTTTTTTGTGAATATTGAGTTATGTCTTCAGAGCCACAAAGAACCTCTTGAGAACTCAATGACGCAGCCAAGAATTCAGAAAAAAAAATTCTTACTCCGATAAGGGGATTCAACAACTTATATATATAGAAAAAAAATAATTCTTATATACATAGTGTAAGTTTTTTAAACGAAAGAAGTTCAACTTCTCCTTTACACCCTGACTCCGCTCTTGTCTTGATCAATTCCTAATTCCCCCCTAGAATGAGAATTTTTGGATTATTGAAAAATTAAATTCAAATATATATATATAATCCAGTGGTTCTATAATGTTGACAAGAAAAGTCCTAGTTTTTTTGTTATTTTATATTGTCCATATTTTCTTTAAAAGTTCATTGTGCTTTCAAATCAAAAATGCATTTTCGTTTTTTAATAAAAATGATTTATGAAAAACGTGACACGTAAGAGTAAAATAAACTCTTTAGAAAAAAAAATTGGTATCTATCACATCATCACAAACATCATGAACTAATTTTAAAAAACTAACTTATTTTCTTAAAAAAATATTTTCGGGTATATGATTAGAGAGAGAAATATATTTTTAAAAAAATAATTTTACTCCAAATAATAATAATTTACGCTAAAACCAAATGTCAACAAATCATGCGCCATCAAGCTGACTTATAATTTAGTAGTGCCGATAAAAATCTCACATAGAATATGTAGGTCGGCAGTTTATAGCAAATGGTCTGTGTGAAAAAATTTGACATCGTTGTTTCTCTCATGGTACACTCCTCTTTCCGTCGGGCCCCTTTTCCATTATTACGGGTAGTTCCTGCAGAGGATCAGACTAATAACGTATACAATACTTGAATTCTCAATCATAATCAGAATGAAGCTTTGGGTGAAACTGAGTGGAGGTACGAACCGACTGATATGTTGAAGAATCAACGGATGAGTTATAGTAAGGAGTGAAATGTCAATCGAACCCAGAACTAACTGGTTCTCCCCGAAATGCGTTGAGGAGCCACAGTTGATTGGATATCTAGGGGTAAATTCAAAATAATTATAATGACTCTTGAAATAAAATTGGAAAAATAAGATGGACTAGGACTAAGACATTAACATTCATAATGTCTCATTTTCTCTTTTTATCTTATTGCATCTCATAAGATAAGTCCTTTTAGCTAATTAAGAAGATAGAGACATGGAAAGCATAGTTTTCTTGAATACGTTAAACTTACATCTTGAAAAGAAGTTTCCTTTCCCACTTTTTTTTTCTTTCCTTGGATGTGGCATTTCATTTGCACCTCAAAAACCTTTCATGTTTGATAAGATTCTTGATTTATGTTAGGTTTTAAAAAAAAATTGGCTTCGATGTCATGTTGTGCTTGAATCATAAGGTGTTTGTGATAGATCGCGGTTATTTTATTTAAATCAATCATTATATCAGCCTCTAGGTTCTATTGCTATAAAAGCTCGTGTTCGAAATTAAATTGGACCAATTCCACTGTATAAAAAAGTGAAATTAGATATGAACTTCGTTGCTATTTTGTTGTTAAATTGCTCGTGGATAACATAACTTATAGATAATTTATCGCTAATATGTCACTAAATAAAATTAGCAATGAATTTTGTTGTTTAGCTACAACATTCGTCCCTCACTGATTTCAGTTAAAGTAATGAAAGCAGAAATCGAGGGAAAAAACTTATGTTATTATGCGAGATGTATTTTAATAGCGATTTTCTTCAAATTTAATTGTAAATCTATTTGGTTATTTTCAGTTCAATTCATTATAAACCTAATTCATTATCCAATTGTTTAGTAACTTTTTGTGATACTTAAGCAAAACCGAGTGACTTTTTTGTCACAAAAAATAATTCATTGGTTTCTAGTTTATGAATCATCGTATGAAGTGCACTTGAAGCTTTTCTTTTAGAGAATTTTCTAACAATTGATTTATTTTTTTAAATTTCTCATTCAGTATTAGGTATTCGTTTAAAAAATCGAACTAATTTAAATTTATATCATGTAAGGCTAATTAAAAGAGCAATTAAGTATCTGGTTTGCCTATTTGAATAATAAATATTGTTATATACTCAATATTTTACAAGAAACAAATTGACAATATATGCCCAAAAGACATTTAAAAGTGGAAAGTAATTCTTCTTTTTCTCTTTATCTTATTGTGTAATAAAGATTTTTCTCTCTTTTTAGCAAAGTAGAATAAAAATCATTACTACAAAAACACTCAATAGATTTGAATTTCCATTTGAATATATCTTCACTTTTCCCCCCAAAGTACTTGTTTCTTGTATTTGAAAGATATGCTTGTATGTATTAAATTTCCAAAAATTAGAAGAACTTTCCAACTTTATTATTAGCACATTCTTTCAAGAAATACTCCATCCCTAAAATAGGACGACATAAGGCGATATAGAGCAGACTGATTAATTCCAGAAGCGACAGGCTACAATTAAAAAGAACTGTGTGTACGCCAGAAAGATGTGTAAGCAAGCATTTTTTTATGATTATATGGATTGCTTTTCGTGATTTTTCTTTTCATAGACATAGATTGCAGACTAAAATCTTTTGAGCCTAAACAATTGAGTTAACAAAATTTATGCAGATGGTGTAAAAATATATTTATACAGTAAGATTATTTTATAAGATAATTACAGGTAATTGTTAATAGGTTAAGGTGGGACGTGATTGACATCCAACCTGTATTATCAGTTAACTTTTTTAAATGAATATTAATCAACTTAGCACAACAAGAAATGCTAATCAAGTTTATAGCTAATAGTCTAAAAATTAAATCACGAACATAACGTAAAAGTGTTTGAAAACTGATCCACAGACAAATAAAAATATAATTAAAAATGATTTTAACCATATATAGATAACATAACTTTTCGTTGAAGAGGGTTCGGATAGACCCCTTAGCTTCGCCCTGTTTGGACGTCCTGACGAGCGAAGCATCAACACATGCACCAATTTCTATAACTTTTTTACTTAATTTTCTTGTTCTATTTCATTCTTATATTTACTACTACTACACGAATTTTTTTTCAAGAATTCATAAAATTCAATTTCTAGCTTGACCTTAATGCGTAATTGCATGATAAAATAGCATATTCCTTGGCACCATGAATATTCTTAAGATTTTTATTTTCAAAATTCAATCAAAACTATAGTCTAACATATATTATAAAAAATAACTAATGATATCATTCAACATATATAATCAAACATAATAATTATCCCAAAGAAAAACCAATAATTTGACACAAATACTCGTGACTCAACTTCTTATACAAATATCACAAGCAAGTTACTTATAACGTGTTGAATACAAATATATCAAATGAATTCTTAGTTGAAAGTTAAGTTTAATTGAGGAGTTAGATTTTTGTGAATTGACTTTTCTCCTAAATTAAGAGTCAAAGTTTATTATAAAAAATAAAATAAAAATTAAAAAAATCATCCACGTTTATTTTTATTTATTCATAATAGACTTTATACTTCCGTAAAAAATAAATAAATAAATAAACAAAATGTATATTTCTATAATACCCATGACTATTACCATTTCAAGAAATTTTGGAAAATGATTTGGTGAAGCGGTAGTTAATATTAAGTATAAAACAGTAAAACGAAAAAAATATTAATTTTTTCTTGATATATTAAAATGGACAAATAAAAAAAATTATTTTAATATATGAATAAGTAAAAATAAATCAAAAATATCTAAAAAGTGAAAAGAACGCGAATTTTGAAAAATCTCTTAATTTTTTTTAAAATAAAAAAAAATCTATAGTCTCAATAATGGATATACTACATATAGAAATTTTAAAGTCATCTTTTTCATAATAGAGTTTAGGTAAACTATTTAATTATAATATGATACTTGTGCAGCTGTCCTCATTGAATGATTCCTCTCATAATTTGAATAATTAACTTTAAATTTTTTATTTTATTTGGTATGAAAAAGTTTTATAACTTTATAAATATTATTATGATATATTTAGAATTATAGACTCACAATATTATTTAAAAAAATAGTTTTACCTGTCAAATCAGTTGATTCTGGTCCTTCATTATTTTAAGTTCATGTATATACTTTTTTTTTTGTTTGCATCAAGAGACACTTAGCAACCTAAGATTGGACCTAACCTCACCAAATTTAATTTTAAATATTTTGTTAAAAAAATCCATTACCATATAATATCAATGACAAGGACAATATAATATTAATGTGGTCCACTTTATTTAGAAGTACTAAAAAAATGTATATTTTAGATAGGATGTCCCTACTTAATCATGGACACAATGGAGAGCCTCCATGTGTCATTTGGTTATTTTACTTTGAAATCCGTGAAGCACAGTCGCGAAATCAGAGTTTTCCGTTAATAGTGTTCAGAATTTAATAAATATGTAGGCAAAAAAATTTTAATCTATATATTTAGTATAATTTTTGATGAATGGTGTTCGGCTCGCCACCCTGAGTTATATGTGGCTATGCTACTGGTGAAGCACGCACCACCAAAAAATGTGATAAATAATCCTTCATTCTTAACTGAAAATATCTAGTTCGAGTGTTATTGCAATCGTATTTAATAGAAAAACACTAGTTTAGCTTGAGGATGGTGATTTAATGACAGTGAGTGGTAAGGTAACTTTTGAAACCGCTGATTTCTTGAAGCTTTATTCAGAATTTTATTTTTTGGGTACATTAATCTAAATTGTAGTATTTTTTTTTAATCATAAATTCTAATAAGGAGATTTACCGATTTTTCTTTTGCGAAAGCGAATTTACAAAAATCGCAACTTGTGTTATCGGTCGCTAAAATTCTCACTAAGCGCATGAATTTCTTTTAATTTGTTCACAATCTAAATATCTTAAGACGTCGAGTGTTCTTTTTATAAAATCATAACCGTTATATTATGATGGAAAAACCTATATTTTTTTAATATTTATAATTGTGTATTTATACGTTATAGGTGAAATTTAAGAGAAGACAAACTAATGATCTAACGGAATTATTAGCATTCCTTATAACTCAATTCAATAGTTATTTTCAACATAAATTAATCAAATTTAAAAAATAATATCAAACACCGAGCGAAAAATAAAAGATAACTCCATAAAGCAAAGATATTTTGAAGGGAATTTCCACATTATTCCCATAACATGGCTGTCCAATCACATCTGATAATTTCTCTTTCTAAGTCATTTTCTTTTCTGTTACTCCTTTTTTCTTTTTCCTACCAAATAAATAGATCAATTTATTTGTTAAGACATTTCCATCATGGACCCTAGTGTATATGTTTACATGAATTTTGGTCTATCACTTTCCTTTTAACTTTTGAAATGGAGAGTTTGGTGTGCATTTGTTATGATAAATTAGTCCAAAAATTTTCTTATATAGTTTGATAATTTTTGTTCATTTTAATTAAATTCGTACAATATTTTTTAACAGATTTCACGCGATTAAAAATATTTCTATAATTTATATAAATATTTAAAATTGTTAACTTTAATGAAGAGTTTAATTCTCATACCTGATAATTTTTTCCCGCAAACTAAGTATCATATGATTTTCTACACTAAAAAAATATAAATATGAGATATAAATAATTTAGCAATAAAGTTTGTAGCTCATTAAATTTTAAATTTTATTTAGTGCAAAAAGATTTTCCAAAATGAAAAAAAAATTAATTTATTTTTACTTTAATATGAACAATATATAGTATTCAAAATTTAAAAATGTCACCACTTGTGGATGGCAAAAAAGTATAAAAGAACTTGTTTAGATTATTAGCTTCCCTTTTTCATTTTTCTTTTTTTTCTCCCTTTTAACTTTTACTCTGGTCCACTTTTTATTATTTTATTTGAAAATGACATTAGTGAAAAAAGAAAATTCTTGTCCCTCTGTGGGGGTGTAACAAATATCGCGAATTTACGAGAACTCAATAAAATATTTTTATATTTATATTTATTTTTAAAAATAACATATAAAATTTAAATTTAAAATATTTCTAAATAAGCAAAGTATGATAATAATCAAAAGAAAAGAACAAGACTGGAACAATATATTGATACTTACTTTTAAAAAATAAAAAAGGAAAATTTAATACAATAAACATAGTCTCTAAATTTTCTTGAAATACTGATACTTTAAAAAATTACGATATATAGGAAGAATTTAATTTTAGTAGTAAATACACTTGATATATATATCTTCTTATTTTAATTTTTAAGTCTAAAATATAAATGTATCTAATAAAATACAGTGACATACATGTAATTTTTTTATGATAATTTGAGTGATTTTTGGTGGTGATACAAGTGTCATGTAATGAAAATACAGTGACGTAATATGATGTATTTCACTTGCGCGCGAATAAACTACATTTTACTTACGCGTGAATATATATATTTTCGTTATATTTTAAAATAAATTGTTACTATAGTTCCGTAAATACACAAACTATCACTATATTTGTCATAACTAATTTGATTTGAAGTTAGTTATAAATGGGGCCCACAATAAGTGAGGGTATTTTCGTCAAACAAAAGTTTGGCAAATCTGAAAAGAGCATATAGCAAAGAATAATCCAACTTTTATTCCTCTCCCTCTCACCTTAAAAAATCTAGAACCACTTTTTTTTTTTGCCTTTAAGGACCCACATTTCGTACTAATTCACAATCTGCGCCCTCAATTTTTCTCAAAAAGTCAAAAAAAGTGACATTTTCATTTGCTTACGTGGAGAAATTTTACAGCACGTACGTTCTTTTTTTATGCCACGGGATTTGGAGCTGCAGCTTTTTGGACCGTTCCCGAAAAGTTTCTTTATAAATACTTGTATAAAATAAAATAATTAATCGTCATTTATTTTTTCTAATCGATATATATGGGCACATGATCTGAGTTTGAGTCTAAGCTATATTATTTTTACTTTTAGCTGATAATTTTAAAAAAATACATAAAAATATATTGATGGCAAGTGTCAATCAGCTTAATATATTTGTGAAATGGTGTTCATCTAATTATGTTATTTAATTTATATTTATATTTTAACACGTCAATTCTATAGGTGTTTTAACAAAATTTTCAAACAAGGCGATGTTGCGTGACATCGCATTGATTAACATGCATCTACTTTTGATGGTGGTCGCATTGTCTTTAAATATTGGGTCTGCTTTTGGTTATACAATTGAGGCGGATCCAAATTCAATAGTTAAATTTTATGGGTTCAATAAGATTATTAATATTGCATCTATTGTATTTTTAATGCCATAAATTCATATATACTATTTATTATAATTTTAATAAATTTTTACGCATAAATTTATAACTAATAATGCTACATACAGTCTCTTTTATACACAACTATATATATATATATATATATACACACACTTTTTCTTGTAGGACATTTATTTACTTTATTTTAGTTCTTCAAATTCATCTAATCTTACATTTGATTTGATGAATTTAATTCCATTCAAATCCGTATTTCTTCCATTAAAGGAAAGAATAGATGCAATACAATTCATCTTACATCATCTCATTCAATTATTGTACCTTCTCACTTTGTTGAAATTAAATAAAAAGAAGTAAAAATATTATTCTTTTTATATCATTTCAAGTAATTATAGTTACTTACTTTGTTGATATTAAAGAAAAAAAGAAATTGAATTTCATGTTTTCTTTCATCATTATCATTTTTAAATAAAGTAATTTTTATCGTAATACTAAAAATATCATATTTCACAGTGTCAATTCTTGAGCAAACACAATCCGCAAAAATAACTGACTTGATATGATAGAAATACCACACAAGAGAGATCAGGGATCAAACTCCACCTAATTCTATTCTCAATCTACTGAGTTGGTGCTATAGATATGGTGTCCTACAGGAATGCCGGGAGATCAATATCCCCTACTTGGTCCCTTCTCAATCTAGCTTGCCTACTGCGGTTTACTTCTCCTGCATGGTTTGCAAGCCATTGCATAAGAATAGGTTTGTTTCATCATTGTCTCCAATTATAAAGTATTTTATACTGTAACGTCATGAATGTCACATTTCACACTTGTCACTTCTCGGTCGAACACATTCACTTTTATATTACAATTAATTCGATATATTTATGAAATGTATATTTGGACCATCATCATCTCTAAATAAGTATTCTTTAAGTATCACATTTCACACTTGTTGATTCTCAGTCAAATACATTCAATTTATATTACAATTAATTCGACATATTTACGAAATGTATATTTGCACCGTCATCATCTCCAAATAAAGTATTTTCTGCAATAACTCAATGTCACACTTCACACTTGTCAATTCTCAATTGAACACATTCAATTTATACTACAATTATTTCTGACATATTTACGAAATATATATTTGCACTATCATCATATTCAAATAAAATATTTTCCATGGTAACATCACGAGTGTCACATTTCACACTCATCGACATATTTACCAAATATATATTTACACCATCATTGTTTTCAAATAAAGTATTTTCTGCTGTAACACCATGATTATCACATTTTACATTCCACATTTCTAAATTCATATAAAATTTGACTTCACCTTTACTCATTTCTTGACAAAATATTAGAATTATGAAAGAGAAGTTCTCCTATATATTAGTATATTAGAATTAGCATCTTATTCTCTTGGCTTAGTTAGAATCTCTGCCTTTTGAGCTCTTTTTTATTTTTTTATTTATATATTTCTAAATTCTCTCTCACTGTCCTTATCATCTCATCAACTCCATAAATCTAGAACCATCTCTTTTTCTCCAGTAATCACATTCACAAGGCGGAGGAGGGCGGCGGCGTGCGGCGGAGGAGATGGCGGGAAACGATTGGATAAACAGTTACTTAGAGGCGATATTGGATGTAGGACCAGGGCTCGATGATAAGAAATCATCGTTGTTGTTGAGAGAAAGAGGGAGGTTTAGTCCGACGAGATACTTTGTTGAGGAAGTTATCACTGGCTTCGATGAGACTGATCTACATCGCTCTTGGATCCGAGTAAGTTGAATTTTTGAACTGTATCAATGTGTGTTTTGCTAATTTGCTTTGTTTTGATGCGTTGTGTGTACTTGAATTTTGAGGATTTTTGCTGTTTGTTATGTGATTTTCATTTATGGATGAAATAGGCGCAAGCTACTCGGAGTCCACAAGAGAGGAATACTAGGCTCGAGAATATGTGTTGGAGGATTTGGAATTTGGCTCGCCAGAAAAAGCAGGTCTCTCTCTCTCTCTCTCTCTGTCTGTGTGTTCCCAATGGAGAATTATTGTTGCGTGTGATTTTTCTCTGTAGCTAAGGATAAAAGTAGATTATTTTTGCAGCGAACATGGAAGTTTTGAATTTTGTGATTGTTTACAACTTTATATAGCAAATAATTTGTTCTATTTTCTTATTCCGGTGGTTGATTCATATCACTATTGTATGGCTACAGGGAAGCCAAAATACAATTTAAACGACGCAAAAAAATTGAAAAAAAAGGGAAGAACCCATTTTCGTTAATGATGAATAAAGGGAATTCAGTGTTCTTAATGGACCCAGATTCACATCGATTACATGTTCTGCACAATTGACATGGGATTTTGATCTTTGCACATGACTATCTAATTTGTGGAAGGGATTATTGTAGCATTGTCCTTTTATGTTACCTTCTAATAAAGAAATGTAGCAGCATTGCCAAAGTCTTTTGGTTTATATTCGTCCCTCTCTCTCTCGCATAATCAGTCACCTTTTCTAAAATCTAACCTTGAGTGGTCTTTTAAGACTGGAAGAATATAATATGAATTAGCTAATGTGAATGACTATCTAATTCTTTATGCATTCCATCTTCATCGCATCTTTGTTTGATTTTGGTAACTTTAGTTCACAGCCGAGCTAAACTGACAACTCCTTATGGGGGAGAAATGAATTAATTTCTGCTAGATTAGGAGGGACAAAAATTTGAAGGTCGAATCCATCTCCGTTTTAGTTCCTCATAAGCAAATGATGCAAGGAAAAGATGCATCAGAACTGCTGTGGAACAGTCCATCTCCATTTTAGTTCCTCATAAGAAAATGATGCAAGGAAAAGATGCATCAGAACTGCTGTGGGACAGTAGTGTATTCACTGTCAATGTGCTGTTATGGTTTTAGTTAGACTCTTTATTTGGAACTCTACTATGTGTGCCATACGCTTCCTGCTTAAGTAGCAACTCAAAATTAATTTATACATTTTTGTTTGTTAAAAGTCGGAACTAAGTTCGTGAAATGAATTGTGTGCTAGCTAAGTAGCTGCATAATTTTGTGTATCTTCTCTGGCTTAAGAGATGTTTGATGATCCACTTCAGTTTCAGAAATTTTAGTTCACTACTTCAGTCAGAGTCATTTCATTACCAACATAAAAGAGTACCTCATGGGTAAAGTTGAACATACTTGTCACATTAATTCTTCTTCTTTTTTTTTTAAATAATACAAAGGCTGAGCTGAGAATGAAATTCAACTTTTCAGTCTGCCCACCATTTGGCCCATGGGAATAAAAATAGCAGTATAAAGGCGAACATGATTGACAATTGGATTCATTGATGTAATTGACTACATATTTTCATCGATGTTTTTATATGCTTGCTTACTTCAATCTCTCGCTCTATCAAACGGAAAAAATTAACTGTTTACTTTGTTCGATCTATTAGAATATTTGCTTACTATACTTGGGAACCTATATTTGTCAATATGCATTTAACATTACATGTAAATAATGAATTATACAGACTAATCCATCAACTGTATCTCATTCCAAAATTAGTTGGGGAATAACAAGTAATGTACGATTTTTATAGAAACATCAAATTTGTTGGTAATGATTGCTCATTCGGAAGTCATTTTCTATAGTTTAGTTTAATATTACTCAATTTATATAGAGAAATATGATTTAGGTATTTCAAGCTTGGTTACTTCAAATTCGTAAATTTCTGTGGGTTTTAATTTGCATTCTTGCTAGTTTGTCCAGTTCCCATATTCGGTGATATGTTCTGTTCTTCTGCACTACTGGTCCCACTCCCGTGTTACTGGGTATTCATTCTATAAAGATCATCGGTAGAAGTTTTTCCATTTCACTGGTGTTTTATGAAGTATAGCCATGTTCTACTTTCTCAAAATTCAGCTTCTATTTATGTAGCTTGAGGGAGAGCAAGCTCAGTGGATGGCAAAACGTCGTCAAGAACGTGAGAGAGGCCGCAGAGAAGCAGTTGCTGATATGTCAGAGGATCTATCTGAGGGAGAGAAAGGAGATACAGTTGGTGACCTGTCATCTCATGGTGAAAGTACTAGAGGTCGATTGCCTAGAATCAGTTCTGTCGAGACAATGGAAGCATGGGCTAGTCAGCAGAGGGGAAAGAAGCTTTATATAGTACTTATAAGGTGTGAGTCAACCTTTTCCTGTAGTATTGTGTGATAAACTCGAATGGGAAAACATACTTCACTTTCCAGTGCAATATCTGAAGAGAAAATATGAATGCCTTATTGACCCTGTTCCTATAAAACCTTGAGGGACCATTCTTTAAATTTTAGTCGTATCTTCCTGTTTAAGCAACACAATTTAGCAGCTTCAGAGCATCTAGCTGCTTGCTTCATTCAGTTGAATTTTTTGTCTCACAAAAGAGTTACAGCCTGTGTCTAATGGTTTAATAAGATGGTTTTCTTCTTATTAATACTACATTCTTGCAGTTTACATGGTTTAATTCGGGGTGAGAATATGGAGCTTGGACGGGATTCTGATACTGGTGGTCAGGTGATTATACTTCCATGTGTTTTAACTATATTTCTTGAGTAGTGACTACTCATTAGATTTCTGCTTATGCAAATTCATCTTCTCTGCTCCTTGCCATGGGAAAGCTACCCGCCTTGTTTTCTTTCTTTGTGCTTGTCGTCTATGGCAGAAGAAGATTTTATGATCTTTATGTCCCCTTTCAGGTGAAGTATGTTGTTGAACTTGCGAGGGCCTTAGGGTCAATGCCAGGTGTATATCGGGTTGACTTGCTTACTAGACAAGTATCATCACCCGAAGTAGATTGGAGCTATGGTGAGCCGACAGAGATGCTGACACCAATAAGTACAGACGGCTTGATGACTGAGATGGGGGAGAGTAGTGGTGCTTATATTATTCGCATCCCTTTTGGACCAAGAGAGAAATATATTCCAAAAGAACAGCTATGGCCCTATATTCCCGAATTTGTTGATGGTGCACTTAACCATATTATTCAAATGTCCAAAGTTTTGGGTGAGCAAATTGGTAACGGCCATCCTGTGTGGCCAGTTGCCATACATGGACATTATGCCGATGCGGGCGACTCAGCCGCTCTCCTGTCAGGTGCTTTAAATGTACCAATGCTTTTCACTGGTCACTCACTTGGTAGAGATAAGTTGGAGCAACTGTTGCGACAAGGTCGGTTGTCAAAGGATGAAATAAACTCAACCTACAAGATAATGCGGAGAATAGAGGCTGAGGAGTTAACTCTTGACGCTTCCGAAATTGTCATAACTAGTACAAGACAGGAGATTGACGAGCAATGGCGTTTGTATGATGGGTTTGATCCTATATTAGAGCGTAAGTTACGTGCAAGGATCAAGCGCAATGTCAGCTGTTATGGCAGGTTTATGCCTCGAATGGCTGTAAGTATTGGATCCTCTATAATATTCTTTCATTTTCTAGTTGGATATGTCACTAAGCCAATGAATATGAAGCTCCCAGTTGCGTTCAGTGGTTTCTGAAATAGGTAAACATCCTCTATTCCTGATGCAGGTGGAATTATTTCACATCACTCCATAGGACGACAAGTTCAAAAAGTTAGCTTTAAGGAAAAATTCCCTTCATAATCCGTGACTCTTTCAGCAGCATCAGTAATAGTTGTATATATTATTCATACTTGGCAAAAAGGATATTCAATGAGTAATTTAAGAAATTTTTTCCTTCATAATCCAGGATTATTTCAGCAACAGTAATATTTGTATGTCTGTTATTCATATCTTGGTGAAAAAGGATTTTTGAAGAGTAATGGAACTTGATTTAATCTCTTTTTCTTCAAGCTGACCATTCAACTTGTGATATAAACCTTCAAGTTTGATAGGTTCACAGCCTTCTCCTGTTCTGAATTTACCTGAAATGGCTGGCTACTTCTGCATATTTCTTTTGCAATTTTCTCAATAGCTTCTTGTGATAAACTTAGCATTCATGTGCAGGTAATTCCTCCTGGGATGGAGTTCCACCATATTGTTCCACATGAAGGTGACATGGATGGTGAAACAGAAGGAAGCGAAGATGGAAAGACCCCGGATCCACCTATTTGGACAGAGGTTTCCATTGACACCATTTTTCTGCTCCTCTGAGTGGCCTTCCACTTTTTCTGCATTCTTTGCTAATTTTTAAAGTGATTTCCTGTTCCTAGATTATGCGCTTCTTTTCTAATCCAAGGAAGCCTATGATACTCGCCCTTGCTAGGCCTGATCCTAAGAAGAACCTCATTACTTTAGTGAAAGCATTTGGTGAATGTCGTCCATTGAGAGAGCTTGCTAATCTTGTAAGTTTGAGTTTACACCAGCGGTATTGATGAATTGTCTGCTGTTACGGGGCAGGGAAGCTGAGTTAGCAGTGCAATTGATGTTCCTCCTTCCTTCCTTCTTTTTGCAGACTTTGATAATGGGTAATCGAGATAATATCGACGAAATGTCTAGCACCAATTCATCACTTCTTCTTTCAATCTTGAAGATGATAGATAAGTATGATCTTTATGGTCAAGTAGCTTATCCTAAACACCACAAGCAGTCGGATGTTCCTGATATCTATCGTCTTGCTGCAAAGACTAAGGTACTGCCTGTCGTTTTAATTTCAAGTGCATAGTTCTTTTACTCCCTTAGTTGTGTTGATTGATTGTACACGTACGGTGTGGCACATCTTAGTTGAATATGTTCCAAGTTTTTTCTTATGTAGTAGTGTTTGTTTTTCTATTTCCAACAGGTAATATGTGGAAAGTATGCCATGATATATGAAATAATTACTTTGCATTTATTAGCGCATCATTACTCATTTTGTGCATGGGTAGAATATACCAAGACAGAGAATCCACAGGAGAATGTTACTTGTCAATTAGATAAGTAATGAGTTTTAGTCAATTGTGAAATATGGAAATCAGTTTAATGCAACATGGAAAGCGAAATTAGATCGAGGATGCCCAATGGGCCAAGTGGACTTGAGTATTGAACTGCCTGAAAGCCATTATCTGGGTTTCCAGCTTCAGAACGTGGAAAAGACTGTTTGGCACCTTCTTCCTCTAATGTCCTGTAGTATAAGAGAATGGGTCCTAGCATGTCTGTCTTTCTCATGTGCACACCTGAAGCCACATCTAATTAAATGGATTGATAGAAAGGGCCAGTAGGATTATCTCATGATAGTGATGAAAAAAGAGCTACTCTTATAAGTGTGGCGTAAGAAACCTTCATGGCTTACCACTCATGGATCAAAAATATGGACGAATAGTTCTAGACGATGTTCTCAAAGTTGGTTCAGCTATTTCTAGAAATGTGCATGGAACAGAGGCATTTGCTCCTCTTTTTTAGCCTCATACACAGGTGCAGAAATACGGATATTGTGGTAACGTGCTTATATTTCCTTAAGCAATTAGTGGCATAGATAAAGAATATTGAGATGCTTCCTTCTCGAATTTCCTTTTTTACAGGGTGTTTTTATTAATCCAGCTTTTATTGAGCCGTTTGGACTGACTTTGATTGAGGTATTCTTCTTCATATCAGTGGTTCAAGCTTTAGTTGGTGACTTTGTTATTCTTCATCATAAGTTGGTGAATCTTCTTTGTTGAACGATGCACTTTTATCTTCCTTGCACAGGCAGCAGCTTATGGTCTCCCAATGGTAGCCACAAAAAATGGAGGACCTGTTGATATACATAGGGTATGCTGTTGCATTTATTTCATATCTTGGCTTTGATGCTTTCCATTCTGTGCTGACGAACATCCAACCAAATTATATTCGAATAATCTTCTGTCGGTTTGCAGGTTCTTGACAATGGTCTCTTAGTGGATCCACATGATCAGCAGGCAATTGCTGATGCTCTTTTGAAGCTTGTTGCTGATAAGCACCTGTGGGCTAAATGCAGGGCAAATGGATTAAAAAATATACACCTTTTCTCATGGCCTGAGCACTGTAAAACTTACCTATCCCGGATAGCTAGCTGCAAACCAAGGCAACCACGCTGGCTAAGGTCCGATGATGATGATGATGAAAATTCAGAAACAGATTCACCTAGTGATTCCTTGAGAGATATTCATGATATATCTCTGAATTTGAGATTTTCATTAGATGGGGAGAAGAGTGATAATAAAGAAAATGCTGATAATACATTAGACCCCGAAGTTCGAAAGAGCAAGTTAGAGAATGCTGTTCTGTCCTGGTCTAAGGGTGCACTGAAGAGCACACCAAAAACTTGGTCGTCAGATAAGGTTGACCAGAATTCTGGTGCTGGTAAATTCCCAGCGATAAGGAGGAGAAGACATATTTTTGTTATTGCAGTGGATTGTGATGCTAGCTCAGGACTCTCTGGAAGTGTGAAAAAGATATTTGAGGCTGTAGAGAAGGAAAGGGCAGAGGGTTCCATTGGATTTATCCTGGCTTCATCTTTCAATATATCAGAAGTACAGTCTTTCCTGATTTCAGAGGGCATGAATCCTACTGATTTTGATGCTTACATATGCAATAGTGGTGGTGATCTTTATTATTCATCCTTCCACTCTGAACAAAATCCTTTTGTAGTTGACTTGTACTATCACTCACATATTGAGTATCGTTGGGGGGGCGAAGGGTTGAGGAAGACTTTGGTGCGCTGGGCCGCTTCTATCATTGACAGGAAAGGTGAAAATGAAGATCACATTGTTGTTGAGGATGAAGACAATTCAGCTGACTACTGCTATACTTTCAAAGTCTGCAAGCCTGGGACGGTAAATTGACTTTTTTTCTCCATCTTCTGGTGTTCCTTTTTCCTTCTCAATTTCGCTTCTTTGACTCTTTTATCACACCTCGTGTCACCCTTGGGGTGGTTCAACGCAGTAGCAAAAGCTTTCCTATTTTTTTCTTTCGAGAATCTGCTTTTGCTGAGCTGCATCAAGCAAATTATTGATTCAGGCTTGTGCTAGCTATTTTTTGAAACCTCTGACATTTATTTTCTCCAAGCATCTGACATTATAATGCAATTGCAGGTCAATAGGAGTTTTGGTTACACCCTCTTAAGTGATTGTGTTTTGTTGCTTTTGCAGGTTCCTCCAGCTAAAGAACTTAGAAAAGTAATGCGAATTCAGGCACTTCGTTGTCACGCTGTTTATTGTCAAAATGGGAGTAGGATTAATGTGATCCCTGTACTGGCATCCCGGTCCCAAGCACTCAGGTAATGTTTTTAGTTCCATCTGCCAGAAGGTTACTGGGGTATCTCTGTCAACTATTGTGTTTGAAGTTGTTACCTCCTGATTTTCAAATTGATGCATCTATGGTGCATTTTGCGTCGGAATACACATCAAATATTTTGACTTTGTTGAACTACACTTATCAATATTTGCTTTTACTTGTATATCTGAGAGACGCTGAATATGAGCGCGTGCTGTCTAAAATTGCTATTGCATGGTCCTGCCACCCGTACCTTGGAAGTGGTTGTGTTCATTATGTGTGTCATTTTTGTGCTCTTGGCTAGTTGAATTATTACTGATTGCCTAGCACCCTCCATCAGTGTAAGAAATGACGGGGCAAGGATTGGGGCTGCAATTCTTTTGTTTCTTTTTCTTCTTACCAGGATTTTGTTAGTGCTTTTAGGTGTTTGCATAGTCCAAATAACATCATTGCACGATTAGAGCTAGCTCATAGTCAATAAGTAATGGATATGATTATTGAACTTGCTTTAAATGTTCTGTGGTGGTTGTGAAATTCACTATCTGGGTCCAGAAAAGAGGCATCACGTCTATTGGCCAACCTCCTGTTATTTCTCCAAATGACAACATAACACTCTGTGGTCATAATGTTTTTCCATGAATATAGTGGTTTTGAGGTCATATCCTTTTCAGCTCTGCTGTCCCCTGCCAGTCAAAAACATGCTATAATAACCTCGCTGTCATTCTAGATCGTATTTTGATTGGTTTGAACTATAGAGTAGTTACACGGTTGTATCTTTCTGGAATTTGTGGGATCACTTTTACGTGTTTAGGGGGAGTAAACATTAAAGCTGAAGCTGAGGCAGAAAGCTTTTGCCCACTGGTAGTATGCTTTGATACTTTGGATTGTTATTTAAATGTCTGTAACATTGTCTGCAGGTACTTGTATCTGCGATGGGGAATGGACTTGTCGAAGTTGGTGGTTTTTGTTGGAGAAAGTGGTGATACTGATTATGAAGGATTGATTGGTGGTCTACGCAAGGCTGTCATAATGAAAGGACTCTGCACTAATGCAAGCAGCTTAATTCATGGTAATAGGAGTTACCCGCTATCGGATGTTTTACCATTCGACAGCCCTAATGTTGTTCAAGCGTCTGAGGAATGCAGCAGCACCGAGATCCGTTCCTTACTGGAGAAAGTAGGGGTACTCAAAGGATAATACCCTTCCCCTTTGATCGTCACAAACCTAATGCCATGAAAGAAAGGCCATCCAGTTGGCTTGTCTTTTGAAGCTGTTAATACTTTTCAACAGACTAAAAACTGAGATAATGAGTCCTTTGATGCTCTTAAAAGGACATAAAAGCTTTCACTCTGTTCCGAGTGCTATGCGAGTCTTCAGCTAAACAAGTGCTGTAAAGTAGTTAGAATTTCTTTTGCTGCGATAATCTACAGAATCTGTTCTGGTTCATATACTGCGAGAAAAATAAATTTCAACCTGACGGATCTTGTAAATTAATATATACAGCCACCGGAAGGCATTATCGGTGGTTTATCGAATTTGTTGAACTCTGTGGATCAGTTGATCTGATCACATTTCATATATAATGGATTTGGTTTCACATCATGCAATCTCTGTGTGTGATGCTACTTCAGTCCGTTGCTGATTATCAGCAATCACCAACTGGTTCAATGTCGTTTTCACCGTCAATTTTAACTTGGTGTGTTTGTCAATTTTGACCCATAAATGTGTAACTTGCAGTATGAATTTGATATCAAGTTTGAGTACTCTTTTGCAGAAGGGGGAAATAAGTACTTGAAGTGAAGACCAAGTCGCACAAAGTTTTTTTTTCAAAGAAATAATATTACATTGGTTTTTTTCTTTATTGAGCTGGATAACGTGTTGATACAAAAATAAAATAAAATTAAAGCCAACTACCTTACAACTTAAAAGAATGGAGTACTAAATAGATGGGCAAACAAAAACTAATAAATGAACACACATGGTGCACTAACATTTGACTCTAAAAAATGTTCACATTTTGGCATTTAAATTGAAAAGAAAATAAGACATATCATTTAATGTCCTCGTAATAAATATTCCAGCCACTAGCTCATCTTATATGTTCCTATTAATTAACTAGTACCAAATGTCTAGTAATGAAAGTGATGGGCTTTGAAATGTGAAAGCAAGTCATGCAAATGGACTTCCAAAGTGTGATTTTCCCTATATGAAACAGCTAAGGAAGTCAATTCATATACAACTGATTTGCCAGTAATAACCATATATATGTTAGCTGTTACTTAGAAGTTAGAAGGCGCCCCCTCACCCCACCCTCCACAGTAACAGAGCCAGGAATTTTGATAATGAGATTCAATAAAGAGAAGCGGGCTCGATAGAGAAGGAATTTGAAATCGTCAAGAAAAACTCTTCGAGATTTCTATCTTAGTCCTGCCTAGTCATCAATGTCAAAGCAATCTTGAACCACTTTTGTCACTAAACTAAAAGTTTTTTCATATGTCAAAGAGATTCAGTATGACCAAATATAATCGAAAGACCTTTAAATTTGCAATATATTTTATTTATACACTCGAATTATAATTGAGCACTTGGACACATGATAAAGTAGTCTAGCACCTAAACAAGTAAAAAATGAAGCAAATATAACAAAAGGGTATATGAAAAGTTATTGCACCAAAACGGCAATTCTTGTCGGCCTTACTTTTATATTTAAAAAAAATTATGGTAGTTAGCCCAAAAGTGGGTGAACTGTACAAATTTTATTCACAATTCGGCCATTTTTGGGCAAATATCCCTATGAATAGAAAGAAGGTAGAAAAATTTTATAAAGCAATTCAAATTTCCATACAAAGTCGAAGGATGATAATATAAACTTTTTTTTGCTAAGCTAAGTCTTCTACCCTCTTATTACCGTCAATTTTGTGTTGAGTTGTCCGTCTCATAATCAAAGATATTATTTGTAGCCCCTCTAAATTGATTCAAACCCGGTAAATTGCTAAATGTAGCAAATTCAAGAGTTGCGGCAACTGGGTAACCATATCCATGGATGGATAATATGGAATCCCAGACGATATTGATGTCTCGCACGGTAGGTTATCTATATCCATAACTGGATGATATGGACTTATATTATTATAGGCAGATATTTGTTGCTATTGGTCAAAGCCAACTTCATCTTCGTCAACTAAGTGGTGACTTGCTTCTCTTCTACCACGTCGATTACCACCATCCTGGCGTGCTCCAGCTCTGGCTCCTGTGATATATTGGCGACGTTGTTCTGGCACTACTGGAGGGTCATATACTTTATTGGCAGAGTATAGTCCGGATCAAAATTCAACCTAAATCCTTGAGCAGCTGCATTTAAAGCATTCGTAGAATTCTCAACAAATATTTTCATTATTTCCCTAACATACTCGGTTATTGATGGATCTTGTTGAATATTACAAGCATGATGGTGGGTCTGGTGAAATCCACGAGCCTAAATCATAATTAAAATAATTAAATAATTACTTTAAATCGTAGAAAAAAATATAAATAAAATAATATGTCAAATCATTAAGCAACAAACCATTGCCTCCTGCTTCCCACCAACATGTTGATATCCCCTTAGAACATTGTGGGCCGGATTTTCTATGATAGCTCGCGAGTGAATTGTATACCACCTAAAATTTGCATGACTTGATCGTAACACTCGACTAATTAGGGGAGCATATAAAATATTATTATGTCGATTTCTCCAAATTTCAGCCGTATTTTTCAAATGTTGCTGCCTTTCTACGGTTTATGTTAAACTTTTGTCAATCCTGAAATGTTCCATTTGAAAATTAACAAGTTCGGAAACTTCTTATTCCATACCAAACTATCTAAAACTATCAATCATGTGTCATTTCGGGAAATCCCACAAATGAGCGGGAATTTTGCCCTCCAAACAATTTGTCCGCGGCGGCACCATTCGGATAGTTCGAAAATAATCGTCTGTGTATATGTTTCCCACACAAACTAAATAGATAAAAAGTTTAATATTATAAATTTTAATAATTATATAATATTTAAAGTCAAAAAATACATTTTTAAAAATATCTGGCGTATTTTTATAAATATCTGATCATCACTGAGACAATCTAAAACATCCCTATAAATTACAAGAACATTACGTGCCTCACTATCACGACTTCCTCTATGTCTCCACTTTTGCGCAAGTGTCATATATGGTTCATAAGGAATATTGGGTTCAAGATATGATTGCATCGGAATAATCCTTTCCCATGCACAAATCAATATAAAAATATATAGGAAATATTAGAGATCAAGATTATCAAATATGATTTATAATTAAAAATAGTAATGTATTATAAAAAACTACAACCTGCAATAGTGGGACAAATCCACAAACATCATGGGCAACAGTCATTGGTGCACGGCATAAACAGTTGTACAAGAATACGAGTGCAGCTGCACCCCAAGCCTGTTGACTCATTGCAAAAAGATCACCCATATCGAGTAGATAATCTAAACTTATCCTGCATGTTGAATTATCTGGTAAAATACTACCACCACACAGCCATAACAGGTATAGTCTCACTCTCTCTTGTATAACCCGCTCTTCAGTCTCGTCTATAATGGCATTCAATTCCTGTACATGAGCTTTTAAAGCTTTCACATTTAAATAGCCAACTCCAACGGCACCCTTTGGACATGCCCAACCTGTAAAATTATACAACAATTGAAGCCACTGATTTTTTGTAAGTGGCTAGCACCCAGTTGAAATAAGGTCTCTCTAACAATCATACCAAACAACACCTCCATATCCTGCAATGTAATGATGCATTCGCCGGTACGCATGTGTAATGTATGCGTCTCCAGACGCTAATGCTCAACAACTGCAATGATTGCCTGATCGCACTACATTTTTCCAGCGGCTGACACCCCTCTAAATCCACAAATATTAGAATAATTAAGTATAAGATTGTGTAAAGGATATTCTCTAACATGAATCCAGAATTTTGAATTAGTATATCAAGGCTTTAAACATGTTGTCTGACCCGTCAATAACTCATCCTAAATTGCCTATGAACGATGATCTACTTGAAGTGGTAATACATTATATACTCTCGGACCAAGATGTACATTCATTGAAGGATTCATACCTATAATAAATGCAAAAATTATCATCCAATATTAGAAATATATTGATGACTAACTCAAACAATTTTATACAAAAATTATGGCAGTTCAATCTATATTGGCTGAACTGGAAGTTTTTTTTTTAAAAAGAAGGCAGTTCGCCCAATTTCCAGCGAACTGACTTTTTTTAAAAAAAAAATCTACAGTTCGCTAGAAATTGGGTGAAATGCCTTATTTGAAAAAAAAAAGACTTACAGTTTATTGGCCGAACTGGAAGTTCTTTTTTATATAAAAAAAAAGAAGACAATTCGCCTAATTTCCATCGAACTGCATTTTTTTTTAAAAAAAAAACATGCAGTTTGCTGAAAATTGGGGGAACTGCCTTCTTTTCGTTTTAAAAAAAACTTGCAGTTCCACCAAAATCGAGCGAACTGTAATTATTTTCACTAATTTACTGGGCCAAACTGTTTAAATAAAAATAGAGTTACATGATAGAGATTTATGAATTATAATGAGATTAAAAAAGTATTAATATTAAACTATACGTAAATAATATATTTACCTTTGAATTGAATAGAGATGAGTAAATTAGTAAGTTAGAGAGAGAATTGAGATGAGTAATTTAATTAGTTGAGAGAGAATTGAGATGAGTAAGTTGATTGAAAGAAGATGAAAGTTGGATGTATATATAGAGAAAATATATGTAAAAGAGAATAATTTACTATTTAATTTTTAAGTATATATAAATATTATGTTGTTTTTTCACTTATAGTTGAACGTAGTAAATAATATATTATTACAAAAATAAAAATCTTGTTAACTCGAATAAGATCTTACATAATAACTTTAAGTCTAAATTACAACATACTAACACTACTAATAGAAATTATTACATCAAACATTTAAAAAATAAAAAAATCAATCAAAATAATGCAGAGAAACATCCACCGCCTTTTCTCACCTCTTCACTTAGTTTTTCTTTTAAAAAAAAAGCACTCTCCTGCTAACTTTCATTAAGTATATTTATCATCTATTTTGCTTTTGATCGAATTCTTTTAGCAATGTCCTCAAAAGTTCTCTACCATCATCAACTTCTTTGAATTTCATACTACTTTGGAAACAAAGTCTTTTCAATCATCACAGAATGGTATTAATTTGATTAATAGGCATATTATCTACCCACCTAAAATAATCACATCCACCATTTTTCTAAAACAAGGAAATAAGAATATATGAGATTATTCAAACTATTTTAAGAGTTAAAAATAATAAATTCAAAATTAACTAACTTTTGAATGCAAACAACTCCAACATTTACGACCGGAATTTTTTTTGAGTTTTTGATGATTTCATCTTAAAGTCTCCTCCGCAGAAACATGTTGGGATCAAAATATCGTCATGCGGAAGCTAATAATTGCAAAACCTTATTGGCGATAAATCAGATGACAAAGAAAAGTTATAAAAAGACTTTATAATATGTATTTGGTCAATTGACCTACATATCAAAATTACTAATACAAAAAATATTCTAAAATTATTGAGAGAATAAATCTCCACCTAAATAAAAAATCTTTAAAGACTACATTGTGGATGCTATTATCTTATGTATGAGAAGAAAAGATCCTCTATTTATAGAAGTCTAAATCTTCCCCTCCACGAAAAAGGATAACTCTAGAAGAGTATTTTTCTACTAAGAAAACCTTTTGTGCCAAAAAAATCTTTTTAAAGTAAAACACAATTGTGGTTGAATCCAAATAAGGTAAAAAGTTCAGCACAAATTCTAACAAAACATATATCTGAATCCGTGAAATATAAAGACCTTCCGGAACATGATTAAAATTTTATAAAATTAAATCCAAATAAATGATATTAAAAAAATAAAGGATATAAATAGTTTAACTGCATGTGATTATGCAAAGATTCTTTTCTCTTGCTTTTGACAGAGATTCTCTTGAAATTTTTGTTGACAATGCAAAATTGCTGAGAATACCTTATTGTTCAATTTGAAGCTCTTGTCAAATCAAGATTCTCTTATTGAAAGTTTTGTTGTTTACTTTGCAAAGAACTTTTGGCGGAAATTTTTGTTGACTATGCAAAATTACAAAGAATCGTTTATTGAATTTCAAATTTAAGCTCTTATCAAATCAATATTTATGCGGTTCAAACATTAAATTCACCTTTGCAGATAAAGTAATAAATATTCATGCTGAAATCATTGACGAAAACCATTAGATCTGATACCACTTGTTGGGATCAAAATAATAATAGCGTCATGCGGAAGCTAATAATTTCAAAACCTTATTAACGATAAATCATATAAAAAAGAAAAACTATAAAAACATATGAGAATTACTAATATAAAAGATATTTTAAAACTATTGAAAGAATAAATCTCTCCCTAAATAAAAAATCTTTAAAGACTTTTCAATGCTACTGTGTTATGTATGAGAAGAAAAAATTCTTTATTTATAGAAGTCTAAATCTTCTCCTCCACGAAAAAAGGATAACTCTAGAAGAGTTCTTTTCTACCAAAAAAATTTTGTGCCAAGAAAATCTTTTTGAAGTAAAATATAATTGTGGTTGAATCCAAATAAGGTAGAAAATTCAGGACAAATCCTAACAAATTCTTCCTTGGCCTGAATTTTCTGGTAAAATAATCTTCATTTTCATTCTTCACATAATCTTCATATATATCACTGTTACTTATCATGTTTAAAATTTTGATGTGGGTTAAAAATTGGAGTCATGTGCGTCAAAAGTAAGCACAGATTGAAATTGAAGCCCTGTGTATTAAAAGTGAGCACGGTTGAAAGTGGAGTTCATCCATTAAAAGTAAGCATGAGTTGAAATTGGAGCCAAAACTAAAAAGTGAGCAAAGGGTTGAAATTTGGAGCCCATGAGTTAAAGTAAGCATGGGTTGAAAATTGATTTTAGTTTTTAAAGATGAAGCAGCAGGATTGCTAAAAATATGATTGAAACTTTGTTTCCACATGTAGACTTTGGACAAAATCTTCATTACCGTGAAACCGTTTTGTCACTTGATTTGAGCTCTCCTTGAACCTATCTTCAACCTCGTGGAATCATTGACTAAATCATTGACGAAAATCATTAGCTCAGATACCATTTGTTGGGATCGAAATAATCATGGCATCATGCGAAAACTAATAATTTCAAAACTTTATCAAATAAATTAGATGACAAAGAAAAGTTATAAAAATACTTTATAATATGTGTTTGGTCAATTAACCTACATATGAAAATTACTAATATAAAAGATATTTTAAAACTATTGAGAAAATAAATCTCCTCTAAACAAAAAATCTTTAAAGACTACACTGTGGATGCTATTGTGTTATGCATAAAAAGAAAAGATCCTCTATTTATAGAAGTTTAAATCTTCTCCTCCACGAAAAAGGATAGCTCTAAAAGAGTTCTTTTCTACCAAGAAAACCTTTTTGAAGTAAAATATAATTGTGGTTGAATCCAAATAAGGTAGAAAATTCAGGACAAATCCTAACAAATCTCCCGTTGGCTTGAATTTTCTGGTAAAATAATCTTTATCTTCCTTCTTCACATAATCTTCATATATATATCTATGTTGCTTACCATGTTTAAAATTTTGATATGGGTTAAAAATTAGAGTCTTGTGCGTTAAAAGTAAGCACGGGTTGAAATTGAAGCCCCGTGCATTAAAAGTGAGCATGGTTGAAAGTCGAGCTCATGCATTGAAAGTAAGCATGAGTTGAAATTGGAGTCAAAGTGTTAAAAGTGAATAAGAGGTTGAAATTTGATTTTGGTTTTTAAAGATGGAGCAGCAGGATTGTTGAAAGTATAGTTGAAACTTTGTTTCTACATGTATACTTTGGACAAAATCTTCATTATCGTGAAACCATTTGTAATTTGATTTGAACCCGCCTTGAACCTGTCTTCAACCTCGTGGAATCATTGACCAAACCATTGCTGAAATCATTGGCGAAAAGCATTAGCTCTGATACCACTTGTTGGGATCGAAATAATTATGGCATCATGCAGAAGCTAATAATTGCAAAATCTTATCGGTGATAAATCAGATGAAAAAGAAAAGCTATAAAAAGACTTTATAATATGTATTTGGTCAATTGACCTACATATGAAAATTACTAATATAAAAAATATTCTAAAACTATTGAGAAAATAAATCTCCCCCTACACAAAAAATCTTTAAAGACTACATTGTAGATGCTATTGTTTTATGTATGAGAAGAAAAGATCCTCTATTTATAGAAGTATAAATCTTCTCCTCCACGAAAAAGGATAGCTCTAGAAGAGTTCTTTTCTACCATGAAACCTTTTGTTCCAAGAAAACCTTTTTGAAGTAAAATTCAATTGTTGTTGAATCCAAATAAGGTAGAAAATTCAGGGCAAATCCTAACAAAACATACATCTGATTCCGTGAAATATAAAGACCTCACGTATTGTTGAGACATGATTAAAATTTTATAAAATCAAATCCAAATAAATGAGATCAAAAAAATAAAGGATATAAATAGTTTAATTACATGTGATTATGCAAGATTCTTTTCTCTTGCTTTTGGTAGAGATTCTCTTGAAATATTTGTTGACTATGCAAAATTGTAGAGAATACTTTATTGTTCAATTTGAAACTCTTGTCAAATCAGGATTCTTTTATTGAAATTTTTGTTGTTTACTTTGCAAAGAACTTTTGGTAGAATTTTTATTATTTACTTTTCATGTGAAATTTTTGTTGATTATGCAAAATTGTGGAGAATCATTTAATGAATTTCAAATTGAAGTTCTTGTCAAATCAATATTTATGCAGTTCAAACAGTAAATCCGCCTTTGCAGATAAAGTAATAAATATTCATGTTGTTAAAATCTTGTCAATTTGCAGGTTTTTATAAGACCCAAAAAATTATAAGACCCAAAAGATTAAAAATAAATATGACTTGTGAAACTTGCATAAATATATAAGCAAACGAATTTATTAATATATAATGCAATAGTACAAAATATAACAAAATAACAAACAATAAATACTAATTTCGTCGAGGGTAATGATTATTGTTATGACTAGTTTCTTTGCATATACTATATTTTTGTGCTTATGTGAGTAGGAGCAATGTCCATTTCATTCCTGCGTCGTCTAGTACTAAGTGATCTTGGGCAGATTTATATGCCCAAGTGATACTCAAACGTATCATTTTTACCTTGTTTGTTGTGCAATGTGTATATAATATCATGTAATTGGTAATAAAATGCGAATTTATACTAACCAACATGATTAGCATTTGTTTTGCAAGAAAATGTTATTTTTAGGAGCTAAAATGCATGTTGGAACTATGTCGGAGTTGGACTTGGATGCGAGCGTGGAAAAGACCCGGGAATGCAGGATTTATAGGGGCTCCGCGATGGCTCCGTGCCACGCTACCATCGTGGTAGCACACTGCCTGAGCAGGAATTAAATTTGCAATTTCTAGTGTGCATGCGCGTCAGCTCCGTGGCACGGAGATAGGCCTCCGCGATGGCCTCCGTGCCACGTTGAGGTTAAATTACTGGACCCTGGAAATTTCAGTGAGGGTCCGCGTCCACGCCGTGTCACGAAGGCAAGGCTCCGCGTTGGCCTCCGTGACACGTTGCTTGTTATTCCGGGAAAAATTTCCCACTAGTATAAATAGCACACTTAGGTTTATTTTAAGTAGTTTTCAGTTTTTAGACTGAGTTCAGAAGTGGAGAGCAGGAACGTGGGTTAGTAGCAGTTGAAGATTGGAAAAGCTAAGGGATTTCTTCTCTTCCTTTCTTCTTTCTATCAATTGTACGTATGATTTACACTCATTTTAGGATGATCAATCCAAGAATGAGTGGCTAATTCTCTTTCTTACTGAGGTTTTGAACATGTGTAATGAATTCTGATTTTCATTGATATGGTTTATTCTTCTTCTTTAATGTTGTTCTATTAATTCTTGTTCTTTACTGCATTAGTGATTGGCCAACATTAATGTATATCTAAAAAGTCCAATTTCACTCGAGAGAGCAAGAAATTGGAAAGTTGTGAATTAATAGGGTATTGTTCTTAACTTGATTTGGAAAAATTGGGTTTTGATGTGCTTTCCTGATAGATTTATACTTGGAAGCCGTATTAGTCAAATTAGGAACCGGAATTGTAGTGCTAGGTCATAAATTGCATTTGATCACATAAATATAGACGGATGGTTTATGATTCTAAAGTGAAATTAAATACGAGAGTTTTAACTTCTAGGCAAATGTTCTTGGCTAGCAACATGAAGAAGAGAATTAACCAAAATTATCATGATTATCAAGTTCATTACTTGTTCTTAACCTTGGCATGTTCATATCCATTGTCTGAATTCAAAAGTAAATAGTTTGTATTAATTGTAGTATATAGTTTAGAAACAAAAATTCAATTACTCTTGGGTACGTGTTGTTAGCATAATTAGAAGTTAAATAGAAATATAGTAAATTAGGCAATTTTACATATCTTGAGCCTCCTTGGATCGATACTTGGCTACTTAGCCACTTTATTACTTGTTTGACCACGTGCACTTGCGTGTCGGTTTTTATCCGTACCCCAAAGCACCCAGCAAGTTTTTGGCGCCGTTGCCGCGGAGGCTAGGCGATTTGTAAAATTGTGTTTAGTGTAAATTTACTGTATTTGTATTTTTATTTTCTTAAGTGTTAACAACTTGGTCTTAGCCTGTATTTTGCAGATTTTGTTTCTGTGAACACTAGCAAGGGACAAAGATCTGGTGGAATCTTACTTAGAGCCCGAGCGTGAATTCCATAGCCAATGTAGAGAAGCTCTTCGGAAGAAGCTGCAGTTGCTTCAACAGACTATGATGGAGCAACTAAATCCACCAGTTGTTAGGGCAGTTTTAGTGCCCGATGAAGCAGCAGCAAGGCCGGTTCGCGAGGTGGCAATCCCACACGCTAATAATGTCCATTCTAGCATCCGCAAACCAGAGCCTGGAGGGAGGTTTGAATTAAAGCAGAATATGGTGCAACTTTTGCACACAAGCGGGCAATTTACCGGTCTCCCTCACGAAGATCCACAACAACATCTCCAGAACTTTTTGGAGATAAGTGACACTTATATACCCGCTGGAGTGTCACCTGATTATGTTCGGCTCACCTTATTTCCATTTTCCTTACTTGGTGAAGCCAAGAGGTGGTTAAAAGCTGAACCACCCAACTCTATATCAACGTGGGATGATCTTGCACGGAAGTTTCTTATTAAATTTTTCCCTTCTGGTAAAATAGCCAGGCATAGGAGTCAAATCCTAAGTTTTAAACAGAGGGAAGGGGAAAATCTATATCAAGCCTGGGAAAGATTCAAATCCATGTTGCGGGACTGTCCTCACCATCATCAGTCAAACGAGGTGTTGGTACACACGTTTATTGAGGGTTTGGAACCCCACACTAAAATTCTGTTAGATTCAGCAGCTGGAGGGCAAGCACTGGAGAAGACTTATGAGGAGCTGTACACTTTGCTCAACCGAATTTCACAAGGCAATCCAGAATGGAATGCAGATTCTTCAAGAGGTGGAGCAAGGAAAGCAGCGGGAGTGCTTGAAGTGGATGGATTCACAGCTATCGCTGCACAGATAGCTGCTTTGCAAAATCAGTTAAACACTCACTTCAGCAATATCAATTTGAACCAGCCTTCAGCTTCAGTCAATGCAGTTCAACAGATGTGGTGTGAAGTGTGTGGTAGTAGTGAGCATTCAGCTGAATGTTGTGGTGCAAATCCTGATTCTGTTAACTTTGTGGGCAATGCACAGAGAAATCAACAGCAGTTTGGTGGTGGCTACAACTCAAATTGGAGGAACCATCCGAATTTTTCGTGGGGTAGCAACAATCAACAAGGTCAGAGTTCAGGGCAGGGTATGCACAGAAACCAAGGAGGGCAACAAAATTATCAAGCTCAATTCAGAAATCACAATGCCCCTCCTCCACCACCATCACCGACTATTGAGGAGATGTTCAAAACCATGATCGCCAATCAAGCACAATTGCAGGCTGACTATGTCAAATTGGCAGCCGATGTGAAGAACAATCAATTGGCGACCAAGGCTCTTGAATATCAGTTTGGGCAATTTGCTAGTGCCCAAAATATTAGACCCAGAGGAGGACTACCTAGCGACACGGATCCAAATCCGAAGCAGGTTAATGCAGTGACCACGAGGAGTGGTTTATAATTAAAGGAGGTGGAACCGGAAAGACCGCCTCAAAAGTCAGGAGCAACAGATGTTGAGGGAGAGCAAAGTTCTGATAAGGGGAAGAGTAAAGAAGCTGAACCAGAAAGGCCTCCACCCCCGTTCCCTCAACGACTTAAGAAACACAAGGAGGAGGCGTGTTTCCAGAAATTCATGGAGGTACTTAAACAGGTACATGTTAACTTACCTCTTGTTGATGTCTTGCAGGGAGTGCCAAAATATGCGAAGTATATTAAAGACATCGTGGCTAACAAAAGTCGTTTGACTGAGTATGCCACGGTAGCTTTAACGGAGGAATGCACTTCCCATATTCAGAATAGGTTGCCCACAAAACTGAAGGACCCTGGAAGTTTCACTATCCAGCTGACTATTGGGCAAAGTATCCGAGCGCGTGGATTATGCGACTTGGGGGCAAGTATAAATCTGATGCCTTCTTCGGTATTCAGAAAGTTAGGTCTAGGGAGTCCTAGACCTACAACGGTAATCTTGCAGCTAGCAGACAGGTCTTTGGCTAAGACGGATGGCATTGTTGAGGATGTGTTGGTGCAAGTAGGCTCCCTCATTTTTCCGGTCGATTTTATTGTTCTGGACTTTGAACCAGATGCTGAAGTCCCATTTATTTTGGGATGACCCTTTTTGACAACCGGAAAAGCATTAATCGATGTAGCTGCGGGTCAACTCACGATGCGAGCACATGACAAGGTCGAAGTGTTCGACGTGTACAAGGTACCTAAGCTCCCGACTGTTTATAAGGATCTCTCGGTGATCAACGTAATTGATCATGGGAAGGCTAACAGATTGAGTGATTCCCGAGAGTTACTAGGTAGGCCACCGGATAAGGTAGAGCACTACTGGGGGGATGATCATGATCGGGACAAATCGTCCATCTCCCTAGTAGATAAATGAGCTTAAAGGACATCGAGCCGCGACAGTAAACCAGGCGCTGTACGGGAGGCAACCCGTGAAAAATATTTTTTTTTTTTAGTGTAAATAATTTTTACTTTTCTTTTCTTTTTCTTGACTAGGTTTAGATTTGCATTTTAGTTAGTATCTTTTATTTTTAGTTAGGGAAATCTATTAATTTAACCAATTTTTATTTAGTGAGGTGATTTTCAGGTATAACGGAGGAAATATACATGGAATCGAGAAAATGAGGTGAGGTATGAAAATTAAATTTATTGGTGAAACAGAGCACTGGCGCGTTGGCGCCGTGTCACGGAGGCAATGCTCCGCGTTGGCCTCCGTGACACGTTGAAGGCAAATCTGGATTTGTCAAAATTCTAGTAAGCCGTTGGCTTCGTGTCACGGAGGAGGGGCTCCGCGTTACCCTCCGTGACACGTTGCCCTTTATCCAGTGCCGGGTCACACCGGGTTTCCGTGTGACCCGCGTGTTTCCTTTAAATAATAACCCCGATTTCGCCCCAAATTCCCCCATTCCCTCTTCCCTCCGCGACCAAACACCCATTTCCCCCTCCCCAAGCAACGTGCCACGTTGATAGGCAAAGAAAAACGTCAAGTTTCTTCGATTCTTCAATTCTAAGGTATGTTTTCATCGTCTAACTCAATTTTTTGGCGATTTTTGTCAAATTTGGGCATATAAGGTGAAAAATATCACCCTAGGTAGAAATTGAACATGATATTGAATTATTTTGTGATTGATTTTTGTTCGGATTGTTGTATTTGGCGGTTGAACTTGTCGATTATGTAAATAATTCGAAATTGATTGTCGAATTGTATTTTAGGGCTTGGGTTGTTGAATTCGACTTGGGCAACTTGATAGTTTGGTGGAATTGATGCCGGGGTGTGGTTATTATTGGAGATAAGTCGTGGTAAATCTTGTATAACTGTTAAAAGACGACTAATTCTCGAATTTTTGTGGGAAAATGCATAATGTGTGAATTGGTTAGATTGTTAGATTAGCTTGTTTATAAAATATTTTTCTAGTTGTTTTTAGTTTGTGGTTGTTTTGTTGCTTGTGCGATGGTTGAATTGCTAGCGATAGTAGGATTGGGAATTCGCTGTATGAAGTCTGAGTAGTACGCTAACCGTTATGCTGTCGAAATTTTGTTACGAACGCACTAAGCAATATGTGTATAGTTGTTTGTGTTTGGGGTTGTAAATAGAGCTATCCTTGCTGAAATTTTGTAAATATTGTTAAGGACTAAGTGTGGGGTCAATTTTGTGTAACCCAACCTTAGCCGAAGCTAACAACTATTTAGCTTAACGGTGTGCTTGTTTGTGTAAATTGACAGGTACAATGGCTAGCAGGCAAGACAAAGGCAAGGGTGCTTCTACCTCAGGCACCGGAAGGAAACGGATGAGACTGGGCACTACAGTCCCAGCTGCACCCGCTGTTCCGCGCGGCCAACACCGCCGATACGGAACACGATGGGTCACCGATGAAGGGAAGAAATGGTACGCAAAGCATAAGGAGAACAAGTACTTCCCCGAGGAACATATTGCTAGGGAACCACTTGCACAGGAGTTCCCTCGCATTGTACAGAGGATTGAGGCAGCTGGGCTCAGCTTTATTTTTCAGGAGCCCAAGGAGTGCAACCTTCATTTGGTCCGGGAATTTTATGCCAACTGGAACCCGGCCATCAGAAGCCACACTATTAAAATCAGAGGGCAGATTGTCACTCTGGAACCCCAGCAGCTGAATGCCATCGTTGGAGCGCGGGACACAGATGCCCACGTTCTCCGCCAGCTAAACATCACCCCACCGTACGCCGACATCAGACGTACGTTGTGTGGGGCTCGATCCACAGCCAGATGGAGTAGACACAAGGAGAGGGATTGCCACCAGACTCTGCCTTATTCGCAGATGAACAGGGAGGCCAGAATCTGGCTAAAAATTGTGTGTTCGTGCTTGATCCCGGGAGTTCATATGACAGACGTGACCCGGGACCGTGTCTGCTTGGTGTATGCCCTTATGAAAGGGCTTGAGATTAATGTTGGGGCGATCATAATATCCGCCATGAAGAGAGCCAGACTGCACCAGGGTCACAGATACAGGTTTGGCGGACTCATCACCACCTTCCTCCGAGGCCTCGACATTGAGGAAGAAGCCTTGGATTACATTCCGCAGCTGGAGCGGAGGGCCCTTGATGTGACAAAGACTAAGGCCCCCGACACTACACACGGACCCGTGCTGACTTTGGGCGAGCGACATGCTCGTGACGATCAGTACATGGCCCGTATGTTCGGCATGCAGATGCTGCAGCTACGGATAGGTGGGAGACCAGCCACCGAGGAGGAGTTATGGCAGCTGGAGCTGGACTACCCCTTTGGCGAGAACGCCAGAGCCTTATGTAAGGTGGGGCCAGCCTTTGTGGAGCCGACAGACGATGATGTCCCTACTGATGAGGATACACGTCGTGAGGACTCTGATGTGGAGTCCGATGACGACGATGGAGCTGATTCAAATATGGGCGACGAGGCCGCAGCACCGGATGAGGAAGTCGAATATTTCAACTGAGCAGGGAGTTCCACCACCCAAATTTTGTGCTTTGTATTTTTGTGAACACTGGGGACAGTGTTCGATTTAAGTGTGGGGTGGGGAGTAGTTAGGTGATAGGTCAAGGCTCTAAATTGCTGTATAATTTTTCCTTGCTGTTTATGTATGTTGTGCCTTCCCTGTTGTGAACTGATTTGTGATGTACGTATATATTTGTTTTGTGGCTAATGATGTGTGTTTTTGAAAGTTATGGTTGCAATGGTAAATATTTTGTAAATTGTGTAAATAATTTTTTCCTCTATCGACATGATCGATATTTTTCAAAATTTTTGCGAAAATATATTGCACTTGTAAATATTTTCTTTCTATCGAAATGATCAATGTGTTGCAAAAATTTTGTCGATTTTTATTTTTTTGGGTTTCTCGGAGTTTGTTTTCGGTTCTTTTACCGAGAATAGTCCCATTGAACCGATGTCATAGTTAGTGACCGTTCCCTATTATGGATGGATGGCGACCGTCTTAAGGGAAATGTAGTCGGTAGGAGTAGGATTTTTAATTGTTGTTTTAGTTTTCTTTGGTGGATTGCATCAATGAACTGTAGTTGCTTATGGTTGCTAAAATTTCGTTGCGTGTTGTAATTGATGTTCAAATTGTGAAAATGATTCGTTTGAAAGCATGAAATTCTGTAAATATGTTGAGTTACCTAGGCTATAGAATTTGGTTCATTATGGTTGAGGCTTAATCTTGAATTCATGTAATTGACTAATTAAAGAGTCTGTGAATGCATCTTGATTCGAGCATGTGCATGAAGTGTGAAGTGAGGATTTGCTATTTCATGTCATTGTGAATTGTCTAGAACTTGCCTGGTGTGTATACGAAGCGAAATGAAGGAGGTGTAGTGTTGGAAAGGATGTAGGCATTTCTTTGTTTTAACCGATAGTTTCCATATATTTTTTTCTTGTCAAATTCTACCTTTTTATATGTTGTATACCCTAGTCAGCTCATTGAGCCTTTAGCCGATTTCTTTCTTTTGTCCAAAATTGTATGAACTAAGCTTTATTCCTTCTTTTCATTAGCCTTAAAGTCTTTAAGAAGCTCTTAAGCGCTTACAAAGAACAGAAAATGTTTCCCAAAGTGTTAAAGAGTGAAAAGAGTGAAAAGAAAAAGAAAAGCAAAGTGAGGAAAGAAAAGATGACGTTGAAGAGGCACTTGTTGTAATTAATTGATATTGAGGGTACATGAAAACCCTCTGTTTTGTGTCAAGTGTGGTTGATGAAATGGGCTGTATGAAAGTAAACCAGCATGAATGGGAGAAAAAGAGAAAAGAGAGGAACAATGTCCATGAGTCGATGGGAATGAGTTGAAAAGGCGCTTAAGGATGCTAGCGATTATTATTGGCTAATCCAATATATGCATACTAGATCCATAGCCCCGTTACAACCCATTAAAAGTCCTATTTGATCCTACATTGCATTTCTTTGTATTAGTGGAGTAATACACTAAGGGCAAGCCTATGGGTCATGACATGATGCATGTGAATTCTTTTGGGAGAGAGAGTGAAATTAATTTTTATATGCCCCTACTTGCATGTTTGTGTGTTGCATGAACATAAAGGGGAAGTTTGTCTCGAGTTGTGAGGGCACATGCTTGATGAAAGATTGATTTTTGTGTCGGATTTCTTGATTAGTTGATTTGCATGAGTTTGCCGATATCAAGAATCAATTCTTAAAAGTCTAGGAAGCCTTGATGTATTAAGGTCATTGTCTCGTACGACCAAGCATGTTTTCTTGATGATTTGCAAAAATTGAATAATCGGTATGACCGTAGCGTAAATTGTTGCACCATAGTGATGAAAGTTGGGATGTAATTTGCATGAGTTGTGTATGTGTTGTTCGAGGACGAACAAGGATTTAAGTGTGGGGTAAGTGATCTTGGGCAGATTTATATGCCCAAGTGATACTCAAACGTATCATTTTTACCTTGTTTGTTGTGCAATGTGTATATAATATCATGTAATTGGTAATAAAATGCGAATTTATACTAACCAACATGATTAGCATTTGTTTTGCAGGAAAATGTGATTTTTAGGAGCTAAAATGCATGTTGGAACTATGTCGGAGTTGGACTTGGATGCGAGCGTGGAAAAGACCCGGGAATGCAGGATTTATAGGGGCTCCGCGATGGCTCCGTGCCACGCTACCATCGCGGTAGCACACTGCCTGAGCAGGAATTAAATTTGCAATTTCTAGTGTGCATGCGCGTCAGCTCCGTGGCACGGAGATAGGCCTCCGCGATGGCCTCCGTGCCACGTTGAGGTTAAATTACTGGACCCTAGAAATTCCAGTGAGGGTCCGCGTCCACGCCGTGTCACGGAGGCAAGGCTCCGCGTTGGCCTCCGTGACACGTTACTTGTTATTCCGGGAAAAATTTCCCACTAGTATAAATAGCACACTTAGGTTTATTTTAAGTAGTTTTCAATTTTTAGACTGAGTTCAGAAGTGGAGAGCAGGAACGTGGGTTAGTAGCAGTTGAAGATTGGAAAAGCTAAGGGATTTCTTCTCTTCCTTTCTTCTTTCTATTAATTGTACGTATGATTTACACTCATTTTAGGATGATCAATCCAAGAATGAGTGGCTAATTCTCTTTCTTGCTGAGGTTTTGAACATGTGTAATGAATTCTGATTTTCATTGATATGGTTTATTCTTCTTCTTTAATGTTGTTCTATTAATTCTTGTTCTTTACTGCATTAGTGATTGGCCAACATTAATGTATATCTAAAAAGTCCAATTTCACTCGAGAGAGCAAGAAATTGGAAAGTTGTGAATTAATAGGGTATTGTTCTTAACTTGATTTGGGAAAATTGGGTTTTGATGTGCTTTCCTGATAGAAATATACTTGGAAGCCGTATTAGTCAAATTAGGAACCGGAATTGTAGTGCTATGTCATAAATTACATTTGATCACAGAAATGTAGACGGATGGTTTATGATTCTAAAGTGAAATTAAATACGAGAGTTTTAATTTCTAGGCAAATGTTCTTGGCTAGCAACATGAAGAAGAGAATTAACCAAAATTATCATGATTATCAAGTTCATTACTTGTTCTTAACCTTGGCATGTTCATATCCATTGTCTGAATTCAAAAGTAAATAGTTTGTATTAATTGTAGTATATAGTTTAGAAACAAAAATTCAATTACTCTTGGGTACGTGTTGTTAGCATAATTAGAAGTTAAATAGAAATATAGTAAATTAGGCAATTTTACATACCTTGAGCCTCCTTGGATCGATACTTGGCTACTTAGCCACTTTATTACTTGTTTGACCACGTGCACTTGCGTGTCGGTTTTTACCCGTACCCCAAAGCACCGAGCACTATGCGCTCCAGAAGTTTGCACATATTGAGAATTTGCAATTAAATCAAATGGTGAAGGTGGCCAATAAGTCTCATCATCCAAGGAAAAAAATTCTCCACTATAAGTTTGTTTGTAGACCCTACTACTGTAGAACTTAATAACATAGTTCTTCGATTCAATGCCACGGATATCACAAAATTTGATGGTACGCGAACATGGCATATGATAGTTTCTCCACTTCCCACAAGTACACTTTTTGCTCTCAGCAGATACTATATGAACATTGCCATCCTTACCATCGCGGGCATATGTGAGAATCTCAAAAGTACCAAGTGTAATATTGTTAGCATTCTGTCTGTGTGCATATTGGCCGGTTCTCAATACTCCATAAACTTCTTTTCAATATTAAGTAGGTATGGCTTGTTATCTACAATTAATAATGCTACAAGAGAGTTTCTTTCAACGAATCGATCAACAAAATTTTTAAAGCTCAATCGAACCATGGCAGCAACGGGCAAGCCCCGAGCTTTCTTCAATAAATCATTATATGACTCAGACACATTGATCGTTAAAGCCCCCACTTACGACCATTGTCCTTGTACAATGTCCATCTTTCAAGAGGTTGTTTCACTTAACCATGCATGTGCAGCAGGTGATATTAATTTAATGTGTTTCATCCGTTGCATGAATTTCTTCTTCTGGTGTTCTGTAGCCGTCATCCCCATTAGGTTCTCATAATCTTTGTTAAGGAAATTTTTGTTAAAGTTACTTTTCAAGTGACGCACACAAAACCTATGATAAGTAACGGATGGTTGTAGCCACACATATGTGTTGACGCATTGCAATATGCTTGGATGACAATCAGAAATAAGTCCAATACCTTGCCGATCACAAACAACATGCCTCCACAGTAACTTAAGAAACCATGTCCATGACTCAAAGCTCTCACGCGCAACAATGGCATATGCAAGTGGAAAAATATTGCCATTCGCATCAATTCCAACGGCGATTAATAATTTAATTTCATATTTACCATTTAAATGAGTGTCGTCTATTGAGATGACCGGCTTGCAACTTCTAAAACCATCAATGCTTGGTTTAAAGGCCCAAAAAATAAATTTAAAAATCTGTTCGCCTTGCATTATAGTGACTCATGCTCCCACTCAACAATGGTGCCTGGATTGAAATGTTGTAGGGCAGCCATGTAACGAGAAAAGGTTTTGAAAGAACCTTCATAATTGCTAAAAACGATTGCAAAAGTTTTGCTATGTGCTTTTTGAGCTTTCCTGTAACTAGGAGTAAAATTATACTCCAATTTTATAAGTTCTTTCACTGATTTAATACTAAAGTGTGTGTCAATCATAATCAATGGAATCAACAAAGCCGCTATCATGTTGCTATTTATATTACGATGATCTTGTTTGTAATCATCTGTTAAACAAGTGTGTTTTTCAATCATTTTACCGGCTACCCACATCCAGTTGAAAGCTCTCTAAAACAGATCATCCACTTGCAACCAAAATCACTAAATTTGCAAATGACCTTTCAAGATTTTTCTTTGAACTGGTCACAAGTGAACTCTTTCTTTTCGGTGATTCAATGTTATCTTACTGCATCTTCCATTTGTTGTTTGGAGTGAAATATCATACCTAGTACAAATATAAAAATTAATTTATATATATATAAAGGAGACATAGAGGTACGCTGATATGGTATGCTGATGTGGCGTGCCTCTTTGAGCTCCATTCATATTTTTCTTTTTTCTTATTTTTTTGAATTTTTTTCTATTTTAAAATTATATTTTCTTTTAAAAATCATTTTTATGCTATGTTTAAAAGCTCAAAATTAACTTATTTAATTACTCTCTTAATTATATTAAATATAATATATTAAAAAAATTGAAAAATTATTTTTGTATCTTTCTTAGTTACATCTTCTACCTTTATTCTTATTTATTTTTCACTTTTTTTAAAAATTTAGGAAGCCCAAAGGTCTATCATTAATTGTCTAAATAATTTTACTTGAATGGATACTAACTATATAGATTAAAACTCAATTGAAGGAGGTTAGAGGTCTTAATCTTTTGTCAAACATCTTGATTCGGGTGAGAATTATTTTTATCTTTCTCTACTAATTTTTTGGTCTTATTGTTATTTAGCATTTATTTAATTTTTCTTACCTGTTACTTATTAACTTGATTTTAATTTTAACAAATGACTACTAATTATATAGATTAAACCTCAACAAAGGAATGTTAAAAGTTCTACTCTTTTACATATCCTTACAAGCATATTCAGTTATGTATGGTGAGAAATCACCTTTTTCTCTAAAAAAAATATTAATCTAATTATTCTTTAGAATTAAGTTAATTTTCTTACCAATTACTTACTAACTTTATTATAATTCTTATAAATCTTTATGTGATTGAATAATATATGGTTGAAACTTTTGTCGTTTTCTTTTGTGTATCTGTGTGTATATTGGTTTTGTTATTTGTGAGAGTAATATTGATGAAGTCAACATTAGAGTAGCAAAATGGATAAATATTATAATAGTATATATTTTTTATTTATTAATTTCTATCATTTTTTAGTTATTAATTTATTTGTGTTATAATATGAAATGTTTTTATTTTCTTTTAGAATGATTACAAAGTTGTGACTGAAGTTAACATGGCAGAATCTAGAAAATTCAAGTTTTCAATAAATGATTGCAAAGTCATGCTTAATATCAAAAAGACGTGATAATATCAATGTGGAAAGAATTGATCTGGATTGAAAAAATAGTTTTACATACATTCTTTTATTATATATGTTTTTATAAATATATTTGGTGCTGAAATATGTGACTTCTTGACAATGATGACTACAAATTCCTATAAGATTGACATCTCTAAAAAATTTCGGGATGAATAAGAAAACATAAAAGGAGATGAAAATGATTTGGAAAAATGAGTATTTTTATTTTCTACAATTTAAAATTTGAAGATAAGATGGAATGAGCTTACAGTTGAAAAAAAAATATAACTGATTTATCCTCTCTTTTTTTCAGAATTAATTGCTTGATTCATTTTTTAAAGAAAAACTCTAACAATAAAATTGTGAAAGTAATCTTAAATCTCACTTTCAATTTTTTTATATTAATCTATTTTAATTGAGAGTAATAATTAAAAGATCCACTAAAATAAAATTTGAAAGAAATAAAGTTCAACTCACATTATTAATTAAGAAAATAATGAAGGAAAAAATATTTTTAAATTAATCAAGTTATATTAAAGAATGACGTAAATGCTAAAAATATAAAAAGAATATATGTATAATTTTATTTTGTGAATGTTGAATTAATATATTTAACTTGTGTGTTTTTGCTATTTCATTCTTCTATGTTTTATATTTCCTTTTTAAATGTTAAATAAGTAAAAAAATATAAGAGAACTAACATTTAATTCTCTATTTATATACACATCTTAAGTGTATAAAATTAAAAATTTTATGTTTAAATTTATATATTTAGAGATCAATTATATCATTCTTTGCTTTCTTAATGTTCTTTTAATAAAACTAAAAAAAATAGTTTTGCAGTTATTATTTTATTAAAATTTAATATTTAAAAAATATTTTAATATTTAATATTAAAATATAATAATATTTGATTGTTATAAAAAAATTACTAAATGTATATTATTTTCGCGTGAAGCGCGAATAAGTCACCTAGTAATAAATAACATATAATTATTTATCATTAAATAATAGCTAAGATATCAAGATTACAAAAAATAAAAAAAAATATCGGAGCATTCACTCACCTAATTTGAGATATTTAGGATTTTTTTGATTCCATATGCAGCCCAAACAGAATCATTATCTCTAAAAACGAGCAAAATCATCGGGCTCTTCTTCAGTGTGATCCAAATAAGGAATGACATTAAAATGATAATTAATACTATCATCACAGAGTGAGATTTGAGTATCATCCTCATCTAAATCGTCAGCTTCATCAGACAATTGATCATCTTCCTCTCTATAATCATGTAACCTATCTCTATTCGAATCATCACGTTGATCATTAGCTAGTTCAGTGTGGTTCACGATTTCTACGAGTTGAGTCAAACTAGAGTTATCTCCACACCTAAAAATATATATATTATATTTACTATCAATTGACTCAATCGGAGCGAAACAATGTAAATTGGATTGTTGTGGATTGCTCGGTCCTTCAATCTTACGGTTTTGAGAAGTCCAATTAACATTATGTTCATTCAGTGAAGACAAACGGTAATTTTGTGTGCCAAATTACTTATAGTATAGTTTGAGTGGCTAGCAAATCCTGTCATTGTTTGTGGTTGAATTAAACCGCTTGGAAGAGATGTACTACCTCGAATATCAAACTCATTATTGGTTTGTTCTTCATTCTGATCAGTAGTATGTTGAATTATTACATATATGTCTAGTGTTGTTAAATGCATAACATTGCAAAACATCTCCGGAGTATGAAGAAAGACGGATAAAGAGTCATCATCCCAAATTCGAGTCTCATAAAAAATTGGACCCATTGGACATATATTGAATATTGTCCCGTGATAACAACCGAAAGTTCGGGATCACGTACACTCATTTTGCTCCTAAAGACACGTACAAGGCAATCATATTTGAGAGTAATTGGGAATTATTGAACTGTTCAGGAGGAAGACTATATCTAACCGAATCAGCTTCGTACAAAACTTCACCACCCCAATATAAATTAACTCTAACTGTTTCAGCCATTTTTTCTATATCAAAATAAAATGTTGTTGGCCGGATTTTATTGTCAAGATTAACGTTGTTGTTGGCTAAGTTTTAGTAGGAGGAAAAGATAAATCTTTACGAGTAAAGTTCACTCATATATATAAGTGAAAATATAACACTATTTTGCAAAAATTTTTATGGATATGAATTATTGCATTGCCATGAATTTCTACGAATTTTGTATACGAAAATAAAAATGAAACATTTAACAAAAAATAGTTGTACTTCGCTAAAAGTGGGCAAACTATAGAATTAAAAATTCTAGCAGTTTGCCCACTTTTGGGCGAAGTATCACTTAATAATTTTTTTTTAATTAAAAAATGATTGGTGGCAATAAGAGGCTAGAAGACTTAGCCTAGCAAAAAAAATCTTATATTATCATTCTTCAACTTTGTATGGAAATTTGAATTGTTTTATAAAAAATTTCTGCCTTCTTTCTATTCTGCAATTTTTTTTAAAAAAAATTTAAGAGTATAGAGCATTAAAAGAAAAGGGGTACTCCGCCAAAAGTGAGTGATTGTGAATTAAAATTTGTATAGTTAGCCCACTTTTAGGCGAACTACCATAATTTTTTTTAAAATTTAAAAGTAAGGCCGATAAGAATTGTTGTTTTGGTGCAATAACTTTTTCATATACTCTTTTGGTATATTTGCTTCTTTTTTTTTACTTGTTTAGGTGCTGGACTCCATAGTAAAGTATCACATTTCTGTTTCAATTTTTTTAAAAATAAAATTTATATGTGTTTTCAAGTATCCATTACGTAGACGAGTTAATCGCTTAAAATATGTTACATCCTTTGATTATAAACATAAGTTTCAATAAGTTGTAAAATCTCATAAGCATGTTCCAATTGATGATGATGGTATACAATTAAAGGACGAAACATATTTTACGCGTAAAATCCACTAAAATTATAACAAAAAATAATATGAACCTATAATTTAAAAAACCATAACAAATTCAATGCTAAATTTTTTAAAGATTAAACGCATGAATATTAAATTTTAAATCCGCTTTTAATGACATGTATTTTTTTTTTCTCTTGCTCTCCCTCACCCATGTTGTTGTGGTCCTTAATTTGCTTTTCCATTAAAGTAGGTAGAATTTCCAACTTCATGAACATGGAATGGCCTACCATCAATCTTTTATGGGTATACCTATAAGGAAAAATAAAGGCCATCTTTGTGTGTGTATATATATATATATAAAAGAATTTCAAAAAACATATTTATAGGTAAGTTTATAGCAATAAGTTATAATTTGATAAAAATTAATAAAATTTGTTATTATAAATTAAAATTTACTATTTTTGTTGTTCTAATTGACGTGAAGCTCTTTTCTTTTTTGTCAGGATAAGATTTGCACGCTCATTAATAAATAATTAATAGTGATGGTAATTTGACTAATATAACTCTATTAATTTTTTGAAAACATACAATAATAATTCTTTTCACATTTTAGAATGACTTTAAGTACTAAGGATAAAATTGAAAAAACATGGTCAATTACCTCTTGAATTTTGAAACTAGCAAGTATTTTGAAACAACTATTTTATTATACCTAGCAATTAAAATGAAACGGAGGGAGCATTTTGAAACAACTATTTTTAGTATACCTAATAATTAAATGGAACGGAAGGAGTAATACATTTCTATATTTAATAGTAATAATAATTTAACTTTAAACTTTTCAGTTTACCTTAATTGAGATGATTTATAGTCAGTCATACAAATATTTATAACTTATTTTAGATCACAGGTTTCAAAAGTCTTCCCTTTATTTTTAAGTTTCATACTATCTAGTCAAACATCTTCACATAAATTAGGACGGAAGAAGTAATAATACAAGAAACTTTTTACGCTATTAATGGACAGAATAGTTAAAGCGACCGACTCATGGCCAAACTTATAATTGATGAATTCATTGGTTCAATTCCTACTAGATGCATATCGAGAAGATAAATTAAATTTTATTTTAAATTTTAAATAAAAAGTCAACTCTCCTAGGTATAGAAAGACACGAATGCAAGAATATTATGGCTAGGGATTTGCTTTAATTACCCAACTCCCACCCACACGCCTTCATTTTGAAAATTTAGTTTTTTTCTCAAAAAGAGTAATAAATAGTCAAATGGTCAAAATTCGAATCTCAATGAATTTGGATCTTTATTAAAAATAATTTCGACACGAGATCAATATTTTCAAAAGCGTTTTTTGGGCAAGTCTCGGGGGAAACGTATCAAAAATGCGTAGATCCAAAAAATATAAGCCTGGAAATTTGTGGCGTAAACTCAAAAATTTGGGGCATAAGTCACGGCGTAAAAACGTAATTTTCGGGCGTTAAATTTGATTTTTATTATTTTAAAAATATTTTTGTACAAATAATATTTTTATTACTGGTGCAATAATATTTATAATTTTACACTATCATGTTTTCATATTGTAGTCATATTTTCTAGAATATATCATAATAAAAACAAGTCTCCTAAGAAAATGACGTTATAAATATTTTTTTTTATGATTATGCCTAAAAATGATACGATATAGATTTCATAGCCCCATGCTTCTGAAAAACTTTATCTATATTTTTATATGACTCTTACATTATTTATCCTTATCCTTCTTTGAAATACATATATAAACAATAATCAGAATAAATATTAGTTGAGAGTGAGAAAAACTATCGGAGATCTATGGTGAAGTAGATGATGATTTTATTTTAAAAATTATCTCAACTATTATCATTTTTTGTCGTTGTTATCTTTTTCAAATAATAATTATAATATTTCTTTATATATTATTGAGATTTGCTTGAATTTTTTTGTAGAATTATTAAAATATTATTTTTGCTTATTTTCTTAGTAATAAAATTATAAAATTGAAAATACGTGAGATATATACCCCGTAGATTCATGGGACTTACGCCTCGCTCCGTGCTACGTAAACGCCTCACCTCACGTCCCGCCTTTTAAAACATTGTATGAGATTAGACGATTTTAAGTACGAATGTACGATCATAGAAATTATGTAAATTTTTAAGTATTAAATTATAGTTAATTTAAATTTTTATTTTTATTTTTACTAGAACAAGAGTTTGAGTGACTTTATAGATACTACATACTAGATATAATTAATTTTTTTTTATTTTTACATTTTCCTTAATTTTGTATGTTATGAAATTGGTAATATATCCCACTTTTTGTATATTAACCATTTTTTTAAACCTTAATTTATCACATAATAACTATAGTACAGTGTAATTTTATAAGCGAGATCTAAGAAGGGTATGGTGTATGCAAATCTTATTTTTATTTTGTGTGAGATAAAAAGACCATTTCTGATAGATTCTCCGCTCAAGAATATTATTTCTAAAGATAAATTTGATAAATATAAATATAGAAACTATAGTAAATATATTGTAGAAAAAATTATTGAGATCCACATTTTTGTGTCTGGACTGATGCCCAGTCCTAATTTTGACTATTTGCCCTCACCAAGCAAGATAATTTTGCTAATTTCTTAGCTAATCACTAGGGATAATAATTGCATTTTTAGTCTTTAGTTAATGATAAATTTTGATTTTGATCTTTATAATATATGATTTAATATATTTAATTTTTAATTAATTAAAATGTGTGTTTTTGGTCTTTTTATGTAGAAAACATATTATATTTGAATTATTTTTAGAAGTATATTAACCTAAAATATGAAATAACAATACAAGTTTAATATAACGTGTGAGTATTTAAATAATAAAATGGTTAATAATTCTGAAAATTTGTGAATTTTTCGAGCAAAGGAATCAAAAGGATTAAATATTACTCTTTCCGTCCCAGTGTATCTGATAGAGTCTACATCCTATGTAGCGTGCCCAAATGCTTAATTTTTATATGACATGGTTTGAATTTCGAGAGTCAAACTTTTTTATTTTGATCATGAATTCAACATATAATCTTTAAGATTTTTGAAAAAATAATTTACATATTTAGAAATTAAACTACATAAGAAGTACTATAAGTCAAAAGAATTAATTATAATTTAATATTTAAATGTCATACAAATAAATTACAGTAAAAGATTTTCTTTTTGAACTCTCGAAATCTGAATTATATCATATAAATTGAAATCGAGGGAGTAAAATTTACCCCTAATCAAGGGACTTTAAAAGTACTATATATTAACCCCTAATCATTATTTGCTACTATAATATTACAAGTTTCACAATATTATACTTTTCAACATTGCCTAAAGAAGCACATTCCAAGCATTTCACACTACAATTTGAGTAAAGCAAAATTGAAAGCTAAAAATTAGCTTAGCTTCCTCAACCAAAATTGGTAGGAAAATTTTCCATCTACCCATTGCTCATTTCCCACACTTATATATATATATATGTCCATATTCAAAGTACTAGGTGGACACTCAACATATGAACATTATATAACTAAAAGTAGTTTGTTATTGTGTCGGCGACGACGGTAGAACTAAAATTTTCAGTAACAGGATTAAAATATATATTAAAAACAGATATATAAAAAAGTTGAAAAAATAACTCAATCATAATTTTTAGCGCGGGAATGTTAATTGACACCCCTTAGATAAGAATGACTCTGCCATAATATGTTGCACGGAAATATCAGCTATTCGGCAGAATATATAATTGAGATGTATGTAAATTGATTTGACCTTACTAATATAAAAATAACTTTAAGTATTTATACCTATGCATAAAAATATACATTTGGAGGATGCATTGTGGTGGTAAATGGTGGTTATACTCGCGTTTAAGTGGTATTTTTTTTCCTGTCAGACATAAGGTGTTTGAAATTGATTAGTCTATCTTCAAACACAATATATAAAGTTTTATATAGCTGAAATTCATGTACATATCAATCACGATTATTTTGATTTTAATATCTGTTTTTTTAAATATTTTTGTTAAGCACCTTACATTATGAAACTGTTTCTTTCCTCGGAAGGAAAATATCATTATCCTAGAAATCTCGCGGCCAATATTTCTCAGGTACACACAAGGTAAACTTTGCTTCAATATAATCAGAGGCGGATCCAGAATTTAAATTTTATGGGTTCAATCTTAAGATTTTAGTATTAAACCCATTATATTTTTAAAATTATGGGTTCATATCTATTATTAATTTCAAATTTAATAAATTTTTATACATAAATTTATGCTCCGCGTTGAAAGTTATGGATTCAATTGAACCCGTAAATTCAACTCTACATACGCCTCTGAATATAATAACACGTAAACCACACATGAAAAGTAAATCACACAATAAGGTAAATCTCATGCGACGATATCAGCCGAAAAAGCATGCAGGGAGCTTCGAATCTGAACGTCCCCATCTTCACCTCCTCCCTATTTGAAAAATCACTTGCACAACCAACTCGATCCTACTCTCAAGAATAATTACTTTTAAATTTGCTACTATGTTATGTATTGCCTTTTTAGCTACTTCTAACTTTTCCATCTTAACCACCATTACCCTTACGTGTAAACAAATCAAATCTTAAACCGTCATATAAGATATAATAATCACTACTTGACTTATAATTCTCCACAATTATTTAATGTGTTAAAAATTAAAGTTTAGGTAGGTTACTGTTCGAAGCAAAGTACGTGTATATATTACTAAAGCAATATCGATAAATAAGTCTTCTTAAAATATGAAAATTAAAAATTTTAAAATAAAATATGTTATTTATTATAACAAATAAAAATAATCTGATAATATATAAATTACTACTCAACTTATTACTATAATCCCACAAGCCACAACTATTTAATTTGAAAAATTAAAAATTTTGGATAAATTACATTTTATGATTTTTGGGTGAAAATATTTGCGTCACGTAGTTTATATTTAAGTTTATTATCTGATTTAGTCGTATTTGCCCATAAACACCTTTTATACACTATTATTTAGTTTTATACAAGATTGATGTGTTGGGCTTGTGGAGGCCTGATTAATTAGGCCCGTTAGAAACCCTAATAACCCTAATCTATTTCTATAAATAGATAGCTTGTACCTGTAATCTATACACCACAAGAGAGAGAGTAATAAAATTCCTCCTAGTTGCAGTTGTGGACTAGGTCGTGAGACCGAACCACGTAAATTCTTGTGTGTCGTTTGTGTTCCGTTTTTCTCTATTTTCTCGTAGTTAATTTGTGTGTGTGTGTTTATTGTTGTTATTCCGTTGTCCCAACAAGTGGTATCAGAGCGAGGTTATACACACGAAAAAAATTAGCGAGAGTCACCAAAAAAAAAATTTTCGGAGAAAGAAAAAAAGGGGCAGCAGATCTGCTACCGGAAGAAGAACAGTCGTCGTCGCTGCCGCCGTCGCGAGCAGCAAATCGAGCAGGAGATCGAGTCGCCGGAGAAAACTTTTTTTCACCGGCAGGTACTGTTTCCGCCGGAAAATTTTTTTCAGGCAGAAAAGTTTTTCAATTGGTCTCTTGTTGGTGGTGGTCCGAGTTAACTTTGTTGGTGCGTATTGGTTTTGTCAATTTTTCTTTTGAAATTATCAAGACCTGAGATCAGTTGTACCGGGTACCTCATCTAGTCGTTTGAGATGGCAGAAGATGAGAAATATCGAATTGAAAAGTTTGATGGTGCAGATTTCAGTTGGTGAAAAATGCAAATTGAGGATTTGCTGGTTCAGAAGGAGGTAGACATGGTATTGGGTGACAAGCCAGAAAAGATGTCTGATGTAGAGTGGGCAGGTTTGGATCGGAAAGCCATGGCGGTTATCCGACTCTCGTTGACCAAGAATGTTGCGTTTAACATTCTGAAGGAGAAGACAGCGAAAGGTATCATGGAAGCGCTGTCTAACATGTACGAGAAGCCATCTGCAGCAAACAATGTCTTTCTGATTAGAGAATTGGTGAACACAAAAATGAAGGAAGGCAGTTTAGTTACCGAGCACATAAATACAATGAATTCAATCTTAGCCAGACTTACGTCAGTGGGCATTAAGTTCGATGATGAAGTTCAAGCCTTACTACTGCTATCGTCATTACCTGACAGTTGGTCCAGAACGGTTACAGCAGTTACCAGTTCAGCGGGACCCGATGGATTCACTTTTGAGAAGATTCGTGATCTCATTCTAGGCGAGGATGTCAGAAGAAGGAGTTCTGGGGAATCATCGAGTAAATTGCTAAATGTCAGCAGAGGAAGGAGAAATAGCAGAGGTAGTGGGAGCAGGAACAGAAGAAGGAGTCAGTCGAAGACTCAGGATCGCTCAGATGTAACGTGTTTGACGTGCAAGGAGGTGGGGCATTTCAGGAATCAATGCCCGAATAATAAACAAGTTAACATTGCAGGAGACTATGCTCATAATGATCTCTTGATATGTAGCGTGGAGAGCAGTGTGGATTCCTGGGTCATGGATTCTGGTGCTTCATTTCATGCTACCCACAGCAGTGAAGCATTGCAGAATCTGAAAGAAGGGGATTTTGGAAAGGTAAGACTAGCAAACAATAAAGTTCTTGATGTAACGGGCATGGGTGACATGATTATGAAAACTTCAGTCGGTTCGTGGACTTTAAAGGATGTCCGAGTGATTCCAAGCTTGAAGAAACGGTTGATTTCTGTTGGGCAGTTGGATGATGAGGGACACGATGTTAAGTTCGGAAACGGGCAGTGGAAGGTGATGAAGGGGAACTTGGTCATAGCTCGAGGAAAGAAACGGAGTTCGCTGTATATGGTCTATTTACCATCTGAGGGAGTGACTATCCCAGATCAGAAGAGAAACAAAATCCGGTTCACAGAGTCTCGTGGGCATAAGAAGGTTCGTTTTGCAGGAGATAAACCCAGAGCCACAGGTCAGATTCAGGTTGAACGTGCTTGGAAAGGTTCAGGTAAACCAGTCAGGGGTTCTCGTGGCAGTGGGAGCATCGGCAGTCAGCCAGTTAAAACTTCAGCCAGAGTTACCAGATAGTGGGTTAAGAGAACCAGTGTTCCAGCTGTCAAAGTCTCTCCGGATGATTACCTGCTAACTATGGAGAGTGTTGTTTGTTCTCAGAGTATCCCAGGATTCGGCAGTTCGTGCAAGTGGGAGTCGGTAGGGACAGAGGACGAGTCAGGGGCAGTTTTAGCCGTGACTGATGTTGGAGCTTGGGGAAGCTTCAACGGGCCTTCAGGTTAACTGATGAAAAGGCCGCTGCAACCAGGAAGATGAGGAGGAGATTACTAGACGTACAAGTGCTCACAGTGGATGGCAATTGAAGATTATCATGCCTCCAAGTGGGAGATTGTTGGGCTTGTGGAGGCCTGATTAATTAGGCCCGTTAGAAACCCTAATAACCCTAATCTATTTCTATAAATAGATAGCTTGTACTTGTAATCTATACACCACAAGAGAGAGAGTAATAAAATTCCTCCTAGTTGCAGTTGTGGACTAGGTCGTGAGACCGAACCACGTAAATTCTTGTGTGTCGTTTGTGTTCCGTTTTTCTCTATTTTCTCGCAGTTAATTTGTGTGTGTGTGTTTATTGTTGTTATTCCGTTGTCCCAACATGATGTACTATGTATAATATTTTTCTCTATTTATAATATTTTTATTATATAATGTTGTATATACAATATTATATATTGGACTATGTGATGTAATATTTTATGTTGAGCTGTATATTTATTTAATATTTACGTAGCTCGATGGAAGCATGTACAAGACGCATATGCATTGCCAAAAAATACATATTATATATATATATATATATATATATTTAGAAAAACTATAATAACTAATAATAATTTAAAAAAAAAAAGTCACCAATTAGGGAAATCTAGATGCCACGTGTACCATTTTTATTTTTTGAAAAAAAGAGGAGTTGGAGGTTCATTTATTGATGACCTAACTCATAGGTTAGAAATCAAAAAAAGAAAATCTATAAATACTCTATTCTTCTTCTTGCACCTTCAAACAAACCCTAAAAAACCTTCACTTATTTTACTCAATCAAAACAAACATAGCCCAAAAAAAAACAAAAGAAAACAGAGAAATTTCTTTTTTTTCCTTCTCTATAATTCCATATTGAGTTAAACTTTAAAGGAGGAATGATCAAAAGTTGTGAAGGGTCTGTTTGGAAGAGGAAAAATAACAAGGAGATGATGAAGAATCAAGAAAAGGAAAATCAGAATATTGGGGAAAAAATAAACAAAGGGGAAAATTATTATTATTATAATAATAATAATAATAATAATAATAATTATTATTATTATTACCCTTTGGTTTGTTATGAAGAATTGCCAAAATATATGAAGGATAATGAGTTTATTCTCAATTATTATAGAGCTAATTGGCCTATTAAACAAGCTCTTTTCAGCATTTTTCGTTGGCATAATGAAACTCTTAATGTTTGGACGTAAGTATTTTCTTTTTTAATCTTTATCTCTCATTTCATGTCATGTTGTTCGAGTCAGCTTGTGCATATCTCAACTGATTTCATGAGTTATTCACTACTATCTAGATCTCACCGGGGTAGGTATTCGGATAAGTACGCTATCTCCGCTAAGATGACTCGGACGGATGGAAAGAGATCATCAAGTATTTTTATCTCCGCTGGAGATTTAAACTTGAAACCTCAAGATTCTTAACCTCAGCTTATTGGCCACAAAATCACAACTCCCGAGTAATTTGGATATAATTTATATACACTACTGAAAAAGCACAAAATTTTCAATGAACTCAGTCGAAAATTAATTCGCTCATCGGAAACATCTCTGACGAGCTTTTTGTCAGGATTTCATATTTCCGATGGCATTCCGACGTGAACGGTCATCGGAAATTCGTGTTTCTTTTCAGTAGTATTTTTTTTTTTAATATGTTATAATAGGTAACCTAAGTTATTTTTCAGTAGTTATCATTTGATGATCGACTATTTATAATTTTCTTTAAAGTAATCTGATAGTGTAAAAAATTTAATATATGTGTGTGTTAACTCTTCTGCTTCTTTTTTTTTTTTTGGTTAATTTTTAGAATTGGATTTGTTAGGTATATTGTTTATTTATATATTTATTTTTAGTGTATATATTTAGCCTAGTTTAAACAAAGGTTAATTAACTTGTTTGGTTTTATTTTGCAGGCATTTACTTGGGTTTATTCTATTTGTGGTGTTAACCATATCAAATGTAGTGCAAGTGCCTCAACTCTCTGATTTCATGACTATGTTTAATTGGTAAGTCATCTAAATCCTATTTTTTAAAAACTTTTTTTCCATTGAGATATATGTTATCGGTATTCGGGTCCAATTAAATTCGTATTCGCGGTGAAAAGTTTCACATTGAAGTAAAAACGTTCTCTAATAAATGTGATTTTACGTGCAGGCGTAACCAATCGAACTCTTTATTTCTAAAGTAACTAAAACGAGACTATTTTTAATAACATGTTTGGCTAAACTTTTAAAAATAGCTTATTTTGAAAAGTATTTTTCTAAAAAAATACTTTAGATGAGAAGTCGTCTATATTTAACTAATAAATTTTAAAAATATTTCAAGCAACAATTAATATTTAATTTAATTAAGCTTTTTAAAAATATTTTTTAAAAGAAAAAAAATTACTATCTTTTTTCAGCTTCTGCTATTTTTCGAAAGTATTTTTCTTTTAACAAAAACTTAACCAAACACCTCACGGAAAATTGGGTCACCTAGCCATATTTTTAACCTCTTATCAAATAGAAAGTTGGGTCACCTAGCCTATAAAATCTTTTTCTTTTCTAAATTAGAGTAGGAAAAGTCAAATTTTAATTATTCTTTCTTTTAAAAAAAAGTTGAATTATTTGTAGAGGTGATCCCAGTGACAGCTAAAAAAGGACACCATAAAGGGGTCCAAATTAATTAATAGATGAATAGTAATTTAAGTTTTAGCATATGCTTTTATGACATTGTTGGCCATCAATTTCCCAACTACATTTCATAAATACATTCCCATTCATTTATATTATTTTTTATATTTTAAAATTTTATTATTTTTATTAAAATTATTTATTTTAAAAGTTTATAATAAAATTAATTGTTTTTTTATTTTATTAATAATTATTATTATTATTCTGGTAGACTATAAATATTTAATGAAAAGATTTTATATTTTGAAAAATAAGTAAAAATAAAATAATATTTTTTTTTAATTATTATTTTCTTAAAAAATATATAAATAAAAAATACGAGGAATATTTGGAGACTGACGGAGTATTTCTTTTTCCTCGCTGACATTCACGTGAAATTTATAATAAAAATATTATAGGTCTGTGATTCATTAAAGTCATTGTCCCACCCTCCAACAAATTTCTAGGAATTTGTATAAACAGATTAAATATATATATATAAAATAGACAGATTAAAAAATTAAAAAAAAAAAAAAAAAGGGATTGTTTAATGTCATTTTTTGATAATTAATTTATTAAATTTTTGATTCAATCTTGCAGGAACTTTCCCACAAGTGGTGATGTAAATGTCTCGAATAATTCAAAGGATTTTTTTCAGGTGAGTTACTTTTCAAATTCTTTTTTTTTTAATTTTAAAAAAGCTTCATCTTCTTGAATTTTAAAAGACGGGGAAAAAAATTAACATGAACTAATAATTAACTTGGAAAATAAAGTACAAGTAACAAGTTATAACATGTTATTTTAATATATATAATAGGAAATTGATATAAATAGCCGTCCACAAAAATAATTATTGATAAATATATAATTTTTGTTTATTAATGTATAATATGCATATATATATATATATATATATAATTACTGTATATTTTTTGTATATTTGGCTAGTGATTGTAGTTATTTTTAGCCGAGCGACCAAATGTGTGTAATAAAAGCTAGGAAAATTAACTTAAATGGCCGTCTGCCCAAAAAAAACAGTCGGTACTCGATAGATGTGTAATATGTGCATTATTAGTTTATAATACATGTACTGTAAATATTTTTGGCCAGCCTAACAAATGTATACTTTGGGTGTCCCAATTTATGTAACACACTTTTCTTGTTAATCAGTTTCAAGAAAAATGACACATTTCTATATTTAGTAACAATTTAATATTTTAGATTTATAGCCACACAAATATCTATGACTTATTTTAGACCATAAATTTCAAAAGTCTTTTCATATTTCTTAATCTTTATGTCCTGTCAAACTACATCACATAAATTGAGACGGAAGGAGTAACTAATTCACTAATAAAAAATCACTATTTTTCCTTCCCACTGAAAAATATTAAGTGGCTACCCCCACAACTATTTTGATTGAATCGGTGGAAAAAATAAAAATAATAGTGTTTTCACGTGGAAAAATCATAAAACTTCTCATTATTTCAGTGAGAATCTGTTTCCCATCATGTGGTTTTTTAGTGAACTTGTTCGATGAAAAATGAATGAAAAAAAATCATGAAACTTTTCATTATTTCAGTGAGAATCTGTTTCCTATCATGTGTTTTTTTTTAGTGAACTGGTTAGACGAAAAATGAATGAAAAAACTATATTTTATAGCACAAATTTTCATTAATTCGCAACGGAAAGAAACTCTATTTATAGCTGTGATTCCTCTAATTTGAACTCTCTTTTTTTTCTTTCAGGGTCCAGCTAGATTAATTGATTTGAAGCAGGACCAACACTTACAATTGGATCACATGATGTCAACAAATAGGTTACAAAATGAAACAACATGGCCATTTTATGTGTTTTTAGTTGGTTCAATGTTTTGTCTACTTTCAAGTAGCATTTGTCACCTCTTCTCTTGTCATTCCCACAAGCTAAACATCCTCTTGTTGAGAATGGACTATGTTGGAATCACAGTCATGATAATCACTTCATTCTTCCCACCAATTTACTACATCTTCCAATGTTCATCATACTGGCAAATTGTGTACCTAAGTGGGATCACAATCATGGGAATTTTCACCATCACCACCCTCCTATCCCCCGTGTTTTCGACCGGGAAATATCGATCGTTCCGAGCCGTTCTGTTCATGTCCATGGGACTCTTCGGCCTGATACCCGCGGTCCACGCTGTGATACTGAACTGGGACGAACCCGAGAGGAACGTCACGCTCGCTTACGAGTTGGCCATGGCGCTGTCTTATTTAATCGGGACTATGTTTTACGTTACACGAATCCCGGAGAGATGGTGGCCGGGGTTTTTTGACCTAGCTGGCCATAGTCATCAGATATTTCATGTATTTGTGATCTTAGGTGCATTGTCACACTATGGTGCTGCACAAGTTTTCCTGGAGTATAGGAGTCGATTGGGGTGTGAAACAATAAATAAATTATAATGCACTATGGCTTTATTTACAATATGGGGTTGGGTGGGGTGGGAGGGAAGAACATGATTATCATACTTATATATATTTTTTTTTAAAAATTATTTGTTGTAATGTATTGCTTTGTGTTATACAAAGGGTTCTAAGTTTTTTTTACCCTTTTAGATATAGGATCAATCATTCATTTGTTATGTAATGAACTTCTAATGTATACACTTTTAAGTTGAATTAAAATATTGATATTTTTTTTAGTGTTTGTCATTATTAATTTTTACTATTTCATTTTATTTTATATTTATTTCTTTTAGGGATCAGACCGGTAAAAGTGAGAATTGTCTAAACTGTCATAACCAGATTAGACTCAATTTTTTTCTTTTCAATTTTCTTCTTCTTATTCTTCTTCTTCGTTTATACAAAATAACGAATGAAAAAAATACTTACCGCACCTAATGTTTACATTATCAAATATTAAAATGAGAATACATGTATATAACTTAATCATTTATTTGGGCTTTGAAATGTTTTGTAGATCTACTTGAAATATGGGCCAATATTTTGAGTTTCTTTTGGGCTAACTTCTCTTCATACTTGGTGGTGATGATGGGGTTTCAACTCGCCAGTCTAAATTCTAGCCTAAGTTAATTTTAGGGCCAATACACCAGTGACTTAAAAAATATAATATAAGGGAAACTTCTATGTATATACGAAATTAGACTCATGTTTATCAAATATAATTAAAAAAAATTGTTTACCAAATATGGGAGTTTGTTTTTCAAAACATGTACAAAATCATACTTCGAATCTCACTCGATGCTTAAAATACTGCTCACTATTTTTGTGTGTGAAACTATATAAAATCGATAAGAAATATGTGTATCACGCTCAAAGATTAGAATTTCACTCATATATTTCATGTATGAAAACTGTATAAAATTAATATGAAATATGTGTATCTCGTTAAGGCTTAAAATTTCGCTCATAAAATTTTATGTATAAAAACTGTATAAAATCGATACGAAATATTTATATCTTGCTCAAGGCTTAAAATTTTTCGTGCATTAAACAGTATAAAATCTGTATGAATATGTATATAACTTTCTGGGGGGAAAGTGACGCATTGAATCTCACTCACAATTCATGTATAATATCTATATGAAATGTGTATATAACCGTATAAATTTTGTATAAAGTTCATGTTGGTTTCTGAAAATTTAATATAACTACAACATTATATACAACTTTCATACTGTACTCATACAAATTTAATACAACTATAATACACATACAAACTTAAAAAATATTCTTTATACAAACTCAGTATGTATTGTGCATTTGTTATTAATTAGGTCTTGAAGTTGTTACCTAAAGCTCCACGAAATGTAGAATAGCTCCAAGAAAGTGGAGTTTGAAACAGTTACTATCGCAATATATCAATATAATTTTCTTAAAAAATAGTATTGATTACGAACTTCATCGCTAAAGATAATTTTTTATTTATAATCCGTTGCTAAATAGAATCAACTATGAATTTTATTATTTAGCTCCAAAATTTATTCATTACTGATTCCTTTTTTTTTTTTCAAGTAGTGTCCAAACAAGTCTATTCACTTGGATAATGAGTTCCAAAGGATTACTATGAATCAATTTGCCCTCATATACACAACAATAGTGAAATCACCATCTACTAACTACAGTATTGAACCTGGTTCAATTCAATCACAAGTGCATAATAGTAACAAAAAAGAACACACAGATGTAACGTGAAAAACCTCATTGCTCAAGGGAGTAACAAAAACACGACCTATCGAATAGGATTTTATTCAACTCACGAGCAAATTTTAGATTACAACTCTGCAATCAAAGGGACTACCTCTAGTACCTGAAGACTCACTAATTACCTCTAACTAGTGACGTGTTTCTCAACTCACAGACCGAGTTAGAAACTCATAAAAAAACTCAAGAACAATGAACAACAAAAAATCTCTCTATCTCAAAGTTTGACAATTGCATAGAAAACTTCAAGTCGTTTCTTGCTATCAATCGTCAAGTCTATTTGTTCCATAATCTTGCCCTATATATGTGTAATTCTTCGTCTACTAGACTCCTCCTTCAATGCTCCTTTTTGAGTTTTCGTTTCCTAGAAGAAAAATGAATCTCCCCTTTTCCTTTTTTATTCTGCTGAATATTTGCTTTTGATTCTTTTTTATTTTTTCTCTTTTGTCTCAAAGTGTTGGGGATAGGTGTATCACACAATTCCTTGACATAGACCCAATCTTTGCTGCCTTATCTACTGGTCCAGAATCCCAACTTGAGTATAAATAGATATCTACCTCAACACGCCTGTACCTGTATCTGTCTATTTGTCCCCGAGTTGTACCTGGTTCACCTTCATGTACTTGTACCACAAACAGCTTCTCTTGACCTGGAACACTTTATCAAATTCACAAGAACTTTGTCAATCACAGTCAATTATCAAAACTAGTAGTATATAACAAATGGTCAGTATATTTATATGTATTGGAGTTGTAAATGAATAGACAAATAGTAAATGCATAAAAGACAAAATTCTAGTCGGACAAGAAGACGATTCCTAAGTATACCCTCCTTGCAAATTGAAGGCGGATATACCTATTGCGTGACAAACCTTGATTTTGTCACACAAAAATAAGATGAGCCTTTGAAAGAGGCTTAGTGAATACGTCTACCATTTGATCCTTTGAAGAGAAATTGAACTGTATGTCGAAATTTTAAACAAAATAAAATTCAATTTAGTGCGAGTGAAACATGGGATTGATGGAGTAAGATAAGCAACATCAATATTATCACACCAGGAACCCGAGGAAGATATAGTAGAATACGCTTAACCACAACCTAATGGTCCAAAAAGGGACTATGCATGTTATTGACAATCTTCAATATTGACCACAAAGGAGATGTCCTGAGGAGTCAATATATAAGTATCGTAATGCCTCAACAATATGTCGATACAAGCTGAGATCGTTAAAGAAAGAGCGAGCGAGCTATCACCTTTATAAAGTTTCACATTGATTTTCATAAGAAAAGCGAATGGCTTGCGAGTAAGCATATCTACTTTGGACAGAGTGTTGTGAATATATTGGTGTTGAAAAAGTCAAATCTCATCAGTCGTGTGACAAATGTGCACTCTAAGAAAATAGTATAGCGACCCGAGATCACGAATTTGAAAAGATGATCTAACTTGAGAAATTATTCATTTTGTAAATAGATAATGTATGTCATCTAGGCTTAATGTGAGAAAGGTCACTGATGTTCCTCTTAATACTTAAAATCATTCTCTCTCTGGGTTTCCAGCACTTTTACCTCGTGCTAATTGGCTGGAAAAGGTAAGGAATAAAAAAGTAAACAAGCACCTTTGCTTTTATCTAAGTACAACAAATCAACAAAGCAATTTTCAAGTATTTTGGATCTATAATTCAAAAAATTTGGGAGATTGACAATGATGTTGCACATCGTATTGAAGCGGGATGAATGAAATAGAGGCTCACATTCAGTTTCTAGTGTGATAAGAAGGTGCTACTAAGACTTAAAGGTAAATTTTGTAAATTACTTGTTAAACCAACTATGTTGTATAGGTGGAGTATTGGGTGGTAAGAACTCGCACGTCCGGAAGATGCAACGAAAAATGAGGGTGCTGCGATGGATGTGTGGGCTTATGAGGAGAGATAATATTAAGAACGGTGATATTTGGGATAAGTTAGGAGTGGTCTCTACGTTGGACAAATTGAGAGAAGTGAGAGTGAGGTGATTCGGGCATGTGAAAAGGAGATGCATGGATGCTCCAATGATGAGGTGTGAGGGGATGACTATGGGGGGCCTGAGAAGAGGTAGAGGTCGACCGAAGAAGTATTTGAGTGAGGTGATTAGACATGACCTGATGCACCTGTAGCTTACAGAGGAGATGACCCTAGATAGGAGGATATGGAGATCGTCGATTAGGGTGGAAGGTTAGTAGACAAATCGAGCGTTGTCTAGTTTTTCTTGTCGGTACTATTATTATTACTCTCCTACTATCTTATTTTCGACTTTATTATTATTTTCTACGTGACTTCTTCACTGTCGTATTTCCTTTTCTTATGGATTTTTGTTATGCTTTACTTGAACCAAGAGTCTATTAGAAACAACCTCTCTACCTTCATAAGGTACATGTAAGGTTCACAAACACACCATCCTATCCAGACCCTACTTATGAAATTACTCTGAGTTTTTTATTGTTGTTGTTCTTCTTCTACCAGGCAACTGAATATTTTCCAAAAGCTTCTTCATGAGCTAGAGATCTCCAACACATGTAAATTCATCATGCTTTCATATTCATGAACATTGTGCACATCAATTTTGTCTGTTCTAATCTTTAGTATTACAACACTCTGGAGATCATGTTTTAGTACTATGATAGCTACAATAATAGAGTTACAAAACAAGAGAACTCAACGACATGTCAAAGGGCTCCATGTCCTGTATCTAAGGAAACTTCTAAGTGATTCATGTAGTTATATGCACATACACGACTCTTTTACTTAGGAAACTCAAACACGAGACCTCTGATTAAGGATAAAAGAATGATGACTATCTCACCATAATCCTTATTGGTACCAATTAAGCAGATGAGTTCTCTGATGTTCCTTTTCTAAGCGTGTGACAAATATTAATGCATTTTTATTGCATATCGCATAAATTTATAGTTTGTTTGATCAAACTTTTATAATCAGTTTATTTATAAAAGTTTATTTTTTTCAAAAAAATATATTTTTAGTGAGAAACAATTTGTGTTTGATCAATATATATTTAAAAAATATTTTTGAGCAGCAATTAATATTTGACCGATCTTTTCTAAAAGTGTTTCTAAATGAATTTTCTTAAAACTGCTTTGGAAAAAATCTATTTTTTTAGCTTATGAAAAACAGCCCGACTACTCTCCAGAAACACTTTCTCCCAAAAGTAAGATCAAATAATTCACTTTTTTAAAAATACTTTTAGCCTTCTAAAACTAGATCAAATAGATTATTAGTCAATGATCAAATACATTTAAGATATTTTTTATACGGATTAAGGTGACTATTGAAAATTCGTGCAATAATGGAATTAGAATTAGGTAACAAAGTAGGTACGTGTGTGTCTGCCATGGAGGTTATCCGATTTTTTCATGTTCGATTGATCAATATTTTTAAAAAATATTTTTTTTTAGAAAAACAAGATCCTTAAAAAATGAAAAAAAAGGACTTCGCTAATGGAATTAGAGAAAATAAGTTTTGCAGGTGGCATTTTACATGAATTATTGATACAACCCAGAGAGCATCACACCCCAAAAGAAATTAGAGAAAACAAGTTCTATAAGTGGCATTTCACATAAATTATTTGATACAACCCAGGAAAAATCACACCCAAAAGTTAGCTATTAAGGTAGGAGAGCTCAAGGTTATATAAGTGCTACATCAGCTCCCATTTAAGCGGTGTGGGGCTCAAGTCGCGTACCTTGCAATAAGATCATAACAACCCAGGCGCTCTTACTCTATTACAAGTAGTAGCTCTTTCCCATGTAGCCCTTTTTGAGTCAGATGCCCAGGTGCCTTTGTGGCAAGGTGAGCTCGAAGGATAGTGGATGGCTATGATATCATTGATACAACCCAGGAAGAACCACACCTAAAAGCTAGCTATTAAGGTGGGAGAGTCAAAGGTTTTATAAGGCCCACATTAGCTCCCCATTTAATTGATGTGGGACTCGAGTTCCATACTTTGTAATAGAATCATAACAATTATATCCTCCTCGTTATCCAATATACCTCATACCTCTCACAGCACCCATACCTCTCGTAATATTTGTGTAAGTTATATACAAATGTTAATTTTTTGTATAATATTTTTTTATTTATCTATACTATATTAAAAATATGAATGGGTTTAGAAATATTGATTGAACTTTTTGCCTTTAATTAAAAAACTCTGTAATAGAAAAAATTATCATTTATTATTTTTGTTAGACAATTATTATTTAATTATATATTATCCTAATATTTAAGACTTTAAAATTGATTAAACTTGTAACTATTAAATCTTTACTTATTTATAAAATATAAGAGCTCCTAATATTTACTCCCTCCGTTTCAAAATAAGTTGTGTTTTAACTTTTTAATTTTGTTTCAAAATAAGTGGTGTTTTACATAATCAAGAAGACATTAATGATGTAATTCCAATTTTACCCTTAATTAAATGGAGACCTTAATTAAATGGAGAGAGTTTTACATAATTAAGAAAACATTAAAGAGTTACATCTTTTTCAATATATTTATTAGGAGTAAGTGGGTAAAAATATATTTTTCTTTTTAAGATTGAGTAGTTTCTTAAGGAGTGTGTCCAAGCTAAAAACACCATTTATTTTGAAACAGGGGGAGTAGTACTTTAAAATTGACTAAAATTTTGCTTCTTAAATGTGTCCCTTATTTGAAAAAATTGTCTTTGCCAATTGCGATTTACAAATTGTGTCTATAAAATTTATAGATCATGTTTGAGAAATACGATTTATCAATCGTGATTGAGGAATGTTGTTTATAAAAAGTGTTTAGAAGGCGACTTATAAATTGCTCCAGAAATCCGATTTATAAATCGAGTTTGGTGAATGCGATTTACAAATCGATTTTGATGAACGCGATTTATAATCAAAATAGAATTGGGACTGAATAATGCAATTTATAATCGTGTTTGAGAAATGCGATTTACTTGTTTGTTGAATGTTATTTATAAATCGTGTTTGGCTAATGCGGTATATATTAAAAGTTCTATCAATTAAGACTTTAAAGCCAATTACAATTTTGTTAACTTATAGCAATCTTTTCTTCATTAAACTAACTAATTATTAATCACAATTTTAATTCATGGTACGAGAAAGTAAAGTAAAGAGTGTAACTTTTTTGTGCATTAATACATTGATTTACTTTTTTTTCTTCTTATTAAGGTTGTATAATCAAGAAAGAAATAAATATAGAAACACAACATACTTTAGGTTGTCTCAATTAATTGAGTGTTATTGTTATTCACTCTTTTTTAGTTAAATCTACACAATTTCTTTCATTTTAATTTATGTGAAGGTATTTGATCAGACACATGAAATAAAAAAAAATCATCTCATAAAAGGTAAAATGAAAAGTTTAAAATTAAGTTATTACTAAAGATTTAAAATATGAAGCCCCATAGCAAAATGTCGTTCACTTTTTTACCCTTTTAAGATAAAGTTCACAATTGATAAATTAGTCGTTTAATTATTTTTCTAATATTTTAAATTTTAAAATTAATTAAATATTATTTATTAAATTATTGCTTATTTGAAATATATAGAAAATTTTAATATTTAAAAGTTTAAAAGCGATTGAAATTTTATCTTTTAATAACTAATTACAAGTTGAATAAAGTTGTACTTACAATGCAAGTCCGGGATGGCCCAGCTGCGCCAGGGAAAAGAATAGAAGAAGCATCTGACTACTTCATGCATGCTCCACTTGGCTCGGGGGGATATAGCTCAGTTGGTAGAGCTCCGCTACACAATCTTATGTTTAGGACTTTTGAAAATACAATTTTTTTTTGGAACGCACGATGCACACTCTGCGTTAACAGGATCCAAAAAAGGATCGCATCCCAAAGAGTATGATATAGACAACGTACCTAATTGCAAGCATCAGTTGTTGTTTTCACTAATTTTGATAAGTCTTTCTTAGTTTGGTGGCATAACAATTACTTAACGATCAATTACAAATAAATAATGTGTTTGTGACATGATATCAATTTAATAGTGCCAAAACAAGCCGGTAATAAATTATAATATAATTTTCTAAGTGCTAATTGTTTAAACAAATAACTTATACTATATATTCTAATATACTACACAACTTTGTATTCAATGCTTCTTCATAATGACAATACTTATATTAATTTTTTTTTAAATTCAAATCATAGTCTTTCCATTTCATGCCAAAAAATATTTACAATGAGTTCTGAGTGTGTTTTAACTACACACTGCCCTAAAATCATATTCTTCCACTCTACAGCTAACCTAACTGTTGTACATACATTTAAGGACAAAAATTCAAATCAAGTAAGGCTTGCATTGTTGTCCTCTCTAGTGTGAACATGGAGGACTATTTCCCTACAAATGCTCTCCTCATTAAAGTTTTTTTTGTTGAATCTAGATGCATTGCTTGTTCTCCGTACCAAGGCAATCACCATGGCAAACACACAACTTGTGATAGCTCCATTTTCAGTTTTCTTCTTCGCATGTTGGCATGCCCAAGTAATTTCAGCTTCCCAATCTCCAATGTTCCTATTGTGTCCTAGCCAATTGCACATCTTGTACCATAAGCAACATGTAATCCCACATTCAAAGAATAATTAGCCAAAAGTCTCCATTTCAAGTCCACAAAACACACAATCTAATGGCACTTGAACTCCAAATGTCTGTAGTCTATCAACTGTCGCCAGCCTTTGTAGCACAGCTAACCAGAGAGTGAGTTTATATCTAGGATGAATATGATTGTGCAGTAGAAAAACCTTTTAATCCACTCTAGGATGTTGTGGCAGCAACTTCAAATACATTTTCCTGATAGAGTACCCAGTAGCATCCATCACTGTGCTTACTCGAGTATTTAGATCTCCATGGATACCGTGATTCTATATCAGATCCTCCCTGGTACCAATTATTTTCCTCACAGCCCAAGAGGCAGACTTGAGTATAGGGAAAGTGTTGAGATCCTCCCTCTTGATATAATAGCTATGTATCTATTGAATTCATAAACAATCCTTTTTCCTAGATACATCCCATAACAGTTTGAGGATAGTTGCTTTATTCCATATAACTAGGTTCATAATATGTAATCCACCTGTTGCCTTTGAAAAACATATTTTTTTTCCCAAGATACTAGAGCTTTCCTAGAGATAGTCACATTACCTGTCCATAGAAAAGTTCTAAGAGTAGTTTCAATAAGTTTCAGCACCCTCTTTGAAAACAAAAAAATATGTGCTCAATAAGACTGAACACCAAATAAGACTGACTTGATTAATTGTATTCTTCCAGCATAAATAGAAGCTTAGCAGACCAATATATAATCTCTGCAGTGATCTTCTCAACAAGAGGTAGATACTGGTATATAGCAAGCTTCTTAGAGTCCAATGGTACCCCCAGATATCTGAAGGGTAGAGTTCTCGCAATAAATCTCAAGCTTTCTAGGATTGTCAGTCTAATATGATCTGGTACACCTGCTATATATATAACACTTTTCTCATTATTTGCTTGTAAGCTAGATGCTGCAGAAAATCTTCGAAAAGCCTCATAAAGAAGCTTAATAGATACTATATCAGCTCGACAATACATTAATAAATTATCGGCAAAGCAAATGTGTGTACTCCTTAACTTCCTATACCTATGATGGAAATTAGAATCACCCACATTATGTAGTTGATCTAACTCCCTTCCTAGATATTCCATTCCAAGCACAAACAAGTAAGGATACATTGGGTCACCCTGTCTTATACCCCTTTTTACCTTAAAAGGTTTAGTCAGGCCTCCATTGAGAAAAGGAATATGAAATAGTAGTAACACACTCCATAATCCAATTCACAAATTTCACAGGGAACCCCAGAGCCATCAACACATCTCTAAGATAAGCCCATTCAAGAGTATCATGCGCTTTCCGAAGATCAACCTTAAGCACACATCGGGGGAATATCCCTTTTCTAGCATAGCCTTTGAATAGCTCATGGTTAAATAAAATATTATTAATGATGCTTCTTCCTTCAATAAAAGCAGACTGGGACTTGCCAACAATGTTGTTAATAACCATTATTAAATGTTAATCCTTTAGTAGTGTATAGTAGTACAAATTTTGTAACAATATAACATAAAATATACATATAATACATGCATTTAAGTGCTCATGTAAGATGAACGACTTTTTTATTTTTCAATCAAATGCTGATCCTACTACGTTTTTGTTCAATGAAGCACGTATTAGAACAAAATGAAGGGAAAACAACTGTATTGAATCAAATTCTTAAATATGATTATTTATCAATTTAAAATTTATAATTCTCTTTCTAATTTCTTATATTATTGCACAAACACGTGTTTTAAATATTATTTATGTTATTTTTAAAAATCTGTTCTTATTAATATGAGGGACACGCGTAAGATACGTACACTAAAACTAATATATATAATAAGAAAAAAATCACGTATTTTCCTAGAAAATATTTTTGAACACACCCTATCATGTGTGAAATTGGATATTGATCAATCATTTAAAAGGCAAAAGGTGGAATGATTAATTTTTGGGAAAAGGGTCAAAAATACTCCTCTACTTTCATTTACTAACTAACTTTGACTCTAGTTATACTATAGGGCTAAATATACGTCCGCTGTTAACAAAGTAAACAAAAATGCCTCTCAATTGGATGGAATGCACCAAATTGATTTAAAATATCCGATTTCAATCAAATTACCCATTTTTTCTTTAATCCTGAACCCGACCCACTAAACTAAATAAACTCAAATCAAATTAAATCCCAAAACTCATCTTCTTCATCTCCTCCATTAAAATACCATGCTAGCTTTAAAAAAATGATAACAAAAAATAATTGATTTAAATCAATGATTAAAATTGAATCATAAATAGATAATGTTATTTCAACATGCTAATCCCTAAAATTTATATAACTGTTTTTGTCTTCGACAATGTATTGCTAAAAGAAGGCACATATAGAATGAATAAACCGTTAAAAAAATTCACAAAAATCACTCCCTTCCCTCTCAAGCCCAGAAATATTATTTTCTTTAGTTTTGATGAGTTATATGCTCTCATAACCAAATCCACATTCTCGAGATTTGACTATGTTAAAGCCTACAACTAGGGCTGGTCATTTCGCTAGGAAGGGACGAACGGGACGGGACGAGGGGAAGCGGGACGGGAAGTCGGCTCGAGACGAATCGGGACGGACCTATAGTCCCGTCCCGTCCCACTATATTAACGGGTCGGGATAAATGGGACAAACGGGACAAAAATAATTTTTAAATTTTTTTTTTTAATATTAAAATTTAAATATTTTTAAAAATTTTATAGTCTTAAAGTCTTATATTTAGAAATAAGAATTTCAATTTTAAGGCTAATGCCGAATAGTTAGAAGTTAGAAGTTAGAACTTATAACTTAGAAACTTGGAACTTAGAAGTTAAAATTTATAAATAAGAAAGAACTTCAAAGTTCAAAGTTGAACTTGAAATTTAAAATTTTAAATTTGAAAATTGAAATACAAATTTAAGGCTAAAAATTCAATTAAAGTCTAAACTCCAAACTCTAAAGTCTAAAGTTTATTAAAGACTTAAAGTTTTAAACTTAAAGTCAAAAAACTTAAAGTTTGAAATTTGAAATATGAAGTAAACATTCAGTTATTAATTTAACAATTAAAAATTACAAATTGAAATTAAGAATTTAATATTTTAAGGCTAAAATAATTTATAAATTTTATTAAAGACTTAAAGTTTGAAATTTTGATTTTTGAAATATGAAGTAATTATTGAATATTTATTTGTATCTATAACTTATAGATATGTTTGTAAATAATTAAGATTTAATACAACATATAATGAAATTAAAAATTAAGGCTAAAAGCCTTTAAATTTATTCATATAAAAAATTAAAATAATATCATAAAAATTTATATTACAATTTACAAATATTAGTAGAGCGCCTAATCTACGCAGCCACCTTCTAGGAAGGGTTCTGTTTGAATTAAGAGAATATAATATCAATATTTGTACATCTTTATGAAATCTCTTTCTAATTCTTCTATTTGTTGAGCCGAAATATTATCCGGCACCGGCATAGATTGTTGTGGGTCTTGCGCTGCCACGTCATCATCACTATTAACTGTTGAATCCAAAAAAGCTTCTAGTTGGGAAGTTAACTTCGGTAGCCCGTGATTTCTCCGGTCCGCATTGATCCAATCTCTGAAAGTTATAGATACCTCCAAGCTGTCTTCTGCTAGTGAATATCGATGATCTCCAAGTTGAAATCTTGTCGCACTGAAAGCAGCCTCCGAAGCAACAGATGATGCTTGAATAGCTAGCACGTCCAGAACCATCTTGCTAAGCCTTGGAAATATGCTGCCACGAGCTCTCCACTAACTCAGAATGTCCGGCAAGCCGTCAGCGGAAATTGTAACATTTTTCCTAACTGAAGAAAGATAGTCATCAAATCACAATTGTTAGAATCAAGACCAATAGTACTTTTCACATATCCATGGGTACTATCTACTCGGACCCTAGAAGTTCCAGGAGCATTAACGGAATTACCACTATGCAACTGACAATAAGTCTCATACATCATTTTAGCCTGCACTCTAATACTACTTTTACAACTTTTTAAAATTGGAGTTTCATTATCTTCTATTTTCAAATTTTCATAAATTTTTTGAACAACTCCTCTTGTACCTCGTTCTTTATATTCTGGGTTAAAAAGCATAGCAGTTAAATAATTAGAGGGATAAGAAAAAAATATTTTTTAAACTTCGGAATCATGACCTCAATAGCCGGTGCAAACTTTTCATTGTTTTTATATTCAGCAAATTTAGTAGTAACAACACATACATTTATTAAAACTTCACAAATAGTTGCAAAATACATGCCAGAAAATTTTTTTGTTGCTTCATAAAATAATTTTAAAAATTGATTAAGTTCATTTATTTCCTCCCAATCATTATCATCAAGTTTCAAATCAGGTTCGGAATTATGAGCATTATACAACATAGTGATAGGACTTCTATAAATATATGCAACTTCTAGCATTTCGTATAATGAATTCCATTTAGTTTTTACATGTTTTGGAACTCTTTTATATGGAAGTTCACATATTCTACAAAGTTCTTTAAATTCACGAATTCTAGAACTTTTATTCATTCAAAAAATCCAAAAATATGCTAATTCAACTTTAGAGCACCCAGTATCAAATAATTTAATGCCATCATGTACAGCCAAATTAAATATATGAGCAGTACATCTAACATGGAAAGCAACATTATTAATAGGACATAATCAAGTTCTTAACATACTAATAACACTAGTATTAGAAGAAGCATTATCTAGTGTAACACTCAATATTTTATCACAAATGCCAAAAGATTATAAAACTTCAAGTATAGTAGCATCTATATATGTAGCAGTTTTTCTCTGCTCACAAATTTTATAACCTAATATTCTTTTTTGTAAATTTTAATTATGATCAATCCAATGCAGTAACAGTTAAATAATCAACGGAATTGACACTACGGCCCATATCAGAAATAATAGAAAATCTACCATCAAAACAACTGTCACACCCCGCCTTGGGGGGTATGACTGGCACTTGGTGCCCTACTAGGACCTGAACTGCTGGACTGCTAAGCTTGGGCACATCTGGTGCCTGGCTGGCTCTAACTCACATTTCTGGAAACAAAGGGCTATATAACGGCTGTAAACACAGCCCCCGACCCATTGGCCTATAGCCTCCTGTACCTGTACTAACAGCTGACCAGAAACATGTCAATATAGGGAAACCTATGCGGGCCGACAAGGCCACCATGCTGTCTAGTTATCTGCAACTTAATCATAGAATATTAAAAAGCTACGTGACCGGCAAGGTCACCACTACTGTCAAGCTATGGCCCCACACGGCCAACATGAAAGAAACAGAAGTACTAACAGTTAAACAACTGCACGGCCTCACACGACCAACTCATCTGACCACAGGGAACATATACAGACTGCAAGCCTCTAGGAATAGCAATAGAAATGATCGGGACAGGGCCCCGACCTACCCGTACTATACAACAAAGAAAATGAAGTACACCTCTGGAATTCAGTCTCCGGATGACAGGAGCTGAATACTCGATCGCTGACAGGAATCACGTGGAATCGCCTGCTCGTCTATGAGTACCTGCAGGCAAGTAATGCAGCGCCCCACCGGGCGTCAGTACCGCTGGTACTGAGTATGTAAAGCAGTAACTGAAAGCAAAATCTGAAAACAACAATGTAACTGAAGTAGGAAGGAATATATTAACTGTCAGATAATGCAAGTCATACCTTCTCTTAATTATACTGGAAGGAATAGGAGTCATACCTGAGAATTTATCGTTCTACTGTCGATCTACTCGTATCTACTGTAACACGGCATAACATGTCATAATATAACATAACACACACACAAACCTTACCCGGCCCCCATAAGCCGGGAGGTATAACCAGCACAGAATCTATACCCCTACCCCGGTTATCCCATCTCCTATAACCCTGTAAGCGTCCTGCCGGTCCCCTGGGTATGCACTTGGGCTCGCTGAGCCCCTGACTATAACTGCATCTGAGTCCGAAGGACTCCTGAATCAACACCCGGGCGTATCCGCTCGACAGGGGTGTGTAAGAGCCGACCAAGGCATAATATGGGGAAAAATGGCATCCCATCTTCGTCCCCTGTGGGACGGCATGCCACTCCGTAGAGCGACGTATCCTCGTCCTCTGGCGGACGAGACGATACAGCTATCAACCCTGGGGCGGTCATAGATGCTAGGTAGTCCAACCCCAAACAATACAACAGTCTCAACTAGTAATACTATCTGCATGTCCCACATACTGAAGCTAATAGTGGTAAAGTATTTGTATATACTATATGCTGAGCTAACGACAGTAATATGTACGTACTTAACACATGTTGAGGCTGGTAATAGTATATATGTATAAATATACTCTTCTGCCAGACTACACTAGGTCTAATGCTGAACATGATATAGTCTTTCTGCTGAAACTATGTTGTATACTGAGTTTCTATAGTAACATGATCTACTATTCCTAATATGCTTTCTAACCTCATTTTAGCTTATCATTCTATTTCTGAGATGTCTCACAGATATTACATTGCTTTACTGGGTTTCAACTGAATACAATGATATTCAAACATTCTGTGTCACATCACATACTGGGCATGTTGTGCAGTTCTTAACACTTATATTAGAATCTATATCGTGCTAGCAAGTCTCGCGCTGATCATAACATAATGTTTCTAGTATCGTACCATCATTCATAATAAACATCATACATGGCTTCTGAATATTCTACTGGCCTTTAAATTGCTGTCCTGTACCAAGATTACTAACTTGCCGAGGAAACTAACTTTACATACCTTATCCTTGAACTATTCGTCTGTCGGACGAGGCTCGGCTGGTACTTCAACTGTTTTCTCCCAACTGCATTCATAAATATGTCAATCAATACTAAATACAACTTTACTTTAAAGAGTAACGTCACTTTCGATATAGTTTATAGCCTAAACTTAGGCTTATCGAAAGATGGTCGAAAACTCGCTATTTTTCAGAGGTCCAGAAGGGAGAAATATTCACTTCACAGCTAGGAACACATAGACACTAATTTAGAGCAATTCCACTTGCCTTAGCTCGGTGGCTCGACGATTCGTCGGCCGTATTTCACGAAACTGAATCCGTAGGAATGCTCTCTGCTGCTAAATACCTCAGTATCTGAAGTTAATTTGAGTTTGGACAACGTTTAGCAGCGTAATCGGACGAAAATTATAATACCTCCTTCGTTCTTACCTTCTCTCTGCTGCTTACTCTCTGTTTTCTGGAAATTTATAAGTGTATAAATGATTTAAAACCGAAGTGGGCTTTATATACTTGGGCCTGGACAAGGCCAACGTGTCACGGAGCCAACGTGGAGGCCTCTCCTCCGTGACACGCTACCATCGCGGAGGGGCTCTGCCTCGGCTCCTTCCGCAATGGTTCGACAGGTTTCTCGTCCGATCTTTTCCCGGGCCTTTCTCCAGCACGTATGACCTTCAAATATGCTTAACCAACGTGCGAATAGGTCGTCTAGGTGCCGGGAATTCTACGGGGTATAACAATAACTAAATAAACAACGAAGATAATGAGCATGCTTTGCTTGAAATTCAAAAATGTCATGTTTAACCATGTTTCGCGAAAAACCTTCAAAAGAAGGATTATATGTTTGTTGAATATACATAATAAATCCGGGATGGGAGGGAAAACTAAAAGGCAAACCACAGACCGCAACCATTTTTGCAATGTTTTCACGGTCTCTATCCCTATCATATTTCCGTTGTGTAACAGGGTCACTAGGTGTTTGAAGGATTTAACCGGCCCTAAACCATATTGGAACCCCCTTCCGATCCAATAGGGACATCATAACCGACGGCTTTAGAGGCTTCTTTAGCCGCCAAATATTCAAGTTTAGAACATTGTAATAAATGTCTATGTAACCCCCAGTTCCACCTTTGCTTCCGTCGCATTCATGCTTACCTTTTTACACTTATTACAAATAACTTTCGTTTGCTCCTCGTTTTGATGCATAAATTGCCAAACAGCTGAAGTTTTAGCCCGTTGAACCCTCATCTTACCCCTAGTAGGATACAAAGGGGGGAGTTGAGCTTCACACTGAGGAGTATCCTGAGTTGGAGCTTTGGTAACGGGACTAGTAGGTGTATCATCTAATTCTTCTTCTTCTACTTCTACTTCTACTTCTTCATCTAATTCTTCCTCTAATAAATTACCATAAACCCTTTGCAGAACTTCATTATCTAATGGAGTGTCTGAATTAATATTAATAGGAGTACTACCAAATAGCGTAAAATCTTCGTTATTAATTCTAACTCTAGGGATTGAAGAAGAACCACCAATTTTTTTAGCAGGTGAACTAGAACCTATACTTTTTTTACCAGTACTAACACCCAATGCACCTGCAACCTTGGCCATAACACCCTTTCCTTTTTCAGTTTTTTTTTTCCAGAATCCATATTATAATTTATGAATAAATAAATAAAACACAATTAAAATTATGACTAAATGAATATAACACAAGTATATTTAAATAAATAAGATAGAAAAATTTAATACGTAAAGCCGTAAAATAAATAAATAACAGAAGTAAATATGGATTATGAAACGAATGTACCAAACTTCTGTGTAAAAAACAGACAATTATAACTAATTGTCGGAAACTCGGAATTCAAAAATTGATGTAGGAAAACTAGCGAGTAGCAGTTAACAACTTGAGAGTTGAGACTTGAGAGTTGAGAGAATGAATGTGTAGTAGAGATTAGAGAAGAGAAAAGATGAATTGTTAAATGTGAATAAATTGTGAAAATGTGGGGGTATTTATAGTTTTTAAGAAAAGGACCAAAGTGTAATTTTTAAAACTAAAGGGTGTATTTTATTTTTTTTAAATAAAGGGGGTTGGGGGGTTGGGGGGGGGGGTTGCTGAAAAGGGAATATAGCCATTGGGGGGCCCCACCCCAACAGCTGGAAATGACTAGTTACAAAAAAACAATTTTTTTCAAAAATCCGGCCGAAACCGGGACGAGACCGATCCGGTATCGGGACGAATCAGACCGAAACTACCGATAATTATACCCATCCCGTCCCATATCCCGATCCCCCCAACCCAATATTATTAGCTGGGCCAGCCGGGCTGAAACTACGGGGACCCGGAACAGGGCCGGAATCGGGAAGAACCAGGACGTCCCGTCCCGCCGGTCAACTCTACCTACAACAAATTTATTCTCTTCCATCTCATGCCAGAATAAAATCTGACATCATGTGGCATCTGAGTTCTAACATAAAATTTATAAGAGTCCATCTCAGGGATTGTACCGGGTTTTCCATCTGACATGATAAGGAAAAAGCACTAGTTCTCCAGTTGCCGCGCTCGAATTTCCCCATTTACGATTGTGATGTTCCAAAGCGGATGACATCTTTTTTTGATTACTTAGAGTGAGTTCCAAGTACGGGTTATGATATGCTGATACAGAAAGGAAAAGAGAAATGATTTTTGTGAATTTTTTTAAAGGTTTATTCATTTTGCACGTGCCTTCTTTTAGTAATACATTGTTGATTTAATTTGATTTGAGTTTATTTATTTTAGTGGTTCAGGTTCCGGTTTAAAGGGAAAATGCGTAATTTAATTGAAATTGGATATTTTAAATCAATTTGGGGCATTCCATCCAATTGAGGGACATTTTTATTTACTTTGTTAACGGTGGTATATATTTGACCCTATAGTATAATTAGGGATAAAGATAACTAATAGATAAAAGTAGAGGGGTATATTTGATCCTTTGCCCTTAATTTTTTCTGAAGATGGAAAAAAAGAGAATTAAAAAAAAGAAAAAAAGAGAATTGAGTGACTAATCGGATCGTGAAGGTCCATGTCCGACAGGATCCGACCCATTACTTGCCCTACCAAATTCATCAGACAGAATTGTCTTTCTGTTCCTTTTTTCTCTTTCCCTGCTGCTGCAGTAGTAGGCCAAAGCTGTGATAGTAATCACTGTTTCAGTTCCAAGAATCCGAACTTTCTGAGCTCATTACACAATCAAGCACATACCCAGATAAGATTCCTCGCTTTGGGAAACATGGCTGATGTTTCTGAAGCTGAAGGAGACAGACAAGTACCCCTTTGCCCTTCAATCCCTTCTGGTGAACAAACGGTTTGGGCTGACGCCTCACCCCTTCTCCAGCTCGCCTGCAATGGTCACTTTCTCCTTTAATCACTTCATTTGTTTCTTTTCTTTATATTTGGTTTGTTTTCTCGAGAAAATATGCTGGGCTGGTCCATGAGAGATTATTTGGTGCATTTATATTGAAGTATTGGGTTTTCAAGTTTTGATTTACATGGGGAAAATGGGAATGTGATACTATAGGTAAGTGGGGAAAAAGTAGAGCTAGAAAATGTTGATGTTGTTTTAGCTATTATCATGTTACTGAAGTACCACCTATGGTATCGTAGGTGTTAGTTTAAAGCTGCAATCTTTTAAAAACTTTGTTGAAAGGTGTGTATGTGCTGAAAAAAATTGGGATCATTAAACTAAGTATATTGCAATTGGTTATTCAATTGGAAACGGCCTCTCTGCTTACATCCTAATCTCCCCAGACCCCACTTGTGTAATTGCACTAGGTATGTTGTTGTTGTTATTGTTAGGCAATTAGATTGCAAGATGTAACGATGCGAGAAGAAGCTTTGTTGAATACAAAGGTTGCTCGAGACTTTTATCTATAAAGTTGCCAGTAATAGCCTTATAGGGAGGACGTTTCCTTTTTCTTGTTTGGATAACGAAGGTGTCACCTCCCACCAATTGAGTAATTATGCCCATCAAGACATAGGCAAATGGGAAAGAAACCGTCTAACCTATTTACTTGTGTTGGGATCGGACCACTAGGGTTACGCCATTGGGTGCCTTTCCGGGGAGGAAGTTTGCATCATTATATTGGATATGGCATTGAGTTGGAAAGAAAAGATATAATTTTGAAGAAGCTACGAATTTAACTAGTGGAGCATGATGTGGTCTTGGGATTTTTTATTTATTATGCAAGTCAAATATGATCCTGTTCTGTGTGTAATCCATATGTGGCTTTGTTTTAACTTACTTGGTCCCAGATCTTCAAGATGGGGAGCTGATACATGGGGAAAATTTTAATCTTTTTGCTGCCATGTCAGCGTTAGAGGTAATGTTGCGTTTCCAGTTTTGTGTTTTTTCTTCAATTCTTTGATTATCTTGTGGATGATATCAATCATTCTTTTTTCTTGATACTTATATGAAGCGGTATAGATTTCTTGGATCTTATCTGCTAGACTTTGCTTGATATGTTGTTACTTGTTACTTTTCTCATACATTAATGAACTGTTTTTTGCTTCATGACGATACTCTTTATCTTTGTGTTGCACTTACACGTTTCTTGAATTGAACTAGATAATGGACCCAAAGATGGATTCAGGCATGATACGCACATACTATTCAGTAGATGAAGCTATTGAGTATGGTGCTGCTCCTATTCCTTTGAGTTTTGACAAAACAGTTGATGTTCAATGTGTCATTGATATCATGGATCATCTTCTTGCTTGTGAGGTATTCGTACCTTCTTACACAAAGCGGTTAGTTAGTCGAGCAATAAGTTTGTTTTTGGCTGATATATATTGGAATGCAGGCAACATGGCATAAAGGTTGTTCACTGGCTCAAACTGTTTTTTCTTGCTTATACCTTTTGAGGCCTGACAGAACATCATCGCATGCGCTACTTCATTCATATTGCAGAGTCATGCGTGCAACCTGCAATGCAGTTGTTTGCACAGTCTCAGATACACGTACAAATGAAGTAAGCACCATGCAACTCGTTAATATTATCATTTTGTGTCCTCATGGAACGTAGTTTTGACAAGTTGAATCTATAGAAAAGGTGACTAAAGTGATCCATTTGTTATTTAGCCTGATGTATCCCAGTAGATGAGTCCTGTACTGCTTCTGTAACATCTTGTTACCTTATTAAACTTGACCTTATCTAACAAAAATTGATGTATATGATATTTCTGGAAACAGTTTACAAATCTAGGAAGCCCTTTTCTAAAAGCAAGCTTAGTGTAATGGCTGAATTTTCTAGCTGGATTAAAGACATGGAACGTCATGATCCCTTTGTGAATGGGGAAAACTTATTTGGTTTTAGGGGTTTAAATCATAACAGTGTTGCTAGATTGGACAAATTTCTATACTCAATGGAATGGGAGGAGGCTTCATAGATTTCAAACAAAGAATTTTACCCTGAGCTAATTCTGATCATACACCTATCTCTTTGGAGTGTGGTAACTGGGAGCATATAAAGTCATTTCAAATTTGAAAATTGATGGCTAAAGGCTGAAGGTTTCAAGGAATTAATCCAGAACTGGTGGTCTGATTTTGAAGTTCGATTTCATATTAGCAGCAAGCTAAAATTGTTGAAAAACAAACTCAAGGAATGGAGCTGAACAAATTTTGGGAAGCTAGTTAACAAGAAAAATAGTCTGTTAAATGAGCTAGCTGAGCTGGATCAAACACAAGATGATAGAAACCTAAATGAAGATGAGATGCTTATTAGGGCAATTGTGATGGTAGAAATGGAGGAACTAGCAAAAAATGAAGCAACAAGTAGGGAAAAGTCTGGAGTATTGTGGTTACAACACGGTGATAAGAATGCAAGAATTTTTTCAAGGAATGGCTACTGCTGACAGGAAATATGATACCATTGATAGATTGGTAATAGAATATGTAGAAGTTGGGCAGCCCACAGAAATAAAAAGAGCTATGATGGAGTTTTATCAGAATCTATATTCTTAACCAGAGATATGGAGGCCTACTTTTGAATTCACAAGCTTTCCTAAAGTGAGTGAGGAGGAAAAAGAGTGGTTGCAATGACCTTTTTTAGAGGCAGAGGTGCTGAATATTGTCAATCTTTGTGCAGAAGACAAGATTCTTGCAAATAGTCTTACGATGGGTTTCTTTAAAGAATGTTGGTCAATATTTAGAGAAGATTTTATGCAAACCATCCATAAGTTTCACCAAAATGAACTCTTTGAGAAATCTTTTAATGCCACTTTCATTGCTTTGATTCCTAAGAGGAATGGTGCAGAGGAGCTAAAAGATTTCACGCCTATAAGTCTTTTTTTTTTTTGGATAACCGTGGTGTCCGGATTAGCTTCCACGCACCTCAACTAATTCCACAGGATACCTGCCACCTCCCACCAGCAACAGGTACCAGGTAACTCTGTCCACCAAGGCTAGGACAGATGGGAAGAAATCACCTAGTGTTTTTTGTATTTGCTGAGGTTTGAACCTGAGATCTCATGTTTCTCACTCGCTTCATTGATCAGTAGGCCACACCCTTGGGTGCTTTTAGACCTATAAGTCTTACAAGGGGAATTAACTGGATGTTGAAAAAACTTATGATCATGTTAATTGGAATTTTCTCTTAAAAATTCTAAAATACATGAGTTTTGGCAACAAATGGATTAATTGGATAAAATTTTGTATATCCAATGCTAAATTCTCAAAAAAAGAAGAAGTTAAGTTCTATGTCTTGATCCATGGCAGCCCATAAGACTTCTTTCACTCTCAGAGGAGAAGGGAGATTCAATGTCACCTTTTTTATTCTTGTTGGCAGTTGAAGGGCTGGGCCACACAATTAGCTATATCCAATGGATGGATTAGGGGATTTGGTTCCAATTCAAATACTGGCACTGGCTTGGAAATTTCCCACCTTTTGTATGCTGATGTCTCTCTGTTTTTTGTGATGTTGAAGTGGACCATATTAGACATCTCAGGGCAATCTTGACTTCGTTGAGCCTTTTTTTTTTGAAATAGGTAAGTTTGTATTCTTCAACATTAGGAATGTTGGCCACCCTTCATCACCAAAAAAAATTACAGGTTTCCCATCAAATCTACAATTTGATCTACATCCACTATACCTAATTGATTACATCAAAAGAGTAAAGATACTAAACAATTCCATTTTACTTTGTGAATGGAATTGGATCTATCTTCAAAACATCTTCCATTCCTTTCTCTCTAGACAGACCACCATATACATGATGGTATCATCTTCCACCATTTCTTTTGGGTCTTGCTTCCCCCTCTTCTTTTCCAGCAGCTGAATAGATCAGAAGTGTGATTAGGCATGGTCTAGTTGAGACTGTTAATGCTGAGGAAGATTCCCAAAGTTGTGCCGTGAACTTGCAATGTAGGAAGAGGTGACTGTTTGTTTCCCCTGTTAGATTGCATAGTGAACTTCTTGGAACCAGTGGCATTCTTTTTCTTTGTAGGACTTCTTGGGTCAGGCATGCTCTTTTGATCACTAACCAAGTGAAACACTTCACTTTTGTGGGTGTTAGACCTGTCCAGATAGTTTTCCAGGGATATTGAACCCTTCCAGATCCCCCTTGCATCCATTCTTGTAGGCACTGTTGACTGTGAATTTACCATCCTTGTTATGATTCTAGATGACTTTATCTGTTGCATTTGTGTCATGGCTAGTACTCTCAATTTTATCCAGCAAAAAAGCCACTCTTTCTATTTCCCAATCATTCAATAATCTCCTGAAAGGTAGGTTCCATCCTTGTGTAGATTAGCAATCACCTATCCTAGTGTCAGGATTGGTGCATATGGAGAAGAGGTCAGGAAAAGATTCACTTAGAGGGGTTTGGTCTATCCAACCATCTCTCCAGAACTTGAAGCTATTGCCATTTCCCACTTTGATGGTTAGATTTCCTTCCATAAGACTCCGTAATACTTTGATTGTTTTCCATACTCCCCTTCCATATGGGGTTGTGACTGTTTCTGTGCATCTTGAATTCAGCTCACCAAACTTTGCTGTTATCACCTCCTTTCAAAGGGTTCTGTTCTCATTGATGTATTTCCATAGCCATTTCATTAGGAGACTTGTGTTTTGCATTTTCAAATTTCTGATGCTTAGGCCTCCTCTTTCCTTGCTCAGCATCACAGTACCATTTCACCAGATTATAGCCCTTGCCTTCTTTCCTTGCCATAAGAAGTGCCTTCTAAGTTTGTCCAGTTTCTTGACAACTTTTGAAGGAATTGGGAATAAGGACATAACATAAGTGGGGAGAGAGTCTAGGACAGAATTAATCAGTATCACTCTTCCTCCCAAGGAGAGGTATTGTGCTTTCCACTTTGCCAGCTTCCTTTCTGTTTTTTTGAGGATCCCATCCCAGATCTCCAAAGCTTTGTGCTTGCTCCCTAAAGGCATACCCAGTTATGTGATTGGCAATTTCTCAATTCTAAACCCCAAAATGTTGGCCAAGTTTTGAATCTGAGGTACATCTTTAAGAGGAATCAAACTACTCTTTCCCCCGTTGACCTTTAGGCCTAACACTGCTTCAAATAGGATCAGAATCAATTTGATAAATTCAGCTGGTTAGCTTTTGGCTAGCACATGATGATGGTGTCATCTGCATATAATAAGTGACTGATTTCTTTTCCCCTTCCTGATCTGTCTCCTATATTGAATCCTCTGATCCATCTCTGCTGTGTTGCTATTCTCATCATACTATCAAAGCCTTCCATTGCAATAATAAAGAGGAACAATTGGAACAAGAGTTCTAATTTTTTCCCGTCTCAAGTGCCAAACATTCTGATTCTTGCAAACAGTTTAGAGCATAAGGTGGGATCTTTACCTACAAAATATTTGGGTATTCCTTTGGGGGGCAAAAAAGCAAATCAATAGAAATTTGGAATGAGGTCATTGAAAGATGTGAAAAAAAAGTTGGCAAGATGGAAATCTTTGTATTTCTCTTGGGTGGTAAGTTGACTCTAACTAACTCTGTAATGGATGCCCTCCCTACTTATATGATGGCTGTTTTTCCAATCCCAAAAGGGGTAGAGAAAAAGATAGACAAACATATGGGAAATTTTCTATGGCAAGCCAATAAAGACAAAAGAAGTATTCACCTGGTGCGATAGGAAGTTCTTACTCAGCAAAAAACAGGGTGGATTGGGCATAAAAAATCTGAGATTGCACAACATGAGGTTATTATAGAAGTGGTTAGGGAGGTACAATAATGAGGATAAGACACTTTGGAGAAATTTCATTAATCAGAAATATGGTGTGAAGTGTTAGTGGATTACTGTAGAAATGAAAAGTACTTATGGATGCAATGTACTGAGAACTCAGTTGCTCGGACTCGGGTGTGGGTGTCCGACATGGGTGTGGATCTAGAGGTCCGATTCTTCATGATCTAAATTTTAAGATTTAGGGATATGGATCCAGGTAAGGATACGGGTGTGGTGATTCAACTAAAAATGATTCAAATATCTAAAAATAGAGTTGTCTAAATTATGAGACATTATATGAAAAACTTACAAGGTATTCCAAGGTGAAAATATTGATTAAGAGCAGAATTCCAAAAGGAGATATATGAAAAAGGACTGACATAGAAATTTTTATATACAAGGTATTCCAGTTTCTTCAATTTCACCCTAGTTTTTGTTTTGATTATAGAAATCATAGTACATGTCCCGAATTTCTCCATTGATTTTGGTCAAAGTACCCAAAATAGGTTAACTATATCTGGTATGGATCCCACACCCATACCTACACCCACGTCGTGTTGACACGGATGTGGCACCGAGACTGAAGAGTTCGAGCAACTTAGACTGAAAAACATTAATAATCTGTGGAATGATTTTTGGGTTAATGTGGAGATCTCAGTGGGGGATGGTGGCAAACAACTTTTTGGGAGGACCACTGAATTGATGATAGTAGTTTGAAATCCACTTTTCCCAATCTTTACTCTATAAGTGCACAAACTCACAATAAGATAAACCAAGTTTGGAATCTTAATTTTAGGACAGCTTTGAATGATTGGAAAGTTGAGTGTTCTACTACCATGATACAACTTATAGGAACTTTTGATGGAAATAGGGCAACCAGATAGATGTAGATGGAGACTCCGTAACAAAGGTATATCCTCTGTAAAATTCGCCTATAGGTTGAAAAACCAAGATAGCTCCATGAATGGGGTATGGCCTTGGAAACTGATTTGGAGAGCAAAATTCCAGTAAAAGTATCTTGCTTTGTCTGGTCGGTGGCAACGAGAGCATGCTTACCTCGAGAAAAGCTGCAAAGAACAAGTCTTCAGATTTGTTCAAAGTGTCTATTCTGTGCACATGTTTCTTCTGTATTTTGGGCATTAATTGGGCTATGTCTAGCTGACCTATGGATCTTCTAGCTGAACTATGGATCTTTTGAATCGATGAATGAATGTGGGGGAGAGAAATGGTGAGGAAGATTGGTGGGAGATCATGGATCATATGGAAAGAGAGGAATTATAGATATTTTGAAGATACTAGCAATTCCATTCAAAAGATTAAGATGAATTGTCTTAGTTTGTTCTTTTTTCTTTGGTGTAAACAGAATCTACGGGGAAGTAGGAGATTTAGTAGATCTAATTGGCAAAGTGTAAGAATATAGATCTGATAGGAGCTCTTTTTTTCCTGCTCTTTTGGTGTTGTAAAGTTTTAAATTCAGTACAGTTATGGTGCTGAGTTTATATTGTTTATAGGAATGTTTACCTTTACATAAAAAAGGTATCTCACCAATAATCTTCTTGACAATGTTGTTAAAGGTTCACTAGAAGTATGGTAAGCTCTGAAGCTAGCTGAACGCTGGTTGGGCACTTTGCGTGGCTTAGGCCGCACTTCCTGACAGTCACCGAGGCGCTTCATGCGTTCTATTCTACAGGCTCTGTGTTGAAGAGGTGGCACCATATAATAAATGTAGTTGGCGAAATGATATTAATTGACAAAAAATATTATATTTGAATGATTAGGAATTAGAAATTTAGTATAAGAAAATTAGCAACTGAACCAGAAAGTAAGATTTCCATGTTAGGATTTAAAATGGTTTTTGAACTTGAGTGTCATGATTCTTTGTATATTATATCTGATTGTAGTTTTTTCACTTCTTTTGTCCATATATTTTTTTCTTGTATTGCCTTGTGTTTTTTTGTCCCTTTGGCCTTCAACTGTGTCTTTCATTGAAACTGGTGCTGTGATCATGCTTAAACTTAAAGCCCCAAAACCTCACAACTTCTCTACAATTTTCGCCTTCGATAAGACTTCTTGTAGATGCTTCTCATTAGACTAATAGGTTTGCAGTCTTTGAATTTACTGCTCGATCATTCGTCGATATTATTGTTATGAAGGTAGCATTAAGGCACTTCCCTAACTCTCTGGATATCTTAGTATCTCTATAATCTTGTCTTTCTCCATGTCTCAACATTGAAAAAAGTCAAAGTGAACCCTCGGGTCATGCGAAACTCTCCACTGTTTCCAGCACTTCCCGTTGCAAGATATCCCCATCTAGACACTTCGTCAACTTCCCCTATCTGACTGAATTCTAGCCCTCCTAGTGTTGGCCTCACTATCCTTCTTCTTTGTAAAATTGAGTGTAGAAGCCCACAGTTGCCCCTTTCACCTCCTCTCTGGCTCTCTCTCTCATGCACCATACCTTCTATCTCTATTGATTGTACAAAGTTTCTTTTCATGCTCGCTTGCCTACGAAAGAACTTTGTATTCTTGTCCCCCCTTTCAACCAAAGTACCAAATATTTTTGGAGATGCAATCAGACAACAAAAAGGGCTGTCACCTTTGCCACAACTCATGGCAAGAAGTCCGTCTTTCCTGATCTTAATCTGACTGCTATAAACATTATCTCTTTGTTTGGAGACAGTGGATGCTTAGAATAGAATATAAAAAATGTTGCATTATTCAAAGTGATAGGAAGGTGGTGTCTCCCTTTCTTTTATGCGACGTTATGAAATAGGTCAATTTCTTAATATCTCTTTGGTGATCTGCAATTATGTTGGAGTTGCTTGTCTCTGTCTTAGTTTAAGGACGTTTGGTCCTCATTCTAATGAGAAATTCTTTTCTACTAAACACACTCAGTTATGTTCTTTAAGTAAGTGTTCGGATTTTGTCTTTGTTGTTGATTATCATTGTTTTCTTGTTATCTTTTTGTCAGGAAGAAGATCTCTTCACTATGACACATGGCCTTCCTCTAAAGGTAGATGGAGATGACAAATGTTTGACGATGCTACATGCAGTCGAAGAAACAATTGCTCGTCAATTACGGGCTTGTAAAGCTACATTGTCTAAGAAGAGAGTTACAGAAGGTAGTCATTGTGCATGGTGAGAGCAACCTTAAATATGAAATAATTCAGACATAAAAAAGCTCTGCTTTCTGTTACTTATAGATACTAGATAGTGCATAACAGTTCGTCCTTTGTACTTTCCCGCTTCTTTGATGCTAAAGGAAGAATTATATTAGTTTTTACCTTATCAAGAAAATGGAAGATTTATTTACATCTGGCTAGGCAGACAAACTTCAATCTAATCTTAGAGCTGACTTCAGGAAAATAGAAATTGTTCCAAAGATTTCACCTTTCCTTTTTTTACTAATTATTTTAGATGTCTCTTCACAATAATTGTGATGGAGAAAATACCAATTCAAATTGAATGGATTTAAAATAATGTTTAATTGCCTCAAAATGTCCAATATATATACATTATTGGACCTTTTGAATAACAGCCAAGAAGATCTTATGAAAATTTGAAGTCTGAGCAGTGAGTTGCTACTTTGTACTTACCATCATAATGCCTAAATTCATTTGAGAGACGAGCACAACCATGTCTCCTCCTGGTATCATTAAGCTATTATCACCGCAAAAAGGTTTGCAAAATGAAGGCATTATGTTATTATTGATCATGATATATTTCCCTTGCTATAAAGTACGGAGTATTGAAGTTTGTCACTTGGGCGAGGCTGTATTTCTCTCTTAGCAAGAGCCAGCGTCTATTCTTTCTTGTTTCATTTTTTCTTATTTTGAAACTGGTCTTACAGAAATGGTAAATTTATGCTGTTACTTGGGCTGAGGTAGCCTTCAAACTTCGTCTGCCAGGTGTATGTATTGTATTGTGCAAAAACATTATGGTCCTAATATCTGATAAAGTTGAGCTTTCACAACTCTTTAACATAATGAAATATTTCCCCATAAATATAGCAAGGGTGGACGTTGAGCCTTTATAAAGGTTGTAATGCTTGCATTAGTTATGGTACATAAGGTGCATCTTTTGAGCAAGACAGCTATTTCAATCAAGATCTTTTTAATACCATAGAAACTTTGCTTTACGGGGTTTCTTCAGAATCATAAGGACTGTTTTGGGTCTTTTATACGACCTATGTTTTGAACGTAGATAGCGATCCTATATGTTGTAACTATCTGCTGTTAGTAGATAAGGATTATACATGTTGTGATTAGCTGTTGTCAGTAGATTATGATTATATAAGTTGTGGTTAGCTGCTAGAGGATGTTTCGAGAATATATTACAGTTTGTTTAGATTTTTAGCCCTGTATTAGTATAAGTCTGGTCGTCCAATATTCAACACTCTTTATTCTCACGAACAAAAACCTTTTCTATTAAGAAAAAACACTTCATATTTTCTGAAAATTGTAGTTATAAACGCGTGACATGAACAGTGAGTCTCATTCTCATGGAGAAAATTGCCAGAAGCTTAGTGAAACTTTAACTATGGTAATCCCATCGACCACAATATGTTCTTATGGGTTGCTTATCTTTTGTGCAGATATAGAACCATTACAAAATAACCCTGATTTGGAGGAAGGATTCTGCAAATCATTGTTATGTCGATTACGTTTTCGTAAGGTCTTACTCTGTGTTGTCATTTCAATAAAATTCTGTTATATAGGTCTTGCTGTCGCTTTTCTTCTTTAAAATATATGTATCACTTCACTCTATTAAGCTATAGATTGATAATCATCTTGAAGATGTAGAGACGTTTTACTTGTTGACCAGGTTTCATGGCTCTCTATATGTTTTTTCTTCTGCATCCTCACTCGGATTGACTTCAGCCTCTACCCTTGTATGCCATCACCAAAGCTGATGATGTGATATCCGATTTTAGCTTTCAATTCAGTAACCTTTGTTCAAAAGAAGATTAAATTAGTAAGTAACTGAAGCCCATTTATTAAGAAGGGTAAAAATAACCCAAGCCCAAGATTTTCTGAGTTCCACTAGGTCCATATGAATCATACAAACGAATATTAGAATGTTAACTGTTGGTATCAGATTGTTAGACTAGAGCTTAAAAGAATTGAGTTCTAATTACTTTTGGAGGTGAACGTTAGATGACCGAATTTAAATATAACAGCGAATATTTTTTGGGTGAAATAAGATTTAGAAATGTAAAACTACATAATTAGTGCTACAAGGTACATCTTTTCACATTTAGAAATACTAGAAAAGTTGAATCATATTCTAGAAATTGAAGTTCAACATCATATTTATATGGAGGGTGTAAAATTATTCCGAGGAGAATTAATAAAAGAATAACAGTCTTAATTTGGAAATACTTTAAATCTAGAAGATAAAGATGCAACAACAAAGGATACCGCTAAGAAAAGTCGTAGCAGCGAAAGATTGGAGGTATTTTTTTCTTTTTAGGGAAAGTGATCGGAGATATAGTTAAGTAATAGAGACTTTCCCGCATCTCTCTCTTTTTTGGGAACTTCTCAAGAACATTTTCCCTCGTGCCAAAAAAGGTCCGAAAGTGTGCAATTACTTCCCCATTAACCAAATGCTAGAAAAGTTTCCATAAAATTATTTCACCCATTATTTTGTACATAGTGATCGAGCGTAGACTTGGGGACAGTACAAGAGTGACAAAGAATCAGTTTGGCTATGGTCAGTAGATCTACAATGGAGGATATATTCTTGGTAAAAGGATTGATGAAAATTTATTGTGAGAGGAAAGATTTGTACACGATGTTCATTGATTTGGAGGAAGTACATTATAAAGTACCAAGCCAGGCCAGATTACTGAAGCTCTGCTAAGCTGGGAGGAAGCGTTCATGCTAAGGACAGGAATAGATGGAGACTTATTCCAGCAAGCATTTGGTGGACAATTTGGAAGGAAAGGAACCTTAGATGTTTTGAAAATGTAGAGAATAGTATGCAGCAAGTCAAAATGAATTGTATTTTGATCTTGTGTTTTTGGTGTAATCAGCAGTACTCTAATGGTACTGTTTCTATCATTGATGTTCTAGACTCATTATAGAAGTAGAACAGTAGAAGATAGGGTATCTCTTGTATATAAGGTTTCAGTGCCACCCAGGTACTGTTTTGATATTACAGAAATAGAAATACTTACCATTTCAAAACAAAAAAAAAAGAAAGGTCCTTTAGTGGGCGTTGGAGAAGAAATAAATTCATATTAAATATAAATGTCATAAAAGTCATGTATGAAGGAGTCGTCACTAGTGTGAGAACAACAATAGGAGATACAATGGAGCTATTCATAACTGTTGGCTTAGTTTACCCTAGTTATGAATGTTCTAACCAACACAATATAAGATGAGATCCATAATGTCTACAATTTGCTAACAATATTGAGCTAACTGGCGAAATCAACGAGGGTGTCTACAAAAAGCTTGAACTATGGAGAAATACTCTATAGAGCAACAGTTCTAAGATGAGTAAAGTAGACCGAATGTATGCATTGCAAGTTTAGTCCGTATGAGAAGAGTGAAGTTGATTTGAGATTAAGCGGGATTTTGGTTCCTAAATGCAAATAATTTACGTATCTAGTCCCGTTGTTCAGGAATGAAATGATAGGTGAAGATGTTACATATAGAATTAAAATTTAATGGTTGAAATGAAAAGCTGCTATTGGGGTGTTACTGATAGAAATCCGCCAATCAAAGTGATAAGTTAGTTCGATAAAACAAATATAAGATTAATTGTGTTATATGTGTGTGAATGTTGGACCACTAAAGTCCAACACATCGATTAGATAAGTATCGTAGAGATATGGATATTAAGATGGATGTGCGGTCATACAAGATTAAAAAATAACCGTATTTGCTAATAGGTACAAGTAGCACACACAAAGGATAAAATGAGCAGTTTCTTGAGATGGTTAGGTCATCTCTTGCATCGACCTCCAAATGCACTGATCATTGGTGTGAAACCATGTGAGCGACAGTGTTAAAAAGGATGAGATAGACCTAAAATCACATGAAAGGAAGTTGTCTCAAAAGATGTAGTCTCTCTTGAAATTCTTGCAGACTAAGCGAAAGATTGAGCACAATGAAAGAAGTTCTATGTAGGCGATACCAATTAGTTGAGAATATATTTATTCTTATCATTACGTTTATTTTAGGTCTACGCTTTCTTGAGTCTTTTAGCCAGATTAGAGATTTTTATTCAAGTGGAAATTATAGAGAACTTCTGGTTTTTTCTATTTTTGTGTTGTATAATGTTGATTTGAGATGTAACTAAATGGGGAAACATGGTCAGTGAGGATTCATAGACCAACAAACTTGTTTGAGATTGAGGTGTAACTGTTGTTGTATTTTGTTCAGAGGGGTTCATGATACATGTACTGTCTTAGCACCATCTTGGTGCTAAGTTGCTTCATTCTCAATGTACAATCTACTTACCTTTTAAAAAAAGTTATTCTCATTCAGTATTGCCAATCCTGCAATCAAATGCACCATAAAGGATAATTTCTAATCTAAAATATTACTGGTCAGAGATTATGGCATATAAACACTTGTGCATGCTCTTACCACTATAGTTGTTAAGACAGTATGTTGCTGTCGCTAGTTTTTTCATGGGCATAGACAAAAGGAAGTGCAGTAAATTAGTTGTTTCTTTAGCAATAAGAGAATTACTGCTATGATTGTTTTGTAAACCAGCTCCTTGATGAAGTATGTATGAAAAAGGATACTGTATAAAATTATATTCAACTTGCTCTAACTTTTAATTCCTTAGGAGTTTTTTCTGGTTCATCCCGCAGTTGATTAATGAACAAATGAATGAGGCATAGTGATTCTACATCATTGTACATTTCTATTCATTTTATAAGTAGATAATGTATGTCATCAGGGCTTTCTGCAAAAGGTCACTGCTGTTCCTCTTAATACTTATACTATTCTATCTTTGGGTTTCCAGCACTTTTACCATGTTGTGACAAATATGAAGAGACCACAAGGCAGAGGTTTGGAATTGGCAAAGAAACATATTGCTTGCTGCTTTGAAGAGTTAGATTCCATGACTAAGTCGGCAGAATTCTTGAAGACTATCAATTCACCAGGAACTTTGGAAGATGGAATGAAAAATGAAACAACTGCTTCAGGTTGTCAGCCTGTTGGGTTTGATTCTACCTTAAACAGTAGATTATCGGCTCCAACTCCACCTCGTGCGATTGAGACAATTAGCTGGAAGAAGGTAAGGCGTGCAAAAGCACACAAACACCTTGCTTTGATCCAAGTAGTACAACAATCATGTTTGCATTCTTCTACCAGGCAACTGAATATTTCCAAAAGCTTCTTCATGAGCTAGAGATCATATGTTCCTACAATTTAGATCCAGTCTTTGAAGGTGTTTTACGATTTGTGGTCGAGTTTCAAAAATTTCAACCAGAATTGGTTGCTAGAGCTCATCTCCAGGTAATTTCTAGCACATGTAATTTCTGCATGCTTCCATTCATGAACATTGTGCAGAACAATTTTGCCTGTTCTAATCTTGTTAATTCACATGGCGTAGTCCCTGAAACGGGGAGCTGATGTAGGCAACTCATAGAAGAGCCAACATTAAGTTGCTGTCTTTACTCTTGTAGTCCAAAGAACAATTTGTGCAGGGAGAAAGGCCAAGTATTTATGTAATCCTAAATCGTTGTCTGTGTATAGACCCAAAGAATGGATCTTAGAGTTCATAAAAAGGTACTCTTAATTTAGGCCTAGTTGTTAAGCAATGAAGTGAACCTGTACAAGGATTGAAGGTTTATATTTTTCTGCTCCCAATGTCAATGATTTTGCTAACATATGCAGATCATCAGTTCTATTGTCATGTTCATGCGTCTTGGTATGTGTGGTGATGACATGATAGAGAATTTGTTCACGAACAGGATTTTTGTTAAGCTATTATGCTTATCTTTTCTCTACAAGTTTTTTGGGGAACTCTGGTGTGTAAATTTAATTAAAGTAGTAGATAATATTTAATTAATATTGGGCCGTCTTATGACTGAATAAAGCCTTGTAGTTGTGAAGCAAAAAGTTGGCATTAACTTTTAGAGTTGTCAATAATCAGCAAAGATATTTGCCATCTGAATTCACATGAAGAAAAATATGTCACCAAAAAAATATTCATTTTGTGTGTGTGTGTGTGGTGGGGGGGGGGGGGGGGGAGGAACTAGTGATCCAAGTCCACTTTTTTAACTTGTTGAACTTTGAGATATATTTTATCTTTTCACAATGACATTCTCATGGGAAAGACTAATCAACAGCATTTGCTGGTTCAAGATGGGAAGCTTTATGGGCGTGATTCTGTCTTTGCTGTGATTTGTAAAGCTTCTTTGTTACCGGAGGTGGTGAAGAATCATGATATTCAGAAGAATGAAACTGTTGTACAGCTTGGGCAAGTAAGCATGAATTTATTATAGGGAGATTCTTTCTATGTCCAGAGCTTCTTGATAAAAAATCTATCCTAAAACTTTTCTGTGCCTTTTCCTGTTATTGGTACTCAAAAAATGTTGAACTGATCTGTTTTGGGTTTTATTTGTCATTTAAATTTTAGAATAGGCTAGTTTTCTGCTTTTATCAAATTCCATTGCCTAGTCTATTTCACGAGATCTGCTGCCATTAAAAACATGTTTTTATATAATACAGTTGTTGATCACTTTTCTTCGAGTTCTTTGTACCAACATTTCCTGGCAAAGGCGTAAACTTGGAAAGATTTTGCAAGATTGGCGCATCATACACGTACAGGTTTGAACAGTATACACTTGTCGAATGCTGTTTCTTATCCCCTTTGTACTTCTATTTTTGTGTATTTGTCTCTTTCTTTTTAATCATGATCATTACTCTGCATACATTTTGTGGCTGCATGTGTCCTAGATTCTTGCATGGATATCTGCTCCCTGTTCGGATGGAAAAGGAAGAAAAGTTGAGTTTGAACTCTTCACATGTCCAAGTTGGGAGATTTTAAAAACGTATAATACTATAATGAGTAAATCACAGTCTTTGTAATGTTCCCTTACTTGGATTTAAGCATGATGATTGGTGCGGGATGCAAGTGGAATATGAACAAATATCTGTCTTTATGATGGTTCACATAAGGTGTGTTTTTCCTGAGGTTGCATTGAGATCTTGTGCCTTGTACATGTAAGTTAAGACAGGTAAACCGCTGACTGATGCCTGCATCAGTTAAGGTGTTAGTGTCAATCAATTTAATTAACAATGTTCTTTTGCAGTTAGAAAGTAGATATAAAACTTAGAAATCGCAGAAGGTGGGGAAGGAAAGTACTGGCATACACTTTCAGGGTGATACAATTTTTGTCTACAGAAGTTGCATAAAGTTGGCTTCCATTCATATTGAACCTTCTGTTCCAGTAATACCCCCTTCTCATGTTTAAGTACACTTTGTCTGGCAGCTTTATATTCATTTCTACCGCAATCAATAGCCCAGCAAAGTTCAATCCCATCTTCTCCGTATGATTATCCACCATCATAGGCTTGCCTATTAAGATACCAATTTTACTCAGCTCCTTTGGGCTCCAGTATTTAAAATCCAGTCCTGACAGTTTAACCCAAATGGGAGAGTCACAGAGTGTACAGTTCCTCCCCGGTAAATTCCATGTTTGAGTGCCAAGCCTTTACAATGAAAGTTTTGTTGTCACTATGGTAGATTCCACCTTGAATCACTTCAGTCTTTCCCTCAGCAGTGTCAAATTTTACCAAAACAATGCCATCCTTCAACATAGATATCTATCTTGTTTATACCATGCTCTCCCCATACTCTTCTAATATACCCATTCAACACAGAGAATGGTGGATGAGCTCACAATACATAACATACAATAGCATTCCTCCAATAAGCTAATTCAGTACTTATATCATCCAGGGCAATTTCACAGAGGTGACTCTCCATGGATTTCAGGTGCACGATACTTTAGCTATGTCAATACTGTCACATACAGAAGCCCTTGTAGTCAATTCAGCTGCTATTCAACTTCATCTGCCCATGAGCGCTTACTTCCACTACTCGAGGCCCGGACTAGATCCTCCCATTCCTGTTGTGCACACTGTTCCATTGGTTGCAGCTAGTACTGTTCCATTGATGCTCTCTTTGGCTGGTGTTCCAGTCACTCTCACTGATGCCGGATCGGCTCTCAAGTTCTCTTCCTTGGTCTTTTGCTGCCTTCCAATAGTCAAATTCATCCTACTATTTCCATTGTCTTCACTCTCAGATGGTGCTGTCACATCCAGATCTGTTGGTAGAACTACATTCGGTGCCATGTTCTTCTTCTGCTGCTGATTCCCTACACGTATCTTACCCCTCTTCGCCATAATAGCCTTCTGGGATTGGTTCCGAGCTCTCTTCCCCATGGACTGTGCATGTTAAGCTAACATGCACCGAGAGAAAATGAAAACCCTTCCACTTAAATTTGGTGTCTCTTAAATTTACTTTATTTTTGCATTGCTAAATTTATTTGTTGGTGTGTATAGTTGCTGCCCGCTGCTTATTTTTTCTTGTGTTTGAGTTCTCCCCTTGGTTCAAATAGATTGGGAAAGTTTGGAATGGATATTTCTTCTGCTACTACCTTTATCTTGCATTCTTGTATTGCTTGTTTTCGCTGACACATCAATGATTCACACAGCTAAACCCATCTAGTCCTGATTGAGGTGTAGTTATTGCTAAGTGATCTTTAGTGATAGCCTGTTTGGCCAAGCTTCAAAATCAGCTTATTTTGAGAAGTGCTTTTCAAAAAAGTACTTTTGGTAAGAAGCCGTTTGTGTTTGGCCAACAAATTTAAAAAGCACTTTTCAGCCGCAATTATTATTTGACCAAACTTTTTAAAAGTGCTTCGAAGTGTTTTTCTCAAAAGTGCTTTGGGGAAAAACTACTTTTTTTAGCTTCTGAAAACCAACTTGTGCTACTCCCGTGAAGCACTTATTTTCTCCAAAAGCTTGGCCAAACACCTTATTTTTTTGAAAATAGGCACTTTTGTCCTTCCAAAACCTTGGCCAAGCAGGCTCTAAATCTACATTGGTTACCACATCGTTTCAAACCAAAGAAAGAAGAGAGATATTGATCGTGTACTTTTGGAGCTTTTTTTATCTTTCTTTAGGCTTTAAGGAATAAGTTCTCTGACACGGTACATTTTCTTGTGTGCAATGGAATCAGATTTCTGTTAAGGCAAACCCCTCCTGTTTAGGTTCATAACATTGGTTTCTATCAATGCATGTGTAAAACTGGAATGCTGAGTATTGCACTGTTGCCAAAGTTGTTTAAAGTAGTGGCTTCTGTTTCTGTTGCTGTAACTGGGTCATCTGTATTATTTTCTTGTACTGTTTGGTTTTCGATAAAATCTACTAGGATGGGGAGTAATGTCAAACTTGTTTAAAGTATAGGCTTCTGTTTCTGTTGATGCGACTGAGTCATCTTTATTATTTCTTTGTTAATCGCCTTCCTGTGAACTGAATTCTGCATTTGTTTCTTTGATTCTCCTTAGCTGGAACTTGCTTTTAGGAAAGAGTTCGGAGATATCTCAGCCACTTCAAGTAACGAGGTGAATATCCTCTGCAACTACAGGGCATTATTTGAGGGTTTATAATAATAGCTTTCTAAAATGAAATATGGCTCTTGAGGACCTGTAAAGCAGCTCTTGTTGCTATGGTTCCATTTTGTGCTATTTCTTCAAAGTGGATAATGCTGATCTTTCTTGCTCTGTCATCTTCTCAGTGAAAATTTTTCTTACGGAGACTATTGTTCATTTTCTAAATTTTGGCAGAATATTTGCATGAAGATGTGCAGACACATTCTCATATGGGTGGAGGAGCAAACATACTGGATTGCTTCCCGTTTCCTTATGTTGGGCTTTGAATTAGACTTGTATTCTACTGGTGAATATTGCATGGTCTATTGGTACATGTATATTATCCTGATCAAGCTTGCGGAGAAAACACATATGAGGGCAATGACAAGCAATGAAATCAGTAAGAATGCTGTTTGATCCAATCATCTTTTTTCCCCTAGTTATTGGTGTCAGTCTCTCGAACAAGCAATCTGGATCTACATCCTTGGTGGTTATATGTGGATTTCTAATTTCCTATGGAAAGTTTTGTTGTGCAAGGGTTAGATCTTTTCGTTAATAGGTATTTTCTTTTCTGTACCAAGTTCATAGAAATTGATTTACTGGGGAGAATTGTGATCAATTGGTGGCTACCTCTTGTAGATGACTTCGGACTTGGTACACCCAATCCATCTAAATGCACATATCTGAAATCCCTTGAAGGAGGAGCTAAAATTAGTTGAGTCTTAGTGTAGACAATTGATATGCCGAGGCAATAGCTAGTAAGAGATATCGAGTGTCCAGGTATTAAGTTGGAGAACTGGAATGAGGAACATAGAGGTAGAAAGCATCGGGAATGTTATACTGACATGCAGTTGCCTTTTTTTTTTGGTGTCACCATACCACTCTCCGGTTTCTTAGTTTTTTTTTGCTTTTTTCTTTTCAGGACCAAAAGACTCTTATTTAAATTATTACTTAAGAACTTTTAACTATTGCATCTGCTTGCCACTCCTTTAATAGCATTGTGACTCATCCACAGATATAAGACAAATATACAATTGAATTTTATTAATATGTTCTTTTCTTTAGATAAGCGGCGTGTTATCTAAATTTTTGACTTGTATTAGGTAAAAGGAAAGGGAAGAAGAAAAGAGATTTGGTGAAAGATGCAGGAAAAGATTATCAACTTCCACCTGCAATTTTGTTTCTTCAGTGCCATGTATATCTTGCAGAAGGCCTTACTATGGTAATTAGCCTTTTTTGCTTTTAGTTATGATGCTTTCATTAATGCTCACAAAATTGTTCTCCCGTTTTGGTTTTAGCATCTCTTTCGTATGTGCACACTGCAGTGAGCTTGTTAGTTAAACTTACAAATGATTCTGAATTGCTTGAGAACTTATTGGTTATTGGTTCCTCCAGATGCTTGCAGCTTTGAGGAATGAACGGAAAATCTATCTCAGCACAGGACCTTTCAACAGTGAACATGAGGTGTGCCTTCTTATATTTGTCACGACTTTTTTTTTGAGACGAGCACTCGGTTTGTGCATGTCATGCTTGTGCACGGGTCATACTAATCTTCTCTGTATTGCTCCAATTTTATCCGATGTCCCCAAAGAGAACACGAGTAGCTAACTGGAATACTTGATCCTGTCTAACCTTAAAGCTCAATCTTATTACCATTTTAGCTGGATTTTGCGTGATACTTACTGCAGTAATTACACCATGTCCTTGACCTACTTAATATTCAGATGATCCCCCAAAAGAATTTGTCATCCATTGTTGCTCAGTGCTTGCTTCTGCTGTCATTGATATACATTTCCATTCTTGACCAATCTTGCAATTATTCTCAGAGGTTTGTCCAGCACTTTGAGTTACTTCTGAAAGCTTGCCTGCCCGATCATGTCTCATATTATTCATTCGAGGAGACAACTGCTCATGCTCGTCTATCTGTGAGTCATCCTTGTCGTTGATGCAAATATTGCTTTTCCAGTCCATTTTTTTTCTTCTTTTTATGGGATATATTTTTTTCATCCAGCAGCGGTAACTTGAACTATAATTATGCAGAATGTGTCTATGTATAACTGCTTCAAAGAAGCTCAGAGAATAGCAAAGGAGCTAAGGAGCAGTTTTTCTAATGATTCGGATAAAATGGCAGAGCTTCGTCGTATAGAACAGGTAGCAGAACATAACAGTGTTGCACTAGGTCTTATTTCCCGGCTAGGTACTGTTGACTCGTCGCTTAAGGTTCAGTTTGAGTTCAGCCACCATCCTTTCTTTGCCACTGCTGTGGTGAAGAGATCTTGAAGATGAAGTACTTCTCTTGGATCTCCAAATTTTGCCAGTCATTTCACTGTTTTGTGTGAAGAGATCTTCTCTTGGATCTCCAGTTTTGAAGTATTGTTAGGTCTCATTGGATCATCATGTAGAGGCATATTTCACCTCTCCATTTTTTGTTTACATTTATTTATTTATTTATCGTTTCCAATGATGTAATATTGTAATTTGGGAAGAAATAATCATTATTTTATGTAAAATATAGCATCTAGTGTGGGGACTTATGAGGCTTTGCTAGATCATATATTATGTTTTAAAAATAAAAAACAACCTTATTTTGAAATCCCAAAAGTTTTAGGAAAAAACTTGCATAATTGCTCCATCTGAGAAAAATATTTATAAGGTCCTACCCTTTTAGTTTCATACTTCTTCCCTAATTAATTACAGAAAATATCCTATCTTACAATCATTCATGATACCATCATAATATATCTATATACTGTTATGGTATTACTGAGAATGAGCAGTCTTTCAGGAATAGCGCGCAGGGCTTTTCAGTCCTTCATGATACCGTTATAGTATATTTATATACTGTCATGATAATCACTGAAGAATGAATAGTCATTCAGGGATACACTCCATACTCATGCATGATATCATCACAGTATATCCATATATTGTCATGGTATCTTATGTGCTAAAAATTTTCAAACTCATAGTGGATAAAATTTTAATTATTTTGTGCCGACTGGGTATTACAGTAATTAGTATGATTCGTTTTTATATAATTAGTTTAGTTTATGATTTATTGTATGTACTCTTCTCAAAGTTTTAAGTGGATTAAGGCAGAGGAGCTGGCACATCATCCATCGAATTTTGAACTGTGTGCCACTAGGTTTTCAAGTCCTAGTAGCTACAGATGGTGTTGCATTTAGATTTCAATTGAGTACTTTTTGAAAAGAAAAAAATAACCACGTTCGATATTAAAGTAAAAATGTTATAAAATAATAAAATAAAAATGAAGAATATATAGAGAAAGAAGATTTCGTATTTCTTTTGAGGCATGAATTACAATGAATGAATTTTTTTTCAGAAAAGAAACGAGAGACAAGAAAACATTTTTGATTACGATTAAAAGGAACAATCTCAAATAGATCAAGATCCAATTTCGGGTCATTTCTTGGTGAACATGATCCGCCAATAACTGTCCTAGCTCTACCATATCTTTTGTTTCATTTCTTCGGGAACAATCACAAAGACTTTTTTGACCCCTTTATTTATAGAGGAAAATTAATTTGGTGTTAAAGTTACTAACCCTAACTTTCGTTTAATAAAATGGACATTCATCATAATTCATTATAATTAGAAAATATATTTATTACAGAAAAAATATTTTAACATTCCCTAATTCCTACCCTTCCTTTTAGAATACTTATCGTTCTTGTTAAAAGTATTTTGTTATTTTACAAATTCAAGATGAAATTAATTATTTACACCCTCCCATAATAGTTTTCTTGATTTTTTTTTAATGTATGATTAATGTTTGTTGTTGCTATTAGGTTGTAAACTTTATGGAAGTAATTTTCACTTGCAAAAAATACTCTTCATGGCCAAAATAGGGAAAAAGAAAATCATCATAATTAAGAAAGTCATAAAAATTAAAACCCTAAAGGACATAGCGATTATATATATGAGCCCTATCTAATATACACAAAACAAAAATAAGAATGTAAGGGGGGTGATAGTCAGAAATTCATAATAGAGTTCGATCACAACGATCGAATTAATTATCTTCATGCATAAGAATACTAGATTACTTAGTAGAAAAAGATTGAAAAATCATCACAAACCTCCCTTATTTCTTTTCTATTGCAATTTCTGATTCAATATAATTCTATCTCATATAGTCTGAAATATAATCAATCTTTATCCGCTCCTACATTAAGATTTAAAGCGAAAACTTCATCTTCATCTCATCTCAGCTCCGCTCCTGTATTAAGATTTAAAGCGAAAACTTCTCATCAAAAACAAAAAATAATTAAAAAGAAATAGTGAATCAAGATTTAAATGGATCTCTATCTTAATTTTCAATGATGTAAAATAACTATCTTCAAGGCATAACTTATCAATTTTTCATATTCACTGACAAGTAATCATAATAACATTTCTAGTAATATCGCAAATAAAAAGATAACAATACGTAAGAAGTTTTGTGCAGTAGAATGTTGACAAATTTTTCTGCCTATAATTTTTTTTTTTCCTTTTAGATTTATGAGTAGCATTTTGTCAAGGATTATTTTAATCGCTTTGCCATGAAATTTTAATTTATTTAGCGAGACTTTTAAAGAAAAAAGTATCTTAAAAATAATTAAAATTCAAAATATTGAAATTAAGGTTCGAACTAAGTCACTTAAATATTGGACTATTTTTTTTTTGAACCTGTTAGTAATTCGTCAATACATGAGTTCTGGCCTCAAATAACGGGATAAAGTAGTTAAATGTCTCTTCTAATTAATGTTATTTAAGAGACATATAAATAAAAAATACGATAAATATTTTAAGACGGAGGGAGTAGAGAGAACAAGCTGGTGCACATGAAAATATATTAATTATTCTTCTTAACTGGCAAAACCATGAGAATAATTGCTGGAAATAACAAAGCATCTTGCTGTAAGCTGGAATCCATTATTATTTCATACTAATTAAAGATTATTAGATTAATTAGGTTGTTCATCCAAAAACTTATCTTCTTTCACTACTAAAAATAGTATAAAAATCGAGGGAGAAAAACTAACGAATTGAATCGATCCAAATAATCGAGAAGAAATTGATTTAGTATAACGATGCAGTCCTTCAATTTTTATTATTTTTTTTTCATGAAAATTAAAAATTTTTATTGGTTTTTAAAGTATAAAATCACAATTAAAGAATATAAATAATATTTCACATTTACGATCAGATATATCTATATCTGTACTATTTACACCTTTTGAAATATGTGATATAAATATAAATATATATATATACAATACATGTTAAAGTATAATCTTGTGTAGATGACCTTATAATTAGTTAATTTATATGGTCTAATATTAATTTCATTTAGTTTAGTAACAAGTCACAACATGAGGAAATGATGTGCTAACTTCTAGATTGAATAAAATTCAAAGTTGAAAAGTAATTAAATTAAAGAAAAAAGGTATTCTAGGATCCTTTTATTTAACATCTAGAAGAAACTTAGATATCTTTTTTTTTTAAAAATTACAAAATACACACATCATTTGCTCTTTCATTCTTTTGAAAAAGAAACAACTTTTATGTTGTCCAATGTCCATTGCCACTAAGAAAACATTCAAAAATTGAAATAAAGAAAAAATCATAAAAGTGGAGTCAAAATTAGTGTGCTTTTTAATTTACGTTAAATCATTTGTTTAGGTTTTTTTTTTTAAATTAAAAATTATCAGAAATAATCTCTTTATCTTTACAAGATATAGATAAGAATATGTATACACTATTTTTATCAGATTTTACTTACGAGATTACACTGAATATATTATCCTTATCAGCCAATTTCACTATTATGAAAGTAAAATCCTTTTTTTTTTCAAGAAGGTTATGAACTTTGAGGTTTTTTTTTTCTGACTCAATATGGAGAAGATGAGAAAAAGAGTTTAGATTCTAATATTATCTTATTATGTTAAGACGGATCGGGTCGGATCAGGGCAGGTTAGTTAGGATGTGGATTTTATTTTTTTAAAAATGGATCAGTTATGTTGATTTGAATTTTTCTATTAAATGAAGGGTATAAATGAAAACTTTCATAACCACGGAAATAAATATGACCAAATAATACGACGAGGGGTGAATTTAATCAATTTTCAAAAATAGAAATGTAAATTTGGCCCTATTTCCGGAAAAGTGAGATCGTTGTCCGATCTTTATCGTCGAATCTCCAAATCTGCATCTTCGAGTGTTTCAGCCGATCCCCAATCTCCCAGTATTAATATTTCGGTCTGATTTATCATATTCTGATATTATAGACCGATTTGGGCGTATATGCAGAAATCTTTTTCATTATTATAGTGGATCTTCCAAAAAAAAAGACTTTATATCGAATAAAGTAAATTATATTAACAACTTTTGACAATGAAAATCTTAACTTCTCTTTTGATTAAAGATAATAAAGAAGTAACCTCCAAATCTTAATTATCAATATTTTCATATGAAATCAAATAAATTAATAATTCGTAATTCATGGTTGTGGTGGAATGGTAAGTACCTATAACTATTTCATCTTTAATCATATATTTTGGGTTTGAACTCAAAATATATGGGTACGTTTTACCCTCCGATTATAGAACCCAAAATATATGGAAGGGCTTTACCCTCTGATTAAATCGAGTCCAAATATAGATATCAAATACTAAACACCGAGTGAGAAATAAAAAAAAAGAATTGTTATTCATAACTAGGAGTATTTTTTATTTGTTTATTGCTCAATTATTGGTTTAGATCTATCCTTAGGTTTGTGATTGTTAAAAAGGAATAATACACTAATTGCCCACCAAAGCATAAAGATTAATAATTAATATTTAATCATGCAGTATCTTAATTTCTTTTTAAAATAATATTCCTTTATTAAAGAGATGCTAATTTTTGTTCTCTATGTCTCACATTTTCTTTTCCTTTTATCCAATTAATTAATTTCTCATCATTTTCTCAACTCACTCGTGAATAATAATAATAGTTGCTTCGTAAATAATGTTTTGCCTCTCAATATATATACCAAAATCTTAAAATTAGTCTTCTATTTATATGTATAACTTATATTCAAACATAATTTTAATTTTTGTTAATATTTTATTTAATTTCAATTTTAAATATTCTTTTCTTCAACTCAAATACTCCTCCAAATGCCTGTTCATTTTAGTGAATTCCTAGTGTCCTGATTATGAAATAGTAGATAGCAAAATATTGTGGACAGAAAATAGATGGATTGGGTAGAATATGAACGGATTAAAATAAGTTGAATCAATAGATGAGTTGTTCGTCCTAGTCTAAAGTTTATACTGACAAAAGTGAGTTAAGTTAAGATGAACTAAACAATGAATTATAACTCAACTTGTTCAATTTGATCCATCATTTTACAACGCCAAACTTATGATTTATTATTTAAATGTTGATTAAAATGCATTATTTATTAGACATCGCAACCAAATGAAACAATACAATATATTAAAAATACATTTTTATGGATTAACTTTGCGCATTTTCATTGGTTAAAGTTAGACATCATCGTGTTTTTACTTGGACAATTATTTTTGATAGATTTACTTGGGCACAACGTCGCACAATCCAAATCAACCTGTCATCAAAATTAATCTAACTCAAAGTCATTAAAATTTGACCGAATTAGATGAGTTCGGGTCAATTTTACCACGCATCAAAAATGGTATTTTCTCTGTTTTAAATTAAGTGTCTTATTTTTTTTATTAGTCCCAAAAAGAACCCTTTCTATATTTTTTTGTAAGTTTTTCTATTTCAATATTCCACATGATAAGTTCAAGACTGCAGATTTAAAAGACCACACACATCTGTAATTTAAAATTACAAAATTAATTTTTTTTTTATCTTTTTAAAATTCATATTTAATTAAATTAAGACACTTAAATAAAAACAGATAAGTAATAAAAAGAAAAAGGGTTAAACCTATATTTGACATTTTCCTACATATATTTTATTTAAAGTGGCCATATGAAGCACAATCATGTCCATGAAAATGTTAAAATTCCTCAAAATAGGAAGACCGCCATTATATAACTCAAATGTTAATTACCAAATCAAGAAAAGAGTGTCATCCCAATCCCATCCTTTTTTTAAAATTTTTATCCGACCTCCGATACTTGTATTGAAATTTGATTAATCTAAATTCGCATTGTGTGAAATTTATTCGGAGGAAACATTTTCTATCAAAAAAGTTTTCATACTCAAGATTTGAAAGTCAAATCAAAACCTCTGATTAAAAAAGGAGTAATCTCATCCTCTGCACCGCGTCCTTCGTGGTCCCACCACCACCCAAAACCCCTCTCCCTCCTCTTTTTGTTTTTAAATAAAAAACAACAAGATTGATCATTAGCAGGTACAGGTTAGTACAATGTGGTCAGTTTCCACTAAAGTGCACATGTAGTTGTGGATTTGTCTCTGTACTCAGCTGTGGACAGCTACTTTTTACACCTCAAACTTTTGGGTCCCACTCTCACCCCATGATACATCTCATCATTATCAAATCCAACGGTCCATGTTTCATCATTATAATATACTTCCTTTCTAAAATATTTATCGCTTTTTATTTGATAATTAAATTACGTACATTTTAATTAATATTTTTAAATATAATTCTTTTTGCAAAATTAATAAGACAATTTCAACTTGTACAATGTTTTCTCATATCTTATTTCAAATATATAAATTTTTTTAAAAAAGATTATTTAAATTTACTCTGAAAGCTAAATATAAAAAATATTTTAAATATTTACATTTACCGTACGCTTCCGTATTCTGACAGCTTTTGGATTAGTTAAATGGGAGAATTTTACTGAAACTGTTAATATTTTTAAAAAATTTATTATTTTAAAAGCTAAACATTAATTGAAAGTGTAACATATATATATGTATATATATATTTTTAATGTGCTTAAAAATATTAATATTTAAAAATAATAAAGTTAAAATTTCTATTTATTTTTAGCGAGGTAATTTATATATTAAGATTTATCCTAATTTTTCTTATCATAATGATATTTTAATGTACTATTAAAAGAAATAGTAATGGCTATGACAGGTATTAAGAAAGGTTGAGGTAAATCGAAGAAGTGATTAGATAATATATTGAGAACGTGATTTTAGATAGAAAAATACGAAGATTGAGAATTAATTAATATAATTTTAAGAGAAATTTATTATTTATATAAAATTTAATTGGTATAATTTTAGTAGAAACATATAAATTGAGGTGAGTTATAAATTTGTTCTCTTTTTTTATTCCTCAATAAAAATATTAAAGTGTTTTATTTAAATATTAAACTTCGTTATTCTTAATATTTTTACAAACAATATGTAATACTATAATAAGAGCAAACGAATCAGTATTAAAATTGAGTAAAGATAATAACATATGTTTGTTATTTATTGATTTAATTAAAATATATTTTTGTCCTAAGTACGTTAGCAAAATTTTCATCGCTGAAATGTATAATGAGATGGTTGAAAATTTTTATTCTTAATCAGAAGTCTCAAATTTAAACGATTAAAAAAAAAACTCATCATAAAAAATCAAGATTGATTGGATAAGTAAATTTTAAAAATAAAATCGTTTGAGAGAAAGTGTGATTTCCAAAGTTGCAAGGAGAGAAAATGAGGCGAGGAAATAGGTAGGGATGCACGTGGTATGATATATACTGAATATCATATAGAAATAGAAAATTTCAATACCTCGGGTATGGATATTATGGAATTTCATATGGATTTTAATTTTTTTTGGAATTTGGTATGGTATTCGATATTTATAAAGTATACCGAAATATCGAATACTACATCAAAGTTTTTGTAATAATATATACAATTTATATATATTAAATTTAGTATTACTAAATATATAAATTAATTTAGTAGTATGAAACTACATCACATTTAATTTAATGCTAATTTATATTTAATAGAAAATTTTACCACTAAAATTAATTTTTTATCAAGAAGTATTAAATTTTCTTGAACAGTTTTTATCCTCTTGGCCTACTCCAAATAGAATTATATCTGAAATAGGTTCAAGAGAATTAACTATTCTACCGTGATTGAAAATATCCTTTTTGTGCAATTGATTAACGAAGGTAATTGTTAGTCTAATATAATTAAGACGTTTTTTGAAAAATTAAAATCATTGTTCTTTATTATATAAGTATATATAAATCGAAGTCAGATAACATATGGTTACCGACTTACCGTACCGCAAAATAACAATAGCAAAATTAAACTAGTGAATCATACCGAATTAATATGGTATGATAATGAGATGGTTCGGTAAATGGGTGAAAATTTATGTTTTATGATATAAATTTCTCATTGATTTACGGTGAGAAAAATCTTTATTTCTAATAGTGAAAAATAATAACACGTTTGGTTCCTAAGTTATTTATAAATTCTACTTTTGATCCTTATTATATAGGAGTTAGCACATTAACCATCATTTAACTAAAATGTGCGTTTTGGTCCATTGGTGCAACAAATATGTTACATTGTCTATTTATAGAATCATACTACCTTCACGTATGAAGTAACATATTTAACATAATATATAAGTAATTAAATAATAAAATAATACCATTTGACAGGATCAATCGATGCCGGCGGTAGTCCGCTCGACGGTGATAGACCTTATCCAATAATACCCTTGTCTTCAAACAAGAATCAAAACTAAGAGAGATTATTATCTGAACTGTGTAAAAATTTAGTATATAGATTAATAGCTGTATGGTAATCTTTCACCGAAGCATGGGGCCTGTCTGAGCAAAGAATACTGCCGGATTTTGAGACCATGTGTACAGGATACCTTTTTAGGGGCTCCCCGGGATAACAACAGCCCTAAACAACTCCAAATAAACGGGCTTTTTCACCGGGCAACTGTACGTAGCCACTAAGGCAAATCCAAGATCTACAGTATTCTTGCCGACTGTACCACCATCTCCGAACCAAGCTATCAATATTAACACTAAATCTTTAAAGTTCATATAATAAAATCTCTTGATTTTAATAAAGTCTAGTTCATCTTTATGGGGATTCAAGCAGTATGGTATTCAACATATTTAACATAATATATAAGTAATTAAATAATAAAATAATTAATAATTATAATAAATTTATGAATAATCGTAAGCAAAAAGATTACAAATGTACAATTAAATTAATTAAAAACTCAAAACACTTAAGTAGATATCATAAAAATTAAAACTAAATATTATTAATAATTATTGATATTAGTCAAAACATTAATAAATTCTAATTCATTATAAAATCATTAATTCAACAACTCAATTCACTAATTTTATGAAATATCTACCACGTTTCATCAATAATAAGTATTAGATTACGACAGATAAAAAGAAATTGTTTAAATATTTTTGTTTATTATTAAAGTTTGAATTTAAAATTTTATAATTTTTTATTTATTTCATTGACCTAGATGAACCAAAAGAAAAGAGTGAGAAATAAAAAAAAAAAAAAGAGTGCAGGTAGAGAATATACAGACACATGCAATACAAGTAACATGTACAATTATGAGTATACACTAATCAGTATAGTATAAATAAACCAAAACAAGAGCCAGTGTATAGATGTGGATACACAAATTTAATACTCCTTTCTGTAAGCACAATTTCAAGAAATGCAATAAAAAATAAATGGTAAATGACGCCGACCGCCAACCAAAACAAATTCATTGTTGGAGACTTTTCTTCTTTGCAGGCCACCAAAAAAGACTCCCCCCACCCCCCCCGCCTCTCCCTCCCCCTTGTACACACAACCCCTTCTAGCCCTCTTTCCTTTCTCCTCAAATTTCTCTCCGAAATTCTTCAGCTTCACTCGAGTTTCAACTTTTAAACCTTCTTTTTTTTTTGTTCTTTTTTGTTCATAGGAAGATACCCTTTTGGCTTTCTTGGTTGTGGGATTGTTGGTTGAGCTGAACATTTGAGGTATTAATGTGTAAAGATTGAATTTTTCGTGTGTTGGATCTTTGATTGTGAAGTTGAGTTTCAGACCTGGTTTTTGTTTTTGTTTGTTCATAGGAAAAGACCCTTTTGGCTTTTTTTGGTTGTGAGATTATTGGTTGAGCTGAAATTTTTTGAGGTATAAATGAGTAAACATTGAATTTTGAGTTTGTTGGATCTTTGATTATTAAGTTGTGTTTCAGACTTGCCTTTTGATTTTTATTTGTTTGTAAGAAGATACCCCTTTTGGGCTTTTTGGTTGTGGGATTATTTGTTGAGCTGAAATTTTGAGGTATGAATGAGTAAAGATTGAATTTTGTTGGATCTTTGACTGTGAAGTTGAGTTTCAGGCTTGCTTTTTGATTTCTATTTGTTCATAAAAAGACACCCTTCTGGACTTTTTGGTTGTGGAATTATTTGTTGAGCTGAAATTTTGAGGTGTGAATGAGTAAAGATTGAATTTTGAGTTTGTTGGATCTTTGATTATGAAGTGTTTTGAGTCAATGTGCAGCCTGATTCTTTGTGGGTTCTTGGAATAAATCTTTTGTGGGGTTTAAATTTTGACGGTGCTGACTAAAATGTTTTTGTTGTTTCTGATGTTCTTTTCTTCTTTGAGCTTATCAGATAATTCCCTATGTGCATAACTTTGCCTTTGTTTCTTGGTATGTAGAATTTCATCAACAAAAGTTGTAGAGATCAGTTCAAGTGACTTTGTGACTTAACTAGCTCTTATGTCCAGATATGATGAGCACAATTTTCTTTCAATTCTTGGGTTTTCTAATTTAGATTCACCAAAATTAGACCGACTTGGATATAGGGTGTTTGGATCTTCTGGTGAAGTGAATACCATATAGAAGATTTGACTTGGATATATGGTGTTGGATTCAAAGCGGTTCTTATCTGATATTTTAGAGGATAGCATACTGTGACTTCTTGTGGAATTATATTATAGATGTTTGGAGAAATGTTTCATTATGGTACACTTGAATTCATTTAATGTAGGCTTATTATCATAGCTACTGCCTGCTGGAAGCCGTGAAGAGAGAAATGTCGGGAGGAGGTACACAGAACAGCTTAAGAAAAACCCTTGGAGCACTCAAGGATACAACCACTGTCAGTTTAGCTAAAATTAATAGTGGCTATAAGGTAATGATATCCTGTTTTTGCTTCCTATGCTCGTCCTACATCCATTTTGAGTGCTCTCCTGATATCTGTTTTCTTAATGTTCTTCAGGAATTGGACATTGCTATAGTTAAGGCAACAAATCATGTTGAACAGCCAGCAAAGGAGAAGTACATAAGAGGTAAGCATCAGATCTTCATGTTATGGAGATATAACTTGCCAAATTATAGCAATAAACTGCATTCAGAATGGGACTTGATAGAATTTTTCGATTCTCATTTTCAGCCATTTTTTCTGCCATCTCGGCTACCAGGCCTCGAGCTGATGTCGCATACTGCATTCACGCTCTTGCGAGAAGATTGTCGAAGACACATAATTGGGCGGTATGAATAATAAATTCAATTCTGTAGCATCTTTTTCATGAAAGATAAATTCAACAGGAGCATTTTCTTTACCGATCTATCATAGTAGTTCTCAAAATACTGATTTGGAAAAGTCCGGTTAGCTTTATTGTTCTTTCTTATTTACAACTGCATAACTTACCATAAAGATTCTAAAGGTAAACATAAGAAACAAGGGGGTACTGTGAACTGCTTTTTACCTCACAGGTCCTGGAATTAAATAGAATTAGGTTCTTTCGGGAAAATAATTTAAGTCTCTCGAACAATTCCTCCATTAAGGGAAGAGAAAATATTCATTTTTGTTAACTTTGCTCTAGTTGATCTGTTGCCTTATGCTTCTTATAGTTTCTATACCTGAGAAGCATAATGAATTCAATTCAGTAGCACCTTTTCATGAGAGATAAATTCTTGAAAAGTTTGTCCCATACGTATCAATCATTATTAGTTCTCGAAATGCTGATTTGGCAAAGATCTGTTTATTGTTTCTTCTTTTCTACAAGCACTGATTACCATAAAGATTCTAAAGGTGAACATGAAAATCAGGGGGTGCTATGAAACTCTCATCCCAGTGTCTTGAAAAAAAACTATTTTTCCTTTTTGGTTAAGGAAAAAAACTACGTTCTTCCTGTAAAGTTAATTAAATCCCTCGAACAATCCCTCCATCAATGTAAGAGAAATATTAAATCCTTCGAATGATCCTTCTTTTAGCGACGAGGGGTTGCTTAGGTGGTAGCATCCTCCACCTCCAACCTTAAGTTTGTAGGTTCAAGACGGGAGCAAAATAGTGGGAGCTCCTAGGGAGGGGTAAAAAACAATCCTTCCTTTAGGTAAAAGAGTTTCCATTTTGTTTATTTTTCACTACTCATCTGTTGCCTTTGCTCTTTATAGTTTTAACTAGCTTCACATTATTTTTGATAGAGACTAACTACCTTCACATACTCCAAGCTTAGGAGGTTTTCTCTAATGTCTGGGGGTCAAAATTCTCAGATGGCTTTATTTGTGAACACTTCAAGATGGATATTCGTTTGATATTTCTTCCCTTTCTTGTTTTGTGAGGGGACAGAAAATGGGAGGGATTTCTTTTTGTAGTTGCCAAGCCTGTAAGCTTGCTATTTTGGCTAACTGAGTTACAGTCCCATAAATGCCACGTTATTACATTAATTGCGCCAAATAATGCGAGCCAAAATTGATATACATTAAATGGGGTATCAGTCCTCAGTTTCATTAGCTTTCAGGTTTCCATTGTTGGACTGAAGTGAAAAAGACCCACATGATTACCACATTCAGAGCAACAACTTCCCTTTAAGAGTAATTGCACTCTATTTTAATGGTTGGATTTGCTAGGATTTGTATGCACTATTCCATTGGGCTAGCCCACAAAGCTAATGGTACTACTTCATCTATGGTTGGGCAGTCAGTCCGTTGTTCTTAAGAAAAACGTAAAAAAATTCTCTTCTTTGTTCAAAAGGGACCCTCAGTTAAGGGGTCTATCACTCTAAGATCCTCAATAGAGTAGCGTTGATCTTGCAGCGTTACTGTGTCCATGTCAAAACCGAGAAATGCCAACAGTAATATGGCTTTGTGGATCATGAGATGGTTGTCACATATGTTGCTTGAAGTTGGGTGCGGGTACCCTATATGAATGTGGATCTGGAGATTGGACTCTTCATCACATAGCTTTTTCTGGGGTATGGAGTATGGAGCCGAGTGCAGATGTGGGTATTGAGATACATTCAATAAATGTATATTATGACGTATAAAGTATTTATTTCGATCAATTAAAGGTATTGGACTAAAGTTAATAAAATTTTATTTTTTATCAATACCTAATATTTTTTTTATCTTTCATTTCATAAATCAAAAGGCCAAAAACGGCCGTATACAATAAGTATACCAAAAAGTAAAGAACCTACAAAAAGATATGGTTCTCTACAAAAGACCCCCAATCTTCTATACATCTCAAGACTACATTGGTGTACTAAAAATAAATAAGGGATCAGAGACTACTATTCAATTGCCCAAAACTCTTTTCTACACTTTCAAACGCCCTCCTAGTTCTCTCTCTCCAAATGATCCACATCAAAGCCAGAGGAGCAACATTCCATACCTTGCTATTTTTTCCAGCTTCCAGCTTTCCAGCAAAACAAGTCCTTCATAGATCTTGGCATCACCAAGGCATACCAAACCAACTGAACATAAGGCTGTAGTGAAGTAGAAGATGATCAACATCTTCGCACCCGTCTCCTTGTATAAGTAACACCAGTAACACTAGCTGATACAAACAATCTTCCTTTTCCTATGGTTATCTGCCGTCAAATCACCCCTCTAGCAGCTAACCATGTGAAAAAACATATCTTCCTCGGCACCGTAGGAATCCAAATCGACTTCCAAGAAAAACCCTCCACCCTCACCACGAGCTTCTCATAAAATGACTTCATGGTCCATCTCATCGAATCGGGTCTATCGACCGGCTCACAATGCTGCTGGAGTAAAGCTAGCAACCTTTGGAATTCATTCACCACCTAATCTTGAAAATCCTCCTGAACTTCAAATCGCAGACATGTCCTCTCCTTCTGTCTCCCTAATTTGTTGTACTATCACCTCCCTTTGACCAGATACTCTATAAATGCTCGGAAACTCATCTTGTAACAATATATCTTCACAGTCCACACCATATATTTCCCAAAATCTAATTCTTCTCCCATCCCTTATCGTGAAAGAGATGTTTCCACAAAAACTTACCAAGCCTTTCATGATATTCCTCCATACTCCACACCAAAGCGACAACGTGATATCATTATCCTCCAACCCTCTTCCGTCACTCCATATTTATCTACAATCACTTCTCTCCATAATAGATTGGACCTCCACTCTAAATCTCCACAGCCATTTACCCAGCAAAGCATTGTTAAAGACCCTCAAATCATTAACTCCCAACCTTCCCAACTTTTAGTAGTTGTCACTGTCTCCCATTGGACCAGATGAAACTACATTGATCCTGTCTGCTGAATCCCAAAGAAAGTTCCTTTGAAGCCTTTCCAATTTTCCTGTAACACTGATAGGAGCATGAAACAAGGACATAAAGAAAGTAGGGCTGCTTGATAAAGTGCTGTTAATAAGCACTTCCTTCCTAATATGTTATTCATAGGATATCTTGTGAAATAGCATAAACACATTCTTTTCTACAATTTAGCTTCAGTCATGAAGACGAAAGATTGTCTTGCTTTTTTGAAGGTCTCACACCTGGAGCTGAGGAATAATGTTGATAATCAAGTGTTGGTTCGAATGTTTTAAGACTCATTTTGCTTTGTTTTCATAATCTTGGTTTCACATCAATGTGTCAAGCATAGGAACTGATTGAGCTTTAAGTAACCTTGATTTCCTGATAATCATCACTTATATCCGCTCTATAGGTGACACACCTTTACTGATTCATTTTTCACTGTTATCGGTTCACAGGTTGCTCTAAAAACATTGGTCGTCATTCACCGTGCTTTAAGAGAGGTGGACCCCACTTTCCATGAGGAACTTATTAACTATGGCCGCAGCAGAAATCGCATGCTTAACATGGCACATTTCAAAGATGACTCCAGTCCAAATGGTATGCATATTATCAACCTTTTTTCTTGCATACAGGAAGTTGACAGTGATCTCCTTCAATATTGATAACTGCTCTGATAAACTCTTCAGCATGGGATTACTCTGCTTGGGTGCGTTCATATGCCTTGTTCCTGGAGGAGAGGCTGGAATGTTTTCGAGTTCTGAAATATGATGTGGAGACCGATCGGCCGGTGAGAGAAACACTTGTTTTAATCTCTGCCAATAGTTAGTTTAAAGGAGTTCTGTTGCATATATGTGTGTGCGTGTGTAATATCGGTTGTTCGGGCCAACTTATGTGCACCTCTACTAATCGACCAGATACCCTTGTCTAGCCCAGAAAGTCAGGTTTGCTATGGTAATTCTGCCTTCCAACGTTGGAGAAGCCGTTTCAGTAGGGATTCGAACTTGGGATCTCCAGTTGTTACTCCCATACTAGGCCCTCCTCTTGATGACGCCTATGAGTGTGGATATTATTTTGTTTTTGTACAACAATTTTTATTCTTTATTGTGAGGATCCAATTGCTTTCATAACAATCTTCTTATCTTCAGGTGAAACATTAAATGTTGGGATTTTCTTATGTTCTTTTAATGCATTTACTGCAGAGAACTAAGGATTTGGACACGCCGGAGTTGCTTGAACAGTTACCAGCCTTACAGCAACTTCTGTATCGTATTGTCGGCTGTCAGGTACATTACTCTTCATAATCAGTCCAATATAGTTGCTACATTGACAATATCTCCTTTATTCAGATGGCATATGCTATTGTGCTCAAATTTATGATCATGAAACTTTCATGCAGCCACAAGGGGCATCTGTTCACAATTTTGTGATTCAGTTAGCACTTTCAATGGTAAGTAATCTGTTCTTCATAGATTTATCAAAAGCGATTCGCGTATTTGTTTTATCACTGTCTGATTGCTTATTATTATTTTGATAGGTTGCTTCAGAAAGCATTAAAATCTACAATGCTATAAGTGATGGTACAGTTAATTTAGTTGACAAGGTTAGGCTTTTCTTCTGGCTATATTATAGATAGTCTTATTTCTCCTCAGTAATAATTAATAAAGGTTAACCGAGTTAATTTCTCTACAGTTCTTTGAGATGCAACGGAATGATGCTCTTAGGTCTCTGGATATATACCGCAGGGCTGGGCAGCAGGTATCATCCCGAGAGATTATTTGCAGAGCCAGCTTAATACATCAAAACAGTTCGAGAGACTGTGTTCCTTTAGGAATTTTGACACCTTCCCTGATACATCTCCATTTATTTTTAGGCGGAAGCGCTTTCAGAGTTTTATGAAATATGTAAAAGTATTGACGTGGGACGTGGCGAGAAATTTATTAAAATTGAGCAGGTACGAGGAGATTTTTCTGGGAAATGTATGCAATTTTTTCTTATTGTCATTTTAGATGTCTCACTAATCATCTTTGCATTTTATTTATAATCAAGCCCCCTGCATCATTTTTACAAGCCATGGAGGAGTATGTTAGAGAAGCACCACGAGCTTCTACAGTGCGGAAAGATTCGGTAAGAAATCTCCTCACATTGATAAATGTCAATTATCTAATTATGTTTAACAAGCCCCTTCAAATGAGAAGCTCACCAAGCATGCTAAAATATTTTTTTTTTATAACGTAGTGGTTAGACTTGAATTTGATATGAACAAGTGTGTTTTACTCCAATGAGATCTGAAATTTAATGCAATTTATTCGACTTCCAGGAACCAAAAGTTATTTTAGCTATTGAGTACAAAAAGGACCCAGAGGTCAAAGATGCTGGCTCCCGTTCTCCCCCTCCACCTGAACCTGAAAAGGAACCTGAACCAAAGCCGGAACCTGTTAAAACGGAAGCTCCTCCAGCAGAACCTGCTGATCTTTTGGTAATAGTTTCAAGACATTATCATCTGTAGCCTTATTGTATTTAACTCTATGAATGGATATTTGAAGCCTTATATTTGTTGTCGGTAGTCTTTGGACGATCCTTCTCCAGCTGTTGCAGAACTAGATGAGAAAAATTCTTTGGCTTTAGCTATCATACCAGTTGGTAAGTGTTTCAAACTCCATTGCATTAGATACCTAGAAATGTTCGGAACTTGCCCGAGGCCCCTCCCCCAGATGGAAATTCTGACTCTTGGTGCTGTCACAGGCTCTACCAACCCACCTACTTCAACTGGTTCAAATCTTACTAATGGAACTACAGGCTGGGAACTGGCTCTTGTGGAAGCTCCCAGCTCGAATGAGAGTGCCGCTACTGCTAGTAAACTGGTACAGTTACACATCTTATTCACTGCTCTTAATCAGTGCCCATTGATTAGAAAAGTGAACGAATCGTGTTGTAAGAGACAAGATTATAGTCTCACCATCTCTATTTGGGGGCTTATGTAATACATGCAAGTAGAGGTGGATGCAGCCTTTGTACGACGGGTTCAAGTTAACCCAGTATCTTTAACAGGAAGTATACTTGAAAATGTGAAGAACAAAGAAAAATTAACGATTCCAGACTTCGGGAAAATCTGGGCGTTTCACAGCCATAGCGCTGAATTCCAGATATACAAGTGAAAGTTTTGATAAATATTAATTCTAAATGCATAATTTCAGAAGTACAATGCTAAGAATTTAAAAGTTGAACTTATCAAGTTTAAATCTTGGATCTACCTGCAGAAGATTCTGATGCACGTTTTTCTTCACATGTATAAAGAGTCATACTTGTACTGATACTTCCTACTTTTGTAAAAACTAGGGTGGAGGACTCGACAAACTTACGCTAGATAGTTTGTATGATGATGCAATAAGACAAACCAACCAAAATGTGAGCTATAATCCATGGGAACCTGCACCAGCGGCGGCTCCCATGATGCAGAATGTAGGATACGACCCGTTCTATGTCTCCAACATGGTGGCGGCCCCGACAAATGTGCAGATGGCAGCCATGGCCAACCAGCAACAGGCTTTCATGTTACAGCAGCAGCAACAACATCAACAACAACACCACATGATGATGATGACTCCCCAACCACAACCGACTGCAAATCCATTCGCCAACCCTTATGGAGCTACTGCCAATCCATACGGGCCCGGTATGCCTGTACAAACCGCCTATAATCCTTATACTGGCCTCATTTGAACAAAAATCCAGAGAGAACATGTTGCTGTGTTCAGCTATTGATTTTTGATACTCAGGAAGATATTGGAAGAATAGATTTGTATCAATTCTCAGGGGATAGGAAAAAATTTTATTTGTTAAATATCTAGATAGCTTTTTCTTGGTTCATTCATTATTTGCAAAACATCGCGGGCGCGCTCAATAATTCTTGACTCATAAATTTTTATCAAGTTTTAATTTTTGTTCTTCTTGTAAGATTTTGTGACTGTTGAACACCCGATGTATTGTGAAACAGATTTGTCTAGTGATTTGTACATTGTTTGGATATGAAAATCTGGTCTTTTACTCGAATTTTTTATCAGGATTTTCTTGCTATTTCTTTGTATTAATTTATCAATGGAAATTAATCTTCGCTTTTTGTTATTTATGCATTTTGCAAGAAAATCTAGGTACAACATTTATACTTTAAACCAATATTAATCTCGGGTTAACCTTTGAAATAGTTACGGAATCTCCATGAATAGGACGAGGATCGTATCTTATTTCATGGTAATTTTCCGCACCCTATCTCTTTATTTTTCTTGTTATAAGTTGTATTGTACTTTAATATTTTCCTCATTTAAAGATCGAGAAACGATACCCTTTCACGTATTAAAAAGGAATGAGAAGTCGATAACTGTTGCAAAAAAAAAAAAAATTTAAAGCCAAATGACCCTTTTTCTAATAGGTAAAACTTTTGACTCTATTTATTTATATTGGTGAAAAATAGTAAGTACGGTAAAATAGTCAAGGAGCGGAGATATACTCGATAAAGCTATTCCTAACACTATCTTCATAACAATGTATGGGACCCATCGGTCTCTATACAATTATATTGGGTCGCTTGGTTGACAAATAAGTTACTCTAAAATAAATTATTCAAAAATTAATTAGTTTTTCAATGTGAAATAAAAATAATACTATGATTTTGAAATAACTAATCTCAAATAATTATTTTAAAATTTTATTTAATTAAATATAAAATAAATTCATTTTATAATTATTTATTCTCTATCTCTCGTATCAAACGAACCCCGCACTTTTGGGCTGATCTGGGAGAGACAAGCCTAACAATAGGAAAAAGATAAAACAATACTCTTTTAAAGCAACCAAATAAATTAACTTTATTACACACATCTCCCCACAAAAATAGTAATAAAAAAGTAAAAAGGAAAGTCAAGAAAGAGAGTCAATTCAAAGAAACCTAAAATGGAATAGGTACTACTCACCTACCTTTGATATTAACCTTCCCAAATAAAAGTAACATATGATAATAAAAATATATTTGGAAGTATTAATTTTTCATGAATTTCACGTTTAAATTATCAGTTTTTTTGTTATTTGACCTATCATTATTTATATATTAAAACACAGCTAACTCAACTCACGGTGATAGTTCAGGTAGGAAAATGGAAATTGGTTTAGTGAGCTTCGAGGTGTATTTTAATACATATATGGTGATAGTTCAGATAGAAGAATGAAAATTGATTTAGTGAGCTTCGAGGTGTATTTTAATACATATATGGTGATAATTCAAGGAACAACTGATAGTTAAAGTGAGTGAAAATAAAAAAAAAAGGAAGGTTATATTGACCATTTACTCTTAAAAACATACTAGAATATCAATTTTTTTTTCTATTTCAAATTAGTTAAATTGAGCATACAAATTTCACTAACTATTATGCTTCATTTTGAATACTTAATACATTTTCATACTTAATTATTATTTTTATGAATAAATTAAGCTATTTTTGAAGGACTTGCATAATTGTTTCATCGGAGCAAAATACTTACACGACTTTATCTTTTACTTTCATATCTCCTAATTAATTATAGAAAACATCTCATCTTGCAATCCTTCATGATACAATCATAGTATATCCATAATTGTCATGGTATCATTGAGGATGATTAATTCTTCAGGAATAGCGGCGCAGGGCTCCTCAATCCTTCATGATACCGTCATAGTATATTCATATACTGTCATTGGATCACTAAGGAATGGACAGTTCTTCAGGAATACACTCCTTAATCATGCATGACACAATCATAGTATATCCCTGTACTATCATGGTATACTTCATGATACCATCACAGTATATTTAGTGTCATGATACTTCATAATACTATCACAATATATTCATATCCTGTTATGATATCTTATGCGCGAAAAATCTTTAAATGTATAATGAGGCGTAAATTATAACTATTTTATACCGATTGATTATTACAAATAATTAGTATAAAGTAATTTATTTTTATATAATTAATTTAAATTTTGATCTATTTTACGTATTTTTCACTTTCTTAAATTAGTGATTTTCTTGAAAAGAATAGTGACTTTTAGATCTCACACTTATCTTCCTCCTTATGAATAATGGAGTAATTTAATACTTAATTCTAATAAATTAATCTCACTCATATGAATGAAGTGAATTATAAATGTTCCTTTTTAATTGTATTATCACTTTTACATGAGATTAATCTAAAGTAACTCCGTGTAAATTAACGGTTAAATTAATAACCTGAATTGATAATTTAATTATAGAATTAATAATTTGGGTGATTAGTTTTACGGTTTGATTATCAGTTTACTATCTTAAGTTATTGGGTTATCGATTCGATTATCGATTTGATCACCTTTTAACGGGTGAACCGATAACTCGATAATAATTTGTTAGATTATAATTTTAACCTTCAATATATAAAGTCACCTAGCAAGAAGATGAATCCGGTGTGGGTAAAAAGTGAAAGAAATGTTATTCAAATTTAAATTAAAGTTGATTGCTCTAATTGAGCTAGTTCTATATGCTCTTTCTCATTTCACCTATTTTTTTTTAGTTAAACAAACTTATGACTTATAAGATTTTTCGCGTGAGATCTTAACTGTTAACCCAATAACTGAATCGATAACGATCAATAACCGACTAACCAATATCTTAATGATTTTTTACGGTTTAGCATGTCTACAAATCGATAATCAATAAGTAGAACTGAGGACTTTCAAAATCAAACCGAACCAATCGATATGCAGTCCTAATATATAGTAATATAAGAAATTATCATATGATGATTTCTTTAATCAAATTATAAACAATTGAATTTTGTTACCATTTTTTCGAAATTCAAAATATTTCAAAAAACTATTATCACTTCAAATTATTCACCAAAATTTGAAAAACAATTGCAATATATATATATATAATTAAAATACACACACGACAACACCAACAACCCAGTGTAATCATACCAAGTAGAGTCTGGAGAGGGTAGGATGTACGCAGACCTTACCACTACCTCAGAGATAGAGAGACTGTTTTCGGTAGACCCTCGAATTTAAGATATATATAATACTTATACATTTATGTTCGAACACAACTCCAATATTTATTATTTTTAATTTTTTCTTAAATTTCACGATTTTTATATCCAAACGACCATTTACTTATAATATTTTTTCTTTCAAACGAAAAAAGAAAATTAAATAGAAAATTAAAAAGTTTTAAAAGAGGAAAAAGGAAATAAGAGAGAGAAAGAGCAGATTGAAGAAAGAGAAAAAAAAAATGTCATCTTGGTTCTCTCTTCCTCTTCCAAATCCTTTCAAATCCGATGACGACGGCGGCGGGGGCGGCGGTGAAAACCCCTCATCGCCTGCGGAGAAGGGTTCCGATCCCAATTCATCCGGCATAAAGGAAGATTTCTCAGCCATTTCGCAGACTTTCTCCCAGCATCTCCGCGGTGTCGCCGCCTTTCTTGCTCCGACATCTCCAACTCAGTCGGAGCAAGAATCCTCTTCTGAAAAATTTAGTGGAATCAAGAACGATTTAGTGGAGATTGGAGATAGCTTTAAATCGGGTCTCTCTTTGTTTTCTTCGAACAAAACTGTTTCTGAGATTTCCAAGTTGGCTTCCAATTTTTTACAGTTTGGTGATGAACCAAATGATCGTGAAAATGCTGAAGATGAAGATGGAGATGACGATGATGATTATGAAGAAGAGGAAATTGTCGGTATTACGGATGAAGTTGTGGACTTTGTTAGCACAATCTCACAGAGGCCTCAGTTGTGGACTGATTTTCCACTCTCTCTACCCAGTGGTAATTCCTAAATATGTTGTTTTTAGTTCACTAACTGTGATATAGGAGTACTATCACATGATGATTAGTTTCTTTGAGTGGTGATCACTTTGCTAAATGTGTAACTAGTCCTTTGCAGTTGTTCTTCTTTCTTTTTTTCAAAAAAGAAGAAATTGATAATGGTGGTCTTGGTTAGCTTGCACCCACCTCAGCTCTTTCACCGGATACCTATCACCTCCCGCCAGCACAGCTACCGGCTCAATCTAGTCACCAAGGCTTAGGCAGATCGAAAACACTTTTTGTCTAAGCTGGGAGTTCAACCATAGTCAACAAGGTTTGCACTCACTTTATTAACCACTAGGTGTCACTTTATTGACCACTGGTGACACCCTTGGGTGCTAGTCCACTATAGCTTGTTAAAGGAGCAATTTTTGACTCTGCCTTTTTAATGACATTGGTTGGGTGACAGCTTGCAACTCCACTAATCCAGCTATCAGCCTGTTGGGTAAACATCCCCACTATGACTGGAACAAATGAGCTCACAAAGAGCTAGGATTCTAACAGTCGTTATTCCTATGCATCAACCACTTATCCATGCCTTTGGGACAATCTTCTGTGTTTGTTTTCTAGATATTGGCTGAAATCAATTAACGTATGCCTCAATGTTAATGCCTCAATCCCAAATCGTTTGGTGTTGGTTACATGATCTTCTATATAAGTTCTGCTCTATTCAGGTCCATTTCATTCCAATACTAAGTGTTCTCTGAATCTCATAGAGATTAATAGATGGACGAAAAAAATCTTTATGGGCAAATGCAAATTGTTTCCTGTTATGTATAATCTGGCCATTTGGGTACTGTATTTGGTATATTATAGCGCTTCATCGTCACCAAGAGTTGCAGTAGGTGTGACATACTTATATTGATAAGATAATGATGGTGGTTTTGATCCTTGGTAGTTGAACACTGCTATTAGTTATATTCCAATATAATGTTGTTCGTTTACTCTTAAGGGGTGGGTGGGGTGTGTGTGCATGTGTTTCACAGAATGTAAGATTATAGTAAGACATTCATTTTTTTTCAAGCCTATGGTTTTTGTTCATGATTTAAGAGGAAAAGTGTGGTAAGGATTTCAGTCACTTTCAGATGTTGTCGTTACCTTGTTTTATAGAAAGCTTTGTATACAACAACTACCACGCTCCAGTCCCAAACAAGATGGGCATATAGATGATTTGCATACATACTTTAAATAACATGCATGCCACCAAATCTGGCATAACATATAAAAAAATCTGGCATAACATATTTAATTTTAAAAAAAATCTGGCATAACATATATTCACATATGGTCAGTAGGGGAAATTATACATTAACTAAGGCATAGAAAAATGATTAAGCAATCCTGTGGGATTCTAGTCCCATAGTGGGAGTGTCACCTGCTTGCTCCCTCCCCTAGATAAGCAAGAAAAGGAATAATGGAAATTATCATTTTTTGGGCGATTACCAAACCTGAACTATTAGATGCTGGACTTTTGACAATAATCCTCTTCCATCAGACGCCATAAATGGTATAGAATTCAAATCATAATATGAATTCTATATCTTTGCTTCCTATTCTCTGTCCGATTTTTTCTTTTACCTAATTTTGGGGCTGAAGATATTTCGTTTTGATCTATAAAGTTTATCAGGTAAGGACTTTGCATGTCTACCTGCAACAACTTCCAAAGTTGAAAATCTTATGGGTTATTCATCCATAACCTTTCACATGTTGATGCAAACCAGGTGGTTTTTGCATGCGCACTGGACTTTTTTCTTTAAGAATCTCTTGTTTATCTGTTTTGGTAGTGGTTTCGTTAGTGCGGATAACAATAAGATGATAATTAAATGTGAAACAGAAACTTGACAGGCTGAAAGGGAGAAAACAAAGGCTAGACTCTGTTTGCTAGTTCTTTATGCCTGAAAAATAGAAGAGCAGAAACCAAAATGAAAATGTAACTAGTGAATTTGTTATTGCTAGTAGGCTATAAAGTTATACATAATTGATGGTTACTGGACATTTGGAAGAGCTGATGTATTTTTTTTTAATAACCGTGGTGTCCGGGCCAACTTGCGCGCACTCGGACTAATTCCATGGGATACCTACCACCTCCCACCAGAAATAAGTACCAGGTAACTCTGCCTGCCAAGACTAGGACAGATAGGAAGAAATTCACCTCGTGTTTTTGTCCCTGGGATTTGAACTTGAGATCTCATGGTTCTCAATCCACTATATTGACGACTAGGCCACACTTTTGGGTGCAGAAGAGCTGATATTTATCATTATGAAATTTCTTAATATGATTGTTTATGTTGGTGCCTCATGCTCATCTGATAATGACTGGTACCCTGTCAGTGATTAAAAAGTGAAATGCAGTTCTTTTGTCTGCTTGTAGTGCAAGCATTGGTTTTCCTCAGAGTAGTTCTTCTAGTTCGCTTATTATGATACATTACTTTGAAGAACTTTTTTTAATCTGATTTGTATTTATCTTGAATTAACTTGTCGAACAATTCTATGTTGCTCTGTGCACTTCCTAAAGAAGACTTTGTTAGTGTAGAACTTCATCAAATAAAATGTGGAAAATGTAACTAGAATAAATAGAAGTGGACTTCCTTTCTTGTTCTTTTCCGAGTTTTGACCACTTCTGGATGCTTACCCATACTTTATATGTCATCAAAAGGAGTAGTTCCTTAATTAGGCCTAGCTTGTGCAACTATTTTTCATGTTTCTTGTGGCCTCTGATTGATGGTTAACAAATTTGCTTGCAGATTTTTCCATGTCTGATAGTCAGAAAGAACATGTGGCATCCATTGTGCAGTATGTGCCTGGACTTGAGTCCTTGAGGGAGAAGGTTTGCCATGAACTATCTGATGGGCAATTTTGGATGATATATTTCGTTTTATTGCTTCCGAGGTTGAATGGAAATGACTTGGAGCTGTTGTCAACTCCTGAGGCAAGTTTCTTTCTGATAAGTTAATATATTGAATGACGTTGTTTTGCCACAATTCTTTTATAAATTTGTGAGCAGACAGAGAACTGTTAAATTGAGAAAAATTTGCAATCCTGTAGATTAAAACTCTATGCCCGTGGAATGTTCTTGACCCGTATTTTACCTGCTTTAAGGATTACAATTTGATTCAGTAATCATTCCATTTACATGATTTAAGGATTACAATTTTGATTGGGTCATCATTCCAGCTGTAGCTCTGAAGTACTGCTACTACATCATATATCATTCACTGAACAATCAAACTATCCAGTTCATTGATGCAAGTTGAATTAATTGTACTCTTAGTGTGATGTTCTGACTCGAGCAGTTTCTATAATGAGAGAATGGGAGTTCACATGCCCTCTAGGAAATATTTATACCATCTATTGGCCTAAGCTTGGTAGTTTTGTTGAAGCTTGACATTGCGAAAATGATGAGGTTTTTAGATTTATAAAACATTGTTTTTGTTTTTCTCCTAATTGTTCCCCTTTTTGGTGTGTGTGTGGGGTGAAGTGCGGTTGAGGTGTGGTGTTCTATGGAGGAGATGCAGTCAGTTCTCTTGGTCATTTGTTTTTCCCTTTTCTCTTACTTGCACTTGGTTCTCTTTTGTTGACTTCTTTTGAAAAAATTTATGATGACATGATTATCATTTTCAAGTTAATTTGGCTTTCGCTGTAGATTGTTGAAGTAAGGGAGACACTTCTGCAGCAGTTGCAAAGTAAGAAAGATCCACAGCCAGAAGCATCTCAGGACTCTGAGACTACTGTTGATGCATCTGAGAAGCCTGAGACTACTGTTGATGCATCTGAGAAGGATGTCAAGGTCAGTGGACAGCAAGGGTCTGAAAGTAAATTGGAGGAGAAAACTATTTCAGTGGAGACTGCAAATGCCTCTCAAGATAAAGACGGTTTGGATGACGAGAAACGTCAACAGCAGTTAGAAGATGAAAAGACCAAAAATACAACATCATATGCTGACAAGAACGAGGATGACGTTTCGTTCAGTGATCTTGAGGATGATGATACAGATCTATCGGATAGACTGCAAGGAAGCAAGCCCACACACAGAAAGAAAGTTTCCTCATCTAGTGAATCCCATGAATGGATTCAACTAAATGAGAACTCTAGAGCTCAAGGTAGTCAGCACAAGGCTGGCCAATTGATTCACCGGGATAAAGATTCCGAAGGCGAGGAATCCAGTGACTGGCTCACTGTTGATGACATTGATTCAGACAGTTTGGCCACCAATTGATTCATCTAAACTTTGTAAATGTTTCTTTTAGTACTCTTTTATAAATTTATCACCTTGTAGATTTTGTCATGTCTTGAAAAATAAGTCAAAACAACCCCCGCCCTCCCCCCCCCCCCCCCCCTCTCCCTCCCAAAAAAAAAAAGGAAGAAAGAAATAGAGAGATCAGTTGACATGAGTTCACATGTCATAGCTGATCTCCTTGGTGCCAGAATTGGCAGAAAATGGAACTGCTGCTTGTTGGTTTGATCGTCACTTTCTTGATATTGTACATGATTTACTTCTACTGTTCTTTCAGAATGCTGTTATTTGTTTAGATTAGTAAATTTCTTGCTCTTATCTCCCGGAACTATACCCTTACCATTATGTTAACGAGTACATCCGCGCCAAGAGAATTAGTAATGCATCAGGAAGAAATTAGTACAAGAAGTTATGGATCTTCAGACGCCCCGAAAGTCCCTTTTTGTGGGTGTTAGTTTTCCAACTTCAAGAACTAAAGCTAGGAGAGTACTGCATAAATGGAAATACATATATGCCTACTGATCTCTGAGTTCCAACAAACATAGGCATCTCTGACAGTGAAAAGCAAAGTCCACTTCAAACCAAAAACACTTGCGGAACAAATTCCAGATATCATCTGTAGTCATTGGACAGTGAAGGGATAGGTGGTTGATGGACTCTTGGGTCAGTTTGGCATATGAAACACCTGTTTGGTAGCTGAAAATTCCTCCTAATTAGGTTGTCAAGGGTGAGGCAGGCATCTTTAAGGGCCAACCAATTGAAGCAACTCACTTTGGTTGGTAGTTTTGTCTTTCATACTAGCTTCCAAGGCCATAGATCAAACATCATTTTGTTGGAGCACATAGTAGCTTATCTTACCTTAACATAGTATATTCCATCCTTTGAGCTGCCCCCATTTCAATTTGTCTCTCAACTAAGTGTTGATGGCGCCTCTATTTCAATCATTTCTTTTCTAGATGGAGTACCCATGCGTTCTCGTCTTCCCATTCCTCTAGCTCTAATTTCGCGTATGCGCTTTGCGCTCTTGGCTGAACAACATCAAAGAGGAAATGGACCTCTTTCAGTTATGTGATAACTCTAATCCATTTGATGTCCACCCTCCTTCCTCTTCTCCTTCCTCCATTAGTTTAGCTACAACGTCATACAATCTCTTATTTTTTGATTTTATTGCAAACCTTCAGAATAATTTTTTGATTGTGAAAACAAAAGGGGATGATGACCTTGGGTTGCACCCAATCTGAAACCAAGTGCATTTGTTTTTTATCTGAAACACTTCCAGCATGTGTAAGAGTTCATCAACTTTCCAGTCCTCTAGGTTCCTTCTAAGGTTTTAGGTTCCATGAGCCATTTGTGGAGCCAGGGAGACGAAAGGGGTTCATCCGAACCCTCTTCGTCGGAAAAGTACACTGTACATTTAAGGTCAAATATGATATTTATGTGTATATGTTGCATATTGAACCCCCTTAACGTAACATAGAAATCTATTTCGAACCCCCTTGGTGAAAATCTAGCCTCCGCTGCTACCATGAGTTGTTCTCTTTGTTTTGACCAATAAGAGTCTAGGTTGCCTTCTAATTTCTATAAGGAAGATGTTTAAAAATGGATCTTCAGTGTTGTGTTCCTTGGCTATTTGTATGTCCAAAATTTTGTAATGACATCATCTCCAACTTGAAAATATATGTTGCTAGAAAAATCCTCCCATACCTTTTTTTATGTTCTTCCATAGCCAAGTACCATGAGGTGAAATCTGATAGATTTGTTGCATTAGTGGTTGAGTCTCCCATATTTTACTTTAATGATCTCTTTCCATAGGCCAGCATCCTCTTGACTGAATCTTCACTGCCATTTCATCAGCATGCTCTTGATGTGTAAGGAGAGGTCTTAATATCAAGTACACTTTCTTTGGGTAATGTGACCTTTTAGACCAGTTTGCCAAGTGAATCTTGTGTTAGGTTGTAGCCTTCGTATAGAAATTAGTATCTTATTCTATCTAGCTTCTTCTAAACCTTTGCTTGGATGGGGAAGAGTGCCATGAAATAAGTAGGTATGTTGTCCAATACTACTTAATACATACTAGACTTTCATCTTCTCACCATGATCCTATCTTTACAAAGCGGTCATAGTTGTTGAAGTTTTGATTCCCATTCTCCATGGACCGATTATAAAAGGAAAGGAGAATAACCGAGATAGTGTGCTATGTGAAGATTAACTTACTACTTGCTTCCTTTGAGGAATTTTTGAGTGAAGGACGACGAAATTCAGTTTGAGACTCTTTTTACTACTAAATACATACTAGACTTTCATCAATCATAACTCAATTGTCGACTTTTCACCATGATTCGATCTTTACAAAACGATCATAAGTGTTAAATTTCTAATTTCCATTCTTCTTCAGCCGATCATAAAAGGAAAGGAGAATAACTGAGATAGTGTGCATCTTTCTTTAAGGAATTTTTGAGTGAAGGGGTGGTGAAATTCAATTGAGACTCTTTGCACTACTTGATACTTACTAGACTTTCATCAATGATAATTGAATTCTCCTCTTCTCACCATGATTCGATCCTTAAAAAGCGATCATAGGTGTTGAAGTTTTGATTTCCATTCCCCTTCGACCGATCATAAAAGGAAAGGAGAATAACTAAGATAGTATGATATTCGAAGACTGACTTGCTACTTGCTTTCTTTGAGGAATTTTTGAGTCAAGGGCATTGGAATTCAATTGAGCCTCTTTTTACTAATTCATATATGTTAGACTTTCATCAATCATAACTCAATTTCTCCTCTGCTCACCATGATTCGATCCTTAAAAAGCGATCATAGGTGTTGAAGTTTTGATTTCCATTTCCCTTTCGTCTGATCATAAAAGGAAAGGAGAATAACTAATATAGTATGATGCAAAGACTGACTTGCTACTGGCTTTCTTTGGGAATTTTTGAGTAATGGGTCATGGAATTCAATTGAGCCTCTTTTTACTAATTCATACATGCTAGACTTTCATCAATCATAACTCAATTCTCCTCTTCTTACCATGATTCGATCCTTAAAAAGCGATCATAGGTGTTGAAGTTTTGATTTCCATTCCCCTTCGACCGATCATAAAAGGAAAGGAGAATAACTAAGATAGTATGATATGCAAAGACTGACTTGCTACTTGCTTTTTTTGAGGAATTTTTGAGTGAAGGGCGATGAAATTCAATTGAGCCTCTTTTGTAACTAATTCATACATGCTAGACTTTCATCAATCATAACTCAATTCTCCTTTTCTCACCATGATTCGATCCTTAAAAACCGATCATAGGTGTTGAAGCTTTGATTTCGATTCCCCTTCGACCGATCATAAAAGGAAAGGAGAATAACTAAGATAGTATGATATGCAAAGACTGACCTGCTACTTGCTTTCTTTGAGAAATTTTTGGTTGATGGGAGATGGAATTCAATTGAGCCTCTTTTACTAATTCATACATGCTAGACTTTCATCAATTATAACTGAATTCTCCTCTTCTCACCATGATTTGATCCTTAAAAAGAGATCACAAGTGTTGAAGTTTTGATTTTCATTCCCCTTCGACCGATCATAAAAGGAAAGGAGAATAACTAGGATAGTATGATATGCGAAGACTGACTTGCTACTTGCTTTTTTTGAGGAATTTTTGAGTGAAGGACAATGGAATTCAATTGAGCCTCTGCTAGACTTTTATCAATCACAACTCAATTCTCCTCTTCTCAGCATAATTCGATCCTTAAAAATCGATCATAGGTGTTGAAGTTTTGATTTCAATTCCCCTTCGACCGATCATAAAAGGAAAGGAGAATAACTAAGATAGTATTATATGCAAAGATTGACCTGCTACTTGCTTTCTTTGAGGAATTTTTGAGTAATGGGCGATGAAATTCAATTGAGCCTCTTTTTACTAATTCATACATGCTAGACTTTCATCAATCATAACTCAATTCTCCTCTTCTCACCATGATTCGATCCTTAAAAAGCGATCATAGGTGTTGAAGTTTCAATCCTTAAAAAGCTATCACAGGTAAGTTTTGATATCCATTCCCCTTCGACGGGTCATAAAAGGAAAGGAGAATAACTGAGATAATATGCTATGCCAAGATAGACTTACTACTTGGTTTCTTTGAGAAATTTTTGAGTGAAGGGTGATGAAATTCAATTTAGACTCTTTGTACTACTTAATATATAATAGACTTTCATCAATCATAACTCAATTCTCGTCTTCTCACCATGTCGATCTTTACAAAGTGATCATAGGTGTTGAAGTTTTGATTTCCGTTCTCCATCGACCAAGCATAAAAGGAAAGGAGAATAACTGAGATAGTATGCTATGCGAAGACTGACTTGCTACTTGCTTTCTTTGAGAAATTTTTGAGTGAAAGGTGATGAAATTCAATTGAGACTCTTTTTACTACTAAATACATACTAAACTTTCATCAATCATAACTCAATTCTCGTCTTCTCACCATGATTCGATCTTTACAAAACGATCATAGGTGTTGATGTTTTGATTTCCATTCTCTTTCAACCGATCATAAAAGGAAAGGAGAATAAAGCAGATAGTATCCTATGCGAAGATGGACTTGCTACTTGCTTTCTTAGAGGAATTTTTCAGTGAAGGGCAATGAAATTCAATTGAGACTTAAAGAGTGAAGTCTAGGGAGGGTACAACATACGCAAACCTTCTCCTAGCTTGGGAGGTAGAGGGACTGTTTTTGATAGACCCTCAATTCAAGGTATTACATATTCTATAATGTACTAAGATAATACACAAATTCTTGCATAAGTTATGCATGTATCATTTTATGTTATCTCAGAAAACCAAACTTCCTATTTGTAATGCAACACTTTATTACCAAAACCTAACATTGGATTGATATTGCACAAATTTCATGTTAGATCTTTCTTTTCAATAGAGGAAACAAAATGAATCTTAAGAGATGCAAACTAATGCAGTAACCATGTCCAAATAACCACTTAGACACACCTAGATGCACAAGGAAATCCACATATGATCACTTGGCTTCTGAAACAGGAAACATAATTTTGTCCAATTGTCTTGTGACTTGAATAAAATCCTCACTAGTCATGGAAAACTAGTCGATAGGAGTTACAGATGAACAAGACAACCACTACTTGTTTCAAGTTTCTTACACACCAACAATATCAAGCACATTAGCCATCGACAACACGCATAAGATATGAATGTTACACAGGGGCTTGGGAATGTTGGGAGAACTGGAAAAAGAGAATCAATAACACAGCTAAGGCAGCTAAACGAACAGTATAATACGCAGAAAAGCCTGTTTACAACAACTGTCCTCTGTTTGACTGTTACTGCAGGAACACTACTTCACATGAAGGGGGAAATGAAAAAACAACTATAGACTGTCTCAATTTACTCCTCTATCCATGAACCTGACCAGCTATCCATGCATATTTACAGCTTTGGAATGCCACTTAATAATTTTCGAAGCAGCATTTTATTGTAGATTGAGTTTTCAAATAGTATCAAGACCTCCTTACTCTTTTATCGGCAGGCGGCAATGAACCTGAAGCAGCAAGTGAACTAGACTGTGGCCTTGGAACTGGATTAAAGGTGAATCCTGTCAAATAACTAGGACCATCTTGAGAGGGTATGGGGGGTGGCACTCTGGAATTGGCAGGCAGATGATAGAGTGGAGGAGATGGTTGTGAAGAAAAACTGTTATGGGTTGTGGCGGAGGATGGATAAGGAAACACTGATCCTGTAGGAAGAGGCAGCAATGTTCTTGAGGTTGAGTTTAAAGATTCAGGGGGCAGGGTTTTTGGTGGTTCATTTGTTTTTCCCTTCCGAGCATATGGTGGCAACCATTCAGGCATATCATCATCACAAAATAAGTTCTTACCTGAGCTATCAAACCGAACCATCAGAGAACCAGGCGCGCAAACAGGAACTGTCACTGGAATAGCATGAATTTGGCTGTTAAGATTTTCTTCCATTTGCCTAGAAGCAGTGATCAGTTGACCATGGTCATTAACATTTCTAGGTAGGGGCATATCTTTACTGACCGGTATTACTGACCTAGGAATACTCATGGAAACTAAAGGTGCCATAGGTCTGGTTGGCTGTTTAGACATGCCTAAAATCCTACTTCCAGAAAGTTGAAGCCTATTGCCAAAAATGGATCCATCAGAACAATAGGAACTTGAAGATATCCCTCTAGCAGTTCCAAAGTCAAATTCAGGAAGATCATCATAATCAGAAAATGCCATTTTTGGTTTTGGTGCATTGAGCAGCAATGATGTTACAGGTTTTGGGAGGTTCATGCTTTCCTTGGGTGGTTCAGCATTTGACTGATGGAGAAAAGAAGCTTCGCTGCTCGACAAGTGCCCCTTAGATCCCCAAAGATGCGAGCTGGAAAGTTCAGATTCTTTTTGCTGAAAAGGGGGTGACTTCGCACCAGAAGCTGTTAAGGTAGTCCTGCTTGCGGAATCAATACCAACACTCTTGTCATCAGTAACATTTGCTTGTTCAAGAGTTGAGAAAGAGCTGAGTGAGGCAGATGGGTTTGAGTTCTCGATTGATGGCACAGATAAAGAACCTTGTCCCCCACCCTGCAACATAGAGGAATCAGATGGTGACTTTTGAAGCTGCTCCTGCAAAGAATTAGCCTTTTCCTCAGACTTTTTAGCAGCAGAAGTCAAAGCTGTTCGATTCTTCCGCCATACAACACAACCAATCATCAATTCAGAGTTTTCTTCCACAGCTGCCATTCCCTTGAAGAAACCATATTTTGCAAGAATAGTGATAATTGCATCACTCCGAGGACAAAGGTAAAGATCAACACCTGGAGAGAGGTTGGCATACCCAACTCTCTCACCTTTTATGTATCCTTTTGCAACCTAATGGAGACAACACTACCTTAAGCAGGGGAACATTTACAGAATCAATATGGTTCAGTTAGCAGTAGGGATAGCACGTACCTCTTTCATGCCCCTGAGTCCTTTTTCAGAAGCTCCCTCCTTGTAGCAAATAGAAATTACCTGAACACAAAACAATTTACTTAATACTAACCAAAATAATACTTCGTTGAAGAAAACTTTTTCCTCGGTAATGAAAAATCAAAAACTTAATTCACTTGGATAACTCAAATATTAAGAATCTGAACACTCTAATTTCATTGAGCTACAGCCACCTGTCAATATAAATCAGATTAATACAGCCAACGTATCTGAATCATCTGATCACTAGAGCACATAATTCTGAATTAGCCTTATTGTGCTTTGATACAATAAATATTAGCTTTTGGGCAGAAATTTAAGTAGCTTAAGCCCACTAGAGTGGTCACCGAGAATAGGGACGTTGCAAGATAACACCTTGCGAAAGAAAACGTGGATAAGATTGGTTGGGCTGCCATTACAGCTTTGGTTAGAGAAGGTGTTAAAGGCCATAGGCAACCATTGCGCTGGATGGGTGAAGATGGAGGAGGAGACAAAGCTGCGGAACCATTTGAATGGGCGAGAATCCTAGTCAAAGGCGACAGAAATCAGATACCGAAGGAAGTAGTATTGAATCACGATGGGATTGGATATGTTGTCCCCATCTGGGAAGAATCGCCTGTGATAAGTTTAATAGCTTTAACCGAAGGTTAAAGACAGGTTGTACACATGGGAACCCTGGAAGGAGTACAGGTGGTGTCAGCAGTGGGCACATGGCTTCTCAGAGCAAGTGGGGGAGGAGGCACATGCGACGGCATGTGAGGCAAGGAAGGTTAAAAGAGTCGGAAGGGGAAATCAAAATCAGATGGGCCTGGACCCCTTGGCCCAAGCTGATTATTTAAACTCAGCATGCAAATTGGGAGAAGAAGAAAGGCCGAATGACTCTATATGATGAAATAGAGGCCATCACAAGGGCAAACACTCAGCTAATAGACATACAAACACAGACAGTCGATCAGCAGACTATACACACTATGAGGGAGAAGAAAACCAAGAACCGGAAAGGAACAGGGAAGAGGATATGCATATCACTTACCATGAAGATGGTAGTATCCTGACAATGCATGCGGCAGAGGATCTTCAATTAAATGAGAACAAACAATTGAAGATGTAATTCCTCTTAATTCTACAACCAAAGGCGAAATGATCGAACACTTGTCCTCAGGGGTTCGAGCTAATATCTGTAGATTAAGCGAGGAATATGGGGTACACTTCCAGGGCTGTGAAAAGAAAGCCTTGGAATTATTCATGAAAATTGACGAGAAAAGGCAATCAATAAACAGGGAGACAGCAATGGTAGTTGCGACAACTCCTAGACACAAGGGCTACAAAGAGTTGAAGAACTTGGAACCAGACAGCAATTTTGTCAGTTACGGGACAAGGAGCAGGGGGGAGGTTCACTAATATTTTTAATGAAGATTAAAAATCGTGTCTTGGAATGTGAGGGGCCTCAATGATCCAAGGAAGAGGCTGATGGTCAGAAACATGGCGAAAGAATGGAGGGTGGAGGTATACTGTTTCCAGGAATCTAAACTGGAAGGAAACATAGAAGACAAGATCAAGGAGCTATGGTCCAGTAGGAGGGTCATGTATGGGCAATTAGAGGCAAATGGTACTAGAGGTGGAATATTAATAATGCGGGACAGCAGCATCTGGGAGGGTGAAATATGTGAAGTGGGGTCCTACTCCATCACCTGCAAATTCAAGGGAAAAACACTGGATTTCAGTTGGTACCTCCTCTCTGGGGTATATGCTCCAAATGAAAGAAACGAAAGAGAAGAGGTGTGGGGTGAATTGGGTGCAGTAAGAGGTCTCTTTAGTGGCCCCTGGGTGATAGCACGAGACTTCAATGTAGTCAGGTTTCCTTCAGAAAAGAAGAACTGTCGCAGAATCAACATAGCCATGGAGAACTTCTCGAATTTCATAAAAGATACGGAACTAGAGGATCTACCTCTGGTTGGTGGAAAATTCACCTGGAAAAAAAAGGAGAAAACCAGGACATTGCTGCAAGACTAGACATGTTCCTGATTTCTGAAGAATGGGATAACACCTTCAGTAACATAAGACAAGCTATTTTGCAAAAAGTCACATTTGATCACACGCCACTGATATTGGAATGTGGTAACTGGGAAAAGGCTGGTAGTTACTTTAAGTTCGAGAACTGGTGGCTACAAGCAGAAAATTTCAAAGAAAATATAAAAGAATGGTGGGAAGAAGCAGAGCAGACAGGCAGACCAGATTTTATTCTAGCAAGTAAACTGAAGCATATCAAAATGAAGCTGAGAGAGTGGAGCAAATCTATTCAAGGTAACCTGGAGATGCAGAAACAAAACATCTTGAACCAACTGGCAGATTTAGATATGATTCAAGATCAGAGGAGTTTGAATAGTGATGAGTCATATTTGAGGGCTGTCTTAACAGTCGAATTTGAGGAAATTGCAAAGAAGGAAGAAGTAGCATGGAGACAAAGGTCCAGGGCACTATGGTTAAAGGAGGGTAACAGGATCACCAAGTTCTTCCACAAAACAACAAATTGGCACAAGAGATATAACAATATCGATAGTCTTATGGTGAATGGGAACCTAGAAACTGACCCAGCACATGTTAAAGAGAACATCATCAACTTCTATCAGGGTCTTTATACTGAGACAGAAGCTTGGAGGCCAAAGATGAATCTAAGAGAGCAGCCTAGGATTACTGAAGAAGAAAATGTCCTCTTACAGAGAAGGTTTGAGGAGAAGGAAATCAAGGAGGCAGTCTGGGCATTGCAGGAGATAAAGCCCCAGGCCCAGATGGATTCACCATGGCTTTTTTCAATCACTGCTGGGGTATCATCAACAAGGAAGTAATTGCAGCAATCCAGAACTTTCATAATCAGGGCTATTTTGAGAAGAGCTTCAATGCCACATTCATAGCCTTGATTCCTAAAAAAGTGGGTGCCAAAGAACTGAAAGATTTCAGACCCGTCAGCCTGATAGGAAGTTTTTACAAGATTTTGTCCAAGTTGCTGACTGAAAGGCTAAAGAAAGTGATGCATAGACTGGTAGATGACCATCAGATGGCATTCATAAAGGGGAGGCAGATTAAGGATGCAGTCATGATAGCAAATGAATGTATTGATGCGAGGAAGAACTCCAACATTTCTGGAATCCTGTGCAAATTAGACACCGCAAAAGCATATGACCACCTTAATTGGGAATTCTTATGGAGGACAGTAGAGAGAACGGGGTTTGGGAACAGGTGGATGAAGTGGCTGAAATTTTGCATCAGTACTGTGAAATCCTCTTTGAGGCAGTGTCTGGATACATATAAACTGGGGCAAGAGCTATGTGTACCCAGTGAATGAAGTGGTAGAGGTCAATTTGTTGACAAAGATTTTGGGTGGTAAGGAAGGACAGCTACCTACATCTTATCTAGGAATGCCACTAGGTGCCAAGAGTAAGGCACTAAGCAACTGGAATGGAGTACTGGAGAAAAGTGAGAGGAAACTGGCAATCTGGAAGAGCCAATATCTATCTCTTGGAGGCAGAGTGACACTAATTAATAGTGCCCTGGATGCTATGCCTACCCACATGATGTCCTTATTTACTATGCCTACAAAGGTCATCCAGAAGCTTGACACAATTAGAAGGAATTTCCTTTGGCAAGGGAACAGTGAGTCCAAAAAATACCACCTGGTCAAGTGGGACACAGTGACAACCAGCAAGCAGTTAGGTGGGATGGCTATCAAGAACCTGAGGACACACAACAAGAGTCTGCTTTTGAAATGGTTGTGGAGGTTTGCATCAGAGGGACAAAGTTTGTGGAGAGAGACTATCAAAGCTAGATATGGTATGGAAAACTGTTGGATGACAAAAGAAAGCAGCAGCCCATAGGGAGTTGGTATGTGGAAAGCAATCAGAAACTAGTGGCAAAGCTTATGAAGAAATACTAAAATACAAGTAGGCAATGGAGGTAAGACGCTCTTTTGGTGGGATGTTTGGAATGGGAAACAACCACTCAAAAGTGTTTTATCCAGAATTGTTTCTACTGAGCCAACAACAAAATGCTACAGTTCTAGAAGTGAAGGAAAACCAAGGGTGGGATCTCATATTTAAGAGAAGGTTCAATGACTGGGAGGTGGATAGATTTACTGAACTTCTCAATATTCTAGACCAAATTTAAAGATTTTTCCAACAGGGAGGACAAGCTAATTTGGAAGGGAGGTAAGCAAGACAAGTTCTCTGTCAAATCAGCTTATACATACTTCAGCAATATCAACAATCAAGTTACTGCTTGTCCATGGAAAATGATTTGGAAAGTTAAAGTACCATTTAAGGTAACCTGTTTTGTTTGGTTGGTAACTAGACAAGCTGTCTTAACACAAGATAATTTAATGAAAAGGGGATTCCACTGTGCTCCAGATGTTTCTTTTGTGAAACTGAAGTTGATCCAACAAACCATCTTTTCCTACATTGTAGGGTTACAGAACAATTATGGCAGTTCTTCACCAACAGGAGAGGGATCAGCTGGAGCATGCCTGGAATGACTGCTGAAGTTCTAGCATGCTGGAACAAGGATGGAAAGCCTACAGAATACAGGGAGAGATGGAAGATTGTCCCTGCTTGTATATGGTGGACAGTCTGGAAAGAAAGGAACCAGAGATGTTTTGAAGACAAAAGTGCAAACTTCCAGAAAATGAAGATGAACTGTCTAGTGTTATTCTACTTTTGGTGTTTACAGGAATTTCCCTTAGAGACAGAGGATATTACTTCTGTTTTGGACTGGATCTCAGGGCTAGGTAGTAGGTTTTGTTTTCATTTACTACTACTTGTAATTAGCTCAGAAAGTGCACTATTGGTGCACTTAAATGTCGATAATATACTGGTTAACTTGCTCAAAAAAAATAATATCTGCCCGCTCAAATCTTTCCATCTGTTCATCATTAACAATTCTTTCCTCATTGGCTCATTCTCATGACTATTCTAGCCAACAATACTTCTATTCCCAGTCCAGCAAATTGACATCTTTTACCAGTGATCTCCGATCACCATGCTTTTTTATAATGGCCGTTTTGACAGGTCATTTTTCTTCTAGGCAAAACCATTCCCAAAGCAATTCGTTCAGCATTTTGTCCACCCCTCGGACAACCATTTCAATAGCTCCTTCGAAAGAACTTCTTAGATTACCATTACAGCAATGACGCACCACTTATTAGGTATGCCATAAAAGGTTTATTGGGAAATATTCATCAATAGAAGTCATTTTCTAATGTTAGTTGTGTAAATAATTGAAAAAGTTTTTCAGAAAAGTATTTTTTACAGAAGATAATTGACCTCTTTAACAATAACTAAACCTCAGTACCAAGCAGGGTTTGATAAATGAATCATCCATATCCATTGTGCTCTATTTGGGCTCATTTGATCACAACACTTTATAATTTATCTTTCAAGATGGATCAGGAGCTCTCTAAACTATAGGTTCTCCAACAGTCACATTTATCCCTGCACTGCCATATAGATCTCAAAACAAACTAAAAAGACCTCTAGCAAATGTCGAACCTAATGTGTGTGCGTGTTACCCAACCTTAAGACTACTAGTTGGTCTAGCCTATATGGATCTTATGCTTCTTTTGTATTTAAATTGCGAAATGTGCAGGGATTTGGAAGACTAAATCTAAAATTATTTACACCACGGCTCTCTGCAATAGTACTCTCATCAGTTTCTTCTACAAGATTTAAAGAGGAATCTAGAAAATGTTTTTTTTTTTAACATGTACCATAAGAAATAGTTTGCCATACCCAAAAGAGCCCAAATATCAAGGATACTCATGTAAGTATCCTTATTGTAACCAAACGTTAGATAACATTCAAAAGAAGTGTTGTTCTTCTAATGCTGGGTGCTCCCAGCCTTGTATGATATTTGGAAGCTAAGCCCAGAAAAACAGGATATGGATTTTGAGTTCCTTAGATGGATGTATTAGGTTGTTAGCACCTACAGTTGAAGTTTTCATAGAGGCAACAAGATAAACCTTGTACAATTGAGATGAGTGCTGACTCTTGAGTGCAACGTTACCTGATCTTTTATATCTTTATCAGGAAACAAAAGATAACCTAAGATTTTCATATCAAGATTTCATAAAGCTTTAACAGTGGAAGTTGAAGGGGGAGAATTAATGGACAACCAAAGGCTGGCAATAAGTACAGCACAGGGTGACGAGAACAGTGTACTCGAAGACGTGGCGCCTCTTAGTGCTCACCATCAAAGTACTGCTCTGGACTTGGAAATGGATGCTACAATATGGGTGCATCAAAAAATTTACTGAAGCTCAGTAAACAGATTGGGGTCGATTTCCAGGGACATGAAGAGGAGGTCCTGGAACTTTTGAGACAAACAGACAGCAGCAAGCAAGCGAGGATGATGGAGCAGGATATGAAAAAAACGAGATTCAAAGGGGCACAACAACCAAAAGGCCTTACATCTTTCGATGTAAAGTTCAAAGACAATGGGAAGAGGAACAGGGGGAGAGTTCTGTCTTTAACTAATTCATGAATTTCAAATTAGTATCTAGGAATGTGAGGGGATTGAATGGGATAGACAAAAGGAGACTGGTGAAGAGTGGCCATGGATTGGAAGGCTGACATAATTTGTCTTCAAGAAACAAAATTAGTAGGAGAAGTAAAAGACTTGATTAGCCAAGTCTGGGGTGGTAGATGGGTGAGGTATGCTTGCTTTGAGGCTAGCGGCACATGGGGTGGTATTATAGCATTATGGGATAGCAGGAAGTGGAAAGGGAAAGTTATTGAAGTAGGGTCCTACATGATCACCTGTAAATTCGAAGCAACTCAACAGGAATGCATATGCCATATAACAAGAGTATATGCTCCCAACAGTGGCATTGAAAGAAGATTGGTGTAGGGGGGAATTAATGCAGTCGGGGGTTTGGTAGAAGGAGAATGGGCAGTGTGTGGTGACTTCAACAACTAGATATTCCTCAGAGAAGAGCAATTGTTCCAGCAAATCCAGATACATGGAGGAATTATCGAATTTCATCCAGGACATGAAATTGATAGAACTAAACCTGGAAGGGGGGAAGTACACTTGGTACAGAGGAGACAATCAACCTGCAGCCTCTAGGATAGACAGAATCCTTATTTCAGAGGAATGGGATGAGAAATTCAGAAACATCAAACGGGTATGCTTGCAGAGATTGGCGTCAAATCATACTCCACTAGCCCTGCAATGTGGTTCATGGACACATAACAAGTCATACTTCAAAGTTGAAAAGTGGTGGCTGGAGACAGAAGGCTTCATAGAAAAAGTCAGGACCTGGTGGAACTCAAGTCAACCTTTAGGTATGCCAAATTATAGGCTGGCTTGCAAACTCAAGTATCTGAAATCAAAACTAAAGTAATGGAGTTTGGGGTATAAGGTAATCTTAATTCCCAAAAGAACAACCTCCTTTGGCAACTAGCTAAATCGGAAAGGGTCCTAGAAGACAGACCACTAAATGAAGAGGAAAAACTTAGGAAAGCTACATGTTTCATGGAGTATGAGGAAATTATTAAAAATGAGGAGATCTACTGGAGACAAAGATCTAGGACACAATGGCTGAAAGAAGGGGATATCAACACCAAGTATTTCCATAAAATGGCCAATGTTCACAGAAGATACAATGGGATAGATCAATTGCAGATTCACGGGGTAGTTACTGAGGATCCAGAGTTAATTAGAGAGGGTATTCTAAGCTTCTATCAGAACTTATACACAGAAACAATGACTTGGAGACCAGTATACTCCTGCAGAAATTGCCCAACCATCTCAGATCAAGAAAAGGACTCTCTAGAAGCCAGTTTGAAGAACAAGAAGTGTCAAATTGCCTGAAAAGGTGTGCCAAGGACAAAGCCCCAGGTCCGGATAGTTTTACGATGGATTTTCTGCTCAAATGTTGGGACATAATGAAACTGGACATTGTCGAAACCTTTGGAAATTTCCATGAGAAAGGAGCTTTTTGAAAATAGTTTCAACACAACCTTCATTGCACTTATTCCAAAGAAGAAGGGAGCAAAGGAGCTGAGGGCCTTCAGACCAATCAACTTGGTTGGGAGTACATATAAGTTGTTCTCAAAGGTATTGGTGGAGAGGTTAAAGAGGGTGATAGCAAATCTGGTGGACTCTCAGCAATTGGCATTCATTAAGGGGAGACAAATAATGGATGTTGTCCTGATTGCAAATGAAGCAGTGAACTCCAGAATGAAATAGAAGAAGCCAGGTATTCTATGCAAGCTTGATATAGAGAAGGCCTATGACCACGTCAACTGGGGCTTCTTATTTGTGATGCTGAAGAGGATGGGGTTTGGAGTTAAGTGGATTAGCTGGATTAGACAATGCATTTCCACAGTTTGCTACTTTGTCCTAATCAATGGAGCTCCTGCAGGATTCTTTAAAGCTCAAAGAGGGCTTAGACAAGGGGATCCCCTGTCCCCTTTCCTCTTCATTTTGGCTATGGAAGGACTCAACAGTATGGTAAAAACTGCTAAGAATATTGGCTGGATCACTGGTTTTGATATGGATAGGGGGGATAGAAACACAATGGAGATTATACACCTACAGTATGCTGATGACACTCTCATCTTTTATGATGCTAATGCTGCCCAACTAAGGTACCTTAGAGTAATCCTAGTCTTGTTTGAATGTGTTTCTGGACTACACATAAATTGGAGGAAGAGTTCAGTGTATCCTATAAGTGAAGTCCCTAATATGCAGGCAACCATTCTGGGAGGTACAGTAGGGTCCCTACCTACTGTATACCTTGGCCTACCACTTGGAGCAAAAACAAAGCCAAAGGAAATATGGATGAGTAAATGAGAAATGTGAAAAAAGACTCAAGATGGAAATCTCAGTACCTTTCACTGGGGGGAAGAGTCACTCTTATCAACTCTGTCTTGGATGCTCTCCTATCATACATGATGGCCCTATTCCCTACCCCTGCCAGTGTGATCAAGAGGATAGACTCTTTCAGAATGTCCTTCCTATGGCAAGGCAACAAGGAGAAGAAAGGGTTCCACTAGTCAAACGGAAAGCTCTTACCATCAGCAGGAAAAAAGGGGGTCTGGGGCTCAGAGATATGAAACTACACAGTATTGCATTGAAAATGAAGTGCCTTTGGAGATATACAAAAGAAGATCTGCTCTGGGTCAGGGCTTTAAAAGCTAAATATGATGAAGAGGATAGATGGATGTCAAAGGAGATCAACACCCCATATGGGACTAGCTTATGGAGGTCCATTAGAGCCCTCTGGCTAAAGTTGAAGAATCACTGTTCTATAAGACTGGCTGATGGAAATAAAACTGCATTTTGGAAGGATAATTGGCTAGGATCATTGAGCCAACAAGATATGTTCCCAGATATCTTCAGTTGGAGACACATCAAAATAAGACTGTGGCTGAACAGTGGACTGCTCAAGGGTGGGACATTACATTTAGAATACTTCCTATGATTGGGAACTGAGTGGGGTACAGGATTTCTACAATATACTGGGATCCTGGGAAGGACCAAAGGATGGTGTGGACTGCATATGGTGGAATAAGCACAGCAGAGGGATTTTCAAGGTGAACTCAGCATACAAAGTATTAAACCAGACAAGGATTGAAATTGAAGAGTGGCCATGGATACACATCTGGAAGAATAAGCTACCATTCAAAGTAAGCTGCGTTGTGTGGCTGTTGGCTAGGGAAGCAGTTCTTACTCAGGAAAATCTTATGAAAAGAGGGATTACATTATGCCCAAGGTGCTGCCTGTGTGGGGAAACAGAAGAGACAGTAAGGCACCTCTTCCTACACAGTAAAGTAACTACCCAACTGTGGAGACTGTTTTTGGCACTCAAAGGAATCACTAGGCTATGCCCGGAAACATAGTAGTTGCACTGGTAAGCTGGGAAGGGGCAGGTCTTGAAGCTAGTGATAGGAAGAGCTGGAGGATTATTCCAGCAAGCATCTGATGGTCAATATGGAAAGAGAGGAACTCTAGATGTTTCCAGAATAGGAGCAGTTCTGTGCAGCAGATCAAAATGAACTGCATTTTGTTATTTTGTTTTGGGTTAGCAAATCCTACTCAGTAGAAACTGTAGAAATTCTTGATGTACTAGGTTCAATCTAGGAGTAAGGAATAGCTACAATTTCTTTGGAGTCTTTTGTTGTAAATATGGTTTTATAATACACCCAAAGTACTATTCTGTTCTTATGAACAATTATAAATATATACTGTTACCATTCTCAAAAAAAGTTCTATTGTTTTCTGGGAGTTCTTAGACGATGATTCTGCTATATCATTCCTAAATCCATAATTTCTACCAAGATCCTTATTTGAGTGTCGTGTTAGACAACTTATGGACAGTAGCTACCACTTTGCCAAGAAGACAAAAAACCTTCTGGACCATCTAAGTATGTTCATCTTCTCTAGATAAGCATGCTAACTCAACAATGACTGTTAGATTGGATGGAGGGAGAATTGTATTTCATCAGTCTCAAGAACTTAAAACGTTTGCAGAGAAAAGTGTCAGCAACAAGTAAGCTACATTTTTTGGAATACCAAGTTTAGGCAGCCAATAAACTGGTGACTTCTTCTTCTCTTTTTTCTTTTCAAGGACCGAGGAAGAAGTGAGTAATCAGAGACCAGCAAAATGTTTCATGCCTTCTTCTAGTTTTCCATTAACCATTTCATGTTTCTCCTTTTCAGCTGAAATTTTAAAGGAAGTGCATTTTTTTTTCTTTTTTTGAAAATATTATAGGCATCTATCACAAATGAATCATGTTAACTCTCTGTATTGAAGTCCCCAGTTTAGTAACAGAACAAAGATAACAAGTCTTACCATTAGTCCCCGACTGCGTGAACGAGGAAGATCTTGGATGTATTTTTCGAATGCATCGAATCTTACTTTGCCTTTAACTTCTACAAATTCAGACCACTTGAGATCAAGCAACTTCTCACCGCTACATAAAATTCATCATTCATAAGGTCAGAAAATATGACTATAGTGGACACCAAAAATCATCAAAGAAGAGACAGTAAGCAACTTGCCACGCATGCAGGTCTATAATGCTACAAATCAAGTGAACAGAAATAGATCCATCAGCATCACATGTGAAGAGGATCAGTGCAAGAGCAAGTCAAATTATGAACAAAAGCATGCAAAATAGAAAGCCGGATAGATTATGCACAATAGTAGAGGCAGCTAAAATAAAGTTATTAAATAGGTAACCATGAAAAATGGGAATCTTTCCTGAATACAGAGAAAACGCCTGCCAAACTCTATAGTTTATACTGAAAGAGCCGTCACATTAAACAGTCAATAAAGACTAAACATATCTAAGGAAATCTGGTAGAACTTAGAACTAAGTTAACTACATTGAGTCAAATAGACACAATTTAAGAACATAACTAATTAAATTAAACGAATATGAAGAATGAAAAAGCCATGATCCACTACCTACAGTAGAAGAGATGTGAATTCCCAAATCTGTTCTGGTGGACAGTTTACAAGTAAGCTCAGTGCGTTTGTCATATCAATAAAGGTGTCATGAAGGAATTCTAGGCATCTCTCCAATATAAAAGACCAGATACACAAGCTCTTAATACACATCCGACTGACACAATTTCTCTTATTCCCTTTTCTCTTAACTGCACTCAAGAATAACTAGAATATGTGATGTACCTTAAGATAGTTCCACATTTAAGCATTGAGATTTGTGTGATTTTATGACCGACTGGCAAACTATCAAACACAAAAGGGCCAGATATCTTTCAATTGTAAGAGGCATGGAAAATAATTTCCCAGAAAAACCAATAAAAAATTTAAAGCCGTGATTTGAATTGTATAATGAAATATGATTCTTTGAATTAATATTCATCAAAATAAGTAGAAAATAGGTATATGACGATGCTATTCTCGGAAAATTGACACTAGATAGATACTGTGTGGTTAAAGACTGATTAGGATGCGTTTTGATTGTTTATGGACCAAGTGCTCAATAGACTGATAAAAGGATGTGTTTTGATTGCTCGTGGACCAAGTGCTCAAGCTACACACTTGTATAGTGAGTGATAACCTTACTACAGATTGTGTTTCTACAACTTAATCAAAAACCCAATTCAATCTCTCCACAAAACCTAATTCAATCTCTCCACTAGTTGCGGCGTTGATACATGTTCTTAATGTCTTAACTAGGTCATCAAAAGCTTAGTCATCTTCAACCATGTACATCACAGCAAAAGGAGGACTCTTCGGCTAAAACCTATCACAAAAATGATAAAAGGGAAGACTGCCTGGATATTGGCCAGTACATACACAACATGCAGGTAACAGACTACCATTTTTTGAGAACTTATAGGAGTGTTCTACAAAATAATATTTTTTAAAGAAAATAGCAACAAGTCCTAAGGATCTAGAGCATTCAACCAAACATTATAAGTTGTATATATGATCACATGATACATGGCCCCTATTTACATAAATATGATGCGTGGAAAGGGTTTTTGGTGCCGGATCGCGCTAAATAAATAGGATAAGTTGACTTTTACTAAGCTCCTGAGATCCAAGATGTACTAGAATATTTTGGATGACTTAATGCAGACTCGAAAAGGAAAAGGAACAAACTTTTTTTCAATTTCTAATGATTCTGAATGCAGTAACTAATCCTAAATTATCCAAAACTGAGACCACATACATATAAACTACTCAAACAGACTTATTAAGGAAAACATATTTGCTGAAGACATATTTGAGTAAATAAAAGTGTGCTCTCACTAACAACTTAAGCTTTAAGATGAGATGGTCTCACGGTTTAACATGGTATCAAAGAAGGCAAAGGTGCTTTGATCGAATCTCACCCCACTAATTATCAAAAAGAATTTTCACATGTTTTGCCTATAAAAAAAGAATCAAACTCGCACATAAGGGAGCATATTGAAGATATAATTAAGTAAATAAAAGTCTACTTTTTAACAGCTTAAGCTTTTAGGTGAGACTGTCACACAGTTCAACAATGCTTTTTTTCATTTGTAACATTTAGATTGCAGTAAGTAATCATAAATTATCCTGGTTGATCTATTGTATAGACAGAGTGCATTGGGATTACAAGATTTTAAGAACTCTTCAAGATTGGGAGAATGGTGAATTTCAAAACCTCACTGATCTACCGTAGAGGCAGTGCATAGTATGCTACTTCTGATTTTTGGAGATAGTGATAGGGTAGGGAGGGTATGTTCACTGTTAAATCACATTACTTGAGCATGTTGGAGAGAGAGGAATTGGTTTTCACACATCTTTCTATTTGGATTCCAAGGATGCCCAGAAAGGTATATTTCTTTGCGTGGCTGGTATTAAGGGGAGTGATTCTGACAGCAGAGAATCTAAAGAAGAGGAGTATCACATATGTTAGTTGGTGCTTCACGTGCAAATGTTAGGGTGAAGATGCAGACCATCTCTTGGTGCATTGTCAGGTCGCTAAGAGGAGTATCTCATGTGTTAGTTGGTGCTTCATGTGCAAATGTGAGGGTGAAGATGCAATGCAGACCATCTCTTGGTGCATTGTCAGGTCGCTACGCGTTTGTGGTCAATGGTCCTAAATTGGTTCATAATACAATGGGTGATGTTGTGAACAATGAAAGAGGTATTGCATAGTTGGCCTTTCAGAGAGAGAGAAGACAGAGAGCACGGGATGTTGCTCCATTAACCACTATGTGGCTTCTATGGAAATAGAGGAACATGAGAGGTTGTTGAGAATGATATTGTAAAATTACAAAATTGTCTTCTGTTTCTAGTTTCCTTTTGGTATGCGGTGATACCCATGAGGTGCCTTAGTGTATAGATGATTGAGTTTCTTTTATAGAGAATCATATTTCAGTGTAGGTTCTCTACCTTTTTGGTATATGATTTGTATACGGCGTTTTTCACTTCATGAATAAAATTATTACCTTATCACAAAAAAATAATAGTAATAATCAATAAATTATCCAAAATGTGTACCACATACATATAAGCTTGAGCCAACATCAGATGGATAGTGTTCAAAATGCAGTTCATATATTATACCTCCTCGATTTCATTTTATATGTCTTATTTTGATTATGCATGGAGTTCAAGTAAGGAAGGTTTTTGAATCTGTCTTAAACTAAAGACGTGTATAATATACAAAAATATCCTTAAGCTTGTGGTCTTACACATACTATGTTGGATGTTGGAATTAAAGGGTTATTAAAATATTGGAAGTGTCATTCTTTTTTAACGAACTAAAAAGGGAAGTAAGCACAAATATTGAAACAAAGGAAGTAGTACTACATTGTCTTTGAGAAGTGTGCATTATAGTAGATTGAGATAAAAGATATGGTATATCTAACTTGAGGCAAGGGGAGAATATTTTCAGTTGATAAAAGATTCTTGCAGGGCACGAGTCCCCACAAAATAAGTATATTGGTTTGCTTCACCTTGTCTATAGAAATGTTAGGCAGCAAAACATTTTATGCCCTTCAAATATTACGAAGCTCATCAACTCACTGATAACACCACATAAAAGACTGAATGAAATCAGTCCAACCAAAACTCCGAGGTTTTGAAAATGAAGCAGCAATAATCACCTAATTGTCCTATTAAGAGGATTTTGCTGTTCCATTCTTTTTGTCTTTCTATTTACTAGTATTTCATTAAAAGTATTGCAGGTACATAACAAGGCAAGATTAGATAAGAGAAAAACTCTGCGAGCTTAGGCCCCAACCAAAGCTGTTCATTCTGAATGAGCCAACTCTCTTTGTTGACGAAAACCTGAATTGTGAAGGGACAGTTTAAAGAACATGGGGAAAGAAGCAGCTGACTCTTTTTGTTTCAATCAAGCCCGATTATGGAGGGACAGTTTCAGAAAGTTGGGAAAAGCGGCTGATTTCATTTAGTTCAATCAATTTTTACAGTCAGTTTTGAGGACTGATCTCAACCAAATCAGCTAAAGTAAAAACAGTTCTGTAAGGAGGCATGAAATAATTAGTTACGGGTTTTTCTTAAGGCATTAAATTACCAAGACCAAAGAAGTCCCTGTGTTTTAAATTACCAAGCTTTTAATTGTCACCTGCAATTGACTGGGTTCTTTTTATATTTTTTTTTCTTTTTTGAGATGTATATTTTTTCATTATTAAGTTGTCTTATCATGTACTATCAGCCCGAAATTGATTGCCAAACTAGACAACATCAAGTCTGAGAAAGTGGTAGAAGGGGTGATCCTCCAATTTTAGTATTTACCTCGAGATTAACTTTTCGTGGAACAGAGGATGGAATAGATCATTCATGGGATAGGGAATTGCAGAACTTTGTTCAAATCTCTTTCTCACTCCCCCCCCCCCCCAACCCCGCCTCTCTCTCTCTCTCTGTTCCTCCACTAACTCACTTCTAGCATTTTCTTTCTACCACTCCTAGTTAATTCTTTTCTCAATTCTTCTGCTGCTATTATGAATGATTGGATTTTCTTCAACTTAATCATTCTCTTTTCCTATCCATGCTCTCTTTCTTTATTTGTTTCCCGAATTCTAAATCTCTCTCTTCAATCTCACCCTATAGTTACAGATCCTTTCCTTGTCTTGGCATGTATTCAACTAGTTCAAAAATCCATTTCTTCTGGCACTTTTCTTATAGTTCTTTTTTACCTTGAAAAATGTCCAGATGTCAAGCTTCCTTTTTGCTTATGCACCACTGATTAATTGCAGCAAGTTATCAGTTCCATCTTTTATCAACATTCCAGCAGCTTCCACTCCATGCAAAATCATTTTGGAATCAGCTAGCTAAATTATGCTTGGGTAGGTCCAGTATATAGCAGCAAAAGTTAAGTAGTTGGTCAGAATCCACTCAGGTTTAGGAAGAGCAAGGTTAAACGCCAACACTCTAGCATTCTTTGGTCTCTCCTGAAACTCTAAACAATAAATTAGACACAATCTCCTAGCGTATCTTTTCTAGACTGTTGTCTTTTCCACTCTGCTTTTTAACCCATTATTTCCTTCTTTTCTTTTTTTAATTATTTTTCTAATTTTTTTCTAAAATATCATTCCACTTTGAGCTTTAGTTATCTATCACTGAGGTGAATAACACCAGAATATTATTTTAAACATATGCAACATGCATCAACCGTGCCATGATTTCTAATATAAATCAAATTCTAAGAGGGCAGAACTAAGAAAAATTGTGTTAAACATTAAAGTCAGACTTTTGGGTTGGAAGTTCATCAAAACAAAATGCAGTCAGGAAGCAATGTAATAATGCAACTGAGAACATCGAAAATAATAAGTTCTATCGGGCATTTTAGTCAAGATCAGCATGCATAGGAACAGCACTTCAGACATTATTCAAACCGAGAGAGTGGAGAATCTTTTAACATTTAATTTGCCAACATCAATGCCAAGATTAATCTACAACAGATAACCCCTCAATAATATAAAGGAAAAACGCCGTATTACTTCTAAGATAGCTTGCAGTTTTAAAAAGTTGTAAGCAAATGTTGATAATCAAAAAGAAAAGTAAATGGAAAGACCTTTTGAAGAAAGCCACCACAGACACGGTAATAGATGCGTTCAGCTGAAGAGATCCATCCCATAGTTTTTCAGACGCAGGAGACATTTTATTAGACGGTAACCTAGTCTTCTCATCTAATATGTGAAAACTATGGTTTGACTTATTTGATTCAACATGCTGAACACAATTTGATGGACAGTGACCATGTTTAGAGGAAAGGTCATCTGTCAAAGAACTCTTGATGTTCTCCTTATCTATTGCTTCCAGGTCCTTCATTTTCATATCACCTTCCATGTGACTTCTTCCTCTACTTTCAGGTAAGTTGTCTACACGATTATCAAAAGAACCAATTGAACTCTGAGCCTCATTATGTAATGACATTACACCAACCTTTTGGTCAGTAGAAGCCGAGAACCCTGAGAGAATATCTCTATATGGGGGATTACTACTTCCAGTTATGTTTGAATACTGAAGACTTTGTTCCAAAACACAAGGATTCCCAAATCTATTGGCTTCTTCAGGATCTCTTCCATGAGAAGAGGCATATGAGGTGTGGTGCTGAGAAAAATTCTGCTCAACTGCTCCAACCTCTCTGACAACTCCTGTGGAAACATTATGCATTTCCAATGGCATCCTAGAGGTGCCAACAGGGTTCCCAGACACCAAATCTTCCTGATAAGGATGAAATTGAGATTTTTCAGTATACGAATTATCGGATTTTGAAGAGGATCTACCTGTATCAGCTTGTGCAAGCACGTTACTTGTCTTTGATACCCAATTTAGCGATTCAGGCGTCTCCCCAGTTGGGACTTCAGATTTCCAATGTGGATGCTGGTGCTGTGTAGATTGCAACTGTATGCATAAAGGGTAATGGTTTATACTTTCATCTTCATTTTCTTGGGCCTTCCTATTACTAGTGAATTTATATCCTTCAACACTGTTCTGATTGTTAAATTGATCGTGCTGGAAACGATCTCCAAGAGCAACCATTTTGGCAGACTTTGATAGGCTTACAGTTGACTCACGAGTGTTTTCCTCTGTGGTGGATAAGAGTGGACCATTCTCTTTTAATCTTGATTCTGGGGGCCAGGAAAATTCAGGCAAATCAACTTGCCTTGATATCCTTTTGCCCAAACGCGTCCCACAGGAATCAATGCCGTAGCCTCCAGATGAAGATGGAAGTATTTTGTTTTCCATCCAAGCTTCCTTAAGTCGTAATAAAGCAAAAGTTTTCTGACTTGATGAACTTAGTATTTCTTATTGTTATGCCTTGTACATCAAACCACTCCCAACAATATCCGCTCGCAACAGTAGTAACCCAATCCTGGTCACTGGCAAAATAAGATATAAGAGAATGTCAAAAGAAAACAAACAAAAGCCATCTACCAAGCACTTCAAAAGCTAGAATAGTATAAAAGAACTAATGAGAGAACTTAAACTATGAGTGACAAAAGAAATTAAGGGTACATGTTAGAAGCTTTATCTGAGTGATTATTCAAAAAAAAAAAGAGAGAGAGAAGCCATTCCCCTTTTACCCTAACAATCAGTAAGGGGCCCTTTGGTTACGGGTTAGAGTTATGCAGGTATTACTAATACATGAATTAGTTATGAGGCAATTGATGTATTATTTTATGCAAAGACTAGTTGTGCAAATTTTAGTTATTCATGTATAAGTTATGTAGGTATTAGTTATGCAAGTATTAGTTATGTAGGTATTATTTATGTAGGGTTTAGTTATTGTGGTTTTTCGAAAATATTTTTTCTAAGTGGAAAACAAAATTTTCATAAATGAAGTTTTTCATTTTAAATTGGATGCAAAACTTTTAAGAGACAAATAATATGGATTAGATATCATTAATTTTTCCCCCAAATTTCTTTGTCAAATTTTCAAGCAAATGCAGTGTGTCTACAACTTTCTCTAATACTATTTTGTGAGTTCTAAAAGAGTCTTCCGCTTATATAATTCTCTCTATTTTTCTTATAATATCGATAATAATAATTATATCTCAATTTCAAACAACTTAAAAATTGATCATATGAATTCTTATTTTTTTATTCTACATCTCTTAACAAAATCTCAAATATTAATATATTATTTTAAAAAAAATATCAATGATAAATTTTAAAAGTACCGAATTTAAAAAAAAATATAAAAGTAAATTGATAGGAGTAAATGTGTAATTTTATTATATTAATCCATATATAACTAATACCCACATAACTTATTCCACCTTCTACCCCGCATAAATTATACATAGATTTCCTCATAAGTTATGTGAGTATTAATTATGCAGAATTACTAAAACACAACCAAACACCGTATAAAATTAATACATGAATAACTTTTATACAACATTTGGAACCTACCAACCAAATATTGTATAAAATTAATACATGAATAATTTTTATTTTATTTGGAAACCAAACAATGTATAAAATTAATACATGAATAACCAAGTAATTCATGTACTAATTTGAGTCTTATCCAATAACCAAACGGTCCTAAGTCTTTCTAAAACCTTTATATCTAATCTGACAAAATAGCCTTCTGAAATAACTTGATGGATAATGATGATATTCCTCGTTTCAATAATTTTACTGAATAAAATGAGGAAAACCAAATCAAAGTTAGATACTTTGAGCAAGCCAACTTCTCCCAAAAGAAACAACGAAGATGTAGCATAATTCTAAATATTGTCTATGGCATACCTCAACTCAAAGTACAAATTTTTCAGGAACCCTTTTAGCCTTTACACTTCGTTTTAATCATAATATTCATAGGGATACATCGGGATTTGAGCCACAGAAAGTAAGTCCCATATCACAAGGAGGAGTAATAAAGTGTAGTCTCTACTAATGAGGAGTTCCTATGTAAAACTTATTAATCCTCAGAACATGTTGAAATTTCCTGTAAACTCCAAAGTTGAAAGGAAATACAATAATTAAAATGCCTCAATTTCAAACTAGTTGGGAGTCAACCATAAGAGTTTTCTATATCAATTCTGCTTTATTCGGACTTATTTAGTTCCAATATTGATTGATAGTTTGGCAATCAAGGGTGTGACCTAGTAGTCAGTGAAGTGCAAGGAGAACCATGAGGATTTAAGTCCCATCTAGGTGATTTTTTTCATGTGTAAACCGACAGAGTTGCCCGGTAAATGTGCAGGTTATGGCCATAAATACCCGACAAAATAGTCGAGGTGCACACAAGCTAGACCAGACACCACAACTGTTAATAAAGTAAAATTATTGATAAACTGAAAAGGGTCCTAGAAGATTTTAAAATGCTCTCTTGGGAAACACACCATTCTCTCTCTTTCTCTCTCCTTTTCCTTCTCAGACCTCCTACTTTTGCCTACTCATGGATCGGGCGGGATCTCTTTCACTACAAGTGGAAGTCCTTTAATTTAAGTAGTTTAGGTGAAAGATGGTTTCTTTTAATATAAAATAGCAGAAGGGTTCATTAGCAGCATTAAAATTGATGCTATCAATCTCCAATAGATCTACGAAGCCTTGAAACAGGCTTCATTACATCTTGGCAACAAATGCAGAAGGGGGGCAAGGAAAGTTCAGGCCTACACTTTCAGGGTCATTTAACACTTCAACAACTATGGCCGATTCGTGAGAATAGAAACGATTCTCCTGGATAAAAAGAAAGCAGTGATCATCCCAAAAGGCAGATATAACAAAGGGTGGTGCAACATACAATGGAAGATACAAAATAATTTGGGTCCTTGTTCAGACCGAAGATTCCATCTTTATGTTGATGAGTCGAGGTCCTATAAGGAGCCTGAAAGGATACCGAACAGGCCAAACACCACCAATATAGAGATAGGCGATGGAAACATAGAGAACTATCTATCGATGTGTCTTGTCGGTGAATTTAGTGACCCCTTTAATACTTTTCCTAACAAGGATGTCATCCAGAAATGGTTCATTGGATGATTGCAAGTCACAGCAAGACTTAAAGTCACCCCTATCAAGCACAATCAATTTTTGTTCGAGCTTTTCTCAAAGATCGAAGCAAGTAGGGTAAAGATCGGTGAATGGTTTTGAAAAGGAAGAAGATTGTTCACTCAAATAGTTGACAATAAATAACCAAAGCATAAAACTCAAGCCGCAACTAATCTATGCCAAAAAGAACCCATTTGGGGCTAAAAGAATGAAGTAAAAGATAAAATCAGACAAGTAAACATCAAATTAAACGAGGAACAACAAAGAAAAGCATGACGAGAATGCAGAAAAAACACAGAGAACAGAGAATTTGAAGGGAAACCAATCAGTATACCTCATTCGATGACAAGGGTTTAGGGTTTGAGACCCATTATTCTGAAAGGGAAGATTTTTTTAGGTGAATTTGAGTGAGAGTGTGGTTTTGGGTCATAGTATTTTGCAATAATAAAGAATAGAAAAAGGGGTTTAGATTTTGTGAATCACGAGGAAATTAAAGTTACTTCTATCCACTTGGACCCTCTTAAGGGACCAAATTTTTGCCACATAGGGGTATAGGATATTTTCCCAGAGAAGAGAAGGCTAACTAGTTAGTTGCGCATAGTTTTGTATAGCTTCACTTGATAATTAATAAAATTTCTTTAACTGCTAAAAAATAATTCAATTAATACATGACCAAACGACACATAAATGTTATTTTTTAAATAAAAGCAAAGACGACGACAGGCTTCTAACCTTTGTTGGGTTTTAAGAGTCATTGTTCTGCTTCAAAATAAAACCTTTACATCCATATCTAGACTGCAACGGTGTTGTCAAAGGCGTGCTTTAATCCCTGAAGCGAGGCGCAAAACATGTTGAGCGCTTAACCCCACTTATGTGTGTTTCTGTGTCGTCATCAAGGCTCCAAGGCATACTTTTCCTTACTAATTGGTGCAGTCCTGAAGATGCGACACTAAACAATTGATATTTCACTTTATCATAGAAAAAGTTAATTTCTTTATCCATATGTTTGTTATTCATGCTTATGATTTTTAATAATCTTGGACTACACATACATATTTGTATTTTTTTTCTCGATTTGCGCCTTTTTACATTAAAGCTCGCACTTTAATTGCGATTTGCGCTTAAAGCATTAAAACTGTATTTGCGCTTTTCGCTTTTAATAACACTGGACTACAAGGAAACAAACAATGGCAGATAGAAACCAAACACAACCCTGAACCGTGAATTATATTTAAAAATCTTTTTACATAACCTTCTCTGGAAAGAAAAAAAACCCAAAAACATGGCGGTGAATTTTAGCGAAAAAAAATATGCCAAATAGTTGACAACAAACAACCAAAGCAGAAAACTCAAACTGCAACTAATAATGCCAAAAAGAACCCATTTGGGGCTGAAAGAATGAACTAAAAGATAAAATCAGACAAGTAAACATCACACTGAATGAGGAACAACAAAGAATAGCACGATGAGAATTCAGGAAAAAACACAGAGAATAGAGAATTTGAAGGGGAACCAATCAGTATACCTCATTCGATGACGAGGGTTTCTAGGGTTTGAGACCCATTATTCTGGAAGGGAAGATATTTTGGTGAATTTGAGTGAGAGTATGTTTCTGGGTCAGAATATTTTGCAATAATAAAGAACAGAAAGAGGGTTTTAAATTTTGAGAATCACAGGGAAATTAGAGTTATTTCTATTCCACTTGACCCTCTTAAAGGTCCACATTTTTGCCACATAGGGGTATAGGATGTTTTACCATAGAAGAGAAGGCCAACTGTTTAGTGGAGCTTAGCTTTGTATACAAGGGCAGATCTAGAGGGGCCCGAGGGTGTTCAGGCGAACCCCTCGGCAAAAAATTACACTATATATATAAGATAATTTTTAACTTTTTATGATTTAGGGGGTTCACAATTTACTTTGAGGTTCCAGGTTCAAATCTCAAATTTCGAACCCTCTTAGTTAAAATCCTGAATCCGCTACTGTTTACATAGCCTCACTTGGTAAATAATAAATTTCTTTAATTGCCAAAAAATTATTTCAATTAATACACGCAATCAAACGACATCTAAATGTTATTTTTAAAATGAAAAAGAAGGACGACAACAACAACAAGAAGCTTCTAGCCTTTATTGGGTTCTAAAAAGTCCCTGTTTTGCTTCAAAATAAAACCTCTACATCCACATTAGAGTGCTACATAGTTTTCAAAGGCGCACTTAAGCCCTGAAGCGAGGCGCAAAACATGTTGAGCACTTAGCCCCGCTTATGTGTGTTTCAGTGTCGTTATCAAGGTTCTACGGCATACTTCTCCTTACTAATAAGTGCAATCCTGAAGATGCAATACTAAACAATTGATATTTCACTTTATCATAAATTTTTTTCAATTTCTATCTATAAGTTTGTTATTCCTGTTTATGATATTGATCTTGGACTAAGCATATATATATTTGAAATTTTTCTCCATTTGCGACTCTTTTTCAATAAAGCTCACACTTTAATTGCGATTTGCACTTAAAGCATTAAGAGTTTTTATTGCGCTTTTCTCTTTTGATAACACTAGACTACAAGGAAACAAACACCGGCAGATAGAAACCAAACACAACCCTGAAGCATGAATTCCATTTTAATCACTTTACATAACCTTCTCCCAAAAAAAAAAAATCACAAAAATATGAAGGTGAATTTTAGCAAGAAAAAAGTCAAATACTTGACAACAAACAAACAAACGAAGCAGAAAACTGAAACCCCAACTAATCAATGCCAAAACGAACCCATTTGGGACTAAAAGAAAAACCTAAAATATAAAATCAGACGAACAATAACCAAATTAAATTAGGAACACCAAAGAATAGCATTAAAAGAATGCAAGAAAAACACAGAGCACAGAGAATTTGAAAGGGAACCAATCAGTACATACCTCACTAGATGACGAGGGTTTCGAGGGTTTGAGACCCATTATTCTGGAAGTGAAGATTTTTTTTCTTGGTGAATTTGAGCGAGTGTGTTTCATGAGTGAAGAGTATATTTTGCAATACAATAAAGAAGAGAAGAAGAGGGTTTTAGATTTTTGGAGAATCGCAGTGAAATTGGAGTTATTTTCTATCCACTTTTGCCACATATTATTATTTTTCCTTTTGTATTGTGAGCATACCGTTCATTTCAAATCAACAAGAGAGGTTGAATTTTTAGGAGTACAATTTTGGTAAGATTTTTATAATTAATTGATGCGCGATTTAGGATGTGCGAAAATCGATTTAATTGACGAATTAATCGAAAAAATATTATTGATTTATCAGTATCGGATTATTAGGTTAACGATTTTTAAACGGTTTTGTGAATTTTTTTATGATGAGATCAACCACAGTGTATTGAACCGGAATGAATGAAATTGAGGCTCGCATTCAGCGTCTTGCGTGATAAGAATGGGTTGCCTAGCCTTGAGGTTAAGTTTTGGTTATTAGACTAGCTATATTGTATGAGTTAGAGTGTTGGCCGATTAAGAATTCGTACGTCCGGAGGATGAAAGTAGAGGAAATAAGCATGTTGAGATGAATGTGTGGGCATACTAGGTGAGATAGGATTAGAAACGAAGATATCACTGACAAGGCAGATGTGGGCTCTATGGTGGATAAGATTGTACGGATCGGAGTGTTGTCCAGTAAAGAACTCGCATGTCCAAAAAATGGGAGAGCGGAAATGAGGATGTTGAGATGAATGTGTTGGCATATTATGCAAGATAGTATTAGAAATGAAGATTTTCCGAACAAGGTGGATGTAGCCTCCGTCGTGGATAACATGAGGGAAGCGAGGTTAAGATGGTTAGGGCATGTGAAGAGAAGATGCCCAGATGTCCCAGTGAAGAGATGTGAGAGGTTGACATTGGTGGGTCTTAGGAGAGGTAGACGTAGACCAAAGAAGTATTGGATAGAGGCGATTTGATAATATTTGAAACACCTAGGGCGGGACTCTAGATAGGAGGATATGGATGTCGAGAATTAGGGTCGAAAGTTAGTAGGTAGTCACGTTGTATAGTTTTCCTTATTAGTGGTATTAGTTTTTTTTTAAAAAAAAATTCTCCTACTTTTTTATTATTACGTATTATTTCCTTTAGTACGGTTATTATATTATTTATTGGTGTTACTTGATCTTATCAATTGTATTCTCTTTTCCTTTGTGTTTTATTTTGCTTTATTTGACTCAATGGTCTATCAGAAATAACCTCTCTACCTTCATGTGATAGGGTAAGGTTGTGTAGATACCACCTTCCCCAAACATCACTTGTGGGAGTTTATTGGGGTATGATGTTGGTTTTTTTTATTGGACTACCAGTTTAGATTTTAGTTAATGGTTAAATCAATAACCCAATAAGATCATATTTAAATTACTTTTTTGTCCCTGATTATATTAAAGTGGTTTTAGAGTTTAGATAGAAATCTTATTCGTATGTTCTAAATTCTATTTTTCTTCTCCGCGAGACATCACACTTCTGGAGTCAGAGGCGGATCCAGAATTTAAATTTTATTGGTTCAATCTTAAGATTTTTATATTGAACCCATTATATTTTTAAAATTATGGATTCATATCTATTATTAATTTTAAATTTAATAATTTTTTATACATAAATTTATGCTCCGCGTTGAAAGTTATGGGTTCAATTGAACCCACAACTTCAAGGCTACATACGCCTCAGTCTGGCGTAACAGCTTTGATTTGCAATTTTGCATTACTATTTAGTTTATGTTTTGCAGTACTTTAGTAAAGATATGTTTTAGAGAATGCTACTGCATTTAAGTTTGTATGAATTTGTCTCTTTGAATTTGATATGCCTGCAATCTCTTTGATTTAAACGACTGATGAATATTTTTGGATTTTTAAAAATCTTTAGTTTGATTTGAAATGAATAAGCACAACTAACACTAATTTTAATAATTCTGTTTGGATAAATAATTATTTTATTCCTTGGCCTCGTATTTATAAACAATAAATATACTATGAAGAGTGTATATATGAACAAATGAAAATAATAAAAAGGAAAAAGAAATATAAGGATCATTTTCTTATTAGTTAAACTGAAAATTGAACCGTTAAAGACCGCTAACCGCTTAATCAAAAATCAATAATAATTATATTATTGGTTTGATTATCGATTTAGAATATCTATGAATTAATAACTAAACTAAATTGATAATATATAAAATCAGACCGAATCATCAATAAGCATCCTAGTGAGATGAATATCATTCTAGAGTCACAAATTATAGTTTAACTTTTTACATATTATCACTTGATTGATAGTATAGTTTTATTAATTTCAAATACAAATTCCCCTTATGCTCGAGACTGCAAAAAAAATAATTCGATGAGAGTGATCTATCGAAAATGATCATGTTTTTACAGAAAATTGACGGATGTTATTGATATATTTTAATATTTCCAATTAAAATTTTGTATTTTTATATAAAAATCAAACGGCTCCGTTGATTTTCTTAGCTTTCTGCAAAAAATCATGAACAAATTCACTATCCCTACACCTGATACTAATAAGTTCAATTTTACACGAATAATTTAAATAAAAATAAAATATTTAATCAAATTAAAAGTGTTTAGAATTAAGTTAAAAAGTGATAAATTAGGGGAAACCATTTATGCAATATTTTGGTTTAGAAGTACTTGGCTTATGTTACTTTTTGAATTTATCAAACACATTAATTAGCTAAATATATTTATAAATTATTTGATCAACTTATAAATTTACCTAAACTCTTTATTATTCAAAAAATAAAATAACAAGCCAACAATATACATGTTTTTTTTTCACATTCTACTATTTTATCATGGTCAAATATTAAATTAATGTAAAAATATGTATTAAATAACTGTGATTTAGTGATAATTATATTTGCAAAAACATGTATTCATATATTTATTGAATTAATATAAATACTCGATATCAGTAAGTTTTTATTGTTATTGTTTGAAAAATAACCGGCCCACCGCTATTAGAATAAAAGATGGTCTTTAAGTGATACATTATTATTAGGAAAAATTACATATCATAGCACATTTAAGAAACTATTTACATATAATGGCCATAGTTTTAAAAAATTACACATAATGACTTTATTTCATTTAATGTGCTATTTTTTATTCTTTTACTTTGTATTTTTACTTTTTTACCATGTTCTTTAATTTACTTCAGTAACTCCCTACCCAACCCATTTCTTCTCCTCTCTCTCCATCGTTTTCATCTCCAACCCCATATTTTTCTCCTTTAACTGTCCACAAATTTCACAAAATCCGTAGCAATTATTACATAATCTTGTTAAATCAAGTAAGTGTCATTCCCGATTTCTATTTTTTTTAATTTTATTTAATGTTATATATATATATATATATATATATATATATATATATTCTTTTTTAATTCGCTAAAATATTTATTTATTTTTTGATTTTGAAAATCATATTTGTATATTTTATAATTTAGGTATTATATGTATTTAGATATTTAATTTTATAAACGTGTACATTTTTAAATTTTAGGATTTTATATTTTGAGTATTCAAAGCTTTACCAATGGCGAAAAATACAACACTCAAACGATTAACAAGAGGTATATATTCATAAAACAAATAGATGTATTTAATTGTATTTATGGAATAAAACAAAATCATACATTACAACACGATAATGCTATTATGTTATACATATACATTTAAATATTTCAGCTATGTATTTGTTGGAATAGTTATGTATTTATCTTTACAAAATATTTATTTTAGCAGGAATATATATTAGTTCTATTTTTCATACATTGAAATACATAGACATTTAAATATTTCATATATGTATTTGTTGGAATGATTATGTATTTATCTTTGAAAAATATTTATTTTAGCAGGAATATATATTAGTTCTATTTTTATACATTCAAATACATAATCATGTATGTATTTTGTTGTATTTTATGATACAAATTATTAATTTATTATTTACTTTTTCTTATTCTGCTATTTTGTAACAGGAAATAAACTATTTTGTTAAAATTTTTCTTTTTTTTATTTCACAAGTTGTTATGATAAATAAAAATTCCGTCCTTTATTAGAATCCTATTATTAATGGAACGGAATAATTATCACTTGAGTGATTTATGGTAACTAAATTTTTATTTGAGACATAATCTCTAAAATCACTCAAATTTCAGATTTTGTATTTGTATTGTTATATTTTACCTATGTTAAATATAACACATGGCACATAAAATATTGTCATTTTATGTAAATAAGTAAATGTTGCTATTTAAACCTATTTTCTTCCAAATTGTTGCCCATTTATGAAATTTTCTCTTATTATTAAGGGGAAGTTTCATAAATAACATCAATTTGAAACGTAATTATCATTAGTAGCTATAGTTTGCATAATTATAATTTATAGTAATAACTTTTAGGGCAGAAAAAAACTCTCTCGCCTTTCTCCTGAATATCACTCAGCTCTCTCCCTATCTCTCCTTCTTTCTCCTTCTCTTTCTCTCTTTCGCTCTTTCTCTTTTTCTCTTTGACTTCTCCCGGCCTTCTCTTTTTTCTCTCCCTCTTTCTCTTTCTCATTCTCTATCTCTATTTCCCTCCCTCTCTCCTCTTTGTATACTCTATTTTAATTGCATCCCCCTCTCTCTCTCTCTCTCTCTCTCTCTGTACTTTTATATTTTTTTTGTAGGTGATCACGGGCAAAAATAGCATGCCCGAGATACGCTTTGTGACTTAAATTAGTCTTGTTTATCTAAGTAATTGTATTCATTTTTATGTAATTTTATATGAATGTGAGTATAAGTGCTAACCAACATGATTAGCCTTTGTTTTGTAGGTTTTGATGACTTTTGAGTAACTAATCCATGAGTTGGTGAAGTAGAGGCTTGGAAACGGAATTAACCCGCGAACGTCGGCAAAGAGGAGGCACAAAACAACCCACCTGCGCGACGGCAACGTGCCACGGCAGGCAGGCTGATCACAACAGCCCACCTGCACGTTGGCAACATGCCACAGCAGGTTGGCTACGCGACAAGGAGGTGTCAACGCGCTGCCTAAGCAGCGTGACACGCTGCCAAAGCGGCAGGGTGCTGCCGAGGCCAAGTTCGGGTGATTTCCAGAGAGCTTTCGCGTCAGTGGCGTGTCACGGAGGCAGTGCTCCGCGATGCACTCCGTGACACGTTGCTTGTTATTCCGGGAAAAAGTCCCACTACTATAAATAGCACACTTAGGTTCATTTTTTATTATTCTGACTTGGTGGAGCAAGAACGTGGGTTACAGGCAGTTGAGGGGACGAAAATATCAGGGTTTTTCTCTATTTTCTTCTCCTTGTATTCAATTGCTTGTATGTTTAACACTCATTTAACGATGTTTAATCCACAAATGAGTGGCTAATTCATCTTCTTGCTGAGGTTATGAACAATTGTAATGAAATGTGATCATTGATTCTTTGGTTTTTCATCTTTTCTTCCATGTTGTTCTATTAATTCTTGTTCTTACTGCATTAATGTGTGGCCTACGTTAATGTATATCTAAAAAGTCCGGTTTCACTCGAGAGAGCAAGAAATTGGAAAGTTGTGAATTAATAGGATATGATCTTTTCTTGGTTTGGAAAAACTGGAAATTGATTTACTTTCAGGATAGAAATATACCTGAAAGTCGTATTAGTCAATTTAGGAACCGGGTTTGTATGGCTAGAACATGAATTGCATTTAATCACAGAAATGTAGGTGGATGGTTCATGATTCTTAAGTGAGGTTAAATACGAGAGTTTTAATCTCTTGGCAATAGTTCTTGGCTAGCAACTGGAGGAAAAGACTAACCAAATTATATCGATAACTAATGTCATTACATGTTTGTTTAACCTCAGCATGCTCTCATTCATAGTTCAGCCTCAAATTAGATAGTTATTTTAGATTTAGCATAAAAATTATAAAACAAAATATCAATCTTTTGGTTACACTGTTGTCTGCATTTTTAGAATCGAAATATAGTACACTTGAGCAGATTGCACTTCATCCCAGTCCCTGTGGGATCGATACTTGGCTTACTTAAATCACTTTACTACTTGTTCGACCACGTGCACTTGCGTGTAGCTTTATACCCATAGCAAAACCAGCCGAACAAGTTTTTGGCGCAGTTGTCGGGGACTGGCAATTGGTGAAATTTTCTTAAGTGTTAATTTACTATATTTTTTTTTTAGTGTTGACAACTTGGTCTTAGTGTTTGTTTTAATTCTTTTTTATATTATTTTATATTATTTTATTTTATTTTATTTTTCTTCTTTTTCGGATACCCTTATTGACATGACATCGTGGAATACAAATGGTTTAAATGGTGGATACTCATATTTTGGTGAATCTTGTCTGAATTGCGGACGACACCACTCGTGGAAACACTGTAACACGTGCAATATATGTGGTGGTCAAGATGACCACTGGGATGGTTGTCCGAATGCATATTTCCCTCCCCCAAGCCCCTACTATGATCCTTCTATTGTTTTTACTGAATATAGGCATGTTGAAAATGAGAACTTGGGACGCCAAGCTCAAATAGAAGACATGCTGAAACAACTCCTGAAGCAATCTGAAGCAATGATGGAGGCGATGACAATATTGAGAATTCAGCAAGAAGAGAATGCAGAGGCGCTAGAAAGGATGAGCGTCAAATTCACGGAGATGATTGCTGAGGCTGAAGCTTGTGATAAATTGCAGGTGACAGTTTTAGCCGATATTCAAGAGGAACTACAAGAGGAAGACAAGGGTGAATTTTTGGATGAAGCCCAACAATTAGAATCTCTTGAGTGTCCCCGTGATGGGCTCACACTTATGGAGAATCCATTCATGGAAGAAGAGATAGAGTATCCCCTAGTTGACATTAATGGAGAGATAGATGTCGATACCGAGAAGGTGTATACAAGTAAGGAGGTCAAGCACAATGCAGTTTCAGAGTTGAGGTGTATTGGACCACACTCGACGCATTTTTCGACATTAAGTTTGGTTGACAACATAGAAATAGAGTCTTCCAAGTTTGTAGAGAAATGTCTAGAGGAGGACCAAACCCCGTATATTTTGAAATTTGCTTAATCGGAGAGACAAAATGACTTCGCTTACTTAAGGACCAATAAATGCAAAAGGAAACATCTACTACTTGGTCCTTACAATTTTTTACCACCAACCCTAGAACATAAGAGGAAATTAGAAAAGAAATTAGGGGTGAGATTCATATTCTCAAGGTGGAGGAAAAAGTGGTGAAATTTGTTACGTCGTGCGGCGAAGTAAAATCAGGCGCTGCTTGGGAGGCAACCCAAGGGTACCACAGGTACCATTTTAATTTCTTGCATTTGAGTTGATTTTTATTTATTTTCATCTTGTGTTGTTTTGGTGGAAAGTTAAGCACAAATGGAGGGGAAGTCTGAGTACCCTTGGAGGAGGAAGCTAGCAAGCATGGAAGAGAAAAAATGTGGGGTCAAACACCCACTTGTGCAAGCTGGAGACGAGCATGCTGTAGCTAGGCCTAAAGCCCTCAGGGAGTATTTCTCACCCTCTTTAAATGTTAATTTGATGCTATGAGGACATAGCATGATTCAAGTGTGGGGTGAGGTAAATTTCAAGGGAAATTTCAAATTGTGCTTAACGATTTTTGGTGAATGTAATGCTTGTGAGAAATTTGAAAAATTTGAAAAATTTTTGTGAATTAAGCATGACTTCATCACCCGTTGGTTTTTCTTTTCGGCTCTTTTCCGACGGGGGGTCTTTGAACCGAAGAATAAATTTTTTTTTCTTCTTTTTTTCTTTGTCTATATATAATGTTTTAGTCATAGTTAGGGACTGTTTCCAACGATGGATGGATGACGACCGTCTTGAGGAAAAATTAGTCGATAGGTTTTGGGTTTTTGAAACCATAACTAATTGGTGCTTGATATTCTTGTTATGTGCTATAAATGATTGTAAGATGCAAATATGTTTAGTGTTGAAGCATGCAAGTGGTATACCTATGTTTGAGACACCTAAGCTCTTGAATTTGACTTGATATGATTGAAGCTTAATTCTGAATTCTTGTGATTAACTGAGTAAGAGTCTACTGAATGTGTCTTGATTCGAGCATGTGCCATGAGTGTAAGGTTTTTGAGTATTCTGTGCTATTGTGGATTGTCTAGAACTTGCCTGGTGTGTTTATAAAACGAAATGAAGGATGTGAATTGTAGGAGATGATTTAGGCTATTCTTTGAATGAACCAAACTTTTATCCCTCATTGTACCTACCTTGAAAAATTAATCCTAGTCAACCCCATTGAGCCTTGAGTCGATTCTTTGACAGCTGCAACATAAACTTAATCCTTTTTCTTTCATTAGCCTTGAATTTGAACCAAAACTCCTAAGCGCTTAAAGAAAAAATACGAAAGAGTAAAGGAGTGACAAGAATGAAAAAGAAGGGAAAGTAGCAATTGTAAGAGTTGAGAAAGGTCGAGGGTGCACTTGTTTGAATATGGGTGAGTATTAGTAGGGAATAAGAAAATAAATAAATGAAAAGTTACTTATGGAACTCCTTACTAATAAGCTAAAAGTGCCTAAAGTAAGGGGGGAACAAAAGAGGAAAAATAAAGATGAAAAGAGAAAAAGGTGAAGTGAGGGAAGGGAAGTTTGTAATGAAGGCATGATGTATTAAAAGCGCTTAGGAAAGATAGTCACTATTACTGATCATAATAGTACCTACCCGCACCCGAGTTACATTACAACCTAAAAAGTCCTACTTGATCTTACACTCAAACATCCTTAAATTAGTGGAATAAAACACTAAGGGCAAGCTTATGGGTCAGTACATGATGCATGTGAATTCTTTGTGAGAGTGAGCGTAATTCTATTCATGTACCCACACATGTTGTGCTTTAAAAATTGTTTTTGCATGTAAAGTTGGGTAACTCTCTTTCCGTGAGGACACATGTTGAATGAATGATATAATTCATGTGGGATTTCTTAATCAGTTGATTTGCATGAGTTTGCTAAGATTGAGAGTCGATTCTTAAGGTTAAGAAGTCTCAACATAGTTGTACTTCATTTCAATGATCAAATCATGCATGCTCTAATTGTAGCTTGTTATCTTACGTAATCATTATAGCCGTAACTTGAATTATCTTGCTAAATTAGTTATGCGGGAGTCTCCATATGCATGATATGTAAAAGGTTGTTCGAGGACGAACAAGGCTTTAAGTGTGGGGTTGTGATCACGGGCAAAAATAGCATGCCCGAGATACGCTTTGTGACTTAAATTAGTCTTGTTTATCTAAGTAATTGTATACAGTAATTTTATATGAATGTGAGGATAAGTGCTAACCAACATGATTAGCCTTTGTTTTGTAGGTTTTGATGACTTTTGAGTAACTAATCCATGAGTTGGTGAAGTAGAGGCTTGGAAACGGAATTAACCTGCGAACGTCGGCAAAGAGGAGGCACAAAACAGCCCACCTGCGCGTCGGCAACCTGCCACGGCAGGCAGGCTGATCACAACAGCCCACCTGCACGTTGGCAACGTGCCACGACAGGTTGGCTGCGCGACAAGGAGGTGTCAACGCGCTGCCCAAGCAGCGTGACACGCTGCCAAAGCGGCAGGGTGCTGCCGAGGCCAAGTTCGGGTGATTTCCAGAGAGCTTTCGCGTCAGTGGCGTGTCACGGAGGCAGTGCTCCGCGATGCACTCCGTGACACGTTGCTTGTTATTCCGGGAAAAAGTCCCACTACTATAAATAGCACACTTAGGTTCATTTTTTATTATTCTGACTTGGTGGAGCAAGAACGTGGGTTACAGGCAGTTGAGGGGACGAAAATATCAGGGTTTTTCTCTATTTTCTTCTCCTTGTATTCAATTGCTTGTATGTTTAACACTCATTTAACGATGTTTAATCCACAAATGAGTGACTAATTCATCTTCTTGCTGAGGTTATGAACAATTGTAATGAAATGTGATCATTGATTCTTTGGTTTTTCATCTTTTCTTCCATGTTGTTCTATTAATTCTTGTTCTTACTGCATTAATGTGTGGCCTACGTTAATGTATATCTAAAAAGTCCGGTTTCACTCGAGAGAGCAAGAAATTGGAAAGTTGTGAATTAATAGGATATGATCTTTTCTTGGTTTGGAAAAACTGGAAATTGATTTACTTTCAGGATAGAAATATACCTGAAAGTCATATTAGTCAATTTAGGAACCGGGTTTGTATGGCTAGAACATGAATTGCATTTAATCACAGAAATGTAGGTGGATGGTTCATGATTCTTAAGTGAGGTTAAATACGAGAGTTTTAATCTCTTGGCAATAGTTCTTGGCTAGCAACTGGAGGAAAAGACTAACCAAATTATATCGATAATTAATTTTATTACATGTTTGTTTAACCTCAGCATGGTCTCATTCATAGTTCAGACTCAAATTAGATAGTTATTTTAGATTTAGCATAAAAATTATAAAACAAAATATCAATCTTTTGGTTACACTGTTGTCTGCATTTTTAGAATCGAAATATAGTACACTTGAGCAGATTGCACTTCATCCCAGTCCCTGTGGAATCGATACTTGGCTTACTTAAACCACTTTACTACTTGTTCGACCACGTGCACTTGCGTGTAGCTTTATACCCATAGCAAAACCAGCCGAACAAGTTTTTGGCGCCGTTGTTGGGGACTGGCGATTGGTGAAATTTTCTTAAATGTTAATTTACTATATTTGCTTCAAGTTAAAAAAATAATACTAAGATTAATTGGGCGAATAAAAAATTTCTTAAACTAAAATCTTTTTCAGCCACCATACTCTTCCCTATTTAGATCCAAACCCCAAAATCTCCTCCCAAAAATTAAAAATTAAAAAAGATCAAAATTTCCCCCCAAAATTTAAAAATTCAATCAAATAAAATTACCCTCCCCCCTCCCCCCCTCTTCGTTTCTATCATTTTCTTGTCTTAAATTCTGGCTTAGTTTAAAAATTTTATGTGTGATATTTTGCTAATTAATCTTTCTTTTTAAAGTTTTACAGTATGAAAATTTTCAAACAGAGAAGATAAGTTTTTACAATATGAGTATTGCAGTTGAAGATTGTTAAAGAAGAGAAATAAGAAGACTATACTGTTTTGGATTCAAACAAGATAACGTCTTGAAAGTATTGTATATTGTGACTATTTTCACAATTGTAAAATGTAACTTTATGTAACTTGACAATTGCTTTGGAATCTCAAAAGTGAATTTGAAGCCACGTTATGTAACTTTTGTAACTAACAAAGCTTGTGAAAAATTCTTTAATTTGTAATGAAATTGAAATCTATTTTGAAATTTAATATATATTTTTATTTTAGTTATATTATAGAAATTCTCGTGATTAATAATGTTTATGGCAGGATTCTTCAATTTATAGCAATGAATCTTTGAAGTTATGGCTAAGCCTATATATAAATACAAAAAATATGGCTATACATATTCACTTTCCATATCATTTTTTTTTAAAAAAAAAATTAGCTATAATTTATTTATTTCATGGTAAAAAGAATGAATTCTTAGCCATGCACAAAAAAGTTTGTGACAAATGCTTTAGTTTTATAGTTATAAATTTTCTAACTCGTAGCTAAATACAATTATTATTACCATGAGACTAACGTATAAAACAGTCACAGATTTTGAATTTTCATAGCAAGCAAATCAAGTGATTTGCCACAATAAAATACATTGTAGCTACAATATACAAATTGCTATAACTTTTATTTGTTCGTGGCAAAAGAGTAAAATCATTTGCTATAAGTATATATTCCATAGCAAATTTTTTTTTACCAATACAGTTACAATACAATTTTTTTCTTTTTTGTAGCCGTAAGTATTGGTCCTTAGCCATAGATCATGTAAAGTCTGTAGCTAACTTTTAGTTACGCTACATCTTGTTACAAATGCTATGAAATTTTTTTTATAGTTAAAGTGTTTAGCCATAGAACTTTTCATATTTAGCTACGATATATTAAGTAGCTATATATGCATTACGTTGTAGTGAGACTTACTATGTTTGACCCTAAATAATTCTTCTATTTTGAAAATTTTCTTTCATTTTTTTTTAATAATCCAATTAGCAATTTTGAGAGTTCTTAGAAGATAGTTTTAATTTGATGGATAATATTTTTGAGGAAGAAGGTATATCATTTGATTTTTATATTAAAGAATAACTGATTTCTTATTTGATTTTTATATAATATAATTAAAGAATAATTAATTTCTTCGTGTTTCGCAAAATCACATATATATTTTTTTATATAATATTAATTGTAAATATATAAAATATTTTATAATACCAAAAATTTGAAATAAATATAGTATGAGACATGCAAAGAAAAAAAATAAAAATCAAACGTAGAAGGAAAAATATATATAAAAAGTTAAATAGAAAAATAAATTCAAATAAAGTATTTCCCTTTGTTTTTGTTAATTTATAATGACAAAATTCTTGTAAAACTGAATTATTAATTATTTGGAAAAAATAAGTTAATATTTTTATTAGTAATTATATTTAAATATAATTTTTATTCACCTAACTAAAAAATAATTTATTAAATATTTATTTAATTTCTTCTGAATTTTGAAGTTTATCATAAAGTACGTTATTAATTATTTGTAAGCGGTAAAAAAATTGTGGAGTACATAGCATAAAAAATTATTCATTTTTGCAATGTTAGATTTTCTTAATAATAAAATTGAGTGATTTTATAAAAGAAAAATCATAAGTTGAGTGACTTCATGGATACAAAACAAAGTTAAATGACTTTGCTCGATAATTTTTCATAATTGAGTAACCTTTTAAGATATCTACTCATGAATTTGAGAGGAGCTGCGAAAAAAGATTTAACTAGAAACACTAGGAAATTAAGTCCCATCAAGTCCTAAAAAACGCAACACAAAAAGCTAAAAACAGTATAAGTTTGCACCTCATAAGCCACACTAAACACTAAAAAAGTATATAAAGGAATAGTAGAAATTACAAAAATTGTACCTCCAAATGGGAAATGCCGCTTAATCTTTTTTTGTTCCCTCACGATTCCAATCGAATCTAACCGACAAAGTTTATTGAATATTTAATCGAGACTAAAAATAATTACTTTTACCAAATTCAAAAGTATATTTAATAAGAGATCACTTTATGAACCTATTCACTAAAAATAACCATATTTATTATTACTCCCTCCGTTTTAATTTATTTGTCTTATATTTCTCTTTAGTCTGTTTAAAGAAATATTTCTTTTCTTTTTTGGTAGCTCTTTAGTTCTAACTTTCCACGTGATATGTTTAAGATCAAAATATTAAAGAACATTCTGATATATTCTACGTATCTTTAGTTTAACATCATAAAATGGAAAAAATTTATCCACACCGGACGTATACCCCCAATCTATAAAAACTTATCGTGTGTCATTTATTTAACTACAATTATTCATAATTAACCATAGTTAACTATGATGCATTTAAAATAAGACACATAATAAATGTTAGTTTGTTTTATATGGTTAACTTAATTATATTAAGTGTATACACTCGATGTGAATAATTTTAACTCATAAAATTTAAAAATCAGATAAATAAATTAAAATGGAGGAAAATATTTAATTCTTTTAGCATGTACTACCAAGAAAAACATTGGCATGTGACCATAGCCCCAATGGTTCACGTGCAAAGTTTAGTTTTTTGTTTGCTTTCACCACTACTCACTCATACAAAGTCATCTCATTCTATATAACATCACTCCTTGTACCAACATCTTTGCCCTATCTATCCCCTTTCCACACTTAATAAAAAAAAAAGTGTGTGGGGTGGTGGTGGGGGGTCGGGGGTGGGGTGGGGGTGTGGGGGGTGTGAGGGGGTGGGGGATCCAAGATAACAACACTTTCTTTCTTTTCATTTCCATAGTTTTCTCATTTCTTCATTTACTCGTTCAACTTGGCTTAGAGTATCATAAATTTGGATTCAAAGAGGGTGGCGGAATCAGAAATTAAAAAAAATATATTTTATGTTAAGGAAATTTAATAATTTTTATATTTATTTATTTATTTTTATAGTATAATATTTCAATAAAAAGGAGTTCAGTTCGACCCCTTTACACTGTGAATTTTGATTCAATTCATATATTATTATAACATTGTATAAAATGTTTAAACTAGCTAGCAGTGTAAGTTGAACCTTTCATTATCAGTAATTTGTCTTATTTCTCAAGTCACTAATTTCACTTTTAATTTGCGGACAATTATTGATGCTCAGTGTTAATTCATAAGATTACCCGATAGCATATAAAATACTGTCATCATATACAACTTAAATTCGTTCGGCTTTTCCAATATTACACTAGCAAGACTTGACATGGCCACATTAGAGCCCCCCACCCCCATCCCCACCCCCTAGTTCACGTGCAAAGTTTTAGGTTTTTGTTTGCTTTCTCCACCACTCAATTACAAGTCATTTTCTTCTATATAACATCATCAATTTTTGAACCAAATTCTTTACCCTATCCCCTTTATTCCTCCCAACAACAACAACAAAAAAATAAAAAATAAAAATAAAAATGGAGTCCCTCAAGAACAAAATAACAACTCTTCTTTTCATCTTCATACTTGTCATTTCTTCATTTTCTCCTATTTTTGGTTGTGGCCATTGCAAAAAACACAAGAAAAAGCCCATTAGTAATCCACCACCACCATCACCAATAGAGCCTCCTACAACTACTTCTTGCCCAATTGATACTATCAAGCTTGGGGCCTGTGTGGATCTTCTTGGTGGGCTTGTTCATATTGGGCTTGGTAATCCTGTTGTTAATGAGTGTTGTCCAATTATTCAAGGGCTTGTGGAAATTGAAGCTGCTGTTTGTCTTTGTACAACTCTTAAGCTTAAGCTTTTGAATCTTAACCTTTATGTCCCTTTGGCACTTCAATTGCTTCTTACTTGTGGAAAGACTCCACCTCCTGGCTACACTTGCTCTTTGTAGACTTTTGAGCTAAGTATGTAAGTTCTTTTTGATCTCTTTTAACGTAGAAATAATGTTTACTGATCACTTTTAGGTTCTGTCTTAGACGAATTAGTCACTCTCATAAAACTCTTTGGAGAATTTGAGCTAAGTATGCAATTTCTTGTGACCCCTTTTAAGATAGAAATAACTTTTTCTACACACTTTCCAGTACTGTCTTTGAGAAATAGCCATCGGCATAAAGCTCTTTGTAGAATTTGAGTTAAGTATACTTTTAAGATAGAAATAACGTTTTCTGGATACTTTTCGGTCATGTGTTTCAAAAATAGTCACTATCATAAACTTTTTGTAGATTTTGAGTTGAGTATGCAATTTTTTAAGATAGAAATAGTGTTCTCTAAACACTTTTGGGTCGTATTTTTTGAGAAATAGTCACTGTCATAAAGCTCTTTACAGATTTTGTGAAGTATGCAATTTTTTGTAACCCCTTTTAAGGTAGAAATAGCGTTCCTAACCACTTTTCGATCTTGTCTTTGAAGAAAGAGCCACTCTCGTAAAGCTTTTTGTAGATTTTTAGTTAAGTATGCAATTTCTTGTAACTCCTTTCAAGGAAGAAATAGCATTTTCTAGCCACGTTTTGGTCCTGTCTTTGAAATAGCCACGGTCATAAAGCTCTTATACCCTTTTTAAGGTAGAAATAACATTTTCTGGACACTTTGATCATGTGTTTGAAAAATAGTCACTGTTATAAAGTTTTTTGTAGATTTTGAGTTAAGTATGCAATTTCTTGTAACCCCTTTTAAAGTAGAAATAGTATTTTTTGAACGCTTTTCAGTTATGTCTTTGAGAAATAGTCACTGTCATAGAATTTCAAATTTTACCGATGAAACCTCCTGATAATGTGATGAAGTTTCACCAGTGAAATTTGAAACATCACGACGATATCTATTTGTCAATTATTAAGGGTTGAAAAATGATTATTTATGAATTTATCCCTTTTTTAACCTATGTATCTCTAGTTTGGATTAAAAAATATTTTTGATTAATTTAGTGATAAATTATTCTTAAATTGCAGGTTGAAAGATAAGATTTTGGAGGATTGTATGGACTAATTCGACATGAGAGGATGTCTGAATTTCTGATTTGTTTTTAATTTCCCAAAAACCTCAAGAGTCCCAATTAATTTGTATCTTGTGGATTAATTAAGTGGTACTTAGTGTTAATTTTTGTCTTTTTGTAGAACAGTAATTAGTTTATGAGAATTGTTTAGAGTGTTTGTCTTGAGAAGTGTATTGTTAATTTTATTTTTTTCCTCAATATTCTCTCTCTCTTTTTTATCAAACAGGGCAGATCTAGGATGGTGGGAGCGGATTCTGAAAAACTCAATAATTTTTTTACAGATTCTGTATTTAAATTGAGAAATTTATTAAATATATAACAAATATCTATCGGGAAACCTAGTGATAAAATAATGTTTTGGTCCAATGATAAAAATGAAATTTGCTTAAATTTTACTGTCCTTTGACGAGGATTCGATTCTTCTTGGGTATATTATATAAAGTTTTTTTAAAAAAAATTTAAAGTCGTTAGAAACTCATAAATTTTAAATTTTAAATTTGCATATAGGCATACATAGAATAAAAAAATAACTTTAAAAAGGATTTGTGATATTTGACATTTCAGAATTTTTTTCTATTTACTTTAGTGTTAAAATAACTTATCACTTCATTGTACTATTATATTCCTATTCCACCCCCACTTCTCAATTTTTTGTTTGGTGAATAATTAATTAAACATATAATTTGCATGATCATTGCATTCGTTTTCACTAGTCTATAATGTAATCATATGTATACAGAATATGAATTACATTGTAAAAATCACAATCTAAGATTGTACTTTGTCGTAGAATATTTTTTTGATGCTTTCGGAAAAAAAACCTTCACGGGAATTTTAGAAATTATACAGAGAAGAAGAAAAAGAAGAATTAGATTTTGTTAAAGGTATAAAAGAACTCAGGAGTTCTTCACAGAAATTTTTTATTTAATAGATATGAGGCAACAGTTTAAGATGAGTCCTAACCATTGTATCACTTTATTTATGTTTTCATCTTAAATGTAGCTAATAATCATTCATTTATTTCTTTTACATACTCGATGTTACTTGCAGCTATATAAGTATGTCATCTACATAGAGTTAACAAGATCACAAACTTATTTTTGAATCTTTTGATGTACATTGTACACACAGTAATCTACATGAACCATAATGAAATCATATAATATGATCGCGTTATGAAAATATAAATACCATCATTTAGAAGATTAAGACCATAAATCAACCTACAGTGTTGACTTTATGCTCTTCGCCGTTCTTCACGAAATCTACAAATTGTTCCGTATAGATTTTCTCTTCTGTTTATCCATTAAGAAATGCAATTTATACATTCATTGATGCGATTCAAGATCCAAAGTCACTATTGACAAAACTAGCCGTATTGAAGTAAATCGTACGACAAGTGAAAAAGTTTCCTCATAATTGATTCCTTCCTCTCATCTGTGCTTTGCTAGGCAAACTTTATATCTTTCAATATTACCATCAATCTTACCCTATAACGTATAATTTTTTTCTACATGTCATTTTATAGAAATTATATAAACTCTAACTAAAAGTATTTCAATTGCCGGTTTAAGTTGTACACACCACCTATGTAAGAATATTTATATAAGTGATAATCTAATATATAAATTCTTATATATGTTAATAGTATAATTTCTTTTTTCATGTTATCGACGTATATAACTTAAATTCATTTAGGTTTTCCCACATTATACTAGCAAGACTTGGCATGGCACATAGAACACCCCCCCCCCCCCCCCCCCCCCCCTTGTTTACTTGCAAATTTTTAGGCTTTTGTTAGCTTTCTCCACCACTCAATACAATTCATTTTCTTCAAGACTAGGCATGGCCACATTAGAAAACCCCCCCTTGCAAAGTTTTAGGGTTTTTAGTTGCATTCTCCACCACTCTATACAAGTCATTTTCTTCTATATAACATCATCAATCTTAATTTTTACCAAATTCTGTACCCTACCCTATCCCCTTTATTCCTCCCAACAACAACAACCAAAAAACAAACATGGAGTCCCCCAAGACCAAAATAACAACTCTTCTTTTCATCTCCATACTTGTCATTTCTTCATTTTCTCCTATTTTTGGTTGTGCCCATTGCAAAAAGCACAAGAAAAAGCCCATAATTAATCCATCACCATCACCATCACCATCACCATCACCATCACCGGCACCACCAACAGAGTCTACCACTACTTCTTGCCCAATTGATACTAGTATCAAGCTTGGGCCCTGTGTGAAACTTCTTGGGTTTCTTCATTTTGGGCTTGGTAACCCTGTTGTTAATGAGTGTTGTCCAATTATTCAAGGGCTTGTGGAGATTGAAGCTGCAGCTTGTCTTTGTACAACTCTTAAGCATAAGCTTTTGAATCTTGACCTTTATGACTCTTATGCATTTGAGATGTTTCTTACTTGTGGCAAGACTCCACCTCCTGGCTACACTTGCTCCTTGTAGATTTTAGTTTTCTCATAATTAATTCCTTCTTATCGTCTGTGTTATTAGGCGAGCTTTAATTTATATCTCTCAATATTACTATTGATCCCACGCTTGATTTTTTGAAAATCTATTTGTTTTCAATGGCTTCACGACCCATAGATAGATCAATCAATTTCCACACTTAATTTGATTTCATCTCCTCCTCCGTTGCTTTAACTATTTTTCTTTAACAGGATATGTAAGAGCCTCATTTATATATTGTGGCTCTTCTTCATCTTGTGGAGTAACTACAAATGCTTCTTCTTGGATCTCAAACCTGGGATATGAAATATACAGATTACTTATTCAGCGATGTTGAGATTGATAAACTGATATATTAATTGATAAGTTACTCCCACCGAAAACTAACAATATAAAGATATTCAATTCAAATAGTATATATGTGGGATCCATCGTCATCAAAATGACTTCCACTCAAATTTATTTGAATGTCTATAGCGAAAGCAATCTACAATGTCAATTCTTTTATATACCTCTTAACTAATTTCATAACCAACCAACTAATCAGAATTAGTAAACTATTTAACTGTATATTAACTCCAATATAGAGCTTTAAATTATGCAATTCAAAATTTTAAACTTCACGATAATGACTATTTTTTTTAAAAATGTGAATAGAAAAAGATAAATATTATTCTTCCCATACTTATCTCGGTGGGAGGTAATAAATACCCTTTGAAAAATAATTGAATAATGTGCAAACAGCCTTCCACCATTCTTTCATTAGAATAAACGTTTTTTTTTTCTTTTTTATATATATCCAACAATACAGCCTTCTTCCCTGGTTCCCACGGAGTGAAAATTGACCAATAAGACCAACAAAATATACTTCATCAGTTTTTTAATATCACGAGATTAAAGAATATATTAGTTTGTTAATTAAAAATAATTTTCTCATAGATTGATTAAAATTTTAGACAAAATATTTTCTCTAAAAAAAATATATTACTTAAAAATGAGCAAAATAATTTCCTTAATAAAAGTAGAGTAAACAAGTTCTACTAATAACGTTCAATATTGACTGTGTCCTTTCTATTATCCAACACAACTCATTTTAAACCTCAGCCCTAGTATCCTTTATCCCCACTACCTAATCTTCACTAGAGGTGTTTATCGGTCAGTTCGATCTGGTTATATGTATTACCGGTTTGATTTATCGGTTTTCAGTTTGTAAATATGCTAAACCGATAACCAAACCAATAAGATATTTGTTATCAATTTTCAGCTAATCGATTTTGGTCCTTAACGGTTTGGTTTTCAGTTTAACCGATAAGAAAGTGCTCCTCTAAATTTTTTTTGCTTTTTTCTTATTTTCATTTGTTCATATATACACTACTTTCGTGCATAAAAATCTGCATGAATTACAAGCAGAAATAAATTAACATAAGTTATTGCTAAAATAAAATTGTTTTCTTTCTAGTTAAGTAACAAACTTGGATGTATTAACTCGGTAGAAATCTTAAAAAAAAAAAAGGTTAGTTCACACTGATGGTAGAACTCCATCAAACCAATTACTTCAGAAAGAAAATAGCGTAACCAAGACCAATAACTATAAAATGCAAAAGAAAATAAAGTTTGTATTTAAAATCTAAAGTCACTATTTTATAATTAGGGATAAACAGATAATTTTAGTGTAATCTTATTGAATTATTGGTTTAACCATTAACTAAAATCTTAAAATCGAAAACCGAACCGATAGCCCAATAAAAAAATTTACGAAATCGTTTAAAAATCATTAACCCAATAAGCCGATATCGACAAACCAATAACATTTTTATCGATTCGGTCTATCGGTTAAATCGATTTTTGCACACCCCTAATCTTCACTTCTCATAATATTTACCTAAATTATATATAAATAAATTTTAAATAATATTATATATGTATATATATATAGAACACAAAAAAAAAAAAAAATAACGGCAATATTTATGATGAGAAATATTTTTATTGCGAGTGAACCCACCTAATACTCATTTTCAATATGAACATCGTGCCCCAATTTTCTTTGAATTTTCAAAATCTAGTTCCATGAAAACGACCTCCATTTCCACCATTTCTTCACCGTCCATTAAATCTTTCCACCATTAAAGCAAAGCTTCCCCTCCATGCATTTTTAGCCGAATTCTCCTTTTTAAAAAATCACTCTCTTCCTCAGGAAGTTCGACACAGATCCCAGCTCCTCAAACAACAATGGCTAAAACGACATCGTCTTCTGCTCAAGATGGAACTAATCCCCTCTTCTCTCCTTACAAGATGGGCAAGTTCAATCTCTCCCACAGGTCCATTTTCTTTTTCTTTTGAGCTTTTCTAACAAAGAATCGAAAAGGGTATTCATATATATATATATTTGAATAGGAGATTTTAGTAGCTCAATTGATTAGCTTTATAAATTTTCACCAGATTTCCCACTTTGTAATCTCCTCTTGTGATTAAAAAAAGACTATTAACATGGGAAAGTTCCATTGTAAGAGCTTTAAGAATTTATTGATTTGGGTAAGTTTTGTTCATTTGTCCGAGCTTTTCTTAACAAGAATCCAAAAGGGTATTTATATATCTGGATCATTTGATAGTAAATCTGAAAACAATAGGCAAGTTATCTTATTAAACAAAAAAGCCATCAAACTCAAAATGGGTTATTTTCACCTGTAAAATCTGATTTTTCTTTGTTCGGAAAAATGAGAGTGACTGGAAAGTTGAGAACTCTTTTGTGACGAATTTAGCCCCGAGAGGGATCGTATTTACGGTTGCTTGACACGTGGCAGGGTGGTATTGGCTCCGATGACAAGGTGCAGAGCACTGAACAGTATTCCACAGCCGGCGCTGGCGGATTATTACGCGCAGAGAGCGACGGCCGGCGGATTTCTGATCACTGAAGGCACTATGATATCTCCGACTTCAGCTGGGTATGTGTTTGTAAATTTGATTGCATTTTAAGGGCTTTTTGGGTAAAAACCAAATACTATATTCAATTATTGCTGCTAGTGGGCCCCTGCATCAACACTATCAGGGAAAAAAAAGAAGTGTTAAGCACGAGTAACTTCTTGACACGTGTACAATTATCAATTAATTTATTAGTGGAAATGTTGTGGGTCCCGGTAGTGTCGGCTAGTGATTCTTTTGATTTTTCCCTTAATTCTTTTATGTGATTCGAGATTTGAAGTTTATTTATTTTTATAATAATTTTAAATTATTTATAATTAAATATTTAATAAAATATGTAAATTAATTGAAATAAATTATAATAATGAGTAAAAACTATTAATTTTTTGGAAACTCTATGTGGCCGACTGGCCGTGTTTATTAGATGTAAAATTTAATAAAAAAATAAATATTTTTAAAATTTTAATTTAAAATAAATTATAAATATTTGTGTAAATATAAAATTATTTTATTAAAAATAAAATGAGAAATTAAAGTGAGTTTATTTTTAATTAAGTAAGTATGATATTCTTCGTGAATAAGTTAAAGAAAAAGTATGACACCGTAAATTATGATAGAGAGTACTTTTTTCCAAAAATAAAAAATGTATATATGTTGAGAAGTTGGGATTAGACAAAAAGTCATACTCTAATGAATTACAATTTTTTACAATTTAAAATATTATAGTAAAAAGAAAAGATTTTATTTTATAACCGTGGTGTCCAGGTCAACTTGTGTATATCTTGACTAATACGTGCCACCTCCTATCAGTGACAAGTTTTAGAATAACTCTATTTATCAAAATTAGAACAAATAAGAAGAAATTACCTGAATTTAATTTGTTGGGATGAAGAGAGAGTATTTTGTTTAATTCACTTTTGCAACTTCAAAGAGTACAAAAAAGAATCATTCATTGGTTATATAAAGCTAAGCATTGAATTGCTTGTAACAAGTTATGGGACTTTCTCCACATCACCTCTTTTGTTCTCATAAATATTCTAATATTCATGTTAAATCAATAAATATAACATATATATTTTTTTTATATATTTTTTTTAATATTTAATTTAATTATAATTAAATAATATATATTTATTCTTGATTTTCTGATATATGATGTGGTGAGTTTGTTTTTCTTTTTTCAGGTTTCCACATGTGCCAGGGATTTTCACAAAGGAGCAAGTGGAGGCATGGAAAAAAATTGTTGATACTGTGCATGCAAAGGGTGCTGTCATATTTTGTCAGCTCTGGCATGTTGGTCGTGCTTCTCATGAAGGTGATACTCTTTGACCATTTTGAATGGAAATATTGTTGATGCATTTAACTCCATACTTGTACTGGTCGGAGGTAGCTGAAGATCTATCGGAAATAGGCCTTTCTATCTCTATTTGCGTATATTTTACCCTCTTCAGATCTCACTTTGTGGGACTACACTGGATGTATTGTTGTTGTTGTACTACTGGTTGGAGGTAGAAAGTATTTGGTGAAATATTTGAGGTGTGCGCAAGATAGTCCAAACACTACCATTATAAAAATAAAAAAAGAAATATAGTCTAGATGCATTGATAGGAAGTAGAGGGTATTCGGCGAAATAGTGGAGATGTGCGCAAACTAATCTAAACACCATCGTTATAAAGAAAAATCTTGTCTAGATGCATTGGTGGGAGGACGAAGGTATTCGGTGTCATAGTTGAGGTGTGCACAAGCTAGCACAAAAATGCCATCATTATAAAGCAAAATAGTATATACATGTATTGATGGGAGGCAGAAAGTATTTGGTGAAACAATTGAGGTGTGCACAAGTTAGTTCAAATAAAGAAAAGTATTATTTAAATGCATTTATGGGAGGTAGAAAACACTTGATGAAATAGTCGAGTTGCATGCAAACTAGTTTAAATACCATTCTTTATATAGAAAATATTGTCTAGATATATCGCTGGAAGGTGGAAGGTACTCAATAAAATAGTAAAGATGCGCCAAGCTAATCCCGACACCATCAGTATAAAGAAAAATATATTCTAGACGCATTGCTGGAAGGTAGAAGTAATCGATAAAATAGTCGAGATGCACAAGCTAATCCAGACACTATGTGTATAAAGAAAAATATTGTTTAGATGCATTGCTTTTTCTCTCTGAGGCAGTACATGAAACGCCTGTTGCTAGAGAGCACATATTTTCCTCCCTCATTTCATTCTGCTTTTTTTCGAGCAAGTTCTGTTTTTCTATCATTACTGCATTTCATTCCTCTCTTTATCTCCATTACTATTCTTGAGCTGAGGGTCTATCAGAAATAACCTCTCTGCTTCTGAAGTAGAGGTAAGGTCTGCGTACCCTCTATCCTCCCAGACCTCACATTGTGGGATTATACCAGATATGTGGTTGTTGTCTTTATCTCCATTACTCTTGACAGTTCAAACATGAAAGTTAAATAGTTATTGACCGAGTATTCTAATTAAGCTCAAGTTTTATCAATTCCATTAGTGTATCAACCTGGTGGAGCTGCACCAATATCATCCACTGAGAAGCCAATATCAAAGAGGTGGAGAATACTAATGCCTGATGGAACTCATGGAATTTATCCAAAACCAAGAGCAATTGGAACCTATGAGATCTCACAAGTGGTTGAAGATTATCGCAAGGCGGCCTTGAATGCTATTGAAGCAGGTATGTCATTGTTTATGTTGATCATTTTTTTCGTTATGCAAGTATTCTAAGTTCATTCTGTTGTGTTCTTTCTTTCAATTCACAACAGTAGAAATTATAGAACTTCCTGCTCACAAGATTCCTAAACCTATCAGTTCATCCTGCAAACCAAATGTTTCAAACAGTTAAAATCAGAGAGTTTCTAAAGGCGTCTGGACATAAGATGTAGTTGTAGTTTGGAAAAAACGAGTTTTTGGAAGTTAAAGTTGTGTTTGAACATATGTTTCACTTAGAAAAAAAGTTGAAGTCTTGGGAGTGGAAAGAGACTCAATCTACGAAAACTAACCAAAAGATCAGTCAAACGTATAACCAAACGGAAGAAATGCATCAGCCAACCTCATGATTTCAGAAGTCAGAAAATCGATACTTTCAGAAGTCAGAAAATCAGCCAACTGCACATCTAATGCAAGAATTTGTCTAATATTGAATTTTTAAGTGTCACTGTGATTCATGCTACCTGTGGCGTAGGTATCCACAAGTGTGAAGACCATCCATTAGTTAGCAATAGCAAATGTTTCTTCTCTTCTATTGCTTACTTTTTCTTTCCTTTTCTATTTTTGGTTCATTTTGTTGCATTAGTCTAAACACCTGAAAATCCTACTATGCACAGGTTTTGATGGTATTGAAATCCATGGAGCTCACGGTTACTTGATCGACCAATTCTTGAAAGATGGGATCAATGACCGGACAGATGAGTATGGTGGATCACTTGCCAACCGGTGCAAATTCATAACACAGGTGGTTCAAGCAGTTGTTGCAGCAATAGGTTCTGATCGCGTAGGCGTGAGGATTTCACCAGCAATAGATCATCTTGATGCCATGGACTCTAATCCACTCAGCCTAGGCTTAGCAGTTGTTGAAAGACTAAACCAAATACAGCTTCATTTCCAATCCAAACTTGCCTATCTTCATGTGACACAGCCGCGATATGTAGCCTATGGGCAAACAGAAGCAGGCAGACTTGGCAGTGAAGAGGAGGAGGCGCGTTTAATGAGGACTTTGAGAAACGCCTACTTAGGGACATTCATTTGCAGTGGTGGATACACTAGGGAGCTAGGAATTGAAGCTGTGGCACAGGGTGATGCTGATCTCGTGTCATATGGTCGTCTTTTCATCGCTAATCCTGATTTGGTTACGAGATTCAAGCTCAATGCACCTCTAAATAAGTATAATAGGAAGACATTCTACACTCAAGATCCAATTGTGGGATACACAGATTACCCTTTTCTTCAAGGAAATGGAAGCCATGTACCGTTGTCGCGCCTGTGAGAAGAACAGTTGGATTTTGTATGAAACTGTGAAGCCTGATTTTGTTGGTCAAGTTATAATTTACTTAAGAATGTATTCTTAAGTTGTATATGCATCTATATGAGGTTGTGCTCTTTTAGAGCCTGGTACCAATCAAGCCTCCTCAACGCGACAGCAAGAGTTGGTTATATATGGAACAACTGTTTAGTCGGTTTTCTCGTTCTTAAGGACTTTCTGGTGATGAAGGTGAATTTTTCAGATAAATTCGTACTATTAAAACCATAGGTTTGATCATTCATGAGAATGTCTTTTGAGGCTTGAAAGAATAATACATTTTCTTCGTTATTTTACCGTTTCTTCTTCAACATAGTTTAAAGTAAATTGCTCTATTGATCTCGTATATTTCACTTCTCTGAGTTTTCCCCTCGTCTTTGATGGCATTGGATCGGAAAATAGACTATCTAAGATGAGATGAAATAACAAATACTTGAGAAGAAAAGAAACTGTGAGGAAATGCGCTTTGATTTTTTATTGGTGACCCTTTCACTCTTTCACGGACCAAATAAAGATAATTATCAATGCAAACCCTTTCACTCTTTTATGGATCGAAGATAATAATCAATGCAACATCAATTGTCACAAATCTGAGTTTTTGGAGACTTCAATATGTAACTTCAATAAATTAGCCAAATATTGAAGACACTAAAGAAAAAATTCAAATATAATTAGAAAAATCAGGGCAAACACCTAACACTAAGAAGGTATCACAAAATTTAGCATTTTTGTTAAAGTTTATTTTATGCAAATTATAGTTATATAAATTTAACCATGGAAGAACTCCACAATACTAGTTACATTAATCTCCCTTGTGATTTGTATTGCCTCTGCAATTTAAACGATATTGTTGGTAATCAGATTCACTAGAACACGAATTTCACATAAATTTATATATAAAATTCAATAAAATTGTAATAAATAATATATGTGAATTTATAATTTAAAAATTAAAATCATAGAATTCAAATCTTAAATTCGTTTTTAAACTCAAAGTCTAAAACAACATCAACATGACCAATAACACAATATAACTAATCTAATCAAAGAGAATTAAAATTAAAATCATAGAATTCCTCTTCCTCCTTTTTCTCCTCAACAAAATCAGGAGAGCCAATCATTACGATATCGAATTCACTTGTAACTTAACTTAAAATTTTGATAATTTTAATATGAAAATAAGAAGAAAAAAACTTAAAATTAAATTCATAAAATTTAAATACTGAATTCGCCTCCGAACAAAGTTAGCTAGTGCATAAAATAAAACCAAATTAAACTAAACTCTAAAAAATACCACTAATCTAATCAAAGAGACTAAAATTGAAATCTTCTTCATCAGATTCTTCCTCCTTCTCAACTTTCTTTTCTTCTTTTTTCTCTTTAACAACAGCAACAACTTGTCCAACATCAACAACACTAGCATTATTTGCAACACCAACACATCCAAAGGACATAGTAGAAGCCAACCTTTGTTTGCCAGCAGCAATTAACTCATTTATGTCTTTGCCTTCTACTTGTGACAATAATAGCTCAATCTTGACCTCATCAATATCTTCTTCAATTCATTAGCTTTGGGGTTGTTGTTTCCAACAAATAGGCTGCTATCACCTTCATATCTAAAAGAACCAAGATTCTTGAAAATAGATTTTTCTTTTTTGGTTACTATGAGAAATATGTCTCCCCATTCTAAAGGGTATTCTATATATGGGCACTACACCAATTTGAGTTAGAATAGGTAGACGTAGTAATTAAGACCATTGTTTATTTGAATTATGGAATATGATTCCTACTACTAATAGGTTTGAATTCCAACGTTGACAAGGATTTGACTGAAGTGGGAAAAATATTGTACAAGGAAATTATCACTCCCTTTCAACACGTGAAGGGTTGCTTTGTTTTCCGACCGCCAAGGGTTCGTCTGGTCGGGAAGTAAGTTATCCCGAGATAACTAATTTTCGATTGAGATAATTCGAGATTGTTGTTCACCCTCAATCAGAAATAACACATAAATAGTCTCATGATTTTCTTGGTTAGAATAAAATACTGAAATAACTCACCCTACATTGAGGATGGAATAAAAATAACATTATAATCGCGAAATAACTTGTCCAAAGATTTTACCTCAATCAATTGTAAGATAAACCCATCCAAAAATTACTCTTGAAACTATTTATTCCTTATTCCTCATTAAGAATGGAATAACAATCTCAGATTATCCCATCCGGGGATAACTTACTTCCTAACAAACGACCCCTAAATGTTAAAAGATAAATTACCCGCATCAAGAAGTTAAAATAAAACCCCTTCATCCAAACTACAGCAGTATAATGAAAGCCAAATAGTTGAAGATCAAAATAAATTTATGAACGAAATGTTGACTAAGTTCACGATTCATCTTTCATGAGAGCTCATAAAACACCTCTATATATCATATCTCTTAAAAGGGAACTAGACTGGGGGCTCTCTGTATGAAAAAAAGGAACCAAAATAATCTCAGCCACACCATCCCCATCACTTCCTGAAACCTAAAACTGCAAACTTAAAGGTGAAAAACATGAAAACTTTTGAGAAAACGAAAACTTATTCCTGAATTGAGCTATATATATGGTACAACTCCTCTATCACTGAACTACCTGCTTGCTAAGACTCATAAGTGAAAGGTGGGGCTGGACAAGAGAAGAGTAAAAAACCACTGATATAGATCATCACGATGAACCACCATTTAAAGCTGGACTGCCTGGTAGGAACCTAATACGACTACAGAGTTTCAACTTGGTGATAGCTTCTTGTGCCCTCCCACGCAGAAGATCCACGTATACTGCAGTAAGAATAGCTTCAGGACGCTGTGTTTTTGTTGAAAGTGCTTGTACCACATAATTTTGGGCCTGTTCGATGTCTCCTTGCACAGCAGACATGGCAGCTAAGTTTGTGAAGAGAATTCCGCGGGCTTCTTCTGGCTTAACAAACACAAATGCTTGAGATTCCTCTGATGGAAAGGGATTCAAAGCCACTGATCCACCACTAGCATCTTCAGAATCCAACGTTTTCTCCTGCCTCCACATTTCAGAATCCTCTTCACTAAACGGCAGATCAACACCCTTGCCATTGGAGATATACGTTGACAAATGTTCTGCAGCTTCCTTTGGCCGGTTTAGCAAGCATAGAGCTTCAGCTGCATATAAATTGCCAAGAAAGATGTATATTCTAGAACATTCTTGGACTTTCAAAAGAGATCTTGCAATTGCAAGAGCCTTTAATGGATTTCCCAATTCCAGCTCTACAAAAGCCAAATCAGCCAATACAGTTTGTTCAATCATCAGATTCTCTTTTCTACAAGTGGCTTCATACTCACCGACAGAACTCAATAAGGAGGCATTCTGACTGCTCACACCCTTTTGCTCTTTCACCTCCCCATTTGCATTAACCTGACCTGATGCTGGCACGTTCAGTGCCTTAGGCTCGGCAGTTGATCCAGTCTTACAGTTCGCAGTCTTGGATGGTACTGCTTCTCTTGTTTCACTTTCTTCCAGACCAGAAGCATGAGGCTGTGTGGATTTCTTACCTTTTGATTCAGAACAGTTCAATAAATGCAAAGCATTCAGAAGACACTGACGAGCAAATGGTACCGATAACTTAGGCTGTCTATCCTTAGTTGCCAAATCTTCCTTACCCGAAAAACTTTCTTGTCCATTTCTTGATATCCCATCCTCCATAACAAGTTGCCTCCATTTTCCTTGTCCAACAACATGAACTTTAACTTCAGACCTGTCAGAAGCAGCAACACCACTGGACTTGAGCAGTCCCTTCTCAAGGGCCATCAGACAACATTCTGCAACACGTAACCATAAAAGAGGCTTATTGTAGAAAACCTGACTAGCCTTATAGAAACAGCTTGCAGCCTGCAATGGTTTCCCACAAGCCAGGTACTGCACACCACAGTTATATGTTATGAGAAGAGACTTATCCTGTGAGATGGTTGAGAGCTTTAAAGGTCGCTCTTTCCGGAGAGATGAACTATTACTCAGAGCCTTGGCAAAAAGTACAGAAGAAGTGTGATGCTTGCCAAGTCGATAATATATGCACCCCAGATTGTTGTAGTATAAGCTAGAAATTCCCGTTTCTGCCCGATTACTTGATGCCATCAAGAGCTTGATTGCTTTTCTATGATTCCCACGAGCATATTCAAGCTGGGACTTCAAATAGAGAGCCATAGAATGATCCTTCCCCCGTGCTGTGTTCATAGCCATCTTAACTTCACGCTTAGCTGCCTTAAGATTCCTTGTGAGGAGAAGAAATTGGACCTTGCAAAGGTGCAGTTTAATCCTCATATCAGCAGTTGAGATAGATTCATCAGCTTGGCTCCTTGTTGAATCATTTGAAGATTTCAAGCCAGACTGTCGTGGTAGGTTCTGCCCACCAATCTCCATGGACGATATTAAATGCAGAGCATCATCTTCAAGTCCCTCTTCTGATAATGTCCTAGACAAAGAACCTTCAGAGGTTATCCCAGCAGCAGGTGAATCTGGATTAGATGCATCAGAAATAGTTGAATTGCTGGGAAATGAAGCCGATTTCAAAACGGCTGAAGCTATTGGCGGTGCGGAGTTTCCACTGTCAACATGAGTCAATAAACTACTGCTACAAAAGACCTTCTCCACATAGCTGATCACATCCTGGGAGTAAGAATCACCATTAAACTATTTGGAACAAAGATTTTAAAAGAAGTTCGCTACATACAGTCAAAAAGGAAAAGAGGCAATGTACTAGAACTAGAAAACAAACATGAGACTCCAACACAGATTCCACCATCCTAGAAAAAGTACTGCAAAATTTCAACAATGGGAAACAAAAACTGAACACAACTATCCTTCATAAAAATAGTAAAATCTTCATTTAGCTATAGAAATAATAAAACTACAAATAGAGCATGAACGTTCAATAATCATCCTTTTGAATATAACAATAATGACAAAACCCTAAGGATTTTCTTCTGTGCTGGCATAGAAAAGGTTTGGACAAGAAGTTAAAGAAGACTTGGTATACAATTCCTGCTTGCATTTGGTGGTGCATAGAGAAAAACAAGAAAGAAACAGAAGATGTTTTGAAGATGAACAGAACTATGAACTGAAAGTAAAATCTGATTGTTTTATGTTATCTTTTTGCTGTAGATTAGAATGGGTAAATGAAGCTTAATCATAGTTACAGCTCATAGAATCTTTTGTATAGGCAGTCAGGTCTTCTCTTTAATTCTCTCCTGTAATCTTTTGGATGTAACAATAGCACCTTCTTAGTGCTGATATCAATACTACTTACCTTTTAATAAAAGAACTAGAACAATAATGACTAAAACTAGTCCAAAACCACTAAAGGCAGCATATTAGCTCATTTCAAAAACTACTGCAACAGTTGCAGCTGTACATGACAAAACTACTGACATTAAACCATTAATCACAAACTTCAAAGCCTGCAATATTTTATACAAGTGTGTTAAACCATAACTCAAAGTTCACCACCCTACAATCACCTAGCATCGCTCATTTGAAACAATATTAGAAATAAGTAATAAAAAGGAAGAAAACAGAAAAATAAAACCAAAGCTTAATCAGTCAGGAGACAGATACAGCAAATACAAATGGTATTCCCAGTAGGGATGATACTAAGTGAATTTATTCCATCTAATTGTATGTTAGTGACAGAGGCCTCAATACTTTTGTCATTACAAAAAAAGAAAAAGAGTAGAGCAAGTGTAAATGGTAATCCTCACAAGGAAATCCCACCTTGTTCTTTAAAATTGTTATGGGAACCTCAAGTAACAGTAGCTGCTTCTGTGAGTGAATTCACTTAATACAAACATTAGGAAGCAGTTCTTAAACTTAGATGTTGCATCCTTATGGTCTTCGGAATCGCAACAACATCAATATTTCTTATATTAGACCAAAATGAGGAAACAAAACCATTCTAACCCACATATGGTGTCCTGAGGAAAATGGATCTTGAAGCCCAGCACTCAAATAAATTACATCACTTCAAAACTTAATGAAGAATGAGATTACCAATAACTCATGAATGGTATTCGTGTATGCATATAAAGTACCATTCGATGAAAGAGATATCTCCTTTGGAAAAATTAGTAATCACCAGAATGGCCTTATTATCTTAAAAGGAAACCAGGAAAAAACAAACCTTCAATAACAATAAGCTGATACTGTAGAACACCCGCTAAGGTGCTAAATTCAAATTCATTAATCAGATCAACAAGAGATATCATCAAAACAGGAAAAAATGGTGAAAAAAGTACTAGCACATATTGCAGAAAATTGTGGATAAATTCTACTTAAGTAGCTTTTGCGGCTGTATATGTGAGCTGCATTCCAAAATGAGAGTTTTACTGATCAAAAATTGAACAGAGGAAATCCATTTACAAATGTGCGTTATTCAGATTAAACAGAAAAAACCAAACCGAAAGTAAACCTTTTTTGTTATTTGGTTTGGTTTTTAGGTTTCTGGTTGATTTCGGATAAACTATTTTAAAATTTTGGTTTCTCCATTTGGTTTCAGATTTGGAACAATAAAATCGAAAATTTAAAAAAAAAAAAAAGAATTATCACATATACATTCATCAAATTTTCTTTACTTAGAGAGAAATGCTAAGGTAACTTCTACTTAAAAACACATTTAATTCTCGGCATATGGTTAGTAAAGGAATCAACTAGCATTAAATATTACCTACGGTTAACTCTAATAATGATATTAGACGTGAAAATTTGTTCATTTTGATTGTTGCATTATGCTTTTATAGGAGACTAGGAGTGTTTGTTGACTACCGCATCAAATGTACTACTATCTTGTTAATAGTGTTCATTAATTAATTATTTCAACCATGTGAATCGAATTTAGAAAAGGTATTCAAGAGATTTGACATTACTACTTCTCATTGTTCAAATAATTATTTCTTTCATCATTGAAATATGGTACTATTTGATTGTATTAGATCCATATTATCTTATATGACACAGACGAAAAAACCAAACCGAAAAGAGAAAACCAAACCAAACCAAGTTTATTTTGGTCCAGATTGGTGCAATTTTTTCAAAAACAGAAACCAAACAACCAAATACACACCCCTAGCTCCACTGAAGTAATCCATCACTGATCATAATTACAAATGCACTTATGACTTATAATCATCACAATTTGACCTTTTCACCCAGACTGCTTTGGAGATGCAAAAGATAGTCCAAGGCAATCCTAGCAAGACCTATCAATATGAGAATTTTATGTTTCTTTCTTATCTTCTTATCTAACCGTAATTGCCACAAGGAAATAAAAGGAAACTAAAGACATCTAAACTTAAACCTCTATGGGTTGCACACCTATTAATTACAATTAAATTGAAAGATTTTGTTGAAATTGTTCGTTTGGAAATTTCCCGAAAAGCTAATCATAGGTTCTTCTCTCCATCGGAACAATAAACATTGGACAATATTTATCGTCCAAGGCAACCTAGCAAAACCTATCAATATGAGAATTTTATGTTTCTGTCTTATCTGCTTATCTAACCGTAATTGCCACAAGGAAATAAAAGGAAACTAAAGACATCTAAACTTAATCTCTATGTGTTGCACACCTATTAATTACATCACATTTTGACCATTTCACCCAGACTGATTTGGCGATACAAAAGATCATCCAAGTCAATCCTAGCAAAAACCTATCACTATGAGGATTTTATGTTTCTGTCTTATCTTCTTATCTAACCGTAATTGCCACAAGGAAATAAAAGGAAACTAAAGACATCTAAACTTAACCTCTATGGGTTGCACGCTATTAAGTACAAATTTACAATTACACAATATGAAACTAAAATCAAGACCCCCATAATCATCAATATTTCCTGTAATCAAAAGTAATTGATCCCTTCATAAGTTGTTGGAAAGATAATTTCAATGAAGTAAATCATGATATTGATAAGACAGTATAAGAGAGCAAAAGATTAAAAATTATGAGAAACAAACAGTTGGAAATGTACAACTTACAGCTGATCTTGCTGCATTTCGAGTAAGTAATGCAACATCCAACAGTAACAGACAAATGCGCTTGGCTATTTCCTGTGTGCAAATTCATTAGTCAATAAGCAGATTTGAATTATAAATACTTCAGAATCTGCAGTAACTGTTTACCTCGTCTATTGGTTCGATGTTCTGAAACAACCCTTCCAAAATTGAAAATGCTTTTACATATTCATGCAAATGAAACCAACAAACTGCCTGTACAATCCAAATGCATATATTAGCACAAATAAAGGTCAATCAAAGATAATAGGCGATTTATCTGGAAAAAAATAGCCAAGCCAATATCAACTAAACATACTAGATTGTACATGGTCACTGAGGGGTCAAACTCATCAGCATAAACAAGTTTGGAACTATGTTGAGCGGATAGCTGCCGTGGCGCACTGTTATTTCCACTAATTCCTGTCACAGCTTTGGCTCCACCATTGCTAGCAGGCTCTGCCGGGTCACCAGCGGCACAAGCAAGCTCTTCACTTCTTTTCTAAACATTGAAAGCAATAAATAGTGTATCACAACGAGATAAGAACACAGAAGTACTGGATACAATACTACAATAAGAATTTTTTATTCTTTTTTTGATAAGGTAAAGGTTAATACCACAATAAGAAATATAGCAACCAAAGTAGTCAGAAAGGGAAGAACAGTAGAAGGAAGAACTGAGAAAAGAACAATTTCTGAGCTACTTTATACCACACATCCGGAAACAGATTAACTAAGTCAAAGGCTCCCATTTCCTGCTAGATAGTTATCAAGTAAAAAAGAAAGTTCACATATAAAGGGAACAGAGGTGCCACCACAAGCGTCAAGACCAATATATGAAAGTCACTCGAGGAAAAGAAAAAAAATTTCACAAAACTAACCAAAATTTTCAGTGCAGTTTTCATCCAACCACGTACAAGAATGAACGACAAGAGGCAGACTTATAGTACCAATTCAACCCAGTGAGAATCCCTTTTAAAAGAAAAACTCAGGGAGAATCTTTATTCACATATTTTCTTCCAAGACCATTCTAAACTCTTTGACCCCCTCCCCAACCCCCCCCAAAAAAAATTGCAGTATCTTACTTTGACGCAATTCACAAGGTTCCACAATCAATATTTACGAAAAGGGTATCACCACTTTACTCTTATCAAGGATGGCTCCCCTTACCTTTAAAATGTTTATTGACTCATTGGAATGCACTTACGGTAACTAGAACTATATTTTAATTTCTTAAATATCCTTTGAGACTATGACTGTCCTAAACTGGTGGAGGTATACGCATATACAAAAGAGAGTAAAACAAGCATAAACTTTGTTTTGTAAAAACCCACGCATGTATATTTTTTCCACAGGTGAACTTCTGCAGAACAAACAAAGCCCCTCCTTCTGCTGAGGTCATAAATCATGAACAGGCTTGCTCTCACAACAGAAAGCTTGGCAGCAGTAGAGCTCTATGATCAAATCTGCCTCTTGGAGCTCACAGCAAATATAGAATCATTTGAACATGCATACTAGGAGCAAAAAAGCAGTACCACACCACAGCATTGACGACATAAGATTACTATACCTCAATATCTCGATGATACAGCTCTACATACCTTGGCATTATTAAGTTCATCAATCAGCTTCTTAGGATTGGAGAAACCATCTTGAAAGTTCACAGCAATCGTAATGTTATGTAGAACCTAGCACACGAGGAGCAGAGAACAACATAAATAAACCAATTAGAAGTTGAAGTGAAAATGACAGAACATCATCATGAAAGCAAAGCAACAAGAAAAGTTAACAAAATCAACAGCTTGATGACTCGATTAACATGATTATGGTGCATTTAACAAAAACATTCATTATTCCTAAATCCCAAATAACTTGGGTCAGTATGATAAACAACCTATATTTATTACGCTCTACCCGGAACCAATTTGCAATTTCCAGTGCTGGCAAATGTTTTGTTTCTCGTCTTGGTTAGTGATTCATAATGCAGGTGCAAAAACAAAGAAGTCCCAACTAATTGATATGGTCTATTTAGCAGTGTTATCAAAAGCAAAAAAGCGCAAAAAAGCTCTAAGATCCATTGGGGATTTAAGCGCAAATAAAGTGTGGGCTTTAATGAAAAAAGGCGCAAAGGGAAAAAAATACAAATATATATCTTTAGTCCAAGACTAATAATTATAAGCATGAATAACAAATATATAAACAAAGAAATAGAAAAAAAAATATCAATTGTTTACGTCCCCTCTTTAGAAGAGGCTCTATTGGCAAGGGAAAGTACGTCTTAGAACCTTGATGATGACACTGAAGGGTGCACATTAAGCTAGCGAAACGCTTATCATATTTTGAGCCTCGCTTCAAAGTTTAAGCGCGTCTTTGACAACAATGCCACATAGATCATTCGTTCAATTGTTTTTTTGCTCTTAGTTGATATCGCATTTCTGGATTAAACATAGGTCTTTCGAAATAACTTCTCACTGTGGTTTAGGCCTAACTTGTGCCGTTTAGTACTTTCAATTATTCAATCATATAATGACATACCTCCGAACTGGTGCATTTGAAGGTCTATGTAGGATATGGTCAAACATGCACTTAATAATGGACCCATAAGTTCCAAATGAATATCAAATACTTTACCGCGCAAAGTAAAATTTAAACCAGAAATTCTCCAAATTAAACATAACACCGGTGCCTATCAGGTAATTGATAAATACAAGATACATTTCATTTCTTTCTCCAAAGACCGAGTGCAAATATCTAATTATCTATATTGGACTCATTGTTTTGCTCCAAAAACTAAAATCAGCAATGGTGCACTCAGTTTAAACCCCGACTGGAGTTAAAACAAAGGACACCTTAAATATCTCTGCTGCAGCAAGCCTTGTTCTTCCTAACAACCCAAACTAGTAATTCATATCCAATACAAGTACTACCTATAGTATAATGAGTTCTGAGTTCTTCAAGAGATTACATCCACAATGCCAGTTATAATATTCAAAAACCAACTACAACAAATCAACAGATGCCTCAGTTTCACTGAACTCATTTAACTACCCACCAATCAAAAAATCCTCAATTACCAACCCAGTATTTCACAGAAACAATAACCACCCACCAGAAAGGACCATAGACATATTTTCATTCAGCTCTATAGCAACTTAATTGATGGAAACGGTTAAAATATACGCACCGTCTATTTACGAGTAAAATGGCTTGACCTTTGCTTATGAGGCCCTTATGTTAATTAGGATAAATAAACACAACTATAAAAAGATGTATGGTATAACTAAAATAATTACAATTCAAAACGAATTTGAACTTGAAAACTGCATTTTCCATCGAAAATCACATGCAAATTGAGCTCAAAGCCATCCATTCAATTAACGACACTAAAAAAGCGCATACTATAGATAACCATAAATCACTTATATACTAGAACAAGTTGAAAATGTATAAAGATACCATATACAAAATGCCAAAATCAAAAAAAAAAAAAAAGAGACAGATTTACTCACCTTTGGATCGCCTTCCTTTTTCTGCAACAGTTGATACAAAACTCTAACACAATCCTCGTGTTTCCCCGACTGAAACAGCAACGCAGCGTCCTTTGCAAGTCCAGAGGTAACAGAGAGCGCGCCGTCGTCCTCCACCGCGGTCGGCGTCGAAGACGGAGCATCCCTGTTATTGGCTACTGCCATTGACGAAGAAGACGACGTCGTATCCATTCAAATCACACAGATCCACAAAATCACTCCCTGAAAACCCAACTGCAACAACAAAACGAACTGTAACAATCCAAAACCCTCAGTTTCCGTTTTTCACATTCAAATCTGAATTCACATAACAAAAACCCTAGGGCTTCGAAGAGGGGGTATGCATCGACATGTAGATACACAACATACAATTGAGTGTGTGTGTGTGTGTGTATATATATATATATATATATATATATATATATATATATATGTATGTATCGATAGCGATGCGTGGATTTAGAATTTAGAGAGAGAAACAGAGCGATTTTTCCAAATTGGGGAGAATTTGGATAGAGAGAGAAAATCTAGAGAGAGAGAGAACGAGGTGGGACTTTGTGTAACACTTCACTATACTATATATGACGCTCAATGGTGCTTCTTTCCGAGTTGTAAAGCAAAAGATATATGAGAATTTTCAAAATGGTCCACAATTTTTGAGCTTAAGATCAAAATAATCATATTATTCTTTTTGTTTGAGGATAAAAGACATTTAAGATCGAAATTAATAAGAATAACTCATCAAAGATTGAAATTACTCTCCGTGATTTTAGTGGTACTATAGTCAAATAGGGCGTAAATGCAAGATGTCAAGAGACTCATTGATTTTAGTAGTGCTGCAGTCAAACAGGGCGTGAATGTGAGATGTCAAGAAACTTATTAAGGATTGAAACTGCGCACTGTGATTTTAGTGGTGCTGCAATCAAATAGGGCGTAGATGTCAAGAAACTCATTAAAGATTGAAATTACGAGATGTCAAGGAACACTAAGTGAAACTTAAACTTGAAGAAACGAGTCTGTTAATCTAGGCAATTAATCAGAGATAGAAATTAAGTTGTGCGATTTTAGTGCTATGACAATCAAATAGGGGAGTAAATGTGAGATATAAAGGGACAGTAAACAAAATTTAAACTTGAAGAAACGAGCCTGTTAATCTAAGGCAATTCTTCACGGATTAAAATTAAGTTGTGCGATTTTAGTGGTGTGACATTCAAATAGGGGTGTAAATGTTAGATGTCAACGCACAGTAAGCGAAACTTAAACTTGAACATATGAGCCTGTTAATCTAGGCAATTCAACAAAGATAAAAATTAAGCTCTGCAACTTTAGTGGTGTGACAGTCAAACATGGGTATTAATGCTAGATGTCAACGGACGGTAAGCGAAACTTAAACTTGAAGAAACGAGCTCATTAATCTAGGCAATTCATCACATATAAAAATTATGCTGTGTGATTTTAGTGGTGTGACAGTCAAACAGAGGAGTAAATGTGTGATGTTAAAGGATAGTACGAAACTTAGACTTGAAGAAATGAGCCCGTTAATCTAAGGCAATTCTTCACAGATAAAAATTAAGATGTGCGATTTTAGTGGTGTGACAGTCACACAGAGGTATAAATGTGAGATGTCAACGGACAGTAAGAGAAACCTAAACTTGAAGAAACGAGCATGTTAATCTAGGCTATTCATCAAAGATAAAATTAAGCTCTGGAACTTTAGTGTTGTGACAGTCAAACGGGGGTGTAAATGCGAGATGTCAACAGACAGTAACCGAAACTTAAACTTGAAGAAATGAGTCTGTTAATCCGGGAAATTAATCACAGATAAAAATTAAGCTTTGTTATTTTAGTGGTGTGACAGTCAAACAGAGGTGTAAATGTGAGATGTAAACTTAAACTCGAAGAAACGAGCCTGTTAATCTAGACAATTCATCACGGATAAAAATTAAGCTGTGCAATTTTAGTGGCGTGAAAGTCAAACAGGGGTGTACATACAAGATGTCAACAGACAGTAAGCAAAACTTAAACTTAAAGAAGCAAGCATGTTACTCTAGGCAATTCACCACAGATAAAAATTAAGCTATGTGAGTTAGTGGTGTGACAGTCAAACAGGAAAATAAATACGAGATGCCAACGAATAATAAGTGAAACTTAAACTTAAAGAAACGAGCATGTTAATCTAGGCTTTAGGTTGTTTCTCATCCCGGCTTCTTGAATGATAAGTTTAGTGAGTATTCGATGCTTCTCTTCTATGGCGGTAGTATACACCTTCTTAATGGAGGATTTGAGCATAATCATATTTTTTTTTACAGGGAGTATTATTGGTAATGCACATTTTTTGATAAAATGGTTCACTTTCAATACTAAATCTAACTTAAAGCACTAGAGAGATAAATATATTATAATGTTTTGATATTTTTTGGATCTTGATCTTTAAAGTATTCGACAATTTTATGAGGTGAGCATTACACTGCAGTGTATTTAGATAAAACAAGAGTGTTTGAATAATTCTGTCATTCATTAATTGTTTACTGACAGTTGACCTTCTATCATAAGGTAATTTTGTTGCAGGATCATTTATAGGCGAAAATCTAAAGCATACCAAAATTGCTTTTGTGATATATATACATTAATCGCGATACGTGAGTCAGAATTTAAAGAAAGAAATAACGTGATTTTTCCAAATTAAGAAGAATTTATATATAGAGAGAAAGAGAATGAGGTGGACTATGTTTTACACTTCATTATACTATATGAACCAAAATATATGAGATAAAACTCAAAATGTCCACTATTTTTGGACTTAAGATCAAAATAATCTTATTCTTTTATATGGAGTACTTATAGTGCACATTCTTTGTCAAAATAGTGCACTCTCAATCCTAAATCTAATCATAGTTAATGTTTTAAAGCACCGGAGAGATTTTTATATAGTGTTGCTTTAATCATTTTTTCCGTACGTGAATTCAAGATTTTATCTTCGTGGGTTCAATTTTTAAAGCTTTCAGCGTTGAACTCGATATATTTTTAAAGTTTTAAGTTCACGTTCACTATTTATTATAATTTTACTGAATTTTTACATAAATTTATATTTCGCATAAAACGTATTGGATTCAAATGAACCCGTTACTAGTTAGTTGCATTCGCCTCTGATCTTTTGAATCTTGAGATTTACTATACTCAATAGTTTTACGAGGTGAGCTTTACGCTACAGTGTATTCAGACAGAGCAGTTTATTTGTATTATTCTGTCATTCATTAATTGTTTATTAGTTATCGACCTTCCATCTTAAGCTAATTTTTTTGTAGGATCATTTATAGGCGAAAATTTAAAGCATGTCAAATCGATTTTGTGAGATTCTTGATTGAGATTTAATGGATTAACAATTATTTTTAATGTTGAAGTTTCCTAGTTAGTAAATAACTCCACGTTTTTGCAACAATCTTCTTCAAAGCTATTATTCATGGCCTTTTTAAAATTTTTATTGTCCAAGATTTTGTTTCGAGCTACATAACAAGAATATTTATATGACAATTAAATTATATTCTTTTCACTATCATAAACATAAAATTCGCATAAATTATGAAAATTATTAAAAAGAATTTAATTTTTATATAATTTTATCAAACAAGTAAATGTTTCATAATAAAGTATAATATAATGTGTCAGAAAGTCATTTTTTTTAAAATGCAATATTTATTTATCGAACTTTAATTTAATAAAAATTAAAATTGAAAATGAGTTGTAGTGTACTACTCCTCCCACATAATTGGCAAATTTATATCCGATATAAATGGTTAACAAAGGCTAATAAGAATAATAATAATCACGATAAATTTTATTTACATCTAAAATAAATAGTTGGTAAATATAAAATGGTGATTTTTTAAATAAAACATAAATTTGTAAGATGAAATCGCATGTCTAAACGCTGACTTGGGTTTAAGTGAAAACGATTTAGCAGCTATGGGTTTAAAAATGAGTGGGTTTAATTTTTATTAAATAATGTTTGTGACTAATCACAATAAGCCACGTGACTTTTTTAAATTAAAAAAAACTATCAAGTTTAGAGTGTTAGTTTGATGGGTTAGTTTGAAGTATTTTTAAACAAAAAAATAAATTAAAGGTATTTTTAGACGAATAAATAGATAGATGATATTTTTACCTTTTTTTTAAAAAAAAATACAAAATTGTCCACTATTTTTGAATGTAAGATCAAATAATCATATTACTTTTATATGGAGTACTAGTTGTGCACATTCTTTGTTAAAATAGTGCATAATTTTTGTCAAAATAGTGCAATTTCACAGCTTTATTTTTTCTAAAAAATAATTATTTTTTTTTAAAAAGGCGATATTTGGCTAAGTTTTTAAGAGAAAATAAGTGTTTTTAGGAAGTAACAGAAATTGTTTTTCAAAAGCTAAAAAAGCGCTTCTTTCCAAAAGCACTTTTGTGAAAAATACACGTAGAAGCACTTTTCAAAAGCTTGGCCAAACACTAATTGTTACTCAAAAGTGTTTTTAAAATTTATTGGTCAAACACAAACTGCTTCTTGTCAAAAATACTTTTCTGATAAGTACTTGTCAAAATAAACTGATTTGAAAAGTTTGATCAAACATGCTATAATCTTAACCATAAGTGTTTTAAAGCACCAGAGAGAGAAATATTTTGTGTTGCTTTTCGTTGGATCTTGAGCTTTGATGTACTCAATAGCTTTATGAAGTGAGCTTTACACTACAATGTATTCAAGGTGTTCGAATTATTCTACCATCCATTAACTCTTTATTGTTAATCAACTTTATATCATAGATTAATTTTAGGAAAAATTTCATAAATATCATCAATTTGAAAAATTACCATGAGTAGCTATAGTTTGTATAATTACAATTTATAACTATAATAATTAGGGCAAAAAAAAAAAATCTCTCTCCTCTCCACAGATCTTGCTTGCCTCCCTCCCTCCCTCCCTCTCTCTATCTTTCTCTCATTGTTTCTATGTTTCTCTCTCTTTCTTTTTTTCTATCTCTCCCTCTTTCTCTCTTTCTCTCTCGCTCTTGCTCTTTTTCTCTCTGCATCTCTCGCCCCTCCCTTTATTTCTCTCTCTCTCTCTCCCTCTCTCTCTCTCTTTCTCTATTTCTCTCTCTCCCTCTTTGTATATTGTATTTTAATTACATCTTCTTTCTGTATTTTTTATATATTTTTTGAAGGGTATCAAACAACTGTACTCATATCGTATTCATAGGTACATTAGCTGTATCGATTGAATACTTGTTATATCTAATTGAACTTGTATTCATTCATTCTTGTATCACTTGCATTCATTCATTCTTGTATCACTTGTATTCATTCATTCTTGTATCACTTGTATTCATTCATTCTACTCGTACTCTTTGAATGTGTATCTTTTTTTTATGCTTATCAGTATGACAATATATACCAATTTTTTGAATGTATGTCTATTTTTTTTAATACTTATCATTATGTGTATCTTTGAATGTGTATCTATTTTTAATTGAGCTTATATTCATTCCCTCTTATACTAGGTGACTTATCCGCGCTTCGCGCGAAAATAATATACATTAGTAATTTTCTTATAATAATTAAATATTATTATATTTTAATATTAAAATATTTAAATATTTCTTAATTATTAAATTTTAATAAAATAATAATTGCAAAACTATTTTTTTTAGTTTTTTTAAGAAAACCATTATGAAAGCAAAGAATGATAAAATTGATCTCTAAATATATAAATTTAAACATAAAATTTTCTATTTTATACACTTAAGATGTATATATAAATATCAATTTTTTCAAATCATTAGAGAATTAAATGTTAGTTCTCTCATAATTTTTTACTTATTTAACATTAAAAAAAGGAATATAAAACAGATAAGAATGAAATAACAGAAATGCACAAATTAAATACATCAATTCAAAATTCACAAAATGAAATTATATGTATGTTCTTTTTATATTTTAACATTTACATCATTCTTTAATATAACTTTATTAATTTGAAAATATTTTTTCTTCATTATTTTCTTAATTAATGATGTAAGTTGAAACCTTATTTCTTTTAAATTTTATTTTAGTGTAGTTTTTAATTATCACTCTCAATTAAAATAGATTAATATAAAAAAATTGGAAGTGAGATTTAAGAATTACTTACACAATTTTATTGTTAGAAAAAAAAAATGAATCAAGCAATTAACTTTGAAAAAAGAGAGAGGATAAATCAGTGATAAATTTTTAGAGTAATATTTTTTTTTCAACCGTAAGCTCATTCCATCTTATTTTCAAACTTTAAATTGTAGAAAAAAAAATACTCATTTTTCAGTAGCACAAATCATTTTCATCTCTTTTTATTTTTTCTTATTCATCTCGAAACTTTTCATAGATGTCAATCTTACCGGAATTTGTAGTCCTCATTGTCAAGAAGTCACATAATTTCATCACCAAATATATTTAAAAAAGCATATAGAATATAAGAAAGTATGTAAAATCATTTTTCAATCCAGATCAATTCTTTCCACATTGATCTTGTCATCCCTTTTTGATATTAAGCATGACTTTGCGATCATTTACTGAAAACTTGAATTTCCTAAATTCTGCCATGTTAACTTTATTATAATTCTTATAAATTTTTATTTGATTGAATAATATATTGTTGAAGCTTTTGCCTTTTTCTTTTGTGTGCGTGTGTGTGTGTGTGTGTGTTGATTTTGTTATTTGTGAGAGTAACATTGATAAAGTCAATGTTAGAGTAGCAAAATGGATAAAGAAATATTACAATAGTATATATATTTTTTATCTATTAATTTTCTATCTTTTTTTAGTTATTAATTTTTTCATACGATAAATTTGTGTTATAATATGAAGTGTTGTTTTTTTTCTTTTAGAATGATTACAAAGTTGTGACTAAAGTTAACATCCTCCGCCACCATCACTATGCCCACCTACTCCTCTATTGCTACCATCACTACTTTCTCTGCTGCCGCTGCCACCACCACTTCCTCCACCATTATTACTATCTCCCCCTACCCCTATTCTCCCCCCCCCCTCCCTACCCGCCATCATCACCTCCCTTGCCACATCCTCCGCCACCATCACTATGCCTACCTATTCCTCCTCTCCTGCTACCATCACTACTTTCTCTACCGCCGCCGCCACCGCCACCACTTCCTCCACCATTATTACTACCCCCTCCTTCTCTATTGTCACCACCACCACCTCCACCAACACCTCATCCACTTCATTTGTTGTCGCCATCGTCACACAGTTAGGATATCGATCTTACAGCAACATATGCAGCAACTGCTACAGCAGATTTAGTAACTGCTGAAAACATATGCAACATGTGCTAAAACAGCAGTTGCTACAATTGATGAAGTAGTTGTTGAATAAATATTTATGCAGAAACTCACGACCAGAGCAAAAGCAAAAGGCTTGTAAAAATAAGAGGGAAAAAGAGGAGAAGAAGAATAACGCAATAAAAGAGGTAACACAACAACGACGGCGGCAACGGCGACGACATGGACAGAGGAGGAAGAAGAAGAATAGAAGTTTGAAGAGAGAAGAAAAAGAGGAAGAAAAAAGTGATAGAAAAGATAAAAAGAGAGGAGAAATTAAAATTTTCGAAATTGAAAATTTAGGAGAAAAGTTTTTTTAAAGTTATCAAAATTTTAGTCTACAACATAAAGTTTGTAATTACTATAATTAGATCTACTTTTTAGTTAATAATAGTATATCAAGTTAATATCTTTTTTTTTTTAAAATTTGAACACTTAGTTATCACCTTCTACTACCTACTAACCTGCATTCTCCGCAACCTCCTATTATTTAAGAGCAAGAAATTAGTTAACACATTTATTACTTGGGTTTCACTATGGATTAAAATAACAAAAAATAGTTAAAAATGCCCTAAACCTATTGAATTTCACTCAAAAATACCTTCCTTTCACCTATTGAATCAAAAATATTTTTAAAGTTATCTTTTAGCTCAATAATATCCCTAAAACCAACTATTGACTAGGTGGGGCTTTATAAAAAAAAATTTAAAAAGCCAGGTGGCAATGTATGATTGCTCCCTTATAATGTTCTCAATGACTTTTATATATTGACTATATTGTATAAAGACAAGTGAAGGAAAAAAAACAAAAAAGGCATTCAGTACAAATGAGTGTGAAATATAATGGATAATATATTTTATTTTAATGTATGAATTGGATTGGATTAAACCATGTGGCCTTTTATAAAGCCCCACCTAGTCAATAGTTAATTTTAGGGGCATTTTGAGTCAAAAGATAACTTTGCATTTTTGGTCTAGTAAATAAAAGAAGGGCAATTTTTAGCCAAATTCAACAGATTAGGGACATTTTTAACCTTATTTTCTTAAAATAAGATGACTAATTCTCGAGAAAATCACACCATATAATTATTTAAACCCCTTTATTACAAAATATTTAAGCAATTTTTCATATTTATTAAATATAACAATAGTTTATCATTAGTAGATTTGGAAAAAAAAATGTGACCCTCTTTGCAACCTTTTTTTGGGGGCTAAAAATTAGAATATGCTTCCGTGATTTTAGGCTAATCAAAAGGAAAAGGAGAAAAATCCATATCCCAAATATATTCTCTCATTTAAATTTGCAGCTTTTTCTCTCTATTTCTTTTATTTTAGGTACTAAATTTAATAAAATTCAATCTTTTCAATTTTCTCTTCCCTCCTATCTTTCCCACGAAACACTCCGGATCATATCCAAAAGCAAAAGTTCGAATGAGCAGTAAAGATGAAAAAAAAAATTGAATTGTTGTTACCACAAGCCTATTGAAAATCGAAGAGGAAGAAGAATATATGATATATAAAATACATATAAAAGCATATTGTATGCAATTTATATGCAAAATGTATGAAAGTTGTATTTAAATGGTATGTTGTTTGTAGTTGTACTAAATTTATATGAAAGTTGTAAAAAAGTTGTATATTGTGGATCTTTATATTGAGGTTAGCTGCTCATGCAACACTTTACACCGGATATAGACTAGTTAAATGGGGAGTGGGTAATCGCACCATATGCCCCTTGTGTGATCAAGAAGATGAAAGCCACTCACATTTATTCTTCTCCTGCACATTCTTTAGTCAAGTATGGCAAAAAATACTGGAATGACAGCATATATAGACCTCCAAAATGCTGAGAATTTGAACTACATTGGGCAAGCTGTCATGCAAGGGGAAAGAGTTACCACAACAGCATATTTTCCCAAGATGAAGGTGGATATGAAGAAGGAATATGACTCTTTTGAATGGAGTTCTTTTGGAGCAAGTTCTAATAGGACTACAGTTACCACAACAGTTTATTTCATGGATAATACAGTGTGTGACTAGTGTTACCTACTCACACAACAAGTCAACAATCACCAATGACTACGGACAATCACCGCCATCAATCACCACTATATATCGCCAATCACCGCCATTATTCGCCACCATTAGCTATTATTATCGTCCACCACAACTATCAATCACTGTCACTAAATACCACCATCAACCACTTCTAGAAGCTACAATCACCATTAGCTACTAGCAACAACACCACCATTAGTCAATACCATCCCTAATTGATACCCACAATCACCACTGTCAACCGTCGTCTATATAATTGTTTAACAATATTTGATTGATAGATTATTTTAATATCTTATACATTCACATGTTGAAAATGAAACAATCTTAATTATTTAGTATCGGATCTTGATACAACATCTTAATATTCAGATGTGTATTCAAAGCAACTTTATAGACGAACAAGCTCGGAATACATATATACAAAACATTATTGTTAAAGTTACAACATTGTATAAAGTTTAAAACTAAAATTTTTAACTAACTTTTGCGCAACATTTCCAAAATAGAATCTGCATCTCGAATGTCCTGGCTTTCTTGTGATTCTTCATTTCCTTGAGAAAAATCGACACTGGTATATGTCCTGATTCCTGGACCATGTCCGCTACAATCCATTGATCGACCTTGTTGTGCTCTTCTCACTTCTTTTTGATGTTCTGTCAGTTCAGTGTGTCTTCGTTTTGACTTCGAATAAATTCTGTCATTTCCCTCCGAACTATTAGCTGCATTCCCCACGAGTTCAACTCGTTTTGAGCAGCTACGAAGTGTTGATGGCACCTTGTATCTATTTGAAACTGTAACTTTATCTAACTCAGCACTGCCCTTATCATTGACTAACAGGTTCACTTTGCAGAGTTTTATTTTTCCTTTCCTTGACAGTTTGTCCAGGACTGGAAGTAAGCATTGAGGGTAGTCTAACTTGGTCTGTTCTCCGAACATAGAATTCCAGTAGTTAACAGTAGAGCTGGAAATGAGGGGATCTGGGTGATCAAGAGTTTTCTCAAGAAGAAGCTCTTGGAGCTGAAGAAAAGAGGAATGGAATTCTATTATTGGTTGCATTTTCTGCAAACAGTTCAGTGTTTGAAGCCATAACTGTTGAAGTTGATCTTTGAAGTTATTGTCTTGAGCTTCAATATGTGATAGCCACAGAAGCAATGTACTGGTCATGATCTGATGACAGAAAGTGGAATAGAATTTAAACAAAAGCAAATTAGGTAATGGCTTTATACTGCTGATAATCATCTCTATATAGTTCCTTCTGATCATCCGCGCACATACGGGACAGATAATTAGAAGATGTAATGATGATGCATGGTATCGACTCGACAACCTTAGAAAGGGAAGGAAAGGAAGCAAAAACATGGCAAGGTTCTTTACAATATGATAATAACATATTAGCATAGGTTAAACTAATAGTTCATACATATTTTCCACCTCAAGACTATGATTTAATGGCATCATATTTATAGATACAGAAGAGAGTCTAAGTACAAACCTCAATGAATAATGTTATATCCTTCTGCAAGTGCAAGCATCCAACCAAGTGAACCAGTGATGATAGCAGCCTGAAACTCTTGGTTAGCAGATGCTATACACCATTTGAAGAAACTAGTAAAACAGGAAGGTCAATACCTTTTCTCGATGAGGCTGGTTGATACATTAGTTTCATCCTTTGCCCTAGATAACTTCATGAAGCTGCAGAAGCAGTGGATGTATAAGAAACATATAGAGACTTGAAGTACATGCAGAGTAAAGTTTATGTAAGTTTAATCCACAGTTTTTTCCAATTATCAAACAAAATCAAAAAATGGTATCAAATGTAGGCAATTTTGATCTCCTGCTCTTTTTTCAACTGTTTTATTGCTCAAGTCAATTGATCGGCAACAAACTCTTTTTAAGGAAATGATACATGACAATGCTCTTCATATCACTGAAAGACTCTTGCAATATATTTTATTCTGACATCAGTGGAAATTACTAAAGACGCCATATTAACAACTTTAACTCGGACATATAACAATGTTGTTGACTTCTACTCAGGAAAGCAAAGGCGTAATAGAAAACAAAAAGGAACTTTCGTCATTTACTTCAACATATTGATGGAGGCAAACGACAACTAGAGTTTTCAATCAAAATAAGGCTTATCAAAACTCCAAGTATTCTTTATGAAACACTTCAGTGCTTAAACCAAATCATTCTACATGTAGAGCTTACAATTGCAGCACCGCACTTTTTATGAATTTTTAAGTGCTAAAGTTATAAATCAAGCGGCAATTTAAAATAGGACCAGAATATATAGGTAGAAAAGTTAGATGGCATGTTATTGGTTCAACCTTCACTTAAATATCAATAAAATGATTCGATATTTTTGACCTGTCAGGAAGCCTATGCTTTTGTTTTAAATATTCTAAACCATCAGTCGATCTCAAGGGTAAGATAGTTAATTGCTTCAGCAAGTGGAAATTTTGCAAAATCACGTTGCTCACCAGGAAGCGAATTCCAAGCTACTTCTGATATTTCTGGATCTCCAACTCTCACATTCTTTAGCTTCAGATTTTGCTATCAAAGAAGCTTGTTCTACGGCACATATCATTGCTTCTCCAAACAATAAAAGAACATCGATATCCTGACCCTTTACACTTGACTGAGGTTCAGGAACAAGATCACCATTGGTCAATGCTTCATTGAAATATGAACAGAGCATTGAGAAGAGGTCCTCAGTAAGAGTAGGATAACCAATTTCTGATGCCTGACTAAGAGAAACGTGAAGTAATTTCCATGCTTCAATAACATGTTGAAGCTTGAGATCCACCTTAGAGAAAGAATATGCAGCAAATGGATAACACAGGAAATGTATTGTTATAGCACAACCAGGACTATCCGGCTGCAATTTGAAAAGTGATTGAAAGCTATGATTATCTAAGTAATCTTTCAGACAATTTGCCAGAGCTACCCAGATCTCAAAGCAACAGGGCATCTTCTCTATATATAATAAACTAACAAAGAGATGGAGAATTTCCAAAGGTTCGTATGAAGATAGCAAAAGCTTGACATATTTGTGTTTCCCTTCAACTATGTCATCATCAGGTGCTTTCAATGTTGCCTTGGTCACTGCATGGAAATAGAGCAAAGTAATATATGTAACTGGCGAGACCTTCTCCATAAAATTCATAAAATAGATTTCTGGTATCTGTACACTTTTGAATCTGTGGACTGGCTCTGACGTCTTGATATTTTTTAAGTCTAGTGCCACCTTGTACAGAGGGGATTGCAATATTGATGGTTCTAATTCTTCAACAAAAGCCTCCAAAAGCTGAAGTAAAAGAGGTAGCAAATCATCTATACCACCATCCCTTGAATGCATATTTTCATATACACTCTTCAAAAACTTTAACATCATATGCAAAGATAAGATAACCTCGTCATAAGTTATAAGGTCAGACTTCAAGAAATGTTTAGCAGATCTCAGAAGAGATCGAAACAAACTTGAGGCAGCACAGTATGTCATTGTCCTGACTTCATGGGACCCAGTAATATTTGACCCCTGCATGATCAGATCATGAATTGTATTTAGGAAAAACTCCAAGTTACCAAGATCCAAAGGTGACCATTTAATTGGATAGTACTTCCATGAGTATTTTGCAGATTCTGGAAATCTCATTGCCTCATAGTCATTTAACTTACTATTGACATCTTTGTTTCCAGCTGAAATAAAATTATTGAGCAGCTCAATGCAGAAACTCCATGTCCATATATTTTTATTGACAGGTCCAACCTTGATGATGACTTCCAAGATGGGCTCCCAAACTGTTTTAACCACCAAATGGGAGCTGGCTAACTTGTCGAGCTTATATAGAAGATAAGACCATGTATTCAGGCAGGATACGTGGACAGATGCATCACAATTACTTGACACGATTCCTATAAGGGGCGTCATCACAAGTTTAATCTTTTTGGAAAATCCATCAGTTTCAGTTGGATTACTTCCTTCAAAAACCGCTTGATCAGTAGGATTCTTTAAAAGTGCATTGCTTTCAGGAGCATGAAGTTGTGAGCATATTAAAGCATCAATGAGACCTTCCCAGGCAACCTGCAGAAATAAGGCATCTATTTAATTTTAAACATACCCAATTATTCAATAAGTTGAGTTTGTGGAAACACTCTATTTTCTTTTTTGAGGAAAAAAAAAAGAGTTAGGAAAAATGGCACAATGAGCTGAACGTCCTGCAATGAAAAAAAGTAAAAAACTTGATAGCGCTACAACAAATTGAGTGGTTAAAATCTTCATATTATAACTAATAAAAAATGCATGGTATTCATATAGCAACGATGCCAGATATGTGCTATAGGAGGCACAAGTTTCTTACACAAACTTTTGATGTGACACTCAAAGTACAAGTATACTATTAAATAAATAAAAATAACACACTAAAAGTTAATAGTAGAAGTTACTCGTTAATTTTAAAGTCAAACTAAATTGACGAACTTGCTGTCTTTTATTAGGATAATGTCCTAGAGTTCTCCCTCAAATTAATTATTAATGGATGAATTTAGCATTAAGTTACTTGTGAAATTTAAAAGAATTCTAAAATTAAATTGATAAACGTGATCTCTTTTCTCGGGATGATATCCTAGAATTCTCTCTCAAATCAATCATTCATGGATGAATTTGCATTTTGTGACTTGGTAAAAGCACTACTAGTTGGTTCATTTTAATAGGTTTTTTATATACTACAACCGAGCAAATCTAACAAAATCAGAAGAATTTATTTTTTAATGGTTCAGTTTAATAAGCTTTTAAGATTAATTCAAGCAAGCAAATCTAAAAAAGAATTTACTTAACTAAAGAGGGCCGCCCGGTGTACGAAGCCACGATGTGCGAGGTATGGGGAAGGGCCAGACCACATTGCGTTATTTTCTTGATAGCTAAGATATGACTGTAAGAACTGAAATTTCCAATTAAATAGGATAACACATATATTTGGGTTGGCCACTTGACTGTTAACACCAGAACACAGGCAGATGCTAATCAATGTTCATAAATGTTGTGTAAATATTTAAAGCAAGGATATTGACATCATATAAGATTGATTTAGTCATTTTAAATTTATGAATCTGGTAGATATGTTAACGGTGTCAATGATGCAGTATCTGTAGTGCAAACAAAACTACAGTTTTTTCAGTGGGTACTCATAAATAAGGATGGACATATCCCATTAATAGTCAGCAGCTACTGAATCCATGATTAATAATCAAATACTAGGACAGACTTTTGCTTGACAAAATCGCATTAAATTATCTAGAATTGGTGTGTCAAACCTAGATGAATGAATAACATACCAGTGAAGCACTCTGAATCTGTGGATCAAGGTCAGTAAAAGTTTGTTCCGGTATTTTAAGCAATTTGTTGACCAAATGCTTATATTTCATTCCATAAGGTCCCAGTAGACACATAAACCATCTCCATACTTGTAGAGTTTGAATCTTCAACCCTTGGTTCAGCAGCTCCTCCATCGTCAAAAGCAAAGTTTTCTTCAAATCTGTGACAAGGGCCTGTTTAAGAGGCATAAAAATAAATTGATAAAACATGTCACCCAAGAGTTAACATGAATTATAGCCTTTTATCAAACAAAAAAATCTCACTTTTTTTAAATTAACGCCTCATATTTAACATATAAACTTTTTTACTGCACTATGTGGATCTTTGATTCATGCAGAATTCTTCAAAAATCCTAAAATATAGTTAATTGGACACATATCCGTTCTGATAGCTTTTTGTTCTGGAGATTAAGTTGAAATATATTATACTGTAGTCTGTATAGATGCACATTTTTTGTCTCCTCAGGAAACATAAGAAACAAAGCAGATTAAAGCAAACAAGAAATATAAGAACAGAATATCATCTGCTACCTTAGAAAGAATCACTGGTGGAGGACATATCACACTAGAGACTTTTTGTAAACAACGTTCTGACATGTCTCTTTCCCTTTTATCGCTGCTAACGAGTCTTCTATAAACTGGAGGAGCCCATATGTTTGACATGGCTCTCATATTTTGAGCTGATGTACTCGCCAACTTCATTACAGCCTATAGTAGTATAATCACAGAGAATAACCCAGAGATGACATGTCCCCAATGGTATTGAGTTATCATTGAGATAAAATACACACACACACACACACACACACATACACGCATACTATTAAAAGAACAGACCGTATCTTTACTCCTGGTCATTTCTTATATATGCAAGAACATCCAAAATCATTTTAGTGCATCTGACTTATGGACTATAAAGTGTACAAAGAGGAGTCCAGGACAAACTTTTTTTTCTATATTGCGATTCTGATTCTGTTACTATTCAGGTACCAATATAGCTATCTCCTGTCATTTCATTTCTCATTACAGTATCATGAGAATAATCCAAGGTGTAGCCATCAATTAGGAGAGCAACATTGCTTGCTCTATTCAACAAAAACAGACATTATACTCCTTTCAAATGAATAAAATTTTTGGGATAAGCACTATACATAGTGCTTGTCTGTTGTTCAGTAAAAGAGAAGGTGATAACTCTTATTCAGCACATATGACTATAGATTCTCAAACGGGAGTCTTTTTCTTTACTCATTCTAAAGGAACTTGCTAAATAAATTCTGCTCATACAAATATTTGAAAGAGATGTTCCTCTAATTGTAAGTTCCATGATTATTCACATTTAGCAAATGAACCATTGTTCACGTGTATGATGTTGAAAGGATTAGCACATCATTGCACAATATATTCAGCTATACCTGCATTGCCTCAAATGTGATTGAAAGAGAACCAATAGGATTGTCAAGCGCATAAGTAATTGCCCTCAACAAAGTCTTTAAATTTGTATCTAAAAGCGATGAGTTAAACTGCTGCATTGATATACACCAGACACCCAAGTTGCAAACAGACTGCATTTAACAAAAGCTATAAGTCAAATTCTCGAATCACGATTCGTAGTAAAGGCTGTCTTACATACATTACTTTGTTGCCTCTCAAGAAGCTCAGAATACCTTAATCTTGCTGGTTGTAATGACCTCAACGAGAGAATCAGCAATAGCCCTGGCATCATCACCTAAATTTAGTCATCAAAGCTACATTAGCTCCAGAATTCCGAATCTGCCGCAAGAATATCATATTACCCCTGCTTTATTTATTTAACAAATTTGGAAAGAATTCAAGGTGAACTTTTTTTCTAAATCTTGTACTTCTTCAAAATCCAACTGGTCCAGAATAAGATTTTCTTCTCTTTTTAATATCTCTTTCAAAATACTTGTCACTTTACACGTTTCAATAGTCGAGTATGATAAATATTAAGAACTTCTTTAGTAGTTGGATGTAAAATTTTCAACTTGTGGGGATTTTTTTTTGTGTGTCTGTGTGTATGAGGCTGTAAAATCTCAATCATTTTCGAAGAACAAATTTATCTACACCTAATTTTTACTCCAACAATCAGTTAATTTGAGCCTTGGAATGTATAAACCGTCCAGCATTTTGAGATGGAGGAACAAATGGGCAACTAAAAGGGATTCTTACAAGCCAACAACAGAGAATACTAAAACAAAAAATGAAATAAAGGGCAAAAGAAAGAACCTTTGATTGAGCCAACTATAGATGGATGATATATCATAAATCCCAAGCACTTCAATGCCTGAGCAGCACTATAATTTTGAGGAAACATAACCAAAATCAGCTTTTGAAATTATCAAACAAAGAAGTAATTCAAGAAAAAAAAGGAGTTCAATTTTTATACACGTGTCAATATAAAGAAAAATTAAACTACTATACTCTCCGGCCCAAATTAGTTATGGTGTTTCACTTCTTGATAGTCAAACTAACAAAACTTTGACCAACACTTTAAAATATATATTTTTTCTTTAAACTAACATGAGAAAAACTAGCAAATTATAGTACTTTTTGTATAGTTTTTAAATATCTAAATTTTAATTATAAGCTATTGAGTTGATCTAATCCAATTTTGCTTTGAAGATTTGTCAAATTCATTCTGGAGAAGCAAAACATACAACTAATTTGGGACGGAGCGAATATAAGCTCAGAACAAGTACAAATTACATATAAATATTTGATTGTAAACTAAGGCCCGCTGCAGGAACTCGGAGACTTTAAATCATGAATTTGACTCTAGCTATAACTTCTATTGTTTGAAAAGATAGGTTGAAGAAACTAACATTTCCTCGTCGTTAATGTAGACGTCGGCGAGAATACAGGGCACGATGAGAGAAGATGAATCGGCGAGCAAACGAACGAGAGAAGGATCGGTGCCGGATTGTTGCTGGAGATGAAACAGCGTCGAGTAAGCCAACGTTTTGTTTGATGATAAAAGAGTTTGTATCTGCTCCAGTTGCTCTTTGAAGTTTTCCATTTTTATGAATTTTGCTAATTGAAAAATCAAAGCTTTGCCCTAGATTGGAGAAGTAGCGTTCATGGCGGATTTTCGCGCCAAATTCGAGAAACGAGGAGAGAAGGACAGGGGCGTCTGTGTTAATAGGAAGTTTTCTAATCGGTCCTTGTTAAGTTTTAAATCTGTCAATCTAACCTTCTTATTTTCTGAAATTTCAAATGAGCTCTTTGACTTTAACATCTTATTTGGAATAGTTCGGTATTGCGTTGTTAGTTTAAATGTAATATTTATTTTATTATTATTTTTATTATATTATATATATTATTAAATATATTATTACGTAATAATTAATTTAATGTGATCGTGTTGTTAATTTATTTTTTTTCTTATTATGCTCTTATTTATTATTTAATAATTTCATTTTATCCTGCTAATTATATTTTGTATCCTTTTTTTTTTTTTTGTAATATTGTGAAACTTCTTCTTCATATAAGCTTCCCTCTGGTGCCTTTGACTATTGCTATATCAACTGCAGCATTAAATTGAGACTTTTAATTTTACCTTGCTTTGGACTTGGATGAATCTATTTCTCCTCGTTGATGTGTGGCATGATTAAATGATAAGAAATAATTTAATTTATTTAAATATTATATTTATTAAAATATTATAATATAATATAATACGATATGATACGATACGATATAATATATTAGCTTTGAACTCAATTGGAAGCCCTTGTTCTGATATGTTTGGATCACTTCCATCCTTTTCCCTCTAGTAACATTCTCACATGATGATGTAGAATAACTGGGATAATTAAGGTATGTGCCTTACTTGATAGAAAATCAATTGTCCTACCTTATTCTTGATTTTTTTTTTTTGTTTAAACATTTTATTGAATAACAATCTTCTAAGGTTGTTTGGATGTGCGATATAAAATTAAATTGATATAAAATTAAAGTTTATTTGAACATGTAATTTAAATTTCTTGAGTTATATTTTCTCTCATAAACGCGAAAATCCAATGAGTTATGAAAACTATCAAAGTTTTTTCAATTCTTATACAATTTTACTGAATGAGCAAAATTTCATAACAAAGTATAATAACTACCACAAGACCATTCTAAACACACAATATTTATTGATCGAACTTTAGTTCAATAAAAAGTAAAATTGAACATGAGTTGTAGTGTACTACTATTTAATATAATCCTTCTACATAATATGGACAATCTCTTCACGTCGAACATGTATTTTCTGATCAGATGACCAAGAAGGCGAACCAACATTGTTACTTTAGGTAGTTTGCTAATCAATGTCATTAGCAACTATAACATTATGTTCATATCCGTGAATATTTCATCACTCATTTGGTATTCCTGCAAAAAAGTTTATGTAACAATGCACAAGATATGACAACGATCACTTGTGTATCAATATCATAATGATTCATGCATTATCTCAGTATTCTAGATCTATTTTTCCAAGCTCCAAAAGTTCGTTCAATCACATTACATAGAGATGAATGCCTAAAGTTAAACGGTCTTTTTCCGAGGTTCTCTTTCACTCCCTTTGTAATCTTGCAAATGATAGTGCAATTTTTTATATGGAACTAAAAACTTTCTTGTGTTTCGAAGACCAGCAAGAATAACATAGTGTGAAGGATTACTTAAAAAACTTGCAAGAAGAGTTTAAATTTTAGTATAATTTAAAGTTATATCTAAATTGTGTTGTTGGTATAAATATATCTGCCAACTTATGGTTCATTTTTTCAAAAAATATAAATTTCTAGGTCAAGTTTAACACTTAAAAAAAAAAAATCACGATTTGAAATCTTGAATCATATTATTTGAAAATTTTGGAATTTGAAATTAATCGTGATTCCAAATCGCATATCCAAACGCTGATTTGAAATCATGACTTCATATCGCATATCAAACGCAAGCTAAATTGTATCTTAGAAGACATTAAAACATGACACGAGAAAGGTCAAACTATTTTGATTTCTTATATTTTGCAAACGAGATCATAATTTCATAGCCTATCATGAAATGCCAACAACAAAAATCAATTTAAAGATTCGACTTCCACAAAAGAGATGAAAATTAAAAAACAATCTTCGGGTTTGGAAAAAAGTATCTAAAATTATTTTTTAACAAAATCGATCTTCAGAGTAATTTTTTTTAATGCCAAAAATAAAAAAAAAAAGCAAATCGATTTTCGAAGGTTGGTCTTTGCCTCCCCCCCCCCCCCCCCCCCCAAAAAAAAAAAAGAAAAAAAGAAAAAGGAATTGAAAATATTAAAGAAAACGACCTTTTTCACAAAAAAAAAATGAATAATTAAAAAGTATAAATAAATAAAAAAGAAAATAAAATCTGAAACCAACAAACACCAATAATCTAGCGATATGAAATATATATTCTATCGAAATAAAAATAAAATTTTGATTTCAAATAATATATTATATAATTGTGTAATTAAAAAAATGGATCTCCGGAATTGGTCCTCATTAAATAAATATATAATATAACGTAACCTTCATTGTAGTATAATCCATTGGGGGATGAGATCCTCATTTGAAAACACAAAATGAACAAAAGAGGAGCTAATTATATAGGAACAATTGTTATATTTTTTTCTTAACGACTAACAACATACTATACACATGTTTAATCTGTAGTTAATACAAAGTATTTATATTCGATATATTCATCACTAATTTTATTAATTATTTATCGACTTGCTTCTTCGTGGTGAATATTCCCACAAAATATCATCTATCACATGATCTGAACTATACACGTGCGCGTATGCACAAATTCAATGATTTTACATGACTTAAATATTTGAAAAAGTATCGAAGAGATGTAAAGAAAAGAAGTGCAAGGCAAACAAGACATAAGGAAGATTAGATATGCATAAGATAATAATTATAATAATAAAATATTTTGATTTTTTGAATTTCATACATGAACTATAAAATGTGCGAGTTTTCTATCTGAATCATTATTAACTATTTTTTAGAATACACCTCAACTATCAGTTGTTACTTTTTCTCTACCTGAAATATTATTATCATTCACGTAAGAAAAGAAAGCAATTAATAATTAAAACGTATTTAAATTAATAATTAATTATAATTTAAGTAGAAAACTCTCGCGCACTTAAAATTTAACGCCCCTACTTATATATAAAGGTTACATCATTTTGAATCAATTAGTGTTTTAGCTCACACATTTTCTAACGTAAACTGGATCAAAATTCATATATATTTTTTAAATTTTACACATAGTATTAAAGTAGTTAACATTTATTAATAGATATAACTTGATGAGAAATTTTAAAATAAATAAAATAAATTAATCTTCTAATTCTTTTTATTAATATATTTTTAAAAAATAGGTAAAAGATTAGCATGAAAAGTAACTACAAATAGATAATTGCTACTTTTTTTGAAAAAAAAAAGCTGCTAATTTAAAACGATTTAATATATTACCAAACAAGAAAAATAAAATTGGTGTGACCAGATTCAGTGTTTCTGTTCATAATAAACTGACCTACCTATGTACATTTCCCAATGTAACATTCTTTCTACCAAGTTAGAATCAAGATTATTAAAATATGGCGCAATGGATATATACATTAATTATGAAAAAAATTATATATTATTTTATAAAATTTAATTATTTATGTATAAGTTATTTCACCTTTTATTCTGCAGAAGATAGTACATATATATATTTCTTCATAACTTATATATATATTAGTTATGCAGATTTTAAATTATAAATTAAAAATTATATTAATTTTATATATTAATAATTTATATTTTAAATTAGCTATTAAATATGATATTTTTATACAAATTTAATATCTATATAATTTATATTTAAATTAATTATCAAATGACTCGAGAAATATTTTTTAAATAAATTTTATGCATCACAAAATTAAATTAATTAAATTTAATATAGATATTAAATTTATATGAAAGAGAAAAAAATATAATATACGTACTGGCGGGGTTAATTTCAATAATTGCATACTCGACATGCTCAAAAGCGGGAAGATGGGGTCAGCATGTGGACCCCATATATGTTGGAGATATATCTTATATTTTTTCATATTAAATTATATATCGTAGTTTTTTTTTATATTTGTTTAAAATAAATTAATTAAGAAATATTTTAATTATATTTTTGAAATATTTATAATCTTTTCAAAAGTAATTATCACTACTTAGAAGAAAATAAATTAAAAAATAACTAATTTCATTTTAAAAATTTTAATTTAATACTTTTTATTAAAAATAAAAGAATCTCAAGCTATTTCCTGCAATTAGGGAAGCAGATTTCTTGGAAATTGTATGTGCATATTTCACCTATTTTATTTTATTTTATTTCTAAAATTATTGCCAATGAACAAAGAGCTTTCTTTTATTTTTAGTAACAAAAACAAAACTACTTGTAAGCATCTTATGTATTTATTACTACAAAAATATTCAAGTGAGTGGTTATAAATAGTGATACATTTTCAATAATAATTGGGAAATGTGAAAGACATATAATATAATATAGTATAAAGTTTCTAATCAAACCATTAAAATAACATGGTGACATAGAGGAGGTTATTTTTTTATTAATTAAAGGTCTTGATTTTGAACTTTGAATATGAAAATTTTTTTAATAAAAAAATATTTTTGAAAATAATGACACAAGTTTGGCTAATGAGGTTCACTTTTTTCATGTCACTTTCTAAAATATAGCTAAGGTTTCTAATCAGACAATAATGTCATAGTTATAGAATAATCTAAGACTAAAAAATTATTATATCAAGTATGATATTTTATGTCAATAATGATAACAATATATTTAATATAATTTTAGAAATAAAAATTTAATTTAAATTTCTGATTCTTTTTTTCAAACATAAATTTAAATATTTTTGAATTTGATCTTGAAGGATTTTAATCTAACTAATTGAATTATGGTCTTGATTTTCAAATATTTAGAGCACTTGAATATTTATAGTTTGTGGAAAAAATTGTAGTTCTTTAATCCACAAACTTTATATGATTTCTTGTTAGAATTTGGTATTATCTCTAAATTATGAGTATCTCTATTTATAGTATAGTAGAAGAAAAGTGTTGTGTTGGAACGAATTCTATTCCCACTAATAGATTGAAGAGACATTATCATATTTGATTGGTCAAAATATATAACTTGTATAGTACCTGACGCACTTTTATTTTCTTTCGATTTGATTGATCACGCTATGCTATTTGGACATGTGACACGCTCCTATTATTTATTTCACTTGACTTAGCATGACACCTCATTAGATATGTGACTTTTAAATTTGGCAATGTACATATACAACCCCTCAAATTTGCTCCCATTTTTAATTTTGGCACTTTATCCCAGTCTTATTCCTTCTTAACTATCCAACTCTATTTTCTTATGTTTCATTTAAACACAAAAAATATTATTTGGTGTAAACTATTCAGCACGTATGATAAATATTTTAAAATATATAAAATATTTAATTAAATAACACAACATATTTTATATTTTTCATATCATCTAGGTCATTTCAGATTGACCCAAATACGGGTTTCTAATTTTTGACTCACTTCAATGCGGATATTCATCTTTTAATATGGGTAATACAAAAAAAGGAATCCATTTCGTTGCTAATAATGTTGCAACAAAAATATTAAATTCCAATGGACTCTATTAGATTGTGAATGATTTTTTTCTAAAAAAAAAAACTAACGGACTTTAAGAAAATTGACGTGCTTTCGTCAATTTTTTTCTTGCAAAAATTGTGTAAAAACTATAAAAAAAATTATTATTTTTTAAAAAGTAAAGTTAGAGGGTCAAATTGGAACAAAACTGAGATTGAACGCCAAAATAAAAAGGCAAGCTTGAGTGGTTTTCTATTTATGTGACCTTCTAATTTCTTTCCTGCTATATCATTTTGACAAGTGACGCTTCTATCCTTTTTTTCACTTTAACTTGACATGACACATCATTTGATAACAAGTTTTTAATTTTCTTCATGCAATGTCATTTTGACATGTGTCATGTTTTTGTCATTTCTTTTACTTAATTTGGCATGACATATCATTGGACATGTAATTTTCTAATCACGTTATATTATTTTGACACGTGACAATAATACGTGTATAATATATATATTTTTTATTTGACTTAACATGACGTATCATTTAACATGATCTTTTAATTTCTTTTAAATACAGCTAAGGCGTTAAATAAGAAACGTTTTTATATGATTAATAAACATATATATATTTCGATTAATGTAGTCAACAAGCAATGTCATACACATGACAAATTTTCCCCTTCCCTTATCCTTTTGAATATATATCTTGATGGATAATAAGTAGAAGAAAATAGAAATACGCAAACTAGGCCAACCATTATATATTATATATATAATATTCAACATTTATATTAAAATTTAATTAAATTTAATTTATGTATTAGCAGAATCGATTTGTGAAAGCAAATTCTAATAATATTTTTTAATTACTAAAATTTTAAATTTAACATACTAATCTCGAATTAAGTTGCAATAATAATTTATATTGGTATGATTGATATGAATTTATTAAGGACAGAGTTGCAACAGATTTAAGTGTGTTTTAATATTCATTAATGTCAGTGCCCTATGGACATTTGGTTTAACCAACTTGACACGTTAGATAGAGTTGATTAATCATTGAAAAATAATATAAATAAATGATGTTGTGTGAATTTCATCTTCATTTAAAAAATATAGTTTATTAAGTGATTACATCTATTTATTAAATTCCTTTTTGAGAATTTAACAGTATTAATGATAATTATTTTTTTAATATAAAGAGTATAGTTAAAAATAATTTTTAATTAAAATTTTAAAATTATAACTATTTTGATCTTTTTTAAAAAAATTAAAGTGATTATTAATTTGAGACTGATAAAGCAATTGACAAGTTTTGAATTTTGATACTCTTCTTTGTTTTATTTTAATTGTTAGGATAAAATTTGCATAATTATTAAGAGGAAAATTAATACAGATGGTAATTTGACTAATATAGCCCTATTAATTTTTGTTGAAAATATACAATAATAAAACTTTTCACATTTTAGAATGACTTTAAGTATTTAGGATAAAATTGAAAGAAGGGGTCAATTATCTCTTGAATTTTGAAACTAACGAGTATTTTGAAAAAAACTATTTTTAATATATTTAGCAATTAAAATGGAACTGAGGGAGTGATTAATTTTGGCTAGTTTTACCAATTGATTTGGTTTGCAAGTATTACATAACAACAATAATAAATTCAGTATAATTGTATATGTCGACTCTAACAACGGTGATATGTACACGCCTTTATTCATACTTTAAAAAAGTAAAAAGATTATTTTCAATAGACTCTGGACTCAAATAAAACTTTACAATTATTATCTAATATTAAAATTTATATAGCCAATTCACATGTATTTTGCATATATACATTGCACTAGATATGCTCTTCCCTTCTAAAATAAATATCACGAAAATCTCAAAATAAGTTTCGCTTTAGAATTTCAAAATAAATAATAATAATTATTTTAGATTATATTTTTATATTAAAAAAAATTACTTTTTTCTTAATATATTTCGTTATAGTTACGGTAATCAAATCAACTCTCATACAAGCTCCTGGTGATTCATTCATCTGATCGTAAACTAAAGCCACTTTTGATTCTGCGCCAATATTTTCTTTATTAATCTCTCTAGATTCTTTCATTTTCATATAAAAATTTAACAATGTTCAATTCTTATTTAGTAAATAATATTAATTTAATAAATTATATATTACATATTTTTTTTAACGAACGTGAAATAAATTAAAACAACGTTTATTTTGAGTCTGAGTAGTAACTTGATCAGCTCCAGCTCAGCACTTTGAATTCAATAATTGAGGATATTAAAAACAATTAAATCCCAAATAAATATTCCAGGTGTTCATTTAATGATTGTACTTGTGGACCCATTATGCCTAATCACTTCCTTAAATGCAAGATATTTTCTCTAATCTCAATAATTATCTTAATTAATTAATTCAAATGGTCAAATGATTCAACAATTCAATTCCTTGCTGCCAAGAAAAATTAGATGCACTTTACTTTACTTAATCACCTTGTTAATTAATTAAATAAATTAAAATTAACTCAATTCTTAGCTGTCACATAAAACTTCATTTATCACAAAAAGCCTATAGTGGAATAGATAAAAAAAATTTTCTTTTAACTTAGAAATTTTTAACTTGAATTCAGGATATAAAAAAAATTGTTTCAAAATTATAAAACGATAATAATGATATATTCAATATAATTTCATAAGTGAGAGCTTGAGGAGGGTAGAGAGTACACAAAACTTACGAATCTCGCGACACAGAGAAGTTGTTTCTGAAAGATCCTCGGCTCAAGTGCAACAAATCAAAGTAGTAATGAAAAAGAAAATACAATAGTGAAGAAGTTATGATAACTAATAAGGAAAGCAATATAGAGCGTTTAAAAAAAGAACAGTAACAACATAAAACCTCTCACGTCTCCACACGTAAGCATATGCACATTTCCTCTTTGCATGCCTAAATCATTTCAATTTTGCTTTCCCTCGTATTAAAAGTATTTGTGAAAAATAACTTATATCTACTTACATATTTCACTTAATTAATTGTCTATTAATTAAAGTTACTACTAGTTAATTATTTAAGCATCAAATATAATTTAATAAAACGAGACAATAAATATCTGAATCGAAAGTAATAATAAATCTCTACATTTCCAAAAAAATAAAAAATTCTACATGATTTTCCTCTAAAAAGTATTTTGATATTCCCCTTTCCAAAATATCAGAATCCGTTTCAGCAAATAAAAATAATAATAATAAAAAAAAAGCAGCCGTTTGATGACCTCGGAGAATCCACGTGCGAAAATCTTACCGGCTGTTAAGATCCCATATCTTCCGGCTGCCGTGAAAAACCTTCAAACAATAGAACTCTAACACATGTCTCGTCAAGTCAATTACTATAATAACATAATTGATATGTGTTCGTAGATATTATTTTAATACATATTTTATCGAGTTAAAAATAATAATAATATATTCAGATATTACTGAATAAAATAGTATATGCACACGTTACTCTAACGTGTGTCCTGTCAATTCAATAACAATAATATTATATTTTTATAATATTATAAATAATAGGATAACGAAAGCAAAATAATTCATGCCGTCAAATTAAGGGTACTTAATATTCATGAATCGAAGAGTCATGCTGAACTTGTCATTTTACTTTCAAGTTGGCACAACTTGACGAGCCGGAAAACCACGGTCCAACGTGGCTATCTGATCCACCGTCACTGTTAATGACCCTTTTAGCCGAAACAGTTGTATTTTCCCCCTGTCTTTATTGGATAATTGCACCTTTAGTCCTTCAATTGTTAATAAATTTTAATTTTTATTCTTATAGTTAGCCTCTCTACATGGAAATTTAGAATTTAAGAATTATTAAAAATATAAATAATATTTTTTAAGAAAAAAGACAAAAAAAATAACATTTAATTAAATATATTTAGCCTTTATATAATTTGAATATATTTTTCTTATCCTATATATAAGAAAAGTGATATTTAGATTTTTTTTTAAAAAATTAATATAATTTTAAATATGAAATAAAAGAATAACTCAGTGCATAAAATATCCTGTGTTAGCAGAGTTCGTGGAAGGGGCACACTAAATGGTGTCAAATAGATAATCTATCTTAATACAAACATTAATGACTGCTTCTCCGCTCAAACTCATGACCTATAGATAATAAAAAAACAACTTTATCATAGTTACTAAACTTCTTTTCAAATATAAAGCAACTGTACAAATTCATTATATATTAATAATTAAATAAGTTAGCACTTAATAATTCATTACATTGGTAAAAAACTCACAATCAAAGGACTCAAAAAAAAATCACATATTAATTAAATTAGATGTACTTTAACAGAAATCACAAAGGTCAAAATTAAAATTTATCATATTTGCAGGACTAAAAGTGCTAATTTTTCTTTTTTCTTTAACCAAGAAGATGAAATCGAGAAAGGCTTAGGCTATGTCAATTGGCAGACCAAAATCACCAATCATGTTTCGGTTCATTTCTATTTCTGGTCATCATTCTAATCCCATCATCGCCACTATAAATAGCCGAATCAAAACCCCAATAATCCCCACATCCTTCTCTCCCCCAAGAGCCCATTTTTCTTACTCATTCACGAAATCCATCAACCCTTTTCGATTCTCTGTTTCATCACCTCCCATTTCAGTTCTTGCTCATAGAGTAAGTCTTTTTTGCATTTGCTTCTCTTTAGTTGTAGTTTCTGTCCAAATTAGTTTGTGGGGCTTGACTAAATTTGAATTTATGGAAATCCCATATCAGGAACAAAGGTGAATCCAAGAAAGCTAATCTATTTGATGTTGTACATTAAAAGACAAATCTTTTGAATAAACTTTAATTTATTCTCTGATCCGAAATTATCTGGTTTGGTACAAATAGCTGCGTGTCTACACTTAATTTAGGAAGTAATGGGAATAAGCTTCTTATTTTTAGCATGGTGATAAAGATTGTACTTTGATGTGTTACCTGAGTGAGTGTCTTTCGGAAATAAAAGATAGGGGTAAAATCTGTTTATTCTGTATCTCTCTGGACTCTACAAATGGGATTGTGGGATTTCATCGAGTATGTTGTTGTTGTTGATAAAGATTGTAATTTGGGTTTGTTTTTTGTTTGTTTGTTTGTTTGTTTGTTTCAGGGAAGTGAAGTAGAATTTGAGAAAGGGGTTGAAGAGGAGGAAGAAGCAAAAGGAGTAGAAGACGCAGCCATGACGATCACTCCGGCGATAAGGATTTCCGACAGGAAACTGGTGGTGAAGGACAAAACAATATTAACAAATGTACCCGATAATGTAATCACCACCTCTGGTGCTGCATCAGGTCCATCGGAGGGTGTATTTCTCGGTGCTGAATTCGATCATGAAAGCAGCCGCCATGTCGTGCCACTCGGGAAATTACAGGATGTCCGGTTCTTGTCTTGTTTCAGGTTCAAGCTATGGTGGATGGCTCAGAAAATGGGTGATAAAGGAAGTCAAATTCCAATGGAAACCCAATTTCTCCTTGTCGAAACTAAAGATGGATCTCACCTCGAATCCAACAACATTAACAACAACAACGACAACAACATTCTTTATGCCGTTTTCCTTCCGTTAATCGAAGGTTCATTCCGAGCTGTTCTTCAGGGGAATCCTGAAGATGAGCTCGAATTATGCCTCGAGAGTGGCGATAAGGACACTGTCAGCTCGGCATTTAATCAAGCAGTTTATATTCATGCTGGCTGTGATCCGTTTGTCGTCATCACGGAAGCGATAAGGGCGGTGAAATTGCATCTCAAAACTTTCCGGCAACGGCACGAGAAGAAGCTCCCCGGAATTGTTGATTACTTCGGGTGGTGTACTTGGGATGCATTTTACCAAGAAGTGACTCAAGAAGGCGTTGAAGCCGGCCTTGAAAGTCTCACCACCGGAGGTATCCCGCCGAAATTCATCATCATCGACGACGGCTGGCAGTCAGTCGGCGGTGATCCGGAAGTGGAGAAACCGTTGATGAGACTTACAGGAATCAAAGAAAACGAAAAGTTTCAGAAGAATGAAGATCCAACTGTGGGGATTAAAAACATTGTGAATATAGCTAAAGAGAAATACGGGTTGAACTATGTGTACGTATGGCACGCGATAACGGGTTATTGGGGCGGAGTCCAACCCGGAGTGAAGGGAATGGAGGAATACGGGTCAGTTGTGAAGTATCCTGATATTACAAAAGGGGTGATGGAGAATGAACCAACTTGGAAAACGGATGCCATTGCTGTTCAGGGTTTGGGTTTGGTTAACCCGAAAAGTGCTTATAAGTTCTACAATGAAATGCATAGTTATTTGGCATCAGCTGGGGTGGATGGATTGAAGGTGGATGTGCAGTGTATATTAGAGACCTTAGGGGGTGGTTTAGGGGGTCGGGTTGAGCTCACTAAACAGTATCATCAAGCTCTTGATGCTTCCGTTTCTCGGAATTTCCCTGATAATGGTTGCATTGCTTGCATGAGCCACAATACTGATGCACTTTACTGGTATGCTCACTTTCTAATTTTGATGATGAAATTCAAGTCTTTACAGCTGAAATTCAGTTCTAAGTGATTCATTTGATGTTAGCATAATCTATAATATTTCATGTTATCCGCTAATTTTTTGGTCAGTTTCTTGAAAAGTTTGAGGTCTTTCTTGATTTTTCAAAGTAAATGCATATTAGAATATGTAAAGATCTGATTTTCCACACTATTCTCTGGTGGTGTTTTGATTATTTTGTCATTAAGAAATAGAATACTTATAAAGTTTTCAACAAAGTTAATTATATTACCATCTAAGTGTTCTTTATTTGTTAAAGTTCTTATCTGAAGCTACTGTAATGTGATATTAGAGTCAAGAACTTTATACAGATTTTATTAACTGGTTTAATATTGTAATCTTGAACTAATAATGAATATGTTGTTGTGTTTGTGTCATTTCAATGAAACAGTTCAAAGCAGACAGCAGTCGTAAGAGCATCAGATGACTTCTATCCAAGAGATCCAGCTTCACACACCATTCACATTACTTGTGTTGCATACAACAGTGTGTTCCTTGGAGAAATAATGCTGCCTGATTGGGACATGTTCCACTCCCTTCATCCAGCGGCCGAGTATCATGCCTCAGCCAGGGCGTTGAGTGGTGGACCTGTCTATGTTAGGTAAGAAATTTATATGAATCCTTGTTTTGTAATGACAAATTCACGAGGAGTTGCTGATTTTTTTTTGGTTGCTATGTTCTGAATGACACAGTGATGCACCTGGGAAGCATAACTTCGATGTCCTGAGAAAGCTTGTTCTTCCAGATGGTTCAATTCTTCGTGCTCGTTTGCCTGGTCGACCTACAAAGGACTCCCTTTTCACCGATCCTTCTCGTGATGGTGTTAGGTATGTGTTTCATTTTCACCATTAACTTAGGTGGTCCTTAATTTTGAAAATTCTGAGCTAGAAGGTTGGTTTGTCAGAATGGGAAGTGAACTATTCTGGTGATTGTAAATGGTGAGAGCTGTGTCTAACTAAATATAATGATGTTTCAGCCTTTTGAAGATATGGAACATGAACAAATACACTGGTGTGCTTGGGGTATACAACTGCCAAGGTGCAGCATGGAGCTCGGTTGAGAGGAAGAACACGTTCCATAAAACTAACTCAGACGCGATAACAGGCTATATCAGAGGCCGCGATGTCCATTTCATATCTGAAGCTGCCTTGGACCCCAACTGGTGCGGTGACTGTGTTCTTTACTCTCATGGAAGTGCTGAGCTTGTTGTTCTCCCTTACAATGCAGCAATGCCTGTTTCTTTTAAGATCCTCGAGCATGAGACATACACTGTCACGCCTATTAAGGTATTGGCACCTGGATTCAGCTTTGCACCATTGGGGCTCATTGACATGTACAATGCTGGTGGGGCAATCGAGGGACTAAAATACGAGGTGAAGGCAGGCGCGGAATTGTCTGAACTTGAGGATGGATATCAAGGTGAAGGAAATCTTGTGGCTGAAGATAGAATCGAGAACTTGAGCACAGAAGCAGTTGCAGTTGTGACGATGGAAGTAAAGGGGTGTGGTCGATTTGGTGTGTACTCGTCTGTCAAGCCGAGAAAGTGCAGTGTGGGTGGAGATATGGTTGATTTTGTCTATGACTCAGAGTCTGGTTTGTTAACTTTGAATCTTGATGCTATGCCTCCAGCAGATCAGAAAGTGCATATCATTGAAGTTGAAGTATAGATAAAAGAGGAAGGAAGACATTATTTGGCTAGATATTAAGAAGGGCATTGTTTGGGGACTCAAAAAGTGGGATTGGGACTTATATTTTATGGTAACTTCCCCGGACGCTGCTAACACGTGATGCTTTGTACACCGGGCTCCTCTTTTTCCCTTACTAGATTATGATCCCTAGTATATGTCCCCACTGATTTGTATCACCATTGAATAGTTAAGCTCCATTTGCTTTTCATTGAAAGAAAGGCATGGCAGAAGCTGATGATCTAAGTGAAGGGATCCAAAAATCTTTGTAGTTCTATGTGGTGATGTCCATTTTCTAATGAAAAATGAATATCTTTCAATAATGTGATGATTGTGGTTGACAATGTCTTCATTCTTTCTCTTACTCCCCCACCCCCCACCCCGTGGATAATGTGACGGTTGGACCAACATGTGTAAACATCGATTATTCAACCTAGTATTCACTATCTCCCACCAACACAAATACGAGGAATATTAGTATATATAGTCATCCTCTTTCCACTTATTTTCTTTTTTAGAAGACTTCTTAATTATCACACAGAATCTTTGGCATCCAAAAGAGAGAAAGTGATCACATTTTCCTAATTGAGTGTAAATTAGTTTCGGAAAAGATAAGATCTGAAGTTCGATTTTCTTGGTTATATTTTCTTTTTGGATCAAACTAAAGTGTTGTGTACACTCTATGCTCCACAGACCCCACTGGTGGGATCACATTGGGTATGTTGTTGTGATTGGATCAAACTGAAGTGGAAAAACCGAACTAGTGAAGGAAATTTGGGAAAGAAAAAGAACAACTTTTGATCTGCCTGTCCCATTTCTGGAGAATGTTCAAATATAAGAAGACAGTCTACTCTCTAATTCACCCAAAACTCACTTGTAATCAATAATTATGATTTACAGCTAAACCTTCTAAGACTCTGCCATTTTCAAGTACCTGATCGATATGCAGACCAGACGCTGCAAAAAGAAAATGACTTTGCTTCCTCAATCACGGTAAGGTAATTTGCAAGTTCTCCCCTATTCTTCAAAGTCAGAATCGTTCTGCGCAGACAATAACACATCTTCTAGTTCCTTACTGAAGTCTTCATTGCCATCCTGCTCTTCAGCCGCTTCTTGTTGGGAGAACTTATCCTGCTCTTCTCGCGCAGAGTCAAGTTTGTCTTTGACAGGAGGATGACGAATGCCTGTTTGTTGATAAAATAATTCCTTCTGAGTTTTCCAGTCCTCAGCAGTCTTCCCGACGGCGTCTCCTATCAATGTCTGGTTCTCTGTTATGTGCTTTATGTTTTCTACATCCACCATGTCACTAGCCCCTTTTGAAAAAGAAACAAGAAAAAACAACTGAGAAGATTGTCCTCCTTGACTTTATTAAAGGGAAAGTTGAGATGTTGGATGCAAAAGAAACTTGTGGAAATTAATGCGTGCCCAATCGCCTGAATCTTTGAAACTAAACTAAGGTTACAACTGGGAGGAAAATTTTAGACTGCCTATGGACTATCTGAACTAAAGGAACACAATACTTCTGTGAAGGAATTGGTAGCTTCGCTGCATCAATGTATTCAGTATGTACATGGTGCATAATTTTGACTATAATTGAATACTAAAATATGCCTTACTTAGCACATTAATAGTGCTCACACATATAGAAAATGACCAAAATATATTTCCGTTAAAAGCTTAAGAAGCTCATTGAGGCACCTTTAATACTAAATATGCCTTACTTACACATAATGGTGCTGACAATATATAGAAAATCACCAAAATATATTTTCTGTTAAAAGCTTTCAGCTCATAGAGATACCTTTAATAGCTAGATCTTTCGCCTTTGCATATTCTATTGACTTTTGCTTGAGCAAATCCACCTCAAGCTCCAATCCCTAGGACAAATGGGAATATGAATTCAGCAGTCTGAAGTCAAAGGTCGAGACATGCAATAGCAGGTCAAGTCACAAGAGACCAGATGAAAGGATTTGCACAACTAATGCAGCCTCCCACCTAGCTAACTTGCTATACTGATGAACTCCAACATTCAAACTGCGTATTTAAAGCTTAAAATCCTCCATTTGGTTTTATCTCATAAACAGGAAATTCGCAACGGAGACAAACATAAATAACACTTGCATGCGATTCTGAAGATACTTGCAAAATTACATTTACTAACAGAAACACCGTTACCACAGCAGAAACAATATCCTATTCCAGCAAACAATTTGGAAGGGAGCAGTTCCAACCAAATTAATGTCACAAGTTTTACAAAGTTGATTGCTCTAAAGTAACTAAATATTACTTATATATTTTTATTTTGATGATGTTGTCACCTGATTATTTCCTTGCAATCAATAAAAGTACAGGTCTCCTAAATATTTCCATCAAAATGGTACTTGAGTTCAACGAAACCTTGTAACTAGCCATATCAATCCATATAACACTGTATGCAAAAGTACAGAGCTGGAAGTATATTATAGAAAACAAACATACCATATCCATGTGGGTGAAGTGCTCGATCCGGGTATTTGCAAATAACCTATATCATCCAAGGAAACAAGATGACAGAAGATTTAGAGTAGACCGTGAAATAACAAACTGTAGCAGGAAAAGTATTGGTAACATACTTCTTGCATGCTATTTGGATACTTGCATTTTGTATTTCTGTCAGTTCGTCTAATCTCTCCGCTGCAGAGCTTTCATTCACATCCACGAATCCGAAAAGAAACATGTTCCTATCTAACATACGCTTGACTAGAGCAGGGACTACTTTAACATCGTTGGCCTTTGCCTCAGCAACAACATTCCTAAGATTCTTTAACTCTCCTGTCAAATGGAATTGAAGAAATATCATCAAATCACAGCAAGATAAATGCATCAAAAGCAAGTCAGAGTTACACAATAAACTAAATTGGTAACATAACACTAGCAAAACTGGTAAGCACATATACTAGCCAAAGTACCAGTTTCAAACTTCCACGTACCAATATAAAAGGAATCCACAAACATTAATCAGATAGTAGACTTTACTACTCAAGCTGCATTATATACTCACCACCAATATATCGCAGGATTCATCCTAATGTGGAACCCAGCCAGAAGCAACAAGAAATTTCACACTAATATAGCATTATAGTCCAATGGTTTGCTGGAGCTATTGATCAGCTGTATAGAATGTCACATAGACGGAAATTTCTTTCTCTGATTGGCACTGCAAGATAAGAAGTTGATGGGGTATGTACCCAAAGAAACAATATTTTTTTATATCCTCATAGATCTACTACTGAAGGAATATGAATAGAATGTCGTAATTCATTTATCACAAGGGTGTGCTACTTATCACGAACACTGAAGTATGGTGAACCAGTCTAGAAGTGTGAACTAACGCATATTGGATCTGCAGATAGTTCAAAACTTATAATGTTCATTGGGGTATTTCTGAAGCTGAAGATGCAGATGCGACGACTTCTCATGAATATAGAACTGCCAAAAGGTAATTTGAGAAATGAGAGAGAAAGAGAGGAAGAGATCATTTGGAATCCAACGAATATTACGAATATTTTGTAAGAAGTCTTGATGATTATTGTTCTTTAAATAAAACACAACCTGTCCTTCAAATGATATTGAAACTACCACTTAAGAACTTGTTCGCAAAACTATAGTATAAGCTGATGTTGTGACAGGCGGTCTCAGTAACACCAACTTATTCATCACCTAGATTTTCATAAATTATCCAAGAATTTGTTGAATTTTGTGCTTCAACTATTACTAGGAATTGCTAAGGAAACTGAATACAGTATTGACCCACCTGTGGTTTCAATTATACATGTTAATGCCCCAAAGCTAAGCCAAGAAAAGGTTTAACATCAGTTGAAGCAACAATTGTGGACACCTAATAGTAGTCAAAATCCAATCACATAACCTGCAAAATATAGAAACTTGATAGTCCAGTTACATGTTCGGAGAATTCTCCTAAAGCAACCTACATATAGTATGACTAATAAAACTATGAATCAACAACCTCGCTAGAGCAATTCACTATACCAAAATTTTACTTCATAATTGATCTTATCTAAAGCATTAAATTTGTGTTAAATCAGTTTCCATGACACATTTTAAAAAAGAAATCTAGGAAGCATCCATGATGACATGCTCTAGACAATGCCATTAGAAAACATCAGATTTGCATCTGGATTTCAAGTTTGAAAACATGTGGTTAGAACATATTGGATTCGGAAATTTGGTCAAAGAATGGTGGAATTCTTTCAACATTATTGGCAGGCTGGATTTCATCTTTTGCAAGGAAACTCAAATTATTGAAAGTTAAGCTCAAGGAATGGAGTATGACTTCTTTTTGACAATTGGAAAATAGGAAATTCTTTTTTCTTAATATTGGGGGTAGGGGAAGGAAAAATGGGGAAGGAGATTACAAGATAGAATCGAACCTTCACCAACAAGGTGAAAGTTCAGGTAGTCAATCAAATGAGCTACTATTCTCCCTCTTCAGATGAAGATCAAATGTCAAAGATGCACAATCAGATCGAGCTGAGGAGATTTTTAGATTGGAAGAGATCTCATGGCAACAAGAATCGAAGTGTTTATGATTGAAACAAGGGGATCATAACCCAAGCTTCTTTCACAAGATGGCAAACACTAGTAGGAGATTTAACCATATTGACAAGCTAGACATTAATGGGACTATTACAGAAGACAAGGATGTGATTGCTCGTGAGATTCTTTCTTTATATGGGGCACGTATGATGAAGTTCCTTATATTTCCAGTGAAGAAGTTGACTAGCTGCAAAGACATTTTCTTGAAGAGGAGATTATTGCGGTTATTAAGAGTTGTGATAGCGACAAGGCATTGGGACCGGATGATTTCTCCATGGGTTCTACAAATACTGTTGGTATACAGTTAAAGGAGACTTGATGTGGGCTATAAATCATTTCCACAATGTAGAGCATTTTGAGAAAAGCTTAAATTCCTGTTTTGTTGCTCTCATCCCAAAGAAGTGACATAAAAGAACTAAAGGATTTTAGACCTAGCAGTTTGATAGATAGTTTTTACAAGATTATCTCTAACGCTCTTGCGGACAGATTAAAAGTGGTGCTACCTAAGATGATCAACACTTCTCAGATGGCTTTCTTAAGTGACAGAAATATCACTGATGCAGCCTTGATAGCTAACAAATGTTTAGACTCAAAGGATGAAAATTGAAAAACCTGGAAATCTTGCAAATTGGATACCTAAAAAGCATTTGGATCATGTTAATGGAAAGTTCATGCTGGGTTTATCGAGACAAATGGGTTTCAGTATCAACTGGATCAGTCGGATTAGCTTTCATATTTCATTGGTGAAGTTCTCGGTTCTTGTAAATGGTACAGCACACGGTTTCTACTCTAGTCAACGAGGTTTCAGACAACACGGCCCTTTATCTCCTTTCCTCTTTATTTTGGTGATGGGAGTGATGGTAGGACTCACTAAGATGACTCACAGCGTGGCTCACGCAAATTGAAATTCTGGTTTCTCTGCATATTTGGTCCTGAAGGTTTGAAAACCTCTCATATTCCTTATGCGACGACACAAATCTTCTACAAAGCCAAGGAACAGCAACTTGGGCTATTGAGGATGTTTCTAACAAATTTTTAGGCTGTTTCAGGTCTTTGTATTAATTTTGCCAAAAGCTCCATATCCCGGTCAACAATGTCTCTGATAATCACAGTTTGGTGTATCTTTCGATGCAATATTGGCTCTCTCTCTCTTTTTTCTTTGAGAAAGGTAACTTGTAATATTGGCTCTCTTCCTACAAAGTATTTGGCACTTCCTTTGAAGGAAAAACACAATTCAGTGGCCATTTGGAATGAGGCTCTTGGAAAGTTGGAGAAAAATTATCCAACTGCAAACGACAATAACTTTCTTTAGGTGGAAGAGTCACTCTAATCAATAGTGCTCCGGATGCTCTTCCCACTTAAATGATATCACTATTTCCTGCCCCTGCCTCAGTCTTAAAGCGCATAGACAAATTTATACGGGATTTTCTATGGCGAGGAAATAACCAGTCCAAATCTTTTCCCTGGTAAAGTGGAAAAGTGTCACCAGAGGTAAGAAAAATGGCGATCTTAGCATTAAGGATCTAAAGCTTCATAATGTTAGTCTCTTGACCAAATAGCATTGGACATTTAACAAGGAAGTTCTAGTTGATAAGTTCACACTAGATAGCTTCTAGCATACTAAAGTTTCAAATGTCCCTCATGGAGTACAGGAAGCATATTCAAACACATTGGAGTCTCTTTTGAAACAAATGTAAGCTTCCTGGTAGGTTGTGGCAGAAGAATTAGATTCTGGGAAGATACTTGGTGGGACATACACAACTGGAAGATCTTTACAGGAGAGTCACTGCATTTCTTCATTGCACATGCATTTATTTTGCAGATTTTTTGATGAACATAGTTGGAAACATTTTCTCAGACGAACCTAAAATGACCGGGAAATAGAAAGAGCATGCTGTCTTTTGAATCTACTTGGCACCATAACAAAAGGAGGATACTTTTAAATGGAAGGCCCTTGCAAATGGAAACTTCACAGTGAGGTCATGCTACAAATTGTTAACAAATGGCCATATCATTTCTTGGGGCTGGAGGAAAATTTGGCACAACAAAGCACCTTTGAAGGTATCTTGCTTCTCTTGGTTGGTGGTTGAAGAAGCATGTCTCACTCAATCAAATCTTGAGAGAAGAGGAATACAACTCTGTAGCAGATGTCCCCTTTAAGAAGAGAACCCTGAAGAGGCATTTCACTTATTTTTGCACTGCAAGATCACTCACCAGATTCAAAGCATGTTCTTTCCAATTTTAAACATGAAACAGACAATGCCCAGCTGTATTCTAGAATTTCTGCATAGCTAGAACAGCGCTGGGCTCAACAAGAGGGCACACAAGATTTGTATACTTTTTGGTCATTTGGTAGACAATTTGGATAGAATGAAACAGCAGAATTTTTATAAGGAAAAAGGAGGAATATACATAGGCTTAACCTGACATTTTCTTGTTAGCTTATTGGTGCAACTTGGCCTGTGTAAATGATGTTGATTCCTTGTTAGATATTATTGGGGAGCTGCACAATATGTAAATCTTGATGCACTATCTTAGTCCTGTCCTTTCCATTTATAAAATTTACCATTACTTGTTAAAAAAAATGAGATTTGCAATCAATGAGACAGCTGGTTAAGAATTGGTTCTACTCGTTTTTTTAATTAAGATTTGGATGTGATGTTAATAGTCTCATTTCATTAGACCAAAGTACCACAGAGAGAGAATCATCACATATGCTGCACAATTTCATGACAGATCATGTTAAGAAGGTTGTATTTATACCCAGAGATATATAAATCTTGAAAGGAGGCTTGAATGGCTGTGTCTCGTAAAGGCAATATAGGCAATATAGGCCACCCAGTCTACTCAAAAGAGAATGAGTAGACACCATGTAACCTGCAATACAATACATTTGGTTAATCTGCTGCAAGAAAATATCAATCAAGATGAAGGATGAAAATCTTACTCTATGACTGCTCCTTTCACCAAAATTTTAAGAGAAAAACAAAGGCTTCTTTTAAGAGTGCCATGACTTTACACTTTTTTCTAAAGAGGGAAAATACAATAACAAAAATGATTTGGAAAATCTTTTAAGGTATCTCTATATTTCTCTTAGGTTTTGTGGTATGGCTCTTAGTCCGTGTTCTCCACATTCTTACTCATTGACCGATTGACCAAGTAGAATTTGGTTAAAATAGCACATGAAATGCATCATATTAGCAATCAAATAAATCTATGACCATTTATATTTGTAATATGAAACCACATATATCAAATAAATAAATAAATTGGTGTTCCCTTGAACACAAAATTGACTTGAGTTTTATTAAAACAGATAGGCATAGGCATTATAAATCTACTGGTACTTCAATGCTACAACGTTTTTCAACAGTCCTACAGTATTATGCACCGGTTATATTTCACATTAAGGGTAGAGAAGATAAATTATATATCTGGTTGGCTGTACTTGCTCTTTCCTTTTGTTTGGGGAGAGGTATATGCTAATGCGTCATACATTTTAGTATACCACAGTAATCAGAACCATTCTCCCCAGATGAAACTAAAAATATGTTACATTAGACAAACTAACACAAAGTCAGAAATAGAGAACATTTAACATACCACTGCAGTATGCATAGAGTGATTGTATAAAGCATGCCTGATCTTTAGAAGGACTAGCCTCGAAAATATAGGAGAACTTTTTAGAAGCCCACACTCTCTTCATTTCTGCAAAAGTAGGAGATCCACCCTACAGATCACCATATTACCAGTATGAACAATCATGAAAAGTGCAAGATTAATAAACAGAGATTGATATCTACAGTACACTTAAACTGAAGAAAACAACAAGCATAAACAACTAGTACCTTGGCAAACTCATTTATAAGCTCATCAATGTCTAATTTGAATGGCTTAAGGTCCATGTTGCTAGCCTGGACTTCTCTTTATGGCCTACAAGAAGAAAATTTCTTGATTAGACTGCTGTAAAGAACATAAGGAACTATAAATGCAATATCTTACAGTTAGAGAAGACGATGACTAAGAACATACAATAAAACCCACAACAGACCTTTGTTCTCTAAGATTGCGTGGTTCATTGGTAAACCAAATCAACATATTAGCAGGTTCATAGAGCAATAGCCTAATCATAAGAATTCCTTATAGGAAATCATAGATCTTATCTAAACATATCTTTAGTTAATTACTTGTTCAATACAATGGTTGGTGGTTCATTCAAGAAATAATCAGTGTGGACCATGATTTTCAAGTAACAACAATTCTTTTTCCAGTAACAGTAGTCATATCAAGTAACAGTAAAGGCATCTCAAATAACAGTAAGAATATCTCAAGTAATGGAACGGTATAGATCATCAATATAGTTAACATTGTTTGAATATCATATGAAGCAAAAGACCTCGTCTCACATGCAACAATAAAAACATTCAGCAACACAATTCATTTTCAAATCCGCTTCCATGAAAATCATGTATAAACATGCAATTTGTGAAAACACAAATTCACTACTTACAACACTCGTGCTGAGATACCAAACGCGTCACTGCGAGCAATTCATTTGATTTATCCAACTACCTAATACCACTAAAAGAATCTATGCGTTAACTTTACAAACTTCCAACATAATCAATACACTGAAACTGACCCTCAATTCGTCAGATCGTGTTCATCCATCTATGGGTAACTTAAACCAATCAATAATCTACCAATTACAACCTATTTGTATCATTAAATTCATCCTGTTCATGAAAAATTTCATTCCATAGATTCTCTTGATTTTCTTAACCCTAGTACTTCAACTATTAATCTCATCGCAACTCTTCAAGACAATTCATAATTTAGTTTACCCATAGCATATAAAGGTCAAATCAAATCTACAAATTTTCTATCAAAAAAAAGAAAAGAAGATTACCTTGAGATCAAATTTTCAAAGGCCTTTGACAGCCTGTTGAAGCTCTAAAGCTTCCTGCCCTTCTGTTTTCCCTCAATTATCTCCTTGTGAATCGTTTTTGTCCCCGTTAGATGGGTCTCGGCCCATTTATTCCTCTTGTTTTTTTGTTCCTTTTAGTTTATTTGTTTTGTCTTTTTTTTTAAATGAACTTAAATGTCCTTCCTTAATATGGGGTATTACATGCATCCTCTATGGAAAACTTTCATTTTCTTGCCATCCAAACGCAGACCTACAAAAATTAGCCCTTTAGAACCATAATTCTGTAATTATTGAGCACATATACCATCAGAAATCAATCCAAGTCCAACAACAATGTTATACCCCGTAGAATTCCCGGCACTTAGATGACCTATTCCCACGTTGGTTAAGAATATTTGAAGGCCATACGTGTTGGAGAAAGGCCCGGAAAAAGATCGGACGAGAAACCCGTCGAACCATCGCGGGAGGAGCCGAGGCAGAGCCCCTCCGCGATGGCAGCATGTCACGGATGAGAGGCCTCCGTGATGGCTCCGTGACACGTTGCCCAAGTTCAGGCCCAAGTATATAAAGCCCCCACTTCGGTTTAAAATCACTTATCACCTTATAAATTTCCAGAATACGCAGTAAGCAGAGGAAGACGAAGGAAAATTATATATTTCCGTCCGATTACGCTACTAAATGCTGCCCAAACTCAAATTAATCCCAGATACCGAAGTATTTAGCAGCAGAGAGCATTCCTACGGATTCAGTTTCGTAAAATACGGCCGACGAATCGTCGAGCCACCGAGCTAAGGTAAGTGGAATTGCTCTAAATTAGTGTCTATGTGTTCCTAGCTGAGAAGTGAATATTTCTCCCTTCTGGGCCGCTGAAAAATAGCGAGTTTCTGGCCGTCTTTCGATAAGCCTAAGTTTAGGCTATAAACTATATCGAAAGTGACGTTGCCTTTTGAAATAAAGTTGTATTTAGTGTTAATTGATATGTTTATGAATGCAGTTGGGAGAAAACAGTTGGAGTACCGGCTGAGCCTCGTCCGACAGACGAATAGTTCAAGATAAGGTATGTAAAGTTAGTTTCCTTCGACAAGCTAAGTAATATCAGTGTAGTGTAATAAATTACGGACCAGTAGAATGTTCAGGAGTCAAATATTGCGTTATTATGAATGTTGGTGCGATGTGAGAAATATTGGGTTGTAATGTATACGAAACCTATCAGTATGATACAGATTCTAACGCAAGTATTAGAGATTGCCCAGTATACTCAGTATGTAATGTGATATGCCATGTCAGGATATGGTTGTATTCAGTTGAAACCCCGTATAGTAATGCAATACCCGTAAAGCACTTCAGGAATAGAATAGCAGGCTAAAATGAAGTTCAGAAAGCATGTCAGGATTAGTAAATCATGTTACTATAGAAAATCAGTATACAACGTAGTTCAGTAGAAAGATTATATTCGTACATACATATATAGTACTTCCAGCTTCAGCATGTATTAAGTATGTACTTATTTCTATCACTAGTCCAGCATATAGTGTATGCAGAAACTTAGTAACAGCAGAGTTTTCAGTAGAAACATTATCTTATGTAGCATTTGCCCAGTACAGCCCGGCAGGAGACTATATTCATATTTATACATCTTTACCTGCCTCAGCACGTATTAAATACGTACAGATTACTATCATTAGCCCAGCATGTAATATATATGATACTTTACCCCTATTAGCCTCAATATGTGAGATACACAGACAGTATTACCAGTCGAGACCGTTGTATTGTTTGGGGTTGGATTACCTAGCATCCATGACCGCCCCAGGGTTAATAGCTGTATCGACTCGTCCACCAGAGGACGAGGATACGTCACTCTACGGAGTGGCATGCCGTCCCGCCAGGGGACGAAGATGGGATGCCAGTTTTTCCCCATATTTGTGCCTTGATCGGCCCTTACACACCCCAGTCGAGCGGATACGCCCGGGTGCAGATTCAGGAGTCCTCCGGATTCAGATGCAGTTATAGTCAGGGGCTCACCGAGCCCAAGTGCATACCCAGGGGACCGGCGGGATGCTTGCAGCCATTATAGGAGATGGGATGACCAGGGTAGGGGTATAGATTCTGTGCTGGTTGTACCTCCCGGCTTATGGGGGCCGGGTAAGGTTTGTGTGTGCTGTGTTATGTTATTTCATGTTATGTCATGCTATGTTAGATACGAGTAGATCAGCAGTAGAGGGATATATCTCCAGGTATGACTTCTATTTCTTCCCAGTGTAAACGAGAAGGTATGACTTACATTATCAGACAGTTAAGCTATTCTTTCTATTTCAGTTTCCTCAGTTCTATTATTGTGTTCAGATGTTTCTTTCAGTTATTGCTTTACATACTCAGTACCAGCGGTACTGACACCCGGTGGGGCGCTGCATTACTTGCCTGCAGGTACTCATAGACGAGCAGGTGACACCACGTGATTCCTGTCAGCGTTGAGCATTCAGCTCCTGTCATCCGGAGGCTGAATTCCAGAGGTGTACTTCAGTTTCTGTTGTTATATAGTACGGGTAGGTCGGGGCCCTGTCCCGATCATTTCTATTGCCATTCCTAGAGGCTTGCAGTCTGTATATTCCCCTGTGGTCAGTTGAGCCGGTCGTGTGAGGCCGTGCAGTTGTTAGCTGTTAGTGCTTTTGCTTTCTTTTATGATGGCCGTGTGGGGCCATAGTTTAGCAGTAGTGGTGACCTTGCCGGTCACATAGCTTTTCAGTACGTTGTGATTGAGTTATAGACAGCTAGACAGCATGGTGGCCTTGTCGGCCCGTATAAGTTCCCTATAGTTGCATGTTCTGGTCAGCTGTTGTTGCAGGTACAGGAGGCTATAGGCCAATGGGCCGGGGGCTGTGTTTACAGCCGTTATATAGCCCTTTGTTTCCAGAAATGTGGGTTAGAGCTAGCCAGGCACCAGATGTGCCTAGGCTTACCAGTCTAGCAGTTCAGTTCCTCGTAGGGCACCAGGTGCCAGTCATACCCCCCAAGGCGGGGTGTGACAAACAATGACTATACTAGTTTGCCATTAGCAGATGATTAGACATAACATGGCACATCTCCAGTTCACCAAGAACATGACCCTAGATAGAAAAGCATGGAGGTCAAGGATTACAGTAGAGAGTTAGTAGGTGGTCGAGAGATTCCTCCTTTTCCTGAGGGAGAGCATGGTTCTAATGATCAGTATCATTATTACTACTCTATTACTATCCATTTCTTCATTGTATTACTACTGTTGTTTATTTTACTTGGGTTATATGTACTACTTTTATTAGTATTTTTCATCATAGCTTTTATTCTTGTATTCATCAAACCAGTTTTTGAAATTGCTTTTCTTGAGCCAAGCGTCTATCGAGAACATCTTCTCTACCTCTTACAAGGTATAAGGTCTGCGTACACTCCACCTCCCCAGACCCTACTGGTGGGATCATCACATTGGGTGTGTTGTTGTAACAGGTAATTGAAATATTAGCAAGCAACAGAAAACTATTTGATTCTTGAACATGTGGCATAATTCTTTTGAATATGTAGTATAATTCATAGCAGAAAATTGCAAAACTATAATTAGGGAACAAAATTGCAGCAGAAAAAAACTATATAACTAGCAACAGAAGAGAAAGAAGAAAATTTCCACTTAATAGGACATAAAAAATAAGAGCAATAAAATGGGTAGCTAAAGACACAAAGCACACAGGTTCTTTAATTTTTAAGTTCAGGGATTTCAACTACACTGTTGAGTAGTACAAAGCTCCAAGAAATGCTGGAGATGGAAATTAGGGGCTGCTTAATAATTATTCAACCATTCAAGGAATAACAATTGAACTATCCAATAGCAAAAAGTTCCATGTAAATAGGTAATATGCTGGAATATATCAGTTCCTGGTGCCGAGGGTTTATCGAAAACAACCTCTCAACCTCTGAAGTAGGGGTAAGGACTACACTGGGTATGTTGTTTTTGTTGCTACAATATATGAATAAGCTTTAAGAGCATTTCCAAAAACCTTACCGAAAACAGTGGATTATGGAGGTCCATGGTGTTGTCAACATACCGGGAGTGCTATGTTTGATGACAGTCAACAAATGCGAGAGTTGTAAAAGTTTGGGACTAGATTATGATGCTTACAGCCCAGAAGGATGTCTACCTGAGGATAAAGATGAAGAAGAAGGTGAAGATGAACTTGAAGACGAAGTGGTATGGATAGTGAGGCAGATCAAGTCTTTCTAAAGTTTATCGCTTAGCTTTAACTATTAGCATAATTATGTATTATTATGTTTGGGAGGTGGCAGGTATCCTGTGAAATTATTCGAGGTGCGCGCAAGTTGGCCCGGACACTACGTTGTCAAGAAAAAAATGTTGGGCTTTCTAAATTGTTTGTTTAGTTTAATTTGTCAATTAAGCTCTATGTACTAGTTTTTCCTCTTAATACATATTAAGAAGATTAGTAGCTAGAACATGGACATTAGAATTTCAGCCTCAAATTAGAAATTTCATTGCCTTCAGAGCAAACTGCCAAGAATATTTAGAGGTCAGAAACTCTCACAGACAAACCATCAAACACAACGCGCGCATCAATTCTAAGCGAACTCTTTATTATATTTGAACCAATTGACTTTCTCTCCCTAATTAGGGAATTATAGTTTAAACAAATAGAAGCAACAAGCATGAAGCAACCTCAGTAAATCAGAAACAATTCAAGTAAGTCCTTATGATTCACGGAAGGCAACCCAATTTGAACTACACAATCACCTAAGGGGACCGGGAAAATGGAGTGACATGGAGAGCCTAAGACGAAACAAAGATCATTAGGCAAATCTACTAACACACTCATTGTTACAAATTTCACCCTATTTTCGAATGAAGCTAGCTTTTAATAATAACTCATTCAACACCCAAGGTGTGGCCCAGGGTCAATAAACTCTCAGGTTCAAACCTCCTCAGAAACAAAAAAATACTAAGTGATTTTACCTTGGTGTGGACAGAGCTGGTGGAAGTTGGCAGGTATACAGGCTCGAAAACCACCGTTATTAAAAAATAATTATATATAGAACTTATTCAATTAGCACAATCAGAGAAGAAATTGCGGGACTATTGAAACGTAATCCAAGCATTGAACAGTGTGTCCTCAAAATTGCGGAACTATTCAAACACAGCAAAACTCCAAAAGAATTCGTACTAAAAAGTTACTTCAAAAAACAAACAAAACGGAGCCACAAACGATGTCCGTCCTCCGGCGCCGCCGTCCGCCGGTGTGCTGATGCTGCGAGACTATGTTTCCCGAAAATATTTTATTTTTATTTGGACACGAAAACAAATTAATTATGTACCAATTTCGATTTCAAAATCTTAGAAATTAATTTTTTTTATTTTAATAAACATATAAGTTAAATTAGAGAATAACTAATTATTACTATTATTTATTAATTTATGTTTATAAAAGTGTATATATTTAAAAGATTATAATCAACGTGTCGTTTTAAAATATTTTGATATCTTGTTTACGAATTATAATTTATTTATTTATTTGGTAAGATTGTATGAAAATTGAGAAAATTTTAATAGTTTTCACAACTTGTGGATGTTCATACAAAAAATACATCTAAGAAATTCAAAACTTCAACTTTAAATCAATCTAATTTTAAATCATAATTTCCTATCGCGTATCCAAATGAGGCCCTAATTCGAATTATCTTTAACTTTAGGATAGTTCAATCAAGAGTAGTTGAAACTTCAGGATGATACTGAAGTCGAGCTTCACCATTCAAAACTTCAGAACGATGTGTTATGTAGTTAAGTATTTCAATTCAATCTCTAGAATTTTTATATTCTACTATACACATGAGATTACATTTTCTCATTAATATAAATATGAAAATCTTTCTTTTATATTCCAACCAAACGATTCAAAAAATACAAAATTAACATCCAATTTGAATTAGATTTTTTTTTTGGCACTTTTGTATAATATCCTTTAAGTTTTGAACTGAATAAATAAATAAATTCATGAGTTTAACGTCTTGAAGTTTTAAACCAAAAGCTAAATTTCACAAACATAGCGTCTCAAAGTTTTAAACTGAGAACTGAACTTCATGACATTGTATCCTGAAGTTTGAGAAAGCGAAGAAAAATCACTACCTACTCTTTAAATTATGACTAGACTTTAATAATTTGCAAATATTGGCTAATATATAAGCATTGATCCTAAAAATCGCTACCTGGTTCCATTTTCAGATTAAATGACGCTAAATTTCTAGGGTACTTACTGTTCACCCTTTGTCCCAATAGAACATAGAATTTAGGGTGAAGTGCAAAAAATCTGTTTTTGAGATCATCACTTAACTTTTATCCGAAGTTGAATTTATTTTGCAAGTTTACTACTTCAAGCACAACTTCAAACATTCATGTTTAAAGTGGAGTCTTGTGAAGGTCAAAACATCGGATTATTTTGTCTAAAGTTTGGTATGATTTGCCAAGATCAAATTCTAACACTCTTTTTTACTAAAGTTGTGGACTTTACAAGGCCAAATTTTAAATATTTTTTGTTGAAGTTTTATTGACTTCGCCAAAAGCTAAATTCAGACAAATTTTACTGAGATACATGTAAATATTAGCTAAAATTTCAGTTATGTGTGTTTATATTTTTCATGTATGCATGTAATCACAAGACTAAAGTGCATGTTAAAATTGGATAAAATTTCAGTCATGTGTCTGCATGCAGAATCAAAGAGAGGAGAAGAAGCAGAAAAAAGTGTCTGAAATTACCTAATACTAAGTGTTCGTCATGTGAAATAAAATACAAGATGGATACTAGTTAAATGAGGCTATCAAAATAAGATTTCCCATAAAGAAAATTTCACAAATAACGATACTTTGATGCCTATTTACCAAACATAACAATAGTTTGACTAATTTTCAAACTTAGCAATAGCTCTGAGATTCACTTTATATCAATGATACAATAATTTGCTCTGTATAAGTGTATCACTTATATTTTATGAGATACACTTGTATTATTGCCAGAAAATGACCCTAACCATCACCATAAATTGATATCTCGATCCCTAGATACAAACCAGAAACACTCCAAATACAACCTAGCTATGATCTTTAAAAGATACAACCTAGAAACATTCCAAATACAACAAATCTACATCTAGCTACAACTTTGAAAATCACTTGTATCAATTATTATCAGCTTGTATCATTTGTGTTCATTTGTTATAATTTTACTTGTATTCATTCACTCTACTGTATCAATTATTACGAATTTATATCACTTAATTTTTCAAGAATTTAATTTTGGATTCTGAATTTTGAAGAAAAAGATGGTGGAATCTTTTTTGTTGAGCAGTGGTGGTGGTGATGGTTGGTTGAGATAACAACCTAACGAAGTTTTTTTTTTTTTGGGTGGGTGGGGGGGGGGAGGGGGGAACGTATACATATTATTTAATTTTTTCATAAAAAGTTCATCTAGAATAATCTTTTACTCCCTTCTTTTTAATTTTTTTGGTTGGTTTTGACTTGACATGGAGGTAAGAAAATTTTGAATCTTGTAGTTTTAAACCAAAAATATTTGGAATGTACCAAAATAATTTTTAATCTTTTGGTCTTAAACATGTCGTATGAAAAATCAGAATCAAAGAGTTGTCAAAAAGTAAAAGAGACATTCTTTCTGAATCAGACTAAAAAGAAAAATAAAACAAACAAATTGAAACGGAGAGAGTAATAGTTAGCTAATTCTCCGTCTATTCACATGGTATCACTTTGTCAAAAAATATGAATTATTAGTGTTTCATTTGAAAGATATATGATTATTTTGGGTTAAAGTCTAAAGATGGTAAATTATTTTGAGTCAAAATCTTAAAACTAGTGGACTATTTTGGATATTTACAAAAGATGAGAACCTTTTTAAGTTTAAAGTGAAAAATATGATACTATTTTTGGCCTTTCTTCAAGACAAACAAATGTTCAAAAATATTATAAATATCTAAACATATTTCTTCTTGCACAAATTAATTTTCGAAAGAATATTAGGATTTATGTATTTAGCGTAAATATATTTAATAAATAAATTTAGAGTGAAGGTTGAAAAACAAATTTAAAGCATTACGATTTTTTGAATTTCATACCTAAACTATCATATATGTGAGTTTCCTACCTGAACTATAACTAAATGTTTATCGAAACACACCTAAACTATCAGTTGCTCACTTTTCCTACCTGATATCGTGATAGTTCAGGTAGGAAAAATAATCACCTGATAGTTCGAGTAGAAAACTCAAAAAATCTAGATACTTTGAATGTATTTTTAACCATACTTTTTACTCATAAATTTAAGAAAATGTCTTGAAGTTTTTGAATAGAAATTTGAATTTTATGACATAATATCCTAAAAATTTAAATTGAAAACTAAACTTCATGATCCAATGTTGATCTCCACCTACTACTTAAATTATGACTAAAATAAAATAATTTGCAAATATTGGCTAATACTTAGACATTAATTTTCAGATAAAACAATGCTAAATTTCTCGGGTGCTTACTATTCAGGTCGAGTTCATAAATGACCCTAAGATGGGTTAGTCTTGATATTTTGTCCTCCGTAAAAAAAGTCTAATAAAAATGGACTCCATAAGAGGCGGTCTTGACAAAAATGAACTTAGGTATGTTGCTCATCAGACATAAATTCTAACATTTTCAAATAAGGCAGACGTTCAAGATATTTCAAACTAGTGAACATATTCAATTGACTACAAGTTCTGCCTTATAGGCAAACGTTAGAACTTATGTTTTATGGCAAACGTAAAATTTTTCAAGTGATTTTTTAAAGTTAAGGTCATTTTTTTAATGATCTTATCAAACAAGGACAAAAATTCAAAACCGGACATTTTGGGAGACATTAGGTGTAATTTAAGATGAAATGCACAAATACACATTTTAGGGTCACTATTTAGTTTATATCCGAAGTTAAATTATTTTTGCAAGTTTACTCTATTGAGGTACAACTTCAGACATTTGCATTTGAAGTGTAGTCTTATGAAGGTCAAACATTCTATATTTTTGCATGAAGTTTGTTTTAACTTACCAAGGCCAAGTTTGAATTTTTTTACTGAAGTTGCGGACTTGGCAAGGCCAAGTCTTAGACATTTTTTACTGAAGTTCTATTTGATTGCCAAAGCTAACATCAAACATTTTTTTGCTGAGGTGCATGTAAAAATTGGATAAAATCTCAGTCATGTGTATATGAAATTTTCATGAATGCCTGCACTATGATTGAAGTACATATAAAAATTAGCTAAAATTTGAATCACGTGTTTGAATTTATTTTGCCGAAATAAATAAATTTATTTTTCCAAGAATCAATAATCCAACACACGATTCAACACTCAAATCTACTCCAAATAAATTTAAATTTGAAACATAGTTCCATCTATTATAAGGAACAAGCTACAATAATCAATTTGTCAAAACAACAACAAATCTAACAAAGCCATTTAACATTCTTTTAATTTTTTCATGTATGTCATGTAATAATTAGTTAAAATTTCAATCATATGTGTCTACATGCAGAAGTAGAAGAAGCGGGCATTTTTTCTGAAGTTATCTAATATTAAATATTCATACAAAATAAAATACAAGATGGATACTTGTTAAATGTGGCGACTAAAATAAGACGCTCCGTGAAATATTTTCGGCTCATTCACACAAATTGCATTCTTTTGGGATGGTCTTTAATTTTTGCCACTCAAAATCGTTGATCTGTAATATTTACCATTCAAAACTTTAAGTAACAAAAGAATTAGTCAAAAATGCGCATGACAAAAAAAAAACAAACAAAAAACCGCAAGGCAAAAGATAATTCGTTTCAGTTGAAGTTATACCCAGACATTGGTTCAATGACACAAGTTATGCCCCAAGTTAAAACAAATTATGTCCAAGGCACAAGTTATGCCTGAAGATAAAAGAAATTAAGTTAAAGACACAAGTTATGCCCCAAGATATAAGTTCAGTAGCACAAGTTATGCTCGAAGATAAAAGAAATTACGCTCAAGACACAAGTTATGCCTGAATTTTTTTTTTTTTTTAAAAAAAAGCTCAAGCCAGAAGTTATACTCCAAGGCAAAAGTTTTTTAAAAGTCTTGCGATGAGAATCAGATAATAGAGAACTTGTACCCCACGACAAACATTCTCTAAAAAGTTTTGCGTTGCAAAATTAGTGCCCAGCAAAATCAGACAAAAGTTAAATACCACTCAAAAATAAGAACAGTCTGTGCAAAAACTTAAATTTTTTTACTAGGATTCAAGTCTTCAAGGCAGCCCAATAGATAGCTTATGAATGGCCCAAAGCTTAATATTGTCATCATGGGCTGCTAAAATTTAAGCAGGTTTGCTGTCCCAACTCCCAATTATTGGGCTAACCCAAATCTTAAAGAACTGGGCCTTTCAGAGAGAAATGCTACTAATATTAGTCAATTTATAAAATACTACCAATAATTAATCAATATTTAAAAAATCCTACTAATATTAACCCTAGTTATTTTTCTACTTTATTGATAATTAAATCTTCATCTTTTCTTCTATATATATCAACACCGCCTACCAAAAGTTCTGCAGACGTCATTGGGCGACACCATCAGGGTATGGATGAGATATTTGGTTCGAATGTTTAATCAAAAACTTTTCTTTTGAATCGAGGGTCTATCGTAAACAAACTCTTTATCCTATCAAAAACAGTAATAAAATCTGCACACATCATATCCTCCTCAAACCTTCACTTGTGAGATTGCCATGTTAGACTCTTTCTACTTGTATAAAAGGATACATTGTACAACATACAACTACATGAAGAAAAGGAATAATAAAAAAACACTTACATTTCTTTTCTAATTCCTTAATGACAAAGCGACAAAATCAAATCTTCACTAATAAAATAAGATTTTAAATAATTGACCAACATAGCTATTAAAATTCCGCCCTTAATTTCATTTGACTAACATCTCAAAGGGGGGAAATAATCAATTAAAAAAAACAAAAAAAGAAGTAGGTGAAGGAAGGGGAAATTAGACAAAACCATAGGTAAAATCAAATAGACAAACAACCTTTTCTTAGTCCTGTCGGACAAAGGTATGTCATATGATGTTTGTAGTAAAAAGATAGTGTAGAAATATATATAGAAGTTATACATAGACTGACAAAATTGTACAAGATGAATTTCCATGCATTTGTCCCCCCATCACCTACACATACTCCAACTTCATCTTTTTAATCAATACTAAGCAAAGTGTGGTCCGTACGAGTTCACGAAAATTCAGTAACTTTTATTTAGATCATATATGATATTAAATATATTTTTTTAACTCGTAAATATATAGGAGTAAAGTTTTTACATATATTTTACTCTTTTTATATCTTATTTATGATATTATACTGAATTATTGTTAGTGTTGGTGTGTGTGTATGTGTGTGTATATATGCACACACAGTTTTTGGTTCGTATTTGTATGATTTTTTTAGCATGCTCGTTAGGAAATTCACTCTGGTCTAGAAAGTAAGAGATATTTTCAGTAAATTATTCTTAATGAAATATTACTCCTCCTGTTTCAATCTGTTTGTCTGATTTTGACTTGACACTGAGTTTAAGAAAGTAAAGAAGACTTTTGAATATTCTTGTGGGCTTAAATTAGAGTTATGTAGAATGTATCGAATTGTCCTTTAATCTTGTGGTTTTAAATATGTGGCTTGGAAAGTTAGAATCAAAGAGTTGTCAAAAAGGAAAAGAAGCATGCTTTTTTAAATAGATTGAAAAAAAAGTAAGACAAACAAATCGAAACAAAAAAAATATCTAGTTATTATGGTTTCATGATTACGTGAGAATTCACTTATCTAAATAAGAGTAAATAAAAAGAAATTAATATCTTCTTGAAATAGATTGACGTCACAAATATTCATTTAAAACCGTTAGTTTTAACCAGAGTTCTCGAGTTCGAATCCCTAATAATGAAAAAATCATGTTGAAGTTGACCCCAGAACCGATCCTTGCAATACAACAACAACAACAACCCGATGTAATCCCACAAAATAGAGTTTGGGGAGGGTAGAATGTATGCAGACCTTACCTCCATCTCAGAGATAGAAAGACTGTTTCCGATAGGATTCTTGCAACACGTGAATTCGAATTTAATTAAACCTCAATGCAGGTATCACACTGAATAAAAAAAATTTTTAAAAAAAACTTAAAATCACTACAAAAATCTATAATTTTAAAATTTTGAATCTGGCTCTCCATTTTAAACCCATTAATCATACCTATGGATTAGTTATAATTTCCATATAAGAACATTACTTTACATTGTTTAATGGAGTCCCTCTTTTGGCAACACCATTTTTTCGATCTTAGTACTCTACTTGTTCGAAATAATAAAACATAATGTTGATTTATTTGTTTGAAAAGCAGTTTTAAAAAAAATACATTTAAAAAAATATGTTTATTAATTTGAGTAAAATTTTACCTTCTGTACACAACATTTTCTGTCCCTAATGTTAAAGAATTAATTCAATTTGTACTATCTTTTATTTTGTAGATAATTTAATTTTTTATATTTAATATTTGGAATTATAAATTCAATAATAACAATAACTATACAGTGTAATCCCATAAAATAGGGATTTGGAGAGAGTAAAGTGTACGCAAATTTTACCTCTACCTTATAGATTGATAGAGAGGTTAGTTATTTCCGATAATTTGGAATTATAAATAGTAAGATAAAAAGGGAAAGTTAAGATCAATATATACAGTTCGATAAATACATAGATATGCACTCAAATTTGGCCTCAGCTGACAATTAAACACTCAAACCTTGAGAGTGTACATTGAGGGTACCTCAACTTGGTTTCAACTGACAACTAAACACTCCAACTGGTCTCCACTGTGTCCCATAGACACCCGATGCTGACTTAGCACATAAATTTTGAGAGTGTCTAAATGATTATTTTGTAAGTTGGAGTCCTGAACTGACATAGTGGATATGAGTTGAGGCGCTTAGATGTGCATTCTCAAAGTTTTGAGTGTTTTATTATCAGTTGGGGCCAGTTTGAGTGCCTATTTATATATTATACCTTATCAACATGATTGAAATGTACACAATCAATACACTGAGTGTGTGTGTGTATGTATGTATTATATGTACAGGTATATATGTTATATGTACCGTATATGTATATTTATTTTAATAATACACAATCTATACATTATGTACAACAATAACATACTCAGTGTATCTTCACAAATAGAATCTAGGGAGGGTAGAGACAAAGTGGACTTTACTTTGCCTTTGCGGGATAAAAAAACTGTTTCCGATAAACCCTCGCCTCAAAAGAGAACATATTCAAAGTAAAAAACCTATACATTTAGTACATAAGCTAATTGATTGGAGTGTTTAGGGCCGTAATTATCCCTAAATATTTAAGGGGTGAGTTTTAGTTCACCTAGGATTCTACTTTTAATTATCCCTATAAATGGATAACTTCATAATAATAATATATTTTTAAGGGTTAGTTTGAGTTTCACCTAGGATTCTACTTTTAATTTAATAAACCAAATGCAAGAAAAAAGTATGATTATGACAAGATTACAAACTTTATCTAAAAAATCTCAAAATTTTCATTTGGAAAATGACATATCTTACTTTTAACTAGGAGTACTATTCTATATATATATATGTACATCCAAAAATACAACTCACATAATAGCTAAAAGAAATTCTAATTAAAGTCCCCACAAAAAACCAATAATTCAATAAATTACCTTTCTTAGGTAAAGCCAAATGAGTAGTAAAACTAAACCCATGTTCACCATTTTATATACATACATACATATATATACACACACATACTCTCTTCATTTTTTGTTATTTATGTCAGCATTTTCATTTTATATATCTTCATATCTTGAAATCATCAAAGTTTTTCTATGATTGATTGATTGATCAATATTTCATTACAAACACTAGAAAAAAAAAAAATTCGCTTTAATAAATCACATGAACACTAATACATTTTTAATTTGTGATTGTCTTTTCGATCTTTGAAAGTTGAAACTCGAAATAATATATCAATAAAGGGGTATTAGGGTTTGAACCATAGATTTTTCTCAATGTGGATTTGAATTCAATTGAGTCTTAATATGAATATCAGATACGGACGAATTTTTTTTTCTTGAAGTGTTATATATCTTAAAATTTTGTGGACTTGTAGAAATTTTTTGACCCCCACCCCCACCCCCACAACACACACACCCACCTTTTCAACCACCATAAAGGAAAACTGTATATCCTTAATTGGAGAAGTCTCAAATTTAAATTTAGATAGGGAGTTTTATCTTTGTTAAGAAATATTTTATTTTTTTAATTTGAGATTTTTTAACATGTAATTAAATTCAATAGGCCTCAATGTGAGTATCATATATCGGGTTAAAAAAAAATCAAAGTGTTGCCCCAAACACTTTCCCAACCACTGCAAAAGGAAAAGGAAAAATGTATATCCTTGATCAGGGAGATCTCGGGTCAAAATCTTATATATAAAGTTACTTTTGTTCAAAAATACTTTATTTTTCAATACAAGACTTTTTCGACATGAATTTAAATTTAATCAAGTCTTAATATGAGTACCATATACTAGGTGAAAATTTTTAAGAAAACTCAAAGTGTTGCCCCCACACACCTTCCCAACCACCACAAGGGAAAAAGAAAAAAATATATCCTTAATTAGAGAGATTTCAGATTTAAACCCTAAATACAAATATCTTTCAATATGAAATTTTTCGATGTAAACTTAAATTCAATCAGACCTCAATATAAACATTATACATCGGGTGAGAACCCCACACAACTTCCCAACCACCACAAAGGAAAAGGAAAAAATGAAAAGCATTTATCTTTAATTATGAAAAAGATAAGGTAGGTGTGTGATATATTCTAATCTAATCAAACAAAACAAATATCCAACAAAGCAAACATCTTAATTTTGAAAAAAGATGACACACTAATTTAGTGTTTTCCAGCTAAGTTAAACAAGAACCCACTAACTTCCATGAATATATATTATTTTTTTGTACTCTTAATTCCATGTCTCTTTCCCCCAAAAATTAATTAATTACCCAAGGGTAGATCTATATGTGTTGGGAAAATAAAATTTGTATCTCATTTAGTTAATTTTGATTCATATTTTTGTAGGGAACATGTCTAGTTTTTCCTATAATAATTAATGGATTTTTGTTTGACTTTGTCATCCATTAAAATAACAACAATAAAAAAAAAGCAAAAACTTGACTTAATTTGAATTTGTTTGATTTTGTACCTTGACAACTCGTATTTTGTAAAAAAATTAAAAGATCAAGACACTCTTTTCTTTTAATTTATGTTGCATCAGTTTCATATATAATAGAGGTAAATAGGAGTCAATCAGAAATCAAACTACGTGGTTTAACTGAACTTGTAGCTAATAAGAAGTGAATTTAGGATTTAAATTTGATGATTTCGATCTTTGAATTTGTTAATACAGGTCTTGAGCGTAACTCACACCAGGAGGATCGCTCAATCCTTATAAGGAGTCTAGTGATTTCGTCCCAATCTAATGCAGGATTCTATTTCGTTCATCAACACTTACCTCACGCACGGATTCAGACCAAGAGTATATTCACAACTCCACTGCAGGATCCTGGGGCACCCACATCGGACCCAAATAAGCCTGACTCTGATACCATGATAAATTAGGTCTTGCACCTAAGTCATATCCTAAAGCTAGTTCAAAGGGAAGAGAATTGTCCAAGTCTTATAAGGAGTCAGGAGATCTCGTCCTAGCCCTATATAGAATTCTATTCTATTCCATTCCCTTCATCAACATTCACATATATTATTTGTTAGAAATTTTAGTGAGTTTTCATTTATAAATCTATACCCTTCATCGAAATATTGAATTTGAATGCATACACAACTGAATTGTTACATTCAACACCGAAAAATGCACACAAATTTAACTTAATTAATATGTTTGATCCTTAAAATTTTTAGTATTAAACTTATTAAAAATTTTGAAATTATGAGTTCCAAATATAATATTGTTACTTTTTTTATATTTTTCTACATATATATACATATTTCTTGTCGAAAATACAAGATCCAGTTGAACTTGTAGCTAATAGAGTCGATTCTATAGGACTTAAACTCGATGAATTTAATCTTTAATTTCGTAATATTGAATTGATTATACTTTTAAAACTATGAATTCATATATAATATTCATCGAAAACCTTAATGAAACTTTTATTTATAAATTTATACTCTGAATCAAAATTTAAAATTAAAATTTATACGCAATCAAATTACTACATATGCAACAAATGATGAAAAATAATGAGACAAAATTAATTGAGAGTTAATGTAATAAAATATTAATAAAAACATAGATGGGTTAAATTTGGAATATTAACAAGGTTGGGGGGGTTGCATCGTAGGAAGAATAGAAGTGTCGGGGCAAACAAACCCATAACCCGACAGAGAGAGCTTAGTCCGGAATAAACGGGGTGCGTGTCATTGTGGGTCACCCTCACATGCCACCATGTGAGAACCCTATGTTCTTTTCTTTCTTTTTTTTTTTTTTTAAAAACAATAAATTATTTTAATAAAAAAATTTTGTCAATTCATTATATACTTGCATGGACATTGTGTGTGTTTCACTTGCTAGCTTGGTGAATTCCTTAATTTTAATCTTTTTTTTTATATTTCTAAATTATCTATTCTGATAAAATATATAATATATGTTATTTTCGTTATATTTCTTATACTTTTATTATTATTTTCTCTGTATTGCTTGAATTGATTTTTTTTGCTTGACCAAAGGGTATCAAAAAAAACATTTTACGTTTTAAAGTAGAAGTAAAATTTGCGTATACCTTATCTTTCTCAGGGCTTTATGAAATTACACTAAACATATTATTATTATTGTTGTTTATAATACAATATATATTATGATAAATAAGAAAATATTCTCTCACCTAAAATTATTATCATTATTTAAAAAAAAAATCTTTAAAGCCTTTTTACATTACCTTTACAAAAATAAGCAAATATATCTCATCTCAAGAATTTGTCCATCTTAATCGTATATTTTTGAAATTTTCTCTTTTCATTATCTTTCTAATTTCCCTTTCTTTCATTTTTTTTAATTATATAATACTCTAGCTATATTCCGTAAAAAAAAAAACATGCAAGAAATATATTGCTTGAAAATCCATGGATAGTGATGGTGGGAAAAAAATATATTGTATATCATGTCCAGCATATATTATATTAATAATTTATATATCATATTCATTATTGGATAGTGTTAAAAGGTATGAATTTTATATATAATATATCATATTCAATATATTATATTAATAGTACTTCCTATGTTTAAAGGTTAAATTCAAAGGCTTAAATATATAGTACTATATCTTCTTTTAAAAACAAACAAAAAAAAAAAAATAATAATAAGGGTTAGGGAAATTGGGAAAATGGGAGAGTTATTTAGGTAGTATAGTAAGAATGGGTGAGAGTGTTTTGCCTAAATAAGATAATATTAAAAATTTGAGTCTCCAAAAAGTAAAAATGATATGGCTTATGATATCGGATCCAGGCAGAATGGAAATATATAACTCTGAATGACCGACTTATAAGTTATGACTTTTGACTTAATTTTTATTATTTTAATTTAAAAATAAATATTTAATTTTTTTATTTTATTAAATACGATAAAACTGCTTTAAAATAATTTTAATTTAAAAACACTTAAAATAAATCAATCTAAACGGATTCTTACTTTGGTGGCTTTTCCTCATTGACTTTTCAAAGGAGTTATAAATGTAGCCACATATTTCAAATAAATTCACAAATACTAATTTTTTAAATTTCCGTTATTAAAACTTAGTTATTATTATGAAATTTCATTAGTGAAATTGGAACTCCACGATAGTTATAGAATTTAATTTCTTTCACGTGCGAAATTTAAAATTTCATTATAATGATATTTTTTTTAAAAATATAATTGAAAAGTGATCAACTGACACTATTTTACTAAATATTTAAATATAGAAATGCTCTTATTTATCTATCGAAGATACGCAACAAAAATAACAGACTTAAAATATCTTTATCTTTCAAAGTCAATATTAATTTTTTTTTAAAAAAAAATTATAAAAAGAAATAAAGGAAAATCTTCAAAAATATATAACTTAATATAAAATATTACATTAGGTAACTCAATATATAATATTATACATATCGTATAATATTATATAATATTACACCTAAGGAAAAATATTATACGTACAACTTTGTATAAAAGAATATGAAATGTGTTCATACACAAATATAGATTAATTATATAATAAATTCAAAATATGAATTTCATGACATAAATATTTTCTCCGTATAGACATAGAACATAAGTTTTCTATGAAAAGAAAGACCAAAAATAATTAAATCTAAAAAAAACCTACGAATTCACGCGAACTCACTTTTATCTATAACCTATTTATGTATATTAAAAAATACATTAAACTTCTATAAAATTTAAATATAAATTAATAATTATTATATATTAATTTAAAATTATTATCATAGGTAGCCCGATTGGAATCTTGTACACTTTCCTTATCTTTCTTTTATTGATCCAGCCTCTACCTCATAGAAAATCTTATATTCTCCACCCATCTGCGGAGGGTTTCCGTATCCGTCTCCGCGGAGATCTCCAGATCGTAAGACATTATCGCCTTCGCGGCACTGGACTATATTTCCGTCATGATTCATAAAATTTAAATTTTTAAATACGCCTTTCGACGCAATAAATTAGGTGTGAAATTGTGGGGCGCGTGGCGAGTGGAATTCTAACCGCCACAGAAATAGACAGATCTAAAATGTGGGACCCCTGGACTATGATCCAGTGATGCAAGCACGACCGTTAGATCCACAAGGCTGCATCCTGGCCATACATAAATGATGACGATTTAATTCATTTGTTCCAATTATGTAAATAAAATAATATAAATTGTTATAGATAAGTTTATGTGATGAAAATTAATCAATAATTTGATTAAAATCATATATTAAATTAAACTGTTAGTATTAAAAATGTATATAACTTATATCATAATGTTATTACAAGTAAATTTATATAATAAGCAATGTTCATAATCATATAAAAATAATAATAGAGTGAAAATGATAACCTAATATTTTTTTTAAAGTACGTTTTCATAAATTATTATACAATTTCTATTTAAAAATAATTTAATATTAATAATTTTATTTTATTATTAGTGAGATAATATATAATTACACAAATAACAATAACGTATGTAGTTATTTTAGAATATAAGTTTGAAATTTTTTTTTTCTTAAACTCTATATTCAGTTAAACGTAACCTCATAAATTATAATGAAATCTATACGTATATTAAAAATGATACTTCATCCATCTCAATTTATGTGATGGTGTTTACTGAGTATAGAATTTAACAATGAATGAAAGACTTTCGATATATGTTATCTAAAATAAGAGATAATTTATATAACTATAAATTGTTCTATTAAGCGTAGAATAAAAAGTTTAAAGTTAAATAATTACTAAATAAAGAGAGACATCATTCTTTTTCGAATTAAAAAAAATAGGGCCACATAAATTGAGTTTAAGACACGGATAAAAGGACCCATTACTCAAATAGTGTAACACCCAGAGTTCAATCTTTCTCTGTACAACAATAATAACTCAGTGTAATCCTATAAAGTGATGTAGAAGAGAATAGAATATATACAGATCATACCCCTATCGAAATAGAGAGACCCTCAATTTTTAAGAAATCTTTCTATGTATTTATAAATTAATAAAATTCACTAAAATTATAATAAATAATAAATTTAAAATTATAATTTTAAAAATAATCATATTAAAATTTATAAAAATTAAATTTGGGTTCCGTCTCCATCGTGTCAAAAGCATACTTTAATATTTTGATTGAGGAAAGAAGTCGGCTTTTTAATAGGTTGAAAAAAAGAGGGTTTGTTTGATCAGAGAGAAAGAGTTTCTTTTTAGGCCCAAATATTCTTCTCGGGATTGGTGCCATTTAAAAAGACTTTCAATTCCCCTCCTTATAAATACTCCCTTTCCTTCCTTCAATTCTTCACCCACACAATTTTTTTTTTTATTTTTTTACCTTTCAAAGAAGAAATCCCTACTAGGGTTAATTATTTTTTAATTTTTATTTTTTTTCGTTTTGCAAAAATGGCCCTTTTTGTGTTTTTCCACAGCTTTCTTGAACTGCATCTAATTACAATTTTTCATTAATTTAATTATTATTTATGTGAAAAAAAGGGGGGAAATTTGATTCATATTGTTGCGGTTCAATAAGGCTGTGGGAAGATACAGATAGGGTCAAACAGAATTACTACTAAAATTTCTTGAAGATATATATATATATATATATATATATATATATATGATCTCTTGGAAGATCTATTGAATTTTAATTCTGCTTTGATTATGCTTCTTTTGAGCAGAAGATCTGTCAAAAATAATAGGAGTAAGATCTGCGGGTATCTTATATCTTCACAAAATTTTCACTCATGGGACTACACGGGTATGTTGTTGTTGTTATACTATATAGTTTTTAGATATGTTGCTATTCTCAATTCTGCTTTTGATTACACTTCTTTTAAACCTAGTATTTACCGAAAACCGTCTCTAGGGATGAGATCTGTGTGTATTGTATTGTATCCTCTCAGATCTCACACTATGATGGGTATGTTGTTATACTATTAGTTTCAAGATGTTTTACTCTTCTAGAGTCAGTTATTTTTTCTTCTAATCCTGCTTTGATTACACTTTTGGGTATGTTATTGTTATACTATATAGTTTCAAGATGTTTTGTTATTCTAATTCTGCTTTGATTATACTTTTTTTAAGCCGGAAATCTTTGAAAATTCTCCAAAAAAAGTTGTTGTACTATAGTTTTTCAAGATTTTGTGATGCATGGTGTGTACACATTTAATTTGCAGATCTATATATGTTAGATATTTTTTTTACTATACTTTTTATAAGTTTTTTTTTACTGACTTGGTATTTTTTAGATGCATGGATTTGTGTTAATCTATTTTCTATGTACTGAGTTTGTGGATTGATGTATCTATTATAGATGAGTCCTTTTGTGGTAATATATGTTTGAGATTTTACTATAACAACAACAAACATACTTTCTGACGTGGATGGAATATACACAGATCTTATCCGTACGCGTGGGGATAATGAGATTGTTTTCGATAGATCCTTGACATGTTCTATTATACTATTGCTTCATAGTTTTAGTATTTTGTGTAGTAAATTCTTGGATTTAGATCTTATTTTATGAAATTATGATTTATCTTTTCTTGCATCTCAATTTTAATACTTGTGTGATAAATTCTTGGATTAATATAGTTCTCTAAATCCACTACTTATTAGGATAATCAATATTTCATTTAAAAATGCCTCTCAAGGTGGTTATTTTTTTTTCCATATTATAATTTTTCAACCTTCTAAGATAACGATCGTATCTGTGTATACTCAAAGATTTTATCTAAACCTCACTTACGAGATTACACTAATGGTTATTATTGTATTTGGGATCTATCTTGTACTTGTGTGGTAAATTACTTTAATTGCATCCTTGATATCCTAAAAGATCCAATAATTATGTATAATGTGATCTAGTTGTAATTACTCTTATGATTAATCCTTTGATCTTTTTTTAATTACTAACCTTAATCTCATTTAATTTCCACCTCTTTAGTTTAATATAGTCTAAGAAAAAAGGGCAATGCATCATGACCACTACAATTTCACCTCCATAGTTATTGAATGTTTATTATATGGACCACAAGTTTGGCTTTGCCTTCTCATATTTGGAACCTTGCTAGCCAACTAAGTTTTATGTACACTAGAGGCCATTTATATATGAATGAATTAGGTATGACATGTTGTAGGGAAAGAGTTTGTGAAATCACATGTGGGGTATGGTGAGATGGTTGATATCTTTTCATGCAGTATTAGTCAGATTTTTCGGGTTTGAACTTTGATAGTGAAAATATTTTGATATCGGTTGTTATCTGAATTAGTCGGATCAATTTATATTAGTCTATTTGACACAAATTTGGATTAGTTTGACTAGTTAACTTTTGATATCGAATGATTAGCAATTAATCAGGCCTTAAGTAAGCCTATTTGAATGAAAAGAGAGATCCCTATTTCATCCAAATTAAAAGGTTTGTTCTATATTTATGTGATTTATATCCGTATGATGGATCATATATTAAAAGCAGATCTTGTTTCGTGGAGTCCGAACAAGTTATGATCTCTTACCTATCCGAACAAAAAGGTGTGAACTCCAACACTTTTGAACTTTGGATTAGTTCGATCAATTAACTTTTGATATCGAATAATTGAATGAATTTGACCAATTAACTTCTAATACCCGATTATTAAATAATTATTCGGCCCAATTAGATACAAATTTGAATTATTCAAATCAATTAATTTCTGAATACTGAATGACTAAAAAAAAAGAGAGAAAAACATATGTGATCATACCCCCCATCCCCCCCACCCAACCCAACCCTAAAACCTCTCTCTATAAAAAATATATTAGGTTTTTTTTTTCCTTCCCTACAATGGCAAAGATAACTATGTAGCAAGGAACATATACTATATTGTTTTGTCGTGTAAAGGCTGACATGCCTTTATATCAGATCCCACAGTTGTTGCCTCTTCTTTGGATGGTATTGAAGAACAAACCTTATTTTAAAAAAAAAATAAATAATAGTATTTTCATATATTATTTATATTTACTCTAAAGTTGCTTTGTCCATTTTCTTTAGCCAGGTCAGACACATCAGAACACATTTTTAAATTTTATTTCTTATTTTGTGTCTGGTATTCGTATTAGGAATTTTATTTTATTGCATTTGAAGTCGCGTCGAAAAATTTTTTTAAACTATTCTCTAACATAAGTTATTTTGTATTTGAAGTTTATTCGATACCTTTGATTTACAAGGACGAGATAGTTATCATTCCACCATAACCCTATGCATCTGTACTCAAAATTCAGTTATTTATACAGTAATACGAAAATTTTGATGTATTTATTTATTCTTTGCGGGATATAGTATCACTACTATAAAACATGAAATTGTATTAAATTTGTTGGTAATTTCTAGCTAATTTGTTGCTAAAAAGTTCTTAACCAATTTAAATTTTTTTATAATCTGCTGTTAATCCGTAGCTAAATAGGATTAACATAAAATTTTTGTTGTTTAACTACAAAATTTTACCCGTTGCTAATTTCTTTGTTATATATATATCCAGATCAATTCTCAGAGTTCCATGTTTTATCATAGCTGGAATTACAGAAGGCAAATCATAATAAATTAATCCATTCAATATGTTTAAAAAATTCACTTTATTAAAGTTGTTATCATAATTTAAAAATTAAAGTTGTAATCTTCCTTTTTTTGCTGTAAGATTCTTGATTAATTTTTAATCAGTCCTTTTTTTTTGCATTACTTTAGAGGGTCAAGTTCTATAATTTTCAGGCTTTTGTTTGTTTAAAGTCAAACAGATTGGGATGAACATTCAATTAATTAAATTAATTAATTGTTTGGTAGTATAGTGTTTTGTCTAATGTTAACAAATTTTATTTTATTTTATTTTATTTAATATTGTTTGCATGTGGACAAAAAGATAATGTTTGAAAAGTTAAGATTAGACACCTATATATATATATATATATATATATATAACAAATTTTATTTTATTTTATTTATTTATTTATGGTGGAAAATTACATCACTATATTGTACTAAAAAAGAATATGAGTTGCCAATTGGATCAAACATAATCTTATATGTTTGATTTGGCTGTCCTTAGAACTGTTTGAACCTCTTTTGTCTATGAAAAGATGCCACAACAAAATAAATCATAGTAAAAGAAAAAATCAAAAATTAATTTTACAAATTCGAAACATTATATATATATATATATATATATATATATATATATCGCGATCGCTTTGGGCATGTCAGCAAGAGGAGGATAGAAAGGTAACCTATGACATTCGGGAATTACGCTTTTTTTACCACCTTAGCTTCGCAGATGGAAGGAGGGCGAGAGCGTACCACGCATACCCTGTTCTTTTCGTCAGCTTTTTTTTTAGTGAAAGATTAGCTCGTACTCTCTCTTTGTATAGGTATATAAGATTTTAGCTTCTAGTGTATACATCAATCAAATAAACACATTAGACATATTTACCATTGAACTGTGCTTAATATATACTTTTTCCGTTCATTTTTACTTGTCACGTTTCGCTTTTCGAGTGTCAAACTGCATGGACTCTAACCAATACATTTAAGATGCATTTTTTCATCATATTAATATGAGAAAGATTGCAACTTATAGTATTTTTCGTATAGTTTTTGAACATGTAAATATTAAATTAGTCTAATTCAATTTAGCTCCAAAAATTAGCAAATTGACTCTCATTAAGCAAAAATATGACAAATAAATATTAACAAAAAAAATATACATATAAATAATTATCCGCAGTTAGTGTTTACGACAACCTAAGGAACATGGAAATTATGTCTTCACATATATCACTATTACCCAATCGTAATTAATTAATATATATTCTCTTCTTAATTTATCACTATAAGTTAGTGTATTACGTAAATATCGAATACAAATAATTTTTTTTTTATATACCTATATAAATTGGCCACTTGTTGATGAATTTCTTGTTTATTGCACATGCATTATTCATTTTGTATGCCTGAATTTTTGCTGCTTTGGTGCAGGAAATATGGAAGGGGTGGTCTTCTGTATTTTGGGAAGTTTTCTTGGGATATGGTTTTAATATGAGTCATGGGGAAAGTAATTTTTGACCATGTTATTGTTAGTATTTGCATAAAAAATTTTGTGCAATTTTGAATTATTTCTTTTGAATTCCAATGCAAGACTCTTTCAATATTTTCTTAATTTGTCTTCTCCTTAAACTCCACTCTTGAAATTACACGGGATATATTATTATTATTAAAAAATTAATATTTTTCTATTGAAATTTTCAAGTAAAAAAAATATTGTGTGGCTATTTCGATAGATATTTTGATTGAATAGGTAAGAGAAGAAAGAATAATTGTGTTTTTACATGAAAAAAGTCAGGAAGCTTTTCACTATTTCAGTGAGAATATGTTTTTCATCATGCATTTTCTCAATGAGTTGGTTCAGTAGAAAATGAACGGAAAAATCATATTTTATAATATAAAATTTTCATTGATTTGCGATATTTTACTAATCGCTTTATAGAAAACTATGTTTGATAATAATGACTTTTTTTCCCGAGCGTTTTCCCTTTTAAGTCACCTAAGAACAAGAATTAAGCGGTGAATTCTACCCGTTCTGCGACTTCTATGTGTAATATTCAAGGAGTGGTAATTAAGTACTGTTTTATTATTTTTAACCACAAGTCTTGAGTTCGAGTTCTAGGTATATAAAATCGTTTTTGATTGGACGTGATTTACATTTTCAAAGTGGAATTTTTCTGGCGTGAATTCGAGTTAGTCAAACCCCAAAATCTCGAGTTTTGGACTCTGGGTATATGAAATCGTCTTTATTCTAAGTGATTTACATTATCAAAGTAAGATTTTCTAACGTGAATTCGAGTTAATCGAACTTCAAAAACCCTAAATCAGATATCAGACACCAGAACAAAAGGGAGGGGGTGGGTGGGTAAGTTGGAATGTGATGTTGTAAGAGTAGTTGCAAATGCTATTACTACTTGACAATTATGGCCATGTTGCAAAAAGAGCCAATAGCTATATGTTTAAATTCAAGTCCATTTCATGGTAGACAAAGTTCCCATTAAGTATTGAGGGGCCATTTTCACTATCAAATAGTATACTAGTAGCTAGCAACCATGTCCATGGAGTTTATATAGTTTCATTTGATGCTCTTTCCATCAAAATAATAATAATGAAAATAAATAATTAATATTATTTTAAAAAAAAAATTAAAAAATAATGTGAAGTGAATGGCCAAATTGAAGCTAATAGACTTGACTATTTCTATTGCTTTCCAAACATATTGGGACATAAATAATACATTTTCACTTCCTTTTTGCACATGCCAATAATGTATATATTGTAATAAAGGCCTATATCATATCCTAACAACGTCATGGCATGCTCAAGTATCTCTTAACTTAGCTATGTTAGGCGCTCTTTAACCATTGTTGTAGCTCATAAATGTATTTCATGCCCCCTTATTTGTATATAGCTACTGACAATGGCTATGGGAGTCTGTACAATTACAGGGGGATGTTTTGTACCGATTCTTATAGTATTGCTAGGGGTGTCGATAAACTAACTCCTGTAGATGTATATCTGCTGCAATTTCTTATGGGCACAGGCATCCCAGGTAATTCAGTCTTATGGTTCTTCACTATCTGCATATAGCCTTTTTTTTCCTAGATACTCATTTTGTCTGGGCTTTTAGTTTAATGTTTCTATTCAACGGACGTGGTTATTCGCAAAAACGTATAAAAATAACATCGAATCATTTAGGTTTCGCGACAGAGTTTATCACGTTATTAGCGACGTTGTTAAAACAAAGAAAGCAATTTTACGTTTTCTAAAAACTTTGCCATTATATAAATGATAAAACTAAACTATTTTCTTAGTTGTTTCTTTCTTTTAAATGGCTTTTATCAAATTGACATGTATATAAGTCCTTAACACTAGGGTTTTTGATCGAATGATAGCAAATTCATGATCTAAAGTCATTGAATTTAGAATTGGTGTGATATAATACTTCATCCGTTTTAATCTGTTTATATTAATTTTTCTGTAGTCTATTTCGAAAAGAAAATGTCTTTCTCTTTTTTTTCGCAATTCTTTAATTTCAATTTTTCACGTGACATATTTAAGATTACAGGATTAAAGCATATCTTTATACATTTTATAAATTTTTAGTTTAAGACCACAAGATTCAAAATTAATCTATTTTACTTTCTTAAATTACATGCCAAGTTAAAATCACACAATCAAATTAAAAAGACGGAAATAATATATATTATAATACACATAATTGTGTTGTACAAGAGTCCAACAGTTATTCAAAAAACATTAGAAAACTTTATGGTGCCAGCAATTTTTGCAACTCACTTAATATATATATCCTGCAAAGTTAGCCAGAAATGATTTCTCTATAATTAATTCTATATAAATAACAGTCTGACATATGGTTTTAAATATATTAATATTCTCAAATATTAGCTGTTGCAATAAAGAGAGTAACCACCAAATTACTTTTAGTTCTATTCAATTCCCTTTACATAAGGGAAAATGAAAAAAATTAGAGATAGAATTTTTATCGAGAGGTTCATCATCTATATAAAATTTTTATCTTATAAATTTTACGATAAAATGGTTCAAATTAACCCGCTTTTGTCCCTGTAGCTTCGCCCTTACAATTATGTAACATAATCTAAATGTATCATGAACATATATGACAATGGGTAATTTATGAATATATGTGAAGCAAGTCATTTTTCTAATTTTTAAGAATTTATTTTCTTATAAAAAAATATTTTAAAAAATTTTAATCAATCGAACATAAGAGTATTGAAAAGTAAAATTATTTCTTGTCTAGAAATATCTAAATTTTTTTTGCCCAATACTATATAGATAGTTCGAACTGTATGAGAACAATAATCAATTTTAGCTAGGCAGGAAGGAATCGAATTCCCTTGAAGGTAGGGTACTACGAAAGGAAATTGATCGTGGAACATTTTTCTCTACACCGAACACGCCCTTCGTCCTCTCCAAGATCACCTTACTTTCATCAACTAAGTTTGAGAGGTTAACTCCCCCCCCAACCCCCCCACCCACCTCCCACCTCCCCCCCCCCCAAAAAAAAAAAAGGATTATTTATAAATAAATTATAATGCCATAAAAGTAGTACTCTCATATGTATATATTTTTAAAGTTCACAGAGCAACCATCCCTTATTGTCTGGCCTATTTAAATTACCAAAGAGTAGTATCCTAGCTAAGATATATAGCTACCCCACTATTGACCTATATATATACATTTATCACGGGCTATGCATATTACTTACCGATCTATATTGCTCAGACTCTTTTAAAATAATATTATATATATTAAAATTTTCAAAATATATTATTTATTTTAGAAAAATTTGTCACATATCCTGTATCCATTGATTTTGCACCTTCTAACATCTCGAATTTCGAATTCTCCTCACGTTTTTTCCATCACAATTTTCTCTTCGTATCTGTGTCAATATTTTTGAAAAATTTAAACAACATAAATATTAATATGCATTTATAGTAAGTTAAACTACTTCTCTAATTTGTTATGAATTGCTTAACTATCATTGGTATGTTGACACCAACCCCTTACCTAAACACACACAAAAAAACAAATAATAAAATAAAATTGTATAAGATTTTTTTCTTACTATAAGATCAAAATAATTTCTTAGTTACATGATTAATTAGCAGATATTAAATCTAAATTACCATTAACCCCAATGAAATTGACTAGAAAAAAACTAAAGTTAGCTACAAATTTCATTGTTGATTTCCCTATAGCTAATAACCCTTTCTTTTTTTGATAATTTATCGCTAAATAAAATTACCGATGAATTTTGTTGTGTAGCTATATAATTTGACCTTCTTTAATTCCTATTTTTTAAAGTAGTAATTGTATTTCAAGTTTAAGTGAATATCAATTGGTGATTTATAAACATGTGACAATTTTTTTTCCTTTAAAAGAAAACTCCTGATTATTTCGATATAAAATTTGAGATTGAATCTATATATATTAAAATTTTCAAAATATATTATTTATTTTAGAAAAATTCGTCACATATCCTGTATCCATTGATTTTGCACCTTCTAACATCTCGAATTTCGAATTCTCCTCACGTTTTTTCCATCACAATTTTCTCTTCGTATCTGTGTCAATATTTTTGAAAAATTTAAACAACATAAATATTAATATGCATTTATAGTAAGTTAAACTACTTCTCTAATTTGTTATGAATTGCTTAACTATCATTGGTATGTTGACACCAACCCCTTACCTAAACACACACAAAAAAACAAATAATAAAATAAAATTGTATAAGATTTTTTTCTTACTATAAGATCAAAATAATTTCTTAGTTACATGATTAATTAGCAGATATTAAATCTAAATTACCATTAACCCCAATGAAATTGACTAGAAAAAAACTAAAGTTAGCTACAAATTTCATTGTTGATTTCCCTATAGCTAATAACCCTTTCTTTTTTTGATAATTTATCGCTAAATAAAATTACCGATGAATTTTGTTGTGTAGCTATATAATTTGACCTTCTTTAATTCCTATTTTTTAAAGTAGTAATTGTATTTCAAGTTTAAGTGAATATCAATTGGTGATTTATAAACATGTGACAATTTTTTTTCCTTTAAAAGAAAACTCCTGATTATTTCGATATAAAATTTGAGATTGAATCTATATATTCAGTGTTTAGTTGAGAGTATTAGCTAAAATCAGAATAAATTTTGTACCACAATTATGAAATTATCTATCTCATATAAAAGATGAATAGATAATCCCGATTATTATTTCAGAATAGTTATATGTTTATGTTGTGAGATCATGACAAACAAAAAGAAAAAAAAAAAAAAAGAAACAACAACAACGTGACTTACCAACTCTGTTGCAGTAGAGTGGTAAGTACTTCTTCGTTCTCAATCGTAGGTCTCTGGTTTGAGCCTTATCGGATATGAAATCACCTTTGTTAAACAGTTTTTAGTGTTTTTTTATCTTCCAATGTGAATACTTTTCCGACATGAATTCGAATTTAGTTGCATCCTAATACAAATACGGAAAATCGAATTGAAAAAGAAAAAACTTGTAAAAGATTATTTTTTTTTGTCTCACATAGTAACAAAAAATTAACCTTTATTACCCAAAAATAAATAAAATTTTAATCTTTTTTTTCACTGAAATGTATGAAAGATCACAGAGAGCAAAAAAACAAAGGAGCAAACAAGATGAATTTATATCAATAATTGATAAAAGCCAGGGAATCTTCTCTGCCACTTTCTCTATGTTTTTTTTTTTTTTTTAACCAAAAAAAAAAAATTCTCTATGTTTTCACCACTATGATTTTAAAAGTTAAGCAAATCAGGAAAAAAAATATGTATATTTTTTTTAAAAAAAATGGAAAAAATAAATCAAAGAAGATGTAACTTTCCATTAAATTCAATGAACTTGAGTGTACAAATTGAGAAAAATCCAAAACTTTCTCCTTTCCCTTTTCAAGAAGTAATAAACCAAAAAATAATAATAATTAAAAAAATTTGCAGCCTTCCTTGGCTTCAAAAATGTTGATCTGAGTTTCAGCGGCGAAAACAGAATTTTCACCGAATGGATTGAAAATTAATTTTATATATATAATGTAATTTTCAGGCGAAGAGATATTGCCCTCTATTAATTTTGAGAAATCAGTTTCATAACTCCTAATTTTAAATGATAGAAGCAGAATCTTCACCAAGAGAGTTCATTGTTTACTCCGTCTCTTTGTATATAAAAAAAAAATTTTAAATCAAACCAAAAACAATGTGATTTTCCGGCAAAGAAATATCCGTTAATTTTGAGAAACTAATTTCATAACTCCTAATTCAAAATGATAGAATAAGCAAGATTTTCACCAAGAGAGTTCATCTTTTACTCCGTCTCTCTCTTTATATAAAGAAAATTTTAAAATCATATAGTATATATAGTATAATTTTCCGACGAAGAGATGTCTGTCCCTGCTGATATACTTTCCAATTACAAAAGTCTTAAAACCCATAAAATTCTCTAAAATGTGTAGAAAAAGTAAGTAATTGAATACTTATCTAATTCATAAAAAGTGAATTTAATTAAAAGAAATGAAAACTATATATTATAAGGCAAATATTTTCAAGAATTTACCACAAGAAAATTAGGGTTGATGATCTTCAAGTAAAATGTCCAAAGCTTTGCCATCTTTTCCCACAGCTTTCTTGAACTTTCATAGCTTCAAATCTCATCCCAAAAAATTTTCCAAAATTTTAGAGATCAAAAAATTCAGCAAGAAGAAGTTCAAGAAAGCTGTGGAAAAGCATGACCTAGGACTTCTTCATCGTCGGTCGGTCGATGGATCGATCTAACAGCCAGCATAAAACTCGTCAATTCTTTGTGTGAAAAAATTGAAAAAGAGAGAAGAATTGAGAAAATAGTAGTAGTGAATTGTTGAGAAGAGAGAAATAGGCCATATAGATAGATAAATAGATAGAGAGAATGAAAACAAATGTGTTGGATGGACCACACTAGCAATATACAAGATTTATCTATTTATTTTTGGTGAAATTATCTAGCTTTATAGAAGGGGACTAAGGGAAGTAGGGTTCATTTTGCCCACACATATAATGCATGCTTTTCTTTATTTTGTGAGTGCTATGTGGGGTATAGCTAGCTAATATATATATGTATATACACCCAATAATCTTAGATGGCTAGGCTAGCTCATAAATAATAATCTTAAAAACAACAAAAAAAAAATCATATACATCTATATTCTTTTAAAACTTAACCAGATATCTCGGGTTCAAACTTGAGTTTAGAAATTTTTTTGTTAAAAGTGTTGTCTTTAGAAATAGGCCTTGTAATGTGTGAAGAGATGAGTTTAATCATAGGGCACCAATGCGAGTATCAAATACCGGATGAGAGAAAAGGACAGTCTGGTGCACCAAAGTTCTCGCTATGCGCGGGGTTTTAGGAAGGGCCGGACCACAAGGATCTATTGTACGCAGTCTTACCTTACATTTCTTCAAGAGGCTATTTTCACGACTTGAATCTGTGACCTCCTGATCACATGGCAGCAGTTTTACCAGTTACTCTGAGGCTCCCCTTCAAACATCGGATGAGAGACAAAAGAATTTTTTTTTTTAGCCTTATACGCACTAAGGGTGTGTTTGTTATGAATAAAATATTTTTTATATGAAAAAAATATTTATTTATTTTTTAATATTTAATAAATAAGTAAAAAATAATATCCTAAAAATATATTATTTAATTTAGACAAATGCTGTAGAGACGGGATAAAGAATATGAGTGGGGTGGGAGTGAGGCATGGGGATGGGAGCTACGAATTTGAGGTGTGTTGGAAGATAAAAATAAGACAATTAATATAAAATATTATTTATAAAATTTATTTTTTGTATTTTTATTAAAAAATTATCTATATTTGAAAAAACTTATTTTCCTTTCTGTGCTAATAGTGTGCAATATTTTTCAATGAAAAATACTATATGTAACTTGTTATAACAAAATAGAAGCAAATTATTTGCATACAGTATAAATATTTTTTATATAATCAATATAGTTTAAATTTCAATAATTTTCTGTTCAATATTTTTCAATGAAAAATATTATATGTAACTTGTTATAACAAAATAGAAGCAAATTATTTGCATACAATATAAATATTTTTTATATAATCAATATAGTTTAAATTTCGATAATTTTCTATCAGATCGTCAATTAATGTTTATTATAAAAAAATAAAAATTATTTTATAAGTAATTTGATTGTGTAATTATTTTTGTGATGAATAAAAGAAAAAGGGCCAAAGAAAAATGATAAGGGCATCCCATCCCCATCACATGTCACCATGTGGCCATGATAATTTTCTTTTTTTCTTTTTTTTTAGAAAATAAAAATTATATTATTGGGAACAAAAGGTATGGAGGGTTTTATGGTCCCCCAAAATTAAAGTTTTTATTTTCCATACACACACTTAATATATATTATCTTTGATGTAAATACAGTCAAGAATGTAGATTTTTGTTTGTTAAAGAAGGATTTGGGTCATTCTGGAAAACTTAAGAAAGAGAATGGATCGGGGCGGATCAAGAGGATCGAGAGATTGCTCATTCAAATTTCCTCAGTAAAAATTATAATATATATATATATCTATCTATATAAATTCTGAACTTTTTAAATATAAAAGAAGAAGATTGATTTAGTAATTTGGGGTTCAAAATTTACCTTAAAAATTTAAATTTAATTTCTAAATCTTATATTTTTATTTTTTGAATTCCTTTAAAAAAAATTTTGATTCCGCTATCGAGAAGGACCATGTATGTGGCTTCCATTGCATGTGGAACAATGAGTTGGAATCCTGCATGGTGGTTTGGTACAAACAAAAACATTTTTCATTTTTAATTGGTCAAAATAATCTGAAATATATATTTTCTAAAAAATTAAAATTTTTAAATATGAGAAAAATAATTTTTAGAACGAAAATGGAGAATAAGAGTTTCATATGTGTGCTTTCAAGTTCATTGTCTTCTCCCATACGTCAATGGCGTTCAATCCTCACCCCTTGACCATCCCACCCCCCATATAGTGTTTTTAAAATTATATATAAATATTTTTAAAATAATATTTTTTTTCTTACGTACCGAACATTAAAAAATAGGTAAGAACATATAAAACACACCGGTAGTATTCTAATTACATGGTCAATTAAATTCATTACTTTTGACATTTTACACTTCATATAGGTATATGTCCCAAAAAAAAAAGATTAGGAATAATTTCAGAAACCTCTTCCCTAATTTTATTTTGTAATATCAATCTTTCGTTTTATTTATGATATTGTACATATTTTTTATATTTTAATTTCTTTATAATAATATTTTAAACTATGATTATCATAGTTAAAAAAAGTGAAATAGCATATGAATATATGATAAATAAGAAGAGACTAAATCTCAGCAAAGATAAAAATATTAAATATTTATTTGTTTTATCTATTCAAGTTTAGATGGTTGACTATATTATCTATTATCTGAATTAGTGCGTGTATTCAGTAAAATTAGTCGATATACTTGCAAATTCGTTCAAACACCACCATTATCAGTCACAATAAAAATGTGAGATAACACAAGACATACATCATAAATGAGAAGAGAAAAAATTATCCTAGCAGAAACAAAAATACTAAGTAATTTTTTCTTATATGTTTAACTTTTGATAGACAAAGTTATTTGATATTTATACTTGTAATTTCATAAAATTAATTGAAATACGTGTAAATTAATTCAAATACTATAATAATAATAATAATAATAATTATTATTATTATTATTATTAAAAAAAAGATGACATATGAATATACAATAAGCGAGAAGAGATCAAATATCAATTGAGATTAAATAATGTAAACAATTTCTTTTTATCTATCTAATTTTTGATGAATAAATTTATTTAATATTTTTTAATAAGAAATAATAATATAACATATATAGTATGAAATTATTTGAAGAATGTATAAATTAGAAATGGAACTAGCATTTCTATTACGAGTTCGACTGAGCCAATAGAAAAAATAAAAATACACGTACCTAAAGAGTAGGGAAAGATATTTTATTTTTTTTTGAAAAAATGTAACTCCATATATTGACGCCCGTATTTGCTGCTGTTGAGAGTGGGGTCCAGCTAAACATGTTACTTGACCATCGTATGTGGGATGTGGGCTCCATGTTCACAACCGCCAATCACAATTTACCATCAATTAATTATTTGTATATTAATATAATTATTTTGAGAAAAAGGCAAAAAAACAAAAAAGTTTTAAGTTTTATATATTTCTATAATGTAATTTTAAATAGATTTATTTTCCGTGCATATACTTTTAATATAATATTTGTGGCCGGGATTATCGAATCAATAGCAATAAGTAAACGAAATGATGCAACGTAATATCAAAGGCAGCAAATTCAATTAATCAAAATTCAGAGGGTGAAATTTCACAGTACTTTTAATAAGTTAATTAGTTAGGGATAACAAAACACGACCTAAATAAGTCTCATTCATGAGGTATTTGAGTAATTTTTTCTGTTGATTTTACAGGATTTTCTCTTGTATCAATAAACCATCATTCGTAATACAGTGCCAACTTTATTTTGCTCCAAATTGAAACAACTACGTTCAATAAGTTAATTAGTCAGGGGATAATAAAACACGACCTTAATAAGCTTCATTCACGAGGTATCTGAGCTATTTTTTCCGTCAATTTTACAGAATTTCCTCTCATATCAACAAATCATCACTCATGATACAGTACCAACTTTACTTGGTTCCAAATGAAACCAATGTCTCTTATATCCTCTTCAAATAACCGTCTTCTGTAACAACATTTCACTACAATGGTTAAGTTTGTTTTCAAATTAATTTTCATGTTATATTATATATATTGTATGTTTGTTACAATTGCATTTTGCTCGAATAACAAAAATATCTAAACAAATAACATCGTTATAGAAAAACCTAATCGTATTAGACAAGTAACTTATTGAAATTGATCAAAATTACATAGAACATATAAAAACTATAAACCATCACTTATTAGAATTCTCATTCAAAAAACAAGAAAAGTTCAAATATTTATTTACTCAGTTAATTGGTTACCTAAACTTTTATCTTGTCAGTAAAGATTTGATTTTCAACCTTATAATTTTTTTCGTCCCTTACCCTCAAATAATAATAATAATAATAATAATAATAATAATAATAATAATAATAATAATAATAATAATATTAATAATATGAACTAAGGTGGGGTCCACCTCCATCAGTCTATCTGTCACTAGTAGTCATCAACCACCCGTGCATCCATCACTTCTATTTAACTCTGCGCAAGTTGACGCCTATTTCCTTCTTTATTTATTTATTTTATTTATTTAATATCAACTCAATATAAAATTTAAAAAAGTGAAAAGTCTTAAATATACTATATAAAATATTAGAATTACAAAATTATTTTAAAATAAAAGAAATAATTTTTGAGAAACGGACTAAACAAAGAAAAAAATCAAATTAAAATGAAGAACATATTATATAGTAATGATTTTACATAATTAAAATAACATAATATAATCTTTTATAATAAATTACTCATCACTTAATGTAACTATTAAAGAAAGTTTCATTCAATTATTCTTCAAGCGGCATAATTATTGTTTGTATCTATTTTAATCGTAAATTCATAAAATTTAAGCTCTGGATTTATTTATTTTAAGCTCTATTCTATGGTAAAAATCTCTATCGTCATTTTTTCTCTCAAATGTGTCTCTCGCCTCTTCTTGTGAATGCTTTTGATTGTTTAGGGACATGCTTTATATTATTGCGGGAGGAATTTGAATCTTTTGATTGCTTTACGTGGTTTTACGGTGGGAAATGTCAGACCCAAGTTAAATAATTGTTAGTATAAAAGGTACATTATGTAGAAAAATATAGTGGAGCCTATCATGGACCGATAGGTAAACAAAAGGGCAAATTCAAGACAAATTCAACACTTTATTTACATCAAGATTTGCGAGACGCATATACCAATACAAAAATTCAAGACCAAACACTTTAAAAAAATCACATAGCGATATATTTACACCTTTGCAATTGTTTAGGGACATGCTTTAAATTATTGTAGGAAAAATTTAAATCTTTTGATCGCTTAATTATATGGTTCCACTACTGGCAAATGTCAAAACCAAGTTAGATAATCGTTAGTATAAAAAATATATGTTTACTAAAGAAAACAGTGAAGGCTATTATGAACCGATAGGTAAGTGAAAAGGGTAAATTCAAAACAAATCCAACGCTTTAGGATTAAATTTGAACGTTTTCCCTTTAATTATTTTAATTTCTATACTGCAGTAAAGGTTCATTGCTATTTTTCATCTCAAATATACCTCTCGCGTCCATCGTGAATGCTTTTAATTGTTCGTGGACATATTTTATATTATTGCAGGGGAAATTTGAATTTTTTGATTGTTTTACGTGGCTTCGCTATGAAAATTGTCATAGCAAATTAGACAACCGTCAGTATAAAGGATATAGTAACGAAAGAAAATAGAGGAGGGCAATCATGGACTAGCAAGTAAATGAAAGGGCAAATTTAAAACAAATCAAACACTTTGGGGTTAAATTTGAACTTTTTTCCTTTAATTATTTTGACTCCCATACTGCAGTAAAGCTCCACCGCTATTTTTTGTATCAAATATCCTTCTCCTATGAATGCTTTTGATTGTTCAGGGACATGCTTTAAATTATTGCAGAGGAAATTAGAATCTTTTGATTGCTTTACATGGTTCCGTGGCTCCACCATGTCAAATGTCAGAGCCAAATTAGACAACCGTTAGTATAAAAGATATATTTATGAAAGAAAGCATTGAAGACTATTATAGATTTGATAGGTAAACAAAAGGGCAAATCCAACACTTTATTTACACCAAGATTTAATATCGAACTCTTTAAGAAATCACGTAGTGATATATTCACATCTTTGCAATTCTTTAGGGACATGCTTTAAATTATTGTAGAGGAAATCTGAATCTTTTGATTGCTTTTTGTTTAGGCTCCACTACGACAAATGTCAGAATCAAGTTAGACAATCGTTAGTATAAAAGGTATATATTTATGAAAGAAAACAGTAGAGGCTATCGTGGACTGATAGGTAAACGAAAGGGCAAATTCAAAACAATCCAACACTTTAGGGTTAAATTTGAACTTTTTTCCTTTAATTATTTTGACCCTTATGCTGCAGTAAAAAGTTTTAAGGTAAATTGTACTTTACTGCCATATTCTATGTCATTTCACTTCTCAAAGTGGGGGAAAAAGTGCAAAATTTTAACTCTATGTGACAAACTCAGGTAAAAACTATAGTTGGAATTGTTGTCCCTAGGAAATCAATTTCCATGTTTACACTTCAAATGATGCAACATTGGACATTGTCATTCCACTTTTTCCTAAAAAGAATAGATGGTCTCTGACACACACAAAAAAAATTTACTGCAGCGTCTAAGTTAAGATTGTTTGGGGAGACAAATAGAAAACAAAAGAGAGTAAAAATATTTGATTGGTCAAACATTTTTGGTACAAAATATTATCCGTCAGAAAATGATTTTCTTAGCGGAAGTAAGAAATATAAGTTTTGTAGATGGCGTTCCACGCTAAAGGTCATTTGGTATAGGAGATGAGTTAAATAAAGTAATCCTATTATATGTATGGAATAATTTATTCACGTCATTATAGTATAAATAGTGAAATAAATAATCTCGATACTAATTAATACCTCTAATCAAACACGAGATAAAATTATTATCCTTTATCTCTTGTATCAAACAACCCCTTATTGTCTTATTCCTGCCCTTCAACATACCTCACCTCTACCCCAACCAACATAGCCCCCCACATCCCTATCCTTACCTCCACTCTTATAGAGCGATTGTCTAAATTATATTATATACAAATATTTTGGAGAATAATATTTCTCTATTTATCATCAAACATCATAAAATAAGTAAAACGACTGCTTAGATTTCAGAAACACATTTTTCAAGTCATGAAGTTAATTTTATAAATAAGCAGTTATTAATGAGGTTGTATATAAGTGTTGAGATAGATAATATAAGCAGTCAGCAGTTAATTTACTTTTAATATTTGAACCTAGGACTTCTGATTAAAAATGAAGAAATCATATTCATCCATTGTAACTTAATAATCATCGATCTGTATTATAACTTGCAAAGTAAAAATTGAATGTAGGGCGGACACTGACAAATGAAGCTTCTAGCCTATAAATTCTATTGAATCTAATATTTTCAATACAAAATATAAATATAGTGCAAAAAATCACTAAATTCTTAAGCGATGTTAGGTATGCAACAAGAGGAGTTGCTCAGAGAAGAAGAAGATTGGTATGCAGGATGCGATGATGAGATCGCTAATCTTTATCATTTTAGTATAACTGATGGGATAAAATAATCTTCAAATTATATATTTATTTTTAACCAAACGCAAAATAAAATAATCATACATTTCATCTGAAGATTATTATTCGTATTCTACCAATCAAACGATCCAAAGTTAAAGTGCTAAAAATTATAAAGATTGAATCCATCAAATCTCAAGTTAAGGAGTTAGGTGATATGCCTAAGTCATAATGACCTTATTAGAAGACGGATGTATAATATAAACAGTAGATTCAATCGAACTCAATAATTTTAATTCAAAAAATAAAATAAATATATATATATATATATATACACACACACACTAAATATTAAAATTTTAAACTTAATAATTTAAATAATCGATGAATTTCGTAACATTCCGATTGAGCTCATAAAATTCAAATCCTATTTAACTGCTGCTACACAAGTTGCTAGGTCACGTGACGTCAATGTTTGTGATGAGTCGCTTTTTATTATCATACGCAAACTGCATTTTGGGCTGGGCCACAAATTGGGCCGTGGGCCTGATCTGACAGGGAGCGTCGTATGTTTTCACGTGCGCTGCTGGTACACAGTAGCCCTGCCGGCGCATCTTTAGCGCTTATTTCTTCTTCTTCACGTACTCAACTGCCCAACTTGTTCTGTTTTTGGGAACTGTTTGTTTAGCCCACACTCACAAGAGATGTATGCATGCACATGAAACATCTCTTGAAGGATATGACATATGACTGATCTTTTGCCCCTCCTCCCCCCCCCCCCCCACCCCCACCCCACGCCCCACGGTTGGAGAATAGAGACAAATTCAAAATTTAAAATAATATATAGATTTTTTCATAATTTGTATATTTATTAGTAATGCGGGGAAAAAAATAATTACAAACCAAATGTTATGTGGAAAAGAGAAAACACCAAGTCTAGTGGCGTACGCAGAATTTTTGATCAGCAGTGTCACGTTTAAAATGAAAAATAATAAAAGAAGCCGTGGAGATTAAAACTCACATCCCCAACTAAGAATTTGAGACACCTAAGCAATTGAGCTACACAACTATTTGTGTCTAGGAGTGTCACTTTTCATAATATTGTCTCTATGCTTGTTTTTACCTTTAAATTATACATATATATTTAGTAAAAAAAATTCGTCGAAGCAGTGTCACGTGACACCCCTAAACTCTTGCTAAATCCACTCCTGGCACCAACCAAACATTGTATAACTTATACTAGATTCTATATGGAGATTATATTTGAAGAAATTAATCTAAATAGCTGTCCATTCAACCGCATAAACTTAAAATAGCTGACATATGTATAATATAAGTATAATATGTATATAACCATGCATAATTAGTGTATAATCTAATGTATACTGAGTAGAAAAAGTAAACAGTGCATTCAACCGATTATTTGTGTAAATATTCCATTATTTTTTCCTTTTTTTGTAACCAAACGATGTATAATTAAGGTTATACTAGTTTTAATACATGAATAACTCCTTTAGGGTCGTTTGGTTTCTAGCTAGAGTTATGCAGATATCAATAGTGCACAGATTAGTAGTTATGCAGGGATTAATTATGCAAGATTTAGTCGTGTAGGGTTTAGTTATCCAGAATTTTAATTGTGGAGGAATGAGTTATCTCATGAAATAAGCTATCCTACCATCTATGTGAGATAGCTAATCTCACTATTTTAATACAAATAATAAAATAAAATAATTCTCAAACTAATTAATTCTCATAATTAAACACAGAAATTTCTCTATCTATGGGGGTTTATTCCAAATGATTTGCAGATTTAGTATTTACATGGATGAGATAACATCCAATACTATCAACTTAATTAATCATATATATTAGGGATTAGCTTTAAACTAAAATTAATCACTCTTGTTGAAGAAAATAATGTAGAAAATTTTGTACGTGGTCAAATTTGTAAAAAAAATAGCGATATTTTGATAAAATACGAAATGTGATAATATTTTGATTTCAAAAAAGTATTAGAATATATTGTAACTATGCGCATAATATAGTGAAATATATTATATTTGTGCGCATAATAATAGTGAAACATATTGTATTCGCGCGCATAATTAATGTATTTGTACGTATAATAATAGTGAAATACATTGTATTCATGCATATAACAAATGTATGCATAATAAGTGTATTTGTGCGTATAATAATGTGAAATATATTGTTCATGCGTATAATAAATATATCCACGCATATAAAAATCTTTGTAGTGGAATACAATTAATCTGCGCATAATAATAGTGAAATACACTATATTCACGCACATAATAAGTGTATCGCGCGTGTATAATATCTCTGCCTAACTATATTTACACGAAGAGTAAGTATATCCACGCGTATCTACTATAAATTCTCAAACTATTGTTATATTATATTAATTTTTTTAAACTGCTACTTATTAATTGTGTACTATTGAATACAGTTCATAAATTGGCCCATCTTTCTCATAATACTAATAATAATATAACTACCCTTATTTCATGGACCCTATATACTCAAATTATGAGCCATATATTTTCGATAGACTTCCGACTAAACAAAAAAATATATCAAAATATATCAGAAAGAAAATAATGAAAGTGGAGAAATCGTGGTAACACACTATAGAAAGTACGACAAAGCATTTTGGGAAAAAAAAAAGGAATAGTAACTACAACAAAATAGTGCGTTAGTCGAAATACAAAAGATAGTAGATAGTAACGAAAATCAGAGGACAAGAAACTACAGGAGAAATACTATGACTACCACTATGAAAGAATAAGCAAAACAATGCTCTACTTCCTACTAATCTTCTACCCTAATCCGTGTCCTCCACGACCTCTTATGCATCATAACTTTCTTTTATATATAGCATGTTTGACCAAATTTTTGAAAAATCAAAATTAGTCATCAACATCAACATAAACCTTTCAATATGCATCCTAACTTTCTTTTATAACAATCCCATAAAGTACTACTAATCCAATTAATACGGATTCGCGCCACTAGAAATTATATATTACATTCATATATACATGCAAGAGTATATTTAAGTTCTTTCAACTAATAACAACATCGCTTTATAGTCTGTTTTGCTAAGTTTTTAAATAGTAAAAAATAGTCGTTCAACGTCACTATACATGTTCCAAAATCATCCAATTTTTTTTTTTGAACAATTCAATATTCGATACCTACGGTTCTTATTAGCACAATCCAGTGTCATACCGAAATCTTTAAAAGAGAAAAAACTCCTTATATAATTTTTTTAATTTTCAAAATTCGAACCCAAAATCAAATTCCATCTGGCCATCTCATTGCACACACAAGATCCATCACCTTATATATGAAAAGGAATTTACTAAACACAATATATATACCTTGAAATAGCCAAAGTAAAAATTCAAATAAGATTTTTTTTTAAAAAAAAGATTCTTCTTTTTTTAAAATAAAAGAGTTAGTTGATTGGTAAAATACACCACATTTACTTTATTATGCCAAACATATATCCATCAAAAGAATAAATTACTACCATTTTTAGTACTCAAAAGGACCACAATTTTACTATTTTTTTACAAATTGATTTGCTGGCAAAACAATTATAAAAAAGTTGTACTCAAAAGACAAAATCAGTTTCTTCTGAAAAGATAAAAAAACAGTTTCCAAAATTAACCATTTTTTCTTCCTCCCTCCTCAATCTGTCAATTCCATTTTTAAATGTGAAGGCCCCAACTCAAGTTTGGGAATATTTTTTTTTTCCTTTAAAAAAAAGGGATCTAATATATTATTAAAAATAATTTAAATATATCATTCATTATACTTTTCATTTAAGTATATTCTTTTCCATTATATTTTGGCACGAATTAATCTTTAATTCTGATAGAGGGACGCGTGATAAAGTTCAAAATCAAATAACCCATTCCAGATTTTAAGTACTCGATTTCTTTAGAAACCTACACATTTAAAGTTGTAATTATATCATCACTATCTAGAATGGAACAAATAAAATAAGAATTTCAACCAAGAACACAGCTTTAAGTTTCTAGAGAAATTGAGTATTTAAAATTAGAGATGGGTCATGTGATTCTGAATTTGTCACGTGTTTCTGTATCAAAATTAAGGATAAATTTGTGTCAAAATATAATGGGAGGAATAATGAAAAATATATTTAAATTATTTTTAATATTACGACAGTATATTCGACCCTTTTTCTGAAAAACTGATTTAAAAAAAGGGGGTTTAATTAATTGCTAAGTGACATTTTTATGACTTTAATTAGCATAATTGAGGTTCAAAATAGAGCCGTTGGTGATAAAGGGCAATATTTGTCCCAGATTAATCGACAGAGGGGTAAAAGTAACAATTTCGCAAATTGCAGGGGTAGTTTTAGCTTTTTCACAAACTACGAGGCAATTTTGAACTTTTTTTTTCTTTCGAAAATTTTTCTCCCTAAAGTGATTTAATGATTGATATGTAAGATAATTTATTTTAGGAAATTTGTTCTTGAATTCTCAATTTATTTTGCAAATTTTTTTATTTTTTTTAATAATATTTGATTTTAAAAAATTGTTACGCATTCGATTTTTATATTAGAATGAACTTATTTATCATGAATAATCGAAGTGAGAATATATACTAATTTTACCTATTTATCTTTTTTATTTCAAAAAGAGTCGAGACGAAATTTGACAAAAATTTCAAGAAAGTATACACAATCATCGAAAAGAGTTTACCATTCACTTAAAACTAACTAATTAGTTGATTGATAAGCGATAAAGAATTAATTATATTTCTAAAGTATGCGAAACTGAGCAGATATGTCCTTTAATAATATTAATGAATGATACTAAACCAAATCATGCCAAACCCCACTGATTTTTTTGTAACAATATTTCTCCACCGAAAAAATTGACTCTTATAAATTGATGTTATTCTAAAAAATTATGCATTTAAAATCTATAATTAAATTTTTAACGCAAGCTTATCTGCTTTTTATTTTAATAATTATACTATGAAAACTATTCATCCTTAATTTAGAACTCAAGAGTAGTGTAGAGAATACGTGAATAAATTGTAAAAAGACAAAAGAAAATTGAAGAACCAAAATATATTTATGAATGATAATTTTCATCACCGAAGATATATGAATGCGTATTACATTGATATATTGTACACAATATTAACTTAAGCTAAATTATTTTCATTCAGACTTAGAAATTGGTGTTTGCTTTGGTTGTTACATAAACACAAGTAGAAAAGAAATACTAAATCTGTATATCTTAACGAAATATTAATTAAACTATTAACGAAGAACCTATTTGTTCAATTTCACATACTCTAAAGATATATTTGCCATTTTATTTTATTTATTAATCAGCTAATTAAGTTAATTGAGTCTTTTGTTTAAATTAAGAGTATATTTGAACTGATTATTAAACGGTAAAAAGTAAAGACGTATTTAAGCTAAATTATGAATGAACATATCTTTTCAATTCAAATACTTCAAAGATATATCTAGACTTTACCCGATTAATAAATTAATATGTGAATATACACTAATTTCATCAATTCATAATTTTAATTTTAGCACTGATAAAAAAAAAACGATACTAAATGTGAGAGGAATTATCAAGAAAATGTACATCCATTACAAAAGTTCATCTCAAAATATATATATTACATAAATATTGAATTCAAATTAAAGTTATTAAATTCAATTCAACACGTGAATCATAACCGATTCTCTAGCTCCGCCCCAAGAAATCTTTTTGAATATATGTATATATATATATATGAACAATGTGAATGGTTTCAGTGTGGTTTGATTTAACAGAGGAAAAATGACAGAGAGAAATGATAAGATGTTTCTACTAGTAAAAGGTTAGACAACAAAATCATTTATCTATTTGGTCCCATTCCACACGTGGGGAGGGGTCTATCTATCTTTGTTTGATTATTTTGGAATTTTTTAATTTTTTTTGTAATATTCAAAGGGTTATAATTGGATGAGTTATATAATTTTTATACATGTCATATCAAGCATTTGATAGCTAGATTCTTGAAACATTGGAGTAACACTTTTGCCAAATAGTTTACAAAATATATAGATTATATATATTATATAATATTGTGTATAATTTGATTATATTAATAAATTAGTTAGTCGAACACTATATATTAGTAGCTTTATCGAATTTTTTGCCTGATTATTTTGGGAGAACTTCACAAATGGCCCTTAAAGGGATTGGTCTTGATTTTTTGACGCCATTTAATAATTTAGAAATTTTTTTCACTATTAGAAATAGAGATTTTTTTCATTGTAAATTAATGAGAAATTTGTGTTATAAACATGATTTTTTCACCCATTTTTCATCGAATCAGTTCACTGAAAAAATGCATGGTGTGAAATAAATTCTCACTGAAGTAGTGAAAAACTTCATAATATTTTCATGTGAAAACATTATTTTTTTTTTCCACCGATATCGATGGAAATAGTCACTTAATATTTTTCGGTGAAAAATTTTATGTGAAAATAGTGATTTTTTGGTAGTGTCTGGGCAAAATTTTTGTTGCTCATTGGACATAATTGTTGTGGACATAAATTAGTTTTATCTAGAAAGGCTGAAGTTTAAGATATTTCAAAACAATGAACCTGGTAAATTGACCACAAGTTCAGCCTTATATGCGAAAGCTAGAAATTATCTGATTGGCAACAGAAGCAAATCTTTTATAGTCCATCTGACATACTTCTAGCCTTATAGGCAAAACTTATCTGATGAGCAACCGAGCCAAATCTTTTGTTGTCCATCAGGCATAAGTTCTATCTTTTGCTTACAAGGCAGATATTCATAATATTTTAAGACAATGGAACCTGCTCAATTGACCACAAGTTCTGTCTTACAAGAAAAAGTTAGAACTTATGTCTGATGGACAACAAAAGATTTGGCTCGGTTGCTCATCAGATAAATTCTTCCCAATGAATTTTTCCAACTTAAGGTCTTTTTCTAAAAGATGTTATTAACCGGGAACAAAAATTTAAGATCGAATACTTTAAAAAAACACTAAGTGTAATTTCCTGGATTATCTTGGTATATGGGCCTGGTGGATCTAGGAAGCTAGCCCGTGAAGTAGAAGGCCCAAGGTGAAGGATAAGGAACCAGCAAAATATGAATTATATGTGGGATGTGTTTGGCATATGAAAGGATACGTGGCTTCCTACAGAGGTCCCTCATGATGCGCTCGCGGTAGTGGCGAAATCAGAATTTTTATTAAGGAGTTTAAAAATATAAAGAATTAAATACATGAAGAAGTCAAGCGAATTAAACATTTACTATATATACATAAAAAATATTTTTAACCTTACATATGTATACAATGTAATTTTCTGTCGAAAAAGGTTAATGCCCCTTCCTGGCTCTGTCCTGCCTCGCTACATGAGTGTATCGTGAAAAAGTTGCGAATAATTAGGGTACAACACAGTTAAGCCAAGTAATAGCTAATCGCGAGAAGGCCTCTTTGATATATAATGAATTTGGTCATGATTCTTCAAACAAAATAGTAGCTTTTGAAGTTTAGTTTTCAACACTTCAAACTGTTTGTCAGTTAGAGTTATGTGCAAAAGTTATGATCCTTTTTATCGAAGGGTGGTTGTTGTAGTGATCAAAAATTGCCCACGCCTGAAACGTGTACCAAATGCACAATCCCTAGACAAGTTGAAGAACGGCTAGCGCCCGACCTAAACCACCCTCATAGGACAATCCTAAATACAAAATTCTAATTTCAGTCGCGCGCATCTAATGTTGTATCTGAAGTGGATAAACTCATAATAGAAAATTGACATTCGGTATAAATTAAATGACGATCTCAAAAACAGATATTTGTGCACTTCGTCCGTATATAATACCTAACTTAGAAAGGGTTACACCATGAAACGTAAAGAGTATAGTATTTACACTTGGGGCCCGTTTGGCCATGCAATTTGAACTTCAAATTTGAAATTTTTATTTGTTTATGACATTGGAACAACTTTTCAACTTCAATTTAAAATTTTAATTTTCAAATTCCAAATTCACCTAAAATGTAGAATTTCATTTCCAAGTTATGGTTTCAATTTTCTTTAAAATTTAAAATTTGACCCATAAGTTTATATTTTACAAAAAAAAATAGAAAAAATCCATGCTCGACGTGAAGAGATTGAACATATCATGTGGAGGAATTATATTAAAAGAATATTTAATTACTATTCTTGTTGAGTTATTTGTCCAGTAAATCTTTATAAAACTATATATATTTGAAAGTTTGTAGCAACACGTAATCGCAAGTATTTATTTATAAAAGAAACATGAAGATATGTGATTTATTAATGCAACACTTGAGATATTTCTATCTATTATTTATGAACTATGCCTTGCTCATTTTTAATAAGATTGTATAAGAGTTAGAGAAATTTTGATAGTTTAATTTTATATTTATGAAAAAAAGTGTATAACTTTAAATTTTAAATTATATATTCAAATAAAATTTCAACTTCAAATCAACTTCTCTGAAAATTAATAATTTCAAATTCATGCCCAAACATCTACTTAGCCTACTGAATTGAACTCAGCTAATTATGTAGAAGAATAATGTATTTTTTAGTTTTAATCAAATTAGATGTTTTTGTATTCAGATTATATTATCTCCAAGTTACACTTTACCCTGCCTCTTACCTATTTTTTTCTTTTAAATTCTTCGCCCGGTATTTGATATTTATTTTGATTCGGACTAATATGAATTTATACCAGAAAATTTTATACTGGTGGTAAATCGCTTTCTACCAAAGGCAATTTTATTCTTAGTGTTTGACTTTGAAATATTTAATTAAGGATGAAGAAATACTTAAACTTCATTACAACCACGATGATTCTATATTAAAACTAACATAAATATTTTAGCTAGTATAATCACTCCATTTCATAAATAATAAGAATTTTAACACTACACTAGTAAACAACAACCTAACAAGTGGTTCCTAACATAAAAAATAATCTAATCTCTATATTTACAAATTTTAGCTTGTATAATCATTGTATAATTTTCTAAGATTAATTTGTATATGTTATACCTTGATTATGTAGTTTTTATACATTTGTTATACATTGAGTATACACCGATGACTATTACAAATGATTATGGCTTTCGCCGTGTTCCTTTTTTCAGTTATGGGGTTAAGAGAGGAAGACAACGAAATATTTAGGATCGAGTTTATGCTCTTTCCTTATCTTTTGACAAATTTTCATAGCCCTAGTTGAACTAAAGTACCTTACAGAGGAATCCACTTCTAAGATGGAGAGTATTCCGAGATGCATATGCTCTTTTTAGTATTGAAGAAAGAAGTAAAATACAACTATTAAACTTCTTTGTGATATAATAATAGTAGTAAAGAAAGAAGTTGCTCACTCTACTTTATCGATAAAGAAAGACTGGGCAGATGAAATCTTTTTAACCGTTCGATTAAACATGTCAAGATTCAATAACTTTGGGGTCCTTTTTTTTTTTTTGAGAGGGGTGGGGGGTGGGGGGGGGGGGTTGTTAGACAGGCCACCAAAGCTCTTTGATTTGGTTTCTTCTTTTTCAAGCTAATACTTTTATTTTTGTAGAGAATTAAATTTGCTGCAAAACAATAAAAATAAGGAAAAGTTGTATAACATAGCATAATTATGAACGTATTTACATATAATGGTCGCAGTTTCAAAAAATTATATAATATGATTTTATTTCATTTAATATGTAATCTATTTACTTTTTATGGTGCATTTGATTTTTCTTTACTATCTCTCCTTATACACGTTGTAATTCTCTTCTATAACTGATCAACCTTTCTTCCACCTTAACACTTTATTTGGATAATGGTTACTCATGGTTTAATAATGTACGGTAGTGTATTGTATGGTATTTTACTATATTATAATTTAAATACAATGTTTGGATAGACAGTATCGTTTGCTGGTTTAATAACATTTTTATTATTTGGTTTGACTGTATTGTATCATAACTGGTAAATTTACTAAAATGCTCTAAATTATTATATATATTAAATTCATCAATAATTACTAATAAAATAATTTAAGACAATTTCTAATAAGATTAATTAAAAAAAGAAACAAGTCAAAATAAATATACACGAATTTCAATAAAAAGCAAGCAGACTTGTAAGAAGTTTAAGAAATCAAACTTAAAAAAAGAGAAGAGTGAATGCAGAAAAAAACTGAACCTAGAAAACTAGGATTTTTGAATGGAGTTAAATAATATAAGATAAAATGGTAAAATAGGATTATGTAATATCAAGTAAGGGCATAATTGAAAAGAAAAATTAGGGAACAATGGGATTACACCAAATTGGCGGTTTAATAAAGTGAGGTTTTTCATGGTTACTTAACCATGGAATCAAATCATACCATACCATATATTTTAGGTAACCATCAAAACAAACATGATACTCTTAATAACGATACCATACTATACCATAGGTAACCACCATCCAAACAAAGGGTAACTCTCTCCCAACGTTCCCCCATTAGTTCAGATTTTTCAAAAATTATTTCAATCCATTTTGCACGATCTTTGCTGTTTCAATTAGCTTATAGAATCCCTTTAATACATATAAGTTACATTTATGATTTGAATTTGCTATCCATTTTGAGATATGCATTCTTTGTATTTAGACGAAAATTTTTGGGGTTTCAAATAGATTCTAGAGTGAGAAAATCCCTTTAATAGAGGTATATTTTATTATATTTTTTGAAATTTCCATTAGTATATTTTTTTAGATATTTATTTTATGTATTTCGTTAAAAATCTTCATCCGGATGTATTTCAATTTTAGGACTTCTGTTTGTAATTCTCAAAGCTTCTTCACATGTATTTTCAAAGTTTCTTCACATGTATTTTGACTACACGTATATATTTCATAAAATAACTAGATATTTTTATTTAGTTGTATTTGTAATACAATGTAAACACATAAATTACATACTAAACATGATAATATATTATACAGATGTGTATATACATATAAAATATGTATTTTTTTTTATATTTTTTAACTAATCCTCAATCCTCCTTTATTAAAGGTATATATCAACCATTTTTTATACACTTAGATACATAATCCTTTTTGTATTTTTTTAAATTTAGTACACATATATTTGGATCTATTTCTAATACACTGCATATATATCGAACACTCACAGAAAGAAAAAATATATGAAATTGTATGACTTATACATCTAAATTATATATTGTATTTGTAGGATTATTTTAAACTGACATATATATTTAAAATAAAATTTGAATTCCATCTATATTTAGAGTCCTAATAAATATGGAATCTATTTATTATAATGAAGTAAAATTTGAATTCCATTTAGAATTTCATCTATATTTAGAGTCCTAATAAATACGGAATCTATTTATTATAATGTAGGAGTGAATTATGATAACTAAAAATTAAATGAAAACACAATTTCTAAAATTACTCAACTAACTACACATTTATATATATATATTTAAGACATTTAAATAATACAAATACAACACATAACACATAAAATATTGTCATAAGGCCATTAGCAATTGCACCAATAGCCATTTATATGACTTGTTCTTTAAAATATATTCCTCATTTGCAAAGTGTTTAGATTTTAGCCATATTTTCTTCTTTAGCACTACATACTAACTAGAATTTATTTAAAATAAAGATTAGATTTATATATTTTTATTGGAGGCTTTGTTGAATTGTTATGTAGGGTATATTTACACAAATGTCCCTTTTTAGGCTGTCATCTAATTAGATTTTGTCTATATTATAAAAAGTATTGTAAATTCTTGATCGGAACTAATAAAACGATAGACTATTGCGTAATATTTGTTAAATTTTAGAGTGTGATTCAACATTTTCTTATAAGAATTTTAATTTGCTTAAAAAGAATTTTATATTGCGATAATAAAATTTCAACAAATATGTAATTTATGCGTAAAACATACAATTTTGTTTTGGCTTTTGCTGAGAACTATGGAATTTGTAGTAAAAATATAACAAAGGCCAAATTCATTAAAAATAGGTTTCTGGTACGTGAATCGAATGTCTGAAAAAAAATATCTAAAAAAAAAAGATAAATATTTGTCTGTTGGTGGGTGAAGAATCAAGACAAAGCAAAAGTATCCAATGCTGTTAAAAGATATTGAAACTTTCTTTTACTTAAATTCTTTTGTTAAAAGATATTATAAATTATTTAAATTATATCAAAGTAGAGGGTATCATTAATATATTCGACCTATTTAATTTAATTAAAGTAATAAAGGAGAGCTTACATCATATAATTATGAAAATAATTATTGACATGTCACGAGGACAATGTACAATTGGACCCTCTATTTATTTAGAAAAAAAAGAGTTCAGAAAGTTTGGAGACAGACTCTAAAGTTTAAAAGAATCAAGTTAAACAGAATCGAGATAGAATATTTGAAAACTCTAGTGATGTAATCTGTGAGGTGGATGTGGAAGTGAGGCTTGATAGACAGGAAAGAAAAGGTTATTTGCTATTGGTTTACCCTTATATCATACCTTGGTACAGCCTATACATGATGGATAAAGATATTGACAAGGAAGTTTTAATTATCTTGGGGGTCTATTATTATATTCAAGGAAATGTAGATATTGACGAGAATGTCACCCAACATATTGGTGCAACGAAGGGTGGGTGGAATGGAGGCTCGCGTCTGGAGTCTTGTGTGATAAGAAGGTGTCACCAAAACTTAAAGACAAGTCTTACAGAGTAGTAGTTAGACTGACTATGTTGTTAGCTAGTCAAAAATAGAAATGAAGATGTTGCGATAAATATATGGACATACTAGAAGAGAAAAAATTATACTTCATCCATTTCAAAATAAGTGGTGTTTTTAACTTGGGCACACCCCTTAAAAAAATACCAATTCCTAGAAAGTATAATGTACTTTTACCAACTTACCCTTAATTAATACCTTAAAAAAGATGTAACTCTTTAACATTTTCTTGGTTATGTAAATCTCTCTCCATTTAAATAAGGGTAAAATTGAAAGAGCACTATTAATGTCTTCTTGATTATGTAAAACACCATTTATTTTGAATCAAAATCAAAAGACTAAAACACCACTTATTTTGAAATGAAGAAATTACTAAATATATTATTATTATTACTGCATTTTATTTTTAAAAAACAAATAATATTCTACAAGTTTGTGTGTTAGCTATTGTCATCTAGCATTTATAATTTCCTGCTGGCCAAAATGTTGAACAAGTCAAAATAAATCTCAACAAAAATTCTTTGCCTTAACAAAATATTTTCTAGTTTGTTTTGACTATAGAAAGAAGTCAAGAAGTAAGAATTTTGGAATATTTACAAAGGAATCAAATGAAAAACTTCTTATTCTAGTTAATACAGTTTTGGAAGATTTGGTGGTCTCTCTGTTTTGTTATATTTTTGTTGCGCTTTCAAAATCACGGGTGAATTAATTAATTATTTTAACAAAAAAGTATTATTTTTGTTTATATTTACTTGTTCACTATATTAAAAAAAATTAATTTTATTTGTTCTCTTTTTAGCATATTAAAAAAAAGATAATTTATATTTTTACTCTTAATATTAATTACTCTTTTCAAATTATTTTTCAGATTCACAACCTATACAACAATTAATATGAATATTATGATAAGATATATATTTCATTTATTATTTATTACGGGACGTAATGAAAGTCCATTATTTTTATTTGTTCATTTTAACGTATCAAGAGAAAAGTAATTTATTTTTGAAAAAATTACGCTTTATATCCGATACGTTTTAACTCATATTTAATTTTGTGTTTGTTATTCGATTTAGCACATATCTGTATATAAACACTTTTTATACATTATTATACAAGATTTATACATTATGCATAATACTTTTTTCAAATTCATTAAAAACTACATATAAATTAATATAAATATTATAATAAAATATAATTTTATATATAATTTATTAATAGACGTACAAAAATATCGTGAAGAAATAAAAATAAACATAGGGATTACATCATAAGTCACAATCAAAGAGAAAATATGAAAGTTTGTTGTGGCCCTTGTGGGGTTCAAAAGTGATGTTTTGGTATAACATTGATGATGGTGGGGTTATATTATTTAGTGTTAACATTTTTCTTGAAATGTTGAGGAGGGAATGTTTTTTCTTTTTTCCTTTTAATATTGATATTGAATTAGTCCGCGTATAGTGATTTTAATAACTTAATTGATTGATTATTTAAATATTTTATTTTATTAACGAGAGTTTAATTTTTTAATATCATAATACTTTATCTCATATATCATTATTATTTTTTTAAAAAAAAATCCAAATAAATCAATTTGGGTGTATTGATTATTTTTACATGTCAAGATTAAAGCAGATGAAATATGATTATCTTATATTTTTGTTTCACTTATATTAAGGTTCACCCTAGTTTTTTTTCATAAATTTTATTAATTTTATGAATCGTTAGATGACATCTTTACATTCAAACGAATAACTGAACTTGTTATAGACTTATATGACCTTGGATTTGAAAGATTAAAATCCAACAAAAACAACAATAATTACAACAACAACAACAATAATAATAATAATAATAATAATAATTTAGTGAATGTAAAACTTTATACTAAATTTTGTTAGTATGAGGTTACTGGCATTAAAAAATTTTTAATACAAGCTAATTTTTGATTTTAGGTTTTAGTGTAACGTACAAGTTAGTTCTGACTAGTGCCATTAATTAGGAGTTGATTAAGAAAAATAAAATTAATTCTTCACAACACCACCACCACCCCCCAAAAAAAGATTAAATATCAGAGATAATAAAATTAACTCATCAAATTATAACTCGATTATATTCATCCAATTATTTAAATTAGTGGCTCACCCCATTTCAATATAAAAAATTAATCTAAGATATATAGCTAAAATTAATCTATGAGAAATCTTGTTTAAAATATTTTAAATTTTTTTATTTGATATGATATATATCATAATAATAATAATAATAATAATAATAATAAAATATTAGGTACTCTTTTCATCCATCTTTACTTGTTCAGTATTGATTTAATACACGTCTTAAGAAATAACAAATAAAATGACAATTTTACTATATCACGTTTTGACTAAATAATAAATTCAATATTTTGAAAAATGTATTAAGAAATGACTATAGTTAATAGAGATAAATTAAAAACTAAGTGATAAATTATATCTTGATTTTTCAAATTAAACAAGTAAAAGTGGACATCCACTTTTAATATAGTGGACAAATAAAAGGTGAGCGAAGGAAGTATTAAAAGCTCATAAAATAACAAAGAGTGAAGGGTCAAAACGTATTCGGATTTTTTGAGTCTCCTGCCTTAACTATCAGTTGCTCATTTTTCTTACTTGAAATATCGTTATAGTTCAGGTAGGAAAAGGAAACAATTGATAGTGTAGATGTATTTCGACAAACATTTATTGATAGTTCGATATAAAACTCAATAAACTGTGATATTTTAGGTGTGTTTTCACGCTTCACTTGATAACAAATAAAACAATTAAAATTTAGTTAGAATTAAGCGAATTACGATCCGTTTTTTAGTTCATTTCATCTCAAATAGCTCTTGATTATTAACTCAATTTATTTTAACTCATTGTAATTTCAACCTAACCCGCTCACTCACCTCTCCACCTCCCTCCCCCCCCCCCCAAAAAAAATAAATAATCACCACCCAAAATTGATGGAAGCAACGCGTATAGAAGTTGAAATAATTTACAGTTATTTACAGTTTCACGCGTTTTTTTGTGGGATCAAAGATTCAAAAAATAATTAATAAATATAATTAAAAGTTAAAGCAAATCACCAAAAAAACGCGTATTTCCCTTTCAATAATTTAAAAAAAAAAAAATTCATTTAAAGCCCCCCTCAAGAAGCCATTTCATTCTTTCTGTTCCATTGAAATCCCTAAAGAACAAGAAGAAGAAGAAGAAAGAAAATGTTGACAATAAGCATTCTTTTCTTAGCAGTTCTCTTCATTGTTGGTTTAATCACAACCCTTTTTAGTTTTCCCACAAAAAAGATCCAATCTTGGATCTATTCCCTCTCTGTCAAAGTTCAAACTCCAACCCCAAACCCTCTTGTCAAGAAAGATTCAGTCTTGGCTGAAAAAAAGAAGAGTGTGAGAAGTAGTAGTAGTCATAAGAAGGTTGAGCTGAGGGGTATTTTTGCAACATTTGACAAGAACAGTGATGGGTATATTACAAATCAAGAACTGAAGCAATCGCTCAAGAATATTGGGATTTTCATAGAGGATGGAGATATTGCTGAAATGGTTGAGAGAGTTGATTCTAATAAAGATGGGTTGATTGATCTTGATGAGTTCTATGAGCTTTGTCATTCTTTCTTGGGCATTGAAAAAGTTGTGAGTGAAGAAGAAGAAGAAGGGGAAGGGGAAGGGGAAGGGGAAAAGAGAGAGAGGGATCTTAAAGATGCTTTTGATGTGTTTGATGATGATAAAGATGGATTGATATCCGAGGAGGAATTGAGTAAAGTCCTTTCATCTTTGGGGTTGAATCAAGGCAAGAAATTGGATGACTGTAAAGAAATGATAAGGAATGTTGATGTGGATGGTGATGGTATGGTGAATTTTGATGAATTCAAGAAGATGATGAGAGCTGGTGGAAGGCTTATTCCAATTTCTTGAAAAGCAGCAACAAAAATGCAAAGTTATTTAGTAATACCAATCTCTCTAATTTCCATTTTTATATTACTATCAAGAAAGAAAACCAATTGAAGGGGGAAATCCATTATGTTACAAGATTAATCTCTTACTAGTACTTCTAGTCTTTCAAGATTCAAGATTTGTACAGATAGGAACAAGAATTTGCTTTGAGTGATTGTATAGTTAGTTACTTTTCTTAGTTTCTCTTAGGAATTTGCATTGGATCTGAGGTCTGGTTAAGTCAACTAAGATTAATTTTTCTTAACTACTTGGATTAGAGAAAATGAAGAGGTAGGGGGAAGGGAAGAAGCATCACACTTGTGTCTCTGGTATTTGATCTGATGTGTTGTTTCAGAGCAGACAAGTTCATAGTTGTACTGACACTATTATGTTTGTTTATTGATATTGACTTGTTTCCTTGTGTTACTTGTTAATTCATGTTCAAGTAATGATCTTTATTAGAAAATTAAGGAGAATCTTAATAGTTCAGTTGATTGACAATCTGAACATTCACTTTGTTGGTGAGGGTTCGATTCTCCCACCTTATAATCTCCTCTCTCCATTTTCCCTTCTCCTGCCCCAAAAAAACTCATATTTGTAGAGGAATCTTAATAGCTCGGTTGTTGATTATGTGAACTTTCATCTTATTGGTGAGTGATTGATTCTTCTCTCCCTCTCATTTCCCCTTTTCTTATCCCCAAAAAGACTCATGTTGTCGGAGAATCTTAATAGCTCAGTTGGTTGACAATCTAAACATTCACTTTGTTGGTGAGGGTTCGATTCTCCACCTTATAATCTCCTCTCTCCATTTTCCCGTCTCCTGCTCCAAAAAAACTCATATTGTAGAGGAATCTTAATAGCTCGGTTTTTGATTATCTGAACTTTCATCTTATTGTTGAGTGTTTGATTCTTCTCTCCCTCTCATTTCCCCTTTTCTTATCCCCAAAAAGACTCATATTGCCGGAAAATCTTAATAGCTCAGTTGGTTGACAATCTGAACATTCACTTTGTTGGCGAGGGTTCGATTCCCCACCTTATAATCTCCTCTCTCCATTTTCCCTTCTCATGCCCCAAAAGAACTCATATTGTAGAGGAATTTTAATAGCTCGGTTGTTGATTATCTGAACTTTCATTTTATTGGTGAGTGTTTAATTCCTCGCCTTGTAATTCTCTCCCAGTTTCCCCGTCCCTTGCCCAAAAAACTCATATTATAGATCTTGATAATTGCAACTTTTCATATGCAACTGCAGAATAGACAAGAGTTAAGGTTTTGATATGGCTCCTAATATGTTACTAGTGTAAGTTTTTACATTACATTTTGATAAATGACTTAACAATGATAAGAATTTGATCAAAGAGGATGGCTTTTGTATATATCTAATATTCCAAATTTGTAATGGCATCATAATAAAAAGAAAATCAGAAGAAGACTCATAACTAAAAGTTTGGTAGTACCAAAAATACCCAAACTCTAGCAAAAATCTAAAAGAATTGGCAACACGATTCTCCCGAGCTCACGGATGAACTAAGGGAGAATCGATCAATCAACTCTAAACTGAGCTTTTAGTGAAAAACTAAATCTAAAGATTACATAAAATAAAAAAGTACTTTTTTTCATCTCAACTTTGAAATGATTTTAACCTAACTGTAACAATTATGTTGAAAGTTGAAGAGTAATTGTCTTATCTAGTACTCCCTCTGTTCCAATTTACCGTACATTTTTCTTCTAATCGGTCTCAAAAAGGTTTCACATTTAGAGACAATTTAATTTTAAAATTTTTAGTTTATCCTTAATAATATGATCTATAGCCACAAATTTCTGTGATTTATTTTAGACCATAAATTTTAAAAATTTATATCTTTGTGTGACTAGTCAAACACCTTCACATAAATTAATACTGCCAGAGTGCCATATATCACCTGAGACTTTAAAGGGTAGACTTTGAAAATATACTTGGTACACAAATGAGAGGTAATTGGGTGGCATAGCATATGAAGAGCAGTCCAAAAGCCAAGTCTAGTCACAAGTTAATGACTTGCAACTAGGGGTGGGCATTCGGTTTTTCGGTTCGATTTTTTAAAATTTCGGTTCGGTTTTTTCGGTTTTCGGTTTTTCATATAGTGCACCGAACACCGAACCAAACTAATTCGGTTCGGTTCGGTTTTTTTCAAATTCGGTTCGGTTTTTTCGGTTTTTCTAATTCGGTTTTTTCGGTTATGGGCCTAATTAATGGGCTATTTTTTAACTTACAAAATGAGCTACTTTTTAAATTAAAAATTAGTTGTTTTGTCTTTTTAAATTCAAAATAAATTATTTTAAGTTTGAATTCTAAAGTTTAATTCAACTAAGCTTAATTTTAACTTTTTAAATAAAGAAAATAGTGAGATTAATTGATTTACATTTAGTAGTACATACATAACATTTGACTTTTTGATAATAAATTTTCTCATATGCTTAATATCTTTATAACAAAACCAATAAAAAGTTAAGGGTCTTTTAGGATTTTAATAATCTATGGTCCCTAATTTCTTGTTAAATAAATATTATATATTTCATTTTTCTTTCAAAGCATATTAATAATAGTAAGAATTTTCTTAACATGCTAAAACTATTATAAAACTTGTTATTTGTAAAAAAAACTTAAGCAATTGTATCAATTATATAAATAATTCTCTAAATGTAAATGTGCTTTGAGATTGGGGTTGGGTGTCATATTTTTATTTTTTTGAAATTAAGTAAAAAAAAAAAAAAAAAAAAAAAAAAAAAAAAAAAACGGTTAAACCGAAAAACCGAAAAACCGAAATATGAAAACCGAACCAAACCGAAAAACCAAAATTTAAAAAAAAAAAAAACCGAAACCGAACCGAAAAACCGAAAAAACCGAAACCGAAAAACCGAATTAATTCGGTTCGGTTCGATTTTTCGGTTTTCGGTTTTTTTGCCCACCCCTACTTGCAACCACAAAACATTTGACTTAATGTGATTGTGACATTTCAAAGTCTATAGGAAGATGTCTTTATAAATTATAAAGTCATCTGGACTTGCAATGAAAATGAAACTATACTTTTTCTTCTTTTTATTTCTTAATTTTTATTTGGTGTTCAGTACTCATTAAAGCTTAATTAATTTTATTAAGATGACAACGCTTTTAATAGAATTTTCTTTCAAAATGAAACTGTATTGATATATAACAAAAGGGGCAAAAGCCTCCTCCCCATCCAGAGACAGGTTAATTGCACGAATGTCCTTATTTTAAATTGGTCTTTAATTTTTGCCTCTTATATTTATGATTTTTAATTTTTGTCATTCGACACTTTAAGTGATTAAAAAATGTCATTAACAGCCAAAAATAATAATAATAAAACAAAAAAAATCGCAAGGCATAAATAAAATTCGTAAGCCATAAGTTTTTGCTCAAAGTTATGCCTTAAAGGCATAAATAAAATTCGTAAGCCATAAGTTTTTGCTCAAAGTTATGCCTTAAAGGCATAAATTCGCACAAATTATGCCTTATGTCTCTAGGCATAAGTTAAATAACATGACTTATGCCTGGTAAACATAAATTCGTGTTATTGAACTTGTGCCTACTTCTGGCCATAGGGACAAGTTCAATAACATGAAATTATGTCCACCAGTCATAAGTTAAGTAACATAAACTTGTGCCAAAGAACAGAAGTTCATTCAATTAAAATTCTGCCCCTTATAGGGCATAATTTCAAGCTCAATAACATGAAACTATGCCTACCAGGCATAAGTTAGTAACATGAACTTGTGTCTAAAGAGCAGAAGTTCATGCAATTAAAATTGTATCTATAGAGCAGAAGTTCATGCAATTAAAATTGTGCCTTTCATCTCATTTAAGTTCAATAACATGAAATTATGCCTACCAAACATAAGTTAAGTAACATGAACTTGTGCCTAAAAGGCAGGAGTCATGAAATTATGCCTATCAGGTATAAAGAAAGTAACATGAATTTATACCTTCTAGGGCTAAGTTATGCCTTGCGAATTTTTTTTTTGTTTATTTAAAACACTAAATGGCAAAAATTAAAAACTGCTAATTTGAGGAATAAAAATTAAAGACCACTCCAAAATAGAAAAACCTAGTCCACTTTGACTAATTGTTTATGTTCTTTCTTATATTTTTATTTATATACTGATAGTGTAAATAATTAAATTATTGCAAAATAATGAACTAATAGCTAATTAATCTTTACTATATTAGAGCTAGTTTGGTTTATTGGATTATGTGAAATAACCATGGTATAAGATATTGTATTGTTTAGTTTACCTTTTGAATAATGTATAAGTATTCTTGGTATAGAGTAATATACTAGGGTCATTTGGTAAGGCATAAAGATCAATAGCGTTGAATAGGGTGTATTAATAATATTGATATTAGTTATATTTTTATTAATTATATTAAAATTATTTTTTATGCATTGTTTGATTAAGTGTATAAAAAAAATATGCGTTGTATAATTTCTAAAAAAAATTATTTGTTTATAAAAATTATCTTCCGCAGATATGATATAAAGGACGTGGAAAAGGTTTTGAGGAGCAATTGTGTCTTTAACCATGTTACGTATGCATTAAAAACCATTCCATTACTAATCCTATGGTTTGTCATGTATTGGTTATACATAGCATAATACCTACATATATTGAAAAAGTGTACCAAACGAGATATTAGTAATATACAGAGTTAAGACGTGTATTATTTTTTTTAAACATCCTACCAAACAATATTGATGTATAATTTGATATCAAGACCAACAACATACAACATGCAACCCCTGCCTCGTAGAAATAGAGTGGTTATTTCGATAGACCCTCAGCTTAATAAAACCTGCCAAATAGTCTACAAATAGAGATACAGGTATGAAAGCATGGAATAACAACAATAAAACAATTCAAAATAATGCGAAGTGACAAAATCGGAGAAAGAACAGTAACGACAATGAAATCATGCAATAATCCTGTAAAAGGGGACAATCAAGAAACTACGACAGTAGTGTTAATACTACTGATAAAAAGGAAGATCCAAATACGACCATCAAATCTATCCTGTAAAAAACGTTCAAGTACCACCTAACCTTCTATCTTAACTCGGAATCTCCAACCCCTCCTATATATTTTTATGGGCATCAGGACCAATGTGGTAATCACTAATAACGAGATTTGATAGGAAAATAGAAAAAGAAGAGATGAGTTGGTGTTAATGTGGATCTCAAATCATGGAACACCCCCACGATTAAGAGATCTAATCCACCTGCCTACTATAATTAATTGGGGCTACATTTCAACTACTACTATAAAATTTTAAAATGAAGCACAAATTTTGAAGGACACAATGTCCAATCAAAGATAATTATTTGTTATCAATATACTACTAGTTTATATAAATGCGGAATATTTTAACACACTCTTTATCGGTAAATTTTATTTAGATTTTTATACTGTAATTTATTTTGATTGAGCGTTTATATTTTTAGACGCTTTTAATTTAAGTTTTTTTTTTAAAAAGGTATAATAATAGATAGATATCTTCACTTGGCCTCAATTAGAATCTAAACTTTTCAACTCTGAGAATACACATCTAGATACTTTAACTCATTTCCACCGTGTCTCATGGAGGTATCTAGATGATTATTTGTAAGTTGTAGTGTTCAACTGACATAATGGAGACGTATTGAAGTACCTAAATATGCATCCTCAAAGATGAAGTGTTTAGTTGCGAGTTAGATGCCAAATTAAGGTATACATCTATGTATTATGCCCCCCCCCCCCCCCCCACCCCACCCCCCCAAAAAAAGAAATGCACGTGTTCTTAAGCACCAATTATGTAAATAAATTAACCACTTAAATATGTCACCTTCTTCAATTATACACATTAGCCTCAATAAATCGTAACACCTCTGGCTTTGTTCAAATTGAAGCTAATGTATATAATTAAAGAAAGTAGCATATTTTATGAAATAACTTATCTACGTAAGACACTTGAAAATGCACATACATTTTTTTTCAAAATTTAATCAAAAAATATCTAATAGAAACACTAATCACGTGTTCAACTGCTCAATTGAAATATTTCATAGTTCGAATACCTAAATAAAGTTTACTGATAAATTTAAAGAAAAGGAATAATGTGTTCGCCAAGACAACTACAACTAGGACCTAAGGATAGGTGAAATTTCGAATAAAGGTGAGTGGCGGCTAAGAGCTCATTTCAACTACCATGAGATGATCCTAATAAGCACCTGTGCAACGTAGTCGAATATCTCACCTGTGGAATTACACTAAATATATTGGTGTTGCAAAAGAGCCGAATGTATCGAATTTAAACATATTCCTAAAAAGTATGCTAATTATAAGTCAAATAGTTTCTTATCACCAATAAAAGACCAAAAAAGTATGAACTCTATAGTCTAATTTGAAGTGTTGAGATACTTAAATGTGCATCTTCAATTTTAGAGTGTTTAGTTGCAACTTGCAAGTTGAGGCCATTAAGATGTCTGTGTATTAATTATGCCCAAAAAAAAAAATGCACATGTTCTTAAGCACCAATTGCATAAAATTAACCACTTAAATATATCACCTTTCTCTAACTATACACATTAGCCTTAACGAGTCATGAAACCTCAAGTTCGTTCAAATTGAAGCTAATGTATATAATTAAAGAAAGTAATATGTTTTATATAAATAACTTATCCATGTAATAGACACTAGAGAATACACACATGTTTTTTTTCCAAAATTTGATCCGGAAGCATATCTAGAAACAGTAATCACATGTTCAACTACTCAATTGAAACATGTCGTAGTTCGAATGTCTAAATAAAATTTTCTGACAAATTTAAACGGCAAAAATGTTAAAGTATTCCGCAAGGACAACTACAACTGGAACCTAGAGCTGGGAGGTCATTTCAACTACCATGAAATGACTAATAAGCACCTAATGCAATAGAGCCGAATATCCCACTTGTAAAATTACACTGGGTATGTTGTCGCAGTTGCAACAGAGCCGAATATATCGAAATAAAACATAAAAGCATGCTAATTATAAGTCAAATAGTTTCTTATCACTAATAAAAAAACCAGAAAAGTACAAAACTCTATAGTCTATTTTTAAGTACCAACAGAAAAGTAAGTAAAACCATGTCTATAACTTGATACTATAGCTATCCTTTGGCTCATAACAGCACCAGGTGGCTTCAACCAAGCAAAACACAGATTCTGGCTTTAATATCATCCCCCAGAATCACATGCTGACTATTTCTATCCTATTCATTAATAAGGACATAATAATACACATTAAAAGATGTCCGGATGGAAGCGCCCGGGGATAGAGCTGCCTTGTTGCGCCTGCTTGAGATGCATCGTGAGCGCATAGTTGTTGACCTGATCACAGAGAACGGGCAATCACTTTATGTCATAAATGAGAAGTGGGCATGGGAACAGAAATTTGGAAAATAGAGCTGGAACTCCCATAAAAGCAACTCACAATCGCTCGCCATTAACTCTTAAGAGCATAATGTATCGACATATTAATCGTATAAATGTACCAACAGACTTCCAGGGGGGGCTGAAGACTTTCACACTTCCAACATACATATGTGAATACAGCTATCTCTTCAACAACAAAGTTTCTATGTTGGGAAGCCAGAGGGATGTTCATTCTACCTCTTTCTATGTTAGTCCTCATATCTATTTTCTAATTTTTATCTTTGGTCCCAGATAGTATAAAGCATGTAATAAATTTGAAGCGGGAAATCTGACCTCAAGCGTTCTCAGCTGCTCCTGATACTGCGCCACCATCTGCTTCAGATTATTCACCTCATGCCCTCTATCCTCAAACTCCTTCTGACGCTCACGTTGAATAGCAAATGCTCGCTTCAAAATAGCATTCTCTTGTAGTAGAGCTTCCACCTGCCGCTTGAGCATGATGTTTTCCTGAATAATTACATGACATTAAATGTGTAGGTATTTTGTCTTGAGGAAGCATAATCATAAATGTAGAGATATGGAATAACACATTTTTTTGGAAATGGCAAGTATTATTGATGTCAAAGGACGGCACTAAGAAAGTGAGATTAAATAGAATGAGGTAAGAGGTGGCCGACCAAAATAAGATCATTAGCCTGGAATACCTACCGGGGGTCTTTCGTGAGGTAGGGGTAAGGTGTACATACACTCTACCCTTAGACCCCACCTTGTGGAACTACACTGGGTATGTTATTGTTGTTGTTGTAGCCTGGAATACCTAGTGCATCTCCAGCCCAATCCTCACAAACACTGATATTTGGTGCTTGCTTGCTGGGGTGAGGGGAAGGGGGGGGAGGGGGAGTGGCCATAAGGAAAGAACATTACTAATCTATACTAATAGACATTAATTCCTCAAACATCTAAACACTTTTTTTCAGAAAGGTAACAGAAGCATCTAAACATAATTGATGTTTGCTTTACATTCTGCGTAAAACCCTACTTTCCCATTATATGTCTGTTTTCCATATTTTTATGCAACAATTGATGTTGCTTCCCAACATCTACATCCTATTGAGGACCTCCAAAAATAACTGTAGACCATGCCAATAGTAAGTGATAGACAGATGAAGCAAATAAAAACAACAGATTACACCAATTGAATGCAGCCATCAATAGTATGACAATAAAAATAGAAAAACAACGAAAGTAGAGGGCATAGTGTTCACAGACAAAATAAAGTCAAACATTTCTGAACCACCTGCTAGAAATCTCGAGCTGTTACCTTTGTTGCACCGGCAGAAATGGACTTCTCCAAGACCTGGAGAGCTTGTGAAGCACGGGCTTTAGCATCATCTATATTTGAGGCACTCATCATCTCTTTAACAAACAGCTCCACCCATTCTGTGCCCTCCATCATGTGCGGTTCTTTTGCTGCAGATGAATCCGCTGCAGATGTGGGCCCACCATTACCTGCACCAAAATGTGCAAGGAGACTACCAGTATAAACAGACCTGTGCTAGTGGAACTTCAAAAACATCCAACAAATGTACTGATACACCTACGAAACAATGGTAGAATAACAGGAAGTGAGCTCAGAAGGACATCACTCATCATTTCAGTAGGCATGTAATAAAGCAAGATCGGTAGTAGTTTTACTTCATTGTAGCTGGGTGTAACTCCTGAATTTTTCAGGACCCCCATCTTTCTCAACAGGGTCTCGAAGCACAAAATAAGAAGTGGTACATCCATGGCCTCAGCTCACCCAGCGAAGAAAACAAGTGTCCGGAGCAAACACAAGTTTCAGTCCCGTGTCAGGGTCATACAGTAAGGCAATTTGGCAAAAGTAAAGTGCTTTAAAGAAACAAGACATTTCTTGTAAAATCAACTAAAAAGCTTACCCATGACAACAAACCCGTATTAATAAATGAACATCATGTTGGGCTTGAAAGGACTCTGATTGCCATATCAAATTTTGACAAATCAAACACAAGCAAAGAAAAGAAATTTTTTAAACAACTACTCATTATTTTCTTTACATTTCTATGCAACCCTTTATCCAACACGACCAAGAGTAAATAATTGAGTAACACCTAAAATTCAATAGATATGCATCAAAGTCGGTAAGTAATAACATAGTGCAGAAATTTACCATAAGCAACTGTGGAAGTACTAAATTTGTGAAACGGAATCGAGTTAATGAGTCGGAAAATGTTGACACAACTGACTGAATTTCCAATTAGAGGGTGCAGAAAACACTAGCTGCATGGCACCCCTAGTAAAAATGGTAAGCAGTTGTTAAACCTGCACGAGATAAAAACTCGGCATAGCCACTGTGATACACAAAACATAGCAGGAGTAGTGAACTGCCAGGATACTGACATACATTTTCAACCATGTGAAAAAATAAACACATCAGATTGGACCATGAAGGAACAGGGTATTAGACTGATCAAAAAAACGTCACGCAGATTCACTGAATAGTGAATACTTAACAAACATCTCCAGAATGCGAATTACAATGCATACAAACTCCAAATTCAAAAATTTTGACATGTCTTTATAACTCGGCTCACATAATTGCTTACCCCCAAGAAAAGAACAAAAAGAAGAAAATATCTCAATTGCACAATTATCTTGTTTTGCAATGATTTTATATAGCACGTGATTATTACACACAGCAAAGGATGTCACAAGAGAACCTACTTGAAGTCATTCCCCAAGTTTCAGTCAAAAAAGATTCAAAGAGGAAAAAAATTAAATATCGGGTACCAATCAATAAGAATCAAATTAATTACCAACATTTACCTTGAGTTAAGATCTGAGTGCCAGTTTCCAGGGTAGCATCAGATCTTCCCGTGAGGGGCCCCAGATTCTCAGCAGAACCCAAGCGAAGCTCATTTAGTCTTTTGATGGCAGAATCCAGATCTCCGCACTCATCCAGAGCTCTCTCAAGAAACTAAAAAAAAATGCATCTCTAGGTTGAATTCTCCTCTTTTCAGGGTAAAGAAAAGTCTGTCAAGAAAAGCTGTAGGAAACTATGCCATAGAACTGGATATCTAGATCACAGAAATGTGACCAGAAACTAAAACTAGCTTCTACAAATCAATGCTATCAAAACCTCATAGAATTGTTTTTTCCTTAAACAGAACCACAAAGTTAGATCCATCAATGATATCACTAGATGAAAATCATCAGACAGCATACCATTTCTAGATCAATCGGAATGGACAGAAATCCTCTTGGGATAAGACAATGCTTGTAATTTTAAATCCAAGTATCAGTATTAGTTGAAGAAATCGAAGAGAAATTCTGAAATAGCATCTGCAAGGAATCATCCATTGAAGAAAAAACTAAAAGCTTAAGCAGGAAACAGATGAAACGTGTTTCTTTTATTGTTTATACCTGCATTCTATAAGGTAACAAGGCTTTGGATTAGGTAAAAGTCAACAAACAAATTATAAATGACACCTATTTTAAGAAAGCTGTAGGAAACTATGCCATAGAACAGGATATCTAGATCACAGAAATGTGACCAGGAACTAAAACTAGCTTCTACAAATCAATGCTATCAAAACCTAAAATCAACAATCTCTTAGATTTGTTTTTTAAAATAAAGAGGACCACAAAGTTAGATCCGTCAATGATATCAGTAGATGAAAATCATAAGACAGCATACCATTTCTGGATCGGAATGGATAGAAATCCTCTTAGAATAAAGCAATAATTGTAATTTAAATCCAAGTATCAATATAAGTAGAAGAAATTGAATAGATTCAGAAATAGCATCTGCGAGGAATCGTCGACTGAAGAAAAAATAACAGCCCTAGTAGGAAACAGATAAAATGTGTTTTTTTTATTTTTTATACCTGCACCCTATAAGGTAACAAGGCTTTAGATTAGGTAAAAGTCAATATACCAATTATAATGACACCTATCAAGAATAAGACGTAAAACGTGCACCTCTTTAATTCTTTTATATATATATATATATATATATAATTATTTTTTTTGGTAAGAATTCTTTTAGAAGTTGAACGGTATTTGGAGTGTTGTACCAATTAGTTCTTGCAATATTTTCAGATAATCCAAGACCTTATTATGTTAACATAGCAAAAGCCTTTTTTCTCTCTTCGACGAAGCAACGACCTTCACAAAACTAATGATCTGTAATTGGTGATTTCAAAGATGTCCCTTTTTGTTCTTTATCAATCCTACAACGTGTATTGGAAACTAGAGTTGGTGATGAGCAATTTCTTACAGGATTTCATCAATTCTAAAACACTTAACAAAAAATTCAATGAACCTTATATAATGCATCAAGATGTTCGCAAGGACCTACTTGATGCTCTTCCCCTAGAGATCTCAGATGAGGGAACCCTGGGAGAGCAGCCAACTCCAACTACCGTCAGAGGTGAATCTAGAATTCCTGGGACATGGGTACACCACTAAAAAAAAGAAGAAAAAAAGGTACTAGGTGGGAATTGATCCTAAGTACCCAACGTAAATAACTCAACCTTCAACCAAGTGCACCATTTAGTCTTCTTGTAGCATGGACGCTAGCATATAATGTTATACCAATTTTAAAAAATGTATACATAAAATATCTAGTTTTACAGAGATAACACGGGTTCATGTGCCCCATAATAAGCAAATAAATTCGCCCCTAACTGCCATTCATGTATGATCCATACTAAATCTGACTACCTCCTCAACGTTCTTGACGGCCCATCTTTGTCTCAGTAGAGTCTTTCAATGACACGTTTCAGTCCTCTTCCCCTTTACTTAGAAAAAGTGAGCCACCGATTCAAGTACAAGATACTATCATTACCGTCTGACAATTAGACATCCAACACATAATCGCAACGATTCACTTGCAAGAGCGGAGCTCTACCAATTGAGCTAAATTCCCCGAGCCAAGTGGAGCATGCATGAAGTTGTTAGACATTTCTTTTATTCTTTTCCCTGCCGCAGCTGGACCATCCTGGACTTGAACCAGAGACCTCACCTGTGAAGTAAATCATCACACCTAACATCCATCATGGAATGCTCTAACCGGATACAAGTTTTACACTTTTCCTCCCACAAAATTACTTGCACAAGACAAATAGATCAAATAATGAGAAACCTACCTCCTTCACTACTGCTATTGTAGCAAAATTGTTATGCCCTTTTCCTTAATTCGCTTTCTTCTTTTAGTTAGAATCAAATATTGACTGCTTTCACGAAAGCTGTGCTTTTATGGTTCGATCTTATGAAAATAACAGCAGGAGCTGTTAATAAAAGAGATAACAACCCTTGCACTAATAACTTTATCACCTAATTGTTTGTCAAACACTATGTTACTCGTACTCTTCAAAATCTTTGTTGCACCCATGTCAACATGACACAGGTAGGGTTGTGGTTGTGGATCCACATTCGAATTTGGCCAACTTACCTTGGGTGTTTTGACTACATCTATGACCATAAAGTATAGATTGATATGGTATTTGATTTGATTGTTGTGTTTATCGCATATATATAGCAACATAAAGTGTGAAGAATGCTTGCTATTATATGAGATATCTTAGAAATAAAATGTCTCTCTGTCACAAGGTAGGTAGGGGTAAGGATGAGTACGTACCACCCTCCCCAAATCCTACTTGTGGGATTACACTAGGTACATTGGTGTTGTTGTATCTTATGAATAAAATTTCAGGTGATTATAAGGAATTAAATTTTATTAGTTTTAGTTCAATAGCTTTAATTAATCAAGATTTATACTTTGTATGCCGTAATATATATTTATTGGTCATATCTTACCACCCGTATCTGCACTCGTATTCATACCCCAAATCCTAAAATTTATGTGATGATGAATCCGATCATTAGATCCGTAATGTATCAGATACCCGCACCCGAGTTCAAGCAACTTAGGTCAAACATAAAACTCTTTAGAATGAAACTCCTATGGTTATTTGGCAAATTTCATACGAGATGCGCAGCTACCGTTTGACCACAGATTTTGAAGTAGAAACTTGAAAATTTGAGTTTTTGAAATTGTGATTTTTGAAATTTGAAGTTGTGTTTGGACATGCATTTTACTCTGGAAAAAATTTGAAAGTTTTCTTAGTGGAAGTCCCAAAAACCCAAAAAATGGTCTGAGCTAGTCTTTGGGAACTTAAAAATATTTGAAGAACAAACAGATTTTTGAAAATAAATATTCAAAATCTATGGCCAAACACTAGTGGTCATTATTTAATTTTTGAGAATGGTGACAAGTTTCATATATAAAGTTGACCGCTTAACTTGCATGGTCAAACCAAAAAGTTTGAGTTTCAAGGAGGATCCTACCTCCTCATCTATCTAATTGTAATCTAAAACATCAAAAGTATCTTCTGCCTCTTCTATATATACTTGTTTACATCAAAAGTAATAAAGGACTAGACACTTCATCTTCAACTTTGGAATAGTGCTTCCTTTATCTTTGTTGAAGAATGAAAAAGTTTCATATTGGTGGTTAATGAGATGGATGGTCTCCTTATATGGACTTGGGCAATCCTCCCCGCAGAAGCTAATTTTTGGGGTTGAGTTAGACGCAAGATCCATTTTTTACATGGTATCAGAGCAGGATCCATCTCACCCAATGTTGTGCCCCCAAATTTAATTATCCACGTTCCAGATGTCCGGTCCTGGGCATGAGGTGGGGTGTTAAAGACTGAAAAAGTCTCACATCGGTGGTTAATGAGATGGGCAGTCTCCTTATATGAACTTAGTAATCCTCCACTCAGTAGCTAACTTTTGGGGTTGAGTTAGACCCAAAAATCCATTTCTTTACAATCTTCAAAGCATCTCTGATTTCTTTCTTTCCATATTGTCCAAATGTATCGTGGGACAATACTCCATCTCTTTCTGACAGGATAATCTACCCTCACTATCCCAACTAATTAAAACATCAATGTACTTTCTGGCATGACCCATCCGTTGATGAATATTTTCCACAACTGATCTACCCATTTACAGTGTAGAAAGAAATGGTTGATTGCCTATGCTTGCACTCCAAATAAATAACATCTGGAACATAGCTGATAACCCCTTCTAGTTAAGTTGTCCTGTGTAAGGACGGCCTTTTTGTAGTAATCAAGTAAAGCAACTACTTACCAACTCACATAATCCTCGACTATTCCACTGGTTACTTTCTATCACCAACAGGAAAGATACCGTGTAATTCTATCTACCAAAGCTTAAGCAGATGATGAAATCACTATGGACTATGGTTTTCATCCATGCTAGGCCACACTCTTGGGTGTCAAGATGCATTTTTCCTTTCTGATGTTGCCCTCCAGCCCCCTCTTACTTACCTTTCTTCACTATCCCACCATAGAAACATGAAACTCCAAATAGGTTTTTTGAAATTGAACTCCCCATAAGACCAAAGATACCTTATATGGAAAAGTTGTGAAAAGAAAGCGTAATAGTGACTTGAGTTTTTACCAACTAATATAACATTAAACTAATAATCATCAGAATGTCAATCTTAAACGGGAAGCACCCACCACAAATACAAAGAAGAGTAGAAGTACTATCAACCTAATTAGCATGATTGCAATTATAATCTAATTTTAGGTGCATATCTATTTAATTTCCTCAAAATAAGAATTTCCTATAAATAGGACAAGCAACGTGTTAGCAAGGCAGCTTTAACAGGATAAATTTATTTTGGGTCTCAGTGTTCATTATTTTTATATATATTGCAATTGAAATAAAACATAAAGTGTCTGCTAAGGAAATTTGAAACAGAGGAGGTTATTGTGCCTCAGAATCAAACTGCCAAACTATGAGGATTTTAGAGTAATTATCCGAGAATAATGATTGAATCTGCCCAGTGCAAATTACTGAATAACTTATGACCAACAAAAATTTCACTAGTTTAGAATTTAGGAAATTGGATATGCATTGAAGTGCTCCTCTCTTTTGATAGAGTACCCAAAATATCCTCCCTCTAGCAAATTCAAAGTTCACATGTTACATTTTTAACACATTTTTTAAAGCTCAGACTAGCTGAGTAGTTAAAACAACAATCTATGCATGCAACCAAGTGCAAGTAAATATAACAAAAATTTGATAGGGAACATCACTAAAGTACACCCCCAATCGTTTGACAAGTTAAAGCTTGGTTCAAGAGTAAAAGTTAAATGGAATTGCATAGTATCTTTCTATTTTTGGTGTAAGAAATAGGACTAGAGGATTTAGACCATTTTGTAGAATTATTAAGATCCCCGTAAGTATTTATTTTCCTCTTTTTCTTGTAACTATCACTTTTTGATGGTCTCCAGCATTAAGCTGAAGAATACATACTTACCAGTTTTTAAAAAAAAAGGTTGGTTCAGGAGTTCATAGGACATAGGATAAAATTTACCTATTCAAAGCAACTAAAAATGTGATCTTGGTGGTCTACTGATCAAGATTGAAGTAGACACAACCTAACCCTAGAACATCCGCTTGAAAGGTCGTAAGGTTACAAAAATGAGAAAGTAGGGAATAGAACTCCCCATAAATCAAATAAACACAAGCAGAATTGGAATCATGATGTGAAATGGAGGATCCTATTAACATGAACTCCACCAACTCAATCAACTATGCCTTAACATCTAGGCGGATCCAGGATTTTGACTATATAATTTTGGGATGCCACTGAACCAACTGGACAATTGAGATTTTTCCTTTTTGTATAAAGTAAATAAATTTCATTTAAAAGGTGGGCAGAGCCTGTATAAAAGAGGTATACAAAAAAGTAGAGAACCTACAAAAAGAGAGTTTTCTACAAAAAAAACCCAATCTTATATACAACAAGGAACCCAGTGGATGCACCAAAAAGAAATAAGGGATAAGGGATTCATCCTCAACTTTATAAAATTCATCTCTACACCCTCAAAAGCTCTCCTATTTCTTACTCCCCAAACAACCCACATCAGTGCAAGTGGGGCAACACTCCAAGAGACCAAGACCTTATTCTTATCCCACATTTCCAAATTCCAACCATACATCAACCCTTTCACAATGTCTGGCATCATCCAATAAACTCCAAACCATGTCAGGATTTCATCAAAAGGTGCATTTGCAGAGTCAATTTCAAGATGCTATTAGTGAAGACCAGCCACTAGCAACCACACTGGTAAATTTCAAGATGTATCAACATTGTAAAAGCCAATAAAAATGATATCTTCCTATGAAACATTACCTTTAAAAAAAATGATATCTTCCTATGGTCGGGTGTTCCCTTTCTGGGTCTTATATTTGCACAAGCCACAACTTTTTGCAGTCATATATCTATACATCTCTAGATCCCCTTCACCAAACTACTGCTTAAACTCAAAAGTGAACCCTTTTCCAGATAAACAACTACTTTATCCAGTTAAATGGAACCAAAATCATGGGTCTATGCATGTTGTGCAAGCTTGTGAGCTAGCGACACGATCTTCATGTGCTAGTACCGGACAGCGTAGTTCAAAAATCATCTTTCCTTTAACCACCCCCTCACAGTATCTTCGATATCTCCTTTAAGTGCTATCACAAATGTAGCACACACCAGAAATCCCCACATTCAACTGTAATGTCCTTGAACATTTTTGAACAGTCATGACTATGAAATTTTTTTTTAAAACAAGAATTGTTGACTATGAATTTATATTCAGTCTAATGAAAAAACAAGTAAACAAGTGCTAAAATTCAATTTCATGCTTGCACTGGCATCATGGTCAAAATTTTGATCAAGATCCAAGGTAATGCTAAATTCTACACTTGTGTCAAGTGAACCAACCATTGCAATCAAACCAGCAGTAAATGACACCACAGATGTTGACATTAAATTAACTCTCAACAAAATATTTTTTGGTCTTTATAGACGAAACTAAGCTGATTACATCTGCGCATATGGCAAGGATACAATGATGCAGCTTTAAAGTTCAATCATGCAACAGGACACACATAATTGTGTCTGATACTTTAGCACAGACCTCAACTAGATTGGTCTTGTCAAGATATAATGTAGACAAATAACAAAATGTATGTTTTGTGTGTCTTACAAATAGTACAAATCACTAACCATTTCTGTCAACCTTATCGAGATAAATATGAGAAAACAACCATTATATCTTTTTTCAAAATGAATTTGAAAGCTGTCTAACTAAAAAAGATAATCAACATATTCTTTATAGATCAACATTTCCAGTTCAATACATAAGAAATATAAAGAAAGGATACTTACGGCCAAAATTCGAAAACAAGCTGAAACTCCTAACGAGCTGCTCTCTAATTACTAAATTACTTAAAATTTTAACATTGAAAAACAAAATTGTTTGTCCAAATGAATTGCACTGTGAATTACTTAATGTCCTCAAAACTTCAAAAATTTCACTAAAAAGCTATCACCCACCACATCAAAAGCTAAATCAAATAGAATAACTATATAAAATCAACCCTCCTTTGTCAGTCAACATTTCAGGCCTCATACAAGAGATAAACAAAGGATGGTACAGCTAAAGGTTTCCAAACCAAAAGCTGAAACTCAAAAGAATTGCAGTGTAATTGTTGAATTAAAGGATTTCAAGCAAAGAAACCCGTCTGGTCCAAATGAATTTGCACCGTAAATAACTTAGTGACCTAGACGCAATGAGCTTTCTTTTCTTTCTGTCTTTTCAACATTTCCAGTCCAGTGCAACAATAAAGATAAACAAAGTGATTTCTTTTACAGCTCAAACTTCCAAAATAAACAGAAAATTCCAAACAAATAATCGCTCTGAAATTATTAAATTACTCAATTTTAGAGAAATATTAAAAAACCTGTTTGTCCATATCAGGGAAGACCGATTGGAGATGATCGATCGCCGATGGAGTCGAGAAATAATTAGCCGCTGCAGCAGGCGGATGATTGGAGGTAGAGGCGGAGGATCGCGGCGGAGAGAAAGAAGACGGAGAGCAACGGATCCTCTTGGGGACCGGCGGCGAAGACGACGGCGACGACTGCAAATCTTCAAAGAAATTGGATCTCTTGCCGCACAGTATAGCAGACATGTTGTGCCAAAAAATCAAATTCCTCTCAACAGCAGCAACAACAACAACAACAATTCCTCTCCCACCGTCTCGCTCATGCAGATTCCAAATTTACCAATTCCAAAAAAAAAAAAAAAAAAAAGCAAAAATCAAGATGAGAAAACTCAGATTTCTCTCCGATTTTTCCACTTTATATACAAAAAGTATCTGTATGAAATCTATGTAATTGAATTCTCATAATCTATGTAAAGATACATTCTTAACTATAATTTATTATAATTGTTTCTTTTCTTTATCTCCTGTTTTATGATGAGATAAAGCTGCAAATGCGAGTAGTTTTTGGAAGAAAATAATCTGAAAACAGCAAGAGGAAGATAAAGTGACAAGGGGTTTCAGTATATTTTGGTGAATGACTAATGATAAGATACCCACGTGTAAAGTGATGATGACGTGGAGAGATATGATTTGTTGAAAATGTGGAGCTTTTAGTGACGGTTGTTTGTTGTGTTACCGTTACGCTTTCCCGTTTCCGTTAGGTTTTAAGTCGATGGTTGAACAAGTAGTGGCTTCTGTTAGCCCCTTAGCTTGATTGTTTGGATAAGACTCGGGCATGATAAGGAATTTATATAATGAGCATTGGCATGAATCAAAGTGGACTATTGGAACCGTGTTGGCATGAGACAAGACTGCCCGACAAGAGCATGTGCGAGTCAACAATGGCGAGTGCGGGTCAGCGGGATTATGAAACTAAAGCAGGTGGCCTAGGTGCCAAGTCATTGATGGCATTGCATTGATATTGTTTTAGTGAGGTAAGACAAGGCTATGGCATGGCATAGCCTTGGTGAAGGCAGACAAAGAGTTATGAGTTAGGCAAGACAGTCGGCGGGAAAACGGGTGCCAAAGGCTGGCTGCATGGTGTGGCGAGAGCGGATCTGCATATAAGACAAGCACGAGTGTGGGGCACAAAGGCTTGGCGCCAAAGTGGTCATTAGTGCTAGAGATATGATATGCGCATGCATGCCGCACACAAGACGTTAGTTGGGTAGTATTCCTATTTTTCAGCCATTGGTAGCTTAGTCAGCAAACAGTTTGTATTTTCAATATATGAATTTCAAATTGCCTATCAGTTGAGGGATGTCAATTGAATTTTGAGGGAAAATTCGTGGGCACGTGCCAAGCAAGTGGCAAGGGCATAGGAACCTTAAAAGAGGTAGTCCAGACTCGTCATAAAGCAGCAAAACAAAGAGATTTTGGTTGTCTTTGTGTTTCTTTGTAATATGAGTTTAATACAAAGTTGGGAAATGATTCTTGTATGTATGCCTTGTTGTGTGTTTTCATTGTCAATATAGTTTAAGTATTGCACGGATCAAAGGGGCAAAATGTGAAAGCTGAGTCATAGTGCTAGTGTGCGCATAACTGTCGTGCAGTGTCAAAGAAAACAAAAATTGACCTTGTAACGACTAGTATCAGAACTTTGACGTTTAACTACTAGAAATTATGGCTGGCGAAAGTAACTATAGTGAGTTGCATGAGAAGATCACTGACGATTTAGTAGATCTGGTCGATGTCTTGACACACATCCATTGTCTCAACACGGAACTTCAGCAATTTTGTGAGAATGTTGACGACCAACTAAACGACTTCTCATTTTTCGAGAGTCAGTTGATTCAAAATTAAGGATTTAGCCAAGAAAATTATTGCTAACACGGCCAAGAGCAGGGAAGATCATGCCAAGATCAAGATCTTAAAACCAAAGACGTTCGATAGGATACGGGGCGCTAAGGAACTTGAGAACTTTTTATGGGACTTGGAGCATTATTTTGCTATAGCCCATGTCCTCAAAATGACAAGTTAACCATGGCAGTTCATTATTTCAAGGGAGATGCAATTTTATGATGGCGCATCAAGAATGTTGATGATATCAATACAGGCAGGCCCAAGGTTAATACACGGGAGAAGTTGTGTGACGCATTGAGGGAAAATTTTTTTCCTAGCAACTCATCTTGTGTTGCTAGAGATAGGTTAAAACGCTTAAAATAGGTTGGCTCAATTTATGAATATGTGAAGGATTTCTCTTTCTTGTTGTGTGTTGACACCCAATTTTGACCGACCTGCACTTTAATATGCTGCTTATATATGTATATATTTATTTATTTATTTAACGCAAAAATTCGGCTTATTTTTGTATTTATAAAATAATTATTATCAAAATATTGTGAAAATTATTTCACGTTATATATATGATTTATATTAATTTTAAGTTTTGATATTAAATAATTACATCGTACATCATGTATTTAGTTTTAATATGCGCCCTTATTTTGAAATATATTCTTTATTTAATAAAATATTTACCTAATTTTACTAAGTTTATAAATTTATTTGACTAATAATATTACTCTAATTTATAAATTATTTATGTTAATAATACAATTTTTATAATATTTGATAACTCGATTTTATATTTTAGTCATTAATTTATTCGCAAATCTAACAATTTAATTATATGAAATTTTACATAAGTATATTTAATTTTAGAATTTATTTATTAATAATAATTATTTATATGATTTTGTTATAATTTAAATTATTTTATATCTATTTATTAATTTATTTTTAAAATGTAATATATTTATTAACTTAATAGCAGCTAAATCCAATTTCAATCAACTCATTTAAATTCTAGCCATCTTCCCATTCAATTTATTTCAAATCTGGCCACTTCCTATTCAATTTATTTCAATTTTAACCATTTTGAATTTAATTCCTAATTGAATTTATCCAATTGACCGACCCATGACCCGTTTGACCCATAACCCGACCCAAAAATCTAATTAAATCCTAGCCGTCCATTTCATCTAATCTAACGGCTCATGTTAAATCCCTAATATACTTCCTATTTACCTCACCTACACCAAAACCCTAAAAGATTCTTCCCACTTTCTCCTCTCACCTCTTCACCCAAGCCGCCACCCTCTCTCCATATTCCTCTCTCTCTCATATTTTTCATTCTCTTCCCCATCGTAGATCACCATAATCACCTCCTTCCCTCCATTAATTTCGGCGAAGTCAAGCTCCCACCGCCGCTCTTTCTTTTTCTTCTTTCCTATGCTGCTACTCCGATCAGCGGACAACAACCAGCCACCAGACCTCCCGCTAGCCTTCCTCTTCTCTTCTTTTTTTTTTCCTCTCCACTGCCGGCAACGGCAGTGGCAATAACAGCCCGCCGGCTTCCTCTCCATTGCCACTGCCAACACAACGCCCCTCTTCTCCTCTCTTTCCTCTCTCCGGCGACAAACCAGCAGCGCTGCCACCAGCTCCATAAACCATTTTCTCCGGCGACTACGTCGCTGGAAACAAACCACCAGCTCCAACTCCCTCTTCGTCTCTTCCTATCTACACTGCCTCCGGTGGTTTCAGTTCACTACCGGCGGACCTCCGTACCTCCCAGTCGATCCGGACAGATTCGAAATCTGTCCGTAAATTTTCATTTATTATTATTATTATTATTATTATTTTTAAAAAATTTTAATTTACTGTTTATTTTAAAAAATATATATATGTATATAATAAATAATTTAATATATATATATATATATATATATATATATATATATATATATATATATATATATATATATATATATATATTGTGTGTATGTATATATATATATATGAATATCGTATATAATAAATATGTATATATAAAATAATATATAATATATGTATATATATAGAGTAATACCGTTTTACTTTCTTTTTCATTTGTATGTGAATATTTATAATATTTATAATATATATAATATAGTATAATATTTATATAGTATACTATATGTATGTAAGTAGTATATACAGTTTCATAACATACATTTTTCATACAATAATTGTCTGATAATTATTTAATTATACAATTGATTAATATGTGTTTTATTTATGTATGAGGATCATATATGCTTGTTTCATTGATTAATTATTTTGTACGACTTTGTTTCATTACTATATACAATATGAATTTTGTTTAATCTGACTGAATATGTTTGAAAAAAAAAGAAAAATTAGTATCTTTAGAGTATATGTTTAATCATTTGTCTTGCCATCTAATTAGAAATTTACTGTTATTGCTCTAGTGTTTCTCTGTTTTACTTGAAAGTTAGAAAATTATAAATATACATATATGCTAATTATAGTAAATAAGGGTTTGTTGTTACTACTATATTGTGGTAGTAGGAATATTGTTGTTATTGTTGTTTGTTTGTTTATTATTATTATTATTATTATTATTATTATTATTATTATTATTATTATTATTATTATTATTATTATTATTATTATTATTATTATTATTGTCTTTATCATCATTATCATTATTATTATTATTGTCATTATCATTATTGTTATTATTATTATTATTATTGTTATTATTATTATTATTATTATGGCTGTTGTTATTATTATTATTATTATTATTATTATTTATTTGTGTAGTGGTGACAAAATGATTACTATCATAGGATACTTTGTATTAGTGGTAACATAATTATTAGCTTTCATAATGGTTAATTATTTTGTTTTCACTTTATTTTGAAATGATAGGGCCCAAGGGTTCTTTATTTCAAATTAGTTCCGTTAATTAAGGGAAAAGTGTTTTAGCTTTTAGCTTTTGGTTTTGATTTTGAATTAAGCTTTCTTTAAAAGGGGTAGAAGACCCCAAACCAAAAAAAAAAAAAAAAAAAAAAAAAAAAGAGGAACTAGAGAGAGACCACCTCTTCTTTTAAAAAGCAATTTTATTCTTAACATTCAGAGGTAGCTATTTCTTCATTAACATAAGGACTCGAGATCCGCTCGGCTCTTAAGCATTTTTCCGCTCTCTGCTCGGAATACATGAGATTCTCGCAACCCTGATGTGTTGATGTTAGGGTGTCAACAATTGCAAAGGCTTTCTTGAGACTGCATTTATATTTTGCTGAAATTACTGAAAACTGGTTAGTCTGTTTACCTTAATAATGCATTGAGTGCTAAATCTTGTTACTTAGTTTCTTAGACTGCGTATCTTATCATGACCATGCGTTAATATATACTTTAACATAAGCTGTCAGGTATGAGATTATTATTGGTGCACTAACATTTAGGCAGGTTCATTTTTTATTCCGACTTTCATCAGAGAATCTTCGGGACGAAAGAAGGCTACCAAAATTATTTTAATTATTTTAATGTTGTAATTATTCATTCTTTTCATTTTTGTAATATTTGTAATAAAACTATAATAATAGTGAAAGGGATTTGGGGGCGGGGGTTTATTTTATCGTCTTATTTGTTTTATTAGAAATCATGCCTATAGAAATTAAAATAATTTGATTTGATGCACCTAGAAATCATGCCTATAAGTCTTATAGAATTGTACATGCAGCAATTTATTTCATGCGAATTTATGGTGATATTTAGACATCATGCCTAAATTATTTACAACATTAATTTACTTGGGTCATTTTTGATAGTTTTGTTGCTAGAATTATTTTTAATGAGTAGGTTTTACATGCACTAGACATCATGGCTTTAGGATAAATTTTAATATGGCTACGTTCACTAGAAATCATGATCATAGGTTTAATAAAGAGGCCTATTTGAAACCTCCTTAATGTTAATTGTTTGTTTGAATTTATTTGTTTGACATTAATGTCTTTTAACAGCCTTAGGATTTTAGATCTTAAATCCAAAATAGTTGTCCACCGCCTCTTGGACGTTAAGGTTGGGACGGGTAGGCACTTATTAGGGCGTTAATCTTTTCCATTTAATTTACTTAGGCTTAATAATAATTAAAATAATTAGGAGGGTAGACGGGACATGATGAAACAGACAGGCTAATAGCTGACTTCTTGTATGAAGCGCATATTCTGCTTTGGAAATACAAAGCAACTTATTACTCCCATCTTTTCTAAATTCATTTTTTTTAAGAAGCTTTTAAATATTTCAAAATTATCCTTGTTATGTTGAAATATTGATATATTTTCCTTAAAAAGAAATTTTGTTAAAAATATATAATATATACATATACATGATTTTCTTAAAATGCATTTCTTTACTCAAACTATATATATATATATATATATATATGTTATTCTCTTCAAACTATCTTGATTTTAAAATAGATTAGAAGGGAGTAATATCGCATTGGGGCCGTTTTCAGCCCTGTCAAAACCTGATCCCACTTTTTAGGTTAACTTTTTAATTTGCTAATTTAGTATTTATGTTAGTATCTTATTAATGCTTAATAATTCACCGACTTTATTTGATCACTTAGATAATCCCCCATTTAATGAGTACGGTCGGGAACCACATTTGTGGACCTCGAAAGGTGCCTAACACCTTCCTTTTGAGGTAATTTAAGTCCTTACCCAACTCTGGTAACTTAGGTAACAATTTAGCTTAGAACGGTGCCCTAACGCACCTTAAATTCGTTAGGTGGCGACTCTCTTCTTTTCAACCCTTAAGAGTCCTCGATGTCGAATCCCGCTTTACCCGCGAGGGGAAAAATGGGGTGCGACATTGTGGACATTAAGAACATGTCGAACGAGGATAAGTTGCACAATTTCATTTTCGGAATACAAGGGTCAGTGCTGAACAAGTTATGTCGAAAGAATATGTAGGATCAGTTGAGCGCAATTGCTACACCGAACACTTCAATTGACTTTCATTCAAATAATGTAATTTTTGATCCTACTCATTCTAAAACTATAAAAACGGAGAAGGGTAAAGACTGAAAAATGAGGGTAAAAATCTAAGGGAAATGATAAAGGCAAAGGAAAAGAAGATATTGCTTCATCTAATCAAAATAGACCGGTGGGTGAGAAGATCTGTTGGACTTGTCAATAACTCGGGCGTTAAGCACGAAACTATTCCAAATAGGAAAAAAATAATGCTCTTCTTACTGAGGAGGAGAGTCAAGGAAACCAACGAGAAGTTGCTGCCTATATCAACTCATTGAAACTACTGAACACGCTAGTTGCAAGTGTGACAATGTCGTTGATGAGAAGAAAGATGATGTTGCAGATGCAGTTGCTTTAGTAAATGTTCTTGGTTTTGTTGATGAACTAATCGATGCTTACTTCACTTTGATGTACGTGGAGGTGCTGATTGGAGACAAATAGGTGGTCACCATAGTTGATATCGATGTTGCTCATACGTTTGTGGCGCCCAAGGTTGTTAAGGAATATGGGTTGTGAGTGACCTAGTGCACGACGAAGATGAAGGCTATAAATTCACAAGCACAACCTGGTTATGGCATGACATTTGACGTACAAATAAGAATTGGGCACTGGTCAGGTACTCACAACTTGACAGTAGTGCTGCTTGATGACTTCAATATCATGTTGGGGATTGACTTTATGAGGAAGTTTAAAGTTGCTCCTATTACTTATTTAGATGGACTAATATTCATGAATGAAAAAGATCCTAGATTTGTGAAAGGGATAAAAGCATTGGAGGTGAGTAGTTCAAAGAACATATGGCTGGTTGCATTGTTGTCGGCCAGTGCATTTGAGAAAGGCTTGAAAAAGGGTGAGACTACTTACCCTGCTACTTTTGTTGAAGTTAAGCCAGACATACAAATGTAAATCCTGGACAATGTGGCTAAGTTACTAAAGAAATTCGAAGATGTAATGCCATCGGAACTGCTTAGACAGTTGCCTCCGAGGAGGGAGATTGATCACAAGATTGAGTTGATCCTAGATCAGTATCATCGAGCATGTCCTCCCTACCATTTGTCTCCATTGGAGTTGGCAGAGCTGTGCAAGCGATTTTCTGAACTGCTTGGGGCTGGCCGGATCCAACCTTCGAAGGCTCCATTGGCGCACCAATCCTGTTTTAGAAAAAGTAAGATGGCTTGCTAAGGATGTGCGTGGATTATAGGGTATTGAACAAGGTTACTATCAAGAACAAGTATCTGGCGCCGCTAATTTAAGACCTGCTTGATAGGCTATCTAAAGCTAGTTTTTTTTTCTAAGTTAGATTTGCGGTCAGGCTATTAATAGGTTCGCATAGCCGAGGGGGATGCCCCTAAGACCACATATGTAATTAGATATGACAACTTTGAATTTCTTATAATAATATTTGGGCTAACTAATGCCTCAGATATTTTCTGTAACTTAATGAACAACGTTGTTTATGACTATCTTGATGATTTTGTCGTAGTTTACTTGGATGATATTGTCATTAATAGTAGAGCTATTGAAGATCATTTGATGTATTTAGAGAGGGTGCTGCAATGCCTTAGAGAATTCCAACTCTATGTAAAAATGAATAGGTGTGAGTTTGCTATGCGGGAGATCAAGTTTTTTGATCACTTGGTTAGTGTAAACTAGGTGAGGATGAATCCGAAAATATGCAAGCAATCATTGATTGGTAGGCACCAAGTGGGTCCGAACAACTTAGATTATTTTAGGGATTGAAAAACTATTACCAAAAGTTTATTGTAGGATATTCAAAGAGGGGTGCTCCATTGATAGATTTGCTGAAAAAGAATGTCGAATGGGCTTGGTCAGAAGCGTGTGATTAGTCTTTCAATGTTTTGAAGTAGGCCATAACTTCTGAACTAATTTTGCGGTTGCTAGACTTTGATTTGCCATTTAAGGTACACACTGACACTTCTAATTATGCACTAGGTGATGTGTTGATCCAAGAGGAAAAGGGCATTTTGACCCAAAAGTAATAAAAGGGGTATTCTTGAATCAAAATATTAACAACACAAATATTTCTGGATCAAAATATTGACTGTAGGGGCAATTTTAGACCAAACTATTTACGAAGGATATTTTTATTCTACTTCATATAGTTTAAGGATATTTTTCACCCTTTTCTTTTAAAAATTTGTATACTACATTTAAATTGGTTAATTACATGAGTTTCAAACTGAAATTTGGATGAATAGATATTAGCATTACAAAGACGCATCATAATATAAATTTGTATAGTAGAATAGAATATATAGTATAAGTTATTGGTTTAAATGATTAACACTTACGAAATTATATTGTGAGTTATTACTGATTTGTTTAGACACTAATAAATTGATGTCATATGAGAAACACATTTATTTATTTATAATTGATCGTCCAAACTAAGAAAGACTCATCAAAATTAGCAACTATTAATGCTTGCATTAAGCTATACTGCAACTATTAGTGCTTGCATTAAGGTAGACTGTCTATATCACACTACTTGGGGTGAAACCAGTAAACATTGGATACTTTGTGCACCGTGTTGCCTTTTTTTCTAAATTGCATTTTTAAAAGTCCCAAATATAAGATTGATTTGCATTATAGGTATAATTTTACTCAACATGTAATTATTTTTTAAAAGATAAAATCTTAATTGCTTTTAAATTTCTAAATATTTAATACTTTCTATATATTTCAAATAAGGAAAAATTTAATATATAAAATTTAGTTAATTTTAAAATCTTAAGAAATAAATTACAAAGTGATTAAGATTTTAAAATGATAAGATCTCACTAATTTTGATGAATCTTTCTTACCTTGGATGATCAATTACAAATAAATAAATGCGTTTGTAATATGATATCAATTCATTATTGCCAAAACATGTCGGCAATAACTCAGAATATGATTTTGTAAGTGCTAATTATTTAAACTAGTAACTTATACTATATGTTTTATTCTACTGTATAACTTTATATTACAATATTTTTTTCGTAATGCTAATATTTATATTAAATGTTAAAATGTTAATAGTGTTGTAACATAAAATTTGTAATAATTAACATGATATATATATATATATATATATAGTATTTAAGTGTTCATGTAAAAGAAAATACTTTTTAATCAAACGTTATCTTTATAATTTTTTTGTTTATTGAAACAAGTATTAGAATAAACTGAAGAATGAACTATTACATTGGATCAAACTCTTAAATATAGTCATTTATTAATTTAATAATTCATAATTTTCTTTCTAAATTTTTATATTATTACATAAATATATTTTTAAAATATTATTTACACCTTTTAAAAAAATTGTTTTTATTAATACGAGAAATGCGCCAGTCACATACGCTAATACTAAGGGCCTGTTTGGAAAGCCATTATGTAATTGGAATTGGTGTAATTACTAGGATAGTAATTACACAACCTAGTAATTACATACTATAGTAATTACAATGACATGTTTGCTTGCCATGATGTAATTATAATGTAATTACAAGTGTATTGTCTGGTTGTACAAGTGTAATTACACAGTTAGATTATTTTTTAAAAATAAAAGTTAATTATCAAAATTTAATATTTGACAAATATATGTCTTTATAAATGATATCAAATTAGGTATTTAAGATACATTATCTAGAAAAAATATAATAATTAATAAATATATAATTTTAACAACAAATATGATTAAAAAAATAATAGTTAGATTAATTTTTAAACATAAAAGTTAATTATCAAAAATTGATATTTTACAAATATATATATCTTTATAAATGATATTAATTTAGGTATTTAAGATACATATTATCTCTAAAAAATATAATAATTAATAAATATATATTTTTAACTAATATGATTAAAAAAATAATAGATACATATTTTTAAATCAAAATATTTTAATTTTAATTAATTATAACAACTAAAATTCATATTTTTTAAGAACATCATAGAATACATATTTGAAAAAAAAAATATAATATTATAAACATAATATGGTAAAATTATTCAAATATTTGACAAATCATAATCTATCAATTCTATGAATGACATGCAATGTGAAATAACAAGTCAATACTACTAAAACAAACAAATTAGAACAAAAAATATAATATAAATTCAAAAAAAAGTAAGTAAATATAATATTCTTGTGTCAAATTTTAACATAACTTTAAAATAAATTTCAATATAACTTAAGTAGATATAATTCAAAAGAAAATGAAAACAAGTCTATAACAAAATTAAATAATAAAATTCTACGTTAGTTCAAAAATTAGAATAATAATATATTTTTAAAAAAAATAAAAAATAAAAAATACGAGCAATTACGTAGAATCACAAGAAGTAAAAGTTGAAAAATGAGGAGAAAGGAAATAAAAGATAAATAATATAAAATAAAAAATATTTTAAAAATAAAAAGTTAAAATAATAAAAATAAACTATAAATTAAAATGAAGAAATATAAAAAAATAAATTAAAATAACAACAAAAATGAATAAATTAAAAAGTAATTAAAAAATATAATTACACCCTCCTAATTACACCCAATTCTTTACTGACTATGTAATTACTTGGCCAACAAATATAGCAAATTGTGTAATTACAACTTTCCAAACTGGCTCCTAGGAATTGGAGAGTATAATTACACCCTCCAAATTACACCAAATTCTTTACTGACTATGTAATTACTTGGCCAACAAATATACCAAATTGTGTAATTACAACTTTCCAAACAGGCTCCTAGGAATTGGAGAGTATAATTACACCCTCCAAGTTACACCAAATTCTCTGCTGACCATGTAATTATCTGGCCAAATAGATATATCAAACTATCTAATTACACCCAATTATACTCAAATACAATTATCAGGCGGCTTTCCAAACAGACTCTAATAGTTGTATTTGGTGTAATCTTGTAATTGTGTTTTTTTGGACCACTATCTCTATTAAGCCTGTATAACATGTGGATAGATCTGTCAAAATGGGCTTGGCCCGTGAGACCAACCCAACTCAACTCTTTAATTAAGTGGGGTTGAGATAATTTTTTACAGTCCGTTTAGAAATGAGGCCTAAAAACCCAGCCTCACTTGACTCGTCAGCCTCAGACGCCTAACCCGTGAGCCTCAGAGGTCAGCCCAGCCTGCGAAACTTAAAAAACAATTAATTATTAAATATATAATATATTAACTAATTAAGAAAATAAAATAATAATATAATATAAAATAAAAAAGAATGAAAAGATGTACATTATACATTTGTACAACAGCAGTACATACGTACTGCAACTAGGCTACTAGAAGTCTAGAACTATTAATATTTAATAAGATTATATTTTATATAATAAATTAATAATAAGGTAAAGACTTCCGGCATAATAAAATTAGGTTTAAGTCTTCTAAATTCTACATTTTCTTCTTGCTGTTTTGACTCTGCATAACTTTTCTTTTTGAGTAGTCAGAACCTCTGTTAATTTTGATCTCTTCATTTTTAGTGAGTGACTAATTAGTTGTTTTTATTCTTCTTTTGATTCATCTTAATTATTATCATATGCACTTGTTGTTATAATGAAAATTTACAATGGTTGATGATTTTTAAGTAATCACACTTTTTCATTTATCATATTTTAAATTACGCTTAAATTTTATTAAAAAATCAACCCGTTCTAACCCGTGGCCCGCGTTTCTTTGGGCCAGCCCGTTCGACAGCTCTACGAGTGGAAGACAATCTCATCGTCAATTCCTGATTGATCTAACTACGGTTAGCTCGGCAATGGCGTTAAACCATTTATTTCTACACAATTCATACATTCCACTGCCGGGGTCGTGTTCCTCTCGCCGGAAAAATGCCTCGGCAAGTACTTCTTCAACTGGTAATACATTACTTCAACACCCGATGCTGTTGTCGAAGAACATTGGCAAATACAAACCTCTGGATTTCACTAAGAGCTCCTTCTCCACCAGGAAGTTGAACCGCTCTGTTACTACTATCAGATCCCAATTGAATTTCCCCATAATTTCTCCGCAAGATCAATGGGGCACCTGGACTGCTCTATTCGCTACTGGCGCCTTTGGCATTTGGTAATCAACTCTCCCATGTGCGTGTATATTAGTTGAGTTGATTTCTGGTATGCTCACTCAACTACTAACACTTATTGTGTCATAAAGTCACTTTCTTTGTCGAAGAAAATTGAATCTAGAAGAAAGATGTGTTATTTATTATATCATAAAGTCACTTTCTTTGTTGAAGAAAATTGAAATCTAGAAGAAAGATGTGTGATGATTGAGAAATCAACCCTATATTAGTTATGTCCAATTTGTGTGTCAATTTTTAGTCATATTCAAGTTATGTGAACTTTATACCAACATTTTAAAATATATTTTTTAATCTAATATTTATGTATAGTTTTTGAGAGGCACAAAGAGCTAAGAAAGAGTCTCTATATTTGATTGTTCGAAATCAAGTGGGAGGTCGAATAGAAAAGGCCCCATACATAGATAGGGTGTTAGCTCTGTTTTACTGAAATAATGACGTTCAGGTTTGACCAATAAGATAGACGAGATAACTCATGCAAGTTCTAGTTAACTACCTGAAAAAGTCACTAGCTTCTTGCTATTGAGCGTGCTTTAGCCATTAGTTAAATTGACTTTCGAGAAGCGAAAAGTGCCACATAAATTGGGACATAGAGAGTACCTTTTTGTTTTTACTAGTTTGTTAATATTTGTATAATCATGGCCGAATGAATTGACGTTTCAGGTTTTATAGTTATACTCAGCTTGTTGATTTTTGGTCTTATAAAAATTGAAGGTCGGAGAAGACCAAGGTTGGGGCTGCACTAAGTGGTGCACTAGTAAGTACTCTGGTTGGTCTAGCAGCAAGTAACTTGGGCATTATAGCTTGTGAAGCGCCAGCATATAAAATCGTGACAGGATTCTTGCTTCCACTTGCTGTTCCCTTGCTGTTGTTTAGAGCCGATATGCGTAGAGTATTAAAGTCCACTGGAACACTGCTCTTAGCCTTTTTGCTTGGATCAGGTAATAGGGTGCTTTGTTTTTTCAAAACAACTTCTGGCACATCTACTGCAAATATAATAGTGCAAAATGATAGTACTTTTCTGCCTTGCAATGCCTGGAATGACCAGTTCAATTTTCTTATATTTAGAATTGCTGAAACTATTATTATATCATTGATAATTTGATTTTAAAGTCTTACGAGCTCTATAGTTAGGTTTGAGTTGGACAATTTTTGTAATTTGATGTTTAAAGGCTCCAGACTTTTTTTAATTCTTTCAACTGGTCATGTATATAATGGCCTTAGTTCTCAATGGTTTCCAGCTAAAGTTCACAGACTGGTTGCTCTTTCTTTCAATAGCTAAATGAGGATAGGAAACAAGATCATGGCTCATACTAGGGTGGAAGCTAAAAAGGAGAGATTTCAAATCCAGTAAACTTCTTTCCCTTATATTTTTTGTCCAAAAAGGAAACAAGGGGAAGCCCTTCTCCTCCATTAAATCACCCCACCCTCTATACAAAATACTACTTTGGTGTCTAGTTTTGTTCATTAACACATTAAAATGTAGTTATTTCTACCAGGAAAATGATATTGCCAATAATCTTCAGTAACACTTAAAGCAATGTGATGATAGGTTTGTCGACTACATATTCAATTTGAAAGGCTTCTCTCTGAATCCAGGAAACCTAACCTCTATAACATAAATCAGTCGATACTTTTTTTTTGGGAGAATGTAAGTAATGAATCAGTTGATAATTACTACCATAGATACTGACATATCTTAGGTATGCTGGGTAACGTTGTAATCAATGGTATCATGTCAACAGGTATGAGAACTAAGCACTATATCCCACTAAAAAGCAGATTTGCCTTATGACCTTCCTGGCCTGGGTCTGGTATGCCAATGAACCAAGCTACCATCTTTTTCAGCATTCTTCATGTTGCTTATACATAGCACAAATTTCTCCTTAAATATTTATGCATCTTTAAAGATCTGTGTTAAGAGCTTGGCTCAGTTCTCAGATTAGTTTGAGAAAAGATAACATGAGGGAACTTGCCAGGAAACCAGTTAAAAAATATTAGAAGCTACAGGTTGTTATTTATGTGGAGAAAGAATGAAATAATCTGCTCCCATGATACTAGCCTAGAACACAAGATTCATCAACCTGATGATACTTGATGAAGAGAGGGCAGTTTGTCTTTGTCGCAAAATTCTGGTGCTTTACTTTTTCCTATTGATCAGGTAGATCTTATTGAACTGGCTAGTACCATGCCAGTAATAGGTAATTACAAAATTTTGGGTATTCTACTCTTTCTAGAATTTTTGATAAGTTTAACTAGAGCAATCAGATTTCCTTCTGTGATTGGACCACTTAATCTTGTGCTGTTCCACTCAGCTGGGTTCACCATACTTATTTTGGATTCTACTTATGTGGGGCAGTGAAACATAGATGTCCCCCCAACCAAGTGAAGTGGAGCTCTCTAAGGCCTCCTACGGTAACTAAAACTATCCTACATCCTTTATCTTTTCAAAAAAATAAAAATAAAAAAAATTAATAAAAACATCTGACATATATTGTGATGCTTAACTTCTGACTAGACTATGAAATTTTGTTGTTTTCATTGTCTGAATATATCGAGAAGCACAGACATATCAGTCGTCACAACCCATTTTAATGAGCCGGGACGGGTACCTAGCAAGCTGCTGCCCACTAGGTGAACCACTACTATTCACTGTTTCATATATTAAACCAAAATCGAAAGCATACTGTAGATGAGAGACTAGATCTAAACAACGTAAGTAACAATAGTCGATACCCAATCTAGAACCAACTATAACCCAACAGACATGGTCAAGGGGCATCTAATAGAATCTGAGTACAAAAGATCTAGGGATGCAATCCAGAAACAGAAATATAATCAAATAAATTAGACAAAAGCCAGCACGAACAGATGTGGTTGGCACACCTCAGCTGAGAACTCCGAACGGCCAACGCCTCGAAGTAGATCAAGTATGTTCTGCGATAGCACCGAATCTGTATAGAGCAGTGGGATGAGTCACAAGGACGTAAGATCATCGATCCGCTCCTCCGTCTTACCCTGTGGAGCAAGTCTTCAATAATAGAATGCATGAAAGCAAAAGTGCATATCTAATAACCATGGCAGGTATAACGGTTTTAAGACCTTAAGCCATGTCAATCAATCACGTATGTGCACTAGGACCTCATTGTCGGGAGCACTAGACCAATCCATAATTCCTGTGCAGATAGGACTGCTAGACCAAAAGCATTGGCGCTCGTCAATAAGACGGCTAAACCAATCCATAGGTCCTCGCCGAGGGAAGGCTAGACCAAAATCTGCACCAGCTAAATTTGTTCCAAGTTTCTATCACTAGCTAAGATCACGATGCACACTGCACCAGTAGAAAATCTGCACTAGCTAAGTCTGTTCCAAGTGTGCCGAAACACCCCCGAACCCCTTGAGTCCCAAATCAAACTTTCCAACAAGTCCAAAAACATCTTATGAACCTACTGGAAGTCTCAACTCAAGGAATAGGATGCTAATACTCAAAACAAGGGGTTGGGTTATTAGTATAGTTTCTCTCATCAAGATCTTTAGTTTTTTTCCCTTTCCTAATCGGTTCTGTTCCTCTTGGTTTTGACAGTTGCAACTACTATTGGGACTGTGGTGGCTTTTTGGATGGTTCCGATGCGATCGCTTGGTCAAGATGGCTGGAAGATAGCTGCCGCTCTTATGGGAAGACACATTGGTGGAGGTAAATTCATAGACTCTTGTTTGTTCTGTGGTCTTGTACAATTTTTATTTAGGGTCATCCTTTTACATCTGTATTTCCTGGTCATCCTTATTCAAGCTTTTCTCCAATAACTTTCATGGAAAAATGCACTATACCTTGATACTGGAGTTCCTGTAAATCCAAGGTGTTGAAAAACAACCAGTTGACTTCTCACTGCTGTATGGTCTGTTAATAGTTGGCATGGATGTACGTTTCAAATCCCCTTTTATAAGGAATGTCAATACTGCAACCTACTTTGTAATTGGAGGTTCTAAGTGTCACATTGAGCATGAGCGGTATCATTTTCGATCGATACTCCTAGTCATAGAGGCGATTCTAGAATTCCTACAACATGGGTGCACCATTTAAAAAAAAAAAAGAAAGAAAAAAAAATATTAAGTGAGATTTGATCCCAAATACTCAAGGTAAATAACTTAACCTTCAACCAAGTGCACCATCTAGCCTTCTTGTAGCATGGGTGCCAGCATATAATATTATACTAAGTTTAAAAAAAATATATATAAAATATCGAGTTTTACGGAGAGACCACGGGTTCACGTAACCCATTTTTAATACATAAAATCGCCCCTGCTCCTAGAAGGTTACCTGTGACATTTCAGTAACAGTTCTTCTGACTGGTGGTCTGAAATAGAAAAAAAATATTTGTCTTCTTAAGCGTTCATGTGGTTTAGAAACTAAGTTCGGAACATTGTACAATCTAAAGATGATATCATGGATCTTTAAATTTGATTCAGAAACAGTTCTCGATTTCAAATTGGTAGCCTTGTCTCGCTTGTTTTAGAATATATTCGCAGACAACTTTACCATTGCTCCAAGGCTCCCCTTCTTGCGTTTGAGACTTTGGGCAGTCTGTCTACATCACACCCCTTGGGGTGCGGCCCTTCCCCGGACCTGCTAACACGGGATGCTTTATGTACCGAGCTGTTCCCCCTTTTCTTTTCTAGCCTCTTTACTGATAAAGCTTTTTATAACATCTTGCTGCCTCTTTAACAACAAAGACCCAATGTATCCACATAAAAGAAAATTCTATTTCATCACGAAAGTTACTCTTTGACAGCCTTTTATAGTATTCAATGTAGCTAGTGGAGAACATTACAGATAAAGAAGCCGTGAGAAATATAGCAAACTTGGTTCAAACTTGATGTCATTTGATGATGTCTGAATCTGTATTTGTGATGGTTATTATTTTGCTCTGAAAGACAGTTATGCTACACACTGAGTTATCTACAATTTGACATTTTGTTAATTCATTTTATCAATGGCTGAAAAGATTGCCGACTCTCTTTCAGCTGTCAACTATGTGGCTATTTCCGAAGCTCTGGAGACATCACCATCAGTTGTTACTGCTGGATTGGCTGCTGATAATCTTATTTGTGCAGTATACTTCACAACATTGTTTGCATTGGCTTCTAAAATACCTGCTGAGGCTAGTCAATCAGCCACTGGTATGTACACCAGTCAAATGATGAAATATTCCAAGGCTCCTTTATCTATTAATTAGTGCTCTCTATTTGCTGTTCCATCTCTGTTATAATAGTAAAATTTAAAATGCTTTGGTTCTGATAACAAAGAAGGAACTCTTATGAATCTTCAGAATGGAAAACTCAAATTAAAGACTCTTGATGTATGGTTATGTTGAATTTTATTCCCTTCCCAAGTAGTAGAATGATTTCTCATTTATCTACAATACCTATAAGTCTAATAGGAAGTGTGTACAAGATTATTGCGAAGGTGCCGACAGAAAGACTGAAGAAGGTGATCCAAAAGTTGGTTGGCAATCAACAAGTGTCCTTCATCAAAGGTAGACATATTGTGAATGCTGCACTCATAGCAAATGAGTGTGTGGATTCTAAATTTAGAGGGGAAATCCAGGGATCTTATGCAAATAAGACATTGAAAAGGCTTTTGATTGTATTAACTGGGGCTTCCTTTTTAAAATCTTGAAGGACATAAGGTTTGGCAGAAAATGGATAAGGTGGATTCTTTTTATGCTAGTACAGTCAAATTCTCCATTCTTATCAATACGTTTTTTTTCCATCACAGAGATATTAAGGCACGGTGATCCCGTCACCTTTCCTTTTCATTATTGCTATCGAGAGATTTATATGATAAAGAGGGAAAATCTCAGGGACATTTGAAGGGTTTCAGGGTGCTGAGCAATGAGAGGAGCAGCCTGGAGATTACACATCTTCTACATGCTGATGACTCATTGATTTTCTCTGATGCTGAAGTGGAACAGGTTAGACACCTGAGGCTGACTCTTACTGTCTTTGAAGCCATTTTTACTTTTTAGTCTTCATGTGAACCAGATTTTCAGTCAATGAACCTAGCATTCAGATTTTGGCCAGGATTCTTGGCTGTGAGGTTGGATGCCTACCAACAGCATATTTGGGGTTAGCACTGTGAGCCAAGAACAAGTTACTGGAGATATGAATGGGGTTGAGGAGAGATGTGAAAAGAAATTATTTATCTCTAGGAGGGAGAATTATTTTGGTAAATAGTATCTTAGATTCCCTTCCTATGTACATCTTCTCTCTATTTCCATTGCCAGATTGAGAAAAAGATTGACTCATTAAGGAGGAACGTCATATGGCAAGGGAACAAAGAGAAGAGATGCTTTCACTTGGTAAAATAGAATTTCTTGATCAGCAGAAAAATGAGGAGGTCTAGGAATCAGAAACTTGAGACAACATAATAAGAGTCTCCTCATGAAGTGGCTATGGAGATATCCCCTGGAGACAAAGCGTGGAAAAAGATGATCAGTGGAAAATATGGGGCAGAAGGTCAGTAGTGTATAAACGGAGTCTCTAGTACACTTATTAAGTGAGTGTCTGGAGGTAAATTAGATCTTTATGGCAAACTTTTGCTACCCATATCAGCTTTGAGGTCGGTAATGGCTCAAAGGTTTCTTTTCAGAATGATGACCGGATTGGTAATGTACCTCTCAAAGAGGTCTTCCCTGACATTTTCTGTCTAGCTCAGCAACCTGATGCAACTGTGGCTGAACCTTGGAGCCATAGAACCTGAGCTTCAAAAGATACTAAATGAGTGGGAGGTCAGTGGAGTGATTGAGTTCTACAAGACTCTAGAAACGTCAAAGGAACTTCTAAGCAAGATGATAGACTGCTCCAGGAAGAAGCAATAAAGGGATTTTCTCTGATACTTGGCACTGGAAGCATATCTGGAGGGTGAATATACCCTTCAAAGTAGCTTGTTTTTTGCTGGATAGTGGTAAAAGAGGTTGTGTCGACACGTGATAACCTTATGAAGAGAGGAATTCAGCTGTGCTCAAGGTGTTTTTTATCTGGAAGAGAGAATGAAACAAATAGCCGCCACCTCTTTTTTGCACTGTCATGTTAAATAACAGTTTGTGGAAACTCTTCCTGAGTATGAAAGGTCTGAGATGGACAACGCCCAAGAAGACTGCTGAAATGTTAGCATGTTGGAATGATCCAGGAGATGAGATGAGGCAGAAAAAAATGGCGGAGTAGCATCCTAGCCTGCATCTGGTGGACAATATGGAGGATGGAAACTCAAGGTGTTTTGGAGATATAGTTAACTGTGAGCAGAAGATAAAAATGAATTGTATATTATATTTTTTAATTCACTTTTGGTGTAACAAAGCTTTTGTAGAAGATGTGAAATCTTTGATAGACATCATTGGAAGCTTGTAACAGGCACAAGGCTATGTTTTTGTTTCTTTTGTATTGTTACTTTGTTTTCTTTGTGCTAAAAGTTATTTATGAAAAATTCTTTTACCTTTTCCAAAAATTATTAAAAAAGAATACTTGGAACTCTTTTCAGATGACAAGATTGACTCAGAATCTGGTAACAAGCTACCTGTACTGCAGACTGCTACTGCTCTTGCTGTGTCCTTTGCTATATGCAAAGCTGGAGATATTTTGAATAAGCATTTTGGTATTCAAGGAGGTATCCTTCCCACTATTACAGCTATTGTTGTCATTCTAGCAACTTCATTTCCCAGTCAATTTGCATACCTTGCGCCGTCTGGTGAGGCTATGGCAATGATTCTGATGCAGGTAAGTTCCCACAATATATATGGATGTAAAATTCTATTTGAACATTGTCAGACTTCACTTTTTTTTTTCTTTTTCTGAAACATCATATGTTCTACCAAGTGTAAGTAAATTCAAATATCTGCCTTGAGTTTCTTGCACTGTTGAATTGTGATGAACACAACCTTAGACACTAAAAACCAATTTTTCGTACCATCTTTAATTTCTTCAATATTGCATGTTTTTGCCCAAAGTAACCTGACCTATTGTCTGTATAATTTGAACAATGAAGACAAAGCTGCAAGAGCACACCATGGACATTTAAGATAAATTCAGGATGTCACACATTTAACTCTATTTGTTTGTGAATGGCCTTGGTGGCACATATAAAGATAAATTAGATAAATTTGAGAAACCTTGTTCCAATGTTTATAATTGCATTTGTAAGTTAGCATAATTTCTCTTACAAATTTATATTCATAGAGAGTAGAGATTTTGTATTATCTTGTTGTGATTACTGTTCAGGATGATTTGATAGGTTATCTATAGTATTTTGCCATGAGTTCTTCAGTTCCGTTACTTCTTTTTCTGTACTGCTTTGGACTGTTTTCTTTCTTGAGCCAATGGTCTATCGTGGAAAGGTCGCGTATACTACACCCACCCAAACGCTACTTTGTGAGATTACATTGGGTATGTTGTTGTAGAGAGTAGAGATTTAATATACCAAAATTTGATAGAAATGTCGAAATCAAAGTTAGGGCTTGAGAGAGAAAAACAGAAAGGGAGAGAGAAAAATCTGAATCCATCATTATTATTTTTGAAACTAAAAATTTGAATCCATTATTTAGGAAAAGGGAACTCCAAACTTACCCTTGTGGTTTGCGAAATAGTCTAACTTCTAAGTTGCTTGGTCTCGGGTGCGGGTGTTCGATACGGGTGCAGATCTAGAGGTCGGATCCTTCATGGTCTAAATTTTAAGATTCAGGGATATGGATCCAAGTATGGATACGGGTGCGGGAATTTTCGGCTAAAAATAATTCAAATATCTAAAAATAGAGTTATAAAACCTAGATGATGAGATATTATGTGGAAAACTTGAGGAAAAAAATATTAAGCAAAAGAAGAATCTGGGAAGGAGATAAAAAGAAAAATGAGTGACATAGAAATTTCTATATACAAGGTATTCCATTTTCTTCAATTTCACCTTACCTTTGTTTTGATTACAAAAATCATTGAATCTGTTTGGAATTTCTCGGTCGATTTTGTTCAAAGTACCCAGAATCAATTGACCAGATCGGGTACGGATCCCACACCCACACCCACGTCGTGTGGACACGGGTGCAGCACCGAAAGTGAAGAGTCCAAGCAACTTGTCTAAGTTTGCCCTTCATTTAAAGTTGGGTCCATTATGCTCTCACCATTACAAAGTGATGCATATTTGCCCTTATTTTCCAACTCAGCTAACGGAATCGTTACAAAATAATTTAACAAATAAAAGATAGGAAAGAGGTTCAAAATTGCCCCTTTACTTGTTTGGTTCACGCCTTAACGAGTTGTTTTATGTTGCTTATATTCATGTACATTTGCTTGATATGAGATATATACTTGATTGTAGTTAATTCGGTTTGGAAGATTGTAAGTATTCCTTTCTATTGGTTATGAAAAATTACTATTTAATTTACTTCCATATAGGAGTCTTCGACTCATTATTAAAACAATTATGTTTTCAGACCAAGTATAAACGGATAATTTATCCTGTCTTGATGTTTTCTTAATTTTTTAATGACTAATTTTATATAATATTAAACCTCTTTGCTATATTTATACTTGGTAAAATGATTTCTTAATGAAACATTATTCTTGAAATCCCATATCAACATCTATGCCCTATTATTCAAAACATTTTTATCTCCAAAGTTATGGGAAGTACAATTCACATGAAATATAAAGATCAGGAGATATTGAACATTTTACCATTATTTCACTTATTCATTTCTTCTACAGCAAAATAATTATAAAAGAACCTCAATTGTTGCCATAAACTTGTTATTATATACTCCCTCCGTTCCTTTTTACTTGCTAGGGTAAGGTTTACACACCCTTTAAGAAAAAATTAATAGGGGTTGTAATTTGACTAATATAACCCTATTAATTGATGGGTACTTTTTGAAAACATACAATAATCATTCTTTGCACGTTCTAAAGTGACTTTAAGTACTAAGAATTTTGAAACTAGCAACTATTTTGGAACAACTACTTTTAGTATACCTAGCAACTAAAAAGGAATTGAGGGAGTCATATTTTTTATTTTTTTATATTGTAAAATGTAAATGAAGTAAATTCTTCTTCTTTTTTACTGAAATATAAAGATGAGAAATATGACCATTTACAATCTTTCATAAATCCACTACAGATTATATTTGCAATCTTCTAAACTGAATTAACTACAAGTATATATCTCACATCAAACAAATGCCCATGAATATATTTATATAACCAATGTAAAACAACTCGCGAATTAAACAAGTAAAGGTGGAATTTTTGAAAATTCGCATACCACAGAGGTTATCATGGACCTTTTTTCCATTTTAAAATTTTCTATTAGTTTTTTTGCTTTTCATTAGCTGCGTTGCGAAATAAGGGCAATGTGTATTAGTTTGGTAGATAGCGAGAACGTAGTTGACCCCAACTTTAAATGGAGGGAAAAGTAGACCATTTCGCGAACCACAAGGGTGATTTAGACCTTTTCCCTTTAGAGAATGAATAACCTACTCATATTTTTTTTTGTGCCAACTGTCCATTTTTACAAAACTGAATATGTCAGTTTGAAGCTTCCTCCAAAATCTAATTGCACCTAACTAACTAACTGGGATAATAAAATAAATATAGCAGAATCCAAACCACCTAATACAAATTTAACCCAATCTCAAGGCCCCTCAAGTTTGGGGATGGTTGCCCATGCCAACTTGCCCAAATACTGCAATATTGAACTCTGGATAGGGGCTTAGTGAACATGTATGCTAGTTGTAGATTAGTTGGTACAAAAGAAAGCGAGATTAATCCTTGATGAAGCTTCTCGAACAAAGTGACAATCCTGGTCTGTGTGCTTTGTTTTTCCATGGAAGACAGGATTCTTAGCAATGTATATGGTAGAGTGGTTATCTCAATGCACAGGAAAAGGAACTATTGAGGAGACTTGTAGCTCAGCAAGCAACCTGCTTGTAGCTCAGCAAGCAACCTGGACAACCATGCTAGTTCAGCAACAGTCTTTTGCATGGATCTGTATTTTGCCTCTGCCGAAGAAAGGCAGACATTAGGCTCTTTTTTTTGATTTCCATCAATGTAGGATTGTACCCAAAATCACTAACAAATCATCTAGGATCTGGACAAGCACTCTAGTTGGAATCGCAAAGCTAAAATAAAAGGAGTTAGACATAAAGAGACCCTGTCCAGGATTCCCTTTGACATGTTGAAGCACATGTAAACCGGCTTCAAAATGAGTACTCCTGGGAGCATGCACAAACTGGTTCGGGTCTTGTGTGAATCAAAAGATTTAACTTCCCAATCATACGCCTATAAGAAAGAGGATCAGCTGAAGCAACATGGTTGATAGCAGTCAACTGTGGAGAAACAGGCATTGGTGCACAAACAAAGAAGATCTGAACAACCCAACTCCTCTACTAATTCCAAAACGAACTTCGGTTGAGTGATTATAACACCCACCCTCACGCCAACCTCCATACCAAGAAAGTAATCAAGAGGACTCAAGTCCTTGATTTTGTAAGTGGAATCCAGAAAAGACTTTAGTGCACCAATCTCAACAGGATCATTGCCACTAACAAGAACATCATCAACGTAAACTGCCATAGTAACAATGCTCAAGGAATAAAGAACTATCATTCTGAGCAACAACATAACCTCTAGGAGAAAGGGATCACTAAGTTTAGAGTGCCACTTACCGGAACCTGTTTAAGCTCAGGACTTCAGCAATTTGCGCACTATGTGAGGACCAAGAACAGTCATACCTTGGGGAATATGCATGTACTTCATCCTCCAAATCCCCAGGGAGGAAAACATTGTTAACATCAAGTTGGAACATTTCCCTGCCTGTTTTAGCAGCTATTACGATTATGCTTCTGATGGTAGTCATTTTCACAATAGGTGAAAAAGTTTCAGTATAGTCAATACCCTCCTTTTGAGTATTCCCTTGTGACGTACCTAGCTTTAGACCTTTCAACTGAACCATCTGCGCTGTGTTTGATTTTATAAACTCCACCTGCTAGCAATGGGTTTCTTTTAGGAGGAAGAGGAACTACAACCCAGGTTTGATTAGCTTGCAATGTGGGAAACTCTTTTAACACAAACTCTTTTAACATAGCTTCCTGCCAGGCAGGATATAAATCAACTTGTTGATAGGTTGTAGGCTCCTGAACACCGTCCAAATTCTTAACTAACAACTGATTATGACTCAAATTACTGAGGTAAATGTGTATAGGGAATGAGGAGGTATTAGTTAAAGTGGAAATAGATTGTGAAGAAAGGATAAGCAGGCGTGATGTATTTTCTTCTTGCTCTGCACAATGGAGGAACAGAACGAACAGGAGAAGGAATTAGATTGGCAGAAGATGAAGGAGGATGAAGAACTACAAAATCAAAGATAGTGGAAGAAGAAGAAGAAGAAGGAAAGAGGAGATGCAGAACAGGAAGACTGTACAGTGGTGTCATATATAGCTGTTTCATTGTGATCAATATCACGCATTGGATTAGGATAAGGGAGAAGGCAAAACTTTTTAGAAAGAGTTTTCACCAGCCCCAAATAAGAGCTTCTTCCCCCCCCCCCCCCCCCGCCCAATTGCCATTCCTAATAGAGGGCTAATATTTTTCTCTATATTTGCATTAGCACAAACTTTTTCCTTGTATTCTTTTTGGGCAAAGATTGATCTAACTTGTTCTCTTATTATCTTGAGTAATAGGTATTTTTTGCATTCATTGGTGCCAGTGGGAGCATATCAAACGTTCTCAATACGGCACCCAGTATATTTCTGTTTGCTTTAGTCCAGATTGCGGTCCATCTGGTTGTGATACTTGGAGTTGGGAAACTGCTCCGACTTGAACTGAAACAATTGCTCATAGCATCAAATGCAAATGTAGGAGGCCCAACAACAGCTTGTGGAATGGCTACTGCCAAAGGGTGGATTTCTTTGATTGTTCCGGGCATTCTTGCTGGTATTTTTGGTATCGCCATTGCAACTTTTCTTGGTATTGCTTTTGGGCAGGCCGTCCTTAAATTCATGTAAATTTGGACCTGTGGACTTACTGAAGTGTATCAAGAACAGAATTTATACAAGCATATCACGCTGCAGATGTAATATGGCTTGCTTGTGAACGTCCTTGGGATCGTTTGGTTGGTGTGATAAGGATCGGAGATATACTCTCCACATAAAATCCAACATTATTGATACAATGTTTGGTGCTTTGGTTGTTACTTTTATTTTCTTCATAAATAATAGTTGCATAAGTTATGCAGGAATTTGTATTCTAATTTGTAACATTCAAGGAGAAATGATTCTTGTATTATAATCCTTACCTTATTACAATTCTTGCGTCATTAATCCCTTTGCCTAACTTGTCTCTAAATCAAAGGATCCATGAAAGTGTTATATTTTGTTTTATAATTTCTCGAAAGAAGTTTTTATTGGATATCTATGAACAATAGTTAAACCTCGTTATAACAGTCATTCGTTGTAGTAATATTTCACAATAATGATATGATTTTTTTCCAGAATTGAATTCTCGTGTTATATTTTATTTCTTTATAACAATATTCTATCTATAACAATAGTAACATTCATTATAGCGGTATACAGATAAACACCGTTAATATAACAAATTTGACTGTACTGCTATTTCTTCCTTCGCCTGGTTTTGGGAAAAGATTATTCAATTTCATATTGTTTTCTCCATTGCTATGTGCTAATTTAATAAGGAAACTCTTACTTATAAATTTATTAACTTGATAGACCAATAAAATTCAAAGTATTATAAAATATTTTTACAGCATCAATGTATATAATCTAAACGTGGTAATTATAATTGGTAATTGGATACTTTAAGATAGTGATCTCCTGTGACTAGAGTTGGTAATATGGGTCGATCCGGCTCATTTGAGTTAGCCAATACATTCTTTGAAATTTAACAGGTCAGGCTAAGCTGATTCATCATTTTAATGGGTTTTAAGACAATAAGTCCAATTAATTATTATGTGGGTTATCGGGCGTGTCGGGCCAACTTGTATTTCTTTAAAATATTAACATAAATATTTAAAACATAATATTACAGGGTTACTACTTGCTAATCAAGTCTTAACCGTACAAGAAAATGATCTTGTTGTACATAAAACTTCTGCGAAACTGAATAACTTTTGACATGAAACCACTCGAATCAAATAGAGATATTAATAAATAAATTAAACAATTAATGAGTAACAACACAACTAGCTAAATAGAAATATTAACCTAATTTTATTACATGGATCACAATAAAACACACACAAAAAAAAGATGACAATTTTTTATTTTTTGAAATGATGGTTCAACTAGACATTAAATTTGGAGTTCTTTGATTATTTTTAGTACTTAATTTTATTTTATTTTATATTTTTGAATTAATTTTTTTGGCCCAGATCCCGACTCATCTCACCTCGCTCATGCCTCACGGTTATCAGACTTACTCGAATTAGGCTAAAAAGCCTCAATCTTAAATAGACTTCAAAAATCATTTGAGCCGGGTCATCCCAACAAACCTAACTAATATTGTCGGCTCAATCTATGACAAATAACAATTTAAATAATCTTACAATAATCTCTTGTTATACTTTAATGATCTCTTATAAAAAAAAATGTCATATAATAATTAAAATAATACTTTAAATGTATCATAAAATTGATCTCCTACAAACTTTGTAGAATTTATATAGACATATGAGTGTCAACAACTAAAATATGTCAGTGCTCTGAGCACTTTTTGTTAATTGGTCTTTAAGCGACACAAATTTAAATTAATCGTAATCTCAAAACAAATAGCCATACCAGATGAAACAAAAAAAAAAAAAAAACACAAATCTCAAATATGCAGCTAACATTTTGTCATACATCATAGTACTTGCTAACTTTATACCTCAAAAAATGGGTTATCTTGTTTGCCATATATATTTGGGAATGATAAGTGGGCTACACTTATTGATTGTTTGATCTCCCTCTCCATGCCCCCATCTTTAAAACACCATTCCATTAAATTGCCAAATGTAAAAAATATTTGAATTTTTATTAAAATAATTTAAAATATAAAAAAAGTTTAAGAAAATTTAATGTATATTATATACATATACAAAAAAATTAACCTATCTATACAGTAGAATTTTCCAAAAAAAAAAAGGTGTCAATCAATGACGGAGTTATTAATTGATACTTTTTTATTAAAAAAATTATACTGTGTATCTAAGTAAATTCTCTTTTCTTATGTATATACACGATATATCCACACTCTTTAACTTCTTCATGAGTTACTTTCTTATATTTTGACACCTCTTAATAATTTTTTTTTTAATTCACTAGTAATATCGATCGACTCCTCTTGAATAAAAATAGCTCCGCACCGAATAGAAGGGACCCAAAAAGTTAGTAGTGGAAATGGGTATCAACTTTTTTTTCCCAACAATGCATGGTCAAGTTGCAGACAAGGTACAAAAAATAATGAAAAGAATAGGATCTTACTTTGCTTTTTTAAAAAAAAAAATAATTTTTTTTTAAAAAATTAATATATATATATATACACACACACACAAAAGCATCAAGAATGTACAATTTGATTTGTTTATATTGGTGAGTGAAAATGAGCCCTACCAATCTCACATCTTTGTCCCCTCTTGTCCCCTTTTTGAATAAATAAAGTCACCTTTGGGTGAAAGAACAAAAATAAATCTCCACATAAATTATATATATGCTATTAAAAATTTACTATTTTTCTATAAAAAAATTTTATTAAAAAATATTAAATGACTATTTTTACTATTATGAATTAGTGAGAAAAAAAAATAGTGTTTTCATCTGAAAAATTCATGAAGCTTCCCTCTATTTTAATGAGAATTTATTTCTCACCATGCGCTTTTTTAGTGAACTGATTCGATGAAAAATGGGTGAATAAAATCATATGATATAACACAAATTTTTCATTAATTTACAGTGAGAAAAATCTCTATTTCTAATAGTGATATAACCAAAATTTTTAAATAATTCTAATATAATAAATATTTTGAGATAATTATTTTTAAAACACACGATAAATAATTAATATATTGAGTGAGTAATTGTTTTGAGGAGACACATAAATGCTAGCCAAGATTTGCACCCAAAGTGCCCTTGACCATCCCTTTTAGTGTTTTGACCATTCCATATATAATATATATTATATACATAATAATAGTCATGTTAGTTGTTTTCTTGGTTAGACAAGCTTCAAGAGTCAAAAAGTTTGGCATAAAATTGTCTTGAAATTATATTTTTAATTATTTCATGAAAACTAATAATGACAAATTAGAAGAAATAAAGACATGTTTTTTTGGACAAACTCAAGAAAACACTAATATAGAAATTACAAACTTGTAATACCATTATAATTTCTTACTTTAAGTGACATAATTTTTTTTAATCTATTATAAAAAAATAATTCTTTTTATAATAAAAAATAATTTAATTATAAAATTTTATTTTTAATAAAATAATTTATAGTCGCAGAATGCCTAAGGTTTATTTCAGATTACATTTTGTGTCAAATTAAATTATGACATATAAATAAAAAAAATATATATCACTTTCGTATTTTTTTCATTGATCGACCTTTTCAATCCAATAATAATAAAATCAAAAAGAAAAAAAACAAAACTTTTTTTTTTTTTTTTTGAGATTTGAAAAAATTAACATGGAAATACCCACTTGGATAGATCTTTTTGAGCTCAAGAACCAAGGTGCAACTATACAATCAATGTACACCAAAATAATTGTAGCATTAGTTATGATGCCACGAGCAAGGGCATATGTGTCTAAGGTTATTAGTTCGAGTTATGCGTAAAGCGAAAAGTTTAATATATAAGTGGAGAATTAATAGAGAAATATTAGTTGTGTTAATTTCGTGAGATATTAAGGTTTTATAACTTTAGTCTTGCATGGCTAAAGTTATTTCTGAATTAATAATAACAACAATAACATATTTGATGTAATTTCATAAATGCGGCAAAACTTACAAAAAATATATAACCTTCTACTATTATATGACTTAAATGGTAATCCAAAAATCAGCTATTTGCACACTTCTCCCTAATTAATCCGATAGAATAATCAATTCCGAATGAAATTCTCGATCATTAAAATAAAACATAATACCAAACATAAATAAAAATTTACCCAATTCAAACCCCCCCCCCCCCCCCCTTTTTTTTTTTTTTAATCCTTTAGGTAAGGCATGTGAATTGATTCTTTATAGTTTCATCATTTTATATGAGGAAAAATGTGACACTAATTTGTTGCCTTTATCATTATAACTTTTAATCATAGCTACAACAAAGGAGGGAATTTCTCAACAACAAAAAAAAAACATAATAATAATGATCAAACAATGGGCAAATTCAAATGAAAGATGAAGTTAGTGATCATTAAAAAGTTTTTTTTTAATCTATAAATAACTGCAATATTACAAAAAGGATAATTTTTCCCAATCCTTCTAGAAGTTCCATGTATATAATATATATATATATAATATCAAAAGTTAATAATTCTCAACGCAGTTACAAGATACTCTCTTGATCCCATATTACTTGTCTACATTATTAAAAGGCATTGTATATAAATAGACACTCAAATTTGGTTTCAACTGGCAATTAAACGCTTAAACTTTGAAATTGTACATTTAGGCACCCTAATTTAGTCTCCAACTGACAGCTAAACACTTCAACTAGTCCCCACTGTGTCTCATAGACACCCGATGCTAACGTGACACATAAATTTTGAAAGTATTTAGGTGATCATTTTGTAAGTTAGAGTGCTCAACTGACACAATGAATACGAGTTGAGGTGTCTAGATGTGCACTCTCAAAGTTTTGTGTGTTTAATTGCTAGTTGAGGCTAAGTTTGAATACCTATTTATCTGTTATTCTAATTAATTTGTCCCAATTTATTTGTCAATTCACAAAACTAATATAGAATTAATTAGTAATTTTTTCTCACTTTGCCTTAAATTTAAATTATTTTTTTTTGAAAATATAAATGCTATAAAGTTCTAAGAAAAGCTTCTTCATTTGTTAATATTGATGGATAAGATATATAAATAACATAGCGTATTAAAAAGAGTTAAATGGTAAATTAGTAAGAGTATCCTTCTATTTATGTTTTCTTAAGGGGTGTGTAAAACGAAAGGTGGATAAATAAAATGAAACGAAGGGAATAATAATACATTAAATTAGAAGAACGTACTGGTTTATTGTAGTCATGAATATATTTATAGTGATGACGATAAATATGTGATTTTTGAACTACAAATTATTGTATCATAATTAATATGATCGGAGAGATTAATTTTCCTAATAATATCTTAATCTAGATTTATTGATCTATAAATAAGAAATGAGAACATCTAATTGAGAAGTCAATTAGGTGGAACACTAATACAAAAAATTAGTTGAATTTGACTTTCTTGTAAAGAATTAAATACACATTAATTTCAATTTTTGTGTAATTAACTTAAGATTTTTGATTTTTTCAATACAAATTAATTATCCCAACAGATAGTCAAAATTAATTCAAAATAACTTTTTTAATGTTTTTGATTTGATGTATCATGTTTTTCACTAAAAATACTTTCGTGAAAATTTTACTGTCATCATTTTTTTCTTTTTAATATTTATTTTCTTAGAAGCCATATTAATTGAAAGACAAAAAAGTTATGATATTCAACAAGTCGAGTGCAATGCATTTGTGTTGGTTTCGATTCGATAAAAATAGAATATTCAATTGAAATTAACAAGATACCTGTTTTGATTATATAACATAAATAATATTGAATCTGGCTTTTCATGAATATAAAAATGTATTCGCAATTAATATTTAACGCCCTAAATTTAAATTATATGCACTATAGTGTAATTTCTTTTACAGGCATGTATACAGTGATAAAATTGAAGATGTGGCAATGACACGTCATTAACAAAATAATAATATTTTATTAATTATTTATAATAATATATAATTTTATTGTTACAAAAAATAATAATGTTGCGGCAGAGAGATAAAGGATTTTCCTGTATTTATTAAATTATTACTCTTTCTATCTCAATTTATATCACACACTTTTTTATAATTCGTTTCAGAAAAAATATCACCTTTCTATATTTAAAGATAAATTAACTTAAATTTTTTCTTTTACTTTTAATGAGGTGATTTACTTAGGGTGAAAAAATTACCCATAAAATCATGACTCGCTCAATCGTTTAGATTTGGGTGGATTAAATAAACTGCTTATTTTATATATTAATTGAGCTCATTTTGACCCCCTTACTTCAGCCTATTTTAAAATTGGGCTGATATGTAGCTCAAATTGGCTGATGAAAAACATTGTCTAAATATTTGTAAAAAAAATATCTTTTTATTTAATATGTTTGAAGCGGGTCACTGATCCGCCCATTTATTAACTCAACCAAATTTGACATTCTTAAATTCAACCTAACCCGCTCATTTGACACCCGTATGATCTACGATCACACAAGTATATAAGGTTTGTTCTGGACCACACATTTTAAAGTGTTACTTTTTTTCTTACGTCTCTTTATGTCTTTGGGTTTATCTTTCTTAAAGTCGAGGGTTTACCGAAAACAACATTTCTACCTCTGAGGTAGTGATAAGGTCTGCGTTAGACTTCAATTGATAGAATTACACCGAATTGTTGTTGGTGTTGTACTTTCTTTCTTAATTCCGTGCTTAATTAAATGACATCACATAAATTGAAAAATAGTGAGTAGTATCAGAGCTATGACTGTCACAAACAACTCATTACCCCTTTTAGTAATTCACCTGTTCAACTGTTTAAAATAACTGTTCTTTCATAGGAATGTGGGGTGGGAGTCGGGGGGGTGGGGCTAGGTGAAGAGGCTGGCATTCCCCACAGAAAAAGGCAATGGGAAGAAAAGCTCTTTTTGTACACACTGCCATGATGTTGATGATGATGAATGATGAATGATGAATGATGCCTTCAATCTCTCACACCTAACAATAACAAACAAAGGAATTTCCCCTTTAACCACCCCCCCCACCCCTTTTCTCTCTTCTTTTTTCATTCCATATATGGTGAATCTTTTCTTTGTTGTCCATCTCTCTTCTCTTAATTAGTAATTTATCTCCTCATGGAGAAGGAGAAGAAGAAGAAGGAGAAGAATTGTGGGTGTTGGGCTGTTCTTAGGCTCAGTACTGTTATTGGAGGATCCTCTGATTCTAAACACTCTGCTAATTCTATTCCAAGAACTAGTCTTGTCTATGATGCAGGTTATTCTTTGTCCTTAAATCTTTAAATCATTTGTCAGTTTCTGTCAGTGGCCGAGTTAGGATTTTCATCGAGCAGGTTCATTATGTTGAAAATATTTTTGATCTTGTATATATTGTGTGAACTTTTCGGTTGAACCCCTTTCGCCCCTCTAGCTCCGTCATTGGACATGGACTGTGATCACTTGGTTTGAGACATAGTAGTTGTTGTTGTTGATGTATACAAATGTACTCAAAGGGCTAGTTGTGATTATGTTCATATTTTTAATTTACATTTATCTTGTCATATTCTTAGTAGTATTATTCACTATTCTTACTATCTGTTGCTGCATTTGTTTATATCTTGCTATTTTAATGTCTCTTTTTCTTTCAATCTTGTGTCGCATACTTTCTTTTTGAGCCGACCGTTTATCAGAGATAACCTCTCCACCTTACAAAGGTAGGGGATAGGGTTAAGGTCTGCCTACATACTACATCCTCAGACCCCACTTATGGAATTACATTGGGTATGTTGTTGTTGTCGTCTTGTTTTGCTGGATTTCCCCTGCTTGATGACCATCTTTAAGATTGTTTGTATATTAAGCAATTCTAGCCAAACCAACTCATTACTTTTCATCATTTTGTAGAATCTACTGTCATTATTGGTTCTCCTAACCACCCAAATTTCAATGGTTTTTCTTTTGTTTAATGGAAAAATTAAAGGTAATGGAGTAGTATTTAGGTTAATTCCCTTGATTCATGTCTTATAGTCTAGTGGTATCGTGTTAGAGTCTCCCACGTAATAGGTGTGAGTTCAATTCTCATTGTTCCCCGTCCCCCCCATGGTTTAATAGACTCATATGTGTTCAATGATTTTGTTCTTCAACAAATAGTACCTTCATCAACATGTTTGGAACAAGAGTTTCGAGAGATTTATGAAGTACTTACAATCATCTTTTTGCAAGTACTGCAGCCACAGAGACTCGGTACCTAAACGCTAGCAACCGGGAGATGTGTGTGCCAGATGAAGCAAGAGTATCCTCTGATACTACTGATACACCAACACAGCCTCCACCAGCTGCAGAAAACAAAGTGCAGCGGCAGCTGCTTCAGTTTACATTTCACGAGCTAAAAGCTGCAACGGGGAACTTCAGACCGGATAGCATTCTTGGTGAAGGTGGATTTGGATATGTATTCAAAGGTTGGATAGAGGAGAACGGGACAGCACCAGCAAAGCCCGGTTCTGGGATTACTGTTGCTGTCAAGAGCTTGAAACCGGATGGTCTTCAAGGCCATAGAGAATGGGTGGTTAGTACGTAGACTATCTGCTCGTGGTTAGTAGTAAAAAATGAGTCGAATAGAGTAAGCATGACTGTTAAGACTGGTGTATGCAATGGATAATCGTAATGAAATTTTTAATGCAGGCAGAAGTAGACTTCCTTGGACAGCTTCATCATCCTAATCTTGTCAAGTTAATTGGATATTGCATTGAAGATGATCAAAGGCTTCTTGTTTATGAGTTCATGACTCGTGGAAGCCTCGAAAACCATCTCTTCAGAAGTGAGTTCTATGATTTCTCGTTGCGTTGTGAAATGTTTGGTCTTATTAATGCAAGCAAAATTGATCTTTAATCACTGTTCATGGTTGAAATTGCATACCTGCAAAGTTTATAGTTCTTCTTAAAACGTCTCCTCGCTTAAGCATACACAATCTAAGTACAATAATGTTCCTGATAACCAACATAGATAACATATGTAAACCAGACAGCGAAAAATAAATGCCCAAGCTTGTTCTATCTGATTTTCTGTTTCTGTTGTTAAACTGCAACCTGCTGATTGTCTGTTAAAACTGTTCAAGGGACGATACCTCTCCCATGGTCCAACAGGATAAAAATTGCACTTGGTGCAGCCAAAGGATTAGCCTTTCTCCACGGAGGCCCTGAACCTGTCATTTACAGAGATTTCAAGACATCAAATATCTTACTTGATTCGGTATATATGTGATAAGAAACTTTGAAAATTATGTCGTTTAATGCTTTCTCCCCTGGATTCCAACACTTATATAAATTCTGCAGGAATATAATGCTAAGCTTTCGGACTTTGGCCTTGCCAAAGCTGGTCCTCAAGGAGACAAAACACATGTTTCTACAAGGGTTGTGGGAACTTATGGATATGCTGCTCCGGAATATGTGATGACAGGTAGAAGTAGAATGACTCTCGTTAATTTTCTTTACTTTTGTCTTAGGCATAAGGGATCAATATCCTATGCATGATGGTTTTGAACAGAACATGTTCAAGATATTTCGAGTACATAGTTCTTAAGGGCTTCTTGTTCTAAGAATGGCGTCACCTGATGAAACCCGTCTTGTGTTTTCTCAGGACATTTGACAGCAAAGAGCGACGTATTCAGTTTTGGGGTTGTGCTGTTGGAGATTTTAACAGGTAGGAGGTCTATGGACAAAAAACGTCCGAGTGGAGAACAAAATCTAGTAGCATGGGCAAGGCCATATTTAGCTGACAAGAGAAAGTTTTATCAACTCGTGGACCCTCGTCTGGAGCTAAATTACTCCCTTAAAGGGGTGCAAAAGATCTCACAGCTAGCTTACATTTGCTTGAGCAGGGATCCTAAATCTCGTCCTTCCATGGACGAGGTTGTGAAGGCTCTTACTCCACTGCAAGACCTCAATGATCTCGCTGTATTATCAAATCACTCTCGCTTAACACAGTCAGGAAGGCGAAAGAAGAAGCTAGACGGTATGCAACAACTTAGCTATAATCATTCAAGGAGTATCAGAGGGTCTCCCTTACACTCTGCTAGGCAACATTGTAAATAATGCGTTTTTCTGTTTTCTCTCTCGAACTAAGTAGTAGGAACTGAAGCCTCCAAACTGGATGGAAATTGAACAAACAACAGGCTTTATTATAATGTGTGTTTGAAATTTGATGAGGCTATGAATAGAATTTGTTGTAGTAGTTCATTTTCCTCTTTATCGAAAAGTGAAAATCCGTAGAGCAGCATCCAGAACTAACCGCTGAACATTCCATGTTTCTGACTTTCTTGCAGTGTAATTGAAATATAGCAATGTTACTGCAAACCTTCTATATTCTGGACTGTTGCTTGCAGATTTTTAGCTCCACCTCTTTGAACATGATCAACTTTTGGCACAAAAGTTCATTTCAATTAACATTAGTATTTTCTCCCTGTATTCATGTGGTAGCTCACTGATAGGGGGACCTTGAAGCAAACGGTACAATTGTCTCCTTGTGTCTGATAGGTTAGGGGTTCGAGTTGTGGAAATAATTAGCCACTGATGCTTTTGTCAAGGTAGACTGTCTATATTACACCCTGGGGTGCGGCCCTTTCCTGGACCCCACAAGAACGCGGAATATTCGTGCACTGGCTGCCCTTTTCATTCATTTGACAGTTTTTTTTTTGTTTTTTTTTTGAGGATACGTGTGAAAGTTAGAGAACGTCTAGCTTTTGAGAACACTTATTTATTCACACTCAAACTTGACATTGACTGATAAGTAAACACTCTAACTTTGAGTATGTATATCTAGACACTGCAACTTATCTATACTATATCAGTTGAACACTCTAACTTACAAAACAATCATCTAGACACCTCCAACATTTATGTGTCATGTTAGCGTCGAGTGTCCATGAGTCACAGTGGGGATGATCGTTGGATAGTCTAGTTGCCAATTGACACCGCTGAGGTATCTAGATGTGCACTCTCAAAGTTCGAATGCTTGATTTGTTTTTCCTTGAGCCAAAGGTCTATGGCAACAACCTCTCTATCCCTGAGGTATGTGGGACTACACTGAGTATGTTGTTATTGACTCGATAAGACGTGTGTGGAAAGTAGAAATTTTGTTACAGAATCTGCATATTAAAAAAGATGAAATTCCATGGCTCTAAAAAAAGACTCACTAATAATGCAGAATCTGCACTGTTTGACCTAACCTTAGCCTTTTTCCTCATCATCTGGTTATATATACCCTGAAAAAGAGACCAAATTATACTTTATAGATGACTTCATGGCCTAAAGAACACTCACTTGGGATACAAATATTCCTTCTGCTAAAGAGTGTTAATCTCAAGCTAGAATATATCAAGACTAACTTTAATATATTCTTAGAACTCTTTCCAAGTACTCTAGCAACTATCTAGTGAAGGAGCATATGTTGTTTGGACTCTTCAAACATGTCAATGGGTGTGTATCGAATTCTCCGAAAATAGTATATTTTTGGAGGATACGGAATTGGTATGACTATATTTTTGGAAAGTATGAGCAACATAGGAAGGAGCTACGGGTTCATCATTTGAACCTATAGTAGCTTTGGCTGAGACCCCTTGTGTGCTAAAAAAATCAACTAAGAGATCTCAAGGGGAGTAAATTAGACAAGATGGAGTAGAATTTCAAATTTGAATTCATAAAGTTTAAATACTAAATCCACCCATGCTAGCAATGAACTCGGCAATGGACGCAAAATATTCATTAAGTATATATGTTGTAAAATTTTATGCATGATATTCTTTCCAATCAGGGGCGGAGCTAGATAGGGCTCCCGTCCACGGAAAATTACACCGTTTATACATGAAATAAATTATTTTTTATGTACATATAGTAGATGTTAACTCTCTTTGATTTCTGTGTGTGTTTACGCTTTTTTATTTTGAACTCCCTTAATGAAAATCCTAGTTCCGCCACTGTTTCCAATACCATCTCCAACTAGGGTAGATTCTTGAAAATTGGTCAATCTAACTGGTGAAATATCATTGTAACATATAACCAGAAATCTATAAGATCATGATCATAATACTTTAGCAAATTTAAGAAAAATAGGCAAACTAGTGTATGGGAAAGCTTGCAAATCTATATATATATATATATGTATATATATATATATATATATATAAAAGGAGGTTATAGGCATGCTGGCGTGGCATGCTTCTATGACCTCCATTCTTATTTATTTTTTTTGTGGTTCTTTTTGAGTATTTTTTGTATTTTAAAATATCTCTCTTTCTCTCTCTCTCTCTCTATATATATATATATGGCCAAAAATATTCTTAACCTATGAGAAATGGCTCATAAATACCCTTCTTTCAGCTTTTGGTCTAAAAATACTCTCAACCTTCCCTTTTACCTTTTGGTCTAAAACTACATTTAACCTTGAAAATTTAATATTTAAAGGTTTGAAATTTTATTTTCTTTAAGTTTTATTTTAGGAATTAATAAAAATTGATATAATTTACACATACAACCAAAAAATTTAAAATATTAAAAATATTATTTTTCATATATATTTTCATCATTAAAAATATTATTCTTTTGATAATCTTGTATAAAATGGAGAAAAAGTGCTAACATTTAGGCTAATGTATCAACTTTATTTTATTTTTAATTAGTGAAAATACCTATTGTTTGAGACTTTGAATTTAAATAATTTTTTAAATCTTCTCATGAGATTAAGAAATGAGTGTAACAATTAAATATTATTAGAAGCATATGACTGTTATTCACTATAAAACTCCAAAAAAATATTAAAATAATATTATTATTATTGAGAAATTTGATCATACATATACTAGTTATTTATAAATGTTAGAATCAAATCAAACCAATTAAGTCAATTTTTTATTGCTTTATTTATTGTTGATTTTTTCGGTTAATTCGATTTTTGTCAATTATTTTTAAAAATAAAATATATAACAATATACTTTTAAAAATATATTAGGGTGACTATTTTCCAACGTAACACAACATTACAAATCAACTATTTTTTAAAAAAAGAAGGGAACATAGATACGTAATCAAGTCATATATGTAGTTTCTTCCCAAAATTTGTATGCATTATTTCAAGGAAGATAATAAAATTTCTTAGAGAATTGAAGATCTAGTTGTGATATACCAAGCATCTTGACGATAATTGAATTAAATAATAATGAATAATTAAAAGACTCAAATATAAATTATTTTGAAATATGAAATAGATTCTTAAAGTTTTCAAAATAAAAGTTACAAATCAAATTAGAAAGCAAAAACAAAATTGAATTCTTATAAAAGCAAATATCTAGATCAAGAACCAAAAGGACAAAAGGATTAATATTTACTATAAAATATTATATATATATATATATATATATATATATATATATATATATATTGATAGCTCTTTATATAGCCGATTTAGTTCAATATATTTTTTTGGTTTCTTGCTTAAAACCAAATCTAATTATGTTGGTTTTTAAAATTAAAAATCCAAATCAAACCAAATCAAACGAGAAAAACTATCAATTTCTTTCTTCGATTTGACTTGGTCTTTAGTTTAATTTGATTTTGTGATAGTTGTTTGTTTTACTTTGAATGAAAACAGTATATAGTTTGATTTTTTACATTTGTAATAGCAGAAAATTACTTCTGAAGCGTTTAAAAATAGAAGTTGAAAGAGAATTCATTGATATAATAAACGTGGATAGAAATAGTTTAAGAGAAATATAAGGAGAGATAAGTTGAAACACTGCTAACGTGATTTAAGAGGTAAAAATTTTTATGATGTTTTTATTTTTTCTCATATATTGTTAGGTTTTGTAAAAAAACTATTGCTATATTTTGAAAACTTAAAAATACTGGTATATTTTATAATATTATCTCTTATATTGTATATTTATGTTTTTTTCCCAATTAATAAATGGGCAAGTTATTAACCCACTCAAAGTTACTTGCTTTAAAATGGATTGGACTGAAGTGGGCTGAAATGTGAGCCATTCTCCAACCCCTTCAATTTTTACTAAGTTTTAACTGCTTTATTTGTTCTATTATAATTTTTTTAGTTCCTAATAAATTATTGTTGTTGTTGTTGTTCTTATTATTATTATTATTATTATTATTATTATTATTATTATTATTATTATTATTATTATTGCTATATCTAACATATAAAAAAAATTAAAAAATATTTTGATAAAATTTTTCATAAGTCAGTTTAATCTTACATATCAATTCAATTTTAATGAATTAAAATAAATTAAACTGAAATAAGCTAATCTAATAAATGACCCAAACAATAACCCGTTCAAACTTGAACAGATTAAACAAGTTGGATTTGATTTTGCTACTTCTAATTAATACGCTGGATTTAAAATTAGTGTTTATAAAAAAAGTACTTTTGGTAAGAAGCAGTTTGTGTTTGGCCAATAAATTTAAAAAATATTTTTGAGCAATAACTAATATTTGACCAAACTTTTGAAAAGTGCTTCTAAGTGTTTTTTTTAACAAAAATAATTTTCAAGTAAGTGCTTTTGGAGAGAAACTACTTATTTTAGCTTCTGAAAAATAATTTTTGCTACTCCTTAAAAACACTTATTTTCTCTCAAAAGTTTGGCCTAATACCTCATTTTTTAAAAATAAATATTTTTTATAAAAAATAAGCACTTTTGACCTCCGAAAAGCTTGACCAAACAGGCTATAGGTATATTGAATTGTGTTGTATTCACCCACTTGAAGTTATAAAATTTTGGCCAAGTGCATTTGCTGCGCCAATATTCATAAAAGGTATTTTTTTTCAAATTGATTAATCAAACATGATCATCCAAAATGAACAAGAACCATAGACACAAACTATTAATACTATTTAAAATTATTTTTCAAAAAAAAAAAAAACTTTTAACAAAAGCACATCTTAAAAAATAAAATTCTACGAGTTTAGCCGAAAAAACTATAAATCATACCCACCATAAAAAAAAAAGAAAATTAATTTGAAAAAGTGAAAAGACTTGTTAAAAACTACCACTTAAGAGCACAAGTGCTTTTGTGTTTTTCAAGGAGTTCAACATGCCTGCATTTAGGGAGGAGGAAAAAAAAAATCTAATGGTGAGAAAAAGGAAGAAAGAGTGGTGACAACAACTCGAGTTTGTTGGGAGAGAAGTGTCTCTTGTCTCCACAAGATGACAATTGATGTTGCCATGTATGATTGAAACACACTCATCAACCACATAACCAAATCTTCTGGTTTAATTTGACGTGGTAAAATGAATAAGATTTCTTCATTTTTAATTAGAAATTTTGAATTTAAGTCTTGATGTGAATAAAGAATTTCCTGATAGGAAGAGATTTCCCTCTAATTTGGATTCTATGCATGAAGCACAAATTTTAAATTATTCAGACAAGTGAATTTCAGATATTAAATGATTAAATAAAAAATTATTATGCTAATTAGTTTACTTCAATTTCCACTAATTTGACCCTAATTCCATGCTTAAAATACCAAGAAACATTTCTAGGGATAGAGGAAGTTGACTTCTTATTTAATTCAAGAATATAAATTGAATTCATAATAACATTATGGCATATTTGCTTGCTCATTATTGACATGAAATTTTGTTGCAAAATATTTGTCTTTTAATAAAAATTGCTTAATTGACTCCATAAAGTCGTTTGCTAAGTGTTTTTTAAGCCTAAACCATATTTACTTAAAGTTTAAGCAAAACTTATTCAAATAAACAACTAAAGAATAAGAGAAGACTTGTCTCTTCCTATAGCAAACGAAGTTAAATTTTTCAAAATAAAAATATGGGTAGTTAGTTCCAAAAAATGAGTCATTGTCCTAGGATTCATGTTTTTTTTTTTTTTTTTTTTTGTTTTTTAAGTTAAGGTGTCAATGAAAAAGAGGGGGAAAAAGAAGCGGAGGAAAATGAAATATTTGAAATGCTTTTTTTTATAAAGAAGTTTTTGTCCCTCGTTGGATAGAATGAGGAAGAATATTGTGTTTATACAGAAATATCTCTTTTTATTTTTAAAGAGTTAAGCAGAAAGTTTTCTCTTGCGTCCTTATCCTTACTAAGCACAGCTTAAATCATTTGAATTTGATCAAATGATCTAATTGATTGATAAGATTTTTGAACTAAATTTATTTTTCATTATTTTTTATTTGTTTTTTTTCAATTTCTTATATTTTTCCATGTGAAGTTTAGTTTAAAAAAAACTTACCGGTAATTTTTCAATAGAAATATTAATCATTTGTGTCTGTTCTGAGCAGATACTAGATACTACCTTTCTTGAACAGGCACATGTTGATATCCCAAACTCGTGGCTATAGATTTTGAGGTTTCGCCTCAAATTTTTAACACAAAAAGTTAGCAAACATTTTCCTCTTTCTTTTCTGCATTCTGCATCATTTTCAAAAGAAAAAAAGTGTTTAGTGTGTGATTTCCCTCGCCATTTGAGTGTTGCTTCATTAGCCTTGATTTTTTTTCTTTGACATAGATGTTCTTCTATCTGATCATCCTTGGACTAAAAATAAAAATTATCATTGAGGATATCTCAATTTTGTCAGAGGAAATCTCTGATAATGAGCATTTTGTAGTGACAGAGGCAAGAAAATATTTTGATTTCTTTTGTAAGAACAACATTCATTACGGCTGAAAAATGACTTGTATAATGTCTACAGTTTTTATAAATCTTCTAAAGAGTCGTGGAATACTCTTGAAATGAATTATAACACTGAACATGCTGAACTAAAGAAATTTGTGGCCATTAAATTTTTGAATTTTAAAATATTTGACAATAAAATAATAATGTCTCAAGTCAAGAATTGGAAGTCATAATTCATAATCTCCTTGCTAAAAATATGATTCAAATCAATATTAGGTTCGTTGATTTCTCAAGTTCCGGCTATAAATTTCTAGGCTTCGCCTCAATTTTTAACACTGAAAATTAGGAAACACTCTCCTTTCTCTCTTTTGCATTATTTTCAAAAGAAAAAACATAAGTCTCCAATATGTGATTTTCTCCGCCATTTAAATTCGCTAAAGTTATGCAATTTGCATTGCCTCTATTGTAAAATAAATTTTTCGTTCTATATTGAGAGAAATTAATCTACATACTTTGACAATAATAATAAAAATTCAATTTCTTAAAGACACACAAATAAATTATAAGCGCAAAATAAATTTCTATTTCTTTCATACCTACTAATTTATTGCTTTGAACACAAAATTAGATTATAATTGAAAACCAAGTGAATGTGTAATAATTGAAAATTAGATTATGGTTTTAGTATTTTATTTTGGTAGTGGCACGCTTACGTACTTTTAATAGCTCCAAATTATGAAAGAGAAGCAAAGGGAGGTGTGGTGGGGATGTTGGTTTTGGCTTTTGAGAATTCCAAAAATCATCAAATAAAGGTACAAGTAGTATAAATTAGGATATTAAATTTTATTTTTCTCGTTTTAATTTGTTAATCTGATTTTAATTAGAGTTTGGAATTATTAAAAGTAAAATTATTTTTTTTTTGAATTTTGCAAATTAAAATTAAATATATATAGAATATATCAAAATATCTTTTCATTTTGCGGTTTTAAACATACCATGTGAAATTAAAGATTTGTCAAGAAAAGAACGAGACATTCTTTGTTAAACAGACTAAAAAGGAAGAAAAATTTAATTCAAAATTCAAAATAAATATTTATTCGAATACATATTAATATTAAAAATATATTAACTTATCACATTTCGCTTCTCGAGAGTTAAATTGAACGGACTTTGGTCCAATATTTTAAGATGTATTTTTTTAACATATTAACCTGAGGAGAAGAACAACTTAAAGCCTGTCCGGATTGACTTATTTTAAGTGCTTTTAATATCAAAATAGCTTTTAAGAATTTTTGTAGTGTTTGGATAAGTTTTAAAAAAATAATTTTAAGCACTTATTTTTAAGTCAAAATAATTTTAAGCACTTGTTTTTAAAGGTGATATGCACGCGCCCACGTATAAATATCACGTTTTTTTAATCTTTTTACTTCTTAATCTTTCCCTTTATTATTCAATTTTTTCATTTTTACTTTTCTTGGGTTTTGAGGATAGCAGTAATTACCTGCTCTGGGTTTCTTTCTCGGCCACTAAAAATTTTTTGCATAACAAAAGTTTATTTTTTATTTGTAGATCTACATTAGTTTTGATTTTTATATTTATTTTTTATTTATAAATCTGGATAGTTTGGATTTATATATCAGTAAAAAAAATTAAGATAGTGATTCGTGAGAGAGAAGAGAAAAAAAGTTATTACTTTTTGACCATGAAAGTTTGGTCGGAGGAAGATTGCCGGAGAAAGTTTGACCGAAGAAAAATTATCGGAAGAAGGTCTGAAAATTAATGGCTTTTGAAGTGGAGGAAATGATAGCGGGGCAACGTTAATTCAAGTGAAGACTTGTGGTGGTAATGGAAGTATTGGCATTGCTGTCGGTGCCAGTTTCGGTGACTAAGTGTTAACAATGAAGAAGATAAAAGAATAAGAAAGATAGAGAAATAAAAGAGAAAAGTAAAAAAAAAATATTATGAAAATAAAATTTTAACATATTACTCTTAAAGAGAGTGCATTACACTTATTTTACCACCTAAACAGTAGGGGTTTAATAATTTCAGTTAAAAATATTTTAGAAGGCATATAGAACCTCCATAAAGTAGAAATGTGTAACTGCAATTTCAAGTAAACTTAAAATGTATTTTAAACTATTTTTTTTTTAAAATTAATTAAATTAATTTTCATAAAATGAAATATGATAAATAAAAAAGAACCGATTACGAAGAAAGTAAGCAAAAAATGATGCGTGCTGAGTAGCCACTGAATAAAGAATGGGTAGCAAATATCAAGGGGAGTGTCTCCTAATAAAGGCCCAAAGCGAGGCTCCTTTGGCGCCGGTGTCTCCGCTTTGTTGGGTTAAATAAATAAAATGCTTGCAATAAAAGCTTAGTGAGTGAATCGAGTTGTGGCGGAATGGTAAATATTTTTTTTATTTTTAATTAAAAGTTTTAGATTTAAATTTTTATAGAAATATAGTTTAATATAAAATATTATATTTATATAGTTTATGTTTTTATATTACATTCATATAGTTTTATTTTCTTTTTGCAACAATATTTATATAATATTACTGTACATAATGTATAATCTTCTATAAAAATGTATAATAATGTATAAGAGGTGCTTGTACATATTTTTATAGGGTTGTATAAAATTATACACAACTTATATAAAAAATTGTGTTTGACCTCCTATAAACCTCAATTACGAAATGGGTCAAATCTTTTTTAAATGACTTTAAATTTTAACCACAATTTCGAAATGATACTACCAGCGAATCATAATTATCAAAATTTTTAACAAAATTCAAAATTTATTTATCAGATTAACAAAAAACTTAGATAAAAAAAGTAATAAACTGAAATATTTGTTAAGATGAATATTTACTTTCTCCTAACTGTTATAGAGTGTAAGTTTTCCTTTTAGATTTGAGTTTTAAGGGATATAGAATTATTTTTTAAAAAAAATATTTTATTTTTAATATAAAATATTTTAATATAAATTTAAATGTAATCGAATTTCACTATTTATGTTGAACTCAATATGAATTGGGAAAAATTAGAAGAATATATGTGACAGACATATTACGTGCAATTAGTGCGTTTTTGTGCGTGTGCCCAACAACAATGAAATAATATTATTTTTTTTTTAAAGTTTGTACTGCTTTAGAAACTTCTTTTTGACTAGACAAATAGTCTTCTTTTGCTGACATTCTGCACACATGCTACTTATTTTATTAGATTATTTCCTAAAATAATTATAAAAATAAATATTTATTATAAGTAAGATTTATAACTTGAATAATTACACAAAAAAATTGCATTTTTAATAGTATGTTAAAAATCATACTTGATAATGTAAAATTTTTAATTTTAATAATTGAAAAAGATTGGATAAATAATGTGAAAGGAATGTGCATATCCATCATTTGCTTATAGAAATTAAGCTTACAAATAAGCCAATATATAATAACTAATCTCATACACTAATAAATAGATTAATAATATAATTAATCAAATGCAAGCATGATCTAAAAAAATATTTTAGTTTAATTAAAATAAAATATTTATTTATTAAAAATAGAGGACTCTATTATAAGTTTTTGAATAAAAAAAAAAAGAGAAAAATCAATTTTAAGAAAAAACTAAAAATATTAATTTCATGGTGCAGCATGCGCATTAAAAGAGAAACCAAAAAGAGTGAGAAAAAGTCTCTTTAATTATTTATGTGTTTGTGTGTGTGTTTGTGATTTAGTGTATTTAGAGTAAAAAGTAAGCATGAAAGAACCCCTAAAGCAAGTTATTTCCTAATCGACATCATTCCACTCACATTCTTCGAGGCAATAACCACTCTAACGAACAACACCATTATAGATCGGATTTAAGTTATGTACACTGTCAGTTCGTTCGTGATAAAGTTGTTCTTGTTTAATAGAAGTCGATTGATATTCATTTGACGAAAAATTACACCGCGTGTAGGTAAGTTAAAATTTTCATATGTATTTCCACTGTTTGTTTCTACTTGTCACGTTTCGATTCTCGATAGTCGAACTGCATGAACTTTGACCAACATTTTAAGATGGTAATTTTTCAGCATACTAATATGAATTATTTTTGTAACTTCTAGTATTTTTCGTATAGTTTTTCGAATATATAAATTTAAAATATTGATTAGCTCCGAAGATTAGTCAATTGATTATCGTGAAGCGAAACGTGACAAATAAAAGTGAACAGAGGATATATGTGTGTGTGTGTTGAAACTCCTTGACTTTCTCATATATTTATTTTTTTATATTTTGAATTCTCTTAACAAGAATCCTGACTCTATCCACTGAATTAACATATTATCACGGCTACTAGTTAATCGTCAATTATTATAAAAGATTTATTTGTAATTATTTTAAAAGATGGTTTGATTGAGTAAAAATATGTTGATATCGCAATAGACTTTAATTTTATGAAACTACAATCGGAAAAAAAGAATTTGCACTCTTATAAATTATACATACATGTTCTCCCTTTCCCTCTCACTTCACTTTTATCTCTTCTACCCTCTCCCTCCTTCCTTTCACTATCCAAAATAATCCTTTAGAAGAAAATCCAATTTTATAATATTTTTAGATCTTCTTATGATCACTATGCATATGGATGAAGAAATGATAAAAACTCCATAGCCATTAGGTCTGAATATTGTTCTATTTCATTGTCACATATTGTTCGAATTTTTTGCTATATTCATCCTTTTTTTAATTATTTGAAATTTATTAATTCAATTAATTTAAATTTACGTCGAGCAATTTCATTATGAGGTAAAGAACTCTCAAATGAAAGAATCTCCAATTATTCCAAGAGCTCAAACCGAAACATCTGAATAAGTAAGTGTGAAGGAATTGAATGTTATTGTTTCCTTTTCTTTTTCTTTCTTTCTTTTTGGTATTTATTATTTATAAAGTCACTTATTGGTCAAGTCAAACATCAGTTACAAAACGTTTCATTTGACTCGAAAAAAGTATAACTAAATATCATGACTAATAATTCAATTTTCTGTGTGTGTATATATATATATATATATTCATGTTAAAGTACTAAAACATATGTCATCTATAAATTTTTTTAATAGATTCTTCTTTATTTCTTCCTTAATTTCATCTTCTTCTTCTTCTTTTTTTTTTTGGTGCTCAAATTAAAGGCCACAAAATCACTATCACAAGAAGTATGGTAAAGATAGTATCCATGAGGAATTGAAAGGTGAGTTAGTGTTAATTAGAGAAACGATGTTGGTGAGGTTCAATCTGAAGACGAGTTTACGTTTTATTTTTGTAAAGAACGATCTCAGATTGAGCCGCGCCAATATCATTTCCTTTTACCAATTCATTAACCAGTTAAACTGATTCTTGTACATGAATAATTGTCAATATATATATATATATATATATATATATATATATATATATATATATATATTAGCTTTCCTCTTCTTCTTCTTTTTCCCTTCATACAAAAGAAAGAAATAGCAATATATATGTACTACTTTATTTGTAGTAAATCCGACCTTTCGTTTTGTATATTTGCATTTTAATTTGAGTTTTGAGAATGTATATATATTTATATACTCTTTCCGTTCCAATTTATATGCTTAATTGAAGGTGAATATTTTTTTCATGAATTTTCTATTTTTTGTGAAGAAAATAATTTGATTCACACGAGCGCGATCGCCTCTGACATCGAAGAATGCAAGGATCAAACCTATTAAAATCTTGATTAATGTAAGGTCATGTAAATCTTTCGATAAAATTGTCGATCTTGACTAGAGTTCACACTAACGGATTACAATATCCTTATGATTTGTTTTGTAGGGTAGATGTATGGTTTTTTCCAAAAGGTTGGATTTTAGGATTGTTTGATTGAAAAACTAGAATAAGGTACACATGAAGGTTTCTAGACTAAGATTTGTATGGTGTTAAATGAGTAAAGAAATGAGATATGTACACCCATATAAGGTGAGAATATTGTAGCGCATGTTTCATATCGCGTGTGCTAAATGATATTATCGTTTAGTTAATGAAAAAGATGGATTTCTGCTTTTTCATTGTTTGAGACCTTGAAAAGTTATATTAACTTTTTTATTAAAACACCCTTTGACTGTTTCTTGAAGTTTCAATCTGTATTGCTACTTTAGTATGTCGGTAATAGTCATGAGTGATTCGATATTGAGTGTTGCATGTCTAGAAAAGTAGTTGATTTGGAAGAGATAGATTAGAGTAGAAGGAAAAGACAATTACAACTAGTAACTTAACATGTATCCATAGGTTGACCAGTACATTTTCCATGAGGGCGTCAAGTATACTTGTCGTAGATTAAAAGTTAAACATGAACTCGAGTTTGCCTTTTCAGATGATGAAAGATCGGATAACTAGCTATTGGAGTAGATGTTTAGGATATTGCAAGTAATAAGATCCTCGTGTTAATAGTAAACTTCTTTCTCACGTGATTGGGTTTCTATGTGAAACTCTTATAAAATCTTAATAGGTATAGCTCTTGATGCCTGCTGGTGATATAAATTATTCGTCTATATGAATTATGTATGTTATTGACACGATATTGGTTCGAGTTTAGTTCACTATATGTTATGTGAGAGATATTGAATATTATATTTGAATCGCGAGTCGTCTATGTGGACTAACCCGACCGGATTAAAAGAAATAAAAATTGAAAAGTTATGAGAAGTTACTGATTTCAAATAGAAAACTTATATATGGTTAAAGAATATAAATTAGATTTTAAAGGGATGAACCTTGAAAAGGGGTCTCCTCTCTCTTCTCTAGAGAGATATCTTCATTCTCTTCTACAACAGTGAAACATTTTCTGTGATTTTTTCTATTAAAACACATAGAAGAAAGGACATTTAGTTTGTTAAGTATAATTTTGTTTTCAAGAGATTCAAAGTTTGATTTGTTGCTTTTTTTTTTTGGTGTTAAGTTATTCAAGGTTAACAAATTAATTCCTGCCATGATAGTATGAAAATCTATTCTGTAAAAGTGATACTTCAATTCACAGAATTTCAGCGAACTCAAATGGCGGAGCAAATCACACACTATTTACTTACGTTTTTGCTTTTGAAAAACCCACGCAGAATGAAGTGAAGAGAGGGGAGAGTTTTTCGAGAGTAAAACTAGTGTGGAAATATCTATCCATATCAGATCAATAGACCAGAGTCGAAGCTGAGCAACGAGACGGCACGAGGGTGGCTCTTTTCTCGACTCTTTATGAGCTAGAACATATGCTTCTATATATAACCACAAGAATTCACAACACTAAATTGCAATTACATAGTCAAGTTTTTAAATTTCAGTCACATAGCTCACTATTTTCTTAAAGCGGTAGTTAAATGCTTCGATATACAATATGACACATCTGGTATACAACATTATATAAAAAAATTTCTACTACAATAATATTTAAAAACTTGATAAACAATGTTATACACTTCATATACATTAGACACTATTATACAAAACGTCTTCTTCCTCGAATCCAAGCACAAGATCCATCCAAAACACCTCAAAAACTACACTAAATCACCCTAAATTTCAAGTTTAGGCTTCTCAATATGTACACGATCTTTTACAACAATATTCACTCGAAACGAAGCTTATTTACCAAAATTTAATTTTCAAACTATGAAGCTTCGAGATTCAACACCAGACGCCTGTGGAATTTCTGCTTCTTGTTCATATTCTCGGCCTTAAATCAATAATAATGTGGGATTATATTGATTTTCATGGTGATATGGGGTTAGGAGAGGAAATGTACGCGTTCCCTTTTGGCTCCTCCCGTGCATGGAGTTGCTAAGAATTGATAGCAGTGAGAGGAAGAAGGAAAGAAAATAGGTGAAAATCATGGGCTAAGAAAAGAGAAAACAAATTTAAATTTGTAGAGGTCAAATTGAATAAGAAAGTAAAATATGAGCCAATTTTAATGTTTTCTTCGCTTTTAAAATAAGTGGTGCTTTTAATTCATGCATACCCCTTAAGAAAACCTACTCATTCCTAGAAAATAAAACGTATTTTCACACACTTACCCCTAATAAATATTTTGAAAAAGATGTAACTCTTTAGTATTTTCTTGATTATATAAAACTCTCTTTATTTAAATAAGAATAAAATAGAAAGAACATTATTAATATTTTCTTGATTATATAAAATACCATTTATTTTGAAACGACGGGAATAACATTATCATCCCAATCGATAAAAAGTACAATTATCTCTAAATTTATTTATCTACACCATCCAACACGTGCAACTCGGTTTTTTCTCCTTACTTTTGACATATTCTTATCGAATCAAATGAAACGTTTTGTAACTATTTTCTCCGTTTCAAAATAAGTGGTATTTTTAATTTGGACACACTTCTTAAAAAAAGTACTCATTCCTAGACAAACTAATGTATTTTTACTTACTTACCCCTAATAAATATCTTAAAAAAAATATAACTCCTTAATATTTTCTTGATGATGTAAAACTCTCTCCATTTAAATAAGAGTAAAATTGGAAGAACATCATTAATGTCTTCTTGATTATGTAGATCACCACTTATTTTGAAATAAAATCAAAATGGTTAAAACATCACTTATTTTTAAAACGGAGAAAGTACTATTTGACTGCCAATAAATGACTTTGGAAAAATACCAAAATGAATAAATATAGAAATAATGACATTCAAATCTACCTTTGAGATTAAATAAGATGAATATAGCATAGGGTTGAAATTCCTTTTACACTTGAATATTTCGGTTTGAGCTCATGAAATAAAAGGAGGGTTTTTATTAAGAAATAATTTACCCCATAATGAATTTATTCAACATAAATTTAAATTAATTAAACTAATAATTAGCAAATATGAATATTGTCTAAAGAAAAAAAAATGAATATACTGAAACAATAACAAATAAATAAATAAAAGAATAATAACAATTTCTTCTAATTTTTTTTTTGGAAAATCAACTGAATTTGATCCGATTATTTGGCGCAAAAATTGGGAATTAGAAAAATCGACCCAATCAATCGGCTTTTTGATCAAATATTCTTGACCTCTTCTCTCAAAAAAAACGTTGTACGGGCAAGTCGATCAAAGTGGAGACAATATTTATTTACAGTCAGTCAACTTATTTAAAAAATCGACTGAACTATCGACTCATGCAGTTGGTAATGAAATTTCTTTTTTAAAAAAACCTACCGAGTCTGTAGGTTATTTTCACACACAAAAAAAAAAGAAAGCATGAAGAGTATTAAAAAAAAAAAACAACCAAAAAACCAATCGAGTTCGATCAATTTTTTTTCTCCTTTTCTTTGTTGTATATCAGAAAAATTGATAAATTTTATATTTTAAAAATTGTTGAAAAACTTATCTAGTCAATCGATTTTGTGCCTTTTTTTTAATAGCGTTAGGTGTCAATCATGTCCGTACCAGTTTGGGGGCATGACAAATCATAATCATGAGTGCAATACATGCCAATGAGCTCTAACTTACGTGTTAATGGATGCATTAAATTGAAAGGAAAAATTACCCAATGTCGTAAATGTTTAGATTGTATTTATGATATATGACTATATTTTTAAAAGATTATAAGATGTAGCTAAATTTTAGATTTTATAATAAATATATATTACACGCACGTGCTGATACAATATGTATTGATATAGGGTTTTCACGCTTTTTCAGCTGATATAATTGATACTCGCCTGATACAGTTGATACATGCCACCTGTATACAACCTTTTCATTGATATAACTGATACCTGCCTGATACAACAACTATAGCTACATTCCGTAAGTACACAAATTATAGCTATGTTTCGTAATTACGCTTTAGAGTGTAGCTATTTATGAAATTTTCTCTTAACTGAATTTTTTTAGATAATGGCTCGTGAATTGGTAAATGGAAATGATATTGACGCGGCTCAATCTGAGATCGTTCTTTACGAAAATTAAACGTAAACTCGTCTTCAGATTGGACCTCACCAATATCGCTTCTCTAATTAACACTAACTCGTCAATTTTACTGAATATATTATTGTTGTTGATATTTTTTACCATACTTCTCATAATATAGTGACTTTGTGACCTTTAACTTTGTGACCTTTAACTTTGTGTAAAAACAAAAAAATGAAAGAGGGAAAGAAGAATCTATACATCTTTTTTATAGAAGACATATGCTTTTAGTACTTTAAATGGTCTCTTTGTTGCATCACATGAAAACAACAAAATGATGGACATCTAAAGTTTCTTTTTGGGTTTGAACTTTGAAAGATGATATATATAGACATGGCATTATTGGTCATAATGATATTTAACTCAATTCTTTTCGAGTCAAATGAAACACTTTGTAACTTATGTTTGACTACCCAACAAGTGACTTTGAAAAAATACCAAAAAGAAATAGAAAAATAAATAATAATAATAATAATAATAAACAATAATAATAAAAAATAAAAATTCATATCCATGTACCTTGTGATTGAATAAGATGGATACAGGAGATGCATGGTTGAAATCGTTTCACACTTATTCTGATGTTTCGGTTCAAGCTCGTGGAAAAATGAAGATGTTTTTATTATGAAGTATATATTTTATCCCAAAACGTATTTATCAGGCACAAATTTAGATTAGTCGGACCGGAGGAAAAAAAGAAGATGAATATTAGCGAAACAGTCAAACGGTGTGTGAAGAAATAGATTAATATGAGTTGTAATGGGATAGTTGGGATATTCCTTCATTCTTAACCAGCAGTTTCGAGTTTGAGCCCCTATCTTGAGAATGGAGAAATTAAAATCCTATTGGAAGTGTTACTCTCGAAAATGACTCCTGCAATGTGCGCATTTAAATTTAATTGAATCTTAATATAAATTTCGAATATCGGAGGAAACAAAAATATGTGAATGAATAGAGAGAGTTGACATGAAGAGAATAGTCTGGACTATCAATAGAAAACTACTAGTCTTTATATAAAGAAAGTGAAAGGATGGAAGGAGAATTTAAAACATGTATAATTTATAGAGCTCAAGTTCTATGTAATAGTAGTGTAAAAAATATAGGATAACTGTAGGTAAAATTAAGATAACTATAGGTAAAATTAATAATAAATATTAATCACTAGCCTAATAAAACAATAATTAACCCGTTATATGATTAAACTATACATACTAATGAATAGTATTAAAAATATACAATGACAATACATAATAATAATATTATTCTCAATTTCAATTTGTTTGTTTTGGTTTGTCTATGCACATAGTTCAAGAATTTTTTTAAAAAAAATTAGACTTTATGATCTTAAATTTAATATATGTATAATGTATCAGAATTCTTTTTGAATCTTGTGATTTTAAATATATCACGTAGGATATTTTATGTCAAAAGTTATTAAATATACAAAGTAACTTTTTTTAAAATAGACTAAAAAAAAGTTAAAAAATAAACAAATTTAATCATGCTTACTTTCTACTCTATACTAAAATTATAGTAGTAAAAATTAATTTGTATAGCCATTTGGATTTAAAGGTAAATTTTATAAAGTGTTTATTAGAATAGCTATATTATATGGGGAGAAGTGTTGGTGAATCAAGAATTTGCATGTTCAAAGGATAAAAGTAACGGAAATAAAGATATTATGATGAATGTGTGTGGATATATTAGGAGAGGTAGAATTAGAAACAAATTCAAGATATTTGTGATAAGGTGCATGAGAGTGACCTCCGTAGTGTATAAGAGATGAGGGAGGCGAGGCTGAAATTATTTGGACATATGAAGAGGAGATGCTCAGATGTGCCAATGAGGCGGTGAGTCGTTGGCTATAGCTAGCGGGGTTGATGAGAGGTCGAGGTAGGCCGAAAAAGTATCGAGGAGAAGTGATTAGACAGACATATATAACATACCTGCAGCTCACCAAGGACATGACCCTAGCTGATAGGAGGATGTGGAGGACGAGAATTAGAGTATAAGGTTAGTAGGTAGCCGAACGTTGTCTAGTTTCTCGTATCAATATTGTTATTACTCTCCTACTATCTTATTCTTCGATTTTATTATTACCTATTATTTCACGGGCTTCGGTTATTATATTATTTATTGTTGTTATTGTTCCTTAATCCACTATTTCTACTTGACTTCTTCACTACTGTATTTTCTTTTCATATTTTTTTTATATCTATGCTTTACTTGAGCCGAGGATTTATCGGGAACAATTTCTCTATCTTCACAAGGTAGTAATAAAGTTGCCTACACACTATACACACTATCCTCCGCATACCCTACTTATAAAACTACACTTAATATTTTATTATTATTTAAATATTTATTTGCATCAAATATTTATAGCTAATTAAACACTTAACCTCAAGAATTAACAAATAAACTGACAATGCATAATATTTAACCATGGTTAAATGTTAAAAAATGTATATAGAAGATATATATATTAGCTTTCTATTCCACAATCCTGGAAACATGTGTGCAAAATGTCAGAAAAAAATCAGTGGACTATTTGTCTGATGAATAAAAAAAAGGTTTAATTTGTGAAGGGGTCTGTGTGTGTATTTGTTTATGTGTACCTGCAAATGATTCTTTTCAACGTATTTGAATTAGCACGAAATTTAAAAATAAAATAATTTTTTTAAAATTTGTGATATATATGATAAAGTCATATTTTCTCTGTTCTAATTTTGTGTGATACAATTTTTTTTTAGTCAAATTTAAAAAAAGAATGATAATTTTTTTTTTACATGTCCTTTTTTTTTTACATTGACTTGTTAAAAGGAAAAGAATCCGGTAAACTGAGATGGGCGGAGTAATTTTTTTGGGGGGGATGGGGGGAGAGGGGGGTGGAAAATTTTATAAATAGCATCCATTTGAAACATAATTACTATTAATAGCTATAATTTGCATAGTTACAATTTATAGCAATAACTTTTAGGGCAAAAAAAAAAACCCTCTCTCGCCTTTCTCCCTGTCTCTCCCTCTTTCGCTTTCTCTCTCTCGCTCTTTCTCTTTTTCTCTCTGCCTTCTCTCGCCCCTCTTTCTCTTTCTCTTTCTCTATTTCTCTCCCTCTCCCCCTCTTTGTATACTGTATTTAAATTGCATCCTTCTATCTCTATATTTTTATATTTTATTTGGAGGGTATCAAACAACATAACAATATTTGTTGTATATTTATATTGTATTCATAGATGCATTAGTTGTATCAATGAATACTTATTGTATTGATTAATATAGACTATATCGACAAATACAGTTTACGTGTATACAAAGATACAAAATAACAAAGTTCTAATTGAACTTGTATTCGTTCACCCTTGTATCACTTGTATTCATTCATTTTACTTGTATTCATGTGCGTATTTAGATTGTATCAACAAATGCAGTCTACATGTATACAAAGATACAAACAACTAAAATGACAAGAGACTGTATTCATTCACTCTCGTATCACTTGTATTCATTCATTCTTAAACCTCACATACACTTTCTCAATTTTATTGGATATACTAATACAAATTAAAAAAAATATTTCCAGATACAACTTTTATTTGTGGGTTCTATCGATGTAGCTATCAATTTTATTTTGTGAGATACATTTATATCATCACCAAAAAAATATTATAAATTCAGATCTACAACAAATTTATTAGGGTGATTGATGTGACGGAGAGACGAGAGAGAGAAAGAGATAAAGAGAAAGAGAGGGAGAGAGAAAGGGGGAGACTGGAAAAAAAAAAAAAAGAGAGCGAGAAAGAGATAGAGGCAGTGAAAAAGAGGAAAGAGTGAAAGAGGCACAGAGAGAAATAAAGAAAAAGAAAAAGAGAGAGGGAGAGAGAAAGAGAGAAAGACAGCGAGAGAGAGAGGCATGGAGCTATAAAATGTAAATAGTATTTATAAATTGTAATTTATTAAAAAAGTATTTAGAAATAGTAAATATAGTATCTAGATATTCTAAGTCATGTAATTTTTTTCTACTATTTCATTGTTTTTACTTTCTTCTCCATTTTACTTGTCGTTCTTACTAAGAATAGATGATTTAAAGTAAGTATTATTATAAAAAAAACTAAGATTCAATAGATTATTGATTTCCACCTTTAATCTTGCTCAATAAATATGAAGAGAGATTATCCTTTTAGTTAATATTTTCTTAAAAGACGTAAAAAAATTTGACATAATACATAAAGAGACACTCAAACTAATTGACCTCAATTGACAAATAATCACTGCAACTTTGAGTATGCACATCTAGATATCTCAACTCATCTCTACTGTATCAGTTGAATACTCCAACTGAAAGAATGATTATCTAGACACATTTTCTATCTTTTATAAGGTAGGAATAAGACTGCATACACACTATCCTTTTCGAATCGCAATTATGAATTATACTTAATATATTATTGTTATTTATTGACTTGTTAGTGAATTTATATACGATTATGTTGATTATAAGATTTTATTTTTCTATCTCAAATTGATATCTACTTTCTATCTTTTTGAGTGAAGGGTCAAAAAAGTATTCAGATTTTTAAATTTGAGTTTTCCACCCAATAGCCAAACTATTAGGTGTTTGTTTTTTCTACTTGAACTATCACCAAAATGTCTATTAAAACACGACTCAACTTTTCAATTGCTCATTTTTTCTATTCAGGTAGAAAAAGAGAACAACTGATACTTTAGGTGTTTCGATAAACAGTTGGTGATTGTTCAGGTAGAAAATTTAACTCTAAGATATGAAACTCAAAGAATCGTGATACTTTAAGTGTGTTTTTCACTCTATCATTTTTAGTTATCGATCCATATTAACACACACAAACATATTATAAAGATTAATCTTGCGAAGCGTATCAAAATAATGACTCCAAAAAATGTGTCTACGTGAATATGAATTCTTTAAAATAAATTATAATTAATGTATAAGTAGACATACCACTAAATGAGTTCATGTAATATAATTGGTAATTCTTTTTATTCATTTGTAAGAATCCCCAATGTAATCCCTAGCATTCACTTTTTTTTTCCCATGCTTTTATGAATTATGGTAAGTACCTTTATTTGATGATTTTTGATATTCTCCAAAAGCCAAAACCAACATGTCCAACACCACCCCCTTGCTTCATAATTTAGAGCTATAAAAGTATGCGTGATCAAAGAGGAAATTTGGAGTAGTAAAATAATTTCTTTGTGACTTATAGATCACGAGTTTGAACTTTGGAGCAACGATAAAATAATCTTCTTGTGACTTATAGATCATATAAGTCATGAGTTTGATTCGTAAAAACGGCTATTAATACTTGTATTAGGTTAGACTGTCTACATCACACCTCTTAAAGTGCGGCCTTTCTTCGAACTCCATATAAAAATAGGAGATGCTTTATGCACCATATCTAATTTTCAATTCTATATTACTTGGTTTTCACTACTACTTGCATCATAAAATTTTATTTTCATTCTTTGAGATCTAGTGGGCCATATGTTGCCTATTTTCATATACCAATGTCTTGGATTTTGGCATGAAGGAGGTGGCCTCTGTCTGTTAAAATGCAAGCAAAAGCAAACATACTTTCTTATCTTGTAAAGCTCTTCTTGCCGGAAAGAATTGCGGTGAGATAGTTAGAATTCTTTCGCTCTTAATAAAAAATGTAAAGCTTCCCTCACCGGCAAAGAATATAGTGAGTTGGTTAAAAATTTTTCGAAAATTTTTAATTGAAAATTTTAAACTCAAGCTCTAAGAATTTAGAACTTTTTTTTATAAAGAATGTCTTGCTACTCTTATCCCCTTAATAAACTTATTCGGCATGAATTTGAGGGTTACCTTCCAGCGTTGTTTTTGAGAAATAATTATTATCATAAAGCTTTAAAAATTTTACAGTTGAAATTATGTATCATTCAGTTTGAAAAATAGCCATCGTTATGAAATTAAATTCCACCGTCTAAATTTTGTGACACTGACTTTGAGAAATAGCCATTATCATAAAATTTCAAATTTCGCAATTAAAATTTCGTATTCAAATTTACTCTAATTTAAATTAGTCTAATCATTAAACTTCTAATATAAAATGTTCAGTCCAAGGAATAAATTGATTACTTGACTAAAAGCTCAATAATTTGGTTCACCTGCAAAATTTCCTTTAATCTCATGCTTACGACTCATCTTGAAATTCATAACTTATCTTAATAATTATTTCCTCCATTTCTAAATAAGTGATATTTTTAGTTTGGATATATTATTTTAGAAAATTATTTATTCCTAAAAAATAAAATATATTTTTACTAACTTACCTTTAATAAATATTTTTTTAAAAATGTAACTTTAATAATTTCTTAGTTATATAAAAGTATAAAAAATTTCTTATTTTAATAAAGGTAAATTGGAAAGACATTATTAATGTCTTTTTGATTATGTAAAACATTATTTATTTTTAAAACAAAATGAAAATACAAAAACACCACTTTTTATGCATAATATATATTTATATACATTCGATGAATTTCCAATACAAATAGAGAGTGTAAACAACAAAAACTACTAGATTCATCCGAATCCATATGTAATACTTTATCTTCGCTTCATATTAAATCTTACATTGCACGGATAAACTTTTAAATTTCTCACGCATTTCTTAAGAAAATCGGTTAAAAGTCTTAATATGCATAAAAATAGTTGTCCAAACTATTCTCTTTTATTTTTCCTTATACGTCTCGCTTAATTAACCCTCTACTGGTCGAAAGAATTAAGGGTATATTTAGGGATATTATAGATGAATTTATTTTCTAAACCATCAAATCTTTTGAACCAAATTTCAATTTGCCAAAACGAGGAATAATTTTGGACCAGAAAGAGTAATATTCTTGAATTAAATAAGAAGTCAACATCCACTATCCCATAAGGGTCAAAAGAATGAAAAATTGAAGTGAATGGGAGGATTTGGTGATATGGTTAATGAGTGTGTTTTATTCATACATGGCAACAAGATTATGTCAATTGTCACCTAATGGAGACAAGAAACACATCTCTTCCCCACAAATTCAAGTTGTTGTCACCCCACCCCCTCTTTAAAAATAAATAAATAAATTATTCATGTTTTTATATTAAATCGAGAAATACATAAGACGTCTCGTCAGTTTATACTTAAGCAAATTTATAGGTCACGAGTTTAAATCGTGTCTACATCACAACCATTTGAAATGTTATCCTTCTTCAACGAACATAAAAACAGGATGCTTTGTGGATTGAGTTGCTCTTTATAGTAATAAATTTATACCGTTTGGTATAAACATCAATATACCCAATAAATATATAATACATCTCATCTATTTATACTTAAACATCGAGTTCGAATCGTAAAATCAGTGATTAGTGGTCGTATCAGATAAACTGCCTACATCACACCCTTTTGGAATGTGATACTTTCTCGGACTCTACGTAAACGTGAGATATTTTGTGCCTCGAACTGCCTTCGATAATAGTAAAATGTATATGATTTGGTATAAACACCGAATTGATGGTGTTATTAAACCAGCTGCAACTGGAAACTTCTACACATTCTTCATGCAAATTAAGGTATTTCCAACAAAAGATAGAGATTTAAATATTGAACATATTATAGATTTATAGTTTATTTTCCTCCAAGATGATGAACATCATTTAGGCGAAAAGCTAAATGCCTTTGAGTTTACAGTAAGCATACAGACAAGATCCCAGAAAGCTAAGACACTGGCCAACAATATTCAACTGTCATTGACAAAATGGTATCAGTAATAATTGTAAAAATTATCTAATTATAAATAATATTGAAATATAATGTATATTTTATACTAACCAGATCAAATGGAAGTCCTCTGAAAACTAACCAGCCAAATCCAACAGTAAACAAGTCCTGCATGAAAGTCATTAGTTGTTACGAAAGAGCACACATACATGAAAGAAGGCATAATACATAAACACACTCAAATTTAGCCTCAATTGGCAAGTAGACGCTCCAACTTTGAGCATGCACATCTAGACACTTCAATTTATTTTCACTGTGTTAATTGAACGCTTCAACTTACAAAGTGATCATCTAGGAACCTCCAAAACTTATGTTCAACGTCAGCGCCGGGTATCCATGAGACATAGTGGGAACGAATTGGAGTGTTTAGTTGCTAGTTGAGACAGTTGATCTAGATGTACACTTTCAAAGTTGGAGTGCTTACTTACCAGCTAAGACCAAGGTTGGGTGTTTGTTTATGTATTAAAGAATTAGCATGGGAAAAAAGGAAACTAATCTAAGGGGCTTTCTTCACTTCCGTTCTTCCACTTATGATCCGGGGTGGAGCCATCATTTTTAGCTACGAGTTCGGAAGAACTTACTAGCTTTTGGTCAAACTTTGTGTTTATGTTTAAAAAAAATATTTGCTATGTATAAATAATACAATAATACATAAACAGACACTCAAATTTAGTAACTTGGTCACAACAGGCAAGTAAGCATTTCAATTTTTAGAGTGCACATCTAAACATTTCAACTTGGTCACAGCAGGCAAGTAAGCACTCCTGACTTTGACATGGGCATATAAATTTTGGAGGTGTCTAGATGATCATTTTGTAAGTTGGAGTGGTCAACTGACACAATGGAGACGAGTTGCGGTGTCTAAATGTGCATACTCAAAGTCAGAGTGTTTACTTGCCAGCTGAGGCCAAGTTTGAGTGTCTGTTCATATATTATCTGTTCAGTACCCAGTAAACAAAAGGATTGTAGTTCAGAACCAATAAACTAAAAATCCTAACTCCACCTATGTTTATGTTCTTGTTAGCATCGTTCACATCTCAATTAGGAATATGAATTCATGAAGAGCATCATGAACTTATTCTGTTCCTCCATTACAATTGAGAACAACAAAGATATTGAGGATTTTGAGAAATCATCTAGTCCATATTAGAGAAGTTACTTTTCTCTAGTTAATTGTAAAAAGTTCCATAAATATTCATGCAAAATGCACATAATAGATTAGAGAAACATATTACACACCTTAAGATTTCCGCAAACTGTCTGTGTTAGTGCAGAATTGATAGTTGTATTAAGGAATACGGAATAGTTCAATAAGAAAGCCAGAGCACATGACAGAAAAATCACAGCCTGCAAAGATGTAAACAACAATAGTTGTAACTCACAAAGGTTGGTTGATGTAGTCAGTAAGGATTCATATAGCCGACCTCAACTTTCATAGGATTGAGGAATAGTCGTTATTGTTATTCACAGAGGTTAATTAATTTGGAAGGTGTTTAGGCAAGGTCGAAAATGTACTAGCTAGTCAAACACATTATAAACACCCATACAAGGGGCTACAAGCATTGTACATACATGTAACACTTGTTATGTTACAGAATGAAGAAGGAAAACCCCAGAACCTCTTACAAAAAGCTGTTGTTCTATGTTTCCGATAGACCCTTGGCTCAAAAGAAAAGTTTTTTAGAGTAGGGTTATGAGTAGATTCCTCATCATGCGATTTTAACTCCTGTTGAAAGTTACTACTCCCTCCGTTCACTTTTACTTGTGCATCATACTAAAAATAAATTTTCACTTTTACTTGTCTACTTTAGCATATCAAGAGAAAAACAATTTCTTTCTCCGGTTTTACCCTTCGTATTGATGACTCATTCCAAATCTATTTCCAGGTCCGCTAAGACTATACACCAATTAATTATATGGATATCATGGTAAACTATGAAATCCATTTATTATTTCTTTTAAGGAGTGTGCAAGTCTATTATGGACAAGTAAAAGTGAACGGAGAAAGTACTTACTAGCAAATCTCTCACGTGAACGAAGGGAGTTCTCTAATTCCAGTAACGCTTACTACGAGTGTGTTAAGTACTTTTTCTCTAACTATTTGCTCTTTTTCTATGTTACAGCTAGTAAACAAGACACTAGCCTGCAGAACTATTTGAAAGAGGATTTTATAAAATAAAAGCACCTGAAAGCCAGCGGTATACAAGTACGGAAAATTTCTTGTGGCTTGTAAGTCACCTCTGTATGCTGTCCAAAGTAGCAAAATCGGCGTACATATTACACCTGCAGAGTCTCACATTGTCAAATCAAACAGATCGATGTCCATAAATACCTCGTAATCATAACATTTTCTTACCATTACACCACATCAGGCCGAAGCTGTTAAGGCCAGTAGATTCTCCTAAATTAGACATTTCGTGATATATCAAAAACTCGTCCATGAAACTCAAGAGAAAAGGCATCTGAGAAGACATGAAGAGAAATACCAATGCTAGATATACAAGCCAGGTATACTGCTGTAGTTATGTTTGAGACGAAAACAATAGTATAGCTGTAGTAATCAAATGACAGGTCCCGAGCTCCAGCAACAAATGCACCAAGCATGATTATTCCTACACTGATGGGGACCCTTATAAGTGTTTCATAAAGACGCGAAATGAAAAGTCTCACGAAGATGTAGAAATTAAATTAAACTGGTTTAACTGATATATTATAAAGGAAATCTGAATTGGCAAATTCTGGCAGCTAAATCTAGAATGATTGCTCACCATGCAACGACGTATGATGAATATTTCTTTCCTTCCAGAAAGTATTCTGCCATCATTGTAAAAACAACAGTTGTCCGTCTCAAAGTGGTGTACATAGGAACACTAATTCCACGAATAGATTCCATAGACACCAGCTGCCGGAGAAAAAAAGAAGTGTTGCAGATTTACTTAAGAAACAACCCATTGAAAAGATAGGGAAGAAACACTTACAGAGTAAGAAGATGAACAAGGAGAGACTTAATACTTACCATGTAAAGCAAATATGATAATGCCACGGGAGTACAATTCAGTACTGTCTTAAATGGTACGAGGTTGGTTGTGCGCGTAACCACAGTATGTGAATCCTTAACTGTGAAAGATATAACTTTCCAGCGTTTCAAAGCATAGAGAATCAAACTCGAACTTAACATCTGCATATTATTAAAATATGTTACTCAAATCTCCTAGAAATCCAGTGTTGTTCAACTAAATAACAATCCAGATTTTAGCAGTAGTTTGGTCTACAGAGCAATTAACAATGCATTTTTTCGACGATTCAAAAGCAGAAGACATTTGAATCAAGAAAATCATATGACCAGGCTACATAAGATGACATTCAAGATCAGGTTTTTGAAATGATGTCATTCAAGCCCAAAACCCCATAATGCCTATACACACAGACACACACACACAACTGTTTGATTTACATAAATTTTAACAGTGCAAACATGATGATCAACCCGAGATGGAATGAGGAAAGATGAACCATTTCTTCATATGCTGTCGAAAATGCTTAAAATTGGAACATGGAAGTATTATGATGACAGATTGATAAGCAATGGAATAGATAAGTTAGTCAAGTATGTGCAACAACTACAGCAAAAAACAGAACTAGGCTCTGGCTCAAGGAGGTTAAATATGCTAAAGGAAAACCTTCCGAGAGGATTTTATTTCCGTTAAAGAACAAACATGCAAACATAACACAGAAGACTATCGCAAGGTACACACAGAGCCTTAAAACCTGTAGCCATCATGGAAGAGATAACTGTTAGACTATTGAGTGTCCTGTTTTACCTCCATTTTTTTTTTTTTTTTTTTGCATTAAACGAGTTTCTTTGTGCTTTGTTACTACTAAGTCACATGATAGATACCTAAACAACATACTACGAAATCAGTACAAAGAATGTGATAATTCTGTAACTCGAATACATCTAACATAAAGTAGTTACCTGAAAAAGTGTGATCACATTCGCATATGGAAATTCATAAGATGAAAGAGCTGCCTTATTGAATATGACCAACAGAACTGCCCAAAATGTTGAAGAAAGATTAAAATTCTACAAATTGAAACATGGTCGCGTTGCTCATAAGATGATCAAATTCAAAGTAATTTTGAAGTGCCACATTGCAGTCTTCAAACACACACAAGAAGAAGAGCAAGCTACAATTTTACCCTTTCTAACTGAGGGTTCAATAAATAAATATCCTACATTAGTTTTAGACCTTATGGCTGATAGAAGCTCGACCGCGCACCAGAGACATCCGATAATTGTGCAGTCTTCATTTATAGCTTGGAACTTCACACATATGTTTCAATTACAATAAATAGAAAAGGTTTGGTTTGTTCAAAGATTTTGGTAAACCAATACTAGAAAAAAGATAAAAAATTGATCTTCACAAGGATTTTGAATGTTATCTAGTGATTAGGTCACTTATACTCATGTCAAGTTTGCATCTTTTGTTTGTTTCTAGAAATCTATCCATCAATTCTAAATACTTTTTTAATAAATTACAATTTATAAATACTATTTACATTTTATAGCTCCATGCCTCTCTCTCTCTCTGTCTTTCTCTCTTTCTCTCTCCCTCTCTCTTTTTCTTTTTCTTTATTTCTCTCTGTGCCTCTTTCACTCTTTCCTCTTTTTCACTGCCTCTATCTCTTTCTCGCTCTCTTTTTTTTTTCCAGTCTCCCCCTTTCTCTCTCCCTCTCTTTCTCTTTATCTCTTTCTCTCTCTCGTCTCTCCGTCACATCAATCACCCTAATAAATTTATTGTAGATCTAAATTTATAATATTTTTTTGGTGATGATATAAATGTATCTCACAAAATAAAATTGATAGCTACATCGATACAACCCACAAATAAAAGTTGTATCTGGAAATATTTTTTTTAATTTGTATTAGTATATCCAATAAAATTGAGAAAGTGTATGTGAGGTTTAAGAATGAATGAATACAAGTGATACGAGAGTGAATGAATACAGTCTCTTGTCATTTTAGTTGTTTGTATGTTTGTATACATGTAGACTGCATTTGTTGATACAATCTAAATACGCACATGAATACAAGTAAAATGAATGAAATTTATTAAAAAATTAAATTTAATAAAAAAAAAAAAAAAAAGATATATGCTATCACAAATAGGCTAATTCAGTGGCGTAGCCACATATGGTAAAGAGTAGTCAGTCAAGCAACCTTCGTCGAAAAATTATATATATATATATATATATATATATAAAGTTATACGAAGTATAGAGATCAAAAATTAATTTTCCTATGTATATATTATATCTCAAACATCTTTAACGAAATTTCTGACTTCCCGGGCTAATTATAAATACATAGTGGGAAAAAAATTCTTACTACTTTTTATGGAGATTTCATTTACTGTATTTTCTTTATTTTTCTCCTTTGACATAAAGATTTATAGATATACAATATATCATTTGGAGCTAATGGTCAAAGCCACACCTAAAACTATTAACTTTTTGTCAGATTCATACCTCAGTTATCCATTATTCCATTTAACTATCTAAACTGTCATTTAAAAACACACCTCCATGCTGAGTTGATCAAATATTTATTCCTAATCAACAACAAACGTGTGTAGGCCAACTCAGCATCAACATGTGTTTTATTACAAAGAGAGTAACTAGGTAACAATGAATAACTGAGTTATTAAACTGGCGAAAAGGTGATAGTTTTATGTGTGTGTTTTACCATTTGCAGAATGCTTTAAACCCATAACTAATAAATCTTGAAAACAAACATGCAAAGAATCCATTTTGTATTGTTAAAACAGTAAAAATTAGGAGAGAATATAACACTAACCAGCACAAGCCATGTAAGAGATGGCAACATAGACACCTTTTCTGGTCATGGCTGTAGGGCTTTTCTTGGAAGACACAGGCAAGTTTTGCGGTTCACTCTTTGAAGATTCCATAGATACCATTGATAAAAGTGAGAAACTTGAAGCTGAAACACAGAAAGAGAAGTAAAAAGAAAATAAAGAGAAAAGCAGAGTGTGACTGAGAGAGAAGTGTTGCACTTTTGAGAAGAATTGAACTTCTTGCCTTTATAATTAAGAAAAAAGAAGAGTATTTGGCTCTATTTAGTTTATGTGAGGTAATTTGACTGAATATATAATATTTTTTAATTAATAAGTAGTTTAAGAAATATGAGAAGATTTTTAAAATTTATGGTCTAAAATAAGTCATAGAAAATGTGTGGTTATAAAATGTCCTTGAAGTGAAATGAGTTTTTTAATATTAAAGTATTACTAAATATAAAAAATGTATTGTTTCTTTTAGATCGATTAAAAAAAAAATATGTCACATGAATTGGGACGGAGGAGACGGTAGTAATTGAGAAGAATTGGATTTCAGATTTTGTCCTTCTAATTGGGAAAAAAAGTAATTGTTGCGTTTTAATATGGTTGGTTTTTTTTTAGTTTTTTTTTTAAAAAGATTATCTCTTTTTTTTATAATTTTTAATTTTTAATTTTTCATATGACATATTTAAAATTATAAAATTAAAGAATTTTTTAGTATGTTCTCCGTATTTTTAATTTAAGATCACAAAATTTAGAAAAAATTCATTACTTTTTAAAATTTTGAGTTAAATAAAACCGGATAAATAAATTGAAACGGAGTAATTGAGAAGAATTGGACTTCATATTTTATCTTTTTAATTAAGAAAAAAAATAATTGCAGAGAATTAGACTTTAAATTTTACCTTTTTAATTAAGAAAAAAAAGTAATCGAAAAGAATTAATTTTAAAATTTTACCCTTTTAATTAAAAGAGAAGTAAGTGAGAAGAATTGAACTTTAGATTTTTCCCCATTAATTAAGAAAAAAAAAGTAATTGAGAAGAATTAGACTTCAAATGTTGCTTTTTTAATTAGGAAAAAAAGTAATTGAGAAGAATTGGACTTCAAATTTTGATCTTTTTAATTAATTAAAAAAAGAGTAATTGAAAAATGGACTTCAAAGTTTGCCTTTTTAATTAAGGAAAAGAAAAAGTAATTGACAAGAATTAGACTTCAAATTTTATCTTTTTAATTAAGAAAAATAAGACTTCAAAAAAAAAATTTAATTGAGACAAAAAGTAACCATGGAGGGAGAAAGGGATGTTTTGAGTGTTGGGATTAGATAACTTTTTGGTTGATTTACACATATTGTTCTTTTTTATGTCATTAATTTATTTTTATTTTTAAATATTCACTCGATATTTTCTTAAATTATAATTCAATTAACATTAATTTATATTGAAAAATCTCATTTTAGGTTAAAATATTTTCTGTGAAAGATGATTTGACTCTCACAATAAGAATTTTGATGAAAAATTAAATAGTTATTTGTCACATTATAATATTGATGAGGTATGAGTCATATACCATTAAAGATTATGATACGGTAATAGATAAATTTAGTTTATCAAACTAACTGAAGGACATAAATTAAATAATGTCATATTGTATGATATTATTTAAGTTATGTCCTTCGGTTAGATCAGCGAACTAAATTTTTATTTCATTTATACCCAAAATTTGTTCACTAAATTATAATTTTTATTTTGTATTTTTTTAAAAAAATCATATGATACCAATAATCAGATGTATTTTCTACTGTTTTTAAAGGTAAAATTTGTTCATTAAACTAATGGCAACAGAATTTAAATTTTTAAAAAGTGTATAACCGTACAATAAAAATAAAAAATTATATATTTTATTATGTTGTAAAAGTATTTATATTAAGATTAATAGAATTAGTTAATTTCAAATACTTAAATAATTAAATCGAAAAGATAACTAGAATTATAGAAGTAAGTGGCACTACCTGTAAAGTGAGGGTCCACTTAGATATTTGCCAGCCAGAGATTCTATTATTTTGGACTCTTCTTGTTTTGGTGGCAATGTTATTTCTGGACAGTATCGAAGCAATAATAAAATTATTTTTATAATTTATAAATTATAAATTTAAGTCGTAAAAATAATTATTAATATATTCATTAAAATAGTTATTTATATGCGGTTATTTTCTGAACATAGAATGTGAGATATTTTATACGCCGATGAATTTTCTATATTTACTTTTTGGGTTTTGGATTTTTGTTATTCTCCACTTGTAAATGAGCTTCCTAGGGTTCATCAAGAAAAGTAAAGGCTAGTCTAAAATTTTATTATTATTATTTGTGTGGCAGTCTTTTTCATCATGTGCCTAACTGAAAACAAATAAATATAGTGAATAAAGTACAATTCAGTTAGTGGCTCATCTATTGCTCAATTATAGGATAATGTTGCTTCTATATATTAGTAATATTTGATAAAAATATCACTTTTTGTACAGCTTTAAATAACTTTGTCATAAAAGGTATGCCATTAATGGAAAACCTTAAAATATTTTCTAAGTTGATGTTTTATTTGGCACAACATTTAAAAAAATAATAAATAAAGTAATAATTTCACTATATTAATTTTTAATTATGATAAATCATATAATATTAAAAATAGATCAAAAAAGTTAATATATTAAAAGTAAGGATAAAATAGGTATAAAATAATAAATTATCTATTATTATTTTTAATCGAATAAGTAAAAATAAATATCTATTTTTAATAATGAATAAGTAAAAATAAACGAGGTAAGTATCACCTTTGAACTGATTTAACAAACTTTGTCATAAAGGATGGTAATTAATGATAAATATTACATTTCATCTTAGATCGTGTTTGCTGAGCTTTTGAAATTTGTTTATTTGAAAATGAAAATTGTTAGAAATACTTTTTTTGAAAAAATATTTTTAGAAATTATCAACTTATTTAGGTTGATACAATAACATACACAGTGTAATTCTATAAATAGAGTTTGGAGAGGATAGAGTGTACACATATCTTATTTCAATCTTGAGAGATAGAGAGATTGTTTTCGTAGAGCCCTAGCTCAAAGAAAATCATATCAAAGCAGATCGACAAAAGAAATAACGGATGTGACGGGATCATCGCAAAATACTATAGAAAGCATGACAAATTATTCTGAAATTAAAAAAAAAATAGATAAACAGTAACTACAACAAAAAAGTATAATAATTGAAATACAAGAAACAGTAGATAGTAACAGAAATCGATCGGAAAAAATTATAAAAAAATATACTAGGACTACCAATATAAAAAAAAATAAGCAAAACAACATTCTATTATCTATTATTCATAGAGTAGCAATTCTGTGTTTGATCAATTTAAAAAATATTTTCACTAATATCAGAATAGTAATCGTGTGTTTGGTCAAAATTCTAAAAATACTTAAAAGAAGAAAAAACCACCTTTTCTGTTTTTGCTACTATTCAAATGGTCACCAGAAGAGAAAAATAACTAGTCTAAGTGATCTCTATACTGGAGATGAGTTTTGTTTTTTTCTAGATTTCTTGGGTTTCGTTTGCTACGAAGATAATTAATGCAGGGATTAGTAACATATAGATTGGTAATACGAGGATCGTAATGTTAAGATTATTTTTCATCAAATGTTTGATTCATTGTGTTAAAAATTAGATATACCATGTATTATGTTTGATTTAAAAGTCTAAATAAAATCTTCTTTACAATTATACCATTGAATTTTTGTATAAAGAAACTAAGGAAAAGGAATTGAGGGGTAGTTTAGTCATTTAGGGGTCTTATCCAGGGATTAGTTTTATCTCTTTATTTTCTTGGTATAAAATAATACACCTTATGGTATATTTAATAATCTATGTATTAAATTGAATTAAGTAACCAAATAATATATTCGCTAAACTAAATTTTAATTCAAAAACTATTATAATTAATACAACCTACCAAACGGTCTTTAGTGTCTCATTGATATTCTTACCTTATAATTATAATGTATCTTATAATAACAATATTGTATACATTAAACCACTTAACAAAAATTTTGTTTTTTTTAAATATTTTTGAGAAAAAAAGTACTGTTTTTAGTTGCAAGTTAATGTTACTTGGAATGTGGTGTCATGTCCCCCGACAATCTTTCATGTTAATTTCTTTTAAGAAAGTTAGTTTTCATTATTTGTTGAAATCATAATTTATATTTTGACGGACGCTTTTATTTATATTTCATTATAATGTTATGTTAAAAATATTCTTCCTTTTATTTTTTGTTGTTGCAGGTGTTAGAATAAACTCACCAAAAAAAAGTAAATAATTTTAACAAAAATAACAATTTCAGTATTAAAGTAATTAAATTTAATACAATATTATAAATAAAATAAAATATGATAATTCTTTTCGATATTGACCGCGCATCTTGCAAATACTAATATTAGTATCTTAGCAAAAAGGAAAAGATATGTTTTCTTCATTCAAGCTGAACTAATTGAAAACAAATTACTCCCTCCATTTTAATTTATTTGTCTTATTTTATTTTTTATTCTGTTTCAAGAGAATGTCTTTTTTTTTTTTTTTGAAATTCTTTAATTTCAACCTTTTACGTGACATCTTTAATACCACAACATTTTTTTTGTTTAAGATCAGAAGATTTCAAAATATTTTTTATTTTTTAAACTCCGTATCAAGTTAAAATGAGACAATCAAGTTAAAACGAACAGAGTATTAAATTATATTTCTAAACCCCAATATGGATAATGAAAGTGATATTTTAGTTGGGTTAATATTTTTGCAAACCTTTCAATTTGAACTACTTGAGAACTATTGACGAACTTTCATCCTCCTCAAATATTCATTAACCCGGCAATAGAATGGAGAAGAAGATTGCACAAATGAATGAAGATAAAGAAGGTCAAGAAAGAGAAAGGGCTTTCAGTCAAGAAGAACAAAGCATTGAATAAAGACAATTCTAGTTTAATCTTGTCTCTTGATAATGTGGACAAATCTCAGCCCTTCATCACAGATTGAGAAGATTGAATTTGGGCCCTTTGATTTATGGAACATATATAGTAGAAGGAATGAAAATAATTAGAACTTTCCTCACGTGCCAATCACGTGGAGAAATAAAAGTTGGTTACAGTTTTATTACATCCCCGTACAAATGAGAATAGGACAAATGTATAGGATAATTAGCCTTTGTTATTTATTTTTTTCTACAAAATACACGTATATATACACAATTTAGGTAATCAATACTATCATCAGAAAATTATCAAATATTCTTATCATGATACCAGAGCAGTATCTCAATCTTGAGTCCATTCCTGTGTTTTGTTATCATCTTCTTGTTATAAAGAATGGCTAAAAAAATCACTAACACTCAAGTTGCAAATATTGAAATGGGCAACACCTTAAACATCAATCATCCATATCATCTCAATGCCTCAGACTCGCCTGGGATGAACATTGTGAACTCTGTCTTTGATGGAAGAGGATTCCCAAGTTGGAGAAGAGGAGTTTTGATAGCATTATCAGCCAAGAGGAAACTTGGGTTTATCAATGGAAGTTGTAAACCACCAGATCTGAATGCAACAGATTATGAACAATGGAGTTGTTACAATTATTTATGGCTCCTCAATTCACTATCTAAGGACATAGGAGATAGTCTTATCTACTCCAAGACAGCCAAAGAACTTTGGTACAGCTTGGAGCACAGGTTTGGCAGATCTAATAGTGCCAAGTTGTACCACCTGCAAAAGGACCTATCAGGAATGGTTCAAGGAACAAATGACATAGCAGGATACTTTACAAAGCTTAAATGATTGTGGGATGAGTTGGACTCCCTCAATCCTACAATATCTTGCACTTGTGTATGTGTACGTGAGAAAAAAAAAGAGACGCTGGTTAAGTCTCTGGAGGATCAAAAGTTGATCCAATTCCTGATGGGGCTTAATAATGTGTATAGACAAGCGAGGGAAAATATCTTGCTAATAAACCCCTTGCCAAACATGGATCATGCATATTCTTTTTTATTGCAAGATGAGAACCAGAGGGAAGTATATCTCAATATAAACTTCACAAACTGATTTTGCATCTTTTATGGCTTCAACACAAGGGAGAATCACCCAAAGACTTCCAAACCAAACAGTTAGGGAAGGAAATTTATCACACAAACCCACAAACATAACCAAAAAAAATGGAAAGCTGATTCAAAAGGGAAAGCCCAAGGGACTAATTAATTATATTCCAAATGTAAGTTGTATTTACTGTGGCAAAGGAAACATACATGATGACTGCTACAACTTATTGGGTTCCCTGAAGATTTTGAATTCATAAAGCAGAAGGGGTACCAAGGTTTAATCAAGACAAAAATGCAGTAGGGACATGAGAAGAACTTGAGGTTGTGAACAACACATAATGAGAAGGAGGATATGCCAAATATAGTCAATACATGAGCAAGGATCAGTATACAAAGCTAGTACAGAATGTACTTAATGAAGTCAAAAATGGGACAACAAGCATCACCAAATGCAGGATTTGATGCTAGTGCCAATACTGGTACCATTCTGAAATACTATGGGACATGTTTTTCAGTTTTTAACTCCAACACCTGGATAATTGACTCAGGAACTACAAAACACATGTGTTTTGACTATAAATCTTTTATTTCTCTAACTGTTGTACCTTTGCCTCTAGGTTTAATCTTGCCTAATTCTTTCAGGATCATTGTCACTCACATAGGATGCGTCTCTATTCTTCCGAACTTAATTTTAGAAAATGTTCTTCATGTCCCTGTCTTTAAATATAACTTACTTTCTGTTCATAAATTATGTTACCAATATAAATGTGATCTCCATCCTACTCCTATTGGATGCATCTTACAGGACCATTTAATGAAGACCAAACAAGCTTTTGGTGAAGTAAGATAAGGATTATATATGTTGCAGCCCAATAGTCCTAGGTCTAAGTCTTTTGAAAATGTATTGTCAATTCAAAAAGGATGCAATTCCATTCCTAGTTCAATTTCAGTTTCAGTTTCTGTAAATCTTGCCTCTGGTGTTGACATTCGGCATACAAGAATGGGTCATTTGCCATATTCTGTTATGAAAAGATTGAGTTTCATTCATTTTCCTTCCAATTTTAAATCTGTTTATGATATGTCATGAGGCTAGACAATCAAGACTATCATTTCCTATCAATGTTGTTCATTCTAAGAAAGTGTGTGATCTAATTTATATTGACACATGAGGACCATATAAGCGTTACACTTACAATGGATATAGATACTTCCTTACTATATTTGATGATTATAGTAAAATTACTTGGACTTTCCTAATGTGTTTTAAGAGTAATGCCTTTCCTACTCTAAAGAATTTTTTTATCATGATAGAAAGACAGTTTGACAGTAAAGTAAAATGCATCAGATTTAATAATACCATGGAGTTATGAAAAACTGCACAAGAGGCTTTTCTTCTATCTCAAGATATATTGCATCAAACATCTTGTGTGGAAACACCAGAACAAAATGGAATAGTAGAGAGAAAGCATAGACACTTTTTAGAAATTACAAAAGGCATTTTGTTTCAGTCAAAATTGTCTGTTTCCCATTGGGGTGAATGCATATTAACAGCTACACATCTTATCAACAAATTACCTTCTAGTGTTTTAAGAGGGAAGACACCTTATGAAGTTATTGTTGGTCATAAATCTAAGTATGATTTAATAAGGAGTTTTGGTTGCTTGTGCCATGCATTCACTGAGTGCCACAATAGATTAAAGTTTGCACCAAGAGCAACAACATGTGTCTTTCTTGGTTATCCAGGGGGGCAAAAAAGATATAAGTTGTTGGATATTAAAACAAAGAGAGTTTTTGTTTCAAGGGATGTCCATTTCCATGAACATACTTTTCCTTTTGCTTCTAACTCTCACTCCGATCCCCCACCTTTTCCTCCAGCACCTGAACATCCCTGTCCTCTCCCTACTGATCCTTTTCACATTGAACCCTCTCGACAGAATTGACAATTATGTAATTCTGTCAATTATGTAATTGTATTCAAAATTGACGTGAATAAAATCATCAAAAACAATTATGTGGGTTGTCAATTCGTTTCTGCCGATATTATATTATTACTGGAGGCGGATTCAAGATTTTAAGATTAAAAGTGCATCACTAATGTTAACATATTTTATTTTTTGATTTTCTATTTGATATTCAATACTTATTTTAGAGTCCAACTTAGTTCAAATTTGCATTAAGAATAAAACGCTAGCTCTTAGCAAAGGTGACTCCTTCTCCAGCAGAGCATCTAATACCTAACTTAGCTTTGACCATGGGTGCCTTATGCACTATATGACAAAACATCTAATGCCTATCTTGGCATATTTCATCGTATTTCATGTCTACATACTCATGAACAACAAGGTAGAGTTAAAATTAAATATAACACATTGTTGAAAAATGGATCTAAGCTTCCTTCCTCATAGCTGGACCCCTGCATATTACATGCAATATGCCTTCACATCTGCTGCTTTCCTCATTAAGTATCGTAAATCTTACGGAAAATACTTGATCATAGAATTTGTAGAGAATTCTTTATAGCTTGATGTGTATCAATGACACTATTTTTAATGATATTTCACCAAATAAAGTGATATTCTACAGGATTCAACAAGCTCTTCTAATATAAAACTAGGAGAACAGAAAATAATAAAAACTAAATTGAAAAGAAAATCCAGCATAATAAAATATACGAGGAAGAACTTTTCTTGTCCTATACCAAAAAAAAATATTCTTCTTGACATATCAAATTATTATTTTTCATTAAGTGCCTACCAACTTCATGACTCTTGTGCATGTGAACTGATTTAACGTTCCAAACCCGGTTTACTTGTTTCTCAAAGCATTTGGTTGCTTTGTGTTTTCCCACTAATTACGACCTTGTTACAAACAAAAATTTAATTTTCAGAGTAAACTACGTGTGTTCCATGGCTGCAATAATTTTTCAACAATAATCAATATGGACTGCGGTGAGATGATTGAAATTCTTCCATCCTTAGCTAGAGGTCTCTGGTTCGAACTTCAAGAAATTAAAAAAAATTCTATCGAGAGCTTCGCCCTAAAAAAAAGGCCTTACAATGCATGAATTCAAATAATAGGTTAGGTTTCAATCTCTTTCGCACAAAGACATCCTCGATTATTTGCTTGATGATGGATTCAAGAGTTAACTATCTAATCAGGCAAATTTATACAATATTTTAAAAAGAGGTAGTATACATAAATAAACACTCAAATTTAGCTCCAGTTGACAAGTAAGCACTTCAATTTTGAGAGTGCACATCTAAATACTTCAATTTGGTCTTAGCTAAGAACTAAATACTACAATTTGTCCCCACTGTGTCTCGTAAACACCCGATGCTAACATCATATATAAAATTTGGAGGTATTTAGATGATCATAAATTATATGTGTCAACTACGTTGGGTGAACAGATACAACAGATACAAAGTGAACACATATAACACCAAGCGAACAGATACAAATCAAACAGATATAACGGATATAGATCGAACAAATATAGCCCCAAGTGAACAAATACAACCACAAAATAGTAGCTATGAATCATAATCAGGTAAACTATCGCTATGTTTGATAATTAGGCCTCAAACTATGATTGTTCCGAAATTTTCTGTAGATTCAATTGATCTCTTTCTAATCTGAAAAATAACTTATTTTTCTCCTGCCATACTAAGTACTGCAACCAGGGCCATCCTATAGATAGTGACAGTTGAATTTTTTTTAAAATTTTTGACCAAAATAATTCATTATTTAAATTAATTTACAAGAATAAAATATTTTTAAAAAGAGTTTCAAAACTAGAAATAATGTATTTCATAGTAACGTATTAGGTATTATTTTATTTAAAATAATCAACGGGAGAATAAAGTTGATAATTGACGGTATTAAATAGAATGTCATTACTGTGATAAATGTTTTATGCTTAATACGTAATTCACAGTAACGATGTTCTATCAAACTCTGCCCATGTACGTAATATAAAACACCATGTCGAAATTATCTGCAAAAGTCTGGCATTAATTGTTAGATGAATTAAATTGAAAATTTTAAAACTCCATTATTGAAATTTTTAATAGCTTGAAAACTCACAAATGGATTTTGAATTTGTTGAAAATTTTAACAAGATGATTGTGATTTATTGGTGTTGTTATTTCGAAATTGTGGTTAAACTTTGAAGCCATTTGAAAATGATTTAGACCTATTTCGAATGGAGTTTCGTAGTTAAATTCCGTAGGAGATAAACACAATTTTTTATATAAGTTATGTAATTATATAACATTATAAAAGTGTGTATAAGTACCTCTTATACACTATTATACACTTTTATATAAAGCTTATACATTGGGTACAGTAAGTGTATAATGCTGTATAATGCTGTATAAGACTATTGCGAAAAAAATTTATGCGAGTGTAATATACAAATACGGACAATGTGAATATACTATTTTATATTAGATGTATATTTTTATAAAAATCTCTATTTTTTTCCAGTTGTAAAAGTTTAAGTAAATTAAGGATCCCACAGTGCATGTGTATCCACCAACAAAAATGGCTTCAATACATTATTTATTTTAAAGAGATTTTTTCTATAAAAAAATCTTTAGCAATGCTAATTAAATAAAATAATATGTTAAAAAGGATAAATTAATTAAAATATTATTTTACATTGTAATCAATAGATTAAAAAAAATGTTACAGTAAAATAAAAAAAAAAGATAAGCATAATGTTATAAATCATTTAAAAAAAATAGTGTCAAAAAGTAAAATCTAAAAGATTAGCTAAACAAATGTTTCTTTTTTGTTGGAGTTAAGTATTGGATGTGAATTAGGAAATGAAAAAATAAATTGGAGGGAAGAGAAAGTTGAAAAAGTTCTTTTTATCTTACATTGGTAGGAAAAATAAAAAACTTAGATGTTTATATTGAAAAACATATCTTTTACCTAATAAAGAGTTGAGAAGAAAGTCTTCCCTCGTGCTATCATCGTCGCTCGGCTTCGGATTTGGAATTATTGATATAATTTTTAGACCATATTTATTTAAAATCCGAGTTGACTTTTTGCGCAATCTGGCAGAGCACCTGCGCCGGCAAGTCCTCACCTGTGAAATGCAGAAGTAGAAATTCCTGAAAGGATTCTGCCGCAGGTCCTCACCTGCGAAACGCAGGTGCCAACGTAGAAGCAAGGAAAAAAATTGCTTGCACCTGCGTACCACGGGTCCCCACCTACTTACCGCAGGTCCCCACCTGCGAAACGCAGGTGCAGCGCAAGTCAAGCCGAAGTATTTTCTTTCCCAACGATTGTCATTCCGAGCAGACACCATCTGAACAGTCGTTTTCACACCATTTCACTTCAGTTCTTTGGCTATAAATAAAGGTCCTTTGCATTCATTTCTGATATAGAATTTTCGAGCATTCTGCATATTTTCGAACAAACATAATCCAGTCTGTTGTGTGATTTGTTACTTTTCTTAGAGTTCGACGAAGTTTTTGGTGTGCTGAGGTACTGCTACACCATTAATAGGTATATCTGTTTTATCTTGAGAGGAAGTAATCCAAAACCTCGAATACAGTAAGGAGATTAAATTCATTAACAACACATAATGAAGTTTGTGGACTCAAATATTAACTAAATTATTTTCTATTTTAATTATATGAACACGGGAGAACAATATTTTCAAGATATGGAGCAGATATAGCGACTAAGGGACTCTACAAGTCTCAACATGACTATCGTCTATCCAAGCTGGGAGTACTAAATCTGTTTGCATCCTCCAACTTGAGGGGAGTATTGAAGGAGGTGTTACTTGGCTAAGGTACCAAACTGTATACAATACAAAGTATAGGATAGAATATGTATTTAGCTAAAGATGTATAGGGATAGTCGGTTATCAGTCAATTAAATTTGTTAGCTGTCATTCTTGTATATATATACTTAGCACTAATGTGCTAATTAATTAACAAATATAGTAATCTAACTCCAAAATAGTAGCTATGAATTGTAATTAGTCAAATTATCGCTATGTTTGATAATTAGGCGTGCCGAGTTGCAGCCAGGGCCATCCTATAGATAGTGGCAGTTGAATTTTTCCCTTTGTGCAGTCTCAAACGCTATTGCAGCTCTCCATTCCAGTCCTTTGCTTGCCTATTCATTCCTTATTACCACACAAGAAGATCACTCCAAATGGCTGATGAAACAGTACATGAAAAAGAAAAGTTGATCAATACATTCTGGGATAGCACAACATAGTGGACATACAAGATCAACATGGAACCCAAACATGCTAATTTCTCTTGTATGAAGACTATGCCCAACCAGGTTGTTGCAAGTCAATCTTCTCCAAGATACTCTATGATGGTTACCAAGTACATTTTTTTGAATAGAGAAGTGGTTCTTTGACAGAGTTTAGTTTCAGATATAAGGTGTGTTCGGTATGGACTTTTCTGTTTTCTCGTGTTCAAAAATATTTTATTTAGAAAAACAAACTCCTTAAAAATAGGGAAAACGACTTCCTTAATAAAAATAAGGAAAAGTAGTGACGTTATCTGTTAAGAAATGAATCTTGAGTCTAACTCAATCTCAAAAGCTAACTTGTGAGGGAATATTGGCTAAGTCCATATAAAGAGTCCACCTATCTCTTTAATTACTGATGTGAGACTTTTTTTCATTCTTTTAATATTATCTCCTCCCCACCCTCATAGCTATCCACCCACACTTACCCAACGCATTCTATCCCCGTTCTCGTAATTTTGTCTTATATATATATAAAGATTTTTTTACTTGCCACAGTAGTTTCCTCTGTTTATTTCTTTGCTTTGAAAAATTTCTGTATCATCCAACAAATTTGCTTAGGATAGTAGACATCCCAAATTGAGCCCTCTTTCCCATAGTACATGTGGATCACGTATTCATAATGTGTCTTTCATCTTGCTTAGACTCCATAGCAACTTTGACTATTCTATTTCAGTTATAAAAATTTATAGACTCGTGCAGTATTATAGTTAACGTGTTAAATATACCGCATGTAAAATACGTTCGCAAGAATGAAACTCAAAGAAATTGCATGAGGCCCAAAGTAAATTACGGCCCCTGCAGCTTTCCCGAGCAAACAGACCCTTCCTTAATGTATCAATGCCCCCCAAGTTATTGTCTCTGTTCATGAGAGTTCCTTGAAAAAAAGCCATTTGCTCGGCTCATTACTTCCATTGTCACCAACAAAATGACTATAATATACATTTATTTTAAAGGGATTTTTCTAAAAAAAGATGTTTAACAATACTAATTAAATAAAATAGTATGTTAGACAGGATAAATTAATTAAAATATTATTTTACATTAATTAATTAATGTAATCAATAGATTAAAAAAATGTTATATTAAAAATTAAAATAATAAAGATAAGCGTAATGTTATTAAATCACAACAAAAATTAGTGTCACCAAACAAGATTTTCTAAAGGTACCTAAACAAAATCAAGATTTGTCATTTTGCAAGAGCTTACAATTATTTTTTATTTTATAACTTAAATAAATATTTAATAGAAATTATATAATTCTTTAAAATTTGTGCAAAACATTCTATCATTTTTAATAACTTACTCCCTCCGTTTCAAAATAAATAATATTTTAATTTTTTAATTTTATTTTAAAATAAGTTGTGTTTTACATAATTAATAAGATATTAATGATATTCTTTAAATTTTACCCTTATTTAAATGGAGAGAGATTTTTTTGGTCAAAAAAATACTAAAGAGTTATATCTTTTTCAAGATATTTATTAAGGATAAGTGAGTAAAAATATATTTTTTTCTAGAAATAAGTAGTATTCTTAACCATTTATTTTAAAACGGAGGGAGTATAATTTTTTTTTAAAAAATATTTTTATAACTCAAATTTATTTTTAATAGCAATTATATTACTAAATTCTTTAAATTTTGTACTTATTGACATGGAAAGACTTGGAAACTATAGAACGGGTCAACAAACGGAAGCACGATACCTGCTCCGTTAATCGAATCTTCTTCCTTAGTCACCAAGACTAGCTGTCTACTTCAACGTATCCGCAGCAGCTATCGCCGGCGATGATTGAAATAGACCTCCACGATCTCTCCGACGACGCCGATTACGCTGATTCTATGCAACAAGTAAGCAATTTCCGTCTCAAATTACGTCTTTCGGCATTTTCACAGTCTTCAATTTTACTCTCCGTTTACTTCACATTTTTATTGATTGCTACTGTTTTGTCCATTTCGTGAATGTGGAGCGTTTCTGTATAATTGATGAACTCAGTTTGTGTTTGTGATGTGCGGAGCTTGATTACGAGTGTGGAGCTCCTTGATTTCGTTTAATAGTATGTGCTAATCGTTGATTCCTAAGTTTATGCATCTAGTTCTTATGCTACATTTCTTTGTTTTTTGATCAATTTTGCAAAATATTGGAGATTTCAAGTGAGAAATTCCAATTGCAAATTATCTCATCGCCATATGCAAATTACTGTTATTATCGCCATAGATTTGATTGCTACTATTCTGTCCATTTTGTGAAAGTGGAGCCTTACTGTATAATTGATGAACTCAGTTTGTGTTTGTGATGTGCAATTTTGGGAGCTTGATTACAAGTGTTGAGTTGCTTGATTTTGTTTAATAGTATATACTAATTGTTGATTCCTAAGTTTATGCATCTAGTTCTTATGCTGCATTTGATTTATTTTTTTGATCAATTTTCAAATTGTTGGAGATTTTCTCGTGTGTAAATTTGAGATAATCTCAACTAATTTGATGCTGCAAGTGAGAAATTGCAATTGCAAATCATCTCATCGGCATATGCAGATTACTGTTTATTATTGCCATAGATTTAATTGCTACTATTTTTGTCCATTTTGTGAAAGTGGAGCTTACTGTTAATTAATGAACTTAGTTTGTGTTTGTGATATGCGATTTTGGGAGCTTGATTACGAGTGTTGAGCTCCTTGATTTCGTTTAGTAGTATATGCTAATTCTTGATTCCTAAGTTTATGCATCTAGTTCTTATGTTGCATTTCTTTATTTATTTTATCAATTTCAAATTGATAGAGATTACCTGGTGTTTGAATTCAAGATAATCTCAACAGCAATAGAGAAATTCCAATTACAAATCATCTCATCGCCATAAATTACTTTTTATTATCGCCATAGATTTAATTGCTACTGTTTGTCCATTTTGTGAAAGTGGAGCGTTACTGTTAATTGATGAACTTAGTTTGTGTTTGTGATGTGCGATATTGGGTTGTATTGAGCTCCTTGATTTCGTTTAATAGTTTGTGCTAATTGTTGATTCCTAAGTTTATGCATCTAGTTCTTATGCTGCATTTGATTTAATTTTTTGATCAATTTTCAAATTGTTGAGGATTTCTGGAGTCTAAATTCGAGATGATCTCAACTACTTCGATGCAGTAAGTGAGAAATTCCAATTGCAAATCATCTCAACGCCATATGCAAGTTACTGTTTATTATTTTCATAGATTTGATTGCTACTATTTTGCCCATTTCGTGAAAGTGGAGCGTTACTGTACAATTGATGAACTTAGTTTGTGTTTGTGATGTGTGATTTTGGGAGCTTGATTACGAGTGTTGAGCTCCTTGATTTCGTTTGATAGTATTTGCTAATTTGTTGATTCCTAAGTTTATGCATCTAGTTCTTATGCTGCATTTCTTTATTTTTTTGATCAATTCTCAAATTGTTGGAGATTTTCTGGAGTTTGAATTCAAGACAATCTCAACTACTTCGATGCAAAAAGTGAGAAATTCCAATTGCATTTGGGAGCTTGATTACGAGTGTTGAGCTGCTTGATTTCATTTAATAGTATTTGCTAATTTGTTGATTCCTAAGTTTATGCATCTAGTTCTTATGCTGCATTTCTTCATTTTTTTGATCAATTTTCAAATTGTTGGAGATTATCTGGAGTGTGAATTCGGGACAAATCTCAACTCCTTCGATGCAACAAGTGAGAAATTCCAATTGCAAATTATCTCATCACCATATGCAAATTACTGTTTATTTTTGCCATAGATTTGATTGCTACTATTTTGTCCATTTCGTGAAAGTGGAGCATTACTGTATAATTGATGAACTTAGTTTGTGTTTGTGATGTGCGATTTTAGGAGCTTGATTACGAGTGTTGAGCTCCTTGATTTCGTTTAATAATATTTGCTACTTTGTTGATTCCTAAGTTTATGCATCTAGTTCTTATGCTGCATTTCTTTATTTTTTTGATCAATTTTCAAATTTGAGATCTTTTGGAGTTTGAATTCGAGATAATCTCAACTACTTCGATGCAAAAAGTGAGAAATTCCAATTGCAAATTATCTTATTGCCATATTCAAATTGCTGTTTAGTTTCGCCATGGATTTGTTGCTACTATATTGAGTATATTTAATAAATTTCAAAATTATCCATAACTATCTCGAATTTGAATAGCAGAATTTTCTGTAAATTTGATGAAGTTAAATTGTGCTTATGATGTTTGATTGATTAAGAAGCTTTATTCCGGCTGTTGAGCTCATTGGTCTTGTTTAATATATAGTTTATTAATTGCTCCGAAGTTAATGAAGCTGATTATTGTCCTGCTTTGTTGTGATTTGATAAAATGATTTTTAGGTTTTTGTTTGTTTTGTGGTGTGTATTAGGGTTCCGCGAGTATGACTAGGAGTGATAGCAGTAATCGGAGTTCATCCAGTGAACAAGTCGTTGCTGAAATAGTGTATTTGAAAGATAATGTGGCGATACACCCGACTCAGCATGCATGGGAGAGGATCAGAGGTCGGCTGAAGCTGATCAAGCAAGGAGGTTCTCTGTTAATGGTATAAGTAGAATTTTATTGCTTTCTTAGAATTATTTTTGTGTGAACCAGTTTTCAAATATATGGTTGATAATTGCTATTGGATCATTTACTCTTTTATGGCATGCTTGATTTAAAGCTTACTACATATATGCCTGCAATAATTTGAGCATCAAAGTATAAGGTGTGAGGTGGAATTAAAGTTCAAATGCAAGTGGATTTGCAAAAAATCTTAATGTCTGGAAATTCTTTAAATGACATATGGTTCAAAGAGTGAAATACAAGTATATGTAACAGGGCTTAATATAAGATATTAAAATATATTTAATAGGGTTAAATATATGAGGTGTCCATTCATTTTTTGCTTGGAGAATATACCGATAACCTCTTGGTGTCGTGGGTGAAAATGGAACTAATTTTCCTTTCAAACTAACACGGTCTGGTACATTGACCAGATACATCCAAGTTATTTTTTCTATTGCCTTCCTCTTTGTAACTTAAATTTGTTTTTTCCTTTCCTTCCATGAAACAAGGATGATGCCTTTTTGTTGTATGTGTGTTTTAGGGGGTGTTGCGCACTATTGTAGCAAATATCACCTGGTTCTGCCTATTTAACTGAGCCGTTGAATTGCTTTTTGACAGACTTGGACGCCATATGAAGGACAAAGCTCAAGTGCAAGGCTGTCTGAAAAAGGTTGGGCTCAAGTTATCTGCATTATATGACCCAAACAAAAGAACAGTGATTTTATGCAAAAAAAAAAATTCTGACACCTGATCCATAATGGTTATTATTTATATATCTTGGTTCAGATAAGAGTCTCTATACAATAAGAGCTGTGCCTTTCTCGGATATTAGGTCAATCCGTAGACACACTCCTACTTTGGGTTGGCAGTATGCTATTATCGTTTTGTCGTCAGGTACGTAGTCATGTACTGTATTTTCATAAGCCTTTCTATTCCATACCAGTAATTTTTGAAATGTTCTTCTCGTGGAATAGTTTAACCTTTTTTTCTTTTTTGAGAAGTTAGTTTACTTGCTACTCTCTGTCTTTTTTGGAAGTAGATCACTTCTACTTTCTAAATTGAAAATTATTCCTTGCATGCCTTGTGGCTTCAGTACCCAATTTCTCGGCTGAGACATGATATAATTTCTTGAGTACTTCGGAAATAGGAAGTCTAATGATATTATATGCTTAGATAATTCATCAAAGCTCTTCATTTGGCATGATTGGCTGTTTGGTCAACTTTTTGGAAAAATAGAAATGTTCTTTTTGTACTTAATTTTTGAGAGTTCAGATATTTGGCTAAGCTTCTGAGAAAAATAAGTGATTGAGTACCAGAAGAAGCAGTTTTCTACAGTGGGAGAGAAGCAAAAATTAGTAGTTTTTCCTTGGAATTAGAAGCAAAAGCATAAAATTTGTTTTTTAAAAAAATATCCTTATCGAATAATATTATTTACTAAATCCCTCCTAGCTTTAACCAATCTGGTTTTAGTATATTTTATGTTGATTAAAAGTTTGATGTATTTCTTGATTCTTATTATACATTTTAGTTAAATATATTTCAACAACATAATTAAAGTCTCTCTTGGGATTACACTATCCTCCCAGACTCTACTCGTGGAATTACACTGGGTATGTTGTTGTTGTAAATAAATTATTAAAATATTTATCTGTGTAAATTATACTAACTGTAAATTGTTTCTTTCTTTTTACAAGGAAAAATGTGAATTGTTACATTTCCATTTTCGTATTTTTACACTCAGAACACTTTCTGAAATGATTGGCCAAAAACAAAAATATTTCTCTAATACATGCAAAAGTGCCTCTCAGATCTGTGCCAGACAAAAGCTACTGCTTTTTGCAAGTACCTCTAGAAGTCATTTAAGATACGCAAATTTTGGAAGCTTGGCCAAACACGCCTTAAGATTCTTAAATTTGTCTCATTTAATTTACACTTTCTCGAATGCATTTCCATGAATATAAGTATTTTTCTATCATGACAATGTATGATTCTTGGATAGTTCAAAGGCCAAGACTACTACTATAGGGAATAAGAAGCTAGAGTAGGAATCAATTGCTCCTAGATACATGGTTAGATTTGGTACATAGAGTAAGAATTGAAACACATTATGATTCATGGCAATGTTATGGCCTGTGGTAGGCAAATTTTGCGAAGCATAAGAGAAGAACTACAGGCAATACTTGGAAGCTAGGGATGGAGTCAAAATTGCTCCTAAATCCATGGTAAGCTAGGGGTGGAGTCAAGTTTCTGAATAGGTTAAGTTTCATGACAACCCTTCTGTACATAAGTGTTCTTTTAGAAATCTTAGCTGTTGATCCTTCTAGTTTCAATAATCTGTTATGATATCGTGATGCTTCAGGTCCCTTTTTGGTAACCCTATTGATTGATTTAGGCATGAGTATACTGCTCATCAATATTTCCAGGAAATCATGATGTTTGAAGTCAGTTAATTTAGCTTGTGCATCATTTTATATAGACATATATGTATTCTTGATGGATAGACATCTTTCATTCAATCTGGCTTCAAAGGTTATATGCATGATTTATTTGTATATTATTTTGATTAGTTACATGCATGGTTTATTTTCCCTGCTGTTTTTGGTAGATCTTTCTAATACTTCCCCATAGTACCAACTTCTTGATTTTGAATCTATTGTGTCTTATGCAGGACTAGCATTTCCTCCACTTTATTTTTACAATGGAGGTCTCAAGGAGTTTCTAGCAACAATTAAGCAACATGTTTTTCTCGTGAGGTGAATTTGGTTACTTGTTCTTCCTTTGGGAATCGGCTTTGTGATTTCAATAATATTCTAAATGGATTACTAAAAACAAATTTCACAGATATATGTGTTTTCTTTTTTCTTTTTCTTTCTGGTTGATTCTTCATTGCAGTTTGGAACCAAAATCCCTTCATATTTCCATCTTATCTTTTATGTGAGATACAAAAAATGAGAAAGTAGAATTAGAACAAGACAACTCACACATGGACTGATGTTTGATGATAGTGTAACATACAAATAAGGATTAACAAATTATCGGTCATATTATTCAATCACATCTGGAGGTTCTTTGGTGGATGGGAGATAAAGAATCTGATCTCTGGAGGTGGCGGATGTGAGTGTAAGTTTCTTGCACATACTAGCAGGACTGCCACCTATCAGTTGACATATGATGTTTATGCTAGCTGAAATTCTGGTATAGTAACTAATTGTACTGGAAGCTGTGGGTTGTTCACCTTCTTTATCAGGATAGCTACAAACTATTTTTTTACATTTCAAAAGGCAAAGATACTTGTAGTACTGTAAATTTGGGATCTTGGTTGATTCTATATCTTCTTTGCCATTATTGACTTAGTATTGGTAGAGAGTAACTAGATTATTGGAAGGATTTCCTTTCTCACTAGTGAAGGGTATTTTCAGGTCAGCTGAAGATGCAAATATATTTCTTGTCAATGACTTCCAAGATCCGCTCCAGGTGCCACCCGTGTCATTTAAAATTCTTTTTAACTTTTACAACTGCTCGAGTTCTCCTTCACAGATTCACACTTCCACCTCATACTTTGATATGATTGTTACAGAGAACTCTCTCTTCCTTGGAGCTTCCCAGGGCTGTTTCTGTTGCGAACAGACCAACTTCATCTGTTGCACGAAGTGAATCTTCATCCAGTCAGACAGACGGCGAAGCCCTTGATAAGAACTCCACATATATTCAACAAAATGGCAGACAAAGACAAAAACATAATGATCCTCGACATTTATCAATTCAAGTACTGGAGAAATTTTCCCTTGTCACCAGATTTGCACGTGAAACAAAGTCTCAACTTCTTCGTGAATCTCATGGTGATGGTTTCATTTCTAATGCAATGAGGAAGCATGACAAAAAACCAAATAGTTGCTCTTTTGCTGTTGAATCTAATGATGTTCACAAGCCATTTGAAGATATTCCTGTGCCTGCAGAATCTTTGGAGGTAAGAACTTCACATATACTCCACTTCTCTTTCTGGATTAGTTTCATTTCCTCTGAAAGCCCCTGGCATAAAAGATGATGTTCATGACCGCAGTTCTTATTCCGTGCATTTAAAGTTTTAAGGAACTGACAATTTGATTTGGTTAGTCAACAAGGAGAACTCTGCGCTTATGCTTAATAAGATTTAGTAATACATCAAAAACTGCACGTTAATATGAAATGGAGCTAGATCTTGGTTTAGGAGTTCTCTAGTGCTCCAATTGAGAAGTGGCAAGGCTGTTGACATGATTTATCCTTGGGTCCGAAGAATGAATGAACTGCCTCAGTTTATTGTGCTCAATACGAAACAAGAATGGTCCAGCAAAATAACATTTTTGGATTTAGTATCAACTCCATCACAGGACTTTTCTGACGTTCTCTATCTTTAAACAGGAAAGTTCTTGTCAGAAACATAGTCAGAATGAAGAAGGTGCATTGCGTGATGAAAATTTTGAGGTCTGTCCATAATTGAGGAGCCATTTGACTTGTTGAGCATGTTGTTAACTTCTTGTAACTGGTGTCTGTAAATAAAAACCTACTAGTTTTCAGCTTTTGTGGTGATATGAAAAATTCGTCCAACAAGATGATGTTAGATAATATATAGTTGCCTTAGTTCATGGATAAACTGAAGTTTTTGCCTTGTCTTTTCTTTTTTATTGTTCATCAAAATAAAAGTGTTACTCTCTCTAACAACTTAAGCTTTTAAATGACATGGTCCCACACTTCAACATGCTATCAGAGTAGGCAAGAGGTCCTAGGTTCAAATCCCACAGCCACCCAAAAAGCAAAAAAAAAAAGTAGGGAAACTTACATAATTGCCCCATCGGAGCAAAATATTTACACGGCCCTACCCTTTTACTTTCATATCCCTCTAATTATTTACAGAAAATACCCATCTTGCAATCCTTCATGATACATCATAGTATATCCATATACTGTCATGGTATCACTGAGGATGAGCAGTCCTTCAGGAATAGCGCGTAGGTCTCCTCAATCCTTCATGATACCGTCATAATATATTCATATACAGTTATTGTGTCACTGAGAAATGAGCAGTTCTTCAGGGATACACTCCTTAATCATACATGATGTCATCATAGTATATCCATATACTGTCATGGTATACTTCATGATACCATCGCAATATATTTCATATATTGTCATGGTATCTTATGCGCGAAAAACCGTTAAACTCATAATGGGGCATGAATTGTAATTATTTTTTGCCGGCTCGATATTACGGGTAATTAATATGAAATGGTCCATTTTTATATAATTAGTTTAGTTTTTGGTCTATTTTATGTACTTTTCCCAAAAAACATTTCATGTGTTGGCCCATGAAAAAGAATCGGGCCCACACGTGAGGAGGCGTGTCGAGACATAATATAAGTAAATAATTAAAAATATGCTCTCTCTAACAACTCGAGCTTTTAGATAAGATGGTCACACACTTTAACATAGATTGATGGGTTATTCATAAAACTAAGTTTAAAGACGAAATTTTCTAAACGAATCAATTTGAAAATGATGAATAAAGTTGCACAATCTGGATCCTACCTGTAGATGTATGTAGATTGATTGGGCCATCTTTTCTTTATATTATTTTAAAGTTCAAAGTATACTTCTTATTATTTTGGTTACACAATATTTTATAATTAAACCTAGGACAAGAGGAGGTGGTGGAATGGAGATATCCAAGTAAAGTCGAAGCCAAGAATGTCGCTTATTCGACGCTAGTGGAAAGCTTAGATGAAGAGGACAAGAGGAGGAACAGGGAGAGTTATAAGGCGATGAAGAAGGAAGCAAAGGTAGCGGTCACGACGGCTAAGGCAACATTTGAGCAATTGTATGAAGAGCTGGAATGCAAAGTTGGGATAGGAAGTTGTATAGGCTCGCCACGGTGAGAGAGAGGAGGGCCTGTGACCTGGATCAAGTGAAAGCATCAGGAAGAGAATGGTGAAGTGTTGGTAGAAGAGGCACTCATCAGACAAAGATGGCAAACGTATTTCCGTAAGCTCCTAAATGAAGGGGACAAAGATATCATGTTGGGAGAGTTGGATGAGTTGGATTATTCTGAGTAGGGGTGGGCAATCGATTCTTCGGTTCGGATTTTTCAAATTTCAATTCAGTTCTTGAGTTTTCGATTTTCCATTGGTGTACCGAATACCGAATCTAATTTGTTCGGTTCAGTTCGGTTTTTTTCAAGTTTGGTTAGGTTCAATTTCTTCGGTATGAGTTGATGAATGGGTTATTTTTCTGTTTGTAAAATGGTTGCCCTTTTTTAATTAAAAATGGGCTTTTTTAATGTTTTTTTAATTCAAAATGAGCTATTTTAAGTTTTGTGTTCCAAATGGGGTGGAAAATATATATCTTTCTATCAGCAGAAAGGACCAAAAGCATGAAATTGGTATAATCGGTGGAGTTTCGTAACCCCTGTGATTCAAAAAGTACCACCTTCTCAGCATTACTAGCGAAAAAGATCCCAGCCAAATCCATATTGGCCTCTTATAACTAATTTTCTGGTCAATGACAAGTTTAACTACCAATTGGTTAGCTTTGTTACTAAGAGGTGATTAGATAGGGCATAATATAGCTTCAATTGATTGAGGACATGTCACAACCTCAACTGACTAAGGATGTGATCTTAGATAGGAAGGTACGGAGGTCGAGAATTGGGGCGGAAGTTTAGTAGGTAGTTGAGTGTTGTCGCATTATGTGTGGGAGAATGGATCGGCTAGCCTCCTCCTCTCCTCTTGTATTTTAGCAGTATTATTTAGTTATGATGTAGTTTTTTATTCTTCGATGTCTATTACTATTTGTTGCTATATTTGTTTTGTATCTTGTTATTTTATTGTCTCTTTTCTTACAATCCTGCTTCAGATACTTTCCTTTTGAGTCGAGGGTCTAACAGAAACAACCTCTCTACCTCACAAAGGTAGGGGTAAGGTCTGCATACATCCTACCCCTAAATCCTACTTGTGAAATTACACTGGGTATGTTGTTGTAGTATTAATTACTTACAGGTAAACTCTATAGAAATAAATTTTTATATACAACTAATATATTACAAGTATAATAAACAAATTAAAACCCAATTCAGGTAGTATTGGTGGCTGAACTACTTGACGTATTTTGGAGCTACTTCCCTTTTAGCGGCTGTAATGACTGCTATCCTTGTTAACAGTTGGAATTTATAGGAAGATCCATGAACTATTATGCTTGAGAGAGTTTCAAATACCATTTTTTGTCTGGTCTACTTAATTCATATCTAGCTCAGTAGCATGAGTTATTTTGGAACCACCAACTCCCTCCCCCCACCCAAAAAAAAAAAATCTCTCTCTCTCTCTATATATATATATATATGTATGTATTTATGTATGTATTGGTTCATCAACATATTTTCTTTTTTTCTGCAGTATGACAAATTATCACTAGTATGGGGAAAACCGCGCCAGCCTCCGTTGGGATCAAAAGAGGTATAAGGCTTGTCTTTCTTTCTAATTTTAAGGTAGCAGTTTTGAGCTGTTGGCATCATGCCAGTCAAGTAAGTCTTTTCTGTCAGGAGCTTAGGTCCATCTTATTTTGCTGTTGTTGCACGCTTAACTAACTAAATAGAAGTGTCCTCTTTTTAAATTCTTAAGTTTCTAAATACAGTGATCACACAATTCAACATGGAACCAGTGTAGGATTTTGAGTCTCAGCACAACGTATTATCAAATTTCCACGTGCTTGACTCAAGAAAAGAATTAGGTCGTCCATGTGGAAGCGTATTACAGACCTAATACAAATAAAAATGTCTTTCTGAGAAACACTAGGTGATTTCTTCCTATCTGTTCAAGCCTTGATGGACAGAGTTACAGAATTACCCGGTATCTGTACTGGTGAAAGGTAGCAGGTACATCATGGAATTAGTCGAGATGCGCACAAATTGGCCTCTAGAAAACGGTTATAAAAGAAATGTCTTTCTAAAAGTTTCAACTTTGAGATGGACCATAGTTGCAATTGTGATAGTTAACCTTTGAATGCATCGTGAAAACAACTAAATCATTGAGGGTATAAGCAAAGGATTCCACATTTTGTCAATTGTGTTGTTGCGTTCCTTTGTTTTGTCAAAGAGTGTTGAGGCACATATCAGAACATGCAACAGATCACATGCTGGCCTCTCATTCTCCAGTTCTACATGGTCGTTGTATAACCATTGTATTGGAAGAGGCTCCTATTTGGTTTGCTAGAATCAGTTACAAGCTACTGCTTTATATTTACACAGTGAAAGTCTCTCAGATTAGAAATTATTTGTTTGGAAGTGAGTCAACACATCCCTGAAATCTTTATTTAAGGTGCTCTGTAACTTAACGGCATGTTTCCTTTGGAACTTCTTTCAGGGAAGTTTTATTGAAAGAAAGAATGCCACTGTCCCAACATAGAACATCTCACAAATAGCTGATAGTTTTGAGGACATTGTATGTCCCAATTTATCATAGTCTTGTTGGCTTATGCATAACACTGCAAACTTTTTTTTGAAAGAGTTTGTTAGTAATTGCTGTTGAATACTCTGCATCTGAACATGAATTTCTTCATGTTATCTTTCTCTTGCAAGAATGATTTCTATTTTGGAAGCCCTAATATTTTTATTTCATTAGTTGTTAATCTCTTATCAATAAATCAATCAACCAACTACATCTCAATCCTAGATTAGTGGGGGTTGGTTGTATGAGCTTTATGCCATGATGCTCTAAAGCAATTAGGACCGGCTATATGTATCTCCTGTACCATTCAGCTTTATTAAGATCCCTGTGACCTAAATTCCTTTGAGATAGATACCATACCTATTTAAGCAGCGAGGTGCAAATGTAGCATGCACGTATGGGAGAATCAAAGAAATTGTTACTAAAGGGCTTCTTCACAATTCTACTATTTTTACTCTCACCATCAACCTATGACGATTCCCAATATTTAGACATAAAACGGGCTATGCCCTTGAACATAAAGTGGGAGTTAGATAAAATCTGATGAGACAACATTCTTCCAGGTTCAACATTTGGCATTTTGAATGTAGATAATGAGTGTTTGACTAAAATCATTAACTAATGACGAGTCTCTGTCTTCTTTTCTATGATTTATGATCCTTCCAAATAGAAGAGGTAACATGCTGGTTCTTGTGACTTTAGATAGTTCATGCATCATTACTTTTTTGAGTTAAAATTGGTTTTCAAAGAACAAATACCTTTCAATGAAGACTTTAATGCCCAAGATTTTGTTTAGTAGATCGTTTACACCCCAATAGAATTTTGTTACTGTGTTTAAGTGTAATTTGATTAGCATGGCATGCTAAGAATGCCACATAATCCTAGGTATCACAATGTAGTTCAAAAGGTTATTTGTCAAAATACTGCACATCTGGTTGGCCTTGGACGATAAACTCCTCCATTACGTGTGTGTTTGTCTGCACGATTATCCCAATTTAACAAATTGTGGAGCCTGTGGTTATTTAGTGTATTATTGTGTCCGGCATTTGTAGCTAAGGTCCTCATTCCTTACCTCATTAAGTTTTTCCGCAGTGGTCCACCTTTTTGGACTCTGAAGGTACGGTCACAGACTCGGAGGCACTAAGAAAGAGGATCTTTTATGGAGGAGTGGAGAAAGGTCTGAGGAAAGAGGTATGTTCTTGTGGAGATCTGCTCCTCTCACGGTCTGTCTAAGAAGGAATAATATACTCCCGTTTGTCATTGTGGTTCCAGGTCTGGAGATTTCTGTTGGGATATCATTCATATGATTCGACTTTTGTCGGGAGGAAATATCTCGTGTCTATCAGAAAGTCAGAGTATGAAACAATAAAGAACCAGTGGAAGGTTTGTGTAGCTCTCTCTAGACCTTTTCTCTGGGGTGGCGTGGGGGGCCGGGAAGTTTCTGTTTTCTTCTAAACCCCTATTAGTTATTTCATTCGGTTGCTAAATGTCTTTCATGATTAAAATTGTTGAATAAGATACCACCTTATATTTAGTTCACCTGCAATCTGATGAGATTCTTGTTACCATCATCGTGATGCTGCTGGATTTTGATGTTACTATTTTCTCTTTTGTTATCTCAAGCTTTGTCCTAAAATTGACACACAATGATTTCATCTCAGATTTCATGTGAGTACTGCCAACCCTTGTCTCTACTAGAATTATATTATGCCTTTGGTAAATTAAATATTGAAATGAGGAATAGACACATAGGGATGGTAACAGTTTTTTTTTTTTTGGTGTTCCTTTTGGTATTCTTGAAATATGACATATAGGAGCCTGGAGATAATTATCCTCTGAAAGTTTGTTTTAAGTGCTTAACAATCTGTTGTACTCTTCAAGGTTAAAGGAATTGTTTCATGTCTTTGGAACTTTTACTTCTGAAGTCCCACTAGGGAAGTCAATCCCCCCTATTTTTCTTTCCTCCAAACACAAGCATTTTCAGGTTTAAAAGAATCAAGCGTTTTTTGTTGAGGAGTTATGCTTTCCTGTTTACTAGGGAAATCAATTCCCCTGTTTTTCTTTCCTCCAGAGAGGACCAATGATAAGAAGATGCCTTTGAGGTCCTTTTTGGTAAAACTAAGCTTTAAATGTTAATTTTTGTGTTGCATCTTTTTATGCAGAGCATCACTAAAGAGCAGGCTAAAAGATTTACAAAATTCCGAGAAAGGAAAGCTCTTATCGAAAAAGATGTGGTAAGTATCGAACCAGTCCAGCCTGTTGGGCCTACAAATGACTTCTATATGAGAGGTTGAGAGCCAGTATGCAGTTCTTCACATCCGAGCCATTAACTACCAGTGTTACTACTATAACATATTATTTTGGTTATTATAAAATTATGACACTTCTTATTTCTCTTCTTTCCTTTTTCTTTTTCTGTTAAATTGATCTTGAAAGGTCAGGACTGATAGGTCAATTCCATTCTATGATGGGGATGATAATTCTAATGTGAAGTGTTTGCGTGACATACTGCTCACCTACTCATTCTACAACTTTGACCTGGGTTACTGTCAGGTAATGCGTTACATTAATTGGTCGTTCTTTGTTGGTATGCTCATACAAAGTTAAATCAGCCACATGCATGATTTTCAGATTTCTCAAACATTGAAAATCTTCAGCTTCCTGCCACCCTTTCTCTTTCTCTTGGATGTGCCGTTTCACCATAAGGAGACTTGACCTTGAAACATTGTCCATCCAGGAAGCACTGAGTCAACCTTGATGTTAGTTTTCTGCAGAAATAGATCCCTGTTTTCTGGTAGTATAATGGTGTGAAATAAAATAATAAGATTCAGAAGCTTGAATATTTTAACCAGAGACTCTGCACTCGAACTAAGAATTGTTTTCTCTATTGGGAAAATCTGCTGCCTAAACCATGGCGTACAGAGTTAACTGGTACATGTGTACATGTGTTGGTGGGAGGTAGCAGATATCTGGTAGATAAGGTCAGGTGTGTGAGAGCTGGTTGCCTGGTCCCGGCACCACCGTTATTTTTTTTAAAAACGGTAGCAAAGTAATCATGCTATTTTTATGCATGTTTTTTTGGTACCTAACATAATTACTATCCAATGTCCTGATTATTTACCTTCTATTCAATCTTTTCGGAAGCAATTGTCACCTCTCAGTTGAAGAAATGATTTCAGATAACGCAAATTACAGTATCTCATATTACCAGCCTGATATTACTCCGATTCCCATTTGTCTGTCATGTCTCTCTAGAGAATTCAATTCTTAGTGGATGATATTGGTGGAATCATGCTTTCGAACTATGTTGTTGTTGTCTTTATGCTCCAGTATTCTCTTTACAACTTAGTGTCAGTTCCTTTTCTTTCGTGGTTGCTCACTTTCTGATGAACCCTTTTATTCTATCGACTTGTAGGGTATGAGTGATCTTCTTTCACCAATATTGTATGTGATGGAAGATGAACCAGAATCGTTTTGGTGCTTTGTGGCATTGATGGAGCGGCTTGGACCAAATTTTAACCGTGACCAGAACGGAGTGCATTCTCAGCTTTTTGCATTGTCAAAGGTTCTCTCTCTCTCTCTCTCTCTGTGTGTGTCTGTGTTTCCATCTTTTCTCTTGCCAGTTGCGCCCCCCGGAGCTTGTGTGTATTCACTATTCAGTTTTATACTTTGTGTACCTCAGTGATGCTTCGTTCTTGTTATTTGTATATAAACACTGCCTCTCTTCAGTGTTTTTCTTTTATTATTGTTTCATGAATAAACTGTGCATCAGTAGCTACCTTGAGGTGCCAAAAAATAAGCTACGCAAGGCTTAAAAGGCTCTAACAATTCAATTAAAGCATTAGTATGCAGAAAATAGAATTTAATATGAACATATGTCCACAGCTCACTTGTAATGGGACAATGCAAGAGAGGACATTGTGTGTGCAAAAAAGCATCCTGATTATTTCTTCCTTCCTTATTCTGAGGCTATTAAAACAACTATAGCATGCATGGTACATGCTAATAAAAAAAGCACTTGTCGCCAATAAAATCCCAGTTGATCCACCATTAACTGCTGACAAATCTATAATGTTGCTATGACTTTATAATCGGCCATGAAGCAATGCAAGACTATTGGCAGGACAATTTTCTGATTGAAGGATTAGGTGTCAGACAAATGTTATTCTTCCGATAACCACCTAAACATGCCTGACTATTTAGAAATGAATCATTCTATGGGTAATGTGTTTCAGTGCAGCATTTTGTTTTTCCTTAAAGCTTGACGCTTCCATCCCTTCTTACCCTTTTGCTGTTATAAGTGAGTCTTGATTTGTAGATTTCACCATATTTGGCTGATTAATATATGTTTGCTGTTCAAAGTCTGATGCACAATTATTGGGCTATGCAGTTGGTGGAGTTATTGGACAATCCTTTGCATAATTACTTCCAACAGAAGGACTGCTTGAATTATTTCTTCTGCTTTCGCTGGGTTCTTATACAATTCAAAAGGCAAGCAGCTCTACTCCTGAAAATTTTGTGCCTGATAGCACCCAGCATATTATGCTCTTGTGTGTTAATAAATCATCTGTGGATCCAATGTTTAAACAAATTTGTACCATTTTTATTTTTCAGTTACACTAGGCTAATGCAATATCAGAAAAAAAGACAGATTATGCTGATGAAAATGATAATATGTCGAAAATTTTCTGACCTTTTTGAGATTTTGAGATACCCGTGGATTAAAAGCTAAATTCCAGACTTGTTTCTCTTTTATTTGCTTCTCTTTTATTTCATACTGGGAAGTATGAACTCTCGCCTCCCTGCTGAGCTCTTATCCCCATTTTAGTATAGAAATCTTTCGTTTAGCGTGTATATGACACCTTGTAGTTCTCTTTTGGCCATTGATCCTTAAACGATCCACTTGACCTACAGAACTGAAGCGAAAGATTCCTTCTCATGTTCACCCGGATAACCACTTCCTCTTGGACCTTATTCATGCATATAGATATTCTGTTGAACCTATTAATGTCCAGGGATTTGGTCTAGTCGTAAGAGCATAGCACGTGATGTGTGGATTAGGCATACTCACGGGTTCAAACCCGGCTATAGATAAAGCCTTGTATTAAATGGAGAAGGGCAGAGGAGCAGACCAATTATCCATCAAGTTTTGGACCACGCGCTGCTTGCCCTCGTAATTCTAGGTTATAAAAAAAAGGTTTAGAGGTCCAACTAAGTTTACTCTATTAGGTTATATCCGTTGACATACACCAAAAAGAAGGCCTCCATTCATGAATATTTTTCGAAACTGCAAGACAATGGCATTGCTGAGGTTTTCTTAACTTATAGAAATCCGTTTTTCATTTCCCTGGAGGAAGCATGATATGTGGTCCTTTAAAGGAATCATTCAACTAAGAATTCCTTGCTCAAAGATGTTCATTTCTGTGTGTATCATATATCACAAGACTTGTGATAAGAGAATGCCTATTCCTTCCTTTCTATCGAATCATCATAACCACTACCTACATTCCAGAGCAGCCATTTGATCTCCATCAAAATTGGCATTGAATCCCTTGCAAACTAATGGATGTAAACAAATAGATGTGCATCCTTTCTTCCCAGCATCCATCTCTCTGAGGATGGGCGGAAAAGAGCAAACAAAGGGATAAAACAAATGTTTGATTTCACATCAGCAAAAGTGGTTATTGTTTTAGTAATTTGAATGTCTTTGATGCAGTTATCATTTGTCAAATTTTATGTTACTTTCAGTTTAGGCTGTCAGACTTCAAATTGCACTAAATCGATGCTTTGATTTCCTTTTAGTTGATATGTTGCCTTTTATAGGGAATTTGACTTTGAGAAAACAATGCGGTTGTGGGAGGTCTTATGGACACATTATTTGAGCGAGCATCTTCATCTGTATGTCTGTGTTGCAATTCTGAGAAGATACCGCAGTAAAATAATAGGAGAAGAGATGGATTTCGACACACTGCTAAAATTTATCAATGAGCTAAGTGGTCATATTAACCTGGATGCTACCCTCAGGGATGCTGAGGCTTTGTGTATATGTGCCGGTGAAAATGGTGAAGCTTGCATCCCTCCTGGAACTCCACCTTCATTACCATTTGAGATTACTTCAATGTACAATCAACAGGATGATGATGATGTACTGTAACCACATCTGGATTTGAATTTCATAAGTTGACATATGACCTTGGTAATCAGTGTGATATTCTTTTAGTGTATATATGGATTTTGATAATCAGAATAATTTGTTTTTGCTGGAAGTCACTAACTTTTTTCCCGATGTTTGTGCCCTTACATTGAAGTCTTGTTTGATTGTTCCTTAAAATGATTTCTGTTTTCGAAGTTTTGTTGCTACACCATGAGAATAAGAATTGGAAACTAGATAGCTATCTTTTGTAACAAGAATAGATGATATCTAGTGCATTACTTTTCTTCACTTAGTTGGAATTTGGAGTAGTAGAGAAAGCTGATACTTAGAAAAAGGGAGATCTATCATTTCTGACCTCTTGATACATGCATAAATTGGTTTCGCAAATAAGCTCATGCACATTTCCAAGCAGATGAAGCACAAGCTCAGATCCGAAACCCCTAGCATGGGAGTTGTCAACTTGTTATGGCACTAGTGGAAATTGTGCTCTTATGTGAAGGATGCAACAGAGTAATACTACCAAAAATTTCTAAGGGAATGACTGAATCTCATTCCACGCTTCTTTGCCAGTGCTTGTGAATGCTTCAAGCAAGACAAGGTCGTCCAATATGGGAATAAAAGGCTCATCTTCGAGAAATGGCACGTTATTCATCGACAGAGGTGATAGTAAGCTGCAGTTGAAATCCTGCATTTCTTCTATCCATGAATCTAAAACTGTTTTGGTGGCCACTTCTTGGTTGCTTACTGTCTCAGCAGGAATCTCTTGCATTTTGCCTTGTGGGCTGTGAGTATTCGCCTCTTTGGACTTGACATGCTTCTTTTTGCCTCTACAAGATCTCTTGTTGTTCAAATGTGTGTTCCAGAAGTTCTTAACTTCATTGTCTGTTCTTCCAGGAAGCCTACCAGCAATTAGCGACCATCTGTACCAAAAACGATGTGAGATAACTATAGTAAAAAAGCAGGAAAGAATCAATTAACTATTCATATTGTATTAGCAGGAAAGCAGGGGGAAAACAGTGACCGGTTGCCAAGAAGCTTATGGAGTCTAATGATAAGGTCTTTTTCATCTTCTGACATCATCCCTCGCTTGATGTTTGGCCTCAGGTAATTTTTCCACCTTAGTCTGCAGCTCTTACCACTCCTCATTAAGCCTAAGACGGATATTGAAACGTTAAACTCTTTGATGTCAGCATTCTAGTAGACCATTGATGATATCTTACAGAGAAACTACAGTTATAACTTGCTATAGACTAAATGATATTTAAGTATACCTGACTTCTCAGAAATGGTAGCCCAGTTTCCCTCTCCATGAGTCTCCACACAATTCTTCAATATCAAGTCCTCCTCTGGTTTCCAAAATCCTCTCTTCATTCTTGTTTTAACTTCTTTATCCTTCATTGCACTTTTTCTCTTCTTCTCTCCTGTTAACTTTTTTGTGTAGTAAAATAGAAATGAGTGGTACTCAAATATATAGATAAAAGGTTAGGGGGGAGAGGGTGTGTGGGGTTGGGCATGTGTCTTACTCTTGAAACAATGATGATAGAATTTAAAATTCTTTACTTTTGGATTACTATGTGTTGTTAGATGTTATCAGATAATTGAAATGATGAGGACCCTCAATTTTGATTTCTTTTGTACTACCTGACATTGAAAACCCTTTCGTGTGTTCCACTTTCATCCCACTAAAAGCCATTCACAAAGATGGTAGCTCATCTAGGTATTACCTTTCCTCAACCCCTCCGTGGGAATAAGGTGAATTAGAAAAACTGATAATTAAAGGCATCTTTATTTTTGGTGCATTGGAAAGTTAATAGACTTTGAACAGTCTATTCTCTTTAACTTAAATCATGTGGAGGATCACCCTTTCAAGCATTAGTAGATCATTTTGCAATAACAAACAAAAAGATCACTTGCAATGTAATATAATGATTAGGGGGTTGTCATCTGCATGCTCAAAATTAGTATGGTACCAAAAGTTGTAATATCATCATTAGGGGGTTGTCATCTACATGTTCAAAGTTATTATGGTACCAAAAGTTGTCGAAACTAATGTCTAATGTATAGGGCCCTTTCCTGCTGTGCAAGCGCATTTGATTTTGAAGCCCTTCTATACTATTAGTAATAACTGGTCAAATTAGTTTATATGCACTTTTTAACTTATCTACGCTTTTATTAAACACCCCAAGTGCTTATGAGTTAAAATCATAAGTTAATAACTCCCGCTTATAAGAATTTTTAATTTAACCAAGTATTTTATTATTCTATACTTAATATTTGTTTCTAATTTTATTACACTCTCCAAACTAGAACTTCCAACTCCCTCTTCATTTCATTTTTGTCGTTAGTTCTTCTCCTTGTACATATACTCTTTTATTGTTTATGTAAATATTTTTTAAGGACTAATTATCTAACATAATTTTACCAAACACATTAACTACTTATTGTCAAATATGTTTTACTCAAACATATAACTGTTTATTTATAAAATTAGTTTCAACACCAAAGTGTTTTCCAACACTTGGGGGTTGTTTGGTTGTTGGTTAGAGTTATGCAATACGGTTATTAGTTATATAGAGATTTGTTATGCAAGTATTAGTTATTGAAATTGTAAGGTGGTAACCAAACAATATATTTATTGTGCTGAATTTTATACGTAGCAACTAAAAAGTTATCAAATATGATATTAGTTACACTAATTTTAATGCATAAAAAAATCAGTTCCTAACGGTCAAAACGAAATTTTTAGGGATCGTTTGATAGCTGGTTAGAATTATTCAAGTATTAATAATATAAAGATTAGTTAGGAGAAAATTTATATATTATTTTATGGAAGGTTTAGTTATTTGTGTATTAATTATTTCACCTTCTATCATACATAAAATAATACATTGATTCTCTTATAATTTATATATGTATTAGTCACGTAGATTTTTAAATTGTAAATCAAACATCCTATTAATTTTATATATATATCATTTACCTTAAAATTTAATATTCACATAACTCACTTTCAAATCAAACTGCTTTAGAACCCTTAAGAATCTCAATGGACACAATTGAGGTGTCAAAGATCATGTACGGTTGAAAACAGTGAATAATAGTGGTGCAAGCCATCGATTATTAGTCTTTTCTAATTCTAATTCCATAATTAAAAGTCACAAAAACTTGTAAAAGAAACAATGTACGGTATAATTTGACACAAATGACGTGTCGAAGATAGTAAGTTCTTTTGAACTATTGGGGATCGTTTGTTATTAAAACATGTAATGTAAGGACTAGTAATACATGAATTAGTAATGTAGTGATTATTAAAATAAGGATTGTAATGTTGGAATTAATTTTTATCAAAGTGTTTGATTCATTGTATTAAAAAACTATATATATCATGTATTGTGTTTGGTTTAAAACGATAAAAATATCTTCTTTACAATTATACTCTTGAATTTTTATATAAAGAAATTTAGGAAAAGGAATTGAGGGGTAGTCTAGTCATTTAGAGGTCTTATCTTTGTATTGTTAATACAGGGATTAGTAATCCTTTTGTTTCTTTGGTATAAAATAATACCCCCTAGTGTGTATAAGTAATCCATGTTAAATTGAATTGAGTAATCAAATAATGTATTGGCTTGGCTAAATTTTAATTCAAGGACTTTTCTAATTAGTACGGCCTACCAAACAACCCTCGAAGGGAAAGTATGATTTATGGGTAATCTAATAAGAGTAAGATGATAAGTATCAAATGTTTAAAAGTAGTTTTAGGGGTTGAAGTTGATTTTACAAATAAATAGTTTTTGAATAAAAGTGTAAATAAATTGTTAGTGTGTTGATAAACACTTTTATGTTAAAAATAACTGAAATATGGTTCAAACTATTTATAAAAAAGCATCACTTTTAAAAATAAAAAAAAAGTATGGAGAAAGAAATAAAATAGAGAGAAAATTAAATATTTTTGGAAGAGTATTTCGGAGATTACAAGAGATATCAAGAATAAAATTATAAAATAATTGGTCAAATAAAAAGTGTGTATAAGCTATAAAATTATAAATTAGAGGTGATCAACTTATGACTTTTGACTGATTGGTGACTTATAAGAACTTTTACTATTTACTAAATATGTTAATAAGTCAAAAAGTGTTTATAATTATTTATAAGGTTAGTTAAGCATGCTCAAAGTCATACAGGTCTCTCCTGACTTGCATGTCACAATTTTGAACGTATTTTTTTCTCTTCTTTGTTTGTAGTTCTAAAAATTATGATAATGCAGCCTAATTTGTGAATAATCCAACAAAATAACTAGGTTAATGTATCATGAAATTATAACTTGTCATGACTTGCATGATTCTATTCTAAAATGTAATTTTTTTTCTTTTCTTTATTTTAGTTTTGAATCATGACAATTCAATATGATTTGTGAGAAATCGAACAAAACGTATATATACATACATACATTCCCTTATTTGTTTGTATAGTTCTGAAATCATGACGCTCCGGCATGATTTATGAGTAATCTAATATGGTAAGTTGTATAAAGCATGGAGTTATGCCGATATATCATAACTTGCATAACACAATTCACCATTTTGGTTCCACTTGTCGGCATCTGTTTGTTATTTCTGCCGCTCAATTTAAGGGTATTTTAGTCCCCTTTTTTTTAAAAAAAATTAATCTTGAAACTTCCGCGCAAATATTAGAAGCGGGAACAAAATTAATATACCGACCCCAACGTATCCTTTTGTGAAAATCACCTCGCTACTTTAATGGTCCAACTTATATTTGTTGAGTGTTCTAGCAAAGTTCAGTAGATGGAATGTTCAGTTGTGTCTTAGCCAAAATATTTCCCTAAGTACATATATGCATTGGTCCTTGTCATTGATGAAGGACGTTCAAATATATTATAGTCCCACAAGTTCACATGTAGGTCATAGTTCATTTGTTTTTTCTGCAGGTACAAATAACTCTTGCCAGCTAAAAATCTTGAAGAGAGTATTATGCCAGCTCAAAATTATGTGAAAGTAGCTGCAACCCTCAATAGGAACCAAAGATTTATGTGTCCTGGTATTGATATGATGATCTTGGAAGAAGAGAAAAACACATGGAAGGACAGAGGGCATGGGACATTGGACAATTCTAAAAGGTGGCAAAAGTGAAAATGATTGAACACAAGTGAGCATAATGCGCCAATCATGAACCTTAAAGTGCTTTGAACACTGTTGTTGATTGAGAACTCCAAATGCTCTCTTGGGGGGTTGTCATTCCATACATTTGGAGTAATGTCTTAATAATGGAGAATGCCCATCCATTATCCTAGATACTGCAGGTAATATCATTCTCCCTCTATTTTTTTTTTTCATCCAAAGTTCAGTACCCGCATTAGGAGCTCTAACTAATTCGAACATATTCGTTCGCATAAGGATTTTCAGAAAGAGAAGTGCTTTTTATTGGGATTTTTTTAATATTCAGACTAAAATTCAAAATCTCTGGTGAAGAATGAAAGTATCTTATTCATCACATCACATATTTAGGAGTCGTTTGGTAGAGTTTATAAGAACAGTGCTGAATGGGGTATATTAGTAATATAATACTGGTGTTAGTTATATTGAGATTATTTTTTATGCACGGTTTGGTTTGTTATATTAAAAGAAACATGCATTGGATAATTTCTAAAAAATTTGTTATTTACAAAAATACTCTCCACAAATACGATGGAAAGGATGTGGAAAGGTTTTGAGGGACAATTGTGTCTTTAACCATACTAATGCATGCATTAAAGACCCTTATATTGTTAGTATCATAGGTTGTCATATATTAGTTATTTATAGTATAATATAACTAATGCTAGCATTAGTTATATAAAAACTGAAAAAATGTATCAAATAAGATATTAGTAATATACAGCTAATATATTCTTTTTTTTTAATGCATCCTATCAATCGACCCCTTTTGTGATAAGGTTTAAATCCAAATAAGGCTAGAACTAAATGTGATTTATTATTATTTGTCTAAATTTTTGTGGGTAAAGTTATTTAATTTTTGTACTAGTGAAAAGTAATATCTTGTGAAATAATCGAGTTACACAAGCTCTTGTAACCATTGTTTGAAAAGCTCTTTTTACCATTGTTTGAAAAAAAATAATTCATTCTTTTACTTCTACCCGCTTTTCAATAATCATCATTTTCTTGATGACTAGTTGTCATTATCAACTATTAGTCATACCAAATTAGCTGAATTCATCATATATATATATATATGAGGAGTGATATTTGAAGCCACCCTTTTTGTGTGGAAAACTCCACCATTACTATAATACTACCTTGGCTGTTATTTTATTGCTTTGATTCGGTATTTGAAGGATTCGTTATAACTTGACTATTTTTACGTTAACGATTAACATATCACGATCAGAAGTGGATTCAAGATCTGAAATTTATAAATTTTTAAGATATCTTATTTACAGAGGCAGAGCCACATAATGGGTTGGCACCCATTAACTTCGGAAAACACTCAGTATATTACATGCATATATACATACATATATATATATATATATATGTATAGTATGTATATATTGTTTGTGTGTGCGCGCACGCATATATCTTGAAGAACTATCATTTATTTTAAGGAGTGAAAGATCAAAAACTCACCTAAATTATCCAGGTTTTTTGAGGTTCAAGTTCCGCTTGCTGCTTTTCATTTTGATAGGAGTAGGTGCTTGCAGCTCGCTCGCTGTCACCCGTCCTCAGTTCGGATTGCAGGCTGCAACTCGCCTGCATGAAGCCGGAATCGCTAGTAATCGCCGGTTTCCTAGTTGAACTTACAAGTGTTTGTTTTCCTACTTGAACTATCACCAAATGTTTATCAAAACACACTTTAAATATCAATTGGTCACTTTTCCTACCTCAAACATCACATTAGTTCAGGTAGGAAAAAGAAGCAATTGATAATTTAGGTGTGTTTCGATAAACATTTAGTGATGGTTTAAGTAAAAACATTCATACACTTGATAGTTTAGGTATGATATAAATCGTGATAGCTTAGGTGTATTTTTCACCCTTCACTTTATTTTAAAAGAATATCTCAAACATATTTTTTGAGTTGGGGCATTTGGTCAATGTGTCCCTTTGCCCTTGAGCGTAGGGGCTCGACTTGAGTTCGAGCCAAGTGGGGCCCAAACCACTTGTCGACGAAGCAAGTTTCGTTCAATTTTGTCATTTAATTCATATTTATACATTAGGACATCAGTTTGATGGGTGTTAGATAGAATTTTTAGACGAGGCATTATTATACGATATCGTTTTGATTAACATGCATCTGTTTTTAGCAGTGCTCTTATTATCTTCTGATTCTGGTCCGTCTCTGTTCGCTTACCACCGAACCCCTAAACCTTTTATTCTGCCTAATTACTTAGCGATATTCTCAACTAACATTTCAACCTAGAACCACCTAGCTACTACTTCATATAGAATTGTATGGTTGGATTCAAACGTAGATGACTAATGTGAAAGACATGTTAAATAAGGCAGGGAAGAAAAAGGGTTGTCAAGTCCTTTCATGATAAAACTAAAGCTGCACTATACACCTCATCAGAAGAAGATAGTGGGATTAACAGAGAGCAATATTTGAACACTTTTAACCTGGCATGTTTCTTGGATTTTTATTTATTTTGAATTTACAAAGAAATAAAGATATCCCCCCCACCCCACACACACACAGAGCTTTAGCTTTTCAACTTTTCTCATTATAGTGTTCTCTGAGATTATTCCCCTTGTTTCCTTGCCCAAACAAACACAGTACCTAAATCTACCATCCATATCTCAAAGTACCAAATCCCACATTTGTTTTTGTCCTCTTTCACACGTGTGCAACCTTTTCTAATGAGGCGAATGTGCGAGAGGAAAATCTCTGGGGAAGAAAATGATTCTTTTCAATATCTTATATAGAGTCTGAAATTAAAATAAGTTATGATAAATTAATAAATATAAAAGTAGGTTTTTATTTTAATTTGATATAAAAATAAATTTAACGGATTAATTTGATCCGTTATGTATTTTTTTTTAATTTTAAAATTTGACGTCGTTAACCTGTATATCGGATTAATTATATGTATTGGACTAAATTAGTCCGATATCCGACATATATTTCTGCACTACATTAAATATCAATATCTTTTAATACCACCATCCAAGCCTTTAATGTCATTGTTTTTTAATTTTTTACTTTTTTACAAACACTTTTTTGGAGCTTATTAATTCCTTTAATTTAACATTATCTACTCTATATTTTTTTCATTTTAAATATAAAGATTCGATTTAATTTTTTTACATTTCACGTGTGAAATTGTACTTCATATATTATTATTTTTAAATTTTTTATTGATCATAATAATATCTAATTATTATAAAAAGATATAATAAATTAACAATCAATTTAAAGTATATATAATTTTCATCAACTGCGGCGGTTATAATTCGATGTAATGTAGTAATCTATTGAATTCGGAACCAAAATAAGCCATGGTAAATTAACAAATGCAGAAATAGGCATCAAAAAAATTTATAACCACCGCAATTGATGGAAATTATATACACTTTAAATTGATTGTTAATTTATTATATCTTTTTATAATAATTAGATATTGTTATGATCAATAAAAAAATTTAAAATAATAATATATGAAGTATAATTTCACATGTGAAATTTAAAAAAATTAAATCGAATCTTTATATTTAAAATGAAAAGAACATAGAGTAGATAATGTTAAATTAAAGGAATTAATAAGCTCCAAAAAAGTGCTTGTAAAAAATAATAAAAAAAAAAAGATAGCGGCATTAAAGGCATGGATGATGATATTAAAAGATAGTGGTATATAATATAGTGCAGAAATGTATGTCGGACTAAATTAGCCCAATATATATTGAACTAAATTAGTCCATATATATATCAGACTAATTTAGTCCGATATATGTTAACGACGTCAAGTTTTGAAGTTAAAAAAAGTGCATAACACGGACTAAATTAGTCCGTTAAACCTATTTTTGTATCAAATTTAAAAAAAAACTTATTTTTATATTTATTAATTTATAACGGCTTATTTTAATTTCGAATTCTCTTATATATAAGAGATGGAAATTTTTTAATTGTAAAAATAAAAAACTTTTGTGAAAATATTATAATTTAAAAAAATTATATCGCCCAAAAAGTTAATTCTTTCAAATGGCTATCATTCTTTATCTCTTATTTTATAATTTTTATATTTTTATCGAAATATTTTAATTTTGATATTATTAAATTAATTTATTTATACCACAAAAGTTAATTTTATTATCGTTTGTTTTTAACGCTCCTGCCAAATAAAATTCTATTTTCTTGAATTTAAATTTTAAAAATTTCGTGTAATTTTTCTTAAAAAGAGGAAATTTCAGAAATAGCAATATTTTATGTATCATGTGTTATATTTATTATAGGTAAAAAGCATTAAATATAAATACAAAATCTGATTAGGTGAGTAATTTTAAGGATTATGTTTTCACATAAATAATCAGTTATCATATAATTATCACATTTTTTTAATAAATGGACTCTAAAAACAGATAAAATTCTTATTTTATATAATACTTTGTAAAGAAAATATGAAAAAGTATTTTCATAATGAGTTATCATTATTCATTGCAATTTTAATTATTATATTCCTTGATTAAATGGACGCTAAAAATAAATAAAATTATTATTTTATATTAACATCTTGTAAAGCAAATCTGAAATATTAATTTATTTTCATAATTATATACTTTCATTTTTTGAATTATAAAAAAAATGAATAATTTGTATCATAAATACAACCAAATATATATATTTTAACAAATAAATTCTAAAAAAACGCATAAAGGATTGTGTATTTAATTGTCTCAAAGAGTGTTAATATTTATCTCTATTAAAAGAAAGTGTGTCTATTGATGAATACATAGGAATATAACTTTTATATATATACTTTTCAGATCTCTTATATATAAAAATGAAATTTGTTAGATGTAAAAATGAAATTTTTTTTGTGAAAAGGCTATAATTTATTTAAAAAAATAAATTAAATGGCTCAAAAAGTTAATTCTTTCAAATGGTTATCATTTTTTATCTCTTATTTTATAGTATTATGATTTTTATATCTTTATTGAAATATTTTAATTTTGAAATTATTAATTCAATTTATTTATACCATAAAAGTTAAGTTTATTATCGTTTGTTTTTAACGCTACCTGCCAAATAAAATTCTATTTTCTTGAATTTAGATGCCAAATTTTTCGTGTAATTTTTCCTAAAAGAAAAAACAATTCTTACCATTTCACAAGGCCCGATGGTTGTGTGTAGTCCGCGTTAGTTTAGGTTTTTTAAATATTAATTAACTTAATTGTATCGAATTTTTAAATTTAAAAATTAAATTATATTGATAAAAGTTGGATTTTTCAATCTCGAATTATTTTGGGGGTTTTATTCGATAAAGTCTTCGTATAAAACATATAACTTGTACTTGAAATATTTCTTTAATTCTAGTAACATACAACTACCTAACGTGTTTTATAATTAAAAAAATAACACAAAATATGAGATGAGTGATGACATTGTATTAAAATATTCAACAAAGAAGATATGAAGTCGAATAAAAGAAGTATTGCTAATTAATAAGTCATAATAAAAATGATCATACTTTAAAAGTACTAAGTATGTCAAACAAAGTACGATTAATAAGTGTTAATTACATAGCTAAATATTAAAAAAATTAAGTCATTTATTTTCATAATGTAAATTAATGTGTAAAATTAAAAAAATAGATATATAATATGTACTATTGTCAGTCCTAGTGTTGAAACCATTTCTTTTATTAGCAATAATATTGATTTCATTTTGGTTTGAGCGTTATTTGAGTTAATAACATGCATTTATGAACTACAAAACTTATTGAATCATTCAAAATTTAAGTCCAAACTTGAAATAATACATATTATAAGACAAAAACATGAAAAAGTTTAAGAAGTATTTATAAACTACATAAAATATTTATAAAAATTATATACATATAATGTCAGGTTGATTTGATTCAATCTAATTTTTTTTAATTAAAATTAAATCAAATTAATTATGATCAGATTTTTTTTCAACATCAATTAAATTAAATCAAACTACTAATTAATTTTTTTTTAAAATTTAATTTAAATTATTGAATTGATGCAATTTATTGATTTTGTTTGTACACCCTAAATGGATAACTGATATAGGTTCATGATGTCACGTTTCTCTACTCTTTTCTTTAATTTATTTTTTCAAAAATTAAGTTTGATTATAAAATTACTGAATGGACCATTAAATACTATTATTTTTTCATTGTATTGTTGTTTTGTCCTCTTCTTCTAATTTTAACATTTAATTGTCACTATATAAAGAATTGAGCTTGCAATTCTTTCCAACTGCAGAAAGGTAATTTTTAAAGTTTGTTGTGTTTGCAAAAAAGTAAAGAAAAATCCCAGTAATTTTCAAAGTTTCCTGTGAATATACATATTTTATTATATGAAATACTAATATGTTATGTTATATTTAAGTGTAATTTATTTTCAGATTTTTTTGATAATACCAAACAAAAGTTTGTTTACATATTAATACCAAATATAAATTCACAAAAATGTGTTGTACCAAAAATAAGAATTGAACTGATTGGAAGAAATATATTTTCCTATGCACTTACACTATAATATATAATAAATTAATTTATATGAGTTTCGGACAGTAATTGTATAAACTAATTTTTGTTTATAGTCAGAAAAATAAGAAAAATAATTTTTGTTTTTGCATCTCCCTCCGTTTTTTTTTTTGAGTTGCTCGGTATATTAAAAATAGTTAATAATTTTAAAATTCAAAAAATAATTGATCATTTTTTTTTCAATTCTACCATTAGTACTTAAGTCACTTTATAGAATGTGAAACTAATAATAATTGAATGTTTTTAAAAAGTGTCTATCAATTAATAAAGTTATATTAGTCGAACTGCAACCTCTATTAATTTTTTTTAAGTAGTGTGTAAATTTTATTCTAGCAAATAAAAAGAAACGGAGAAAGTATGATTGAGGAGTGTATACAATCTTAATTAAGATGAGTAATTAAACTCTTATCTAAAATCTTTAAGATTAGTAAACCTTAAAACTAAATTTAACTTTAATTGATATAAGTGTCCTAACTCATCATAAATTATTAGATGGAACTCACCGATATGTTAGTGCACTATTTTGCCTCGATTAAAATAGGTATAACAACTATAGATATTATATGTATAACTCTTGCCCCATTTTGCTGTAAAATTCTGCATCATTGATTAATAGACAATACTTGTGATTGTCTTTCATCTGGTTCTTATGAACAATGTTTAAGTAATGTCGAATGATAATCATAAGTGTTATCTCTTAGTCAATGATGTAGAATTTTATAGAGAAAATGAGGAATTACATATAACTATTTTTTGATTGAATGGTAATTTTATTGGTAATTATCCAAAATAGATTTATTATTCTACCGGTAAAACCACATAAATTTTTAAAGAATATGTTTAATTATTTTCTAATACTTAAATCGATATACTTCTAATAACTATTTTTTTGCACTTTTTGTTTTGGTCAATCCATGTTATAAAGGGAACACAATCTCATGAACATCATTATAAGTGTACTTCAGATTTAGGCAATCAAATGATTTGAAAAATAATTTCATAACGTATTAGAGAGCATACGGAAATCATGGATTGTAAGTTTAATTATAGTTTTATATAATCTTTTGCTGGTAAAAAAGTTGAAATTATTTGTTTCCATGATTGTTATTCTAGACTATGTTACTTAAAACTCAGGATATAGATAAAATTTATGAAGAAATTGGTGAAATTTATGAAGAAACTGGTGTCCAATTAGTGTATCTTAAAAAGTTAAAGTAATTTATTTTTTTATTTTAAATTTTCATTTATTACAATTTTTATAAAATATTGTCCTCAGTACAAGATTGATGGGAAGGAGATAACAGAGGTTTCAACTCAGGAAGCTCATAAAATTAGATGGTATATATTTTATTTCTTGTGTCCTCATTTATGAGACACTCTTTTTTTTCGTCAATTCAAAAAGAATGATACATTTTTATATTTAGTAACAACTTAACTTTAAACTTTTATTTTACCTTTAGTGGAATGATTTATAGTCACATAAATTTTGACATCTTATTTATGTCATCAACAAAGGGAGTATATATTTTTTGATTTATTAAATTGTCTTAGAAAATGTCGATTGAATTATAGTTGCTTTTCATTTTGCACCTCATGATATATTTGTATGTTTTAAAGAGTTGGATGTACTAAGCAGAGTTGGCTAGCTACCGACATATTTGTTACGTCATCTGCCACATAATTCTCAATTTCTTTCATTGCAGTGTATTTGACAGAACTAAATCCCATTTCTTAAGAAATCACCTTCGCTCGTTGGCACACACCATAAAATAATTTCTGCTATAAATTATAAATTGAAGTTTTTTGATGATGAGGAAGTATAGCCTTATTCTCCCAATCAAACCCTTAATATTATCCCAATTCAATCTTTAATTAAAGGATCAAATATGTAGAGGTTGAATGTCGTTTTATTAGATAAATCTAAGTCCAGAAGTGTTATCACCAATGTCAGAGGACATTTGTAAGTATGGAGCCTATGACACCTATGCTCAAGGAGGAATATTAGGGGTGAAATAAATGTTTAAAGTTCTTAAATATAAATATATGCACACGCAAATTATAATAATTTAGAGTTGTATTTTTTATTGTTATATACTACTTGTTATTAATTTAGTATTTATTAAAAGACATAAATATTTTAAATTTACATAATAATATTATTATTTATAAAAGCAATGATTAATTCTAGTTAATAAGACGTTGGACATTTGTTTGCAATACATTACTTAGGATGTTATTGTAAAACTTTATTTATTAATATCAAGATTTGAGTTATTTAATTTGGAATTCTAAAATATTTTTAGCAAAAAGTAGATAATTTAGCTTTCTTTCCTTTTTTATATAAATTTTGTACCTTTTTTTTAATTACGATCTTCAATGTTTTTTAAAGTGAAATTAAAATTGAAAATTCACTATTAAAATATTAGGAGTCTAAAACAAATGTTTTACTAGCCTCGTCCTTGAGCCATCCATGTATACAAGTATTCATTAAAATATATTTAGCCGACTAATAAGGGAAAATTGGCGCACTATGTCAACTTTTTTTTAAAATTGACATATCATAGTTCATTTTTAATTAATTGATATATAATAAGTCTTTTATAATTATTAAGTTAAAATTATTCATTTATAATGTCTCTAAAAGTTGAGAAAAAAATGAGGTGGTTATTTTAAAAAATCATGAAGTTTTTTGTTTATATGAAAATTGATAGTTTTTTTAAAATTATTGCAATAGTTATATTTAACAGGAAATCAATTTTTTGTTTAATTGAAGTTTCACTTTTTTATAAAATAACTTGTATTTAAATATTTTTAAATATTATTTGACCAATTTTTTTATTTAAAAATACAAGAATTTATTTAAAATAAATTTATAACATTTTCATTACTTAACAAGACATAGACATTATTTTTTAACCTTTATTTAATGTTATATGAAATTCTTTTTTATTATAAATACACAGTTTATAGAAGAAACTTAAAAGTTTTTTACTTATTTATTTAATTTTTATTGAAAATGACAAATTTATTTTATTTAAAAAAGAATGCTATAGCAAATTTATTTTAACAAACACAATTATCTTTAAAAAGATAAAGTATTTCACTTTATTGGGAATGTGAAAGTATTTTTTTAAAAATTTAATATTGAAGGTAATTGATTGCACGTTGTTATGGAAACATGACGGCATTTGTTTTTTTTTTTAATTATATTTCATGACCAATTATATTTTTAAAATTATGTATGATTTATTTTTTATAGGAATTGACTATAATAACGTATACATATATACATCAAATTTTATACATAAAAGTACATGACGAGAAAGAAATAAACACGCAGTATTTAAGATAATTTTTTTTAAAAAAATTTCATGAATACAAATCTATATAAATTTTTGAATATAAATCTGATTATAATCGATGTATACTATAATTAATAACATATGCATATGTACATCAATTATTATATGTAAAAAGTACATGGCGAGAAAGAAAAATATATCATGAATACAAATTTGAATAAATTTTTGGATACAATTATGTTACATCCCGTAAGTTTCTAATGTTTAGACGGCCTATTCGTACGTTGGTTAAGAGTTTTAGAGTACAATAGTATGAGAAAGAGCCCCAGGAAAGGTCGGACGAGCACGGAGTCGGGACCGCGCGGGAGAAGGCCAAACCAGCTGCCTAGAGGAGCAACGTGGCACGGACCCTCCCTGGCGCGTTGATCTCCGTGTCACGACCAAGAATTGGCGCGACAGGGTCCGTGCCATGGACCCCTGTCCACTGCCTCAAGTATATATATGTCCCACCCTTTGGTTTCATTTCATTTTCTATATATACACGACCAGAGAGGAGAGAACAGAGGAGTTCAAGTAAATTTCATCCGTTTACGCTGCAAAATGCTGCCCGAATTCAAATTAACGTCGGGTATTGAAGTTTAAGGCTGCAGGGAGCACTGCTATAGAATTATTTTCACGAAATCCGCCCGGCAAATCGTAACCCCATCGAGATAAAGTTGTTGGAATTGCTCCAATCCAGTGTCAATACGATCACAGGCTTAAAGTAAGCATTTCTCCCTTTTGAATTGTCGAGAAATTACAAGTTTTCAATCGTGTTCCGTTAAGTTGAAATATAGTTAATATTTATATATAAAGTTATCATTTTTCTCCGAATTTAGTACTGAAACTAGTCATATTCCGCCAGTAATACGTTTGCAGTTGAGAAGATAAGTTGAATACGAACTGAAACTCGTCAGTTAATCAATAATCGGCGAACGAGGTATGTTAAGGCAATTTCCTTCGGCAAGTTAGTTTTTTTAGCATTATCACTCAATGTGAATACCAGTAAGAGTACTAGAAGCATGTCTATTGTGATTAGTTGTTGATATTAGCTGAAATTCGTATTCCATGCTAGTTTGGGATGGATTATGCCTGTATAGCCTTCTTGACCGACCCCAGGGTTATTAGCTGTGTCGACGCCCGCCAGGGGCAAGATAACGTCACTTTACGAAGCGGTAAGCCGTCCGCGAGGGACGAAGATGGAGTCCCAGGTCCTCATATGTCGTAGTTGGCTCTATACACCCCCGTCGAGCCTGGTGTCTGGGGTATGTTAATATTGGAAAACAACGGTAGAAAAGACAAATTAGAGGCATACTTATCTATATTTATATTATATTAAAAGTACGAAGATTCTTGATAAAACATTGTTCATTTTTTTATCCTTTAAAAATATATTTCATTCTGGATAAATTAATTACTTAATTATTTTTTTAATATTTAAAATTTTAAAATCACAAAAATAAAAAAGTTTAAGTTGATTCAAACTATTGAAGTTAGACGATTTTTAGGCTGGAATTGCAGATATAGCCCGGAATTATGACTCTATTTTAAAACTTGTTCTCTTATATATAGTTAAATTAACTTATTTGCGTGACATGACCCAATTGCATGGACTTATTTAGATTTTATCCCTTTTAGTTAAATTATGAAATTTGAACCCATTTATTAGAAATCAGTTGGGAACCACACGTTAGTGAATCTTGAAAATGCTTAATACCTTCCTTTTAGGTTAATTTCAATACTTATTCAAACTTTTAAAATCAATTAGAAACCCTTGGTACACTAACATGCTTAGTTTTAATATTTTAGGTGGCAACGGATCCACAACTTTTATCTTTGAAACGAGTTATCTAGTCTAAACCATTTCGAATGAGTGATTTGAAAAGGGTGCAATAATGAACCCTTTTGACATTTGGACAAGGCTTGTTAACGGACCTTAACATGCCAAGAATGTTATGTATTTTCTATGTTTGTTTTAGACTCGAAGAATAAATGTGCATTTACGTGCCAATAATTCTCAAATTACATAGTATTTCAAAAAATAAAATTAACCAACTTTATTGAATGAATTTGAGTTCAATTCAAAAAGATTTACGTAAGAAGTAAAATCTAAACTAAGCAACAGGTTCTTCTTCAACTCTGGCCCTCCTCGCGTCTCCTCTCATTTTTTGAATTTCAAATTGTGTACGTAAGTGTGTGAGACTCGATGACTGGTATTTCTCCGCTCTCCGGATCTAAACCATTCTTGATAGGGTCACTTTTAATCAACTCTTCCAACCCTCTATCTGAACTTATTTTTCCTTCTTCCAAGTTCTAGCACACGCTTCTTCCATGTTTCCGCTTCTTTGTGATGGTCCTTGTCTGATTGAGATGCCTTTCTCATAAAAAAGTTGGTGTATATATATCCGTTTCTCAATAAATAGTGTATATTTATTATTTTCGTTAACACATCTATATCTAATGAATTAAAAAAAGTTAAAACTAATTTTTTTTATTTAAAAAATGTCACAGACTTTAAAAAAATTACCTCACTCAATTTTTTACCCCTCCAAACCCGATTCAAATGAAAAAAACTCAATCTCTCTTCTACTTAATCATAAAATGGGTATAGATTGGGTCTGAATAAAAGAGGAAAAATATTTTTTATTGTTGGATCAGGTATGGAGTGGTAAAAAAAAATGGGTGACGTAATTTTCAAAGCCATGTGACCTTTTTAGAAATTAAAAGAAAATCAGTTTTAGGATTATATTTTTAATTGTGTTAGTTAATGAAAATGATGAATATGAGGGTATATATATGCTTCATTTGTTTAACGGCGAGGATATACATGCACTATTTTTTTAATTGAAGGATATATCTGTTCAAAATCGCAAAATTGAGGGTATAATTCTCCTTTTTTCAAAAAAAAATCCTTTATATAAGCATTTTTTTTTCATTTTCAATAAGTGGTTAATAAGTTTGTAAAAGATATTTAAGTAATTTAACTTTTAAGTTTAGGTGTTTCTTGTAACACCCCATACGTTTAGACCGATTTTATCACTAGGTTTCCGACGTACAAGTCTAATTTTGTGGCTATACGTTGTATATCGAGGGAAGAATGGAGGTCAAGATCACAAGCAGAGAATAGGATGATGGACGGCGGACCGAAAATTCAAAAAGCCAGAGATTTGCCTACCATGATGCGCCACGCTACGCAGCCCGCATCACGATAGTGATGTGGGGCATGTTATATATATACTGCTTGGTTGGTTTTGTCATATCAATTCATATTTCCAGAAGTTAGACGGTGGAAACCATCTCGAGTTATATACCTCTCCGTTCTTGATGATCTTGAGTCAAAAAGTGAAGATCTAGATTTATTTTTGAGCCTAGGTCGTTGTAGCCATGGTATAACTCATCTTTTCTTCATCATCTCGGTAGTTTCGTGGCTGATTTGTGTATACCAGTGGGATAAGCACTCTTTTTATTTGATTTATATCTTAATATCATAATCATGGACCCGTAAGAGTTGCTAGATTCTCATGTTGGAGTTTTTAAATTGTTTTCATAGAAATCTTACTGCATATATTTTCGTACGTCTTTCTTGTCGATTTAATTGTTATGGCATGGCGTGGTGTTGGGATGTTGTTTTGTTCATGGAAGTTTCATGGTGCTTCAGGAAGTGGAATTCCGGATAGATCATTGGTCGTCGAGTATCAGGTATGTTAAGGTCATTCTTTCCTTTTTTAGGCATATTTTTCGTTGAATTTTGTATCGTCGATGTATCGTGCATGTTGACTGTTTTGTAGCCTTTGAATCGTGCTATTATTTCCTTTGTTGGCTGCTGATTTTTGGTGGTATTTGGAGTAGAGGTGTAGTTTGAGTTGGCGTATAGATACGTGTGTTTGTGACACGATGGTGGGTAGGTAGAATACATAATCTTGGTTGTGTGGTTGAGAAGATTGGGCGGTAGGCTATTAGTTATTGATGTGGGATGTTTGGTTGTGAATATTCATGTTGTATGTTCATGTGTTTTCCGCATACTAATCAATGTTGCCTTCGAGGCTTTATGAGTATCCAACGGGCGATAATAGCCCCGGTAGTGGGTTGAACCCCAAGCTAAGCCGATCCAAGTAGCATGTGATATTTACTCTGAAAAGGTCGAGCTTGGATATGGCTCTGATGTTTACTCCAACATGAGTATGCTACTGTATGGATATGACGTTTACTCTAGCGCATTGGAGCTTGAGTTAAGTTTGTGTGTGATGTATACTCCAATGTACTAGAGCTTATACATAGCTAGTATATGATTGTTATGTCTACTCAGGCGCACTTGAGCTTGTACATGTCGTGAACCTATAAGATCATGAGGTATGCCTTGACAAGATCGAATTTGTGAATTGCTTTACAACATAATGGTTGATGCATTATATTGCATTTTGTGTTACGGTACTACATTGTATTCTGTATTGTTGCTTGTTTTGGTTAGTTGTGAGTTGAATATGTGAATTAATTGATAATTGATGTTGTTATTGAAAGGCTGTATTAGAGCATGTGAGTTATTGTGAGGTGTTGTTGGTTACAAGTTGGGATGATCTTTTATAGAAATTCTGTTGATCCCTTCCTGTTATCTCGTATCTTATCTTTCTTCCACCTTATATACTCAGTACATGTTCGTACTGATGCCCGGGCCGGAGGCGCTGCATACATATCTGTAGGTGTTGATCGACAGGTAGAGTGAGATCCTCGTAGCTGAGTGGAGTTTTAATTGTTGGTAAGCTCCAGGTTGTTTGGAGTTACTTATTATTTCGCTTTTGGTACATATGTATATTTGGGTAGGTTGGGGCCCTGTCTCGATCGTATATCATTTGTTAAACTTGTAGAGGCTCATATACTTTTATGTTGGAATGTTGTACTGTTGTTGGCCTGGTTGGTCATGCTGTACAAGGTTGTTGTTCAGGTTGAGCCTCGTCGGTCCATTGTATATAGGTGTTGCTTTGTAGGTCAGCTTTTACTATAGACTCTGATGTTAGTTGTTGTCTTTATTTCTATTGTTATACTGTATTGTGGTGTCGAGCCTTATCGACTTAGGCTTGTTTGTTGGTTGGTTAGCTGTAGGGTTTACTCGATCAAGTGAGGCACCGCGTGCGGATCACGCCTTCCCTAGTTTGAGGTGTGACATTTTTACTTTTAATATAACTAGTCCAGTGTACGTGCTTTGCATGTGTGTCTCGTGTCAATGTATTAAATATAACATATACAAGAAAAGTAAAATTAATAAAAAATAATAATTAACGTCAAAATAAATATGACATTTGTTTAAATAATATAAATAAATATTATATCTCCAATATATTATTATTTGTTATATCTCACTTAACAGTCCTTTACAAAATATTATTAGTTTATATTCTTTTTTATCGCTTTAACTGCTTTATCATGAAACACAAAAATATTGTTTTTATTGATAATTTTTTTGAATGTGCAATATATAGGTTATCACTGCTCATGAGCGAAACAATGTTGCAACAATAGATTTAAATTTTATTATAGCTTGAAATTATAATTCATTTATTATTATTACAAATCATAAATATATATGATAATGAGAGAAATAATGTTGCAACAAATACAATTCAATTTTTGTTATAGTTTTTTTGGGTATATGTTCTTTATCTTTTTTAGAGGAAAAAAAAATCGATAGCTAATGTGGAATGGTAGAACATATGTGTGAGTCTATTTCTATTTTTTTTAAAAAAAATACATTATACCCTCCCGACATAAATTGTATAATATTTATAGAGTTCTTTTATCTTCTGAAATTGAACTTTTGCCTCGTTGGGCATAATTTCTCTATAAATTAAGTTATGCAACATAAGATTTTTTTTATATGATATACTTAAGCTCTATACTAAAGTATTGTCTTAACAGAGATAAGTTTGTGTTTTATTTTTATATTTTTGTACAAATTTAAGTTATTGAATAACTAAGACATAACTTGTTTAAAAATCTCGAAAGTCAAAATTTATGCAATACTAAAGTCTTAGCTTTATTAGACATAATTCCGTCTTTTTATTTTTATATTTCTTATATAAATTTACATTGTGAGTATAATTTATTATGTCTCTTACGACACAATATATAAGCTATTATAGTACAATTATATAAACTTGTGTCGGGAAAACGCGGTTTACAACATAAATTCTGAAATATTATAATAGAAAAATATAAATATATAGCCATGGCTTCACCATTTCGAGTAAGAATTCAGGCGGGTCTCTTTAAATCTCAGCCATTTCGAGTAAGATTTCAGACGTATCTCTTCAAATCTGAGCCATTTCGAGTTTTGGTATCTTCTCTCTTCTGCCAAGTCCGTGACAGTCCATTTCAAATCTGAAAATTCAATATCTGTTGTTAACCCTAGCCTTCTTCTCCAATAAATACAACCTTTTATCTCTTCGAGATTTGACACTCACAAAACTACACCGGCATATTATCTCACGGAGCATTTTCTACTCCCTCCCGAACGATGGCTCCAATTCACTGCCGCACAAACGGTTAGCTCCTTGAAAACTCTCAACTTGATTTTCTATTTACCAAATACTAGTGATTGGAAAATAGCCGCTCTTTTGTAATATATGAAAAGATCAAAATGCCTCTTTTTTGAATCTACAGAGTGTGTGTATAGAACTAAATGACTGTGATTTTGCTTTCATTTACTTTTGGATATATACTGTTAAAGATTAAATTCCTACTTCTATTATCCTTTCCTTTGTTTACATGAACACCAGAGCCGAAGAGTTTCACTTTGAAACTCAATGACTATGCTTATGGAGTCCGCTCATCATTCATTGTCTTATGCTCTTATACTGTTTAAGCGCCTAAAATGGCTTTTATCATTTTATGTTACCATTTTGCTTAGCTGTTGGTGTGAGTAAGATTTCCTGTGTGACTAACATTTTATTTCTGTTTTGTGTAATTGACTGTTAAGACTTATTGGATACTTTAAAGTGGGTTAATGAATATTAAAAATATTGTTTTGCGTTACAACGACATGATGGATAAGGAAAATAGTACACATCATGGTTCAGGAGTTTTTGGATGATAATTAAGTTTATTAAGATATCAGTAATCTAGCTACATTGAAATGTGCAGAATGATTCAAAAGGGAAGAAGATGTAAGGCTCAAATGTTTGGTTATAAATGCAATAATGTGATGGCTTCGAAAACGGGGATAAAATGACTAAAATGGTCCCTTATGTTTGAGTGTAGGTTTAAAATAGTGCCTTATATATGCATTTAACTACTTTAGTACTTTAAGTTTGGCATAAGCTAACAAAAATAGTCCCTTATATTTTTTAGGCTAGATTCAAATTACTCTTTTAAGTGTGCATTTAACAGTTCTAAAATATACAATACAAAAAGCAGTGTTACGCATAAATACTTAAAAATTTAAAAATCAGTCCGTACTAAACTAATTCGGTTTGGGTATGATTTTTTTTGTTTCTTCGATTTGGTGTTTGGTTTAAGGGGTCTTGAAACTTTTATGAACCAAAGAATCAAACTTTTATTACATGTGTTAAAAAAATATATACTGAATTAATTTATTTGCTATTTCCATTTTCAACTTCTGCCCTAACCCCTAAATCTATTTCCTATCCAACCAAAGCCAAAGGATTGCAGCAGCCAGCAGCTCTATGAGTTACATTTACGGCCTCAGCGATTGTTGAGCTACCAATGTCTGGCTCTGGCGACTTCAACTTTGTTTCTGACCGATATTATAGCCTCAACCATCAAGGGTATGTATTTCTCTCTTATGTATTTCTGTCCGTCCTTGTTTTTCTTCATCGTTTTCGACTTTCTCAGTTCCCTTGCTTCATTTTCTTTATTTTTCTGCGCATTTGGCTACTGTAATGTAGCTGGCTGCTGCACAATGTTGTTGACTGTTGGGCGTTGGTTACTGTAATGTAGCTCTGGTTGCTGCTCATGTTGTTTTGCTTCCTGCATATTGTAGCCAACACATTTTGCTGCTGCACAATGTTGGTGACTGTTGGGCGTTGGTTACTGTAATGTAGCTCTGGTTGCTGCTCATGTTGTTTTGCTTCCTGCATATTGTAGCCAACACATTTTGCTGCTGCACAATGTTGTTGACTGTTGGGCGTTCCTGTAATGTAGCGCTGGATGTTTCTCAGGTTGCTTTGCTTCCTGCATATTGTAGCCAACACATTTTGCTGCACATGAAGTGATGAAGTGTTCAAAACTTCAATTATTGTTTTCCTGCCTGCATAGTGTTATGACTTATGTATGAAATTATTTAGTTTGTAACTTTTATTTTGGGTAATACACACTTCGAAAAACCGAATTAAGAAGTAATTGAAGTGGACACTTTTTCATAATCGAAAACCGAAGAACCGAATGGGAGTTTGAAAAAACCGAAAGCCCGCCCCAAATCTCAATAAAAAAATCCACTATACACTAAAAAGATATTAAAAAATTAGCATAAATTACATCTCAAAAGCTGCACCAAACTTTAGAAATAGTAGAAACTACAAAATTATCACTACTGAAAACTATAGAAAAACCGACTAGTAGAAATTACACCTCAATTGTTGCACCAAACTTTAGAAATAAATTAGAAAAGCAATGGTTCAGGTCAAATGATTGACTTATTTTAAGCGTATATTCACTTCATTTATGTAAGCATGAATAATTGGTAATCCAGGCATTGGAGAGGCTAGAGGATGCAAGTAGAAGAGGTCATTTTCCATCTGACTGTCGGTAAGGTCAGGTCAGGAGAGATTCAGTATTGAAAATGCTTATGAATCATTTCCTTCTGTACCTGATTATAGTGTGTAATTTTGATAAAAGTGGAGGATAAAGGGTATTCTTGTGCATTCTCTCTGTTGGAGAATGGATCTTGGGTCTAATATATGAAACTATTCAATAAGACTACAATCTATGCACTTAGCCAGTATGAGTATCTGACATCATATTTTATCCCCCTACATTGCGAGTGAATACAAAGTATTTTATATAACCATGCGAGCGAACGATGACGCATCTTACTCGCAGTTAGTAATATAACCTTGTATAATCCTAGGATGAGATGAATAATTTTTTTACTAAGAACAGTAGTGTGGCAAGGCAATATCCTGGACTTAGTGGTGGCAAACAGTATGCTAGGATATATTTGGGGGGCTGGAAACTCACCCATATAGTTACATGGAAGAATCTGTTTGGCTTATTAATGCTTTGGATCTAATGATTTTGGCGCATTTGTGTAGGTACTTTGAAATGTATCACCTAGATAGGATATGTAGTGATAACTTTATTCTTAAAGATGCACATTTGAATCAATTAAAATCCAAACAGCAAAGATGCATTTGAAGAAATGATGTATAAGATCAATAGTAATAACCTATTAACAGATGAATAACCTAGATAATATTTATTGTAATAACATAGTCTTAGTATTTGAGAAACTTCTAGAGACGCTTGCTGAACATATAGTTTCATGTCGAGTGTGTCCCCAAGATATTGAAGGGCTGGAGGTGGTTCTTCACTTTGCAAAACTTGATATTTTAAAAGTTCACGTTTTGTTCATGTTACCATTTTAAGAAAAAAGAGGTACACACTATTTCCCGCTATGATGAGAAATGTTTAAATTTAATGTCATCTTTTCTATTAGGTTTTTCTTCGTAGTAACAGGAGTCCAATATGAATCTAATTAATAACTGCCTTCCTGTCCATTATGATGAGTCTGGAGTGTCACAATTTAGGCATTTAGATGAGGATTCAGCTGATTATTTTTTTTGATCAAGATGAGGATTCATCTTTGAGGTAGGGGTAAGCTCTGCGTATACTCTTCCCTCTCCAGACCCCACCTGATGGGACTACATTGGGTATGTTGTTTGTTATCAAGATGAGGATTCAACTGATAACGTACTTTTAACACATTTGTATACAAATGTTTCAATTTGTAATTTATATCTCAGTGAAAGCGGGTGACATGTCATTGTTAACAACGAGGGTGATGCTCGTTGTCAATGTATGAATTGTCTTAAACGGATTTCATCCCAAATAAAGATGTTTGGATACAATTGTTATTATTGTGGCTTAGGTGACTCAAACAATTTTGGGTCAAAATTGCCATTACTAATCCTGGTTACGAGTCAAACATGAACTAGTCTGAGCTTATTCCAATTGAGAGGGGGGGGGGGGTACTTTTTTTTTTTGTGAACAGACTTGATTGACTATGACTACCCTTCCTGTCAAACTATTTAGGTCTTCTTCTTGAATTTAAAAATGCTTAATTTTGGTAACCGCTAACTGAAATTGAGGAAAAATTGGAGGACGGAATATCCTTGAGCAGTGACATACCCAAAGTATTTCGTGTCTTGTTTCTCATTACATTCTCACTTGATAAATTACCGAGGAATGCTTTGTTGATGGAGAAGGTGATATAAAAAGTATCACATGGTAAGTTGGTGTTTGATTGAAGGAGAGTGGCCGAGTGTTCACTAGTTAATCACTAGACATGACATCGGAGAGCCTGAATACTTTTCTTTCTAAGAATAGCAACAATTATTTTAACATATGACTCCGTAATCTTCTTGGTCATCATTTCCACCTTATCCTTTTTTTAATTGACAGTGTAATACAGAATAAATCGGGTATTGTTATTATAGTTAGATGTTTGGTAGAGGACAATTCACTGAAGTTGCTCCCTACGATGGTGTCGAAGAATCAACAGTACAGGTAATCAATACAAGATGAAAGAAAGCTTTACATATAAATGATGGTAACCTAAGTCCAAAAATATGAGCACCCGTTGAAGTCAATGGCTTTACTAAATACGATAGATTGAATCTTTAGTGCAGAGATAGGGCCCAAACCGTGCTGTTAATTCCAGGAGTCTGTGACCACAGGATTTTCCCTTAGTGAAGCGAGGAATACTGTCCCTGTAAGTTGAGAATGAAGTACCACTAGTAAAAGCTGAAACTTTGTCTGGATATATTTGGATGCAACTTAAGATGCAGCGACAAACCTATCATCATTAAGGATGGAAAATTATTACTGTGAAGGATTTTGCAACAAAGAAATCCAAGTATGGTTGGACAAAGTATGTGGCTTGGATGAATTTTGATTGAATGATGAAAAAGAAAGATTCTATTTGAACGAAGCAATTTAGGTTTCTGCCAAAATTTTGAAGAGCATGCACTAGATTTGATTTGTAACAAAAAAACATTTGTCTTTGTGTATTTCTATATCAATTGATAAAATTTTCTGATGTGTACTTTCAATAGCATTGAGGGCACAATCTTTTTCCTCTGGGTGTCAAAAGGTGTTCTTTTGGTAGAAGGAGAGAGGGATGCTGCCCTATAGTGCTTATGTGAGTTCAATTGCAGGAGGAATATGAGACTTTTTCAGAGGTTAGAGGATGAGTTGGAGCATTTTGAGGGATATTATTTTTGTGGTTGACTTTTGGAGGACTTATGGGGTCCTTATTTGTTATTAGGTGTCTTTAGTAGAGAACCATTTCTATACGATCACTCTTGTTTTTGGTATACGACTTGTATATGAGAGTTTTCCCACATTGGAAAGTTTACTTACCATCTAAAAAAAGCTTTATGATTACCACATCAAGTTGGGGCATATTGTTTTGAAGGTTGTGAATCTTGATAATTGCTTCAGTGTGATAATTCAATTCTATAACATGTTCTGTCAATTGCAAATTGACATTGCGAGAAAGGAGAGAAAATGATTAAGAGTAAGGAAACAATTGTTTGATTGTTCTCTCAAACTATTAGGTTTAAATAGTGAATGTACTAGTTTAAATTAGGAAAGAAAATATCCTAATTGCATAAAAGAATCAATATAAATAATTTTACTTATCCTAATTGACTCACAGGATCATTTAATATCTTAATACTCTCCTCAAGCTTGTGCATACAACTTGTATGTACCAAGTTTACTACAAATGTAACTAATATGAAGACTAGTGAAGGACTTGGTTAAACTATCTATAAGCTTATCATTTGACTTTGCAAATTTTATAATAATGTCTCCTTGGAGTGTCCTTTTTCTGATGAAGTGGCAGTCCATCTCAACATGTTTAGTGCTCTCATGCAACACATGATTTGATGCAATATGAAAAGTAACTTGATTATCACACACAAGTGTCGTATGATCAATCTCTCCAAATTTCAATTCTTTGAGCAATTATTTGATCCAAATTAGTTTGCATATTGCTACAACAATTGTTCGATATTTTGCTTTTGCACTAGATTGAGCAACCTCATCTTGTTTTTTACACTTCCAATACACCAAATTGACTACTACCAAAACGTAGTAACCAGACATAGATTGTCTATTAGACGATGATCCTGCTCAATCAACGTTTGTGTATCAAACAATCTGCTCATGGCCAAGTTGATTTTATATTTTGAAGAACATATGCAACTGCATTGCAATGACTATCGCACGGATAGTCCATAACCTGACTTACAACAGTGACATGAAAGGCAATATCAGGTCGAGTCACTGTGAGATAGTTCAATTACCAACCAGTCGCCTATATCTTCCTAGACCTAGATAGCTAAGGGGCTCCCCTGTCTTAACAAAACCTTAACATTTGGGTCCATAGAAGTGCCCACAACCAGCTATACTCGTCTCCTCAAGTATGTCCAAGAACCAGAAGCTCATGCAACTCCAAGAACCAGTGGGCAATGCATGGTGCTTGCCATTGAGGAGAAAGCAGAGGATTTTGTTCCCTCGAGCCAAGAGTAGCCCTACACTGTCACTTCACCTCGCTGTTCAGAAGATAAGCACATGGAAGATACAACCTTTAATTCAAAAAAGCCTAGTTGAAATTGCATGAATTGCCCTTAAAATGGGCTGGTCTTTAATTTTTGCCCTTCAGCAACTAAACTTGTGCCTAGTGGTGCATAAGTTCTTTAGAAACTGAAGTCTTGCGGCACATTACTTGGGGATATTATGATACGAAAATATACACTTTTAGGTCCCGCGAATGTTCTAGTTTTAGTGAAGCAATAGTAATTTGAATGTCTTTGATGCAGTTATCATTTCTCAGATCTTGTGTTACTTTCCGTTTAGACCGTCTGACTTCAAATTGCACTAAATGGATGCTTTGATTTCCTTTTAGTTGATATCTTGCTTTTGCATGGATTTGACTTTAAGGAAATAATGCGGTTGTGGGAGGTCTTATGGACACATTATTTAAGTGAGCATCTTCATCTGTATGTCTGTGTTGCAATTCTTAGAAGATACTGCCGTAAAATAGTAGGAGAAGAGATGGATTTCGACACAATGTGAAATTTATCTATGGCTTAAGTGGTCATATTAACCTGGATGCTACCCTCAGGGATGCTGAGGCTGTGTATATGTGCTGGTGAAAATGGTGAAGCTTGCATCCCTCCTGGAACTCCACATTCATTACCACTTTAGATTACTTTAATATATAATCAACACGATGATGATGATGATGATGTACTGTAACCACTTCTGGATTAAACATCGTAGATTGACATATGACCTTGGCAATCAGTGTGATATTCTTTTCAGTGTATATAACTATATATGGATTCTGATAATCAGAATAACTATTTTTTGGTTGAAGTTACTAACTTTTTTCACAATGTTTATGCCCTTACATTGAAATCTTATTTCATTGTTCCTTAAAATGATTTCTGTTTTCAAAGTTTGTTGCTACACCAATGCGAATAAGAATTGAAAACCAGATAGCTAGCTTTTGTAACAGGAGTAGCTTATATCTAGTTCATTACTTTTCTTCACGTAGTTAGAATTGGCAGTAGTAGAGGAAGCTTACACTTAGAAAAAGGAAGATATATCATTTCTGGCCTCTTGATACATGCATAAATTGGTTTCAAAAATAAGCTCATGCACATTTCCAAACAGATGAAGCACAAGCTCAGATCCGAAACCCCTAGCATGGGAGTTGTTAACTTGTTATGGCACTAGTGGAAATTGTGCTCTTATGTGAAGGATGCAATAGAGTATACTACCACAAATTTCTAAAGGAATGGCTGAATCTCATTCCATGCTTCTTTGCCAGTGCTTGTGAATGCTTGAAGCAAGACAATGTCGTCCAATATGGGAATAAATGGCTCATCTTCGAGAAATGGCACGTTATTCATCGACAGAGGTGATAGTAAGCTGCAGTTGAAGTCCTGCATTTCTTCTATCCATGAATCTAAAACTGTTTTGGTGGCCACTTCTTGGTTGCTTACTGTCTCAGCTGGGTACTCTTGCATTTTGCCGTGTGGGCTGTGAGTATTTGCCTCTTTGGACTTGACATACTTCTTTTTGCCTCTACAAGATCTCTTGTTGTTCAAATGTGTGTTCCAGAAGTTCTTAACTTCATTGTCTATTCTTCCAGGTAGCCTACCAGCAAGTAGCGACCATCTGTACCAAAAACATGTGAGATAACTATAGCAAAAAAGCAGAAAAGAATCAATTATCTATTCATATTGTATTAGCAGTAAAGCAGGGTAGAACAGGGACCGGTTGCCAAGAAGCTTATGGAGTCTGATGATGAGGTCTTTTTCATCTTCTGACATCATTCCTCGCATGATGTTTGGCCTCAGGTAATTTTTCCACCTTAGTCTGCAGCTCTTACCACTCATTTAAGCCTAAGACGATATTGAAATGTTGAACTTTTGATGTCAGCATTCTAGCAGACCATTGATGATATCTTACAGAGTGACTAAAGTTATAACTTGCTATAGACTAGAAGATTTTAAGTATACCTGACTTCTCAGAAATGGTAGCCCAATTTCCCTCTCCTCGACTCTCCACACAATTCTTCAATATCAAGTCCTCAGGTTTCCAAAATCCTCTCTTCATTCTTGTTTTAACTTCTTTATCCTTCATTGCACTTTTTCTCTTCCTCTCTCCTGTTAACTTTTTTGTGTAGTAAAATAAGAAATGAGTGGTAATCAAATATATAGATAAAAGGTTCGGGGGAGGGGTGTGTGGGGTTGGGCATGTGTCTTTACTCTTGAAACTATGATGATAGAATTTAAAATTCTTTACTTTTGGATTACTATGTATTTTGGATGTTATCAGATAATTGAAGCGATGAGGTCCCTCAATTTTGATTCATATTTTGCTTACTTTTGTACTACCTGACATCGAAAGCCCTTTTGTCTGTTCCACTTTCATCCCACTAAAAGCCATTCACAAAGATGTTAGCTCATCTAGGTATTACCTTTCCTCAAGCCCTCCGTGGGAAGGGGAATTACAAAAACTGATAATTAGACTTCTTTTTTGGTGCATTGGAAAGTTAAAAGACTTTGAAGAGTCTATTCTCTTTAACTTAAATGGTGTGGAGGATTACCCTTTCAATCATTAGTATCAGTTTGCAATGAAAACAAACAAAAAGATCGCTTGCAATGTAATATCATGATTAGGGGGTTTTCATCTGCATGTTCAAATTTAGTATGGTACCAAAAGTTGTTTAATGTATAGAGTCTTTTCTGTTGTGCAAGTGCTTTTGATACAGAAGCCCTTCTATATTAGTAGTAATATCTTTAGAGGCTGTTGCTTATAAGCTGGTCAAATTAGTTTATACGCACGTTTTAACTTATCTACGCTTATATTTGCCAGTGTTCTTGCACAGTTCAGTAGATGGACAGTTTAGTTGCCTGTCTTGGCCAAAATATTTTCTCCAGGTATATGCATTGGTCCTTGTCATGTTGGTCATATATAGTTCATTTGTTTGGCAGGTACAAATAACTCTTGCCAGCTAAAAACCTTGAAGGGAGAGTATTATGCCAGCTCAAATTGTGAAAGGACCTGCAACTCTCAATAGGAAATATGTGTCCTGGTATATTGATATGATGATCTTAGAAGCAGAGAAAAAAACACATGGAAGGACAGAGAGAGGGCATGGGACATTGGACAATTCTAAAAGGTGCCCAAAGTGAAAATGGTTGAACACAAAGTGAGCATAATGCGCCAATCATGAAACCTTAAAGTGCTTTGAACACTGTTGTTGATTGAACTCCAACTTCCCCCTTGGGGGTTGTCATTCCATACATTTGGATTGATGTCTTCATATGAGAGAATGTGCCCATCCATTATCCTAGAAACGGGTAGGTAAGCGGACGGTGAGCGCATGTGTTTGTTTCTAGCTTAGTCTAAATTCTAACTCAGAGACGTTCGTTCATAATTTACTTTTCAACCAAGCATGGTTTGTATTCTAACAAGGACAAGAAGTCAAACATGATTTGTAATCGTCTGCTTAAGTTTTGATGAACATAATTACTTAATACTTATACTAGTGGAAAGTAATTAGTGTTCAGAAATAATCAAAGTGCATACAAGCGGATTCCACTTCCTTTCGCTATTTTTTCCTTTTGGTTTATCATCATTGTTTTCTGTTAGGGTTATATATTTATTGCAATGCAAATTCTTGAATGTTCTTCATATTTTGTAATTCATGAGACAACCAATGGTTACCTACAAACTCTCCTCTTCTTTTACCCACACAAAAAAAGCGGTTTGGTATAGAAATATTCTGTATTGACGTAGGATTTGAAGAAGCGCCGTATACTAAGGGTTTGTAATGTAGTTAGCCTACTCTAATGTAAGTATTATTGGCTAATTTCATAGCTCAATTTTGTAACCTACATACGAGTGAGATATCCATCTTATTCCATGAACCAAACACACATTGTTTCTAATAGCTTGGAGATATCCTTAACTAACATTTCAACCTAGAACCCACCTAGCTACTACTTCATGTAGAAGTGTATGATTGCATTCAAAACATAGATGAAATAATGTGAAAGACACATGTTAAATAAGGCAGAGGAAGAGAAAGGGTTGTGAAGTCCTTTCATGACAAAACTAAAGCTGCACTATACACCTCATCAGAAGAAGATAGTGGGATTAACAGAGAGCAATATTTGAACACTTTTAACCTGGCATGTTTCTTGGATTTTTATTTATTTTGGATTTACAAAGAAATAAAGATAATTCCCCCCCCCCCCCCCCCCCCCACACACACACACACAGAGAGCGCTTTAGCTTTTCAACTTTTCTCATTATAGTGTTCACTGAGATTATTCCCCTTGTTTCCTTGCCCAAACAAAAACAGTACCTAAATCTATCACCATATCTCAAAGTTCCAAATCCCAGATTTGTTTTTGTCCTCTTTCGTACGTGGAAGATCGTGCCACCTTTTCTATTGGGCCGTCCTGTTGGAATACAAAGATAAGCAGCGGAGATAAATAGCCAATGTTACTTGCATATATAGATAACACATAAATATAATTTTAACAGAAAAGGGGTAAAAATACCTTCAATTTATTTAATTTGGTTCATTGTCCTCAGTTAATCTATTGGTCCATTAGTACCCTTATCTCATATTTGCCATTAAATAAACAGACAAAACATCTGTAAAAATTTGATAACGTGTTACTCTCCTATTAGTTCTTACATAACCCAATTGAATTAAAATATGATAATTGAGGTGTGTCTCAGTAAACATTCAGTGATAGTCCGGGTAGAAACTTACACACTTGATAGTTCAAATATGAATTCGAAAACTCGAAAAACTTTTAAGTATGTTTTCTCACCCTTCACTCTTCTATTATCAATCAATAATCACTCTGCCTGGGACAAAAGCTACTTGACTTCCATCCTTTCTTAAAGTCTAGTAGTAATGATCCTTGATATAATTTTAATATAGAATGGTACAACATGTGTTTCACAGGTTTATAGAGCTTTTATATTATATATAAAGAATTCTAAGACTGTTATAATAATATTTTCACTAATTATTGGCCATGTCTTTTCATGTCATCAATTCCTTCAAAGTCAAAAGCACATATTCTTTGCTTATAGAGCCCATTAGTTGCACTCACATCAAATTGTATAGATAGAATGCTTTCAGTTGATGTGCCTAATAGCCCTTAATAGAACCTCAATATTTCATCTTCTACTTCCTCAGTTGTAGTCAGCACTACTATAACCAATATATGGTTTAGCCGTAAATCAGGATATTCAGGAAGAACAGGTTATTCCAGCTCGATACCATCAAGAATTCTTCACTATTGCGTTGTAACAGGTTTATCCTCGAAGTATTTTCATGAATAAATGAGTTGTCCTAAATGCTAAATGCTTCTTGTTAGCTGTTGAAGAAAGAGGTGAAGGTTGTTCACTTCATTGATTTGACTCAACTTTATTTAAGATTAAAGATAAGGGTCGTTTAAGAACTTAAAAGGCCTAGCAATCATCTTTGGATAACCCACAAGTTCTAAACATATTAGTGAGTGTTCGACAAAATAAGGGCTCCAAAGCATCAATGTGTATGAAGGGCATTCTCAATATTCATTCTGCATTTACTAAAACCTTATCAATCTTTCTGAAAATATGATATTGCTCCATGTATAATTTCTACCACCAATGTTAAGTCCATTGACTCCTATATTAATCATAAAATCTTGGAAGTCCCTCTCTCCTAGTAGCATCATGGTGTTCAAATTGTAGCATATAACCTTACTGAATAACATTTTACCTATAAACACAATGCAACTTTCCGGTGAAGGTTGTTTGCCTGACCATTCTTGCAGCACTGTAGCTCTGTCATCCTTATTAAGTGGGGAAATTAAAGCATGTGTATCAAAATATTTTTTATTCTTAACTCGAGACATTTTATTAAAGGTGAAAAAATTACACTCATCCTATCATACACCTGAGTCAGAATCTTCTATAAATTCCTTTTCCTAAAAATATTTTAAAGAAATATCGAGAAAATAATAGTTTAAAAAAAATTAATCTAACTTTATAAACAGTAATATCTTTACATAAAATAGGACGGGGGAGTAATTCTTGAAGAAATGTTTCAAAATAAACGTAAAAGAGTCAAAAATGTTTTGAAAGTATTCAAAATTCATTAAATTTGCCCTTCATTAATATTTTGGTTTAACCATGTCTCTGTTGTTACTTAATTAGGAAAAAGTTATCCTTATTTCACATGAAACTTAACCGAATATGATTAGAAGATTAATAAGGGCGCATTTGAACTTATACACATACATTAAGAGGTCCAATTTAGTCCTAATTGTTATTTAATAATTTGTGAAGTTGCATTTTTATGAAGCAATTTTTTTTCTAGCCTAATTGATAGCGGTCCTTTTTTAGTATTCCCTTTTGTTACAGTCAAGTGGCTTTCAGCTCCTCGACTTGAGCCGAGTGGCTTCAATAATTAAAAAAAATGACTCTCATAGAAAATGACGTTATAAATAATTTTGTTGATGATTATGTCTAAAAATAATAGGATAGAAATTTCATAGCCCTATGCTCCTGAGAAACTTTATCTATATTATGATATTGATCTTACACTATTTATCCTTATCCTTTTTTGAAATATATATAAACAATAATCAGTGTAAATATTAATTAAGAGTGAGAAGAACTAGAGGAGATCGATGACGAAGTAGATGATAATTTTATTTTAAAGATTATCTCGACTACTATCATTCTTTTATTATTGTTATTTTTCTCTAATAATAATTATAATATTTTTTTTCTATACTATTGAGATTTGTTTGAATTTATTAACAGAATTATTTAAAAGTATTAATTTTGCTAATTTTCTTAATAATAGAATTACAAACATGAAATATATAACCCGTACATTTATGAAATTTATACCTCATATTTCAAAACTTATGTTTTATCTCATGCTATATAAAACATCTCGCCCCGCGCCTTCCCTTTTAAAACACTGGGTGAGAGTAGCCCAAGTGTATGGATTCAAAGCTATTAATGATTAACAAAGATAAGAAAGTGGACCAAAATCCGACTGACACGGCGGCCCCTTGTCTGGCCTTCACTTGATTGTTTGTAGACAAAGACCACTTCATTCCTTGTGTATTGTTCAATTTCTTTCTCTTATTTTTTTTTTAAGTTTATTTTTAAAAAAGAAAATTATGATAATTTTTTTAATTTAATTTTTTATATTATATATTTAAAATTATAAAATTAAATAATATTTTAATATATTTTATATATTTTTAGTTTAAAATCACAAGATTTAAAAAAAAAAAGTATTTTTTTAAAATTTTATATTAAATCAAAATCAGACAAACAAATTAAAATTGAAAAAATACTATTTGATTATATTTTAAAATTAACTTTTTGCTCTAGCAATGAGGCTGAAAAACTAATCACTTTTTCAAGTATTTTTTGCAAGAAAACCAAAAATTTCTCTTCTAGTTGAAAAGTAATTTTTTCAAAAAATTAAAAAATCAATTTTTTTTTCTCGGATAGTCCTCAACTAATAATTATCATCTTATAAAATCACAGCTCTTCTTGATTTTTATTTTCGAAATACTAATATTAATTAGTTAAGTGATTCGTGAAAAATCTTTATATAGATTATTTTTTAAATATATAACACTCTATTTATATTTTTTTTCTTGAAGTACGAAAGAAATATCTCAGCATCTTAATTCTAAATTTATCTCTTTTTATTTTTTACTTGATTTGATAGATGGAGGAAGAGCTCTCCAACTAAAACACGAAATCCATATTGATCCAACAATCGAAAAAAATATCCACCAAACAAGATCGATACAACCCCTGTCCAGAATAAATTCTGTTCACCAAAATTTAAATAAATCAAAAAAAATCAATCTAATATTTTTTTTAAAAAAACTTTTTCCAACTATTCATTGGATCAAATCAACCAAGAAAGCAAGAACTGAATGGGCTCAAATCTTTGCCTAGTGATGTTTTTTTTTCCAGACAAATAAACATAAAATCTAATAAAGAAGCAAACACAAGTGTCAAAAAATGAGAGAGTTTGAAATCATTAATTATTGTGTTTTCTTAACATGCTGTCTGTGTAAATGGTGGCAATAGCCTCCATTTTCACTACTATTTGTTAGTGTTTAAACCCTACAAAAACCAAATTTTAAATACATTGCCTTGCAAACCCACACTTTATAGTTTAGTATCTAGTTTTCCCACTTTTTGTCTTTCCCTTGCTTTTCAAGTTTTCACTTTTTACCTTTTTACTCTTGTGTAATGTTTATCCATACAACTTACAACTATGTAATCCCTATGAATGTTTAATACAATTTTATACATATTTTTATTAGATTTTTGTACAATTTATATTACACACATTATCACAATTACAATATGCATACAATTTATATACATATTTCATACACATAATTTATATGTATTTTTTCAGAAACATAACTTATACAAAATTTACAGTTACATACATAATTTATATATGAAATCGTGAACCAGATTGGAAGTGCGGTTTTATATACATTTTGAGAAAAACAACTACTATTGTAAACAGGAAACTCCTGCTATATTTACAGTTATATGCATATTTTATACAACATTATATATGAAATTATGAGCGAGATTCAAAGTATAATTTTATATAATTTTTTAAAAAAGCACCTAATATATTTGATAAATAAAAAATTTCTGCTATATTTGATAATAAAATAATTCATTATACATATATATATAAACTTAAGTTCTAAATCCATCTCGTGTATTGTAACTTAAGTTCCATACAAATAACAAGGACTAAAAATTTGAACTTATCAATAATTGAGGAGCTAAAAATAAGGGGGGAGTCAGAGGAATACAATGAGATTCAATTAAACTTCCTTCATTCAAAAAATACTGTGTAAATATAAGAAAAAAGTATCTTTTTTAATTTATATATATAAGTTATTGAATCTCTGTAATATAAAAATTTCTTTATTCAATTTTCTGATTCCGTCACTGATTAAAGATATCATTAACCCCCACCCCAATCCCACCCTCCCTTTTTTTGGTTTCTACTTGAGTTTGTTGGTACATTTGACTATGTGTTACATTATTAGAGTCAAAGAGGAGGGGGGACCTAATTGTAATGTAAAATCCCTAGTAGGGGGACCTGTCTACTATATATAGGGAATTAAAAGAGTCTTAATATATCTTCATAGCTTTTTGACTCAATTGAAAATTACTTGTAACATAATGTCCACTCAAATCTTTTTAGGAAGATTAAGTGGTGTACTCCCCTCTATATGAATTTTCAACATCATTTCCAACCATATATGACTAGATTCAATGAAATTGTTTTATTCAAAATTTATACCATTATGATAAGGTACAAAATATTAGGACCATTTGAGACTAATCATGTCTTGATATTGTTCAAAAAATACAAAATTTAGGTGGTCCTTTAATTTTTAAATCATGAATATAGACTATCACGGGGAATAGCTTTCGCGAGTTCAATCAAACTCAATATTTAATATTCGCTTTGTATTAAATTGAACCACAAGTTTTATTATTTGTGCTGGTCTTCATCAGTTTCTTTAATTTGAGTTTGATTTCGTTCTTGTGGACGTACTTTTAAGGCCGGATACTTAATTAATTAATGTGTTAGCTACAACACTGCACGGATCGATACGCTCAGCGCCTAGTTGTACCCATCGTTTATGACTAGGAGTACTGCGGTATCTATCTAATCTCATTTCCTCCTCTAAATTTCATCTCTCAGTTTCAGTATCGACCCAGCAAAGTACTTTCTGCGCCGATGTATGTGTGTGATTATAATTTCAGTCATTGTCATGATATTTAACAAAACACATTTAATCTTCAATTAGTTGAAATGTGAGTTTTCCGATACCTTTATGTATGAAAGTATGTCATATTTGAAATATTTTTAGAATTATATATTTATTAAATATGGAGTAATAATACAAGTTTATGTAACACATTGGTAATTACAAAGTGGAACAATTAAATCAAATGAATCAAAAGTACACATGTTTCAATTAATTAAAGGTCAAATCTGCTTAGTCGATATCACAAGGAGTAAATTATATATGATTTATTAATATCCGAAATATCTAAATGCTTAGAATTTCAAATATACAATAATTTCAATACTAAAAAAGAAAAAAAAACTTAAAAACTGAATCTAGTTAGTTTAATTTCTGAATCCGTCCCTATCGAGATATTTTACACGTGTGGGTCAAGCCAAATGGATAGATTAAGACTAATCATATAATAGACAATGAATTATTTGTTGGAATATGAGTGAACACATTTATGCCACTCGTGTAAGTTCTTGAAACAATCACATGCAATGCACGTGACCTTTGTTCCTTCCTAATTAATTAAATACTCCAAATTTTGAAAATAATATAACATAAGATATTTTTGGTGAATTAATAATTAATTAATTAATTAGAAGGGGGGGACAATATTGTCGAGTTCATTTCTTGTAACCCTAGTAATGTCATCTTTCCTTGTGTTGTAAGTGATGCAGCCATTACATAAAAATTATTTTATTTTATTTTATTTATGGGAGACCAAAAACAAAAATATAAAATTCCCTTGCCCATATTGGGAACATATGTCTCCTCATTTTATTTATTATAAATTTCTTCGTCTCAATTTATATGGCATGTATAGTTTGAATTTTATATTTTTTTAAATTTTTTTTTAGTTAAAGGGTATCAAAAATAATTTTTATATCACAATAAAGTAATATTAAGGCATGTGTAAATCTCGTTTATTCTCTCCAGACCCTACTTATGAAATCACGCTTAATATATTATTATTGTTGTTGTATGTTCGAATATTATGTTTTTCAAAAATACTTTTCTCGTGCCAAGAATTTATCGATGATAATCTTTCTATTTTTACAATAAAATAGTAGTAAGATTTGTGTACATCACATTCTCTCTAAACCTCACTTATGGGATCACACATAAATCAATATGTTATTGTTATTGTTATTGCTGGATATTTCGGATTTTAAGAGTTAAATTTTTTCAATTTTGATGGTAAATACATGAAAACTTTTAAATTTTTTGAAATACACTTTTACATATTTAGAGAATATATTTAAAGTATTATAAGTCATAATAACTAATAATCTAACATCTTTATAAATCCTATAACAATAAAATCAAAAATATTATAATTTTGCCGGTGTGAGCTTGCTTATTCCATCGATCCCAAGCCTAAATAAAAAAGAAGAGTTATAATAAGCCAACACTCGTGATAAAATTTATTAACTCATGATGAATTCTAATAATACAAAAAATTATTATTATTATTTAGAAAATATATTTGAAAAAAAATAATTCGTTTGACTCCGAAAAACTATGGTGAAATAATATTTATGAAATTATTTTTATGGGACCAAACATAAACAAAACAAGAATTTTCCTTTGCCCATATTGAGAACATATGTCTCCTAATTATTTTATTATTCTTATTCTCATTCTTGTTCTATCTAGTTTTTCTTTTTTTATTTTTATTTTTGTCACAACATGAAGACACATCCTTGTTTCTTCCATGGTCCTTACTTCAAATTAAATAATCAATTAATTGTTTTTATTAAACCAAGGGTATATTGATTAGCTTAATGCATGCATGTTAACATAATTAAATAGGATTTTTCTAATTCTTTAATTATTATTCATCTCGTTTTAATTTTTCGATTGTCTGATGTTTTTGTTGTTTTGGGAATCTATCTTCACAACGCGGATTCATAATTTAAATTAAATGTAAATAGCCGTTAAATATATTTATTATTTAATTTATTATATTATTAAAGTTATATATTTAAATCTAATAATTGCTAATATATATTTATATAAATAATTCATGTCGATAATATTAGATCCGAATGTGATTCTAGATTGAGGATTAATTAAATAAAATTTTAATAAATAATCGAGTGTTATGTCACACTTTACGTGGGAGATATGGGAAGATAGCCTCCTTCTCTCGCTTTCTCCTTATAATTAATAGTATTATTATTTGTTGGTATATGTTTTGTTATTTTGTTGTCATTGTAATGCTGCTTTAAAAATATTTGATTTATTCTGAGTTAAAGATCTATTAAATACTTATCTTTTAATCTTACGGAGATAGAAATATAATCTATATAAAGTCTATTCTCTCCAAATTTCATTTGAATTATTTTGTTATTATTTGAATTAATTGAGCCAGTAATTAATATGAGTATTAAATATATATTTTTTGTTTTAAAAAATGAAATTGCAAAGTTCAAATAAATGCAAAATACAGTGAATGGTAGTACAATTATGAACAAACACAAAGTTCAAACTTCAAAGCATGTTTGGAGGGAGGAATACAAATTTACATTAAAATGGGAACTTTAGTGGACCCCTTTTTTCTTTTGGTTTTCCTTTGAATGGACTTATACTTTATTATTTATTTATAAATTATTTTTATTTTTAAAATATATTAAAAATTATTTTAACTTAAAAAAAATAAAATAAATCACTTCAATTCAAGTAGATTTTATATTTTATTATCCTTTTTCTTAATCAGTATTTGGTACTCTTTTTATTAATTGTATTTAAAAATAAATATTTATTTCGTTCTGCTTACAAAATTTAAAAAAATTACTATGTTACTCTTATTATCAAGTACCCTTATTATGATATTTAATAAATGAATTTAGTTGAATTCAATAATTTTAATTTTTAATTTTATATTTTTCAGAAAAATCTATTAAATACATATACATTATTAATATAATATTTAATAATTTAAATAAATAATAATTTTAAATTCATAAATTTAAAATTTTAATTTCACGTTAGATATTTATGTATGACCCAATCATAACTTCTTCTTTTTTTTCACTTTATTTTTGCCAAGGAGGAAAGAAACACAACACATTTTTTGCCTAGTATAAGTGGAAGGAGATTCAGAAATCTAGGGTTTTGGCTGGTATTGGAGTTTAACTTGGCTTGCTTTCACGCTCCTCATAGCGCGTGTAGTTTCATCAACTCTGTTTCTCAAAAAAACAAAGTTAGACGTATATATTCTGGATACAACAGTTAAACCTCATTATAACGGTCATTCGTCATAATAATATTTTATAATAATACTGATTTTCTTTAGAATTGATTTTTACTTTTGTATAACAGCATTTAGTATAGTGATACCTTTTTGTAAAATTAGCTCTCTATAATAGTCATACTCAAATACTATGGAATGACATTTTGTAAGAAATATATATATATATATATATATATATATATATATATATATATATATATATATATATAATATTAAAATATTTATAATAATCATCATTATTAATGTAGTGCACATATAAAATTTCAATTATGAATATATAAAAGAAAATGATTATATTAAAATAGCGTTCATCAGTTATAACTATCACTTCACGAGAAAAGACTAGGGGTGTTTACTTTTTTTACATTCATTTTTTTTATTTTTTTGATTAAATTGGTAAATAAATACGTTCATTCTTCTTGATACACAAAATCATTAAACTAGATTTTTACGTACTTTTATTCATACATTACCTCACTGTAGCAACTATGAAGTTTTTAGACAAAAGCTATACCACTATAGCGAGGTTTGACTATATAATATATGCAATATAGTTTTTTTTTTTTGAAAAAAAAGAGGGTTTGAAAAGGATAAGTATGTTACATGAATTTTACTCCTATTTCAGAGGCAGAGAGGTTATTTTCGATAGATTCTCGACTCAATAATAAATAAATCAAAATAATTAAAAAAAAGAAAGAAAGAATTATATATACTCGGTTATGCACTAAATTCGATGATCATGATATTATTTATTAAAAAAATATTATGATTTAGCAATAATAAAATGTTACTCCTTTGATTTGTGTTTTATTTGTCTAAACTTTTGATGGACTAAATTATTTAATGTCTATATTAAAAAGAGATAACTAATAAAAATAGGCACAAAATTTATCAATTATAATTTATAATTGACAAAATAAATCAAGTTTGACCGGATTTAATTTGTTGATCTACTCCACATAAGACCAAATCATATTATTCCATGACCATATCTAGGCCATAATGAGGAAAATTGAGTCTTAGACTCCTTTTTCATTTTTTTTATAACTAAAATGTTCGGATCAATTTTTGCGCATTCCAACTAATTTTATGAGATATCTATTATTTTCTATCAGTAATATATATATATATATATATATATATATATCATATAATTTTGTTCATAAAAAATTATTTAATATTTTTATCTCAATTAAAATTTAAATCTGAAATTTCATAATTCTCAACTCACTTTATCGATCAGCAAAGCAGACTATATGAGTGCACTTAGACTTAAATTTTCTTATGAGAAAAAAGGTGAAAACAGTATAGAACCAAACTTTAATACAAGGCAACTCTTTTCCCAAAAAAGTGAATACATCAAGTTGTGCATGCACAACTTAGAACCAGAAAAAGAAGTAGCTAGGACAAGTTTGAACAACTTCTGACTCAATAAAATGTTGGATCAGAGAAAAATAAATATAGGGGTGTGTGTTTGGTAGAGGGGAAACTTTTCTTTAAAAAAATATTATTTGATAGATCAAAAAAAAAATTAAATCTTTTTTTAAAAAAAAAAATTTAAAAAAAAATTAGGAGAATGACTTTTCTTGTAAAATTAGGAAAAACAAATTTTATAAGTGATAGTTTGCATTAATTGTGTCTTTCCTGCCGTCCAAGATATTTTATTTTCACTCCAACCATCTTAGCCCACATCCTTACTACCCCACACTCTTCCTTCATCCTCACTCTTAAATATTTTTAGAATAATATTTTTTACTTACGTGACGAATAAAATAAATAAATAAATAAATTACTTATATTTTTAGATTTTTTTTCATGAGAAATATTTTTTTTGTATCGAACACACCCAGGATTCAAAGAGGGAAGAATTTAAGTTTATTCACGAGCAATTTAAAAAATACTTGCACAATCAAATCACTTATAAAATAATGGCTTAATATATTTATCGCCTCTTTAAAAACTTGTCGATAAATTTTATTTGTACATTCAAATTACGGCTTGTCCCAATTGAGCACCTAAAACACGTGATAAAGTGTTTATATTACACTTTCAGATCAATTTTTTAAAAAAAATTGTACGTGTTTTCAAATACTAATTATGCAAATAAATTAATTACTTAAAATATATCATGCTCATTTAATTATATGAATAATCCATAACTGAAACATATTTTGGGTTTTTACGGTTTATCTGTTTTACTTATTATATACTATTACATATAGCAGCAATGAGTTTTTTCTTTTTTTTTTTTAATTAAGGATTTATCAAAAATAGACTCCCTACTTTTAAGGTAGAAATAAAATCTACATACACTCTATCTTCTATAAACCACACTTAGTAGAATTACACTAAACTTATTATTATAGTAAATCTAAACTCATAGTTTTATAAATATAATAAACTCATCATTAAAAATATTAAAATTTAAATTTGTAAACCTTAAATCCTAAATCATAAATCCTCAATATCAATATTTAGATGATTGGACGATACTACTCTCTCCGTTCTCTTTTACTTGGTATGATAAAGATTACAGATTTTTAAAAAAAAAATTATTAGAGATTGTAATTTGACTAATATAATCCTATGAACTAATTTGCATTATAACTTTAAATTGATAAGTGCTTGTTGAAAACATATAATAATAATTTTTTCACATTCTAAAATAAATTAAATACTAACGATAGAGTTAGATAAAAATGATCAATAATTTTTAAAAATTTTAAATTAATAACTATTTTAAAATAAATATTTTTAATATACCTGACAAGTTAAAAATTAGCAAAAGTTTTTTTTTAAGGACATTTTGAGTGTATAGGAATTAACTCGAAACCCAAAAGAGGAAAACATGCAATGACTACTTTTTTTGTATAATTGTAGTCTTGCTGATCTCTTATTCCAATTTATGAAACACACTTTTATTTTAGTTAATAATTTAATTTTAAAATATTAATTTTATAAATATTTTAATCAGATGATTTATAACTACATAAATATCTATAATTTATTTTATATTTTTAAAATTTCATATTCAATCAAAGTATATCACATAAATTAAAACGGAGAAAATATAACTACAAGAACAGAGCATAAAATGCACTCACGCGCGCGCGCATTGAATTGAAAGCGTGTAGGATTTTGGCAAACACACATTAAATAAGAAAGGACTTAATTGTCTGCCCAAAAAAGGATTCTTAGTGTCCATTTGGGTCGGCTAAAAGTATAGCAATGATAGAGACATACTTGAGAAACTCTTGCCCCTTCTTCACTTCTTTGTCTAAATTCCTCCCCCATCCCTCCATGTCCCCCCACCCCCACCCACCCCTGTTTTTGAGTAGGTGGGTGGGTGGGTGAAACACATTAGTATGTAATAATTATGTATACACAACATACAACATATATATATGTGTATCAACTGTTTATTTCACAACAAGTATCCTCAAGACTAAGCTAAGTGTTGTGTCTTAAGAAATTGAAGTTTTGTTTTTTTACTTGGGATAATAGGATGGAGCTTCAATTGGGGCTTGCAATTTGTGGCAATTCAACAAAAGGGTATAATCTTGATGACTTCAAAATTGGATCTTTGTGTGGAAATTTCAATTTGAACATCAAGAAAGGTGAAATTGATCTTGATGTTCAAGATGAAAATAATGTCCAAGTTCTTCACACTCTGCCTTTGCTTGTTTGGGACAAAGCTCATGATGATGATGATGATCACAATGAACCTTCAAGGTAAATTTTCAAAATTTATGGTGAAACGCTCGCTTAATTTGTGGATATTTTTCAAGAAATGTTTGACATTTTGATTGAACAGAAAACATGGGGATGAAGATGGGGTGGTGGGGTGGCCACCAGTTAATTCATTAAGGAAGAAGCTCTGCCACCAGAGCCGCCGCGGAGATGGCGGCGCAATGAACTACGTCACGGTGGAGAACGGCGGTGTTGGCGGCGGCAGAGGTTCAGATTATTATTACTATAAGTATGTGAAAGTGAAAATGGAAGGAGTTGGAATTGCAAGGAAAATTGACTTAAGTCTTTTTCAATCTTATGGGACTCTCACTAACACCTTAATTTCCATGTTTGGTAAAAGTGAGTATAAACTTTCTTGTTTTTCAATTTCCAAATTTAGATTATTTTATTTTATTTTGCAATATTTTATGTAGTTCAGGAATTGACGATTTATCCATTTAATGACTTTGGTATTAGATGTTCTTAAAATGGGAATTATTGAGTAAATTAAATATAATAATAGACGTTTGCTAGTATTTTAGAATGGACAATATAGTATTAGTTACGGAATTTATTAATAATTTTAATTAATTTATTGCTAAACAGCTTTCGGTTAATTAATTTTTTTTTATATTTATAATTTATAGTTAATTCATAGCTAAATAAAATTAGCATAAAATTTTTATTAAAAAAAATTAGTACTCTTTGATTGTGAATATCTGAACTGATCATTTATGATATAAAAATTGGTAAATTAATTGTTTTTTTAATTACAGGTAAAGAAAATGGTGAAGTTTATAAACTTACTTATCAAGATAAAGAAGGTGATTGGCTTCTTGCTGGTGATGTACCATGGAGGTATATACATATATAAATATATATATGTCTAAAATTTTAATTAATTTTTTTTTTAATGAACTAATTAATTTGGGAATTTGTAATTTTTTTGCAGGACTTTTGTTGGGTCAGTGCAGAGGCTAAAATTGATTAGAGATGAAGATTATTGATTAGTGGAATATCTCTCTCTCTATATATATATTATATTATCCCCTCTAATATTTAATGTCCTTTTCTTTTTATTTTTAAATGTCTAGAAAGATGTAATCTCAAATAGAGTTTTTGACTATTTTGTGAAGAACTAGCTTATGACATACTCTCTTAAGTATAACAAAAATGAAAAAAACAAAAATATTGATATTGTCTATGATAAAAATACTAGACACATAGATGTTACTCCTACCCCAGTAAGGCAGAAAGATTAATTTAGATAGATACTCGATTATATATTCAGTGTGATTTCATCAATAAACTTGAAGAGAATGATTATATATAGATTTTACTTTTATTTTTGTAGGACAAAAACATTATTTCAAATAGATATTCCGTTCGGTAAAACTTTTTATTACATTAAAATAGTGAAAAAAAATTACAAGTTAGAAAATTGGACCTCATCAACGTCGAGAAAGTTTAATTGCCTACCAATTAAGTCAGTAATTGGCAAACTTAACTTTTTCTGTATGAATATTATTTTATTGGGAAAAATCCCTTATATAATAATTTTATTGGGAAAAATCCTTATATAATAATTTCAAACATAGCAGGAGTGTTTTATTTATCAAACATAGTAAGTGTGTTTTTCAAAACATACAAAATTTGAATTTCGCTCAAAATTTTATTTATAAATATTGTATAAATTTCATATGATATGATATGTATATAGTTGAATAAATTTTATATAATTTAGGTCTTCCAAAAGATACATATAAATTTTGTATATAAATTGTATGTATATTATGATTTTGATAAAGTATATATAAATCGTATAAATTCTGATAATGTATATATATAAAACTTATATAAATGTTGTATTAAAATTGGTAAGGGTTACACAAAACCTTTTTTTCCAAATCTGCTACAAATTATAAAAAAAGAACTTGTTAATGTTTGATAAATAAGGAAAAATACTTATATATTTAGTAATGCAAAATCTTGTTTAATTATAGAAAAATAAAATTAAAAAAACTATTTTATTTTGTGTCCATAATTCATAGTATAATTTCCCAAACTAAGTTATTTAATGTAGTGAAAGCATAAAAAGGTGATTACAATTGGATCCATCATACTAATGGGCTGGCTGTCTATCAATCACTACAAGCCCAACGTGAATTGGTACAGTAAGCCCGTTTTATTCAGTCCAATGAGCCTCTGCATTTTACTTCTAATTACGGCTGCATATCTGTCGTTTTGAAAGTTATAGGCTATGGTATTATTTTGGTATTATTTTGTAGACATGTCAAATCGTTAATGAATCATTAAAATATTAGTTAATCAATTATTGATTGTTATCAATTCAATTATCGGGTTAACCATTAAGATTTCACATGAAAAATCTCATAAGTCATAAGTATGTTTAGCTAGAAAAAAATAAGAGAAAAGACAAAAAGAATATAGAACTAGCCCAACTAAAGCAATCAACTTTAATTGAATTTGAATAACATCCCCTGGTTCAGCTTCATGCTAAGATACTTTATATATCAAAGGCTAAAATTACAATTTAATAAATTATTATCGGGTTATTGGTTCACCAGTTAAAAGAAATGGTCAAACCAATAATCGAACAATAATGAATAACTTGGGACAGTAAATCGATAATCAAACTGTTAAATCAATAACCCAAATTATTAAATCAATAAATCAATTATCGATTCGGGTGACCAGTTTAATTGTTAATTTACAAGACCCTACTTCTTACAAGCAGGAAATTATGCATAATAAGTTTGAAAATAGGTCAAAAGTAAGTTTGAAAATGGGTGACTTTGAATTTTTGACCGCTCTTACTCAATTTGTTTTGAGCTGATTTACGTAAATATTCTTTTTCTAGACTATCATTTAGATCTTACTCGTATTTTTAAAAGTTATTCTGAAAGAGTTTTAGAAAAATTATCCTTCAGGTAACGTTAGTCTCGAGTCTAATATTTGCTCATATATAAGTGATTAATTTTATAAATAAAATATTAGATTGTCATCTAAAATTTATAATAACTTATAAGTTTTTATATCTTGATCTAATATTTTCTGATAAAATCTTCGGTTTATTCAAAAAAAGAAAAAAAAATTAAACTGTAATTTAAAAGGTAAATCGATTTAAAAAAAATAAAAAAGTTCAAAAAATCATTTATTAAGCAACTTTCTAAATTGGCACAACCAGCAAAACTTTTTGCTTTTTTTTTTCTTTTGTTATTTTAGTGTGTGTGGGGAATAAGAATGATTATCTAGCCTTTTAATTATTCAAATTAAACCTTTTAAACCATTATCATGTGACATCTTTCAAATTGCAGTTTCAACATTTCTTCCTTCAGTTTTTTTCTTCTTCCGGTAAGGTTGGCTAATTAACAAAGTACTAAGAGATTAAGGCCTCATTTGTTTGCACTTAATAGAGATATGAATTTGAATGGTTCAGATTTTAGGTCATTAAGTGCATTTGTTTTTTTAAGATTTAAACACTTATTTAGTCTAAATAGGTCTTAATCATTAAAATCTAGAACAAAGACTTAGTCCTCATTTGTTTGCACTTAATGGAGGTCTGAATTTAGGTCATTAAGTGCATTTATTTTTATTAAGATTTAAGCACTTATTTGGTATGAATATATCTTAACCATTAAGATCTGAAACAAAGTCTTAATATCATTAAGAGGTATGTCACCATCACTCTGTCCACAACCACCAGCTACCATAATTAATCACCTTTATCATCACAACCACCAGCCGCCACCACCACCAACAACAACCAGCTCAGCCACCATTGTCAACCATCACTACCGTCACCAACCACCCCTAACATCACACCAACCATTGGCAACCACCACTGCTACTAACCACTATTATTTGTTGTTACTATACGTACAACTTCCATCATTATAATTATATGTACTATTGCCGCCGCCACTACCACCACTACTGTCACCTCTTTCACTATTATAACTCATTACCACTATTGTGACTAATTCCTACTATCAACCATCTACGCCATCATAAATAGCACTGCTACCAAACTACTACCAACACATCGTCAACCACTATTCATTCTTCAGCCATCACCGCTAACACCGTCAACTACTTCAAAAAAAAATCAACTTCACCATGACAACCACCACTACCAACCGTCACCATCACGTCGGTCACTACAACACCTACCCCAACCCCGATCGTCATAACTATCACCATCACAAATATTTATCTATGACCACCCTAATTACTAGCCACTAACACTAATCATTATCACAACCGCTTATCACTACAAACCATCTCTACCATAACTAACAAATATAAATATTTTATCTTTTATCAGATAATAAATTTATATTATTAAATTTATATTTTTTAATATTTAATTACTTTTTTATTTAAATATATATTTAATATATTTACAAATAAATAAAGTATGCACGTTCAGATGTTGAAAAACAAACAATTTTTATCATTCAATGTTCAGATGTAGAGATAACATCTTAATCATTCAGATGTGCATTTAGATTCAGATGTCCTAATCTTAATGAAAATAAATGAGACCTTAATATCCTTAAGAGGTATGTTTATATCGATAATTTTCACCATTAGTCCACAACCACCAACCACCAACCACCACTATTAACCACCTCTACCATCACAACCAGCACCACCATTACCATCGCCAACCATCAACCGCCACCACCGCCAACCACCTCTGCCACCATTGTCAACCACTATTACCATCGCCAACCACCCCTGACATCACAACAACCATTGGCAATCACCATTGTTGCTAACCATTACTTTCAGTTGTTACTATACATATCACATCCATCATTATAATTATATGCACTGCCACTACAATCATCATCACCATCGCCGCCACATCTACTGCCATTATAACTCACAAACCATCACTGCGATGATCAATCCCCACTACCAGCCACCTTCACCATCACAACTAGCATCGCTGCCAAAATACTACTAAAACATCGTCAATCACCACACATTCTTCAGCTACAATCATCAACACTGCCAACTATTAACATCAACCAACTTTACTATCACAACCACCACCACCAACTGTCACCATCACGTCAGTCGCTACAACACCAACCACCCCCATCATCTTAACTATCACTATCACCACTACTAGTAACTATCACCATCATAATACTTGCAATCAACACCAATCATTACCACGACCATCATCACAAACCATCTTCACCATTACTAGCAAACATAAATATTTTTATTTTTTTATTAAATTTATTTTATCAAAATTACTATTTTCTAATATTTAATTATTTTTTTAATTTAAATTATATATTTATTATATTTATAAATAAATAAAATATGTACATTTAGATATTGAAAAATAAATAGTCTTAATCATTCAGTGTTCAGATCTAGAGACAACATTTTAATCATTCAGATATGCATTTAGATTCAAACGTCGTAATTTTAATGAAAACAAATGAGGCTTAAGACAAAGACATTTTGTTTATTAGTTTTTTCACTATCTTCATTTAGCAATTTTTTTAATAAATTGAAAATCATCGTACAACACATATGTTCAAGAACTAGTTAATTAATAGATATTTTGTTTTCGTTAACTAATACTAAATGATTAATTTTGTACGAACGTCCGATGCGAATAAATATTTAGCAGGCTGATCCATTACTTATATGAAATTTTAGAAGGAATTATATTTGTGTATGATGTTAATATATATAGTATCAATGATATGTGTGTGTACTGTATATATATATATATTACGAAAATAAACAAAAAATTCAGGTCAAAGAAGTACCCCTCCGTCCCACATTAATACTAATTATTTTAGTTCAAAAAATTATCTCAAATTAATAGCCACTTGGCTAAAATAATTGTCATTTTATGAACTCTAAATTAAAGTAGATAATTATTTTTAATTAAATTCTTAATATTAAAAAACTATTATTTTTTTCGATTCTAAAAAGATATATAATAGATAAAAATAATTTAATAAGTTAAACCTTAAATTAATTATTTTCGCAATAAGCGTGAAAAAATTTTAAGCTATGTTTAATCAGTTCTTTTTTTCTTTTTCTTTTTTCTGTTCAATAAAAATTGTGTATTCAATTAAACATAAGAAAATCTGTATAATTGTTTCCCTTTTTCTTTTCTCTAGCTAATTAAAAGTATTTGATTCCTCAATATTGAGTTAAATTTCGATTCTCTCAATATATTTTTCAATTATACACCAAGGGTTTGTTTGATTTGAAATTGAAATATCACAGAATTATAAATTCGAATTAGAATCTAAATAACTTATTTCATCTTTTATATGTGATAAGTTATTCAAATTATAATGTTTGATTAAGATTTTAAAGAAAAAATAAGTGATTTTGAACATGCAACAGAAAATAAATAAATTATTTTTCATCAGAAATACTTTTTGAATCTTAGTCAAGCCAAAACTACTATTCAAAAGTTCTAAAATACTTTATGAGTTGATTAACTAAATGTAAACCGTTACTCTCTATTCCTCCAAAATATTTATTAAAATAAATAAATTCTAAAAACTTGATCAAATAGACTATTAATAAACTACACATTTTTTCTCTTTAGTTTTAAAAGTTTAATGAAACTTTATAATTTACTCATCTAGCTTAACTTGGCTTCAATCTCTTAAGGCATCAAAGAATCGAGCCTAAAAGTGCTAGCAATTAAATTACCTAAAGTTATTCAAAAAATCATTTTAGTATTTATTTATTGAAATATAATAATCTATTTAAAAAATTATCTAATAACTAAAATTAATGTAATTATTAATATAATAATCATATAATTTAGTAATTTAAACTTTATAATAATTATAACAACAATTTATTTATCATAATTGTATATGTTTCAAATATAATAATATATATTTAATATATTTTAAAATATAAATATAAAATTTAAATTAATTTTAAATCCAATTGAGGCCATAAAAAATATTAAGAACATCCTCTTTGATGGCAAATTACGGAACGTATGGAGGTGCAATTAATGTAAAGAAGACGTGCACAAAACCCTCTATAGTTATGCTAATCAATCAAATCATGAAGTGGACTTAATCTTTTGGAATACTCCCCTCCATTTTATTTTAATTATTAAATATAATATATTAAAAATAATTATTTTAAAATATTAAAAAAATTATTATTGTATGTTTTTAAAAAATTAATAGAATTATATTAATTAAATTATTATTCGTATTAATATTTTTTAATGAGTGTGCAAGTATTATTCTAACAATTAAAATAAAATAGAAATAATAAATATTTTGATCCTTTAATTATCGTTAAATTCTAAGTTCGTTTTTTGTGTTATATAATTTAGTATATTTAATTTTTAATTAATTAAAATAAATAATTTTTTAATCCTTATATTCAAGAAATATATTATATTTTGATTACTTTTTAGAATTATGCTACTTTTAAAATTGAGAAAAAATACAAATTTAACATAAATTATGTGTAGTCAGATAATGAAAAAAATTAAAGAAGTTTAAATAAACTTATAAAATTTACAAGTGAAGGGATCAAATTAATTAAAACTTAAATATATTTAGTAAGAATAAAGTATAGCAAAAACTAAAATCTTGACTTCATCAATAATTGAATCAACTCTTAGATTCAAATTGTCAAATGATGAAGGAGAAAATAAAAAATCAAATTGAATCGTCCAAGGCTAAAACGAATAAATATGAATAATGAAACAAGTTGTTTTCTCCTTATTTTAGTCATTTTGACGTGAAATTTATCTGAGAAATTAGAAAGATAAAAATCGAGACGGAAATACTTTATAGATTAAAAAGCATAGCAAAAATATTTAGATTTTTTAAACTGATCCAAATTATTAGATGTTTATTTTTTCAATCTGAATTATCGTCAAATGTTTATCAAAACACTTCTCAACCATCATCATGTAGATAGGAAAATGAAACAAATAATATATTAAGTATGTTTTGATAAATATTTAGTGATATTTCAAACAAAAAACTGACATACCTAACAGTTCAAATATAAAACTCAATTCTTTTGCCCGTCATTTTAGATCAAAAGGCATAGATCCATAAGACCCAAAATTGGTGTTAACTTCTTTTTTTTTTTTAAAAAAAAAAACCAAGTTGACTTAATCAAAGTGTCTCATTATAGCTATTTTTTCATATAAGTGACGTGGCAATATCCTATTGGTTATAACATTCAATCAGATAATATTAAACACAAACTAGAAGACAAGATATTCCGGTATGTACTTACTATTCTAATGTCCTTGAGGGGCAAAGTTGTCCTTTCACAAAAATATCCATATGTCTTAACGACGAACCATGTGGAGCACCGAACTACTACACGTGCTAACGATGAAGAAGGGGGCAGGATTCAGCACGAGCAAGTCCATGGTACCTACTGTGTAACTACGAGTGAAACAATGACACGTCTCACTTCTTGAGCAATTTTTGTAAATATAATTGGTTGATCAACATTTCGTTTTAACCACCCACGGTTGTGACGGAAATGATTAGAATTACTCCAACTTTAATCGAAGGTCTTGGAAATTAAAGAAAAATTTTGATGAAAAGAATGTTTTTCATTTAATAAATTTTACGTAATGTAAATTTAAATAAATTAAAATTTAAAAGCAATTTTTAATTGAAATATAGTAGTTGTTATGAAATTTCAAATTTCACAACTACAACTTCAGAATATTATCCTAAAAGTTGTAGTTGTGAAATTTAAAACTTTACGAGAATAACTATTTTTCATTTACTGAGCTGAATGGCAGCTAAGTCGCTCTATTACTACCCAAAATGTATCAAATAACGGATAAGAAATAAAAAAAGAAAAAAGAAAAATATGTATGTATGTGTGTGTATATATATAACTAGCAAACTAGCAACTATCAATGTAAAAAATTGCTCAATTGAATCAATGTAATCTTAAATGTTTTATTTTTATTTATTTTTATTCGTATTAGAGTCCGACTAATTTGTGTTTATATTTTGTGGGGCTTATTTTTTAAAGCGGCACTTTCAATAGAAAATTTTTTATTCTCAGATTTCGAATTCGAGAGCTCTAATTAAGGATAGAGAAATCTCAATCATCCACCATATGATAAATATTTCACTTTTATATGTGCTAATAATAAATAATTACGGTACTTTAACTACTACTACTGCTAATACTAATAATAATAATAATGAGATTTATAATATTTTAAGTTTGGCGGAATGCATTGATAGCCCCTTAAACTTGCTATTAATATTCATTTACGTACTCGAACTTCGAGATGTTCTAAATCATTTACATACTCAAACTTCGAGACATTCTAATTGAGTAGACATTTTTGAGTTTTGACTCCAAATTTTGAAATAGCTTTTGCACGTGTTTTCAAGCTTTCTCTATATAAATAAGTTAATTATTTAAAATATGTTATCTCGTTTAATTATACGTGTTAACATAAATAAGTCGTAAAGCCTTATGTATGTTCCAATTGATACTGACATATATAATTAAAGAAGAAAACATATTTTATATGACTAATCTATCCATACAATATGTATAGATGACTTGTGTACAAGTATTCAAAACACGAGATAAAATATCAACTATGATCACTTTATCATATGTTGGGATGTTCAATCAAAACATTTCATAATTCGAGTATATACAATTCACACACTTTTTCTTGAATTCAAACAACCCAAAAGTAAGCAAACCAACATTAATTAAGTGTCATTTTCATATTTTAGGTCTACTAATCATTAGTATTATGGTGGAAATCTAGCAACAAGATACAGGTATTGTACTAAATATAGAATATTTTTGATTGGTGTAGACTATGGAGCTTATCATGGTAATGCATGTACACAATGCCCACTCTTTTCTGCCATTTTCAAAGCCTATGTTTCTCCTTCCCCTCTCCTCACCTCTCCTCTGTTGTTGTCACATGCCATTAATGCCCCCAAAAGCTTTTCCTCTCTTTCCTTTTCTTTTTCTTCTTCTTAATATGTTTTTGCATAATAATAAATACCCATCTCATATTTCTTTGTAAAAATCTATATTGTAGCCATTGACATATATTAAAGATTGTTACTATAGGGATATTCATATTGCACTGAAATCTGGTTGTTTCAGTCTCTGCAGCTTCCATTAAAGGTGGGGTTTTTATTTTCTTTTACAAAATATCATTTCTTGTTCATATTTAGAGTCTTCCTTTGTGTTTTTGTCCTTTTTTTGGGGTCTAGTTTAGGGCTTTGAATCTTGAAATCTGGGTTGTTTTTTTTTGGTTTTTTCAAGAAAGATGTGTGATCTTTTTGTTTAGTGGTTTTGTTGTTTTCATTTATTATTAGTATGTTGTTGAATGGATTTTAGTTACAAAATTTCAACTTTTTGGTAAAATCTATGTGTTTTACCCTTTTTGGTGTTATGGAAATATATTAAGTCAGAGCTGAAGGGAATTTAATGATGTGAGTAATTTTTGTCAAAAATAGAATCATCTTTGCACTTATTAAAGACACCTAGTATATTCTGCTGTTTATTGATTTTCTGGGGAAAATGGCTGCATATTCATGAATAGTTTTTTCACTTATTAAACACAACTGGTATATTCTGCTTGACTGTATTGATTTTCTTGGAAAGAAATGATTTGAATAATTTTCCACTTATTAAACACACCTGGTTTATTCTGCTTTGTATTGATTCCTGAAAAATTGATGTATTTTCAACATTCAAGATCTTTTTTACAACATTCAGGATGTAGAGTAGCTTTCTTATTTTTTTATGTTGAGGGTCTATCGGAAACAATTTCTCTGACTTCTCGAGGTAAGTGTAAGTTCTATGTATACTCTACCTTCCCCAAACCCCACCTCGGTTGTTCAGGATGTAGAGTAGAATCCAGCAGAAACACCCTTATGACCATGTTTCTTGTTAGAATGTTCTGTGTTTTCGCCTCGTCTTTTATTCAGTTTGTTGTGTTAAAAGAGGATGTTTTTTCAAGAAATTCAAGGATGTTGTTTGACCAAACCAATTTGATTCAAGAAATTGATGTCTGACTGGTTTCTTTACAAGAAACTGATTCAGAACAATTGTTTTGCTTTCTCACTCATTGCAGGGAAGCATTTGGATGGAATTATTTGCTTGGAATTGCATGCCAAAGTTGGGAAAAGATCCTAATACCTTAATAGCTTCCTATTAGAAACTTTTGCAGGCCTCCATATGAGGCAAACATGGTTATAGAAATCGGCGGAGGGGCTTGAAGATGGATCTTATTAGTTCACTTCTTGCTAAATTTTGTCCTGATTTTCGGATTGGTTCATCCAAGCTTGAACTTTGGTACTTGTGGTAAGATGCAGATCCCCATTCAAGTCTTTTTGGGAAAAAGAATACCACTGCATGTAAAAAAAATTCTACCTGCTTATTTTGTCTTCGATGTGTGATATGTCATAAAGTCTAGGTCCAAGTCCTGGAAAACTTCATGCTAAATGCTTAGTGGGAATAAGTTGGGGAATTGAGCGTTTTGAATGAGTTGATGTTGACGGAACAAAGTAAAAAAGTCTAGGATTGGAAGATACATTTGTGCCAAGGGTGATAGTGCCACTAATTGAGATGTCCAAATAGGTTGTAGCCAAACATAAGCACGGAAAATTGAGCTCTCCATGTGGCGAACTTGTGACCACCTGTAAGTTTGATGGGTTATTGGGAGGCAGGATTGAATTGAATAATGATGTTGGTATTGGTTGTGTTGTCGGCATCCATATTGAGAGACCTCCATATAAACAATTGTCATTAAATAGAGTTACAGCAACTAAGAAGACTCCTAAGCTAACTACTAACAGATAAACATGAGCTGACTACTAACAGTAGTGTTCCAATACCGTTTACTTCTTCATGTTCCTGCTGAAATTAGTAACAGATACTGTTTTCTCCCCTGCTTGATTGTATTTTTGGAGATGTTGTTAAGGAAGGTTATGTAATAGCACTGTAATATATCACGTTTCGTCGATTACAAGCTGTTTCCGTAAGGTCCATGTCCTGAAGGATGATTTAGTACAAGTTTTTGACAACTTTTTTTTCCCATATTCATATGGCATGGTAGTTGTGGTTTATTTATTCTGCTATGTTAAGAAAAGATTTTGGTTTGGGTATTATGTAGTGTATTTCCTCCTTCCTCTTGCGCTTTGCGGACGAGGAAAAATAAATCTTGAGAAACTGTGGATAGGTGGGATTTGAGAGGTTTGTTTCCAAGCACAAACTATCAGATTAGGAACAACTTAGAGATAGAATTATACTATTAGGGATAATTGTCTTCGTGAAGTTGTAGGTCTAGAATAGTTATAGAGATGTCTTTGCTTAAATAAGTCGTCATCACTATACATGTCATATATCATCATGTGCTTCTAATCCTAATTTATAAGAATTGCCTAGCCGGGCATTTTAGCAATCTTGGCAAGCGATTCTCATTGACCACTACCTATAGAAACCGGGCTGCGTGTTAAGTAGCATGCGAGGACACTTTATCTTTTTGAGCGATTATGTAATTTAGCTAATGAATTTCATGAAATATGCTATGCTCCGAGTTTAGATTAAGATAGTAGGTTAGCAGCTAGTAGAGTGTTGTCTAGCTAATCCTTCCATGCTAGTAGTCGTAGTATTACTCTTATAGTGTCTTGTCTGTAGATTTTTATGTTACTATCTATTATTTCTTGTTCCGTGATTACAGCATGCTTTGTTATGCTTTCACAATTGTTACCTCTTTATCTGGATTGCTTTGATTTCTTTTTCCTTGAGCCGAGGATCTATTAGAATAACCTCTCTATTTCTGAGATAGGGTTAAGGTCTGTATACACTCTATCCTGCCGAAACCTCAGTTTGTGAGACTACGCTTGATATGTTGTTGTATGCTATGCTCTGAATTTGGACTAAAATTCTAGACATAATTTAGATAGATGAGTACATGCTTCATGATTTAGTACTTGTTCTAGCAAATTGTGAAATCTGTCTTGTTCATTCTATTTATTGTCATTGCAAGAGCTTTCTTAAAATATTGAATTCCTTTATTTTACTTAAACTGAGTTACAGAATAAGTAGAGTTCTTCTTCTTTTCTTTTTTTCCCTAACTCATCTTGAAAATGTGCAGACTATAAAACTTTGAACCATGAGAAGATGTTAGGGAAACTTCTGCCGTGGTATCGCATGGCCCCAAGACATCCCCGCCTTATCTCCAGACGATCTCGTGGAAAAGTCCTTTTTGTCGTGCTCTTGATACTTGTACCAGTTTTGCTCTTTGGCATTTACCTCCATGGCCACAAGATCTCCTATTTCTTCCGCCCACTTTGGGACAAACCTCCACCTCCGTTTGAGCATTTGCCACATTATTATGCTGAAAATGTTTCAATGGATAATCTTTGTCGCCTACATGGATGGACCCTACGTCCTGAACCACGTCGTGTGTTTGATGGGATCATATTCAGCAATGAGCTCGACTTGCTTGAGATAAGGTGGCGTGAGCTCTATCCCTATGTTACAAAATTTGTGATTTTGGAAGCCAACACCACTTTTACTGGACTCCCAAAGCCATTGTACTTCTCTGACCATCGTGAACGATTTGCATTTGCTGAGGATAAGATTGTACACGGTGTGTTTCCTGGCCGTGTTGCATCCCCTGGGTTACATGAAGATCCCTTTAAACTAGAAGGACAGCAGCGCATCGCCATGAACAGGTTACTTCATGCTGCTGGTATCTCTGAAGATGATCTTCTCATTATGTCAGACACTGATGAAATCCCAAGCCACCACACTATTAAACTGCTTCAGTGGTGCGAGGGGGTGCCTCCCGTGATGCATCTTGAACTTAGGCATTACATGTACTCCTTCGAGTTCCCTGTTGACTATAGTAGCTGGCGTGCCACTGTTCACATTTACAACAGGTGGACGAAATATAGACATTCCCGCCAAACAGATGTTATACTTTCTGATGCAGGGTGGCACTGCAGCTTTTGCTTCCGGCATCTGCAAGATTTTGTATTCAAAATGACTGGTTACAGTCACGCAGACAGAGTGCGACGCAGTAACTTCCTAGAGTATTCTAGGATTCAGAAGCTCATCTGTGAGGGAGCTGATCTTTATGACATGTTACCTGAGGAGTACTCTTTTCAAGAATTGATCAAGAAAATGGGATCAATACCTCGCTCAGCATCCGCGGTTCACCTTCCAACATACGTCATTGAAAATGCAGATAAGTTTCGATTCCTTCTCCCAGGAGGTTGTCAGCGATCATCGCGATGATTCTCTTCATTTGTCATGTGTTTTTTTTAGCCTGCCACAATACTCACACAGTAACTTATTCGTCTTTGCTTCACCTGCTAGTTTTTAGACCTCAGTTAGTGTTGTTTTTCCCACTCAAATTTGCAGATGTTTTTTAGCTGTTATCAGTTAAGTTTTTTTTTTTGTTGTTGTTGTAATGAGAAAAAATAGGTTCTCTTTACCTTTGTAATACAACATTTTACATTAAAATGCTTGTCAAATGAAAAGCATTGTTCTTTGCTGACTACTCTAGTTTTTGTGTTGGTGGATCCCACATTTGAACTACAACTAACACTTTTGAAAATATTAGAGAAAAAAATATAGTCTTGATGTGTACACAGTTCTATCCCCTATCTTGTGAAGGTAAAGAGATTGTTTTCCGATAGATCCTAGGCTCAAGTAAAACAAATACGGAAGAAGTTATGTTGAAAACGATGAAGAAGAGAATAGTAAACAACAACAAATAATACAATTACTGAAGCAAATGAAATAACATGTAATGCTAAAATCAAAAAAAAAATCACAGGAGAATAATAATAATACTGATGGACAAAACTAGACAAGACTCGACTATCCACTGCATACAAAAAAAAAACTAATAAAGCCTTGTTTGGGATTGAGTTAGTGGCCAATGTCATTCTTTCACTTTTCTAGGACAATAAAGTACTTTCAAGTTGCATAGTGTGCCTCTAAAATCTTGAAAAGAAGTTGTTGCAACAAATGGAGAAAACAAAAAAAGAGGAAAAAGGGAAACTCAACAAATGACTAAAAGAAGGAAAAAGGGAAAGAAGAACAAAGTGTTAGTAAGATTCTCCAGAAAGAGAGGTGAACCATTTTCCTTTTCCTTTAAAGTGAACACAAAATTGATTTTATCCTAAAACTCGTGATCTTTTTTCCTTTTTCCTTTTTTTTTTGGGTAAATATTTCCAAAAAAAAAAAAAAACATGTCAACTTTAGTATAAGTGGAAGTGAGTTGTTTTCGAACGCGCGCATTCACACATATATATGTTTATAATATTTCATATATATATACATACACACATGAAATTTGCACGCATTATCACAAGGGAATAATGCATGCAATGATAAGCCGGTGGCAGGATTCACTCAATAATTAACAAAGATTGGTTAGTTGAATACTTTTCGCTCAAATTTTATAATTTGTATATAAGTTTGGCCAAGTGTAGTATCATAAGGCATTTATCAAGTGCAAGCTCTAAAGTTCACATATCCTCCTTCAACAAAAAAAAATAATGAATGTTTGATGTTCTTGATTAAAAGAAAGATGACGACGACGACAACAAGAACAAATTTAGTGTACTCTCACATGTGAAGTATGGAAAGGATAAAGTATACATAAATTTTTCTCTTATCTTAAAAAGATAAAAAAGTTGTTTTTGATGTATAGACCCCCAACTCAAAGGAAGATGTAAGAGAAAACAAACAACAATAAGGTAATAATCAAAATCTAAGAATACGAAAAAATAAGAATAAAACTAATACTCAAGGAATGGGAAAGCAATTCGTTCGACTATCTACTAACTTTCCACTCTAATTCTCGATCTCCACACCCTCCTATCAAAGATCATGTCATCGGCTCTAGTTAATTTACTTTAAATTAAAAGAAAATAAAAGAAATTAACACTTTAAATTTTCCTCTTTATTCATGTTACCTAAAGGACACTCAAGTCAACCCTTGTTGATTAAGCAAATAATATAGTTAGTGGATTATTTTAACAGCACATCAATTTACTAAATTTAGTGGGTAAGTGTCATTTCATCAACAGGAAAAATGATTCACTTTAAACATGTAAGATTAGAATGAGACAAGTTACATAAATAGTACTATATAAGGTTGTTGAGGAGCACTAACTTTTGTGCTAACTATTGTACTAATAATAATGGTGTTGCATTAACCACCAACCCAAAAGGACATAAGAAGTTAAAAAGAAAAAAGAAAGAAAGATTATTTTCTTAAAAAAAAAAAATAGTTCGACGCATAAAATATCTCGTTTAGCATAGACTGGGAAAGACTGCATCTCAAAGGGTGTGAAGTTGTCAGTCAGCTAACCAAATGCAAGCAGTAGCAACTGTTTCCATGATGTAATGAACGACGTGATTGAGCTAAACTAGTAGCAGAGAACAAATTTGGTGAATTTCACGTACTTTAAGAATATTTTTGATCTTTTTCTATTTAAAGAAAGCACAATTCTATATGTACAAGAAGGTTTCGGTATGATATCAAGGGACGGAGCTAATAAGTTATCCGTGAGTTGGGTCGAACTCAATAGTTTTAGTCCAAATCTTAACATTCAGTTTAGAAAATTTATTAGGTATATAGAAAATTAAATTTAAAACTCAGTAACTAACAATTGATATCGTTATTCTAAAATTTAGAATTCATGATATAATTTAAATTCTAACTTCGCCAGCAATGAAATAAAATTACCTTTGTTTAGGTTCACGTAACTTTTTTTAAATATCAAAATGGTTATAAAAATTAAGCTTGTAGTAATATTTTTCCTAAAGTTTTGAATCAAAATTAACTCATATATTTTAGTAGTAGCAAATAATCAAACTTCAGAGACATTTATTTTTCAAAATCAATTCTTCTGAAAAGGAAGCAAAAGAATTTTCACCTTTTGAATGAATGGTGTGGGGAGGCCACATACACATAACACATGTACTTCCATCAATGTCCACTTTATATATACTGATATTATATATTAGTCACCGGTATGAATTGTGGTGGAATAATTTAAAAAAAATTATTTTTAATTAGAGGTCTCAGATTTAAAATTTAAGTTCATAAGAATGAAAAATTTTAAATTGAAAACGCTATCCTAAAAAATTAATGGATCCTGTAATGCATGCACGAACCTAAAAATGGATACTTAGTGAAGATTTTTTACACTATCAAGTTAATTAGGAATTTAGGAATGTTCACTATTCGGTTCAATTTGATTTTAAATGTTATTAGTTCGGCATCTTGTTATGCCGCTAGATTGAGACGTCACCTTCCTATTGAGTAAGGAATGACTATACACCTTATTGACATTCAACTTACAACCTAACCTAGCGATGCTTGCGGCTTTTCTTATTTCACCTTGAACTGAAAATACTGGACCAAAAAGAAAAACAAACAGTCCAGCCTTTCTAGAAACTAGAAAGTGAAAAACATACCTAAATTGAATAAATTAGAGTTTCGAATCGAAACCCAATAATTAAATATATTGGTTCTGAATCGTTAACACAATAATTCAATATCAATAACGTCATAATATTTTTTGGTCCAATATATTGATTTTATCCAAAATATGCACGGGCCTAATTATGATGACCTACAATAGGTAATTGTTTATAGTGATCATAATTTGTTATTCCAAAAAAAGCAATAAATAACTCGTTACAATCGGTTAAAATACATTGATAATATAAAAAATATTTTATTTACGCTACGAATAAATATGAGTTAAATCCAAAAAAAAAAAGAAGAAAGGACAGTTATTTTGAGTCCTCGTGAACAACATTAATAGGTTTCTCTCCATTGTTAGGACTAAAATTCACTTCAAAGATTTCAAACTACCAAAGGGCTTGTCAATTTCAATATTGCAACATTACATTTTGTCAACGGTTTGAAAGAAAATCTTTCATTTGTACTAACTTTTTTCTTTTTCCCACTTAGTATTGGATATCGATTTTAAGTTTCTGACTAATTTAAATTTATGTTGTGTAAATTTTATTAAAGTATGAGAACTGCTCTCTATAAGAATTTATTTTCATTTTTCAAATTCAAACTCGAGACGTTTGACTAAGGATAGAGACACTTTTTCCGTCTTGTCGTAGTCATCGGTAGTAGTACCCTTTTTTTTTTTGATGAAAAAGAAGAAGAAGAAGAAGGGAGAATGTCTAATTTTGCCCTTATAACATCTGAAATTGCTAAATTTTGCTCTCTATTATATTTTTAGACATTAATGGGCTTATCACTAGCAAATTATCTCGTATTTGATCTTGCTATTAACGGTGTATCAGCATGAAATAGGTAGATTTTTTATGTGTTCGAATTCTTCAAAAGAAAAGGTCCAAAATTACCCCTCCGCTTTTCTTTTTCCCTCGTTTTAACTTGACAATCATTTTTGTTCAAAGAAATTTCTTACATGAAAACCAAAGAGAGAACAATACATAAAGTCCCCCCCTCTCTCTCCCCCCTCCCGAGACAAAGTTGAGGTCCTATTTACTCCCCCTCCCCCCGAATCAATTTTAACTAAAATAAATAGGCTTTTACTTGCTGTGTTCTCAATGACCAAAGGACGCGTGAGTTTTTGAAAATACATCCCCAAATCAATCTTAAACACCATATGAGATTGCCAATTTAAATTTTTATAAAAGAACCTCATCTTCTCCAAATCAATTCAAACGTCATTGATATCTATTGAAGCTTGTCCAACCATAGAAATTTTCTCGCCTCAATGAAATCAAATCAAAAGGTAAGAAATTTTCATCTACTATCTTTACTAGCTTCAAAATTTTCTTATTTTGTTCAAAAATTTTGAAATCAAATGATGTATTGTGATTAGGTTTTGAGGGAAACTATTTTTATAATGTCAAATGCAAGATTAAATCGCATTTGTAATAACGAGAACGATCTAATTTAGCATGTGACAATATGATGCAAACATGAAGACTTACTGTCAATGCAGACTTCATAGTTAGAGGACAACCCAACTAAAAAAATTTGATCTTGTCCATGCTATCATATATGTTCAATACACATTTTTTTTAAAAAAAATTATGTTTACAGTTAATCTAACTTGTATATGGCCTATTTTAGGAAAAGTCATGTAAGTTCTTTAAATGGAGAGATTTTGATGAGATTGATATGTGATCCAAGTCTGTTATTTAAATATTGACAAATAGAACTAAGAAGTTGGAAGAAGCGTTAGCATTTTACAAAAGTAAAGAGAAGAAGATGAAGTGGGTGGAGAAGAAAGATTGTCACGATAAAGTGACCAAGGAGAAGAAGAAGAAGACAAACTATTGTAGAGTCGATAGTAAGCTCATCATCATGTGTGTTGTGGTGTTTTTTCTGGTATTAGACTTTAACAAGCAAGTGAAGGATGACTAATGCAGTTGCTTGCACTTTTGTCATAGTTATTTTCTATTCACATCTTTAGTTTGTTTGGTGTTTTCTTTTGTTACATTGTCTGAATAGGTTTAACTTTAACAAGATGAAATTTTATTTGGTTGAGTAAGACATTGATTATTAGTCTGTTTGGCCAAGCTTTTGGAGGCCAAAAGTACTTATTTTTCTATATAAAAAAAATGTTTGGCCAAGATTCTGAGAGAAAATAAGTGTTTTTAGGGAGTAGTATGTCTATACAACCTTGTTTGTATCTCTTTGAATTATGTTAATAGAACATCTATCTTATGTGTGATGGTTTATTTATTATGTATGTCAGTTTAATTTATTTCATAGCCAACTGCAAATCATTGAAAGTATACAAGCTAAACAAACTATATTTAGTAAAGCAACTAAAGGAAGACCCTTGAAATAGTAAGAATTTCATTTCATGCTAACTCAATGATGAATTTGAACTACAACTTGACAATTGACAAGTTGCCTAGAAAACTTTATATTGTAGAGTTTGATAATCTAACAGTAGCGACACCAAAATAGAGTTTGATAGCTAATACATCAATCTAAAGTGGCAAAAACACAACAACAACAATAATAAAATACTATAAAGCAAACTCACAGTAGCAACAACACCAAAACAACAACAAAATCAACTATTTTTATGGCGTAGGAATTTTTTTAGTTGTACTGTTTGACTTTGATTAATAGCAGCAGTTGCAGACCTCGACCTTGAATTTTTTTTCACTCCTTATTTGTTCAAGTCTATTACTAGTAATGGCTGATTTTTCATTTATTTTACTCCGAAACATGGCTGATAGCCAATATCTCTAGTAACTTCATCAGACTTCCTTGAAACTCTTGTACCAATATCAATGACCCTTGTACTTGGTATTCCAGGTTGTTCAAATAAAGCACAAAGGTTAGAAAAATTTAGTACATGAAAACTGAATATCTAACCAATAAGTCCATGTTGTACTTACATTAAGAATGGTAACCATCATCAGCAACCAATAATGCAACCCCTACCATTCTTAGCCTCATAAGGTCTTAAAGCATGTCCACTTTTGGTACCTTCATTCTCTTAATTTTGTTGAGGCATCCCCTTTCCTATGCTCCTTCCTCTACTGATGTCTTTGTTCTCTTGATTTTTTTGAGGCATCCCCCCTACCTATGCTCCTTCCTGTGCCTCTTCCTCTATTGGGCGCCTCCATTCTCTTGGTTTTCTTGAGACATTCCTCTTCCTCTGCCTTTTTCATTATTTGTAAACACCAATTATGCTTTCCAAACAATCTTTTCACAAATTGAATCAGACACACCTCAGTTTTTAATTTTCTTTCTAACAGATTTATGCACTACTTGATCAACCTCTTTACCATCTCCCCAACCTATTTCATCCTTTAATTCAAAACTAGGAGCTTCATCATTTGGATAATAAGGTTCATCAGCTCCTAACTTGCCAACTAAGTTATCGTTATTTGTAACATTTATCTCATCATTACCTTATATCTGCTCCCTTCTTACCATTATTAACATGTTCAACAGTTGTGCCTCTAGCTTTCCTATTTTGCCTACTAAAAGGCCTCATATTTGCCCTGTAATTTCAATACTCTTCATGAACATCACTGTCATACTCTATGTTGTCTTCACTACTATCCCATCAGATCCATCCTCAGAATCCTTCCCACTTGGATCATCATTTGTCTAAGGCTCAGTTAGAGGGTTTGAAGGCTGATTAGCAGGGTTCAAGAAGGACTATGCATTCTCTCTATAATACAAGAAGAATAAGAATACATATACATTATGGTCTCATAAGTGAAGTTTCGGAAGAATAGAATGTATTCATATTTTATTTCTATTCTTATAAAATAAAATAAATTATTTTTAATAAACACACAACTCACAGAAACTAACATAATACTAGTAATTTTCTTAAAAAGTAGAATTTGATTTGATAGCATAACGACTATTCGATTAGTAACTTTCATTATGGTGGAAATTGTAAAGTAGGATATAATAAAAAGAAAAAGAAATAATGAAAGAAGACTTTACACTTTAGTGGATCAAATTTGATGTTGAATAAAATGTTGTCTACACTTTTCAAAATAACCTATTTTAAGAACATTAAAAAGGCCATATCATTAATTCCTTGGAAGACCCATGGGACCAAATTTCTAGTTTGTGATGTGACCCATCAGCGTCAATCAATTATGATTTAATATATAGTCGATCTTTTAATTTTATCACGATATTTTATTTAGATATTTAAATTAAAATTTATTTTAATGAAATATCTTAATTTCTAATATAAAATATTTTAATTAGATATTTTTTATGCAAATTTTGAAGAAAAAGAAAAGTTACGCGTATTTTTATTTATCTAATATATAATTAAGTTAACTATATAAAATATGCTTAAAATTTTACGGCTTATTTAGATAAATGTATATAATTAAATGAAACGACATATATATAAATCATAACGTTATAATTTTAAATTTAATACAGATTACATAGGATACCAAAAATAGAACTTTTTAGATGTGAAAATACTAAAATAATACTCTCTCTGTTTCTGTTGTTAGATATAATAAAAATAGTTGTTCTAAAATAGCTGTTAATTTCAAAATTCAAGAAATAATTAATCATTTTTTTCCAACTCTACCCTTAATACTTGAGTCACTTTAAAATATAAAAAGAATGATTATTGTATATTTTTAAAAAGTACCTGCCAATTAATAAGGTTATATTAGTTAAATTATAATGCGTATTAATTTTTATTTTTTTAAAATATAAATCTTATTCTAATAAATAAAAAGGAATGAAGGGAGTATTCAAAGAATTCAATTAAAAAAAATATGTCAAAAAATATATAGATTGCCTTCCAAAATACAAGAGACAGGAAATAAACGTATCTCCATTGGATGTGCCAATGTAAACTCATCGCAATTTAACATCAAAAGGACAATAGATATTGACACCCAACAAAAGATATTTATTATCTGTGAGGATGATCAGGTTAGTTGGATAAATAATTTTTTAGCTAAGGGGTTTTAGATTTGAAATTCTCTACATATTTTTTCAATCAAAATTATCGTACGAAACTTGTTTAGTGTAATTTATAAATTATTATATTGAAGCGAGATTTACTTTATGCACATCTATATGATGGAGAAATTTCTTGTTAAAAAAATTATTTTTATATTTTGGTTTTCCTTAAAAGAGATCATTAATAAGTGCATGAACATAAAGATCAATCACAATTCACAATCTTAAGATTGACTTTTGACTTTCCTAATCTTATAATGTCTTCTTAAGTGGAGGTCACTTTTATTAATCAAGACAAAAAGATTTGAGTTAACATTAAGGATGTGTTTGGTACAGAGAGAATATTTTTTTAATAAATTTTATTGATTAAAGTATTTTAAATTTTTTCTTTAGGATAATAAGTTTTTTAAAAATTAATAAAATAATTTTTTTGATGAGAATAGCAAAAATAAATTTTATAAGTGATATTTTATGTTGATTGTCTTACCCCCATCACAATACTGCAACATCATGCCCCAACTCTTCAGCTACCACTTTGATCCACACTCATTTATTAATATTTATCGAGATTATATATAAACATGATCCTCCATATTAAACATACCATAAAATTGTTTGGTTGACGAGTATGACATTTCTTTAGAAGTTGATGGTGGCAAAAGGTAGAAGAGAACATTTTGGTCACCTAAAGACCAAAATAATGGAACTTTCAACCTTATTCAAGACACTTATTAAAAAGTGATGTAGGACAAAGACGAGTAGAACACCAAAAGACATAATTAAATGTATGACTTTTGTGGCAAGTAGTTGATGAATATATATATTTAGAAGTGTCAAATGCTGATTGGATCGAATTTGATCGGGTTAAAATTAATTGAGTTAATGGATGAGTTATTGGTTCATTCAAAAGTTACTGAGTCATTTACATAAATGTCTTTATATTGAGGTGATCTTTAATTTTTGCCCCTCGAATTTATGATTTTTAATTTTTACCTTTCGGTATTTAAAGTGAGAAAAAATAATCAAAAATACCCTTAACAGCCAAAAAAAAATTTCAAAGCACAAGTTTTTGCGCAATTTATGTCTTTAAGGTATAGATTCACACAGGTTATGTTTCAACACATAAATTAAGTAGCATAAACTTGTGCGTAAAGGGAAGAAATTCAATTGCATGAACTTTTGTCTTGGGGCAAAAGTTCATAAGGTAGAAATTTAATTGCATAAAGTTACGCCTTGGGGCACAAGTTCAGTAGGGAACTTGTACCTAGGGGTAGAAGTTCATGCAATTGAACTTGTGTCTTAGGGTAGAAATTCAGTAGCATAAACGTCTACTTTGTAGGACTAACCTTGCGATTTATTTTTTTTTTGCCTAGCGAATTTTACTTATCTTGCGATTTTTTAAAAAAATATTAGGGGTATTTTTTGTCATTTATATTACTTAAGATACTGAAAGGAAAAAATTAAAAACCACTCCAAAATAGGAGCAGTCAGCGCATAAAACTAAAAGTTACTTGAGTTGAAATGAACTAAAATGCAGGTTATAACCCAACCTGCTTAATTTTTATTACATTTTAATTACTTTATTTATTTATTTTTATAAATTTTAGTACCTAATAAAACTAATTATTTTCTTTGTTATGACTATATATAACATATCAAATAAAAATAATATCTTTTTGAAAATATTTTGATAAAAATTTTTATGAATTGATTTTAATTATATATCAAGTCATGTTGTATGAGTTAAGCTAATAAATGATCAATAACCAGCTCAAACTTAAAAGGATTTAATGAAATATATTTTCATCTGTTAATGTTTTATTGGAAAATTAATTGATGGTGCACTGATACGGATTTGAATAATTTTTTCTGATAAGATAAATTTTGGATTGATTCAATATAAGTATCGTATCTTTACATGGTATCAAGTCAGATCATTTCTTATTCGGGCCCCGATGTTATAATGTTCAGGCTCCAGTTAGGCTTGGAGGTGTCAAAGTGAAATATAGTCCCACATTAATTAAAAAATGAACTGTTGATCTGTTTATATAAACTTAGACAATCCTTTTCTCATGAGCTAACTTTTGGAATTGAGTTAGACCCCCAAGTATTAGGTGGTAAAATTAGTTCATAAAATCACGACCTGCCCGACCCTTTTAGGTTTGAACGAGTTAGTAACCCGCTTATTCTATTAACTCAACTTATTTTAACATGTCTAATTCAACTCATTTTATAACAGAATTAATATGCAACTCAAATTCGTTAATGAGAAATTTTGTCTAAATATATTTTTAAAATATTTTTTTTATAAAAAATAAATAAATAATTTAAAATTTAGTAAAAGTAAAACGAATTAAGTAATGACTTGATTTTAACCCATTTAACTCTAAATAACTTTAATTTTTTTATTTACTTACTGAATTTATTTTAATTAATTTAACCCGTTTATTTAACAATCCTGAACCCTAAGTATCATATGTAACACCCTCTAACACCACACCACATCAATCAAATGATTAGACGCTTGAAATAGAGAAGATGGTGAAGCCGCACAGAGTTTATGATGGACGCTTTTGCACGCTACTATCTCTCCTTTGGAAACTGGTAGAAGTACAAATAACTCCTGTCCATCTCGTGATAAACTTACTTTTCTCGATATATTCGTGAGATTATGATATTTCTTATGTTTTAATTTATGCGATAAAATTGATCGAATATAACATTTAAATAAAATTTAAAATATTTAAAATTTATAATCTAAAATAAATACTCTCTCCGACTTATTTTATGTATTAACTAAACGTAAAAAATAAAATTTAAAATAAGAATTCTTTTGAAGTTGGTCTAAACCGAATTAAAAATTATAAAGTTATAAATCTTTTCATTAAAAATAAATTAAAAAATTAAATATAAATTATTTTTAATTTAAAAAATGGGATGATATTTTTGGGGACATGACAAAAAAAAAAATATAAATTGAAATAAAAAATAAAAATTATTTATATAATTATAAACTATCTTCAAAATAATCATTGAAAGGCTATACTTCAATAATTTCAAATTCAAAATATTATTAATATTGTGGGAATGACCCTACAATTTATCCCTGTTGTGGAGACAGACAAGAAATAAAGTAATGAATCCATATGTTATTTTCTTTCTTTTCCTTTTTACATATCAATAGCTTTTTCCCAAAAAATTTTTTAAAAAAATAAGTAATTTTTAATTATTTTTTAATAAGTAAGCAAATAAATATATTTATTTTTAAGAATCAGAGGTTCAGAACCATCTTAGTCCTGCTTCCTGCATCTTTTTCTCCACTGAGACTACTCTACCTTGTCCCGGATATCTCTATTTTTAATCCCATTTCTCTTAATTGATCTAACCATCACTTTGTAGAATTTACCTCTAAGTTTTAGAGACACCTTTTTATCACAAAACACTCTGAATGCCAACCTCTATTTCATTCATCTTGAACCAATACGATGTGTGACATCATCATCAATCTCCCTATTTTCTTGGATAATAGACCCAAGATACTTGAAAATTTCTTCTTTTAGATGACATGTGCATCAAGCCTCGTTTTCACGCTAACATCAGGCGTTATATAACTGGACTTGATAAAATTTACGTATACCAATTTAAAAAAAAATAATGAATTCAACCTGTTATTTGTATTTAAAAAAAAATCTATACTATTTCGAATAGTTTATTTATTTTTGTTTTGTATCCCCTAGAATTGCCTATATATTTGTGTTTTTAACCATTATAATTTCGAATAAAATATTATTATTTTTAATTTCTATTTTTAGAAGTATTGTGTTTATTTGTGCTTTTAACCACTAGCTATTTTCATTTCCAAAGAAGCTTCCACAAGCTGTTTTTCCCCCTTTCATTAAGTTATAAGTTAATTTTTTTTCCTTTTTTCTATCCATTTCCACCATGAATTGACTTGTCCACGTGTATTATTTGTCTTGCTAGTGTTCATAGGAAACTTCATGATAGCATAATATAAGTACTGTTCAAACTACGAGGCCAATATTTGTAGAATATTATATGGTGATAGAGGAGGTCAAAAAATTACTGGAAAAAGGCGCAAATATATTTCTTAATTTTGAGTTTTAGAGTGGATATATTTTTTATTAAAAAAATAAGATATATAGTTTTTGTCGTTTAACAAATAATGCATATTTATTTTTTTCTGAAAAGGATTGAATTTGTCTCTTAACTTTGAGGTTTAGAGTGGATATATCTCTTGTTAAAAAAGTAATGCGTGTATATTTTTATCGTATAACAAATAGTGTGTATTTTTCCTTTTTGTTAATGGAATTTTATTTACTGAAGTAAAAAAAATCCTAAAACTATTGTTTAAATTTCAAAAATGGTACGCGACTTTAAAAAATTACCTCATCTATTAACCATCAGACCCGATCTAAATTAAAAAAAAAAACTAATCACTATTCTATTTAGTCATAAAATGAATTTGGATTGAATTTAAATTAAAAAAAAAAGAATTGAGTTTTATTTTTTAGCATCCAAATCCGATTCAGATCTGACACTATTAGGAATGGCAATGGGATAAGGAAAAAGCGAAGCGGGGCGGGTTTGAAGCCATGCAGGGCAAGACGAGTTTGGATTTATGTGGGGTAAGGTAGGTTGTTATGGATTATATATCTCGCATTTTATGTAAGCTTTAATAAAATTTTATAAAAGAATTCTAACTTTTTTAACACACTACCTTGAAAGAATTTTCTTTTACACCTGACTTATTACTTATTTTAAATCTGAACAAATATAAAGAGCAATACATTCTATCAAGAAGTATTTAGAATGAAAATAAAACTTTTTTTATCATAATCTACCGCACAAACATGATTTAAGTTGTAAGAAAAAAAAATAAAAAGAAGTACAGTTGCAAACTTTAAAAAAAAAAGAAAAAAAGAAAAAGGCTAAACGGGATGGGACAGGTAAGGACTAAATAGAGCGGAACGAGGTAGAACAGGTTGAAAAATAGAAAATTAATTAAATAGGACAGGACAGAGGGGTTAAATATATAGCAGGGGAAGGCTTCACCCACCCTATTCAGCCTCACTCCGCCTATTATCATTCCTAAACACTATGTAATATTATCCTATGAATATTTATATTTTTCTTATCTTTAAGTTAGAATTTAGATTTTAAAATCATGATATTTTTAAATAAGTATTTTTATTTTAAACTTCAAATATAACAAAATAATTTCAGATAACTATTTTTAATTTATCTGCTACATAATATATAATACACAATATAATATTATTCGAATTAAACTCAAATAAAACCCGAATTATTCTTATATTATATATATATATATATATATATATATATATATATATATATATATATATATATATATATATCGGAGTCAGAGTCGGCAAAAGGACAATCAAAAGGCTAATTAACATTTTGACATACACGTCCATTGTACGGACCCAATTTTAAAACAATTTCACATTTAATATTAAAAAAATTAGACCAGAAATATGAATTCAAGAAATTGACATTAAATTGAGTGGAGTTATGATGTGGACAGGTCCATTGGACCAACCAACTCAATCAGACAACAAAATTAAATAATGCTTTTGTCCCGCGTAGAATATATCAAAATATTATTTAATTTTATAATTTTAAATATATTATATAAAAAATTAAAATTAAAAGATATTTTTTTAAAAAAAGTTATATTTATTATAAATAGATTAAAAGAAAAATTAAAACAAGCAAATTAAAATAGAAAAAATATTAAAATAAAGATCATTATTGACTAGGTAGGTACGAAGAAAGTCAGAGATAAATCAAAATATCGTTGAAAAAAGTGATTTGACATGACATGACCTGACACACTCACTTGCAGTTTAGACTTTAGATTGGAGGATATGGAGGTTGACTATGATAGGTATAAAGAAAGGTATAGGTAGGACCGAAAAGTGTTGAGGAGGAATGATTAGACATGACATGACATTTTTTTAATTTACCAAGAACATGACCGTAGATATGAGGATGTGCAGGTAAATATTATCTTATTTTTTAATTTTATTATTACTTCTTATTTCCTTTACCTTGGTTATCGTAATATTTGCTGTTACGTTCTCTTCTCTATTATATTTACATATTTATTTTTTATATATTTTAATTTGTCAGAGTTAAGGGTTTATTAGAAATAATTTTTCTACCTTCACAAAGCAATGAGTAAAATTATACATACATCATTCTTTCCGGACCCTATTTATAGAATTGCATTGAATGTATTATTTACAAATTTTTTTGAAAGGGGTATCACGTTTATTGGGGTAGAAGAACTAAATTTGATCCCAAAATTTATTCACTGAATATTTTCATTAATTTTTTAAAAACTACATAAAACTTTGAAAATTAATCTACTTAAATAATTAAATGTTTTAAATATAATACATAATAATTCTTTAGATTTGACCAATGGAATTAGTATCAGATTCCTCAAATCTCAAGTAGATTACATCAATGTTGTTTTTCTATTTAAAGAAATATATAACTATATTATTTGGAATTATGTTACTTTTTTTTCCCTTTTCCCTAATTATGTAATTAAATTATAATAATCTGCAAATAACTTTTAAGTCATCTATACCAGCTGTATGATACCAATTATAAGACTTTATTAAATAGTATTTTCTCCTACTAAAATTAGGACATTGACCAGAATTTATTCTGAAAATAAGAATGTGTTTGGTACGAAAATAAATAAATAAATTTTTTATTTATTTTTTAATGATTGATAAATAAATAAATAAAATATTTTAACAAAGCAATTATATGTAATCTAACAAAACGTCATAAGAGTGAGAGGGGGTGGGTAGAGCGAGGAGTAGGGCTCGGAGGTGGGATGGAGGCTAAGAACATCGAATAAGTAAGAAGGAAATAATAAACTCGAAATGTCACTTTCAGAAAATATTCCTATACACACCCTAAATCTCAAGTATATTAAAAAAAAATTCCTTTCTTTATGTTACTTCTATTTTGCTTATTTATCATTTTTTTTATTTTTTCTTTGTAATTAATATATATTAAATGATTTAATTTAAATCACAGCAATATGTGTCACTAAATTATCATCATATACGATTGCTTCTTAACAATTAAAAGAGTAACTGTAATGAAATAATAATTATTCGGCCGATTACTCTTACACATTTTTTAAAATAATATTAAATTTTTTTTTTTATTATAACTAATAACGAGAATAAATAGTAAAGTATGTTTGCACTTAAAGGTCGTTTAGTAGGATGTACAAGAATAATGTTGAATGGAGTGTATTGTTAATGTTTACATTAGTAATACTGAGATTATTTCTTATGGGTTGTTGGATTTGATGTATTAAAAATAACATTCATTACATAATTTCTAAAAAAATTATTTATTTGTAAACGATTCAACGCCAAAAAATGGCTTGTCCCTACCATAAAGTATTCATATTTCCTGAAGAAAGCATCTGTTCCTTGATCTCTAAGATATTTCACAAAAAAGATACAGTTCACTCAACGATTGCCTTTGGGTTCCGAACTCCATATGGGGAAGGAGCGTTGTTGTTTGCGAGGTCTTGATCATTTACATGGACCCACTTTTCATTCCATTTGTGGGACCTTTGTACTTCAGAAATACCCGATCCGGAGATAAAAAAGAATCAAATTTTCTGCTAGATCCCGTATTTCCCTGGGATTGTAGTTCAATTGGTCAGAGCACCGCCCTGTCAAGGCGGAAGCTGCGGGTTCGAGCCCTCGATGATCTTGAATTCGGATCAATATCATGAATAACAATATCTGAACTATCAAATCAATTCGTCATCGAGAATTGAATAGTATAACATAGGAAGTTCTTTTATCCATACCGCCCCAAACTCGGATTCCTGACCAAATCCAAAATTCTCCTCCACAAATAAGATAGAAAGAATGTGAAAAAAGTTTTGAAGGGCAATTGTGTCTTAGCCATGTTAATGCATACAAAAATTACTGCATCACTAATATCATGATTTTTCATGTATTAGTTATACATAGCATAACACCAAATAGAGTGTATACATAGTTATACATAAGTTGAAAAAATATACCAAACACGACATTAATAATATATAAAGTTAATGCATGCATTATTTTTCTAATGCACCCTACCAAACAACTCCTTAATAATATTGTTATCGAGTTAGCTAACGAACAAACGTCTTCAATCTAGCATAATATAACCGACTAGGGTTGTGTATCGGTCGGTTCAGTTCGATTTTGAAAGTTATCGGCTCTACTTATTGGTTATCGATTTATAGACACGTTAAACTATTAAAGAACTGTTAAGATATCAGTTAATGGGTTATTGATTATTATCGGTTCGGTTATCGGGTTAACCGTTAAGATTTCACATTAAAAAAAACTCATAAGTCACAAGTATGTTTAGTTAGAAAAAGTGGGTGAAAAGAGAAAGAACATATAAAACTAGCCCAACTAAAGCAATCAACTTTAATTTATATTTGAATAACATCCCCTTCATTTTTTATAGACACCCGATTCATATTCTTACTATGATATTTTATATATGAAAGGCTAAAATTGTAATTTAATAAATTATTATTGGATTATCGGTTTACCCATTAAAAATAATATTACAAGTGTAATTGAACCAATAACCCAATAACTTGGGTGAGTAAACCGATAATCAAACCGTTAAACCAATAACCTAAATCATTAATCCAACAACCCAATTATCAATTCTAGTTATTTAACCGTTAATTTGTATAGCTCTATAACCGACTCACATCAATTGATATTCACTTACAAGAAAAACCCAGTGGGACAAAACCTCGTAAGGAAAAAGAGTACAACGCGTATTAACTCTCCCTAATTAGAACATCCTTGAATCTTTGCATCTCGGTCTTGTGCATCATCTTCTTGAAAGTTGCAGTTGGTAGAGATTTGGTGAATAAATCAGCCACATTATCACTTGAACGAATATGTTGCACGTTAGTATCACCATTTTTTTGGAGCTCATGTGTGTAGAAGAACTTTGGCAAGATGTGCTTCTTCTATCTCCTTTTATGAATCCTCCCTTTAGTTGTGCTATGCATGCTGCATTATCTTCATATAAAATTATGGGTAATTGTCATATTTCAAACCACATTTTTCTCTAATGAGATGTATCATGGACCTCAACCACACACATTCTCGATTTGCTTCATGAATAGCTATTATCTCAACATGATTTGATGAAGTAGCTACGAGAGACTGCTTTGTAGATCTCCAAGATATGGCAGTACCTCCATATATGAACACGTAGCCAGTTTGAGATCGAGCTTTGTGTGGGTCAGATAAATACCCAGCATCAGCATAACCAACAAGATCGGAACTGCAATTGTTAGAATAATATAAGCTCAAATCGGTAGTCCCTTTTAGATACCGCATTATGTGCTTGATCCCATCCAATGTCTCCTAGTAGGAGCAGACTATATCTTCAGGACCAAAAATTTCCTCGTTTTTTTAAATCCTTTAAGGATTTTCATATATCCTTCAATCTCTCTAGACATGAAAATAACTTCATTATGTGCATATCAAGTTTTTTATATATTGCCAGACTTATGAGGAACCTCAAAATAATTGCATCCACCACAAGAGGACCTCTCCATATAACAATGTCAGAATTTACTAAAAATCTTTATGCCACAAGAATCCATTTATATCTACTAGCATTATACTTGAATTGCATAATTTTTAATTGGCCAATCATTTATCTGTCCATACTTTTTGACAGATTTGAATTCAAGATCCTCGTCAATATTTATAATATTGAGCACTACATTATATCAAAGGTATCGTCAACGATCATTTTGATATCAGTTCCAATGCGACATACTTATTGAGATCTCTTCATTTTTCGTCATTTTCAGGTACCTGAACCTTTGCCAAGGTTTTATGAAGTGTTATGTCGTGGTGCTTTCTTAAAGCATTTGTCTCATCATTATGACCATCTTAATCATTTGTTCCTCTCCTTTTTCAAGGAGTTCTATATTTGGAACCGTTTGGTCTATCACGTTTCAGGCGTCTCATAGACCCTGTCCTTCAAGGACCTTTCTTTGGAGCATTTGCAACTGAATTATAAAATAGAGTTAACAAATATATCTGGCAATTGATTTGCAATATTTTGCAAGTGAATTATCTATTGGACTTTAAGTTCACTTTTTTTTTCCGAGGATCTAGATTCATCCCACACTCAATTTTCAGCTGCTAATCACTTCTTCCCCTAATGTTAGAAAACTTACATTTACCCCCCAAGCTTATTTGAGGACCCATCTTTGTGCGTTTTGGTGAAGCAATTGAATCATATATCGCACATTCAAAATTTTAGATGGAATTATTTGGTTCCTGACCCTGAACCAATTATGATAAGGGAACCTTGTTGGCTTGATGCATTCAAGTGTTGCTATATGTTAAATAAACATATCTCACACCAAGTTTTATTTGAGAGTTTCATTCTCATAACCAATGATTTAGCTATAATTGGAGGCATACAATTTTTGCTAAACCAACATAGATATGAATCAGCATTATCAACATGATTTTATAATTTGAAACTATGTTCTTAATTTAATAATTCGAGCAACAACCTTACAAAAATCAATTGCAAGTTGACATCAAAACACATGTGATCATACCATAGATGCATCTATTAGCAAATGGTTCACTTGGTAGGTGAATGGGCCAATATTCACCCTTTTATAAGTTCCAAAATTTCAGGGAATATAATTCCAATCTTAGCTGATCAAGATCATTCTATCACGAGAACAAGCAACACAAAGGAATTATTGAAGAATCTTTTATTTCTTCAACATATAGCCACGTGAATTCTCAATTATTTTTGCATCACATTTGAATTGGGATGGCCAACCAGTTATGTCAACTTATATCAGTAAACTTCTAGTTTACTTTCGTATGTGATTTCATCATCATACCCATATTTATGTACTACAAATAAAAAAATGGGGGGTAATCTTTTACATAAATATTTATAACCCGCTTCAATTGTAGTAGCATGAAGATATTAGATCTTCCTATAATTTATAGCCTCAATTTTTTTCCAATGTCCTTGAAACTTATAAGTTTTCTTTTGAGACTTACTACAATAATTTGATTCCTTCAGGTAGTAATACATTAGCTCTTCCGGAACTCTCAATTAATTTTGTGTACTACCACATATTCAACCATATCAACATCACTAATAGTTTCTCCACATAGTTTCAACTTTGAAACAATTTTAAATGTTGATGAGTTATACTCATGAACAGGCTTAAGTCTTGATGGATCCAATCATATCGTGCCTTTGGGTGGATGATCATCTTCAGCCGGTCATACATTTCTTTTAGGCTATTCCACAAAACAAGTAGACCCTTAATCGTGAGATATTCAATTTTAAGAATTTCGTCAAGATGATGACGCAAGAATATCATAGCTTTAGCACGATCTTGATTTGATGTTTTGTTTTCACTTTTAATGGTGTCTCCAAGACCCATTGCATCTATATGGATTTCAGCATCCAACACCCATGAAAGGTAGTTTTTGCCCGAACTTTGAAGGGCAATGAAATCAAGTTTCGTAAGGTTAGGCATATTAAAAGAAAGAGAAAAATAATACCTTGGCCTTCAAATTTTGAGACAGCAGAGTCGTAGAGCAACAATATCACCAAAGGAATATCACTTCTGTGGTTAAGTAATACATCTTTCAAAAAAAAATTTAATTTTTCTTACCTCAGTTCTTTCAAAGTGAGTGCTCAAGGCAGTGATAACGTGTTATGAAATAATAAAGAAAGAACAAGAATATTATAGAGAAAGAGAAAAGTTCTTATTTCTTTTGATAGGATCCTCTTGAGGAGTTAAAGGAATCATCTACAATGAATGGAGGACCCCTTTATTTATAAGGGAAAACTAACTTGGTCCCAAAGTTACAAACCCTAACTTTCCTTTTAACAAATAGACATTCACCATAAATAGAAAATATATTTATAACAGATATTACTGCAACAAAATAAATTTTCACCATCTATGACTTGTATACAAGAGAGAAATCAATATTCAAATCTGGAAATTTTTGCTACTTTGGTGAAGATTCATTTGAAAAAAATTTATTCGCAATTGATATTTTTATTAATTTAATAAAATATAATATGTATCTTTATGCACAATTATCATCAAATTTAATTAATTAATAGATATAATTCGAGGCCCAAATTTAAACATAAAAATTAATATAATTTAACATAATATTGAATGTAGATAATTTTGGTCGATTCACGAGATTGTGAACCAAAGAAATTTTATCTCGAGTATATTTGAAAAAATGAGATTTCTTAGCTTCTCATAAAGTGAATAAAAAAATAACTTTTTAAAATCTCTTATGTGTAGAATTAAAAAAAAATTAAATATCATAATTTTTTTAAAAAAAAATGCAAGTGATTTAAAAAGCTAGTAACTGATTAATTTTCTTTTTTTGGTACTTTTCCTTTTATGGGGTTCTTATTTTTTTTTCCAAATCTAAAATAAGAACAAAATTAAACTATGGGAAATCCAAAGCAAAAAGTATTACTTTCGATGTGACAAATTATTTATCGTAATTTTTTAAATTATTTATTATTTTAAAATTTTAAGATAATATTATTTTTTTTTTCTATTTTACTCTTAATAGTAATTATTTTTATTCTTAAGACATAAATAAGAAAAAAAATAGTCAAATTCATCCTAATTAATACTTCCTCCAATCCATTTTATTTATCATATTAAAACATTAACTAGTTATGTGACCAAATTATCCATCTTTATTTTGTATGGATAAGATGAAAACTAACAATTAATTATATCTTAATTTTTAAAAATGATAATTATTTTGATTTAATTAATTTAGCAAGTACGATAAAATAAATTTAAAAAAATATTAAAATATATTTTAAAAAATTACGATAAATAATTTGAAATATAACTGAATATTAAATTGCAAGCTAATCTCCTCTTGGATATCTTCTTTGTAGGAAATGTCGAGCTGTTATTACATATTTACATTTATGTTAGATTACATAAATCTTTAAAATTTAAATTTATACAGATTTAAATTTAAATTTATTGCCATTAATTACCTAAAGTTGTGGTAAGTATTTCAGCAGAAATTTTTAATTTGAATTTTAAATATAAAATTGATTTTAATAAAAAATATTTTATCATTTAACGTGAGATTTATTGATAGAAATTTAAACTAATTAGACTTTTAAATTATATCAAACACAGAGTGAAAAATAAAAACAAATGTGTATGAAACATTAAAATTATTTTCCTAAAAAAACAAAGAAATTGCTTCTTGGAATCCGTGCAATAAATGTTCAATTTTCAAAAGACACATATAATAAATTCGTTATTTTTTCAATAAAGAAAAAAAAAGGAAATATTTATTTTGTTCAATCAAAAAAATATATAAAAATAAAATTAATTCAGTGTCCCTATCTAAAACAGTCATCATCGTGCGTCGTGTCAAATACCAATAAAATTTGCTGTTTCTTTTTCCTAATTTGGGTTGCAAATCACTTTCTCGTAAATTGGCGTAGGCATGGTACGATACTAAAAAATTTGAATTAAAAATTTTAATTTTTTATTTTAAAAAATATTATAGTACTATCATAAAAAATTAATTTAATTTTGATATTTTACAATATGATAAAGTGATAATTATGATTTGATTGATATCAATTTATATATTTATATAATAGAAGATTATGATTTCAATTTTTTAAAAAGAAAGTCTCAACTGTATCATATGTAGAAATATTCAAAAGAAAGTAAAAATAATTTTTTTTGTTAATCAATTACCCTAAAAGAATATTTCAATCAAGATAAGTAATCAAAATTTAAACGTTTAAATAACTAATTTTGTACTAATACTACTTGATATATTTGCTAGTATTATAGTAATACATGTGAATTTTATATGATACTATATGTTTCAATATGGTATTCGATTTCTACTGTGTCATGCTCACTTCTACTTGTAATGAGTGGTGAGTATTTTTTTATTCTTAACAGTTTTAGATATGAGTTTTGAGAATAATGTAAACACACTTAGTAGAAAGTACTTTATTTATGAAAATCAAGTTTTTTGGCATGAATCAAGATTGTCGGGATGTCAAAATAGATACCATGTTCAATTCGTAAGAAAAAAAAATCTTGTTCAAATTTCGATTCAATAAAATCTAGATTCTTCATATCAGAGAAAGCAAGAACAAAAGAAAATGTGCCAAAAAAAAATTATACTCACTTCAACTCAAAATAATCGATGTTTTAAATTTGGACATATGAATTAAAGAATTCACTTACTTCTAAAAATTAAAAGGGATTCTGACTAACATACTCTTAATTATAAATTATTTTTTGTAGATTGACATAATTATAATTAAATTTGTATATTTAATAAGGAATGTATTATTGATAAAATTTTCTTAGTTAAGCAATAACCCAAAAAGGATATTTCAATCAAAAGAGAGTAGATAAAATTTCAATGTCTAAATAAGTAATTTTATATAATCTATTTTATGTATTGTTAATATTATAATAATATATATGGATTTTATATGTAGTTATATGCTTTGATATGGTTCGGTGTTACAATTTATTTTTTATAAATATCAAATATCAAATTTTTAAAAAATGCATATCAAATATCATAATACAAAAATTGTGACATCAAAAAACTTCAATTTAGGTTTGATGTTGGTATCTATCGTACTATCCTCACCCTACTCGTGAGTAAGAATGAAATCGGAGTAGTGAGTACTCTTTTATTCTTAATGATTTTAGATTTTAGTTTTAAGAATAATGCGGCGAGTTTTGTAGTAACTACTTTATTCACTAAAATTAAACTTTCAGGCACAAATCCAAATTATTGAGATCTAAAAACATATATGACGCTCAAATTAATTTTAAAAAAATTAAATTCATCAAATCTAGATTCTTAACATTGGCGAAAACAAGAACAAAAGAAACGTGTTGGGAAAAAAAATTATTCTCACTTTTAATTCAAAGTAATTGATGTTTTAAGCTTCCACACGTGAATTAAGAAATTCACTTACTCCTAAAAATTAAGAGGAGTTCTAACTAAAATAATCTTAATTGTTTATATTTTTTAGGTTAGTATAATTATCACTAATTTGTATATTTAATGAATATATCATTTATAAATTTTTCAATATCTATCATACCATGCTCACCCTACGTGTGAGTGAGAAAGAAATAGAGTGTTGAGTACTGTTTTTATTCTTAACAATTTTTTATTTTAGTTTTGAGAATAATGTCGATGCATTTGGCAAGAAGTGTATTCACGAAAATTCTGCTTTCAGACACGAGATTATCGAGATCTCAAAAGCCGACACGCCAATTCAATATTTTAAAAAGAATCTTTTTCTTATTCAAATTTGAATTTGCTCAAAACTAAATTCTTAACATCATAGAAAACAAGGACAGAAAGAAAGAAAAAATGTGAGCAAAAATTTATACTCACTTTAATTTAATATAATTTATATTTTTAATTAAGGAATTCACTTACTCCTAAAAATTAAAAGAGATTTTAACTAAATTACTTTTATTATACCAAGTATAATAAAAGTATCAAACTTTTAAAAAATGCATACCAAGTACCATAATACTGAAATTGCGGTATAAAAAATTTTAATCTAAATTTGATTTTGATATCTATCGTACCATACCAATACCTACGAGCGAGTGAAAAAGGAACGGAGCGGTGAATACTCTCTTATTCTTAACAACTTTAGATTTGAGTTTTGAAAATATTATCGATAAACTTGGCAGAAAGTACTTTATTCACGAGAATTAAACGTTCAGGCACGAATCCAGATTATCGAGATCTTAAAGCAGATGCCACGTTTAATTGAATAATTTTTTTAATTTAAATTCGCCCAAATTTGAATTCTTGACATCGGAGAAAATAAAAACAAAAAAAAGCATTTTTTTATACTCACGTCAAATTCAAAATAATTAATATTTTAAATTTGAACACATAATTTAAGAAATTTACTTATGCTTAAAAATTAAGAGGAACTGACAAAAATATTTTTAATTATAATTTTATTTCATTTATTATTATCATTAAATTTGTATATTAAAATAGAAATGTATCAACGATAAGTTTAAAAAAAAATTGAATACCTCTTTTAATATTGAAAAATATTAGTTATTTTGGACAATTTTAAGATAACATCAACTATTTTATTCTTAACAGTTTTAGATTTGAGTTTTGAGAATAATAACGGAGCATTTAGTACAAAGTACTTTATTTACGGGAATTAAATTTTCAGGCACGAATTCATATTACTGAGATCTAAAAGCAGATCCCACGTTCAATTCGATAAAAAAATCTTTTCTTATTCAAAATATAGATTCTTAACATCGGAGAAAATAAGAAGAAAAAAATGTGTTAGAAAAAAATTTATACTCATTTCAATTCAAAGTAATTGATGTTTTAAGCTTCGACACATGAATTAAAGAATTCACTTACTCCTGAAACTTAAGAGGTTTTGACTAAAACAATCTTAGGGATTTGAAATAGTTATCACGGGATAATTAATTCGGAGTTTAGTTATCCCAGAATTATTATCCACCCTCAATGAGGAATGAGGCATTAATAGTTCGAGATTAATTTTAGGATATGTTTATCTCACGTTTGATTGAGATAAAATCTTAGGATAACTTATTTCGGGTTAATTATCATAAATTTGTAATTAAATTAGGAGTGTATCATTGATAAATTTTTCTTCATTAATCAATTGCCTAAAAATGATATTTCAATAAAGATAGAGTAATCAAAATTTCAACATTTAAATAATTAATTTTATACCATACTATTTTATATATTTGCTAATATTATAATAATAATAAAATAATTTTATACCATACTATTTTATATATTTGCTAGTATTATAATAATATATATGGATTTTATATGTAATTATATTATTCGGTATGATATTCAGTATTTCAATTTTTTTTATGAATACCAAATACGCTTTCAAATACCAAATTTTTAAAAAATGTATATAAAAAATCATAATACAGAAATAGCGGTATCAAAATATTTGATTCAGGTTTTCTATTTGATATGTACCATATGATCCTCATCCTACGTATGAGTGAGAATGAAACAGATGGGTGAGTACTCTTTTATTCTTAATGATTTTAGATTTTAGTTTTGAAAATAATGCCGGCACATTTGCTAGGAAGTACTTTATTCACAGAAATTATGTTTTTAGACACGAGATTATTGAGATCTCAAAGCAAATATCACGTTCAATTCAATAAAAAAGAAAATTCTTAACATCGGAGAAAACGAGAATAAAAAAAGAAAGACGTGTCAAAAAAAAATTATAATCACTTCAATTTAAAATAATTTACGTTTTGATTTGAACATGTCAATTAAAGAATTCATTTACTCCTAAAAATTTAAAAAGGTTTTAACTAAAATACTTTTAATTATTATTATTATTTTTTTAGTTTGACATAATTATCATTTAATTTGTACATTGATTTAGGAATGTATCAGTGATACATTTTCCTCCGTTAATCAATCACTCAAAAAAGGTATTTTAATTAAGAGTAATCAAAACTTTAACATCTAAATAACTAATTTTTATATTAATACTATTTTATATATTTTCTAGTGTTATAATAATATATATAAATTTATGTGTACCTATATACTTTGATACGTTGATATTTTTGTATTTTGAATTTTTTAAAAATAAATATCGAATATTAAAATTTTTAAAAATGCATATCAAATACCATAACACAAAAATCGTGATATGTTAATTTGGTATTCGGTATCTACCATACCATGTTCACCCTACCCTGAGTGAAAAAGGAACGGAGTGGTGAATACTTTTTATTCTTAACAATTTTAGATTTTGGTTTTGAGAATAATATCGGCATACTTGGTAGAAAGTATTTTATTCACGAGAATTAAACGCTTAGACACAAATTCAGATTACCGAGAACCCAAAACAGATGCCACGTGCAATTCAGTAGAAAAGAAATATTCTTTTCTTATTAAATTTAAATTCAGTCAAATCTAGATTCTTAGCATCGAATAAAATGAGAAAAAAAGCGTGTTAGATTTTTTTATACTCACTTTGATTCACTTGTATTATAAAATTCATAATAATATATATGAATTTTATATATATCTATATACTTTACTACGATATTCAGTATTTCGATATTCTAAAATTTTTTAAGAAAATATTGAATATTAAACTTTTTAAAAATGCATATCAAATACTATAATACAAAAATTACAGTATCAATAATTTTAATTTGAATTTGATATTCGTTATCTATCATATTACCTCCACCCTTACTCGTGAGTGAGAATGGAACAGAGTGGCGACTAGTCTTTTGTTTTTAATAGTTTTAGATTTGAATTTTAAAAACAATATCGACATATTTGGTAGTAATTAAATACTTTGTTTACGAGAATTAAACGTTCAGACACAAATTCAGATTATCGAGATCTTAAAACAGATGACACATTTAATTGAATAATTTTTTTATTCAAATTTAAATTTGCTCAAATCTTAATTTTTGATATCGGAGAAGATAAGAATTAAAAAAAGTGTGTTAGGTTTTTTTATACTCACTTCAAATTCAAAATAATTGATATTTTATATTTGGACACATAATTTAAGAAATTTACTTATGTCTAAAAGTTAAGAGGAATTTTGATAAAAATATTTTTAATTATAATTTTATTTTTATTTATTATTATCATTAAATTTGTATATTAAAATAGGAATGTATCAACCATAAGTTTGAAAAAAAATTAAATACCTTTTTAATATTGAAAAATATTAATTATTTTGGACACTTTTAAGAGACTTTAGCAACAACTATTTTATTCTTAACAATTTTATATTTGAGTTTTAAGAATAATATTGACGCATTTGGTACAAGGTATTTTATTCACAAGAATTAAACTTTTAGGCACGAATTCAAATTACTGAGATCTAAAAGCATATACCACGTTCAATCGATAAAAAAATTCTTATTCAAATATAGATTCTTAACATCGGAGAAAACAAGAACGAAAAAACATGTTAGAAAAAAATTATACTCATTTCAATTCAAAGTAATTGATGTTTTAAACTTCTACACATGAATTAAGAAATTCACTTACTCCTTAAAATTAAGAGGTTTTGATTAAAATACTTTTAGGGATCGTTTGATTGGGAAATAAGTTATCGCGGGATAACTAATTCGGAGTTTAGTTATCCTCAGATTGTTATCCCACCCTCAATAAGGAAAGACATAAATAATTTGAGATTAATTTTAGGATGAGTTTATCGCATGTTTGATTGAGATAAAATCTCAGGATAACTTATTGCGGGATAATTATCATTAAATTTGTACATTGAATTAGGAATGTATCATTGATAAATTTTTCTTCATTGATCAATTGCCAAAAATGACATTTCAATCAAGATAGAATAATCAAAATTTCAACGTCTAAATAAATAATTTTATACCATACGATTTTATACATTTGCTAGTATTATAATAATATATTTTATATGTAACTATATAATTGTACTATATTTGATATTCTAATATTTTTTATAAATACCAAATATGCTACGAAATATCAAATTTTTAAGAAATGCATATCAAAAATCATAATACAGAAACAACAATATCAAAAAATTTGATTCAAGTTTTCTATTTGATATCTACCGTATAATCCTCATCCTACGTATGAGTGAGAATGAACCGGAGGGCTGAGTATTATTTTATTCTTAATGATTTTAGATTTTAGTTTTGAAAATAATGTCAGCACATTTGGCAGGAAGTACTTTATTCACGGAAATTATGCTTTCAGACACGAGACTATTGAGATCTCAAAGCAAATATCACGCTCAGTTCAATAAAAAAAGAAGTATCTTTTTCTTATTTAAATCTAGATTCTTAACATCGGAGAAAACAAGAACCAAAAAAAATAAGACGTGTCAGAAAAATATTATAGTCACTTCAATTTGAAATAATTTATGTTTTGAATTTGAACACATCAAATTAAAGAATTCACTTACTTCTAAAAATTTCAAAAGGTTTTAACTAAAATACTTTTAATTATAATTTTATTTTCTTTGACATAATTATCATTAAATTTGTGCATTGATTTAGGAATGTCTTAGTGATACATTTTCCTCGGTTAATCAATCACTCAAAAAAGATAGTTTAATTAAGAGTAATCAAAATTTTAACATCTAAATAACTAATTGTATATTAATAATATTTTATATATTTATTAGTATTATAATAATATATATGTAGTTATATACTTCGATACGTTATTCGATATTTTAAATTTTTTAAAAATAAATATCAAATATCAAAAAATTTAAAAATGCATACCAAATGCCATGATACAGAAATTGTGGTATCAAAACATTTGAATTTGAATTTGATATTCGGTATTTATCGTACCATGTTCACCCTACCTGTGAGTGATAAAAGGAGGACAGTGTGGTGAGTACTCTTTTATTCTTAACAATTTTAGATTTGAGTTTTGAGAATAATATCCACACACTTAGTAGAAAGTACTTTATTCACGAGAATTAAACGTTTAGACACGATAATCCAGATTACTGAGATCTCAAAACAGATGCCACGTGCAATTCAACAGAAAAAGAAATATATTCTTTTCTTATTTAAATTTAAATTCAGTCAAATCTATATTCTTAACATCGAAGAAAACGAGAAAAAAATGTGTCAGATTTTTTTATACTCATTTCCATTCACTAGTATTATAATAATATATATAAATTTAATATATAGATATATACTTTGATACGTTATTCAGTATTTTGGTATGCTGAACTTTTTTTAAGAAATATTGAATATCAAACTTTTTAAAAATGCATACCAAATATAATAATACAAAAATCACGGTATCAATAATTTCAATTTAGATTTGATATTCGGTATCTACCATATTACACCGACCCCTACTCATGAGTGAAAATGGAACGGAGTGGCGACTAATCTTTTCTTTTTAATAGTTTTAGATTTGAATTTTGAAAATATTGTTGGCATATTTGGTAGTAATTAAGTATTTTAGTCACGAGAATTAAACGTTCAGTCACGAATTCAGATTATCGAGATCTTAACGCAGATGCCACGTTTAATTGAATAATTTTTTTTTTAATTTTTTCAAATCTGAATTCTTGACATTGGAGAAAATAAGAACAAAAAAAGCGTGCCAATTTTTTTTTATACTCACTTCAAATTTAAAATAATTGATATTTAAATTTGAACACATAATTTAAGAAATTTACTTGCACCTAAAAATTAAGAAGAATTTTGACAAAAATATTTTTAATTAAAATTTTGTTTTTATTTATTATTATCATTAAATTCGTATATTAAAATAGGAATGTATCACCGATAAGTTTGAAAAAAATTAAACAACTTTTTAATATTGAAAAATATTAATTATTTTGGATAATTTTAAGAAACTTTAACATCAACTATTTTATTCTTAACAGTTTTAGATTTGAGTTTTGAGAATAATATCGGCGCATTTGGTACAAGGTACTTTATTCACGAGAATTAACTTTCAGGCACAAATTCAGATTAATGAGATCTAAAAAAAGATACCACGTTCAATTCGATAAAAAAAATCTTTTCTTATTCAAATATATATTCTTAACATCAGAGAAAACAAGAACAAAAAAAAACATGTTAGAAAAAAAAATTATATTCATTTCAGTTCAAAGTAATTGATGTCTTAAGCTTCTACACATGAATTAAGGAATTCACTTGCTCCTAAAAATTGAAAGGTTTTAACTAAAATACTCTTAGGGATCGTTTGATTGGGAAATAAGTTATCACGGGATAACTAATTCGGGGTTTAGTTATCTCGGATTTGTTATCCCACCTTCGATAAGGAATGAGACATAAATAGTCCGAGATTAATTTTAGGATATGTTTTATCCCACGTTTGATTAGAATAAAATCTCAGAATAACTTATTCCGGAATAATTATCATTAAATTTGTACATTCAATTAGAAATGTATCATTGATAAATTTTTCTTCATTAATCAATTGCTCAAAGATGACATTTCAATCAAGATAGAGTAATCAAAATTTCAACATCTAAATAAATAATTTTATACAATACTATTTTATATATTTGCTAGTATTATAATAATATATATGAATTTTATATGTAACTATAAACTTCGGTACGATATTCGTTATATCGATATTTTTTTATAAATACCATATGTACTACCAAATACCAAATTTTTAAAAAATGCATATCAAAAATCATAATACAGAAACAACAGTATCAAAAAATTTGATTCAGGTTTTCTATTCGATATTTACCATACCATCCTCACCCTAACTATGAGTGAGAATGAAATGGAGGGGTGATTACTTTTTTATTCTTAATGATTTTAGATTTTAGTTTTGAAAATAATGTCGACAGATTTGGCAGGAAGTACTTTATTCACGAAAATTATGCTTTCAGACACGAGATCGTTGAGATCTGAAAGCAAATATCACGCTCAATTCAATTAAAAAATATATATTTTTCTTATTTAGATCTAGATTCTTAACATCGGAGAAAACAAGAAAAAAAAAAGACGTGTCAGAAAAAAATTATAGTCACTTCAATTTAGAACAATTTATGTTTTGAATTTGAACACGTCAATTAAAGAATTCACTTACTCCTAAAATTTTAAAAAGGTTTTAACTAAAATACTTTTAATTGTAATTTTATTTTCTTCTTAGTTTGACATAATTATCATTAAATTTGTACATTGATTTAGGAATGTATCACTGATACATTTTCGTCTGTTAATTAATCACTCAAAAAAAGTTATTTTAATTAAGAGTAATCAAAATTTTAACATCTAAATAACTAATTGTATATTAATATTATTTTATATATTTACTAGTATTATATTAATATATATATATATAGCTATATACTTCGATATGTTATTCGATATTTGGTATTTTATTTTTTAAAAAATAAATATCAAATATCAAAATTTTTAAAAATGCACACCAAATGCCATGATACAAAAATTGTGGTATCAAAAAATTGTATTTGAATTGGATATTCGGTATCTATCGTACCATGCTTACCCTATCCGTGAGTGATAAAGGAACGGAGTGGTGAGTACTCTTTTATTCTTAACAATTTTAGATTTGAGTTTTGAGAGTAATATCGACACACTTGGTAGAAAGTACTTTATTCACGAGAATTAAACATTTAGACACAAATCCAGATTACCGAGAACTCAAAACAGATGTCATGTGCAATTCAACAAAAAAAGAAATATATTCTTTTCTTATTTAAATTTAAATTCAGTCAAATCTAGATTCTTAACATCAAAGAAAACGAAAAAGAAAAGCGTGTCAGATTTTTTTTATACTCACTTCAATTCACTAATATTATAATAATATATATGAATTTTATATATAGCTATATTCTTTAATACGTTATTCAGTATTTCAGTATTCTGAACTTTTTAAAAGAAATGCTGAATATCAAATTTTTTAAAAATGCATACCAAATACTATAATACAAAAATCGCGGTATCAATAATTTGAATTTGAATTTGATATTCGGTATCATTATTCTACACCCACCCTTGCTCATGAGTGAGAATGGAACAGAGCAGCGACTACTCTTTTGTTTTTAGTAGTTTTAGATTTGAATTTTGAAAATATTGTCGGCATATTTGATAGTAATTAAATACTTTATTCACGAAAATTAAACGTTCAGACACGAATTCAGATTATCGAGATATTAAAGCAGATGCCACGTTTAATTGAATAAGTTTTTAAAATTTAAATTTAAATTTGTCCAAATCTGAGTTCTTGATACCGGAGAAAATAAGAACAAAAAAAAGTATGTAAAAAATTAAATACCTTTTTAATATTGAAAAATATTAATTATTTTGGACAATTTAAGAGATTTTAGCATCAACTATTTTATTCTTAACAGTTTTAGATTTGAGTTTTAAGAATAATATCGGTGCATTTGGTATAAGGTGTTTTATTCACGAGAATTAAACTTTCAGGCACGAATTCAGATTACTGAGATCTAAAAGCATATACCACGTTCAATTCGATAAAAAAAATTCTTATTCAAATATAGATTCTTAATATCGGAGAAAACAAGAACGAAAAAACATGTTAGAAAAAAAATTATACTCATTTCAATTCAAAGTAATTAATGTTTTAAGCTTCTACACGTGAATTAAGAAATTCACTTACTCCTAAAAATTAAGAGGTTTTGGTTAATACTCTTAGGGATCGTTTGATTGGGAAAAGTTATCGCAGGATAACTAATTCGGAGTTTAGTTATCCTCGGATTGTTATCCCATCCTCAACGAGGAATGAGGCATAAATAATTTGAGATTGATTTTAGGATAAATTTATTGCATGTTTGATTGGGATAAAATCTCAAGATAACATATTGCGGGATAATTATCATTAAATTTGTACATTGAATTAGGAATATATCATTGATAAATTTTCCTTCATTAATCAATTGCTCAAAAATGGTATTTCAATCAAAATAGAGTAATCAAAATTTCAACATTTAAATAAATACTTTTAGACAATACTATTTTATATATTTGTCAGTATTATAATTATATATATAAATTTTATATGTAACTATATACTTCGGTACGATATTCGTGATATCGATATTTTTTTATAAATACCAGATACACTATCAAATACCAAATTATTAAAAAGATGCATATCAAAAATCATAATACAAAAACAACGGTATCAAAAAGTTTGATTCAGGTTTTCTATTTGATATCTACAGTACTATCCTCACCCTAACTATGAGTGAGAATGAAATGGAGGGGTGATTACTCTTTTATTCTTAATGATTTTAGATTTTAGTTTTGAAAATAATGTTGATACATTTGGCAGGAAGTACTTTATTCACGAAAATTATGCTTTCAGATATGAGATCGTTGAGATATCAAAGCAAATATCACGCTCAATTCAATAAAAAAGAAATATCTTTTTATTATTTAAATCTAGATTCTTAACATCGGAGAAAACAAGAAAAAAAAAAGACGTGTCAGAAAAAAATTATAGTCACTTCAATTTTAAACAATTTATGTTTTGAATTTGAACACGTCAATTAAAGAATTCACTTACTCCTAAAATTTTTAAAAAGTTTTAACTAAAATACTTTTAATTATAAGTTTATTCCCTTTTTAGTTTGACATAATTATCATTAAATTTGTACATTGATTTAGGAATGTATCAGTGATACATTTTCATCTGTTAGTTAATCACTCAAAAAAAGTTATTTTAATTAAGAGTAACCAAAATTTTAACATCTAAATAACTAATTGTATATTAATACTATTTTATATATTTACTAGTATTATATTAATATATATGAATTTATATATAGCTATATACTTCGATATGTTATTCGATATTTTGACATTTTAATTTTTTAAAAATAAGTATCGAATATCAAAATTTTTAAAAATGCATACCAAATATCATAATACATAAATTTTGGTTTAAAAAAATTGAATTTGAATTTGATATTCGGTATCTATCGTACCATGCTCACCCTACCCGTGAGTAAAAAAAGAACGGAGTGGTTAGTACTCTTTTATTCTTAACAATTTCATATTTGAGTTTTGAGAATAATATCGACACACTTGGAAGAAAGTACTTTATTTAGGAGAATTAAACTTTTAGACACGAATCCAGATTACCGAGATCTCTAAACAAATGCCACGTGTAATTTAGCAAAAAATGAAATATATTCTTTTCTTATTTAAATTTAAATTCAGTCAAATCTAGATTTTTAACATCGAAGAAAACGAAAAAGAAAAGTGTATCAGATTTTTTTTATACTCACTTCAATTCACTAGTATTATAATAATATATATGAACTTTATATATAGCTATATACTTTGATACGTTATTCAGTATTTCAGTATTCTGAACTTTTTAAAAAAAATATTGAATATCAAACTTTTTAAAAATGCATATCAAATGCTATAATACAAAAATCACGGTATTAATAATTTGAATTTGAATTTGATATTCGGTATCATCATTCTACTCCCACCCTTGCTTGTGAGTGAGAATGGAACAGAGCAGCGACTACTCTTTTGTTTTTAGTAGTTTTAGATTTGAATTTTGAAAATATTGTCGGCATATTTAATAGTAATTAAGTACTTTATTCACGAGAATTACACGTTCAGACACGAATTCAGATTATCGAGATCTTAAAGCAAATGCAACGTTTAGTTGAATAAATTTTTTAAATTCAAATTTAAATTTGCCCAAATCTGAATTCTTGATACCGGAGAAAATAAGAACAAAAAAAAGTATGTCAATTTTTTTTATACTCACTTCAAATTCAAAATAATTGATAATTTATATTTGGACACATAATTTAAGAAATTTACTTATGTCTAAAAGTTGAGAGGAATTTTGACAAAAATATTTATTTATAATTTTATTTTCATTTATTATTATCATTAAATTTGTATATTAAAATAGGAATGTATCAACCATAAGTTTGAAAAAAAATTAAACACCTTTTTAATATTGAAAAATATTAATTATTTTGGACAATTTTAAGAGACTTTAGCATCAACTATTTTATTCTTAACAATATTAGATTTGAGTTTTAAGAATAATATCAGTGCATTTGGTATAAGGTGTTTTATTCACGAGAATTAAACTTTCAGGCACGAATTCAGATTACTGAGATCTAAAAGCAGATCCCGCGTTCAATTCGATAAACAGATCTTTTCCTATTCAAAATATAGATTCTTAACATCGGAGAAAACAAGAAGAAAAAATGTGTTAGAAAAAAAATTATACTCATTTAAATTCAAAGTTTTGATGTTTTAAGCTTCGACACATGAATTAAGGAATTCACTTACTCCTGAAAATTAAGAGGTTTTGACTAAAATAATCTTAGGGATCGTTTGATTGAGAAATAAATTATCACGGGATAATTAATCGGGGTTTAGTTATTCCGAGATTGTTATCCACCCTCAATGAGGAATGAGGCATTAATAGTTCAAGATTAATTTTAGGATGGGTTTATCCCACGTTTGATTGAGATAAAATCTTAGGATAACTTATTTCAGGATAATTATAATAAATCTGTACATTAAATTAGGAATGTATCATTGATAAATTTTTCTTCATTAATCAATTGTCCAAAAATGTTATTTCAATCAAGATAGAGTAATCAAAATTTCAACGTCTAAATAAATAATTTTATACCATACTATTTTATATATTTGCTAGTATTATTATAATATATATGAATTTTATAATTCGGTACAATATTTGGTATTTTGATTGATTTTTTTTTATGAATACCAAATACGCTACTAAATACCAATTTTAAAAAAAAATGCATATCAAAAATAATAATACAAAAACAACAGTATCAAAAAATTTGATTCATGTTTTCTATTTGATATCTACCATACCATCCTCACCCTACCTATGAGCGAGAATGAAACGGATGGGTGAAAACTCTTTTATTCTTAATGATTTTAGATTTTAGTTTTGAAATAATGTTGGCACATTTGGCAGGAAGTTCTTTATTCATGGAAATTATGTTTTTGGACACGAAATTATTGAGATCTCAAAGCATATATCACGCTCAATTCAGTAAAAAAAAGAAATATTTTTTTCTTAATTAAACCTAGATTCTTAACCTCGCAGAAAACAAGAACCAAAAAAAAAAAAAAGACATGTCAGAAAAAAATTATAATCACTTCAATTTAAAATAATTTATGTTTTGAATTTCATCACATCACTCCTAAAAGTTTAAAAAGCTTTTAACTAAAATACTTTTAATTATAACTTTATTTTCTTTGACATAATTATCATTAAATTTGTACATTGATTTAGGAATGTATTAGTGATATATTTTTCTCCTTTAATCAACCACTCAAAAATGATATTTTAATTAAGAGTAATCAAAATTTTAACATTTAAATAACTAATTGTATATTAATATTATTTTATATATTTTATTAGTATTACGATAATATATATGAATTTATATTTAGTTATATACTTTGATACGTTATTCAATATTTTGGTATTTTAAATTTTTAAAAATAAATATCAAATATCAATATTTTTTAAAAATACATACAAAATATCATAATACATAAATCGTGGTATCAAAAAATTCGATTTAAATTTGATATTCGATATCTATCGTATCATGCTCACTCTACTCGTGAGTGAAAAAGGAATGAAGTGGTGAATACTCTTTTACTCTTAACAATTTTAGATTTAAGTTTTGAGAATAATATCAGCACACTTGGTACAAAATACTTTATTCACGAGAATTAAACGCTTAGACACGAATCAAGATTACCGAGATCTTAAAACAGATGCCACGTGCAATTCAATAGAAAAAGAAATATATTCTTTTCTTATTTAAATTCAAATTTAGTCAAATCTAAATTCTTAACATCGAAGAAAACGAAAAACAAAGTGTGTCAGATTTTTTTTACACTCACTTCGATTCACTAGTATTATAATAATATATATGAATTTTATATATAGCTATATACTTTGAATACATTATTCAATAGTTTGATATTTTGAACTTTTTTAAAAAAAATATTGAATATCAAACTTTTTAAAATGCATACCAAATACTATAATATAAAAATCACGGTATCAATAATTTCAGTTTGGATTTGATATTCGGTATCTATCGTATCATGCTCACCCTACTCGTGAGTGAAAAAGGAATGAAGTGGTGAATACTCTTTTACTCTTAACAATTTTAGATTTAAGTTTTGAGAATAATATCAGCACACTTGGTACAAAATACTTTATTCACGAGAATTAAACGCTTAGACACGAATCAAGATTACCAAGATCTTAAAACAGATGCCGTGTGCAATTCAATAGAAAAAGAAATATATTCTTTTCTTATTTAAATTCAAATTCAGTCAAATCTAAATTCTTAACATCGAAGAAAACGAAAAAAAAAGTGTGTCAGATTTTTTTACACTCACTTCGATTCACTAGTATTATAATAATATATATGAATTTTATATATAGCTATATACTTTGAATACATTATTCAGTATTTTGATATTTTGAACTTTTAAAAAAAATATTGAATATCAAACTTTTTAAAATGCATACCAAATACTATAATTAAAAATCACGGTATCAATAATTTCAGTTTGGATTTGATATTCGGTATCTATCATACTACACCCACCCCTACTCGTGAGTGAGATCGGAACAGAGCGACGACTACTCTTTTGTTTTGTTATAATTTTAGATTTAAATTTTAAAAATATTATCTGGCAGTAAGTACTTTATTCACGAGAATTAAACGTTCAGGCACGAATCCAGATTATTAAAATTTTTAAGTAGATGCCACGTTCATTCAATAAAAAAAGCTTTTTCTTATTAAAATTTGAAATCCGCAAAATCTAAATTTTTAACATTGGAGAAAACAAGAACAAAGAAAAGTGTGTTAAATTTTTTTTTCATGCTCACTTCAATTCAAAATAACTGATAATTTAAATTTTGACACATAAATATAAAAAACCCACTTACGCCTAAAATTTAAAAGAAACTTTGACTGAAATACCTTTCATTTATAATTTTATTTTCATTCATAATTATTATTAAATTCATTTATTAAAATAGGAAATGTATCAACGATAAATTTGGAAAAAAAAATTAAAATACCTTTTCAATATTGAAAAACATTAATTATTTTAGACCAACTTTAACAGTTTAACTTTTCCTTTCTTAGAAACGGTGCGAGTCCATTGAAAAGCTACAATGTGGACAGCAACACCGAGTCATTTCCTGCCTGAATATTTCTTTTTTTTTTTAAAAAAGAAAAAAATCCTTAAAATTTAAAGAGACGTATTAAACAAGTCTATAAGCAAGATTACTTATCCTTAAACCTCCGATAAGTAAGTTTATTTATCACTGATAGTTAATTCTGCTTATCACCTTATTACGAAGTTTTCACCCCCTCTTATCACACCCCTTCCCCTATTTATATGTCCCTTCCCCACCTAGCCCTACTCACACATGGTCTCTTTCTCTTTCTCTCTCTTCCATAAACAAAAAAAAAAATAAAAGTGCTCAATTCTGCCTCTTCTTTCTCTCTCTTCTTGTTTCTCTCTCTATATATATACACAAAAAAAAAAAAGATAAAAAAAACTCTTCGATCTGGTGTTTTTGCTCTGTTTTTTTACTCTCTCACTCATTCATTCAAGGTATGTTTATGTTTATATATGTATATGTATCTGTATGTTTCGTTGGGTTTTCGGGTTTTTTTTTTCTCTCTCTCTGTATGGATATATGTGTGTGTATGTATACATATACACATGCATATACACGTATATGTGTATGTATAGATTAGCTGTGTGTGTGGGTTTTTAGGTGTTTGGTGAGTTTAATTTGAAGAATTTTTTGGGAGTGGTCGGTTTTGTGTTTTTGATCTGAGAGAGTAATTGATTGGGTTTTTTTTTTTGACGGGGGGGGGGGGGGATTTTTGTGGAATTGGTTTGATTTTTATGGGTTGAAGTTGAATTCGGTGGATTTTTGATTCTTGATTTTCTTTTTGTTGGTGTTTTTTTGCAGGTGAGTGAGGAAAAGCGAGATGTCTTCTCTGAGTAGAGAGCTTGTGTTTTTGATACTTCAGTTTCTGGATGAGGAGAAATTCAAAGATGCTGTTCACAAGTAGGGTTTTGTTTTTTCTTTTTCCCCCTTTCTGGAATTTCTTTTTGAAGATAATTAATTTGATTTTTTTTTCAATTTTGTCTATTGGTGGTTGCTATAGAATGTATGAGATAAGAAAAATTGTTCTGAGATGTTTTATTCATTTGTTAACTTTTTTTTTGGGTTTGGGGATCTAAAGTGTTGTGAAATTTTGTGGGTTGAGTGAGAAATTAGATGGAATTGATTCGTTATTAATTATGTTTGTGAATGGGAGATTTTCATTTTTGTCTTTATATATACCATTCTGACTCAATTAAATGAGAAGAGTTTATGATTTGTAATAATGGTTATTGGGTGGTTGTTGTGGTTTTGTTTGGTGGTAAATGTTCTTATTAATTTTTCTGTGTTTTTCGTGCTGAAGATTGGAGCAAGAATCTGGGTTTTACTTTAACATGAGGCATTTTGACGAAATGGTGGCAAATGGGGAATGGGATGAAGTGGAGAAGTACTTATCTGGGTTCACCAAGGTTGATGATAATAGATACTCCATGAAAATTTTCTTTGAGATCCGAAAGCAAAAGTATCTCGAAGCCCTGGATAGGTTGGTCTGATTTTCTATTTAGGTGCTTGTTTTGTGTTCGATAATTTTTAAATATCTGATAGTTATATGTGATTTTTGTTTTATTTTCTTGTAGGAATGACCGTCCTAAAGCTGTTGAGATTCTAGTTAAGGACTTGAAGGTGTTTTCGGCTTTTAATGAAGAGCTTTTCAAAGAAATAACACAACTTTTGACTCTCGACAACTTTAGGTAATGGAAGGACTATGCTCTAGGGATGCTATCTTGGCTCCCATATCTATTTCATCTATCTCCTAAATGCTTTCTTTATCAATTTTCAAATGGTTCTCAATTTGTCTGCAATACCTTTCAGGGATAACGAGCAATTATCTAAATATGGAGATACCAAGTCTGCAAGGAGTATAATGCTTCTGGAACTCAAAAAATTGATAGAAGCAAATCCCCTGTTTCGTGACAAACTGACCTTTCCCACCTTGAAGAACGCGAGACTGCGGACATTAATCAACCAGAGGTTTATTTCTAGAGAGCATTAGACTTCTAAATGCTAGTATTCAGTTTTGCTTCTTGTTTTTATCTTCTTTTATTTATAGTGTAGTTGGCTTACACATAGGTGCCCCATATTCTTGCAGTTTGAACTGGCAGCATCAGCTTTGTAAGAGCCCGAAGCCTAATCCTGACATAAAGACCTTATTTGTGGACCATTCTTGCGGTCCGTCACAGCCAAATGGTGCACGGGCTCCATCCCCTGTAACTCATCCACTGATGGGAGCTGTTCCAAAGCCTGGGGTTTTTCAACCTCTGGGTCCTCATGGTGTAAATGTAAGTAGAAAAGCAAACTAGCTTAATTTCATTTGCAAATCATGACTGATGGGAAATTGAAGTTTGTTCCTTCAGCCTTTCCAGCAAGCACCTGCTCCTCTGCCAAATGCTCTTGCCGGGTGGATGAATCCTTCCCAAGTCTCTCATCCTTCTGCTTCTGCTGGACCAATAGGTTTTACAGCTCCAAATGCAGCAGGTATTGCACATATATCCCAGCTTTGAAATGATTCTACTGAGGTCCGTCAATACTAGTGCGACTACTGATTTACTGACAAATATAGTGGGATGTAATTGCAAATCTAAGATACTGATTTCTCTCCTCCAACCCCCTCCCCCTGTAAAGAGTTAGTCAGCCATAAACTGAGACTTGCTCTGTTTGCTAATTATTTAGCAGCAGCTATGCTAAAGCGTCCGAGGACTCCTACAAATAACCCAACAGTAGACTATCAAACAGCTGACTCGGAGCACATGTTAAAGAGATCAAGACCTTTTGGTGTATCAGATGAAGTATGGTACCATTATCTTGATTTTGCTTACACATTAATATGTATTTAACTGAGCAGTGACAGTAGAAACTGTGGCTTGCAAATCTGCTCATATTTAGGGATCTGCTTGTTGGTTTATGACTCTGTTGCTTATAGTTGTACTGTCATGGAGATTTGAGTTGGAAATTCTTTTGTGTGTTTGATGCTTCCGTATTTTAAGAGAAACATTGATTCTATTCAAATTTATTACAGGTAAGTAATATGCCTATCAATATTTTGCCTGGTGGATACACTGGACAAAGCCATGCACAAAGTTCGTACTCATCAGATGATTTGCCCAAGGCTTTTGTCATGACTCTAAATCAGGGTTCAACAGTCAAGAGTATGGATTTCCATCCGGTGCAGCAGATTTTACTTCTTGGTTAGTCTTCACAAAGTGAAATTAGTTTTCCTTAAATACATTTCCCTCGTTTTGATTTTTAAATCTATATTTATGTTACACCAGTTTTCCATTTGTTTTGGGCTGCTACTGATGGTTCTTCATTTTTAGTTGGTACTGGCACCGGTGAGATTATGATTTGGGAATTGGGTAGTAGGGAGAGGATTGCTCACAGAAGTTTCAAGGTTTGGGATCTTGGACAATGTTCAGTGGCTTTACAGGTATGTGTGTAACTTTGTTGATTGCGTTCACATTTGTTTATCATGTATGGATGGTCTACAAGTGTCAGAGTTACCAATTTATCATCTGAATAACAACCAGGCATCTATGGCGAGTGAGTATTCTGCATCAGTTAACCGTGTAATGTGGAGTCCTGATGGCACTCTGTTTGGTATGTCAGCCAGATTCTTTGATAAAATTAAATCTTGGAGCCTTGAGGTGTCTGTTAATGATAAAGCTTGTTGCAGTAGTTCATACTACTGAAAGCTAATTTTTTTGACCAAGTTGCAATAATCAGCCTAAACTCTTTTTCTGTGCTTTCTGTTGATTCTTCATTAGGTGTTGCATACTCTAAGCACATTGTGCACATCTACTCCTATCATGGTGGGGATGATCTTAGAAACCACCTTGAGGTATGTGCCTTTTGTAATCTTTTCGAATTTTAACCTCTTGCTTTCTTCTTCTACATGAACACGGACCTTTACTGGGCCTTATGTGCAGATTGAGGCTCATTCAGGAAGTGTCAACGATCTTGCCTTTTCCTACCCTAACAAACAGATTTGTATTGTTACCTGTGGGGATGACAGGCTTATTAAGGTTTGATATGTTATGTGCTTTGACTCAGATTGTAAGGGTTGGAGTTCGTCCATTCCCTTCACCTTTTTCTGTTGACTGATTATGAGCAGTGTATTAATCAAGAATTTCTCGTTCATAGGTGTGGGATGCAGTGTCAGGGGCTAAGCAATATACCTTTGAGGGGCATGAGGCCCCAGTCTATTCAGTATGTCCACATCACAAAGAAAGTATTCAGGTTAACCATGCTCCTTTAGTATCATCAGAAAATTAATTATAACTAACTTAGATGATTTTTTCCCATGCTATTTCTTCCTTCATATATGATTTGAAGAAATGAGTTTTCTGGTATTGTGATATGCACAAGAACGTTAGTAATAAAAAATTATGAGGTAGCTCAGCAAGCATGAATTCAAAAACGCTTCTCTTTTGCTATGAAGATCTAATTTACTTGTCTTTGGTGATATTTTTTTATCTTAACTTTTTCTGTCTTCTGCTGTTCTCAGTTTATCTTCTCAACTGCAATTGACGGGAAGATAAAGGCGTGGTTATATGATAACATGGGTTCAAGAGTTGACTATGATGCACCAGGTCATTCATCAACCACAATGGCCTACAGTGCCGATGGAACAAGGTTTGCATAATGACTTCCATAACTGTGCATGATGCGATTTTCTTACTTTTGCTTGGCTAAAGTTTGTGGTATCATGAAAAATTGGCTTGCAGGTTATTCTCATGTGGGACTAACAAAGAAGGAGAGTCATATCTTGTTGAATGGAATGAAAGTGAAGGAGCTGTAAAGCGTACGTTTATTGGTCTGGGGAAGCGTGCAGGTGGGATAGTGCAATTCGACACTACTAAAAACAGATTCTTGGCAGCTGGTGATGAGTTCACGATCAAATTTTGGGATATGGACAATGTTAACATGCTGACAACTACTGATGCTGACGGTGGCTTACCGGTAAATGCCAGTCGACCAATTCTTTAACAACCCAACCGTGTTTTTATACTTACACATTCTTTTACCACATATTCCCAGGCTTCTCCTTGCCTCCGATTTAACAAGGAAGGAATGTTGTTGGCTGTTTCAACTAGTGATAATGGGCTAAAGATCTTAGCAAATACAGATGGTGTTAGGCTTTTAAGATCCATGGAAAATCGCCCATTTGATGCTTCTAGAGTAGCCTCTGCTTCTGTGGTGAAGGTTAGATGGATTTATGCATTTCTTTTCCTTGTTTTTCAATGTTGAAAATATTACTGTGCACTATTAGGCTGTCAATAAAATGCTTTACATGTATGCAGCCCCCCACGGTGGGAAGTTTTGGGCCTCCGAGCACTTCTGTTGCCGCAAGCTTTGTAGATCGAGTAGTGCCAATGGCATCCATGGTTGGTGGCACTTTTGTAATTAAATGTGCATTTCATACTTTTGTCTTTTGGGATTTTGACCATTTGTTGATCAGCCCCTTTATTTTAACTTCTTGGTAGAATGGTGAAAATCGCAATTTAAGTGATGCAAGGCCAAGAGCTGCAGAAGAGCCTGTTGATAAATCTAGAATCTGGAAACCGACTGAAATTAATGAACCATCACAGTGCAGATCCTTGAAGCTTCCGGACACTGTAACAGCACCGAGGGTATGAATTATTGCTTAAATAAAACCATGACCAAAGTTTTTGCCTGTGAACAATTTCTTTATGTTTAACAATTTCTGGAAGCTTTGTACTAAACTCATGCTTGATCTGTAAAGACTAATGTTATTTTTCCCTTTAAGCTGAAAAAAGTAGTCCTTTTTTCTAATATTTTCCAGCTTCCTTTTTTGATATTGCAGGTTACAAGGTTGATATATACAAATTCAGGATTGGCTATATTGGCACTAGCTGCCAATGCTGTGCACAAACTTTGGAAATGGCCCAGAAATGAGCGAAACCCAACAGGGAAGGTATTTTGTTTTTATAACTTTGACTTTCTTTTAAATATATATCACTACAGCTCATTGTGCAATTCCCTTATAGGCTAATGCAAGTGTTGTCCCACAACTATGGCAACCTTCAAATGGGACACTGATGACAAATGATACTATTGACACAAATCCTGAAGAAGTTGTTCCATGTTTTGCCCTCTCAAAGAACGACTCCTACGTCATGTCAGCTTCTGGAGGGAAAATATCGTTGTTTAATATGATGACTTTTAAGGTAAAACGGCACTGGTTTTTCTTTTTCTAAAAAATGTTTCGGTTACAGGGATAATTAAGAAGAGTGCTGATTCTGAGCTGTCCAGAAGTAATTTGGTCGCATATGGGGTGAAAAAGAAAGAAACTTTGAGCAACTTGCACTCTAGCTTTAGCCTAGCAGTCTAGCTTTTATTTTACTTTGTTTTGTTTTCCACTTAATCTGTATATTGTTTCTGTTGCAAATGCAGACTATGACAACATTTATGCCTGCTCCACCTGCTGCAACCTTTTTGGCATTTCATCCTCAAGATAATAATGTTATTGCCATAGGCATGGATGACTCCTCCATCCAGATATATAATGTCCGGATTGATGAGGTTGAGCTATGACATTTGTTTCATTTTTTTCAGAATAGTACTAATTTAGTATTTAGTTGAAATCCGCTGACATCAAGTATGATCCAATTGTGTAGGTAAAGACAAAGCTCAAAGGACATCAGAAAAGAATAACTGGGCTTGCTTTTTCGAATTCTCTTAATGTGCTTATATCTGCAGGAGCAGATTCTCAGGTAAATTATTTTGATATAGATGTACTTTTGGTTGAAAAGACCAACTTCATGTATTCTGCTCTAATCATTCTGGGAAAGTGAGTTCAGCATGAACTATTTGGAGTTTGATAGTTGAGGATGTTAGGGAGAACGTATGTCCTGCAACAAAAGGAAGTAATTGTTTTAGTAACCCGGCTCTACTTCACCACGATCATATTATAATGTTTTACAAATCTTTTCCTTGATAAGAGCCTTTGTAATTGTAATGTTTCATTTGAGCAACGGTTGCCTCATGAGGTACCCCTGTTTCTACAGCTATGTGTTTGGAGCACTGATGCTTGGGAGAAGCAAACAAGCAAATTCTTGCAAATTCCTGCTGGGCGTACAGCTGCTCCTCAAGCAGATACTCGTGTACAATTTCACCAGGATCAGACACAATTGTTGGTAGTGCACGAGTCACAGATAGCCATATTTGAAGCTCCTAAACTGGAGTGCCTCAAGCAGGTGCGGATTCCCTTCTCAAACCCTTTGAAAATAAGGATTACATATACCTTGAGTTGCAGTTGTTAGACTTCTATTCCATTAGGCCTGTGGGTTCTGGATTCCATTTCTGGTGAATTCATAAACCACATTTACATCATGAATACTAAAAAAGTATCAGAGAATTGTGCACATTATTACTTCAATAATTTTTTGCCGTGTGTTTCATTGCTATTCTGCCCAGTTTAAGTCTGACATTGGATTTTTCCTCTTGAACAGTGGGTCCCTAGAGAAGCAAGTGGGCCAATTACACATGCAACATATTCTTGTGATAGCCAGTCTATATTTGTTAGTTTTGAAGATGCAAGTGTAGGTGTTCTCAGTGCTTCTACACTGCGATGGAGATGTCGGATTAATCCTACTTCCTACCTTCCTGCCAATCCAAGGTGAGTGGAGACTGCTGCACTTACCTGGTTATTTACTCTTTTTCTTTTGTTTATTCCAAAATCTGGTTGAAATTATCTGTATTTCTGAGTGTTTTTCTCTTTTTTGTTTTGCAGTTCAAGGGTGCATCCCCTTGTTATCGCTGCACATCCATCTGATCCAAATCAGTTTGCATTGGGACTAAACGATGGAGCTGTAGTTGTACTTGAGCCACTTGAGGCTGAAGGCAAATGGGGAACCATGCCCCCTGCTGAAAATGGTGCTGGGCCAAGCACTTCAGGTGCTGCAAATTCAGATCAACACCAGAGGTAGAGTTACCTCGTGGCACATGCTGCTGGCAGTGTCCGCTGAAAAGACAAGTGTATGTACCACCGCAATGGCGTTGTTGACTCAATGTCCCTCCAAGTTTCTAGTTTAGCCAGTGTAGTTAATAGAAAAAGCTGAAGTTAGTTTATGTAGAGTTTGTTTAGTAGAAGGGTTACCATCTCAGTTCACCGATGATGATGAATTTGTGGACGTGTAAATTTAGTAGAGGGTGTTTTTCGCATCAGTAATCTGGAGAAGTCCAAATTGTTTCGTTCTTTTGACTGAATATCGCGAAGTTGGTTCTGAAAGGTACTTATGTTTAGGAACAGGCTGATCAGGTAGAGGGATCCCAACCAGAGTGGAGAATGTGAAGTAAACTTTGAATCGTGTAAGGATGTGTTACTGATATGGAAACCTGTACCTTTTTATGTTTTACAGAAAAGAGAAAAGAAACAGTTTGAATGTTTTTAATGTAATAGAATGTTTAGTTACTGTTTCATTTTTTTCTCCAAATAGTTTTGCAGCTCTTCTATTTTCTGTTGTTACTGCTACTGCTACTTTTAGATTTGTCAAAAGATACAAGTAAAGTCATCTACATATTTTTGTTTGTACAAGAGAAAAGGTATAAGTAACTATCTTCAACTATGTTCGTATTTTCAGCTACACACTTAGAGCCCGTGTGTTTAGATAAAAGTGCTGAAGCTGAAAAAAAGTTATTGATGTGTTCGTCAAATGACTGAAATTAAGTACTTTTTGATAAAACAAACACTACAAAAAGTTAAAAAGTGCTTAACACCCTCTTAATCTTTGCAGGGGTCCTGTTACTTCCTTTATCACTCCTGCCGTGGGAGTCCTGTTACTCTCTGAACTACTTCCAACGTTAATTTTTACTTGCTCAATGTTTTGATTTGGCACACCTCTTAAGAAATAATAAATAAAATGATAGTTTTATTATATTTATCTTTTAAACATAATATATTAAATACTTTTTGACATGATTATAGTTAATAATAAGGGTTAATTAGAGTTAAGTGATAAATATCTTTTAATTTTTTATATTGGTCATTTATTTTTAATATAATGAACAAATAAAAATCGACAGACGAGTACTTGGAAACAAGAATAAAAACATCCTTAAAACATCACAATCACATTTGTCTTGCTTGGTGAAACACACACTCGTAAATCAGGAATTTTGGTTTTTAGTATTAACAGTATTATATTATTATTATATAAAATTAATTCGGTATTTCAAAGTTTAGTTTTGATAATTTGCAGTATGATAAATTGATAATCATAGTTTGATCAACTTCAATTAATATATATTCATATAATAGAGAGCTATGAATTCGACTTTTTTTTAAAAAAAGTCTCAATTATATTATACTAACATCAAACATATGTAGAAATATTTAAAAGAAAGTAAAAACAATTCCATTCATTAATCAATCACAACCCTTAAATGATATTTCAATCAAGATATAGTAGTCAAAATTTTAACGTCTAAGTAACTAATTTTGTACTAATATGATTTTACATATTTGCGAGTATTAGAATAATACGTATCAATTTATATGTAATTATATATTTTGATATGGTCCTGTGAGTAAACTGCCAGTACTCTTTTATTCTTGACAGTTTTAGTTTTGAGTTTTGAGAATAATGTTGATACACTTGCAAAAAAGTACTTTATTCACGAAAATCAAACTTTATGGCACGATAAGCAAATACCACATTTAACTAAGTAAAAAAAGAAATCTCATTTTCTTAATTCAAATTTAGATTCAGTCAAATCTAGATTCTTAACATCGGATAAAGTAAGAATAAAAAAATAACGTGCCAGAAAAAAAAAATTATACCCGTTTCAATTCAAAATAATTGATGGTTTAAGTTTGGACACATGAATTAACGATTCACTTAATGCTAAAAATTAAGAGAGATTTTGACTAAAATGTTCTTAACTATAAATTTTTTTAGATTGACATAATTATCATTAAATTTGTACGTTAAATTAGGAATGTATCATTGATAAAATTTTCCTAATTAATCACCCCAAAAAAACATTTCAATCAAAATATGGTAGTCAAAATTTTAACGTCTAAATAAATAATTTTATATATTTATAGTATTACAATAACATATAAAAAACTTATTTGTAACTATATACTTCAATATGGTATTTGGTATTTTTTATATAAATAATGAATACTATTTTTTTAAAAATGCATACCAAATACTATAATATAAAAATCGCGGTCTCAAAAGTTTTGATTTAGGTTTGCTATTTGGTATCTAACGCATGATGCTCATCTACCCGTGAGTGAGAATGAAATGGAGTGGTGAGTACTATTTAATTCTTAATAATTTTAGATTTTAATTTTGAAAATATTGTCGACGCATTTGACAAGAAGTACTTTATTCACAAAAATTATACTTTCAGACACGAGATTATTGAGATCTCAAAGCAAATATCACGCTTAATAAAAAGAGAAATATTTTTTCTTATTCATATCTGAATTCACTCAAATCTAGAATTTTAACATTCGAAGAAAACAAAAACAAAAATTATACTCACTTCAATTCAAAGTAAAATTGATGTTTCAAGTTGTCACACATGAATTAAGGGATTTACTTACTCCTAAAAATTAAAAGTGATTCTGACTAATATATATATTAGTCAGACATAATTATCATTAGATTTGTTCATTGAATTAGGAATATATCATTGATAAATTTTTCTCCGTTCATCAATCACCCAAAAAGTAGTCATAGAGTAGTCAAAATTTCAACATATAAATAAATAATTTTATACATACTATTTTAGTATTTGCTAGTATCATAATAATATATATTAATTTTATATGTAATTATATACTTCGATACAATATTCAATATTTTTGATATTTTGATAATTTTTTTATAAATACCGAATATCCTATTGAATACTAATTTTTTAAAAATGCATATCAAATACCATAATACAGAAATTATGGTATCAAAATTTTGATTTAAGTTTGCTATCCGGTATCTACTGTACCATGCTCACCCTAACTATGAGTGAGAATGAAACAGAATGGTGAGTACTCTTTTGTTCTTAATGATTTTAGATTTTACTTTTGATAATAATGTCAACGCATTTTGCAGGAAATACTTTATTCACAAAAATTCTACTTTCAGACGTGAGACCATTGAGATCACAAAGCAAATATCATGCTCAATAAAAAAAGAAAATATCTTTTTCTTATTCAAATTTAAATTAGCTCAAATCTAAATTCTTAATATCAGAGAACACAAGAACAAAAAAATATGTAAAAAAAAAAAATTATGCTCACTTCAATTCAAAGTAATTGATGTTTTAAGTTTTGACACATCAATTAGTGAATTCACTAACTCCTAAAAATTAAGAGGGGTTCTGATTAAAATACACTTATATTATATATTTTTTAGGTTGACATAATTATCATTAAATTTGTTCATTGAATTAGGAATGTATCGTTGATAAAGTTTTCTTCCTTAAATAATCACCCAAAAAGAACATTTTAATTAAGATAGAATAGTCAAAATTTCAACGTTTAAATAAATAATTTTATACCATACTTTTTATGTATTTGTTAGTAAAATAATAGTAAATATTTAATTTTATATGTAATTTACTTCGGTACGGTATTTGATATTTTTGATATTTTGATATATATATTTTATAAATACCGAATACCCTATCGATATCAATTTTTTTTAAAATTCATATCAAATACTATAATACAGAAATCATGATATCAAAATTTTTTTATTTAAATTTGCTATTCGCTATCTACCATATCATACTCACCCTACTTGTGAGTAAGAATGAAATAGAGTGACGAGTACTCTTTTATTCTTAATAATTTTAGATATTAGTTTTGAGAATAATATTAACGCATTTAGCAGGAAGTACTTTATTCACGAAAATTATATTTTCAGATACGAAATTATTGAGATCACAAAACAAATATCACGCTCAATAAAAAGAAAATCTTTTTCTCATTCAAATCTGAATTCGCTCAAATCTAGATTCTTAACATTAGAGAAAACAAGAACAAAAAAATGTGTAGAAAAAAAATCATGCTCACTTCAATTCAAAGTAATTAATGTTTTAAGTTTTGACACATCAATTGGTGAATTCACTTACTCCTAAAAATTAAGAGAGGTTTTATATATATATAAGTTGACATAATTATCATTAAATTTATTCGTTGAATTAGGAATGTATCATTAATAAATTTTTCTCCGTTAATCAATCACCCAAAAAGGATATTTTAACCAAGATAAAGTAGACAAAATTTTAATGGCTACATAAATAATTTTATACCATACTATTTTATGTCTTTATTAGTATTATAATAATATTTATTAATTTTATATGTAACTATATATTTCGGTACGATATTCAGTAATTTTGATATTTTAATTTTATTAAATAGATACCCAATACCAATTCTTTTAGAAATGCATACCAAAATTCCATAATGCAGAATTCATGGTATAAAAAATTTCGATCTAAATTTGCTATTCGGTATCTATCATACCATGCTCACCATACCCGTGAGTGAGAATGAAACAGAGTGGTGAGTACTCATTTATTCTTAATAATTTTAGATATTAGTTTTGAGAATAATGTCAGCACATTTAACAGGAAGTACTTTATTCAAGAAAATTGTAATTCAGACACGAGATTATTGAGATCACAAAATAAATATCACACTCAATATAAAAAGAAATATCTTTTCTTATTCAAATCTAAATTTGCTCAAATCTAAATTTTTAGCATCAGAAAAAACTGGAACAAAAAAGCGTATAGAAAAAAAGATTTGTGCTCACTTCAATTCAAAGCAATTGTTGACACATCAATTAACGAATTTACTTACTCCTAAAAATTAAGAAGGGTTCTGACTAAAATACTCTTAATTATATATATATTTTTAGGTTAACATAATTATCATTAAATTTGTTCATTGAATTTGAAATGTATCATTGGTAAATTCTTTTTGGTTAATCAATCGGCCAAAAAAGATATTTTAATCAAGATAGAGTAGTCAAAATTTCAACGTCAAATAAATAATTTTCGCATCATATTATTTTATTATTTGTTAATATTATAATAATATATATTAATTTTATATGTAACTATATGCTTCAATACAATATTCGATATTTTTTGGTATTTTGATATATTTTTTATAAATCCGAATACCCTAATGAATATCAGTTTATTTTTTTAAAATGCATAGCAAATATCATAATACAGAAATCATGATATTAAAAATTTTGATGTAAGATTGCTGTTCGGTAGCTGCCGTACCATGATCAGCCTACCTTGAGTGAGAATGAAATAAAGTGGTGAGTACTCTTTTATTCTTAATGATTTTAGATTTTAGTTTTAATAATATGGTTGACGCATTTAGCAGGAAATACTTTATTCACACAAATTATACTTTCAGATACGCGATTATTAAGATATCAAAGCAAATATCACGTTCAATAGAAAAAAGTACTGTTTTTTTCTTATTCAAATATGAATTCACTCAAATCTAGATTCTTAATATCGGAGAAAACAAGAACAAAAGGAAAAAGAAAGTGTCAGAAGGTGTTTTTCATCCATTCATTTTTACTTGTCACATTTCGCTTCTCGAGAATCAAACCGCATGAATTTTGATCAACATTTTAAGGTATAATTCTTTTTAAAATTATTATATTAATATGAGAAGGAATGCAACTTATTATATTTTTTGTATAGCTTTTGAACATTAATTTAATTTTAAAAATTAATTAAATTGACTCTCAAATAAAATCTGACAAATGAAAATGAATGGAAGGAGTAAGTAAAATCACCTATACATATTTTTAGCCCAAATCATCTCGCACTGTACTCGTATTTTTAACTACACACTTTATTTTTATGGATCTTGTTACCCTTGAACTATTTGGAAACAGAATAAAACCACACTTAGGGGTCGTTTGGTAGGAAAATAAGTTATTTCAAGATAACTAATCTCGGGTTGGAATAACCGAGATTATTATCCCATACTCAATGAGGAAATAGTCTTGGGATAAATTTTTGGATGATTAATCTCACGTCTGGTTGTGATAAACTCTCAAAATTAGTTATCCCGAAATTATAGTATTATTTTATCCACCCTCAAAGTGGGATAACGATTCTCGGAATAAATTACCGTTTTATTCCAATCAAACGTGGGATAAATTCATTAAAAATTAATATTGAAACTATTTATTATTTATTTCTCATTGAAGATGAAATAACAATCCTAAATTAATCTAATTCAAAATTAATTATTCCAAAATAACTTATTTCCCTATCATACGACAACTTAAAACATCACTAACACATTTGTGTTGGGCAGTGAAAACACACGCTCGTAATATTTCTTTTAAAAGTTAAAAAAAAAAATTCATTTCTTTGTTTTGATTTGTTATTATTATAATTATTTTTAAATTGGAGTAGGGGAAAGAAAAATTGGAAAAAAGATTAAAGATGAGAAATCGATTTTTCGCGTGAAAATTTAGATAGTGAATCAATTAATTTACATGTTAATTTAAGTTTAAGTAATAATTAATTGTAAAATTCAATTAAAAATGACAAATTGTACATATTAATCAGATTTAAAATTTATTTTTTTTGCCTCACACTCTATGAGAGTGAGCATACTCTCTACACCATGTCATCACACAAATGTTTTTATTCTGTTTTCAAATAATTCAGAGAGATAATAAGACCTCCGCAAAAATAAAGTGTAATTAAAAATTCGAGTATAGTTCAAAAAGAATACTTATGTCTTTCTCTTTGTATACTAATAATAAGAGCTAAAACCAAACTGCATCATCTTTGAATAGAAATAACACCAAGCAATAATGATTACCTCCATAATGTCCACCAACAACGTACAAGTAAAATCCGATAAGTGAAATTTAAAAAGAGTGTTGTGTACGGGCAGAGAGGTTGCTTCCGATGAAAATTTGTTACATTGTATAAAAACCTGTCTGGAAGAAGAATTCAATAGATTGGCCAACTTCATGAATTTACAAACTGTCAAAACCTTTTTCTTTTCCTCACTAAAACTGAGTAAGAACTTCCCATTTACATGGCTCAAAACTGATATAATACAGGAGCAGAGGATGACTAACTGCTACTAGTTCCGTCTTCTACCTAGCTTTGTTCGTCTTCGAGAATTGCTGGAAGATTGCTTGTTGGATTCCACAGATAGAACTGTGCCTCCCTTCCCATCTGAAATTCCCATATTTGAAAGTTTTCTCTGGGCTTCAACGTAAACTTTTAAGTCCCGTAGCTACGAGAGTCGAGAAGAAATTTAGCTATATTAAACGGGAAAGGGAAAAAATAAAGGTTGAACAAGAAGGTGATACCAATGGAATACAATGGAAGTACCTGTTCCTTGAGGTCCAGTATTTTATCGTCCTTCGACTTGAATAATAACCTTTCCCTAAGCATGGTTAGTGTTTAAAACATTAGTCACATGGATTAAATTAAACCTTGAAAAGAGAAAACTAAGTTGTTTCAACAATTAGCATTAACAGTTTAAGACAACACATAAGTGTGCATCAGGTTTCGTGCAAAGTGACATGGAAGTGAAGCAAATGATGGGTACAAATCAATTGCGCGTACAGATACTTCTGAGCTCCATCAAGACTGACTGATGACTGTGAAGCCAAGCATAAGCCAGAAAAAATAAATGTACCTTTCTTCAGTTTCTCTGTACTTTGTCTGCAAAAGCTCTTGGTTTTTCAGAAGCACTTGATTCTTCTAACAAAAAAAAGTAATCATTCAATCAGTTATTTAGTTATCAAAAAGTGAAATAAAGTGCAAAGATCTAGGAAGTTTGTGCACTGAAACTTTTCTTGATTACTCTTTACCTCTGCAACAGACTTCGTCTCTTCTGTATACATTTCTATCTTAGCCTGCAAGTCATTCATCTTTGAGAAAACTGCCTTCTCCACTGCTCTGGATATAGAGCTCTCTTTTCCACTTTTAGCCTCAGATAGTAGAGATTCATAATGCTGAGGAACATAATTTAAAACTATTAATTAACTGGAAGGACTTTTTCACTCCCTAACTAGCTTGAATTCTGGTCAAAAGTGCATGGATAGTGAAAACTGCGCCGACACTTGCTGCCAGTTAGAAATTAAATAGAGGTTACGGCAGGTCAAGGTATCAGTTTTTCTGAGATGAAAATAATGCAAGTGCTTGACAACAGAATGAAAGTAGGTTTAAGTTTTGCTTACTTGTCTTTGAGTCTCCAGCTGACTAGCAAGAAGATCGTTGTACTCGTCTACAATCTACATTTAGGTAAAACAATAATTTAATTGGCTTAAAGATATGACAGATAATAACAAAGTGAAACCTATAGGGAGAGGACATGAGATGGAGGGACTTTCACTTGCGACTGATCCTGAAGAATGTCACAAAATCATTGCTAAACAAAAATAATATAAGAGAACAAAGGGGAAAAAATACCGAATCAACTTTGCTGCTGAAAAGGGCACCACTAAGACTTGAATCCTCATCATGGCCACAAGTAGTACATTCTCCATCAGCTGCAGCACAACGAGAATTAACAGTAACCAACTTGCTATCACCTTTCGATTGATTCAAACGGTGGACATACTTGTCCCCTACATAATCCCAGATTTGTTGGGTTTCCAATTCAAGTGAATAGTGATGCGCTGCATCACTCCAATGTTTTATTGAATGCTTTTTCTCATACCTAGGATAAAAACAGGTCACAGAAGAGCAGGTCAGAGATATTTAAACACCATCAAGTCACGATAGCAACTTGTGAAGTTCACTAATAGGATTATTAAAAGGAAAAAAAAATGTATTCTGTACCTTCCACACCCTACAAATCCACAAATCAGACAAACACAAAGATTCTTCACTGTTCCACACTCTGAACAGGAAGGCTTCTCATCTTGCTGCTGACAAAGTCGACACACCTACAATAGACAGTAAAATATTTTCAGTGAACACATACAGAAACAGACAAATTAGGCAAGAACATTATTTTGCAAAAAAAAAAATGAAAAAAAATAATAAAAATTATGAGTATAACTGAAGATGCACATAAGGCAGTTTTCAGATCGAAACACTCAAATTCACCCACAAGCACTCACTCTTCAACTGAACTGCATGCATGAAACTAAGTAGTAGAAAATCTAATCTGGTAAAGACCACAGTACATAGCTTTTTCTTAAATATTGATCAAAGCACTTAGTTTCATCAGTGTAAATGAGAGTAATGGGGAGAAATTAGACAAGCATACTAACTTGGCATGCCAAATAGGTCCACTTTGAGACACAAGAGCACTGAAAGGAATGGTCACAAAGAGTACTCTGTATTCCGCTTGTATCTTGGTCCAATCTTTCTGAAATTCCCAACATGAATTGTGTAAGTTTCCAATGTCAAAATGTAGGAAAAAATACTGTAAAAATGTAGAAAATTATGTGAAAAGTTTTTCCAACTTAATTAGAAAAATCATAAGTATGAATGCAGATGTTAAAATAGATGCATCGTCATACATGATATCGATAAATAAGAAATGATCACATTAGCAGGTCAAGTAGTGTGCATATAGAAGAAAAAAAGTAAGAGAAGGTCATTTGAGATAGTTCTGTTATGTCCTACTCCTACATAGACCTCCCAAATGCACTAGTCTTCAAGTACGACATTGTGATGATAGAAGGTGTTAACCGGGGAAGAGATCAATCTAAAAGTCACAGGGAGAAAAGTTATTTCAAAGTAGCTACAATATTTTGGATTCATGCATACTTAGCAGTAAACAAACTGAAGCAAAGTACCCGTTGTATCCATAACAATAAGTTAGTCATTATTGGCACACTTTACTTTAGGTCTGGCATTCGACAAAAATCTCTAAAATATTCTTAGAGATTGCACGAAATGATAGGATATGTGTGACATGCACCCAAGGATGTGGTCTAGCGGTCAATGAGGTGAGTGAAGAATCATGAGGTCTCAAGGTCAAATCCAGGGAAGACAAAAAACACTAGATCATTTCTTCTCATCTATCGATAACTTGGTGGATAGAGTTGCCTGCTATCCGTGTTGGTCGAAGGTAGCAGGTATCTCGTGGAATTAGTCAAGGTGCGTGATACCACAGTTATTAAAAAGAAGGATATGCGTGGCATTTACTCTCTAGTTCTAGAGAATCCTTAATTTGTCCCAAAAGACAAATTATTAGGTCGTTAAATGAATCAAGCACAGAGTAAGAATGGATACTGAGGATTCATAAACCTGACCTCAACTACTTTGGCATTGAGACGTAGTTCTATATGTTTTCAATTTATACAAAAGTTTAGGAAAGCCAAGTTACTCACCAAGACACACTGGACATGTTGGCAATTCAGTATAACCAACAGGAGGTGTACTTGCAGTATATGCGGACTCTGCATACTCCACTGATTGAATAAAGTATATATGGCAAACCTCAGCCTAAATAGTTGCACACCCAATTCAGAATAAATAGAAGAGTCGAATAAAATCCAAAAAACGCACTCATAACCATAAAGATAATAGCAGTAGTGAACTCTAATACTAATGCTAAAATCTAATACTAGTAATGACAATAATGATCACAATAACAGCACCAGCAGCAGTTAGATACCTCAGTAGGCTTAAACCTTTTTCCATTGAAGCTACAGTAAAACCCATCAGCAGCCAATTGATTAACAAGATTGATCAACACACTGTAACTATGTTCTATTCCATCATTCCTGAAACATTCAATATGAAAATTCAACACAAACAAACTTATAAACGATTTTAAGCCAGAAAATGCACAGTCCCTCTTACCCCACTACTTTCATGAAAATGCGCAGACTCAACTATATATACAACCTTATGAATCCGCAGAAATGGACTCAAAACAGGGGCTGATCCACCAGTATAGTACAAAGTTCATCTTGAAACCAACGGAGTATATATTTGTGTAAAAATTCATAAAAATTACAATAACTAGTTACTAGTAGATATAAACCCATAAAGGTTGAACCCATAGAGAAACATACCTGAGGAACATGACATGTGAGAAATCGGCAAGATGGGTCCCACAGAAGAGGAGGAAATCATCGGGGGAGAGGTAATTTGGGACAGCAACAATGAAGACGGTGGTGGTGCGGGAAATAGGGTTGGCAATAGTGGTGGAAGTGGAAGAGGGAAGGTGGCGGAAGAGATGGGCGATCCCTCTGAGTTCTGATAGGTTTAGGCTCCCGCTGCTGCTGCTGCTAATGTTACTGTTAGGGTTTGGTCCGTGTGCGGCGGAGGAAGTGGTGGCGATGGTGGCCGGAAGAGGTTGTGGAGAGTCCACGGTGTGGATTTGGAGGGTGAACATGGCGTTTCTTTGTAGATGTTTAAATTGGGAATTATGTTCCCTTAAATACTCTTCCATTCTGGTTGACTTAACACAAAATAAATTAATTCTTCATTCAATGTCACTTTTCGCTTTGAGAATTAGATTATATAAATTTTAATTAATATTTTATTATATTAATATAAAAAAATTATAATATATCATATAATTTTTTAATACTTAAATTTAAAATATTAAATTAATTTAATTTAATTTAACTTTAAAAATGAATTAAATTAGTTCTCGTAAAACGAGATGTGATAGGTAAAAGTGAACGAATGGAGTATAATATTTAGAGTATAATTTGACACCTAATATAATACTTGCTCCATCTCAATTTAAGTTTCTTATTTTAACTGAATATAAGGTTTAAAAAATAAAAAGAGATTTTTAAATTTTATGATTTTAAATTAAAGATTGAGTAATCTTTTAAATTTTGTGATCTTAAACTTGTCATTTAGAATATAAAAAATTTAAAAACTTACTAAATATAAAAAGAGACACTTTTTTCGGAATACATTAATAAGAAAAGTAAGATACTACTTCCGTCCACTTTTACTTATCTACTATTAATAAAAATAGATATTCTGTTTGAAAAATTAAGAGACAATTTATTATTTAGTTTTTAATTTACACTTATTTTTAACTATAATCTTTTTTGAAATAATTAAATTCATTATATTCAAAAGGTGATACCGTAAAATTATCGTTCTATTTATTACTTGTTAGTCTTCAAAGGATGTGCCAAGTATAAGTAAAATTGGATGGAGGAAGTATTTAAATTGAGACAGAGAGAGTATATTAAAATTAATAGAAAAAAATATTAAATGTAATTACGAAAAATCTAATTTGATTAAAATAATTAAATATTTAGTAATTTTTATGAATTAAATTTAGCTTAAAATATTTAACGTTTAAAATAATAAATAATTAGTCTTTAAGAATTTTATCTATATATTGTATCAATTAGTAAACTATATATAACTAAGTGAAATATTTAGAGACAATAAAACATAATTATGACTAAAGTAATTAAATATGTTTTATGAGTATAAAAATCTACAAACACATACAATATGAATTGGAGATGATCAAATTATGATCTTGTTCTTTCATACTGATTTGTGTGACTTTCTAAATAGTTCAATTGTTTCACAAAAATTAATACTATCTTTGAAAGACTTATCTAATGGTTCGGTAATCTTTTTGTCAAATTAAAAGTATTTATTTTTTTAAAAGTAAAAATATAAGTGTCTAGTGCGATTGTATTCTGCTATTTAAGTTTGTTGAAGTTTTATAATTTGCATCGCTGCTATTACAGAAGAGTTTTTCCGTTCTATCATAAGAGGAAGTAACCCAATTCTTTGGCAATAGTGAGAGAGTTATAATTCCTTAAGGGCACACAAGCAACTTATGGGTTTGGAATAACTTTCTACTTCTTCTACTTTTTTGTTTTCAGAATTTATTATATAGTTTCTTGATTATAAAATAGAAACTGATTTGTTAAAGAACTGTTTGGAACACAAATAATAACATTCGATAGGTAAGCAAAAAATATTATTTTAAGAGCATTTGCATATAATCTTAGATAAATATTATAAGAGGTGAGAATAAAGGGTAAGGGTGTGGGATGGTGAGGATGGGGACTACGGGGATAGGATGAAGATAAGGTGTGTTAGAGGGCGAAGAGAACACAATCAACGTGAAATATCACTTGTGAAATTTATTTTTTCTACTTTCACTTTGAAAATCATTTTACTCATTTATAAAAAAAAAATATTTTAAAAATTTTGACCAACCGAATTTGTGTTTTTTCATGCATAGCAAGGTGCAACAAAAAGGTTCATATGGGGAACAGTAATATTATTGCAAATTGTTTTCCTCCATGGTACTTTTGGAAAGCTACTTCTTACTTCAGTACACATCTTTTTGATTGAAAAGGAAGGCATATCCAACAGTTCATCGATCAGGACTTACTTTTGCTTCAATCAAATAATATTTGGTCTTTCAAATTTTCATAATCATACATGTTGTCTCTGCTGGTTCATACTTTAAAGTATGTCTCCCTTTCCAATAGTAGGTGTGCATCCATTTGATTGATAGCTTATTTTTTTTGTGATACAGATTTCATAGCATTATACAAATTGTAAGTTTTATTTCAAAAAGTTATAACTATCACATCTCAGACACCTTTAGCATACAAATTTATCTCAAAACTAGTAGTGTATCGGGTGAAAAACGGCCCGTACACGTAGCGTGACAGAAATTAAAATATGTGGCATTGATAAAGAATGCTCAAAGGGAACTAGTTCGGTGAAGTGGTCAATCTTCAAAGAGATGTTCAAGAATATCACCATCTGTGTAAAACGGGGAAACTTGTGGCCCAAAGGTAGCAAAGAATTCGTGACCCAATGACGTGGCACGTGGAACAAAAAAAAAGAATACTATAATTCTTGTACGACCTCATGCAAAATATAGAGGAATATAAGCTGGCACTACTAATGGAATTTTCACGTGGAAGGCAGCCATTGGACGTAGCACTTTAGGAATTGTGTGGAGTCTTTTCATTGGTTGATGTATTATCTTTATTTCATATAAATAGTAATTTTAGCACAGTTATAAAGACATCAGATTCTGAATGATACAAAAAAGCAATATATTATTTCTCGTGCTTCAAGTTTTCTAAATTTCATCAACTCGTTATTTATACACCATCATTCTCGGAAATGATCCCAGATCTGAGGCAAATCAAACTTCTACATCACCGGATCCATAGCACGCGAATGTTATCAGAGTTTATGGACCTCACTTAACTTTTTCTTTTACTCCTTTCACTGTTCTCGTTTTCAGTACTTTACACAAATGATATTTGAATTGCTAATAACCAGACTTAATTATAAGTTATATTAAGACGCATGTCTTTAACTTCATATAAGTTTAACTGTACCGTTTTTAAGGTAAATGGCGCTATTCTAGGTACTTCACATCACATTGTCAACAAGAAGTGTTGGTAAGAATCTTTTCTAAGAGTGGTTGGTCTTGTCTCACACTCATTTTCTTTGTACACAAAGATACACCCAGATATATGAAGTATCACATCTATAAAAGAGCAGAGGATATCTATAGAACCAAGCTGTAAACTTCATATTGACTTCTATTTAGTATAAATAGAAGTCAATATTCTCATTTATGTATCAGTAGCGGATATAAGATTTTCACTAAGAGATTTGAAGAATAAAAATGTAGTGCTTGAGATTTGAAATTGGAACCAAAGCAAAATTTTGAACCCCTAAACTACTAAGCCAACTTCTAATCTTCTGTTCAAGGGGTTCAAAACCCCCTAAATCACTAAGTCAATCTCTAGTCTTTTGATGTATTGAATGTTTGCCAATAACACAAGCCTAAGAAAAAAATAGATTTAATGATGGTGTTTTTTCTTGTGAAAAGCATAATATGCATTAGATTTTAAAACAAATAGAACACCCCACTTGCAAATTAGGTGGTAATTATGGACATAATTAACTTAAATTCATGAATTTACATTTTTCTCCACTTGTGAGAGTACCTTATGTAGTCTCATTTTATTTTGGGTTAATGGTATTTTTTGAATCCCACAATTATTTGTAAGTCTAATTTTATTCCTTGTGTTATTTGATCAAGTATATTTAAGTTTTAATGAATTAAAAGTGCTTTTTTTTAATCGCTTTGCTTGTGACATTCACAATTTTAATCATACTTATTAATTGTTTCACCATACATAAATACTCATATTTTACTCTCACTATTTATTTTTACTTATTCACTACTAAAAATACATTTTTACTTTTATTTATCACTTTTAGCATATCAAGAGGAAAAAAAATATTTTTTCGTGTTTTACTCTCAATATTTAATTACTTATTCCCAAATCATTTTTTCAAGACCTCAGACTATACATTAATTAATATGGATATTATGTTAAAATACTAATATTAATCATTATTTCTTAACAGACGTGCAAAATCCAAAATAGACAAATAAAAGTGAATGAAAATTAAAAAGTATATTAAACTTATATAATTACGTCATATTTTACGGCGATATAGTTATTATATAAATATGTGTTAGATAAACCAATTAAAATACATACTTTTATTAATTAAAAATTAAATATAGTGAGTTATATATGAGAAGGATATGAATTTATTAACAATTGATAGAACAAAAGTGATATTATCCCTTTTTCATAAGGTTCCATTGTTTTACTTGAGTTTGGAGACACAAATCTCAAAGTATGGATTACTTTTTGTTGTTGTTGTTGGAATTTGCAGTTTAAAATAAGTTATAAATATTTGTATGACAATAAATAATTTTATTAAAAATAAAATTAAAATTTTAAAATAAAATTATTTATTTATAAATAAAGAAGTATGATATATTTTTTTTTGGAGGAGAGATTGACAAGAAAACTAAGCCACATGAATCAAGCTTAAAGAAAGTATTAAATTCTATCAAATTATTAAGTGAAAAAGAAAAAGATTCTTTTATTAGTCACCATAATACTCCATAACACTAACAATAACAGATTGATGAAACAAACACTAAATACAAGAATATATAGTAAAAAGAAAAGAAACAATAAAAAATTTTTCCATGAAAGAAACATATAAGAATTTAATACTCTAGCTTATAAATTATAATTCTGCATTTTTATATTATATTTAGCAAATGTTTGGCTTGGGGATGTCACACCCCACCTTGGGGGGCATGACGGACACCTGGTGCCTGCTAGATTCTGAGCTGCTAAATGGTTCAGCTTGAGCACACCTGGTGCTTTAGCTGACTCTGGCTCTATTTCAAGAAACGAATCGGCTATATAACGACTGTAAATACAGTCTCCGGCCGACTGGGCCTATAGACACCTGTACTGTGTCATCAGCTAACCAGAATCATCTCATATAGGGAAATCTATGCGGGCCGACAAGGCCACCATGCTGTCTAGTTATCTGCAACTTAACAATAGAATACTGAATAACTACGTGACTGGCAAGGTCACCACTACTATCAGATTATGGCCACACACGGCCAACATAATCAACCAAACACATATATACATGCACGGCCCCACACGACCGGCTCCACTACCACAGGAAAACATCAGATTGCAAGCCTCTAGGAAGTAATACTAGAATGGTCGGGACAGGGCCCCGACCTACCCAAACTGTAATCAAAAAGGAAATAGGAGCAACCTCCGACTGTCTAGCTCCGGAGGACAGGAGCTGACAACTCTGCTGACTGGGTCACGAGGGATCGACTCCTCGTCTATGTGTACCTGAAGGAAAGCAATACAGCGTCCCTACGGGCGTCAGTACCACAGGTACTGAGCATGTAAAGCAAACTGAAATATACAACTGAAATGGGTAACAACAATAACATGAAATATAAGCAGGAAGTAGCTGAGTCTATCTGGCTGAGGATAACGGGGAGAGTTTACTTATTCTGTAATTAAACTGGGCGTGCCTGACGACATGTCGTCCTACTGTCTATCAGTATCTAATAGAACATATAGATATACATATAAATACACACAATACCTGACCGACCCCCATAAGCCGGAAGGTGCCAATCAACAGAACAATCTATTTACCCCTACCCGGGTCTAAACCAACCAAAAATAAGTCACTCCACTCATCTGATAATTGTGAGCTCCTCCTACCGGCCCCCTTGGGTACGTAGCTTAGGCCTTCGCCTATGACAATAAACTGTGTCTGAGTCCGAAGACTCCTGCCTCTGGGCGCAAGCGCTCACGGGGTAATCTGCTGCTGTATCTGTGACTGAAACTGCCCCTGGGTGCAAGCACGCAACTGGGTAATTTTATAAAAATCTGTATTTGAAACTGCCCCCGGCCACAAGCGCACACAGAGTAATATGCCCCTGTAAACAGGGCAATCTGGCTCTGCGCAGAGCGAACTGAACTGCCCCTGCAAGCAGGGTAATCTGGATCGTATTATCATGGTGGTCGGCCATCATCATCCTCTAGGCGGACGACATCGCCCAGCTGGTGGCGGTATCTGAATCTGGTATCGACACAGCTATAACCCAGGGGCGGAGGGGATGCTAAAGGGTGCACACATGCCATAACAAGTCTCAACATGCAAAACACATACACAACAAACATGCTCAAATGAAAAATACTAATCATATTCTCTTCTTTTATTTCAAGGCCAGTCCGTATTAAACAACTGATGCTATATCCTACTTTACACTGTTTCTGATTGCTGGACTAACTGCTACCTGGCCCTTATCTGTTTATCTGATTATTGTTATCCGTGATCTGAAGCTATATTAGTTTCTAGAGCCATATCTATTTCTGGAGCTACATCTGTATCTGGGGCTATTTCTATATCTGATCACTGATCTGATTACATCTGGATATAACTCAAAACATAGAACATGCCATCTATAACTGGATATAGCTCAATAACAAAAGATGTGCCATCTGTTACCGGATACAATCTCAACAAATGTAATACATACTGTCTGTAATCTTGCTAATTCATTATACTACTTTTACAACTTCCATTCTGGGTATTACGTAAGAACATGCTGAGTTACTAGCTGACACTGCGTTACTATCTAAAATCATCTGACTATCCGTTATTCTGATTATCGCATGATACGTAATGATATACTAGCATGCTTGCTGAAAATTGTACTAAAATCGTTCCTGTAAGCTGGGTATCTGTTAATAGCTTTTATTCTATTTATTTTCTAGACTGTACTTCCTGGCTTGCCGAAAGAATAACTTTACATACCTAGTTTCTGAGTACCCGACTGACCGATGTGATTTCCGTCAGTACTTCTGCTGTTTCTCCCAACTACATTCATATACATGTCAATTAGAACTAAATACACCAATATTCTGAAAGAAAACGCCACTTTCGATATATTTATAGCCTAAACTTTGGCTTATCGAAAGACAGTCAAAAATTCGCTATTTCTCGAAAGTCCAGAAGGGAGAAATACTCACTTTAGGGATAGAAATATATTGACACTAGTTTGGAGCAATTCCACTTACCTTAGTTCGGTAGCACGATGATTCGCCGGCCGAATTTCGCAAAACTAAATCCGTAGGAATGCTCCTTACTGCTTAATACCTCGGTATCTAGAGTTAATTTGAGTTTGGACCGCGTTTGACGGCAAAATCGAGCGATAATTTATCAACAAACCTCACACCCTCTGTTTCTCTTCGAGTTTCTGGAAATTATTTGATATATTTATGAAATGAACCGAAGTGGAGGCTTTATATACTTGGGCCTGGACAGGGCCAACGTGTCACGGAGCCAACGCGGAGGCTCCACCTCCGTGACACGTTGCCATCGCGGAGGGGCTCTGCCCCGGCTCCTTCCGCGATGGTTCGACAGGTTTCTCGTCCGGTCTTTTCCCGGGCCTTTTCTAGCATGTATGACTTTCACATATTCTTAACCAACACGCGAATAGGCCATCATGTGTTGGAAATTTTACGGGGTATAACAGGGGATGAAGAAAAATAAAATTATGGTATTAGTCCATGTCATATTTTAAAATATTTTTTCTTTTCTCATTGCGGTGTCCTCCATGATTTATGTAGTGACTTTTATTATCATTCAACACCAAATAATACTAATTTTAGTATTCATTAGAAACAGAAACATCGATCCAATGTCATTCTTTTCATTAGGGAGAATGAAAGAAGCAGAGTTCTTCGCAGATTTATGGTGAACATAAGCTTAAAGATATGCCTTGTGAAGTGATATAAACAGTTTTAAGCCTATGTTCGTCATGAATCTTCGAAGAACTCACCACTAAAGAAGACTTCTTGATATGTGGAAGACTTACGGATAACCACTAGAAGGAGAGTTCCTCTATGCATTTCTTGATATTTTTTTTTAGATTCGTGAAGACCCCTATTTATAGTCATAGTGGGGAGGGTTTGTTGCGAATACATACTCTTTTTCCTTCAATTTGATTAGTCTATCTAAGTCGTTAAACTTATCTCAATAGTTATGTAATAAGTATGCATGTAATTGGTTAAACCATGTTATTTGAACACTTGACCATATTTGATTGGTTCTTAATTCTTGTATTGACTTGGCATGTTACATTATTTATGCATGTGACATGATTTCATTGATTTTTGACTTGATTTGGCGTGTCACGTGATTTGACAAAAAACATAATTTTTAGTATGCATGTGATTGGTTGAATCATGTCATTGTTGGGACAACGGAATAACAACAATAAACACACACACACACAAATTAACTGCGTGAAAATAGAGAAAAACGGAACACAAACGACACACAAGAATTTACGTGGTTCGGTCTCACGACCTAGTCCACAACTGCAACTAGGAGGAATTTTATTACTCTCTCTCTTGTGATGTTTAGATTACAAGTACAAGCTATCTATTTATAGAAATAGATTAGGGTTATTAGGGTTTCTAACGGGCCTAATTAATCAGGCCTCCACAAGCCCAACAATCTCCCACTTGGAGGCATGATAATCTTCAACTGCCATCCACTGTGAGCACTTGTACGTCTAGTAATCTCCTCCTCATCTTCCTGGTTGCAGCGGCCTTTTCATCAGTTAACCTGAAGGCCCGTTGAAGCTTCCCCAAGCTCCAACATCAGTCACGGCTAAAACTGCCCCTGACTCGTCCTCTGTCCCTACCGACTCCCACTTGCACGAACTGTCGAATCCTGGAATACTCTGAGAACAAACAACACTCTCCATAGTTAGCAGGTAATCATCCGGAGAGACTTTGACAGCTGGAACACTGGTTCTCTTAACCCACTGTCTGGTAACTCTGGCTGAAGTTTTAACTGGCTGACTGTCGATGCTCCCACTGCCACGAGAACCCCTGACTGGTTTACCTGAACCTTTCCAAGCACGTTCAACCTGAATCTGACCTGTGGCTCTGGGTTTATCTCCTGCAAAACGAACCTTCTTATGCCCATGAGACTCTGTGAACCGGATTTTGTTTCTCTTCTGATCTGGGACAGTCACTCCCTCAGATGGTAAATAGACCATATACAGCGAACTCCGTTTCTTTCCTCGAGCTATGATCAAGTTCCCCTTCATCACCTTCCACTGTCCGTTTCCGAACTTAACATCGTGTCCCTCATCATCCAACTTCCCAACAGAAATCAACCGTTTCTTCAAGCTTGGAATCACTCGGACATCCTTTAAAGTCCACGAACCGACTGAAGTTTTCAGAATCATGTCACCCATGCCCGTTACATCAAGAACTTTATTTTTTGCTAGTCTTACCTTTCCAAAATCCCCTTCTTTCAGATTCTGCAATGCTTCACTGCTGTGGGTAGCATGAAATGAAGCACCAGAATCCATGACCCAGGAATCCACACTGCTCTCCACGCTACATATCAAGAGATCATTATGAGCATAGTCTCCTGCAATGTTAACTTGTTTATTATTCGGGCATTGATTCCTGAAATGCCCCACCTCCTTGCACGTCCAACATGTTACATCTGAGCGATCCTGAGTCTTCGACTGACTCCTTCTTCTGTTCCTGCTCCCACTACCTCTGCTATTTCTCCTTCCTCTGCTGACATTTAGCAATTCACTCGATGATTCCCCAGAACTCCTTCTTCTGACATCCTCGCCTAGAATGAGATCACGAATCTTCTCAAAAGTGAATCCATCGGGTCCCGCTGAACTGGTAACTGCTGTAACCGTTCCGGACCAACTGTCAGGTAATGACGATAGCAGTAGTAAGGCTTGAACTTCATCATCGAACTTAATGCCCACTGACGTAAGTCTGGCTAAGATTGAATTCATTGTATTTATGTGCTCGGTAACTAAACTACCTTCCTTCATTTTTGTGTTCACCAATTCTCTAATCAGAAAGACCTTGTTTGCTGCAGATGGCTTCTCGTACATGTTAGACAGCGCTTCCATGATACCTTTCGCTGTCTTCTCCTTCAGAATGTTAAACGCAACATTCTTGGTCAACGAGAGTCGGATAACCGCCATGGCTTTCCGATCCAAACCTGCCCACTCTGCATCAGACATCTTTTCTGGCTTGTCACCGAATACCATGTCTAACTCCTTCTGAACCAGCAAATCCTCAATTTGCATTTTCCACCAACTGAAATCTGCACCATCAAACTTTTCAACACGATACTTCCCATCTTCTGCCATCTCAAACGACTAGATGAGGTACCCGGTACAACTGATCTCAGATCTTGGTAACTGCCGGTGAAAAAAAATTTCTCCGGCGACTCGACCTCCTGCTCGATCTGTTGTTGCTCGCTCCGCTTCTCCGGTTGGCTGCACAGCAGGTAGCTGCTACTTTCGGTTCTTCTCCAGGCGTCGGCTGCCCCTTTTTTTTTTTTTTTAATTTTTCTGGCGTCTGCTGGTCGCGGTGGCAGCAACTCGCGATTGAGGCAGCGGCGACTTCTTTCTCTCTCTGGATCGGGGGCGGCGCTGCTGCTGCTCCGGTCGGCAGTTTTTAGTTCTTTTCCAAAAATTTTAGGTGATTCTCGCTAATTTTTTTTTTCGTGTGTATAACCTCGCTCTGATACCAATTGTTGGGACAACGGAATAACAACAATAAACACACACACACAAATTAACTGCGTGAAAATAGAGAAAAACGGAACACAAACGACACACAAGAATTTACGTGGTTCGGTCTCACGACCTAGTCCACAACTGCAACTAGGAGGAATTTTATTACTCTCTCTCTTGTGATGTTTAGATTACAAGTACAAGCTATCTATTTATAGAAATAGATTAGGGTTATTAGGGTTTCTAACGGGCCTAATTAATCAGGCCTCCACAAGCCTAACAGTCATTTGAACGTTTGACGATATTTAATTGATTCTTAATTTTTATATTAACTTGACATGTCACATTACTTGTGCACGGACATGATTTTATGATTCTTGACTTGATTTGATGCGCCACGTTATTTGACAAAAAAACATAAATTTTTAGGATAAAATTACATGTTGAACTTATCATAATGGAATTATAATTAGTTTGTAGCCCAATGAAATGATTTAGCTCAGTCAAAATAAAATTATTGATTAAATTTATATTTATTTGAATTAATATATATAATTTGACTTTTTTTATCAATTGAAATTCAATAAAATTTTAATGTCTACAGTGTGTTGTCATCGGTCATTTTCATGAATTTCTTTTTGAATCTCCTTGTTTCAATTCAATTATTATGAATTAGATTCCCAATAATTAGAAATTGAGTATTAAGTATTCCCTACATTTTAAAATAAGTGGTATTTTTATTTTTGGCACAACCTTTACGAAAACTACTCATTTGTAGAAAGAAAAATATACTTTTACCCGTTTACTCTTACGATATAACTCTTCAATATTTTCTTAGTTATGTGACACTCTTTCCATTTAAATAAGGGTAAAATTGGAAGAACATCATTAGTGTATTCTTGATTATGTAAAACACCATTTATTTTGAAACAAAATCAAGAGGCCAAAACACCATTTATTTTGAAATAGAGGGAGTATATGATATGTACACGTGCACGTGTGTACAATATTTATGTGGTAATAATTATTTTTTTCACTAATAATATTTAAGGTTGCTTAATATATATAAAAATAATTATCTTTGCTGGCAGTAATCTCTTATTATATATTACTTTTTCCGTCTATTTTTATTTGTCTAATATTGACTTGACACACTTCTTAAAAAATAATAAGTAAAATATATCATTCTTTGAATATGATAAATTCAATACTTTAAAAAATGCATTGGAAAATGACCATAATTAATAATAAAAATAAATTAACATTTAAATAATAATTTCTCTCTTAATTTTTTAATTTAAACAATTAAAAATAATTATTTATTTTTAACATAATGAAGGAAGGGAGTTTAATTTTTTGATAAGAGATTAATTGAACATCTTTGTCAGCTATAATTTCGTCATTAAGGGTGTGTTTTATATGGTTAAGTGATAAGCTTATCATATATTTCTATATCCGAATTATTATTGTTATTTTATTTTAAATAAAAGTTGTGAAGGGCATAATTTAAAGACCAATTATTTTGAGGGGCAAAAAATAAAGACCAACAGTAAATACGGGTATTTACGCGAATGACCCAAGTTTATCGGTCACTTAAAATATGTCATCTTATTTAATTATATACCGTAGACTTAATAAGCTATAAAACCTCATAAATATGCACACAAGTTTTTTTTATAATAATTTGAGCCAAAATATCTTTAAAAAAAATATTAATCATATGTTCAGATACTTAATTAAAATATACTATAACTTAATTATCTAAATAAAATTTACTAACAAGCTTAATAAATTATGAATGTTGCCTCATCTTTTGTTAGTAGAAAATCAATTTAAATTAAAACTATAGAAATCCATTAGAAATCATTTATGTAAATGATAAGATTAAGATTATAAGTTGTTATTGCTCAAGGAAATTGAACAAAAACAACAATCACAACAACAATAACAATAATATTAACGAGTATAGATATTTATTGATAATTTTAATTTTAAAAAATATTATATATATACACACACACACACACACACATATAGTTAAGCATTTTATTATTATTTTTATAAATATCAAATATCGTATCAAATATGGTACTACTTAAATGAAAGTACCAAAGGTTTCGATTTTGGTATAATAGTTCGATATTCATCAAAATATGTACAACCTTAATAGTGAGTCTGGTGATTGCCTCATAATCGCGAGCGACGAAGAAGGATTCTTCGTTTGACACTCTTAATTTTACTCATGCGAGAGAATCAGAAATATTCTGAACTTATTTCAATACTCACAATTAGCTAATAGAAAAAATAAAAAACAATTTCAAAAGAAAACGAAAACATGCACCACTCAGCAAGAGCGCTTCTCACCTCAATACTACATTTTTCTCACCTCAATACTACATTTTGACGGATTATGTACCTATTGCTAAAAAATTAATGCATAAATATAACATTCAATGTATATTCTTCTTCAGAAATCTTAGTAGCTTAGTTGATTGACTACTTGAACTTTCGCTTTATTGATAAAAATTATATTCCTCACCTTGTAATCCCCTCGTCAAATTTTTCTTCTCCATTTTTTTTTTAAAATGTATATTCTAGAATAATAATATTCATAAATTAGACGAAAAAAGAAAAGAAAACGAAAAAGAAATTTTCTCTTTATTACAAAACCGAAATATATGCCTAAAGTAGGAAGCAAACATTGGTCAAAGAAGACATTCTTTTTTATGGAAAGTTTTTATAAGAGTTTTGAATTAATTAAAATAATTTCATGGCAATTAAAACTTTAAAAAAAAAGCTAGAAAAATTAAATATTAAAAAAAGAGAAGACAATTTTATTACTTAATACACACAATGCTATAAGAGGTTAACTAAATATTGCATTAGATTTTATAACTAAATTTGTTAGGAAAGGCGATCATTGAGCTCCCAACGTCTCTTTCCATCATCCTGTAAAGAAATTCTCAGTAAATTTTGAAATAGATTGAATAATCACAATTTAGAATGAGATGTGTAATCATTTGAATTATAAGAGTACAACACCAAAGATGAAAATAAAATTAAAATATCTTTGCACACACAAAAAAAAAAGAAAAGAAGAAGAAGAGGGATGGCAATAAAAAGGCCAAATAGATATTGCTTATATAAGAGTTATATATATAACGTGACAATCAGAAATTTTTCTGAAAGTTCTTCAAGTTATACCTATAATATAATTTTTTGATAAAATATATTCACCCGATCATTTATTACTATACAGCGATACATCTTATGGAAAGATACTTTGACAAATGATATTTTTTTTAAAATTAAGCTTTCACATTGTCATCATAAAGTCATATTAGAATTCCAAAAGTGAAAAACCTCACTAACTTACCTAGTGAAGTGCTATGAAGTAATTATTGAGTGTTTGCCAATAAACACAAGCCTAGAAAAGAAATAGATTTAATTAATGATATTGTTTTTCTTGTGAAAAGCATAATTTGCATTAGATTTTAAAACAAATAAAAGACCCCACTTGCAGATTAGGCATCATTTGCAATCTAAGTGAATGTACATTGCAATCATGGAAATCAATAATTAATTTAAATTATTGAATATACATTTTTCTCCACTTGTGAAAATACCTTATGTAGTCTCATTTTATTTTGGAATAATGGCATTTTTAAACCTTCAATTATTTATAGATTCTAATTTTATTCCTTGTGTCATTTCATCAAGTATATTTAAGTTTTAATGAATTAAAAGTGCACTTTTTATTCTTTGCTTTAATTTTTATAATAATTATTTTATATATATATATATATATAAACTAGAAAAAGTACCATCTTACTTGATATGTCATATACTTGTGTATAAGTTAGCACTTCCCTTCTCCTCCTAAGGGAAGGGACTTTTAATTTTATTTTATTTTTGGTTGATATTTACGATTTAAAATAAATTATAAATATTTATATAATAATAAATAATTTTATTAATGATAATATTAAAATAATAAAATTAAATTATTTATATATTAATATGGAAGTATGATGTATTTTTTTTAAAAAAAAATGAAAGATGCTATATTTTTTGGAGGAGAATTGAAAAAAAAAACATGCCACGTAAATCAAGATTAAAGGAAGTAGTAATTCCATCAAATTATTGAGTGAAAAAAAAATATATAATAAAAATTCTTTTATTGGTCACCATAATATTCCATAACACCAACAATAACAGATTGATAAAACAAACACTAAATACAAGAATATATAGTAAAAAGAAAAGAAACAATAAGAATTTTTTCCATGAAAGGAACAATAAGAATTTAATACCCTAGCTTATAAATTATAATTCTGCATTTTTATATTATATTTAGCAAAAGTTTGTCCCGGATATTAAGAAAAATAAAATCATGGTATTACTCCATGTCATATTTGGTACTCTCTTGTCCCTTTCTAGTTGTCGAGGTTATTAAAAATAACCTATTCAAAATATTTATCATTTTAAAAAGTTTAAATAATATTGATTAGATTTTTTTAATTTTATAATATTTATATTAATTATTTTTGAAAATAAATAATATTTATTGTTGACACTCAATTAGTAGCGTTGGCATGACGTCCCTCGACTCTACAATTCATGACTTTGGTTGCAAAATACAAAAGGAAGGACATCTCATGATACGAGCTACTACTAAAAAATCACTATTTTTCCATTGAAATTTTTCACTAAAAAATATTAAGTTGCTATTTCCACTGATATCGGTGGGAAAAGAAAAAATAATAGTGTTTTCACATTAAAAAATCATGAAGTTTCCAACTACTTCAGTGAAAATCTGTTTCCCACCATGCGTTTTCCCAGTGAATTGGTTCGGTGGAAAATAAATGAAAAAATCATGATTTATAACACAAATTTTTCATTGAGTTGTGGAGGAAAAAATTTCTATTAGTAGTGAGCTAATGACATCTATGCAATACCTGTATGAAAGTCAGTATCGTCCCATTAAAAACATATTTTCTTGTTCATATGTCAAGGATATATTTAAAGTGTTTGTATATTCATTGAAGAGAGATAAGTATAAATTAGTTTTTAAAAAATATTTCTTCTTTATGATTTTTTAGGGAGCGTATGAGAGAAAAACACAACAATTTAAATGGAACAAGGGGAGTAAATGTCATAGTTACTATTTAGATTGTAAAATAATATCTTTTTTTTATCATAATTTTTTCACAAACTTTCTAAATATTTTAAACTGTTAATTATTGTGACTTATAATATTTTTTATGTAGTTTCTAAATATGTAAGTATTATTTCTTAAAAAATTAAAAAATTTATGTCCAAATTCACACCAAACATTAGTTAGTTTAACCCTCATATAATCAAATTAAGATAATTTTTTTGGGACGGAGGGAGTACATTTAAAACTCACAATATTTGAAGTCCTTAGTCGTGCAATATTTAGGGAATGTTTGGTTTATATATCAATAGACTCTCTCTATATATATTTTCAAACTATTCCCCGAAAAATGATGTGATATCTCTCTTTGATAAAAAAAATCTAATTATTTTTTTTATTATTTTGACATTTTTCTCTTTATTTTTTCTATATAATTTACTCTCTAATTTGTCAGGCCCCACCTTGGGAGGCGTAACTGCCACATACTGCCACACTGAAACCTGGACCGACCTAGCTGGGCATATGCACCTCAGGTGCCTGTCAGCAACTTAAAATCAGGAAAATAAAATACTATATTTCAGTTGTAAATACAGCCTTGGGTCGACTAGGCTACACAACAAACCTACATAAAAATAGCTAACCCAGCAGTCCCAATAATAAAAGGATTCTATGTGGACCGACAAGACCACAATGTTGTCGAAGTCATAACAAAAGAAAGACAAACAATTATATATATACTATAGCCGACAAGGCTACTAACAACTAGCTAAGCTAGCCCCACACAGCCAACATACAAAACATAATATACATAGGCCCCTGTTACGAACCGAGTCTATACCTTGGATGAGACACGGTACTTGGAGTCACAAATAACCCCAAGCTAACCCATGGTCTATCATAATACTGGTAAACTAGGTAAACATAAGCGGAAGCTTTAAATAAATAAGATCATTTAAGAAAAACTTATTTCACAAAAGTCCATACATCTAAAAATAATACTGAATATCTGAGTCTATGTCTGAAAGCCAACTACTAAATGATGAGTTATTGGGACAAGCCCCCAGCCAACTCTAAAGTCTAACTAAAAGTAACTATTGAAAATAAATATTGGCCTTAAAAGATAAGGACTCACCAAAAGCTGCTACTGGTATCGTCTGAGGGAATCTACTGACGATGTTGGGGCTGAGAACTTGCGCTTGTATTATAATACGATACAGCATAGAAGGTATGCGTTAGTACTTGGAATGTACTGAGTAAGTGAGAGATATAATAAACATGAAAGAACAAGTAACTAAATTGTAGTGACATGTAATGATCAACTGAAATGTTGAAAACCGATACAACTGAAGTATAACTGATATGGTCAATAGTGACCCTGACTGATGGTCATAGATATGTCCTGGATCTGAGATATTGATTTGAGCTAAACTGAAATTATACTGACTAGTGGGAGAGTCTATAACCGACATATAACTACGTGATCTAAACGCGGAGTTCGATGTATACGCCCCATCGATAGGACCCAATATACCTTGCCAGGGTATATAGGCATGAACTAGGTGATCATAAATCTGGGGCTATCGGGCCAATAAAATAACCTACGGTGGCAACATAGTTCGCGAAACCTGGGTGCGCTATAATCCCGGTCTGCTCGGTGCAAAGTCCTACTCCCACTGGATAGTCCTAATAATCTGAATACTAAGCTGATAGCTCAAAACTGGGGTCCAAGACTAAATCAGGGATATTTATCTGGAAGTACCCTGAGAGTCTTATTGGACCAGATTCTGTAATTGGTGTTCTAACACTGGTCAGAGCTGCTTATCTAGAAGCATCGTAACCGTCTAAAGAACAAACTGATATCTGATAACTAATAGCTGATTCTGATAACTGATATCTGGGAGGCATTGCTGACACCTCAAAAAAAGACTATAGTCATAGTGATCAACTGACATTTATGAAAATACTGAAAATGCTCAACTGACTGAGATTTACACTAATATTAATAATATAGGAACTTTAACACTGATTGATTCAAGAAACATGAATAACTAATCAATTTTGCAAGACTCTAATCAATTTATTCAAAAGCTGGGGCTAGAACCCATTTACAGGAAGGAGGTATCAACATAATCTCTAAGTAATGGAAACATAGCAGCTAACAATATGAACAACATTCTATATGAATGACAGCGGAATCTGACTAAAAGAAAATTATTACATTTTAAAATTTCAGGGCTAGGTTTGATAAGAAAATCTAAATGGATTTGGGGGGAACAAGAGAAGGAAAATTCCCTTGCTAAATTCTCACATACCCGGTGAAGGATTCCTGAGAAAATCCTTGAGAAATTTCGAGAAGCAGAAGTCGAAACCCTTGCTCTGCTCTATGCTTCCTGACTGAGATTCTACGTTCTGACTTCTGAGGGAATGAGAGGAATGAAGGGGGAACATCGTTCTACCCCTTTAATTCTCTCCTAATGATCCCAATACGACAAGGTTTAGAGACTAAAAGCAAAAAAATTATAAAAATAACCCTGAAAAGAAAATCTGAAAATCTATCCGGCAGGATCCGATGGGCCTCACAATGGGTTGTTGGGGAAAATCATAGCTGGTTGGAACCAATCGTTGGTTCTGGGCACAAAACTGAGATCACTAGAATTTGGCAACGGGTAGGGACCACGACTCGTTGGAAGAACTAACGATTCGTTGGTAGCTCTCGTAGTCACTAGTAAGATTTTTAACAAAAACGTGGGAGCCCCACTAATGGATGACACAATGACTCGTTGGTAGAACCGATAGGTCATCGTGTATGCTCGTGGTCAACACTGCCTGGTCTTGAAAATCTCGCAATAGGTGGAGATGATGACTCGTTAGAGGTGATAACGAGTCATTGGTCCCACTCGTTGCTTCGGAGAGATGTCTGGTGGATTTCTGAACTTGGGATGCAACAGACGACAGGACGACTCGTTACTTCTTTCAATGAGTCATCCTATGCCTTGTTGGTTGTCGAAGGAAATTTTTGTAGAGCTGACAATGGCCCGTTAGAGGTGACCATGATCCGTTGTCTGGATCGCTCTGTGATAAAATTTTCTGATTTCCCCTGATTTTTTTTGCAAGATCTAAGTTCGGTCTAGGAAAGTTTTGGGGTGTTACAATATCTCCGCCTTAGGATCATTCGTCCTCGAATGAAGGCTGAAACTGCTGGAAAACTAGGAAAAGAGCTGCAATTCCCAGTCTGAGACTATGCATTGATTTCTGAAGGAATGAATGACTCTAAACTGATTTAAACGTGCTAACAGAGTTGATGCAACTAGGATGCATATTGAAAATCTGAATAGAGCTGATGAGTACGGAATTAAATAGAGTATTGAGGAGGAATTTAATACCTGATGCTGGAATTGATCTGGAAGAAAATAAATGAGGATATTTGGCCATCATGTCCGCTTCTGCCTCCCATGTGGCCCCCTCAACTAGCTAGTTCCTCCAAAAGACTTTCACTGAAGCGACTGCCTTATTTCTCAGCTTACGAACGTGATGGTCTAGGATCTGAACCAGTACCTCTTTGTAAGAGAGACTATCCTTCAGTCACACGTTGTCTAGTGGCACAACTGAGGTTGGATCACCAATGCACTTCTTCAATAGTGACACATGAAAGAATGGGTGCACCGATGCTAACTCCGAGGGTAATTCTAACTCATAGGCCATATTTCCAATTCGCCTCAGAATCATGTAGTGTCTTACATACCTCAGACTGAGTTTTTCTTTCTTTTCAAACCTCATCACCCCTTTCATGGGTGAAATTTTTAGGTAAACCCAAGCATCTACAACGAATTCTAACTCTCTTCTCCTCACATTGGTATAGGATTTCTATCGGCTTTGGGCTGTTTTCAACCTTTCCCCTGATGGTTGCACTTTCTGTATAGCTTCATGAACTGAGTCTGGTCCTATAAAGGTAGATTCACCAACTTCAAACCACCCTATAGGATACCTACACCTCCTACCATATAATGCCTTAAATTAGGCCATCTGAATACTGGAGTGGTAGTTATTATTGTACGCAAACTCGATGAAAGGTAAGTGATCATCCCAACTTCCCTTGAAGTCGATCACACAAGTTCTTAACATATCTTCTAAGGTCTGAATATTCCACTCAGCTTGTCCATTTGTCTGAGGGTGAAAAGCTCTGCTGAGCTTGACCTGGGTACCGAGTCCTTTAAGAAATGACTTCCAGAAATGCAAGGTGAACTGGGCACCTTTATCTGAAATGATGGATAAGGGCACCCCATGTAGTCTGACTAACTCCCGAATGTATGCCTAACATAATCCTTAGCTGAGTCTGTAGTTTTAACTGGGAGAAAATGTGTTGACTTGGTCATCCAATCCACTATCACTCAAATTGAGTCATGTTGCCGGCGAGTATGAGGTAGACCTGTAATAAAGTCCATATTCACTTCATCCCACTTTCAGGTGGGTATGCTGATATCCTGATTCATACCCTTAGGCCTCTGATGTTCCATCTTGACCTGTTGGCAATCCGGGCACTTAGTCACAAATTCTGCAATGTCTCTTTCATGCTGTTCCACCAGTAGATATCTTGTAGGTCACGATATATTTTAGTGGCTCCTATGTGGATAGAATATCTGGAACTGTATGCTTCTTCCAGTATCTGTTGTATTAAGTCACCTACATCCAGTACATATAGTCGGCCATGGTAATAAAGCACATCATCTCTCCCTTCGGTGAAAGCCTCCACTTCTTTTTTGAGAAATGCTTCTTTTAGCTTAAACAGTATGGGATCTTCATCCTGCCTTGACTTAATTTCGATAACTAACGAGGAATCTGACCCACTTTGCAGTACTACTCCGCCCTCAGCTGAATCAACCAACTGCACTCCCAACCGAGCTAACCTATAAATATCATTTGCCAGTTCTTTTCTGCCCTTTTCAACATGAGCAACGATCCCCGTGGACATCCTTCTTAGGGCATCAACCACCAAATTGTCCTTGCTCGGGTGGTATAGCACACTCATGTCGTAGTACTTCAGTAGCTCCAACCACCTTCTCTGATGAAGATTTAAGTCCTTCTGATTGAACATGTACTGAAGGCTCTTGTGATTGGTGAAAACATCCATGTGAGCCCCATAAAGATAATGCCTCTATATCTTCAAAGCAAACACCACTACTACCAACTCAAGATCATGAGTAGAATAGTTCTTTTCATGAGCCTTGAGTTGTCTGGAGGCGTAAGCTATCACCTTACCCCGCTGCATCAGAACGCAACTGAGTCCCACCCTGGAAGTGTCGCAATATAGCACGAACCCATTTGTTCATTCTGGTAAGGTTAAAATTGGAGCAGTAGTGAGTTGAGTCTTCAACTCCTGGAAACTCTTCTCATACGTATCTGACCACTAAAACTTCACCATTTTCTGAGTTAACTTAGTCAGAGGAGATGAAATAGAGGAAAATCCTTCTACAAATCACCGGTAATAACCGGCTATACCCAGGAAACTTCTGATGTCGGTTGGGGAATTAGGTCTTGGCCAGTCTTTCATTACTGCTATCTTTTGAGGATCTACCTGAATACCCTCACCTGAGACCATGTGACCAAGGAAAGTCATAGAATTCAATCAGAATTCACATTTACTGAATTTAGCAAACAACTGTCGGTCTCTGAGCGTCTGTAGCACTATCCTCATATGGTTAGCATGTTCCTCCTCATTTTTGGATTATACCAAAATTTCATCAATGAATACAAAGACAAACGTGTCTAGATACTGCTTGAAAACCCTATACATCAGGTCAACAAAAGCTGCAGGGGCATTAGTTAGTCAAAAGGACATAACCACAAATTCATAGTGACCATACCGAGTTCTGAAGAGTGTTTTTGGTATGTCACATTCTCTGACCCTAAGCTGGTGATACCCCAACCTGAGATCTACCTTCAAAAAACAACTGACTCCTTGAATCTAATCGAACAAGTCGTCAATCTTGGGTAGGGGATACCTATTCTTAATTGTAACTTTGTTCAATTGATGGTAGTCGATACATATTCTGTGAGTACTGTCTTTCTTTCGCACGAACAACACTGGAGCACCCCATGGAAAGATGTTGGGTCTGATGAAACCCTCATCAAGAAGGTCCTTTAGCTATTCGTTCAACTCCTTAAGATCAGATGGAGCCATTCTGTAAGAAGGAATGGAGATAGGCTGAGTGTCTGAAAGAAGGTCTATGACGAAGTCTATTTTCTGCTCGGGAGGGACTCCGAAAAGATCTTCGGGAAATATGTTAGAGGAATTCGCTAATAACTGAAACTGAATGGATAGTTAGGGTCTCAGAGCTGGAATCTTTGACCCGAACTATGTGATAGACACACCTTTTTAGAATTGAGCTTCCTTGCCTTAAGGTAGGAAATAAACCGATCCTTAGGCGCTGAACTACTACCCATCCATTCTAAAATTGGCTCATTGAAACTAAAATCTGACGGCTCTAGTTCTGCAGTCGACTGAGGCATAACTGGAGTGTAGCCAATCCATACCAAGAATAAGATCAAAATCAACTACGTCTAACTCTACTAGATCAGTTGGAATGACTTTACCCAATACTGAGACTGGGCAGTTTCTATACACCCGGCTGGCTCTAACTGACTCACCAACTGGGGTAGAGACTGAAAATGTTTCTTAGAGGACTTCTAGACTGATTTCAAACTGGACAGCTACATAGAGGGTCACGAATGATAGTGTGTCTCCTGGATCTATTAGGGCATACAAATCTAGATGGAAGAGACGCAACATACCCATGACTATGTTAGGTGAGCTCTCCTGATCCTGACGAGAGGACAAATCATAAAAGCAGTTTTGGCGTTGATCGCCATCCGTACCTGAAGTGTTGGCCTGCTGAGCTGGTCGGCCTGCTGGAGCTGCTGAAGTCATAGACTATAATTTTCCCCGTCCTATGGACGGACACTCTCTTAGCCAGTGACCTAACTATCCATACCTAAAACAACCCTATTTTCCTTTTAGTCATTCACCTGAATGGTTCTTGCCACACTTAGGGCAAGTTGGATAACGGTTGCTAGCACTGTAACTCTGGGACTGAGAACCAGATGCTCTACCCCTCCAGTTGAGGTGGGTGTTGGAGTTCTCTCTTGCTGCTGCTTTGGGCAGCTACTACCACCAGACCTCTGGTGTCCATAATCTGATTGACTAGTTTTAACCCACTTGTTCTCTCGTTCCATGTCTTTCAACTTTTCTACCTCAATCTGCTGAGCATGAACGATGAGGCTGGAGAGGTCAATATCTTTTATGAGCATCGCGGTCCTGCACTTCTTAAGTACTAGGTTTGATACCCCGTTGATGAATTTAAGCATGCGAGCCCTTGGCTCGGCTACCATCTCTGGAGCATACCTTGACAACCGCGTGAACTCCAATGCATACTCCTCCACGGTCCTATTACCTTGTTTTAAGTTCATGAACTCTGTGACCTTAGCCTCCCTCAACTACCGGGGGAAGAATCTGTCTAAAAATGCTGTGGTAAAAGCTTCCCACTCTACCAGTTCCACTCCGCTGGTCTCCCTTCCTTCCACTAATCGTACCAAATCTGTGCCACCCCTTTCAACTGGTAGGAATCCAGATCAGCGCTCTCTGCGGAATTAACACCCATAATCCGGGTGATCTTATACACCTCATCTACAAACTCCTGTGGGTCCTCTCCCACCTTGGATCCATAAAAGGCTGGAGGGTTCATTGGGGTAAAATCCCGAACCCTAGCAGCTGCTGCGAACCCGTTGGTGTTTATCAAAACCACTTGCTGGTTCACTTGGTTTGTTACTATCTGAGCCAATAGTTGGATTGTCACTCGAAATTCTGCTGAGGACACTTGGTCTTCCTGAGGGGCTGCTGGAGTTAGTGCGGTAGATCGGTTAGCGTTGCCAACCCTTCTTTCGTTTTCTCGTCTTAGAGGCGTAGTTTCACTGAAATGAAATAGAGCACGAGTTAGGAGGACGTTTCTGGAATTGAACTTAAATGCACGATAAGGAGTATGAACAAAAGGGAGTTTTCCTAACAACGTCTCGTAGCCTCCTCATCATAAATGTGGTGCGCTTCACACCCATGAAAAGGACTCTACTTGACGCGACTTTTAGACATCTTAGGATACTCTAAACCTAGCGCTATGATACCAAGTTTGTCATGAACGGAGTCTATACCCTGGATGAGATACGGTACTTGCCTCATAAGCATCGACAAGCGCCAATCAGTCTATATACCCCTACCGGTACCCCTAAGGTCCCACATATGACTGCATCTGCATCTCGAGCACCCCAGGTGCTAGTAAGGGTTAGTGGTGCCATCTTGGCATACAAGGAGTTCATAGGAGACTCCAACGTGGACCTGAAGGCTTTACTTTAGTCCTTTCAGACGGTTAATAACTTTGTAAGCAATTTGGTAGCTCTGAAAGCAGTCTATAGTTCTTGTAAATGATTGCAACATCGTAGCTCCGTAAGCATTAGCAACATTGTAGCTCTGTAAGCAGTTTATAGCCCCATAAGCAGTTCATACGACTAGCAACCCCTCAACTACTCCTGGTGAGAGGCAGTACGAAATACGATCAACCCTAACCGGTGAGACTATGTTACAATCTTAATTCCATTCGTAGAGACCAACTACAACACTCACATTCTTAAGTTACAACAGGAATACAAGTCGTGTTAGTGTCACGACGAGAATAACTTGCCAAAGAGGTTAGCTTTAACATACCTCAATTGCCAATTTTCATTTACCCAAACAGTTCCAATCTAAAGGCGGTGATTCCTCCAATTTGCGGCCCTTACACTGAGAGAATAAAACTATTTTCAATACTAGAAAACGGCTAATAACAATATCCTTTAAACATATTAACTATAATTCAAACTCTATTCAATTCAGCCGAAAGCTTATAAATTCCCGAGGGTTTAGAAGGTAGAAATACTTACTTATCACTTCTAGCCGCTTAGGGCTCAATTTAAAATAATTTCTACAACTTATACTCAGCGGGACTCCAACAATCCGAGCAAGATTTCAAGAAATAACTCCGTAGGGACGTTCCTCATAAGTCCAGAACCTGTTATCCAAGACGAATTTGCCATTGAACGGAGTTTAGAGGCGTAATTCAGCGACAATTCTCACGAACCAGTCGCTCACGTTTTCTCCCCTGACTTGGGGAAATATTAAAATGATTTGATTAAACATGAAGGAGCTTATATAGATTTGACTAGGTGGGTAGGGGTTGCGTGGTGCGCCGACCATTGCGCCAGAATACGGCCGCGCGACACCTGGTGCGCCTTGCCTTCGGCCCCGGCCTCCTGCTCGCTCGACAATGTGCTAGTATGCTCATTCCCCGAGCCCTTCCTCGCACTCTTCATACTCCAAAACTCTCGAGATGCGTATGCGCACGTCGGTTAAATGATATAAACTTATGGGGTGTAACATAATTAAATTTAAAAAGCCCTTATGCATTAAATATTCATTTGCAAGAGTTAACCCACGTAATTTTGCAATAAATCTTAATTAAATATTTATTTAAGCCCACGTAGTGTCTTTATTTATATTTTTCTGAATACTTAATTACCAATAGTTATAATGCCCAATTAGTTCCTCTGCATATTAATATCCTAATTTTTTTCTATATATATCTTTGTATTCTTTCTTTTTTGGCATGTGGTAGTTCAATTGTTGTGCTCTTAGCATATCCTATTGTGTATTACAAAAATTTTTTATACAAAAATATCGTGTATAATTTTATCTTTTAAGCCTTTTATTCAATAAATTAATTTTTAGTATCATGCATTGATTCTAAGTAAGAACGTAATATGTGAGATTTTAGTTTATTTTCTTATAATTTTCACTCATAGTGCATCAATTTTTATGTACTTTTTCTGCAGGGATAAAGAGAAGATCAAACAATCTCTCTCTTTCTCTCTCTCTATACACACACACACACACAAAAGCAAGGTACAACCAAGCTGATGTGGCACCTCGCTATGACCTTCAATTGCATTTTTCTTTTTTCTCCTTTTTTTCGACATTTTCTCCTTTATTTCACTATATAATAATAACACAATAATTTACTTTAAAGTATTTTTTATTTAAAAAGTCATCTCCATAGCTCATACCTTTTCATTTTCATAACTTCTATTCTAATAATGTCGATTAATCTTGTGTTTTTAACTCACACATTCTAATCTTCATAACTCTTAATTTTAATCTTGTCTTTTCAAGTCCATAACCTCCAAATAATATGTTATTTACAAATTTCGACACCTTACATGTGAATTGAGGATTAAAGGTTAATATGCAGATATGACCAATGATTCTTGAAGAATATATATACTAAGCTCAAAGATTATTGAAAAAACATATTGTCTCATATATATATATATATATATATATATATATATATTCAATCGAGACATCTATAATCCAAAAAGATAACAAGAGCACTTTCGATCTTCAGAATTTCTTGTGGATTTCAAGGTATATAAGTATTTTTTTTTGTTTTTCTGTTTCATTGTCTTGGACATTGTTGCAAACTTTTTAATTTCACATGAATTTTTAATATTAATTCAATTTCTATTCTATGCTTTATTTTTCTCCAGAACCCTTATATTCTAGGCATGTACTATTATCTTATAAATATTATTTTGTTCGATTTTGAATTAAATGTCATTTTAAAGGGAAATCTCTACTACTTTTTAAATGATTTTGTTGTTTGTACATATGTCCTCTTGTGTTTCATGAATGAATGATAAGGAAAACGACAATAGGAGTAGAATAACTTTTTTTATCATATTAAATTAAAGTCCCTATATAATTTTATTTTGTATATTGAAGAAAGTAAATATTTCTTTTATTTTGATGTATTATTTAATGCTTGGTGTGTTGTTTAAACTTTAGAGCCAAGGTTTGTGATTGATTCTGAGTTACGATATCTTGCAGGTGTAGATTCCAAGGAAATGGAGATCAAAAAGAGGTTTCTAAGAAAAGACAAATGACCCAACGATGAGATGTTTGAAAATATTAATAAAACAAAATTTGCAAGTCCCAACATGTTTAATCACTAACAAAAAAATTTCTTCTTTCCAAATTAATTCTCAAATTGTCGCAACTTTAATATAGTACGGCTATGAAGGTGGCGAAAGTGATGGTGACAAAGGCAAAGTAGTAAACATGTAATGCCGTTGGATTTTCCCTTTTAAAAATTATATATGCTCGTGGATTGGTTATATGTATGTCATAATACGATTTACTACATGAATAAAATAAAAATACCGATTCACTTTAATTTTTTATGTCACACAAAAATTAGAGAAAGATAAGAAAGTATGTGTCTTTTATTTTTTTTCGCGCTTGTGCCAAATAATTACCAATTTAAATAATGAAATACTTTATGCAAAAAAATAAACAAAAAAAATTCTATCATTTATTTTTCTTTTTTCATTTGGAAAACTCGATATGATATAAAAGAACGAAAAAAAATTAATTAAGTGTATACAATTTACATTTACCTAAATAATATTTTATAATCGCGCGAATCACGACAAAGTTCACTAGTTATAATATAATTCATGCAATTTTATACAGAGATTATTATACTAAGAAGGAAAATAGTGATCAAATAAAAGACAATTAATTGTTTGCACAATAAAATAGAATATCAATGTGTAAATTAAAAAAAAATGAATAAGGAAGAAAATAATAACCCATGAGCGTATAATAACTAAATTTTGTTCTTGAAAAATAACAGTCTTAAAAATAGCGATAAGTATCAATATTTGATTTTTCTCCTTACCATCGTCAATTCAAGGACTTGGTTTGTTTTTAAATTGATGAATGACTTATTGTTTGGATTTCACCACGAATGTTGAATTAGGCTTTGATCACAAAACATGAAGGTAGGAAAATTTGTTGCTCACCACTTTGGAGAAAAAGACTTCTTGATATGCAAAAGACTTACGAATCACCGCTATAAAGGAGAGTTTCTCGAGTTCAAGATCTAAACGATAAATGTAATTAGCTGCAAAAATTTCAAAATGGTTAATTATTTGTGGGACGTATCAAAAAGGGTAGAGCGTGGCACTTGTGATGACCTGGATGCAAATTCGTATAAGTGGAATGGTGTTAATTTTAGTATTTGGTCGTGATTAGCACCATGATCCACAAATTTTTTTAGCCAATTTTTCCTTCTAGGTCGAGGACAATAACACGACCCATAATACTTCTTAATTTTTTTCCCCTTCCTGATTGTCGTGTCCTCCATGACCTACATCAAAATATAAAAAAATTATTTTGCTCATAGCATTTGAGCAGCCTCAAGCTCAAAAACATGAAGCAATTAGTGTTCATTATCTAAGAGAAGAAAATTTGGAGTCCCAATTAGGAGGTTATACACATCTAATGATTTCTATTATCATTCAGCACCAAATAGTAATAGTATCACTGGCCATCAAAAATCAGAAACATTGATCCAATGTTATACTTTTCACTAGGGAGAAAGAAAGAAGCCGAGTTCTTCGCAGATTCATGATAAACTTAGGCTTAAAGGTAGACATTGTGAAGCGATACAAGCAATTTTAAGGCTCCTAATTGGGATTTTCAAATTTGCTTGTATCGCTTCACAACGTGTACCTTTAAGCCTATGTTCATCATGAATCTACGAAGAATTCCGTTTCTTTTATTCTCCTTAATAAAAAGAATAATTGGATCGATGTTTCCGATTTCTGATAGCTAGTGATACTATTACTATTTGGTGTTGAATGATAATAGGAGTTACTAGATATATAGCCTTCTAATTTAGACTTCAAATTTTCTTATCTTAAACAATTAATACTAATTGCTTAATGTTTTTGAGATTGAGGCTGCTCAAATGCTATAAGAATTTTTTTTTAATATATATTTTGATATATGTTATGGAGGGCATGACGATAAAAAATATTGTGGGACGTGTTACTGTTCACGATTCAGAAAAAAAAAATTGTGGGTCGTAGTGCTAATCATGACCAAATAGTAAAATTAACATCGTTTCACTTTGACGGATTTGCATAGATGTCGTGGAAAGTGCCACTCCCTACTCATTTTGTTACATCCCACAAATAATTGCCCGTTTTGAAATTTTTGCAGCCAACATAATTTGCCCTTTTAAGTCTTCCACTCGAGTTTATCTATGTATTTCTAAATTTTTTTTACCTTTGCTTTGTGAAGACGCCTATTTATAGTTATAGTGGAGAGAGTTTATGATGAATTCATACCTTTTTCCTTCAATTTGATTAGTCTACCTAAGTCATTAAACTTACCTCAAAAGTTACGTAATAAGTATGCATATAATTGGTTGAACCATGTCATTTGAACGCTTGGCCATATTTGATTGGTTCTTAATTCTTATATTGACGTGGAATATCAAATTATTATGCACGTGATAAAATTTTATTGATTCTTGACTGATTAGACGTGTCACGTCATTTATGTAATAAGTATGCATGTAATTGGTTGAACCATGTCATTTGAACGCTTGGCCATATTTGATTGGTTCTTAATTCTTATATTGACGTGGCATGTTACATTACTTATGCAAGTGACATGATTTTATTAATTCTCGACTAATTAGACGCGCCACATCATTTATGTAATAAGTATGCATATAATTGGTTGAACCATGTCATTTGAACACTTGTCCATATTTGATTGATTCTTAGTTCTTATATTGACGTGGCATGTTACATTACTTATGCACGTGATATGACTGATTACGCCACGTCATTTATGTAATAACTATGCATGTAATTAGTTGGACCATGTCATTTGAATGCTTGGCCATATATGGTTGATTCTTAATTCTTATATTGACGTGGTATGTTACATTACTTATGCACGTGACATGATTTTATTGATTCTTGATTGACGTGCCACATCATTTATGTAATAAACATGCATGTAATTGGTTGAACCATGTCATTTAAACACCTGGCCATATTTGATTGATTCTTACTTCTTATATTGACTTGACATATTACATTACATATGCACGTGACATGATTCTATTGATTCTTGACTAATTAGACGTGCCACGTCATTTATGTAATAAGTATGCATGTAATTGGTTGAACCATGACATTTGAATGCTTGCCATATTTGATTGTTTCTTAATTCTTATACTAGTGAATTTAACCGCGCTTCGCGTGGATTAGATGAATTTTTGAGTGTTACACTTTTTAAAATTCTTCTAAATGTTTGATTTTTATATAACATATTGTAAGTGAAATAACAATTTGATTTTTCTGAAAAAGAAGGTAGAGAACAAAAAAAAATCAATAAAACTTGATTTCTTTTCGTGCATAATTTTAACAAATTTTAAAATTCAATTATATTTTTATATATTTAATATAAATCTAATTATATGAATCTCGTATAAACTTTTTATCTTATTTTATTTTCTCTTTTATTTTTAATATGCTTTTTCTCTCTGTTTTTTCCTCCTTATTTCCTTATCTGTTTATTTTCTTTTAAAATATCAAATTTCACATTTTTCTTCTTCTTCTAACTTCCTAATAAATATAAGCAATCAAAATATAATATTTTTAAATCTCAATATAAAGTATAATAAAATAATAAATATCACACAGACATGCGTGTTATATATGAAATATAAAGAAGTATAAATATCATTATGCATTAATTTATTAATTTGATTAAAAAATATAAAAAGAATCTTCAGTTGAAATATGAAAAGACTAAACAGTTTATGTCACGACCTAAGTCTACACCCTGGACGTGATACGGTGCTTAGAGCCACAAGTGACCCCAAACTAACCCATGACATAGCATAATTCTAACATGACAACAACTAATAGAACATATTTGAGCGGAAGCTTAACTTAAATATAGCTAATCAAAGGAAAGGATAAAAATCTAAAACAACACTGAGTCATAAGTTGAAACTAACACTACACGATCTGAAAGCCTCTACTAATCTGATGAGTTGTTGGGACAAGTCCCCAGCTAACTCCAAAATATGAAACTAGAAATATACAATAATAAAGAAAACATAACTCTCGTCCTCAGAAGATGAGGACTCACCAATGTCAACTGATAGAATTTGGAACGTGTCTAACCACGTGGCTGAGTTTGAAAACCTGAATCTATATCATAAAACGATAACATAGAAGATATGCGGTCAGTACTTTGAATGTACTGAGTATGTGATAAAAGTAACTGCAGTTGGAAATGTGCTAGTAAATTGAGCAGATACCAGACTGAGTACATAACTAATACATAACTAAAGTAAAGTACAATAACCCTATCTGAGATGCATAGATACTGACTTGATATGCTAGTTTGGAAATATTTAATGTAAATACAAGTAAGACTGACTTTAAGGGTCATGTACATACACTAAACTAAAGCTGTAATCATAAACTGAAAGTTGTACCATACTGAAATGACATATAATGACCATATCTAAATACATAAGTATTGAAGCAAATATGATAGTCTGACATTGTTGTAAGAACTAATAACTGACCGAAGATCATAAGCATATCCTAAAAACCGAGTAAACTAAACTGAGCTGAAATATGTGACTGATCTGAACTGAGCTGTACTGATAAGTGGGAGAGTCTATAACCGACATATAACCACGTGAGCTAAACATTGAGTCTGATGTATACACCCTATCGGTAAAAGCCCACTGTACCTTGCCAGGGTATAGTGGATGAGCTAGGTAATCACAGTCTGAGGCCCGTTCGAGCTACTGACCTATAGTGGCAACATAATTTTGAAAACCTAGGTACACTGAACCCCGACCCCGCTCGGTGCTAAGTCCTACTCCCATTGAAAATTCTAACTGTGACTGCTAGACTGATAGTTAGAACCTGATGTCCTAAGACTAAATTAGAACTACTTATTTGGAAGCATCCTGTGAGTCTAAAGGACCTGATAACTTAAAATGTTGGTGTTCTAAGACTTGTCAGAGCTGCTTTATCTGAAAGCATCGTAACAACCTAAAGAACACTGACTATACTGGAAACTGGTATTCTAAGACTTTCAGAACTACTTTATCTGAAAGCATCGTAACGGTCTATAGAATATTGATTATGCTGGAAACTGGTACTACTAAGTTCCTCAAGATTGAAATAGTCAAACTGATCAGCTAACGTTTCTGTAAAACTCTAAGTATTCTGAGTGTTGACTGACACTCTGAGACTGAATAGACCAAGATATTAAATTCTTTTCAAGTATCTATGCTATCATTTATTACTCGAGTAACATCTACCATATCAACATAACATCTCTGTTTGAGTCGAAATCATGCAAGTTTTACCCGAATTTGTGATAAAGATCAAGACTAAGGAAAGCAAACTAAATCAATAGAATTAGAGCATGAATTTCAGTTAGAAAACACTCATGTAAACTAAAGAAAATAATAGAATTTAAGGGATTCTTCAATAACCAAAAATATTATCATACCATGTAAGAATTCTAGTCATGGTAGTTTGACACTATTGAGGAAATGGGGAAAATTCACAGCCAAGAAAATCCCTAAATTATGATCTCTAGAGGTACTGTAAAATTAGGGTTTGCTGAAAACTTTGGGACACAAGGGTGAAAGGATACCTTTATTGAAGTCCCACATACCTTATTCTTCACCTCACAACTATAAGCACGAAGACACAATCCTTTTATAACATCAATCTGCAACAATTATGAGGATAGGAACTACAATCAATAGTTTAACGACGAAATTCAAGTCATAGAGGCATTTTATCGAACACCCGAAGGGCATAGGAAATTCAGGCCTCTTATGAGTGGGTGTCCTAACACCCACCTCTTTCTACAGCCCCTTATCAGCAATATATCCATTACAAGTCTAACCAAAACTACCACATCTATCCTAAATACCAATTCAGTCCCATAAACCCTAACCCTAGGTCATTACATGAACTCACGTCTTCCTAGCACCGTCCTGACCTTAGAACATCCCTAAGGATTAGAAAACAATACTCATGTAAGGTTTCATGAGAGTTACTTACCTTGGAGGAAGGAAGAGTTCTCAAAATTCCAAGTCTTAGAACTCAAAGATTGTTCTTGACCTTGCTGGAGATAGGAAGATGATTTTTATGTTAGAATCATGAAGAAATTCATGGATTTATGTTATGCTAGGTTGGAGAATACTTACCTAGCCTTAGGATGGTGGAAAAGAGCTCTTGGAACTGATAGGATCGATCTGGAGGCAGAAGAATACCAAAAGAACATTTAGGGCGACTTTTAAAAGCCCTGAAACACCACCTCCACCCCCCTCCCCTCCGGTGACGCCCCAAGTGACAGGCCGTCAGTCCCCCAAAGGACTGTCAACTTGCCCGTCACTTCAAGGTTAAGTTTCGCAGTTTCTGGTTAAGGGTGATGGATCAGATTTGATAGGCCGTCGGGTGGTTGACGGGCCATCAAACCTAACAGTGCTCTACTAAATTGCTCATAACTTTTTACTTCAAACTCCGATTGATGCAAGGTCAGATGCATTAGAAAAAAGACTCGAAGGAATACAATTTGATGTATTGATTTACCCAGAAGAGATTCATAAATTTGGAATTATGGTCGTTTGAAGTTGATCCTTGTAAGAACTTATACGAAAACTCAATCGGTAAAAAGGCTCTCAACTCAACTTTGTGCTAAAAGATCCTCATGAACTTAATTCGCATCCAATGCACTTCCCACACTTAAGAATTGATCTTAACACCTATTTTCTTTAAAAATTTAGTCGGGTTCGAGTCTATCTACATACCCAGACGGCTTTAAACTTAGCTTGAAAGTCCGAGGTGTTACAATTTAATTGAAGAATAAATTATTGGCAATATAAAAATTAAGAATCAACACAATATTATATATTGATTTAATCTAAATACATATTTTATATTACACGAAGAACTAATTTCATGTGATGTATATATTCCTAGAGATTAGAGCCTCTAGATTGAATAAACCTTATTCTAAGTGTCACGCCCCGCCTTGGGGGGTATGACTGGCACCTGGTGCCCTACTAGGACCTAAACTGCTAGACTGCTGAGCCTAAGCACTTCTGGTGCCTACCTGGCTGGCTCTAACTCTGATTCATGGAATCAATGGGCTATATAACAGTTGTAAATACAACCTCTGGCCGGCTAGGCCTATAGCCACATGTACAACCACAACAACTAACCAGAACCACATCAACATAAGGGAACCTATGTGTTACACCCCATAAATTTTAAATAAATAAATAGCCTAAAGTCATGTTGGTTAAGGGATTTAGAAAGCAAAAAAAAAAAATTAAATAGCAAGGTCGGCTTTTCCATTTAAAAGCAACAAATTTCCAGCAAAAACAGGGCATCTTCATATGAGAATAATACCCACGACAATATATATAAATTTCCTTCCAATTACGCGACGAAACGCGGTCTAAACTCCGTTCTGGCTTAGGTACGGGTGTATAAAGCTGCAGAGAGCAATCCTACGGAGTTGGTTTCGTGAAATTTGGCCGTCGAAACGTCGTGCTACCAAGGTAAAGTAAATAGAATTTCTTTAAATTAGTACCAATGTGTTCCTAGCGTTGCAGTGAGCATTTATTCCTTCTGGACTATCGAGAAATAACGAGTTTTTGATCGTTTTTCGAAAGGTTGAAGTTTGGGATAAATATATATCAAAAGTGATAATTTCTCCCGAATATTAATGTATTTAGTTCTAATTGAAGTGTATATGAATGTAGTTGGGAGAAACAGCAGAAGTACCGACGGAAATCACATCGGTCAGTCGGGTACTCAGAAACCAGGTATGTAAAGTTATTCTTTCGGCAAGCCAGGAAGTACAGCTTAGAAAGTAAATAGAATAAAGGATATTAACCGATACCCAGCGTACAGGAACGATTCTAGTATAACTTCTAGCAAGCATGCTAGTACATTAATCACGTATCATGCGATAATCAGAATAGTAGATTTTCAGGCAATACGTAGTGCATCTGTTGAGATTGTATCCAGTAGTAGATGATACATTTTATGTTATTGAGCTATATCCAGGTATAATTAGATAGACAGATAAAGGCCAGGTAGCAGTTAGTCCAGCAGTCAGAAATAGTGTAAAACAGAATATAGTATCAGTTGTTTAATACAAACTGGCCTTGAGATACAAGAAGAGAATATGATTAGTATTTTTCATTTGAGCATGCTTGCTGTGTATGTGTTTTGTATGTTGAGACTTGTTGTGGCATGTGGGCACCCTTTAGCATCCCCATCGCCCCTGGGTTATAGCTATGTCGATACCAGATTCAGATACCGCCACCAGCTGGGCGATGCCGTCCGACTAAAGGGCGATGATGGTCGACCACCATGATAATACGGTCCAGACCACCCTGCTTGCAGGGGTAGTTCAGTTTACTCTGCGCAGAGCTAGCACACCCTGTTTACAGGGGCAGACCACTCTGTGTGCACACCTGTGCCCAGAGGCAGGAGTCTTCGGACTCAGACACAGTTTATTGTCAGAGGCCAAGGCCTGAGCTACGTACCCAAGGGGGCCGGTAGGAGGAGCTCACAGTTATCAGATGAGTGGAGTGACTTGTTTTTGGTTGGTTTAGACCCGGGTAGGGGTAAATAGATTGCTTGCTTGGTTGGCACCTTCCGTCTTATGGGGGTCGGTCAGGTATTGTGTGTATTATTATGTATATTGATATGTGCTAGTAGATACTGATAGACAGAAGGACGACACGTCTTCAGGTTCGCTCAGTTAGTTACATAATGTATAAACTCTCCCCAGTTATCCTCAGCTAGATAGACTCAGCTACTTCTTGCTTAAATGTCATGTTATTGTGCTATTCGTTTCAGTTGCATATTTCAGTTTGCTTTACATGCTCAGTACCTGTGGTACTGATGCCCAGCGGGGTGCTGTATTGCTTGCCTGCAGGTACTCACAGATGAGGAGCCGATCCCTCGTGATTCCAGCCAGCCAGTGAGTCATCAGCTCCTGTCATCCGGAGTCTGATTCCCAGAGGTGTAGCTCCTTTTCTTTTGTTGTGCAGTATGGGTAGGTCGGGGCCCTGTCCCGATCATTTCTATTAGTTTCTTACAGTATTCGTAGAGGCTTGCAGTCTGTGTATATTCCCTGTGGTTAGTTGAGCCGATCGTGTGAGGCCGTGCAGTCTGCTGTAGCTGTTTAGTATTTCAGTTTATGTTGGCCGTGTGGGGCCTTAGTTTGACAGTAGTGGTGACCTTGCCGGTCACGTAGTTTTACAGCAGTCTTGTGTTGAGTTACAGATAACTAGACAGCATGGTGGCCTTGTCGGCCCGCATAGGTTCCTTATTACAAGTCTGTTTCTGGTTAGCTGTTGTTACAGGTACAGATGGCTACAGGCCAGTTGGCCGGAGGCTGTATTTACAGCCGTTATATAGCCGATTTGTTTCTTGAAATAGAGCCAAAGCCAGCCAAAGCACCAGATGTGCTCAGGATGGACCATTTAGCAGTCTAGAGTCTAGCAGGCACCAGGTGCCCGTCATACCCCCCAAGGTGGGGTGTGACAAACTTGGTATCAGAGCAGTTCGTGTCCCAGGGAGTCTGCAAGCCGTGCTGAGTAGAGTCTTGTCTATGGATGTGTTGTGCACCACATACTATAGGCAGGAGGCTGCGAGGCATGTTAGGATTGTCACTCTTCTTTCTTATTCAGTCGTGCTATAGAACGGTACAGTATAGAGTTGACTTTTTAAACTCACCACCCTCTTTGCTTACAGATATTATGGCATACCAGTGGCACCCAGCTACAGGTAGGAGATTGGATACAACAGCGGGCGAAGGCACCAGTAGGATGCCTCAGTTACAGCCAGATTTCGCCCGGTCTGAGAGAAATACGGAGGTGTCATCTCGACCCTCCCAGCAGTCTCCGCCTCGCCAAACACCATTTGAGGCGGCACCGCCTCCCACAGCTCCTGCACCCACTTCATCTGATCAGGAGCTACGTAGTGCGGTGGTTATGTTGACTCAGATGCTAGTTGCTCAGCGTCAACCAGCACCACCTACAGCAGTAGAATCCCTAGGTGGGCCAGGTAGTTCCAGGGTTAGAGAATTCTTGGCGTTGGGACCCCCTCAGTTTACTGGATCGGATTCAGGGGAGGACCCTCAGGACTTTCTGGACCAGATGCAGAGGATCTTTAGAGTCATGCACGTAACCCCAGCAGAATCAGTTGAGCTAGCAGTGTTCAGATTAAGGGATATTGCTGTTTTGTGGTATGAAAGTTGGGAGAGGTCTCGGGAAAGAGATGCAGCCCCTCCTATTTGGTCCAATTTTTCAGAGGCCTTCCTGGATCACTACTTACCCCGGGAGGTCAGACAGGCCCGGATGGACCAGTTCTTACATTTAGAGCAAGGGGCTAGGAGCGTCCGTGAATATTCCTTGCAATTCGACTCCTTAGCCCGCTATGCTCCTGCATTTGTGGACACCATGTCGTCCAGAGTCCACCGCTTTATTATGGGCCTGAATCCAGAGTACATAGAGACGTGCATGACAGCTACTTTGAGAGAGGACATGGACATAGCCAGGGTACAGGCCTTCGCACAGATAATTGAGGGCTTGAGGCAGCGACAGCGGGGTGACAGACAGGCGACTTCAGAGCAGCGCCGTAGGAGCAGACCCGCTGAGATACAGAGGGAGATTCCTAGGGGGCCGAGACCACGGTTTTCAGATAGGCCACCCAGATCTTTACCACCGGTACAGCAGCAGAGGGGCAGGTTTATTCGCCGGAGTCAGTCGGAGTCCGGTAGCAGTTCACGGACAGTAGCCTCACCTCAGCAGCGGAGGGTGGAACAGAGTAGATTTGCATCCACCCCTTGTCCTATATGCCACCGACTACATTCTGGAGCCTACAGGCAAGGCTTCCCAGGGTGTTATTACTGCGGACTTGAAGGGCATTTAATGAGAGATTGTCCAGCCAGGGGACAGGGTAGTCAGGATGATCTGGATAGAGCGTTAGCATGGCCACGAGTTCCAGCAGCCTCAGCAGGGCGCAGACCCTCAGGTTCAGGGAATAGGGGCCGAGGTAGACCAGGAGCCTCTGGCTCAGGTGCAGGCCCCAGCCGTACCTATGCATTACCGGGGAGGCAGGATTCAGAGGCATCTCCCGACGTGGTCACAGGTACACTGATTATTTGCTCATATCCTGTTTATGTATTGATTGATCTAGGGTCTACCTGGTCATATATTACACCATTTGTGGCTCGGAAGTTGGGTATCGAACCAGAATTGCTTCAGCAGCCCTTTTCAGTGCTTACACCGGTCGGTGACTCGATTACAGCTAAAAGAGTTTACCGGGGGTGTACGGTAAAGGTTGCTGATCGTCAGACCACAGTAGACTTAATAGAACTTGAGATGGTCGACTTCGATGCCATTATGGGTATGGACTGGTTAGTGCCATGCTATGCCAACTTAGAATGCTGGACCAAGACGGTCCGATTTCACTTTCCGGGGGAAGCAGTGCGAGAGTGGAAAGGGAGTACACCTACGCCGAAAGGTAGGTTTATTTCCTACCTTAAGGCAAGAAAATTAATAGCAAAGGGATGTATTTACCATCTAGTTAGAGTCCAGGACGTTCAGGTGGAACCTCCGACTCTTCAGTCTGTTCCAGTGGTCAATGAATTCCCTGACGTATTTCCGGATGAGTTGCCTGGTATCCCTCCCGAAAGGGAGATAGATTTTGCGATTGACTTGTTGCCAGGGACTCAACCTATATCCATTCCCCCGTATCGCATGGCACCAGCTGAGCTTAGAGAGTTGAAAAAGCAGTTAAAAGATTTGCTCGACAAAGGTTTTATCAGGCCTAGTACTTCCCCGTGGGGTGCGCCAGTTCTGTTTGTAAGAAAGAAAGATGGCTCACTCCGTATGTGTGTGGACTACCGGCAGTTGAATAAGGTAACGGTTAAAAACAAATACCCGCTCCCGAGAATAGATGATTTGTTTGACCAGTTGCAGGGGGCCAAATGTTTCTCTAAGATAGATTTGAGGTCCGGATACCACCAGGTCCGGGTTCGGGAGAGGGACATTCCAAAGACTGCTTTCAGGACCAGGTATGGTCACTTTGAATTTCTAGTTATGTCTTTTGGACTGACGAATGCTCCCGCAGTGTTTATGGACCTGATGAACAGCATATTCAGACCGTACTTGGATCTGTTCGTGATAATATTTATCGATGATATTCTGGTATATTCTCGTTCAGAGACAGATCACCAGAACCATTTACGAACAGTACTCCAGATCCTTAGGGACCGTCAGTTGTACGCCAAGTTCTCTAAATGTGAGTTCTGGCTGAACTCAGTTGCCTTTTTGGGGCATATCGTGTCGGATGCTGGTATACAGGTAGACACACAGAAAATAGAGGCGGTCAAGACATGGCCCAGATCTACCACTCCAACCGAGGTCCGCAGTTTCCTGGGTTTAGCAGGATATTATCGGAGATTTATTGAAGGATTCTCCACTATAGCAGCACCTCTGACAAAGCTAACACAGAAAGCAGCAAAATTTCAGTGGACGGAGGCCTGCGAGCAGAGTTTTCAAGAATTGAAAGACAGATTGACCTCCGCCCCAGTACTAGCATTGCCAGAGGGAACAGATGGGTATGCGGTGTATTGCGACGCTTCAGGTTTGGGACTGGGTTGTGTGTTAATGCAACATGGTAAGGTGATTGCTTATGCTTCCAGACAGCTGAGGAAACACGAAAAGAACTATCCGACCCAAGACCTGGAACTAGCCGCAGTGATCCATGCTCTGAAGATTTGGAGGCATTATCTGTATGGCGTCCATGTAGACATTTTTACAGATCATAAAAGTCTACAATACATTTTCACACAGAGGGAGTTAAATCTGCGGCAGCGTCGCTGGTTAGAATTGTTGAAAGATTATGATGTAAATATTCTCTATCACCCGGGAAAAGCTAATGTAGTAGCAGATGCCCTGAGCCGTAAGTCAATGGGGAGTTTGGCGTATTTGCGGCCCGAGAAGCGGGAATTAGCCAAGGAAATTCATCAACTAGCCGGTTTAGCAATTCGAGTAGTGGAGACAGAAAATAACAGAACGGTAATTCAAAATTCTGCCGAGTCATCACTAGTAACAGAGGTAAAAGAACGGCAGTACGAGGACCCTGACTTAGTCCAGCTCAGAGATAGAATTCAGAAAGGTAAAGAGTCAGATTTCCAAGTGACTGAAAATGAAGTACTACGTTGTAAGGGCCGTCTATGTGTCCCGAATGTTTCAGGGCTTCGCCAGCAGATCATGCATGAGGTACATTACGCTCGTTATTCCCTCCATCCAGGAGCAACGAAAATGTACCACGATATCAAAGACATCTACTGGTGGCCAGGTATGAAATCTGAAATAGCTGAATTTGTATCTAGATGTCCTAACTGCCAGCAGGTGAAAGCGGAGCACCAGAAACCGGGCGGTCTGACGCAGGAAATAACTGTGCCTATGTGGAAATGGGAAGCGATAAATATGGATTTTGTAAGAGGATTACCCCGTACCAGACGCAGAAATGATTCTATTTGGGTAATAATTGACAGGCTGACAAAATCAGCTCATTTCCTGCCGGTGAAGGCTACCTTCTCAGCCGAGGATTATGCTGAGTTGTACATCAGAGAGATAGTTAGACTACATGGAGTGCCGGTATCTATTATTTCAGACAGGGGAGCACAATTCACATCTAGATTTTGGCAGTCGTTCCAGAGGGGTCTGGGAACGCAGATTAATTTGAGCACAGCATTCCACCCTCAGACAGATGGACAGGCTGAGCGAACTATCCAAACGCTCGAAGATATGCTACGGGCGTGCGTACTAGATTTTGGGGGTAGTTGGGATGAACATCTGTCGCTGGTTGAATTTGCCTATAATAACAGTTATCATTCAGCTATCCAGATGGCGCCCTTTGAAGCATTATATGGGCGAAAATGTAGATCGCCGGTGGGCTGGTTTGAAGTGGGGGAATCAACGTTGATTGGGCCAGACATCATTCAACAGCCAGAGGAGAAGGTAAAGCGTATCAGAGAACGCCTACTGACTGCTCAGAGCCGCCAGAAGTCGTATGCAGACATGCGGCGTAGAAATCTAGAATTTGCGGTGAACGACTGGGTATACCTGAAGGTGTCTCCGATGAAAGGGGTAATGAGATTTGGCAAGAAAGGCAAGCTTAGCCCGAGATTCATTGGGCCATATCAGATTCGGCGGAGAATAGGCGGAGTTGCATACGAATTGAACTTGCCTTCGGAGTTAGCATCTGTTCACCCAGTATTCCATGTATCTATGTTGAGGAAGTTCGTAGGAGACCCTTCCACAGTTGTTCCAGTTTAGGATGTCCAGGTCACAGAAGAGTTAGCATACGAGGAGGTTCCAGTAGCTATCTTAGACAGACAGATCCGTAGACTGAGAACTAAAGATATTGCGTCGGTCAAAGTATTATGGCGTAATAGGAACCGAGAAGAAATGACCTGGGAAGCCGAGGAAGACATGAAAGCCAGATATCCCCACTTATTCCAAGCATAGGCAAATGGGAGGTATGTTAGAACTATTTTTCCTTATTAATGCTTATACTTCATATATGAAAGCAGACGATTGATTATAGATAGTTTTATACATGAATGTTATTATATCGTGTAGAGTACCTGTATTGGGCTTTTCTGCTTTTCAGGAATTATGAGATAGTCCATAATACAAGGGAAACTCTGCCAAAATTTTTCTAGAAACAAAGTTGAGAAAGTCCTCTAGACAGAATGTCATTCGAGGACGAATGTTCTTAAGGGGGGGAGGATGTTACACCCCATAAATTTTAAATAAATAAATAGCCTAAAGTCATGTTGGTTAAGGGATTTAGAAAGAAAAAAAAAATTAAATAGCAAGGTCGGCTTTTCCATTTAAAAGCAGCAAATTTCTAGCAAAAACAGGGCATCTTCATATGAGAACAATACCCACGACAATATATATAAATTTCCTTCCAATTACGCGATGAAATGTGGTCTAAACTCCGTTCCGGCTTAGGTACAGGTGTATAAAGCTGCAGAGAGCAATCCTACGGAGTTGGTTTCGTGAAATTTGGCCGTCGAAACGTCGTGCTACCGAGGTAAAGTAAATAGAATTTCTTTAAATTAGTACCAATGTGTTCCTAGCGTTGCAGTGAGCATTTATTCCTTCTGGACTATCGAGAAATAACGAGTTTTTTGATCGTTTTTCAAAAGGTTGAAGTTTGGGATAAATATATATCAAAAGTGATAATTTCTCCCGAATATTAATGTATTTAGTTCTAATTGACGTGTATATGAATGTAGTTGGGAGAAACAGCAGAAGTACCGACGGAAATCACATCGGTCAGTCGGGTACTCAGAAACCAGGTATGTAAAGTTATTCTTTCGGCAAGCCAGGAAGTACAGCTTAGAAAGTAAATAGAATAAAGGATATTAACCGATACCCAGCGTACAGGAACGATTCTAGTATAACTTCCAGCAAGCATGCTAGTACATTAATCACGTATCATGCGATAATCAGAATAGTAGATTTTCAGGCAATACGTAGTACATCTGTTGAGATTGTATCCAGTAGTAGATGGTACATTTTATGTTATTGAGCTATATCCAGGTATAATCAGATAGACAGATAAAGGCCAGGTAGCAGTTAGTCCAGCAGTCAGAAATAGTGTAAAACAGAATATAGTATCAGTTGTTTAATACAAACTGGCCTTGAGATACAAGAAGAGAATATGATTAGTATTTTTCATTTGAGCATGCTTGTTGTGTATGTGTTTTGTATTTTGAGACTTGTTGTGGCATGTGGGCACCCTTTAGCATCCCCACCGCCCCTGGGTTATAGCTGCGTCGATACCAGATTCAGATACCGCCACCAGCTGGGTGATGCCGTCCGACTAAAGGGCGATGATGGCCGACCACCATGATAATACGGTCCAGACCACCCTGCTTGCAGGGGTAGTTCAGTTTACTCTGCGCAGAGCTAGCACACCCTGTTTACAGGGGCAGACCACTCTGTGTGCACACCTGTGCCCAGAGGCAGGAGTCTTCGGACTCAGACACAGTTTATTGTCAGAGGCCAAGGCCTGAGCTATGTACCCAAGGGGGCCGGTAGGAGGAGCTCACAATTATCAGATGAGTGGAGTGACTTGTTTTGGGTTGGTTTAGACCCGGGTAGGGGTAAATAGATTGCTTGCTTGGTTGGCACCTTCCGGCTTATGGGGGTCGGTCAGGTATTGTGTGTATTATTATGTATATTGATATGTGCTAGTAGATACTGATAGACAGAAGGACGACACGTCTTCAGGTACGCTCAGTTAGTTACAGAATGTATAAACTCTCCCCAGTTATCCTCAGCTAGATAGACTCAGCTACTTCTTGCTTAAATGTCATGTTATTGTGCTATTCGTTTCAGTTGCATATTTCAGTTTGCTTTACATGCTCAGTACCTGTGGTACTGACGCCCAGCGGGGCGCTGTATTGCTTGCCTGCAGGTACTCACGGACGAGGAGCCGATCCCTCGTGATTCCAGCCAGCCAGTGAGTCATCAGCTCCTGCCATCTAGAGTCTGATTCCCAGAGGTGTAGCTCCTTTTCTTTTGTTGTGCAGTATGGGTAGGTCGGGGCCCTGTCCCGATCATTTCTATTAGTTTCTTACAGTATTCGTAGAGGCTTGAAGTCTGTGTATATTCCCTGTGGTTAGTTGAGCCGGTCGTGTGAGGCCGTGCAGTCTGCTGTAGCTGTTTAGTATTTCAGTTTATGTTGGCCGTGTGGGGCCTTAGTTTGACAGTAGTGGTGACCTTGCCGGTCACGTAGTTTTACAGCAGTCTTGTGTTGAGTTACAGATAACTAGACAGCATGGTGGCCTTGTCGGCCCGCATAGGTTCCTTGTTACAAGTCTATTTCTGGTTAGCTGTTGTTACAGGTACAGATGGCTACAGACCAGTTGGCCGGAGGCTGTATTTACAGCCATTATATAGCCGATTTGTTTCTTGAAATAGAGCCAAAGCCAGCCAAAGCACCAGATGTGCTCAGGCTGGACCATTTAGCAGTCTAGAGTCTAGCAGGCACCAGGTGCCCGTCATACCCCCCAAGGTGGGGTGTGACACTATGCGGGCTGACAAGCCACCATGCTGTCTAGTTACTTTTGAATAAAGTAAATAGGAGCTAAACTGCTACGCAACCGACAAGGTCACCACTACCAATCGGATAAGGCCCCACACGGCCATCATAAACAAGATAATACATACACACGGCCTCACACGACCAGTAGTACTAACCACAGGGAATACGCAATCTGCAAGCCTCTACTAATAAGATGGTCGGGACAAGGCCCCGGCCTACCCGTACTGTACAACAAAAGAAAAGAAATAAACCTCTAGTTGTCTAGCTCCGGATGACAGGAGTTGATGACTCTATGTGTTGGCTGGAATTATGAGGTATCGACTCCTCTTCTGTGAGTACCTGCAGGCAAGTAATACAACACCCCAAACGGGCGTCAGTACCACTAGTACCAGGTATGTAATGCAAACTGAACATAACTGAATATAAGTAATAATACTGGTAGTTCTAAATAGCAGAAAGTAGCTGAAACTATCTAAGCTGGCGGGACCTGAAATAAGCTTATCTGTACTGAAGGTAAGGTAGAAGCATACCTGTCGACGTGGCATCCTACTATCTATCAACTAATAAATGACATGTATATACATATATAACATACAAGGAATTATACCAGCCCCCATAAGCCAGAAGGTGCCAACCAACACACAATCTATATACCCCTGCCCGGGTCAAAACCATCCAAAAGTAAATCACTCCACTCGCCTACTAACTACGAGCATCTCTACCGGCCCCCTAGGTATGCATCTTGGGCTCTCTGGGCCCCTGACTATAACTGTATCTGAGTCTGAAGGGCTCCTGTAACTGTAAACTGTAATCTGTATCTGTATCTGAATCTGTAATCTGCCCCCTGGGCGCAAGCGCTCGACAGGGTAAACTATAATGCTATGCTGATCAGCCTGATATGGGGAATGCTGCATCCCATCTTCTTCCTACTGCGGACGGCATACCACTCCTTGGAGTGACGTATCCTCACCCTCTGGCGGGCGAGTTGACACAATTATTAACCCTGGGGCGGCAAGGAAGCTCTAAGGGTGCCCTCATAGCACAAACAGATCTCAACAAACAATATTCACATATAGCAAGCATGTTCGATCTGAATATACTATCCACGTTTTGATATTCTATTCTGAATCTCTTTTCTACATTAAACTGATTCTATTACTAGGCTAAATGTATCTGAAATAATATCTGGCTATCTGATACTGATTTACTGACTTTTATTCTGAATATAGCATAAAAACATAAAACATGCTTGTTGGATTCATACTGGACTCAATACTTGACTTCTGGATTCTTTCTTCTAGAGTTTACGCTATTTGCTATACTAGGATTACTAACTTGCCGAAGGAACAGGGTTTACATACCTCGATCTCTGACTTCTTGGCTAACTAGCATAACTTGGCCAGTATCCAGCTATTTCTCCCAACTGCATTCATAATTACAACAATTAGAACTAAATTCATCAATATTCTAGAAGAAAATATCACCTTAATATATATATATATATATATATAGCCCAAACTTTAGCTTTTCGAAAAACGGTCGAAAACTTGCTATTTCTCGAAAGTCCAGAAGGGAGAAATACTTACTTTAGGGCTAGGAGTACATTGACACTAATTTGGAGTAATTCCACTTACCTTAGCTCGGTAGCACGACGGTTCGCCGACCGAATTTCACGAAACTAAACCCGTAGGAATGCACCTTGCTTCTTAATACCTCACTACCCAAGGTTATACCGAGTTTGGACAGCGTATAACAGCGTAATTGGAAGGAATTTCCTCAAAATCCTCGTGCCCTCTATTTTCCTTCGTTCTCTCTGGAAATTATAAGAGTTTATCACTTAAAACCGAAGTTTGGGGCTTTTATACTTGGGCCTGGATAGGGCCTCCATGGCACGACGCCATCGTGGAGGCCCTCCCTCTGTGGCACGGCGCCATCGCGGAGGGGTTCTGCCCCGACTCCTCCCGCGATGGTTCGATGTGATGTTCGTTCAGTCTTCTCCCAGGCCTTTTTCTAGCATGTATGACATTCAAAAACTCTTAACCAACATGCGAATAGGCCATCTATATGTTGAGAATTTATGGGGTGTAACATCCTCCCCCCCTTAAGAACATTCGTCCTCGAATGTAAACTTCTACTTACAGGAATCTCAACTTACTCGACTTACTTTTAGAAAAATTTTGGCAGAGTTTTCCTTGTAATATGGACTATCTCAAAAACCTGAAATGCCGAAAAGTCCAATACAGGAACTCCACACAGTACTACAGTATTCATCAGACAAAAGACTAGAGTCGATTATCTCATTTATACATATAATATAAGGCATTTTATATGATAACAATACTAACATACCTCTTGACTGACTAGGCTTGAAACAAGTGAGGATATCTGATTTTCATATCTTCCTCTGCTTCCTAAGTCATCTCCTCTCGGTTCTTATTACGCCATAGTACCTTGATAGAAGCAACATCTTTAGTTCTCAATCTACGAATCTGTCTGTCTAGTATGGCTACTGGAACCTCTTCATAGGCCAGTTCTTCTGTAACCTAGACATCCTGGACTGGGACAACTCTGGAGGGTTCTCCTATGTACTTTCTTAGCATAGATACGTGGAAAACTGGATGAACGGACTCTAATCTGGAGTCAAGTTCAACTCGTATGCCACTTGGCCTACTCTCCGCCGAATCTGATAAGGCCCAACAGATCTCGGACTGAGCTTACCTTTCTTGCCGAATCTCATCACCCCTTTCATTGGAGATACTTTCAAAAATACCCAGTCATTCACATTAAATTCCAAGTTCATGCGCCGCACATCAGCATACGATTTCTGACGGCTTTGAGCAGTCAGTAGGCGTTCTCTGATAAGCTTTACCTTCTCCTCTGACCGATGAATAATATCTGGCCCAATCAGCGCTGACTGTCCTACTTCAAACCAGCCAACTGGCGATCTACATTTTCGCCCATACAATGCCTCAAAGGGCGCCATCTGGATAGCTGAGTGGTAACTATTGTTATAAGCAAACTCAATCAGCGGTAAATGCTCATCCTAACTACCTCCAAAGTCCAACACATATGCCCGTAGTATATCCTCGAGCGTCTGAATAGTGCGTTCCGCCTGTCCATCTGTCTAAGGGTGGAATGTTGTGCTCAAATTGATCTGCGTCCCCAGACCTCTCTGAAAAGACTGCAAAATCTAGCTGTAAATTGTGCTCCTCTATCAGAGATAATAGACACTGGAACACGGTGTAACCTAACTATTTCTCTGATATACAATCCGACGTAATCTTCGGCAGAGAAAGTGGCTTTTACTGGCAGGAAATGGGCTGATTTCGTCAGTCTGTCAACAATTACCCAAATTGAATCATGTCTATGCCTAGTACGGGGTAATCCTACTACAAAGTCCATGTTTACTGCTTCCCACTTCCAAAGAGGCACAACTATGTCCTGAGTCAATCCACTTGGTTTTTGGTGTTCCGCTTTTACTTGCTGGTAGTTAGGACACTGGGCTACAAATTCTGCTATTTCCCTCTTCATACCTGGCCACCAATAGATTTCTTTGATATCGTGGTACATTTTCATCGTGCCTGGGTGGAGAGAATAGCGGGCGTAATGTACCTCACTCATAATCTGCTGGCGAAGCCCTGAAACATCTGGAACACAAAGGCGGCCTTTACATCGCAACACTTCATCCTCAGTTACCTGAAAATCTGGTGCCTTCCCTTGCTGAACTCTATCTTTAAGTTGAACCAGGTCAGGATCTTCATACTGCCATTCCTTTACCTCCACAACTAATGACGACACTGCGGTGTTCTGAATTACCGCTCCGTTGTCCTCTGTTTCTGCTACACGAACGGCTAAACTGGCTAATTGGTGTATTTTTATGGCCACTCCCGCTGCTCGGGTTGCAAGTACGCCAAACTCCCCATAGATTTGCGGCTGAGGGCATCTGCTACTACGTTGGCCTTTCCCGGATGATACAGAATGTTCATGTCATAATCTTTCAATAACTCCAACCAGCGACGCTGCCACAAATTCAACTCCCTCTGAGTGAAGATATACTGTAGGCTCTTATGGTCAGTGAAAATATCCATATGGACTCCATACAAGTAATGTCTCCATATCTTTAGGGCGTGGATCACCGCGGCTAGTTTCAGTTTATGGGTAGGATAATTCTTTTCATGTTTCCTCAGCTGTCTGGAAGCATAACAATTACTTTACCATGTTGCATCAACACGCATCCTAACCCAATACCCGAAGCGTCGCAATACACTGCATAACCTTCTGTACCTTCTAGCAATGCTAACACTGGGGCGGAGGTTAATCTGTCTTTTAATTCTTGGAAACTCTGCTCACATGCCTCTGTCGACTGAAACTTTACTGCTTTCTGCGTCAGCTTAGTCATAGGTGCCGCTATGGTGGAGAATCCTTCAACAAATCTTCTATAGTACCCTGCTAATCCCAGAAAACTGCAGACTTCAGTCGGAGTGGTAGGTCTGGGCTATGTTTTGACTGCTTCTATTTTCTGCGTGTCTACCTGTATACCAGCATCCGACACAATATGCCCCAAGAAAGCTACTGAGTTCAGCCAGAATTCACATTTGGAGAACTTGGCATACAACTGACGGTCCCTGAGAATCTGAAGCACTGTCCGTAAATGATTTTGGTGATCTGCCTCTGAGCAAGAATATACCAGAATGTCGTCAATGAACACTATCACGAACAAGTCCAGGTACAGTCTGAAGATGTTGTTCATCAGGTCCATAAATATTGCAGGAGCATTCATCAACCCAAAAGACATAACTAGGAATTCAAAGTGGTCGTATCTGGTCCTGAAGGCTGCCTTCGGAATGTCCTTTTCACGAACTCGAACCTGATGGTATCCGGACCTCAAATCAATCTTGGAGAAATATCTGGCCCCCTGTAACTGATCAAACAAATCATCTATTCTGGGAAGCGGATACTTATTCTTATCTGTAACCTTATTCAGCTGCCAGTAATCTATACACATACGGAGTGAGCCGTCCTTCTTTCTTACAAATAGAACTGGCGCACCCCAAGGGGAAGTACTCAACCTGATAAAGCCCTATCCTACAGATCTTTCAGCTGCTCCTTTAATTCTCTGAGTTCAGCAGGAGCCATATGATACAGAGGAATTGATATGGGCTGAGTGCCTGGTAGCAAATCGATTGCAAAATCTATTTCTCTTTTTGGGGAAATACCAGGTAGCTCATCTGGAAATACATCAAGGAATTCATTAACCACTGGAATAGACTGGAGAGTCGAAAGCTCTACCCGAACATCCTGGACTCTGACTAGGTGGTAAATACATCCCTTAGCTATCAACTTCCTCGCCTGAAGGTAGGAAATAAACCTACTTTTTGGCGTAGTTATACTACCCTTCCACTCTCGTACTGCTTCCCCTGGAAAGTGGAATCGGACCATCTTGGTCCAGCATTCTACGTTGGCATAGCACGACACCAACCAATCCATACCCATAATGGCATCGAAATCAATCATCTCTAGTTCTACCAGATCTACTGTAGTCTGACGATCAGCAACCTCCACTGTACACCCTCGATAAACCCTTCTGGCTATAATGGAGTCACCGACAGGTGTAGATACTGAAAAGGGTTTCTGAAGCAACTCTGGTACAACACTGAACTTCTGAGCCACAAATGGGGTAACGTAGGACAAAGTATACCCTGGATTAATCAGTACATAAATAGGGTATGAGAAAATAGTCATCATACCTGTTACCACATCTGGAGACGCCTCTAAGTCCTGCCTCTCTGGTAATGCATAGGTACGGCTTGGGCCCGTACCTAAACTAGAGACTCCTGGTCTACCTCGGCCTCTACCTGCGGAACCTGAGGGCCTACGCCCTGCCGAGGCTGCTGGAGCTCGCGGCCCTGCTGATGCCCTGTCCTGGCTATCTCGGCTACCTTGTCCCTAAGTTGGACAATCTTTCATCATGTGCCCCTCCTGTCCGCATATGTAACACCCTCTGGAGCCATATCTACAAGCTCCAGTGTGAGGCCGGCTGCAAATAGGGCAGGGTGGGGGTGTGTATCTGCTCTACTCTACCCTCCTCTGCTAAGGTGAATCTACCGTTCGGGAACTACCGCCAGACTCTGACTGTCCCCGGCGGATGAATCTACCCCTTTGCTATTGAAATGGAGTGGAGGTCTAGGTGGACTATCTGATAACCGTGGCCTAGGCCCTCTCCGGATCTCTCCCTGAATCTCATCTGATCTATCTCTGCGGCGCTGTTCCTGATTTATTCGTCTTCTATCCTGCTGCCGCTGTCTAAGGCCCTCAATAGTCTGGGCAAAAGCCTGTACCCAAGCAATGTCCATATCTTCCCACAACGTGGCTGTCATGCATGCCTTAATTTAATTTGGGTTCAGACCCATAATAAATCGGTGGACTCTATATGACATGGTGTCCACAAAAGCTGGAGCATAGCGGGCTAAGGAATCAAATTGTAGGGCATATTCTCGTACACTCCTCGTCCCCTGCTCCAAGTGCAAGAACTGGTCCATCCATGCCTGTCGAATTTCCCGTGGCAAATAACGATCCAGGAAGGCCTCTGAAAAGCTGGACCAGGTTGGCGGGGCAACATCTCTCCCACAGGACCTTTCCCAGCTCTCGTACCACAACACAGCAATATCCCACAACTGGAATACTGCTAACTCAACTGATTCTGTAGGTGTTACATGCATGACCCAAAAGATTCTCTGCATCTGGTCTAGAAAATCCTGGGGGTCCTCTGCTTGATCCGACCCTGTGAACTGTGAGGGACCTAGTGCCAAAAATTCTCGGACTCTCGAACTGCCAGACCCACCGGATGACTCTTCTGTTACCGGTGGCACTGACTGGCACTGAGTAGCCATCATTTGTGCCAACATAACTACTGCACTTCGAATTTCCTGGTCAGATGGTGTAGGTATAGGAGATGTCGGAAGTGGTATCATTCCGAACGGCTCCTGGTGAGATGGGGACTGCTGAGAAGGCTGTGATGATGCCTCTGTATCGCCCTCAGATCAGGCTGATTCTAAATGAAGCTGAGGCATCTTGCTGGTGCCTTCTCTTGCTGCGGTATCCAGTCTTCTGCCTGTGGCAGGGTGTCGCTGGTCTGCCATTTTAATCTGTAAGCAAAGAGTATGATAAGTTTTAGGGACTCAACCCTATATCGTACTACTCTATAGCACGACTGAATATGAAGAAAGAGTAACCATCCTATTATGCCTTGCAGCCTCCTGCCTATAGTATGTGGTGCACAACACATCCATAGACAAGACTCTACTTAGCACGGCTTGCAGACTCCCTGGGACACGACCTGCTCTGATACCAAGTTTGTCACGCCCCGCCTTGGGGGGTATGACTGGCACCTGGTGCCTTACTAGGACCTGAACTGCTAGACTGCTGAGCCTAAGCACTTCCGGTGCCTGGATGACTCTAGCTCTGATTCATGGAATCAACGGGCTATATAACGGCTGTAAATACAGCCCCCGGCCGGCTAGGCCTATAGCCATCTGTACAACCACAACAGCTAACCAGAACCACATCAACATAAGGGAACCTATGCGGGCCGACAAGGCCACCATGCTGTCTAGTTACTTTTGAATCAAGTAAACATGAGCTAAACTGCTACGCGACCGACAAGGTCACCACTACCAACCGGATAAGGCGCCACACGGCCATCATAAACAAGCTAAGACATACACACGACCTCACACGACTGGTAATACTAACTACAGGGAATACATAATCTGCAAGCCTCTAAGAATACTGATAAGATGGTCGGGGCAGGGCTCCGGCCTACCTGTACTGTACAACAAAAGAAAAGAAATAAACCTCTAGCTGTCTAGCTCCGGATGACAGGAGTTGATGACCCTCTGTGCTGGCTGAAATTACAAGGTATCGGCTCCTCGTCTATGAGTACCTGCAGGCAAGTAATGCAGCGCCCCAAACGGGCGTCAGTACCACTGGTACCGAGTATGTAAAGCAAACTGAACATAACTGAATATAAGCAATAATACTGGTAGTTCTAAATAGCAGAAAGTAGCTGAAACTGTTTGGGCTGGCAGGATCTGAAATAAGCTTATCTGTACTGAAGGTAAGGTAGAAGCATACCTGTCGACGTGGCGTCCTGCTATCTATCAGCTAATAAATAACATGTATATACATATATAACATACAAGGAATTATACCAGCCCCCATAAGCCGGAAGGTGCCAACCAACACACAATCTATATACCCCTGCCCGGGTCAAAACCATCCAAAAGTAAATCACTCCACTCGCCTACTAACTACGAGCATCTCTACCGGCCCCCTAGGTATGCATCTTGGGCTCTCTGGGCCCCTGACTATAACTATATCTGAGTCTGAAGGGCTCCTGTAACTGTAAACTGTAATCTGTATCTGTATCTGAATCTGTAATCTGCCCCCTGGGCGCAAGCGCTCGACAGGGTAAACTATAATGCTATGCTGATCAGCCTGATATGGGGAATGCTGCATCCCATCTTCTTCCTACTGCGGACGGCATGCCACTTCTTGGAGTGACGTATCCTCACCCTATGGCGGGCGAGTTGACACAATTATTAACCCTGGGGCGGCAAGGAAGCTCTAAGGGTGCCCTCAAAGCACAAATAGGTCTCAACAAACAATATTCACATATAACAAGCATGTCCGATCTAAAAATACTATCCACGTTTTGATATTCTATTCTGAATCTCTTTTCTACATTAAACTGATTCTATTACTAGGCTAACTGTATCTGAAATAATATCTGGCTATCTGATACTGATTTACTGACTTTTATTCTGAATATAGCATAACAACATAAAACATGCTTGTTGGATTCATACTGGACTCAATACTCGACTTCTAGATTCTTTCTTCCAGAGTTTACGCTATTTGCTATACTAGGATTACTAACTTGCCGAAGGAATAGGCTTTACATACCTCGATCTCTGACTTCTTGGCTAACTGGCATAACTTGGCCAGTATCCAGCTATTTCTCCCAACTGCATTCATAATTACAACAATTAGAACTAAATTCATCAATATTCTAGAAGAAAATATCACCTTAATATATATATATATATATATATATATATATTTAGCCCAAACTTTAGCTTATCGAAAAACGGTCGAAAATTTGCTATTTCTCGAAAGTCCAGAAGGGAGAAATACTTACTTTAGGGCTAGGAGTACATTGACACTAATTTGGAGCAATTTCACTTACCTTAGCTCGGTAGCACGATGGTTCGCCGGCCGAATTTCACGAAACTAAGCCCGTAGGAATGCTCCTTGCTGCTTAATACCTCACTACCCAAGGTTATACCGAGTTTGGACCGCGTATAACAGCGTAATCGGAAGGAATTTCCTCAAAATCCTCGTGCCCTTTGTTTTCCTTCGTTCTCTATGGAAATTATAAGAGTTTATCACTTAAAACCGAAGTTTGGGGCTTTTATACTTGGGCCTGGACAGGGCCTCCGTGGCACGGTGCCATCGCGGAGGGGTTCTAGCCCGGCTCCTCCCGCGATGGTTCGATGTGATGTTCGTTCAGTCTTCCCCCGGGCCTTTTTCTAGCATGTATGGCGTTCAAAAACTCTTAACCAACATGCGAATAAGCCATCTACATGTTGAGAATTTACGGGGTGTAACACTAAGTAATCTAAACTATACAATACAATGGAATATATTTTAGGGCTTCATGAAGAACTAACACTATTTTAATTTTTAATTTTTAATTTTATTTATTAATAGCAAGAAAAGAAAATGAAAAATAAGATACTTACTAATATAAATTATAGGTTTAATTATTAAAATATTGTGTGAGATTTAATTTACTTTCAGAATATTTATTAATATAAATTTAAATTAATATTTTAAAATATATATCTCTAAATCAAAGATGTAAAAATATGATAAATTAAAGAAGTACAAAATAAGAAGGTGAAAACATAATAAACAATTACTAAAAAAGATTATCAAAGAATTTAAAAAGATGATGATTTGAAACGTAAAAACTTACTTATAATTTCTTATTCAAAGAATCTCCAACTATGACAATTATATATTGCTCAATAAAAGAAATACTTAATTTTTTTTAAATATAACTGGATTAATTCGAATTCTTACTTGTAAAAATTAATAAAGAAAAATTAGTCATTTTTTTGCTGCTATCCAATCACTCATTTTTCTGAATATAACACATTTTCGAACTCACTTGTGTGATAATAATTTTCTCATGTGCTCACATTTAATATATTACTATGTCATTTGAATAGCATTAACTTTTATACTTTTCAAAAGTTATTGTTACACTTTAAAAATACATGCATTATCTTAAGCTATTAAATAAAGACAAATCAAAAGTTGCTTTGGGCTGTTTCAAGAAGGCAAAGAGACTGCTTTCACTCTACAACTAAAAAAAAAAAAGAGGGGGAGGGGGATCCCACATATTTATTCTTCCATTTTTCTTTTTTAAGTTTTTTTTTTTGTTATAATCAATATATATACATATATTCACATATGCTTTTTTTCATTTTCTTTAAAATTATTTGAAAAATAGTGAAAAAAAATTCTTACGTGAACATGAAAGGTCATAAGTCAAAATATAAAAAGCCAAAATGAAATGTTGAATGATATTAGGTTAATATTAAATAGTTATTTAATTTTTAATGGGTATTTTCATCTTTCGATTTTACATTTTGGGTTGATAATATAGTTATTGTGATTTTATGTTGTCTCCAAAAAATTTTATGTGTCATTTTTTAAAAATTTTCTCTCCAGCAGCCCAATCATTTGATTTAAAATGAATAGGTAGAAAATATTTGAAATACTTTTATTATAATCAAAAAGATTTAAAAATAGAAACTTCTACGATCAAGACAACATAAAGTTATATATGAAGCAATGACGGATTCAGAAATATGTATAAGTGGATTCAAATGAAGACACCATTATGAATGATGTTGAGTAAGATAAGTAAAATTACGTGCAACACTTTTTTTTTCTTCTTATTTTCATAAATCTACCTCAACATAAAATCATTTGGAATCGACTCTTTTTAATGTGAATAAAGATACGTCTTTCCTTAAAATGGATAAAAGAAATAAGAAAAACTTTAAAATACATAAGGCCTTAGAATTTTTTTTTTTTGTTTTTAACCAAACTCTATTAACTTTAATGTAAATAATTATATTTTGTCTATTTAACTTACTAAGTTTTTCAACAAAAATAAATAGCTTTTTAAACTTCAAAAGAATATTTTCGGCAAATTTACAATTTAATTAAAATTAAGAAACTTAACTATCTAAAATCTATCTTATATAAATAAAAAAAAGTTGTAATTCACAATAATAAGAAAAATGTAAATAATTTTCTAATTTACACATGCATATTTTAAATTAAACCAATGGGAGGACAAAATTTGTTTTTAAAAATTAAAATAGCTTATAAACTAAATTAGAAATTTCAATGTAACCCAAATATACAAATTCAATATAAAAGAAAGTAAAAATGCACCAAATTCAAGAAATAAAATTATTTAAGTTTTACCTTTTTTTTAAAGAAACATAAGAATAGTCACAAATTATAAAGTAAATAAATTTAAATTGAAAAAAAAAAGAGATAACGTAGAAATGAGAGACTCACGTTAAATAAAAATAACCAACAAAGTGTAAAGAAATTTAGATAAGTAGGTTCAAATTCTCGCCGTTTCTACTCTTTTTGAACCCTCTTACCATCTTGCCAAATATGCAACTTTGTTCAAGAGGGTTCAACAATATCTAATTATATTAAAAGAAAAAATTTTAATTCAGATTTTTGATATACATAGGATGTAGTTCTCGGACGAAGCGGATTCAATTGAACCCACTTGATCCCACATGGGTCCGCCCCTAAAGTGAAGTCAAAGAAATAACATTAAAATGAAAATTACTTATATATATAATAAGGAAGCAACATAGATTTAGTTTATTAATATTAAGCTACAAAATAAACTAATCACACTAAAATTGCCTAAAGAATTTTTAGAAATAAAAAGAAGGGAAAATCTATAACTAACAAAAAACACACAAAAAAAAAAAACCTGACAAGAATTAGAGAAATATTTAGGGAATTCTTCAAATACATCTACAATCAAGTTTAGTATTACAAAAGTATAAACAGCTAAAATAAACGTATGGTTACAAGATTGATAAAATTATAAATGACTACATAACATCCGATGGAACCTACAAATAACACATATAATGTGTAGGTTTTTGGCTTCTTGTTGTAGAAAGAGTAAAAATATATATATAGGAGAAATTTGAAAAATGAAAAGTTTTTCTTTTCAATTTTTTCAATATCTTGAAAGAGCACGTAAATAGATATTAATATATCTATTAAAGTAATAATTACGGGAAAATGAAAAGTTGAAGAATTGTATTTAGAAATTTTATAGGCTATTAAAAATGAGATTGAGGTTCAAAACTATAACTCTCAATTGAAAATCTATTTGAAATTTTAATCATTTAATTAAAAATAAGCAAGCACATCTTCTATATGATGTATTGTGAATGTGCTTTTAATTTTATCTAGTCTTACTTGTTATTATATAAATATTTTCACTCTTTTTAATAGGATAAAATAATTAATTAATTTTAATAAATTTTTTTGTAATTTGACTTTTCACTTTTTGGTTTTCCACTTATATATATATATATATATATATATATAGTTAATAAATGAATAAATAGAAAAAGGGAAAAAAACAAAAAAAGATAAGTAGATTTTTTACATCAAAGACACACACACACACAAATATATATATTTGAGTTTTTTAACATGACACATAAATGAAATAAATTTTAAAAAATAATAAAAAAGGAGAAAAAAATAAAATAGTATTCTAGGCCATAGAGAGGTGCCACATCACCTTTTTTATACTTTACATTATATATATATATATATTGACTCTTTGAATATAATAAATTTAATACTTTAGAAAATGCATTGGGAAATCACTATAATTAATAATAAGGTTAAATTCGAACCTAAGCAATAAATTATCTCTTGATTTTTAAATTGAACTAGTAAAAATGAACATCTTCTTAAGCGCATGTAGAAGTGAATATCTCCTTTCACATTTATTTATATATAACAAAAATAAATGTTCATTATACTTGTTCAGTTTAAAAAATTAAGAGATAATAATCACTTACTTCCTTCATCCCAAAATACGTCATAATTTTCTTTTTGGAGTCAAACGATATGAACTTTGACCAACATTTTAAGATGTATTTTTTCATCAAACTAATATGAGAAAAATTGCACAATCTATTGTACTATCTGTAAAATTTTTGAATATCTAATTTTTAATTTTAAAATATTAAATTAATCTAATTTAATTTAGCTTTTAAAAATTGATCAAATTAACTCTCGAAAAAGCAAAACACAACAGCTATTTTGAGACGGAGAAAGTAATTTCTAATTTATGTTTTATTATTTATCATAATCATTTATTAATATATATTTTTAAAATATTATATTTATTATATTTAAATAATATATCAAGTTAATTTTGGACAAGTAAAAATCAATAGGGGAATAATATATATAGTACACTCCCATTTTTTTTTCCCTTAACTTGTAAGTCTTGATCACCCCCTCAATAAAATATAGTGTGCAAAGAAAAGGTCTCCTACCCAAACATTCTATTTGAAATATTGTATTTAAATCAAAGAAAGAGGATGAATACGTAAAACCAAGAAATACGCGAACGCAGCTTTATACTATAAAGTCTATAGTCGACTCTTCTCTCTCTCTCTCTCTCTCTCTCTCTCTCTCTCTCAGAGTTTATAGCTATTACTGTTTCCTTTCTCTATACGCCTTTTCCTTCTCATTGAATGATCTTTTATATACTTATATTTATTCAGTATCAATTAGATTTATTGGATTTTCCGCCAAAAAAGAAAAACAGAATCGCCGGCGGCAATCAACCGATCAGTTCAATCTTCAGTTCCGATTAAGATTTGGGTGAAATTCCGCTAAAGGGTATGAGTTTCTTGCCGCTATCGTTCAATTCTCAATGTAATTTCATCTGGTATTGAATAGTTTTAGCTGTATGATTGAGTTTGAGCCTTTGATTGTTGTATAGTCAGTCACGTGTATCTGCTGAAAGATCTTGAAAATTTCATACATTGCCGGCTTTGACTCGGATCTATTCACATTTCTGTAACAAACTGACAAAAGGGTCTAAAGTTCTTGTTTTTTAAATTATATATAAAAATTTATCTTTCATTGTTAAATATTTTTCCAACATTTTTTCCCATTTTATATGACACTATCAAGATACAGCCAATCAAACAATTTTTTCTATGGCTAATATCTTTTCCATACCCTCAAAAAAAAAGTTTTAGTTATACAATTTGTGATTTGTAGTAATTTTTGAATTTAGTTGAGAAAATTTTACCCTGTAACTCAGAACCTCTTCATTCTTTTTGTAAAGGATGTGGTGAATTGTATAGCTGTTAGATGAGATGATCATACAATTCAACATAGTGTCAGAGCAGTCAAAAGGTCTTGGATTCGAGTCTCGTTGTCACCTATTATAAAAAAATTAAGAATTTTCACATTGTTGCCTCGTGAACTGCACGCGAGGTGGCGTGTTGAGAATATAATTAAGTAAATAAAAGTGTGTTCTATCTAAAAACTTAAACTTCTAGATGAGATGGTCACACTTCAACCAGAGGCATTATACTTTTCTTATTCTAGTTGTAATCAATTTGAATAGCAGAAAGCAAACAATATTGGATTAAAGGAACTTGATTCTTTCTTCTTTTTTTTTTGTGTGAAAGGTGATTAAAGGCGCCAAGTTGTTGGATCAGGAACTGGTTAGATAACTGTGATGGCTCCAAGTATTAGGAAGGCGATTGGTGCAGTGAAAGATCAAACTAGTATAAGCCTAGCTAAAGTGACCGGCAATGTTGCGCCAGACCTTGAAGTTTTGGTGGTGAAGGCAACCACACATGATAATGATCCAGCAGATGAGAAATATATTAGGGAGATTTTGCACTTGACCTCTCATTCTAGAGGATATGTGAGTGCTGTTGTTTTTGCAGTGTCAAAGAGGCTAAGCAAAACCCATGATTGGGTTGTGGCGTTGAAGGCCTTAATGCTTGTGCATAGGCTGTTAACTGATGGAGACCCTGTACTTGGGCAAGAGATCATGTATGCAAGTCGGAGAGGGATGAGGATTTTGAATATGTCTGGTTTTCGTGATGAAGCTCACTCTAATTCGTGGGATCATTCTGGATTCATTAGGACTTATGCTTTTTATTTAGATCAGAAGCTTGAGTTTACAGTCTATGATAGGAAGTTGAATGGCGTTGGTGAGAAAAAGAGGTTTGAAGATGGTTATGGTCAGTATCGGGATGGACCTGGTTATGGGATGGATAGGAGAGAGAGGTCCTATAATGAGTTTGATGAGTCTGCTGGAAGGGAAGAGAAAAATGGCGTGACGCCAGTCAGAGAAATGAAGCCTGAGAGGGTTTTAGAGAGGTTGAATCAATTGCTTCAGCTTCTTGATAGGTTCTTGGCTTGTAGACCGACTGGGGCAGCCAAGAATAGTAGAATGGTGCTGGTGGCATTATATTCTCTTGTGAAGGAAAGCTTCAAGCTTTATGCTGATATCAGTGAGGTATTACAGATTTTGTTGGATCGGTTCTCAGAGATGGAGTATGCTGATTGTGTCAAGGCCTTTGATGCTTATGTTAGTGCAGCAAAGATGATCGATGATCTTGTGGGAACTTACAATTGGTGCAAGGATATTGGGATAGCAAGGTCATCTGAGTTCCCAGAAGTGCAAATCATCACTGATAAGCTTTTGGGCACGCTTGAGGGCTTCTTGAGAGAGAGGGCAAACAGGCCAGGGAGCCCTGAGGTAAATAGGGTGGAGAGTTCATCAGCAGTTAAAGAGGAGAAAACACCAGATATGAACGAAATTAAAGCTCTTCCACCACCCGAGAATTGCACAGCTCCTCCTCCTGCTCCTACTCAACCTGAATCTCAGCCAAGGACACATTCTCAGCAGGTAACTGAAGACTTGATGAATTTGAAGGATGATGGAGTGACAGCTGATGGCGAGGGCAATAAAATGGCATTAGCTCTGTTTTCAGGGCCTGTAGCCAACGGGAATGGCTCCTGGGAAGCATTCCCGTCTGATGGAGAGACCGGACAAGTAACTTCAGCTTGGCAGACACCAGCTGCTGAGATTGGCAAAGCTGACTGGGAGTTAGCATTGGTAGAAACAGCTAGTAATTTGTCAAAGCAGACAGCTGATTTAGCAGGTGGTTTTGACTCACTTTTATTAAACGGCATGTACGATCAGGGCACCGTGAGGCAGCACGTGAGCAATACTCAGGTGACTGGTGGGAGTGCCAGCAGCGTAGCATTGCCTGGAATGGGAAAGAGCGCAACACCTATGCTCGCATTGCCTGCCCCTGATGGAACAGTCCAACCAGTAGGGAACCAAGATCCATTTGCTGCTTCCCTTGCTGTGCCACCCCCTTCATACGTCCAAATGGCAGAACAGGAAAGGAAACAGCATTTGTTAATACAGGAACAACAGCTGTGGCAGCAATATGCAAGCAACGGGATGCAAGGCCAAATGGGTTTGTCCAGACTTGCAGGAAACCCGGGCTACTATGGCGCTGGAATGCAACCATCAATGCCTTATGGGATGGGACAGCCAGCTGCAGGTTATTACTTCACTCCCCTTTGAATCGCCTCTCGAGACATGTGGTGCTTTTTCTACACATTGCAGTTTTTCTTATTATGCTACAAATATTATCTTATCCTAGTCTTGAAACTTGTTATCAGCTCCTCCGCAATACCTCTAAGCTGTGTATTCTGATGTTTTTGCGAAAGTGAGTTAAAAGAATATGGGGAGATAGCCATAATGTATTGTCTTATAGGCAATCAATTCTCATACAATAAGTAATCTTTCACATCTATTAGAACTGTTGAAATTTCCATATATTTTTTCCTTTTCTTCTTCAATATTGAAATCAAAGTTTCCAACTGTTGATTGCTGAAAGTTGAAAAGGTTTGCGAACACTTTATCTTCTACAGATCCCACTTGTGGAGTTACACTGAATATGTTGTTGTTGTCGTTGTTGTTAGTATATTTGGTCTTGGATCGAGATCATAAACCACGCACCAACAGTAACAACTCACACGTAAATTATAATCGATCAAACTCATTTTTTTTAATAGCTAAACCGGGAAATAATATAGAAAACAAATTTTTTTTTAAGGGAGTATAACACTAAAGAAAATATTGGTGCTACAATTATAAAAGAAAAAGTGAAAACTCATGATAAAAATTTTGCTCAATTACTTCAAATTATTTCGTTTACAAACAAGTTCAAATGTCATAGTTGTATTATTGCAATAAACAATCAACTTAAATTTTCAATTATACTATCAATAAACTTCATTATACGTCAAGTTTAAATTATCTAATTATTGAGAAAGTATTCACGGAAGTCCTATAGATTTATGGGGCGTATACCTGATGTATTTTTAATTTTATAACTTTATTATTAAGAAAAATAAGTAAAAGTAATATATTCAATAATTCTGCAAATAAATCACCAAGAATATAGAAAAATATTATAATTATTATTTGAGAAAGGTAATAACACAAAAAATGATAATAGTTGAGATAATCTTTAAAATGAAATCATCATTGATCTCCACAACTACTAGCTAGCCCTTTCCACTCTCAAGTAATATTTACACTGATATTGTTTATATATTTCAAAGAGGGAGAAAGATAATAAGTGCAAGTGCAATGTTTCTCTGGAACATAGTATTATAGAATCTCCATCCTATCAATTTATGGCATAATTATCACTATGCAATTTACCTCCCTAAATACGAATAAAACATCACTCCTTCATGAATAAAAATAAAATTATTTCAAATAGAGAAACAATAAAATATGATAATTTTGAGACATGGGTAAAAAACATAAAGATCAATGTCAAGTGAAGGTGTAAAATTTAGCTATGTATTTTCAAATGAAATGTTAAGTAATATTCACCCTGTTCTCAAATAGTAAAAATGTAATACTACCACTTATTATTTGAATTACTCTCGATCTTCTTATTTATGATGAAAAAAACTATTATACATCATCCATTTATAAAAAAAATTATAAGAGTCAACAATGTCAATTAAGGAATTTAACATATAATTTGTGTAAGAGCTATTAAGCGAACGTCGAAGGTTGGGGTGTTTAGGATGTACCACCAAGCGCTTAGGGCGTAAGCCTCACAGAACTAAGCTCCACATGTGATCCTCGAGGAGTTTTGCTAGTGCTCTACTCGGGGAGAGTCCTAAAACTGCATTTTAGAATATTGGTTTATACATAGCCTTTTCAATTATGATTTATATCTCTTCTCTTTTTTTGAAATACAATGCTTTGAACAAGAGTAAAACAGAGAACTTCAATTTTTTTGGAAATTCACTTTTAAAACTTTTTCGATGCAAAGCTATAAAGTTGTCTTTTTAAGAATTAATTAAATATTTTATTTTTTTTATGAACAAATAAAAATAATTGAGGTAGATACCTTGACCACTTGAGTTTAAAATAGTATATAAAACCATCATAAACAGGAAAAAAAGAAGAACAAATGTACGGGAACATAAAAAATTCATAACCAATAAGGTAAGTATATGTACTAATTAATGAAATTTAACTTAATTTGCTCACTCATTTGAATAACCAAAATTAAAATCTAAAGAAAATGAAACATTTTATTATTATTATTAGAAAAATATATAGTATATAGAGTTAAATATAATTTTCACATCGTTTTAATATAAAAATTTATAATTATTTTGTATAGTGACATAAGAATGGGTCGATGTATACAGAGTTTGTAACTAGGTTATGATTGTTATGACTCTGAAAACATTCTTCTTGGTGATTAATATATTGTTGGTTATGTCACAATCCAAATGGGTGAGTCGTGTGGGCACCTACATCGATTCTACTTTGATAGGAGAACCGTTCCATTAATCAACGCATGAAGTAAATTCAAGTGCTACTTAACTTGCATAAATACAAAATGATTCTAGAAATTAAACAACACCTCTCAAACCATGACCTTTCCAAGATTTAGTCTAGACAGGTACAAAAGTTCTAACAGAATACTGACAAAATAAAATGACACAACTTCGTCTGCAGAGCAAAAATGCGGAAGCTAATGCTGAGTACTCCTCTCTATTCATGAAACTTCAAACCTGCCATAACATACACCCAAAAAAGTGTAGCAAGGTAGTATCAGTACACCACACTTACCGGTAGGCATCATCGGCAGACTAAGATTAGTCCACGCAATAGCATATAATTAGCATGCAATCGATTTCTCAATTTTAACAACAATTTCAACTTATATTTATAATCTACAAGTTCATTAACCACTTCATTAATTCTTATAACTCAACAATACTCTATACATACCCTCCTACTCTAATCAACGATCACAACTTCTATTTTGTTTTTCTCATGTCACTGCAGCGGATACTTTGAGCGCTACAGCGACGCCCTATTTAGGCTGTAGCTCTGTCTCACTGATCTTTGCCTTTTTCATCGCCCCATCTAAATCTTATTAACGCCCCTATTTCATTTACACGTCCATTATTACTAACTAAGTCAGTTCTCATTATTTAATGACTGATATATTGACTCGCATGATTAACTAACCCTCTTTAATTCTGTTTCTACTTTTTTATCCGCGTGCTGATAATATAGTTAAGTCGGCGGTCTCCTAGTAATTCACTACCATTATTAAATCCGTCATGTTACCTTCTATAACCAACAGTGACCATATTATTCAAGCATTTAATCACAATGTTAATTAAATAACTCAAGTACACATAAGGAAAACATCAAACCATACCAATGGAGTTAAGTCCTCCACAATTAAGGTACATGCACATACCTGCCTTTCCCTAATTCCACATTGTACATCTCTACATCATAATCATGTCATGTAGTACCATACTTGTACCACATCATCACGTATTACCTCCCATCTTTGTCTCTAACATTATGTTCAAATCATGTCAGTATATCTCGTATAACACTTGTATATCTCGTATCATCCTTGCATATATATACGTCTTTGTCATCACAATCGTATGTATATCATACTATACCTGCACAAATCTCTTCCTCACAATCATATCATCGGTGATATATCGGATACACGCCTCTAGCATATCACTGTACACACATGCCAGAGGGTCTTATGTTTACCCTTCCAATCATGACCTGTAGAGGACTCTAGAAATTCATCTACTGTACACCCAGTCGTATGAACCTCTCATCGTATCTGTCTGTGTACTCATATCCGTACACCTAGTCATATGAACATTTAGTCATACATATCTGTGTACCCATTCATACTACTCGCTCGGATGCTCACCTCAGTCACGAGTTACTCATATCCAAGTATTCAGTCACAGGATTGATCATATTAACCTACTCGTCCCGATACTCACCTCGGAAACGAGCCCCTCGCTCCAACATATAGATAACTCACTTTCCCATTTCACATGCTACCTCATTTCCTCACTTGGTTATCATGGATTCCATCCATCATTTTAGGAACAGTATATCACAGATTAATTTATTAACAAAATTGCACACACAACAAGAATTACGCATCACAAGCTATAACACAATCATGGCCTAGGGCCATTTCATGATCGGTTATTCATTACATCATCCCATGCCCAAAATTCAACGAGATGTGGTGCAAACTGGCTCCCTCATGAGATTGGGCATCACTGCGACGGCAACTCTGCCCCCACAGCGGTCTCGCTGCAGCGGTTATAGTGTCGCGGCAGAGGTTCAGGCAGTACTCGGACCCAACTTTCCACTTAGGTTCCTCTTGTATGATTCTTCGCAATCAGCTTACCTACTATGCATATACTTATTAATCAATCCCTATTGTCAATTTACCCTTTCTCCCTCAAGTAACGATAATCAATTTGACACGAACCATAACAATCATAACACATAAACATAACAAAAGTAAACTTATTAGTCCATTAACTCATGCGAGCGCATGCACTGTCCGACACCCATACCCATGACCATCCTCCGGTCCTATTCGGGGCATATCTTATGAGTCGCCTTTCACGAATTTCCACCTAAAACAGAACTCCAACGGTCTAAGACTCAAGACTCTTCAAACCCACGAAATTTTATATTATGATAATTTCATCACTTCTTTCCTATTTCCTCCCGATCACCTTCGTCTCATAGATATTCACGGATTATAATCTAGCTAATGGTGATTAACATCAAAATTCTTCCTCCTCATCAATGGCACATCAAGCATACGCACATATACGATTTGCTAATCAAATTCTAACACAGAGGTAAGCCATAGCCTACCTGGGTGCCAAGCTATCGTCAAGAAGTCCCTAGTTGTGTGCTTGCCTCAAGTTCCAAGTTCTTGAGGAGAATTGCCTCGGCGAATGGTGAAGTTTTTCCTTCTCTAGTCTCCTTATTTCTCTCTCCTTGTTAGAAATCCTAACTTTTTATTTCTAGGCGTTTTTATTCATCAAACCTTATGGAATAGGTTTTTTAAATCTCAAACTGAACAGAATTACGGAGTTCTGCTCCGCCGTCGCCCGAAACAATCTGTCTTGGCGGTCTTGCGCCTGGGTCCACCTGATTTTAACTTAGTCTGTTCAAAATTTTTCTAGAGATCAAATTCACACATAATCATTCCACATAGTATAAGCTATTTTCCAAAGTCTAACTCCTTCTGAACCATAACCTAGACTCACAAAAATTTTAAATTTACCCACGCTTGGATCGTCCGGGTGCCATAACGATCAGATGGGTCATTATTCCCTCCATGACATACATCAATATATAAAAAGTTTATTTTTCTCATAGCATTTGAGCAGCCTCAAGCTCAAAACAATTAAGCAATTAGTGTTAATTGTTTAAGAGAAGAAGATTTGAAGTCCCAATTAAGAAGTTATATATCTAGTGACTCCTATTATCAATCAACACCAAATAGTAATAGTATCACTAGCCATCAGAAATCAGAAACATCGATCGAATATCATTCTTTTCATTAGAGAGAATAAAAAAAGCGGAATTTTTCTTAGATTCATGATGAACATAGGCTTAGAAGTACATATTGTGAAGTGATACAAGCAAATTTTGGTTCCACTCATGAGATCTTAAAAAATATCAAGAAAAATATAATTCATACTTAGAGGGATTCAAAATACACATCTTAATTAATTAACAATTAAACATAACGATACATATATTAATGATCAAAATTACAATTTATCCATAACTGAAGGACTAAAAGTACTATTATTCCTTGCAAATATTATTTTTAAACTTTAATTTTAAAGATTATATATTTTTTTAAAATTGCAACTATATCTATGTCTGAGTGACTACAAAGAATTTATTTTTTGCACGAATGATCTGATAAGATTTCTTTATATATTTTATTTGTATTAGTTTATATTTTAAATATTCTTCAATTGCATCTATAACAATAAATAAATATATTGTTAATTATACACAACGAATTAATAAAATTATTAAATTTAGTATAAATAATTTACCTTAATAATTACTCGAAGAAATTCTGATGTGATTTATAATATTTTTTGTCCATTATAGTATTTTGTATGATAAAAATAAATTATATTATGAAGATATAAGTAAATCGAAAACTATATTTATTATTTTAAATTTAAGTTGAACTCTATATTTGTCTTTTAGTAAAATAAAATAGTATTTCTAGCATTAAGGACTGTTTACACCATGTAATACTTTGTATTTATTTTATATATTAGTAAAATAAACACACCTTCGAAGCTGATTATGTCAAATATTTTTAAAAAAAATTGCCAATAAGCGCGTGAAAACTTATTTTGTCCATAAAAAATCATCCACGTGGCATATACAATGACTAATTTAATTTATTTTTTTAATAATTGATTTAAGATAAAAATAAATGAGCAAAACAACCTAATAAAGTTTGGTAATAATATTTCTGTTAAATAGTCAGCAAAATTAATCTCTCTCTTCAATGTAAAATTTATTGCTTCTTTGTTAAATTTTTTGTATAAAAACCCTTAGTTTCTTCATTTTCCAATTGAGTTTTTCTTTTTTCGAACCCTCAGTTCACTCTCACTCGTCGCTACTAATAGGGTTTCGATTTTTTCTTTTGGCTATTAAGATTCTGATTTTTATTTGAGGTGTAGGTTTAACGGGTTCGATACACAATTTAATTTTAATTTTGTTTTCAATAATAGCAATTACCCGGATCAAGTTTTGATGATTGAGATTTTAACCCGATTTGAATTTCGACAAATCGAGTACAATCTGAATCATCAAAACCCGGTCTAAAAAATTGCTATCAAAATTCATTATCGTTGGTCATTCAATTCTTGTGAAGGAGAAAATCATTAAAGAAGAAGAAATGAAGAAATTTTTTAATATTTATCTTTGTTTTGTTCTTTATGTTTCTAAAGTATGTTTTATTGACTTCTTTGATTTTTATTAATAAAATGGGTCACTGGCCCAAGTTAATTGTAAATTAAAAAAAAAAATTATTCTTGCTCGGGTTGGACCATTTGCATCTATATGCATCAGGATCCCGATTCATGAATCTCTCAGTTCGAGAAATCAAAATAAGAGGCTCGAACCATTTCTTCTGTCTGGCCCAAATTCAGCCTAATCCGTTCCTGACACCCATAGTAACAATAAACATATGAACTCAATGACAAAAATGCTATTACTTTATCAATCAATCAATCAATTTACAGCAGTTCCATTCTAATACAAAAGAATTGATCTGGCAATGTTGCTAGCTTTCAAAGGACGTGTATTATGGCACAAACTTTTGAACAGAACAATCGTCTCAGTGGTATGAAATTGCGAGTCGTATACATTTCAAAAGAACATCTGCAACCAGGTTGAAAGCGTTGTCAATTCTGCCATGGTTGACACACAAGGAACTGCAGATTACTTCTCTATTGAATAACTTTGACAGACCAAAGTCTTTCCAATCTGAACTGATACCAAACTGTAGTTCCTGGCAAGGCTCTTGCCTTTTAATGACCATCGCTTAAATATCTCGAGTTTAAGGCTCAAATGTATGGTTAAGGATGGGAAGCTTGTTCTAATGACTCGGTTGCTGAGATAGAGATCTTAAGGCACGTTGTAAAAGGTATCCGAGCAAAGTTTTCTCAGTCAGAGAAAGGTTGGGAGTCCATGCAAAGATGGACCAGTTTTCTCTGGTATTGTCCATAGTATTCACCAACTGCATGGACATCTTCACTTTCTGGGTTCAATCCTGGCAAGTTAACCAACTTATCTGAAGATCGTAATTCATCATCCACCAAGCTAGATAGATATTCACTATGAATTTCCTGGCAAGCAAGTATAAACATGGCTGCTGTGTCAGGTTGTTGTGCCCCACGAAGAGAAGCTAATGCCTCTGGCAGTGCACCAGCAGCAACATACAAGATCAGTGCCCTGCATTGAATTATAACTAATTAAGGGAACCATCAATTTTCTGGAAAATACCAGATAAAGAAGAGATGATACCTCCAAATGTTGTGTTCAGAATGAAGAACATGATGAGCCCACCTCAGCAAAACCCTGCAGGACCGAAATTTTAAGTTTTCCGTATTTGACAAGTATATTGTAAGCAAATCATAGTAGTTATAGAACTTCCACGTTCTCTTTGATCAAAGATAGGTATTAACAGCAATGTTACCATATTAAAAAAAAGATAGGTATTAACCTTGCATAATCAGTTCCTTTAAGATGTGTTGCAGCTAATGTTGCAGCATCAGTCCAGCATCCAGCATCTTGTAACTACCAAATAGATAGAACGTGAAATTAGCCAAAAAGTAGAGAAAATTTGAAATGTGGCGTGTTAATTGGCGTTGCAAGATCTGCATATGTCCGTTTATAAATTATAATGGCTAGTGAAAGGAATAATTCTCAGAAAAATAGATTAGTAAGAGGCAGTAAAACTTGTAGCGCGTTAACAAATACAGAAGTTAGATCGGAAGACTACAAAGATGAAAACACAACCCAGCTATTGGCACATTTGGTACAAACGAAAATATTTTCAGCGGAAGACGTTTTATGGGGAAAATGTTTTACGTTGGAAAAACATTTCCTGGCTAATTTTCTGGTGTTTAGTAGGGTACAAGTGTAAGTAGCACATGTTATACGTATAACGCGTAAGATAGTATTTTGGTGATATCTTTGAGTATTAGAAATTAATAACGATGTTTTCAAGTACACTCCTCTTTCAATTTGTTTGTCTTACTTTCTCTTTTAGTCCGTTTTAAAAAGAATGTCTCTTTCTCTTTTTTGGTAACTCTTTAATTTTAACCATCCACGTGGCATGTCTAAAACCACAAGATTAAAGGACATTTTGGTACATTCCACATATTTTTAGTTTAAGATCACAAGATTCAAAAGTCTTTTTTTTTTTAATAAAATTCAAAAGTCTTCTATATTGTCTTAAACGCCATGCCAAGTCAAAACAAGACAATTAAATTGAAACGGAAGGAGTAAATATTAACAATAAGGTTCAGTTGGTAAAGCAAGTGAAAAGGAGGAAGAGTTGGGTTATTTGCAAAAGAGAAAGATGTTTTCCCAATAGCAATGGAAAGTCGATGGAAAAAACTTTCTGGAAGAGAACTTTCCCCACAAGGAAAAAGCAGTTTTGGTCCATGAGTTACAGCTGTATTCTAATTTTCTTCTCCACATTATTAGACTACGGGCATTTGACCTATATATAGATATAGATACTTTGGTTCCCAAAAGAACTGAATCCAACGCACTTTAACGTTTTCCAAGGCAAATCTGGATTTGGAACTGATTGTTGAATTCTATGCTTGCTTCTTTACAGCACCTATAACCTCTTAAAGGAACGTTATCCGAAGACATGATGATAGAGGGGGTCTCTCAAAGACATTGAAGCTTCCTGAAGAGATCGAACCTATGTTGATTGGACCCTCCAAAAATGCTGACGCACCCGTGTCACATCCTCCAAAAATACATAGTTTTGGAGAATCCAACACACAATTGGCGGTATTTTGAAGAGTCCAAGCAGCATAGATGACAACCAGTAATTTCCAGGCATGCTAAAGTTTCTAATCATCTACGATCTAACTGCCTCCAATTTCACCATGATAGCAAGTGGGATCGGAGAAACAAAATTGAAAACTGCACTTCTACTCTTATCAATAAATGATTGCCTCCATCCCAATCCACAGTAGTAACTCGATAAGAAATTGTCTTGTGGAGTCTTTCAATGAGTTTTCAATTAATTACGCTATTCGTCATCCCTGTCGCATTCCACCCAAAACTTCATATTCAGCGCCTTCCCATAATTGACAGAAGACTGCAAAGACCTTAACAATGTTTCCTCGTCAAATATCCTCAAAAAGGAGCTAATTAATTCAACACGTTCGCTAAGATCAAAAGGAATTAAAATTCCACGCTAGTAAAATCTCCAATGGGCAAAATCTCATTCAAGGTCATGCTTCAGCTTACTTCAGATAATGTACGATTGTGCCACTGACATTGTTAGTCTAGGTTCTTACGCAACCACTCATCTTTATCCGCCTTATTAGTTATTACAATCACTACCAGCACCCTTCTTGGCAGCAAGTTTTTTGCAAGGGATTTGGGAAATGTTTCATCACTAGATAAGAACAAGGCTAGAAACATTGCTCCAGATGAGATGGTAAAATACCATATTTGACTTTGAAGTAGCACAATAAAACCAGCATTTTCATTAATACGAACTACTATCTGTTCATTTCCATCAGTTTAAGGACCAAAATTGAACATTTAGTTTAATTAAAAGTTAAATGCGCTCGGTTTTATAATAACTCAGGAAAAACTTTACTAGTTTCCTCCTTCCCCACTGGAAAATGATTTCCTGAAAGCAACAAAAAAAAAGGAATTCCACCATACCAAACACAATTTATACATATCACATTGTTTTTCACTCACTTTTAGAAAATCAGTAATGATTTAATATGGTGGAAGAAATGCCCCCATCTATATATTCATAAATATACATATATATAATATATGTGTATATATCTTTTACCAAGCTAGTCGCAATTGTCAACATGCAGAAATCAGGCTGATACAACATAGAACCAGACAAGAACAGTGAATAGTTCCACCAAGTAGGAAAGATAAATGAATAAATAAAGATGCTATAAGATTTAATCATGCATCAAGTTCATTCTGCAATAAGGACACTGCAGATAGTCTATAAATCTCGCCCATTACAGTTCAATAAAAGGAAGGCATATAACTTTAGCGTCAGTCAATTAATGGTCAAGGCAAGATCAAGATCACTAACAAAAGAGAATATATATGGAGAAAATTACCTGAGAACAAGCTTCTTGATGCCTGCCAACAGCACAAAGAAGATGTGTTCCAGACAAGGACCGGTCTGTTCTCACCATATTGGCAGCAACAACCTACACAAGTATCACAACAAGTGACTTAACAAAAGACACCAACACAAAGAAAGAGAAGGAATTTATTTGGAAAAGGTAAATGAAACATTGAAAGGAAGAAGCACCTTCACGGCCAGCTCAAGTAAAGACGTTGATACAGCTGAAGAAAGGGCAACAGCACGCAATGCATTTGCATAGAAATACAAGCTCTCTGGAGGCGTGGAGAGCAGTAAGCTAACTGCAGCTTCTAGGTTTCCAATCGATACTAATCTGGAAATCAGAAACAAAACCATCAAGCCAAACTGTTGCTTATTGCCTTGTTCTATACTTCAAGGTCAAATGACAGTCAACTAATAAAATGCATGTGAAGGCCAGAAATTAATTTCCATATGATGAAAATCCTCAATTCTTGATTCCTTTATATGATTTGTTGTTCTCAAAGAGAGAGACATATGATATTGGTTCTGTTACTTCACATGTTTCAGACTATGTTGCTTGGACTCTTCAAGAACATCGCGGGGTTAACGTCGGATCCTTCAAAAGCAGTACATTTTTGGAGGATCCGACACGGGTGCGGCAACATTATTGGAGAGTCCAAGCACAACATAGGTTTCAGGGACTGCTGAGATTTCCTGGAATATTTGCAATAACAAACTCGTGATTTGTTTCTTATTTAAGAAATGTAACACTCAATCATTTCAAAAGCATCTGCATTCATTACAACCACTAGGGGTATCAAGAGATATCACCAGTCAATTATGCCCACACATCTTGTCATTTTAGCAATGTGAGCTCCTCCATGTAGACACTCAGCAGTACAAATATTTCAGAAGAAATAAAAGCATGATGGGAGTTATCATTATCATTATTATGCTTATGACACTAAGCATCAGTAGTATTCTGGACTTCATCACTTGGATGGTAATGCTATACCTCAACCACGAGTCTGTATTACAATTAACAAAGCTATATATTCCAATGTTCACTGCCTTGCACTTCGACAAGTTCCTCAACTTACAGATTTGAGGATATATATGTTCAAACTAACTAGGCCAACCCTGTTAAACTCATTGACCAACAGTCCAGTGTGCTGACGCAAAACGATATAAATAGACCAACCTCCTCAGCACAAGTCTGTCTATCACAACAAAGCTAAATATTTTCATGTTCACTACTTACAGATTGGAGGATATACAAGTTTCAAACTAAACTAGGCCAACCCTGTCAATCTCATACTGGCGCAAACAGATATAAATAGACCAGTCACTCACTCATGTACACGGTTTTGAATTGCCTCTTCTCCTTCCAGCTTTTCATGCCAAGGAATCTGCTCATTAGCACGGCCCCACAACTCTTCTTGTTCAAAGGCCATCAGCTGAAGTTGACCATTTCCCTGCCAGAGAGAAACCATAAGATCAACAGATATCCTCGGAATAGAACTGAAGGCACCTATTACCTTCCTCTAGTTTTTTTGACAAGCCACTAAAAGGCACCTAACTTAAAAGGTGAAAACCATTCCTGAGAAATTGGAGTGCAGACACACAGCTAAAAGGTCGAACTACGAGCAGATTATCTGTTTCATGAATATTCAAGCAGAATTATTTGATAAAACTAACCAAAGCATTATTTTTTCCCGTTCCGGTCTCTGACTTTCCCTTTGATGATATCCTATTTAACATGGATGCTTCATCAAGTTCTGACGTCGAAGCTGATTGAGGGGCTCTTGCTGGAGACTTGTTAGTCAATCTATTCATCCAGTAGTTTAGAGCTCGCGGTAACTGCAGCCAGAAAAGAGCTTCCATGGGTTCCCCAAATATAGCAGCAGCAAAGGCAAACCTTACTGCAGAACCTTTATCCACTAGACCAGCATAGAGCCTAACCATCTCATCACTAAGTATGCACCCTGGAGTAACAGACGTTGAAACATGTCAAATACTTTCATCAAGTGTATTGTCTTTTATTCAAAGTTTAAGTGTAAATACTGACAGATAATATATCCTACAACATACTATGAGATTAGACAAAAATAACACCTTCTCTACGATAAGGCTCCAGTACTTTGAGAAGCATCTCAGGCACTACAGAGTCACCAATACGGGGTGATTCAATCATGTGGTTACGAAGATCTCCAGCTGTTGGAGTTCCAGGAACTTGGTAGTTTGCGTCATCTGTGGTTGTACTCCATGTATTAAACCATGATGGCTTCACACCTAACTGTAAGATGGTGCGTAATGCCTGCAATAACCAGAAGAAAATAAAAAGCAGAGGTAACAAAATTTTTGTTCCAACTTCAATATGAAAATTTTGTTCACCGGAAATAAAGCCACAGGAATTGTTGCATGTCAACAAAAGAACTGACAATTGTAGTAATTTAACAACCTCAAACCAAAAGTTAATTTTGATTTCAGAAAACGGACATTGAGCCCAACAACTCTAAAAACTCGTTTTTCAAGTGAGGACTCCCCTAGACCATATAAGGAGAGCCCGCTCATTCCCTCAATTAATATAGGAATCCAAAAACTGGGGCACGCCAAGACTGGAGTGTCGAGGTGTGAATAATGTAAGATAGCCCAACATCAGATAACACAACAATAGGGATCAGTCTGAGTATGATACAACGATAAGAAAAATGGACCTTCATCCTAACTCGACCTCACGAGCTAGCTATGAGGTGAGAAATCTCCAAGACCATATAAGAAGGTAACAACCGATTCCCTCAACCAATGCGAGACACTTAACAAATTCAAATATTCTTCTCAATAAAGCAATCCTAACTATGTTACTTTAGCATGCTTTGTGGAGAAAAGGAAAAACCAGAATTACCATGGCATGTGGTGTGGGTAGTAATATGGGGGAACACAAAGGCACTGGTCGAAATCTTTCTTTGACTGGTCGAGCTTGGGGACCAGGGACCATTTTATTGTCACTTCTGCATAAGTAAAAGATCAGTTTTACAAAGATATGCAAGTTCAGGAACCAGGAACTCTGTAAAATATATCTATCTAGAAGAGACAAAAGTTTGAAGTAAAACAAATGAGATATTATTTTGGTTTATTGGAGAAAGTAAAAGAAATTGCATCAATTTAAAGTATTTCAAATTTCTACTGCAAACATCATATTTCTGTCTCCAAGGGTATAAATTGCTCAATATCAGACATGTTAAGGAGTCCAACATCGGATGAAAAAGGACTAGGTGATTTCCTTATATGGACTTGGGCAATCCTCCCCCTCATGAGCTAGTTTTTGGGGTTGAGTTAGGCCCAAGATCCATTCTTAACAAGACACAACCACAGCAGTCACCTAAGTTGATCTCTGTATGTGTTATCAGTATTGTCAAAGGCGCACTAAAGCTCTGAAGTGAGGCTTGAAACATGCTGGGTGCTTCGCCTCGTTTAATGTGTGTTTCAATGTTGACATCGAGGCTTTAAGATATACTTTTCCTTACCAATAAGTGTTTCATGAAAAGGCAACACTAAACAATTGATATTTCACTTTATCGTGATTTTTTTCAATTTCTTTGTTCATATATTTGTTATTCATGCCTATAATTATTAGTCTTGAACTAAACCCATATATTTATATTTTTTACCCACTTGCGCTTTTTTTCAATAAAGCCCCCCTCTTATTTGTGCTTTGCGCTTAAAGCACCCATGGACCTTAAAGCTCTTTTACACTTTTCGCTTTTGATAATACACACGAAGGCTAGCATTCCTTAGTTTCCAAGGCTAATGCAGGGAACTTTAACAGTTTCTGCAAGTTACTTACAAAATCGGGATGAATTCGGGCATGTGAAGAGAAGATGTCCGGATGCCCCAGTGCGGAGATGTGAGAGGCTGGGTATGGATGGTTTCAAGAGAGGTAGAGGTAGACTCAAGAAGTATTAGGAAGAGGTGATTAAACAGGACATGGCGCAGTTTCAGCTTACCGAGGACATAACCTTAGATAGGAGGTTGTGGTGGACCCGCATTAGGGTAGAAGGGTAGTAGGTAGCAGTGTATTGTCTTGTTACCCATCCATACTAGTAGTTGTAGCATTGCCCCGGTAGGTTCTTGTCCTTTGATTTACTATCATATTATTTTGTTGTAGTTACTGTCCTATTACTGTTTGCTACTATTGTTACCATCTGCTTATTTTTTGAATGTCTGTTGCTTTTATCTGGACTGCTTTGGACAATCGATTAAAGCCGAGAGTCTATCGGAAACAGCCTCTCTACCTCTGAGGTAGAGGTAAGGTCTGCGTACCCTCTACCCTCCCCGAGCCCCACTTTGTGGGTTTATACTGGGAATATTGTTGTAGGATTCTCTAAAATGTAGTGGGTAATGACTGCAATGCAAAGAAACTAAAGAGAATTTTCCTCAAAAAAGTGAGTGTAAAAGAGAGACATCAGAATACCAAATAATTAAAATTAAGCTTCTTGAAAAGGACCAGTAATAAAACGAATTGAAACAGCATCACAGAGCAAAATAACCAATCAAATCATGATAAACTTGTCCCAACTCCTAAGCACGATAGCATAAACCTCAAGCATTCTTCTGGTAACTCTAGACAAGCATTTAACTTTCTTTCATTTTATGAAGGCTCCAGATAAGCGTTACTTTATCTGTAGTACGCATCTAGGAGCAGGACAAGAAATTTGATTAACCTATACAGCAATTATTCCAGAGTCTACAGTACGCAAGCTGCTTCCTTCCCCAGCAGGTTTGTACATTTCAATTTTTACTGAATTTTTATTTTAACCTGGGAGAACAGATAAACAAATAATGAAGCAGAATAGCAAGCTTGTTTGAACATACATATTGACTTCAACAAGGCGAAAGCTGCTATCAGCTCCAGCAATACATAACACAAGTGGATCATTTTTATCTGATCGCAAAGGCAACCAATCGAGCTCCAATACAAGAGTTCCAGGAAATTGAGGTTGTAAAAGTGAATTGGCTAATGGATCAGGTGAGTCCTGCGAATGAGAAATGCAATACAGTTCAGCAGAAATTAGTACTGTGTGCCAGACTTTTAGATAACCTTTGAAAAGCTAATGATTGAGACTTTTGGCAAAACCCATACAAAAGAACTTGAGGGAAGGGTAATGAAAAGTTTGGTTATTCAAGATTTATGGATTTAAATAAGATAAGACTAAAGATAAGGAATCACTCTACAAAATGAAGGAGCAACGGGATTTCTGATACTACTGGAAATATATATACTCTTAATCAGCAAAGCAAAACCATAAAGAATCTGTATTTTGTAAGATACGGAACACTATACAAATTCAAGTATGTAGACTTCCATAGAAGAGGACACAAGAGCACTCAGAATATTGAGGCACATGCAGAGAAATCAACAAGGGGAGTTTCTCGCTTACCAGATCAAATACCGAGAATGTGTTATCATAAAACAAAACGGCAATACGCCCACGGCTACGATCTCCAGGAACAACTGGTGAGAACTTGACTCTACGGATCCCTTCCCTGTGGGTATTAAATGAGGATGACTGTCCAGTAGTAACATCCCACCAGCGTATGCTTCCTGATCTGTCCCCCATAACCTGCAGAACGGATGCATTACTGCCAACCTTGTTAACAAATAAGCAACCAGACAGCAAATGACAGTTTGATGTAAAAAGAACACACAACATACCACATGAGGCAGACGATATGCCATTGCCGTCACCAATCCCTCGGATGAAACAAATGAAGATGAAGGCCACTTTGGTCTGGAAAAATGACGATAATGTTATGCGAGGTACAATAGTACAGCTAATAGCAAAACAAAGACACTGAAAGAGTTAAGCAGATTCAAAGGTAAGATAATCCGATTCTCTCTCTCTCTCTCTCTCTCTCTCTCTCTCACACACCCAGGCTACACTTCTTTTAGATTTTGATGCAGAAAGGTAAAAAAACAAAATTGACCTATACTTCTATTTAGATTGTCCCAGAAACTTGGCATCTTTACTTATCATTGAACCAACAAAAATCGATAATACAGCATTTTTCTTTTCTTATCAACAGTTTTTCTTTCTTGCTAGATGATACACAAACACACATAAAAGAGACCACCGATAATCTAATTAACACCTTGCACTCTCTGCAACAGATTCCCCATAACAGAAGACCAGAAACTTGCAATACAACTCAACAAACAGTATGAAGTACTATTTTTTTTTTACCAAGTCATAAATAAAGCTTCAAGCCGGAGCTCAGAACTCAAGGAAGACCATATGTACACCGAAAGTATTTAATCAATTGCATTAATTGCTAATACACCACAGGGATACACATTAAATTCTTGTTATGTAATCAGCCTGTTCACAGCATATAGACCATGATCAAAATTGTCCATTTATCAGCTGACTTCTTGTAACTTAAGCAGATTACAAAGACTCTGCATACTTTGATCGGCAAAAGAACCTGTGCAGTATGTTTAAAATTGAATATCAAAAGATCTTAGTTTCTGGCCAACTTGAAAGACAAATAATACAGAGAGAGAGAGAGAGAGAGAGAGAGAGAGAGAGAGAGAGAGAAGGGACAAAGGAAACTAATCTAAAGGTCAGCTCTTTGGCCAAATCCATATTGATCCATAATGCTGATTCAATCATTAAATCTAAATATTCGCTTCTGATAAAGGATTATTATATCTTGGTGTTACCTGCTAGGCTATAACAATTAAAAGTCAATTGTTCTTCCATTTCTTTAGACCATGCTTTCAAACACTCCCTAGCACCCACAAAATTTGATTGGATACAACAGTCCTTAGTAAAATGAAATCAGAAGGGAAATATTTGTAACTAATTCTACAAGACCAGGACAAAAATTGACATAGACAGTTAGACCACCAAATATTAACTAATCGACCATCTTTGCTTTATAACCATTAGAAGAAAATACCTGAAGTCACGAATCCTTCGGCCATGAACCTCAAAAACTCCAAGTGCACCATTGACTAGTGCAAAAGAGAAACTTTCTGAAAACTCATCTTGAGATCCATCTGTCCCAGCCCCTTCTGCAGTCAAAATTCACTCCTTGAGTATTAGCATTCAGAGAAACAACAGATCATAGAAGACATCATTTTGTAAGTCGGATAAGGAAATATATACTTAAGTAATGCGTGAAAAATCAAGTAAACTGAGCTCACTAGCATCTGCTGCTGCAGCTGCTTCTTTTGTTGGGGAGGATGTCTCTGTTGATGGTACAGCAGGACGCTCTTTAGGCACTGGTCGTGGTACTGTTGGAAGAGTCCATTCTAGCACAGTGAACGGGAGAGCTAGTGATCTAAGCTGCATTGAAAAATATAATACAATAAAAGCTGGAAAGTAAAGAATAAAGAATGCAATGGCAGATTACCGCCAACCAGGCAGACAAAAAGAAGTTATATTTCTAACTATGCTTCAATTATACCTGTGAAATAACATCCTAACAATAAACAAGGAAACATCAGGCAAGCGGAATTAACTTACTCGGCTTTTTCAGGAGTACTGGTGATACTAGGGTAGCTACAACCATATGGTCATCATTTCCACAAGGTAGTTGACAATCCAGTTAGATCCAAATAAGTCTTTACAAGTAACTTGGTGTGTTCAGTGTTCAAATAGAGAAACAACACATGACCGAACAAGGGACTGACATTGAATTGCATGGTAAGCAAATCCCAAATAACAAAGCATTCAAATCCACATTTCAAAACCAAATACAAACACTGTGTTTTTTCCAAAGGAGCATCTTTTCAAAAGCCTAACTGCCTAAGTGCGAAGAAGGTTTGGAGCATGAAGTGAGAGAAACTGATCTTTTCATAGCTAATCTGGATATTATATTCCTAAGGGGTCATTTGGTATGGGGGATGGGATAAACAAAGTTATCCCATAGATTGAGATATCCCTTATCCCGCGTATCAAACGATTCCTAAAGTTTTTCTTTGTCACTAATTTGTTGGAAATTTGGAAAAATTACAACATACACATTGTAATCTCACAAGTGGGGTCTGTGGAGGGTAGTGCGTACGCAGCCTTACCCCTACCTTGTGAAGGTAGATAAGTTGTTTCTGATAGACCCTTGCCTAAAATAAAGCATATCAAATCAGATATGTAAACGAAGTATAGTAGTGAAGAAGTCATGCTGCAAATAATGGGGAAAAGAACAGTAGCAATAATAATACGAAAACCAAAGCAAGGGATATAAACAGGTAATAATAAAGTTAAAGAATAAAATAGTAGGAGAGTAATAACAATAATACTAAAACAGAAAACTAGACAATGCTTGACTACCTACTAACCTTCTACCGTAATCCTCGCCCTCCATATCCTCCTATATAGGTTCATGTCCTTGGTAAGCTACAAGTGTGTCATATCCTGTCTAATCATCTCTCCCCAATACTTTTTTGGCCTACCTCTACCTCTCCTACTCTTAAAACCCGCCATAGCCAACCTCTCACACTTATTAACTAGGGCAACTATGCATCTCATCAAATGCCCAAACCATCTCAATTTCACTTCCCTCATCTTGTCCACCACGGAGACCACTCCTACCTTATCCCAAATATCTTCATTCCTAATCCTATCTATTCCTAGTATGCCCCCACATTCATCTCAACATCCTTATTTCCGTTACTTCCATCCTGGACGTGAGTTCTTGACCGGCCAACATACTACCCCATGCAACATTACTGATCCAACAAACACTTTATAGAACTTACCTTTAAGTCTTGGTGGCACATTATTATCACACAAGACACCAGATATAAGCCTCAATTTCATCCACCTCGTTCCAATACGATGTGTAATATCATCGTTAGTTTCCACGTTTCTTTGAATTATGACCAAAGATAATTGACTTCCTCTCTCGGAGATGACTTGTGTATCGATCCTAACTTCCACCTCTACCTTGTGAGCTGTGTCACTAAACTTGCACTCCAAGTATTCTGTCTTAGTCTATTCAACCTAAACCCTTTAAACTCCAAGATCTGTCTCCAAACCTCTAGTCTGTCACTAACTCCGCTGCGTGACTCGTTAATCAATACTATGTCATCTGCAAATAGCATACACCATGGCACCACACCAAGGCAAATAAAACAGACTAAGAGGGTGTTTGGTTTAGCTTATAAGTTGGTCAAACCAGCTTGCACTTTTTAACTTTTTGTAGTGTTTGGTTTTATCAAAAAGTGCTTAGAAAAAGTTAAACAGTGCTTTAAAAAAGCCAAAAGCCAAAAGTTGATAGATACCAACTTTTTATTTTTTGGCTTATAATCCATTTAAGTTTGACCACATTATTTAACTTTTTATCCCATAATATTTTCCTAATTTCAATAATACCCTCATCCAAATCTTTGATAAAAAACTTTTTTTGTGCATATTAGAAGAAAAATAACTAAAAATCTAAAAAGAAAAAAAGAGAAAAAAATCGAGGTTGTATTAATTCATTTAAATTATTATATTCAATTTTACAAATAAAAAATAGAACTATACTCCTAATAAGAAGTAAAGGAGAGATTTGCGTAATTTTATTCAAATTATATATTTTAAAAATTAAAAATAACTTTAATAATTAGTTTATATTAAAAATAATAAAAATAAAAATTAATTTAAATTTTAATTATTTTAGAAATAAAAATATCATAGTAATTCGCTTTTTATAGTGTTAACAGCTTTAAGGGCATTTCAGTCATTTGACCTAAAATAAGTGCTTAACAGCACTTATGTACCAAATACATCAATAACTTTTTTCAGCTTCAGCACTTTTATCCAAACACATAATTGTTTATTTATAAAATAAGTTTCAGCACTTAAAAAGTGTTTTAAGCACTTATGTTTAAAAGACACTTTTTTTCAGTTAAACCAAATGGGCCCTAAGAGCTAACCCCCGGTGCAACTCCATCACAATTGGAAAGTGCTCCGAGTCTCCTCCCACTATCCTCACCTGGGTCTTGGCTCCATCATACATGTCCACATCTCTAATTTAAGCTACAAGTACACCTCTAGCCTCCAAAACATCTCCATAGAACTCATCTAAGGACTTCATGGTATGCTTTTTCTTGGAGAATAAACATCATATGTAAGTCCTTCCTCTCCCTACATTGCTCCACCAATTTCCTTACGAGATGAATGGCTTCTGTAGTTGAACATCCTAGCATGAATCTAAATTGGTTCTCGGTAATAGACACACCCTTCCTCACTCTCATCTCCACCACCATCTCCCAAATTTGGAATGAACTAACAACTGATTTTGACTGTTACAGTTAATTTCATTGCATGCACACGTTGTTAGTCCTCTCTCTTAATGTAACCTAATAAATTCCACTTTCGGGGAAAGATGTTGTCTCGAAGACCTACAATATCTTGTGATCCACGCAAACTCAACGTATAATAGAGCACAATAGAAGAAAAGATCCATATAGGCGACATCAATTAGGTGATCAATGTTTAGCTCACTGAGAGATTTTTTAGTCTGGTTTGAGATTTGTTAGTAGAAAATATAGAGAACTCCTAGTGCTTGAGAACCGAAATATTCAAATATTGGATTGCTACCGGCCGAATAGGGTGACATGATCTGTGGGAATTCATATTGTCAACCACAACTTGCCTAGGATTGAGGCTTAGTTGTTTATCTTTGCTATTGTTGAAGTGTGTGACCATCTCATATAAAAACTTAAGCTTTTATGAAGAGCACACCTTTATCTTAATTATATTCTCAACAAGCCCCCTCACATGCGGGCCTAATTTTCTTTCATGGACCAAGCACGTGAAAGTTCTTTTTAATAATGGGTGGCCATGAGATTTGATGTCAGGAGCTCTGCCGACTCAATACCATGGCAAAGAAATGGCATTTAGGCCTAACTCAACCTCAAAAGCTAGTTCAAGAGGTTAAGATTGCTCAAACCGTATAAGGATACAAATTGGCTCCCCACACTGATGTGTGACTTTAACACCCCCTCATGACCAAGACTAGAAATCTGGAGCATCTAGAATATATGATGGAAGCCCAAGGGTGAAACAAGACTCGGGTGGATCTGGCTCTGATACCATATTAAATAGATAGACATGGGGTCTAACTCAATCTTAAAAGCTATCCTAGAGGGGAGAATTGCCCAAGGCCATAATGTAGAGACAAATTTATCACCCACCGATGTGGGACTCAACACCCCCCACCTCCCATCGCATGCCCATGATTGGAAATTTGGAGTGTCGATAATATAAGATGGGAGGCAACATCAGGTGAAGGCTTGGGTAGGCCTGGCTATGATACCATGTTGAAATGTGTGACCATCTCATCTAAAAGCTTAAGCTTTTATAGAGAGCACACTTTTATGTTCTTAATTATCTTCTCAACAGCTATACCAAAATTGAAGATGGTTGATCATTCTGGTAGAATTGGTTGGGAGATTATACAATCACCCACGAAGTCCTACATCCTAAAATCAACCAAGGTCCTAAAAGATTCTTTATTGATAGAGTCTCAGATAAACAACTCATATCTTAAATCTTGATATAGAAAGACTTTCTTTTAGTTTCAAGTAATGTTTTTCCATGCAAGAACTTCACAGTAATCGCAGGAAAGAGGATAGAAAACAAACACAATTTTCTTTCCTTTTTCCATTAAGGGTGGGGAAGTAACTATCAACCTACAGTTGTGGCTTAGTGATCACTGAAGTTAGTGAAGACCTTGGAGATCAGAGTTCAACTCCCAAAAAAAAAAACACTCAATAAACTCTTCCCATCTGTCTAGACTTTGATAGCATCATCACATACTTGTGTGTTGTGGGTTAGTAAAAGGTACTTGGAGGAATAGTAGAGGTGCACATTTGCTAACCGAATACCATTGTTATAAAAGAAAAGGGTAGGGAAGTAATTATATTTCGCTATGAGCAACTTCAAAGCACTTAGAATCCATAGTCAAATAAAATATTATGCCTTAATCTCGTTAATTGGGTCAACTTACAATCCAAGATATCTTCATTTTGTGAAATGGATCCACAATACCTTCATTAATTCCAAAAATGTTGTCTAAAGATCCAAACATTAATTGCAACAACCTGGAACCATACTTTACTCAACATGAATCATGGAGAGAACAAGAGAAAGAACATATTTACCATGATTGGTGTCTTAGTCATAGCCCAAACTTCTACTGGTGCATCACGAAACAAAATCAATAGATACCTACAAAACATAAACCACTTTTAGGCTTAAAAGATTAGGGAAAATCAAAGACTTTTATCAGCTCAATTAGAGATATGATGAAAAAGGACATAGAATAAGAAGTGGAACAAAGAGAACACACATGGTGAGTTGGTAAAAATTTTTTGGAACAAAGTAAATCTTTAGCTAGAAACAATCACTCATATCACAGGTACTTAGAAAACAAGGAGGAAATCAGTACCCATTCGGTATATGATCTAAAGAGCCCCAAATAAGAGTTTCCTTAGAATTCCCTTTCGCAAGCAGCTATGCTACGGTTAAAAGATTACCCGTGTTTTCAATGCTCTAGATGGGTTTAGGAATGGAAGAAGAGGGTCAGTCATGGGGCAAGCCTGGAAAACAACCTCCTAAACTCCCCACTCCAATTTCTTTTCAATAAGCACTGCAAAGGAATTACCAATAGAAAAAACTATGCAGAGGAAGTGATGCATGGCACAAAGCTGTAATCTAACTAGAAGTTTCAAAACAACAAAGGAAAAGGATGAGCTTGTATTAAAAGAATTTGAAGTGCATCAGCAATGGAGAAACAAAACTTTGTGGGGAGGAGGAAGAGACTGACTTATTTGTCTCTCTACATTTCTTTTCCAGAAAATGTTTTTATTTTATAATCAAGAAAAACTTTTTCCATGTTTCATAAGTCAATAAAAATTAACACTAATGTCTTTAAATTCAAGGGGTGGCAAGGGCATCCATGATATACTGAGATCCAAATGACACGTAAAATGGGTGCCACATTATCTTTTCTACTGTCAAATAGAATATTCACAATAACAAACATAGTCCATATAAATCTAAAGTCAAAATATTCATGAAAAAGCTCTGGAGCTTGACCAAATAAAATTTCAAGATTTCCCATTCCGTAGCACATGCACGCCTCTTATAGATGAAATAGTAGAATTCTTCAGCAAAGCCTAACTGCTCCTAGTCATAAAGAAAAAGATCTCGCTAACACTACTGTGTCGAGAAAAACAAAAGCAATTCATCTTTTCATGCACACGATATTGACAGGTCGACCAATGCACCTGCCAGAAGATGAGGCCCTTAAAGCTCTAATAGGTGCTCGCTCTGGTTTCTGTAGAACTCGAAATGGTCGATTGAGTCCACTTCGAAGACATGTCACAACGAGCCTATTGATGTAGCCACCTGCTTTTTCTGTACCCTGAAGTCCAAAATGAAGATTCTGTGTGAGGGCAGTCCTTTTATATTGAAACTAGTGAATTTGCCTATACTTCATGCGGTGCAAAAGATTTCACTTAATTAATGAAATGGTCCTTTTAAATACTCAAATCTTAACATAACTCAAAGAACAAGGTTTTTCCAAAAATACAAATTAACTTTAATTTTTCTTTCAAAAGATAATCTAAACATACAAGTTTACAACTTTAACACAACGGTAATTCGCATAACTTAACTTTCAAATACTAAACCAAAAAGTCAAGTCAAAACATAACCTTAAGTGAAAATCCAACAGCACATCAACAAAATCCAAAATCAAAAGTATTGAAACATTCAAAAAGAAAAGGTTTCACAACAATTGAACTGCAAAGGAAATTAGCCCATAAGATATTACACTACAAAATTTTAGCAATTTTAATAGGTAGATATCAATATCAACCTTAATTTCAACCAAAATACGTATTGTAAATACTTTTGTGTTTAACATTTGCTTTAATATATTAGTTTAGTTTCAAGAAAATCTAAGGAACAATTTGACAAATTTAAAAGAGCTTTCTTCACAGTTTGATACAACAAAATTTAAACAATTTAAAGGCAAAAAAGACTCTTAGATCAGCTCCGGGGCTTGGGTCTAGTGGTAAGAGCACAAAGCATGATGTGTGGGTTTGACGTACGCCACGGGTTAGAACCCTACCACCAGGGGCGGATTTACCTTTACCCGAGGGGTGTCACATGACACTACTTCATCGAATTATTTTACTAAATATACATATATATAAATAATAAAAAATGAAAATATAAGGTACAAATACTAAAAGGACACTACTTATTTACAAAGTTGTACATTGGCTTGATGGTTAGGCACTCCCTCTTTCATGTAGAAGGTCATGGGTTCAAGCTCACTTAGCCTCATTTTTTTAAACTTTTTTACTCTTACTCTTTCATTTATTCATCTTTTAAAATTGTGACACCGCTTATGAAGAATTCTGCGTATGCCACTGCCTATCACTGACAAAAGCCTGATATTTAAGTGAGAAGGGTAGAAGGTAGACTCATTACCTACCAAGTCTCAAAACCGTGCACCACTAGCGCTCGAAGACTTCTTGGTATCAGAAAAGAAACTCTTATGTCAGCACTCACCATTTCTTTTTCAAGGGCTAGTGGTGCACGGTTTTGAGACTTGGTAGGTAATGAGTCTACCTTCTACCCTTCTCACTCAGCATTTGATATTTAGAATATAAAATTAATCTATACAGTTACTTAGAGCACTTTTGAACAAGTGTAGACACATAATTTTCACCATTTTATTCCCGTCTCCATTGTATACTTTTAATGTGTTCAAGTAGTTCCTTTTAAGATTGTCAGTTGTCAAATTCAAACAAGTTGATTACTAATTTGTATCCCTCTTCTCCTTTTTCTTTATTTTTATTTTACTTTTGGCTTTCCTTTTTCGCTTTATTTCTTTATTTTCTTCATCCTCCCTAAAAAAATTTCACCTTTCTTCTGCAAAAAGTTTTTGTTTCCTCCCATTTTAAGTTATTTTCTATATTTCTTCCCCAATTATCTCTCAAACACAACAGTAGATATTCTTTTCTCGAATTTTTTCTAAAAAATCCCTAAATTTGATTCTTACTCCTAACAACTTTTCGCACCTGTAAACGTTAATGATTAATGTGGAAATTTATTTTGTTACTAAAGTAAGGACCTTAAATAGGAGAAAAGGCACCCAAGGGTGTGGCCTAGCGGTCAATGAAGCAAGTTAAGAACCATGAGTCTCAAGTTCAATTCTCAGCAAAAGCAAAAACACTAGGTGATTTCTTCTCATTTGTCTAAGCCTTGGTGGATAGAGTTACCTAGAACCTGTGTTAGTCAAAGGTGGTAGGTGCCTCGTGGAATTAGTCGAGATGTGCACAAGCTGGCTAGGACACCACGATTAACCAAAAAAAGGAAAAAGGAGAAAAGGAATTAATAAAGACCTATAATTGAAAGAAAAAGAAAGGCATAACTCAGGAGAATAGAGAGGTGCCATGTCACCTGTCTATTAATTGTGAAGGAGAAAAGGGGGAAAATCTGAGAAAATAGATAAATAAAATCATATCTTAGGATAGGTTCCATAATGCCTCTCTATGGACCACCATTGCTTGATGACAATCTATATGCAGCGGGAAAAAATGTGCAATGTAAGATTCCTCAGTGATAGAAATCTAAAGAGACACTCAACAGGTAGAGAAGATGCAAACATGATGTTTATCCTTGATAATAGTGAACTTGCCGCCGTATATGTTTGTCACCTGTGAGTACGAGAAAGAAACCAGTCGAGAATTGCCAAGCCACCTTAATCCCCTGACAACACAGTTATGGACTGCAAAGCTAACGCTGACAGCATTGGCAGAGACATCAATCACATCTATTGTACCACTTTGAGTTCCCACAGCAACAAGCGGAACAGCGGCAGCTGGAGAATTTCCTCCACCTTCATGATTGTAAGCTATTTAGTGGAAAAACCAGCACCACTTCGTCCAAAATCTGTATAAATTTTGTATAAGACAAACAAAAGTAGCAGTCCACAAATATACTTACGTCCCAAAGTAGCAGTCAATGAAGGGGAAGGTACGGCCAGCATAGTCACTGCTGAAGAAAGAAGATGAAGCTGCCCAACTAGACTAATCTGCCATCAATAAACTGACCTTCAGCTATGGGGAAAAAAGCTTAAAATTTTAAGATAAAAGAAGACATTAGTTTATTAATCATTTATCTAAGAGCCAATGATGACACGCTTCCATTTTTTCCAGTCAGCCAATGAAAGGAGACCCTCCATCCCAGCTAGAATGACCGGACTGAATATTTTCTCCATTATTTATGCAGGTATATCATAAAAAGGTTAACTATAAAAGATCAAGGAATAGAACCAACTATTTTTGTTGGCACAGAAGCCCTATGAAAAGCTCACACAACTCGAGTAACTGAAGAGACCAAGTCTTGAATTGTATATTATTGTTGTGCATAACTATAAATAGGTTGCTTCATTTTAACCCTAGCACACAATCAATGAGTCCAATATATTTATCGGTATGTTGCCTGCACCTTTTTATGAAAAAAAAAAAATATTGGAGGATGTCCATGTACCACCATTAGCGATGTTCTGCCTTTTATTTAATTGCTCCACACCATTGACTTAAACTAAGATCTTGCCTTTGATGATAAAGCAATTAATATATGTTGCTCTTCCATACTTTCAATCAGGGTAATGGAAACACTTTTTGTTGCTTATGCTCGTGAACATAGATGAAGAAAACAAAGAAATGAAAATTTTACAATATCTCGTCATCAAGAAACAACGGATAAATCGCATTCTTTCAAGTACAAAAGGCCAAGTGCTTCATTGACAACAATAACTATAAGAAAACACAGGCAGCAATAAATGTAAGACTATAGGTAACCCCTGAATACACACTTTATAAAACTCCCACAATTCAAATAGGAGCTGGAACATGCCGTACATAAATAATGGTTTTGGCCTTTAAAATGGCACTTCCATGCTGTATACACAAAAGAATTTTTTTTCTCCGTATTTTCTTTAATTCTGAGTAGTTTAGCAACATAGAACAGAATGGAACCTTCTCTGACTTTAAACCATTTTCTGAAGCCAGTATAATCCTGTAAAATCAGAATCCTTTATTTAGTTTTATCTGCATCTTCTTTCTAAATCTTTTGATTGTAAAATGTAATTTATATAATAACCAGCAACAAGAGAGTGCTGTGAGGTAAATACCGAGAAAGTAAAACTACATTCCTTTCTTTTGCTTTTATCAATATTTAATCTTCGTGTGTTCGGTGGGGACAGGGTGGGTACACTTAAACTAGTGATACCAACAATATATATTTTATACGTAAGTTCTGCCTATGAATGTGGTTAATACATCGTTCATAATTTTGTTTGTACTCTGCCAGTATAATCCAACATGATATGCAACATTGTTTTATGAGCAAAGTTACGCATGTCCAACCAACCTTGAAGGACACTTCATCCAGGCTTGTAGTGGATTTTGACAGACAGGTCTTCTTGCTATTCACATTATTTGACTGTAGCACTCTGCTAATCTCAGAGTTGTGACCAATGGGAATCTCTGAAGGTACAGTCTTAGTACAGGCTTCTGCAAAAATATCTGGATTTGGCATGTCCTTCTGAACATCTACAGATCCTTCAGCAGTCAGGAGCCATTTCCATACTTTCCCATCATCAGAAATGGAGATCAAACGTGTCTTAGATAAAAGAAGAGATTCATCACAAAAATCAAACGGATTATCAAAATCCACATCGGCTGAATGATGTGCATCCGAATATAGCTTGCCAATATTTTGAAGGGCGGCATCTGAATGGGAGATAACAGCGGCAAGAATTGAGGGGGAAGGAACAGATGTGCCTATTGAGGGCAGCAGTTCTTCCATTGCACACATCGTGTGCACTTGCTCTCCGCTGCGACAACATGCAGATTATTATCACTTTGAACTCCCGTGAATACAGGAATTTGATATGTGCAAGGAGATAAAAACAGGAATATCAGAGTTTCAACTCACGATCATGCAGAAACGAGGACAGAAATTCTTTGCAAGAGTAACGAAAAATTAACCATTAGTCTAATGAAGAAGAGTATTGCAAAGGTCAGTGCTCACAAGAGTTGGTGAATTCAGTTAAAAGCAACTTTTATCTGGCTACAGAAAAACCAAATAGCTGAGTTAAGTCATGGATATCATTAAGAAACACCACAATCGGCCCTACATACAATGCCATGATACCTATAAATCAAACCAACTATGAACTGATTGAACCCAGAATTAATCAGCTTGCAAAGTTAATTCAAGAATATTAAGGTTGAATTCATAATTCCCTGTTCTGAGATGCTTGTAAATCAACTAATATCAATCAACTAAACCTCAATTCAGAAATGGTTGAGATCGACTAGATGAATCCTCTATGTCCACTTTATCCAGGCACAATTTATTTCAAGACAGAATAATGACCTTTAAGGCAATTAGGTGTTCTCCAAAGTTAGAGGTTCTCCAAATCTCACACTTCTATACACTGAGTTACAAGTCTCTAACTAGATTAAAACGATATATAGCTAGCACCTAGCAACTGTGAACTTAATGTAAGTATAACAACAATGACGAAGTTGTTGTGTCGCCCATATAGATCCTTTATTTGCATTATGTTCTGTTCTTAGCAAAGTCTGATTCCAAAAGACTGGATCTTTGGGACAATTTCCCTTGATGTGATTTTAGTTCTCCCTCATCCCCTTTTTATCATCTTCCATCATCATAGTACTGCACAAATGAACTTGGTGCATTTGGAGGTCTACACTGGACATGTTTCAACCATCCAGGTATGTACTCTCATTTTATCTCTTTTGTGGTACTTGCACCCTCCACAGACCTCAATTTGTGGGATTACACTGGGTTGTTGTTGTTGTTGCTGTTGGATATACAACTTAAACACCAAAATGATCCTATTTTACCCCATATGAAACAACAGGGAAAGAAAATGAATGTTTGTGAATGAGAATCAATAGCCTAAACATCTCGACAGGTGCAGTTTAGCAAAAGCTTTGGGAATTGAAGTACTTGTGCAGTTTAGTGGCAATATAGTCAATCATAAACATAGCACTAACTGATCCTAAATCAAAATCAAAGAGTTAACGCAATTCATAGTTTTCAGTTATTTTTTCCAAGTCCCAACAAGCATAGTACAATACGCCTCACCAAGCAAAAAATCACACATCAATCACCTAAAGCTTCAGGAATCAGCAACTAGAGTGTCGAACTAATGCCAAGTACTCAAGTTTCTAAGTACTTACTCTTTTCGACGCCAAGTACTGAGCTTTCCGTCGAGATGAGCACAGTACAAAACTTCAATATTCGAGTCAGGTAGGATCTCCAGAAACTTCCCACATCCCCGGGGCAGCCCAGAAGAGAACAATGCCGTCTCATACTGCAGATCAAACACTACCAAGTCTCTTGGAAAGGCCACGAAGATCAAATGCCTCCAGTGCGGTGAAAATGCGAATTTGGAAATGTAGGTCGGAAATGTAGCTGACGCCGGGGCTCCGTTACCGCCGGTAGATAAATCCCGCTCTAGTTTCTGCAGTTCAGTAGTGTCCGTACGAATTTGAAGCTCCTTGAGCACCACATCATTTTCCGTATCTCCCAATGCAGTCACTGAGAGCAAAAATCCTTTAAGCCCTAGGACACAAAAATGCCGGGAATCAAACGGATCACCACGGAGACACGAGAAATACTCCGGTGCGGCGTCGTATTTGAAGAAACACCGACCCGTGGAAGTATTATACAGAGAAAGCAACGAAGGTCCACAGAGAGCAGCTAAGATCCATGAATCCGTTCCAGTCTGTACCCAACAGAGATCCTGAATCCCAAGCTTAGCGCCCGAACCAGTATCAAAGAAAATCGTCGGGGATTTAGACCGGAAATCAAGTAAACAAATTCGACCTTGACGATCACCGACAGCGAGAAGAAGGTGATGTTGAGGAACGTCAATTAGATGCGGAAGAGGCTGTGGGGACCACCGTACGGAAGTGATGAAAGGGGACAAGGAGTTGGTAGATGAGGACGGCGGTGGAAGAGGGATAGTGGTTACAAGTTGCATGGAATGAGTTTCTACGACGGAAACAGAGCTTCCGGAGGCGTAAGCGAAGAGTCCGGCGGGAGAAATATCGGCGGATCCACCGTTGTTCCGGGATGGTGGGCCAGGTAACATACAGTCCCATGACTCATTAGGCGGCCTTTGAATTTGTAACGACATGCCGGAAAATTGTTCTATTGAGAAATTCCGATCTGTCGGAAATTCGGAGCTGTGATTTTGGAATTCAAAGGAAAGTTCAGTAGGAACTGAAGAAGATGGCCGGTGACATGGTAGCACGTTGAAGAGTCTTCATAGTTACTTTTTTTGAAAAAATAATAATAAATTAAAAATAATTTGTGCTATAACAAATAAGTTATATTTAAATTTATTATATTTTTTTTATTTTTATTTAATTTTAAAAATAAAAAAAATAGTTTTATTGTACGCGTTTTATGTGTGTTGCTTGTATTAATAAGAACCGATTTTAAAAAATAGCATAAATAATATTTAGAAAAAATGTTTATGTAATAATATGAGAATTTAAGAAGAAAATTATAAATTTTAAATTGATAAAATAAATGATCATGTTTAAGAGTTTGATCTAATTGAGTTACTTTTCTTTTTCAATTTGTTCTAATACTTATTGCATTCAAAAGTATTGTAGAATTAGCGTTTTATTAAAAAATTAAAAAATTATTCGTTTTTACATTAGCAGTTAAATGCATGCTATGTATATTTCGTGTTATATCATTACAAATTTGTATTACTATACAATATTAATGGATTAACATTTAATATAAAAATTATAATTATGAAGACGTATTGAATACAAAGTTGTATAGTATATTAGAACATATAATATAAGTTATTCATTTAAATAATTAGCACTTACAAAATTGTATTGTAATTTATTACTAGCTTGTTTTTGTACTAATAAATTGATATCATATCACAAACATATTATTTATTTGTAATTGATCATTAAGTAATTGTGATGTCACCAAACTAAGAAAGACTCATCAAAACTAGTGCAAACAACCACTATTGCTTGCAATTAGAGTAGGTTGTCTGTATCACACAGTGTGATTCATGCTCTTTGGGGCGACGCTTTTTCTGGAACCTGTTAACGCAAAATACTTTGTGCATCGAGTTATTCTTTTTTTTAATTGTATTTTCAGAAGTCGTAACATAAGATTGTTTTGCATTATAAGTACAATTTTATTTGACGTGTAATTGTTTATTAAAATGTAAAATCTTAACCATTTTTAAATTTTCTATAGTGTATTTCAAGTAAGGAATGATTTAATATATAAATAGAAATATAGTTAAATGACTATTTTGTCAATTTTGAACTCTATTTTAAAAGGGTAAAAAAGTGAACGACATTTTGTTGTGGGGCTTCATCTTTTGAATATTTGATAATAACTTAATTTTAAAATTTTTATTTTATCCATTATTAGATGATTTCAGTTCAAGAAAAATATTTTTCTCTTAATCTATGTGTTAATCAAACACGTTCACATAAATTAAAATCAAAGAAAGAATGTAGATTTAATTAAAAAGAGTGAATAACAAGAACACTCAATTAATTGAAACAACTTAAAGTATGTTGTGTTCTAATACTTTTTTTCTTTTTTCGATTATATGATTTTTTAAAATAAAATTTAAAAAAGAAAAAGAAATTCAATATTTTAACGCAAAATGAAGTTACACTCTTTAATTTTTTTTTGGGTAGTTTGAGTTAAAAACTGTGATGAATAATTAGTAAGTTTAATGAAGAAAGGATTATTATAAATTAATAATATTGTAATTTATTTTAAAGTTTTAATATTTAAATCGTATTGATGAAATACAATTATAAATTCCTAAAACACGATTTTCACATTCCTATAACACGATTTATAAATCGCATTCAGTAAACACAATTTGTAAATCGCATTTTTAAACACTTTATTAACGCATTTAAAAACACCATTTATATATCGCATTTATCAAACTATAAATTTCATTCAGCAAACAAATTTTGTGCAAATAAGGAAATATTTAAGAATTTTTTTTTTAGCTATGTATAAAGTGCAAAATATTAGGAGTTTTTAAATTTTATAAATAAGTGAAGATTATAGTTACAATTTTAATTAATTTTAAAGTCCTAAATATTATGATAGTAATTAATTAATTAAAATAGTAAATAACAATTTGGTCTATTGTAGAGTCTTTAATGAAGGGCAAAAAATTCAATCAATAATTCTAAGGGTCTCTATGGTTTTAATATCATATAGGTAGATTATATTTGTCTCTACGATGTTAGATTCTCATAAAACACTTTAATTTTTTTATATGATGTCTATGCGGTATGTTTCTTTCCAAATTAAATCGACTAATTCATTTAAACTCTTTTAGTCAATCTATTCGATCCACTAAAAAATTAAAATCCAAATTTTCATTATTCATCTATGGTGAATATAGTTTTATCACTAAATATCTCGTCTAGATTAAAACTAAACTTTTATTATTGCGATACGATAATAGTTGTTCCAACTATTTTTATTTATTGTATTAATTTTCTAAATCAGAATATTCCAAACAACAAAAAATAAAAGTTAAAAAAAAATCGAAAATTTATCAATACATCTTTCAATTTTTAAAGTTAATGCTCTATTTTTTAAAATAATTTTACTCAATGTGTGAGATAGCCCGAGTAAAAAAAAAAATAGACAACTTAATTCTTTATTTTCTCATTTAAAATTTAGCTTCAACTTAAGAGATATTAAAAAAAGTTATATATATAATTTTTTGATTTAGAAAAGCTTTTAATATTTTTTTTTCATTTTTTTTTATCATTGTAGCTTTCTGATTTAGAGATCAATACAATAAATAAAAATTATTGGAATAACTATTATTCTAGCGTAATCATAGAAATTGAATTTTAATTTGAATAATATATAAGTGGTGAAATTGTATCTATTATGAATGAACAATGAAATTTTTGAGTTTTAATTTTATAATGAATCTAGCGAGTGGGTTAAAGAGTTGAATGAGTAATAGATTTAATTGGGAAAAAAAAAGTGTCACGCTACATAGGAAAATTAAGGCGGAATATGCAATTTAATGTAGTAGGAGTGAACATGATTTTTTTAAAAAGTATAAGGGCAAATGTTACTCTAAATTAGGATGAAAAGGGTAAATATATTGAACAAGTACGATGAAGGATAAATATAATTTATTTGTTAGAGTACAAGGACAATATGACATTTTTCTGTTAGAATAATTTGTTGTATATACTCTAAGGTATCGTTTGGTTGTGGATAGAATAGGTTGAGCTATCCCATGAGATTATTTTATCTCACCTTTTATATAAGATAACTTATTTCACCATTTATACTAAATTTGTGAAATAAACTAATTTTAAAACTAAATAATATTCATCATCAAACACAGAATAAATTAATCCATAAAATATTTTAAAATTATTATTCTTATTTCATCAACCCCTAAAGTGTTTGATAATTGGTTCTGATAATATTCAAAACTTGTTTGTCTCACATTTAAAAAAAAAAAAAGAACCTGAAGCTAATACTATATGTATATGGAGTACTAAAAATAAGTGATATGTATTAAGAGATTTTTATTTAAACATTATATGCAAAACATATCTTAAATAGTCATATTTAAATGATAAGATATCTTTATTCTCAAATTTTTATTTTTAATATATGTGTACTTTAAAATTTTAAAATTTAATCTGTATTTTTATATTACACTACATTCTCCCACACTTAAAAATTATTCATCCTTAAATAATTTTTTTGTAGCTTTATTTTATGATTCGATAAGTTCTTAAATTTTTATTTAAATACTTTTTAAAATTGTATTATCACTTCTTATATCTTAACGTCTTGAGATTTGACTAACTCTTTAAAATTTTAAAATATTCAAACTTGGCCGCCTTGAATTAGACAATCAAGAGTGACATGACACTTTGGTTAACTAATTCATTCCCATCAAAGTCGACTATTTTTCGAGATAGTCTTTCGATCTAGAACTGTAGTCTTACAACCTTTATAGATACAAAAAACAATATCAGAGTTTCCAACTAGAATAGACACGTAGAACAACTCAAATAGATATCCGAAATTGAAGAGAAAATGTGAATTCTAAATCAATAAGATCACGAGAACAAAGTTCACAACCCTTACATGTATGTTTCAATGGCACGATAAATAAAGTACATAACACTTGCATATATATATTTCGATAGTATGACAATAGAGTACATAATCCTTATATTTATGTTTCATTAATGGTATGACAATAAAGTACATAGCCCTTACATCTATATTTCAATGGTACGACAATAGAGTGCATAGCTCTTGCGTCTATATTTTAATTATACGATTTAGAGTATATAATAATTTTTTTATATTTTAATGATATGACGATCACATAATTCAATTCAGCTTATGATTCCTTAGCCAAAGTTTCAAATTTTCTATTAAATGGTTCAATTTATGCTCGACTAAAATGCAAAAAGAGAATGCCAATGTATTCCTACTTTGAAGCAAAATTTTAATGTATATTTACCTTATTTGCTTATTAAAATATGTTAGACTAAAATGCAAAGGAAAAATGACAATTTATGCCTAACTCTTTAGAATAATTAATTTGAATAATTGTATATTCAACCGTATAAATTTAAAATAGTCGATAGATATATAATATATATGTATAATTTATATATAATCTATGTATAATTAGTGTATGATTTATGTATACTGACTATAAAATATATATACTAAATCCGACCGGTATATAGGATGGAAAGATAACCTCAACATACGGACATATTAATATGAAGACACGTGTCACAAAAGATTAGCACTTACATCAACGCTAAGAGGTCATACATGATTAACATTCCGGAAGAATTACAAAGGCAAAGAAGGCGTGACATCGGGCACTAACGAGGAGATTCGGAGGAAAATGATATGAAGAGACAACGACTAAGAAATGGTCCTTTCGGAATAAATACCGCCTATTACTCCACTCGCATTAAAATACATTTATTGGTCATTAAAGACAAGTTAATGCGCAACAATGGTTAGGCTTTAAGGTTTTGACTATATTGACACCTATATAAAGGTCATCACATATATCAAAAAAGATCATCTGACAACGAGCAAAGCAAAAATCATACTCCCTCTATTCCATTTTAATTGCTAGGATAAGATTTGCATACCCATTAAGAAAAATTAATAGGGATGATAATTTGACTAATATAACCCTATTAATTTTTGAAAACCCATACAATAATAATTCTTTTCACATTTCATAATGACTTTAAGTACTAAAGGTAAAATTGGAAAAACATAGTCAATTATCTCTTAAATTTTGAAACTAACAAATATTTTAAAATAACTATTTTTAGTATACATAGCAATTAAAATAAAATGGAGGGATTACTACGATTTTTTACTTTTGACAAAGAGTTCTTTTCCAAGTTTAACTTACATTATCTTTCAAAACGTGATCAGGAGCTTAGGCCTTCGGGCTAAGTCTTTTATTATTTCTATTTTTTTTTCACATACTTTATATTCAATTTGTTAATCTGATCAAAGTCAATCTCATATCTTTTTAGCTCCATTATAAATTCAAAGCTATTATGGTAGTATCACTTTTAATTTCAAAACCGACGGCTCACACATAGTGTATTTATCAGATTAATAAGTTTTTTTCATGAAAATTTATGCGATTTGATAAATATGTAGATTGTATCTACGATACATAGTTATAGTTTTAAAAAAATATAAAACATAACCATATTATGAGTTTAGTAGTAAATTTAAAATACAGATGCGCATTGATATAATTGGTGTTGATGCGTTGATACAGTAAGCACTAGTACAACATACAACTGATACCCGCTTGATACAACTGATATTCACAGCTTCATCGTTGATACAACCGATACCCGTCTGATATAACTCTTCCGCCTGATACAATAATAATAGTTGCGTTTCATAAATACGTAAATTGTAACTATGTTTCGTAATTACACATCAAATTATAGCTATTTATAAATTTTTTAAAATAATAAAATATAAGTTATGCTAATATGAAATAAAATGCTTTAAATCCTTCAATAAGAAAAAAAGGTTAAGAAAACGAAAATAACAAATAAAGCATAAAAGATTAGGGAACAAATTTACTGGAGAGACCAATTTAATCTCATGATTATATAACTAATTTGGTGACTAGAATACAAAAGCAATTTAATTTGGAGTATATTCATTATTTATAACTAGAGTTTTATAGAATCTAATCTAAAGGTGAAACTACACCTAAATTTGTCAAAATCTTATACATGAGCTCTAGCATTTCATTATTCAACTACACTATATATATGTTCTCCTGGTATGTGTTAAAGTCCCACATTGGTTGGGGAATGGACTGATGGTATGTTTATATGGACTTGGGCAATCCTTCCCTCATGAGCTAGCTTTTGAGGTTGAGTTAGACCCAGGTGTCATATCTTTACATGGTATCAGAGCCAAAATAAATCGATTCTTCCCTACTTGTAAATAATTACCAATTTTCGCGGATCGAGTTGATGTTCTCCTGTGTTTGATGCTTCCGCTAAATTCGTTGTTGGTTTGGTTTGCTTTGAACGGCGTTGTATGATTGTCGTTGTTGGTTTGGTTTGCTTTGGACGGCGTTGTATGATTGTCGTTGTTGGTTTGGTTTGATTTGGACGTCGTTGTTGGTTTGTTTTGTGACTAGGGTATTTTGTTCTTATCGTTGTTTTGGGGTTGCTTATCTTGTTGTATTCACTTTGCTTTTGTCAATATGGCTGGAAAGGATGATTCTCTTCAATCCATTAACACTCAATTAGATGGCAAAAATTATGCGTATTGAAGTTATGTCATGAAGAATTTTCTTCGTGGCAAAAACATGTGAGGCTATGTTAGTGGGGTTAAATCCAAACCTAAGGATGAGAAGGCTGAGGACTTTGTATTGTCATTGGATTCATGGGAAACTGCTAACTCCAAGGTTATCACTTGGATTAACAACTCAGTAACTCAGTCAATTGGTATGCAATTGGCTAAATATGACACAACTAAAGAAATCTGGGATCACTTGGAGAGACTGTACACTCAGTCTAACTTCGCCAAACAGTACCAATTAGAATACGATATTCGTGCTCTTCAACAGAATGCTATGAGCATTCAAGATTTCTATACTGCTATGTCTGATTTGTGGGATCAATTGGCCCTTACCGAATCCGCAGAATTGAAAAGTTTTGCGCCGTATATTGCTAGGAGGGAAGAGCAACGTTTGGTTCAATTTTTGATGGCATTACGTTCTGATTTTGAAGGACTGCGTGGAACAATACTTCATCGATCTCCCCTCCCCACAGTTGATTCAGTTGTTCATGAACTGATTGCAGAAGAGACTCGTATCAAGTATCAATTGGATAAAGGGTCAAAAACACCTACTCCTGCTGTGTTTTTTGCTTCATGGTATCAGAGCCAGGTCCATTCCCGTTTGAGCTCCCAGTCCACACTTTAGTCGGGCCCGGGTGTAAAGGGGGGTGTTAGTAGGTTAAAGTCCCACATTGGTTGGGGAATGGACTGATGGTTTGTTTATATGGACTTGGGCAATCCTCCCCTCATAAGCTAGCTTTTGAGGTTGAGTTAGGCCCAGATGTCATATCTTTACGGTATGCATAACTAATAATTTATCTTAATATATTTCAATTGACTTTAAGTTTACATATGTAATGTATCTGTACATCTTTAACAAATAATAGATTACAATCATTTACCAATTTCTCATCCATCTTTTATAAGCAAAGCTAAATTTCTATATATTAGGAAAACCATGTTTGGGAATGGTTGTTTTTTTTGTACTTGGAACTTTTGGTATTTACTTATTTATAAAATTTTGATTTTAGTTTTTGTAATATTTAATTAAATATTTTTTTTATTAGTCAATATGCATATATTTTTATTCTTTTTAAAAAAAATTATATCAAGATAATTTTAAAACTATATTAACAACTACAAAACAATCCAAAAAATAGACCGACTAAATCAGGGGACTCTATTAATTTTGTCAATGAATTTTAAAAAAAATGACGCAGATTTATTTTAATAAGGGGTTTTAAGAATGAGGGACTTTTTGAAACTTTGAGGTCTGCCATTGTATGAAAAATAATTGAATGAAAATTTCCTCTCTGTGCTTTAAAAAAACATCTTGTTGGTTTATGTTGCAAAATCTAGAAAATAAGATCTATTAATTTATATATACTACACTATGAAATACTCCTTAACGAGGACTTCAATTAAGATAGAAGAGTTTGAGTTACATTTTTTTTGTTTATATTCGTGTAAATTTTTTTTTTGGCATTGTTAGTCATATTAGTGATATCTTTTTTGTTTAACAGTTATATTGGTCAAACCAAAAAATTGTCATTATTAAAAATGAATGAGAACAAGAACATCTTAAGTGAGCATATATGATGATATTTTAATCAAAAAATGAATAAGGATAATAAAGGTAACTATTCATACGGGAATAAAAATTCAACAGATCATTGACGATAGATCAAGGAATAAGGTATTATAATGATGCATGTATTGGGATAAGTATGTGTCAAATTTAATAGCCAAAACAATGTAGATAACAATTTCTTAGTAAATTTGAGCACATTGAAGCTTCAACAACATCACTACTCGTAGTTCATAAAGTCACTAGATGAAGAGCAAAAACATTTTGGTAAACACTATTTGTTCCCTCAACTATCATCATTTCAATGTTTTCCTTGGATTTTGAGTACTTGAAATGATGTTCTTGACCTTCATTTACCTAAGTTTGTTATGGACTCAAGTTCATTTTATTCTGTTGTGTCAAGATCACATGTGAAATGGGAATAAGTAACATATGAAAGAATCTGAGACAATTAATTAATGAGCCAAAAAATAACTGAACCGAATATGCCTTGGGTGAAATGATATAAGCAACATCTGATGATGATGGTGGTATGTTTGTGAAATTTCTATCCTTTCTGCATGCTTGCTTGACTTTATATAACAAAATTTTCTATGTTGTGCAAGCTTCACAACCAGATTAATATGGCACTAATGCGTTGTAATTTTTATCTTTTGGTATGTCAATCATTTTTCACTGAAAAGTCTAATTGTTATGATATCTTTTTATATAGAAGGGTGTATAGCGTAACGTTGTTATCCCGGTCTTGATTATGCAATGAATGGTCTCTTCTTTTTCACCATTATTATCTGCTCGCATAATATATAATGGTGATGATTGAGGTAGATACACTTTATAATTTGGACTTTATCGAGATCATCTGCAAGCAAGAATACTCTCATATACCTTTGAGTGAGATAAATTTATATTATTGGTGCCTATATTATTGGTGCATCTCGAATCCCACAGATATTAAATTGATTTTGTTTTGAATATTCTCCTTGAAAGGATTGTTGAGTAGTATTTTACAAATATCAAATGGAAGAGTTGATAAGTGCTTCTCTCAGTGTTTCAATCGTGTTAGAAGTGTCTTGAGTCGTGTTTAACCTTATTTAAAGTCATTACCCATAAAATATGAAGCTATACACATTTTTTGTAATACTTTTTTTTAAACTATGGTACCTAAAGCTTATAGCAGTATTACCTTATTATCAAGAATCATGACTCTTAAATAAAACATAGATTCCGAATAATGTTTAGTTTCTTTAATGTAACGATCCATCCGTCGTTATCCGGGGAGGGGGGGGGGGGGGAGGAGGGGGGAGGGGGGAGGGGATAGGTCCGGAACTTCTCTCTTGGCCTATGTAGTTGGTGGGAAGGTGCTGGTGCGAGTTAGTTAAAACTTGAGATTGAGGCATGGTCTTTGTGTAGGGAATGTGGGCTACTGGTTATCGGGGGACCGTTGCAACGGGGGAAAAATCGCTGCAACGAGACTCTTAACGCGGTCGAAGGCCCACCGTAACAGACCAGGATAATAACTGTAGGATCCATTGTGGCAACGTCCTGAGCGCTATAATGGATCCGCTGGAGCGGAAATACAACCACTGCAACGGACGATGGGAGTCAGTAAGTGGGATTTCAGGTTTTTTTTTTCATTATTCAAAGCACGACATGTTAAGAAACTAAGAGTGATTTTTCAAGAGCAGAGCAATTCACCTTCCCAAAGGTAAGAACTTCGGTCTATTCTCTCTACTTTTGACTCCCTAACCCAGTTGAATCAAGAGGGAGACCTCTAATGGTGAAACTAAGGCTGATTAATGAAGAACTAGAGGGTGTTGGTTCCTAGGTCTAGAAGAGAGCAATGAGAACCTTTTTTGGGATTGTGACTGCATGCGCATAAGGGTAGGATAATGGAGATCCAAAATTCAATAAAGTAAAACTATTAGCCCTAGTAAAGTCCTAATAAAGGGCTGAGGAGTGGGAACCCCATGAATTGGGTTAGGAATGATTACTATGTGAATAGAACGGAATGAATTCTTTAGTGGGTAGCAAGGGAGACCGTATCACAAGGTAGAATTAGGGGGCTCAATTGTCCTAGACCCTTATTTGAAGAGTAAAGAATAGATTACTCTGTAATTGTTGTTGTAGATTGTGAACGTTCTGAGGTGTTGAGGAAAGACAAGACTCTAGTGGAGTAATTGACGTTCTAATCCTCCGATCGAGGTAGATTATGATTTTGAAGTAGTTAGACTTTTGGCATGTATATGTGTGGAATGATAATGTATTGTATTGGTCTCTGAACATTATTTGTTATAATAATTCCCATGTTGAATTTAAATACTAGATGAATTTGATATGATGTCATTATTTATGTGATGTGGACTTGGATGTTCGAGATGTTGTACATGTTCTTTCGTATTGTCTTGTAAGTGATCGTTGAATTGTTTGAATATTCAAGTAGAGGGAGGTAAGATGACGCCTCAAAAAGGTCAAGTAAATTCACTCAGTGGTAAAGTACCGAGATATGAGAATGAAAGTGGATAACATGTTTTGTCCTGAGATGAGTGACTCGTGCCAGAGGGGAGCATCCGGACGAGCGATTATGGTTGAGCGGCTCGTGTTCGAGGGGACCATCCGAACGAGCAGATGAGTGGCATGTGTGTACAATGATGATTAGTTCTTGAGTGATTATGGTGATGTGACAGAGGCGTGTGCCCGACATATCATGAATGGTTAGGATACTTGATTGAGTTTAAAGAAATATGAGTGGTTCGAAAATGTGAGAACTTGAATGAAATTGAATTCCTTGTTGTATAGTCTATATGTTAGCAATGTTGATGTGCTTATGATGATTTGACATTAAATGTAAAGTCATATAAAAGTTCGTGATGAGTTGGAGTCTGTTGTGAGTAGTCCGTGGCATATTCCATGTGATTATGGTATTGGACTTACGACTATGTGTAACTGGTATGGATGTAATGAATTGAATGATGAAAAAGAGTTAAAAGAGAACTGTAGATGTGCAGCTAAGTCGAGTTACTGCCAAGGAAGTATTGCTACAGTCCAATCCAGTGATCAGGCCAGCCGAACACTCTACACAGATTGATTCTTGAATGAGTATTATTTAATTAACTTGTATTTTGGATAATTGCATGTTGTTATTTCACTGTATATGTGTTACTATTTAAGGTATGCCGATGATACCTACTAGTACTTTGTGTCGTACTGATGCTACTCCTGCACTTCTTTTCTGAGTGCAGACCTCGATCTAGGGAGTTCATCTCGACCCCATCTTTAGAGCAGCAACGAGCAGAGGCGGATCCAAGAATTAGAGTCTCCGAGTGCCATGTAGATGTATTGATTAAATTTTTTTGTCTTCGGTTTAGATTATATATTTTTTGATTATATGAGAATCGATAAAAAAATGAACAGTAATAAAATGAAGATTATGCATTACGTATATAATAATAGCAATATACATGAGAAAAATCATACAACACATTCAACAGAGATTATGAAATGAACCAACATATAATTTTCAATAATATTACTAATATAATAAATACCCATTATTCGTTTGCAATTTTCCTCGACGAGTTTTCATATTCTGAAAATGGTCAATGATGGCATCATTACTTACATATGTAAATACATCATGATCTATGTAGCAAACTAAATAATTATTTAAATATTGATCACCAATGCTGTTCCGGACCTCATTCTTTATCTTCTTTATGCATGAAAATACTCTCACAGTTACAGTAGCAACAGGTAAAAAATCAAAGCCAACTTCACAAGCAAATAAACAAGTGAATAAGTCTCCAAAGATTTGTTTCAACCAACACTTTTGCCAAATCACGAATTCCTTGCAAGTTGGAAAATTTGGGATTACCACCTCGCATATGAATTATGAAAGTATCAAGTTGGCAACTCAAATCTCGAATTTGTACTTCATCAAACTCATCTGGGTAATACTTTGCTAAAGTCATGATTCTACCTTTATCAAAATTAGTAAAAGAATTGAATGGATTCAAACTACCCATTCCAAGAAGCAAATCACTACTCACTACATTAAAACGATCATTAAGCTCTTGAAGTTGCACATCAATCACAACACAAAAAATTTCAACACGCAAATGGTGTGATAGACAAACACCAGAAGACTTCCGTTTTGACTTTCCAGTAAAATAAGACTCATCCATATTGGGAATCAAAATATTATGCACATCATAAAATGAGGAAACATATTTCAATAAAGATTCCCATCCACTTTCTCTCAAATCTTGCAATCTTTTCTTTGCTATGTTAAGAAACTCCACGGCATTAACAATATCTTGATCTTTTTTTTTGTAAAGTCTTGCTCAACTCATATGACATTGCCAACATTTTCAACATCAAGTGAAGCATAAAAATAAATTTGAATGTTATAATCTTAGTTAAAAGATACTCTGCTTGATTTCTATCATTTGAGGTGGAACCTTCATGTTCAATCACTTCAGGCACATGGACAATAGATGAGAAAATAACAACAAAGTTATCTAAAGTTTTGAAATGTGATCTCCAATGAGTATCACCTGGTCTTTGAAGCCCTGTTCTTGATTTAATCCTTGTCCAGTATAAACTTCTCCAGACTCAAGTAATTGCTCCAACTTTTCGGCTTGATGATGACGAAGCAAGTCTCTACGCTTAAAAGATCCTCCAACAACATCCAACACATTAGTAACATGATCAAAGAAGTCTTCAACATCCAAATATTTTTTAGCAATTGCTACAAGTGTTAATTGCAATTGATGAGCAAAACAATGAATGTAATATGCCGATGGACTATCTTTCATAATCAAAGTTTTGAGACCATTTATCTCTCCCTTTATATTACTAGCTCCATCATAACCTTGTCCACGTATTTTGGATGGACTTAGTGAGTGATTTGAAAGCAAAGAATAGATTTATTTCTTCAATGAGCATGCCGATGTATCACTAACATGGACAAGACCGATAAATCGTTCTATCACTTCACCATTCTTATCAACATACCGCAAAACAAGAGCCATTTGTTCTTTGTGTGAGATATCTTTAGAGTCATCAACTAAAATACAAAAGTAATCTCTATTTAAGTTTTCAATTATAGCTTTCAACGTTTCTTTTGCACAAGCATCGACAATATCCTTTTGAATCATAGGACAAGTTAAAGTATCATTTTGTGGAGCATTTTCTAGTATCACTTTTTCCACATCCGGATGTTTGTCTCCGTGCCACCGTAAAAATCCTAGAAAGAAGCCTTGATTTATTGAAGATTCACTTTCGTCATGACCTCAAAAAGGTAATCCATAATGTAAAAGAAGTCTTGACACATCAATTGAGGCTTCCAAATGCATTCGGTACTCACTATTTAACTTCTGAGAATGCTTGTCAAGAATAACTTGAATCGATTGATGATGATTTGACAAATCTAGCATCTTATTGAAACATTTGTTGTGGACACTATTAACCTCACCAACATGCAAACGGAATCTTTCAAGAGCCCTATTCCAACCCCTAAAATCATTTTTTGTATAAAACTCACTCGTACTTCCATGGACAAATTCATTTTTGAACAAATAACAACATAGACAATATGTGACATCTTTCTTCTCGCTATACTCCAACCGTTTAGAATGTGGACCTTTGAACCAATTTAAAACAAATTGACGCATTCTGCCTCCTATTTCAGTTTTAGAATATTGATCCTTGAAAGGTTGACAAAGCCCTTTTTGAATATAATGTTTCCTCGCTTCATCCCGTATACGAGGGCTATAGTCAGCAATGGATATTCTTTCTCCTGGATCGGCTTCAAGTGATCCTAAATTGAGCTCATCTGTAAAATGAGAATGATTGGCATCTGCTAGAACTTTGTTGAGAATAATTAAACTTCTTGAGAAATTTATTCATCTTAATTTACAAAATTAGAACACATTCTCCTACAAAATAAAATTCAATTCAACTCGCAATTAGTCGAAATTCAATAGGATAATCACCCTTTCTTAATTCTTGCCAAAGTAAATACTTACTTAATTTATTTTTTTGCATTGGTGATTATATACTTTCTTTGCATTCTCAATATTTTCTTATTTATTACTAGTACACTACTATTTACCTATCTTTGCCTCTTTGGTACCTTTCTATTAAAAAAAATTATTTCTTTCACCAAGAAATCAAACATACAATACAAAACAAGCTTCACTAGTTCACATAATATGATAATAATATAAATGTTGGCTCTAAAAATTTAGTATCCACTGTCCACACAAGCAATATAAAATTACTAAAGTACAAAATTGATTTTGCCATATTTCCATAGAAGAAATTATTTATTTGAGTAGATAATTTATTTTTAAAAAAAAATAATCAAAAAAATCAAGAAAGAAAGACTTATAAGATGTGGATCAATGAAAACGGAGAAGTTGGAGGAAGAGGAAGAGCCGCGAGGTTTTTAGAGAACAAAGTAGTTATGGGGCGGACTGCCACAGAGAAGAATAGAGAATGAGAAGTTTGAAGAGGAAGAAGAAAAGGTAGAGAGTTTTGTTATTTGAAAGATGAAAAGAAAATTATTATTTTAAACTAATAACTAATAAGAAATAAGAAAAGTCAATGACTAATAAATTACATTAGTCAACTATAATTATTATAAATTAAAACTAAAGAAAGAGAAATAAAAAAAATAGATGACTGATGTGAATCAGTCCCGCAATGCAGCCTGATGCTGTAGCAAAAAGCTTTTAAAAAAAATAAACTAAAAATATGTTGAAGGTCACGTTCAAACTTGGCCACCAGGCGTGAAAGCAATATCCTTTTGCCACTGGCACCACAATTACCTTTGATATTTAGGGTGTCAATTTATTATTTATACACAATTTATACATATATACCTATATATATATATAGATATATATATCGATCGAAACTTGTGGATGGCGTGACACCCTCGGAGCCCTTAGTAGATCTGCCCGTCTATGATCATCTCTCATCAAGAAACCTAGAGTAGTAACTTATTAGACTAAAAAACTTTAATTTACTTTAATAATCAAACTCTCTCTAAATTTTAAAGAATAAATATTCGATCCCTTTATTCTATGCAATGTCTATTTCACTTTTATTATTTTTAATTTATGATTTATGTAATATCTTTTTATATTGTATATAATATTTATTTTCTTATTTCAAATATTTATACTTTCTTATTTAAATTTACTAATATTATAAGTAGAATAATATTTCTATGAATTTGTCATTTTAATAAATGTACGTTTTTTTAATTCAAAGCAAATACTGTTTAAACACTTAGATCTAAAATTATACTTTAATTTATTTATTTAAATCTCCATTCTTATGCACGATCCTTTAAATTTGTGGGCAAAGTATACCTTCAATATTGAATATACTTTTTTTTTAAAATTATTTTATTTTTAATTTGATGTCCTATTTGGATATGAGTCTAAATTTATTCACAATTTAAGTACTACTACTTTCATGAATTTTTATAAATTTTAACTATGTGAAATAATTTAAAAAATTTATTGATAAAAACTATTTAATTACCAAATGTTGAAATAAATTTAATAATACTTACCTTCAATCGATTTTGTATTAATGGTGTGAACCTCAGCTAAATAACATATGTTATCTATTTCATATTTGCAAGATAAATCTCCCTAATTATCTCAAGCTAATATCAATCTCATAAAATTATTAAGCTGGTTTGATATTTATTTTATGCGGTTCAATATTTTTTTATTTTAAATTAGAAATCTCAAATTTAAATATTAAAAATAAATTTATTTTTAATAAATAATATTTTATTTTCAAAATGAAACTTTTTTATATAAATTTAAATTAATCAAATCCTAAAATAAATATAAATATAAATATAAATATCTTACGGAAAAAAAACCTAACGTAATATTGATCCAACTAAAAAACTTCAACAAAGACTATTTTTCCAATATTATGGCAATTCATATCCAAAATAACTTCACCCAATCATCATTATAAAGTGGGTCCTTGTTATTTTACCTTTATATTTCTTTTAAATTATTTTAAAAATAATTTTTTTTGAGCTGAGGTCTATTAAAAGTAAATTGTCTATTTCATAAAAATAGAAATAAAATATGTATAAATAATATAAATTATTTTTTTAAAAAAAAATTATTTATAAAATTATCCTGAATATATTATTGATAACTTTTCATTAACTTATTTTTTGAATTTTCTTAAAATAATGGGATATTTTCTCATTAAATATTATGCAACACCAAAGTAGAGCTTAATAATAAATACATGCTTAGTTTTATTAATAAGATCCAGTGAAGCATCATAAAAAATCTTTGCTTATAAGTAGTCAAATTATTTATTTTTAATAATTAATACTTTTTAAAAAGCGTGTAAAATAAAAAATGACAGATAATTTGAGATTGGGGAGTATCACACTTCATAATTTAGAAATTACTTTATTTTAAATTTTTTATGTTACTTTTAATAAGATAATTTAACATATAAATATTTGTGACTTATTTTAGCTCACAAAAGATTTTTCTTTCTTTGTTAAATCTAATATTTAATTAAACATCGCCACATAAACTATGAAGAAGGAAGTATTTTTTTAAAACTAAATTACTTTTTATTTTGTTTCAGTAAGTAATTAATGGTAATTTCTCGAATTAGTAAGGATGGAATGGGAAAAAATTAATACTATTCTTCGTTTTGTAAAATGACAGATTCTAGTTGTTTACCCTGAAATCGATACATTTGAATTTGTAGGGTCAAGAACATGCTTTATGATTTAACCTTGTTTTAGGTTCGATTTACTAGCGGTTTGATTATTAATAGACGATGAAAACAAATAGGGCACAAACTAAACAAAGTAAAAGAACAAACCTAAGCATATACAAAGCGACTCCGAGTGAGCCTGAGATCTCTGCCTCCGACTCGAGATTAACTACTTAGATAACTTTTGAATTCAAGACAATATAAAGAAAATGCTTGGAACCCAAGAAAATAGTATATTGCTAATGAATTTGCTTGAGGAAAAAATAGAGTTTGAATAAACGAAGAGGGTCGACTATTTATAAGTTGCAGAGTTAAGGCCTTGGCCAATAAGAAAACGTCACTGGAGCCCTAAAGTTCTACACCCTGTGTTCTTGCACCACCAGTCTAGTCCGTTGGAAGGTGCCAACTAAATCCTTGCATGGCTCAGACCCGTACGAGCTCGTCCGGCACCTGCGCTGGCTAATACTCTTGTTTCCTGCTTGTCTTTTATGCCACATCATTAAGGGAGATAATTTTCTGATCCTTATCCTATACAAAATGACATATCTGTCATTGTTATCTCAGAGTAAACCCTCCCTCCCTCCCCCGCCTCCCCCCCCGCCACACAAGGTTCTTAGCTCTCGCCGTCAAATTTTGCTTTTAACCTGTCGAAAATTCCATGTGTCCTCAATCCCACTTACCCCATATACTAATATAATTTTTTTGTCAAAACTGACAGATAAGAAGGATCGAGAAATTAATTAACATGATCAAACAACCCAAGCAGCTCAAATCTTTCTTGAAATTCTTACAATTGTTGATTCTTTTTTTACACTAGAACAACTTTTGAGTTTTTCTCTTTTTGGTTTTCATTCGGTATTCAATATCTATTTTAGAGTTTAATTAATTTAGATTTGTGTCGGGCAGGAACAAATTTATGTATTAATTATGGGGCACGCGAACGCGTGGTCTCTCTGTAAAGTTAGATATTTTATGTACATATTTTCTAAAATTGATGTAATATTATATGCTGGCACCCATGTTACAAGAAGGCTAAATAGTGCACTTGATTGAAGGTTGAGTTATTTACCTAGAGTACTTGATATCTATTCTTACTTGATATATATATATATATTAGTGGTTTGCCCATATTTTAGAAATTTTAGATTCGCGTCTGACGTTGGGAAGTCTTATTTTGAGGGGTAAGACGTTTCCTATTAAAGATGATTTCATACTCAAAATTCGAATTCGACACCTCTAATTAAAGATAAATGAATACTTAATAGTTTACTACTACCATTAGTAGTAGTAGTAACAGTAGTGAAGAAGAACCTAAAGTGAATAATATTGTAATTCAACATTCAAGGGTCATACTTGCAAAGGATATGCACAATCTTGTACAATAATAATCCTAGAATTACAGAGAGTAGTAGTAGTAGTATTGAAGAAAAAATCATAACCAAATACAGAATAAAATTAATTTTAAATTTTATCTCAAAATTATTATCTTTTATCCCGTTTATAAATAATATTGGAGTGAACCAATATTGTTAGCTTAGATCAAAAGGAAATTAAATGGACCCTGACACAAAGGTGGTTGTATTGGGCAAGGATGTATTCTTGTTGTGCCTTAAGTCTGGCATTGATGGGTCATTCATCATCATGGCTTTAGTGCTTGTACTTTGATCAAGTTGAGGGACATCACTCCTTTAAAGGGAGTGCTGATATTGGTTAATTTCACTTTGTGGACACTCTATTTTACTACGCGTATTCAAATTTTAAAATTTATGAATTTTTATAATGATATCATATTTAACTATATAATCAAATATTAGTAAATAAAACTATCCGCATCATGTGTTCGTACTAATTCAATGAATATAAGACACATTTTTTTGTATATATACATTTTTTATCACTTAAATATGATTAAGTAATTATATATACATTTTCACACTCAAGGATGCATGTGACCTAGTGATCAATGAATTGGATTGAGAATCATAAGGTCTCAAGTTTAAATTCTAGTGGAGACAAAAACACTAGGTGGTTTTTTCCCATCTCTAACTTTGATAGATAGAATTACCTATTGTTGAGTTCGTAAGCTGGTCCGGATACCACAATTATTTTCACTTTCACTTTTGAGTCCTTATAGCTCGTGAGGTTCATGCTTTCTGTTGGTCAACAACCAACTAAAATGCTCCATACTACTTTATTACTCGTGCAGGCTTGACGAAGTTAAATTGTATTGAGGGAATCATTTTATTACTTGTTTAGTTAAGTATAAACACCTCATGCCAACAAGTATTTCTCATCACATAGTAAAATTTTTAATATATACATAAAATATGTGTAAAAATTATTAAATTTATGTGAATTTATAAATTAGAAACTAAATCCACCTTTCGATCTATAACAATGAAATTATAAAATAATTTTATTTCCATTAAAGTACTTGACCTTTGCCCATTATTATAGTAAAATACTAGATTTTCTTTTTGTATATGTAAGTAACTGAAACTTTACTTATGATAACGTTAAAATCACAAGTTTTTTACTCACTGTAACAGTAAAGTCATCTTAACGTGTAGGTTTTATCGCTATAATGATACAATTCAATTACCTTAATGAGATGATAAATATTTTTCTCATTTACCGTTAGAATAAAACTTTATAGTTATAGCAGGTAATTTTCTATTACTTTAATATTCAAAAATGACTTTTTAACTTTAAAAAATTAAAGATATTTGGGATAAAACAGGAGTGTCCTTCATGGTGGTCAAGATGAGAGAGACTAGATTAAAATGGCTCGGAAATATGAAGAGGAGGAGTACAAATACCTCAGTGAGAAGATGTGAGAGGTTGATGGTGATAGGTTTGAGAAAAGGTAGAGGTAGGCTGAAGAAGTACTGGGAGAAGTGATTAGACAATAGATGACACACCTGTAGCTTACTAAGGACATGACCCTAGATAGGAGGATATGGAGGTCGAAGATTAATGTATAAGGTTAGTAGGTATTAAAGCATTATCTAGTTGAGGTGTGAGAGGTTGATGGTAATATTTGAAGAGAGGTAGAGGTAGACCGGAGAAGTAATGGGAGAAGTAATTAAACAGGAGATGACACATCCGTAGCTTACCGAGGACATGACCCTAGATAGAAGGATATAGAGGTCGAAAATTAATGTAGAAGGTTCATAGGTAGTAGAACATTGTCTAGTTTTCCTCATCAGTACTACTATTAATTATTACTCTCCTACTATCTAATTTTTCTATTTTATTATTACATGTTCTTTACTTTGCTTCGGTATCATATTATTTGTTGTTGTTATTATTTTCTTCTTTTTTATTTTTAGCATGACTTCTTCACTATTATATTTTCTTTCTATATTTGTTTTTTGAATGTTTTACTTGAGCTAAGTATATATCTATCAAAAACAATCTTTTTACCTTTACAAAAATAAAAATAAAATTACGTACACACTATTCACTCCAAACCCCCTCAAGAGATTGGGTATGTTGTTGTAAATAATGTTTAGTGACCTATGATAGAGGAAGGTTGATCTTCATGGTTTTATCAATCTTGTGAAGTGTTATTGATTGTCATCTTCATGCAAGTAACTAAAATTGAAGTGTCTTCATTTTCTTGTATATATATTCTATTTTTGTTACAACAATGAGTAATATTGGTAGTTGATGTTGATATAAATGAGGTTGAGCTATGAGCTGCTACTCATAGATTAAAGGAGGATAGGTAATTTTCTTGGTTTTATCAATCTTCTGCAAATTAGTTGTTGCCTTCTTCATGCAAGAAATTTGAATTGTCTTCATTTACTTGTCTAGTTCTATATATTATTCTTTCATCAAAGAATGATATTGCTAGTACTTTCATGTAATTAAACTCTTTTGATGTTAGGGCCTTTTGGACATCAATGTTTTTAAATTATATTGGTTTGAAGTTGAAATTTTATATGAATACGTAACTTGAATTTCTTAAGTTGAATTTTTTTCTCATAAACATGAAAGCTCCACAATTTCTGATAACTATCAAAACTTTCCCACCTCTTATACAATCTTACCAAATGACCAAAGTATAGTTCATAAACAAAATATTGTAGTATCCTAAGGAACCACATTACTTAATCAGATATCTCTCTGTTTCTTTTATAAGTATGTATTTGCGATTACATGTTATTACAAGCTTTTAAATATACATAATTTTACAAATACTTCACTAGTCAACAATAGTAGTAACTAGCTATTCTTTAATGTAATCATTCCACATGGTATGAACAATCTCTTCACGTCAAGTATGGATCTTTTTTTTCAAACATTTAAAATGATTAATTTATTTTTGCAAAATATAAACTTATGGGTGGCCAACTGGGTTGTTTATTGTCATTTTTAGGACAACTAAACTGCCAGAGGAGTGGAGGTGGAGTACAATGGTGTCATTATACAAGAGTAAGGATGATATTCAGAATTGCAATAACTATAAGGGAATCGAGCTACTTAACATATATACTATGCAAGTTTGAGAGAGGGTGGTCGAAATGAGGACGAGAAGTGGTGTGTCTATCTCTTAGAACTAATTCAGATTAATGCAGAGGCAATCAACTACAAAAGCTATTCATCTTGTAAGGAAATTGTTGAAGCAATATAGGGACAAGAAGAGATGCTTACACATTATGTTTATTGACCTAGAAAAGGCGTATGATTTAGTTCCTAGGGAGGTCCTCTGAAGATATTTGGAGTCTAAAAGTATGCTTGTGGCCTACATCAGGGAAATTAAGGACATGTACAAGTGAGCTAAGATCCGACTTAGGAGACAATCGAGGTGACTCTGAATACTTCTCAATCGTGATAGGGTTGCACAAGGGCCCGTTCTTATTTGCCTTGGGAATAAAAAAAATTGGAATGATATACTCAAAAGGAGGTGTCGTGGTGTATTTTATTCATAGAAGACATAGTATTGGTTGATGAGACGCGTGGAGGAGTTAATGATAGGCTGAAAGTTTGAAGACAGACCCTAGAGGGTAAAGATTCCAAGTTAAGTAGGATCAAAACAGAGTACTTGGACTACAAGCTTAGTGACGTAACACATGAAAGGGAGGTGGAAGTGAAGATCTATGCACAAGTCATAATCAAAGGAGACAAGGAGATTGATGATGATGTCATAAATTGTATTAAAGAGGGTTGGGTAAAATGGAGGCTCGCATCTGGGTACTGGGCGATAAGAATGTAAAGGCTTAAAGGTAAGTTCTATGGGGTGGTGGTTAAGGCAACATTATTGTATGCGACAATGTGATGGCTCGTCGAGAACGCACACATTTAGAAGACCAATGTAATGAGAATAATCAAATGGATGTGTAGGCATACTAGGAGAGATATGATTAGAAACGAAGTTATACAGGCAAGGTAGGAGCAGCCTCTGTGGCGAACAAGATGAGGGAAGCGAGGTTGAGATTGTTTGGACATATGATGAGGAGATGTGCGGATGCCCCAATATAAATGTATCAGAGGTTGGCTGCCGCAGGAGTTAGGAGAGGTAGAGATAAACCGAAAAAAGAAAGAAGGGAGCTGATTAGACCTGACATAACACATCTTTAGCTTAATGAGAACATGACTCTATATAAAAAGTATGGTGATCAAAATTAGAGTAAAAGGTTAGTAGGTAGCCAGCATTGTTGCACTTTATGTCGGAGAAGGAGGGGACTAGCCGTGTGAATATATAAAACAAAAACAAAACATGAAGGATCAAATTGTATTTTTGGTCATACAAGGAGGACCCAAAGTGCTATTTGTTACTCTATAATAATATGTCCAAATCTCAAGTGGATCCACCATGTGACACACTTAACAACAAAATTCTAAATTAGGACTCATCAACTTATGAATCTCAGTAATTTTGCTATAATTAACAAGAATGAGATTTTCAAATTCTAGTGCATTTTTTAGAACATTTAAACTTTAACCTTAAATGGTAAATTAGGTAATCCTTAATAAATACGAATCATCCTAATTGATCTTGACACAAGATCAAAGTAGAAATTAAATTCCACCGTCACAAAAATCCAGAAAAAAGGTGGACCATGGTTCCAAAATATCTTTTACTTCCTCCGTTTTAATTTACATGACAGTATTTAACTTATTACAAATTTTATTTTTTATTTTTTAAAAAAGAAAGTTTTTTGTTATAGTTTAAAATAAGTAAATAAATATTTTCATGGTTAAAATAAATATTTTATAGTTAAATTGTTATTCCTCTGTTTCAATTTGTTTGTCTTGACAAGAAATTTAAAAAAGTAAAGAAACTTTTGAATCTTGTGATTTTAAACTAAAAATATATACAATCTACTGAAATACTCTTTAGTTTTGTGATCTTAAACATGTCGCGTGAAAAATTAAAATTAAAGAATTACCAAAAATAAAAAAATATGACATTTTTTTCAAAAATAGACTAAAAATAAAAGTAAAATATATAAATTAAAATATGAAAATACTAAATACATTTAAAAAAAAAAAGTGTCAGTATAAACTGAGACAGATTTCATAAGAGTTGATCATGTGAAAGACTGAGAGACTCCCATCCCCTTTTTCTTTTTTCCCCTTTGAGACTAGGGGTCTATATTTTACATTTTATTTTATTTTCCATGAAAATGACATGTACAATTTTTTGGGTCCACCTAAAGTGTAGTTCTTATGAAATTATAACCAAACAAAATTTTATCTACAACTTCAACTTCATATCAAATAAATTAATTATTTTTTTTTTCAAAATCTATAGCCAAAAGGAATTATTCATATTTTCTTTTGAATATATTTATATGTTAAGGAGTTAGTATGATATAATTGTAAAATTTCTTAAAAAATTGAAACTATAATTCTTTATTATGTAAGTATACGTAAGTCAAAATCGAATAAACTATGATTATCAATTTATCATATTATATAATATTATAATTTTTAAAAATTGAAATTTTCAATATCGTATCATACCCACTCGTGAATTGATGTTACTATAGATGTCTTTATTAGTGTTCATACTAGTAGGGGTCCTATATCGATGTGAAAGACATTTCACTTGTCACATAAATTTATGAACACAAACACCACAAAGAGGGGTTGGCCACAAAGATATACTTTATTTAACAAATGGGAAAACCAAGAAACCCCATCCTTGCAAAAGATAGAAGAACAGGACACATTGTCCTTAAATTATTTGTCTACCCAAATTGAATCTATTAAACTCTGTTGATAGCTACCTTATTATTATTATTATTTATTTATTTCAAACCCCCCCCAAAAAAGAGCAACAACATGAAACCATCGATTATGGTAAGATAAATAAGATTCCTTCATTTTTAATATAAGTTTTTGAAGTTCGAATACTGATTTTACAGAATTTTGATAGTGCACATGTCCTCTAAGTTTTACGTGGAGTAAATTCGAATTAGTCGAGATTTCAATATAAAAAAAATTAGGTAGAAAACATTTTTCCTTTTGATAAGCCTTATGCGGAGCGAATTTGACTTAGTCGAGGGTGAAGTGTAAAAAATTCCTGGTAGCAAGGGATTTTTTCTTTGATGAGCCTTTGTGCGGAGCGAATTCAACTTAGTCGAAACTTCAATATGAAAAATTCTTGGTAGGGAGCATCTTTCCTTTGATGAGCTTCATGTGGAGCAAATTCAATTTAGTCGAGACTTCAGTGTAAAAAAATTCTAGTAGGGATTTTGCTTTTCCTTTAATAGGACATATGCGGAGCAAATTTAACTTAGTCGAGACTTTAGTGTAAAACATTTCCTCAAAGGAAACGTTGTTCTTAGACAAAGTAAACTTCGAATCAATCAATATTTGAATATAAAAAATCTTACTAGAAAATATATATATATATATATATTTTTAATGAATTTTATATAAAACAAATTCAAATTAATCGAGCTCTCAATGTGAAACATCAAATAAAAAGATTAAGAAAAGAAAATAAGCATGAGTAGGAAAGTTGGGCAAAATCTCATTAAGTTAGTTCCCCATACTGGTCCCAAAATTGGAGCCATTTTGTGGAGACAGTTGTGAGGGTGGGGTTTTTTTGCATTTTAGGAGATGCTTGTGGGGTTCTTTTTGCGCAATTTCGAGGGGACACGCCATAGTATTTCTTTTTTTTTATTATTTTTATTAATTTTTATCCGATATTCAATATTTATTTTGAAAATGTAACTAATTTAAATTTGTGTTGGAAAATTTTATATTGAACTTTTTCTTCTTTTTTTTTGTATTTGGGAGATGTTTTGTGGGCCTCTTTTTGCGCAATTTCGAGGGGACACGTCATCACATTTCTCTCTTCTTCTTTCTATTTTTGAATTTTTTATTCAGTATTTACTTTGGAGTCTGACTAATTCAGTACTCATTTTTGAAGTCTGATTAATTTGATTTCATGCTGAAAAATCTTACATTGGAGGAAAGCATTTTCTACGAAAGTAATTTTATATCTAATTTATATTACTTTTTCTTAAATAATAATATTATTATTATCTAATTCAACTTGAAGTATTTAAAATAATTTATAATAGTGATATATTAAAAGAATATGTTTGGACATAAGAGAATTGGTTTTTCTAAATTAAAAAAAATAAAATCAAAATGGCCTTTAATTATAAAGTGAACCTGAATTTTTTTGGAGGAAAAACAAAAATTGAAGATAAGTTTCAAGTTTAAAAGTTATTTTAACAAAAATTGATTCTTTTACGTCTATTCTAAATAGAATTATATTTAGAGTAGGTTCAAGAGAATTAGTTATTCTATCGTAATTAAAATATTTTTTTTTTGTGTAATTGATTAACAAAAGTAATTATTAGTCTAATATAATTGCGAAATTAAATAAAATATAGTTACCAACTTACCGTACGGCAAAATACCGTATCAAAGTTAAAATTACTGAACCATATCGGACTAATTTGATATAATAATGGTATAAAATTTTTAAATACCAAAAATTGAAGTTACTGAATTAAAATTTTAAATACCATACCATGTCTACCCCTACTTCTAGGGCTAAATATACCTTGCATTTTATTTTTTTTTTGCCTTGCGACTTTTTAAAAAATTATTAAGGGTATTCTGTTCCATTTTTATTACTTAAAATACTAAAGGGCAAAAACTAAAGATCACCAATTTAAGGGGAAAAAATTAAAAACTACCCTAAATTAGAGGTATTCGACGCAAAAACATTTATTATTATAGAGTAACAAATAGCAGTTTGGGTCCTTCTTGTATGACCAAAAATACATTTTGACCCTTCATGTTTTGATATTTATATTCACAAGGTAATATGATGATTTCTGGGGTAAGTAAGGGTTTGTTTGGTACAGAGGAAACATTTTTTAAAAATATTTTTCAATTTTCTCATGTTTGATCTGTCAAAATGATTCTCATAATAAAAGTAGAGAAAAACAAGTTCAACAAATAGCATATGGAACACACCCTAATTACCCTAAAATTAGGGTAATTACCCTAATTTCCGCATTGTGACCATAACCTTCCAAATTTCCATGAGCTCTGTGCAACCCTGATGGACTATTAGCAGACTCCGCAGGGAAGAAAGCTAACTCTTTCCCTTTACTGCTCGACATAAGCTTGAACTGGTCTCGATCACGAGAATGATCACTTGGGCTAAAATCACCAATGCAACTAGTTTGACCCTGTTGCATTTGCAAGCCAGAGTTCGCAGAAAGACCCAACCTTAAGGACAAATCACAATCCAATTCAGGCACCCTCCTAGCGTTGTCCATATAATCTCCTTGACATGATTTTTCTTGAATATCATCTCTCCTGCACGGGAACAAGCTAGGGAAGCAGCTGATTTCAGCAGGCTCGGCGATGGATGGATATATAGGTTTGCCAACAATTACATTATGCTGAGGTTCTCGGGGAGCCAGCGGAGAAACTTCAGGCTGAAGATCAGTACCATAGAACAAAGGATATACTGAACCTACATCCAATGAAGTACTACTTTCCGGAATAATAATTGATTTTGCACTTGAGGAAGCACCTAGATTGTTGATGCAAGGCATTACATGCTTGTCAAACTCTGAAGCTAATCCGGGTGAATTGACATTTGAAGGTCTCAGGAACAGTGGTTGGAGGTTTGCAGAGGGAGTGGGTAACAATGAGCTAGAATTTAGCTCATTGACATTACTACTAAAAACTTTAGGAGGTACACAATGAGGTTCTTGAGTTCTTGGGCTGAGGTAACTCCTTGGATTACTGTTCCTCTGGCTCCTAGATGCTCTCTCTGGTATACAGCCCAGATTAAGAGCAGCTTTGCACCAAAGTTTCATGTTAAACAACACATAATCAGTTTGAAATCTATTTGCAATTGAGCTAAAACAAATGGGGAGCAAAGTAAAAGAAAGTTATGAACTTTGGTACCTTCAACACAAGGAGGCAAGAGTTGTCCAGTCTCTGTCTCATCTCTCCTAATGATGGTATTAATGGCATCATTTAACCGATCCCAAAGTGTTTCAGGATCCATATATTCAGCCTAATTGAAGAGGGGTCCCAAACATACAATCAAAATACCTAAAGTTAAAACCCTTTGACAAGCAAAAAAAGAAGAGCAAATACCTCAGAATTAGCTTTGGAATACATAATTTCCTCAGATTTCAAGACCACAGCAGGAAGCTTCTGTTGCCATTCTCTGTTCGTCTTTGTAACAACACTATGTCTTTCTCTTACAACTCTGATCAAACAGATGGTGAGCACTTAGAATAATGAAATCAAAAAAGGCCACAAAACCCAAGTATAATTTCCCCCAAAAGTACCTGAAAATTTGTTGTATGATTGAACCTCTTATGGGTTGGTGCCTATCACTGTGCCAAGCTTTTCTCACACACTCATAAGGTCTGGGTCCTGGTCTAGGCATCTTCTTTCCTCTTACCCACACACAAAAAAAAATCAGCTTGAGAGCTGTTCTTGGAACAAAATGCAAGATTGCTTACTCACAGTGACAGAAAGAACAAGAAAGATGAAAACTTCACAGAGAAAAAGCAAATTTTTTTCTACATGGGTATTTGGGGGTAAAAGAAGTGAGAAAACCAGAATTAGCTCTCTTGGCTTTAGGTATTTTGTTTAGGCTTTGGGAGGAGAGGTGGTTGGTTTCCTATTTTCCTTTTGTTGTTTGGGGGGCGGGGGCAGGAGAGGGGTTTGGTTGGGTGCAATAATATAATTTCTCAGATTTTAATTTATATGATGTATTTTAATTGAATATGAAGTTTAAAAAATATGAGAAGATTTTTAAAATTTATGATTAAAATAAATCATAAATGTTTGTATCGCTATAAATCATCTCAATAAAGATAAAATGAGTATTCTAATATTAAATTATTATTAAATATAAAAATATATTATTTTTTTAATAGTTAATTTAAAAAATATGTCACGTGAATTAAAGCGAAAAGTATTAGCTTCCTTTAGTCCCCCGGTGGTAGAAAGCACACAAGTAATAGTATGAATATGTCATGTTTTAAACTTTATAGTAAATTAGGTAATCCATAATAAATGTGAATCATCCTAATTGATCTTGACACAAGGTCAAAATAGAAATTTAATTGCATTGTAGAGAATGCAGAAAAAGGGTGGACCATGGTTCCAAAAAATCTTCAACTTCACTCTGTTTCAATTTATGTAACGATATTTTGACTGGTCATAAATTTTTTTTAAAAAATTAAATTTATATTATAAAATAAGTTATAGATATTTGTATGATTATAAATCATCTTATTAAGGGTAAATAAATATTTTAAAGTGAAATTGTTATTTTTCATTTCAATTTGTTTATTTGATTTTGCCTCAACACAAAATATAAAAAAATAAAATAAATTTTTGAATCTTGTGATATTAAATTAAAATATGTACAATATATTAAAATATTTTTTAATGGTATAGTCTTAAACATATCACGTGAAAAGTTAAAATTATCAGAAAAAAAATCATTCCATTTAAGATTGACTAATAAAAAAGAGTGTCGTATAAATTGAGACAAATTTCTTAAGAGTTAATCATGTGAAAGGCTTGAGAGATTCCCATACCCAAAAAACATACAACATGCCCTTTTTTCCCCTTTGAGACTTTGATTGAAACATTACAAAGGGGTCTCTATTTACTTTTTAATTTTTTCCATGAAAATGACATGTATGTTTAAAGTAATTCTTTCCCCTCAATTTTTTGGGTCCACCTAAAGAGTAGTTCTTGTGAAACTATCCTTTGCATAGAAATGCTAAATGCCTTATTATCCTTAGGACCAGGGTTATTCACGTATCAATTTGGTTTGGTTATTGATTAAAATTAAAATCAAATTAAATTAATTAATTTTAAAATTATTAAAATTAAATTAACTAAAATATATATTTATCATTTTGAGTGTTATCAATTTTAGTTCGGCTATTCGGTTATTCATCATACATGAAAAGAAAAATAATAAGACTACACAATCAATGAACAAACTACATTACTAGAATGAATAGATGAAAGAATAACCATAATTTAGTATGTATATGGATCAAATGTTAATTGTACATTGCATGAAGAACCAACAAAACAACACCAATATTAGGCGTAACATGGTACTTCTTGTGGTTGGTTGTTTTAACCTTTTCATAACAGAAGACAACAACACAAAATTTTATACATCTAACACAACTTAAAGTATTAAATTAAGTAAATACTTTTTCAAAACAGTAACCTTCGATGCCATGTATTGATTAGTTTTGTTACTTAATTACAAAACATGAACTTTGTTTTCTCAACTCAACTTTTTAACTCAAAAATAAACAAAACTCATGTAAGCAGAAATAATCATCATCCTCAATTGAACTTCTCGTCAGAGAAATATCATCGTAACGTTGCACCATCGTGACCAAATGACCTATTGTTCTATTTTTTTAGGTTTTTGGGGAAGTGAAGTAGCTCAGCAATGATCTTAGCGCTGAAACCTTATTTATTATTTGGTTAGGTTTGGACCCAATATGGACCTTCTTATTTCTCTTTTGGTTGTACACTTGTAGTCTTTTATTTATTAACTAAAATTTGATGAATATAATTAGTAATAAAATATAATATAATATGTATACATAATTATAAAATATATATAATCTATCAGTTTGGTTCGGTTATTTCCTCAGTTATTATGAACAAAATCAAAATCAAATCAAATATTATTGACTTTTAAAAATATAAAATCAAATCAAATCAAACCAAATAAAAATTCGTTTGGTTCGATTTTTCAGTTTGATTTGATTTTTACCCAAATCGTGAATACTCCTATTTAGGACCAATTTGACAATAAAAAAATATTGAATTTATTTTAAAATAATTTTTAATTATTTAAAAATTAATGTTTGATTATAACAAATTTAAATTTAATTTGAAATTTTATTTTAAATTTAAAAACAGTTTATAAGCTATTTTTCAGTTCACTTTTTATTTTTGATGTTATATCTAAATATGAATTGTTATAAACATATTTGTGTTATAGTAAATGTCTATAAAGGTATTTGTATTGTACTGGATACATGTGTTTGTATCATTGTGAAAGTCTATCTTTTGGAGAAAAAGTTAGGAGAAATTATCCCTATAAATAGAGGTGTTCTCCTTCATTGTATTTAATCCCCATCAAGAGAAATAAGAACTTCTCTCATTCTCTCTTTCTTTACAATATTCTTGTTCTTTCTTTATTATTTCATAACACGTTATCAGCACGAGTCTCTGCCTTGAGCACTCGCTTTGAAAGATATGAGGTAAGAAAAATCAAAGTTTTCTTAGAAAGAAGAAGGTTAGTATTTTTTGATATTTATGTCTTTACTAATAACAATATCAATTTTGTACATGAATTTGAAAGAAACGACTTATTGATTCACTTTGCAATTCATGTCTCATATTTGTTCCAGAAGAACAATATTGTGAAAAATATATTTGTTCCAGAAGAACAATATTGTGAAAAATATATTTGTTCTACAGGAAAAAAATTGCGAAAATATATTTGTTCCAGCAGAACAATATTGTGAAAATATGTAAGAGAAATCATCTATGTTATATGCATACCTCGATTTGCTCCCGAGGTAGCAATATCTTAAAAGAGGTTTTAAGATATCATATCTTATGTGGTTAAGGCATATTTAGATGATCATGTTCCATTCCTGAAGAATGAGAAATTGAGAACTTTTGATAAATGTTACAAATATAGATCTAATACAGATCTAGTCCCTGAAGTGAAATCAAAGCATCAAAAATCCATATGGATGCAATGGGTCTTGGAGACACCATTAAAAGTGAAAACAAAGCATCAAAAATCCATATGGATGCAATGGGTCTTGGAGACATCATTAAAAGTGAAAACAAAGCATCAAATCAAGATCGTGCTAAGGCTATGATATTCTTGCGTCATCATCTTGACGAAATTCTTAGAACTGAATATCTCACGATTAAGGATCCACTTGTTTTGTGGAATAGCCTAAAAGAAAAGTATGACCACCTGAAGATGGTCATCCACCCAAAGACACGATATGATTGGATCCATCAAGACTATAAGTCTGTTCATGAGTATAGCTCATCAACATTCAAAATTGTTTCAAAGTTGAAACTATGTGGAGAAACTATTTTGATATGATTGATATGTGGTAGTATACAAAATTAATTGAGAGCTCCGGAAGAGCTAATGTATTACTACTTGAAGGAATGAAATTGTTGTAGTAAGTCTCAAAAGGAAACTTATAAGTTTCAAGGACATTGAAAAAAAAATTGAGACTATAAATTATGGGAAGATCTAATATCTTCATGCTACTACAATTGAAGCGGGTTATAAATATTTATGTAAAAGATTACCCGCCGATTTTTTATTTGTAGTATATAAATATGGGTATGATGATGAAATCACATACGAAAGTAAACTAGAAGTTTACTGAAATAAGTTGGCATAACCGGTTGTCCATCCCGGTTCAAATGTGATGCAAAAATAATTGAGAATTCACGTGGCTATATGTTGAAGAAATAAAAGATTCTTCAAGAATTCTCTTGTGTTGCTTGTTCTCGTGATAGAATGATCTTGATCAGCTAAGATTGGAATTATATTCCGTGAAATTTTGGAACTTATAAAAAGGTGAATATGGGCCCATTCACCTACCATGTGAACCGTTTGCTAATAGATGCATCTATGGAATGGTCACATGTGTTTTGATATCAACTTGCAATTGATTTTTGTAAGGTTGTTGCTCGAATTATTAAATTAAGAGCATAGTTCCAAATTATAAAATCATGTTGATAATGATGATTCATATCTATGTTGGTTTAGCGAAAATTGTATGCCTCCAATTATAGCTAAATCATTGGTTATGAGAATAAAACTCCCAAATAAAAATTGGTATGAGATATGTTTATTTAACATATAGCAACACCTGAATGCATCAAGCCAACAAGGTTCCCCTATCGCAATTGGTTCAGGGTCAGGGACCAAATAATTTCATCTAAAATTTGAATGTGCGATATATGATTCAATTGCCCCACCACAACGCACAAAGCTGGGTACCCAAATGAACCTGGGGAGTAAATGTTAGTTTTTCTAACATTAGGGGGAGAAGTGATTAGCAACTGAAAATTGAGTGTGGGATGAATTATCTAGATCCTCGGAAGAAAAAGAAAAAGTGAACTTAAAGTTCAAGAGATAATTCACTTGCAAAATATTGCACATCAATTGTCAGATGTATTTGCTGACCCTGTTTTATAATTCAGTTGCAAATGCTCCAATGAAAAGTCCTTGAAGGACAGAGTCTATGAGACGCCTGAAGCGTGATAGACCAAACGGTTCCAAATATAGAACTTCTTGAAGAAGGAGAGGAGCAAGTGATTAAGATGGTCATAATGATGAGGCAAGTGCTTTAAGAAAGCACCATGACATAACACTTCATAAAACCTTGGCAAAGGTTCAGGTACCTGAAAATGACGAAACATGAAGAGATCTCGATAAGTTATGTCGCATTGGAACTGATCGTCGACGATATTTTTGATACAATATAGTGCGCAATATTGTAAAAGATTGTGAGGATCTGAATTCTACGTCTATTAAAGCATGTTGATGTAGAAATAATTATCAAGTGAAATGATGCGTATTGATAAGCATAAAGCTTATTGGACCTGTAGTCCAGACACTAGAAGATGTCACGCATTTAAATACTAATTAATGTTATCACTTGACAAAATTTGTACGAAAATCATGAAGGATTCGAAATGCCTGAAGCATTTACAAGTTTCTTTAAACTTGTTCATAATTCTTATATGAGGAAATCCTTGGTCCTGAAGTACCATATCTTAGTGTGATTGATGCACTAATATATCTTGCTAATACTACAAGGCATAACATTCGGTTAATTTGTTAGCAAGGTATAGTTCTGCTCCTATTAGGAGGCATTGGAATGGGATAAAACACATAATGCGGTATCTAAAAGGGACTACCGATATGGGCTTATTTTATTCTAATAATTGCAGTCCCGATCTTATTGGCTATGCTGATGCTAGGTATTTATTTGACCCCCACAAAGCTCGATCTCAAACTAGCTACGTGTTCATATGTGGAGGTACTGCAATATCTTGGAGATCTACAAAGCAGTCTCTCGTAGCTACTTCATCAAATCATGCTGAGATAATAGCTATTCATGAAGCAAGCCGAGAATGTGTGTGGTTGAGGTCCATGATACATCTCATTAGAGAAAAATGTGGTTTGAACTGTGACAAAGTACCTACAATTTTGTATGAAGATAATGCTGCATGCATAGCACAACTAAAGTGAGGATTCATAAAAGAGATAGAATGAAGCACATCTCGCTAAAGTTTTTCTACACACATGAGCTCCAAAAGAATGGTGATATCAATGTGCAATAGATTCGTTCAAGTGATAATGTGGCCGATTTATTCACCAATTGTCTACCAACTGCAACTTTCAAGAAGATGGTGCACAAGATCGGGATGCAAAGATTCAAGGATGTTCTCATTAGGGAGAGTTAATACGCGCTGTACTCTTTTTCCCTTGCGAGGTTTTGTCCCACTGGATTTTCCTTGTAAGGTTTTTAATGAGGCAGCCAAAATGCGTATTATTAGATATAGTGTACTCTTTTTCCTTCACTAGATTTTTTTCCACGAGGTTTTTTCTAGTAAGGTTTTAACGAGGCACATTATCTATCAAATAGACATTCAAGGGGGAGTGTTATAAACATATTTGTGTTATAGTAAATGTCTATAAAGGTATTTGTATTGTACTGGATACATGTGTTTGTATCATTGTGAAAGTCTATCTTTTGGAGAAAAGTTAGGAGAAATTATCCCTATAAATAGAGGTGTTCTCCTTCATTGTATTTAATCCTCATCAAGAGAAATAAGAACTTCTCTCCTTCTCTCTTTCTTTACAATATTCTTGTTCTTTCTTTATTATTTCATAACATGAATATTATTTTAAATACTTTTTGTGCTTCAACTCCATAAATTTCAAGTAAATTTCTTTTAGTATCTGTGACCAAACGCCTACTTAGATTTTTTAGATTTTTACCTGATTACCTAGTTATAGTAAAAATTACTCATCTACAGCTATTTACAAAATTAATTTTTTTATTAAAAAAATAAATAAATAAAGCAATATCCTATGTGTTAGTGTTTATGCATTTTGATATATATATAAGAAGATTATGGGCATGCTGATGTGACATGCTTTTATGACATCCATTCCTGTTTATCTTTTTTGTGGTTTTTTTGAGCATTTTCTCTAATTTAAAATCTATATATAATTGGATATTTTAAAAGACAATGCATTAATTTTCTTAGTTAATCTCAAAAGGCAAAGGACTAAAAGAGAGAATAAATAAGATAAAAAGTGCATACGAGATTCATATAATTATATTTGTATTAAATATATGAAAATATAATTGAATTTTAAAATTTGTTAAAAATATACATGAAAATTAAATTTTTATTCATTCTCTACCTTCTTTTACAGAAAAATGAAATTGTCATTTCACTTACAATATGTTATATAAAAGTCAAGTATTTTAGAAGACTGAAAATACTTAAGTAACAAAAACTCATAGAAAATATATATACGAAAATAAGAGTGAATAATATAATTAGTTAAAATGTGCAATATTTAAAAACTAAAAAAAATTAAAAATTTTAACACTTAAAAATCTAACCAATCCGCGCGAAGTGCGGTTAAATTCACTAGTTATAATATTAAGTGAATGATAATTAGTGGAGAAAGTAGTGTCATTATTCGTTGTAACTCATATAACCATAATAACATGTTCTCCATATTATATCCTACTAATTGTCCCTCTAAACCTCAAGTTATTATCCACCATCTCGACTTTTACTAGATTGAAGAAATACTACACCTATATAAATGATGTTTTCTTCCTTGTGATTGATGAATATAATAGAGAAAGATGAGAAGTGTGAAAAATAATATAGTGTGTACTGAGGTTAGTGTAGTGAAAGAAAGAATTGAGACAAAGAAAATATTCTAAGTCTTCAACTAAGTCACTATATGAAAGAGAGTAACTTTATGTTAAAGGAAGGTGTTCTTTGGATGGAGCTTTGGACTCTTCAAATAATCTGAAATTGTTTGATTTATACGATGTTATTGGGTTGTTGTATCCTGTAGGGAACAAGTCAAGAGAATTATTATTGGATCGGTGAACATTACATTGCAGTGGACTTGAATCTCCTTAAAGAGAGCGAGTTATTTGGGCCTCAACCTGAATATTTATTTATTCATTCTTGTTCATTTTATTTTCAATTGCAATTTACGATATATTCATCAATACTATATAAAAATCCATGATCAAAAAATTGAAAAAATTATAATTTTTGTGAATGTAAAACACATATTTTTGTGAATCCTAATGTAAAAATTGGCATATGCTTAATCATATGAACATGTATTCATATTTAAAGTCTATGTCAAAGTAAAATGCTGTTAGCTGATTCACTTATGTTGTAGATGTGGAGGTGGACATGTTATAGTAAATATTGGAATCAAAATTTTTGATATCATGATTTTAATATTATGGTATTTAATATAATATTTGATATGTTTTTTAAAAATATTTTAGTATTTGGTACGATATTTGATATTCATAAAGAAAAATATCAAAATATCGAATATCACATCAAAGTCTATAGTTACATATATAATTCATACATTATTATTATAATACTAGAAAATATATAAAATAGTATTGATATTGATATAAAACTAGTTATTTAGACATTGAAACTTTGACTACTCTATCTTGATTGAGTTTTTTATGTGTGTAGTAGATTAGCAAAGGGAATTTTTTAATACTTTCATTTAAATATATTACATGGTTTAAGGTGTTAGTATGATATAACTGCAACATTTCTTGAAAAATCGAAGTCATATTTCTCTATTATATGAGTATATGTAAGTCGAAGTCGAATAAACTATGATTACCAATTTACTGTACCATAATATATCAAAATTGAACTTTAAAATACTGAATCGTACCAAATTAACTCGTTATGATAATGATATTATATTTTTTAAAATCAAAATCATCGAACCACAAGTTTTTAACGAAAAAGGGCCAAAATTGCCTCTAAACTATGCGAAATGGACCATATATACCCTCCATTACATTTTGATATTAATAATATCCCCGCCGTCCAAGTATAAGACCATAAATACCCCTAAAGTTAACAACCCTTTTTTTAACTAACACAGCAAGCCATGTGGGACTTATTACTCCACTTAAGCAAGCCAACAAGGACTAATAACTTTTCAAAAAGAGGCCAAAATTGCCCCTGAACTATGCGAAATAGACCACATATACCCTCCGTTCCATTTTGATATAAAAAATACCCCTGTCGTTCAAGTATAAGACCACAAAGACCTCTAAAGTTAACAACTCTTTTTTTAACTGACGTGGCAAGTACGTGGGACTTATTCCTCTATTTAAGCAAGTCAACTAGGACAAATAACTTTTAAACTTGTTGCTAATCCATTTATAATACCGGTGACCGACCCTCTACTAATATTATCCATTAGTGCTGATCCATCAAATAGTCGATGACCCGATCCACCAGCCAATTAAAATATTTTGATACCTTATTTATGAACAGTGGTTTAATCATTTATTAAGATTACATAAGAGTTGGAAAAATTTTAAATACCCCTGCCATTTAAGATTATATAATTTTACCAAATGATTAAACCACGGTTCATAAATAAAGTATCAAACTATCTTAATTGGCTGGCAGGTCAGGTCATCGGTTATTTAATGAATCAACAATAATGGATCATATTAGTAGAGGGTCAGGTCACGGGTATCATAAATGGATCAACAAGTTTAAAAGTTATTAGTCCTAGTTGGCTTGCTTAGATGGAGGAATAAGTCCCACGTAGCTTGCCACGTCAGTTAAAAAAAATGACTGTTAACTTTAGGGGTATTTGCGGTCTTATGCTTGAGCGCAGGGGGTATTTTTTATACCAAAATATAACGAAGAGTATATGTGGCCTATTTCGCATATTTTAGGGACAATTTTGGCTCTTTTTCGAAACGTTATTAGTCCTTGTTGACTTGCTTAGGTGAAGGAATAAGCCCCATGTGACTTGACACGTCAGTTAAAAAAAATATTATTTACTTTAGGAATATTTGTCGTCTTATACTTGAATAGTGGGGATATTTTTGATATCAAAGTGTAATCAAAGGTATATATAATCTATTTCGCATAGTTCAGAGATAATTTTAATCCGTTTACGAATTTTTAATATCATATCAAAATAAATGTACTATGAATGTCTTTATTGGTGTTCATACTAGTAGGGGTCCTATATTGATGTGAAAGACAATTCACTTGTCACATAAATTTATGAGCACAAACGCCACAAAGAGGGGTTGGCCACAAAGATATACTTTATTTAACAAATAGAAAAGAAAAAAAAGATGATATATTGGTAAAACCAAGAAACCCCATCCTTGCAAAAGATAGAAGAACACGACACATTGTCCTTAAATAATTTGTCTACCCAAATTGAATCTGTTAAGCTCTGTTGATAGCTACCTTATTACTATTATTATTTTTTATTTTATTTTATTTCAAACCACACAATAAAAGAGCAACAACATGAGGAGGAATAAGAGGAATAGGTACCATCAAGTATCGTGGTAGGATAAATAATTTTTTTTTATTTTTTAATTAAAGATTTCAAATTTGAGTATTAGTTATATAAAATTTTAATAGTGAATGTTTTTTCTTGATGAGTTCTACGTGGCGCTGATTCAAATTAGTCAAGATTTCAATATAAACAATCTTAGTAGGGAATATTTTTCCTTTAATAAGCCTTATATGAAGAGAATTCGGATTGATCGGAATCTCAATGTGAATATCGAATATCGGGTGAAATCATCAAAAATCAGGAGGAGTAGGAACCATCAAGGGTCGTGGCAGCAGGACAAATAGGATTTCTTAATATATAATTAGAGGTTTTAAATTTGAGCTTTGAGTATAAAAAATTTGAAAGTACACGCTTCCCCTTAGTAAGCCTTATGTGGAGGGAATTCGAATTAATCAAAATCTCAATGTAAAAAATTCCTGGTAGGAAGCATTTTTCCTTTGATGAGCCTTACGTGGAGAAAAAAATTCTGAGAGGGAGCGTTTTTCGGCCTTATGTGGAGCGATTTCGACTTAGTCGAGATTTCAGTGTAAAAAATTTCTGATAGGAACGTTTTTTTTTGCACGAAGCAAGTTCGAATCAGTCAAGCTTTTAATATAAAAATCTTTTAATACATAGCGTTTTTTTTTTTAATGAGTCACATCTCCATACGAATATCAAATACCGATTGAAATAAGTTTTTGTTAAAGAAAAAGAAGCATGGGGAGTAGGAAAGTTGGGCAAAATCTCATTTAGTTTGCCATGGTGGTCCCAAGATAGGAGCCAAAGAAGAGCCATTTTGGGGAGACAGTTGTGAGGGTGGGGTTTTTTTGCATTTTGGGAGATGTTTGTGGGGCTCTTTTTGCGCAATTTCAAGGGGACACGTCATAACATTTTCTTTTTTTATTTTTTTAAAATTTTAATTTTCACTAATATTTTATATTCGTTTTGAAATTTAACTAATTTAAATTCGTATCGGAAAATTTTATATTGGATTTTTTTTTTGCATTTTGGGAGATGTTTTGTGGGGCTCTATTTGCGCAATTTCGAGGGGACACGTCATGGCATTTCTTTCTTTTGTTTTAAAAAAAAATTATTCGATATTCGGTACCAATTTTAGAGTGATTAATTCAAATTCGCGTTAGAAAATCTCACATCGAGGGTAAAGCGCTTCCTGTCAAAGGCGATTTCATAACTCATTTACATTATGTTTCTTTAAATAATATTATTATTGTGTCTGATTCAACTTGCGCGTATTAAAAATAATAATATATTAAAAAAAACCTATTTACACATAAAAGAATTTCTTTTCTAAAAAGAAACAAATCAAAATGGCCTAAATTTTTTGAAGGAAAGACAAAATTGAAGATGAGTTTTAAATTTGAAAGTGATTTTAACTGATTTTTTTAAGGTGAAATCTTAAGTTAATTAATGCATTTCCAAATACTATATTTCTAACTTCTTTCAAATACAATTTTTTTCTTTCAAATATCACTTAGTTTTTTTTTGTTTTTTTTTAATGTTCAAACGTCTAATAAGTTTCGATTTGTCGATTCAAGTTATTAGAAATCGTTTGATTTGTGGTAAAAAAAATAAAAAATTTAATAAAACATAAGATTATTTATTTCGTTTTTAATTAACTTTTTTTAATTTTGAAATTAGCAACCTGAGATTAGTTATACAACAACTGCGACAGTGTTTTGTTACCGTCTTTGGTGCGAGGTAACAATAGCAGAATCACTGATCCCCAAATAAAATATCAAATTACCAAAATGCCCTTCCCAAGGATTTTTCTAGCAAAGTACTTCAAAAATCTAATGCTAAAAATTAAAATAAAAATCTATCCTAACTTATCTAATATAAAATCAAACATATATTATATATACCATATATATCTAATTCTTTTGTCCAATAAACTCAATATCTATCAATATAAAATATTCACCAAATAATTTCATCATTATTAGTCTCTCTATTTCAATTTGTTTAATTTTATCTTGGCGCGAAATTTAAGAAAATAAAAAAAATTTTAAATGTGATTTTAAACTAAATATATGAAATACCTCAAAATATTTTTTAATCTTGCCGTTTTAAACATACAATGAAGAAAATCAGAATAAAAAAATTATGAAAAAAGAAAAAAAATACTTCTTAAAATAAACTAAACAAAAAAGATAAATTGAATGAGGGTTATAACAAGATTTTATTTGTATCTAAATGAGCTACCAAACTAAGTTAAGTTTAAACATGATACATTCATAATATTACTTGTGTGCCTCTACTAATGGGGGACTAAAGGGAACCTACTATATTATTGCACCCAAAACCCAACAAAAGAAAGAAAATACAAAAACAAGCATCTCTCCCCCCTAAAAAAGTAGTACTAGTAGAAAACTTGAAGGGGTGGGGGGAGTTGGGGAAGTTGAGAGAAGCCTAAACAAAATACCTAAAGCTAAGAGAGTTCTCCACTTCATACCCCAAATACCCATGTAGAAAAAATTTGCTTTTTCGCTGTGAAGTTTTCATCTTTCTTGCTCTTTCTGTCACTGTGTCTAAGCAATCTTGCATTTTGCTCCAAGTACAGAGCTCAAGCTGATTTTTTTTTTTGTGGGTAAGGGGAAAGAAGATGCCTAGGCCAGGACCCAGACCTTATGAGTGTGTGAGAAGAGCTTGGCATAGTGATAGGCACCAACCCATGAGAGGTTCTATTATACAACAAATTTTCAGGTACTTTGGGAAATTATACTTGGGGTTCTATGGCCTTTTTTGATTTCATTGTTCCAAGTGCTCACCATCTGTTTGATCAGGGTTGTAAGAGAAAGGCATAGTGTTGTTACAAAGAAGAACAGAGAATGGCAACAGAAGCTTCCTGTTGTGGTCTTGAAAGCTGAGGAAATTATGTACTCCAAAGCTAATTGTGAGGTATTTGCTGTTCTTTTTACTTGAAGGGTTTAACTTAGGTATCTTGAATTTCAAGAATTTTGATTGTATGTTCCCCCTCTCAATTAGGCTGAATATATGGATCCTGAAACACTTTGGGATCGGGTAAATGATGCCATTGATACCATCATTAGGAGAGATGAGACAGAGACTGGACAACTCTTGCCTCCTTGCGTTGAAGGTACCAAAGTTCATAACTTTCTTTTACTTTGCTTCCCATTTGTTTCAGCAAGATACATGCCATATTGCAAAAAGATTTCAAACTGATTATGTGTTGTTTAACATGAAACTTTGGTGCTCAGCTGCTCTTAATCTTGGCTGTATACCGGAGAGAGCATCTAGGAGCCAGCGGAACAGTAATCCAAGGAGTTACCTCAGCCCAAGAACTCAAGAACCTAATTGTGTACCTCCTAAAGTTTTTAGTAAAAGTGCCAATGAGCTAAATTCTAGCTCATCCCTACCCATTCGCTCCGCAAACCAACCACTGTTCCTGAGACCTTCAAATGTCAATTCACCCAGATTAGCTTCAGAGTTTGACAGGCATGTAATGCCTTGCATCAACAATCTAGGTGCTTCCTCAAGTGCAAAAGCCATTATTCCAGCAAGTAGCAGTTCATTGGATGTGGGTTCAGTATATCCCTTGTTCTACGGTACTGATCTTCAGCCTGAAGCTTCTCCGCTGGTCCCCCGAGAACCTCAACATAATGTAATTGTTGGCAGACCTATATATCCATCCATTGTCGAGCCTGCTGAAATCAGCTGCTTCCCGAGCTTGTTTCTGTGCAGAAGAGATGATATTCAAGAGAAATCATGTCAAGCAGATTTTAGGGACAACACTGGGAGGGTGCCTGAATTGGATTGTGATTTGTCCTTAAGGTTAGGTCTCTCTGCAAACTCTGGCTTGCCGTTGCAACAGGGTCAAACTAGTCTCATTGGTGATTTTAGGCCATTTGACAATTCTCATGAAGGAGACCAGTTCAAGCTTATGTTGAACAGTAAAGGGAAAGAGTTTGCTTTCTTCCCCACGGAGTCTGCCAATAGTCCATCAGGGTTGCACAGAGCTCATGGAAATTTGGAGGGTTATGGTCACAGTGTGGAAACACTATTTAGGAAGCATAAAATGCCCGTTAGACCAAGTGATGGTTTTGAGGAAAGATATCAGTTCGAGGCTGTGTCTACCAGCAAAGACAAAGAGTATCCTTTCTTTTTTGCGGAGTCTGCCAATAGTCCCTCTGGGTTGCAAACAGGTCAGGCGAATTTAGAGGGTGAAGATCAGAATGTGGAAACACTACTTAGGAAACGTAAGATGCCGTTCCAAACCAATATGGAACTTGGACAATTTTTGTGGCAAGATGAGCGAAATTTGAACCATTTTCCTGGTCAAATGAAACGGCCAGGTTTGTAGTCTGTAGACGGATCCATTTTGTTGTATGATAAAATTTTGAGAAAAGAGAAGTTTAGGATGCCTCCTTTGCATTTTATCTTCCATTTTTTGCTTGAATATGATCTCTTTCTTTGTTGAAATAGCACATAAAAATGTGTAAAAGAGGAATTTAGAACCAACACAAAGTGCAGCAAGTTAACTTGACAGCAATGAGCTGGGATGAGTGGCTCAATATACGATATTCTCAGATGTGATATGTTGGTACACTAACTACCCTGATAAGCTTCAAACATTTGCTCACTTAGTTGAGTATGTAAATGAAGCTTGGTGATATAATGAAACAGTTTATGCTAAGACCTTGGAGTGCCAGGTTAAGGTTAGGCTTAAACACTGTGGTTTGTGTATCCACCATCATGTTGGCTTGGCTATCATGCTTTGAACTTATTGACCACTTACTGTCATGTCAATTTTACTTATTTATTCTCTTTTGTCAAACTTCTTTTTTATGAAAGTATTATCGCGAGTGAAGAAGAATAGGCTAGGATCCGAAATTGTCAAAACAGTAGGTTGGTGGATGATGATGTGTATCAGAAACTATCTTCGTGGGACATGAAAAAAGTGCCAAAGTCCCCTCATGGTGTTTCCATAACCTAAATGCTCGTTAAAGTAGTTTGCACATCTGCTACTTTTTCATCAAGTCCGTTCATTTTGAAGTGATATCATTTCCCTGTTGAGTAGCTTCTTTGTTCCCTGGAAATTGTAAATGCTAACTATCATGGCATGTTAATTATGAGGTGTCACATGTTTTATTCTAGAAAGGCTACTTTATACTATCTCCATAGTAGTGATATGTGTCTGTGAGTGTGTGCTTTTGAATTTGCACTTAATTTTTGGCATCACATCTGTTGGTCAATTTCATTCCCCAGTTTGTTCCACATACAGACTAGACAAAACATATTTCTGCAAAGAAGTCTTTCATGTCTTTTGGGTAAGGTGGTGCCTATCTGTTCGAAGAATTGATCTTCGGTGTTTCATTTTGCCTTGTATTTGCATTGCACATGTGGAAAGAGATCTGGACTGCTTTGCCAAAACTTTGCCTGCACTTGGTGTATATCCAGTGCTGGGGAGCGCTTGACGCCAGGCAAGTTTTTCATTTCGTTAGTTGATCACTTTTAGTGATACAAAAATGGAATCATGTCCATTTCGTATTACATGATTTCCAACTACACTTCAAGTTATGTTGACAGTAATGTAATGCAAAAATATGTGTTTTCTATTGACAAAATGGTAATGCAATTTCTGATTCTTAAATTTAAGTTGATTTGCTGATTGCCACAGTTGAGAGGTGATAAGCTCCCGCTATGTGCGGGGTCCGGGAAGGGCCACAAGGTTGAGTTTGATATGATTTGTTAGGGGTTTGCTCAATTCAGACTGATCTTGGACATCTTTAACAAATTTGTAGTGATTATGTAAATAGCATGGTGAGAAATGATTGTCTCACCACCGTAAAAGACAAATTTGGCCCATAACCTTGAATATTTTCCCCTGAAACCTGTTCATAGGCTTGGAGTAGTCCTCCTGTGAAAAATATACAAAATTTGTGTTGAGGGTAAACTTGACTAGTCTAAATAGAAGAAGAGAGTCCAGAAAACATCTCTTTTAAGTGTCTGTTTTTGCTAAGTAATTACAAAAACCTATCCTGCACTTATTGCCTAAAACTCGCCATAGTGAACACACCATAGGTTAAGAACTGCTAATTAATTTTTGGAGATCCTGTTCCTTTTACCCTGTGAAATTTTGGTTACTTATTTATAAAACTTTCTAACTATCAAAATTGCTATGCAGCTTGAAGAATTTGGCTTCTACAGTAGAATCATTTGTTGATCATGATTAGATGACTTATAAGCATGCTTCTTGGATGAAATAAGCTCATGATTTTTTGTACATCTTTATATGAAGCTAGATGAATGTCTTGTCTTATTTCAAGTCAAAAGGTCCTATAATAAGTGCATATCTTGTGAATTGTGATAATTACCATCAATGATGTTGCTGCCTGTTTTCTAGAAAGCATTTTTGCTGAACAGGAAAATCAAGCTTTTGGTAGCTATTCCTCGGATATGCACTGCTTACAAAAAGGCCTCTGCTGCTGTATGATAAAGGTGGAAGATTTTTTCCGTCAGAACTGCCACATACATCCAAGAATGTTGCTTAGTTTGTCGTGAAGAGCCTTGGTACTGGTCAAAATTTTAGCCTCTTGATGTTTGAGTGAATGTATGGGTGAGACTTCTGTGGAGAAAGAAAGGTAAAATGTTTATTGGAATTGTATTTTACTGATAGAAAAAAGGAAAGAAAAGGTAAAATGTTTCTCAAATTGTCTGTCCAAGCCTTGGACAGAGTTATTCGGTACCTGTGCTAGTGGGAGGTAGTAGGTACCTCGTGGAATTAGTTCAGTCCAGCGAAGCTGGCCTAAACACCGCATATTATAAAAAAAGGTTCCTCAAATTGTTGATATGGTTGTTTGCCCTGCATTTAAGAAATTCATGTTGGATTGTTCTATTGAAGTGGAAACCTGATAGGAAATTCTTGGGTAGTCTTATGCCCCCAAGACTCTAGTCAAGTTGTAAGAGATGCGCGTAATGAGCAGGCTATTCGCACATTACGAGTTTGATGCTGCCACAGACAAAAAGCCTTGAATTTAAGTGGAGAATGGTAGAATGGAGGACCCATTATCCATCTAGTCCGAACCGTGCGCCAGTGCTCGAGAATTTCTTGATTATAAAAACTAAGAAAAAAACATAAAGAAAATTTCTTAGATAGTCTTAGATTATGTCTCCTTTGATCATGAGCTTTTGAGGTTGAACCAGGCCTAAGGTATGAGAGCTACGCCCATCCATGTTATTGTGTGTCCCGGTGTTGAGCCCCTATAATATATTGTCCATGCTTCAATTGGCGCTGTAATAGTGTGGGCTAGCCACTTTTGAGCATTGTAATTGAAAAATAGACGCTCATGGAATTTGAACTTCCATGACAATATCCTGGAGGTTCACTGTGAAATTTTGAAGTCTGCTAATGACTACTTTTCAATTACAGCAGCTGAAAAGTGGCCATTTGTGAATTCTATCCACAATTGGCAGGGCTGGGCATGTGGGGTTGTTAAGTTGTCCCACGTTGGTTGAGCGGTGGGTTGTTTGTCACAATCCTCAATTCATGAACTAGTTTTTCGGGTTGTGTTAGGCAAATGCCCTTTTGTTATCATCCTCTAAAAGTTTTGGGGATCTGTTAATATTGAAGCTTCCAAACAAATCAAATTGCTATGCACTTTTGGAAGATTTTGGCATCTTGATAGATCATCTGCTAATCATGATTAGATACTTTGTAAAATGGCTTGTTGGATCATATCCAACTCATAATGATTTACAAGTCTTTATCTGAAGCTACATGAGTGTCCTGTCTCTTTCAAGTCAAGAGGTCCTAAGATTTAGCAAATAAATCTATGAATTGTGATGATTGCCAAAGATTTATTGCTGTCTATATTCCCAAAAGGCCTTTTTCGCTGAACAGAAAAATTGAAGCTTTTGGGTAGCTATTCCTTGTTATGTTGCTCGGACTCTTCAAAAATGTTGCCGCACCCGTGTCAGACCCTCCACGATACACTACTTTTAGAGGATCCTACATGCACCTGTCAACGTTTTTGGAGAGTCCAAACAATATAAATTCCTTGCTCCTTGGACCTGCTTTGATGAGAGAAAAGGCCTGTGCTGCTGAACATGAAAAAAATGGTAAGTTTGTACATCAGAACTGGCAAATAAATCCAAGAATCTTTGCCTTTTTTTTGTTGAAAAAAGTGATAAGTTTGTACACCAGCAACTGTATACTCCTTTTTTTATGGTTTTGTTTTTCATATTGCAATGTGCCTTCTGGTTTAACTTCTTCATTACCTTTTAAATGTATGTACTAGAGCTTTATGTGGAGAAAGAAGACAGTTTTTCCCTTATTATAGATATGGTAATCTATGCCCTGCAATGCAGAAATGCTGCTGGATTGCACCTTTTTTCTTTTCCTGGACAGACATATTGGATTACATTATTAAAGTGGAGACCTGTGTTCGGTATGGAGGAAAATATTTTTCTATTTTTTCGTGTTCGATTGGCCAAAATTTTTGAAAAATATTTTCTTCAGGAAAACAAGCTCTTTGAAAATAAGGAAAGTGACTTCCGTATAAAACAAATCGCATCGTCTCCTCCCCACCTCACAACCACCCACTCCCCTCTCAATCCCGCCTCAAATCCTACCTCAGTCTCATAGTTTTGTTTTAGATATATACAAAAATTTTAATAGGATACTATGGTTTACTTGCATACCGAATACAAGAACATTTGAAAATATTTGAAGAATTTTATGGCTAAATAAATATTTGAAGGTAAATTTTCAAAATCTACGGCGGAACACTAGCTTAGGGTGTGTTAGGTACAAGGGAAAATATTCTCAATGGGTAATGTTTTCTTGAAAAATAAGTTATTTTCATATTTATTTTCTAGTGTTTGTAGATAAGTAAAAGTATTGTCCCAAAGCATTTGTATATAATTTATTCAAGACACTGTAAAAGTGGGGTGGTGGAGGTGGAGAAGGGATCTATGGAGGGTGGGATTAGACAATCAGTATTTCAAAATATCACTGCTAACTTATTTTTCTTACTTCTAGTTCGGATGTTATTCTTATTTATATATTTTAAATATTATTTGACAGAATATATATTAAATTTAAGACCTTCATACCCCTTTTTAGTAAAAACAAATTAAAGAACATACTCTGACATGAAAAGCTCAAATGTAACCCATGTTCCCATCTCCAGTCACTAGTTATTTCATTTCATTCAATCCATCACTTTATTATGTTTCCAAAAAGAAAAAGAGTGAGTGAGTTAGTGGCCTATATTTACTTGGCATTTGGAATTGAGGAAACATATGAGTTAAGGTGACAAAAGTGATAGGAATATGACTCACCATGGTGTACTTTTATCACATTCCATACAACTTTTAACAAAGTCTAGTTTGTTCAATTCCTATTGAAATCAAGTCACTAATGAATCAACTTATTATTACATGCTTTCGTTCTGTTTCAATTTGTTTGTTTGATTTTATTTTGATACTGAGCTTAAGAAAAAAGTAAAAAAGTCTTTTGAGGTCTTATAGTCTTAAATTGAATATATCAAATTATCCTTTAATTTTATGGTATTAAACATGTCATGTGGAAAGTTAGAATCAAAGAGTCGCCAAAAAAAAAGAAAGAGATATATTTCTTTTTGAAACAGACTAAAAGATGGAGTAAAACAAAAAAACCGAAAGGAAGAGAGTAAGTATTACTTCTTCAATCCCAATTTATGTAAAATTGTTTGATTGGGTATAGAGTTCAAGAGAGGAAGGAAGACTATTAAAATTTATGGTTTAAAATGAATCATAAAAAAATTGTAGTTAGAAATTATTTTATTAAGGACAAAATGAGAAGGGGTAAAATCAAATTGTTATTAAACATAAAAGTATGTCATTCTTTCGGAGACTATCTCAAAAAAAAAGAGTATCATATAATTTGAAAAATCTAGAATTTTATGTCTAATTAAATATTCGATAAAATGAGACGTGTCCACGTGTACGTTTATGTGTGGATGAAAAGTTTAGGAAACTCCTAATCCTTAGGCATATTGAAATTAGATGTCAATTAATACCAAGAACTCATATAATTGAATGTATAATTTAAGTTAATAGAGTAGTTGATTACTTGATTGATTGGTCACATATGCCAATTGATTTACATTAATGTAATTGTTAGGAATATCATGAGTTCTAGTTAGAAATTGGCACCCTATGTGTAGTTGGCCCATTAAATGGTGCACAAATTGACATGGTATGTTAACTTATTCTTTAAATTGATATAGAGTAGTTCAGTTTTAATGAGTTGATATATAATAATTTTTTTTATATTTATCGGGTCAGTGAAAATGACATCTAATGATTGAAAAAGTTAAGTAAAAATAAAAAATATTTTGGACTTGGTGTATTTTCTCTCATTATTCTCATTCACGGGAATTTCTTGTCTATCTAGCTTTTCTCTAATTTCTCTCCATTAGAAGTCCATTGAAACAGTGAATTTTTAAATTTAGTAAATAGAATCCCACAATATATATATATATATATATATGTATATTTCTGTGTGTGCACCCCCCTCCGCCCTCCAAAAAAAAATAATAAGGTTTTGGGGTTTTTATCTTGCCGGATTTCTACAAAAAAATAATATATTTTTTGCTCTAAATTCAATAGGTAAGACTAGATTTTCAAAGAAATTTGTGAAGAATCGAGGTAATGACTACGATATTTAAGATTCTTCAGTTACAAGATTATCTTTGTATCCAAATTGAAGAAAAAGTTCTCAAAAGAGTAAGTATGCATAAAGGGTGAAGTTTTATGATATTTTGAATGTCTAATATTAGAGTGTATATACAGTTGATATTATGTATACAAACCTGATTATATATATATCAAAATGCTTTGAATGAAGGTAATATCATCATTTTATGTATACATCAATACCTCATAATTATATACATCGCCTAATTGATATATACAATAACTACATAACAGACTTTATGTATATAAAAACAGTAGACTTTATGTATACATACTGAAGTTACCCTATCACAATCAATGTATATTTTGAATCAAATTATATAAATATACATCAAGAAAATATATACATCAATTATATGTACAATCTACTTCATGTATACATAAAATTTTGTGATAGATACACAACTCTTTCTATTTTAAAGAATAAAAAGTGAGACGGTTGAAATTCTTATCTATACAAAAATAAAAATAGAGATTGAAACTCTTCCTGATAAAGCATGGATTTAAAAAAGGATTAAAATATTACATTTCTTATAAAATACCGGTCCTTGTTTGGATAATTTTTGTCAAGACTTTTTAGGCCTATGATTTATTAATATATTATCTATATTATAATAAAAGTGTGAAGGCCTTTAGAAATGTTGATTGAACTTTTTGCACTTCATTAAAAGACATCATAATAGATAAAACTATCATTTACTATTTTTATACAATTATTATTTTAAATTATTTTTATCACTTTATTTTATCATATTAGGTGTTCTATTTATGTCATAACTCTATTTGTGGTGTAAATTAAAAAAAATAAAAAATTTCCACCGAATTCTTTTTCCTTTTTGATAGTAACAAATTTGTTTTTGGTTTATTTATTATATTATATTTTTTATTTATGACATAACTCTTTTTATAGTGCAAATCTTAAAATTTTTTAATTTTTTTTTTAAAAAAAGAACACTTCCACGAAATTCTTTTTCCCTTTTCAAGTTGGAATTTTTTTCCTTTTTGATTGGAGGAATTTTAGAAAAGTTCTTTTTTTTTTCTCCTTTTCATAGTCATAATTTATTTATTCTTTTTCTTTTTGATTAAAAAAATTCTTTTTAATAGTAATGTCCTAATATTTTTATACTTTCAAATTCTTCCATTTTTATAAATATATTTATAATCGCATAATTTGATTTATCAACTCTTCTACGTCAATGCTTTTGATTCAATTTCCAACCTTGTAAGTTTCGTGTTAATTTATCTTCTTCTTTTTTTCTTGCTATGAATTTTTTTAATGTTGTGGATTTGAAAAACACAATAGTAATTGTTATGCCAGCTTGTTTGTATTCAAAATAATTTAACTTAATTTGTCTACTTTAGTAGAGTCTAATATTGATACTATGTTATCTCCTTTAGTTGAGTCTTATATTGATACTATGTGATTTAGAATTTTGTGTTATTTATAACTGACATTGTTCATGTACTCATACATCCACAAGTATCATCTATTCAGGTAAAGTAATCTCGTCATCTCATAAAATAATTTTTTGATAAAATTATAAATTATTATAATTATAACTCTTGTGCACAATTTATTTTAGATAATATTGTAATGGAATTTGAAAAGGATTTCGTGAACAAAATTAAGTCAATCAACAACCTAAGGCGATATGATTCTCAATGGATAATAAAAGTCTTAGTAATTAGAGCTAGATTAGTGAAAGAGTATAAAAAATGAACAAAGAAAGGCACACGAATAACTATAATATTAGTTGACAAAGAGGTAAAATTCTTTTCGTATCATATTCTATATTTATATTTTATATTTTTAGATATATGTTTGAGTTCTTATCTATTTTTATTATATTATATTATATATATATATATATATATATATATATATTTGACCATAAAAGTTTAATTTTTTGCAGGGCACAAAAGTTTATGTTATACTTTTCAATAATTATATATTGAAATGTGAAAAAAAATATTTACTACAAGACAAGATCTGTTACATCATAACGGACGTTTTAATAGTGTTGATTATAATTTTGTACCAGTAAATAAGGTTATTGATGTTGGGTTCAATGACAATATTATAATTCAGTGTTACTTTTTCAAACAATTTTGTTTCGTTTGAAAATGCAATATAATCTTCCGGTAGAACAATCTTTGGTAATTTCTTTAGATTTCATCAACTAATCTAACATTCAATATATGCATAATATTTTACTTCTATTGACTTACCAAAATATTCTTTGTAGATATAAGCGTGAAGGTCCTTATAAATGTTGATTAAACTTTTTGCTCTTCATTAAAAGATTCTACAATAGATAAAATTGTCATTTACTATTTTTCTCAATTAGTTGTTATTTAATTATTACAGATCTTTACTAATTTATAAAAGGTAAAACTACTAATATTTAGCATTTTAAAAAATTTTGCTTAATTTTTTCTTATTTGAATTATATTAAAAGTCCTGACGTTTAAGATATTCAATTACAATTTTGTTAATTTATATATCAATCCATTATTTATCAAACTAACTAATTATCCATCTCTTTTTTTAAATATATAGAAAATACTAATATTTATATATACATATAATGCATGCATTTAAGTATTCATGTCAAGGCGAATAATTTTTTATCTTTTGATCAAAAGCTATTTCTATAACTCTTTATTCATTGAAACAAGTATTAGAACAAATTGAAGAAAGAATTATTAGATTAGATCACTCTTATATCATTTATCAATTCGAAATTCATAATTTTCTTTCAAAATTCTTTTATTGTTACACAAACAATTTTTTTAAATATGATTTATGCTATTCTTATAAAATTTATTTTTACTAATATGAAGAACACGCACGAAACGTGTACACTTAGACTAGTGAATTATAAAATTGTCAATCATATATAAAACCTTAACCTACATGTTAATCCCCCATAATAAGATACTTCTCATATTGACATATTTTATTCTATTCTGTTAATTTTAATTAAAAAAAATTGGCATTCTTTTACTAAAATCATCTAGATAGAACTATTTGGTGTGATGATGTTTGCTAGGATGATTCTATCTCTGAATTTTAACTCTAAATCAGTTTAAGAACTTTAAATCATTCAACTTTTTTGCTCTTTTTCTTTATTATTATAACAACGACAATAATAATAATAATAGTAATAATAATGATAATGATAATAATAATAATAAAAAATATTGATTCATCTTTTTTAGATATTACTTTTTTCTTTCTTTTTCTCATTTTATTTTTCTCTAAATTTGTTATCAGATAACTTATCCATTATACCTCTTTTTTCTTCTTTTCTATTTCTTGTCATTCTTTTTTTTTCCCTTCATAATTTAATTCTACACACTTTTTGGATTTTTTATTTTTATTCTTTTATTCAATAAAAAAGATAATTGATATTGTCACAATCCGAGTGATGTGATTGACACCCACACTAATTTTCCGGCGGGCGAATCATTATTTTCCCACAAACCCAATATTTGTGCATTTATTTTAATCATAAAAATGCTAAGAAAATATAAATGATTAAGGCATTCAAATTTAAAGAACTAAATCATAGCGGAAGACTAATCTATTACATATTCCAAGAATTCAAAAGTCATTGTACAGGACTCTAAGTTAAAACATCTAGGGGTAGCAACCAGTAAATAAAACATAAACAATGTCTGGAGTGAAAAGACATCTGAAAATAAGAGGATCCGTGGTAGCTTGGAGAGAATCAGCTCACTCTTAGACATGTTCGTAGTAATGCTAGAGATGGGGTCTCGAAGAGCTTCCTGGATCATAGTCTGCACTCAGTAGAAAAAAATGCAGGAGTAGCATCAGTACAAACACTATGTACTGGTAGACATCATAGGCCGACCTTGAATAATAACAAGTATATATTATAATTCAACAAGCGAACAACATACAACAATAATCAGACATGAAAATCATCCAACTCATAAATCCAGGTAATCATTAATGCTAAACAGTCATGTTCACATCATCAGGCCTAACATTGTCGATCAACAGGGACATATGACCCTCAAAATCAAATAACAAAATATTACGACTCTATGTAAGCAAGACACAACTAATACAACTGAATCAAGTCCATACCGAACATAAATCTATTCATCTCTGTATCTAAAAAATTTTCATGTATATACCAAAACTAGTCTTATATCAGTCACTCATCCGTCTCATATCTGTAAACACATGCCAGAGGGTCTTATGTTTTTCCTTCAAATCATGACCTGCAGGGGACTCTAGAAATTCATGTACTGTACTGGCGTGGTACCCGTTCCCACTCATATGTTAGTCTAGATGCTCCCTTAAATACGAACCACTCATAACACAACTGCTTGCCCGGATGCTCACCTTAGACATGAGTCATTCATCTCTGGGTAATGGTGTATTACTTCATCAATACACAACCGCTCGTCCTGGTACTCCTCTCAGACACGAGCCTCTCATCTCAGGGTAATGGTATATTACCCAAATATTACCAGCATATATTAACATATTCTCAAACAGTCATCAAATAAGATAGCTCGCGATTATATATTGGTTATCACAATCACACTTTTAAAATCATGAACAACTTTTACAAACTTAGACAATTCAAAATTTATTCGAAGTACAATTAAGTCACAATAGAATTTAGCACAATCAATGTCTGAAAACCAACTAAGCATGCTCATCAAGTCATAAAGCATACAATGCATTACATAAAGTCTAACTCCATATAAAACCGTAACCTATCTCAACTGAAAAGTATCAAGCTACTCCTTAGGAGCTTTGCCTTTTCTTAACGCCTCAGAACACTCTAAGTCTAAAATAAGCAAATAAAGATAATTCAGTAGTCTACTTCTCAAATAAAGATCTTGAAAATTCAAACCCACCCATTATACTCCTTAATCGGTTCAAATCGCTACCCACAAGGTAATTTATCGTGCTCTACTCTCACAACGATTATTTCAACCTAGTTCATAGAGCTCCTACTCCTTAAATCCTTTTCAAGCAATTTTTGATGCTAAAAGTCCAAACTTTATGACATTCTAGGTCTCAATTTACCACCATTATGAACCATAACAATCAATTCCATCCTAGAAGTGTTAGTTATTCACTTAGAAGCCTAGAGAATCGAGAACTATCGATACTCCAACAACTTACCCTTACTTCATTGTTCTAGAGTTCTTAACTAGAATTTCTCCATTAAGATCACCCATTGATTTAGGGTGTTAAAAGATCAAAGGATTGAAAGGTTAGTCAATAAATCTTACTTTGGGAAGAAGAAATCTCTCTGCCCTTGAAAAAATTGCCCTTAAGTTCTTAGACTTCGTACCTTAAAAAAATGGCGTGAAAATCCCAAAATTCTAACTTAAACAAGCATTCTGCCTCGCGTTGTCTGATGCAGCGTTCACTTTTCCACTACAGCGGACTCGCTATGCGAACCTGGCGACTTTTCTACTGATCGCTACGGTGGTGCTTCGACAGCTATGGCGATCTTGTTGCAATGAAAATTCCACCGCTGCAGCAGCGCTCTGCTAGCCAGTAGCTTGATAATTCTGATACTTTTCAATTTTCAAAACATAAGACTTTCATCCCGACTTCACAACATTCTCAAATCATGCATCTGACTGTAAAATGACGCTATGGAATCACTCATAGTCTCAGATTTTCTATGGAGGGTCACCCCCAAAATGGAGCACAACACATGAAGATTTCAGTCAACGCTACTCACATTTCAATTTTAACTCATCTCATTTAGGAGTTTTTATAACTCACTTCTACTATGGGGGGTTGAAAGGGTGCTAAAGCCCTAACCATACCATAATGACTGAAAGAATCGTTATAGATATAGAGAATCATAGAAGACTGGTTCATTCCTTAAAAATATACTCTCCAATTCTCTATGATAACCACATGGTATAAATCATATACTGATAGGATATCATAAATGACTGACCATCCATTCCTTCAAGAAAAACACTCAATCCTCTATGATACTAACTTAGTATATATCATATACTAAAAGGATTTCATATATGACAGATTCATTCCAACACTACTTAGTCCTATATGATGTCACATGGTATATATCATAAACCGAAAGAGTATCATAGATGATTGGTTCATTCCTTCAAGAAAAGCACTCCTCAATCTTCTATGATAATCACATGTATATATCATATACTGACAGAGTATCATTGATAACTGACTCACATGGTATATCATATATGGACAAGATATCATAGAAGACTAGTTAATTCTTTTAAAAAAGAGCTCAAACCTTTATGATACCCACATGATATATATCACATACTAAAAGGGCATCGCAAAGGACAAGTACATCTCTTCAAGAAAAATGTTCCTCAGTCCTATATGATACCCGCATAATAATTATTATAAACTGAAAAGGTATTATAGAAGACTCATTCATTCCTTTAAACAAAAAAAACACTCCTCAATCCTCTATTATCCACATTTTTTCAAAAAAGAGCTTAATCATTTATGATACCAACCTAGTATGTCATATACTGACAGTGTATCATAGAGGTTAGACGCATCTTAAAAGACACTCCTCTATGATACTCATAATATAGATGATAAAATAATATGGGATTATGTCACACCCCACCTTGGGGGGTATGACGGGCACCTGGTGCCTGCTAGACTCTGGGCTGCTAAATAGTCCAGCCTGAGCACATCTGATGTTTTGGATGACTCTGGCTCTATTTCAAGAAACGAATCGGCTATATAGCGGCTGTAAATACAGCCCCCGGCCGATTAGGCCTATAGCCATTTGTACTGTATCATCAGCTAACCAGAATCATCTCATATAGGGAAACCTATGCGGACCGACAAGGCCAACATGCTGTCTAGTTATCTTTAACACAATATAATAGAATACTAAACGACTACGTGACCGGCAAGGTCACCACTACCATCAGACTATGGCCCCACACGGCCAACATAATCAACAAAGCTAAGCAACTAAACAAAACGCACGGCCTCACACGATCGGCACAACTAACCATAGGGAAATATATACAGACCGCAAGCCTCTAGGAATATGATAAGATGGTCGGGAGAGGGCCCCGACCTACCCATACTATACAATAAAAGAAAATGAAATACACTTCTGAATATCAAGCTCCGGATGACAGGTGTTGATAACTCTGCGCTGGCTAGGATCACGAGGGATCGACTCCTCGTCTGTGAGTACCTGCAGGCAAGCAATGCAGCGCCCCTACGGGCGTCAGTACCACAGGTACCGAGCATGTAAAGCAAACTGAAATATACAACTGAAATGGGTAACAACAATAACATGACATATAAGCAGGAAGTAACTGAGTCTATCTGGCTGAGGATAACTGGGGAGAGTTTACCTATTCTGTAACTAAACTGGGCGTACTTGTCGACGTGTCGTCCTACTGCCTATCAGTATCTAATGGCACATATAGATATACATATAAATACACACAATACCTGACCGACCCCCATAAGCCGAAAGGTGCCAACCAACAGAACAATCTATTTACCCCTACCCGGGTCTAAACCAATCAAAAATAAGTCACTCCGCTCATCTGATAATTGTGAGCTCCTCCTACCGGCCCCCTTGGGTACGTAGCTCAGGCCTTGTCCTCTGACAATAAACTGTGTCTGAGTCCGAGGACTCCTGCCTTTGGGCGCAAGTGCGCAACGGGGTAATCTGCTGTTGTATCTGTGACTGAAACTGCCCCTGGGTGCAAGCACGCAACAGGGTAATTTTATAAAAATCTGTATCTGAAACTGCCCCCGGCCACAAGCGCACACAGAGTAATCTGCCCCTGTAAACAGGGTATACTGGCTCTGCGCAGAGTAAACTGAACTGTCCCTGCAAGCAGGGTAATCTGGACCGTATTATTATGGTGGTCGGCCATCATCGTCCTCTAGGCGGACGACATCGCCCAACTGGTGGCGGTATCTGAATTTGGTATCGACACAGCTATAACCCAGGGGCGGCGGGGATGCTGAAAGGTGCCCACATGCCATAACAAGTCTCAACATACAAAACACATACACAACAAGCATGCTCAAATGAAAAATACTAATCATATTCTCCTCTTTTATTTCAAGGCCAGTCCATATTAAACAACTGATGCTATATTCTGTTTTACATTGTTTCTGATTGTCGGGCTAACTGCTACCTGGCCTTTATCTGTTTCTGGAGCTATATCTGTATCTGGAGCTATTTCTATATCTGATTACTGATCTGGTTATATCTGGATATAACTCAATAACATAGAACATGCCATCTATAATTGGATATAGCTCAATGATATAAAATGTGCCATCTATTACCGGATACAGTCTCAATAAATGTAATACATACTATCTGTAATCTTGCTAATTCATTATACTGCTTTTACAACTTCCATTCTAGATATTACGTAAGAACATGTTGAGCTACTAGCTGATACCACATTACTATCTAAAATCGTCTGACTATCCGTTATTCTGATTATCGCATGATACATAGTGATATACTAGCATGCTTGCTGGAAATCATACTAAAATCGTTCCTGTACGCTGGGTATCTATCAATAGCCTTTATTCTATTAATTTTGTAGACTGTACTTCCTGGCTTGCCGAAAGAATAGCTTTACATACCTGGTTTCTGAGTACCCGACTGACCGATGTGATTTCTATCGGTACTTCTGCTGTTTCTCCCAACTACATTCATATACATATCAATTAGAACTAAATACATTAATATCCGGGAGAAATTATCACTTTTGATATATATTTATTCCAAACTTCGACCTTTCGGAAAACGGTAGAGAACTCGTTATTTCTCGATAGTCCAGAAGGGATAAATGCTCACTGCAAGGCTAGGAACACATTGGTACTAATTTAAAGCAATTCTATTTACTTTACCTCGGTAGCACGACGTTTCGCCGGCCAAATTTCACGAAACCAACTCCGTAGGATTGCTCTCTGCAGCTTTATACTTCTGTATCTAAGTCGGAACGGAGTTTAGACCGTGTTTCATAGCGTAATCGGAAGGAAATTATATATATTTGTCGTGGGTTTTGCCTTATATGGCTATACCCTCTGTTTTTTGTTGGTTTTTATTGATAAAAACCGACTTTCTCTTTTTTTTTTTTTGCTTGCCTTCTAAATCCCTTAACCAACATGCCATTAGTATATTTATTCATTTAAAATTTACGGGGTGTAACATCCTTCCCCCCCTTAAGAACATTCGTCCTCGAATGACATTCTGACCTATAGAAATCTTAACTAGCCGACTTATCCCTAAAAAAAATTCGGCAGAGTTTTCCCTGTATTATGGACTATCTCAAAATTTCTGATAAGCAGAAAAGCCCAATACAGGTACTCCACACGATATAATAATATTTATATATAATTGTCTATAATCAATCACCTGCTTTCATATATGAAATATAAGCATTCATAAGGAAAAACAGTTCTAACATACCTCCTGTTTGCCTATGCCTGGAATAAGTGGGGATATCTAGCTTTCATGTCCTCCTCGGCTTCCCAGGTCATCTCTTCTCGGTTCCTATTACACCACAATACTTTGACAGACGCAATGTCTTTAGTTCTCAATTTACGAATCTGTCTGTCTAAGATAGCTACTGGAACCTCTTCATATGCTAACTCTTCTGTGACCTGGACATCCTGAACTGGAACAACTGTGGAAGGGTCTCCTACGAATTTCCTCAACATAGATACATGGAATACTGGGTGAACAGACGCTAACTCTGGAGGCAAGTTCAATTCGTATGCTACTCGGCCTATTCTTCGCTGAATCTGATATGGCCCAATGAATCTCGGGCTAAGCTTGCCTTTCTTGCCGTATCTCATCACCCCTTTCATCGGAGACACTTTCAAATATACCCATTCATCCACTGCAAATTCTAAATTTCTGCGCCGCATATCTGCATAAGACTTCTGGCGGCTCTGAGCAGTCAGTAGGCGTTCTCTGATAAGCTTCACCGCCTCTTCTGACTGACGAATAATATCCGGCCCAATTAGCTCTGTCTCCCCCACTTCAAACCAGCCAACGGGTGATCTACATTTCCGCCCGTATAATGCTGCAAAGGGCGCCATCTGGATAGCTGAATGATAACTGTTATTATAGGCAAATTCAATCAACGACATGCTCATCCCAGCTACCCCCAAAATCTAGTACACACGCTCGTAGCATATCTTCGAGCGTTTGGATAGTTCGTTATGCTTGCCCGTCTGTCTGAGGATGAAAGGTTGTACTTAAGTTAATCTGTGTCCCCAGGCCTCTCTGGAACGACTGCCAAAATCTAGCTGTAAACTGTGCTCCCCTGTCTGAGATAATAGATACCGGCACTCCATGTAATCTAACTATTTCTCTGATATATAATTCGGCATAACCCTCGGCCGAGAAGATAGAATTCACTGGCAGGAAATGAGCTGATTTTGTCAGCCTATCAACTATTACCCAAATAGAATCGTTTCTGCGTCTGGTACGGGGTAACCCTATTACAAAATCCATATTTATCGCTTCCCATTTCCACAAAGGCACAACTATATCCTGCGTCAGACCACCCGGTTTCTGGTGTTCTACTTTCACATGCTGGCAGTTAGGACATCTAGATACAAATTCAGCTATTTCAGCTTTCATACCTGGCCACCAGTAGATGTCTCTGATGTTGTGGTACATTTTCGTTGCTCCTGGATGGAGGGAATAGTGAGCGTAATGTACCTCATGCATGATCTGCTGGCGAAGCCCTGAAATATTCGGAACACATAGACGGCCCTTACAACGCATCACTTCATCCTCAGTCACTTGGAAATCTGGCTCCTTACCTTTCTGAACTCTATCTCTGAGTTGGACTAAGTCAGAGTCCTCGTACTGCCGTTCTTTTACCTCTGTAACTAATGATAACACAACAGAGTTTTGAATCACCACTCTGTTATTTTCTGTTTCTACTACTCGAACGGCTAAACCAGCTAGCTGATGAATTTCCTTGGCTAACTCTCGCTTCTCGGGTCGCAAATATGCTAAACTCCCCATTGACTTACGGCTGAGGGCATCTGCTACTACATTACCTCTCCCTGGATGGTAGAGAATATTTACGTCATAATCCTTTAGCAATTCTAACCAACGACGCTGTCGCAGATTTAACTCCCTCTGTGTGAAAATGTACTGCAGGCTTTTATGATCTGTAAAAATGTCTACATGAACGCCATACAGATAATGCCTCCAGATTTTCAGAGCGTGGATCACAGCGGCCAGCTCCAGGTCATGAGTCGGATAGTTCTTTTCATGCTTCCTCAGCTGTCTGGAAGCATAAGCAATTACCTTTCCATGCTGCATCAGCACACAACCCAATCCCAAGCCTGAAGCGTCGCAATACACCGCATACCCATCTGTTCCCTCTGGCAATGCTAGTACTGGGGTGGAGGTCAATCTGTCTTTCAATTCTTGAAAACTCTGCACACATGCCTCCGTCTACTGAAATTTCGCTGCTTTCTGTGTCAGCTTTGTCAGAGGTGCTGCTATAGTGGAGAATCCTTCAACAAATCTCCGGTAATACCCTGCTAAACTCAGAAAACTGCGGACCTCGGTCGGAGTGGTAGGTCTGGGCCATGTCTTGACCACCTCTATTTTCTATGTATCCACCTGTATCCCAGCATCCGACACGATATGCCCCAAAAAGGCAACTGAGTTCATCCAGAACTCACACTTAGAAAACTTGGCATACAGCTGACGGTCTTTAAGGATCTGGAGTACTGTTCGTAAATGGTTCTGGTGATCTGTCTCTGAACGAGAATATACCAGAATATCATCGATAAATACTATCACGAACAGATCTAAATACGGTCTGAATATGTTGTTCATCAGGTCCATAAACACTGCGGGAGCATTCGTCAGCCCAAAAGACATGACTAGAAATTCCAAGTGACCATACCTGGTCTTGAAAGCAGTCTTTGGAATGTCTCTCTCACGAACTCGGACCTGGTGGTATCCGGACCTCAGATCTATCTTAGAGAAACATCTGGCCCCCTGCAACTGGTCAAACAAATCATCTATTCTAGGGAGCGGGTATTTGTTTTTAACCGTTACCTTATTCAGCTGCCGGTAGTCTATACACATATGGAGTGAGCCATCTTTCTTCCTTACAAACAGAACTGGCGCACCCCACGGGGAAGTACTAGGCCTGATAAAGCCTTTGTCGAGCAAATATTTTAACTGCTCTTTCAACTCTCTAAGCTCAGCTGGTGCCATGTGATACGGCGGAATGGATATGGGTTGAGTCCCTGGCAATAAGTCAATTGCAAAATCTATCTCCCTTTCGGGAGGGATACCAGGCAACTCATCCAGAAATACGTTAGGGAATTCATTGACCACTGGAATAGACTGAAGAGTCGGAGGTTCCACCCGAATGTCCTGGACTCTAACAAGGTGGTAAATACATCCCTTTGCTATTAATTTTCTCGCCTGAAGGTAGGAAATAAACCTACCTTTTGGCGTAGCTGTGCTCCCTTTCCATTCTCGCACTGCTTTCCCCGGAAAGTGAAATCGGACCGTCTTGGTCCAGCATTCTAAGTTGGCATAGCATGGCACTAACCAGTCCATACCCATAATGGCATCGAAGTCGACCATCTCAAGTTCTATTAAGTCTACTGTGGTTTGGCGATCAGCAACCTCTACCGTACATCCCCGGTAAACTCTTTTAGCTGTAATTGAATCACCGACCGGTGTAGGCACTGAAAAGGGCTGCTGAAGCAATTCTAGTTTGATACCTAACTTTCGGGCCACAAATGGTGTAATATATGACAAGGTAGACCCTGGATCAATCAATACATAAACAGGGTATGAGCAGATAATCAATATACCTGTGACCACGTCGGGAAATGCCTTTGAATACTACCTCCCTGGTAATGCATAGGTACGACTGGGGCCTGCACCTGAGCCAGAGGCTCCTGATCTACCTCGGCCCCTATTTGCTGAACCTAAGGGTCTGCGACCTACTGAGGCAGCTGGAGCTCGTGGTCCCGCTGATGCTCTATCCAAACTATCCCGGCTACCCTGTCCTCTGGCCGGACAATCTCTCATTAAATGCCCTTCCTGTACGCAGTGATAGCACCCTGAGAAGCCTTGCCTGCAGGCTCTAGAATGGGGTCGGCGACATATAGGACAAGGGGTAGGTGCAAATCTACTCTGTTCTGCCCTCCGCTGCTGAGGTAATGCTACTGTCCATAAACTGCTACCGGACTCTGACTGACTTCGGCGAACAAATCTGCCCATCTGTTGCTGTACCGGAGGTAAAGATCTGGGCGGCCTATCTGAAAACCGTGGTCTCGGCCCCCTAGGGATTTCCCCCTGAATCTCAGCGGGTCTGTTTCTATGGCGCTGCTCTGAAGTTGCCTGCCTGTCGCCCCGCTACCGCTGTCTCAGGCCCTCAATTGTCTGTGCGAAGGCCTGTACCCTGGCTATGTCCATGTCCTCTCTCAAAGTAGTCGTCATGCACGTCTCTATGTAATATGAATTCAGGCCCATAATAAAGCGATGGACTCTGGACGACATGATGTCCATAAATGCTGGAGCATAGCGGGATAAGGAGTCGAACTGTAAAGAATACTCACGGACGCTCCTGGCCCCCTGCTCTAAGTGTAAGAACTGGTCCATCCGGGCCTGTCTGACTTCTCGAGGTAAATAGTGGTCCAGGAAGGCCTCCGAGAAGCTGGACCAGGTCGGAGGGGCAACATCTCTCCCTCGAGACCTTTCCCAACTCTCGTACCATAATACAGCTATGTCCCGCAACCGAAACACTGCCAGCTCAACTGATTCTGTAGGGGTCACATGCATAACTCGGAAAATTCTCTGCATCTGATCTAGAAAATCCTGGGGGTCCTCTGCCTGATCTGACCCAGTGAACTGTGGGGGTCCCAATGCCAAGAATTCTCTAACCCTGGAACTACCTGGCCCACCTAGAGATTCTGCTACTGTAGGTGGTACTGGCTGACGCTGGGTAGCTAGCATCTGGGTTAACATAACCACCGCACTACGTAGCTCCTGATCAGAGAAGTGGGTGCAGGAGTTGTGGGAGGCGGTGCTACCTCAAATGGTGTCTGGCGAGGTGGAGACTGCTGGGAGGGTCGAGATGACACCTCCATATTGCTCTCAGACTGGGCTGAATCTGGCTGTAAGTGAGGCATCCTGCTGGTGCCTTCGCCCGTCGCTGTATCCAATCTCCTGCCTGTAGCTGGGTGCCACTAGTTTGCCATAGTATCTGTAAACAAAGAGGGTGGTAAGTTTCAAAAGAACCAACCCTATACTGTATGTACTATGGCACGACTGAGTATGAAAGAAGGGTAACTATCCTATTATGCCTCGCAGCCTCCTGCCTATAGTATGTGGTGCACAACACATCCATAGACAAGACTTTACTTAGCACGGCTTGCAGACTCCCTGGGACACGAACTGCTCTGATACCAAGTTTGTCACACCCCACTTTGGGGGGTATGACGGGCACCTGGTGTCTGCTAGACTCTAGGCTGCTAAACGGTCCAGCCTGAGTACATCTGATGCTTTGGCTGACTCTGGCTCTATTTCAAGAAACGAACCGGCTATATAGCGGCTGTAAATACAGCCCCCGGCCGATGAGGCCTATAGCCACCTGTACTGTATCATCAGCTAACCAGAATCATCTCATATAGGGAAACCTATGCGGGCCGATAAGGCCACCATGCTGTCTAGTTATCTTTAACACAATATAATAGAATACTAAACGACTACGTGACCGGCAAGGTCACCACTACCATCAGACTATGGCCCCACACGGCCAACATAATCAACAAAGCTAAGCAACTAAAAAAAACGCACGACCTCACACGTCCAGCACAACTAACCACAGGGAAATATATACAGACCGCAAGCCTCTAGGAATACTGATAAGATGGTCGGGACAGGGCCCCGACCTACCCGTACTATACAACAAAAGAAAATGAAATACACCTCTGAATATCAAGCTCCGGATGACAGGAGTTGATAACTCTGCGCTGGCTAGGATCACGAGGGATCGGCTCCTCGTCTGTGAGTACCTGCAGGCAAGCAATGCAGCGCCCCTACGGGCGTCAGTACCACAGGTACCGAGCATGTAAAGCAAATTGAAATATACAACTGAAATGGGTAACCACAATAACATGACATATAAGAAAGAAGTAACTGAGTCTATCTGGCTGAGGATAACTGGGGAGAGTTTACCTATTCTGTAACTAAACTGGGCGTACCTGACGACGTGTCATCCTACTGCCTATCAGTATCTAATGGCACATATAGATATGCATATAAATACACACAATACCTGACCGACCCCCATAAGCCGGAAGGTGCCAACCAACAGAACAATCTATTTACCCCTACCCGGGTCTAAACCAATCAAAAATAAGTCACTCCACTCATCTTATAATTGTGAGCTCCTCCTACCGGCCCCCTTGGGTACGTAGCTCAGGCCTTGTCCTCTGACAATAAACTGTGTCTGAGTCCGAGGACTCCTGCCTTTGGGCGCAAGTGCACAACGGGGTAATCTGTTGTTGTATCTGTGACTGAAACTGCCCCTGGGTGCAAGCACGCAACAGGGTAATTTTATAAAAATCTGTATCTGAAACTGCCCCCGGCCACAAGCGCACACAGAGTAATCTGCCCCTGTAAACAGGGTATACTGGCTCTGCGCAGAGTAAACTGAACTGCCCCTGCAAGCAGGGTAATCTGGACCGTATTATTATGGTGGTCAGCCATCATCGTCCTCTAGGCGGACGACATCGCCCAGCTGGTGGCGGTATCTGAATCTGGTATCGACACAGCTACAACCCAGGGGCGGCGGGGATGCTGAAAGGTGCCCACATGCCATAACAAGTCTCAACATACAAAACACATACACAACAAGCATGCTCAAATGAAAAATACTAATCATATTCTCCTCTTTTATTTCAAGGTCAGTCCGTATTAAACAACTGATGCTATATTCTGTTTTACATTATTTCTGATTGTCGGGCTAACTGCTACCTGGCCTTTATCTGTTTCTGGAGCTATATCTGTATCTGGAGCTATTTCTATATCTGATTATTGATCTGCTTATATCTGGATATAACTCAATAACATAGAACATGTTATCTATAATTGGATATAGCTCAGTGATATAAAATGTGTCATCTATTACCGGATACAGTCTCAACAAATGTAATACATACTATCTGTAATCTTGCTAATTCATTATACTGCTTTTACAACTTCCATTCTAGATATTACGTAAGAACATGTTGAGCTACTAGCTGATACCACATTACTATCTAAAATCGTCTGACTATCCGTTATTCTGATTATCGCATGATACGTAGTGATATACTAGCATGCTTGCTGGAAATCGTACTAAAATCGTTCCTGTACGCTGGGTATCTATCAATAGCCTTTATTCTATTAATTTTGTAGACTGTACTTCCTGGCTTGCCGAAAGAATAGCTTTACGTACCTGGTTTCTGAGTATCCGACTGACCGATGTGATCTCCGTCGGTACTTCTGCTGTTTCTCCCAACTACATTCATATACATATCAATTAGAACTAAATATATTAATATCCGGGAGAAATTATCACTTTTGATATATATTTATTCCAAACTTTGACCTTTCGAAAAACGGTAGAGAACTCGTTATTTCTCGATAGTCCAGAAGGGATAAATGCTCACTGCAAGGCTAGGAACACATTGGTACTAATTTAAAGCAATTCTATTTACTTACCTCGGTAGCACGACGTTTCGCTGGCCAAATTTCATGAAACCAACTCCGTAGAATTTCTCTGCAGCTTTATACCTCTGTATCTAAGTCGGAATGGAGTTTAGACCGCGTTTCGTAGCGTAATCGGAAGGAAATTATATATATTTGTCGTGGGTTTTGCCTTATATGGCTATACCCTCTGTTTTTTGTTGGTTTTTATTGATAAAAACCGACTTTCTCTTTTTTTTTTTTTTTTTTCTTGCCTTCTACATCCCTTAACCAACATGCCATTAGGATATTTATTCATTTAAAATTTACGGGGTGTAACAGATTATAAAAGATAGGTTCATTCTTTCAAAAAAAAAAGTTTCAATTTAATTTTGATATTTTAATTTTTATATCATTTTAACAAATTTTACTTGTGAAAAAAAGTTTAAGTCATATTTTATATATAACTTTTTTATTTGCAAAAAAAAAATAATATAAAAAATATTTTCTATTAATATAGATTTTAATAAGTAAGCTGGCGACTTCAATATTTTTTCTTAATTACTTCTTATTGTAATTTAATTATTTTTTTATATTTTTATTTGTCTAAAAATTAATTAGCTTATATTTTTATTTTTATCTTTGTATTTTATTTTCATATTTAGGAATAAAACATAAAAAATAATTTTAAAAAAGGACCAAAAACCAAAACAAAACAAACGACAAAAATAACAAATAGGAACCCCCCTCTCTCTCTCCACATATATATATATAAGGAGGTTATAGGCATATCTCCATGTGGCATGGTTCTTGACCTCTATTCTTTTTTTTCTTTTTTTTATATATATAGTTTTTTTTAGTATTTTCTCTATTTTAACATCTGTATCTATATATTAATAATGAATATCATTTTTTTCCTAAAAAATAAATAGGTTTGCATTAAAATCCAATTACATCATTTGTAATTACAATAATTTTTAATGTGTATTAATCTCTAAATAATTATATGTTAATTAATTCTTGTGTCTCTTTTCACACACACACACACATATATATATATATATATATATATATATATATATGACATTGCTATAAACCACAATTATAAGCATTTCTCTTAGACTACCATTGATATATTTTTTTTTGTCAATTTTTAAACCTTATTTTCTTACAAAAATTACAAAAATGATTAGAATATGTAGGTGGATTTTTCCGAAAAAGAGCATTCAACTCCTAAAATCACTTAATGTTCTACTGTGTAAGTGTTGCATGAAGAAAAAAATAAAAATATATGTATTGTAAGCGGTAATACCTTTACTTACAAAATATGGTGAAAGTTTTTATATATAAATATTTTTAAAAAGTAAATTAAATATGACTTGAATGGAAGTTTAGATCATAATGTATATCATACATAAAGTAGAAATTATTATAATTTCACGAAAATGTTATAATAAAGAAGATAACTATTCATAAGATCAATTATTAATATATTTTTTATGATCGTGCGAAGCGCGAATACATTTTCTAGTTTGAAAATACAACTAGGGTAATAATTTATAACCGCAGTTATTTATATGTATATGAATAGATTAGGATAAATACTTTGTCTTTAATGGGTAATTTGTGTAGTTTTCCATTTAATGAAGTATATACTTTTTGGCTTATGAGCCTAAAGCTACAACACATAATTGATCTGCGATGTTATAAATTATTATTTTCGTCTCAAAATAAATATTATTTTAATTTATTTTAATTTTTTCTAAATTACTGTCATATTATTGATCTGCATAAACTCTAAAAAAAGTTAAAATTGATATTTGAATTACTTAACTAACTCAATCTTTGAACATGTACTAATTTTTTCTTGATGAAATCTATGGAGAGAATAGACATAATCGACACCCTATATCATTACTATGTTCTCACGTTGATAAGATTGAATGTTAGTTTATCATTGTGCGAACCACTAATCTCTTGTAATATATCTATACGAGAATGATTGTCCCTTAAAACTTGTTTAAAATGTTTATATTTTAGAACCACTTTCATATTTAAAAATATGAAATTGCACTTGTAAAACTCATGAGATAAACTTTCACTTCTACTATTTTTTACATTTCAATAACAAATTAAGATAATAATAATCATATAGTCAGAGACACTTCACTTTTGATATTTATAAGGGAAAAGGGTAAAAAATATCCTTCTACTTTAGTATATTAGTTAACTTTACCCTTGATTATATTATATGGCTAAATATATCTCCGTCGTTAACAAAGTAAATAAAATTGTCTCTCAATTGGATGGAATCCCCCAAATTGACTTAAAATACCCAATTTCATTAAATTACCCGTTTTTCTTTTAAATTCAAACCCGATCTTCTAAACTAAATAAACTCATCAGGATTTAATTATTCAAAACAAAACAAGTTCTCGAATTATTCAAAGAAAAAGTCATAGAAATAAAAGAAGTTCGATCATACAGTTATTTCTCCTCTAAAAATATTGGAACAAACAAAATAGAAATCAAATATTTTCCAAATCTCTTCATATTAAGAACGATGAAGCCTGATTTGGTAAATATTTGGTTGCTATTTTGTTTGTTCCAATATTTTCGGAGGAGAAATAACTGTATGATCGAACTCCTTTTATTTTTAAGCCTTTTTCTTGAATAATTTTTGAGAACTTATTTTGCTTTGAATAATTAAATCCTAATGAGTTTATTTCGTTTAGTGGGGACGGATTCGGATTTAAAGAAAAACTGGGTAATTTAATTGAAATTGGGTATTTTAAGTCAATTTAGGGGATTCCATCCAATTGAGGGCCAATTTTGTTTACTTTGTTAACGGCGGGGTATATTTGACCCTATAGTATAACGAGGAGCAAAATTAGCTAATATACTATAATATAGGAATATTTTTTTACCTTTTGCCCTATTTATAAAAATATTTTTTTATGCATTAATAAATATAAATGGTAAAGGAATATTTTTCTTCGATATGAATCCCATTGTCCCTAATATATTTGATGCAATCGATAAAATTCATAGTTAAAAGTATTCTCATAACACAATCATACACAACCATATAAAGTATTCCCATTGTCCATAGTCGTCATGTTGTTTTACATTTGATTCCATTTAAAAGTTGAAAAGAAGAGATAGCAAAATTTTAATTGAGCTTTTTCGGTATATATTTATGATAATAATCATATTTATGAAACTCAGTAAATGAATTTGCATCTGTATTATTTTTTTTCATGCTTCAATAGCAAACTTAAATAATAATCACTATAGCATAATTAGATACACTTGCATATCAATATGAATATGCATATAAAGAAAATTTAACATAAAAAACTTTTGACATCTATGTTAGAAAACTCCTATTAGATCAGTTTGATAAAATTTTCTATTGATATTTATGTTTAAATTTACACGTTTGATCAGTTTAGCAAAATTTTTAATATGAAATATTTTGTAAATCCTATATATGTTGTAAGATTTCTATAACTTTTCTATAAAACTAACAATAATTCTAAGTTGCAATATAAATTGGATTAATTTCCTAGCCTCTTTTAGGTTTCACTTCACAGCACCCATATCAATGGCTAAATTATCTTATTTTTTTTAATATTCATACTTTTCAGATAAATTCTCATTTAATTATTTTTATATATATCAAACTATTTTGAAGATCAATTTAAATTGCGGCTATAAATATAAGTGGCAAATGAGCGAGTTGGGCTGAATTTGGGCGGATCAAAATGGGCTAAATTAATAAACAGGCGGGTTATTGACCCGCCCAAAAGTTACTTGGGCTCAAATAGGATTGGGCTGAAATGGGCTAAAATACGGGTTATAACACAATCCGCCCAACTCTAATTAAGTTTTAATTTTTTTTATTTATTCTTTATAATCTTTTGATAACTTATAAAATTAATATTTCTCTTTATTATAACTAAATATAACATGTTAAATAAAATAAAATATCTTTTTAAAAATATTTTGGCAAGATTTCTCATGAATCATATGAATTGAGTTGGGCTAAAATGGGCTGCTAATAAATGAGCGGGTCAATTATTAACCCAAATTTAAACAAGTTGGATAACTTATAATCTCATGTGCTAATTCTGCTACCTCTCCGTATCAGTCCAAACTAACATTACACACTTGATGGTTGGATCCATTAATCACTTCATATATACCTAAACCATATTGACCAAAGTATCATCCACTAAACCAAATGAGTTTTAAAATATTATAAAAGGATCGCATGTTCGTGGAATTGTTGTTGCTTTGTTGGAATCTCTCAATCTTTGATCAGAGGTTTCATGTTCAAATTTTGATTATAGAAAAAATTATGTTGGAAGCGTTGCCACAATAATAGGCCTATAATTTTTTAAGTAACTTTTCCATTTCCTTATTTTTAAAATTTACTATAATTGAGCTCAATTTTTTATTTAAAAAAATAAAATTATTCAACTTTTAAATAGTATAATTAGTAGCTTTAACAAAGTCCTAGAAGAAGCTTCCAAGAGATGAATAAAATGTGGAAAACAGGATTAAGAAACTACTTAGACTACTTCTTGATTATGCCAAGTTGGACCAAAACATCATTTAATATTTATTTTTAAAAAAAATACCAAATAAAATTCTTGTTTTTTATTTGAATTCTTTTTTAGTGTCTTTAGGGTGTCCATTTTGTTAATAATATAACAATTCAATATAAAATTATTACTTTTGTTAATGGTCCAATAATATTATAGTTCTTTTTCTCAATGATGGCAAATTATTTAACTGATATTAATTGTCAGTACATACCTTTTAATTTATATTGACATTATTGGATCAAAATATATAAAATATTTTTAATCTTATATTATCAATTATTTATGTTTTATTTTAATTTCCAGCGACAAATAATAATAACATATTTGATAAAATTCGACAATGTAAGATTTGAGAAAGGTAAAAGATATGAAAATTTTATCCTTGTGAAGACAGAAAGACTGTTTACGAAAGATTTTCAATTCAAATAAAATAAATTAAAGTAGTAAAAAAAAGAAAAAACGGACAATGAAAAAAATACTACGACACAATTTTCAACAACTTTTAAAATTTTTAAATTTATTTATAGTAAAGTTGTAAGAATTAAGGAATTTGTCTAAGTCTTTAATTTGAACAAGTTCCTTGACCATAACTTACACCAACCATAATCACAATTAGATATTGTCATTTACCTTGACTTGATGACATGATTTGTCTGATTAAAATAAGATTATTATTAATGTCTTTCTATTTGACGGGTTAGGTAATTTAATTTTATTTAACTACTCAACAAAGACCTTATCATAGCTAATAGTCTCATGACAAATTAGTATCTTCAAGATTTGGTGTCACTTGTCAACATTGTTTTAAAAGGCGGGGAGCGAAGTGAGGCGTTTTATGTAGCACGAGGCGAGGCGTAAGTCCCTAGATACGGGCCGTAAGTTCCATGGATCTACAGGGCGTATATTTCGTGTATTTTCAATTTTATAATTTTATTATTAAGAAAATAAACAAAAATAATATTTTCGATAATTCTGCAAATAAATTCAAACAAATATTAATAATATAGAAAAAAATATTATAGTTATTATTTGAGAAAGAAAACAACAACAAAAAATAATAATAGCCGAGATAATCTTTAAAATAAAATCATCATCTACTTCATCATCGATCTCCTGTAGTCCTTCTCACTCTCAACTAACATTTACACTGATTATTGTTTATATATATTTCAAGGAAGGATAAGGATAAATAGTGTAAGAGCAATATAAAAATATAGTTAAAGTTTTTTAGGAGCATAAGGCTATGAAATCTCCATCTTATTATTTCTAGGCATAATCATCAAAGACACTATTAATAACATCATTTTCTATGAGAGTTGTTTTTATTATTGATATATTCTTGAAAACATAATAGCATAAAGTATAAATATCATTACACCAGTAACAAAAATATTATTTATAAAAGAAATACTTTTAAGATAATAAAAATTAAATTTAATGCCCGAAACTTTCGTTTTTATTTCGAGAATTTACGCCCTGAAATTCTGGAGCTTACGCTTTATGGATCTACGCCTTTTATTTGCACCCTAATGCGTTTTTGATACGCCCCGCCTCGTGAATCGCCCTGGAATTCATCCCAAAAACGCGTTTTATTTGATAGACATTATTAAATGCATACTTAAATTATGAGGAATCTTAATTAACCTCATGAATATGAATATTTGAAAATCTTTACCTCTATGATATTTCACATGGCACAATAAGAGAAAATAAAAGAATAATTAGATCTTTCTATAAATATGAATTATTTCATTTATTTTTTAATTAGGTGAGAAAATTAAAAAATAAAAATAAAAATTCTAATCCCTATCAATTTCAAACTAGTATTAAGTTCTTTGTACGAGTTTTCCATAACGTGTCACCCTATTTATCTAATCCAAAAAGGAAAAAAGAGAAACCTATATTGTGTCTCTATAAATAGCCACCCCAATACCTCAAACTCTTTTAACTCTTTTCTATCAAAGAAAAACACACACACACACACAGCCAAAAAAGAAAGAGGGGCGACCTTGATCTCAAAGAACATACACACATAAGTGTGCAAAAAATGGCAAGAAAGTTGAGTACTTTTGTTGTTTTTGTTGCAATTTTTGCTTTATTACAACATGTTTCAATGGCACAACAGACTCATGTTGTTGGTGATGCTTTGGCTTGGACCGTTCCTACTGGTGGCGCCGCCGCTTATTCCGCCTGGGCCGCTCAGAAAACCTTCGCCGTTGGAGACATTCTTGGTTAGTATATCGTAACATGTGACCCGTCTTATTTTCAAGATTACATATCTTTATTTTAACTAATAAATTTATTTTGACTTTTTAAATTTGTCCAGTGTTTAACTTTACAACCGGATCGCATAGTGTGGCTGAGGTATCAAAGGCAGCTTTTGATTCATGCTCTACTTCAAGCCCAATTTCAATATCCACTAATGGGCCAACAAACATTACATTGAGATCTGCTGGATCACATTACTACCTTTGCACCTTCCCAAGCCATTGTGCTTTGGGCCAGAAATTGGCTATCAATGTCTCCGGCTCCCGCTCCGCCTCTCCCGCTCCTCAGCCGGCTCCCTCCAGGCCCACCACTCCCTCCCCATCAGTGTCGGTCGCTCCAGCAACAGCACCTGCACCAGCTAGTGTAGCCCAAACTTACATTGTTGGAGATAACATGGGCTGGAATGTTCCTACTGGTGGCCCAATTTCTTATCAAAGATGGGCTAGCGGCAAATCCTTCAAAGTTGGAGATACTCTTGGTAAGCACTACTCGTTCCGTTCTTTTTTATTTACTAGGATACATAAATTGCAATTTGACTAATATAACCTTATTAATTCAATGCAGTTTTCAATTTTGTGAATGGAGCACACAATGTTGCAATAGTTAACAAGGCAGCCTATGACTCATGCAACACAACTTCTCCCATAAACACAATTAGCAGTGGTCCTGCCAGAATTACCCTCACTAATTCTGGTGAACATTACTACATGTGCACATTCCCTAGCCACTGTTCATTGGGTCAAAAGCTAGCCATCAACGTCACCGGCACCAGCGCGGCCGCCCCCACGCCATCTATCCCCACCGTCCCCTCGGGCGATTCTCCGGTCACTTCACCACCAGCACCAAGTGCCTCATCTCCATCTTTGGTTCTTGCAGCTTTGCCAGTCACTTTCTTGTCACTTGCCTTAGCTAGGTTGTTGAACTAGATAGTACTATAGTGTCTGATTTTTTTTATTTTTTTTTAAAATTTGTATATGGATTTGACATTATTTTTGTTGCACCAATAAAGCAAATTTTTTGGATTCATCTCTCTTTTTAAAAATAAAAAAAAAATTGTAGTGACATATCAATATCCTTACAGCTTGTTAGTTTGAAAATTTGTGACAAAACATCATTTGTGATTTGTCTACTTGTGTGTGTGTTTGTCATGCATGACAATATTATTTAGGAAAACTTGTTTCACCATGTTGTCTTAAGTTAATTGATATTTTAATTTAAGCGGAACTCAATTGATGGCCCTTTAAATTGTTCTTTTTATTTTTGCTGATCGTAAAAAAAGTGTCAAAATGACATAACGAAAATCTACATAAGGTGTCTAAAATAAACAAGACTCAATTGAGATGTCTAAATTAAAGTTCCGTTTTTAATTTATATTGACATTTTATTACCAATCATCCTTCCGAAAAAATACCTATCTTTTTGTTAGCAAACATATAAAATATGATATTTGAAATTAAATATTTTAATCACAAATTTATAATTTAATCACCGACCTTTTCCATAAAAAAACTTTGCTATAAATATTTTTAATTTCATATTTTCAACTATTTCTGTTTTATTTTACAATTTCCAGCAACTTTCACTTAAATTTAAAAATAAAAAAGAGTTGCTGGAAATAAATTGTCATTGACCTTGACCAGATGACACGATTATTTCTTCAACTTTTATTTGGAATATAATGTAATCACCATATTTAAATTAAGATTAATTAATATATTGATTAAATGATCCCTCTTGTTGACATGTTAGGTAATTTAATTTTATTTAAGTAACCAACAAAGACCTTAAACTTTGTCAATTGCTTAGCCCCTCATTCTTTTGAGGGATTCTTAATTAATTTGGTAATTCCCAAATTCTGAAATGTGATTTTGCAACTTTTGAGAAAGTACCCTAACAATAATAATATATTCAATATAATATAGAGATTGTGTTCAATAAATTTTAGGTTAAAAAAGTTTTAACATCTCATTTAATCTGTAAGGGATTACATCTCGTTAACAAATGGTGTATATATATTCTCTTGTCTAACAAATTATGCATATATATTTTCATTGTCTAACAAAATAGTGCATATTTAATCGTTTCGTTAAGAGATTGATTTTTTTAAAAAAAAAAATTCTAAATTTTTTTAAAATTTTAAAAATGTACGTGACTTTAAAAAATTACCTCACTCAATTTTTTTATTCCTCCAGATGGGACCCAACTTTTAAAAAAATCTAATCTCTCTTTTATTTAGACTCGATTCAAACCTATTTTATAGTTGAGTAAAAGAGAGATTAATTTAATTTAGTTTAATTTTTTTTTCTTTTGAGTTGGGTCTAAAGGGGTAAAACAAAGTGGGTAAAGTAATTTCTTAAAGCCACATGACATTTTTAGAATTAACAAATCAATTTTAATCTTTTTATTCAGTAAATATAGATCTGTTAACGAAAATGATAAATATGCACTATTTATCAGACATAAAAGATATTACGCATCATTTTTTTCAAAATAAAAAATATATTCATTTTAAATCACATAATTAAAAACTATATTTACTCCTTTTCCCTAATTTAAATCAATTGTTATTTATATAGCATTTCTTTAAAAGAAGTTCTTTCTTTTGGAATGGATTAGCTTTTTGGAAAAAAAGAAGAATGAAGAATTATTTTCACAAAATTTAAACAAACACGTTTTCAACTTCTTTTTTGGGCAATATTTCAAATATATTGCACAAATAAAGAAATGGACATGTAACAAACTCTGACATTGAGGATTAAATAAATAGACTTAATATTTGTCATACCTACCTACAAATAATTGAGCTAATTACCACTAAGTTTAGCTATTGCAAAAATCATCTCCTAAAACCTCAAATTTAAACTTCTTAATTAATATTTTCTTTCGAATCATTTTATTTATCGTCCTTATTAAAAATAAATAATTCAAAATAGTTGTTATCTTAGTAAATCAAGATATAATTAAGTATTTTTTTCTCATTGTGCCTTTAGTACTTTCTCTGTTCCTTTTTATTTGTCACATTTCACTTTTCAAAAGTCAAACAATATGAATTTTGATCAATTTTTTAACACATATTTTTCATCATATTAATATGAGAAGAATTGAAACTTATAGTATTTTTCATATAATTTTCGAATATCAAAATCTTAAATATAAAATATTAAATTAACCTAATTTAATTGAGCTCCGAAGATTAATTAAATTGACTCTCGTGAAACAAAACGTGACAATTAAAAGGATATGGATGGAGTAATAATTATTCTTAGAAGTAGAGATAAGCATTGACTAATTAGTATGGAAAATCTAAGTGAAGAGTGCATACAGATACTCTAATATTGTAATTGCTTAGATTAACCCTCTTTTTATTTATTGAAGAGAGATTAATGAGAGGATAATTATTCAAGAGAAATTAACATTTTAAATTACTATAATAAATAAGGGTATAATAGTCAAAACACGTAGCTTTTCAGGGATATGTAAATAAAAAATGTGACAAATGATGTGGTTTGGAGGTAGTAGTAAACTATTTTCTTTGTCTCAATTTATGTGATATTTTTCGCTTTTTGAGATTTCAAGATTCGAACTATGTGATCTTTGATCAATATTTTAAATATATATTTTTTTTTAAAATCATTTCAGCATACTTTGTTATGCTTTTACAACAGCTCTCTTTTTTCTAAATATTGATTTATTTTTTCTTGAGTTGAAGGGATATCAGAAATGACCTCTCTATCTCTGAGATAGGGACAAGGTATCGGTACACTCTAACCTCTCCAGATCCAACTTTATTAGACTACACCAGGTGTTGGTGTTTATGCATTTTAATTTTAAAAATTATAATATTAAAATGCATGATAATTAATGGACATAAATTGGAAAAATTAAGCGGTGTCATCTTTTTTGTAACTCATGTAATCACTAATCACATTATATCTTACTAATTACTCCATTACACCTTAATTAATTATCCACATTCTTGACATTTACTTGTGGGAGAAATACTACGCCTATATAAAGGATGTTTGTTTCTTGTGTTGATGTAGATAGTAGAGGAAGATGAGAAGCGTGAAAAATATTAACGTATATATTAAGGTTAGTGTAGTAAAAGATAGAGTTCAGACAAAGAAAAATATTCTAAATTTTCAACTAATTCACTATACAAAAGAGAGTAATTTATGTTGAAGAAAGATGTTCTTTTGGTGGAGTTTTGGATCTTCAACTAAATCCAGAGTTGTTTTGAGTCATATGACATTGTTGGACTGTTGTATCCTGGAGAGGACAAGTCAAGAATATTACTGCCGGATCGGTGAAGATTATACCACAATGGACTCGAATCTCCTTAAATAGAGCGAGATATCCGCGTTTTAGCCTGAATATTTATTTATTTGTTTATTGTATTTTCAACTATAATTTACAATATATTCATCAATACTAGATATATTATTATTGTATTTTTAAATCATATTAACATAGCAAAAATTATAACTTATATAATTTTTCGCGTAATTTTAAAATATTATATTAATCTAATTCACTTTAAATTCAAATATTAGGTGAGAAGTTCTCTCTTTTACTTTTTTTTCATATTCCGTTTTAGTAGTGTAATGTCATGAACAAAGACATGAGTCTATGTATTTAGACCTTGACACAAAACAATTTAAAAAACTTAAGAAGAGAACAAGAAATATAAAATAAAATAAATCTATATTATATTAAAAACGTAAAAATTCTTATAAATGTTGTTTGAACTTTTTGTTCTTTATTAAAAGATATCAAGTAGATAAAATAGTCATTTACTATTTTTATACAATTATTATTTAAACTTATTTTTATCCGCTTTTTTGTCATATTAAGTTTTTTATTTGTGGCATAAATTTTATTTATAGTATAAACCCAAAAATAAAAATTTACATCATTTTATATTCCTTTTTGATAATCAGGAAATTTTTTCTATCTTATTTTATTACATTAGTCTTTCTATTTGTGACATAACTCTATTTATAGTGTAAATCTTAGAAAAAGAATATTTAAAAGTTCTTGCTGGAAATTTTTTCTTTTTAGATTTGGAAATTATTTTTTAGTTCTTTTTCTTCTTTTTTTTTTTCCTTTTGCTTACTCACGTATTTTTTTTTCCTTTTTTTGATAATATTTTTTCATTTTAATAGTAATGTCCTAATGTTTTTATATTTTAAAATTCTTTCTAATTTATAAATCTTTCCACTTCTATAAAAAGATTTATAATTATATAATTTAATTCATCAACTCTTCTACATTAATACTTTTCATTCAACTTTCAACCTTGTGTGTTTTCGTGTTAATCTATCTTCTTCTTCTTTTTTTCATGTTATGATTTTTTTTATATTGTGGATTCTATTTCAGCTCAAGTTGTTCATATTTAAAATAATTTAACTTAAATTATCTCTTTTAGTTCAGTCTAATATTAATACTATGTTATCTCCTTTAATTAAGTCTTATATTGATATTATATGTGATTTAAACTGTGTTATTTACTGACATTCTTCATCTACTTATACATTCACAACTTTTATCTATTCAGGTAAATCAATCTCTTCATCTCATGAAATAATTTTTTCTATAAAATTATAAATTATCACAATTATAACTTTTGTGCACAATTTGTTTTAGATAATCTTGCAATGAAATCTGAAAAGGATTTCATGAACGGAATTATACAAAATTTTGCTTCTTAAAATCTTTCCTTATTTGAACTATATTAAAAGTCTTAACATTTAAGACTTTAAAATCAATTACAATTCTATTAACTTATATATTAATCCATTCCATCATAATATTTCAATACGAAAAAAATAAATTAAAGAATGTAATTTTATTATGTATTAATATGTGAGTTCCTTCTTCTTCTTCTTTTTAAAAAATTATATAATTGAAAAAAATAATAGTATAGAAACACAACATAGTTTGTTATTCATTTTCTTTAGTTAAATCTACACTGTACTTTTTCGTTTCAATTTATGCGACGTGTTTGACTAAATACATAGATTAAGAGAAAGAAAATTGAGCTGAAATTATCTCATAAAGGGTAAAATAAAAAGTTAAAAATTAAATTATTATTAAATATTTAAAATATAAAGCCTTATAAAAATTATTATTATTAATATAAGAAACATGAAAAAAAGGAGAGTTGTATTTTATTGAAAAGGGGCTGTATTTTAATGAAAAAGAGAGGGATTTACGGATGAGTTGGACCCACCTTTTCTTCTTCTTCTTCTTTTTTTAAATAAAAATTATGCGTTCTTTTATTTTCATGTCAGTTATTTAGATGGTATTAAATTCACTTGAGACGTGAATAGGGGGATAAAGAATTGCATTTAAAGTTGAAATGCTAAAGTAAATTCAGTAGACAAGTTCAGGAGAAATTTTATGTATTTTTTCTAACGAAAATGATAAATATGCGCCATTTATTAGATGCAGGAGATAATATGCATCATTTTTCATCAATAAAAAATATATTTATTTTGAATCCCAAAATTAAAAAGTGTATTTATTCCCTTTCCCTAATTTAAATCAATTGTCATTTATATATATAGAATTTCTTTAATAGAAGTTATTTCTTTTGAAATGAATTAGCTTTCTAAAAAAAAGAAGAATGAAGAATTATTTTCACAAAATTTAAACAAACACGTTTTCAACTTCTTTTTGGGCAATATTTCAAATATGTTCCACAAATAAAGAAATGGACATGTAACAAACTCTGACATTGAGAATTAAATAAATAGACTTAATATTTGTTTACCTACCTACAAATAATTGAGCTAATCACCACTAAGTTTAGCTATTGCAAAAATCATCCACTAAAACTTTAAACTTAAACTTCTTAATTAATATTTTCTTTCGGACCACTTTATTTATCGTATTTTTAAAAAATAAATGGTTTAAAATAGTTCTTATTTTAATAAATCAAGATATAATTAAGTTTTTCATCCCATTGTGTCCTCGGTACTCCTTTCGTTCTTTTTATTTGTCACATTTCGCTTTTCGAGAGTCAAACTGTATGTACTTTGATCAACATTTTAAGATATATTTTTCATCATATTAATATGAGAAGGATTGCAACTTATAGTATTCGTATAATTTTCGAATATGTAAATCTTGTTATGAAATAATAAAGAAAAAACAAGAATATTGTAGAGAAAGAGAGAATGAGAAAAGTTCTTATTTCTCTTGATGGGATGAAACACAATGAGGAGAACCCCTCTATCTATAGGGATAATTCCTTCTAACTTTTCTCCAAAAGATAGACTTTCACTATAATATAAACACATGTATCCACTACCATACAAATACCTGTAATAGACATTTACTATAATACAAACATATTTGTAACACTCCCCTTTGAATGTCTATTTGATAGATAATGTGCCTCATTAAAATCTTACTAGAAAACATCCAGTGGGAAAAAATCTAGTGAAGGAAAAAGAGTACACATATCTAATAATACGTATTTTGGCTGTCTCATTAAAAAAGGAAAACCCAGTGGGACAAAACCTCGTAAGAAAAAAAGAGTGCAACGCATATTAACTCCCCCTAATTAGAATATACTTGAATCTTTGCATCCCGATCTTGTGCACCGTCTTCTTAAAAGTTGCAGTTGGTAGAGACTTGGTGAATAAATTAGCAACATTGTTACTTGAACGAATCTGTTGCACGTTGATATCACCATTTTTTGGAGCTCATGTGTGTAGAAAATTTTTGGCGAGATGTGCTTCGTTCTATCTCCTTTTATTAATCCTCCCTTTAGTTTTACTATGCATGCTACATTATCTTCATATAAAATTATGGGTACTATATCACATTTTCAAATCACATTTTTCTCTAATAAGATGTATCATGGACCTCAACCACACACATTCTCGGCTTGCTTCATGAATAGCTATTATCTCAGCATGATTTGATGAAGTAGCTACGAGAGACTGCTTTGTATATCTCCAAGATATGACAGTACCCCCATATATGAACACGTAGCCAGTTTGAGATTGAGCTTTGTGTGGGTCAGATAAACACCCTACATCGGCATAACCAACAAGATCGGGACTGTAATTGTTAGAATAAAATAAGCCCATATCGGTAGTCCCTTTTAGATACCACATTATGTGTTTGATCTCATTCCAATGTCTCCTAGTAGGAGCAAAACTATATCTTGCTAACAAATTGACCGAAAATGTTATATCAGGTCTTGTAGTGTTAGAAGGATACATTAGTGCACCAATTGCACTAAGATATGATACTTCAGGACCAACAATTTCATTCTTTTCTTGAGGTCGGAATGGATCCTTATTCACATCAAGTGATTGAACAACCATCAGAGTACTTAATGGATGTGCTCCATCCATATAAAATCTTTTCAAAACCTTCTCAGTATAGGCATATTGATATAAAGTTATCGTCTGCTAAATGTTCAATTTGCAAACCAAGATAAAATTTTATCTTTTCCAGATCTTTTATCTCAAATTCTTTCTTTAGATAATCAATTGCCTTTTGAAGCTCTGCTGGAGTTCGTATAAGGTTTATATCATCAACATAAACAAGTATAACAAACTCTGATGTTGTTTTCTTTTTTGATTTTCTTCATATAAGGATTATGAACAAGTTAACAAAAACTTATAAATGCTTCAGGCATTTTGAATCTTTCAAGATTTTCATATAAGTTTTGTCAAGTGATAACATTCATTAGTATTTACATGTGTAACATCTTCTGGTGTCTGAACTGCATGTCCAATAAGCTTTACGCTTATCAAGATGCATTATTTCACTTGATAATTATTTCTACATCAACATGCTTTAATAAATGTAGAATTCAGATCCTCACAATCTTTTACAATATTGCGCACTATATTGTATCAAAGATATCATCGACGATATATAATTTATATCGGTTTGCAATTAGACATAACTTATTGAGATCTCGTCACTTTCAGTATTTTCTTAGGTACCTAAACCTCTCATGAGGTTTCATGAAGTGTTTTGTCGTAGGCTCTTCAAGAGCACATTGCCTCCTTATTATGATTGTTTTCTCCATTCTTTTTTCAAAGATTATTGTAAAAGAAACCGATTGATCTACAATGCTTCATGTGTACTGTAGACTCTGTCCTTCAGGGACACAAATATAATAGGAGCTTTTGCAGCCGAAATATGAAAATGTAAATGCTTCAGGTATTTGACTTGAATATTTTAAATGAGAATCACAGTAACGATAATTCACGGTATATTTCTTAGCTGCTTATTCTCTCCCCCTCATGTTAGTAGAACTAACATGCATCCTTGATCATCTTTGGAAAATTCATCCGTGTGCATCGTAATAGATTCATTAATCATATACTGCACATCAAAAGTTATTAGACGAAAACTATTTGGTTCCTAACCCTGAACCAATTGAGCCGAGGGGGAATTAATCATAATTTCTTAATCTAATGAATTTAAGTATTGTTGTATATAATATATCATATCATAGATCAACACACTATGTTTTGTTCTCATAAGTAATGGTTCAACTTTTTAGCGGAGACATTCAATATCAAACCACCTTGGATATAAACCAGCATTATCAAGATGAATTGTCTTGATTACACAGTCTAAAAATTATACTTTTAACTCAATTAATATTGGGTAAGCATCTTTGTGAATGTCAAACTACATGTTGACAATAAACGCACATGTGACCATCTTATAGATGCATCAATTTAAGACATCCCATGACAGGTGCATGGGCCCATATTCACCTTTTAAACTTTTCAGAATTTGGGAATTCAGTCCCAACATTGACTAGTACAATTAACTTATCATGAGAACGAGAAACGCAAAAGATTTCTTGAAAAATCTTCTAGTTCCTCAATATATTTTGAATACTCAATTAATACATCATATCAAGATGATCAAAATGGTCATGTCAACTGATAAAATAATCTATACTAGTAAACTTCAGGTTACCATGATATATGTTATTTGTTTTAGTAAATTTCAAATTTACTATGTCATGAATTTTACATCAGTAAACTTCTAGTTTACTATAGCATGTAATTTCATCATGCGTATATGTGTAGTACAAATTGGATAACATTTCATATACATATTTCTTAATCATAGTAATTTGGAGATATTTAATCTTCCAATCACTTGTAGTCTCAATATGATAACCATTTTGTTGTTGGTAAACTTCAGGTTTATTACAATTTGTATTTTGATCATAACAACTTTGAACTACAATATAGGATGAATGACATAATAATAAATAAACTCTTTGGGAGCTTTCAATTTATTTTTCATAATATGATTTGGACACTACTGGTGTCCATGATTCTTGTTGACAAACAATTAGGTTCATTTGCAGACCTTGATCATTAATTTATATTATCTAATATTGCTTAAATACTTTTGGTATCATAAAGCAAATTCAGACACTGCTGGTATCATGAAATAAACAATAAATATTGAGTTTTAAACTTCATTATTTCAAATTTTTACCACTTCGAGAGTAGATTGCAAGTTTTACTACTTCAGGAGTAATTTGCAAGATTTACTTTTGCAGAGTCTTACTACTTTAGGAGTAGCTGTTAAATTCTTACTACTTCAGGAGTAAATTTCAGATTTACTACTTCGGGAGTAAATTTCAAGATTTTATTAACTATTTTCACATTCACTTCAAAGACTAGATCTATATTTGTAACATTTATCAGAAGTTCTCAATTTCTCATTCTTCGGGAATGGAACATGATCATCTGAATATGCCTTAACCACATAACATTATGATAACTTAAAACCTATTTTAAGATATTGCTACTTCAGGAGCAAATTGAGATATGCATATAACATAGAGAATTTCTCTAACATATTTTCAGCTGTAATTATAACAAGCTTGTGAAAATATTATCACTTCTAGTGATCATATTATTTTTTTTGTAAATTCTCACTATTACTCATTAATTAATATTCATAATATTGTTCTGCTGGAACAAATATATTTCCACAATGTTTGTTTTTCTAGAACAAATATGAGGCATGAATTGCCAAGTAAATCAATAAGTCGTTCGCAGATCCATAAACAAACTTGATATTCTTATTAGTAAAGACATAAATATCAAGAAATACTAACTTTCATCTTTCCAAAAAACTTTTATTTTTCTTACCTCAGATCTTTTCAAAGTGAATGCTCAAGGTAGAAACTCGTGTTGATAACGTGTTATGAAATAATAAAGAAAGAACAAGAATACTATAGAGAAAGAGAGAATGAGAGAAGTTCTTATTTCTCTTGATGGGATGAAACACAATGAAGGAGAACCCCTCTATTTATAGGGATAATTCCTCCTAACTTCTCTCCAAAAGATAGACTTTCACTATAATATAAACACATGTATCCACTACCATACAAATATCTTTAATAGACATTCACTATAATACAAATATATTAATAACAAATCTTAAATTTAAAATATTAAAAATTAACTTAATTTAATTGAGTTACGAAGATTAGTCAAATTAACTCTCGTGAAATAAAACGTGACAATTAAAACGATATGGGAGGGAGTAATGAAGTAGTAATAAATATTGACTAATTAATATAAAAAATCTATGTGAAGAGTACATACACATAATCTAATATTGTGATTGCTATTTTATTCACTGAAGAGAGATTAAAGAAAGGATATTTATTGAAGAAAAATTAACATTTTAAATTATTGAAGATAATAAATAAGGGTATGATAGTCAAAACACATAGCTTTCTAGGGATATGTAAACAAAAAATGTGACAAATAATGTGGTCAGGAAGGAGTAGTAAATTATTTTATTTGTCTCAATTTATGTGATATTTTTCGTTTTTTGAGATTTTGAGATTCGAACTATGTGACTTTAATTTGATCAATATTTTAAAATGTATTTTTCTAAAAAAAATCATTTCATCATACTTTGTTATGCTTTTACAACAACTCTCTTTTTCTATTCAATTTCTCTATTTCTGGGGTAGGGGTAAGGTCTGCGTACACTGTACCTTCTCCAGATCCAACTTTATTAGACTACATTGGGTGTTGGTATTTATGCATTTTAATTTTAAAAATTGCAATATTAAAGTGCATGATAATTAGTGACATAAACTCATGTAACCACTAATCACATTATATCTTACTAATTCCATTACACCTCAATTAACTATTCCACATTCTTAACATTTACTTGTGGAAGAAATACTGCACCTATATAAAAGATGTTTGTTTCTTGTGTTGATGTAGATAGTCGAAGAAGATGAGAAGTGTGAAAAATATTGATGTATATATTAAGGTCAGTATAGTGAAAGAGAGAGTTGAGACAAAAAAAAATATTCCAAGCCTTCAACTAATTCACTATACAAAAGAGAGCAATTTTATGTTGAAGAAAGATGTTATTTTAGTGGACTTTTGGACTCTTTAACTAATTCAGAGTTGTTTGAGTCATACGACGTTGTTGGAATGTTATATCCTGAAGGGGAAAAGTCAAAAGTATTACTGCTAGATCGATGAAGATTATACCACAGGAAATTTGAATCTTCTTAAATAAAGTGAGACATCCACGCCTCAACCTGAATATTTATTTTTTATTTACTTATTTTATTTTCTACTGTAACTTACAATATATTCACCAACACCGAGTGTATTATTATGTTTTTTAAAATCATATTAACATAGCAAAAATTATAACTTATACTATTTTTCACTTGAAAAGAAAGGAAATAATACTTTAACTTAGAAGAAGAGGAAAGAGTTAAATATTTGGGTGGCAATGGAGTGTCTATTTAGGATGAAATTGGATAGTAAACTTGTACAAGTTTGATATTGATAGGGATTAGAACTTTTTATTTTCTCACCTAATTAAAAAATAAAAAATAAAAAATTTAAGACTCAAAGTCTCTGATTTTCCTTTCAAAGCTCTTTATACACACACATAGCTTTAGAGAAAAATATTGAATCTTTAATTATGTATTTGTACAAAACGATGTCATGAACAAGATATGAGTCTATATATTTAGACCTTGACACAAAACAATTTTTTTAAAAAAAATTAAAAAGAGAACAAGAAAACAAAGAAAAGGAAAAAGGAGTTATATTTTAATGAAAAGAGGCTGTATTTTAATGAAAAAGAGAGGGATTTATGGATGAGGTTATAAAAGAAAGAAGATGTGAAATAATTTTTGGAGGTGAAAAAAAAAATAAAAGAAAAAAGTAATTTCTAACTTTTTAAATGTTTAAAAATATACGTTGTGACCTTTTTTCTCAAAAAAATTATTTATTTATAGTTATACGCACTCATCAACATCTGAAATAACTTTTTGTGTCATACGGAATATCATAAAGGTAAAAAGTTTAAAATATTTATGTTTATGGCAATAATTAAGATTAATCATAACTTAGATATACATTGAATAATGTGTGTTGAGTTTAGTTTTTTTTTTTAAACTATTCACTCTTAAAAAAAATAGGGGCCAGACAATTGATAAGTAACATGAAAACTTGAAGATATTAATTTTCATGAGATAATTAGCTATGAATAAGATCTTTGTTGGGTAGTTAAAATAAAATTAAATTACCTAACACGTCAAAGACAAAGATAATTTAATAGATTAACTAATCTTAATTTAATCAGGAAAAATTCATGTCATCAGATCAAGGTCAATGATAATATCTAATTGTGATTATGGTTGGTGTAAGTTGTGGTCAAGGTACTTGTTCCAATTAAAGACTAGACCAATTCCTTAGTTCTAAAAGTTTGTAGATATTCATATTACTATATAAAAGTTCGATGTAAAAATCGAGTTAAAAAGTTAATTCCGAAAATATATTATTAATCGACTCCCAAATTGAAGAATTATATAAATATCAAGCTTAGACCAACCAACCCCCTCCCCCCTCCCCGCCCCCCTCCAAATTTCAATTTCAAACACCAATTAAATCACTAATTAATCGATGAAATAGCCAAAAAATTATAAATAGAAGGTTAGAATCTTAACCCAGATAAAATCGAGCAAAACCCCTCCGAAATCACCTAAACTGAGGTCTATAGCTCCAAAAATGAGTTAGAGAGTGATTTCGCCGTTTTAAAAAAAAAGAGGGGTCTCGCATTGCCAACAGGTCATCACAAATACGAACAACCCGAATTTGGCCCGACTTCACAAATGCAAACCAAAATGTGGCAATCAGGAACCTTGACCAACTCCTCTCAGATATCGCCCCAGAAAAACTCAAACTTCGCAATAGCGAGTTGCACCAAATATCAGCTGAAACAATAATTCAAACTTTAATCAGAACTCTAATGGACTCTCAAAAGTTGTTTGAAATCCTACCGCCATAAAGTAATACTCCAATTAATCATAAAACACGTTTTGGACCTGTTAAAATCATCTACTCATCGACCTGAGCATTATGATCAAATGTTGACTTTGGTCAACTTTAATCTTTTCAAAAATTCTAGAATTCCAACCAATGACCCAAATCATCCCACGTAACTCGAGATCCGTACAAATCATCCAACTATGTCACAAACATAAACGACAACAAGTACAACCCCTAAGAACTAGTGTCACAAGTACAAGAGATCCGAAAATACAAAGTCTAAAACGCTACAAAGTTGTCTAGAAAGAAGAAAGACAGTAAAAATAAATAGAGCTAGAACCGGCGCTGCCGAAATTGAGTAGCTCACCATGTACTCCGACAAATCTCCTCAAATTTCAATGACGACTCAAATGCCACTCGAATTTGAAACTGAACCTATATGCAAAAGGTGCAAAAAAGCAAAGTGAGTAAGAAAAATACATAGACTCAGCAGCATCGTCGATCAATCCTATGTAAAGGCGATGACAAGCGTTTTTCCTATCTCTGCCATCCTCAACAATTATATGAATTTATCTAAAATAAGACCCAAATAAAGATAGTTCAATAGTCAGAGACAAGTATAATCAAATGAGTGAAAAATTCAATATTTGTTCAAGTAAAAGGACTAGTCACATATTCACCTTAAGATTAACATAACACCTTTTTCATTCATCCCAATTAAGTAAAAGGATAAGTCAAAAACAATCTCGGAATAACATACAACTCTTTCAAATCATCTCAACTAAATAAGGAGGTAAAACAACCTATAATTACAATCACTACGATATTCACCACTCAAAATCAATATGAGATGTAATGAGATGCAAATGCATATACCTAGCCGATAACCTTTAATTATACATCCATTTCCTAAGTCAGAGATGGGACCCATAAGGGACTCGTAAGGTCCATACACACACCATATACCGGACAACACTAAAGGAATGTCTTGGATGTAACACCTTGTACTGAATAAATCCTATATATCATGAATATTCTGGGTGATTCTATATTGGAATTTATCTTTTCACTCCCTCAATATTAAAGTGCATGAGATGCAATTCCAACACAACAAATCTTACACCAAATTACATATTCAGCACACACAATTCCAAATAACTCCAAATTATTTAACAATGAGAGTAAGAACGTGAAAGAACGATTGAGTAAGCATTTCATATGCGAGTCTTCATCCAAAATCAAAATTCATCAATATCAAGTGGCCGACATAAGCATCTAGTCAAGTCAATATGCTAAGAATCAAGCTTACATAGTCACAAAATTTATCAAATCAAGAAGAAAACCATCAAGTTACACATATCATGACACTGGTGCCTGCATAAATACTCTTCATCTCATTTGTACAGGACCCCATTAGCCATTACTCCTTGGTTAAGCAAATCAATGCACTAACACTTCATTAAGAAAAGAGAAAATTCTCAACCTGTCTTAATCGGAGCACAACAAGTCAAATAATGGACTTGACATTCCGCAATGCCTCGTAGTTATTCCAATATGGTGAAATATATATTATACATGAGTATACAAGTTTGTAGTCACCCAAATTGCTATATAATAGTTTGATTCATAAATCGAATAAAAAAATCAACCCCGATCCCCCGAGGTCGAATCTAAAATTTTATTTCAGAATTGGTTTATCGATGAGGTAGAAAGCATATACATTAAAAATCAGCTAAAGCGATTGTTAATCAACCCCAAATTGGAGAATTACATAAATATCAAGCGTAGGGCAACCTCTCCTCCCTTCCCCAAATTTTCAATCTCAAACACTAATTAAATCACTTATTAATCAATAAAACAATGGAAAAATCATAAAGAGAATTAGAATCTTCTCCCAATGTGACATCAAGCAAAACCCCTCATAGATCTCTCAAATCCAAGATCTATAGCTCCAAAAATGAGTTAACCCAAAATATTGACTTTGGTCAAACTTTATAAAAGCCAAACTTAAAACTAAAAATCTTTTCCGAAACTCATATGTTCACCTTAAAAATCGTATCACCCATCCCCATAAATCACAAATACATAAATAAGCTACAGGGAGGGTCAAAATTAAAAAAAAAATAAAGTAGAAAATAAAACAATCATGAGGGTCGTTACTATATCTTGCCCAGTCCATTTTCAACCCATATTCTTATGGTTAAATTACAATCCAATCCATTTTTAATCCTCCCAAATCTAATCTAATCCTCCCATTTGCCACCACTATATATAACTAGTTGCAAGACGAGAGGTATTACACACTTAATACGGACGAAGTAATTTGCCCTTCTCTCTGATCAATATATAAATACACGCTATATTTAAGGGAAAAGCTATGCTAATCTTATTGTTATTTGAACAATCTTATATTAACCAATAATTACTTGTTTGAACTATTCAAGTATATAATTTCTAAGCTATGTAATCATACCGGTTACTTTCATGACCACTCGATATTAGGAGCAAAATGAGATCAAATTAATTAATTTCATCTTGATTTTATAAAATATCAAGTATTTTGAAGAAAAAAAAAGTGTATTTAGTAATCTTGAAAACTAATGTGGGATAGAGAGAGTACTAAATGAATTTTGCGCATAAAACAAAGCACATGACTTAAGTTTCGTTTTTCTTTTAGCGAAAAACAATAATAAATACAATTGGAATCACCGATCAAAGGAAATTTTTTGATTATGTGAAAAAATCTCTCATGCTATAGCCTAAAGTTAATACTTTTGTGATAAAAGCGCGTAAAATGAGAATTCTATCTCCTTATATTTAAATATACTTCAAAGATTGAATTAGTTATTTTCTTCCTTTGAAACAATTGATCTGAATGGCTTGAAATTTTATTTGATTATATAAGGAATTAAAAAGTGATTTTTTTCAAACGAAGACTCTTCTTTTTAGGAAGAGCCTAATTTTTTTTCTCTAACCAATCTTTCATTTCTCAGAAATATTTCAAAGAATCAAATTGTTGATATACTCTATCCGTTTCAAAATAAGTGGTGTTTTAACCTTTTGATTTTGTTTCAAAATAAGTGGTGTTTTACATAATCAAGAAAACATTTTTAATTTTCTTTCAATTTTACCCTTATTTAAGTGGAGAGAGTTTTACATAACCAAGTAAATACTAAAGAGTTACATCTTTTCAATATGTTTATTAAGGGTAAATGGGTAAAAGTATATTTAACTTTCTAGAAATGAATAGTTTTCTTAAGAAATATGTCTAAGCATATATTTCAGAGTTTTGGCTACTGCCATTTTAATGATCTTTGAATGCAGTTTGCGGATTAGCCAAGCCATATTTAACATTGACAACTAAGTTGCTAACCAAAAGAAAAAGAAAAAAGAAAATAGTCTTCCGTGATAATTCTTGTATCTTAAAATTTTACAAACGATATAAGAACGTTCTCATGACACAAATATTATTCTCTATAATTTTGAAGGTCAAACAAGATTATTAATATTGTCATGCATCACACACACTCAAAAGCAGACAAATCAAAAATCATATTTTATCACAAATTTTCAAATTAACAATGCTGGAAGAATATTAAAATGTCGTCACATTAATAAAATAAAACTCAATACAAGAAGAAAAAAAATTCTAGCTGGAATCCAAAAAATTCAGCTTTATTTGTCCAACAACAATAATGTCAAATCCGTATACCCAAAAAAAAAAAAATTACTATAGTACTCTCTAATTAAAAAACTTAGCTAAGGCAAGGGACAAGAAAGTGACTGGCAAAGCTGCAAGAACCAAAGATGGAGATGAGGCACTTGGCGCTGGTGGTGAAGTGACCGGAGAATCGCCTGAGGGGACGGTGGAGATAGATGGCGTGGCCGCGATGGAAGGCGTGGGGGCGGCCGCGTTGGTGCCGGTGACGTTGATGGCTAGCTTTTGACCCAATGAACAGTGGCTAGGGAATGTGCACATGTAGTAATGTTCACCAGAATTTGTGAGGGTAATTCTGGCAGGACCACTGCTAATTGTGTTTATGGGAGAAGTTGTGTTGCATGAGTCATAGGCTGCCTTGTTAACTATTGCAACATTGTGTGCTCCATTCACAAAATTGAAAACTGCATTGAATTAATAAGGTTATATTAGTCAAATTGCAATTTCTGTATCATAGTAAGTAAAAAAGAACGGAAGGAATAGTGCTTACCAAGAGTATCTCCAACTTTGAAGGATTTGCCGTTAGCCCATCTTTGATAAGAAACTGGGCCACCAGTAGGAACACTCCAGCCCAAGTTATCTCCAACAATGTAAGTTTGGGCTACACTAGCTGGTGCAGGTGCTGTTGCCGGAGCGACCGACACGGATGGGGCGGGAGCTGTTGATGGGCTCGTTGAAGGAGGGACCACCGGGGAGGCAGTGGGAGGAGTGGTGGGCCGGGCGGGAGCCGGCTGAGGAGCGGGAGAGGCGGAGCGGGAGCCGGAGACATTGATAGCCAATTTCTGGCCCAAAGCACAATGGCTTGGGAAGGTGCAAAGGTAGTAATGTGATCCAGCAGATCTCAATGTAATGTTTGTTGGCCCATTAGTGGATATTGAAATTGGGCTTGAAGTAGAGCATGAATCAAAAGCTGCCTTTGATACCTCAGCCACACTATGCGATCCGGTTGTAAAGTTAAACACTGGACAAATTTAAAAAGTCAAAATAAATTTATTAGTTCAAACCGCGAAAAATAAAAAATTTTAAAAGAAAAAAAAGAGAATATACATATAACAAAATTTATATTTTATTCTAAATTCACTAATTCTAAATCGTGAATTTGCAATGATTTTTAAGTATTAATTTAACTATTATTATTCTGAACCAAAATAATTTAATTGTGAATAGAATGTAGCGTGTCTGCAGAATAAATATATATATATCTGCCATAACTTTGTATGTATTTGCCACTACATATATACTAATTGACTAAAAAGCAACACGAGTGGGGGAAGGAATCTAGGTAATAAAAAAAGCTAAAGGTGTAACACCTCACTACCCATTAACACTTTTATTAATTAACAAAAAATAACACAAAATTAAAAATATTAATTAAGTTTAAGTTTTATGCAATGATGATGTCAAAAATATTTATAATTAGGTCACTTTATTACATAATGATGAATGAGTTTTAAGCTATAAAGAAATCATCAACCAGCAAGTCTAATGTGAGATATGTAATCTTGAAAATAAGACGGGTCACATGTTACGATATACTAACCAAGAATGTCTCCAACGGCGAAGGTTTTCCGAGCGGCCCAGGCGGAATAAGCGGCGGCGCCACCAGTAGGAACGGTCCAAGCCAAAGCATCACCAACAATATGAGTCTGTTGTGCCATTGAAACATGTTGTAATAAAGCAAAAATTGCAACAAAAACAACAAAAGTACTCAACTTTCTTGCCATTTTTTGCACACTTGTGTATGTATGTTCTTTGAGATCAAGGTCGCCCCTCTTTCTTTTTTGGCTTTGTGTGTGTGTGTTTTTTTCTTTGATAGAAAAGAGTTAAAAGAGTTTGAGGTATTGGGGTGGCTATTTATAGAGAGACACAATATAGGTTTCTCTTTTTTCTTTTTCCCTTTTCCTTTTTGGATTGGGTAGGGGTGACTCGTTCAAACTTAGGATTAAATTGATTAAATGAGAAAGAATAACAATATAGTATAGTAAACACGTATAACGGACTTATATTACTTTGAAATTGATAGGGATTAGGATTTAAATTTTTCGGGTTTAATTTTTAGAATTTTATGGTTAAATTTATTGTACTTTTAAAATTATGAGATTAAAATTTAATATTTTGATATTTTAATAATTTTTTATGTGGGTATCTAAGCTGAAAATACTAGATTTAGCTAAAACCTCATAGCTAAAAAAAATTGTCTTGATTCTGAATACGAGGATCAGACTAACTAATATTAGGTGTAAAATCGGAAATAGAATTTTTCTTTTTTGAAATGAAAGTTACGTATTCTGAAATTATATTAAAAGTACTATAAGTCAGAATAACTAACAATTTAAAATATTCAAAAAGTATTTGAAAAAATTATAAATATTCTGACTGTCCAAATAGTAACTAAGACAATCTTTATAGACAAAAGGAGTACTTATAAATTCTCCACTAGAGGTGATATTGAATATCTCATGATTTGTTAGAAATTTTCGTCTCGTTATTTTTTTAGTAGTGAGTTTTCCTTGTTCAAGGAGAGTCAATTAGCAATTCTTCTCCAAAAAAAATTACACTTTATAAATGAGATTTGTATTATATACGTACTATATGTTGAATCTTCTTAATTTTTTTTAATATATATTTCATCTTTTTATATTTTAAATCTCGTTAATGAAATCATATCGGAGGATGAAACATGAAACATTAGTGAGTATTTTAAGTATTTTTAGGTCAAGAGGTTGACCCGTTAGATGTGAAAATGGGCCGTGTGTTCTGGAAATTGGACTTTAGCGTTTTTGGGCTGCCGCCGTGCCGCGTTACGCCGTGGAAGCTCACCCACCCCCTTTGGACTTTTTTTGCACCAATTATTGACTAGCCTCTTTATATATATATATATGTGTGGACACACACATTTGGATCTTTTCATATGTTTTTGTACTTTTTTTGGGGGATCGTGTGAATTAAACTGTTTTGGTGATTAACAAATCCAACCATCTATTGGATCAAGTTTGTCCGATTGAGTCGGTTCGTATTATTATATATATATTTTTATCAAGTTCATCCGATTGGATTGGTTCGTATTATTATATATTTTTTAAAAAAAAAATTGAAGCATTACATTATGGAATCAGAATTAAAGGAGATGGAAGTGGAGAATGAGAATATGTGAAAGACTTCTACTGATATTATTACACTGTAAGCTTTAACGGTTGAGGAGGATACAATATCGCGACACTGAATTCACTTGAATTTAATGCTTCTGATATAGAACATAAATTTATATAAAAATTCACTAAAATTGCAATAAATATTAGATATGATTAACTCATAATTTTAACAATACAATAAATTCAGTGCTATGAACCTTAAAGATTTATCTAATCAAACTTAAAATTCTAAATTCGTCTCTATTATTAATGATGGTGAGTTGATATAGGATTTATGATTTAAATATTTTGTTTTCGGTACAAAAGAAAAAGAAACTAAAAAAATTTACAATCTTTCAAAAGCAATGCTGGTTAAGTCTGCCACGAGAAGAAACTCCATATTGTTGAGTACATTTTCTTTCTATTTGCTAATCCTAATATACCATATATATTTTTGTTCTTTCTATATATTTACAAATAGGGCATGAGAATTTAAATTTAAATTTAAATTCCAGTAGATCAGAAACAAAATCAATAGATAATTCCTCGCTAAATAACATTTTCAATAAAAATCTACTAAATTGACATTTTATCCCTCATAATAATAGTTGAAAATATGTCAATCTAGTAGATTTTTGGAACCAATTAAATGCCTAAGGATATAAAATAATTACGTATATCTCATACAACACTTGAGCTAATGACATTTGACCTAATCTTTCTACCTTATTACCAAAATTAACTTTATTTTAATGAGTTATTTCTTTCGATCTTAAATTATCTATCATATTTTTATTTTACACGTTTAAAAAATATTAATTAGGAAAAAAATTTGATTATTTTGTCTTCACTTTTGTCTTAAAATATTATTTTTCTTCATTAAATATTTATTCTATTGAGGTGTTTGTAATTTTCAAAAACAATTACAAACAAAGAATAAAATGAGAAAAATAATTAATTTTATCTTGAACTTTTAAAATAACAAATAATTTGAGATAATTAGTTTTAAAAATTACGACAAATAATTTGAAACGAAAAGAGTATGAAGGTAACACATTCTCAATTAACATTTTCATGTTTGTTGAGTTCCAACTAGAATTGCACCGAGTTTAGGGAAATTTATTGAAGTAGTTTTTTAAAAATTGGGGATTGAAGGCGAAAAAATGTGAAAGAGATAATGAAATGAAAAATTAAATTTTTACTAATATAATGAAATTTCAAATAATGAATCGAATGAGCTACTAAAATTTCCATGAAATTGGGATAGTTGTATCATTATTAGTTACAACTAAATGACAAAAGGACTACAAGTGTTAAGTGAATATTAACTATAGAGTAATTATTTTTTAATTTTTGTTTTAAAATAAGTGTTGAGAGATAGTACTAAATGCTAATGAAGTTGCCCTGTTATACATCAGCAACTTCACATATTGGTCTAAAATATCATTTTTCACAAGCAACACATTAAATTAATTTTAAGCACAATTTTTTTTAAAAAAAAAAAAAGAAGAAAACCAGCAAAAACATTTTTTTTAAATTTTTTTTTACTGTATTTCGAAATAAGCTATTTTTTGAGGTTGCTTTAGTCTGAAGATTTATTTCTTTAAAATGCTATTAGAGTCGTACCCATTCCAATTTGTTGTTTTTGATGTTGGGTTTCTCGTCATATATTATCCACGTTTCAGATGTCCAGTCCTAAACGTGCGGAGGGGGTGGGGGTGTAGGAGTACTCCCACATCGTTCATTTGGGGATGAGAAGACCTCGCTATATGCTTTTGGACAGTCATTCCTTGTGAACTAATTTTTGAGATTAAATTAGATCCAAAATTCTTTTTTTTTAACGAGCCAAATATTATACCATCATTTTAGTAACAAGCTTCACTAGATCCTCTCTTTTCAACCAAAAGAATAAAGGTATACCTCTAATTCAATAAAAAGAATGAAACAGATAAAGTTCTATATAGAATCAATACAAAATGCTCATCAAATTGTTGGGATATATACCATTAACCATGCGTTTAGATATGGTATATTTTAACAATTATAATGGTTAAAAGTTTAAGTGGGAGATTGTTGGGATATATACTATTAACCATGGGGTTATGTACTGTTAATCATGTGTTTAGATATAGTACTTATTATAGAATATTTATTTATTCAATTTTAATAAAGGTTCAAATAGATCATATATTAGTCGATGTGTTCTTTACTTATATTATAGATGATTTAGTGTATAGAGTTTAGCTTATACACGGAAGATTAAATTGTCGGTTCTTATAAGTATAAAGTTTATATATGTTCACAATCTAAGATGAAAATTGGACAAATTCATCGAGTACGATTGTAGCACAAGATTAAATATAATTTATATTGATTATGGGAATGGTATAATTCCAACTTCTTGTGCTAGTACATTTTGTATGTATTGAACGGACCAAGTAGAGATAAGTATTTTATCTGACTTAATAAAATAAATTTTCTAGATCATTAAATGTACTTGTACTCTTAATCTTGACATAATTATTATGATCAATGTAATTTGTTTGTTGTTTTGATCTATCATAGGGTAAATTAGATCTTTCGTGAGTTAAAATGTTTCCGATAGGTTGGATGATGACAAATGACATTTGTGAAATAATAATTAGTTGATGGAATCCATGTCTCGGCCTTGAGATTACTTATAAGTTTTCATGTGAAAACTCTGCAGGTGGATTTAGTATCCGTCACATGAAATAAGTTAAGCGTTTGAATAAAGGATTAAATTAATCAATGAATTAAACAGTCAGAAATTTAATTCGGTTGATTGGTATCTGTAATCTTAACATAGGGAGTTAAATAAGATCTAATGAACGATTTTGAAATTATACCGAGGAGTGAAATTATGGATTTCTAGTGGAATAATCTATAATTTATTATGGTAGGTTAATTCATTCATTTTATGAATTAATATCATAATTGGAAGCCTCACTAATTAAATCTGCGGTCCTTGTTATGCCTGATTAATTAATGAATTTGAAAAGGAAGAAATCAATTTTCTTGAAGAAGTAAAATCCTATCAGATTTTGGTTAAAAATAAACTGATCTTCTAGAAGGAAAGTTTGACTATTACTTGAAAAGAAAGATTCCTATACGTTTTGGGACTAAGGTTTTATACCCTTAAAACGTGGTTATAAATAGGATTATCTTCCTCCATGAAATATGATGGAAGAACTTTGACCTTTCGGAGATGCAGTACTTGCCCACACAAGTATTCCCTACTCGGAGATTTTTGAGACTATAGCAGAAGATCGCAGACCTGGAGAACGCATTGGACAATTTGTACAAAGTTTCAAGAGAATTGATTCGCGGTTACGCTTCAAGAGATAAGTATTGATTTTATATTTGATTAAAATCTATGTTTATGTGTTGTCTATATTACATGCAAGTATGATCCTGAATTGTTTGCTTCCGCTGTGTATGCCTGTATTCCAACACAAATATCTTCTAAAACATGAATAATCACATAGCATATATACTTGGATTTCACTTGACTATCTACGGTTTTATTGCATGTGCTCGGAGTAGAAGTTTTATATAAATGTATTATCATGTTATTAAGTATCTTTGTTTAAGTTCTTTTCTTTCTAAGAGGTGAAATAGAATAACCCCATTGAAGCGTAATGATCATACGTCTGTAATGTATTGTATGTCTCATAATATATTCATCCCATTCTTCTATTCTTTCCTGAAAGTCCACCACTATTTTGTAACCAAAAGAAAAATTCGGCCCAATGCTTTATTTTATAGTCATACACCAAACAAAAAGAAAAAGCACAATAATCAACACTAAGACAAAATTAGAATACTTGTAACAAAAATGGGCACTACTAGGATGACAAATGAAGCAATGGTGGCCACCCTAGTCAACACGGACCCCGATGGCAGCGGAGGAGGAGGAGACAACTCACCACCACCGGGTGTCCCCGGAGATGAACCGGGAGAAGGGCTGCCGGACGGCGATCCGGCGGCAGAAGTAGTGGCATTGATAGCTAATTTTTGGCCTTGGTTGCAGTGGACGGTACAAATGAAATAATAATTGCCAGTAGTATCAAGAGTGAATTTTGCTGGACCATTTGTTTCATTATCAATAGGATTTGCAGCATTGCAACTATCAAATGCATTTTTGTTTACTCTTGTTGCTGTGTGTACTCCACTATTGAAATTGAACTCTGCACTCAAATTGACAATTTTACTTGTGTTAAAAAAAAAATACATAAAAAAAGTAGTTATCTAATTTATGTGATGCACAAATTTGAATAATATGAGTTCGGAAACAATCTTTCTATCCTGAGATAGGGGTATGGTCTGCGTATATTCTATCCTCCTCATACCTCACTTTGTGAAACTACACTAGGTTATTGTTGTTGTTAAGTTCGGAATTTTACATTTTTATAAGTTACTAGATTTAAAAATAGGTTTTTTTTAAAAACAAATACAGTATCTGGAGTAAAGCTATTGAGTTTGGTTGAACCCAGTAGTCATACTTTAGCTCCACCCTTATGCACTTTGATAGAACACAAAGTTTAAAACATAAAAATAGACACTTGAAATTTTGTGGTCTAAAAAAAGTTCCAGATATTATCTCATTAAAGATAAAATGAGAAGTATAAAATTAAATTATTTTTGAATATGGTAAAGATATTATCTTTTTGTGGATCAACTAAAAGAAAAGTGCATTATATAAATAAAAACGTGAACTACTGAACATCTAATATATACAAAAAATTGTAAATTGTTAAGTATTTGTTTCCTAAATTGCAATAATAGTACAAGGGTGTCTAGTGTAATTTATCCTAATTATTATCTTCTTTTTCATATGTTTAAAATATTTCTGAAGCTTTCTTTTGTAAGAATTTGGGGATTCCCTTTGTTGGTTCCATGACATATAGTACACTTTTGAAAAAAATGTTTATTTAAAAAAATTATATTTGGGTAGAGAAGGAAAAATAGGGGAGGGACTGCAAGGTAGGCAAATTAAATTTTTATTAATAAAATAAAAATTTAAATAATCAACTAACTGAGATAATAATATTACAATTTGGACAACTTTGGAAATAAAAAATTTGTACAATCCACTTTGTCTTTCAAGTATATATAATTAATCTCATCCCAATTCTACTTTTGAAAATTTCATTTCTTTTTCCATCTTTTGAGAAATTCTAGTACTTCCACCAACAATAATAATTACTAGTAAAAGTGCTAATTGGTTTATGAATAAAGCATAAATATAATATATATATAGACACACATACTAGCTAAAAGGAAAAATAGGAGACCCCTATCATAGTGTCAACTTTGTGGTGCATAAACCAAGGGTTTAGTATCTATGCAAAAGTGGTGTACAATTATTTACGTAATCAGATCACTTATAAGTAAAAATAATTATATTAAGGGATCGTTTAGTTGGCCGACAAAGTTATTTCTGGATTATATATAATTTTAAAATTAATTTATCCCATCTGAAAGGTGGGATAAAGTAATATCAAGTTGAATGGGGTAAGACAGGATATATATATCTAGGATTAAGACTGAGATTATATTAAATTTATATTTTGTTTGGTTGAAGGTATAAATTTAACCAAATAAAATATAATTTTGATTTCAATCTTAATCCTGAAATATCCCACCTTATTTCGCATACCAAACAACCTCTAACAATGTTAAAAAAAGATTTACATTGTGAATGTATATAACTTAAATTCATGTCGAGACGAAAAGAACATAAAATTTGAATAGTAATTAATTACCACAAAAACATTAAATATATGCTTACCTAGAATGTCTCCAACAACAAAAGTGTGTTGGTTAGCCCAATTGGAAAAAGTAACAACACCATTAGGAGGAGTTTGCCAACCAAAACTATCACCAACTGTATATGTTCTTCCTACTGAAACTTCAAAAACATAAGCAAACAACAAACTCACTAATAACAATAATGAACCAAATAATCTTGTAGCCATAATAATTTCCATATCTCACTTTGTTATATGTTCCCAATGGATTTGGTCACCCCCTTTTGTATAGATTAGTGTTAAATGTGTTTTTTGTTGGAGATAAATAGGGAAGACACCAAGGGTAATGCCTATTGGAGTAGTTGAGAATTTTGTTGTTTAATAAATTTTAAAAGTCAGACTTGGATTGTGTGTAAGGTACTCTCTCCGTCCCATGTCAATTATCATGTTTCGTTTTTTTGGGAGCTAAACTATATGAATTTTAACTAGCATTTTAAAAAATATTTTTCATCGAATTAATAATGAAAAAAATTACAATTTGCAGTACTTATCATATTTAAATTTTAAATATAAAGAATTGAATTGATTTAATCTAATATAAATCTGAAAATAAGTGAAATTAACTTTCAAAAAAGGAAACGTGATAACTAATTTGAAACAAAAGGAGTAAATAATTTTCACATCAATTGAGATAAGCATTTAGCATAAGTCAATGGTTTAAGAATTAAAAATATTTCTTGGATCATGCCAGTCTTAAGAAAATGTTACATTACCTAGTTTGTTTTTTTTCAATTTTTTGGTCAGGTAAATTACAAATTTTTAATAAAATATCGATCGATGATGGACCAGTTCTATTATTCACTCCCTCCTTTTTAATTTATGTAGCGATTTTTAATTTGGTATGAAATTTAATTTATGATCACACCATTATTTAGAAGTAAAACAATAAAAATTTATAAGTTATTTTTTAATATAGTAAATTTTAAAGTGATGATTAATAACATATAATGATAATTGATGATGATGATGATTGTCGTTTGTGATTGATGGCTATTGTAGTAATAGTTATTGATGGAGATGAACAGAAATGATAGTGAACAATTGATTGTGGCTGAGGAAGGTGGTAGTTGGCGTGCAGTAATAGTCAATAATGTTGGCGGCGGGAACGATAGTTAGCAGTAAAACTGAATAGAGTAGTGATAAAATTCTATCATTACAAAAATTCTTGATTGGATAGCTTTTTCACGGTGTTAAAATTTTATTATAAGTTTTAATTATTCAGATCTACGCAAACATATAAAGTGATAGTAAAATTAAAAAAAGAAAAAAACTGAGATCCAAATACTTAAAAAGCGAATGACTTAAAAAATTCTCTTACTTGTATCTATTTGTCACCACCATTTCTGTATTTTAGGAAATTTTAATCAGACACTTAAATTCGATCAAAATTATATATCGATGAAATTCATTCATGAAAAAAAATTATTGAAGTAGCTAGTAATTATTTTCATAGAAGTTGTGGATATTGCATCAGTGCATACGCTTACACAAATATATAATTAACAATTAGCTTAATTAGTTCTTTATGAGTTTGGTAAATGTCTTTATCAAAAGGCAAAATTATCTTAATTATCGATAATTTTAATTAGTATTTCCACTAGAAAACTCATTCGCACTTTACGTGGTAGATAATAAGATTATTGAACTCCGACTTTATTATAGAGTTAAATCTCGTTATAACAATTATTTATTATAATAATATTTTATTGTAATAGCCTGATTTTATTTAGAATCAATTTTTCATGTTATATTTTACTTTTTTATAAGTAGAGGTGGATGCAACTTCCGATTAGCGGGTTATCTGAACCTAATATTTTTTATGCGGGGTATAAATTTATATGTAAATATTCACTAAAATTATAATAAATAGTGGATATGAACCCATAAATTTAAAAATATAGTTAGTTCAATGCTAAAAACTTTAAAGACTGAACTCATAGAGCTAAAATTATGCATCTACTTCTAATTATAATAGCGTTCTACTAGCTAGTTATAACAACAATGATATTCATTATAGCGGTATACTTTGTAAAATTACTTCTCTATAACTATCATACTCAAATATTGTGTAGTAATATTTTATATGAGATATATTATGTATAAAAATAAAATATTCAAATATTTATGGAAATCATCATTAATGCCATGCACATAGTAAATCTCAAGTACGAATATCTAAAAGAAAAAATTGTAGTATTTAAATGGTGTCCATCAGTTATGGTCATAACTTCACAAAGAAAGACTATTGGTGTTTGCCTTTTTTACAAGCATACTCTTTTTATATTTCTGGTTAAATTGGTTACAAATATATTTTTTTTCTTCTTTGTACATGAAATCATTAAACTATTCTTTTTACGAGTTTTATTTATAACAACTAAATGATATCTAAATGTCAATATACAAATATAACAACACCTCACTATAAAAGTCATGAAATTTTCAGACAAACATTATCACTGTAATAAGATTTGACTGTATATGAATTTACACAAATATATAGATAGATTTATTAAATAGTATTATTGAGGAAAAATAAATAAGATAATTATTTAAATTTCAGCATACAATACCCACTCAAAATGAAACTTATTTATAAAAATTTGATTTTTGAAAAACTTCGAGCTTCAACAATGGACCCTTATGGAGTTTCAGCTTACAAAAATATCAACAGAACAGAAAGGACAGGGAAAAAAAAGAGAATGGAGGAAGAGATCCGTGATTTTGGGTTGTTCGACTAAGGGATGAAAAGTAACTTTCAATCTATATAGAAATTGAGTTAAATTAGGTAAGAAGTTAAACCATGAGTTAAATTTGGTAGCATTATTACCTCATATGATATATAGTGTAATTTTCTCAAAATATAATGGGTTCAATGCTAAAAACTCAAAAGTTGAACCAATAGAATTTATATTCTGGATTCGCTTCTAGATAAAATCATCTTTCATTTTAATCAGATGTTTCGAATTTGAGTTCTGAATATGAAAAAAATTTCTATTAGAGAATACTTTCTTCTTATATGAATCTTACACAGTACAAATCCAAATTAATTTGGGTCTTAACATGAATAATGAATAGCAAGTGAAAAATCTAAATAAAACAGGGCTGGTAGAATAGGAAAAAACAAATGTATTTTACCATATGAACTATTTTTTTTGGTAGATATGTGTTCATAACACTGACCAATTCCAATTTTTTTCACGAGCATCAAGGATGTCGCCCAATAATTAATAAAGTGAGTTGAGAATTTTTCGATTTAAATCCAGCAAAGACACACAAAATACAAGGTGATTTCTTCTCATTTGTCCTGGTTTTGATGGTTACAGAGTTATATGACATTTGTTGTTGATAGAAGATGACAAGTATCCCATAAAATTAGCCAAGATATGCGCAAGTTAGACATGATATTATGATTTAAAAAAAAAAGTGTAGATAAGTTGTTGGAATTAGAATGGTGCGAATTTTTCTTTTCAAAAGAGTCATCATCTATGTAGAAAATAGAACAAGATGTTGTCCATATTGTCAAATAACTTTTCTCCTTTCAAAATTTATAACTAAACAAAGAATTTTTGCGGTTATGTAATTCACTAGTGATATTATCCGTTTTAGATCTAAAATCACATGACTTTAGATATGAAACTTGTAAAACGGTAATAGTTTTTTAACTTATTTAAACTCTTTCATTTTCAGTATGCAAAATCAACCTTAGGATTCTGTTTTGTCTTAGATAAATAGGGAGGGAAAAATATAATTAAAAGGTCAACATAGGCTATAATTCAAGAATACTACAACAATAACATATCAGTATAATCACATAAATGAGGTCTGATGTGGAGTGTGCGGAGACCTTATTCCTACCTTGAGAGTTATAGAGACTTTCCAATAAACCCTCGTCTCAAAAAATAAAAAGTTTCAAGAATACTCAAAGAAGTCACTTTTATAAAACTCACACAATCACTAATTACTTAAATCAATGAACAATATTACAAGTAAACAATGACCAATGTCCTATCATGATATCAACTCATATGTAAAAAATTATACAAAACACTCAAATTTTACTAGAAGATCCTCTTGTGACAGAAAAGTCCTCTATTTATATAGATAAATACATGAATCTACCACATGATACTAATGGCAATGGACATGAACATGATCAAGGCAGGTGCAAAAACGCTTCGCGGGGCAGAGCTTGGAGGAGGTGGAGGAATTAGACCATCTGTTGGTGTCGCGGGTGATGGAGTAGTAGTCCCTGGTGTGACCGGTCCAGTAGGTGGTGCGGATGATGGTGGAGTTCCTGCACCACCACTAGGACCAGGAACTGGTCCAGATGGTCCAGTTGATGGTGTTGGACTTGGCGTTGGCGTTGGCATTGGAGTCGGGGAAGGAGTGGGTGCAGGGGTAGGGGTAGGGGTAGGGGTAGGGGTAGGGGTCGGGACGGGTGATGGAGCAGGGGAGGTAGCAGGGGATGGTGCAGGGCTAGGAGTTGGAGTGGAGGCTGCTGTAACATTGATGGCTAGTTTTTGGCCAGCAGAACAATGTTGGCCAAAAGTGCAAATGAAATACTCAGTTCCTGTTGAATTTAGAGTGATATTGGCTGGTCCAACAGTAATAAGAGTAACAGGACCTGTGGAGCTGCAAGAATCATAGGCACTCTTTGTCACTTTGGCTACATCATGTGCTCCAGTTGCAAAGTTGAACACTGCACAATTGAGAAAATTCCAAGTAAGTTTGGGGGTCGAATACATGAATCATCACTGTCCATATCGCTTCATTTAAGCTCATACATCATAGTCCAATATTGTAAACAAAAAAAGCTAAAATGCGACACCAACACCAACAACAACAACAATAACTGTCATTCAGTCCCAAGTTAAGGTCGATTATATGAATCCTCATTGCCTATTCATTTCAGTTAAGTTCATTTGAGTCCAATATTATAAAAGTAAAAATAAAAAGTATTGAAGTTTTGTGTATTTACTATTGACATGAAAAATCTCTGACGGGACTACAAGACTCTCATAAGACATCTCAGATGTTGATGATGGGATTATTGGGAAACACTCTCCCCGCCTTTGAGGTAGAGGTAAGATCTGTGTACGCTCTACCTTTCCCAGACCCCATTTTTTTGGGACTACACTGAATATGTTGTTGCTGTTATGACAGGACTGTTGATGACATAGGTGGTGAATGCACATATGAATAGTTAACCACGGTGTTTTTTCTCAAAGAAATCGCATAACATATAAAGATTGCATTTGGAATCAAAACTTCTTTTGTTTCTCTTGTTCTTCTTTAAACAACTTTTTAGAAGATTTAATAGCAGCTAAGTTTAACTAGGATGTATGATCATGTACCCATAATAGAAAATAGGAGCAATTTTTTATCTCTAACTTTCACATGTTGATGGCTCTAGCATGACAAAAAGTACTTTTTAACTCTTCAATTACCAACATAGATAAGTAAGCTCTTTTGACATGAATTCAATGAATTTGTACCTCCACTTAAATAGTATAAGATTCAATCAAAATCCAAATTAGTCAATCTCTATACTATAAGCCAACTATCATGGTATATCTAACTTTGAACAAGAAAAGAAATATATAGAGTTTATTGAGCTCCTTCAAATCAAATTATATTGGGAGGCCTAACGAGTAACAATGTTCAGTCCAACTGCTAATTCAAGTTACCTTTCAAACAGACAAGATTCTTATATACTTAATTCAAAATAAGGTATCGAATATGTAACAATATGCATACCTAAAGTATCACCAACTCTGAAGGTACGTTGTGAAGCCCAATTGGCATAAGTTGCAGGGCCACCAGAAGGAATTCTCCAACCCATACTATCACCAACCACATGATCAACTGCTACTATATTCCCCGGCAACACCGCCAAAATGGCAACCAAGACTAGTGCAATTCTAGCAATTTTCATCCTTGTAACCATATTTTTTGTGTTTTCAGGTAGCCCCAAGTGGATCTTTCTTGCTATAATTAACTTTCCTCTTTTGTGGCTGCTGAGTTACAGAGTTTCTGTTTGAAACATTTGTTCTATACAAGGTTGTATTTATAGATTTAGTTATTAGTCTTATGGAAATGGAAGTATCTAGGATGTTTCAATTGAATATGCTGATGAATTTTGACCAAGTCCACAAAAAAAAAAAAAAGCATAATTAGGAAAGTGGTGGAATTTAGAAAGATTTTGGTCCAGAAAGGTGGCATGATTGGGAGTTGAACTACTCCTTATTGGATGTTGGAACAGTTCCAATAGTACTATTAATATCTATGGTTTAAGTCTATCTACACCAATTAGTCAAAATGGAAAAAAAAATTAATTCATATTACACATGTTTTCACTATGAATTGGTTGTTGGTTAGAGTTAATGAATGTTTTAGTTAAGTAAGGATTAGTTATGCAGATATTAATAATATATAAATTAGTCATGTAGGGTTAATATTTATATAAATTAGTTGTTCGTATTAGTTATTTTATTTTCTATTATGTATAAAATAATACATAAATTTTTTCATATCTTATATATGTATTAGTTATGCAGAAAAGAAAAAAATGAATCAAACATTGTATTAGCAATACTATATGTTATGTGAAAAGAGAAAAAGCAATGAAATATTATATGACTTACGCTAGATTCTATGTGAGTTATTTTTCCTCATTTTTGTAACCAAATAATGTACAAAATTATATTAATTTTAATACATGAATGATTTTTCTCTAACTAGCAACCGATCGGACCCCTAAAGATGTGGCCTAATAGTTAATGAGCTACATGACATCTCAAGCTTATATCCCAATAAATTTAAAAAAATAAAAAAATAAATTATTTATTTGTGTATCTAATGAAATTAGTCGAGATACTATAATTAAAAAAAAAATTATGTGTCAATGTTTATCATTAATTAAAATGGAAAGGTCAAAGTTCAAGTGACAACTTCAAGACACTTGTCACGATACTAGTTTGGTTGATGTATAATTATCAACAACTTTGAAATGTCTAAAGTCCAAGTCGTCTTTGTTCTTCTTTTCTTTATATTTATTATTATTATTATTATATTATTATTAAAAGAATAAAATAATACTTCATTTCATCCTATTTTACATTACGTTTAGAAATGAAAGAGTTAATTTAGTAGAGAAAATAGCTACGTTAAGAATTGAGGTAGATTTGAATGCTGAATTGTGTGTTTAATTATTAAAATTTTAAAAAATTTATTTACTTAAGCTTCATCCCAAAATGTCTGAAGTTTACCCAAGTATAAGTCCCAACCTCATGTCATCAAAATGTCTGAATTTTGATTTTGCTAAGGATAAATTTTGAGTAAAAATACTGCTTGTTAAGGCTATAATTTCAATAAAAAAAATATTTGAAGTTGACGTTGATAAATTATTATATATCTGAAATCTTGTTAAGACCACAACTTTAATCAAACGTATATTTTTACAAGTTCAATTATATATGTCTACAGTTATTCTCAAAATAAATTAATTTTCTAACAAAATTAACTTTGAATACATATTAAATGATATACCTGAAAGCGAATATTTGTGCACTTTGTCCAAAGGTAAGAATTTCACAACATGACCTATTTGGGCACTTCCATTTAATATGTATTCACTTTTTAAAATTACTTAATGTGTGTCAAATACTAATAAACTTTAGATAAAAGGCACCACAACTTCAGTAAGAAGTATCTGAAATTTAACGTTGTTAAGTCCACAATTTCAGTAAAAAAATGTTTGAAATTGATCTTGACAAGTCATATCAAACTCCAAGAAAAATTGTTTGAAGTTTGCCGGACTTCATACACGAATTTTTGCAACTTTAAACTTATTCTCGAAGTGGGTAAATTTAATAAAAGAAAAAATTGACTTTAGGTACAAATTAAAGGACGCCAAAAGCAGATATTTGTGCACTTCGTCCTAAAAGATAATTTTCTTCTAAAAGCACTTTTTAAAAGTTTGACGAAGCATAAATTACAATTTTAATATTAATAAAAATATTTTTTAAATTAGTGAGCTAAACACAAACTGCTATTTCAAAATATCTTTTTTTTAAAAACACTTTTAACAAAAATTACTTTTCAAAATATGCATATTTTGAAAGATTTGTCAAATATACAATAAAATTTCATTATTGATGCTTAACCTTTTTTTTTAATTCAAAAACAATCATTTTCATATGCTATATATTTTAAATATCACAATATAAATTGAGTCATTTAGCTAAAGCTAATACAACTACTTTACCAATCAAACATGGCTTAGTGGCCTTGTGTATTTCACCCAAAAAAAAACAAAAAAATTGACCTATTTTTTTGTTACATCTTACACAACTTAAAAAGGTTTGCATTATTGGAAGTAAGAATAATCAAAGAGACTCAATCAAAAGGGGCATCTCAATATCTTATCATGTCTTTGAATAACAACTTTTTGGACCACAAAAAGACCAGCATGAAGTATTCCAATTCATTATGGGTCACCGATATCTTAATAGTTCAGTTGGTTACGGAGATGTAGTTATATATATTAAAGGATAATTAGTTAAATATTAGTTTTCATATATATGTACTAAATCTTGAAAGTATTCTTGAACACTCTTATCGGAATTTCTGATTTTGCCACTAATTAATTGACTATCTGAACTTTCTTTTTTTAGATAAAGGCTCGAATCCTCACTTTATAATTCTCTCCTCTATTTTTTCTTTCCCTAATCCCAATACAATTATTTTTTTTAGAAAAAAAAAACAATCATTACCTCAATTACCATTTGGAAAATGTTCAAAGTTGTCCTATAGTACTATTTGAAATTATTTAATTTTACTTTTACGTTTCGTTATATTTTCGATCTATTCATATCGTTGCTATTTATCAAAACACTTCGAGAAAAGTTCATATTCATCACACTGCTTTTGACTATGTTCTAAAATTATCCTCATGTTGAACTCTCTTTGAAGATCAAAAAATAAGAGTCTTTCCTAATAAATATTTAAATTAGACCTGAAATATAATAAAAAATAAAATTACTTAATTTCGAGTATACAAAAACAAATTTGATGATTTTTTCTTAATGATAAATTATTGCTCGAAGTCGAAAAAATTATACTTAGAAATATTAAAATGGAAAATATTTTGGATGGGAAAAATGCCCTTTTACAATATTCTAAAGGGGGCCATTTCCATTTGTATTGATTCATATCTATAACTAGTGGAAAATTTTCACAAGAATAAAATAAAAGAATAAAAACAATCTCATATATTATCATCTCGTTGGTATGATAAGGTAGATATCAAATATTGTACTGAAATTGAAATTTTTAATATTGCAGTATTAGTGTTATGATATTTGATATGCTATTTGTATATACGTTTTTGAAAATTTTATTATTCAATACTTCTGTATTTATAAGAAAAATAGCGAAATAGTACTGAATATCATAATTGAAGTACATAATTACATATACAACTCATATATATTATTAAAATACTAGCAAATATATTAAATAGTATTAAAACAAAATCAATTATTTAGACGGAACTTTGACTATCATATATCTTAATTGAAATGTTTTTTTTGTGTAATTGATTAACAAAGAAAATTGCATGTTTGTCCCTTTTTTAAAAAATATTTTTACATGCGTAAGGTGTTAATATGATATAATTGAAATTTTCTTGAAAAGTCGAAGTCATAATTTTCTATTATATGAGTATATGTAAGTCGAACTCGAACAAGCTGTGATTATTGTTTTGCCATATTTTAAAATATAAAAATTGAAATTTAAAATACCAAATCATACAAAATTAATTCGATATAATAATATAATATTTTTAAAAATCAAAAATTAAAATTACTGAATCAAAATTTCTAATATTATACTGTGTCGCGTCCCTTGCTAGTTATAACCATGATCATTAGTCTAAATATTTTTTACAGAAAGTATAGCCAAACATAACTCCAATTCAGCTTCATAAATTTTAAATAATGTAAAAAATATTTAAAATTTATGATCAAACAAATGCCTACTTAGAATGACAAATTACCCTTGCATACTATAGGATTAAGTTAAATTTGTGATCATTAAGTCAATTGTAATTTCTCATAATAATAATATATTAACTTTGGTCAATATTTTAAGATATATTTTTTTAATTATATTAATATGATAAAGATTGCAATTTCTAGTAATTTTTCATATAATTTTCGAATATCTAAATCTTAAATGTAAAATATTGAAGTAATCTAATTTAATTTACCTCTGAAAATTAGCCAAATAGACTCTCGTAAAGCGAAATGTGACAAGTAAAAGGAAATAGAGAGAGTACCTTATATGCAAACGTGATAACAACAAGAACAAGAAATAACTACACCTCAATCCCGAACTAGTAGCAGAAATAAAATTTAACAAAAATAAAGTTCACTCTAGCAAATTATATTTAAATATTTCAATTATTAGGGTCCCCACCTTACTTGTTAAGATCTTAATCCAAGGTCACTCAAATCATTTAAAGCCAAGCATTTTTATTTCCAAAGTCCAAACAAGCCCCTATTGAATGAATTTTTAGTCATATTCTTGAAGAGTTTACTTTTCAAAATTCTAGATACTTTGTAGTTCAAAATTGACTATAGAATAGTTGTAGATCACAAATTTATTTTAATTTCTTGGTTTTCACAAGGCCAAGGTCAATTTATAGTTTTATCAAGTAATTGACTCATCATCTTAGAGTTTTCAATCATCACACTTTAAAATGGTCTTTTTATGTATTATTAAATTAAATTTTGATGACCAAAATAGAATATAGCAAAGTTCCAACAATAATAATGCACAATTGTCTGCCCAATATTTTTGCCTAATTAAAAGGAAAATAAATAGAAAAGCCTTTTTTCGTCAGATGACTTCAATACGGATATTGAACATCGAATGAACTACATATCTGACCCACTTTTTATAAGCTAAGCTAATAAACGGATAGATTAATAACCCATCCAAACTTGAACGGACTAGACAAATAATATTTTTATCGATTAATTTTGCTACTTCTACCTACTATAGTGTACCGTAGTGGCTAGAAGTGTTCGCAGATAAATCTCACTGCCTAAACATGAAAAAAAGGATATATCATACAAGTTCAAATAGATTTATATATAATATATCAAATAAGAAAATATTTTTAAATAGATTAATTTGGCCAACATATCGACTCATTTTTTTATAACCTGAACTAGGAAATGGGCAGGTCAATAATCCGTTCAACCTTAAACGAGTTAGATGAGTTGCGACTAATTTTTCCACCTCTACCTACTATAGATGGTTAGAAGTGTTGCACATAAATCTCACTGCCTAACAGTAACCCAATGTAGTCCCACAAAGTGGAGTCTAGGGAAAGCAGAATGTACTCAGACCTTAACCCTACCTCAGAGATAGAGAGATTGTTTCCGCTAGATCCTCGGCTTCAGAAAAAACAGAGTAGCCAAGTATAAAACATAATAAATAATAACAAAACAACAACTAGTAATAGCAGAAAACTACACAACAACAATACACCAATCGAGATACAAGGAACACCAGATAGTAATAGAAATCGAAGGACAAGAAATGATAAGAGCAATACTAGGCCTACTAATGATAAATCTCACTGCCTAAACATGAAAAAATGATATATCATAAAAGTTTAAATTCTATATATTGTCGATGCATATAACGTAAATCTTAATAAGAATATTGAAGCAACTGCAAGATTAAAGAAAAGACAAACCATGAAAGAGAGAACTTATTTCATATATATACTGATTTTCATTGCTGAAAAATTCAAAAACAATCAGCAACCTCCATGGATCGACTAGCCATGAAGATCTAAGGATTGCATTCCTCTAATGTTGTCGATGTAGCAGTTTCTACACTAGGACATTCGATACGTTAATCTGGTATTTTTCGTATAAAGATGAGATCAAAAAAAATGTTGTCACAACCTCGACAGCAGAATCAATGTTGAAGTTGTGATTGCTATCGTCGACAAATAATAATACCCTTGAGCTTGAATTCCCTGAAACATTTGTATGCATGTACAGATGTGTAAGTCCACAAATGATATGTGACATAAAATCTGCAGAACACAGCAGAAGAGAAACACTAAATGCACACAATCTGCTATGATTTTTTCATATTCTTTGTTATCTTGGCTAGTTATCAAAGGGTGTCTTAACAAGAATGAGATATCTTATATTAAGATGCAATAATAGACGAAAAGGCCGTGTAGTTGCGCGTATTGGGTAGGAAAAGAACATAAACAGAGAAAGAACAAAAGGGAAAAAACAAAGCCAAGAAAGAGAAGAGCAGGAATACAGAAGAAAGAAGTGAGGGGATAAGAGTTGATCCACATTTGCATAGCATACTAAGATTCATCAAATGGAAAATTAAAAAAAATGCCAGTTGCTGATATAGATGGACATTACAGTTTAAAATGAAAAGTTCCCAATTCTCAATCAACTCAAACACCAGGATAAATCTAATTTACTCTGAAGTAACAACCTCAGTATGAATAGATGGAACAGGAACACGTCGACAAACAACGACTATCTTTCATGAAACATAACTCTTTATGGTAACAGCTTGTTTGTCAATGAGCTACAGTAGCAAATTGAAGGGCCTGCTAGAAACTCAATAGATACATGTCCCTAAAAGTTTATTCCAAGTGCTCCAACAAATTCTAAAAGTACACAGAAAAAGATACTCCAAGTACACAAATCAACCGATATCCTCCAAGTGAAGGCCCCATTACAACGGAGCAGGAGCGAGAAATGAGAGGGAAGGAAGAAAACTGGCCTCCTCCAAAATGATTAAGGACTAGAGCAATCCAAAATGAAAAAGGAGTAAAATTGAGTAATCATTGGTAGGATAGCTAATGCAAAAGTTTCTCAAATACATAAAATGTGAGATAATACCCATTCATTGCCTGGATTCGACATCGGAAGAGCAGGAGGATGACATGTGATGAGTTGACATGAACTTATGTCAGTTGTTTGTTGGATTGACAAACACTTAGAAAGGACATGTCCTAACAAAAGAAAGCAGCAGATCCATCATACTTCTGCTACCACGGTAAATCTATTAACCTATCTCTTCATAAAGTACATGATGCCTATTTTTCAACTTCACCCAATACTAAGTTCTTCATGTCAGCTTATCATCACCTCTATAATGCTTCCAAAGGAGAAAAAGAACCTAGTAAATCTTTGCGGAAGTCCCATGCCTAATTTCCTTAGACTAGAGCATTCTTTCAAAACATATAAAAGTTCTTTTTCCTTTCAAGCTATTGATCCACTCAATACATATTTCCAATATTTCCAACTCATGCACCAACAGTTTTCTTGGGGACACCAAGAACAGCATGTTATCCAAGAAAAAAATGGCATAATACATCACTGATCAAAACCAGATCTGAAAGACAATTTAAACCATAAGCTTCAAAGTGGTGAATTTTACAAACTCGTCTTCCTCTCCTCTTTCCTTTTCTTTTTCCTCGGCTCGTATGTCAATAGATTTAGAAAAGGCTTCTTGTTCTTACTTCTTTACTGTGAGAGGAATGGGCTTCCGGCAGTAGGAAAAACATATCCAATTCTATAAGCATGTCGAAATGCATTGAAATACAAAGACTCATTCTATAAGCCTGTCGAAACGCATTGGAAAAGTATCTGCTGATATATATTTCTGAAACAAATGTAACACTTCTTCATAAGTCTGAACCCCTATAATATGCACTAATAAATATTACTCTATTTTTGATGAGCCGAGTGATCATAATATTGATTGAATTACTTTACCCTGGAGGCATAATCAGGGCACTGAGACGAAACCCATGAAGTTCCAAAAACATCAATTTTCTTAGTCTTCTTTAGTTCCTTTACCGTTTTGCAAAGGAGCGGTATAAAGTATAAAAAGAACTTCATCTGCAATTTTGATATTAGCAAGCATGCAACTCAACTCAATACATACATGTAGAGGTTTCCAGCATATTTACGACATGCTAACATTGAACCCGTGCATATTTCCTATGCTTGAACATGAGGTTAAGTTTCCAGTATAAGGGACCAACCAACATTTCTTGTTTTCATTTCTTTTGTAAGTCAGTTAAGATCACATTTTTCTGAACTATGGTTGCTACACAGATGATTCAAAACTATATGAAAACACTATGCTCACAAAAATTCTCTCTTTATCCCGAACATGAAGGATGACCAATGCACAGAGCATTGATTCTAAAAAAGAAAAGATCTAGCAGACAGAAGAAAGATTTTCATGAGGACAATAGAGCCTCATACCTTCAAAGACAAAAGCGAAGATGCAGCTGAAATATCTTGCAGCCCGGAGAAACCAATATCATAAGATATACTACCATCAGCCTTGAAGAGTCCGAAGTTTCTCTCTGATGATTGACCTGGCTTTTGGTATTCATTGAATAGTGCAAAAATATATGCCTTCAACATTTTTTTCGGCCTCATTGGAGTTCCTTTCCTCTTGGCGAGCCTTTTACGCAGATTATAATTATATGTCCTAGCATTACTTGGTGTGGCAGCAGGTTCATTATCGTCCCCTTTAGAGGCCCAGCCTGTTTCAGTAACTATGACTTCCATTTTTCCGAAACCAGCATCCTCTAGAGCTGCATACGCTGCATCAATTTGAGCATCGAGCAAGTTATCATAATGAAGATGAGTTTTATTGTCAACAATTCCCTCATTTGGCTGAAAAAGAGCATAATTTATGTCTATTTTATCTGAGTTGTATGTGTAAGCCAAAAATGGGTAAGCATTTAAACAGAACGGAGATCCAATTTTTGAGAAGAACTCTAAAAGTGGCTTCATCAACTGAACAACGCCATCTTTAAATACACAAAAGGAAGGAGGGAATGAATCAGCAAACACAGCCTGTGAGTGTGCGGTCGATATCTGAACGATATCACTTATCCCAAGCTTTTTTGTTGCATTATGTACATTCTTTACAGCATTCAGAAGAGCTACCTCCAGTTCATTGTCGCTACTCCCCAAAACTTCATTTCCAACAGCGATGCCAACAATGCGGGTATCAGGAAGGAATGCCTTCACATTATCTTTTACCCAAGTCAGAGCATGATCTGCATTAGCACTCATTTCCTTTACAAACTCATTCGGAAGTCCAACCACGAGCTCAAGGCCTGTACCTTTAAACGCATTAAGGACATTGGGATCTGCATCATAAATTCTAACATTCTTAATTTTTGCTGCTCGAAGGAGTTTAACCACTTTATCAGGTGAAGGGATGTTATCTGCAAGTCTCCCGTAATTAATCCCGTACGTTCCTGTGAACGCTCTTGCAGTCTGTTGAGCTGAAAACAGAAGGTGAGAAAAGAGCATTAAGTACAAAGAAAAAGAATAAGGAAACCAATTCCACAAGAAATGTTGATGATTCAAAGCATCTGAGAAAGAATGCAGATATAAAAGCTGAAACTATTTCTGTTAACTCGGGTCTAATGATACATTTTAACCAGCCTGTCAAGCCACAAGAATCGGCTTGACGTGATAAGTGGTCAGTAAATTAAAATTAACATAGATTTGCAGGAAACCTCTTCAGTCAATTTCTAATGGAATCACAATAAATACATCAAACAACAATTTGCCTATTCATCAGTTATACAGCTTGATAACCTTACACTACAGAAATATAAAAATAAGTCTGCTACACCAATCCATTCTCATAAGCAAAGAAAAGGCTACCACCAAATTTACTGCAAAGATGAAACAGAAAATAGCTGAGTCCACACACCCAAATTAGAAGATCCAGTTTTCATTGTCTACTGTTAATTTTTTGTTATTATTAAATTTTGAAATCATACATGAACAAGTAATAGTACTAAAGCACATAAGCATATTGATCAAATCTTTAGACCTGATTTCCAATCAGCAGCTCAAAAAAGAAACTTCATAAAAGAAAAAAAGCAGAGTGCCAAGATTCAAAAGAGAAGAAACAACCCAATTAAAGTAAACCAACCAGATTATCATTCACAACCCAAAAGATATGAAAAGCTGCAACAACCCCATCAAATTACAGTCTCCAACAACCAAATAAAGCACAAAAATCAAAACCCATGAAAATTAAACTGTACCATTAGGACTGAAGATCACCAATAACATAAAAAAGAATCGGAGAAGAATCAGGCGAATCTTCATCACTGCACAACCTAAAAACGACGCCGTCCGTCCCTTTTGCCTTCAAATTCAACGAACACAAAAGCTCACTCTTTTAGCTTCATCACCCATCACCTAATACAACCTTTTTAGCTTTTATTTCAAATACACCTACAGCCTATCACTTTCTCGCAAAACCCCACAATCATAAAACGCTAACTTTCAAGATTCTTGATTTTTTTTCTATAAATAAAGTTCCGTATATATATATATGATACTACTGTTGTTTTCCTGAGTGGTGGTACACGGTGGTTTCCGGCGGCGGAGGACGGGGGGAGGGAGGGGGGTTAGTGAGTGGAGGGGTTCTTCTGAGAAATTATTTTCCGACAAAGTCCTAATATAGTCTAAAGTTTTGAATTCCATGTATTGGATTTGAATTTTCTTATAAACTTGGAAACTGTGTGAAAATATTCTTACTGCCAAACAGGGACTTACTGTTACTGCAGCTAAAATTGGTCCACGCGCTTTACGGCACGTATTCTGCACGTAAAGGCGCTGTTCAGTTTTCTCTTTTGAATTTTAATTTTTTTTTTACTTTTTCCTTTTTTTCACTTAAATGAAGGATTTTATTTACTAAAAATCAACAAATCAATTAAAATAAATATTGTGAAATCTTTTAAAAATAATAAATATAATTAATTGCAAAAGTTATATTTTTAAATTATTTTTTATAAATTAAAAGGAATACGATTTTCTCAGGAAACACTTTTAGAACTTTATCCAAATATAAAATTACTGCTTCAATATTGATAAGAATATTTTTAAAAATTATTATTATCAAAAATATATTTTAAATTATAAAAATATTAAATTTGTAAATTTCAAAAGTCTCGTCAAATTGTTATTAAGATTTCAATTAAGTTTTTTTGAAATGAGGTGGCTTCTTATTTCATATAGTAAGAGTATATAGTGCGGGTTTAATTTCCGTCGTTCGTCCATCAATAAATGGATCATTTGCTTTTGAGATAAGAGACAAATTTAGAAAGCATATTGTAATTTAGATATTTAAATAAAATTTATTAACCAAATTAAAAGGTCGTGGAAGTAGCATGCCCGTTGAAACTAGTCTTAATGCATAGTCAGCCCTTTAAAGTTACCAGAATATTTCATTTAGACTGTTGAACTAAGTCATGTTTCAATTGAATACCTCAACTCTTAATAAAGTGTTTCAACTAGATACTGTCATTCAAATTTTGAAGAAAAAAAATTACGTGTATTTTTTGTTCGTTTATTATATAGTTAAGTTAACCACTAAATTATATCATCTTCTTTAATTATATGCATCAATCTCAAGTAGAAAATATTTGAGATTTTACGGCTTATTGAGATGGATGTATATAATAAAAATATCTATATATATATTTTTTTATATGATTAACTTAACTACCTAATAAATAAATAAAAACGTATTAAAAATTAAATAAAAAATATATAACTGAAATAATTTATTAAAAATTAAAATATTAATTAATTTAATAATTAATTTAAATATCTAAATAAAATATTTCAATAAATTTAAAAAATTAATTTCATATTAAGCCATGAAGCGCGTGGGACCATTTGATGTCCCATCGGAAACCATAATGGAATCCTTTATTTCACATTTTCACTTTTCTCCTGACATAGAGAAAAATAATAATTAATTTTCGTGTAATTATTTAATTTAAAATTATTATTTTAGTTTAAAAAAATTAAAATCGAAAGATGATATTTTGAAGTAATATCAATTGATTGAGTGATTATTTAAAAATTAATTATAAAAAATAAAATAAATAAAAAACTTTGATTTAACATTTTTATTTTCAACTTCCTTTTACATTTTTTACTTTCTTCTTCTCAGTGTCTTCTTTCTTAAGAAATAATTTCCACTGACCGATTATAATTTTTTATATTATTCAATCTCTTTATAATAATCATATTTTATATTAATATATAATTATAATAACTAAATTAAATTTTTATAGAAATATTCTAACTATAAAAGAAAAGAATTTTAAGGTAATTGATTATGAGTTAAAATTCCTTTGACTAATCTCAAGAAGTTAACGATAATTATGAACAGCACAAATTTGTGAATTTTTTAAAAATCCACAAGATTTTTATTTATCTTTAATTCCATGAGAAAATTTCGAAAACGTAAACAAATTTCACTAAATTGACAAGTGAAATGATTGATCTCTCTATTTCTAATTAAAAATATTAAATTAGAGTTTTAAGTGAAGAAAAACTTTTTTTTTAATAGAAAGTGTTTAATTTTTTTAATATGTTCCCCTAATTATATATTCAACATGTATTAAAATTAATTGAATAAGTAAATTTAAAATATTGAATTAATAAAAAAGCAAAATATAGGTGTGCCTTTCTAGTCCGTGTCATTTGAGCCTAAGAAAGGACATGGATCTACATAGAATCACGTTATTTACATAATATTTAAATCTTTTTGACACTGATATTTATTTTCTTTCTTTTCTTTTAGATAGTTTACTCGGTGAGTGTTTAGATATAAAAATTATTTATAAAATTAAAAAATATTTATTTTTAAGTTGAGAATAATATTTGAAAATTAAAGTTGTATCTGGATATGAATATAAATTGAGGTTGTTTTTGAATTTTTGTGCGTGGTTTAGGGCGAAAATAGTGAAAATAAAAAATGTGGAATGAAAGATTTGCCGGGTGTGAAATTTTATTGTATTTGAGGAGACAATGATTTGCTGGGAATTCTATAGCTTTTTGGAGTTTTTTGAATTCAAAAAAAATTACGAACTTAACTTCAAACTGAATCTCGAAAAATTGTAACAATTTAATGACCAAACGGATTTTCGGAATCTAAGGGCAAGACACTAAACATATATAATAGTACTATACTGCTAGAACAAGTACTAAGGACAAGGCACTTCACATATATAATAGTACTACGACTAGTGTGGACAGATTAGATAAACAATGCTTTATTTTCTACTAACCTACTATCCTGATATGTGTCCTACATAACCTTCTATTTAGAGTCATATCCTCGGTAAGCTGAAACTGTGTCATGTCCTATCTAATCACCTCTTCCCGCTGCTTCTTCGGCCTGCCTCTACCTTTTTTTAAATCATTCATCAGCAACCTCTCACATTTCCTCGTTGGGGCATCTAAACATCTCCTCTTCGCATGTACGAATCATCTCAACCTCGCTTCATGCATTTTATCCTCTATCGAAGTTATTCCCACCGTGTCCCCAATGTCCTCATTCCTAATTATATCTCTCCCGGTATGTGCCTACCCATCCAACGCAATATCCTCATTTCGCAACTTTCATCTTTTAAACATGAGAGTTCTTGACCGGCCAACACTCTATCCCCATACAGCATAGTCGGTCTAACCACCACTCTATAGAACTTGCCTTTAAGTTTAGGTGGTATTTTCTTATCACACAGGACTCCAGAAGCGAATCTTCATTTCATCCTTCCTGCACTAATACGATAAATGACATCCTTGTCAATCTCCCTATTTTCTTAAATAATAGATCCAAAGACTTTAAACTTTCTGTTTTTGAATAGCTTGTGTATCAAAGTCACTAACTTGACAACAAATTGAAAGGATAAAAAGATCACTAGTTAGAGAAAATGGACGCCAAGTTCATATTAATTTTAAAATATAGGTGTGCCTTTCTAGTCTTTGGTCTTCCAAAGTCCGTGTCATTTGAGCCTAAAAAGGACTTGGATCCACATAGAATCATGTCATTTTACATAATATTTAAATCCATTTGACATTGATATTTCTTTTCTTCTTTTCCTTTTGACAGTTTACTTAATTAAAGACTCAAACTTTTGTTTCTAAGATGGCAGTGCTGTCTGCGATGGCAAAGAGGAAAAGTCTAGCGAAGACTAAATTTTGCAGTTTTAAAAGGTCAATAATAATAACAATAAATCTAATTTAATTTTATGAGTAAAATTTGAAAAAGGTGATATGTACGCAGTTTTATCCTTATCTTGTGAGAATAAAGAGGTTATTATTTTCGGCTTAAGTAAAACATATCAAACGACAAGTATGTAAAACAGAAACAAAGACGAAGAGAATAATAGCAACACAAATTATATGATAATTGAAGTAAAGAAACAACAGGTGATACTAAAATTGAAGAATAAGATAGTAGGAGAGTAATACTATTAAAAGTAAAAAAAGGAACTAGACACATTCGATTAGCTACTAACTTTATACCCTTATCACCGACCTCCATATCTTATTATATAGAGTCATGTCCTCGGCAAGTTGTAGGTGCGTCAGGTCTTCTCGAATCACTTCTACCAAGACTTTTTCGGTCTACCTCTACCTCTCCTTATGCCCATTATGGTCAGTCTCTCACACTTCTTCATTGGGGCATCTGTGCATCTTCTCGCATGTCTCAACCATTCGACCCTCACCTGTCACAACCATTCCACCCTCACCTCCGCATCTTTCCCAACACAGAGGTCACTCTCGTTGTATCCCGATAGCTTCGTTCCTGATCCTATTTGTCCTAATATGCCCACACATCCATTTCAATCACTCGAATTTTCGATATTCTTTTTTATTTCTCATCAAACGAATGACATCTTCTTGGAGAAATCCTAGATAGTCTTAGCATGATATTGGGAAATCTCTACAATATATTCTCATTTTCACTACTCTCATCTTCTGTACGTGTAAGTCATTGACTGACCAACACTCAACCTAATATAACATAATTGGTCTGACCATTAGGCTATTGAACTTGCCTTTAAGACTAGATGGCACATTCTATCACATAAGATATCGGATGTGAGATTCTATTTTATTAACCCCGCTCTAATACAATATAGAACATCATCGTCGATCTTTCCATTTCCTTAGGTTATTAACCCTAGATCTCGATCTCTTTGTGAATACCTAATAGTTTATGAAATTCAAGATGTCTTTTCAAAGGAATATGTGTTCCTTTTTATAAACGTAAGTTATGGTGCATGGTAAAGTAGCCTTCAAGAAATCCTATGGACCTTAGAGTTTGGAGATGAATTGGATTCATTTTGGAGAGCCTTATTCTTAGAGTCTGAAGATGGATTGGACTTGTCTTGTAGAATCCTGTTTTAAATCCAGCAAAATTTTGATGTCTATAGATGTCCCACTTCAAGGCTTGTCGGAATGTAAATTTGCCGAAACTCAAAGACAAGACTTGAACTACCATAAAGTTAGAGCTTCCATCATTGTAGTTTTACAGCTCCAGATAATTTTGGGGATCTGATTTATGAGAGAAGAGATTAAGGGCAGATTTGGTCTCATTGGGTATGCCAATTTATTTGTAATAAATTTTAAAGTGATGAAAAATAAATTGCAATCACAAATAAAATATGATGAAATATAAATTTTATTGAAGAATATTTGTGAGTACAATTTGTTCCTCCCTTGATTATTTTCTCTGAATTTTCTTCATAATTTGAAGGTTGTTAGTAGCGTATTTCTCGAATATGGTATGATTTAGACCTTTTTGTGATGTATGATCGTTAGGAACATCAGGCAACGATCTTGACATAGGCAGTATTTGATGTCTTGAACTCTTTATGAATATCAAGATTTTGTGGGATTTTCGAGATCTCGATATCTTTGTGGATACCCAATAATTTATGAGATTTTGAGATGCCTCTTCAAGAAAATATATATCATTTTTTACAGGCATAAGTTGTGCGCACAATATGATATAGAAACTGAGTCCATCCTATCGTTTTCTCACTTCATCTCATCCCTCAGGTACACTCTACATCATAGCACACTCTGTGAATTGTGATAAATTTTCTTGCAGCAATTAACACAAAATGTGATGATATGCTATACTAGCAGTGATGCCTCTTACATGATCGCGACTGAGTGGCTCACGATCATAAAGAGTAGTCCAGTGAGGCCCTCTAGCGATCGCGCGAAGGGTCACCACTCCCTTCATCGTGAACGCAACCCAAGACCGCGCAACCACCAAGGCCAAAACTAGTTGCATTGCAAAATAAAAATAAAAATTGGTGCAACTAAAATGAGATTTTGACATTTAAAACTCACCCTTACCTCTTGGGTTCAAATCTGAACATACATACAGGTTCAAAGTCATCGTATGAATCTATAGGAACCTTAAAATTATAAAGCTAAGTTTGTTTCCTCGATTATTTGACTTTAGTTAACTCAATGAATTTCAAGCCATTAGTTAGGTTCAAGTGTTTCGAAATGCTCCCGAGTCTCTTGGAACCCACGCACGCATGCACGCAAATCATAGAACATCAAGTAAACCTATGGAAAGTCTCAAATAGGAAACGAGATTCTAAAACTCAGAACGACAATTGGATCATTATATCGTGCAATCTTGGGCCCAAAATGGATAATATGTGTCACGGACTTGAGTTGTGATAAATATAGTATAAAAGCCACTAGTCCCTTAGTATGATATTTGTGCAAACCTCAGTGAGGACGTCGAGCCTCTAAGGGGATGTATTTGACAATTGACATCTCAACAAAAGGCAGACTGATGAAAGTGGGTCAATCACAATAGATATGTTTCTAAGCTAGCAAACTTCCGAAAATGGTGTGTACGTGACACTTTAAAATGTATCCCGCGTTGGAACGGAAGAGAAAATTAAAAAAAACTTTGTAATGCATGACTCAAAGTTCACATGGTAGCATGCTTTTGGGACAATACCTGTCATGGATTTGATCATTGGAACGTCGGACATTCCTTTCTTTACCTCATACAAAAAATTGCGATTATTAGGACCCTTTTTCCATAAAAAAAAAATTTCACTTTTTTTGTTATTAATTTTTTCACTTTATTTGAAAATCAGTATATGTTCATGAAAATTCTAAATTCAATTTGAAGTTGTGTTTCAAATTTGAAAAAACAACTTATAACCTATTTATCAACTCACTTTTCACTTTTAAAGTTGTATATAAGTACATTCAAACATGAACGTTATTCCAAATATTTTTTTTACAAAACATACATCCAAACAGAATTTCATGTACAACTCAAACTTCATAAATTTCAAATAAAATAAAACAAAATATTAGAATCTATAATAAAAGTTCCAACCATTAGCTCCATGTTTATAAAGCTTTCAAAGTTCTAATTGAAGAAAGAAATCAGCTTGACAACTTGAATGAAAATAGAATAAGACAATTTATGTAGAGTACATGAATTTTATGACCTTATCTTTATGTAAGCATTAATACTTTAATTCTCTTTTTGGTGTGGGGACTTAAGTTAGGAACAACTTCCATGCATTGATTAGCTAATGACCTTATCTTTATATTAAATTTTTTTTAAAAAATAAAACCTATTTCTCTATACCTAAAACTTTGTCTTCCAAATGTTGCTTTCTAAAGATCAACTTTTCAAATTAAAAAAAAAGTAAAAAAATCCTATTTGTTATTGAATAATCATATAATTTTGTATAAAAAAACCATTGCTTAGCTCAATAAACATTCAGAACAAGGCACTGAACTTTTTCTAAAGTCTTCATTAAAAGAAGCATTTGCAGGAAGAGAAAAAGAAATCCAGCCTTAACAACCAAAAAGTGAGAGTTCTAATTGAATCTTTTAACCTTTTCCTTTTCAATAAGTTTCATGATGCAATGTTCATCATGCTATTTTTGCTATCGGAGTAGAAAAAATAAATTTTATAAGTGGCATTCCACGCTCATAATATCCTCTCCACCTCCGCTACCATTCAACCCTCCAATCCCACCGCCCAACACTATTAAAAAATTACTATTTTTTCATTGAAATTTCTCACCGAAAAATATTAAGTGGTTATTCCCACTGATACTGGTAGGAAAAGAAAAAATCATAGTGTTTTTATATAGAAAATCATGAAGTTTCTCACTATTTCAGTGAGAATCTGTTTCCCGCCATGCGTTTTCCAGTGAATTGGATCGGTGGAAAATGAGTAAAAAAAATTATATTTTATAGCATAAAATTTTTATTGATTTGTGGTGGAAAAAATCTTAATTTCTAGTAGTGCATCGACCCGCCGTCAAGTCCCCCACCTGACCCCCCTCCTTCTATCCCCACCTCTCATCCTACACTAATAATATTTGTCTCAATTATAAATAAATATTTTTTAGGTAATATTTTCTGCCACTTGTCAAAAAAGTTATTTTCCTTCATACTAAAGACACACAAAACTTCCTCTTTATGTGTAACAATTGTGAAGTAGTGCTTGGAGTAAGTCTTGGTCACTCATAGAGAGAATGTCCTAATACCAAAGATATTTTCTAGGAAGTGTGGAGCAAGAAAAACGGTGAAGAATAAGGGTGTCTTCGGTATCGAAAAAAATATTTTTTTATTTTTTCCTGTTTGATTGGTATAATTTTTAAAAAATATTTTTTAGGAAAATAAGCTAAGCTCCTTTAGAATAAAAAAAATAATTTTTCTAATAAAAATAGGAAAAATAAACTGCAGCGTCTGCTCTCCACCTTACAACCACCACCACCAACACCCACATCCCTACCCCTGTCCCCGACCTAGCCTCCCACCCCCAAACCTCCTCGCTTCATTCCATTCTCATAGTTTTATCTTATATATATATATATATATATTACTTGCATAACAAACGCAAAAAAATAAATAAAAACTCACTTATTTTTCTAAAAGGAAAACAAATGACATGAAAAAAGGGGTTTGGAGGAACCTTTTTTTGTTTTGTCCAAAAGGAAAAAAAAGGTTTGTGTCTGTACTTGTTTGGGTACTAATGCTAGTATGATGACATTGGAATTGTTATGTTGAAAGTGATATCACCTCTCTCGACTTTGTTGTGGGAGATAAGTCATCACCTTTTAAAAGAATGAAAAATTAAAAAATTGTGTATGTTGCTTTTTTTCACTTTAGTGTTGGCTTGGTCTACTTTGGTATTAAGGTAACAAATATACTTAACAAACGTTTGGACATGATTTGATTGAGATATGATAAAATAATAATAATAAATGAAATCGAAGCCTGAAAAAAGTATTTGAAAATTAAAGTTGTACTTAGATATAAAAATAGAGTTAAAATTTTGTGAATGAACACTTTAAAATTTTATATTCTAAGTTAAAAGTAGAAATAATTTATCTAATTATTTAAAATAATCTCCAGATATTGGTTTAAATTTTGAAATCAAAATCTATGAATAAACGGGGCTTTAATTGACTAAAGTTTGACCCATAAAGATTGTAACGGAGAAGTAACTGTATTCTTCTATTCTTAACTAAAAATTTCGAATGAATTTTACTGGATATAAAATCTCTTTTAATAGAGAGCGCTTTACTATCCAAATAAGAATTTTCGGTGAATACCGAATACCAAATAAAAAAACTCTTTATTCTCAATATAAAACTTTTCAATACGAATTTAAATTTAATCGATATTAATATAAATACTGAATTATCAAATAAAAAACCAAAAAACAATTGACCAAAGTTTGCACAATGGGGATTCCCCTTTTCTCATTACCAACAACTTCCATCCACGTAGTGGAATCTACTTTTTACATCTATACTTGGTTGGAATACAACATGTTGACGTCAACCTTAGAATGAAAAGAAAGTTGAAAAAGGCCAGCAAATAATTGTGTAGTATACTCGTTCTTTGAAGGGAAACATACAACTCGATTAAGTTTTTGTTACGCGTGAAATTCGAAAAAGAAGTGAATTATAAGGGTTTGTTATATATAATTTTATTTTTATATTTTTATAAAAAGTTATAGTATTGTTTGAGATACTAATTATTAATTGAGAAATCAATTGTATAAATCTAAATTTGATTTCAATATATGGAATATCCGTTACTTCAATATAAATCCGACCATGTCCTCTGTGACCAAAAATATTAATTTTTCTTGCATTTTTCGAATGGAGTCAAGGGAAAGGCACAAATACCCGTTTTGTGGTCGCCATTTAATTAATACTTGTTTTATATTATTTTTTTCAAGTTTATCAGCTTTCGAAAATGATTCAGACATGTGCAGCTGAGGTTAAAAAGTTGCATCTGAAGTGCATGTTAAAATTGTCTTAAATCTCATACATGTGTGTCCGAACTTGTTTTGTCAAATAAGTTTTTTATTTATTTGAATTTCAACAAGTTAACACTCAAATCTATTCCATATAAGCTCAAATTTGAAACGTAAATTTCACATATCATAAAGAACAAACTTCAATCATCCATTGTCAAAACAATAACAAATCTAACAAACTCGTTTTGACACTATTTTAATTTCTTGAAGTATGTATGAGTTTTAGTCTTACATGACTGAATCACATATTAAAATTAGTTGAAGTTTCAGGCTAAACTCTCGGGACTTGACACTTGGATACTGAAAAACTTGCCCCAAAATCCTCTGAGCTTGAATGCAAAAGCAGTAGCAGAAAAAGCCTAACAATTTGTTTTCAATTGAGTTGGTGGCTCGATGAGTTTTAGAATGGGTTTATTTGATCCTAGAGTTGTTGGACCTAACATTATATAAGGCCCTATGCAGATAGGGGCAAGTTAAGTGCACAAATAGCCAATTTTGGGTGTTGGTTTGAGTCATGCCTTAAGATTATAAAATTTTGCAAGTTATTTATTTAGAAATAACTTCACATACATATATATAGGATTGAAGTTATAAATTTTGTCTCAAATTAGTAGGTCACATGACAGAATTTTAACTATATATAACTGATATTTTTGCATACACTTCAATCATATATGACTGAAGTTTAGATATTTGTATCTTTTGTCCAATTGACCAAATTTTTGTCCTTATTTTCGAATTTCAAGAATTCAACATATAATTTAAAATTCAGATCTATTCTAAATGAGCTTAAATTTGAGATATAAGTTTCAAATATAATAAAGAACAAACTCAATCATCAATTTCTTAATACAACAGTAAATCTAACAAACTCATTTTGCTACAATGATGCTTTGTCAATATTTTCAAGTAGAAGGAGGAACAAACATCATGTTTTGTTCGATATTTACCAAAAAACTAGGTTGTTATAATTGACTTCTAAGTTAGATCGGAAGGGGGGGGGGGGAGGAATTAGGTCTACTCCTATATTTGCCTAAACAAAAACTTGACTAATTTTTCTTTTAGCTGACTGGAACAAACTAGAACTTTGTTCCTTTGGACAACAACTTAGTTTGAACAAGGAAAAATAAGTGCGGAAAGTAAATGTGAGACAAAGATTTTTACGTGGAAAACCACCCAGGCTCGAATAGGTGTAAAAACCACGACCTACTCCCTAGTAGGATTTCAACTTAAACTTCACTCAACATCGAGCCAATTTTGGATTAACCCCCGCAATCTAAGGACCTATTCCTAAACCCTTACAAAGTTCCTAACCTATATAAACTACCCTTAGTTTAAAACAAGAAGAACTTAATCACAATTACAAGCAGTTGAAAAATAGAAATGAAATTGGCTCATTTTAGATAACAATTTGTCCTACTTGACTCACTACACGTTGACTCTAAGACCTAGACTACACTAGATAACTGAGCAGACCAATAAAACTGTCTCTAGCACGTGTTCAACTCTCTTCAACTTGAATGCCAGTAAAATGCCCAGAATTAATGAGTTGCTGAAGAGTATTTTCAAGTGGATGACCTCTTTGTTGTGTTGGCTTCTCATTTTATAGTGCAGCAATGTGAGTCTCTTGCTTACTAGAAGAAGTCTTCAAGAGATCAATCAGAGAGTCCTTCACTTATCCAAAGAACTTGCATACTCCTAGTTGACCTCTACTTTTTGTTTCCTGCAGTTTCCACAACAACCACAACTTATCCAAAGACCTTGTAAACTACTAGTTGACGCAATTTTCAGCTAACACAACTCTCCAAACAAGTAGGCATAACGATTGCAGTAATTTCTATGTTTATCCACTTCCTGGTCAATATTTTACTGCCTGTGAACTCCCTAAAATGTGTCAAGCATAGTTTTCTTAAATCATCATTAAAATCAATTTAAAATAAATTCTAACATATTTCCCCTTTTTAATAATGACAAATAAAATTATGCTTGGATTACGATCAAATGCAAGACTTCACTTAACTTCAATACTCAAGCATATACAACAATCAATTTCTTAATACAACAATAAATTTAACAAACTCATTTTGCTAAAATGATGATTTGTCAATATTTTCAGTAGAAGGAGGAACAAGCATCATGTTTTGTTCGATATTTGTCAAAACTAGGTACAAGTTAAATAGTAGTATCCATATAGAGCACCATGAAATTTTATGTGCACAAGTAGTCGTTTTAAGACTCCTATTTAGAGAATAGCCGAAATTTATAAAAATATTTAATGTTAGTCACCTCAAAATCAACTTCAAACATGAGATCTGAAGTTGAATCCTGCATATGAAGTTTATAACTGCGGATCTTCAGGTGAGAAGTTAGACTCTATCAAAGCCTAATTTCAGACTCAAAAGGTTTGAAATTCAAACTATTAGATCAGCTTTTCAAGTTTGATTTATCAAATGTTGTAGAATAGTTTTATCTATCATAGTTGATGTATAATAATTGAGAAACACATCAAAGAATCAATTAGTAGTTAGGTGAAGTCTTTGAACATTAGTTAAACTTTAAATACTCCCTTCATTCATTTTTACTTGTCCATTTTGGACTTAACACATTTCTCAAGAAATAATAATTAATATAAATATTTATTATAATACCCATATCAATTAACGTATAGTGTTAGGTCTTGAGAAATGATTTACGGAATAAGTAATTGGCGTATATCTTTTCTTGATATGTTAAAAGTGATAAGTAAAAGTGAAAATCTATTTTTAAAACACTGGATAAATAAAAGTGAACAGATGAAGTAATTTTTTAAAATTCACTACTCCCTTGTTCACCTTTATTTGTCTACAATACTAAAAATACATTTTCATTTTTACTTGTCACTTTTAGCACATCAAAAGAAAAATATAAATCTTTACATGTTTTACTTTCAGTATTAATTACTTAATCCCCAAAATATTTTTCAAGACCTCAGACTAAATATTAATTAATATATATATATATATATATATATATATATATATATATATATAGATTTCACAACTAGAATTTTTAAAACATATTTCTCATACATGCTCTGCTCTGTTGCTCTTTTTCATTGAAAAATCTTTATTTAAATCTTTATATATATATATATCATGATAAAATATTTATATCAATTATTATATTTTAAGAAACGTGCAAAATTTAAAATTGAAAAACAAAAATAAACAAATAGAGTATATTTTTAAATGGTGCCATCACAATCAACTACTTGGTGCCGTGGCGGTAGTCCTACTATGAATATACCAAGTTGGCTTAACTAATGTGTTTTCTAAATGATGTGACATCTCTTGTAATTTTTTTTTTTCATATTTGAAATTTATATCAAATTAAATTTATGCAACGTAGTTAAGTAATAAATTTAGACGATAATATATATTAATTAATCATTATTATTGTTAAAAGGGTAATCTAAACGACTAATGATGTTTCTAATTGACTCAGACTGCTCTTTTCTGTTTTAGGTTAGTGACTTAGAATTATTTCTGGCACTTATCATCCTACAATATATTACTTTGGGATACAGATACTCTATATTCTAAATCTAAAATAAAGGACTAAACAAAGAGATAGAAAGATTGGGAACAAAAACTCAGAGCTAAGAGAGATTAATCAAGACCAAAAAGTATCTAAAAACTCGAGATGTCTAAGAAACACATGCATTCTTGGAAAAAAACAAGAATGATTTCCTGGTAACACTAAGGTAAAAGATAAAATTAAGAGTGATGGGTGAAAAATACATTTAAAGTATTATGATTTTTTGAATTTCGTATTTGAATTATTAGGTGTGCGAGTTTTTTACTTAAACTATCACCAAATATTTATAGAAACACACCTGAATTATGAATTGTTCCCTTTTCCTACCTGATCATCATTCAAGAAAAGAGAACAAGAACAACTGATAGTTGAAGTGCATACGTTTTGATAAATAGTTAATGATAGTTCACGTATGAAAAATAAACACCTCATAGTTCAGATATGAAACTCAAAAAACCTAATATTTTCGGTAAAATTTTTACCTTTTTGTGATGACTCTCCACGTCATCATATCACATAGGAGCCACTTGATATATATCTTTGCCATGTGGAAGCTTACATGAACAAGAATCTTATACTTGATGTATTATAGAAAATTATGGAGATTTCTCGTGGAAGACCTTAGATTCTTATCGAATTTCTAAGAAAGTCCTTCAAATATTTTAGGCATGTAGAGATTTCTAGAAAAGCACTTATTTATAAATATGTAGGAACTTGTATAATAATTATTATTTACATATTATCTCTTAATAAGTAGTATAAGTAGGAGGTCATTCATTTTTAAAACCATGAAGAAAAATCAATCAAGTTCTTTACATTACAAAAAACTTCTCTTAGTAAATTTTTCTTGTCTTTCATATCTAGCATTCCCTTAGCGATCTAATGTTTAAGAGCCCCGTCCAATCCTTTTGTGAACTCACAAAGTGCCTCAAGTAGCACTTCAACAAGGCATTGACTCCTTTTATTTGTCTATCCGTTTGTGGGTGAAAACTAGTGGAGAAATGCAACTCCTTGTCAAGCATATTGAACAACTCTCTCCAAAAGTTTCCTATAAAAGGTGTATCTAGATCGTTAATGATGTGCCTCGGTAAGCCCCAATACTTCACCACATTTTTGAAGAATAGTTTGACAACCTCTTTAGTAGTGCAACATGTTGTGGCTGGCATGAAACTAGCATACTTCGGGAACCTATCCACCACGACCACGATCATCCCATATCATTCAAACTTTGGCAAGCAAGTGATGAAGTCCATAGTCACACTCTCCCATGGACGTTTCGCAACAAGTAATGGCTCCAAAAGTCCTCCGGGTTGCTGCTGCTCCACCTTATCTTGTTGGCATACAAGATAGGTTTGCACATAACATTTAATATCATCGTGTATGCACGATCAATAATAGACTGACTCGATCAAGGCCCTTGTGTGATGTTGGACCGGGTGCCCGTCCCATAACGTGTTGTGGCTTTCCTTCATAATCTGTCGCCTAATATTTTCAAGCTTGGGCACATAGACCCTTCGACCTGCGATGAGCAATAGTTCATCTTCCACCCTAAAACATCACGTCTTACCTTGGGCGGCTAACTCCATAAGTAGTTTGGCTACTAGATCATGCTACATGCCTTCTTTTATGGCCTCTCTAATGTCACAACTTGCTGAAGTGATGGAAACAAGTTCGGTCTTCCGGCTCAAGGCATCAACCACGACGTTACCCTTGTCTTCTTTCAAAGTTGCAACAGTTGCGATCAACGTCGACTCCCCCTTCTTGAGCCCTTTTACAAGCTGCACAGCTGGTAATTGTGCTTGGATCTGTTCTTGTGGTATAGTTGCTGTGGGAACCATGCAAGCTCCTTCTCTCTCCATGACCAAAAGATGTTAGAAGTATAGATCAACCAAAGTATGACATTGTTTAAAGAACTCTTGCCCTAGAATAATATCAAAGATATCCACTATTGTGGTAGTAAAGTTTGTCATACCTTTTCAATTCCAATTTGACACCAACACCATTGGCTACACACGGACATCTTGAGTTTCAACATTTACGGTCTTGATGTAGGAGTTAGTTGGAGTGAGCTTCAACTCTAGTCTCTTTGCTGCAACTTCAACCACAAAATTATAGGTTGCTCCTATGTCCACCAATGCATGAGCGAGCTTGTTGTTGATGGTGAGATCCAAATACTAACTGTTATTTTTGTCGAGCTGGATAGATTTCTTCTTAGTAGTGCCACATAATCTTATCATACCTTATTGTGGTGCGCTTGAACTCTCTCGTTGTATTTGCTGATCTTTCCTCTTACACACTATAGCACTACGACTCTTTAAGTCGAAAAAATTCCTAAAGCCTTGCGGCCCTTTGCATATGTAGCAACCGTCTTCCTTCATGACTTCCTGCCGTCATACTTGTTGGTGTCATGATTCTTGGAATACGGCATCTGTTGCTCCTTAATTTAGTTACGATCTCCCTACATTTAGCATGACTACTCTTTATTTTTTTGCCTTTGCCTTTGCCTCTGTCATGCCTAAAGTCCATTAAAAAGCTTAATTAAAATCTAATTCCATGACATTTCACTCTAAAGTTACAGAGAAATCAAACTACTAAAACTAAAAACAGATCAAAACATTGAAGTCCAAGGAAAGAGATAGGAAACTAAAAATTTAAACCCACGTGGTGGTGTTTCAAATTGGACATCTCGAATGTTGCAGTTAAGTAATAAGAACAGAATTACCAAATTATCCCTTAATAAATAGTAGAAATAGAAAAAAAAAAAAAAAGAAAAAGGAAAAACCTCAAACACTAAAACCCTACTACCTTCATACTCTCCAGTTCAAATTTCCAGTTGCTCGGTTCAAGCCCTAGGATATCTTGAAGTTTGGAGCTTCTGGGGTTTTCAGAATATGGCAGGGGACAACGAGATTGTGATGCGTGATGTTACTAATGCGGGACTTGTAGTTAGTGACCGCATTGGCCGTGATGTTGCTTCTCAGCTCGATCTTGAAGACACATTGGAAGCTTCTAGATATGCCAGTCATCCCTATACTGCTCAACCCCGTGAGGTAAACCACATTTCATACACCAACTTGTTATGAAATTCATTATAAATATGTCAATTTTGGGATTATGGGTTTTGATTGTTGAATGTCTTTTTTTTTTTTTTGGCTTATGTTGGCAACATTATCTTCGGAGCTTCCAAGTTCCAGATTTTATGTGGAAAGCTAGATTTTAAAATATAGGGAGTAAGAACTTTTTGGGTTTGATTGGATAGGTGGTAAAGCGTTTTTGCGGAAGAGTTTTTCGAATTTTGTGGACTTAGTTCATTAGCGAAGCCTTTTGTTGTTGTTGTTGTTGTAGTTTTTCAATTTCTAAAAGAAGTTGAATTTTATTACAAAGCTTGGATAAAAAAGTTTTGTTCTTTTCAAAAACAACCAAAAGAGACAGAGTTCTAAAGATTGGAAAAAGATTTTGCAACCATTTTCTTTCATCCAAGTGTCATAGATATAAAAAAACACTTTTAATGGCTACTCTCAAATTCTAAATTATTTTCTCAGGAGGCTTTCCTTAATGATATTGTTTGTAATTTATGAAGTATGATCCATTTCGTGGAATTAGGGATGAGAATGGTGCGGGAAAGCCACCCCAGACAATGCAAGCTAACCTGCATAGCTACACTATATTTCCTTCTCTTCTTTATTAACATTGTTTCTTTTTTCTTTTTTTTTTCTCTCTCTAACGAGTTTCCTATCATGTGTCATGAATTATCCTTTTGTAACAACACTAGCCATGAAAGTTAGATGCTCATAAGGAAAATGGGACAAAGAATACAATTCAAAGGAATAAAAAGGAAATGTAACATTGTAAAGTAAAACGAAAAAGATGAAAAGGAAAGGTGTCAAACTGAAGGAATATTACTGCACGCTGAAATAGAAAAGGAAGCAAGAAGCGATGTAGACAGAAAAGAAAATCCAGAAGCCACAGTTGATGTTACCTGCAGTTTACAAATTCACGAATATAAATTCCTTGTTCTCCTTGCAATTTCTATTCATGTATTGATTGACCCCAACCCATCTAGCATTTATTGTACTGGCTCATATTGTCCCATGCAAGGTGGTCCAGATTTATAAGAGATCATTCTAAAGTCTAAAGCTATGCAGTTATTGCTCCTAGTGAGTCAAGCGACATAAGCATAAGAAGCTTTCACTTAAACAATCCAAGATAAAAAAATTTGCTTCCTTCAAGTTGACTTAAAATGTTGAACAAAGGAAAAATGCAGGGCTTTCTGCTATCCTTGTACTAGGACTCGTCTCTAGCTATGCTTTAGCTTTTCCCCCCTGAATATGCTTCTCTCGTTTACTATAATGACTTTTCCACTTCTACTTCAATTTTGCTTACAATAATAATCATTTGACCCCCCCGCCCCCCACGGTCATTTGTTTCACCCGGACAGTCCTGAATGAGGCATGCCTTACTCAGAATAATTTTATGAAAAGGAATTCAGCTGTCCAACAGGTGTTATATGTGTTAAAAAGAAGTTGAAAATCCTGGCCATCTTTTTTACATTGTGAAGTTGCCTATGATTTCTGGAGCATGTCTTTGTGCATTTCTGGCCTCAAATTGGTAACTCTTCAATCAATTAGGGGAGCATACATGTCCTGGTGCTTGTGGAGAGTTGATAAATCCATCAAGAATATCTGGAGAATGATACATGCTTGCATTTTTTGGACTATTTGGATAGAAAGGAATAGCAGGTGTTTTGATGGGGTCTCAACTTCCATAGGCTCTTTAAAGGCTAAATGTATTGCTAGTTTATTTAGCTGGTCCAATTTGTACTCAGTTAATAGTCCAGATCGGTTGCTGGACTTCATTACCTCCTTAACTCTGGCATAGTCAATTTTTCTATAAAAGCCAGGAAATTTCTGTGCGCTTCAACGACATATCTTGTAACTATTGCATCTTCTTGATGCCTTCTTTAGATGAAATCACTTCATCAAAAAAAATAAAATAAAAAAATAACTACAGGTCAGTCTAATCTGATTAGGGTTGACTAGATGAATTTTCACTAGCCATATCGCTTCATATTTTTTGAGAAAGATATCCATGTCGCTTCATTTAAAACCATCTTAATTATATATATATATATATATATATATATATATATATATATATATATGTATGTATGTATGTATATATATGTATATGTTCCTTAGCACTAGAAGTTCTTCACATTTTCTGCTAGCATATGCTTTTTGATAATCGAGTAATCTCCGAGAGCTAGTGGTGCACAATTTGAGACTTGGTGGATAATGGGCTCAACCCTCTACCTTTCTCCTCTTAAATACATGTTTTTGTCTGTGGTAGGGTTTGAACATCCACACATCACGTTCTATACTCTTAGCAGTCTACTAACATATAAATACTAAAAGACTCCCAACAAACATTGATCTAAAGTAAATGTAGGAAGAACTATAGTGTAAGTGTCACATTTGTGACAATAAGATGTTCCCAAGTTTATAGAGAAAGGGAGGCAGACAGACTCTCCTGCTCCGGTGACCTTGTCGCCGGATTCTCTTCATCCTAACCATTTTAGTCCTTTAGTTATTTAATGGAGGCAGAACAAATATATTTTTCAGTGGGTTTTAAGTCCTTTGATATCACAAGGAATGGTTCGTGTGCAGAGACATGGTATGATTGGGTTGAGCGAGGAATGAACATGCTGTGCAGAACGAGCTTCAACCAGAAGACCATTAGGAGGCATCAAAAGTCAAAGGAACCAGTGTCAGAAGATGGAGACTCCAGCAGCATTTCTCTCAGTGTCTGCGTGCAAAGAATTTTAATAGTAAGGGGAGATATATCAGCATCATAAATGTGCGAGCCATTAACAGTGTGATGTTAGTTATTCCAGAGGGTGCCTTCAATGCTGGGTGGTGGGAGATAGCTACCAAGGTGGAAAAGTTCATTTATCACAGAACGCCAAAAATTATTCTTAAGCAGCACAGATTAGTCGAGTAGGGTGTCCTGTTTACTGAAAGTGTCAGGAGAAGTAAATGGCCGGGTAGAGAGTCTGAAAAGGCTCAAACGACACAGAAGGGTGACACCATAGTTATTGAGGTAGGGCCGAACCCCCTGCAGAACGAACAACTAAGCAGGAGCATTTATGGCTCACTATCGAGAGAATGTTTAGAAACTCTGTCTCTATCCGAGATCAGAAGATAGGCCAACACAAACTGGAAATGAGTACATGGACTAAATGTTTATGAAATGGGTAACAATAGCTTTCTCTTTGAATTCCCTTCACTGGCAGACGCAGAGTAAGTGTCAAGAGGGATATGGACCTGGAAGAAGATACGGTGGTATGCAGCAGTGGTCTCTAATGGTGGGTACAGTGCAAGCTCAAGAGTCGACTAAAGGAACATGGATAAGGTTAGTGGGTCTTCCTTTACACCTATGGTCACAGAAAGTCTTCCAAGCTGTAGGAGATTTCTGTGGAGGATGGGTCAGGACAGAGGAAGAAACAGAGCTGCGAAATCACCTGAAGTGGGTGAGGATCCTAGTCAAGGGTGGTAATAATAACATACCGATGGAAGTTATGATAGAATATGAAGGCATGGGATACGTCGTCCAAGTGTGGGAGGAATCGCCGATGAGAATCTATCGGCAAAAAGATAGGTTCAGCGGGTCTGACCAGCGGATAAAAGAAAGAAGCGAACCAGGGACTATGGAGAGCTTTACAGCTGGTGTCAGCAGGGGGTGATAGGTTCAGAACAGCCTGGAACATAGGGGATCACACGTGAGCAGGTACATGAGATGTCGAGATTTAAAAAGAAAGAGTCGGGTTGTGGTGTTAATTTGGGCTTAGATCCACTGTCTCAAATAGACTTACATTACAACGTTATAAAGGAGGGAGAAGAGGAAAGGCCCAATGATCCATTCAAAGCTGAAATAGAGGCCATACATGCAAGTAACACTCAGACAAATAAACAAAGTTTCACTGCGAGCAGACAACTCATTCTAGCTAACAGAGAATTTGATAAACAATTAGAGGTAGCGGTGAGTAATCCGATAATGGTAGTTGAGGACATGCCCAGCATCAGTGTTGACGAGCAACTTAGCCTGATCGAACATGCAGACAAAGAATCACAAATACAAGAAAGGGAAGCTGGAGAGGAAAGAGACCATGCAATCAAGGATGTTCTGCCTCTGAATTCTAATGGCCAGACCGATTTAACTGAAGAAATCTTGGAGATTCTGACTTGGGTTCAACAGAACATCATCGGATTGAGCAACGAGTACCGGATACACTTCCAGGGGTGTGAAAAGGTGGCAATGGAGTTGTTTATGAGGATCGATGAGAAAAGACAAGTAACAGGGAAGGAGGCCACTATGGTCGCGACAACAATTCCTAAAGGGAAAGGATCAAAGGAACTGAGGAGCCTGGAGCCAGCTAGTAATTTTATTAGCTATGGCACGAAAAGCAGGGAGGATGTTTCATAAACAACTTAAATGAAGGTTAAAGTTGTGTCTTGGAATGTGAGGGGCCTCAACTATTCTAGGAAGAGGCTCAATATCAAGAACATGATGAACTTATGGAGGGCTGATGCATATTGCTTCCAAGAATCTAAACTGGAAGGCGATAGAGAACATAATCAAGGAGTTGAGGGCAAACAGGAGGGTGAGGTATGCTCAACTTGAGGCCAGTGGTACTAGAGGGGGAGTCATTATTCTATGGGATAGCAGTTTGTGGGAGGGGGAAATATGTGAGGTGGGATCATACTCAATCACATGCAAATTCACCGGCATAACTCAAGATTTCTGCTGGCATCTGTCAGGTGTATATGCTCCATATGATAGAAGGGAGAGGGAAGAGGTATGGGGGGAATTGGGGGCAGTCAGAACTCAGAAGCCTATTTAATGGTCCTTGGATGGTTGCGGGAGATTTCAACACTGTCAGATTCCCTTTCGGAAAGAAGAAGTGTAAGAGATTCAATCTCGCAATGGAAAACTTTTCTGAGTTCATAGAGGACATGGAACTAGAGGACTTACCTCTAATGGGGGGTAAATTTACTTTGAGAAAGGGAGACAATCATGAGGCGGCTGCGAGATTAGATAGATTTTTGATCAATGAAGAATGGGAAACATCTTTCAGGAACATAAGACAATCAATTATGCAGAGAATTACCTCTGATCACAGTCCACTGCTACTGGAATGTGGCAACTGGGAAAGGGCACACAATTACTTTAAATTCGAGAACTGGTGGTTACAAACAAAAAATTTTAAGGAAAGAGTGAAAAGTTGGTGGGATGAAGAAGTTCGTGAGGGCAGACTAGATTTCATCTTAGCTAGCAAACCGAAACATGGCAAAGCCAACTGAAAGAGTGGAGCAAATCTGTCCAAGGCAACCTGGGAATGCAGAAACAAAGTATCCTCAACCAATTGGTTGAACTAGATGCAATCCAAGAGAGCAGAAGGTTGACTGATGATGAGACCTATCTAAGCGCTGTCCTTACTGTGGATTTTGAGGAGAATGCGAAAAGGGAAGAAGTGGTTTGGAGACAAAGATCCAGGGCTCTATGGCTGAAAGAAGGAGACAGAAGCACCAAGTTTTTCCACAAAACTGCAAACTGCCACAAGAGATATAACAACATTGACAGCTTGATGATCAATGACGCATTAGTGTCTGAACCAGCAGAGATCACAAAGAAGATCACCAGTTTCTACCAGAACCTATATATAGAAACAGAGTTATGGAGGTCACAACTCATATTCAGAGACCAACCTATGATCATTGAAGAAAATAATGAGTTGCTACAGGGTAGATTTCAAGAACAGGAGATAAAAGAGGTCATTATGTCATGTGCAGGAGATAAAGCTCCTGGCCCTGATGGCTTCTCCATGGCATTTTTCATTCATTGCTGGGACATCATCAACAAGGAGGTAACAACTACTATTCAGAATTATGCTAAGGGTTTCTTTGAATAAAGCTACAATGCTACCTTCATAGCTTTGATCCCCAAGAAGATGGGGGCCAAAGAGTTGAAGAACTTTAGACCCATCAGCTTGATAGGGAGCTTTTACAAGATCATTTCTAAGCTCATGACTGAAAGACTGAAGAAAGTAATTCATAAATTAGTGGATGACCATTAGCTGGCCTTCATCAGGGGGAGATAGATTATGGATGCCATCTTGATAGCCAATGAATGTGCGGATGTGAGGAGATTTCCAAAGTTCCTGGTATTTTATGTAAACTAGATATTGAGAAAGCATATGATCACCTCAACTGGGAGTTTATGTGGAAGACAATGGAGAGGATGGGGCTTGGGAGCAGGTGAATGAAGTGGATAAAGTTCTGTGTCACTTCTGTAAAATTCTTTGTGTTGATCAATGGAACTCCTTCTGGTTTCTTTGCATCAGAGAGAGGACTGAGGCAAGGAGATCCCTTATCTCCCCTTTCCTCTTTATTTTGGCTATGGGGGCTTAGTGACATGCTGAAAACAGCTCAAGAGAATAGCAAATTCAGGGGCTTCAGGGTGAGTTCTGATAGCAGCCACAGACCACCATTTTCTCATCTGCAATATGCTGATGATACACTGGTATTTTGTGATGCTATAAGTGATCAAGCGAAACACCTCAAAATCATATTCATTCTGTTTGAAGCAGTATTAGGCCTTCATCTAAATTGGGGGAGAGACTATGTCTATCCAATTAATGAAGTCCCAGAGATCAGATTGCTGGAACATCTTGTGGCAAGGTAGGAGACTTACCCACCACATATTTAGGCATGCCTTTGGGACCAAAAAGTAAGTCCATTGGTATCTGGAATGCAGTTTTGGAGAAATGTGAGAAGAAACTAGCAAATTAGAAGAGCCAGTATCTGTCACTTGGAGGTAGATTAACTCTTATCAATAGTGTGCTTGATGCCTTGCCTACCTATATGATGTCTTTGTTCCCCGTGCCAACAAAGGTCATCAAGAAGTTGGACACAATGAGAAGTAACGTTTTATGGCAAGGCAATAGTATTGGCACATAGTCACTAGCAGGAACCAGAAAGGGGGTATGGGTATAAGGAAGCTGAAGGCACGGAACAAAAGCTTGCTGCTGAAATGGCTCTGGAGACATGCCTCTGGGGAACAGAGCCTCTGGAAAGAAATTATCTTGTCTAGATATGGCCTGGAAAATCACTGGATAACCAAAGAAGGAATCAATCCATATGGGATTGGACTATGGAGATCAATCAGAAACCAGTGCTTAACATTCTGGCAGAAAACAAAGATAGAAGTAGGCAATGGAGGCAAGACATCTTTCTGGAATGAGGTTTGGATTGGGTCACATTCTTTGAGAGACATGTTCCCTGATCTATTTATTTCGAACCAGCAATAGAATGCAACAATATCTGAAGTCAGGGATAACCAAGGATGGAACCTCAGCTTTAGAAGAAGATTTAATGACTGGGAGGTGGAAAGGCTGGTGCAATTCTATAACACACTTGACCAGTTCAAGGAGTTCTCTACTTTGAAAGACAAGCTAATCTGGTTGAGTGACAAACAAGGAAGGTTCTTTGTAAAGGCAGCATATGAAGACTACAACAATATCAACCCTCAGGCTAGCCAGTGGCCTTGGAGAATGATCTGGAAAACTAAGGTTCCAAACAAGGTGGCTTGCTTTGTATGGCTGGTAGCTAGGGATGTAGTGCTAACACAAGATAATTTGATGAAAAAGGGGATGCCCTTATGTTCAAGATGCTTCTTTTGTGAATCTGAAGCCGAAACAACAAACCATCTCTTCCTACACTGTAGAGTAACAAAACAACTATGGCACTTCTTTATCAACTTGAGAGGGATCAGCTGGGTTTCACCCAGAAGCACAGCTGCAGCCCTAGCCAGTTGGAACAGAGATGGAAACTCATCAGGACATAGAGAGAGACGGAAGATTGTCCCAACATGTATATGGTGGACAATATGGAAGGAAAGAAATCAGAGATGTTTTGAAGACAGGAATGCCACCTTTCAGAGTATGAAAATGAATTGCATTGTGTTGTTTTATTTTTGGTGTCTACATGTATTGCCCCAAGAAAATAGATGATATAACTAGGGTACTGGATCATATATGAGGGGCTAGGTGGTAGGTTTTGCTGACTTAACTACTGCTTGTAATTACTTCTGAAAGTGCACTATTGGTGCAACTTTCTTTTTGATAATACATTGTTACCTTATTCAAAAAAAAAAGTAAATGTAGGAACATGACTAAAACTCAAATCCCAACTAATTGATATTTGCCTATATGGATCTGCTTCCATTTTGTCCTATGTTTTGCTAAATTTACATGGCTTTCAAGTGTTTGTAGATCTTTGAGACAACTTAATTCCATGTGATTTTAGGTTTACCTTGGTCCCTTTTTAACACCTTCAACCTTTATGATTTCACATAGTGCATTTGGAGGTTGACGTAAAATATGACCAACCCATCTCAAGTGACCTCTCATTTTAAGATTTTACTTTTATGTTTATTACTGGCACCTTCTAGAATGTGTATTATCTTGTTTAACCTTGTATGCCCGCATATCTATCTTAATATTCACATTTCTACGACACACATTTAGTGGATATGTTACACCATAGAGGCCCAACATTACCCCCATATAACATTGCTGGTGGAATGAGCCCTTTATAGAACTTGCATTTCACTCTGGCAGGTTTCCTTGTATGACATAACACTTCAGTAGCACTTCTCCTATTCAACCATTCTATTTTGGTTTTGTGTTATATTTTCATTTTTTTATCAAGTAAATGTATTTTCATTCATAAACATGCCAAACTAGTCATATACAAGAGGTACACCAAAATGTAAAGAATCTACAAAATATGATTCTCTACAAACTCCGCCATATCATCTATACAACAAAGACCTTTCTCTTTACACCAAAAGAAAATAAGGCAACATAGACTGCTCCTGATTGGAGAGAAACTTGACTGTACTCCTTCAAAAACTCTCCGATTTCTCACTCTCCAAACTATCCATATTAACGCAAGCGAAACCATGTTCCAAGTCCTTCGTCTTCTCCTTCTTCTCCCGTTCTTTCAACTCAACAGCAACTCTTTCACAGTTTTTCGCATTACCCACGGAGTGCCAAACCACCTGAATGTATCCCACCATAATCTCATGGTAAGCCCGCAATGTAGAATAAGATGATCCACGTCTTCGCCTGCCTCCTTAGACATGTAGCGCCAACTGATGCAGACAACATTCCGCTGCCTATTAGTGTGTAATATTTTATTAAGGATGTCATTTTGTCCTCTTGAACCAGCTGAAAGGCTCTGCTGAAGAAAGTTAAAATCAATTGCAAATAACCTTCACAGACAGCATGGAGTAACTCTCGTCGATCACACTCTATGGAGTAAAAGTGGTGGAAGAAGCTGTTTAAAGTAGAAAAGTAGATTATCCTTGAAACATATTATTTTAAGAGGCTTATTAAAGAGGAAAATAAAAGAAAAGCATATAGGTTTAACCAAGGTGGGAGGTATATTCTCAAGGCTTTATAAGAAAACAGTAAAGATATTTATAAAGCTAGTGTGGTGATGGAGTAATTTAGTAATTGGTATTTCCAATAGTGCATGTTCCAAATGTCATGTTCTTTAACAAAGGCTTTAATCTAATCTGGGACCACTGGTTAAAGAAGTGATTGTAGCATGTATAGGATTTGCAGATCTCAATTATTTAACATCATAATCACACTCATCAATAATACTGATCGTGTTTCCTATGTTACTATTTCCATTTAACAGCTTTAAATATATACATTAACATTTGCAATCTTGTTATGGCTTCATATTGCAATTCTTAACCACATCAAACGTCTTTTATTCTATCTTGCTGTGGAAAGGCACTAAATCTGTTCATTCATGCCGTAGTGGCCTCCTTTAGTGGAAGTCGTGGATTCTTGGGAGTTGCCTTCTGTATTGATTGAGAGATATAATGCATCCAGTGGAGAAGGAACTGCATTATGTGGAATATTTCCTGAAATACGCAGAGCTTGGGCATCAGTGGACAACACATTGTTTCTTTGGCGGTTCGATAAGTGGTGAGAATAAACAGAATTTGACAAGTCATTAATATTTCATTAATATCACACCAGCTCAGGATTTTCTATATCACATCAGCAATAGTCCAGGCGTGTCTTAACTATTGCTCTCTCCGTTTCAAATTGTTGTCTTACTTTCCTTTTTAGTCCATTTAAAAGGGAATGCCTCTTTCCTTTTTTGGCAACTCTATAATTATATCTTTCCACATGACATGTTTAAGACTACAAAATTAAAGGACATTTTGGTACATTTAACATATCTTTAGCTTAAGACCACAGTATTCAAAGTCTTTTTTACTTTCTTAAACTTTGTGCCAAGTCAAAACTAGACAAACAAATTGAAACGGAGGGAGTATTCAGTAGTATACACCAAGGTGTGCAAAAAATGTGCACAAAGCTTGTGAATAACTCAAGCATAACCACTACCAAACTTCGCCTAGAATAACAAAAAAATATTTTCATTTCCCGAGGTGTTAATCCATATTTCTTAGTTGGTGAATGTGTACATAATAAACAATTTTGATCAGTTTCAAAAAAAAAAATTTTTTTTTTTTGAGTTCCATTGTTTATGAGTTTTGACCTTGTCTTTCAAGTTCAATTGTTTAGTATTGATCTTTGAGCATTGATAAATCTTCTTTTACCTGAAATGTAGTATATCCTTTGTGGTATCTATACTTTTATGTGCTAGCCTCCAAGCCCCAAGTTATTTTGTTGTCAAATCCTTAGACCATTTCCATAATTTTATCTTTCAAGTTCGAAAAAGCATGGGCCTTTTAAGTCATCCACAGTCAAGGTTCTGTTTGTATCAAGTGAGATCTTTTAGGTTTGTTCAGGAAGTTTAGTTATGCATGTACGGAGCTATGTATTGAGACTTTCAGAATTAGATTATTTTGTGGTAATAAATTTCAAATCATTGAAGTCTATTGTTCGTATGGTCCATAATGTGAGGGACCTTTTATTTTTATTGTTATTTAGTTATTAATGTCCTTTTCTAGGATGTACTTCCTAACAACAGTCCCTTTATAATGCTGTTTTTACTAATACAATCCTTTGCCTATCAAAAGTATTATAAAAAAAAAAAGCTAAAGCTTTAGTTTCTTTTGGCTTGTTATCTCATTATATTTTTTCTTGTGGATTCTTATTCTGCTGATTGTATCATGTTTCGTTTAGGGATGGCCACTGTGCTGAATATAGTGGAGATGAACAAGCTATATGCGTTGTTGGCCTAGCCAAAGTCAAACCTGGAATTTTCGTGGAGGCCATCCAGTATCTTCTGATCTTGGCAACTCCTGTTGAGGTAGTATATCTAAGTCATGGATTTTCTTATCGGTAAAGAACTCTTGACTGCATTGAGGTGTCTTAAAGCTTTTTTGTTCCAATACGACCTTATCCAAGGCCTATTGAGCTAATCTTTGGTTGTAGCTTTGTTTTGCCAGTGTAAGCTGCCTCGACCCATGAACCATACCTATATCCATATGAAATCCCAAACGACATGATTTGCACACTAAATTGGTAACTGATAATGGGCCAAGTCTGTATACAACGGTAGTTTATTAATATAAGGATGTAAAAGTTTCAAATTTTATTTTGTTTGTTGTTTTTGTATTCAATCACATCTGTGGGCTTACCGTGCCTTATTGACTATAAGATATATTTTTTTTGTTAAGAACCATAGTTTTGTGCAGGTTCCCTGCGTTTCTGTATACCGCTTGTATGAGGGAGTTTTTCCACATCAATAAAATTGTTACTTTATTTACAGTATCAGAATTTAAATGGATTTGTGATGTATGCATTAGTTTGCTTAATTACCGGTGAACTTTAGATGTCTGTTTCTAGTCCATGATTCCTCTCTTACCTTATAACAATATAAACTTGTTCGACCTTTGATCCTCTCATTTACCTCTAGCTCTATTGCACTTAGTTGATCCTTGTAGGTGTATGTTGCTCTGCAAGCAGTGACGGAACTGATCCATATGCTGAGGTGTCACTTCAGCCGTTACCAGATTATACAATTCCATCTGATGGAGTGACCATGACATGTATCAGTTCCACAGACAGAGGTCACATTTTCCTTGCGGGCCGTGATGGCCACATTTATGAATTGCAGTACTCAACTGGTTCGGGGTGGCAGAAGCGATGCCGCAAGCTCTGTCTAACTGCAGGTCTCGGAAGTGTCATATCAAGGTATTCTCTTTGTCTTTGGTAGAGTGGGGGTTGTTTCAGTAGTCTACATGAAACTCTATTTTACTTCCCTTTTTTTGGTCTTGCAATTTGCATAGTCATCAATGGGTTTCCAGAGTCTTATAAGCATCTAGGTTCTCAACTTTGCTTGTTTCTTAGAACTATGAAAAGTGAAGAGCCTGAGTGTGGAGTGTGGTGTAAGTGTAAGAATAATAGCTGTTTTTTTTCCCTGCAGGTGGGTGGTGCCAAATGTTTTCAAGTTTGGAGCCGTAGACCCCATTGTTGAAATGGTTGTTGATAATGAGAGACACATCTTATATGCACGTACCGAAGATGTGAAAATTCAAATGTTTTCTCTTGGAGAAAATGGGGATGGACCCCTTAAGAAGATAGCAGAAGAGAGAAATTTGATAAATCAGAGGGATTCTTATGGTGGTAGGCAACCAGCTGGTTCAAGGGCTCCAAGATCAGCCAAAACAGCCATTGTTTCCATCTCACCATTATCTGTCTTAGAATCAAAGTGGCTACACCTTGTTGCTGTTCTATCAGATGGAAGAAGGCTGTATCTTTCCACCTCTTCTTCTGGTGGAAACAATAGTGCTGCTGGAAGTTTCGGTGGTCTTAACCATCAGAAGCCAAACTGCTTAAAAGTTGTAACGACTAGGCCATCTCCTCCTCTAGGGGCAGGTAGTGGGCTTCCGTTTGGAGCTGTATCCCTTGCAAGTAGATCACAGAGTGAAGATCTGTCACTCAAGATAGAATCAGCCTATTATTCTGCTGGGACTCTTGTCCTTTCTGATTCATCTCCATCAACTGTTTCTTCTCTTCTTATTGTAAATCGGGATTCAAGTTCTCAATCTTCTTCAAGTAGCTTGGGAGCAGGTGCTAGGAGTTCCCGCCCACTCCGTGAATTGGTGTCATCCCTGCCCATTGAAGGAAGAATGCTTTTCGTGGCAGATGTTTTACCCCTACCAGATACAGCAGCTGCGGTGCAGTCACTTTATTTGCAGCTGGAGTTCGGCTATGATAACTCGGGGGAATCATGTGAAAGAACTTCGGGTAAACTTTGGGCTAGAGGTGATCTTTCGACACAACATATATTACCAAGAAGGAGAATTGTCATATTCAGCACTATGGGTATGATGGAAGTAGTTTTTAACAGACCAGTCGATATACTCAGGAGACTGTTGGAATCCAATTCTCCTAGGTCATTATTAGAGGATTTTTTCAGTCGTTTTGGATCTGGAGAGTCCGCTGCCATGTGTTTAATGCTTGCTGCGAGGATAATCTATACTGAGACCTTAGTAAGTAATGTTGCTGCTGAGAGGGCAGCTGAAGCATATGAGGATCCTAGACTTGTTGGAGTACCACAGCTAGAAGGTAGTGGTGCATTTTCAAATACTAGAGCTCCTGCTGGAGGATTTAGCATGGGCCAGGTTGTGCAGGAAGCTGAGCCTGTTTTCTCCGGTGCTCATGAAGGTCTTTGCTTATGCTCATCAAGGTTACTTTTACCTTTGTGGGAGCTTCCTGTTTTCATCACGAAAGGAAGCATAGCTTCTTCAGACGCATTTGACAATGTAGTAATTGTCTGCCGACTTCCTGGTGAGTCAATGCAAATCCTGGAAGACAAGATACGTTCTTTGGAGAAGTTCCTGAGATCTAGGAGGAATCAGAGAAGGGGACTTTATGGTTGTGTTGCTGGCCTAGGTGACTTGACAGGCTCAATTTTGATTGGAACTGGCTCGGATATGGGGGCTGGTGACAGAAGTATGGTAAGAAATCTTTTTGGATCTTATGTTCGCAATGTGGAGTCTAATGAAGGTGGACCATCAAACAAAAGGCAACGACTTCCTTATAGTTCTGCAGAACTTGCTGCCCTGGAGGTAAATGTTTTAAAGAATTGGTTCTCTTTTATTCCATGGCATAGCTCACTTGCAAAGCCAACTGGAATGTTTTACAGGTTAGAGCAATGGAGTGTATCAGGCAATTGCTCCTTAGATGTGCCGAAGCCCTATTTTTGCTGCAACTTCTTGCACAACATCATGTGACACGCTTGATTCAGAATTTTGATGCTAATATCAAGCAGGCCCTAGTTCAGATGACATTCCATCAACTAGTTTGTTCGGAAGAGGGAGATAGACTTGCTACGAGACTTGTATCTGCCCTCATGGAGGTACTGTAACATGCACGATAAAATTCTTTTTGAATGCGGGTTATTTCCACTTTGGTATTAAGTAGTTGTTTCTTGCTTACAAACTGCAAGGGAACAATTATTAGATTTCCATATTAATATGTTTATTGCTTGCACTTAAGGCATATTTCATCAAGTACGGTTTATCTGCTTCTCCAGCATTACACTGGTCCAGATGGCAGGGGAACGGTTGACGACATTAGTGGTAGACTACGAGAGGGTTGTCCAAGTTATTACAAAGAATCTGATTACAAGTTCTACTTAGCAGTTGAATCTCTTGAAAGAGCTGCTGCTACATTGGACGCACAGGAGAGAGAAAACCTTGCGAGAGAGGCATTCAATTACCTAAGCAAAATTCCAGAGTCTGCAGATCTGCGGACTGTATGTAAACGTTTTGAAGATCTGAGGTTGGTTCATTTAGATCCATCTTCTCCTTCATCATAGATTTAGTTTTGTTCATTACCTAGATTAGTGGTGTCTTGTGCTTAGAATGTTACAAAATTGCAGATTTTATGAAGCTGTGGTCCTATTACCTCTGCAAAAGGCACAAGCTCTTGACCCTGCTGGTGATGCTTTTAATGAACAAATAGATGCTGGGATTCGAGATCTTGCACTTGCTCAACGTGAGCAGTGCTATGAGATTATTGCCAATGCTTTGCATTCCTTAAAAGGTGAAGCTTCAAAGAGGGAATTTGGATCTCCTATCAGACCTATTGCTCAATCTACTCTTGATCAAACTTCTCGGAAAAAGTTTATACGCCAGATTGTCCAACTTGGTGTGCAATCTTCAGACAGAGCTTTTCATCAGAATCTGTATCGAACCTTAATAGATTTGGGCCTGGAAGATGAACTACTGGAATATGGTGGCCCCGATTTGGTACCTTTTCTGCAAAATTCTGGTCGTGAACCTACAAATGAGGTTCGTCTATTGTGGTTTTCTATTTTTATACTGCTTATGTTTCTCGTGTGTGATCCTCGGCCTTGATTCTTGTTGAGTTCTTCATCACATTATTAGCGTTCAGCTTTTCTTGCATTAATGTTTTGGCATTTTTAGGTGACCAATTTCCTGAGCCATCAGTACTTTCAGTTTCTTCATTTTCTTAACTTGGTTTCACAGGTTCGTACTGCCTCTGCAGTGGCATCTCCAACTTCACCATTAGCTCATGCTAGAGTACCTGTGCCATCCAACCAAGCAAAATATTTTGAGCTTTTGGCTCGTTATTATGTTTTGAAGCGGCAGCACGTTCTTGCAGCCCATGTCTTGGTGAGGCTGGCAGAAAGGCGCTCCACTGATGCAGGGGATGCTCCTACTTTAGAACAAAGGTTCTTATTCCAACTGACCTAATAAATATTTACGCCTATTTTTCAGGATTGAGCATAATTGGGGTGAGTTAATTCTGCCAAGGCACAAAAGAAAGAAACTTATTTTTAAGATTACATTGTTATGCTGCTTCCACCCTCCCAGAAGGATGGGTGTGCAGAGACTGCACTTTGTATCTAGATGTGTGAAAACTGAGATAGAAGACTAATGTTATTGATTCATAATCTTGCTTGAATGTCTCGTTTATGTCTTGACATATTGCTTTAATTCATTGTATGAGATACCTTTATCATAGAAATTTGAACGGGAGATGTACCTTTAAACTAGAGTTGATGAATTTGTATTGCATACTATTTATCACAAACTACTAGTTCTTATATTTGAAGCAGTTGTTATCTTATTTAGTACTCCATCTATCCAAAATTATTTGTTGCCATTTGACTGTGCAAGGAGTTTCAGATGTTTAAGTTGGTTTTCCAAACGAATTTTGTACTACTGCACCCTTTTAAGTTCAAGGACTTGCAATTCTGCGATCTAAATTCTGAATGTAATATTCATGTTCATTTCTAACATTTAATGAGGGCCCTAAAAATGTCTTGGTTTTTCTGGCATGGCAGTTTCCTGTTGTTGCAAATCTGATTTTTTTTTTGATAAAGATGTAACGACTGCTCATTAAGTTAATAGCTATCATAAATTCAGGTGCTGTTACCGCTTTGTAACAAAAGTATTTTTAGATTTATTGCGGGTGGGAGCACTACTGATTCTTTCAAACATAGAGATATAGGAAGAGAGGAAGTAGTTGCCTATTGGCCCTATTTTCTTTGGTCTGGCTCAGAAAGCCAGACTTGCTGTTCCTCTACAGACGGATTCTTAATTTGCCATTGTTTAGCTGTTTATGTTACTCAGAACGGACCTCATTTGTTTTCTTATGTCCCATTTTGTGTCACTTATTTGATTGTGCACTAAATTTTTCTTGATAGCAGTGGAAGAAAATATATAATGGTTGAAAAGTTTGATAAATAAAACATCACAGTAGAGTTTACATACAAAGTCTAAATATGTTAGTAAAATGTAATCAAATTCTTGAAACTTGTGAAAGCGATTGAGATGAACTTAAACAGAGCAACATGGTTACTAAGGATTCATATAGCCGACCCCTACGTGCTCAGAATTGGGGCATAGTAGTTGTTGTGAAAGACTTAAAGTGATATAAAATCATGTTGTTAGTGGAATGGTACCAAACACTTTTGGGATGTATTGACGATTGAAAGAATGTTATACATATTTGAATGGAGGAAATACTTTTTTTGTATTTAAGAGAAATTTGTTGTGAGACCAGAGTTTGCTGTCTAATTTGGGCAATGACAGGCGGCAATACTTGAGTAATGCTGTTTTGCAAGCAAAGAGTGCCCATGACACGGATGGTATGCGTGGTTCTGCCCGGGGTGCTCTTGACAATGGGCTGCTTGATTTGCTCGAAGGAAAGCTTGCTGTTCTTCAGTTTCAAATAAAAATTAAAGATGAACTGGAGGCTACGGCATCCAGGTTAGAGGCATCTACAAGCACATCTGAATCTGGTTCTGGTGAAACATCACCCAATATGATGAACATTCTTCGAGAAAAAGCCAAGGAGTTATCAATGGAATTGAAGAGCATTACGCAGCTGTATAATGACTATGCTGTTCCTTTTGAGATATGGGAGGTATGAAACAATCAACACACATTTGTCACATCGTGCTCTATATTTTCTTACTTTTTTATGCTCCACTTTATGGATGATCTTTTTTCTTATCTTAAAGGAACTATTAGAATAAGCTGTGCTCTTTTTTTTTTTCCCCTCATGAATGCTATGGTACATGACTCTAGAACTTGAAGAGGTCTATTCTAGATGGATGTATTTCAAAAAGTGATTTTATTCATGAATTGCATAACAAGTGAGACCGTAGAGGTGACTTCTGGATTATAAACTAATAAGAGCAATAGAATATGCCGACTGCTGTAATATGAACTTTTCGATACCAAATTTCCTGTTTATAAGAGTCACTATGCAACTATATGTGCTTCTTCGATTTCAAAAAAAAGGAGAGAAGAGCAACCACATGGGGTTTCTGTGTAGCAGTGCCAGAGGACAACTCAAAGCTCATATCTAAACACAAAAGTTTGTAAATGGGTAACATTTCAGCTTTGTGAATGCTTCCCAAAGTTTTCAGCCATTACCACTTATCCCCTCCTTTTCCTTCATAGGATTTAAACCTTTATGCCAAGGATTTGTCAATGCCATTATTAATTTTACATCCTATCTATAAAGAAATGGATATTGCACCTAACTTAACCCTACTGGCTAACTCATGAGGTGAGTATTGCCGACGACTATATAAGGAGGCAAATAACCCCATTCCACATGGATGTGGGGCTCTAACACCCCCTAGCATGCTTAGCACTGGACATCTAGAGCATGAACATTTGGGTAACCCAAGAATTAGGATGGGTCTGTTTATGATACCACGTAAAAAGTGGATCTTGAGCCTAACTCAACACTCAAGCTACCTCATGAGGTGAGGAATACCTGGCCATATAAAGAGGCAAACACCCCCATCCTACACTGATGTGGGATTTTAACACCTCTTTCATACCCCATTGGCAGTGATCGGCTAGGGCATATTGCTTAATGTGCAAAAATATCTCTATAATTTGAATATAGTTGACCAGCCTACCAAAAGAATCAAAGAGAAATGTAAAGTCACCAGCTAACTATTTTGAATTACTTTCATCTCTCGAATATTAAGAGATTGATCAATTTTGTCGTTATTTTAAGTCCTCCAATTTCAGCAACCAAATCCAAGTTTCTTTTTTCTTGTTTGACTTACAGATATGTCTGGAGATGTTGTACTTTGCTAGCTACTCTGGTGATGCTGATAGCAGCATAGTGCGAGAGACTTGGGCTAGGCTCATTGATCAAGCTCTTATGAGGGGTGGGATTGCTGAAGCTTGTGCTGTACTGAAGAGGGTTGGTTCCCATGTGTATCCCGGAGATGGAGCTGTTTTACCATTTGATACTCTCTGTCTTCACCTTGAGAAGGCTGCACTGGTATGGACTGTTTCCTCTTTTGAGCTGCCTCTGCCCATTTTCATTCTGTTTGTTCCTTTGCATGTGCTTTCAACTAGTTCAATGCTTCATTCTGGAATTTAAACTTAATTGAATCTTTAATACTGCGAAGGAGCAAGTGGTTTCTGGTGCTGAATCTGTTGGAGATGAAGATATTCCTAGGGCTCTTTTAGCTGCTTGCAAGGGTGCAGTAGAGCCTGTATTAAATACTTATGACCAGCTGTTATCCACTGGGGCAGTGTTGCCAGCTCCAAATCTTAGATTGCGTCTCCTGCGTTCCGTGCTGGCTTTACTTCGTGAATGGGCACTTTCTGTCTTCGCACAGGGAATGGGTACAAGTGTTACTGGAGCCTCTCTGATTCTTGGTGGAACTTTATCATTAGGACAGACAGCAGTTGTTAATCAAGGTGTTCGCGATAAAATTACAAGTGCAGCAAATCGGTTAGTATTAGAACGTTTACATTTCTCACGAGCTCAAGTAACACCTTACGCGTTTTAGGATTTGCAGGCTTATCTCATTTCGTCATTAAATATGTTTATTTGTGCATATCTAAATCCGTTAATGGTTCTTTTTTGTTTCCGGTTTAAGCAGATATATGACAGAAGTGCGAAGATTACCTCTTCCACAGAATCAGACTGAAGCTGTCTATCGAGGTTTTCGTGAACTTGAAGAATCATTGTTAAGTCCGTTCGCTTTTGAACGGTTTTGATTTTTGTGTGATCCCTCATGCTTGTACAATATCCTGACCTCCTCTTTCTCCCTCATTGCTTACTGATTTGAACAATATCAATAATTTCTCTAGTACTGTATGTTATATGAGTTCTGATTTCAACCTTGCACCACTGTAAGGAGGGTGTGCAGTTTTTGTAGCGACCTACTTAGTGTTGTCACTAAAAGTCGATTTGTGGCGAACCGGATCGCCTCTAAAAAGTTATTCTTTTGTAGCGACCTAGCTAGAGTTGCCATTAAAGGTTATTTTCTGGTGTCGATTTACCTTAAATTCATTTTGTGGAATCATTTTTGGCGGCGGTACGGATTTTTCAGTTTTCTCATATTTGATTGGTCAAAATTTTTGAAAAACAAAGTTTTTTAAAAATGACTTCCCTGGTTAAAGTAGGAAAAATAAGTTTCACAAGTGACATTCTACATTGATGGTATCTTCGCTCAACTTCGAACACACCCCTACCTCCCACACATCTCTCGTAATGTTTAAGATTATATACAAATGTATTTAGGATAATATTTTTTATTTATGTACCGAATATAAAAAATAAGCAAGAAATTAATTTATTTTACTAGAAAACATTCTCCCTCAAGCAAAATAGCCAACAATTAGCATCCTGTGCTGCCAAACAAGTTTTCAATGTCATCTGGCCATAACAAATATGTTATCAGAGAACAAATATCACAACAATAATAGTATGTCTACCACTCTTTTTTTTGACAATTTGAAATTCTCGTAGTCGGCTTTCTTTCACTTCATTCAAGTTGAATTATATCCATCTTCGAGGTAGAGTTCGTTTTGTAATGAAAGTTCCGTTGGGCTTTTACAAAACTTGGTATGCTTTCGCATTAACTCATCATTCAGTGATTTGATTTGTAGCAGCTCAAGTATATCCAGGAGTTCATAATCAATGAAATTTGACCATACTTTCCATTGTAGGTAATAACAAAATGTCAATGATAGAGAGGCACCAATGGCTCTTTGTAACCTAACCCATTGAGCACTTTCACTTGAATCCAAAGAGGCCATTTGTGAGAAGTTGAAGTAACAGAAGGGGAAGAAAGTTGGATAAATAATACTCCCTCCGTTTTATTTTAATTGTCAGGATAAAGTTTTCATAAATAAAAAGAAATTAATTAAAAATATAATTTGATTAATATATCTCTTATTGCATTTACTAAAAATTGATTTAATTGATAAAATCTAAACTTTTATGTAGAATTCAAATCTCACAACTTGCACCTAGCTAGGATGATTAACATAACTATCCATGTTACAAGGTTACTTTAACCTGGGGCGCAGCCATGTGGTGTTAGGTGGGTTCAATTGAATTCGCTTTGTTTGTAAACTTATTGTTTATATAACAAAAATTATCGTGAAATATGAATGAACTTGAGCCCGGTTAACATAAGAGTTGGCTCTAGTGCAATGGTCAAGTCGGGTGGGGAGATAGGGTTGTGGGGTGATGAGAACGGGAGCTACGAGGAGTGGGGGATACGGGTGAAACTGAGGTGCGTTGGATGGTGGGAAGGATACAATCAATGTGGAATGTTACTAATAGAATTTGTTTTTCCTTTTTACTTAGAAAAGTCATTTTTCTCATTTTTAAGTATTTATTTTTCTAAAAAAATATTTTTCAAAAATTTTAACCAACCAAACATAGAAAACTGAAAAACATTTTCGTTCATAATGAACACATGAAATTTTACTATCTCAGTTGGTTGGCTACCTGATCTCCCACCTTGTTGGTGAGGGTTTGATTCTCCACATCGTAATCCTCTCCCCATTTCCCCTTCCCTACCCCCAATTTAATATTTTTTTTTTTTAAAAAAACACCCTTAGGATGTCAACACAATTATCCATTTAAGAAGGTTATTCTAACATATAAATAATAGTCGCACCCTGCATCAGTTATCTCACTCACACAATTTTTTTTATATGTATAAAAAAATTTAAAATTATATAATTAATCTCTGTCCACTACAATAAAAATAAATGTCAATTATTACTTGTCCAATTTAAAATATCAAGAAATAATTTATCCACTTATTTCAAATTTACCCTTATTATCAACTATAGTTATTTTTCAATTCAAAAATTTATTGTTCCTTAAAAAATGTGCTAAGTTAATGCTCGACAAATAAAAATGAACAGAGGAAGTTGTTGCTAGCCCTAAGGAGAAGATAAAGGTTGATACTTGATAGCTTCAACTCTTCATTGTCTCTCTAATTTCATTAGGTAAGATTTTCGTGATGTATAAGCGTATTTGGTACGACAAAGATCATTTTCTTAAGAATATATTTTTCATGAGGAAGTTGTTCTTTAGTGTTTGATTACCCGAAATATTTTTCCAAAACAAAAATAAAAATGTTTCCATCAAAAGAAGCAAAATGAAATCCTATTAGTTATGATAAGAAGTAACTTTTCTCATTAACTATCTTTAACTTTTAACTTCATATTACTTGTTCCACTCATACATCATTTCAATCTTTAGTACTAAGAAAATCCATCGAAAATTATCCCATTTTGCTAATATTATAATTAATCTTTAATACACAATATATCGTTTTTTCAAAAAAATCTCTCTCAAATCGAGCACCACGGACCATTTTCTATGAAAAATGACTTCTATCGTATCAAACAATACAAGCAAAACCTGCAATTTTTAAAGAAACCAGGAGAATTGAATTGGTTAAAGAGTCTGACACTAACTGAACATATGGGCTTGTTACAAACTTATGTTACTGAGTTCAGTCACAACTCGCTACATGGATCTCAGCAACATACAAATTCTGTCCACTGATGGTCTAATCTATGATGTAAGGTTTACAGATATCTCTTTCAGCTATAAATTCTTCCTGAGGACAAGGGTGCAGTTTAGGACCTAAATCTATGGTTTTACATACAGATATCTCATTGAACAATCAGAGGATCTACCATTGACAACAACACTACAGTCACTAAAGATAAGAAACAAAGGAGTAAAAGGTCAGAAAGAACAAGAGAGCAGGGTAAGGGGATGGTATAGAATGGCTCCCTATCGCCACTCAAGGGTTGGCCTCATCAGTCTTGTCTCCTTTTTCAGTTACTTCTTCCTCTACCTTTTAATGAATCTGTACATCCTTACCTTTCTCATCGTTAGTAGCTTCATGAATATCAGCTTCTTTCTCATCAGGGACCTCTTTCACCAGTGATGTCTCTTCAACATCTTTGGGATGTTCAAGATCATCTTCCATTTTGACATCTTTGTTAACCTCAGCCACTTCGGCAGGAGCCTCTTCTGTTTGGTCTTTACTTGTCTTTTCAGCTTGGTTCTCCTTCACAACATCTACATCAGAAGAATGCATTGCATCTTTCTTCTCTGCAGCATTACCCGCCATTTTGACGTCTTTCTCTACCTCAGCCTCTTTGGAAGGACCATCTTCTGCTTTGCTATCTTCAGTTCGGCCTTCACTTTTCTTTTCAGCTTGGTTCTCCTTCAAAACATCAACAACAGAAGAAAGCATTTCATCTTTCTTCTCTGCAGCATTCTCTGCCATTTTGACATCTTTCACAACCCCAGCCTCTTTGGAAGGACCATCTTCAGTTTGGCCTTCACTTTTCTTTTTAGCTTGGTTCTCCTCCACAACGTCGACATCAGTAGAAGGCATTTCATCTTTTTTCTCCACGTCTTTCTCAATATCCTTGTGTTCATCTTTTCCCTCATCATGTTTCTGTTTGACCTCCTTCTCAGCTTCCACGGCCACAACATCCTTTTCATGTTTTTCAGCTTTTGGCATATCAACATCCTTTGCTGCCTCAGTTTCTTCATGGTCTTCGTTGCCTTTCATATCCTTCTTAGAAGCTGAAGATTTTCTGCTTCGTTTTGTTGGAGACTCACTTTCTGCTGCAAGTGGAGCTGCCTTCGCCTTTCCACTGATCCTTGTGGATCTTCTTGGAGTTTCACCAGTTCCCCAGTCAAACTCAGTGATTGGCGGACCACCAGGGTGTGACTTCAGGTACTGCTGCAAGTGTTTCTTGGTAGTGATCTCCTCCCCTGTTGGTGCAGTAAATACGATCTCATTTTTCTTTGGAGTCCCTTCTTTCTTAGGCAGATACTGAAAAACAAAAACAGACAAAAATGCCCATTAGTTTTAGAAAAAATCTCCATTCTCCTTTTATATCCCTCATCTTTTAATGGGCTAGCTGCTAAAATGGAGAGTAAACATGGAAAGGAAATAAAAACCAAAAACTCAGAAAGACGAGAAACTACTTGAAAAGACGAAAAGGAAATAAAAAAGCAAAGCTCATAAAGAAAGGAAGCTACTTTACAACATCAGGAGAAGTAATGATGAATTCTTGATAAGCAAGTAATATATAACTATATGGCTCAGCTCATATCCACCATGTTCCAACTGTTTTTAGTACAGAATTTGGAACATGCACAATCCCATTACAGTTCAGAAAAAAATCAATCGGAGCACAACTGTTTCCACGAGTAGCTCTTCCTGATCAAATGGGGATTCTGAAGAGTTTCAAACTGTATATATCAACTTAATCCCCAAAATAAAGTAATCCTACAGACTTCTAGCACGCACTGTGGATACATAAGCGATATAAATTCAACAAAGAAACAGCAACCCGGCCAAAAGCTTCCTAAAATCAATAATACATTACCATCTATGGCATATATAATGATAACATGAAGAATGAATTAGTTAGAAAGTGTAAAACCAATAACTTTTGTTTTCTTCTTTGAAATGGTAGTGTTTGAGTTAGCTTTTGTATAGTTCAGCTATTCCACCAGTAACTCTGTCCATCAAAGCATAGGCGAATGTGAAGAAATCAGTTAATATTTTATTTCTCTGCTGGGATTTAAAACCTCTATCTAAGGTTTGCACCCACTTTATTGACCACTATGTCCCCTTAGGTGCAAACCAAAGCAATAACTTAGTACTACGATAAACACAAGCTTTACAAATGATACAGCTCTATCAAAACTGCTCGTCCTAGTGCCTTCCATGTGAATAGATGGCCAGTGAGATGAGCATTAAAGCAAGTAAAGCTTTTTACGAGAAAAAGGGAACTCGTTACTATTTTTTGGAAAAATGAATTATTTTGTGCCACAACCCAAGTAGAATTGACATTTCATTGATCTAATCAATAAGATATTTCAATAAACTAGTAATGGAATAACAACTTACCCTACAATGGAATAATTTTAGTATAGGTAAAATCAAATTCAAAGAAAGTCATCAAGAGGATGGTACCCAGATACACAATTCATAGAGTTGACTTAGACAAATAAGATTATCGTAAAATGTTAACAATAAGCATATTGAAATAAGTGATGCCATCATCATTAATGGGAAAGATAGAAGCCAAGATACTGAATGAGAGAACGGAACAGATACTACAAAATTAGTCTCAGATTCTGAAAATGCCAGGAGCTTTATTAAGAGAAACGTCTCCATACAAGGAAGGCAAATCATATATGCCTCATTCATTGCAAGGATGTTTGACCAAGATGGGGTCAGAAGGATGCAGGTGGTGTTATGTGAAAATTAGACCTAAAAAAGGCATTGACCGGGTTAACTGGTCTTTCCTTTTCGGTCGGTGGAATGTATGGTTTTACTAAATTTTGTTGGACCAGACTTTGGGTTTTGTTAATAGGTAGATTAAATGAATTAAATTCTTCATCTCTTTTGTCAAGTACTCCATCTTAATCAAATTAGGGATGATATGGGAAACGACGTGACAATATCCAACCTTTTGTATGCAGATGGCACATAAATTTTCTATGAGGTAAAAGAGGAATAGTTGTGATCTCCTAGATGTGTGTAGCTGAAGCTTCTGTAGTAGCATATAAATCTGGCTGAAAGAGAAAATGATGATTTATAGGACACGATGAATGTTTGTTGTTTAAGTAATAACCGAATTTAATGGGAACATGATTTACAGAAACAAGAAGCAAGATTGAGATGGTTCATGCAGGTAAAGAGGAAGTGCGCTGATGCGCCATTTAGGATGTGCGAGAAGTTGGCTGTAGCAAGAGTTAGGAGAGGTTTGAGGTAGGCCGAAAAAGAACTATCGGGAGGTGATTAGACAGGACATGACGCAACTTTAGCCTATTGAGTACATTGACCCTAGATAGGAAGGTATTGAAGTCGAGGATCAAAGTAGAAGGTTAATAAGTAGCCGAATGTGGTCGCATGTTAGGTGGGAGAGGCAGGGGGCTTGCCCCATATCCGCTTTCTCCTTATTAGTAGTAGTTAGCAATCGCGTAGTTTCTTACTCCTGTATGTGTTTCTACTATCTGTTGCTTCATTTTGCTTTGTATCTTGATATTGTGATGTTGTTTTTTTGTTCTCACGACCCTTCTCTGAATACCGTCCCTTTTGAGCCGATGCTCTATTGGAAACAACTTCTCCATCCCACAAAGATAGGGTAAAGTCTACGTACATCTTACCCTTTCCGAACCCCACTTGTGGGATTACATAGGGCATGTGTTTGTTGGTTATCATAGCTATATGATACGAGAAGTCCATGACAGATCAAGCCTATAATTCATCTCCATATGTAGCTTTATGGAAGACTATCAAGATGCTATGGATTGGATTTCAAAATCTTAGCTTTATGGAAGAATATCAAGATGCTGTGGGTGGATTTCAAAATTAATAAAACTGGAGGTTTGTAATAGGAAGAAAATAAAAATATAGCGAAAAGCATGGATACAAGACATTCTTTAAAAGATGTTTTCCTGACCTACATTGCATTATTATAGAAAATGGGACAACTACTGATAATTGCAAGATACGTGACAGATGGGAGGTCAAATTCAGGAGAAAATATTATAACCAGGAAGCTGATAGAGTTGCTCAGTCTCTCAGCGAGAAGGGTATTAGAGAGCTATCCCACATCCAGAAACAATCATGAAAGCAGAGAAGTATGGATGTATCTCTTTTAGATCTTGCTAAAAACTTTTGGTTGAATCTGGAAAAAAGGAATTAATAGCCTTGGAGAATTTATAGAAAATCAAGGAGCCTTTATGAATGGTGTGCTTCACTTAAATTGCTATGTATACAACATGTTTTACTCAAAAAAGCTTCAAAGAAAGGGAATATAATGACCTGCAATAGATGTCGTGTGTGAAAAAACAGTGAAAACTTATATCACCTGTTGCCGCATTAATACCTAGCTTGGAAGTTTGAGCTTCAAGTCCATAAACCTCATTTGACTGAAGTGAGCAATGCCAAGCAAATAAAATGAGGCCACCTCCAGCCAGATAGTGCAGCAGAAAGAAAAGTAACTCAAAAGTCCTATGGAGTGCCGTTCTAATGTGCATGTGATGGACAGTGTGGACAGGAAAGGACCCCAAATAGCATCTTATCGAATAAACATTGATGTCTGTAATTTTTAACTGAATGAAATGATAGAATGATCTCATGCATGCTTTATTTCTTGGGGTCCTATGGATGACAACAACAACAACAAACCCAGCATATTCCCATGAGAAGGGTCTGGGGAAGGTAGAAAGATGGTTTTCGAAGAAAGAAGCTATAGGATATATTACAGATGGGTGAAAAATAAACAATAAATGAAAGAAAAGGATTCTCGTGAAAGAGAAAGTCAGGAGAGACTTAAACAAAAACAAAAAGAAAACAAAATGAATGAGAGAAAAGATGTGTTCTAGGTTTATTCCTAGAAGCATTACAGGCATTCAAGTTAGAAGTCCTTTTGGAGTAGGAAATATCTTAAAATTCTGAAATACCATTTTTTGCTATCCATTAGCAAGAGTTCATCCTGTAACTAAAAACTCCAGTCGCTTAGGTTTTGTAATTTTTCTTCATTTGCATCTTTCTTCTTAAACCCCAAGCTTTATTTGCATTTTGAACTTAAAACCCCAAAAGAACATAGCACCTTCTTGCACTTTTCACCTATAATAAAAATGATCTAATGGTGGTGTTATCAAAAGGATCTAAGCTGAGAACCAATCAACTACTTTAAACCTCCTAACAGCATATGTACCGGGTAACTTTACCAACACTTAAGATTTGATCCTTGGTATTCAAGATAGCCACTCCAGCTTTTCCCATGATTTTCGTGTGTTAATCATTGTCCATAAGCCTTAAAGAAAGTCGCTTTCATCTGACTTTTCAGTTCCTTTTTCACTTCTCTTCTCTATTTTTTCTTTTTTGGGTTTTGGGGGTGGGGGGTGTATGAGAGGTACTGACCCCCCAAAAAAAAAGGCCACAGTAGTAACTAGTTTGAGCTCAAGAAAGAGAAAGACATACTAAATTGATGCAGCCCAAATATCTACTGCAATAAAGCATTTATAGTACATAAAGCATAACATTAAAAGAATACTCACAATGGAGAAGAGTCCTTCAGGAAGTAAATTGGCAGGAATCCAGAAAACATTAAATCTCTAACCCAAAATTTCATGAATCAATTCTGTATCACCACAAAAAGTCTTGAAGCGTCTCTTTTGTCTTTGAAGGTATGAATTTACAGAAAATAAGAAAACAACACTACTACAATAAGGTGACTGTGCAAAACTAATAGAGGCTAAACTGGAGAGGATGCATCTGTTGAACATTTCAAATTTCTTCTCCACCTCCTGAATTTGGTTAAGAAAAATTCAAGTCATCATAACACAAGGGAGAACTGAAACCAAGTCCATGTATCATTAAGTTGGCCATCCTGCACAAAATCTAACAAGTGGCAAGCTTGAATTTAGCTCCAATTGCCTCAACAGTTTTAAACTTGGCGCTGGAGCACAGCTAGATGTACATAAATTCTTGATAGGGGATGGTGACGGCAGATGGTGAAAATGGAGAATTCTTTAACAATGAGATCTCACAAAATAGAGATGAAGCAAGGCATCAGAACTTTCTTCAACTTACACTAAATGTTATGCAAAAAGCTTGACATGCCCCTACCTGATACTTACACGCCCATATTGGATAAGTACACGCAATGAATCAACCTGCCCAAAATGGTCCTTTCCCACTTTTGCTCCCCTGGTGACTCAAACCACCAACCTTATGGTTGGAGGTAAGCGGTCCTTACCAAGAAGCTATCCCTCGTTTATCAACAAGCAAATATCTTATTATAATTTATATGCAATAAGCAATTAGCTGTGGAGCAGTTTAGTTTGATATTCAAGTCCAAAGCCTAAACTCGACCAAAAGCAAATTTCAATAAGCTTGAGCAATCCAAGTACAAGTTGACAGTTCAACACAAAATACTGAGAACTTCTCAAAGTGAATCAGATGGTCCTGTTACCTTTAATTTGAATCATAATAGTTATGTCTATTTTGATATGTGAGTTAGCTTATTCATCTTGTTAATAGGGTTTTTAACAGAGTCTAAAAGGACTTGAAAAGTCCTTTTTGTAAACAAAGTCACAACTTCAATTAAGTTGCATGCTGTGAAAATTAGAAAGAACTAGCATATTGTCCTCCATCAGAAAAAGTTGCAGATTGAGTACTTAAATACCACTTAAATTACAAAAGAATCATTTCTGGTACATCTTGAAACCATCAGACAGTAAGTTCTTTAGATGTCACGCTTCAGAAACTTCACTTCCCTGAAGCGATGGTTTCCAAAGCCAATTAATATGTCAGAATTGAAGTTTTTTCCCTTACATTTTTCGGTTTAAAAGGCTAGGTTACTTCTCTTAATACCTGCTTTATCCCTCCCCAGGGCACCAACACTATCCCAAGTTCCCAACTTGTAAAGAGATATAAAACTACTAGTCAGCTCAAGCTTAAAAACTCCAACTTGCTTACCAGTTCATCACTATAATCAATGAAGAAGATGGTATCTAGAATAAATAAAAGGGGACTGAATTGCATAATAAATTAGATGATATCCTGCATATGCTTAACGCCAAAAAGCACCTCTCTTTACAATTTAAAAGCAGGAAATTTTACTTATGACAGACAAAATAAGACACCTCCTTACCCACCCCCATCCCCACCCCCCAAAAAGAACTTCTGTGAATCCAGCTGGATCATGAAGTTAGGAACAAGTAAAACTTCTCAAACTCCAGCCTACCTCAATCTTCCAAAATACACTTTCAGAAGTAGGAAAACCTCAAAACCAAGACAACCCCATCGCCTAATTGATACCAATTGACAATAATTGCAGCACAAAAATGATCTAGTAACATCTGCAAGATAATCCATCCCATCGGTAGCGAAATTTTCAACATCAGAACTACTTAACCACACAAAATCCAATAATAACCTGGATATCCATTTATTTAAAGAAAACAAAACTATCACATGAACACCCAAAACTGAACAAACAAAAAAGAAGCACAAAGCAACAGTAATCTAAACTTTAAAAAAAAAACACTCAAAAAGCACAACATTTCACATAACTTCACAAAATTAATCAAAACCCTTTTCAAAACAAAAGGAGAATTTGAGGCTAAAGGCCCAAAATAACGGAAAACTAAAAAGAATTGGAACCTGAAAAAACAACAAAGAAAACAAGCTACCACAAAAAATTAGAAAAAACCCACAAAACCCTTTTTATAGTAATAGCAAATTCCAATCCTAAACCAAAAAAAAAAACAGAAAAATTAACCAAGAAAACTGAAACATGAACAACAAAAAGAAAATGAAGAACGGAAAGAAAGAAGATTAAAAAAAAACATACCGTCTTCTTCCAACCAGCTGGAGCTGGAAGCTCAATGGACACGACTTCATTCTTCTCCATCGAGCTCGCCATGCCCTTTGTGTTCTCCCACCTAACTAAATTTTTTCTGAAAACGAAAGACTATGCAAACCAACTAACTGATTATAACATGGAACACTTCTATAAAGGAAAATAATAATAAATAAAATGCTTTGGTTGAGATGTAATTTTTTGCAAAAAAAAAAAAGAAAACGACAAAGTTGCACACATCTAGAGGTACCTGAAATTTGGGTTTGGATTTCGTTTTCTTCTTCATTCACACTTCAAATAAAGGGTCAAGATAAGTTTTTTCTCCCGCATGATGAAGACACATTTCGATGGGTGACACGTTTTTTTTTGGCAGATAATGAAAATGGATATTTTTTTTTTGTTTAGGCCATTTTTGGGTTAGTGACATAAGGACATATACCTTATATGTTATTTGTTAGAAATTTATTTTTTTCTATAAAATTAGTAATTTTGAGATTGTTTATATTGAAAAGGGTCAAAATGTTTCTAAAATATTAGAAATGATTTAAAAAAAAATGTCCTCCTTTCACTTATACATTGAGGGCATTTTTATCTGATAGTTAAGGAAGGACAAATTTAAATTAATAGATAAAAGAAGAGTATTTTTGAACCATTTGTAATATGTTAAGGGTATTTTGATCCTTTTCCATTATTTATATCACAATTATGATATTATTTATATTTTACATTCATTTGAGATAACAATTTTTGAAATTAAACATCAAAATGACATATTTATCCTTTTTGAAAACTCCTTTCCCAAAGTCCTTCAAGAAAATAAAGGTTAATGCGTGACAGACTAATCTCTTAATGAGGATAAACTTCTTCAGTATTATATGTGTTATCTACTAGATAATTTTATTATTACTAATTTCTGTATTATAATCTCTCATCCACCAAATAATTTCTTTTAATTTTTGTATGAGTCAAAATACAAGTTTGATATTTGAGCGTGTCAAAAGTTAACGCATGGCAGTCAAAGTCTAATCTAATCCAGCTCAGCTCAGCAGGAATGGCAACAAGCACAATGTTGCATGCGTTGACCAGTATCCAATTCGCTCAAGATCTAAAGTGACGGTGCAAGTCAACTTAAGGTGTAGAATTATGTAATCGCATGAACATATGTGGTTAGTGAGGATAAACTTCTTCGGTAACCGTTTTCAAAGATCTCGGGAGTCACTCCAATAGTTTCTCAGTCACGCATGTAACACCTCAATCGTGCAGATAATGGTTATTATGAGGAGCATGCAATACAGAAAAATATTGTTTAAGGTTAAACTATAAATTCACCCTTCTCCTCACTTGTAGGGCATCTTATTTTCATCACAAACATAATATTATATTCACAGTTGTAACACAAGATTTTGAATTCTTAAGCTCTAGCTTTCCCAGTGGCATTGCTCGATAATTTTACCAAAGATCATTCAATAAGATTTACTTGATCTCTTTTACTCGTTACTTAATAATCTGTTGTTCTTATCTATTATTTCTAGTTACGTTCATTAGCAAGTTATTTAGCATCAAGAACATTCTATTTGGTTATCATAATTGCGTGACCTTTAACTTTGAATATAAATTTAATCATTATTCTAATTCACTCATTTAGGGGTAAGCAATATAACATCCACCACGGAGATAAGGCAACTGTGTAATTGTTTAACATACTATTAATTTTTTGCTAACGTGCTTTATTTTGTGTTTCAAGAAAAACTATCAACATGCTCAAGTTACACGGAACAACCAATTGAATAAGAATTAAGGGAACAACGTAGGGCACTAAAAGGATGGTGTGTCCCCAAATGAAGATAACTTAGAAGTACCTCCGGGTTTCATAAAAACAACAGTGATCAATGACTAAACCCTAATTGATGCTGACATTTTGACTTCTGTTCACGGAGGGGATCAAAGTCATCAAATGATAGAAATCATACCCCCAGTGATGAGGATAATTCTAAATCTGAGGAAAGCAATTGGTAAAACACTCAAAGAGGGAGTTGGGGGCGGTCTGACCACTCCGGATCAACTCAAAGTCGGAAAGGAAACTTGAGCCTCTGAAAACTTTTGAAGGCCCTGACAGTTCAACAAAGTGTTTTAGTGACTCATATGCAACAAGTGTTACGGTTGTATCCAATAACACCAATTCTAAAACACTAGTGTTTCCAAACTATATTACAATTATAGGAACCTCGGATAGTGTTCTGACTAACTCAAGTATTGTAGGATAGTCAGGAAACACGGGACTCAAAGATTTTGAAACTGAAATTGTTTCAAGTACATGTGGATCTATTCAAGGCAGAGTTCATGAAGTATATGAAAGAATAATCCACTCTCAGTTGTATCAAATTCTTGGGGCTCTACCTTCTTTAAAAGGGTCTATTCAAATGAACAATACTTGAAACGACTATGGAAAGTAAGTGTTACACAATGGTTATCCCAAAGAGATTTAAAATGCCAGACATCCCAAAGTATGACGGGTCTACACACCCACAAGACCATGTGACTGCATATACCACTAGTATCTAGGGAAATGATTGAATGAAAAAGAAAATTGAGTTTGTCTGATCAAGAAGTTCGGTAGATGCTTACAAAGGAAACTTTAATTTGATATTTTGATATACTTGAAAACTCTATTAATTCTTTTGTTATACTTGTAGATTCCTTTCTCAAAATTCATACTAGACCTTAGAGAGTGGAAACTCATATGGTGAACATCTTCAAGATAAAGCAAGGTGATATAAAATTGCTCTGAGATTTCATAGACCAATTTCAAATGGAGTGTATGAGGCTCTTTGTATTGGTCAAATTGCTCCAATCATTGTATGGATACACACTACAGAGAAGGATCAATATCGATATGAGGCGAGGGGTCCGAGAACTGGACCTGAGGATTCAGACCAATCTGTGAACTAGCTTCAAGGTATAAATTACTCGGACTTCATTTTGAGTATGCAAGATACATTGCACACTGGTAACTCGTCTTGTGCATATAGTAGATAGAAGTTAAGGATAATCTCTTATCCTAATTGATATCCGGATAAAATTATATATTTATATTATATTGTCGCCTCATATATTATATAAAATTATGTTGTTACGTTGTTATCTTGCGTGTTTTGAACTTATTTCGAATTTTATGTGTATAGAAATTGTGTTGGATGGAGATGACCAAAAGAAGGAGATTTTGACTTAATTTAAAGAGAAAGAATGAAGATTGAAGGCTGGCCGGGCTCGTCTATAGTCCTCACTTTCCGGGACAAACAAACGAGCCAAGAAATAAGAGAAAGTTTGGAGCTGGCCAGGCTCATTTATAGGTTCTTTCTTAGCGATACAAATAGACGAGCCAGGAGACAAGATAAATTATGAAGCTGGCCAGGCTCTTCTATAGTCCTCGCGAAGCGAGAGAAGGTAGATGAGCCAAGCAAAAATTATCCAACATATTTTATTTAGCATCTGTGATTCCCTACACATCCTATATTATATAAAATACCCTAAAGAGAAGTGGAAACACGACCCATTGAGGAGAAATTCACGAGGAAGAAATTATTTTGGAGGCAAGAACACACAAGGAGCAGAAGCAATAGGGTTCATCATAGAGTTTCACTTTTTTTTCTTTTTTTACTTGTTCATTATGAAATTATATGCTATGTTCTTAAACAATTTTATGAGTAGCTAGATTCCTTATCTAGAATTTTGATAGAACCTTTTGTTTAATGAATTCTTGTTACACTTTAATATAATTTAGCCTTTGAATTTCTCTAGTTGTTCAACTACGTGTATGCAATTGATTGAATGATCATTGATTAACTGTGGCTATTTATTATGTATTTCTTGATAAACAATGCACATATAAGTTATTATTAAATGACATCACTCCTTAGGAATATGAGAGATCAATACTGTTGGTTTAAAAATAGATTTAGAGACAATGAAATTTTGACGTGATCATAGTGAGCGGTGAGAAATTGCTAGCTAGAGTAGTTCAAAAGAATATGTCTAGTAAATTATTGTGATTGATCGAGAGAGAATTGTGGTAAGTAGAGTGCTCACGATTCTTAGAGAATAAATCGGCGAGATTATAAATAATGTAGCGAGAAAGATTTCGATGATTGGGAAAATCATAACTCTAGACCTCCTTAATCTTTTGTTTCCAACTTCATTGTATTTAGTTGATAATTTTATTGCTTTAATATTTTTTAATTAATTAGTTAAAAATAAAAATCATAATCTTTAAAAAATTAAATAATTATTCGAACTTATTTCTTTAGTGATATTGAACAATTATAACTAACGTTAGTTCTTTGTGGGATTTGACTCCGAACTTTTAGATCAGATTATATTTGCAGTGACTACTTATCTTTTTTAGACTAGTTTTGGGCATGATCACTGATCTTCGATGATCACAATCTGTCTCACTTTAGAGTTCACGATCTTTCACGCCAACAATGCTAATACGTATGTAGGGTTAGGGGAGTTAGTTAGCTAGGTCAAACCTATATGTACCCCCATGATCTTGATTTTGATTCATTGAAATTTTCACTTGAATATAATATTACTCATTATTGTTCATCGTGAATTGACGAGTATTTATGAGCATTCATTTCTATCATTCACTCAACATGTTTTAATGTTCCAAGATATCGAACAAGAATTTATTTCCCTTCTAATTCATTTATTTTGATTATTCATTACTATTTTGCCTAATATTTCATTATTGTGCATTCATTTGAACCTAACATCAAAGAGTTATAAAATAATTGGATTAACTTCGTTGCTACATACACTAAATTCAACTGATTTCCTAATAAATTATTTTTAGACTAAATAGTTTAGTGATGATAGGCTATAAACATGGGTTTTTGCTATATTTCGCCTTCTATCACTATACTTTAATCGAATGAACTAATATATTATTAATTTATACTCATTACATGTATTTTATTGCATAAGACGTGTTTTCGAGCTAACAAAAAATTATGGAGCTAAAATAAATATTTTGGACTTTGAAGTCTAAGCAAAAGCCTAAGAAATTCATTTAGGATTGACTTTGGGACTCGATGATCGAATGCACAGACGAAAACTGAAGAAAATTAAAGAAAGAGATTCTTGACGTAATGGGGCTTGATAATCGAATACAAAGACGAAAACTGAAGAAAATTGAAGAAAGAGATCCTTGACGCGATGCATCATGTGTTGTGCCCATATCGTGCCATGCAGCACGTTAACCCGTGTGTTGAATTATTGCTAAGAAAAAAGAGGCCTAGAACTTTGCCCCGGGGAGACGTGTCATGCGTCATGTCAAGGTTTTTGCGGGGGCTAATTTTTGCACTTTGTTTGTTGAGGGGCAGTCATGCTTGGTAGGTTCCGAACAAGTTATAAAATACTTTCAAAGCATGTTTTTAGGGGGTTTTTGAACTACGGATCATTGTAGGAGAATAGAAAATCTTAGGATGCCTGAATTTGTTACTTTTCATTATAATTTTGTTTTAATATAAAATTTTGAATCAATCGTCAGTCGTAATATTTTTTAACTCCAATTATTTGATGTTCTTTTTTATATTATGGAGTAGTTTACTAGAGGGTTTTGACGTACACTGTATTGATGAATGATTATGGATTTTGATTCTCATTTTTATGCTTTAGTTCATTTATGGAGTTTAAATTAACTTACATATTTGTTCATTAATATTTTTTAATTAAAAGAGAAATAATTTAGTGAACATCTATGAATTATCTCACTTGGTTTGAATCATTATTTCTTTCAAGTAATTGAAAGAGCTTTTTAAAATCATTGATTAATCAATAAGAAAAATATTTGAAACCTGTTTGTCCTAAAGACTAATCCCTAAGCGCTATTCTTGCATAAGTATGTTCAGCGGACTGTTATTAGTTTATTTTACCAAGTTAAGTTTTAATTGGAAGAGGAATCTAAATCTTAGAAATACTCTAATTAACTATCGAATTCGTGAGAATCGATAGGACTTTGATGTGAATATTAAACAAAATCATATATCAATTATCATCCCGCATTTGTATTGTCTACTACCCTTGCTTTATCTTATTGGTAATAACCCTTGCTTTCCGATATTAGTTGTCTTTAATTATGTTTTAGTTTCTAATCATAGTTTGCGACCGCAACAAATTCAAGTGTTATTTTACCTAAATACTAGTTAACAAGTTCCATTTGGTTCATTATTTGTATCAATCCATATGGTGATGATATAAATACTACACTACCTTTGACTAGCAAAGCGCTTGAAAATTATACTGTAGTTTGCGCTCATCAAGATTTGCAGTTGTTGCCGGGGATTGACAGCAATTAGTGTTCAAATAAAATCTTGTGTATTAATTTAGAATTTTCCTTTTATTTATTTAATTTTTTTGCTTGACTTGTCAAGTTTTTTTTCCTAACTTAGGTAACAAGTATTCCCCTTTGATATTGGTGTATGACAGGATCCTTATCCTAGGATATCGTACTATACAATCCAAAGTTAGAGAAGTCCTTGCATTTACAAAGAAAAGAACTTGCAGAGAGGATCTTAGGTCTTTCAAATCAAAACACCATGGATGAGAATGCAAGACTTAATGCTCTTGGGAATCTACTTAACCCCAATCAGAATGACCATCCTCTTGATGAGGTGGGTGATGTTAAAAATTATGGGGTTGTGAACTGGAGAAACACCTGCCCTTCAACCGAGGTAGAGGATGAGTTTGGTTAGAATGTAGGAGTCTACCCTCAATGATAAGGATAGTTCTGAATCTTATGAAAGAGATTATGACAACACCTGAATAGAAAGTCCTAGGCGCTTTGGGCGCTCTCGATCACTTTGGAGTCGGGAAAGGGTACTCAAAGGTTAAAAAACTTGTGAAGGCCCTTGCATCTCATCAAAGTGTTCTAGTGACCATATGCAATAAGTAATTGCGGTTGTATCCAATAATGTCAATTCTGAAACACCAGTGCCGCCAAATGGTGTTATGACAGTAAGCTCGAGTATATTCTAAATAACCTTAGTACTGGAGGACAACCGGACAACATGGAGTTGGAGGTTTTGAAACTGAGAATGAAAAAATACATATGGACCTATTCAGGACAGATTTCATGATGCAGGTAGAAATTCACTCTTGAATTAATCAAATTCTAGGGAACCCATCGTTCAACAAAAGGGTTAATTCAAGGAAATACTTAAAACAACCATGGAAAGCAAGTATTGCAATAATTCTTATCACAAATAGATTCAAAACATCGAATATCCCAAAGTATGATGGGACTATAGAACTACATGACCACATGGCTGCGTATACCACCTGTATCCAAGGGAATGATTTAACGAAAAAGGAAATTAAATTTATTCTAATTAAGAAGTTTGATGAGACTATTAAAAGGGAATTTAATATGGTATTCTTATTTACCTGAAAAATCTATTGATTCTTTGTCTATGCGTGTAGATACCTCTCTCAAAGCTCATACTTGATTCCTGAGAATTAATACTCATATGATAGACAACTTCAAGATAAATCTAGGTGATACAGAGTGCTATGAGGTTTGTGGACAAGTTTCAAAAGCATATGATTGTAACACCCTGTACATTTAAAAAACTAACTCATTTAATTAAAGGGCATACAAGTTGAGTTTTATCGCTTTATGTTATTCATCGATTAAATGTGAGAAATAAAGCCGCATGTGTAGCACCAAGTTAAAGGATGAAGCAACCAAGCAGTGGGGAAAAATTAGCAGATGTGAGAAAATGTTGGTTGTTTGTGATATGTAGGATAGCAATTGGTAGATATGAGAAAAAATATAATACTGATAGAGCTTCAAAGTCAGAGTAGAAGCCATAAAGACCAACCTGGAGTTAGTTCAAAAGTACGAAAGAAAGTGCAGGAACTAAATTGAAGAAAAATCAAGAAAATGTATCATTAAAGCCACCATGACGTACCTAGCTAAGCGTCCCACATCGTGGTAGCACTAAACAAGAAATGAAGAGCCAAAAAAGAGATCCCAAAAATATACCTTATCGTGCTATGCAACGCTACGCAGATCACGTCATGGTAGGCTAAAAATATGGACATGCTTTCCTACCCCATTCTAATGAAAGGTCGTTTCATCTCGGGTTTTTCAGAAACTATATATACATCACAAAAATGATTTTTTTTTTTGGGGGGGGGGGGAGTGTCTAAGCCTAGCATGCAGAGAAAATGGAAAAGAATAATATTTTCTTATATTTCATTACATTATGTCTTTCTTTTATTGTTGAAGTCATGTTATTCATTATTTGCTTCTTAATCTAATCATGAGTGGATAAACATTTTAGTTTTAGGGTTGTGGTGTTTACATGAAGGTTGTGGTTTGACAATCATATGCATATGAAGATTTTTCATTATTGAGTTACTTACTTTTTATTGAACCTAATTATTTGATTTTCTAGCCAATTATTAAATACTATATGTGGCTCGTAAATTAAACTTGAAAAAGGAAATTTGCAAGTGTAATAAGAAAAAAAATAGAGTTTGGTCATGAACCTTATAAAGAAAAGGAATTGATTCGTTAATATGGATAAGAATATACCTGTTAACCTTGCTTAGTTGATATAGATAAAACATACACACACTTCACTAGCGACCAACAATCAGTGGAAAGGAATAGTCGGGTAGTCTTCGAGTTATCATCATGATGCTTTGTAAGTGATATCAATCTGCAACTAGTAATTTAGGCATATAATTAAGCGTACAATTGGAGAACTCAACCGGATTGTTAAACAACCATTGCCTGGACCTTTCTCTCATCTGATTTGCACCAAACTATTCTTAGTTTTCCATAAATTTATTATTTTTAATTAAAAATAGAATAGTAAAATAAACATCCTCAAAATTGTCTTTTACCTATTGAATAGTTGAAGTAATAATTCAAACTAGATAATCAATTTGATAAGTTCTTATTGGATCGATATCTAGACTTAACCTCCTATATTACTTGTGCGACTACTTCTACTTGTGTATGTGTGTTAGTTGCAATAAGTTTTTGGCATTGTTTCAGGGACTTGGGAAAGATCGATTGACTATTTTGAGTTACTATTACGCTATTCAGATTTTATTGGTTTGTTGTTTTGTGCATCTCAAGTCACTGGTCCAGTGTATGCTAAATACTAGGAGTAAAGGAAGTTCCTTTGTCCCTTTTAATCTTGAGAACAAAAGAACTTTTCACGAGAGACTATAGATAGCAGAAAACCAGCAACTCAATGCAACTAAATTGACAAAAGAGTAGAATTAGGGGGAGCTGTGAATGCATAAGAACACATTCCTGTGTTGAATTTTGCTGCCCTGCCTAAAGAACACTTCAAAAGCAATTGTAAAGCCAACCATGATATGAAACTTTATAAAGAAAGGAATAATGTGGTCGGTACAAAATATGTGCTAGTATCATGGTAAACATATGAAGACCCACATAAGCATTTGATGGAAATTGTCGAGCTGAGCGAAAACTTTCACTATCAAAATGTCTCAGACGAATATGTAAAACTGACATTATTTCCATTCTCACTAATCAATGAAGTTAAGAAGTGGTTGCAGAGTGAACCTGCTAAATCCATCACTTCCTGGGATATTCTATCAAAGAAATTTCTCAAGAGATTTTTCTCGTCTAGGAGGATAAAAGAATTGCAGTGGAAGATATCCTGATTTGTTCAAGGGGTTGAGGAATAATTGCCTCAAGCATGGGAGAGATATAAAGGTTATCTGAAGGATTACCCACATCTTAAACAACCTAAGAAGATTATCTAGCATAATTTATAAAAAAAGTTGAAGCAGGACTCCAAGGCACTTCTAGATTCAACTACTCAATGGTAAATTTTGTCTAAGAGTTGTGGTGAGCTTGAGGCCTTGCTCAACTTGATGTCATTGGGTAGTCACGATTATCATGAGCTAAGCGTGTTTTCCACACAAAAAGCCCCAAGAGTGTTGAAAGTTGATGGTGTCTCAACTATATGGTCCGATATTGGTTAGCTTTATGCGTTGATGAAACAATATTTAACCTCTCAGAATGTAGGTCAAATATAGCAGGGTCAACAGGTGCAGCAGGTGCCTCTATCATGTAAGATGTATAGAGAGAACCACATACTTTTAGAATGCCCTTTGAATCCCAAATCCATTAATTATATGGGGCAGCAAAACTGTGGTCAGGGATATCAAGGAAACATTTATAATCTGAATTACAAAAACTACCCAAATTTCTCTTAGGGTGGAAACCAAAATGTTTTGAGACCGCAATACAATCAACAACTATCGCAAGCTCCACAAGTGAGCAGCTCTCTTAAAGAGACCTTGAAGCAGTTTATGATCCAACAACAACAGAAATAACATGCCCAACAACGGGTTAATAATGAGACGAAGAAAGATATTGCTGAATTACAACGTCAGATGGGATAATTTGCCACCGCACTTCATGTTAAACCTCTAAGTATATTACCAAGTAATATGGAAAAGAATCCAAAGGAGACCATTAGTGCAATCACTTTGAGAAATGAAAAAGAGTTAGAAGAGGTACCATAGAGGAACAGGAAATAAGATGTTGAACTGATACCAACACAGAGATCAAAACCAGAATAGAAGAGTAGTGAGTAGGCCAAAAAAGATTCAAAAGTGGTGACAACTAAAATACCACCACCATTTTCTCAGAGGTTCCAGAAGCAGAAAGTTGAATCGGCTTGTAAGAAATTCCTTTAAATTTTGAAGCAAATACATGTCAACATCTCTTTGGTGGAATTACTACAGGAGGTTCCAAAATACACAAAATATTTGAAAGATATTCTTGTAAAAAAGAGATGATTGACAGAGTTTGAGACGGTAGCACTTACTGAAGAGTGTAGTTCAAGGGTCAGAAGAAAGATACCTCCCAAGCTAAAAGATCCAAGGAGTTTTACCATTCCTATTCTCATTGGTGTCTGGGAAGTAGTGCTAGCACTATGTTATTTGGGCGCAAGCATAAATTTAATGCCCATCTTAGTGTTTATAATATTGGGTCTTGGTGAATTGAGGCCTACCATTGTGACACTATAGCTTGTAGACAGATTATTGGCATATCTTGATGGCATTATTGAAGATGTACTTGTAAAAGTGGGGTCATTTATTCTTTATATGGACTTCATTATTCTGGACTATAAAGCTGATAAAAAAGTTCCTATCATTCTTGATAGGGGATTTTTAGCCACCGCAGATGTTGTGATATGGGTTAAGTCTAGTAAGATATCTATGACAGTTGATAGAAGCCACGTTTGATATGCCTATTACAAAAGAACTAAAGGCTATTACTATGGGACCCCTTTACCTTTCTTATGCTGAGTTAGATCAACTTTTGGCATATAAAGATCCTTTGGAGAAAGCTTTGGTTTATGGTGAAGAGTTGATCATAGATGAAGAGGTAAAGAAGTACTTTCACATCCTTTACATATGTGCTTATATGCGAGGTAACCAAAAGTTTGAGGATGTTGAAAAACCTACAACGTGGAAGAAGCCAAAGCCCTCCATTGAGGAGGCCCCGATTCTTGAACTTAAATCCTTAACTTCTCTTTATGCTATGCTTATTTGGGCAATAATAACAGACTGCCCCTAATCCTTTTTATATTTTTGAATGATATATAGGTTGAAAGAGTGTTTCGGGTACTAAGAGATAAAATCCAAGCTATTGGCTAGTCGATAGCCGACATTCGAGGTATCAATAACTCCTTCTACATGCATACAATATTAAATAATAGGAGGACAAGCTAGTGTTGAGCATTAATGTTGATTAAATCCAATAATAAAGCATGTAATAAAAATGAGGTAATTAAGTGTCTGAATGCGTGTGATATGGCCCATTTCAGACAGTCGTTGGGTGAGTCTAATCCAGTGTGTTCTAAATAAGGGTGGCATGACAGTGATACTGAATGATAAAAATGAGTTGGTGCCGCAAAAAATAGTGATTGTATAGTGAACTTGCATTGGCTGTCGAAAATTGAGCACCGTCACCAGAAAAGATCATGACCCATTGCCTTTCATGTATCAAATATTGGATCACTTAGCTGGGCATATATATTACTACTTTTTGGATGGCTACTCAGGTTATAACCAGATTACGATAACACCTAATGATCAAGAAAAGACTACATTCACTTGTCTTTGTGGCGGTTTACATTTCGCAGGATATCCTTTGGCTTGTGTGATGGTGCAGGGACCTTCCAAAGATGCATGAATGACTATTTTCACTGACATGAAGGAAAAATATGTAGAAGTGTTCATGGAAGACTTCTTAGTGTTTGGACATTCTTTTGATGAATGCTTAGGGTATCTAGATGCAGTATTTGTGTAATGTCTGAAAACTAATTTAGTTCTAAACTGGGAGAAATGCCACTTCATGGTGCATGAAGGCATTGTGCTTGGGCACACGATATCCCGTGTAGGCATATATGTTGACAAGCCCAAAGTTGAAGCAATTGAAAGTTGTCACCCCTACTGTTTGTGAAAGAGGTGCGCTGGTTCTTAGGGCATGCAGGATTTTTTCACCGGTTCGTTAAAGACTTCTCAAAAATTGCAACTCCAATATGTAAATTACTTGAGAAAGACATGACGTTTGAATTTGATGCAGTCTTTCTGAAGGCTTTTAAGGAGTTGAAAAGGAAGTTAGTGATTGCACTAATTGTCATTGCACTTGATTGGGCCATGACATTTATATTGATGTATGATGCAAGTGATTTGCGGTCGGGATAGTCCTTATGAAAATAGGGACAATAGATTTCTTCCTATTTACTACACCAGTAAAGACTCTTGATGTAGCACAAAAGAATTACACCATCACTAAAAAAGAGTTATTGGTCGTAGTCTATGCCTTCGACAAATTTCGTGCATATATGGTGGGCACAAAGGTAATCAGGTACACAAACCACACAGTCGTGAGATACTTATTTACCAAGAAGGATGCAAAACTGAGATTCATCCGATGAGTCTTACTATTACAAAAATTTGACATAGAGGTCTGAGACATAAAAGGCACAAAAAATTAGGTAACCAATCATTTGTCCAGGATAAAGGACAAGGATCATATTGCAGATAATGCAGAGATCATCGAGATATTTCTTGATGAGCAATTGTTTGCCTTAAATGCACCAGAATTAACATGGCATATAGACATAGGAAATTTTCTAATTAATGATGTATATCCTCCAGGTGCAACTCAAGAGAGTAAAAGACGACTCTGGCATGACAACAAATTTTATATTTGGGATGAGCCTTATTTGTACAAACTAGGTCCATACCAATTGACGAGAAGATGTGTTCCTCTAGAGGAAGTGAGGGCTACAATGAAGAGTTGTCATTCTTCACCCTATGATGGCTACCATAGTGGTGATAGTATAACAACAAAAATACTACAGTCTGGCTTCTATTAGCCTACTTTATCCATAGATACACATCCATTCGTTAAGGCCTGCGATAGTTGCCAAAGAACAGGGTATTTCAAGACGCCAAGAAATGCCTTTAAATGGTATTATAGAGATTGAATTATTTGACTGTTGGGGAATTGATATCTTGGGACTTTTCATTCCATCAAAGGGAAATAAATACATCTTGGTGGTAGTTAATTATGTGTGAAAGTGAGTGGAAGCAATTCCACTCCCAACAAATGACGAAAATATGGTGGTTAAGATCTTGAAAAAAGAATATTCACTCATATCAGAACTTCAAAATCCATAATAAGTGATGAAGGTACTAATTTTTGCAATAGGCAATTCAACAAATTGCTTGTAAAGTATGATGTAAGGAATAAGGTGGCAACCACATATCACCCGCAAATCAATGGACAGGTGGAGATATCAAATAAAGAGATCAAGAGAATTTTAGAGAAGATTGTGAGCATTAATAAAAAAGATCAGGCAATAAAGTTTGATGATGTTTAATGGGCTTATAGAACTTCCAACGAAACGCCTGTTAGGACATCTCAATATAGGTTGCTTTTTGGCAAAGCATGTCATCTACCAATCTAGTTAGAACACTATCATGACCCGGACATAGGCCTGAACCGAGACGCGGAACCTAGAATAATAAATGGCTCCAAGTTGATCCATGGCATGAACGTGATAACTAACCCAACTTAATCAAGGCGGAAAGAAACTGAATTCTGAAATAGTGGAAGTTTAAATATTAAACATTTGAACAACAGAAACACATAACACTGTATCCGAACTGGATACAACACCATATCTGAAAAGCCTCTAACATGCTGATGAGCTAATGGGACAAGACATCAAGTAGCTCACTAACAATTTGAAACTAAAAATAGTAACAATACGACTATCTGAAGGTCCTTGAAGGATGAGGACTCACCAATAGCTGGCTGAGATGAATTCTGATGATTGGTTAATGAAGAGACTGACCCTGAACGTCAGAGCTTGTATCATGAAACGATACAACATACAGTATGCGGTCAATACTTGGAATGTACTAAGTATGCAAGGTAAATAAAACGGACCAATAAGAGTTCATAATAGCAGGACTGTTCAAAACATTCAATAATAGTCATAAGAGTAGGACTGTTCAAAACATACAATAATAGTCATAACATAAACATGAGGCTCAAGATTCTCACAACTATTTACAAACTAGTCATAGTCATAATCATAATCATAAGGGAAGCCTTGTAAAAGCATAACTTGAGCCAAAACATTGTAAACATGACAATGCACAAATCATGAGGAACAATAGGAGAACTCGTCTTACAGACACCATCATGATAGAGCTTACTTGATGCCCCAACTATCTCGCTCAAGTGGGCAGAGCCGTCCCAAGCTTGCCAGGCCAAGGACGTACATGACGTGATATCACTAATAGGGACCCACCTAGAGTCCATAAACATAAACCTACATTGGCGCGTAGTTCTGAGACCACGAGATTTACCTGAATGTCGGGCCTACTCGGTGCTAGACACTGCTCCCAAAAACATGCACACGAAGGCTCATATAGTAATCGTGAAGTCACACATGAAATTCATGGCTAGATAAATCGTAACATACTTGAAATACATGATTATCCATGAATTAGGGCCCGTGAGTTGGCCAAAATCATAAAACTCATAAATCACGAAGAACATACATGCTTCAGAAAAATCACTATACTTGAAATTCATAAATTCATGAAGGGTATTTGAAGGAAATCATATCATAAATCATAAATCATAATTTAGGGCTTAGGAAGGTCAAAATCATAATAGAATCATAAACTTGACTTTTCATGAGACTAGTATAATTGGGTATAAATTGATTTTATTTTTTGAAACTATTAATTAATAATCAAAACATGTATAAAATCTTCTCATAGATCTTACAACATGATTTGAAACATGAAGAAAATTGAACCCTAGATAAATCATAGAAAATTTCATAGAATTAGGAATAATCCCCATAAGTTCATGAACTTGATCTAAAACTTAAATTCATGAAATTGAAGAGAACTTTGGGCATGAGAGTGAAAGGAACTCTCATTCATAGCCCTACATACCTAGAAAATCTGATTCCACACTCTTCCTTGAAAGCCCAAGGGAATTGGAGGGTTTCAAGTTTGATCTTTAAAGAGAAACCTTTACTCTTGCATGCATGGGAGTTGAATGAATTAGGATAGGTTTAACCCTCTTAAGATCCTCCTAACAGAACTTAAAATGACGTAGTTTAGGACTTAGGAGCTTAGGAATATGAAAATACCCTTAATAAAAAATCTGAAAAATGGAGACTGCTAGTCATCACGACTCTCGCCACGAGTCGTACCACGAAGTAATAACTCGTGGTTACCTCTCGTGATCACCACTGCTCCTCCCTGAAGCATCTCTGAATTTCACCATGATGCATATCATGACTCATGGTGTCCTACCATGAGTCGTACTGTTAGTCGTGATATCATCCCCTTCACCTGCCAGATCCTAACCACGACTCCCATCACGACTCGTTGTTACTTACTACGAGTCGTACCATGATCCGTGACATCATACCCTGGCACCACAAGGAAACTCATCACGACTCTTAACCACGAGTCGTACCTACACCTCACGACTTGTGGTCTAGACCCCAACTCAAAACTCCACCACAACTGAGACCACGACCCATCACTTCCTATCACAACTCGTACCATGAGTGGTTCTAGTGTAAAAATTCAGATTTTTCTGCAGAACTCATTTCTAATTTTTTCCATTTATTTTTTAGAAATTTTTGGGGTATTACAAACACAAAACGTACTGAAAAATTGAAAATCTGAATATAGACATGGACCCTACTGGTGAGAAAAGGTTGTTTCAGCTGCATGAGCTTGATGAGTTTCTCTTGAATGCATACGAGAACGTGAAGTTGTACAAAGAGAGGATTAAAAGATGGCATGACAAGCACATACAACACAGTGTCTTTGAGGTTGGACAGAAACACAATTGTATAATTCAATAATTAAATTATTTGGAGGGAAGTTGAAGTCAAAGTTGACAGGACTGTATGAAGTGGTGCATGCGATTGCACATGGAGAAGTTGAGTTGAAATAAGAGTCGAGCAGAATGTTCCTAGTGAACGGGCAAAGGGTTAAATACTATTTAGGAGGGTCCATTGAACATAATAAGACTTCCATCACTCTCAAATAATGCTGAAGGATACGTCATGCCGCAATGTTAAATCAAGCGTTGCTTAGGAGTCAACCCGACCTTGTATTTACTTTTCTAATTGTTGTATGTTCCAGATAACAGGTCGGGTTAAGGTGTATTTTTGCAGGATTCTAAAGGCTTTAAAATAAGAAAAAGGGGAGTAAACACCTAAACAAGGTCCGAAATTACAGGTAGCAAAATAGCATACCACATCCTGCCCAGCTACGCGTCCTGCGACGCAGTAAGGATAATTAACAAGATATCAATTTGTTCGCTAAATCTTTTTTTTTAAAAAAAGGGTCAGGAAAAGTTTAAAACAACCGACCTTCTTAGTTCTCTCCATTTCTCTCTCTACATTAGCCTCTTCACCTTATTTAATATACTCAAATCCGCCCAACTTCATCATCTATTGAAGAATCAAGGTATGCTTCCTACTCTCCCTCTTGTATTGAGTAATCATTTAATAAAATTAGTTTGTTTTGTTTTTCTATCTTTGCAAAGCCATGGAAATCCCTTCCCTTATATTTTCCCAAATTGAAGTTATGACTAGTCATTAGTAGTAATCTTAGTTGGGGATGAGGGGAAACTCCTCATTTGGGGCATTGTGATCATTTGTGACCAATATTGCTTGATTGTATTGTTTGGGTTGAAATTACATTCTTGCCTTCCATTGATGAAATGTTAAAGTATTTATGCATACAAAATGTTTGACAAAATGCTCAAGTGAAAAATTATATGGACACATAGCATAAAATTAAGTGTGGGATAGTATGAATCTCTTTACACGAATAATTCAACAAACATAGTATGAAATTTTAGTGTGGGGTAGTCTGAATCTCCCTCGTGCCATGAAATTAAGTGTGGGGTTGTATCTTGTTGAACATTTTCTGGTTGGGCTATCTTCTTGTTATCAAATAGCAAAACACACTAACACAGGCAAGTCTCAGGCTGAATCTAGCAGCCGAGAAAAGAATAGAATACCAATGTGTGAAGAGAAACCTCAAGAAGAGTCGGTTGATCGCTCGGAGGACATATTTTCCAAGCGGCTAACCGGAATAGCATATGTTGAACCACATGGGAAAAGGTGGTTCTAGGCATTTGTGCCAACGGTGGCCCGTACCCTGAAGTGAAGATTGCCATAGTGACTTGGAGAAATAAGTTTTTGCCATTTCATGCAAACATTATGGCTCTGGTTTTGAGAAGATTGACTGTAACTCTACGGAAGGCCAATATCAACAGTCAAAGAGTTTTATTGTAAATTAGGAGCTGAGCACTTATTTGGAGCAAGAGTATGTTGTCCCCGTCCGAGGAAGGTAGGTAAAGTTCTCTTACAACATTACCAAAAATTTAGTGGAGTTTTCGAAGTACCGCTCGAGAGATCTGAATCATTCTACAAATATCTAAATACAGGATCATCCGCCATATCTTGTGCAGGCAGAATTCTTGGGCGACTTGGCAGAGGGACTTAAGTGGGCATCACAGTCACTACAAGAGGCCCCACTTATATATGGAGGCTAGGTGATGCTTTGGTTTGTTAAACAAGATCAAGCCTTCCAAATATGACACAAATATATTCAAACTGAAGGTGTGCGTGATTTATGCCTTGATGTCCCGTGTGAATCTTAACATGGGAAAGGTAATGCTAATAAAGATGGAAAATGTGTGAGTGGAAGGAAAAGATCACTTATTGTATCCAAGCATGTTGACTCAGATATTCCATGTAGAGTTTGTGCAAGATAATTATGGAGTTAATATGGAGCAACCCCTACTAGACAAAGCTTTTGGCATTGCAACAGTATCAACATCAAGGGCCAATGGGAGTATCAGCCTTACAATGGAGCAAAGGTAGACTCGTATAGAGCAACCAATTCAGTTGCGCTTTACAGACCTAAATTTAAGAATAGAAAACAAGCAGGCTAGCTTGGAAGAATTTGAGCAGATGGTTCCTCTTGCACTTGTCACTCAGACATTTCTGGGACTTGATGAGTAACCTTTATTACCATCGGATGAGAATGTCAATTCATAGGGGGACAACTAGGCCTAAAGCCTCTAGGGAATGCTTATTTTTTTCTGCATTGAGGGCATTGTAGTATCTTAAGTATGGGGTGGGGGTTGTAACAACATATTTTGAGGTCCAAGGGTGAGTATTCCATAGAATAAAAAAAAAAATTATGTTCTTGATTAGTGTAGTAGATTTTTTAGTAGCTTATTTGTCCCTCGTAGGCGACATATTTCATCCACTCTTTGATTTTTATTTTGACCGCGGTTCTTTTCTAAGGTAGGACCTTTGAATCGGGTATCTTTTTTTTGTTTCTTTTACTGATAGAAATGACTTGTCCCGACGATGGAAGGTTGACGACCGTCTTGAGAGAAAATTAGTTATTAGGTAGTAAGTAGGGAACTTTAACCTTTAGAACCAATTTGAATGTTAGGTGCTCGGCTGAGATGCTAACTTGACAAATCAACACAAGTCTTGATTTTTAATGGATAAAACATGGTAGGAAAAGTGAATAACCTTCTTTGTTTCGAAACACCTGAGCTCATCTTCTTTAATCATGTTTGTTAACATTGGCTTAACGTTGAATTCTTTCTATTGTTTTCTGAACTTGAAGTCTCCATGAATCTATTTTGTTGTTGGACATGTGCCATGTGTGATTGTGAGGTGAATTTAATGTTATTTTATATTATTGTACTGTAGTCTAGAACTTATATGACGTATTCACAAAGCGAAATAAAGAATATTATATTAGAAAGAGATAGAGGCAATTCTTTTGCTAGCCATGTTTCGTAACAAGGAACGTAATGGGAGAACGTTGAAAATGGGAATTGGAGAAATATGATTTAGGGTGCATGTTTTGTTTACATGTGACACTAGTATCCATTAGTTAAAAAAATTAAAAAAATAATAATAGCAACACATCGGATTGTTCTTTGCTAGTTTCATAAGAAAATTTGCTTAACGAAGATGGGGAGATTAAAGAAAATATGAATGAAAATGGGTGGAAAAGAAAGAAAAGGAGAATTGGTTAGTTGGGAAAGGTGCGCTAAACAAGTCAAAAATGTGATGTATTAAAGTGTTTAGGGAGGATAGTAACTATTTTAGTCAAATTATTTCTATCCATCCTTTAGCCTACATTACAACAACATAAGTCCTACTTGATCCTAAATATTGATTTTTTTGGATTAATTGAGTAATTACACTAAAGACAAGCTTATGATTCGTCATTTATAATTCATGTGAAATTCCTAGTGAGAGTGAGCAATATTTGATTTATATGCCTATTTGTGTGATTCATTTACTCTTGTGGTGAGCAATTATTTGGGCAACTCTCTTGTGGTGAGGACACATGGTTGACACAGATATGTAGATAGTTTGATCTTCTAAGTTAATGGACATAAAAGTATTTGCAAATGTTTCAATAGACTGAGTCAGTTTTTAACACTGAGTTATTTTGAAAAGATCGTTCACGAATTTGATTTTAAATGATTTCATTAGTAAGAAGACTTGTTTTTTGTGGTTGTTGCATTCTTGGCTTGAGTAGACCTATTTAAGTTGGGTAGCTCTGCAAGTGTTATGTGACAATTTAGGCCATGATTCTTAAAACCTGTTCGAGGGCTATCAAGAACTTAAGTGTGATTTGTTGATGTGAGGCTAAAAAGTTATATATTACGCCATCATTCGCCTCACGTTTGAGGTTTTTATTTTCACTTTGAACACTAATTTCATGTATTATACTTATGTTGGTTGTTCGTGATTTGTGGGAAGGATATTGGTAGATGTGAGCAAAAAAATGAAACTAATAGATCTTTGAAGTCTGAATAAAAACCACAAAATTTAATCCAAAGTTAGTTCAATGGTGCGAGAGCAAGTGCAGGAACTAAATTGAAGAAAAAATAAGAAAGAGTATTATTAAAGCCACCACGACGTGCGCAACTAAGTGGCCCACATCGCGATAACACTGAATGAGAAAGGAGGAGCAGCCAAAAAAGGGATCCTGGATATATGTCTTACCGTGTCACGCACCGTTACACGGGGCCGCATTGCGGTAGGATAAAAATAGGAACACGCTTTCCTACTTCATTTTAATGAAGAGTTCTTCTCTGGATTTTTCAACAACTATATATATACATCACAAACGCGATTTTTTGGGGGATCTAAGCCTAGCGCAAAGAGAAAAGGAGAAAGAACAATATTTTGTAGGTTTCATTGCATTATGTCTTTCTTTTATCATTGAACTTATGTTATTCGTGAATTTTTTGCTTCATAATCGAATCATGAGTGGCTAAACATTTTAGTTCAAGGATTGTGGTGTTTACATGAAGGTTTTAGTATGACAATCGTATGCGTATAAAGATTTTTTTTGTTGAGTTGCTTACTTTTTCTTGAACCTAATTATTTAACTTTTTTGGCTAATTATTGGATATTATTTATGGCTCATAAATTGGACACAAAAGAGGAAATTTGAGAGTGTAATAAGAAAAAAATAGAGCTTGTTATGAACCTTTAGCAAAAGTGGATTGTTGCTAACATGGACAGGAATATTACCCGTTAACCATGCTTAGTTGATACAGATGAAATATACATGCACCTCATTATCGACGTACGATCATATGAATATAGGTAGGAATAATCGAGTAGTCTTCGAGTTATTGGCATGGTGCTCTATAAGTGATATCAACCCACAATTTATAACTCAGGCAAATAATTAAGTGTATGATTGAAGAACTCAACCGGATTATTAAACAAACATGACCCTGGACCTTTTCTCGTTTGATTTGCACCAAACAATTCTTAGCCCTGGACCTTTCTCTCGTCTGATTGCACAAAACAATTCTTAGTTTCCCATAAATTTATTTTTATTCTTAGTTAAACATACGTAATAAAACAAATATTTCCAAAATTATTTTTTTACCCATTGAATAGTTGAAGTAATAATTCAAACTAGATAATTTAATTCGACAAGTCCATGTGGATCGATATCTAAAATTAATCTTATCTATTATTTGTCAAAGTATATTCGTTTAGTGTATTTGTGTGTATATATATATATATATATATATATATATATATATATATATTTTTTTTTTTTTAGTAATGTTGGTAAATTGTTATTTTCCATTAAAAAGTTACCATCAAAATTTGATTGGAATACTTATATTATGTTTTTATTGAAATATTGATAGGCAGTTTTAAGTTTTAATTTGAATAATATATACTTTAGTGTCTTAGTATTTAAATTTAAAGAAATAAATAGATTAGGAGATTGGTCTGAAAAAGAATACGGGAAAACGTGATTTCTATAGGGGGATGATGTGTTAGTAATTCAAATGTAATTAGGAGGTGGCTTTTGAAGAAATTTCAAATATAAAATGTGAGCGTAAATTAAACGGATCTTGAAAATAATAGTAAATCATTATTAGTATAAATTGAGTTTATTAGATTTGTTTTTTTTTTTTTTTGATAAATTGATGATTGAAAATTTTTCTTTATCATGTATGGAATTTATGTTTCAAATTTAAGTATATTGAGAGTAGATTTTTGTGTTTTTGAATCGTGGCTGGGTCTATTATTGAAATTTGAATAGCAATTTTTTTTTTCGTCAAAAATTTTAGAGACACATGACTAAAATTTTAGTCAATTTTTACATGTATTTCAATATTGTATATACTAAAAAATTGAAAGGGTGCCAATGAGTTTGTTAGATTTGTTGTTGTTTTGACAAATTGATGATTAAAGTTTGTTTTTATGATAGATGAAACTTATGTTTCAATTTACATTATTTGAAGTAGATTTGAGTGTTGAATCGTGTGTTGGATTGTTGAAATTTAAGGAATAATTTTTTTTCCTAGCAAAAATATAAATTGAGTGACACACATGGCTGAAATTTTAGCCAATTTTTACATGTATTTCGGTCATGGCATACATGAAAAATTCAGACTCACATAATTGATATTTTAAATAACTTTTACATACCCTTCGGTAAAATATGTCTGAAGTTAGCCTTTGCAAGTTAGATAAAACTTCAGAAACAAATATTTGAAATTTATCCTGGTAAAGTCCCAACTTAAATAAAAAATGTACGAAATTGACCTTGGCAAGTCATACCAAACTTCAAGTAAAAATGTATGATGTTTGGCTTTCACAAAGACATAATTCAGACAAAAATGTCTAAATCAGACGCAAATTTTTCAACTTTCAATTGCGTACGGTCTGAAGTTGTTCATAAAGCAAATAAACTTGCAAAAAAAAAATAATTCTAACTTCGAGTATAAATTAAATGACGAACCCAAAAATGTGTATTTGTGCACTTCGGCCCACCAAATAGTCTTGTTTTTGAGCCTAAATCGTTTATTTTAATGGGCCATAATTTATGGGCTTTCTTATCAATTGGATTACATATGCAATGGAAGTCTAGCTGGCCAGATAAAACCTCAGTCATAGCTTGCATGTAAAATGATTGTTGCAATATTTGCATGAATCAAGAAAACTCTTCAAGCAACCTCAAGTTTTTCAGACAAAACAATGTTTGAGAAGATGTTACTCAATGTCTATTTCACTGTAAAAAAGTATTTTGAATTAACTATGAAATTTTGTCGGTAATTTCTGATTAATCTGTCGCTAAAAAGTTTTCAACTAATTGAAGTTTCTTGTGATTCATCACTAATCCGTAGCTAAATGAAATTAGCATGAGATTATTGTTTAGCTACAGAATTTTATCTATTGTTAATTTTTTTTTCTTTTAGTGTTTGCAATTATTTAGTCGACAAATCATAGGAAAACAAAATCTTTGCAACTCTAATTCTTGGAACATGACTAATAATTAGTGTAGCAATGTTGGGCCTAGTACTCCAATAATTATCTAACTCAAATCATCAAATTGGTATTTGAAACCCCAATCATAACAAACTTTTTATGTCATTTTCAAACTACTTCTCAAATTCCTTTTGGATTTTAATCAAGAATTATTGTCTAAAAAAATCCTTACACATGCACATGTACATACATGTTATCTAGCACTCCTAAGAATTGGTTCTTTGTATCCACATAAATATAATCCACTAGGATTGAGAAATAAACGTAAATTTACAAAGTTAAAGGACCTTTGTTCCATATTTTTTTTTTTGTGTTAAAGACCTTAGCCTGAACAATTAATTAAGATAAAAATCGCTAGAGTATCGCTAAATAACTATATGAGATTTTTACACCATATAATAGCCCAATAAAAATCTTAATAAAAAATAAGCTTAATCTTTTTTTTAATTACTAAATTTAGTTAATATAATCACTATATATATTTATTATACAGTGAATATATACAATCTATTTCGATTAGGAGAGTGAAGTTTTTTCTAACCGACTAACTAAAAATATTAAGATCCTTGACTATATATATCTACTCAAAATGTTGAACCTTTAGGGGTCGTTTGGTACGGAACAAGTAATGTAGGGATTAGTAATAGATAGATTAGTAATGAAGGAATTTCTAATACAACGATTGTAATGCTGAGATTATTTTTTATCAAGTGTTTGGTTCATTCTGTTAAAAAACAAGATATACCAGGTATTGTATTTGGTTTAAAACTCTACAAAAACTCTTCTCTAAAATTATACCCTTGAATTTTTGTATAAAGAAATTTAGAAAAAGGGATTGAGGGGTAGTCCGGTCATTTAGAGGTCTATCCAGGTATTGTTAAATTCAGTATAAGCTATCCCTTTGTTTTCTTGGTATAAAATAATACACTCTATAGTGTATAACTAATTCCTGTATTAGATGTGATTAAGTTGAATTAAGTAACCAAATAATGTATTGATTGAATTTAATCTTAATCTAAGAACTATTCTAATTAGTACACGATCTTAATAAAATTTTTCAATGAATTGGTGCTGCGTGACACCGCTTCAATTAACATGTGTCCACTTTTGATACTGTTCCCGTCATTTTCAAATTCTGAATCCCCTTATGATATTAGTAGACCTAATTATTTTATGTGGTTAATTCAAATTATATGGTTTTATGTTATTCTTTCCAAAAAATATAAAACAAGGTCATGATGAATTGATCAAACAACTCCATGTTCATCTTTGTTCATGCATATGCATTATAAGTACGAGGGGAAGATTGAGAAATCTCAATAGTTTAAAAGGAGTATGAAAGGCATTAAATTATAAGTGTTGGCATTTGCATGATGCTTGTCTGAGTTTGTACAGTCTACACCACAACATACATTTTTGGATTTTACTATAAAGTTTATAAACAAGGTCTTCACATGACCTAGAGACACATATGCATGCCCCTCTTGTCTTAAAAGCATGTACTTTGTTAAGTTACTATCACCTAATTAACTTTATCATGTTTATTGATTTGCAATCAATTCTCATATTTCATGCTAATGTCCTTGGCCCCTTGGGATGGAGTTTAAATTCTTTAGAGAATTTTTAAAAATATATAGCCCAATATAAAATATTATGTTACGTAGATACAATTATATTTTAGAAAAATCAGTATTTTTTATTGATATTTTCTACTAAAAGAATGTTAACTGGTTATCTCCACAAATATTTTGATTGAATCAGTGAGAGAAAAATTAAGAGTGTTTCACATGGAAAAATAAGAAAGCTTCTCACTATTTTAGTGAGAATATGTCCACTATGCATTTTTCTAGTGAATTGCTTCGGTGGAAAATGAGTGAAAAAAAATCATGTTTTATAACACTTCATGAATTCGCGGTAGGAAAAATCTCTGATTCTGATAGTGAATATTATACAATATTATATTTGAGAGAAAAAATTATACCTAATATATCAACCTTGTATAAAAGTACGTAATAATGTATGGAAGATGTTTATATATAAATAAAGGCTAACCAAATAATAAACTCAAAATATAAGTTATGTTAGCATTCTTTTGGTTTTAATACAGGAGAATTAAGTGACAATAACTCATTTGACCTGGAGATATTTTAAAAGGAAGTGAAATTTACCTCCCACAACTATTTAATATTTTAAATTATTAAATATAATCATATTTTTTATATTTACAAAATATAACAAATATATTACAAAATATAACATATGTATATTTTTTAAAAGTACTATTTTCCTTCTCCTCCTTTTTTTCTACCTTTTTAATTTTTTCAATTTACTAATTTTTCTTCGTAAATTAAAATCTCGAATTCCACTATTGATAAATATTTAAAATTAAAAAACAAAAAACTATTTCCCTTCTCCTCCTCCTCCTCGTCCTCCTCCTTTATTTTTTCTTTCTTCCTTCTTCTTTATTTCTCCAATTTATCAAATTTTTCTTTGTAAATTAAAATCTCAAATTTCACCATTGATGAAATTTTTGAAGCTTCAAAGTTAAAATTTAATTTTAAAAAATTAAAATAATTTCGTATTGGATGTGATTTCAAAATTTTAAGAACATCTTAGGGAGTTTGTACCTCAAATTTGGGATTATTGGTGCAGATTTGATGTGGTTTTATATAAAATTTCAGATTCAATCTTGAATTTCACCATGGCTGAAACTTGAAGTTTCAAAGTTGAAACTTGAATTTTAAAAATTAAGATAATTTTGAAATGGGTGTGGTTCTAAAAATTAAAGAATACCTTGGGGAGCTTACATCTCAAATTTAGGACGATTTAATGTAGATTTAACGTGGTTTGAATAAAATTATATGAATTTAAGTTTTTATCGTTGTGGTCGTATTAAATTTGTATGTTTGTTGTATACACTGTTTTGTTGTAGATATATTAAATTTTTAAAAATATAATATGAATTTTTATACAAATTTTATATTATTATATACACATTTCATACTGATTTGAGCAAATTTTTTAATCCTTTGGCGAGATATACACATTTTATACTGATTTATACAGTTTTTATACATAAATTTTTCAGCGAAATATACACATTTTATACCATTTTTATACACAAAATTTTGAGCGAACTTCGTAATTTTTCTACTTTTAAGACTTCAATCCTATTGTGACAAGGATTAGTCATTAAAAACGCTCAGGAATGAAAGTTTGGCTATTCTAACAAGGAAAAGAATAGGATGGCTAGAGAGGGAAAAAGACTCCACCATCCTCTCCGATGAATCCCTACATGAACATCGATACTCGAAGCAAGAATGCAATTCGACCATTTTTGGCAGCAGGATGGCGCCCAAGTAGGTTATAGCTTACCTTTATGTTAGACTTTAATTAGTGAAATATATACATGTGTACTAGTGATGTACAATTGATGAGGGTAAATAGATTAAATAATCTGATGATGTGAATGTAAGTTTCGTAGTAACGTAACTATAAAATTGGAGACGTAATCCGAAGTAAGAGGATGCATGAGAGAGAGAAACTGTTACACCCCGTAAATTTTAAATAAATAAATAGCCTAATGTCATGTTGGTTAAGGGATTTAGAAAGCAAAAAAAAAAAAAAAAAGTGAAATGAATAAAAGTCGGGTTTTCCTCCATTTTTATCAAAGAGCACACCAGAAAACAGGGGTTCTACATATTAAAAGAGTAACCCACGATAATATATATAATTTCCTTCCAATTACGCGACGAAACGCGGTCTAAACTCCGTTCCGGCTTAGGTACAGGTGTATAAAGCTGCAGAGAGCAATCCTACGGAGTTGGTTTCGTGAAATTTGGCCGGCAAAACGTCGTGCTACCGAGGTAAAGTAAATAGAATTACTTTAAATTAGTACCAATGTGTTCCTAGCGTTGCAGTGAGCATTTATCCCTTCTGGATTATCGAGAAATAACGAGTTTTTGACCGTTTTTCGAAAGGTTGAAGTTGGGATAAATATATATATCAAAACTGATAATTTCTCCCGAATATTAATGTATTTAGTTCTAATTGACGTGTATATGAATGTAGTTGGGAGAAACAGCAGAAGTACCGACGGAAATCACATCGGTCAGTCGGGTACTCAGAAACCAGGTATGTAAAGTTATTCTTTCGGCAAGCCAGGAAGTACAGGGTAGAAAATAAATAGAATAAGCGCTATTAACAGATACCCAGCGTACAGGAACGATTTTAGTACAAATTCCAGCAAGCATGCTAGTATGTTATTACATATCATGCGATAATCAGAATAATAGATACTCAGGCAATACGTATTTCATCTGTTGAGATTGTATCCAGTAGTAGATGATACATTCTATATCATTGAGCTATATCCAGTTATAGATGGCATGTACTATGTTATTGAGTTATATTCAGATATAATTAGATAGACAGATAAAGGCCAGGTAGCAGTAAGTCCAGCAGCCAGAAACAGTGTAAGACAGCATATAGCATCAGTTAACTAATACAGATTAGCCTCGAAATAAAATAAGAGAATATGATTAGTATTTTTCATTTGAGCATGTTTGCTGTGTATGTGTTTGTATGTTGAGACTTGCTGTGGCATGTGGGCACCCTTTAGCATCCCCACCGCCCCTGGGTTATAGCTGTGTCGATACCAGATTCAGATACCGCCACCAGCTGGGCGATGCCGTCCGACTAAAGGACGATGATGGCCGACCACCATGATAATACGGTCCAGACCACCCTGCTTGCAGGGGTAGTTCAGTTTACTCTGCGCAGAACTAGCACACCCTGTTTACAGGGGCAGACCACTCTGTGTGCGCACCTGTGCCCAGAGGCAGGAGTCTTCGGACTCAGACACAGTTTATTGTCAGAGGCCAAGGCCTGAGCTACGTACCCAAGGGGACTGGTAGGAGGAGCTCACAGTGTCAGATGAGTGGAGTGACTTATTTTTGGTTGGTTTAGACCCGGGTAGGGGTATATAGATTGCTTGCTTGGTTGGCACCTTTCGGCTTATGGGGGTCGGTCAGGTATTGTGTACTATTATGTATATTGATATGTGCTATTAGATACTGACAGACAGTAGGACTACACGTCATCAGGTACGCTCAGTTAGTTACAGAATGAACAAACTCTCCCTAGTTATCCTCAGCTAGATAGACTCAGCTACTTCTTGCTTATACGTCATGTTAATGTTGCTAATCATTTCAGTTGCATATTTCAGTTTGCTTTACATGCTCAGTACCTGTGGTACTGACGCCCAGCGGGGCGCTGCATTGCTTGCTTGCAGGTACTCACGGACGAGGAGCTGATCCCTCGTGATTCCAGCCAGCCAGTGAGTCATCAGCTCCTGTCATCCGGAGTCTGATTCCCAGAGGTGTAGCTCCTTTTCTTTTGTTGTGTAGTATGGGTAGGTCGGGGCCCTGTCCCGATCATTTCTATTAATTTCTTACAGTATTCGTAGAGGCTTGCAGTCTGTGTATATTCCCTGTGGTTAGTTGAGCCGGTCGTGTGAGGCCGTGCAGTCTGCTGTAGCTGTTTAGTATTTCAGTTTATGTTGGCCGTGTGGGGCCTTAGTTTAACAGTAGTGGTGACCTTGCCGGTCACGTAGTCTTACAGTAGGCTTGTGTTGAGTTACAGATAACTAGACAGCATGGTGGCCTTGTCGGCCCGCATAGGCTCCCTTATATCGACATGTTTCTGGTTAGCTGTTATTACAGGTACAAATGGCTACAGGCCAGTGGGCCGGAGGCTGTGTTTACAACCGTTATATAGCCGGTTTGTTTCTTGAAATAGAGCCAAAGCCATCCCAAGCACCAGATGTGCTCAGGCTGGATCATTTAGCAGTCTAGAGTCTAGCAGACACCAGGTGCCCGTCATACCCCCCAAGGTGGGGTGTGACAGAAACCTAGTTGGTAATTAACAATGGAGATTGCACTCTTGATGTTATATCTGGATAACATATTTTTGACATTATGTCCTTGGTAGTAGATTCTTGAGGTTATTTTCTTGATAGCACATTCTTGATGATGTCCTTGGTGATATATTTATGATGGCATATGATTGGTGTTTTGTCCTTGATTGTAGATTTTGTTGGTATAATCTTGATGGTATGTTCTTGAGTGTATATTAGTAGCAATATGAAATAAGAGAAGAAAGTCATGAGGTGACTAGGCCTAACTATGGTAGAATGACCCTAAACATTGCCAATTCTTTTATTATGGATGAGAATGTGATACTACTTTTCTTAAAAAGAAATCCGAGGGAAGGAAAGAATGGATAATTGTGAGAACCTGTAGTCAGCAAGGTTGAGTAATTAAATTTGGGTTGCGATCGAATGATTATTGTTCATTGACGTAATTTCTTAGTGAATAAGAATGATATTGAGGCGATAATGGGTCAGATAATTTACCTTGAAATACGAACCCGTGGGAATAATGTGATTACTAATATTGAAAGAACTTGATTTTGTGATATATCTTTACGTGAGAGAGTTGGAAAAGTTGAACCTAGAATTGTAAAGATTATTTTTTGTAGTTAATTTGTTGTGATAGATGATGTGAGACTTGACCATGTATTTAATAACTAGAAAGAAAAGTGATTTATGAGGGTTAGATGTTAATTAATGATTTAAGCGTGTTATAAATTATTAAGTATGACTAATTGATTTTCGAACATTAATTTTGATAGAGGTTATGATGATCTAGTTATGTTCTGTGAATAAACTCTGAGATGTATAAAGGGTAATTGTTGTTGTGCAAATTGTGATAACAAATGGGTACTTATGAACTGTCATATGTACTGACTGAATTAATAACTTGTTGAATTGTGTTGATGAATGTTGGTTAATAAATCCTTCTAAATTATCATGTGATTTGACTGATTGATAGCTTATTGAATATGATGATGAAAGTTAGATAGTATGTTCTTATTCGGAGGTGAATGGCTCGTGTCCTAGGAGAGTATCTGGACGAACGGGAATGAAATTGATCGAGTATGTATACATACTTGGAGATGAGTGGCTTGTTCTCGAGGCGAGTATTTCGAGCGAGCAGATTGATATGAGTGGCTCGAGTCTAAAGTGAGAATACGGATGATCAGATGAGTGAGAATGGGCACCATACCGGTACATTACATGGATTTCGAGAGTCCCTTGCAAGCCATGACTGAACAGAAAAACATACGATCCTCTAGCATGTGTGTACAGATATGTTCAGTTGTGTGAAAGAGATCAGTATATGTATGTTATGATATACGTTCAACTGTATGGAAAAGATCAGTGTAGGTATGTTACGATATACATATGGTTGTGTGACCGAGATTAGTAATAGGTGTAATATGAGATGATAGATATGACACCGATAGGTGTACAAAGAGGCTACTATGGTGTGTATAGACATTCGATGATATGAGATTGATGAAAAGGTTCATCTACCTGTATGCTCTGTGTGTACATGAATTTGCTGTATAATTGTGTCCCACTTATATTATAAGCCTTGATGTTTGATGAATTCATTTGTTGTAAAATTAATATTTGTAATCTAAATTATTGGTGAATGCATTTTATGTGTTGTTGGTGAAGCTAACTGTGGATATATTTTCATTGAAAAGGGGAATAGAATGAATAATTGTGCTATGAGGAAAAGTTGGGAAATTGATATTTAATCGAGTGTAGTTGGTACAGTTTGGAAGGTACTAGATCATGTATAATTAATGAGGTATTGAAAAATTAAGGTTGCCATCAAAGTCGAGCTTTTTTTAGAGTAGTACCACTGCAACGATAGAAGTTTTGCTGTGGAGAGACCGCGATGGCAGTCAAATTACCGCTACAGCGAGGCCTAAATAGTATGCAGGCCAGTCTTGTGCCTAAGATCAGGTAAGAAAGTAGGGGTGTATTGTTAATTGATATGGATAAATAGAGGGAATGTGTTTGGATCGATAATATGTTGAGCTATTTTTGAAAACTGAATTATTGCATGTTAATTTTATTTCTTTGCATTAATTTTAGTCGGCCAACAATTGATACCAGTATGTCGCGTGTAGATACTATCTTGCTACACCTTCTTGGTGTAGGTTGTGGCAGGTCATTTACAATCTCAAGATTGACATGGCGATACTCAGCATTAGCTTCTGCATTCTCTCCGCAGGTTAAGCTGTGTCTTTTCTTTTATTGTCAAATATATTGAGTAGAGTCTTGTACCTATCTAGATTAAGACTGGTTTATGGGAAGGGACGTCCGACCTGAATCGGTACCATTTCGGGTCTAGGTCCCAATTATCCTGGTTCCAGCTGGCCACAAATAGGGGTCAGGGACTAGGTGAGATACGGGATGGGATAGGATGAATTTTTTCACCGATGGGCCCAACTTGGTCTGTCCCGATTTGTTTCACAAAAAAATTAATTTTTTAAAAATAGAAAGTAATTGTTGGGGACCGTTGGAGTGGAGCACCTCAACGGTTATTCAGTCCCCCAAGGCCCCCAACAACCCCCTCCCCTCTCCCCTATCCCCTTAACTTAATTTTTAACCCAAATTTTTTAAAAACTACACTTAAATCCTACCTAATAACTATAAATATCCCCACCCTTCACAATTTCTCATAAATTCACAATAATCTATCTAGTACTATCTCATACTCTCATTCTCTCATTCTCATTCTCTAGTTCTGTAACTTATTTTTATTTTTATTAATTTTTGTGTAATCATTTATCAACTATCAAGTAACTGGTGATATTCAAGTTGTTAGTTGCTACATCAATTTTCGACTATTGATTATAATCGTCTGCTTTTACACAAATACTCGGTATATTCGTTTTATACTTTCTTCTCTTAATTTATTTATATTTTGTATTTAGTTTTTATCTCTTATTTATTTTAATTTTGCTTGTGTTATATTTATTTAGTCATAAATTATAATATGAATTCTGAAAAAAAATTAAAAAATAAAAGAGTATTACATCCAAATTAGGAGCGTTATCAAATGCGTTGAATTTTTCTACTAAAAAAATATAGATTCTAGTTCTAAAAAAATGATAGTTCTTTTCAATCAATGCCTAGAGTCAGAATTAATATAAAAGAATTTACACATGTTGGTGAAACTCTTATTAATATTGATTCAGATACTCCGTTGGATAATGAAATTTTAGAAAGATGCTATGGTGATTTAGAGGAAGAATGAGATAGAGAAGTAGAATTAGAACAAGAGAAATTAGATGATACACCTAATAGTTTGGCTACCGAAACTCTAATTCATAATAATCCTCAGTCTGGAGATTAACTTCCCAATATACCTCCTATTAGGGGTAAGCAGAAGGTTGAACGTCCTAAAACTTCTATTATGTGGTAATTTATGCATCAAAATGAGAAAAAAATGCTAGCTATTTGTAATAAATGTAAAAAATATATTTAAGCATCAATCTGGTGGAAGCGAGGTGGAACAAGGGGAGGGTTAAATATACATTTATTACAATATTATAAACTTGAATATATAGTAGCTAAAGTAGCCTCCAAAATTAACGCTTCTAGTTCTGCCCCTGTTGGATCGGAAGGGGGTTCCAACATGGTTCACAGCCAGTTAGACCCTTCAAACCCAAATGGACCTATTACACAACGGATATATAATAAGAATAATAACCGTAAAAACATTGCTAAAATGGTTGCTGTTCGTGGTTTGCCTTTTAGTTTTCTTTCGTATCTCGAATTTATTACTTATATTCAGAAACTTATGATCCTTCTTATCAGGTTTTTCAAGAAACATGGTTAAATGAGTTTCATTATCTTCACTGCTTATTTATCTATTTAGATGATAAAGTTTCTATTACTTCTGATATGGATTGTACTATTAATGTCATTGATTATTTAACTGTTACTATACATCGGGTTGATCATAACTGGAACCTACAAAAAAGTATCATAGGTTATAAGGTTTATGAGCAGAGAAAAACTGTTTCGTATATAGCATGTACTATAGCTAAAATTTAAATTTTAAAAATTTTATGGGTTTTGTGACAAAGTAATGAGTTTTACCTTAGATAATGCTTCTGCTAGTACTGGTGCTATTAGTATGCTGAGAACTAGATTATGTCCAATTAATAATGATGCTTTTTATGTTGGATGTGCAACTCATATATTTAATTTGATTATAAGAGATGGTATTAAGTTATTTGATACTAGGTGTACAAAAGTTGAATATGTGTGTTTTTTGAATTTTTTAAATGAATAAAAGTTTTAGAATTTGTGAATATAAAGAAATTTTTAGAATATGTGAACTTTCATATAGGAAATTTTAAAATTAAAATAAGTTAAAACTAGGTGGAATTCGTTATATGAAATGTTAGAAGTTGCCTATATTTATAGAAGACCTATCACTATGACCTATAATGCCATAATTCTGACACAGAATGAAAACTTAATGATGATGGCTGGGAGGAAGTAAATTAACTTAATAAATTTTTAAAATTATTTTATCAAACAATAAAAATATTTTCTGGCGTGTATTTTCCAACAGTTTGTGAAGTTTTAATAAATGTATGTGCTATTACATCTAAATTTGCTGAATATAAAAATTAAAAAGTTTTCACCGGTTATAGAGGCTATGATTAGAAAATCTTAATTTTTTTTTCTATTCCTCAAATTTATTTAACTACTACTCTTTTTAACCCAGAATATAAAGAACGAGGTGCAAATAAAGTGGTTCAAAAAATTATGAAAATTTAGAAATTCAAGATTATGAAATTCCAAGTATGAATAACTGTAAAAATAGTATTAAAGTATATGCTAGAATAATGTATGACACTATTGTCAGTTACAAACAAATAATGTAAATGTTCCTCGGTCTTCTTGGGCTCGAGTATATACTACTCAAGGGTTTGTGCAAGATATTATTGGTCTTGATTTTTTTTAGAATTGTGATTTTGATGAATATCTTACTCAGAGACGAAAAAGTACAAATGCTGATGCCATCTCGCATATTTTGGATTAGTGGAGGAATCGTGGCAGCGTATTTCCAATGCTTAGAAAGATGATTCGAAATGTGCTAGCTATTCAAGCATCATCCATCGCTTGAGAGGCCACTTTCAGTGCGACAAAATTTCAAATTGGAGACCACCAATATTCATTAGCAGAAGACAGCTTGGAGGTATCGATTTTGTTCATAGATTGGATTAACACCGAGCAAAGAAATCATGGGCTATCGAAGTTAACTTCCCAACAAGAATCTTTTTTAGATGCAACAATTAACAGTGATAATAACATGAAAGCACAAGACCAATAATAGTCTATACTAGTGCCGGAAAATATTTCGGCTCAAATGATAGAAGAGTTAGAAAGAAATTTCATAGGACTATACAGATATTAGTATTATATTTGAGGTCTAGTATAAATAGAACTCTTCCTAAAAGGTGGCTGCATAGATTAAACGCTCTACTAATATTTGTAAATTGTAATACCAATTTGAATCATTATATTTTATTGAATAAATTTAAAGACTTTTAGCCTTAATTTTTAATTTTATTACTTATTATATTATATTTAATACAAGTCTATTAACAAATTTTAAAAAAAAAATTAATTACAAGTTTACAAATTACAACTTATAAACATACTATAGAATTTAATTTATAAGAAATTTAACAAACTTATAAATTCTGAGAAATGAGAAGGAGAAGAAAAGAGAATTTGAGAATTGATAACTTAATTATTCCCTCAAGCTAATTGAATTAAATAGCCGTTACAAAAAATGTAAATAAGGAAAGAACTAATAAGGAAAGAACTAATAAGAATCTTAGACAATCTCCTAATTGCCTAATTATAGGGATTTGGGGATATTCTCATATCTATACTATCTAATTATATCATATTTAACACTCTAATATCTACACTATCTAATGGTACTATCTTTACTATCTAATTACCTATTATTAAAGCGCTTTGAGAAAGAGACAAGAGTATATTTTCTAAGCTGACGCGACTCACATTTTAACAAAGATAAACTAGAATCCATCTTCTGCAGTTCCAAAAGACTCGGATGACCCAGTTGATTATGGAGCGATTCAAAGAAAGTAGTAGCGGTGAAAGCAACATGTGGTTTTGAAATGGATAACAGGTACAATCCCTGTGACTCATGTTCTTTTTCATTCATTTGTCCCTACTCCGGTCCTGCAAAAGAACAGAATCCTCAAGGAAGGTTACAACACATTTTAGGTCTTATATTAATTTGCTAATGAAAATAAGATTATATGGACATTCAGGTGCAAAAAGGATTGATTTAAAGGTATGAGTGGCAAAAGGTGAGCTATACCTATTCACAATAGTCTTTGATCTATTAGCCAAAGTAACAGTAGAGATGATAGAAGAGGTAGTAAGAGCAGAGAGAGTACTCTTGTTATCAGAAATATGATCAGAAGCACCGAAGTCAAGAATCCATTATTATTGAGATGAAGACTGTGAGACATAAGTAAGGAGTTACCAGGTTGCATTGTGCAAGCAACTAATGAAGTTGATGATTATTGCTTAGATGTTTGGTACCGAAGGTAGTGATCATAGTCTGCTCCAGTTAAAGTGATAGATTGAGATGATCCATCCTAAAATCAGCTATGGGCAGAATACCATCTCCATTATGAGCCATGAGAAATGACGGCTCTGATACCATGAGAAATGAGAAGGAGAAGAAAAGAGAATTTGAGAATTGATAACTTGATTATTCCCTCAAACTAATGGGATTAAATAGCTGTTGCAGAAAATGTAAATAAGGAAAGAACTAATAAAAATATTACACAATCTCCTAATTGCCTGATTATAGAGATTTGGGGATATTCTTATATCTACACTATCTCATTATACCATATGTAACAATCCAATATCTACATTATCTAATAGTAATATCTATACTATCTAATTACCATATTTAGCAAATTCATAAAAATAATTACTTTATATTTCAAATTTCAAATTTCAAACTTTAACAAACTTTAGCCTTAATTCATATGTCAAATTTCAAATTTGAAATTTAAAGTCTTTGACTCAAAGACTTAAGAGTATAAGTTTTAGAGTTGGGTAGACTTTAGGTCTGATTAAATGAGGGACCGGTTATATTTAGAAAATTGGGTATTTTAATTTAATTTAGGGATTTCCATCCATGGAGGGAATTTTTTCATACTTTGCTAACGATAGGGGTATATTTGACCCTATAATATAACTAGAGGCAGAATTAACTAATAAATAAAATTAGAGGGATATTTGTGACCTCATTTGATGCATGACCCTAGCTAGAGGAAATGTAGTGACAAAAAACAAGGATAATATGAAAAAAGAAAAGAAAATCATGTATAGTTTGAGGAAAAATTAGCTAGTCCATGTCCAAGTCTTATTAACTTCATTGCAATAGTGTATAAAAGAAAGAAAGATTTACATGACAACTATATAGTATATAAAACAAGTATCATGGATTTAAAAGTTTGGAAAATTAAACATATAAATAAAAATACACTAGGGATAGAGACTGCTACTCTTATATACACCTCATAAAAACCAACCCTCCCCCCCTCTCCCCCTCTCCTCCTTTTATCCACAAATTAGTTTCACATACACACCAACCCCGTATTGAGGGGAGGGTCTTAAATAATGATCAGTTGAATATTTTTTATCAAAAAATTATAATATATAAATAAAAAATTATGCGAATTATAAAAATAAAAAAATATTTTTTATATATATTTATTAAATTTTAAATATTTTTAATAAAATTTTTAATTTTACCGTCTAAAAATGAGGAGATTTGACTGATGAAAGAAGACTTACAATAATAGAGAATGGTGTGACCGGCAATCATTCCTTGAATAATTTCAGAAAGTAACATTTCATGTCAATTAAATTTATTTCTGCAGCTGCTTTTCATGAGCCACAATAAATCCAACCCACAGCCACATATTATACACACATTTTTGTCCTTTCATCGTTCAGAGTCGGATTTAAAATTTTTTAAATTAAAATAAAAATAATTTTTATTTATATAATATTGATACATTTTTATTGATTGTATATAAAATTTGATGTAGGTATACATTTTTTTAACTGACCAAGACTCTTTGAAGTTGAAATCCCTACAAAAAACGTATAAATATCGATAATATACTTTCATTTTTTATTACTTTATTTTATACTCTGATACAGAAGTTAAGAATTCTTTCTAAAAAAGTTTAGATAGAGATATTTCTAAAAATAATTAAATTCAAAATTCATCAATAATTAGTGGACAAAAACTGCAATTATCCCTCTATAGAAACATGTACAAATATAGTGTCAGCATGAGGAATTGACAAGTCGAGGTACTTCATACATTAGGTGATTGTGAAATCTCAGTGGCATAAATACTATTTCTTTAAAAATTGATGAAATAGTTTGAATCATAATTATTACTGATATGAATATTAATTTGTCGATATTATATTAAGTTAGGTAGCTTAGGTGCATATTAAAATTTATTATTTGTGTGTTTATGCGTCGTTTGATATGTTGGATAATTATAAATAATTTAAGAATAAAAATTTAATATTCTTTTTTTTTTGTTTGGTGACTAATTCTGAGATAAATTATATCAGAACTAGTAATTAGAATGAGGATAAGTTATTCCTGTCAGAGAGTAAAATTATAATATCGGCATTAGTTATTTCAAGATAAAATAATAAAATGACCAAACAAATCCTAAGGTTCCTCAAACCTTTTTTCTACTAAATAAGGTGAAAGGGTATTTTGGTAAATAAATAACTTCTTTATGCGATGCATGTTATGTTTGATACAATAAATTAAATGGTTAATGAAAAATAATATTAAAATAACTAATTTCAGCATAATTAATTTTAATATAACTTATCTTCGAACCAAACGACCCCTACATTATTATATAATATATTCACTCTAACAACCGGTCCATAATTACTAGTTATTAACAAATTTAAAGTGAAATTAATAATTTTGAGATGGACTAATGAGTATGATTAGATTTATTTGTAGTTAAAAATTGTTTGCCATTTTGCTTCCAAAGATGACCAGATGCTATAATATGAAACTAATTATTCTCCTTGTTTAATTTTATTTATCTGATTTTAATTTATTATAGAGTTTAAAAAAATAAATTTTTTAAATTTTTTTTATGATTTTAAATTAAAAATATATAAAATGTATCAAAATACCCTTTAATCTTGTAATCTTAAATATATCATGTGAAAGATTAGAATTAAAGAACTATCAAAAAAGAAAGAGACATTAAAAAATAAATTAAAGTGAAAGTAAGACAAATAAATAAAAACGGAGGAAGTAGTTAAATTCACAAATGGGTCTTTCTCCCTGTGGCTATCATGCGGTCACAAAATCCATTATTGAGTGAATGTAGTTATGGTCGGAGCTAGGTGGGGTCGAGGAAGTTTATTCGAATTTTTTTATTGAAAATTACACTGATTAGATATGGTTATAATTATTATATATATATAGTAAATGTTAAATTTTTTTTACTTTTTCATAGATTTAATTTTTTATATATATATTTTAAATTCTTTATAATAAAAATTTTGACTCCGCCACTAAACTGAATGTTACGCAGATGATATGATCAATGAGTTTTGGTTGGCTCTTTCTTTTACATTACAGAGTGAATATACTTATGTAGATGCACTACTAAAAATTGATATTTTCCCCATTGAAAAATATAAAGTGACTATTCACATCGATAATCAGTGGGAAAAGAAAAAATAATAGTATTTTCACATGGAAAAATAATGAAATTTTCCACTATTTCAGTGGGAAACTAGTTCACCATGCATTTTCCTATTGAATAAGTTCGGTGGGAAATGAGTGGGAAAATCTTATCTTATAACACAAATTTTTTATTGATTTGCGGTGAAAAAAATCTCGATTTCTAGTAATAGTGATGATACATATATATATATATATATATATATATATATATATATGATTTTGTTATCATGGTTTGTGGTGGGAATGATATTAGAGGCGAATTTAAAATTTAAATTTTATATGTTTAGTGTTTAAGGTTTTTAGCATTAAATTTATTATATATTTAAAGTTATATATTCATATCTATTATTTGTTATAATTTTAATTATTTTTACACATAATTTAAGTTTCATGTCAAAAAAATCAGAAGACTAGTTACATTCATTTTTGATCGATGGTATTTCTTCATCATTAATTAAAAATCTCAAATATAATTTCTGAAAATAGTAAATAAATAAATAAAATTCTCTTTTAATAAACCTTACACGGTACTAATCCGCAATAATTAAGTCCAAAAAAAATGACTTGAACAGACTTCGTTCAAACAGCGAAAGGTTTAGGGAGCAAATTACGAAAAGAATTTCTTTTATATTGGAATAGCTGCTTGTAAAAATAATAGTCGATAAATATATATTTTTATATAATATATAATATAAATTTTTTATATATAATTAGTATATATATATATTATTGAAGATTATTATTATTTCGATCGAACAATCAAATATACTAAAAGCCCTTACTTTAATTTTTAGCAGTTTTTCGAGCAATTTCTTCCATATTTTGCTTGGAGGCTAGTGCTTCGAATTGACCAGTCCACTAATTTGGTGAAGTATGGTTAGGAATGTTATTTTTCAATTTATGAATGTTTCTTATTGTCACTATCATATAAACAGATTGACTAACACACTGAGAATTAGTACTATGAGTCTGAGGATCATAGGTGTACAAAGTGCTCGGGTTTATTTACTTCGGATTTTATATTTATAATTGTATTTTACTTTAAAAAGATTTTCTTGGCAGATAATGTTTCTTTGTGAAAAATGATTCACTCATAGCTATTCTTTTTTTTGGAGGAGAAGAGTTGGATTTTTATAAATAAAAGATCTTTTCGTCTCATACACAACACAATAGCATTCACAATGTAGTCTTTAAAGTGTCTTGTTTAGGGGGAGATTATTCTCTCAATAATTTTATGCTTTTTATATTAGTTTTTTCCATGTGTAGCTCACTTGACCAAATCATATTAAATATTATGCTTATTTTAGTATATTTTTTTATTTGTCATTTGATTTATCAAGAAAATGTTTGCAATTATTAGCTTCCGCATGACACCCTACTATTTCGATCCTAATACAAAGCAAATCGATAAATTGCATTAATTTGATAATTCGAGTCAAACTAAAAGAAAAAAAATCGATTAATAGTTTGGTATTGAAAAAAAATTCGATCATGATTGATTTGGTTTGGTTTTAACTAAAAAAAGTCAAATCGAACCAACCCAACCCAACAATATATGCATATAATTTTTATTAATATTTTTATGTAATTTATAAATAGTTTAAATACTTTTTCATAATTTTTGTTTTTTAACATATTATTTCAAGGTTAGACTTACAATTTTGAATGATTTAATAATTTTATTACTAATAGATGCATGTTATTAATTCAAATAAATTTCAAACCAAACCAAATCAATATTAATGCTAACAAAAGAAATAATCTCAACACTAGGAATGACAATAATATTAGATATATATTCTTTAATTTTGTATTAGTTAATTTACACAGTAAAAACGCATAACGTATTTTTTTAAATATTTAGTTATGTATTTAATACTTATTAACTGTACTTAGTTTGACATGACTTAGTACTTTTAAAGTTCATTTGGGATAAGGAATAAGGGATAAAGAGCCCCGGAATTAATTTTGGATAAGTTTATCTCATGTTTAATTGGGATAAAATTCCAAGATAACTTACTCTGAGATTAGTTAACCTTGGATTGTAGTGTTATTTTTATTCCACATTGAGGGTGTGATAACAATCTCCAGATAACTAATCCCAGTTTGTCACGAGATAACTTATTTCCAACCAAACGACCCCAGAATATAATCATTTCTTTATGACTTATTAATTAGTGATATTTATTTTATGCGGTATCACTATCTTTTTGATTGAATATATTAGTACCAGTCTCATATTTTATGTTTTTTTCTTAATTAAGAAATACCTTAGATAGTTGTGTGTTACGAGAACTAAAAATATATTTAAGTATAAATTATATGTTTTGTATAAAGATTTTATCGAAAAAAATTTAAAAACCCCGAGAAAATAAAAAAATCCAAGGTTGAAAAATTCAATTTTTATTGGTTTGATTCAATTTATAAATTTAAAAATTTGATAAAATTTATTTGATTTGATATTTAAAAAATTTGAACCAACCCGAACTATGTACACCCCTACTGAGGATGATTAATGAGAGAGTTGAATGGAATTTGAATGAATTGAAAATAGGTAAAATAAAAAATGAATTATAATTCAATTTGTCTATCTACACGAGTAAAAGACGAGTTGTACTACTAGAATAGATGTTTTTCCTATCGTAATTCAATGAAAAATTTGTGTTATAGAATATAATTTTTCAGCCATTTTTCACTGACCAGCTCACTAGGAAAACATATGGTGGAAAATAGATTCTCACTGAAATAGTGGGAAGCTTCCTAATTTTTCATTTGAAATCACTATTTTTTCTTCAGTGTTTCAATTTATAGCCTATTTGGCCAAGTTTTTGGGACACCAAAAGTGCTTATTTTAAAAAATTGAGGTGTTTGACCAAGCTTTTGGAAGAAAATAAGTATTTTTAGAAAGTAGCAAAAGTTGAAAAAGTAGTTTCTCCTTAAAAGTGCTTATTTGAAAAACACTTTTGAGAAAAATATACTTAAAAATACTTTTCAAAAGAGCGGTCAAACACTAATTGCGGCTCAAAAGTGTTGTTGAAATTTATTTGTCAAGCACAAACTACTTCTCACCAAAAGTACACTTTTGATAAGTACTTTTTAAAAAAAAGCACTTCACCAAATAAGGTTGATTTTAGAAGTTTGGCTAAATAGGATATTAAAATATCTGTGGTTAAAGCCACTTACCATTTTTCAGTGAAAATTTTAATTAAAAAATAGTAAATTTTTAATAGTGTTAGGTACAGGTAAAACCCATATTTTATATGGAACTGATGGAATAACTTAAAAGAGAACAATATAAAAAATAAGTATCTTTTGCCACCATTAATAACCTATTTGACCAAGTTTTCGAAGGTCCAAAAGTGTTTAGTTTTTTCTTTCAAAAAGTGCTTATCAAAAAATTGAAGAGGTGTTTGGCCGAACTTTTGAGAAAAAATAAGTATTTTTGGGAGTAACATAAGTTATTTTTCAGAAGCTAAAAAAATTATTTTTCCCCAAAAATATTTCTTTTTGAAAAATATTTTTGAGAAAATACACTTTTATGAAGCACCTTTTAAAGTTTGGCTAAACACTAATTGCTAATCAAAAATATTTTTTAATTTAATTAGTCAAATACAAATTATTTCTCATCAAAAATACTTCTTTTAAAACAATAATTTTACAAAAAAAAGTATTTTTAAAATAAGCTAATTTTTAAAACCCTGGCCGAACAAACTATAGGTTTATCAGCAATTTTGTTTATATAAACCAAAGGTCAAATTCATAAACAAACTCTCAAACGACTTTAATTTTTATTTTGACACTTTAACTCAAATTTATTCAAATTAGACCTTTTTTTCCATATTAAAATATATTATTTAAAACACTTTATGCATACGCGGTAGAGAAGAGTGACTCTCACTTCATGCTGAGTAAGTGCGAAGCTGTAATATATAGCCTTCTCTTTTTCGTTTTTCTTTTTATTTTTAATTTCTCATATTAATTTTTTTTAAAAAAAAGTTGAATGCCATTTTCTAGAAGATTTGGTTTTCTATATTATGATTTTATTGTTACAAGTATCAAATAGATTTTAAAATTATCAATTGTACATTCTTTAATATTTAATTCTGTATGAACATGATAATAAAATGCTCTTCAGACTTTCATACAACTATTTTTTAGTTGTACAAATTATTATTTTGACTTAGTTCATTTATTTTTCTTTTAAGCTAATTCCTCTTCAGAAAATAAAATAAATATATATTTTTTAAAAAATCGAACCGAAATAATTTTAGTTCAATTTTAATTCTCTTATTTATAAATTGAAAATCGAAATTGTTGGGACAACGGAATAACAACAATAAACACACACACACAAATTAACTGCGAGAAAATAGAGAAAAACGGAACACAAACGACACACAAGAATTTACGTGGTTCGGTCTCGCGACCTAGTCCACAACTGCAACTAGGAGGAATTTTATTACTCTCTCTCTTGTGGTGTATAGATTACAAGTACAAGCTATCTATTTATAGAAATAGATTAGGGTTATTAGGGTTTCTAACGGGCCTAATTAATCAGGCCTCCACAAGCCCAACAATCTCCCACTTGGAGGCATGATAATTTTCAACTGCCATCCACTGTGAGCACTTGTACGTCTAGTAATCTCCTCCTCATCTTCCTGGTTGCAGCGGCCTTTTCATCAGTTAACCTGAAGGCCCGTTGAAACTTCCCCAAGCTCCAACATCAGTCACGGCTAAAACTGCCCCTGACTCGTCCTCTGTCCCTACTGACTCCCACTTGCACGAACTGCCGAATCCTGGGATACTCTGAGAACAAACAACACTCTCCATAGTTAGCAGGTAATCATCCGGAGAGACTTTGACAGCTGGAACACAGGTTCTCTTAACCCACTGTCTGGTAACTCTGGCTGAAGTTTTAACTGACTGACTGCCGATGCTCCCACTGCCACGAGAACCCCTGACTGGTTTACCTGAACCTTTTCAAGCACGTTCAACCTGAATCTGACCTGTGGCTCTGGGTTTATCTCCTGCAAAACGAACCTTCTTATGCCCACGAGACTCTGTGAACCGGATTTTGTTTCTCTTCTGATCTGGGACAGTCACTCCCTCAGATGGTAAATAGACCATATACAGCGAACTCCGTTTCTTTCCTCGAGCTATGACCAAGTTCCCCTTCATCACCTTCCACTGCCCGTTTCCGAACTTAACATCGTGTCCCTCATCATCCAACTGCCCAACAGAAATCAACCGTTTCTTCAAGTTTGGAATCACTCGGACATCCTTTAAAGTCCACGAACCGACTGAAGTTTTCAGAATCATGTCACCCATGCCCGTTACATCAAGAACTTTATTGTTTGCTAGTCTTACCTTTCCAAAATCCCCTTCTTTCAGATTCTGCAATGCTTCACTGCTGTGGGTAGCATGAAATGAAGCACCAGAATCCATGACCCAGGAATCCACACTGCTCTCCATGCTACATATCAAGAGATCATTATGAGCATAGTCTCTTGCAATGTTAACTTGTTTATTATTCGGGCATTGATTCCTGAAATGCCCCACCTCCTTGCACGTCCAACACGTTACATCTGAGCGATACTGAGTCTTCGACTGACTCCTTCTTCTGTTCCTGCTCCCACTACCTCTGCTATTTCTCCTTCCTCTGCTGACATTTAGCAATTCACTCGATGATTCCCCAGAACTCCTTCTTCTGACATCCTCGCCTAGAATGAGATCACGAATCTTCTCAAAAGTGAATCCATCGGGTCCCGGTGAACTGGTAACTGCTGTAACCGTTCTGGACCAACTGTCAGGTAATGACGATAGCAGTAGTAAGGCTTGAACTTCATCATCGAACTTAATGCCCACTGACGTAAGTCTGGCTAAGATTGAATTCATTGTATTTATGTGCTCGGTAACTAAACTGCCTTCCTTCATTTTTGTGTTCACCAATTCTCTAATCAGAAAGACCTTGTTTGCTGCAGATGGCTTCTCATACATGTTAGACAGCGCTTCCATGACACCTTTCGCTGTCTTCTCCTTCAGAATGTTAAACGCAACATTCTTGGTCAACGAGAGTCGGATAACCGCCATGGCTTTCCGATCCAAACCTGCCCACTCTGCATCAGACATCTTTTCTGGCTTGTCACCCAATACCATGTCTAACTCCTTCTGAACCAGCAAATCCTCAATTTGCATTTTCCACCAACTGAAATCTGCACCATCAAACTTTTCAACTCGATACTTCCCATCTTCTGCCATCTCAAACGACTAGATGAGGTACCCGGTACAACTGTTCTCAGATCTTGGTAACTTCGTCAGAAATTCAATGACAAAACCAATACGCACCAACAAAGCAACTCGGACCAACAACAACAAAAAAAAACCAATTGAAAAACTTTCTGCCGGTGAACAGTACCTGCCGACGACTGCGAGTTTCTCTTTCTCCGGTGCTGCGCGCTCGAGGCTGTTCAGATCTGCTGCTCGTGACGGCGACGGTGCGACTGAACGGCTGAACGGAGACCTGCACGACTGGTTTCTGTTTTTTTTTTCTTGCTCGATCTGAAAAAAAACTGGTTTTTTTTTCTTTCTTTCGGTCGGACTGGTTCGCAACTGGCAGCAGCGACGACTGCTTGATCTGGGTTGCGCTGCTGCTGCTCTCTCCCTTTCTCCAAATTTTTTTTTCGTATGTATAACCTCGCTCTGATACCAATTATTGGGACAACGGAATAACAACAATAAACACACACACAAATTAACTGCGAGAAAATAGAGAAAAACGGAACACAAATGACACACAAGAATTTACGTGGTTCGGTCTCGCGACCTAGTCCACAACTGCAACTAGGAGGAATTTTATTACTCTCTCTCTTGTGGTGTATAGATTACAAGTACAAGCTATCTATTTATAGAAATAGATTAGGGTTATTAGGGTTTCTAACGGGCCTAATTAATCAGGCCTCCACAAGCCCAACAGAAATAATGGAATCGAATAAAAAAAATAAAAATGATTTATACCCACCTCTAAAAACAATAGAGATGAAAAAAAAAATAAATGAAATAATTGTGTGTCATCTTTTAATTCGGGAAGGAAAGTGAAATAGTGATGGAAGAGCTGAATTTTATCTTATTTTCTGTCTTTTTAAGTCTGGATTAATTAGACAAATTTATGTACCATTCTTTTATTAGATATTTTTTAAATTTTGAATTAATTAGTTAAATTTATGTACCATTCTTTTATTAGATATTCTTTTATTTTGAATTAATTAGTCAAATTTATGTATCGTTCTTTTATTAGATACTCTATTTCTTTTTAAAATTGTTGTGAGTGAAATTCATATACACTATTATGATGAGTGTAAAAAAAATTTCAAATTGCAAATATAAAATGGATATTTCGACTTTTGGTAAGTTGTAAAACTTTAAAGATTTGAAAGTGGAAAATTGAGAAAGTAGAGGAAGTATTTCGAAATATTCCCTAATGAGTGAAAGTGATACGAAAAAAAAAATGTACATATTTTTTTCCCTCAATTTATATAACATTTTTAATCAGTCTAAAATAGAATAATATATTTTTATATTTAATAATAATTTAATTTTAAAATATATTTCATTCTTAATAAGATGCTTTATAACTATACCAATATTAACAATCTTCTTATATTCTTAAACTTCGTTCAAATTATATCACATAAATTGAGACGAAAAAAATATATCGGAAGAAAAAACGTAGTGTGCCGTGACTACGTTTCATAGGGTAACTTTTTAGAACCTAGCCAGTACTAGAATGTTGGATCCTATAGTGAATGTGGTTATACCTATTGTCTTTTTGCTCCAATAAAATATACTCAATTAGAATAATAATAATTATATATTTAATATAATTTTATATGTGAATTTTGTGAAGAGTGAAAATATATACACAAACTTTATTCATGTTTCTGTAATTATAAGGTAAAGAGATTGTTTCTGTTACACCGTCAACATTTTTTAATTTGAAAGAAATATAAAAATAAAAAATTATGACGAAAGTATTAAATAAAGAACACATTGACAGTAAAATATAAATATAATTATGCTTTGTTTGCACCCGTGATAACTAAAGTAGTATATTTCTACTGTGCTCGTTCTTTTAATTAATGAAAACAATCTCTCTATCTCTGAGATAATGGTAAGGTTTACGTACATTATACCCTCCTCAGACCCCACTTGGTGAGATCTCACTGGATTGTTGTTATTGTTTCTCGTTTTTCTAATTATAAAGCATGACTAAGTGATCCAACTTAAATTGGGCCTAGTACTCCCTAGTTCAAATTCATGTGTCACCTGATCAACAATAATCACTTAAGCACAGATATTTCAGATTTTCATTTTATTCTCAATCACTTGATGTAATATGATGATTGATTAGTTCTTACAACAATCTTTTATGGGTAAATATATAACAATCTTACTACAAAGCATTGGGCATCAATTTTTTTGTTTTGTTCCATTCGGTATTTATATTAGATTTTGATTAAATTTGAATGCGTATCGAAATTTTTTTACATAGGATGGGGGTAAAAATGCTCCTTAACAAAGATGACTTCCTATTTAATAGGATTCGAACTTAAAATATGTAATTAAGAATAAAAGAGTACTAATCACTTTGCCACAGTCCGGATCGATTGATTGAGCATCAACTGTGAAAAGTTTCGGCTATGTTTATTTTGAAAAAAAGAAACTTTTCGTACGTTTCTATTGTGAAAAGGAAGCAATTAATATGACAATAACAAATTTCCTAGACCTTAGTACTTAATATGTATGTGGGGTGGGGGGTGAGTGGTGGGGGAGAGGAGGGGGTTGTACTGAAAACTGGACAAATGGGAGTACTTGAAATTACTTGTGGGGAAGAATAGAGAAAGGAGCTAGATAAAATGACCCCGTAATTTCGAGAAAAAAAAATTCGATTCTAAATTAAAAAAGTAATACATGACATGAATAAGTAACTGTTTATTTAAAACACATGACTTTGTTAGAATGTCTCTTTTGTACCTCTTATATTTATGAAGTTATTTGTGGGGAAGAATAGTGAAAGGAACCGAACAAAATGACACCGTAACTTCAAAAGAAAAATATCCGATTTTTCATTAAAAAAATAACACACGGCATGAATAAGCAACTGTTTATTAAAAACACATGTATCTTGTTTGAGTGTTCCTTTTGTACCCTTATATTTATGAATCAAACATTACTTAGGACATCCTCATATACACACTATGTGTAATATCTTACATGCTCTTTGAATTCACAATTGCCAATGAATTTATTAATCAATAGATAAAAGAGGTGGTACCTACAGTGGATGAATCATGGTTCTTAGCTGACCAATTGAGTTGAGTTCCCCATCATATACCCCAATTATTGATGGAGAAGAAAATTTTAACTTAGCAATCTTGTAGCACATATAAATCAAAGGACCTTGCAAGTTAAAATATGTTTTTGTTTTCTGATTACTACAAAAATATATAACCTTGGCACATATTGCTTGCAACACATTTTCTCAAATATGAAAAATAATTAGCAATTACAAAACAAATAGAAAGAAGTGTTTTTATTTATTAAGATTGTGAGTACAATTTTATGTACTTCTTAGATTCTTCACTTTTAAATTTTCTCTATCATTTGATGATGGTTAACAACGTATTTCTCAAACATAAAATGACTTGAATTTCCTTGAGATGTATTCAATCGTCAAGAATATTGGGCAACACTTCAGTATTTCGAGTTGATTATTGGAAAGAACTCTGTTGATCTTCTTGACTTTGAAAAAGACAAAATTTGTTGCCTTGATCTCTTTGTGAATACCCATACCACAACTTAAAATATCCTATGTTGTAATGATACCTACCCCTCTCGGTAGGCAAATCAATCCATATTTTAATTCATGTCCATTATTAACATGCAAGAAATAATTGCAAACAATGATAGAATTAAAAACGATGTTTCTTTACAACATAAATGGGGAAGATACAAATGAAATATCCTAAAGATATGATGATATTAGTTAAAAGCACCTAGCTAAATAAATACAGGAGTTGTACATCACACTATCTAGAAAAACAAGATAATCAAATTAAAAGAGCAGAATTAGATCCGGTGCCGTGAAACAGCTGATAGCTCACCTCGAAACTTCAAATAGCATGACTCTTGTCACTCTATCGTATCTATCTAGTTCTCACAACCAAACCTACATATAAAAGTGCAGCAACAGTAGAGTAAATACGGAAAACATGTGCACTCAGTAACATCCTCGACTGACCCTTAACTGAAGTGATGGTGAAGGTTGGTCTTCCCAATGCTTACCTCCACAGTTTATCAGATTCATATCAATAAGAGATATAAACAATTAAGTTCAACAATTAAGCAACACAATGACTACATAATTAACTTAACATCCAAAATCAACAACTGAAATAGATAATCACAAATCAATTCAACAATAGCTTATGAGCTTAACAAATGAAATAAATCAGAGATAAAAAATGTGAATTCATCTTCAGATTATGAACTTAACAACCTCAATAAGTCAGATATACTAAATAAGATGTATTATATTGGCATACGTTGCAGACGTGCAACCCGAGTCATCCACAATATCAAATATGTTGTAGGCCTGCAACCTGAGCCAACCATTATATCATAGAAATAAAGATGAAAATGAGAAAATATGAATCAATGCTATGCAATGTAATCCCATACACTTATATACACACGTTTCTTCTAGTAGGATAACGTCATCCATGGGGGACTCACAAGGTTCATATACCTATACTGTACCGGATAACCCTTTATCCAAAAGTCTTAGGTGATACCTTACTATGTAATCAATGTATTACTATCCACGTATCCATCCTATACTGAATAACCCTTTATCGGGAATGCCCTGGCTGATCCTTTACCAGGAAACTAGTCTTTACTGACTCCATCTTTCCATTTTCCACCCTTCATGGGGCATCAAAGTTTACCAACGACTTTCAGGTACCAAGAATATCATGTAAATACAAACACAACACATACTCATTAGAAAAAAAGTTTCGAATCAAATAAATGAGAAATAAGGAGTGAAGAGCAAATCAATGAGCAAGCAAGTCACAAATTAGTTATCACTTCAAGGACCATGGTCAAGTAATCATAGTATCACCCAACATGTAGATATCTGATAATCTACCAATACCATGGAATCAGTACCTGCATAAGTGCTCGTCATCTCACTTATACAGGACCCCTATTACTCAATATCTCTTAATTTAACCATTACCAATACTAACACTTCATGAAGAGTCCAGAAAGTCTCAAATTTTCTTAAATACGTAGCCCAAATGATCAAAGAATGGCCTCACCTTTCCTCAAAACCTCAAAAAAATTTCAAACTTATATAATATATAATCTACATGAGCATACGAGTCCGTAGACACCCATATTGCTATATCAATATTTTGGACTCAGAAACACAACCACCCGAAGATCATAAGGTCAAAAATAAAATTTCACTTCAAAATAAGCTTTCCCGTAACACAAGATTCTCAAATCTCAAATTTTATCAAAAACTGAGTCCGAATCAATCTCCAAATCGAAGAAATATGATTTATAGATCTAGGATAGAAAACTCTAATTTCTAACACCAACACACGAATTATAATGATAAATAAATGATTGAATAGAGGAGAATATCAAAAATCAAGGTTATAATCTTACGCCCGAGTCAAATCGTAAAGAATGCCTCCAAAATCGTCCAAAATCGAGGTCTCTAGCCCTTAAAAGTCTTAATCCTAAAAGTATTTTATTAGGCCAAGTTATTTTTTATTCTCTTAAATATCTCACTTAACTAACGCTCCATTAAATTGGAGTACTAAGAGTGAACTTGAAAAAAGAAAAAAAATGAGTACTTTTCTGTTTGGTGGTGATTTTATGTTCCTTCTAGACCAGCAGAGTCTCTTATTTTGACATGGGGAAAGTTTACTCAGGTATTTCTAGAGAGAATCATTCCCGATAGCACGCGGGAAAAGAGTAGGAACCAGTTTGAGCACTTGACTCAAGATGGTATTTCGATGACTGAGTATGAGACTAGATTCTATACCTTTTCCTGTCATGCATTGATGATTTTGGCTGATTAAACTGAAAGGATTCTCCAATTTGTGAGGGGTTTGATCTATCCTATTCGTATGAAAGTCTATCATATGGAAGCATCCAGGGCTTCTTTTCAGAAAGTGGTTGATCCGGCCAAGGATTATGAGCTTATGAGACGTGAGGAGTTCGGTAGTCCTAGGGATAAGAGGTACCGTACTTCTGGTACTCACAATGGCACTTTATCAGGAGGTAGGGGATCTTCTAGGAGGGACTTTCGTCCTCAGTCTAGTAGGACAGTGCATGCTGCTATCTAGGCATCTGAGGGAGGGTATTTCGAATGAGGTTCCTATATTTTAGATCAGAGTTTTCAAGGTTACTCTCAAAGACCTTCAGGACGTGGTGACTATTCAGGTTATTTGGGTTTCTCATACTAGATGGTAGTCCCTAAGTCTTATTATTCTTGTGGTGATCCTCGATATTTCAAGAGGGATTGCCCGCATTCTATCCAGGGAAGGTGGCAGAACAGTTCTCAGACTCCTTTTAAGGTCATGGCATTGCCGACTAGGGGTCATGGAGGTTCCCAAATAGGTAGAGGTACAATAGAGGCTGGCCGAGATAGTGGTAGAGGAGTTACCCAAGACGAGGGTGATTACACTCATTGCCATGCATTTTCAAGTAGATTAGAGGCAGAAGCCTCCAATGTAGTAATCACAGGTATTATTTTAGTATGCCATCGACCTGCTACAATATTATTTGATCTCGATTCCACTTTCTCCTATGTGTTTTCATATTTTGCTTCAGTTTTTGATATGATATGTGATTTTCTTTCTATACCCGCACATGTTTCTACTTCGAAGAGCGATTTCTTGGTGGTGGATCGGGTATATAGATCTTATGTTATGACCTTTTTGAGTTATGACACGTGGATGGACTTGATTATTCTTGTTATAGTAGATTTTGATGTTATTCTGGGCATGAATTGACTTTCTCCGTATCATTTGATTCTTGATTTTAATGCCAAGAAGGTCACTCTAGCCATGCTACGTATCCCTAAGTTAGAGTGGAGGGGTGCCTAATATCTTTATTTGAAGAAGGTTATATCATCCTTGAAAGCTCAACAATTAGTTGAGAAGGGTTATCTCTCATATTTGGCCTATGCTCGTGATGCTAGCATTAACACACCTCCTTCAGAGGTAGTGCCAGTGGTTAGAGAGTCTTTGAAGGTGTTTTCGAAGGACCTTCCCGGTTTTCAATTGATCCGGATATTAATTTTGGTATTGACTTGGAGCCAAACACTCATCCATTTCCATTCTGTCATATAAGATGACACCAACAGAGTTAAACGAATCGAAGGATCGATTATAGGATTTGTGTAGTAAGGGATTCACTAGACTTAGTGTTTCCCCTTAGAGTGCTCATGTGTTATTTGTCAATAAGAAAAATGAGTCTGTGGATGTGCATTGGTTATAGACAACTAAACAAAGTGACCATAAAGAACAAGTATCCTATTACTCTCATTGATGATTTATTTGATTAGCTTCAGGGTGTTTCGGTATTTTCTAAGATTTACTTAAGGTTAGGCTATCACCAATTGAGTTAGGGCTTTGTATATCCCTAAGACAATATTAAGGACCCAATACGACCATTACAAGTTCTTTGTTATGTTCTTTGGGTTGAATAATGCTCCGACGAAATTTATGGAGTTGTTGAAATGGGTATTCTGACCTTATTTGGATTCTTTTGTGATTGTGTTCATTGATGATATCTTGGTATACTCTTGTAGTGATGAGGAGCATGGGCAACACTTGAGGAACATGCTCCAAAGGCTAAAGGATGAGCAGTTATATGCTAATTTTCTAAATGTGAGTTTTGGCTAAGTTTAGTGGCATTCTTGGGATATGTAGTATCCAAGGATAGAATCAGGGTAGATCCAGCAAGAGACTGAAGTGGTTTGATATTGGGCTAGTCCCAAAGATTTAGAGTTTTTGAAGGGTTAGATGGATACTATCGACAGTTTTTGGAAGAGTTCTCTTCTATTGCATCTTCTTTGACCAAGCTAACTTAGAAGAATGTGGTGTTTCAATGATCTGATGAGTTTGAGATGAGTTTTCAAAAGCTCAACCTTTATTGACTTTGACACCTATTTTAACTTTTTCTGTGGAAGGAGAAGGCTTTACACGGTGTATTGTGATGCTTTATGGATTGGCCTTGGATGTGTTATGATGCAAAAAGTTAAGGTCATTGCCTATGCTTCGAGACAGTTGAAGACCCACGAAAAGAACCACCCTACCATGACTTGGAGTTGGCAGCAATAGTATTTGCTTTGAAGATTTGGAGACATTATATTTATGGGATACATTGTGAGATTTTTACATACCATCACATCCTACTACACATATTCAATCATAAGTATCTGAATTTGAAATAAAGAAGGTGGTTAGAGTTATTAAGTATTATGACATGACCATCCTTTATCATCCGGTCAAGGCCAATATAGTAGTGGATGCCTTGAGTAGGAATGCGGTGAGTATGGTAGTATTGCTTTGTTACAAGCAGAGGAGCGACTTTGGTCATGGATGTTAGGACCTTGGTCAATTGCTTCATGAGACTTGACATTTCTGAGTCTGGTAGGGTTTTTGCATATATTGAGGCACAGTTACTTTTGGTGGAACAAATTAGGGCCAAACATTTTGAAGATGAGAAATTTTGCTTGATTTGAGATAAAATATTGAAGGGTGAAGCTAAGGAAGAAGTTCTAGATCAAGAAGGAATTTTGCTAATCAAGAGTCGGATTTGTGTTCCGAGAGTTGATTATTTAACCAGGTTGATCATAGAAGAAGCTTACAATTTGAGGTATTCCATTCATCTAGGGATGGAAAATTAAGATGTACCCCAACTTGAAATAACATTATTGGTGGTGTAGAATAAAGAGGGACATTATAAAGTTTGTGTCCAAGTATTTGAATTGCCAACAGGTGAAGTATGAACACTAGAGGCTGGATGGTATGACTCAGAGGATACCTATATTTGAGTGAAAGTGGGAGCGTATTGCTATGAACTTTGTAGTTGGGTTGCCTTAAACACTGAGGAAGTTCTATGCTATTTGGGTCGTTATTGACAGATTGACCAAATTCGCACACTTCATGCCGATTTAGACAACTTATAGTTCAGAGAGATTGGCCAAGATTTATATTTAGGGGATCATTCGATTGCATGATGTGCCTATTTCTATTATCTCAAATCAAATTTACATTGTAGTTATGGAGGTCCATGAAGTGATTTTAGCCCTTATAAAAAGAAAACTGATTCTTGAACCCCTTTCACGCTCATGACCCGTGTGGACCTGAGTATAGTCTTTCACTATCATACAAATGGTCAGTCTGAGCAGACTATTCAGGTGTTGGAGGATATGATTCGAGCTTGTGTTATTTATTTTAGAGGGAATTGGGACTAGTTCTTGCCCTTGGTAGAGTTCAGTTACAACAATAACTACCATACTAGCATCCAGATGGTTCCATTTAAGGCCTTATATGGCAGGAGATGTAGATCTCCAATTGGGTGGTTCGATACTTCTGAGGTTAGACCGCGGGGGTACTAATTTATTGAGAGACTTCTTGGATAAGGTAAAGGTGATTCAGGATAGACTCCTTATAGATCAGAGCAGGAAAAAGAGTTACGGGATGAGAGGGTTTATGATTTGGAGTTCATGGTAGGAGAGAATATTTTGTTGAAAGTATCACCTCTGGAAGGTGTTATGAGATTTGGGAAGAAGGGAAGCTTATCCCTAGGTTTATTGGTCCGTTTGAGATACTTCCGCGTATCGGGGAGATGGCTTATAAGTTGGTCTTATCTCCAAGTTTATCAGTTGTGCATCTAGTGTTTCATATGTCTATACTAAAGAAGTATTATTCTGATAGTTTTCACGTGATCCAATGGGACTTGGTGCAACTAGATCAGAATCTAGCTTTTGCGGAAGAGCGTACAACTATTTTAGATAGATAGATTTGAAAGTTCAGATCCAAGAAAAGTGCAGTGGGGACATCATCTAATGGAGGAAGCCACTTGAGAGCCCGAGCTGGACATGTGGAGCATATATACCTAGCTTTTTGATAGTTTACTTTTTTTCTCTTTACATTTGAGGACAAACGTGTGGTTTAGTAGTGGATGATAACGACCCTCAAGGTCATTTTGGACTTTTTGCATGATTTCCCTATTTTTCCCCTTCCCTTTGCTTCTATATGTTGTTTTTAACCTAGGGAGATGAGTGACATGATTTTTGAGGTGATCGAATGGGTATTGGGTGAGTTTTCCAATTTTTAAGGCTTGAAGTTTGAGAAGGTTGGCCAAAGTCAATATTTTAGGTTAACAAACTCGGATTCAAAGTTTTATAGTTCCATTAGGTTTGAAACATGATTTTTAATTTAGTTGGAGAGTTTTTATGGATTCTAAGGTGTTCGGGAGTATTTTGGGTCATTGGTTGGACTTTTGAGTTTTACAGAAATTAAGGTTGACCACGATCAACTTTTGATCAAGACAATCCTGGATCAGTGAATTGATAATTTCAATAGGTTCAGAATGTGATTTTTAGTCAATCTGCATATTTGATTTGTTTTCTTGATATTCCAAGTGAATTCCGAGGGTCCATTTAGGAAATTTGTGAAGTTGGCATTTTGACGATGTTGTTGATATCTAGTGCAACTGATGTTCTTTCTTTGCATTTGCGAGACCCTGTATGCGTTCATGGATAAGGAGAATTTTATCCTTTGTGTTCACAAGGTGGGAGAGTTGCGTCCCCGATGGGTTCGTGTCCAGGTCAGCGTCGTGTTCGTAGTGGAATGTCATGTTCATCGTGGAGCATCACAATCACGTAGAAGGATCAGGCCTGGATAGAATTAAATGTATATTTTTGAACTTAAATTCCACAACTCTATTTTGACATCTTAGGATCACGGTTTAGGACGATTCAAAAGGAAATTTTCACGATTTCTTTGTAAGGTATCATTTTGACCTTCTAATTATGCTTCTCCTGCTAATTTATAATCTAGTGATTTGAGTAATGTTTTGAATTGGGTGATTTAGGGATTTTGCCCCAAGGTAAGATTGATATATCAATTTTTTTTTAAAAAAAGTCCAGATCTGACACAAGGCTCGGGGTTATCTTCTTGACCCTATTTTCGAGCCGATTCTTTTAAAGGCAATATAGGTGTCTAAGGACACATATACTCATTGAGGTTACATATTTGACCAGTTGGGACCATCCGAAGGCTTTAAGGAAGGGTAAAGCCATAATTTAACTTTTGGGTCTCTGATGTAAGGCAAATTGAGATTTTCTTTGACTCTTTATGAAGTGTTAGTGTATGACGTGCTTAATAAATAAGGGTAATGGGTGATAAGGGTGCTGTATAAATGAGATGAAAAGCATTTTATGTTGGTACTAGTATTATGTTATAGGAAATTAGAAACTACATTTGTGAAATGATGAACTTTGTGAATATATGAGCATGATTTCTAATTCGTGTCATAAGCGGGATTTAGTGTTTCTCACTTGATAGTTATCACTTAATATATGTTGATGGTACTTGATGATTGAGATGTGTTTTACTTATTGAGGGGTATACCTTATATAATACTTGTTTGTGACTAGATGATCCTTGGTTATAGGGTTGATTGATCCATTGTGTTTTTTATTTGTGCATGCATATTCATACCACTCTCATTGTCACATGATGATATATCATATTTTTGAGATGTCGATGAAAAATAGTTCCAGCAAGTTGATATCATGCAAACAAGGGGAAATGATTTCAGTGAGTGGTAGGCCAATGAAAATTGGTCTCGACGTGTATAATTTCCTATGAAAAATAATTTCAGCGGGTATATGGACCTTGCGAGTCCCCCATGGGTCCCGATTGTCTATGGTAGGACTCGGGTATATACAAGTTTTCTATCCAGGGCATATACATTGCATTATCATTCATTTTCATTGTCATGGTGTGTGTTAACTTGAGTGTGAAGGTGTTTATTGGTACATTTGAGGTTCATTGTGATTTTATCAGTGGTGTAATTGGTGTGGTGACTATATTGAGGCATATTATGATATCATCAGTGGTTTAGCTGATTTGGGATAATATGTGCCCTGTTTGCTTTATTGCATTTATATTAAATCTGTACACTATTATTCATGTAGATTATTATTACTGTATCTTCGGACTTGGTGTGAAAATATGATATTTTTTTGAATTGTAAAATATGTGGGCTTTAGCTTTCGTTACGCTTTCAAACCTGAAACATCTTATGATGATATTATGATGAGGAGTTAAGAGAGCAGACTAGGAACGACTCTCGTCATCGCTTCTTTTAAGGGTCAGTTGATGCTAATGCCGAGTACACGTGTTCATCATACTCGCCCTTATTTTTATGCACTTTTTGTGCTGGTTCTGAGCCCATTGGCGGTAGGTGATCCCTTGTGATAATTAGAGTCCGCTCGAGGTTTTGGAGGTAGCTGCCTGGCTATTTCGCAGCATCCTAGACTTCTTATCTTGTTTTTGCTATTTGTCTTGATATATTCTCAAACAGTGTATTACTTCATTTTCAAACTTTTTTTATGATTCTTAGAGGATTGTATTCGTGTCACCAGATTTTGGGGTGTTGATGTTAAATTTTCGCTTTTCTTATTTGACTTAGTATTATGAAAGATTAGTGAATGCTTTACTTCAGCTTGAAATTTCTTATTTGCACGACTAGTTAAAATGATGAGGGGTTGGCTTACCTATTGGTGGAATTGGGATAGGTTCCATCACAGTCTCGATTTTTGAATTGTGACCCTTAACGTTTAAGCTTGGACAACGTGTTACGACACCATCACAACTTAGCAAATTCGATCAGGCCATGTTTACTTTCTTTCTATGTAATCATGATATTGGTTTAGTTGCTTTACTCATATACTATTTTTATACATGTATTATATTTATTGCATTGTATGCACTATCGACGATTTCTAAAGACTTGCCTCAGAAGTAGGTCAAGGACGAGTCAATGATTTTGTTGAGTCTTTTAACTTGCTTAGTTCTTCACATCCACATATAGGGGCTTAGAGGATTTGCCTTATGAGTAGTGACTTATGGGGTGCTCTGTCATGCCCTAGATTCCAAATTTGTATGTCGTGACAATTATTTGAGCTAGATTATGTGCACATTGATTAATTCACAAGTATCTGCTATATATCTTCCACTTTCACAAATAATAAATAATTATATCTATCAAAGCTCAGACAAAAATATAAATAAATTCATCTAGAGTGTATTTTCCCCCCCTGCTGAAAGTTAAAAAGTTTATTAATAACTGCCTGATCCATAAGGTCACTAAAATTCATGATATATCTTCTGATATGTCAATTTTCTCTACAATTTTGTTGGTACGGTAAATGTCTTTTATTCAAATTTCTTTCTTTTGACAACAATAGATAAGGTACAAAAGTGAATCAAAATGTTCAGATCCAAAATGAAAGAAGGAAGTGGATCAAATAGTGCCAAATGGTCATATTAATGGTGAAAGAGATGTCTAATGGTGGTGAAAGCTAATATGTTGAAATGTAGTGTGTCTATATTTGAAGGGCCATTTATTGTGCCTGAGACATGGAAAACGACTCACCCTAACTGCTATGTCCACCCCAATTTAACCAGCTTGGCAGTCACCAGAGGACCAACATGTACATCTTTACTTTTATATATATATATTTTTTTTTTCCTCATATTACCATCCGACTAAATTCAAATTCGCATGGATCGGATAATTCTACGTTGGGGTAAATCGCTTCTAACCCAAGACCTTTAGTAAAGAATGAAAGACTATTTACCTCTCACACCACAAATCCTTGTTGGTCAAAATAAAATCCTTCTATATTTCCTATACTTCATTTGTGTAAACTTGCTCATGTTGTTGGTTTCAAACATGAAAAGAAATGGGCTTGTGCTAAACTTGTACAATTATAATAAATACTTATGCATGGGTTCAAGGAATAAAATCAACTAATGATATTTGTGTCTGAATACTTACATAAGGATAAACTGCCTACGTTATATTTTCTTGAGATGAATATATAATTCTTTTTTGAATTCTATATGAATACTAAATACTTTGTACATAAAATTGATTTTTTAAAAAAACTAATTGTATATTGGTACATAAGATATATACTTGACATAAATAATGTTTTCTTCAAATCCTATAGTTTTTTTAGATTACATCTAAATATTATTTTAAAAATATTTTTTGCTTTACCTATCAAATATTATAAAATAAATTAAAAACTCAATTTTTTTAAGAAAAATATTTTCCTTCCTACAAAACACACCCTTAATATATCCTACTAGTTATACAACCTATCCATTTTTTTATAAAGGACTTTGTAGTAAACATACTTAATTTAGTTTGTGAATAATAAACCTTCTGATAATTAATTTTTAGTCGATTAACTAAACTATTAAAATACTTTGTCACCACTTTTTCTTCTCATTTTTCTTCTTTGATTTTTTTTGTTGGGTCCCAAAATACCTTTCCTATTTCATTTTTGCGTACAAATCGTTGTGATAAAAGATTCACAAAGCTGCACCAAATAGAAAGTACTGATTTAATTTGGGAAATTATAATTATAAGTCATCCACCTTTTGTAGTTAATATAAGTCCTCATAGATGGGCTTTATTTTATTTTATTTTTAAAAGGCATAGAAAGTACTGATTTGGGAAGTTATAATTACAATTCTCCCTCTACCACCATATAATAATAATAATAAATGTTATAATTTCTACTTTTTCTATAACAATAACAATATATTTAACAAAGTTTTATAAGTGGAATCTGAAAAAGTAATGTTCACGTAGTTTTATTCTTAATCTGGAAAAAAATAATAATTTCATATCGAGAAGTAACCTGTTTAGCCAAGTAATTAGCTACCTCGTTAGCTTCTTTGCAGAAATGTGTGTTGGGATATATTAGACTATGCGTTTTGTTATAATATCTTTTATTAAAATTTACTTTTAAATAAATTTGTAATCGCTATATGTCTTTTACTTATAGATGATTTAGTGTATAGAATTTAGTTTATATATGAAAAATTAAAAGATTGATTCTTATAAGTATAAAGTTTATGTTCACAATCTAAAATGAAAATTGGACAAAAGTCATCGGTATGGTTGTAACACAGGATTTTTTTTTTATATATAAAAATTTTATCTTGATTATAGCAGCAGTTGTCACGACCCAAGCATAGACCCCGAATGTGACACCGAACCTAGAACCACGAATGACTCTAAGCTAACCCATGATACATGCATAATATAAACATACGCACACACTAAGAAGAATAAAGCATAAATCATAACATGAGTGGAAGTTTAAGATACCTTAAAAAGCATGAACATGGTCTACAAGTCAACACAACTGAATATCTATACATCAAGTCTGAAAAGCCTCTAGTCATAATTGAGTAAATCATCATAACTTGAAAATAGATATTCATGAGAGTTTTTCGTAGAGATCATATAATTAAATCATAAAAAATAAATAGAATAATGACAGAATCAATTTCATAAGAGACCATGGAGTTTTTCATCAAAAAGAGTTTAACCTTAGAAATTCATGAAAATCATAGTTGGAGATTTGAAGGAATTGAAATTATGTAATTGATCTTAGGATTGGACATGAGGGTGGAAGAAATCTCCCATTCATGATCCCGAATACCTGGGCTTTGATGGATTCTTGCTTAGACTTGAGACCCAAAAGACTTGAGAAGAAGAAGAACCCTAATTGCTTGAGAGCCTTGAGAGGTTTGATCTTCAATCTATGACGTTTTCTAAGGAATGAGAATTTAGGCTAAGTAAAATCCTCTAATACACTCTTAAGGCAATCCAAAATGACCTAATTTAGAAGTTTAAAGCATAGGAAGTTACAAAAATACTCTTAGAAGCTCGCATTAAGAATCTACTCGTCAAAGACCATGACCCAACCTATGGTCCATAGGTTCTTACCATGACTCGTACTGAATTTCGTGGTTTCTGATCCTGCCTTTGGTCATTCTCTGAACTTCCTACCACGGGCACTCATTATGACCTGTACAACCGTACTATGGCTCGTGGTTTAAATATCTAAACACTTCTATGAATCCCTTCCCACGAGCCTTCAGTACGACTCGTACAATCTTGGTACGAATCGCGGGTTTCTATCGTTGTTTCTGTGCAAAATCTGCTGAATTCTCTACACTCATCCTACGGCTCTTGGTATGACTCGTACCATGCTCCCACGAGTCATCCTGAGAGAAATTTTCAGTTTCTCTGCATGATCAAACTCCAAGTATAGGATCTAGTCTTAGGGACTTTTTTGGTGTTACATTATCTCCCTTGGAAACATTCGTCCTCAAATGGAGACTAGGCTGAAAAGGTAGGGAAAGAGCTACAATCCCAGAACTGACTGTTATAGACTGAATACTGAGTGAGTGATTAACTCTAAATGGAGATACATAGCTGAAGTGAACTCATGAAACATACATACGTGCTAGAACATGAGAGTAATTGAGAGATAAGAAACTGAATAACATACGGAGGAGGAAACTATTACCTCAAACTGGAAAAGAAAAGATGTGGGTATTTGGCCATTATATTTTCTTCGGCTTCCCATATAGCTCCATCAATTAGTTGATTTCTCCATAAAACCTTCATTGGAAGCTACCTCTTTGTTCCTCAACTTGCGAACCTGTCAGTCCAGAATCTCAATTGGAACATCCTCATAAGTGAGACTATCCTCCACCCTAATGCTCTCGACCGATATAGTTAGAGTTGGATCGCCAATGCACTTCTTCAACAAGGACACATGAAAAACTAGATGTAACGAAACTAACGCTGCAAAAAACTCTAACTTATAGGCCACATTGCTAATGCGCCTTAGAATCCTATAAGGACCAACATATCGAGGACTAAGCTTTCTTTTCTTGCCAAACCTCGTAACTCCCTTCGTGGGTAACACCTTTAGAAACACCCAATCATAACTGCGAACTCAAGCTCTTCTTCCTAACACCTTCATATGATTTCTAACTACTCTGAGTTGTTTTCAGACTTTCTCTAATAAAATAAACTTTCTCCATGGCCTCGTGAACTAAATCTAGCCCTATCAACGTAGCCTCTCCTACCTCAAACCATCCAATAGGTGACCTAAATCTCTACCAATAAAGAGCCTCAAATGGAGTGATCTAAATGCTGGAGTGGTAACTGTTATTGTAGGCAAATTTAATGAGAGGTAAGTGATCATCTGTAATACCCCGAAAACCCTAAGATCAGACCCGAGAGTTGAAATAGAGAAAACAGGAATTTTTGAATCAGGTCATTGGACGAGTCATCCAGTGACCCATCAGGAACACCATGAGTCGTTAAGTCACTCGTGGGGAGGGGTTTGGCTATGTTTGGAAATTTCAGATTTGGGGTGACCAAGGGTGTGACCATGAGTCATGGTCAACCCCATGATCTGTTAGGTCATCACGGTCAAAGGTGGTTGAAGGATGAAGGAAAAGCAGGCAGTGCATCTAACGGGTCATCACCATGATTCTTAGGGTGCACCACGAGTTGTGGTGTTCCTCGTGGTGACCAAGGCATGCACATTTCCAGTGTTGATGACGGAAGGTGACCACGAGTCATGGTCCAAGCGGCGGGTCGTCCAGTCCCTCATGGGGACTGACAGTGTGTTTTTCTTTGCGAATTTAATAAGGGCTTTTCCGTAATTTCTAAGTTCCTAAGGCATAACTACGCCATTTTAAGCTCAGAATAAAGTGTTTTAAAAAAGAGTTAATTCATTCTAAGCCTATCCTAATTCATGCATGCAAGCTTAGAGGTTTGAGAGGTGATCAAGCCTAGTTCTTCAAAGTTCTTCTTCAATTCTCTTTGGGCAATCAAGAAAGTGGTGAAATCAAATCTCTTCAGGTATATAGGGTTATGAATGGGTGTAATTGTCCACACCCATGCCCAATCCCTCTCTATTTCGTGAAATCCTTATTGATGAATCTATGGGGTTTAATCCAAATATGTGAATTCTCTAAGTTTTATCATGGGTATGATCTAAGCATGTTTCAAATGTTGCATTATGATTCATGGAAAAGTTTTACAAGGTTTTAAATTACAAATTTATATTTTCAAGTTTTACAATTTATACTATCCATTCATGGAAGTTCATGGCAGTTGAGATTATGATATGTATGATCAAATATGATGAGATGTATATGAGAAAAATATGCTTTCAAATTACCCATGTCAATGTTCATGTTTTCAAGAGAATCAAGTTGATTTCAAGCATGTTAAGTATTGGTCAAGCCCATACGATCAAGTATATTTTACGATATCCTGTAATTAGCTTACCACATGGTTTTGGAGTCTAGACTCTCAATTATGTTTAGCTTGTGGTGTGGTTTGAGCCAAGGCTTCTCATGTTATGATTTCAGATTATGCATGTATGTTATTATTCAGTTTCATCACTAGACGATGGTCAGCTTCATTGAAAAATGATGGAGATCATATACATATTTTTGGGAGTAGTGTCTAGCACCGAGTAGGCTAAGGGTCAGTCAACCCTGTACCTCAGAACTACGCGCCAATATATATTTACTTATATACTTTGGGTCCTCCCTTGGAGCTTCCCCTGCCCCCAAGGGGCCTTGAGCTTGATATCGATATCATGGTAGCGTCCTTAGCCCTGACAAAGTATTGGATGACTCTGCTCACTTGATTATGATAGTAGGGACCACGTAAACTCTATCCTGCTAATGTCGGTTATATGACGAATCTCCATAATTCCTCATGATTTCAGTTATGTATGTTCATCAGTCATGATATTATGTTTTTAGTAGGTTTTGACCCAATGTTCAGTTTTACTTATGATTATCAATTTTCAGCTTTGGGTCATTCGATTCAGTTATGACGTTCAGTTATGTTCAGATCATGATTTCAGAAAATAGCATGCAAGCCCTACTCTCAGAATCTTATCTTAATTATGTTTTATATTATGCATGTTTAATGATTTTACTTACTTAGCGATTTTACTTACCTTGTATACTTGGTAAATTCCACGTACTGACTGTATACTCTATGCTGTATCATTTCATGATACAGGCTCCGATATCTAAACTGAGTCCCACCGATAGCCAGATTCCCAACTTTAGTACTTCCCGATCAGAGTTGGTGAATCCTCATCTTTCGAGGTCCTTTATTATCAGTTATGTTCTATATTTTTAGTTTTCATACTACAGTGAGTTAGTTGGGGTCTTGTCCCATCTACTCGTCAGTATCAGAAGCTTATCGGACATAGTTTATACTCAGTTTTAGACATATATATGTATTCAAATGTTATGTTATGTTTAGACTTCTGCTATGTTATTCATGATGATCTTCTGTATTTTTTTGAATGATTTAGATGTTATGTTCATGCCATGGATCGACTTGGAGCCTCTCTGGGTTCTTTGTCCCGTGTCTTGATCTGAGCCTATGTTTAGGTCGTGAAAAACTTGGTATCAGATCATTAGATTTTGAAGTGTCCTAGGGTGTCTGAAGGTCGCGTTAAGTAAAGTCTTTTTCATGGGTATGAAGCACGCCACACTTATGACGAAGAGGCTACGAAATGTTTAGGAAATATTTCCTTCTTTCATGATCAATGTCGTGCGGTGAAATGTCTCTCTATCCTTCTAACTCGTGCTATACGCGTTTGGAGAATAATGCCTCCCCGCAGAGTTAATGGAAGCAGAAACGCAAATGGAAATGGCCACAAGAATGGCAATAGAGATAAGCACCAACAGGCCCCATTAGCCCATGAGGATCATGTACCCGAGTCGGTTGCCCACGTAGAAATCAGGGCAGCCATTCAGATGTTAGTTCAGGCCTTGACCGCCCAGGTCAATCAGCAGGCGGTAGCGCATGTCCCTGAGAACGAAAATGCGGTGGCAGCAAGAGTTAGAGATTTTCTAAGGATGAACCCTCCGGAGTTCCTTGGGTCAAAGGTGGACGAGGATCCACATGAGTTTATTGATGAGGTTCTGAATATCACTCAGATTATGGGGGTGACTAGGGAGGAGTGCGCCGATTTAGCCTCGTATCATCTAAAAAGGGTTGCGTACATCTGGTTCAAGCAATGGAAGGATAGTAGGGAAGTTGGAGCAGGCCCTATTAGTTGGGATAGGTTTCATGCCACTTTTCTGGATCGGTTCTTTCCTCGTGAGATGAGAGAGATCAAAGTAGCCGAGTTTGTGAATCTAAATCAAGGGAATATGACATTTCTGGAGTATGCCTTGGAGTTCACTCGTTTGTCCAAGTATGCACCTGAGATGGTGGTGGATCAGAGAGCCCGAGTGAGCAAGTTTGTGCATGGGATAGCAGACTACTTGGTCATGGATTTTCGGATCACGATGCTGCTTCAAGACATTGACTTTTCTCGGATAGTCCTGTACGCCCAGAAGATGGAGGTAGTGCAGATGAGTGAGCGGAAGAGAGAGACCAAGAGGGCCAGGACTGATAGTTTCGGATTCTCCCAGCAGAGACCTAGTGGGCACCATCAGCAGTCCCACCAGAGATATTCATCCCCAGCGCCTTTGGTTATGAGTGCGTTATCCAGGTCCAGGCGCGATCAGATGGGACGAGCATTAGGCTCTAGAGGCCAGAGTAGCAGACCCGCAGAGGCCAGTCCTCTTGAGTGTAGCAGATGTGGCAGGAGACACGTGGGTCAGTTACTAGCAGGTTCATGTGTTTATTTTGGGTGCGCGAAGCTCAGACATATGCATAGAGATTGCCCAACAGCCAGATAGGGTCATGATAGGGGTCGAGGCCCAGCTTTTAGTTCAACAAATCCACCAGCATGCCTAGCTCAGCAGGGGGCATCTACTAGTACAGGTGGCGGGCAACACAAAAATAGATTTTATGCCCTAGCATCCTGTCAGGAGCAGGGTGATTCCCCAGACGTAGTCATTGGTATGTAAGAGTATTCCATCTCGATGTATATGCATTTTTAGATCCAAGGGCTATTTTGTCTTTTGTGACACCCTATGTTGCTAGTAGTTTCGGAGTCAGTCCCAAAATCTTATCATAAACCTTCTTAGTCTCTTCTCCAGTTGGTGATTCAGTTTTAACTAGACGGGTGTATAGAAATTTCCCTGTCACAGTCCTTTAGAAAATTACCTCAGCACATTTAGTAGAGTTGGCTATGACCGATTTTGATGTTATCCTTGTCATAGATTGGTTACATGTATGTTATGCCTCAGTCAATTTTAGAACCCGTGCAGTAGAGTTCAGATTTCCAGGTGAACTAGTCCTAGAGTGGAAGGGTAGTTCAGCTGTGCTTGTAGATCGTTTCATTTCCTACCTTCAGGACAGAAAGATGATTTCTAAGGGTTGTGTGTACCACCTAGTTAGGGTTAAGGATGCTACGTCCGAGGCCCCGACTATCCAATCAGTTCCAGTAGTATGTGAGTATCGAGAAGTGTTCCCAGATGATCTATTAGAAATTCTTCCCGAGGGGGGAGGTTAATTTTGGTATTGACCTTCTTCTCGATACGCAACCTATATCTTATTTCACCTTACAGAATGGCTCCAGGTGAGTTAAAAGATTTAAAGGAGTAGTTGAAAGACCTTTTAGACAAAGGTTCATTAGATCTAGCAAATCCTCGTGAGGCGCACAAGTTCTCTTTATACGCCAAGAAAGATGGTTCTCTTCATATGTGTATTGATTATCGACAATTGAACAAGGTCACCATCAAGAACATGTATCCTCTCCCCAGGATTGCTGATTTGCTTGACCAGCTTCACGGTGCTAAGTGCTTTTCGAAGATAGACCTCAGATCTGGATACCATCAGCTCAGGGTTTGGGAGAGTAACATCCCAAAGACAGTTTTCAAGACTCAGTATGGTTATTATGAGTTTGTAGTTATGTCTTTTGGACTAATGAATGTTCCTGCAACTTTTATGGATTTGATGAACAGGATGTTCAAGCCATACTTGGATATATTCGTGACTGTATTCATAGATGACATCCTTATATACTCTCAGAGCAAGGAGGATCATGTTGCTCATTCGAGGGTGGTCCTACAAACTCTTAAGGATCGCCAGTTATATACAAAATTCAGTAAATGCGAGTTTTGGTTGAACTCGGTGGCATTTTTTTGCCATGCGGTGTCAAGTGAGGGTGTACAAGTGGACTCTCAAAAGACAGAAGCGGTAAAGAATTGGCCTAGACCGGTGAATCCTTCGAATATCAGGAGTTTCTTGAGTTTAGCTGGTTATTATCAGAGGTTTGTTGAGGGGTTTTCATCTATTGCAGCACCGTTGACCAGATTGACCCAATAGAAAGTGAAGTTCCACTGGTCGGAGGCTTATGAGAGGAGCTTCCAAGAGTTGAAGACTCGACTCACCTAAGCACCGGTGTTAACCCTACCTGAGGGTATAGATGAGTTTGTGGTATATTGTGATGCTTCAAGGATCATCCTTGGTTGTGTATTAATGCAGCATGGTAAGGTTATAACATATGCTTCTAGGTAGCTGAAGGTTCATTAAAAGAATTATCCCACTCATGATCTTGAATTGGCAGCGGTAGTATTTGCCTTGAAGAGTTGGAGACACTATTTGTATGGGGTCCATGCAAATGTGTTTACAGACCACAAAAGCGTACAATATGTGTTTTCGCAGAAGAATCTAAATCTACGTTAAAGAAGGTGGTTGGAGCTACTCAATGATTATGATATGAGTGTCCTTAACCATCTGAGCAAGGTTAATATGGTAGCATACGCTCTTAGTAGGCTTTCTATGGAGAGTGTGTCCATATAGATGAGGGGAGGAAGGAGCTGGTGAAGGATGTGCATCGGCTTGCACAGTTGGGAGTTCGTTTGGTTGACTCAACCAATAGTGGAGTTATTATTCAGAATGGGGTAGAATCATCCTTGGTGACCGATGTTAAATCTAGGCAAGACGAGGATCCTATTTTGGTGAAGCTAAAGGAAGCCGTTCAGAATTAGAAGGTAGAGGTTTTCTCCAAAAGGGGGAGATGGTGTGCTCCAATATCAGGGTCGTTTGTGTGTATCGGATGTTGGTGACTTGAAGGAGCGGATGTAGCATGAAGCTCATGGTTCCAGATACTCTACACATCCAGGTTCCACCAAGATGTACCGTGACCAACGGGAAGTCTATTGGTGGAATGGCAGGAAGAAGGGCATAGCGGAGTTTGTAGCTAAGTGTCTGAATTTTCAGCAAGTGAAGGTTGAGCACCAGAGACTAGGAGGTCTACTTCAAGACATCAACATTCCTACTTGGAAGTGGAAGGAGATCAATATGGATTTCATCACAGGGTTGCCTCGCACTCATCGATAGTATGACGCCATTTGGGTGGTTGTAGACAGGTTGACTAACGCAATTCATCTTCTACCAGTCAAAACTACTGATTCTGTGAAGGATTATGCTAAGTTATACATTCGGGAGCTAGTTTGGTTGCATGGAGTGCCCTTTTCCATCATATCAGATTGAGGTACTCAGCTTACCTCCCAGTTTTGGAGATCATTTCAGAAGGAACTTGGTACTCAGGTTGAGCTTAGCACATCCTTTCACCCACAGATAGATGGTCAGGCCGAGCGGACTATTTAGACTCTTGAGGATATATTGAGAGCATGTGTGATTGATTCCAAGGATAGTTGGAATGATCATTTGCCCTCATTGAATTTATGTATAACAAAAACTACCATTTCAGCATTCACATGGCTCCGTTTGAGGCTCTCTATGGGCGGATATGTAGATCGCCTATTGGTTGGTTTGAGTTAGTAAAGTTGCGATAATAGGTCCAGATTCAGTCCATGAGGCTACAGAAAAAGTTCAGCTTATAAGGGACAGGTTGAAAATAGCTCAGAGTCGCTAGAAGTCCTATGGGGATGTAAGGAGGAGGGAGTTATAGTTTGAAGTTGATGATTGGATGTTTCTGAAGATATATCCCATGAAGGGAATGATAACGTTAGAAAAGAAAAGAAAACTCAGTCCCCATTATGTTGGCTCATACCGGCTTGTGAAAAGGGTTGGCAAGGTCACATATGAATTGGAGTTGCCCTCAGGATTAGCTTCAGGTCATCCAATTTTTCATGTATCGCTCTTAAAAGAAGTGCTTGGATGACCCGACTCTAGTTGTTCTTATAGAGAGCGTAGGTGGAAAGGACAACCTTAGTTATAAGGAGGTTCTGATGGAAATACTGGATCGTTAGGTTCGTAAGCTAAAAAACAAAGAAGAAGCTTCAATCAAGGTTTCTTTTGGAGGAATCAGCATGTTGAGGGAGCTACATGGGAAGTCGAAGAAGATATGATGGCTAAATACCCATATCTATTCCCTTTCGGCTCAGTTTCAGCTTGAGGTATCAATTTCCTCCTTAGTACTCTATTCAGTTTCATGTTCAGCTCATGTACCCTAGTTTCTTTCATGTAAATGGATGTATGTGTGATTCAGGAATTCAGTTCAGTCATGTTGTTCAATTCAAAGTCAGTCACTCCGTCAGTTTCAACATTAATGTTCAGTATTTGAGTAGGATGAATGCATTTCTATGCTTTTCAGTATGTTTCCCTAAATTCGAGGATGAATGTTCCCAAGGAGGAGATATTGTAATACCCCAAAAATCCTAAGATCAGAACCGGGAGTTGAAATGGAGAAAACAGAAATTTCTGCATCGGGTCACAGGACGATTCGTCCAGTGACCCGCCAGGAACACCACAAGTCGTTAAGTGACTCGTGGGGAGGGGTTTGTTTATGTTTTGGAAATTTCAGGTTTTGGGTGACCACGGGTGTGACCACGAGTCATGGTCAACCCCACGATCCCTTAGGTCACCCGCGGTCAAAGGTGGTTGAAGGATGAAGGAAGAGCAGGCAGTGCATCTAATGGGTCATCACCACGACTCTTCGGGTACACTGCGAGTCATGGTGTCCCCCCTGGTGACCAAGGTAGGCAAGTTTCTAGTGTTGATCATGAAAGGTCACCACGATCAGAGTTGGTGAGTCTCATCTTTTGAGGGCCTTTCTTATTAGTTATGTTTCGTATTTTCAGTTTTTAGACTACAGTGAGTTAGTTGGGGTCTTGTCCCATCAACTAGTCAGTATTAGTGGCATATCCGACATAGTTTGTACTCAGCTTTAAACATATGTATGTATTCAAATGTTATGTTTTGTTTAGACTTCCGCTATATTATTCATGATGATCTTCCATATTTTTTTGAATGATTTAGATGTTATGTTCATGCCATTGACTGACTTGGAGCCTCTCGGGGTTTCTTGTCCCGTGTCTCGATCCGGACCTATGTTCCGGTCATGACATCATCCCAATTACCCTTGAAATCAATCATGCAAGCTCTCAAAATGTTCTCCAAAGTCTGAATGGTCCCCTCGGTCTGACCATTCTGTGGGTGAAAAGTTGTGCCAATCATCCCCTGAGTACCAAGGCCTATCTAAAACGACTTCTAAAACTGTGAAGTGAACTGAGTACCCCTATCTGAAATAATGGACAATGGGACCCCATGCAACCTGATTGATTCCCGTATGTAAAGTCCAGTATAATCCTCGGTTGAATCTGTAGTCTTAACTGGTAGAAAATATATTGACTTAGTCATTCGGTCCTCAATCACCCATATAGAATCATGTTGTCGGCGTACGAGGTAACCTATGATGAAGTCCATATTTATCACTTCTCACTTTCAAGTTGGAATACTGATATCACCTATAGCATACATCCCTATCTCTAATGCTCAACATTCACCTATTGCCTATTTGGACACTAAGCCACAAATTCTGCAATCTCTTTCTTCATGCCATTCCACCAATAGACTTTTCGTAGATCACGGTATATCTTGGTGGCACCTGGATGGATAAAATATCGAGAGCTGTGAGTCTCTTTCAAAATTTTCTCTCTCAAGTCATCCACATTTGGAATACATAATTGGCCTTTATATTGGAGTACACCATCTCCCCCTTGGGAGAAAACATCCACCCTATGAGTTCGGATTGCTTTCTTTAACTTGACCAAGATAGGATCCTTATCTTGCCTTGCCTTAACTTCCGACACCAATAAAGATTGCGACCCATTCTGAATAATGACACCACCATCTGCTAAATTGGTAAGGCGAACCCCCAAGCGAGCAAGCCTATGAATATCTCTAGCCAAATCCTTCTTTCCGTCTTCTATATGAGCTACACTTCCCATAGACAACCTGCTAAGAGCATCAACTACTATATTGGCCTTTCCCGGATGATAAAGAACACCGATATCATAGTCTTTGAGAAGGTCAAGTCATCTCCTTTTCTGCAAATTCAAGTCCTTTTGAGTAAACACATACTAAAGACTCTCGTGGTCCGTGAACACATCTACATGCACCCTATACAAATAGTGCCTCCAAATTTTCAAGGCAAACACCACCACCGCTAACCCAAGGTCATGATTCTTAAGTTGTCTCGACGCATTAGCAATGACCTTCCCATGCTGCATTTACACACATCCTAGGACAACCCTCGAGGTATCACAATACACTACAAAGCCATCCGTTCCCTCTGGTAGGGTCAAAACTAGAGTTGAAGTGAGTCGAGTCTTCAACTCCTAGAAACTCTTCTCACACTCATCGGACCACACCCTAGGACAATGCTTGAGGCATCACAATACACTACAAAGCCATCCGTTCCATTTGGTAAGGTCAAAAGTGGAGTTGAAGTGAGTAGAGTCTTTAATTCCTAGAAACTCTTATCACACTCATCGGACCACTGAAACTTGACCTTCTTCTGAGTCAACTTGGTCAAAGGTGCAACAATGGATGAAAATCCCTTTATGAACCTCCGTAGTAACTAGATAAACCTAAGAAGCTTCTAATGTCAGTAGGAGTGACAGGTCTAAGCTAGTTTTTACCACCTCTATCTTCTGAGATTCAACCTGAACACTCTCACTTGACACCAGATGGACAATAAATGCAACTGACTATGCCAAACTCACATTTTCTAAACTTACCAAACAACTAACGATCCTTAAGAGTCTGCAACACAATCCTCAAATGAGCGGCATGCGCCCTCTTACTCCGGAAATACATAAGGATATCATCTATGAAGATAATGGATAACATATCCAAGTAATGCTTGCATGCCCTGTTCATCAAATCCATGAAAAATATAGGAGAATTCGTTAGTCCAAAAGACATAACTATAAACTCATAGTGACCATATTGAGTCTTGAATGCTGTCTTCAGAATGTCACACTCCCTAACTCTAAGCTGGTGATAGCCGGATCTGAGGTCTATTTTTGGAAAGAACCTAGAACCCTAAAAATGATCAAACAAGTCATTAATCCTAGGAATAATATACTTATTCTTGATTGTAACCTTGTCCAACTGGCGATAGTCGATACACATCCCAAGAGAACCATCTTTTTCTGTACGAAGAGGACTGGATCACCCCACATGGACTTGCTAGACCTAATGAAATCCTTATCTAAGAGATCCTTCAACTATTCCTTCAATACTTTAGCTCAATTGGAGCCATTCAGTAAGGAGGGATGGATATGGGCTACATATTAGGGAGAAGGTCTATACCAAAGTCAATCTCCTGCTCGGGAGGGACTCCTGGTAGATCCTCTAGGAACACCTCTGGATACTCACCAACCACTAGGACTGATTGAAGAGTCGGGATTTTAGACTTAGAATCCTTAACCCAGACTAAATAATATACACACCCCTTGGAGATCAACTTTCTAGCCTTAATATAGGAAACAAAGAGACCTATGAGCACTGCAAAACTACCCTTCCATTCTAGGACTGGTTCACCCAAAAATTGAAACTCTACGATTCGGTTTCTACAATTAACTGAAGCATAGAAAGCATACAATCAATACATGCCAAATATAACAATGAAGTTGGTCATGTCTAACTCTACTAAGTCAGCTGAGATGAGCCTCTGGTGGACTAAAATTGGGAAATTTCTATATATCCGTCAAGGTATGACTGACTTATCAGCAGGAGTAGAGACTGAGAAGGGTTTTGATAGGATTTTGAAACTAACACCAAAGCTAATAGCAACATAGGGAATCATGAAGGATAATGTGGCCCCGGATGTAGCAATGCATAAACATCAAGATGGAAAACTAGTAACATACCAGTGATCACATCGGGTGAGTTCTTCTGCTCCTGGCGGGATGAAAGTGCATAGAGACGGTTTTGCTGCTGTCTACTACCGATACTAGAAGATGCGCCCTACTGAGATGGGTGAGCTGCTGAAGTAATGGCTGGGGAATGGCTCTATCATCACCCTATTTGGTTTAAGGAAAATCTTTGAGTATTTACCCGAGTTTACCACACTCAAAATAAGCATCCCTGTCGATCAGACACTCTCCTGAATGGTTTCTACCATACCTCTTGCAGGATATGAAGGTGTGCTCCTCGAACATGCTCCACTAAATTTTAGAGCCTGACACTCTATCTCTTTAATCAAGCTAAGCTTTGATGGAGCACTGGCTGATGATGGAACTGGGGATGATGACCTTTGATGTGACTGTGAGCAATGTCCACCGCCTTTCCTATACTGGAAATACTTAAAGTGTCCTGTCTTAGCCCTCTTTATCTCCCTCTCCCTCTCCTTCAACTTCTCCTCCTTGATCTGCTGAGCATATATCATTAGTCGGGAAATGTCCATGTCGTTAATAAGCATAGGGCTCCTACACCCTTGACCAACAAATCAGAGACCCCTAACACAAACTTGCTCATGCAAGCTCTCAGCTCGGCAACCATCTTCGAAGCATATTTTGACAACTGAGTGAACTTCAAAGTATACTCATAAACTATCATATTGTTCTGCTTCAAGTTGATAACATCATCCACCTTTGCTTCCATCATCCCCGGTAAAATAATCTATATAAAAAGGCCATCATGAAGTCATCCCAATCGATAGGAACCTCCCTTGTCCTATGAATTGCCTTCCATTGTCAAAACCAAATATTAGCTACCCCTTTCGACTGATAGGAGGCCAAATCTGCACTCTCCTCCCCTAAAACCCCCATGATCTGGGTAATTTTCTAGATCTCTTTAATAAACTCTTATGGATCCTCATCCACCTTTGAACCATGAAACTTGGCGGGTTCATTCTGGTGAAGTCTCACACTCTCGCTGCCACGGAAACCCCATTGGGGTTCACAAGTGCAACTGCCTGCTGGTTGATTTGAGTCGTCATAGCTTGGGCCAACATCTGAAAAGCAGCGGTGGACTCTACATGAGTTACCTTCTTGTTCAAGGGATACATTGGAGCTAGTGGGGCTGGCGGATGCCCATTCCCATTGTCATTTCTATTTCCCCTTCCGTGGCTATTCGAGGAGGCATTTTATGTAAACATGTATAACTCAAGTTAGAAGAATAGAGAGAGTTGGACTTCATCGCACGACATAGATCATGAAAGAAGGAAAGCTTTTTAGAATGTCTCATAGTCTCTTTCTCATAAGTGTGGTGCACATCACACCCATGAAAAAAACTCTACCCAATGCGGCTTTCATACACCCTAGGACTATTGAAACCTATTGCTCTGATACCCAGTTTGTCATGACCCGAGCATAGACCTCAAACATGAAATAGGGCGTAGAACCATGAATAACTCCAAGCTAACCTATGTACATGCATAATATAAGTATAAGCATACACTATGCAGAATAAAGCGTAAATCGTAACATGAGCGGAATTTTATGATACCATAAAAACATGAACAGGGACTACAGTCAACACAGTTGAATATCTATACATCAAGTCTGAAAAGCCTCTAGTCATAAGATGAGCTATTGGGACATGCCCCCAACTTGCTCGACTAAATCTGAGACTAAAAGACATAAAAGAAAATATAAGACCCAACTGATGTCCCTAGATGATGAGGACTCACTCCTAAGCTGAGATTGGGCTGAACTTGAGCAAAAGAGAAACTAATGACGGGTCTAAGACTGATCACCCGAACCTATATCATGAAACGATATAGCATAAAAGTATGTGGTAAGTACTTTGAATGTACTGAGTATGTAAGATAAGTAAAATATGATAGTAAAACAATATTCTGAAATCATAAGTATAAGATAAGCTAAACATGAGTTTCTGATCTTAAATTGAGTATAATGGCTCAAGGTTTTCAAAACTGAATCATAAAGCTGGACATGACTAAAATCATAGGAAAAACTTCATTAGGTATATATTGAGACAAAATATCATAAGTCATAATATCGTGAAGCATGAACATGAACATGTGTAGAAAATCATGAAACAATGAGAGATTCTTATAACCGACATACTCCAAGTAAGTATATGTGAAGCCTAGCTTGTAATCCTAGCTGGGAGGTGTGTTCCTACCTTGCCAAGGGTAATAACCATGAAGGCGTGATATCACTCATGGGCCCATTCGGGCATGGGAGACACTCTTAAGGAGGAGTTCATCATTGCTACAGTGGTACATAGTTCTGAGACCTGGGTGACTAGAACCTCAACCTACTCCATATTAAATTCTACTCCAAAAATATATATAATACTCATATCATAATAATGAAACATAGTTGATTTGCATGGACTAGTTAAATCATAAAATTTTATAAACTTGCTTGACATACGTGAATTAGCCATAAAAACAATGCTAAAGATTCAACCATAATACACAAGCTTGATATTCATGAGGCTCATGCATAATTGAGTAAATCATCATAACTTGAAAATAGAGATTCATGAGAGTTTTTCATAAAGATCATGTTATTATAATCATAAAATATAAATAGAATCATGAGAAAATCAATTTCATAAGAGATCATGGGGTTTTTCATCAAAAAGGTTCTAACCTTAGAAATTCATGAAAATCATAGTTGGAGACTTGAGGAATTGAAATCATGTAATTAAGCTTGAGATTGGGCATGAGGATGGAAGAAGTCCCCCATTTATGACCCTACATACCTGTCATGTTGGTAAAAACACCTTATCCAACACTAAATCAGTTTGTCAATGCACTTAGAGGCTTTGACATAAGGGAAGATGATGATGAATTTTCATAGGAGAACTACAACATGGCTTTCTCTATAAAAAGAGACATAGGAAGAGGTAGAGGAAATTCCAGCCAAAGTAGAGGAAACTCTAACTACAGCTCAAGAGGAAGAGGCTTCAGACTTGCTGGACAAGGAAGCTACACTTAGAACAATTAGAATATGCAGAGTTCAGGTCAGCTAAAGGATAAGGTGTCACACTCTAATACCTGCCAAATCTGTGGCAGAAATAGCCACACTACAGTTAAATATTTTTATAGGTGGAATTACTCATATCTGGATGTAGATGATCTTCCACGGGCCTTGGCGGTAATCAACTTGCAAGGCATGACAACTAAGATAATGCAATGTATGTGGATTCTGGAGCATCCAATCCCATGACCAATAATAAAGGTAATCTATATGATCTTAAAGTCTATCATGGAACTGATACGATAATTGCTAGTAATGGATCACATCTAAATATTACACATGTTGGAAGTACAATAAACTCAGGCTTGAATATTAAAGAGGTATTAGTAGTTCCTGAGATAAATAAGAATTTATTGTTTGTTAGCAAGCTTGCAAAAGACAATGCATTTACTCTGGGTTTGATGAGTTTGATTTTGTTGTTAAGGACAAGAAGCTAGAGAAAAACTAGGCCAAGGGAACTAATAAAGGACTCTATGTATTGGAAAACAACGACATATATGCCTTGACAACAACAGACTGGAAGAAGACAAATTGTATTTGGCATGCTATGATTAGGCCATCCTAGTTTGAAGTTTTTACAATTTTTGAATAGAAATAAATACGTAGATGTTAAGAGTTGAAATTAAGTGCCTATTATTTGTACTAGTTGTTGGTTAGGGAAAAATTGTGAACTTCCTTTTGCATTGAGAAATAAAATTGCGAAGGAACCATTGTTCAAATTTTATTGTGATCTTTGGGGTACAACTCCTATTGAATCTTCTAACACATGAAATATGATATCTTATTTGTAGATGATAATGCAAGGTAAACTTGGTTGTATCCAATTAGAAGGAAACCTGAGTTCCTTGAAATCTTTCTTAAGTTTCATAGAATGGTTGAAAAACAGTTTCAAGATTAATTAAAATATTCCAGTATGATAGAGGTGATGAGTTTAGTAGTAACAAAATCATTAAGCACTTGGAAAATTATGAAATTGTTGGACAGTTATCATGTCCAAATACTGTCACGCCTCAAGTCTACACCTTGGACGGGACACGGTACTTGAAGCCACAAGTGACCACAAGTCAACCCCTGGTCTGTCATACACTGGTATTTTGAGTATAACAAATATAGTGGAAGCTTTGAAATAATAGTATAAAAGCATTTATGAAAATAAAACTGAAAATATAAAGTTTACGAACATCTAAAGTCTGGAATAAGTTTTATGTATGTTAGCCTTCTAACTGATGAGTTGCTGGGAAAAGCCCCCAGCTAACTCTAAGTCTAACTAAATTTAATAAATCAACTGAAACAAAGTAAAACAAGGCCCTCGAATGATGAGGACTCACACTTCGACTGCAGCAGAGGAGGATCTGAATTGTAACGGCTGACGATGCTGAGTCTAGGAACCTGTAGCTGTATCATGAAATGATACAGCATAAAAGTATGCGTCAGTACTTTGAATGTACTGATTAAGTGTGAGAAATACACCTGAATATAAAGTCCGAACTGAAATGACACGCAATGACCAAAAGGTAAGCTGAACTAAACTACTGATGTAAACTGAAATACTATACTGAACTGAGCTAGTTATTCTGAAACTGGACTAGATTGACTAGTGGGAGAGTCTATAACCGACATATAACCACGTAAGCTAGACACGAAGTCCGATGTATACTCCCAATTGGTAGGACCCAATATACCTTTCTAGGGTATGAAGGCATGAATTGGGTGATCACAAAAGTCTGGGGCCAATCAGGCCAACTAATACTGAAACCTACGCTGGCAACGTAGTTTTGAGAACTTGGGTACGCTAGAACCCCAACCCGCTCTGTGCTAAGTCCTACTCCTACTGAAAAACCTAAATTGAACTACTAGGCTGATAGCTCAAAACTGGGGTCTAAGACTAGTCAGGGACATGTAACTGAAAGTACCCTGAGAGTCTTATCGGACCAGATTCTGAAACTGGGTTCTAGACTAGTCAGAGCTGCATATCTGAAAGCGTCATAACCGTCTAAGAACAATCTGTAAACTAAATTGGGATCCTGGGGCTAGTTAGAGCTATATAACTAAAATGTCGTGACCGCGTAATGGACCAATAAACTGGATTCTGAGTCTGATTCTGATAACTAGGAGGCACCACTAACACCTCGAAAAAAGACTGAAGTCAAACTGATCAGTTGACATTTTTTGTATAGTTCTAAAGAGGTTCTATGTTCTAACTAAACTAAACTACTAAGCAACAAATAGAGAACTCAACTCATCCAACAACACGGAAAATTTCATAATATATTGAAATTTCAAGAATTAAAGGAATCTTATCCAACAGGGCTAAAATCATTCTCATCAATGGAATGATTTCTCAACATATATATACATAATAAGAATTACTAGGAAATTCATCCCAAACATACTTCACAAACTAGACAGAATTTAATACACCAAATAATCTTTACTCGAGAATTTAGGGTTGTAAATCACTTGGCAAGAACATCAACAATTAACTTAAAAACTGATGAAGATCATATGAATAATAAGCATGGATAATAACCCAATTGAAATTAACGAAAACCAATATGAAAATCTTTTTCATATTCGAAAATCTCTAGGCTAAACTGATAGGGAAATTATGAGAGGATTTTGGGGGACACAAGGGAAGGACAATTCACTTGTTGAATTCCCACATACCTGGCTAAGAAATCCCTGAAGAAGAAGACCTGAACTACTGCGATGAAGGAAAAAGCCTAAGCCTGCTAGAGAGTTTCTTGAGAGAACTTTCGATAAATTTCTGAGAGTAAACGTGAGAATGAGGGGAGGAACCGTCCAAACCCTCTAATGAGTCTAAATTTACATCCAAAACGACATAGTTTAAAGCTTAGGAGAATAGAAAATTATTACATAGCCCTTAGAAAATGGCTGGAAAAAACTGCCAGGTGACCCTAACGGGTGACCTAACGGGTCGTGGTGACTGACCACTGCTGGTGGTCACTCCCGTCGGGTACACTGCCCAGGTTCCTCAGTAGGTCACCACGAGGGACCTAACAAGTTGTGGTCACTGACCATGACTCGTGGTCACCAGTCGTGGACCACACTTTCTCACTTCTGAAGATTCAATACTAGGCTTGGTAACGAGTCACATAACGAGTCGTTCCCACTGATGATAACTCGTGGTGACACTCGTTAGGTATACTGCCTAAAAACTGACTGAGGCTGATAACGGGGGACATAACGAGTCGTTATTGGTGACCACGACTCGTGGTCACCATCCATCAAGTACACTGCTTCTCACTTACAAATACTTACTCCTTCTTCTCACGACTGACCTAACGAGTCATTAGGTCTAACAATGACCCATTAGGTGAGTCATTTTGTGACAAATTTCTACAAATTTTCAGATTTTCTAATTTAAGTTTCAAATTTAGTCTTTAAGTTTCTGGGGTATTACAATATCTCCCCCTTGAAAACATTTGTCCTCGAATGTTAGAAAACACACAGGGAAGCAGAGAATAACAACCAGACATTCCAAATAATATTCATTTAACTCCAAAACTGTCGGAATGACTACCTCCATTTCAAAATACATGACTGAATTGAATTTACCTTTCATACATACATTCAAAAACATAAAAGAGACTTGAACACCTGAAGTGAATCATGAAAGCTACATTGAGTTCTAGAGTCAAAACTAATGTATCAAGCTGTGATAGAGCCGGTAGAGAACAAATGCAGGTATTTGACCATCATATCTGTTTCGGCCTCCCATGTAGCTCTCTCAACCTGCTGATTTCTCCATAAGACTTTAACTGAAGTTATTTCCTTGTTCCTCAGCTTAAGAACCTGACGGTCAAGGATCTGTATTGGTACCTCCTCATATGAGAGACTATTCTTTATTTCCACACTGTCCATTGGCACAACTGAGGTTGGATCTCCGATGCACTTCTTCAAAAGTGACACGTGAAAAACTGGGTGTACAACTGCTAGTTCTGAAGGTAATTCTAGATCATAGGCTACATTGCCGATACGCCTCAAAATTCTATAGGGTCCACGTATCTCGGACTGAGCTTCCCCTTCTTGCCAAACATCATCACCCCTTTTATGGGTGAAATTTTTAGGTAAACCCAGTCATCAACTGCAAACTCCAACTCTCTTCTCCGCACATCGGCATAAGATTTCTGACGGCTCTGAGCTATTTTCAACCTTTCTCGGATGAGCTGAACTTTCTGCATTGCCTCGTGAACTGAGTCTGGCCCTATCAAGGTAGCTTCACCAATATCGAACCACCCTATAGGATATCTACACCTTCTCCTATATAATGCTTCAAATGGGGCCATCTGAATGCTAGAATGTTAGCTATTATTGTATGCAAATTCCATAAGAGGCAAATGGTCATCCCAATTACCCTTGAAATCGATCGCGCACACTCTTAGCATATCTTCTAGAGTCTGAATAGTCCGCTCAACTTTTTCATCTGTCTGCGGGTGAAAATCTATACAGAGCTTGTCCTGAGTGCCAAGTCCCTTTTGAAAAGACTTCCAAAAATGAGAGATGAACTAGGTAGCCCTGTCTAAAATAATGGCCAATGGCACCCCATGAAGTCTAACCAGCTCCTGAATATAAAGTTTAGCATAGTCCTCAGCTGAGTCTGTGGTTTTGACTGGGAGGAAATATGCTGACTTAGTCATCCGGTGTATTACCACCCAGATTGAGTCATGATGCCGATGAGTCTAAGGTAGACCCATAATGAAGTCCATGTTTACTTATTCCCATCTCCATGTGGGTATGATGATATCCTGAGTCATACCTCCTGTTCTCTAGTGTTCTACCTTGACTTGCTGTCAGTTCGGGCACTTAGCTACAAATTCAGCAATATCTCTTTTCATGCCGTTCCACCAGTAAATATCCCGTAAATCACGGTACATCTTAGTGGCGTCAGGGTGAATGGAATATCTAGAACTATGACCTTCAGCCAATATCTGCTGTCTCAACTCACCAACATCCAGTACACACAATCTTCCCTGGTAACGGAGCACACCATCTCCCCCTTTGGAGAAGGCCTTAACCTCCTTCCTGAGAACTGCTTCTTTAAGTTTAAGTAGAACTGGATCTTCATCCCGTCTGGACTTAACTTTAACTACCAGAGATGAGTCCGACCCACTTTGCATTACCATAGCACCTTCGGCTGATTCCACTAGCTGCACCCCTAACCGGGCTAGTCTGTGAATATCCTTTGCTAACTCGTTCTTGCGTTCCTCAATGTGAATCACACTCCCCATAGACTGTCTGCTTAGGGCGTCAGCCACCACATTGGCTTTACCCCGGTGATATAGCACACTCATGTCATAGTCCTTTAGCAACTCCAACCACCTTCTCTGACACAGGTTTAGATCTTTCCGACTCAGCACGTACTAAAGACTCTTATGATTTGTAAAGACATTTATGTGATCTCCATATAAGTAATGCCTCCATATCTTTAGCACAAACACCACCGCTACTCCAAGTCATGAGTTGGATAGTTCTTCTCATGAACTTTGAGCTGTCTGGAGGCGTAGGCTATCACTTTGTCCCGCTGCATCAGGACGCATCCAAGTCCAACTCTAGAAGCATCACAAAGAAAACCAATCCATCTGTTCCTTCTGGCAAGGTTAGAGCCAGAGAAATAGTGAGTCAAGTCTTCAACTCCTGGAGACTCTCTCACACTCATCTGACCACTGAAATTTCACCTTCTTCTGAGTTAACTTAGTCAGAGGAGATGCTATAGAGGAGAAACCTTCCATAAACCGTCGGTAATAACCCGCCAAACCTAGGAAACTCCAAATTTCTGTGGGAGAGGTAGGTCTGGGCAAATCTTTCACGACTGCTATCTTGTAAAGGTCTACTTGTATCCCTTCACCTGAGACTACATGACCTAAGAAAGTCACGGACTTTAACCAGAATTCGCACTTGCTAAACTTGGTGAATAACTGGTGGTCCCTGAATGTCTATAATGCTAACCTTAGGTGATTGGCATGCTCTTCCTCGTTTCTGGAGTACATCAAAATGTCATCGATAAATATAATAAAAAACATATCCACGTATTGCTTGAAGACCCTATTCATCAATTCATGAAGGCTGCTGGGGCGTTTGTTAGCCCGAAGGCCATCACCACAAACTTGTAGTGACCATACTAAGTTTTGAATGTTGTTTTCGGTATGTCACTCTCTCTAACCCTCAACTGATAGTACCCTGACCTGAGATCGATTTTTGAGAAACAACTGGCTCCCTGAAGTTGGTCAAACAGGTCGTCAATTCTAGGTAGGGGATACCTGTTCTTGACTGTGACTTTGTTCAGCTGGCGGTAATCTATGCACATTCTGAGGGTACCGTCTTTCTTACGCACGAATAGTACTGGAGCACCCCAGGGAGAGATGTTGGGTCTGATAAAACCCTTTTCAAGAAGATCTTTTAGCTGCTCCTTCAACTCCTTAATCTCAGCTGGAGCCATTCTGTAAGGAGGGATGGAGATGGGTTGAGTATCTGGAAGGAGGTCTATTGCGAAGTCTATTTCTCGTTCAGGGGGAACTCCGGGAAGATCCTCAGGAAATACTTCTGGGAACGCACTAACTACTGGAACTGACTGGATAGTTGAGGTCTCAGAGTTGGAATCCTTGACCCGAACTAGATGATATATACATCCCTTGGACATGAGTTTCTGGTCCTTAAGGTAGGAAATAAACCTACCCTTAGGCGTTGAACTGCTGCCCGTCCATTCTAACACTAGTTCATTTGGAAACTGGAACTTGACAACTCTAGTTCTGCAATCAACTGAGGTATAGCAGGAGTGTAACCAAATCAATGTCAAGGATAAGGTCAAAATCGACCAAATCTAACTCTACGAGGTCAACTGGAATGACTTTACTCAGAATTGAGACGAGGCAGTTTCTATACACCCGGCTGGCTCTAACTGACTCACCAACTGGGGTGAAGACTGAGCATGGTTTTGAGAGGAGCTATGGACTGATATTGAACTAGACTATTATGTAGGGAGTCACGAATGAAAATGTGCTTCTCGATCTAGGAGGGCATAAACGTCTAGATGAAAGAGACGTAACATACCCGTGACTACATCAGGTGAGCTCTCCTGATCCTGTCAGAAAGATAGAGCATAGAAACGATTTTGATATTCACCGTTATCCGTACCTAATGTGTTAGCATGATGGGCTGGTTGACCTACTGGAGCTGATGATGTGGTGGATTGTGATCTCCTTTGCTCGGCTGATGGGCACTTCCTGAGCCGATGTCCGAGCTATCCACAACCGAAACAACCCTTTCGACCCTGAAGGCACTCTCCCGGGTGGTTCTTTCCACACTTGGGACAAGCTGGATACTTGTTCCCGATATTGTGGGCCTGAGACTGAGTGCCAGATGACCCACCCCTCTGATCCTAGCGGGACCAAAAGGTTGGGGCGCTAGCTAAACTAGGTGTTGGGGCTCTCTAATGCTGTTGTTGTTGCTGCTGCTGCTGTGGGCGGCTAATACCGCTAGAACTCTGATGCCATAGTCTGACTGGCCAGTCCTTGCCCGTTTGTTTTTCTGCTCCATATCCTTTAGCTTTTCGACCTCAATTTGTTCGGCATAGACAATCAAGCTGGAGAGGCCCATATCCTTAATCAGCATCGCTTTCCTACACTCCTTGAGGACCAGGTTCGACACCCCGTGCACAAATTTCAACATGCGAGCCCTTGGCTCGGCTACCATCTCCAGAGCGTACTTAGATAACCTGGTAAACTCCAGAGCATACTCCTCCATTGTTATGTGGCCCTATCTCAAGTTCATAAACTCTGCCATCTTTGCCTCCCTCAGCTTCCTAGGGAAAAACCTATCCAATAAAGCTGTGTGGAACTCTTCCACTCTAGTGGTCCTGCTCTCGTTGGCCGCCCCTATTTCTACTGGTCATACCAGACCTGAGCTACCCCTTTTAACTAGAAGGCAGACAGATCAGCACTCTCAGAAGAGCTCACACCCACAATGCGGGTGATCTTTCTGATCTCATCTACGAACTCCTAGAGATCCTCCCCTACTTTGGATCCCTGAAAAGATGGAGGGTTCATACAGGTGAAGTCTCGCACCCTCGCAGCTGCTGCAGACCCGTTGGTGTTCATTGGAACCACCTGTTGGTTCACCTGGTTGGTGACTGTTTGGGCCAGTAGTTGAATGGCCGCCCTGAATTCGGTGGTAGATACTGAATCATCTTGAGGGGCTGATGTGGATGGTGGGGCAGTTCTGTTGGCATTACCGACCCTTCTTTCGTTACTGCTTTTGGATGCATGGTTCATTAAAACGAAATAGAGCACGAGTTAGAAGGGTGTTTCTGGAATTGAAATTTAACGCACGATAAAGAGTATGAACAAAAAAGAGTTTTTCTAATAACATCTTGTAGCCTCCTCATCATAAGTGTGGAGTGTTTCACACCCATGAAAAGGACTCTACTCAATGCGGCTTTCAGACATTTCGAGGATACTCTAAACCTAGGACTTTGATACCAAGTTTTTCACGCCCCGAGTCTACACTCTGGATGGGACACGGTACTTAAAACCACAAGTGACCGCAAGTCAACCCCTGGTCTGTCATACAGTAGTATTCTGAGTAGAAAAATTATAGCTGAAGCTTTGAAATAATAGCATAAAAGCATGCATTTATGAAAATAAAACTGAAAATATAAAGTTTAAGAACATCTGAAGTCTGGAATTAGTTCTGTGTCAGTTAGCCTTCTAACTAATGAGTTGCTAGGACAAGCCCCCAGTTAACTCTAAGTCTAACTAAATTTAATAAATCAACTGAAACAAAGTAAAACAAGGCCCTCGAATGATGAGGACTCGCACTTCGACTGCAGCAAAGGAGGATCTGAATTGCAACGGTCAACGATGCTGAGTCTGGGAATCTACAGCTTTATCATGAAATGATACAACATAAAAGTATGCGTCAGTACTTTGAATGTACTGAGTAAGTAGGAGAAACACAACTGAATATAAAGTCTGAACTGAAATGACATGCAATGACCAACAAGTAAGCTGAACTGAACTACTGATGTAAACTGAAATGGTCAAGATGAACCTGCCTGATGGTCAAAGACATGCCCTAAGTCTGAGAGTTCTGATTCTGAAATACTATACTGAACTGAGCTACTTATTCTGAAACTGGACTGGACTAACTAGTGGGAGAGTCTATAACTGACATATAATCACGTGAGCTAAACATGGAGTCCGATGTATACATCCCACCGGTAGGACCCAATATACCTTTCTAGAGTATAAATGCATGAACTGGATGATCACAAAAATCTAGGGCCAATTAGGCTAAGTAATACTATAACCTACGCTGGCAACATAGTTCTGGAAATCTGGGTGCGCTGGAACTCCGGCCTGCTCGGTGCTAAGTCTTACTCCCACTGAAAAACCTAAACTGAACTACTGGGCTGATAACTCGAAACTGGGGTGCAAGACTAGTCAGGGACATATAACTGAAAGTACCCTGAGAGTCTTATCGGACCAGATTCTGAAACTGGGTTCTAGACTGGTTAGATCTGCTTATCTGAAAGCGTCATAACCGTCTAAGAACAATCTGTAAACTGAACTGGGGTCCCGGGGATGGTCAGAGCTATATAACTAAAATGTCATGACTGCCTAATGGACCAATAAACTGGATTCTGAGTCTGATTCTGATAACTAGGAGGCACCACTAGCACCTCGAAAAAAGACTGAAGTCAAACTGATCAGTTGACACTTTTTGTATAGTTCTGAAGAGGTTCTATATTCTAACTGAACTAAACTAGTAAGCAGCTAATAGAGAACTCAACTCATTCCAACAACATGAGAAATTTCATAATGTAGTGAAATTTCAAGAATTAAAAGAATCTCATTCAACAGGGCTAAAATCATTCTCATCAATGGAATAATTGCTCAATATATATATATATATAATAAGAATTACTAGGAAATTCAGCCCAAACATACTTCACAAACTAGACGGAATTTAATATACAAACAATCTTTACTCGAGAATTTAGGGCTGTAAATCACTTAGCAAGAACATCAACAATTTACTCAAGAACTGATGAAGATCGTATAAATAATAAGCATGGATAATAGCCCAATTGAAATTAACAAAAACCAACATGAAAATCTTTTTCATATTCAAAAATCTCATGGCTAAACTGATAGAAAAATTATGAGAGGATTTTGGAGACACAAGGGAAGGACAATTTCCTTGTTGAATTCCCACATACCTAGCTAAGAATTCTTTCAAGAAGAAGACCTGAACTACTGCGATGAAGGAAAAACCCTAAGCCTGCTAGAGAGTTTCTCGAGAGAACTTTTGATAAATTTCTAAGAGTAAACGTGAGAATGAGGGGAGGAACCGTCCAAACCCTCTAATAAGTCTGAACTTACGTCCAAAACGATGTAGTTTAAATCTTAGGAGAATAGAAAATTACTAAATAGCCCTTAAAAAATCGCTGGGAAAAACTGTCAGGTGACCCTAACAGATGACCTAACGGGTCGTGGTGACTGACCACGACTGGTGGTCACTCACGTCGGGTACACTGCCCAAGTTCCTCAGTAGGTCACCACGAGGGACCTAACAAGTCGTGGTCACTGACCATGACTCGTGGTCACTGACCATTAGTAGTGGACCACACTTTCTCACTTCTGAAGATTCAATACTAGGCTTGGTAACGAGTCACTTAACGAGTCGTTGCTACTGATGACGACTCATGGTGACACTCGTTAAGTATACTGCCTAAAAACTGTCTGAGGCTGGTAAAGGGGGACATAATGAGTCGTTATTGGTGACCATGACTCGTGGTCACCATCCGTCAAGTATACTGCTCCTCACTTAACAATACTTACTCCTTCTTCTCACGACTGACCTAACGAATTGTTAGGTCTCACAACGACCCGTTAGGTGAGTCGTTCTGTGATAAATTTCTGCAGATTTCCAGATTTTTTGATTTAAGTCCCGGATTTAGTCTTTGAGTTTTCGGAGCATTACAAATACCCCTGAATAGAATGGAATCTTTGATAGAAAACATAGGCATGTAGTAGAAACTAGTTTGACACTGCCAAACTTCCTTTTTTGTGTGTGGATAGAAGCTTTTCTCACTACTGTATTCTTGATAAATATACTACCATCTAAAGTACTAAAAAATGAGATACCATTTTTCAAATTTCATGGGGCATCTCCAGACTACAAAAATCTGAAAATGTTTGGTTGTTGGTGATATCCACATCTCAATGGGTCAAACTAAGTTTGCCAAAAACTTATCCTTATGCATTTATTGGTTACAACAGTCTACATGAAGGATACAGATGCTACCAACCAGCCACTAAAAATATCTTTATATCCAAAATGTGATCTTTGATGAGCATCTTCTTCTTTATGTGCAACTAGAATAACATCCTCCAAATACTCATACTCACCTAGCTACTTTTCTTGAGTTTTTCTCTAATGTACAAGATGAGATACCAAGCAGCGATGAACAAGTTTAAGGGAAGTTAGGGCGGCAGAATAGAAGTCTCACTACTAGCTTTTAGTCTTAAGCAGGCAGCGGCAGTCAGGAATGAATGTGATACTAAACTATCCGCCAATTGATGGAAGTTCCCATGTGTTCAAAATCCTGGAGAAAAAAAAACGAAGATCAAGAATTGATGAATTCCTATAGTTTACAACTCTTCTTTATATAGTAATTCGACCTATTGCTCCGCAACCCCCATCAGTTTACTAAGTATTGGAGACCTCAATAACCACCAATATTGTTGACTCTAACACTGAGGGATATTTTGCACTCTCCTATTCATACTACAAACGAACATCTTGGTGATCAAACCAGTGATAATGATGATCTAGTAGAAAGCAACTCAGGTGGTGAGAATGATAATCCTGATGCTCATCCTGAACCTCAAGGAGATGCTGACTATAAACACTAGGAAGACATGGAGAATCTAGATACACCTATAGTACTGTCTAATCCATAGGGAATACATATAGAAGTTGACATATCAAGATGGTTCAATTCAAAAAACAGGAATTCTGAGTCTCTTAGCACAACTGAGACTATTGACATACCACCTCCTGGAAATGTAGCAAGACATCATATGATGGCTAGATTGAAGATATAGAATGTGATATGACTCATACATCTCTCTTATCAACAAAAAAGGTAGCAGATGTTGAACCAAAACTGTGGATCAAGCACTTAAGATGCCACACTGGTATGGAGCAACGAAAGAGGAGGTAGATGCTCTGCATGAAAATCAAACATGGAACTTGGTTCCTAGAACATCAGAAATGAATATGATTGGTTCAAGATGGGTATTCATGACTAAGCTAAAGGTAGATGGTTTTGTAGAAAGGCATAAATCTAGATTGATAGCCAAAGATATTCTCAACTAGAAGGAGTTGACTTTGAAGAAACCTTTATCCCTGTGGCTAAAGCTACTACTATCTGAGTAGTGCTATCAGTAGTTGTTAGACTGTATTGGCCACTTAGACAACATGATGTCAAAAATACTTTCCTGCATTAACATCTACAAGAAGAAGTCTATATGGCTCAACCACCAGGCTTTCTTCATCCTAAGTATCCAAAACATGTATGCTCTTTGAAGAAAGCCTTGTAAGGCCTCAAACAGGCACGTAGAGCTTGACTTGATAGATTCAGCTTATATCTGTTACACCTTGGCTTCAAGCATAGTAGAGCAGACTCCTCTCTTTTTATTCTACATTGCAAGAAAGTTACTATTCTACTTCTCCTGTATGTGGATGATATAGTTATTACAGGAAGCTCTCTTGCTCACATCCAAGACACAATCTCACAACTTTTTAAAGAGTTTGCAATGAAGGATCTTGGTCCTTCACATTTCTTTCTTGGTATTGAGGTCACATATTTTGATGGAGGTTTTCATCTAAACCAGAATAAATATGCTATTGAATTGCTCAAGAAAATTGATATGGCCATGGCTAGATTAGTTAGTAAACTACTTCTACAAAAGCATGGTCTACAAGAAGCTTAAGAGAGTCATGATAATGCCTCAATTTACAAGAGTACCGTAGGCAGTTTTCAGTATCTCACTCTTACTAGGCCCAATATAGCTCATGCAGTGAACCTTGCAAGCCATTTCATGCAGACTCCAAGCACTGAACACTTTCAAGCTGTCAAAAGGATCCTCATATATGTTAAAGGGACCAGCCACCTTGGTCTTTGACTGATTTCCAAGTCATCTCTAAGGTGATATGGTTATTCTGGTGCAGATTAGGGAGGCTATACAACAACTAGGAGATCAACTACATGATACACAATCTACTTAGGTGCTAATTGTAGGAATGTGCAAAAATCGGTTCAACTAATAAATCAAATTGTAAAAAATGTTATTGGTTTATCGATATTGAATTATTAGGCTAATGATTTTTAAACGGTTTTATAATTTTTTTAATTGGGCTATCCATTCGGTTTTCAATTTTAAGATTTTAGTTAATGGTTGAATCGATAAACCCAATAAAATTACACTAAATTTGTCTTTTTATCCTTAATTATAAAATAGTGACTTCAAATTTTAAATACAAATTTTATTTTCTTTTGAATTTTATAGATATTAGTCTTGGTGCCGCTATTTTCTTTCTGAAGTAGTCGGCTTGGTGGGGTTCTACCCATCATTATGAATTGACCTTTTCTTTAGAGATTGCTACTGTGCTACTGCGCGCAAGTTTGCTACTTAATTAGAAAGAACACAAATTTATTTTAGCAACAACTTATTTTAATTTATTTCTACTTGTAATTCATGTAGATTTTTACGCATAAAAGTAGTATATATATGAACAAATGAAAACAAGAGAAAGAGAAAAAAATTAGAGGACCATTTTTTTATCGGTTAAACAGAATACCGAACCATTAAAAACCAAAAATCGATTAACCAAAAATCGATAATGAATATCTTAGTAGTTTTCTTATCGATTTAACATATTTACAAATCAAAAGCTGATAAATCGAACCAATAATATACATAACCGAACTGGCGATAAGCACCCATAGCTAATTGTATTTTATGAGCATCCAAGAAGCAACAAACAGTAGCAAGGTCAAGTGCTGATCGCTGAATATAGAGCACTAGCCTCCACTGCAGCTGAGTTAACATGGATAACCTATATCCTTAGAGATATTGGGACTACTCTGTCCACAGTTCCAGTCCTGTTTTTTTACAATCTTAATGCACTATACATGACTGTGAATCCAGTCTTACATGCCAAGACCAAACATGTGAAAATGGACTATCATTTTGTTAGGGAAAATGTGGCTAGAGGATAACTCATAACATAGTTTGTTAGATCACAAAATCAGCTGGTTGATATACATACCAAGGCACTCACCAAGCAACAGTTTTGCAGATTCTAGAATCAAGCTAGGAGTTGATGATCCACCTCTCACTAGTTTGAGGAAAAGTGTTAGAGAGATCAAGCAGATAGATCAAGAAGGGAGTCTTGATCCTATCCTAAGTCCTACATAGTAGTCGACTTGGAGTGTATAACTATGAGCAGGAGTGTATTAACACTCATACTAGAACTCTCTTAAAGTATTCTATTAGAATAATGTAATCACTTGTATCAACCTAATATTGAAGCAACTGTCGAGTATATGACACAGCTTAAGCATCAATATAGTTGAGCTTTTCTTTTCTTTTCTATTCTGTGTTTTCTACAACCATCGTGAAGCCAACAAAGTGCAAGAGACTCTTGTTGTTATGAGTCGCTACTAATATCTCTCCAAAAGAGTCTTTACCAACTTCATAGATCTTACAAGACAAGTGAAGGATCTTATTAATTTGAACAAATGAAGACTTCCTAATTTTAGAATTAGAGAACAAAAAGTTCAAAGATATCACTTTTAATAATGTGATATCTGATGTATAGTCTAACCTCATTCTTTTGGTAGCTTAACCTAGATTTATGAGAGTTAGTTATTCTCTCATCAAATGTATAGTGACTTGTGGTCCTAACTTTTGTGTAAATTTTAACATTAGTCCTTAGTTTGCAAGGAATATAGAAACGGGATTGTCCAAAGCTTTAGAAACTATTATTAAGGTTCGAAATTTCATACCTCAAGAACATACAGTCTTCTTTTGGTTATTAATATACAAGGTAGGAGTAATGTGTAACGTTTTATGCTGAAATTGAAACATATATAAGTAGTGACATATATATATGTATATATATTATGCGTCGGTAAATATTAGTTCTTATAAATCAAAGTCAGTCAAAAGTCATAATTAAGTTGGTCACTCCCTTCCCCCCTGTCTCTGTCCCTCAACTTATGAATTTTAGATTTATAAGTAATTTTTTACCAAACATTTTATTATTTTACCCCTAATATCTTTTATAATCATCAAAATATCTGTTTTCAAACGAAATTCCTACTTTATTTCTATCCCATTTTTTCTACTCAACAAGTGAATATACTTTTTAAATATATATTGTTTTATAAATAACTTTCAAAATATCTCAGTTATTTAACAGAAAAATGTTTACTAGCATCTATTTTATGAAATATCAACTATTTATTATCAATTTTAACACTTCAATTCTAACATACAATTGCTTATTTAAAAATTTATCTTCAGTGTCTAAAAGTGATTTTTCACGTATGGTAATTGCAGAAGCAACATCTCACAACTTTTTTATATATTGTTTGTTAGTTGATTAAGGGATCATAAGTATACATTTTGCAAGTTAATTCAATATTGTACTCAAATTATATCACAAACCAGAAATGGATTAACTAAGTTAACAACTAGTTGGGATTAAAATGGTAATTACATGGAAATATTCTTATAGGTCAATTTCCACAACAAAATAAGTTGCTAATCCGTCGGTAAATCACTCTTAAATGTCATATTTTTCTGATAATCTATCACTAAATAGAATTCGTAATAGATGGTTCAATTATAGTACACTACTTTAACCAAAAAAAAAATTAAGAAAGAAAAAGAAATGCATGTATAACTTTCAAATCTAAATAGAAAGTAAAAAAAAGTAGGCTTGAACCTCTCTCTTGTTGTTAATTAGCTGTCCTACAGAAAGGAAAGCTAGTAATCCTACTTTAAAAGTCGGTTGACAAGAGTATCAAGAAACTAAGACAAAAAAAGGAGTCAGAACAAAGAGAGATGCTCTAGGAATAAAGCACCAACAAAATTTAATACTTTTTTCCCTATTAACTAGACCTCATAGAATATCTCATAGCATTTGGATCGATTTTTAGTTAAAGATTAAAATCAAATCAAATTAAATATATTACATATTTATTGGACTAGACTGGACTTCAGTTTATAAGAAATTTAATTTTTAAAATATAGATCTCATAGTCGTTTCTTAAGTAAATGAGTTTGGATTCAATGAATATATATATATATATATATTGTATATAATTTGTCGGTTCGATCTTTTCTTCAGTTTGTTTTTAGTAAAATAAAATCAAACCAAATATTATCGATTTTTTAAAGTGTAAAATTAAATCAAATCAAACCCAAACAATTGTATGTTTATTTAATCAGTTCAGTTTGGTTTTTGGTTTAAATCAATTTTTAACCAAACCGTGAACATCCCAACTTATAGGTATTACTACTAAACAAAAACAATAACATATTCAGTGTAATACCATAAATAGAGTCTGAAAATAGTAGAATGTATGCAGACTTTATTCTTACCTTGTAAGATAGAGATGTTATATCCAATAGACTCTCAATTTAAAAATAGAGTGTAAAACGTACATAGATCTTAACCCTACCATTACTACTAGTTATACATAAATCATACACATTTTCTTATGAGTTTAATTTTTATAAATTGACTACGTAAAAATATTATTACAACTATGTAGCTATAGGACGGACTCGCTAAAAAATAAAGCAGGTTACTTATTACGTATAAGAAATTAAAATACAATAGCCATGTATATAAATATATAAATTAAATTTGTTTTCTATTGCTTGTACATAATAAAAGAGAAAAATGTCAAATACATACAAAAGAAATACAATACAATATAATACGAAGAATAAAGAAAATAAATTTATATATATATATGTATGTGTGTGTGTATATATATATATATATATATGTAATTAGAGGTAGAAATTTCGCCCCCCTCGTCCGCTGTGGTGTTGCAGAGATAGGGAAAGGGAATGGCCACACCACACTTTTTTCCATCAATATTACAACGTATCGTAATGGCAAGAAACAAACAAACAATACTGAGCCCTCCCCCCCCCCCCCCCCCAACCCAACCCAACCCTCTCACCACTCAAAAAATATTACTTTCATTGTTTTTTAATTTATGTGATATTGTTTTAACTGAACATGAAGTTTATTAAAAAAGAAAGAAATGATAGTGGTGTTGGAGCCAGTTTGTGTACATCTCGACTAGTTTTACTGTGTACCTACTATCTTCTTCCAGCAAAAGTACCGAATAAATCTGTCCTCTAAAATTTAGATATATAGGAAAAAATCTCCTAGTTTTTTGCCTTCACTAGTACGTGAACGTGATACCTCATGATTCTAACCTTGCTTATTTATAGCTAGACCACATCGATTAAAAAAGAAAGACTTTTGAAACTTCTGTTATAAAACAAGTCTTAGTCATACTTTTAAGTCTCGAACATTTATTTGACTATAAATCATGAAAATTTTAAGATTAAATTGTTTCTAAATATAAAAATATGGCATTCTTTGAAACGTACTAGGAAGAAAAATGTGTTACGTAAATTGATATAAAAAAATACTAATTATATTAGTAACAAAGAATTTTAAAATAAATAAATACCCCACCCCCCACCCCCACAAGCCCAACTTCCTCTTTCTTTCTTCTTCTTCTTGACTTATTCTCTTGTAGACTGTTAAGCTAGTATAATGGAGCCAAAAACTTTTCATCCCTCTTTCCCCCATGAAACCCTAATTATCTCTTCTATATCTGACACAATTCTGAAAAGAGCCCACCTTAAGATCCCTAGCTTAAATTCCTAAAAACCCAGTTTTCTATGTACCATATTATCCTCTATATATACACACTATATAATAGGCACTATGCTGTATTGATCTACTTTGTTTTTCTTTTTTTCCTATTATTCTAGTATATTTCCTATTGCCGTGGGCACTATTGATCATATCATCCCTAGCTAGGTCAATTCCTTTTTCCCTTTTTTAATTTATTTTGTAAGCAGAAAAGTCTTGGCGTGACTGGTAAAGTTATTTTCATGTAACAAGTTCACAGGTTCGAGCCGTAGAAATAATTTCTTGCAAAAATACAGAATAAAGTTGCATGCAATATATCCTTGTGATCCGGCCCTTCTGTTGACCTCACACATAGCGAGAACTTAGTGCATCAGGCTGCCCTGTCCTATTTTGTACGCAGAAGGTGATCGAAGTCTTGATGTAACTCGTAAAGTATATTGTTCTGTGTCAAGTTACAAGGTTCGAACTGTGAAAACAATCATTTTGTAAAATTACAGAATGTACAATAGATTCTTGTAGTCTGACCCTTCAGACCTTGCACATAACGGAAGATTAGTAGACCGGATTGCCCAGCCCTATTTTGTAGGCACTAAGATGCCTTCTTAGGTTTATACTGTATAGGAGAAAGTGAGAAAGAAGGAAAGGGAAACCCTGATAGCTAGGGAGTTTTTAAAAAGAAAAAAAAAAGAAAAGGGCAGTTTATGTTTGGTTTTTTTGTTTGCTTTCTAAAGATAGATGTATTTTTTAGGGAATAGTAATATGTCTTTCTTTATATATACACAATTTTTACTGTTTTTGATACTACATTATATTAGACCGCTCCTTTCTAAAAAGCAAGCTATATTAGAGAGAGAGAAAGAATAAATAAAAGCTTTTTTTTTTTTCTCTTTAGTGTCTCTAAAAAATAAAGCTCTATATATTTGGTGTTGCTCTTTGTTCTTCCTCCTTCAATTAACCATTTCTTCTTCCTTCTCCTCCTCCTTTTTTTTTTCCAAAAGATTTCCAATCAAAATGGCAAGTTGCATAGATGTTGCTTCTGAACAACTTTGCTATATCCCTTGCAACTTTTGCAATATTGTTCTTGCGGTATCTATCTATCTATCTTTGTTCCGACCTTTAATTTTTCTTGTATTTTGTATTTAGAGTGAGTCAATCTTAAATATAAATACGAATTCAGGATCTAGAGTCAGTTAATCTTAAATTAGTATGATCTTATAATTAGAAAGATGTGAGTTCAGTTGAACCTGCAGAACCTGTTCTAAATCCGAGTTTTTCTTGTGTGTGTGAATTTTGGTTGTCTTTTTTTGTGCTTGAACTTTCTTTGTCATGTGTGAGAAGATAAAGCTGATTTTTGAGAATTCCAGAGTTAGTTTAATTTGTGTGTGTTATTATTATTATTATTATATACACACACAAATCAAGTGATCTATATATGGCTTTTGTTTGTTTTGAATTTGCTTTGAGAAGTCAAGTCACAATCCATATAGAGACTTTTCTTTCTTTCTTCTTTGATCTTTTGCAGTCAAAAGAAAGAAGAAGGGGGGAAGAAAAAAAAAGTCATAACACTGAAAAACCTGAACCTTCCAATCAGAATTCTTTTTTTTTTTTGTGTTGATTTTATGATTTTTGAAGATAATTTTGATGAAGACAAGTCCTTACTGTAGTACTCATAAGAGATTTAATTTTCCATTTTTTCCCCCTTTCTCTCTCTTTTTAGCTCTCTGTGCTATACACCTTTCTCTTTCTTTTTAGTTTTGACTGAAAAGATTGCACTAAGTGCAGGCACCATATTAGCTATATGTTGTGATGAGTAATAGTGTGTGTGTGTTGCACTGTCAAAAAGATTTGAGCTTTTAGTTTCCCTCATGTGTGTTTTCAATAATCATCACTTTCTTTCAAGAAAACAAAATTCTTTTGTATTTTAGGGTTTTCTTCTTGATCTTTTAATTTCCCAAAAATGGCTCTATTGAGACACACACACACAAAAAAAAAAAAAAAAAAGGTTTGTGGGAAGAGATTTCAAGATTTAGAAAACCCATCTCCCCACCCCCTCCAAAAAAAAAAATTTATCCAAGATGTGATTTCAAGATTTAGAGTCTGGTGAATTCTGTTTTCTTTATTTGTGTGTGGTTGTTATGGTTGAAATTTGTTGAAGACATAATTTGAGTAAATAAAAGTGTAGTTGTTGGATGATATGGTCACACGCTTCAACGGAATAAGTTATGGTTCTATTCAATGAGTTACACAAGTCTAGATTTGCCACTATACATCTACTACATAGTTTCAAGAAGTTTTATAAATAATTTCGAGATTTTAATTTTGTAGTGTAAATAAAAGTATAGTTATTAAATCATATGGTCACACACTTTAACAGAGTTAAACTAGTCTGTATTGAACTTATTACACTATCATTTGCCACTATCTATTACATAATTTCAAGAAGTTTTATAAGTATAATTTCGAGATCTTAATTTTGTGCTTTTTTTTTCTTAGTGAGGTTCTTAATTGATGTTTTTTTTTTTTGGTTGTTGTCGAAAATTGTTGTAGGTGAGTGTTCCATGCAGCAGCCTATTTGACATTGTGACTGTTCGTTGTGGGCACTGCACAAATCTGTGGTCCGTCAATATGGCAGCTGCATTTCAGTCCTCTTCTTCTACCTCCTCCTGGCAAAATCATCAGGTTCGAATCGAAATCCAAATTCTAATTCAAAAAATAAATTTTTTTAAAAAAATTACATTATATATTATGCAAGATAAGAACATTATCAAATTAAGACTTCTTATTTAATTTAACTCAATTTTTATATAAATTAAAATTTATCTTTTATTTCTCAGCCCAACAACCCTAAAACACCGATCTCTTTTTCATTCTCTTTTTCAAAAAAAAAATAAAAGACAACTCTTTCATTTTCATTTTTGCAGCTCAAATTGTGGGCGTTTTGTTCTCTCTAGGGTTTCTTTCTTCTTCTTCTTTCTTTTTTTTTCCTTCTTTTGAGGGAATAATAAATATGTACAGACATAATAATACTCAGATCGAGTTTTTCAAAGCACAAAAAATATAAAATTAAAAAATTTAGTATCAATAATATATATAGCCGCCATAACTAAAAATAAAAAACCTATACATATTCATTATTTTCTATTTGAGGCCTGCAGCTTTTATAATCTAAGTATTTTTCTAGGCTATACTTTTTTCTTAATATATAGTAAAAAACAATTATTTTGATTTGATAGTTTGATATTTATTTTAAATGATTCTATTTTCTATCAGAATTTGTCCTCTACTGTGGAAACAAAGCCTAAAAACTAGGAATTTTTTGAGTTTCCTTTAGGATGCCCATATTTTTTTTTTAATTTTTATTTTTTTTAATTTTTTTCTGTATCATTAATCCCTAACTGATTCAGTCACTTCAATGCTGTTATGACCTATCTTCTCTTCTTTTTCATAAAACATCACTTCAAGCTTTTTTGGTCAAACCATAAAGAAAACCCTCTTAGCCCTACCTACTACCCCACCCCACCCCACCCCCCACCCCCACAAGAATCTCAAAAAACAAAATTGAATAAATATGAGTAATAATTAATAAAAGGATAAAACAAATAACTTCTCTTATATATAATTACAATAACAGCAACATGCTCGGTGAAATTCCATGATAGAATGTACGCAAATCTTGCTTCTATTTTCTGTGGGTTAATTAACCGTCTCTAAATTATATTATTGGATTCGACTTTACTTAAGAAGAAGAGAGGCAAAGCCTCTACTATATATCTGACTGCTACTATACCTCAAACGGACTTTGCAAGTAAATAGCTGAGTGACTAAACTAATACTCTAAATTAAATTATGTTGTTGGGTTCGACTTTGTTGAAGAAGAAGAGAGGCGAAGCCTCCACTATCGGACTACTACTATACCTCAAACGGACTCTTGGGAGTAAATAGTTGAGTGACTAGACTGATACTCTAAATTAAATTATATTGTTGGGTTTCGACTTTACTGAAGAAGAAGAAGAGAGGCGAAGCCTCCACTATATATCGGACTACTACTATACCTCAAACGGATTCTTACGAGTAAATAGCTGAGTGATTAGACTGATACTCTAAATTAAATTATATCAATCAATAAAAAAGGTATCAAACTTTAATGTTTTTTTTTTTTTTGTGTGTGTGTGTGTTTCTATGGACAATTAATCAATCATGTGTTATAAGTTACTATATCACTCTCTCTTTGTTTCATTTTAATTTTCTTATAAAGTCATGTATAAATTATGACATAAATTTGTAGGTGCCCAACTACACTGCTCCTGAGTACAGGATGGATTTTGGTTCATCAACCAAATGTAACATGAACAGGATGTCAATGAGAACCCCAATCACAAACACCGTTCATGAGGAGAGGATTGTCAATCGACGTAACTATATTTATTTATTTATATATATAAATACTATTAAATATTTTTTTAAATTTTTTTTGAGACATTTATTCCGTCCATTGTTGTCTTAATTTTTTTTTATTTATTTGGTTACTAATGCTAGTGTGTTTTCTTTTTTTCAGCTCCCGAGAAGAGGCAGCGACTACCTTCTGCATATAATCAGTTCATAAAGTAAGTGCAGTAGATGAATTGAATATATGTATCTTTATTAAAGTTTTTGCAGAATTAACCACTACTTTTCTCCCGGTTCATGTTTAATTGTTCATATTTGACTTTATATATTTGGTAAACGCAATAAATAAAATAATAATTTTATGTATTAGATAATCTAAATATATCAATAAATGATTAGTACTTAATAATGAGAGTAAAACAGATATCTTTATAAAAATCTTTGCAGAATTAACCGCTACTCCTTCATGATCCATATTTACTTGTCTATGTTTGACTTGACACATATGATAAGAAGTTATAAATAAAATGGTAATTTTACGTGTTATGTCACCCCTAATTATTATACATTATCTAAATATTGGGGAAGGATTAGCACTTAATAATATGAACAAAATAGGCATCTTTATTAAAGTTGCAGAATTTATCTCTACTTCGTCTTGATTCATGTTTATTTGTTATGTTTGACTTGACACATCTAATAAAAAATAATAAATAACAAAAATATTTATTTTTAATATAATAAATAAATAAAAATAAAAGAACGGAGTATCAATTTTATTTTTATTTTTTTGACACAAAGTGCCTAAATGTGCAGAGAAGAGATTCAGAGGATCAAGGCTAATAATCCAGATATCAGTCACAGGGAAGCATTTAGTACTGCTGCCAAAAATGTAACTACTTTTTCCTTAGATTCTTCAAACCCTTTTTCAGTCTTATTTCTTTATAATTTATTTTTATATTTTTTTATTAAATTTAGCTTATATATACTGAAAAATTACAACTTAGGTAAATATTTTAAATATATTTACTAAAATAAAATATTTTATTTTATTTTATTTAATCCTTTAATGTTTACTATAATTAGTTATTTCAATTTTTTATTAACGGCTTTAACTATAACCTCAACTCTATTTGTTAGTCTGAGTAAGATACAATTTATTTAATCTGAATATTAAAAATAAATAATTCTAAAAAGAAATATTTATAGTGTACAATATTTTTATCCTATTATTGTAATAGGTAATCTTTCTTAATTTTTAAGTTATAATTCTTACCTTTTTTTATGAATACTTATCTGTAATTATCTTTTAGATACCTAATGATAGAAATATAAAAATTATTTTACACTATCGGTATATGATATTTTAAGCTATAATTTTTTATAAGAGTTGGGTAATGACTGATATTAGCATTGTATGGTGTATATAGTGGGCACACTTCCCTCACATTCACTTTGGACTCATGTTGGAGAGCAACAATCAAGCCAAACTTGCTTGTGGTAATGTACCTACAAACTCAAGCATAAATTTTGTGCTAGTCATTTTGGTTCATTTTGCATCATTTTGGTAGTTGCATTGGGCATTACTCTTTGCCCTATTTCCTAGATCTAGACTTCTATGATTTCCTATTTCTATATATTAGTACCATCATGAATAGATTTCCAAAAATTAAAGTGAGATACCTATGAGCATCAAAAGTTGTAAAGAAAACCAACAAAAAGCATGATAGTAGTATATCTTATTAAGAAATAATTAATGGTTGTCAATCGAATTTCTGAGAATGAAAAAATTCTTGTTGGGAGCGCAATCATCAGAAATGAATCTTGTAATGCGCGAATCCCAATTTAGTCAAGCCCCAATATAAATACTGTACAACAGATGAAAAATCAAAAAATAAAGTAATTTTCAATCTAAAGATGAAAAACTTGTTAAGGTTTTTTGTAGAGATTTTATTGAAATAGTTCATCAATAGATATGTCCTCACATATGCCTTTTTTTTTTTCCTTTCTCATGGTACTATAATTCCTATAATCCTATTATTATCCATTCATTCCCTCTTTTATTGTTCTATCTACATTCTAGAAGATTAGACAATACAACTACAACAACATCATACCAAGTAATATTTTACAAGTGAAATATGAAGAAGGTGGATATATACAGATTTTATTTCTATCTTTACGGAATAGAGAGGTTATTTCCGATAGACATTCTAAGGAAAAAAAAAGAGAATTATTTTATCTTATATCTAATATAGGCATCAATATTTTTCTTCCAAAGCAAGTTAAGAGTATAAGTTGTAGGTCTTAATCATGATATTTGAAATTAATTGAGTACCATTTTTTATGTTAATTACACTATGTAAAATGATGGCTATATTTTTAATATTCTTTATTAGTAATATACTTTTCTTATTTAATTTTCTTCCATTATAATTTTCAGGGAGCAGAAAACTATCAAATGCATAGAGCTTCTTTGCCTAGACAAATAAAAAAATCTTCATTTTGTGAAGCTGTGTGTTGAAATTGAAATGAAGACAAAAGTGTGACCTTAAGGTGTTCTATGGAGTGTGGACATAAACTATATAATATAATTATTAAGTCTTTTCTAATTAATTCGTTGTATTTCAACTTATATATTGTTGAAAAAAAAACTAAGTTCCTTTAATTATTGTCTATTATACCTCTATCAATTGTCTTTCTCTAATGAAAGAAATATTTAAAGAGGTTTCTCATATCTTGTTCTTTAATTTAAACCATGAAATTAACAATTGTTGAATGCTCTTTAATTTCTTCCATAAAAGAAAAAAACTAAAGGTATCAAGAAATGAATTTAAAGCTAGCAACAAGTGGTTAGTGGAAGTTTTGTAAATGTTGAAAATATGAATGAGTTGATTTCTCGATCAGTAAACTAATAGTAATTATCTAAAAAGTTGTTTTTTTTTATTGGAGAAAACTGAAATCAAGAAAAAATTAAGATAAATTTTTAAGATAATAATTAATAGCTGAGTGATCATCTGAGAAATCAAACCCGAATAAGTTTGAATGAATTCATGAATGCAATTGTAAATTTAAACATTTTCTAAGCCAACACATTACTGCTGAACTTGTTCATTATTCATCCTTAGTCTAAAAATTAAGGACACAATATAAAATAAATTAGTCAAATGATCATTTCATTAGCAAATACCACTTGATTGACGAATAAAAAGAGGAGTCGATGCACAAAGTATATCACGTTAGCAGAATTCAGAAAAAGGCCGCACTCCAAAGGATATGATGTTAGACAATCTACCCTAATACAATTATTAATGTCTGATTCCATGACTCGAACCACTTGATTTTCAAATATTACATCCAAAGTTCAAGTATTTAACCATATTATTGAAGTCCAAACATAGAAAAGCTTTATGCTGAATTATAAAGTTATAAAGGTGAATTTTATTTATGTCTTGTAGCTTGATGAATGATCTTATCTTCAAGTACTTATTTTTCATTGTAAACTGCCTCTAAAGTCTTGTCAATGGGGACTCTAGCCTTCACATTTTAAATGCTGCAGATACCACAATTAGAAATTGCTGCCATTCCATTTTTGTTACTTTTCATCTTCTATCCTTTCATTCAAATCATGGCCTATAACATCATAACCAGAAACTGAACACTTCATTTAAAGACAAGCAAAAACCTAAAAATCTTAAAAAGCTTTTGGCATATTGTGCCAATTAATTATTTAGGTCTTACTTTTGGTCGGACAAATATTTGTTAAAGTAGTGTGTAAAGTAAAGCCCCATAAGTCTTGAGGTTGAGAGGTCATTTGGTTGCTAGTTAGGAGCTAAGTTATTCATGTATTAAATTTTGTGCAAGTAATATTATGTTTGATAGTATTATTTCGCTATGTATAAAATTAAACACATCTAATACGGTGTCTTGATTTGCAATTTAGAAGCTTGCATAACTAATTAATTATATAATATATGTATAAGTTTTAAGAAAATTTATATATAATTTATGCAGGATAGAAAATGTAATACACGAATAACTAATCCTCACATAAAACAATATATAAATCCTCTCATAACTAATTATTGCGTAATTAATACCTACATAAATTTAACTAACAACTAAACGACTCCTAAATGTTCATTTGGGCTTATTACGACCCTCATGGTAGTTTTAGAGTGTTACATGGGTGTTAATAATATGTCACACAATGGAAGTTGTATGCTAAAAGCATGAATGTGGATGTTTGGAAGCGGAGAGAAGTGAATTGGAGCAAGAATAATCGGTGTTGATAATGGATTAAGGCACCACTTTTGATTAAATTGATGTTGATAATACAACAAGATTTGAGAGGAATTATAGATTGTGATTTGAAAATTGAAAGTTAGCATGAAGGGAGAATGAAGTTCAATTTAGCGCCGCCAAATCGAGGTAAGCTAAGGTTTACACTTTTTAAGTGTGCTTTTGGAGGCAAGCATGCCTATCAATTGTTTGACAAAAAGTCTCAAAGAATGTTTTGAGGTTGAGCACTTGTGGTGGCAAGAGAGAGCTTAATTCTCCCGGGTTGAAAAATACTTAAACTAAAAATCAGCATTAAAAGTATTTTTATTACTTTATTCTAATTATAACTCAGTTTTCAAACGATCAAATGATTTTTTTAGAAATATTTGTTTTTTGTGAATATGATGGTTTGACTGTCTTAATGTGTGAATTTTAGGTAATATTTGCATTTATTTTTAATGCATTAATGAGATCACATTTAGCAAGTAGAAGTGCATTCATGCTATTAAGGTGATCAGGAGACTGAATGGATAGCATGGCAAGTTTCTCTCACCTGGAGGTAGAATGACATTGATCAAAAGTGTCTTACAAGTCCTCCCAACCTACTCCCTGTCAGCTATATGTCCTCCTAAAACCACTTTGAAGTTGCTGGAGAAGAACCTTGCAAAGTTCTTTTGGGGCAAGACAAGTGATAAAAACATGCACCATTGGAGCTCTTGGAAAAACTTATGCTACCCAAAGAAGAAGGACGTGTAGGGGTTAGAAACATGGAAGATATCACCAAATCTTTGGCCATTAAAAAATGGTGGAGGTTTAGGCTTGAACCAGCTATGCTGGATGACTTCCTAAAAGCTAAGTACTGCCCTAGAAGCAATTGTGTTGCTAAGAAAAGAAACAACAAGGACTCCCCACTGTGGAAACAAATGATCAGTGTTAGAGAAGAGGTGGAACGTAGGCTTTTGTGGAGGATTAATGAAGGAAACAACAGTTTTTGGTGGCACAACTGGACAGGAAGAGGAGCCTCGACAAATATCAGCCTCAATGCTATTAGAAACAACAAGGACACTGTTAGCAAATATATCATCAATGGAGGATGGAATCACGGGAAGATTGAGAAAGAACTCCCTCACACTGTGAGGCATATAATTCTCAAGGTGGACATTGGTAGTAATACGCACAAAGATTATGATGTATGGATGGACACAACTGATGGAAGGTATACCAACAAATCTGCTTGAAATATTATTGGGCAGAAACATACTCAAACCAATCAAGAACTCAGCAAGATTTGGCATAAAGTCATCCCTTTCAAATTCTCATTCTTAGTCTAGAGGCTATACCTTGGCAAACTACCTTTCAAGGAGGTAGTCTGAAGATTCAATAACAACAACAATGGAACTAACACCTACAATTGTTACTGTTGTAGGAACTTTTAGAGGACGGCATTAAACATTTCTTCTGTGAAGGAGAGGTGACAAAGAAATTGTGAAGGACCTTTGGAGGACCATTGGGGATCACACATCAACACTATTCAGTCAGGAGACTGCTTAACACTTGGTGGAATATAAAGACTCGTAATACCATCCACAAGCTAGTCCTACAAGTCTTGCCAATCATCATCTTTTCGAAAATATAGAGATCTTCGTCTGCCTTCAAGTATGGAGAAGCTAAATCATTCAACAAGAAAAAAATGGAGCATCAAACTTTTTGGAACGTCAACGCCACTTTGAAGATTGTCGCTCCCAAGTTCTGTTTTGAAGGAAATTGGAACAACATATGCTTAACCATAGAGAGACTAAGACCGGTGGTCCTATAGAGGCAAGTTGTCTGGAACAAGCCTGATGTCTCCCAAGCGCACGTGGTCGTCAAGTAATATAGAATTGTTAAGTCAAGATATCGTATCCACGGGGGCTTGTCAATTTAATCGTTATAAGGTTGTACTTTGATTTCACTAATCTATGAAACAGGTAAAATGAAGATTGATTTGGGAAATTAAACTACTAAAACTTCAAATGTAAAAATTAAATAAAACGAATACAAGTTTAATTGTATTTAAACTAGCATGATTCTACCTACGGTTGTTAGTTGCAAGTTACTATCCCATTTCTTGCCACTATCCCTAGCATCCAAGAACTATTTCATGAACCCTAACGCCTATATCCCTATGGTCGTAGGAGAATAATAAAATGACGATTATGCCTACTTGTATTTCAACTAAACAAGATTGAAGGGGATATCCCTATCCTCAACAACAACTTCTATCATATCACCAATGGGTTCAAGGGTCTTTGAATTTTCATTCTGTATTTATTTTTAACCCTTTCGATCCCCTTTCCAAAGTTCAATCGAAAGCCAACGAATTACTTATAAGGTGATCAATCTCATAAATAAAAAATTAACACAACTAAATATAAACAAACATAAAAAAAAAGAATTAAAACTAAGTTTATTTAGTTGGTCAAACAATCAACCATTCACCATGAACACAACCCTAGAATTTGAGTTTAGCTATCATAGACAAGCGAAAAAATAAATACTTAGTCATCATCATGCGAAAATACAAAGTAAAGAAGAGAAAACCTAGTTGTAGAACCCTGTCTTCCTTCCAAACTGCTTACAAGGTTTCATGAATAAAGTACGCAAAAAAAAATGAGTAAAGACTATTTCATAAAAGTCCAAAACTACTCCAAGAAGTCAAAAACTACGTAAGAGATGACCTAAGACTTATATTTATAGATAAGCCTTCAAATGATGCTTTTGCCCTTCAAGACTTGGCTTTAAAATTAGCATCTTTTGCCCCAGATTGGTCTGGTGTGCCGCCCCTCCTATCTCGCCACAGACTTTGCCAAATTTTCAGCAATTTCAGCTCCAGATAGGGTCTGGCGCGCTGCCCCAGCCATAGCACCAGATTGAGTTTTTTTTCTCTGAAGTTTGGAACTTGGTGCGGGGCGCTAACCATAGCACCAACCCCGTCAGATCCTCAAATCTTTATTTCTTGCATCATTTTAAGCCCATTTTGCTTAGTTTCCTGCTCAAATCAACTCAAATCATTTGTTAGTGCAGAAAACACACACATACATGAATTTAAGCGTAAATTAAGGATTATGAACTCAAAACATAATCATATATAGATAAAAACATGGCAAATGGACATAAAAATATGCCCAACATCACCTGAGGGGGACATGATTAAAATTAATATTGATGGCAGCTATGAAAAAAATAAAGAAAAAGCTGGCATAGGAGGCATTATCAGGGATCACAATGGCGACATGATCATTGATTTCTCAATGGCCATCCAATGTGACAGCAACAACCAAGCAGAGGCTGCAACAGCTAGCTAGGGACTAAAGTGGTGTAGTGAAAATGGATATACTAAGATCCAACTAGAACTGAAATCACTCATCATCACCAATATGCTCAAGAATGAAGACACCAAGAACTTGAAACTTAAACAAACCATTTTATCCTCTATACAAGCTTTGAGAGACATGGATGTGGAAATTTCTCATTGCTATAGAGAAGCAAACGGTGTGGCATATTTTTTGGCTAAGTTAGCATCTTTTAGTGGGCATACAAAAGCATCTTTTAGTGGGCATACAACCTTCTACTTCTCCTACCAGCAGCTACTCAGAGAAGTGAAGGTGATATACCAACTAGATAGATGTCATCTACCTACCATAATGAGAAGATATGACAAATCTATTTTTTTGGTTAGCTAGGTCTTCTTTTTGTTTGATTTTTATATGGAAGAGTTATTCTCTTCCATCTTTTGTTGAGAGGATTGTATATTATGATACATGTGCTTGATTTTTTTGGAGGTTTTGGTTTATGTCCCCCTCTACAATTGTATACTTTTGTGGGAGGAATGAAGGGTCAAGCCAGACCCATAACACCCAGGCAATGCCTTTGGTGATGGCTATTCTTAAAAATTAACAAGTCGAAGTAGCCTGCCGAGGGTTAGCTATTCCACACTTGTGAGTGCTAATTGTTTGCTCAAAAGATAGGTTAACGCTCTTCTTACGTATCCACCACTATCTAATGGATAGTCTATGATATTTACTGGGTACCCTATTTATGATACTTAATCCCCTAGGAAACACATATTATTTTGTGAAAAGATTCGTGTTATAGGATCCAATTAAAATTCGTGTTATAGGAAGCCTTAAGGAAAGTTTCCTTTACTTTCTTTAGGGCTTGAGAATAACACTTGCTCTAACATAGTCATTCGTTGGTAGATAACTTATTTCATCACCAACATTAAATCCTTAAGAGAAATCATCTCATACTTTTAGCTTAAGGATTATGATCATTGTGCCCATATTTGGGTTGTGATAAATTTTCAGTCATACTCATGTTCAACTGCTATTGACACTTGCAGGCCCAAACTTTCTACAAGATCATGGTTTGGAAAAAAACCAAATATCACTCTCTTTAAAACTGAATGTTGATGATTTCTCTAAAGGCAACACATGCAGAGCAAGAGGAGGTGGAGTTCTTAGAGACCATATGGGTCATATGGTGATGGCCTTTTCCAAATTATATGGACAAGGTAGCAATAATCTGACAGAAGCTAAAGTTATCCTCATAGGGGCTCGTGAGACTAGAATAATTACCCTTAAGTTATCATTGATTCTGACTCATTGATGCTCATATAAATGATCAAGAAAGAAACTAACCCCTCCCAGAAATTCGGAGTGTTATCCAATAAATTAGGGCATTGAATACCCAAGAAACTTTCACTTTCAACACTACCTAATAAAAGGCAATAGGTGATTGGTAGGTTGGCTAAGTGGAATGAGATCTCAAGGAGGTCTCTCTTCTTCACTCAAGCTATATTTTTGCATTTTGAAGTTACAACTCTTTTGAAGAATGATCATATTGGACTCCCATCTTTGAAAATTAGATATGGTCATTATACCTTTGTATAAGTTTTCTCATGACTGGTTTATATTACCTCCCTATATTGTAGCTCATCTTGTTTGCTATCTATCATAGTATAGATCATCTTCTGTACAAAGATGAACTTCTTATCCTAAATGTATCTCAAGGATGTTTTGACAAAATGCCAACCTTATTGAGACACCATATCTCTAAATCAACAGTTAAAATGTTGAGCGAGACCCATGGTTCTCGATACTCTATCCATTTAGGTGTCACCAAGATGTACCGTGATCTACGAAAAGTCTATTGGTGGAATGACATAACGAAGGACATAGCGGAGTTTGTGGCTAAGTATACGAATTGTCAACAGGTGAAGGTTGAACATCAGAGACCTGGAGGTATGCTTCAAGATATTAGCATTCCTACTTGAAAGTGGGAAGAGATCAATATGGATTTCATTCCATATTGATCAATATGGAAGTCTCCCAATAGATTCATATTGATAGAGACAAATTAATGAAAGACTACATAAATCTTTAACTAAAACACAAAATATGGTAAAAAGGATTGATAATCTGAAGAGAAAGTTCTTATATTAATGAAAAAGAAGGCAGGTGTCAGAATTGAAAAGTTTTTGGCTCCTCTTACTGAAGAAAAAGATTATGGTGATGAATCCAAGAAAAACTGGACATTCCCAAGTAAGTTGAGAAGGATCAGGGGAAAAATGCCTTGCAATGGACCAGATCCTCAAGCATGACAACATCTTTACAAGAAAATCACAACAAGAGAATATGTAAGTCTAAAAGTGAGAAAAGGAGAATTGGAGAATATAGAGACCAGTGCACAAGTATGTCAAAAGTGAGCAAGTATGTTTCCTCCTACTAAAAGCTTATGAAAAGGGATCATGGTATATATTTGGAGAATCCCACTCTCAGAAGATGGAAAGTATAGAGACCAGTGCACAAGTATGTTAGAAGAGGAAACAAGAAGCTAAGCAGCACTACAGAAGAGCCAAAATTTTTTATCTAAGGTATTATTACTAGGAAATCAATTCTGAAAGAAAAGGAAGCATGAAAAAAATCATATCTCTCTGAGGAGTTTACAAAAAGGCCATGAAGCACAAAAGGCTGAACATATAGACCCCCTTGAAGTTAAAGAATAAAGGGTATAATAGCAAGAGCCTAGTTTTTGAAACAGTTAAAATTCATGAGAGATGAAAAGAAAGTCTCATAAACAAAAGGGGGACAGAAAACAAGACACATGATGCTGACAAAGAGAAGAGAAAATCAACAGATGAAAGTTCCACTTAAATGTAGTACAAGAAATAGGTTCTAAGATATTTCAAAAGGAACCTAATTCTCTAGTCAATCAGGCACTAACAAAAAGATGCAAAAGAAATCTTGACTCCTCTAAGAAACTAATTCTTTAGTCTTTTGATACCACAAATATGTTACATCCAGTTCAAAAGTTTAAGATTGTACGAAGATAAGAAAGAATATTGATCTTCAAAGAAATCTTCTAAGATTTGAAGAAGAAAGAAGACATTGATTCAGAATGAATAAAAAGGAAGAGGAGTTGCAGAAGAAGATAGTCATGATTCACTCATGACGATAGCTATAGATTTAAAGGGTAAACTTCTTGAGAAACTGGACAAAGAAACTGACTCTCTAAGAAGAAGAAGAAAAATATGCAGAATAAGAGGATAATCAGCAAAGAACCCGGTACCTCCGGGAAAAAAGAAAGTAAAAAATGGCAGCCTGATTGAGGTACAATTCAAGAGAAGAAGCAGTGCACATGTGATAGAAAAACAAGAGTCAGAAACAGGTAAATATGCAGAAAAGGTTGATCAAGAACAATTTTGATTACCCCGCAATGTATCCATGATTAAAGTCACAAGATTAGAAGATGAATCTAAAGCAAATCTCTAGCCCAGGAATAAAAGATGAAGCAATGTGTATCTTAATGCATATCAATGATCAATAAAGACTTTCAAATAAGAAAAAGAATAAAAAGTTTTGTGGAAAATAATTAAACTTGAAAGATAGAATATTTCAGTTTGAAATTCCTCAATCCTCAATTGCTTCAAAAGTAAATATGTTATCAAGTTGAGAAAATAGATCACCAAAATTCCTCTTTGTTCTTGTTATTGTTCTTCTATAATTAATCTTGTGAAATATCACCAATAACATCTGTTGATACTGTATATGTTGTACTATACTATGTTTTCAAACATCACTATTTGACTTGTGTGCCCGTGTCTCTTGTGTGTGTGTGTGTGAAATTATATTATATGTCTTTCTCTTGTAAGTTGGACTGATATTGATGGCAAAAGTTGTTTACTTCTTTTTTCACCCAAAGGTGAACATATCTAGTAAAAGACCTTTTATGTCCAAGCATATCATATAGCTTACAACTCTCCCACAAATGAAGCAATTATGTTACCTATGTGAAACACAATAGCATGGACCACAAAATGCCTATTGGCCTGGCATCCAATCTGTGTACCCATACCCTCCCAATATTTGCCTTAAAGCACTAAGAACAAACACTTTAACAATTTGCTTCAATGGCTTGCTCAAGATTTTTCTTTTTCTTTCATTCAACTTTTCAAAAGAATAAGTGGTCCAAAATTTTTACATAATTGTGTTAACCAATAAAAGAGGAAGATTATATGTCACCAATTGTTTCCCACTTTTGATGTGCACTTGAAAGATTGCACCTTTCATCATGGAGCACTTCTACTAACTGTTTTTTTTAGTCCTTCACATCTAAGATATTTAGGTTTTTTGAGTTTTTTATATCAGGTGTTTACCTTTTCTAGCTAAACTATCATCAAATGTTTATCAAGACACACCTCAACTATCACTTTTCCTACCTGAAATATCACCATCGTTCAGGAAGGAAAAATGAGCAATTGATAGTTGAGGTATGTTTCAATAGACATTTGATGATAGTTCGGGTAGGGAATTCACATACCTGATAGTTTAGGTATGAAATTCAAGAAACTGTGATACTTTAAATGTATTTTTCATTCTTCACTATTTTTGTATATCAATAGTGTATAAATTTTTCATAGAAAAATCACAAATAACCACTTTTTAATAATAGTATTTTAAAAATAGTCATTATTCTGAAGTTACCATATTCATAAGGAAAATTTCATGATAATGGCCGGTCGGTGCTATTTCTACCAAAGAAAAAATTATACTATCAAAGTTTACTTACAATTTATAATATATTAATATAGTAATTTAATAAATAAAGTAACAATTTACTATGTTCCTCGAACTCTTCAATCATATCGTCAATTCTATTGGATTCTCCAAAATTTATGCACTTTTCAAGAATTCAATATGAGTATAGCAATAATTATGGAATTAGAGTAACGTAGAAAACTTATTATAATAGTCTATTCAAGTTGTGTGAACTTGAAACACGTTTCATGTTACCTTGAGATAAAAGGGTGATTCATAATTTTATAATCTTTTAGACTAACCAATGGTTCAAATAACTTTTACATGTGCCAAACACCGGGAAAAAAATCATGTATATCGTTTCAGCATAATACGAAATCGAATTCAGAATTTAAAATTTATAATTTTATAATAATTTTAAATTAAATATTTATCAAGATCTAATTAATTTAGTTTTAAGACTTGGTAGACTCAGTAGGTGTCTGGCCGTAAATTCCAAATATTTGAAATAATACTCTTGAACGTACTTATATACAATATCAAAAATGAAAATTAAGTTAAAAAACAGGTTATAAACTATTTTTCAATTTTAAAATACAATTTCAATTTGAATTTAAAATTTTCATGATTAAAAGTTAACTTTTAAATAAAATAAAAAGTTATTTCAAGAAAAAGTAAATAAATTTTATGCAGTTTATTTTTGTCAATCTTATATAAAACTGAAAAGAATTGGTAAAATTTATTTGTGTCATTAACATACTAAGAAACCCAAGGCATTTTTATTATTAAATAAATATAATAGAAATATTATTGAGCTACATCACCTTTTATCCATTTATATTCTAACTGGATTCTCAAATATTTAATTACATGGATGAATAGTCAAATCAGTTATATCTGTATTATAATATATAACGAAAAAAGTCCAAAAACAAAAAAAAAAAAACAAAAGTAAAATGGTCAAACTTGTCATGTACTATTCCAATTAATTTATCACTTTTATTTCTCCAAAAGTTTGAATATGTAAAGTCTACCGATTTTATGCTTGAGTTTCATTAATAATAAGAGTAAATACGAAATTATTTGCTAACGATAAAGATATAAAATATATTCATGAATAAATATGAATTATTTTTCTTTAACTTAAATGTAAGATAAAAAAACAAATTAGTTAAACTAGAAAATATAAAAATTAAGATATTTATGGTTGCCACCACTTGCTAACAATGTAGGTCCATTTAGCTAGCTAGCATCTTTGAACCCTTTGGTTGATGACTTATATACCAAAGGATGACACATGCATTTATGCATGTGAATATGGGCAGAGCTAGGGTATTAGAAGAGATTTCGATAAAAAAAAATTATATTTTATATATATATATTTAAAATTAATTTTATTATATATATAATAAGTATTAAAATTTTAATTTTCTTTAATAAAAATTTTGAATACGCTAATATGTGTGAAAGCAGATAAGTTAAAAGGAGGAATATATGAGAAAGAGAAGAATATAAGAGCAATAAGAAAGGCAGGAAAAAAGCAACGAATGATTGAAACAAGGTCTCCTTGGGATCTGCAAAGTTTGGTTAGGTGTTGGAATAACTTAACAAACTAGAGTACCAGAGTAATAGGAATAGTTGTAAAAAAATTATTTTGTTAAAATTATTTTGTTGCAATTTTTAAAAATAATTATTTTAAATTATTTATTATTTATATGTTTTAATTGTTTTTATAATCTTAAATAGTAGTTATTTTTTAAAATTAAAAATATCTTAATAGAATAAATATTTAATAATAAAAAAATTATATCTCAAGATATAAATGAGTACAGTGAAAATATTCTCTCATTTAGATAGAGTTTGACCATAGATTTTAGGAGTAGATTTCGAAAATTTCTTCAAACATCTATTATCATGAAATTTGATTAGATTTAAAAGAAAAATTATTTTTAAATATTTTCAAGTCCCAAAAACTGATCCACCCACAAAACTTTAAATTTTAATGCATACTCCCTCCACTTCAAAATAAGTGGTATTTTATCTTTTTCATTTTGTTTCAAAATAAGTGGTGTTTCACATTATCAAGAATGCATTAATGATGTTCTTTCAATTTTACCCTTATTTAAATGAAGAGAGATTTATAAACTACTAAAGAGTTACATCTTTTTCAAGGAATATATTAAGGGTAAGTTATTAAAAAATGCATTTTACTTTTTAGAAGTGAGTAGTTTTTTAAGGGGTGTGCCCAAGTTAAAAATATCACTTATTTTGAAACTGAGGGAGTATCAAAATATAGCTTCAAATTTCAAAAATCACAACTTTAAAAACTCAATTTTTTTAAATTTCAACTTCAAATTAATAATCAAACAGAAGCTTAATATTTTTCTTAATATATGAATAAAAGTAAAAAAATAAATAATTTAATACGGAAGAAGTAATTCATCAAGTTGGCAATTTCGTATGAGAGAGAGAGAGTGTGTGTGTGTTTGTGAATATATACAAAGGACTGTAACACAGAATCTGAAATGTCAAATTCATGTCTGCTTAGCATTCATTTCATTTCTTGTCATTTCATATCTGACTTGCGCCCCTTTTCCTCAGAAACCCATTCTCTCTGACTAGTGACCCTTCTTTTTGACACATTTTCTGATAACATTGTTGTATAAATATTCATATACGTACACACACACACCCTCTTATTACTATATTATATTATTCATAGGGGTGTGATTTAAGGGGGAAATATATATATATATATGAGCTATTATTTCAATATATCATTTGTACTATTGTTGTCTGGCATCTGTATTCGTCGTATTCATTTTTAGAATGAGTATAATCTTTGTCAATTGTATTTGTTCGCGCAACAAATATATTGTGTTAACTGTGTTAGTAGCAAGAATACAACTTGTATCATTATATATATTTGTGCGCTCAACAAACACAATCAAGGTGAAGTACAAAAAATATATGAGTGTATACAGGGATACAAATAATAAAAATACAGGAGTGTATATATGGATATTTAACCACACAAAAAATACAGTCAAACAAAAATACATATATACATGGTGCAAAATCAAGGTAAAATGCATAAATACAAAGATTTTCCAACAAAAAAAAAATCTCCTCTAGAATAGAGGAATACAAGGACAAATTCAAAGAACGTACGAAAATCTGGCGAACATAAGTGATGACTACAAGGGATGAATATAAAGGACGAACGAAAATTTGGTGAACACAAGTAACGATGTCAATATACATACACTTGTATATCACTATATTTCAGTGCATTAATAAATTCTAGATTTCTTATTTTTCACATAGTCTAAACCAACAAATAGATCTATGTATAGAAGATGGAAAACCAATGTGTATTCTCCCAAAAAGGTGACCAACAAAGGGAAGAAAAATGTTCTCTGTTAGATGACCCCCAAGGATCGAGTTCAAAATCTAAACAGGAAAGAAAACTAGCAGATATATCAAAATATATGAAAAATTTATTGCACTAAAAAGGAAAATCGCTTACATTAAAATTTTAAAAAAATTGTAATAGTTCGCTCAAAATTGGGGAACTATTCTATATCCTTTTTATAATTTTTTTGTTTTTTAATTCTATACACTCATAAAATTAAAAAAATATAAAATTGGCACAACTAATTCGCCCACTTTTGGGCGAAGTCCCTATTGTTTTTTTTAAAGTTCTATATATTTACATTTTTAAAAAAAATGCAAATGTAAAATTCGCCCATTTCTGGGCGAAGTGCCCCTTTTTTCTTAGTCATTTTTTCTATATCAAAATGAAATTTTATTGGCGGATTTTTACAAGATAAAAGGTGTTATTGGATAAGTTTTAGGAGAGGAGAAGATATATGTTTACTAGTGAAGTTCACTCATATATATAAGTGAAAATATAACACTATTCTGCAATTTTTATAACACTATTCTGCAATTTTTTTTTATGTATATAAATTATTGCACTGTTATGAATTTTGTATACGAAAGTGAAAGTAAGCATTAAAAAGTTGAAAATAGTAGTACTTCGCCAAGAGTGGGCGAACTATAGAATTAACAGTTCGCCACTTATAATTTTTTTAAGAAAATATAAAAAAAAATTCTACTTCTTTCAACTCCAATGTTTTTTTTATTTTATTTTAAAAACAAAAGGTGCAAAGTTTTTTTTATTTTATTTTAAAAATAAAAGGGGCACTTCGCCCAGAAATGGGCGAATTTTACATTTGAATTTTTTTCTTTAAATGTGAGTATACAAAACTTTAAAAAAAAAAAAACAATAGGGACTTCGCCCAAAAGTGTGCGAATTAGTTGTGCCAATTTTTTTTTTTTTTTAATTTTATGAATGTATAGAATTAAAAAACGAAAAAATAATAACAGCTCGCCCAATTTTGGGCTAACTACCACAATTTTTTTTTAAATTTAAATATAAGCGATTTGCTTTTTTGGTGAAACAAAATTTTCATATATCATTTTGACATATCTACTATTTTTCTTTATTGTTTAGGTTTTGAACTCCCGAAGAATCCCTCTATTGCGCGTCAGAGGGATTGAAGGGCGTGGTTTAATTTTTTTGCTATGAAATACAGAGTATAGTTATATATTATAATTCATTTAAATTATCATTATTAATGATAAATGCATAGTGTATGTTAGTTACGTCATGTAAATTTTTTTCCCAAAAAAAAAGGGATAAAGGAAGTACAATTTTAGGCCTTTTGTTTATGTTATTCTAAATATGGGTATAGTGCAAGTTAACACTCTTTATGTTCTAATTTGAGTGACACTTTGATTATATATATACACATACATACATATACAGAGAGAGAAAGGGGGAGGAGGGGTGAAGTACATAATTTTTTTGAACAAAATAAAAAGAATAGTGTGCGACATAAATTAGCATTAAAAGATATGTATTTCCGTACTTAATGATATTATGATGTATTTCTAAGTACTGAATATTGTATTGAATACCAAATTTCATTAAAAAATAAACCAAATATCATGTTGAGTACCAAAATACCAAAAATCAAAATTCTTTATTTCAATTCAATAATTTAGTATATATCAAATTATGCAAACCCTACATGTACGGTCTGAAATTGTTCAATTTTATTTCTCACATTTTGGTTTATTCATAGTGTTTCACGAATATCTTATTTTTGTATTTGCCATTAACAGAGCTCTAACATGGAAAAAAAAACAAATTTTATGTGTTTGTTATAAATATATTTTCTATTTATGGTGAATGTCTATTTCTTAAAAAGAAAGTTAGGGTTTGTAACTTTGGGACCAAGTTAGTTTTTCCATATAAATAAAGGGGTTCTCCATTCATTGTAGAGAATCCCTGATAATCCCTTTAACTCCTCAAGAGAATCTCTCAAGAGAAATAAGAATTATTCTATCTTTCTCTATAATATTCTTGTTCTTTCTTTATTATTTCATAACACGTTATCAGCACGAGTCTCTGCATTGAGCACTCACTTTGAAAGATCTGAGGTAAGAAAGATTAAAATTTCTTTTTCAAAAGATGTATTACTTAATCACAGGAATGATATTCCTTTGGTGATATTGTTGTTCTACGACTCTACCATCTCAAAATTTGAAGGCCGAGGTATTATTTTTCTCTTTCTTTTAATATGGCTAACCTTACGAAACTTGATTTCATTGCCCTTCAAAGTTCGGGCAAGAACAACCTTTCATGGTGTTAGATGCTGAAATCCACATGGATGCAATGGGTCTTGGAGACACCATTAAAAGTGAAAATAAAGCATCAAATCAAAATCATGCTAAGACGAAATTTTTAAAATTGAATATCTCATGATTAAGGATCCACTTGTTTAGTGGAATAGCCTAAAAGAAAGGTATGACCACCTGAAGATGGTCATACACCCAATGGCACGATATGATTGGATCCATCAAAACTATAAGTCTGTTCATGAGTATAGCTCATCAACATTTAAAATTATTTCTAAATTGAAACTATGTGGAGAAACTATTAATGATGTTGATATGATTGAGTATGTGGTAGTACACAAAATTAATTGAGAGCTCCGGAAGAGCTAATGTATTACTACATGAAGGAATGAAATTATTGTAGTAAGTCTCAAAAGAAAACTTATAAGTTTCAAGGACATTGAAAAAAAAAATTTGAGACTATAAATTATGGGAAGATCTAATATCTTCACCCTACTACAATTGAAGCGGGTTATAAATATTTATGTAAAAGATTACCCGCCGTTATTTTTATTTGCAGCACATAAATATGGGTATGATGATGAAATCACATACGAAAGTAAACTAGAAGTTTACATAAATAAGTTGGCATAACTGGTTGGTCATCCCGGTTCAAATGTGATGCAAAAATAATTGAGAATTCAAGTGGCTATATGTTGAAGAAATAAAAGATTCTTCAAGAATTCTCTTGTGTTGCTTGTTCTCGTGATAGAATGATCTTGATCATCTAAGATTGGAATTATATTCCCTGAAATTTTGAAACTTATAAAAGGGTGAATATGGGCTCATTCACCTACCATGTGAACCGTTTGCTAATAGATGCATCTATGGAATGGTCACATGTGTTTGTGATTGATTTTTGCAAGGTTGTTGCTCGAATTATTAAATTAAGAGCATAGTTCCAAATTATAAAATCATGTTGATAATGCTGATTCATATCTATGTTGGTTTAGCAAAAATTGTATGCCTCCAATTATAGCTAAATTATTGGTTATGAGAATAAAACTCCCAAATAAAATTTGGTATCAGATATGTTTATTTAACATATAGCAACATTTGAATGCATCAAGCCAACAAGGTTTCCCCTATCACAATTGGTTCAGGGTCAGGAACCAAATAATTCCATCTAAAAATTTGAATGTGCGATACATGATTCAATTGCTCCACCACAACGCACAAAGATGGGTCCCCAAATGATCTTGGGGGGTAAATGATAGTTTTCCTAACATTAGGGGGAGAAGTGATTAGCAGCTAAAAATTGAGTGTGAGATGAATTATCTAGATCCTCCGAAAAAAATGTGAACTTAAAGTTCAAGAGATAATTCACTTGTAAAATATTGCACATCAATTGTCAGATATATTTGCTGACCCTATTTTATAATTTCAGTTGCAAATGCTCCAATGAAAGGTCCTTGAAGGACAGGGTCTATGAGACGCCTGAAGCGTGATAGACCAAACGGTTCCAAATATAGAACTCCTTGAAGAAGGAGAGGAGCAAATGATTAAGATGGTCATAATGATGAGGCAAGTGCTTTAAGAAAGCACCATGACATAACACTTCATAAAACCTTGGCAAAGGTTCAGGTACCTGTAAATGATGAAACTTGCCCATGTGTTTTTATAATAAAAAATAACATCGGAGTTTGTCATACTTGCTATTTATGTAGATGACATAAACCTTATTGGAACTCCAATAGAGCTTCAAAAGGCAATTGATTATTTAAAGAAGGAATTTGAGATGAAAGACCTTGGAAAGATAAAATTATGTCTTGGTCTGCAAATTGAGCATTTGAAAAATGGTGTCTTTATTCATCAATCTACCTATACAGAAAAAGTGTTGATAAGATTTTATATGGATGGTGCACATCCATTAAGTACTGTGATGGTTGTTCGATCACTTGATGTGAATAAGGATCCATTCCGACCTCAAGAAAGGAATGAGGAAATTCTTGGTCCTAAAGTACCATATCTTAGTGCAATTGGTGCACTAACGTATCTTGCTAACACTACAAGACCTGATATAGCCTTTTCGGTTAATTTGTTAGCAAGGTATAGTTCTGCTCCTACTAGGAGGCATTGGAATGAGATAAAACACATAATGTAGTATCTAAAAGGGATTACCGATATGGGCTTGTTATATTCTAATAATTGCAGTCCCGATCTTGTTGGTTATGCTGATGCAGGGTATTTGTTTGACCCACACAAAGCTCGATCTCAAACTGTCTACGTGTTCATATGTGGAGGTACTGCTATATCTTGGAGATTTATAAAGCAGTCTCTCGTAGTTACTTCATCAAATCATGCTGAGATAATCACTATTCATGAAGCAAGCCAAGAATGTGTGTGGTTGAGGTCCATGATACATCTCATTAGAAAAAAATGTTGTTTGAAATATGACAAAGTACCCACAATTTTGTATGAAGATAATGCAGCATGCATAGCACAACTAAAGGGAGGATTCAAAAAAGGAGATAAAACGAAGCATATCTCGCCAAAGTTTTTCTACACACATGAGCTCCAAAAATTGGTGATATCAATGTGCAACAGATTCATTCAAGTGACAATGTGGCTGATTTATTCACCAAATCTCTACCAACTGTAACTTTCAAGAATATGGTGCACAAGATCTGGATGCAAAGATTCAAGGATGTTCTAATTAGGGGGAATAAATACGCGTTGTACTCTTTTTTCCTTACGAGGTTTTGTCTCACTGGGTTTTCCTTGTAAGGTTTTTAACGAAGCAGCCAAAATGCGTATTATTAGATATGTGTACTCTTTTTCCTTCACTAGATTTTTTTCCACTAGGTTTTTTCTAGTAAGGTTTTAACGAGGCACATTATCATCAAATAGACATCCAAGGGGGAGTGTTATAAATATATTTTCTATTTATGGTGAATGTCTGTTTCTTAAAAGGAAAGTTAGTGTTTGTAACTTTGGGACCAAGTTAGTTTTCCCCTATAAATAAAGGGGTTCTTCATTCATTGTAGAGAATCTCGGATAATCTCTTTAACTCCTCAAGAGAATCCCTCAATAGAAATAAGAATTATTTTCTCTTTCTCTATAATATTCTTGTTCTTTCTTTATTATTTTATAATAGTGTTCAAATTATTTAAGAAAAAAAAAAGTTTAAATTTATCCCTCAACTTTTGACTATGATGTTAGATTACTCTCAAATTTAGAGCTCAATCAGGTATAACAACTGTCATGATGATTGTGATTTTGACTTTTTTTTTCTTCTCCTGTTTGACTCTCTACACAACTTTCTTTAGTTGTTTATGTCTTGCGGGGATAGGTGACACGATTCTCGAGGTGATCAAATATATTGTGGGAGAAGATTTTTAATTTTGGAAGTTTAAAAAAGTTAATATTTTGGGTTAACAAGGTGGAATTTGAGTTTTGAAAGCTCTGTTGGTCCGGAGGATGATTTATGACTTAATTAGCTGGGAGGTTTGCATCTCAAGGTGCTTAAGGAGTGATTTGGACCACTGATTTTATTTCTATTCTTTTAAAAAGTTTGGGTTGATCACAGCCAACATTCAATCAAGACGATCTCATATCGGTGATTTAATGATTCCAACAAGTCTGAAATGTGTTTTATTATTAATTTATACTATTAATTTGTGTTTGAAAGGTTTTGGATATTTTCGATGATCAAAACCAAAATTTTTATTTGAGAATTTGTTGTTGATTCAGCTGAATCTGGTGAAGTCACACCTGTGCTATGATGGTTACTTCGGTGATATCGCTTTGGCGATAGTGTTTCGCTTCTACAAAGTCGATCCATCAGGTTGACTTCTGCTTCTACGAGGTTAGTGTTGTAGGACCGATGTCGCACCGACAAATATTGTCCGCTTCGGCGAGTTTGGGTAGACTTGGGGAGCTTCACTTCTAAGGAGTCTGGACGCATCCGCGATTCTGCCTATGTGAGGAATATATATTCCACATTGGCAAAGCCACGCCTGCGTGTTTTTCCTCTTCTTTGGAGTCCGAGAACTTAAGTGGTTTCTATTTATTGTTCTGCCTTTGCAAGCTCACCCCAGTAATTTCTTTTTGCTTCTGAGAAGACACCTGAGCAGAATAATGATAAATTCCCAGTTCGATTTCTTTCCTTCATAACTTGATTTTGCGATATTTGGACCTCGGCTTTGCACTATTTTTAAAGGGATTTCTATATATTATCACGGGAGTAAAACTCTCACCTTGATTTTGATTTTTTTCCACTATTTCATCATTTAATTTATGATTTAATCCGCATTTGGGTGTTGATAATTGGGGCTTTTGAGCCTAGAATTAAAAAAAATCATATTTTGATGATTTGGAGTAGGATTCAAACTCAGATTTTGATGAAATTTCATTTTGAGACCCTTGTATTATGGGTAAACTAATTTTTAAAATAAATTTTAATTTTGACCTCAGGGTTTGTAATTGACTTTTTTACTCGATTTTTAGATCGGAGTTTTACATAGGAATATGAATGTCGATAGACTTGATTACTCATGTAGAGTATGATTTTAATAGATTGGAAGATTTTCAAGGTGATTGCGTGAAGGTTCGTAGAACGTTTGCTCAGCTTTTAAGGCAGTTTTTTTTTACTCTCTTAGACATTGTTTGAGCAATGATATGTTGTATCAAGTGTGTTATGAGTTGGGGGTGTTGGTGGATTCAATGCCCGGGAACAATGATTTGTCTATATGCATTCTAGGGTAGGATCTAGTTGATTGACATTACATGACTTAAATTGCTTATTTGTTGTTGCATCACTCTATTTCACTTGTTATACCGTATCTTGAGGATTTAATAAACTAAGGATATTGTGTTAAAAACAATCTGCGTATTTTAGAAAGATATTAGCCTAAGGTCACTGTGTTGAAAGTGATCTGCTTATTTGAGAAAGATTCTAGTCTAAGGGCACTGTTGAAAAAGATAACATATTCTTGTTGCATTTGGATCATCTTTTATACATAATATATGCCGAAGGAAAATGGGTCCGATGAGTTTACATCATGCTTCATACTATATGCAGAAAAATGGTTCCGGCAAAATTACATTGTGCATGTCAAAAGGGAATAGTTCTAGTGAGCTCGAAGGGAAATTGTTTCAAACGGGTATATGGACATCGCGAGTCCCCTATGAGTCCCATTCCCAACATGCCATCGTTAGAGTGGATGTATAATGGTAAGAGCATTATCCATTGCATTGAATGTCATTATTTTGCATTATCTTGCACTTATCTTGTATTCCTTTCTTGTTTGATATTATTGTATTTACTTATCAGATGATTCCGTTCAGCTTCCTCTTTCCCCTTTTCCCTGAGTTAGTGGACTTGAGATGTATGATTTAGCTAAGTTACATTTCTTACTTTTTATGATATAATTGTCTAACTCTCGCTCGGTTGTCCTATGATGCCTACCAAATATATATGTTATCGCACACATACTACTCTTGTTGCATCTTTTTGATGCATATCCTAGTACTAGCAGGCCTTGCTGATTCTATTATCTGAGGAGGTGTTATTCAGAAATCGTAGTGAGATACTTGGCATTCGGAGCAATTTCTGGCTTCTTTTATCATATTTTCTTGTTTTTACTACGTATGATAGATTTGTAGCTTAAATAATTGTTTTTAAACTTTAGAAGCTCTTGCATGGATGACATTAGGTTCTAGGTGATCTTGGGCATTTTTACATGCCAAGTACTATTTTATATCTTAGTTTAGTCATGTTTGTCAATGTATGTGATTAGCCTTTATTTTGTAAGTGTAATATGATAGGGAGGGGCTAAAAATGATGTTCAAGGCACAAGAGGAAAGCATGGGGGTAACTGTGCATGAAGGCAACTTGACATGCCAAGGGGAAGGCTGGCCGCACTAGGCAGGTGCCACGCTATGCGTGTGCCGCAGCCAGCGTCGTGCCACGCCGCATGGAGTGCACACGAGATTTGTCCTAGGTAGTGTCCTAGCGCGCTAGCGCCGTTCCACGCAGGATTGAGGCCAAAGGCGTGTCACGCCCGAGTTGCTCTGCGTTCAACAGCGTGCCACGACAGGCAACGCGCAAGGCCCTCGCACACGACAGGCCAATTCCAGTAGTTGTGTGCGACACCTCCGTCTCACAGAGGCAATTTGGTGTGACCAGGTCGTGACACGGAGGCAGTTCACCCATGGCCAAGGTATGCAATTTCTCATTTAACAAAGGAAACTCTACCTAGGGTTCAAAAACTTTCATTCTCTTTTACCATTTTTATAAGTATTTTACTTTAAACATGTTTTTAAGTAATTGTATGAATATGAGTGGCTAAAACCATTCCTCTAGGGTTGAGTCCACATGATATGAATGTAATTGCTCGATTTTCATCTTTTGTTTGAGTTTTAGTTGTTATTATCTTTTATTCTTAATCATTGTTGTTTTTATGCTTGATCACCATGAAAATGAACTTTTTAAACTTAGGCAAAAGCACGAAAGAGTAACCCTAGGTTAGAAAAAAAGAATGCAGGGAGCAAGTTCTTGTCTTTATGATAGGATTCGCGGTTAGGATAGAAACTATACCTAATTTGTCTTGCTCGATTAATTAAACAGGACGATACACACCGAGTTAGAATTATCACATCATCGGTAGTAGAGTAGTTATGAAGTTAAGTTATGTTAAATGATTAGAGGTACAAAAGTCCATAATCAAGGGCATAAACCCCGTAGACCACATCCACAGTGTTAATTGCTCACGAATTAAGACGTCATATCCCCGCTCAACGATGTAGGTGTGAGACTTCTTTGTTGTGTTTAGAGGCTCAAGAGACCATGAACACTACATATTAACTCTGTGAGACAACAACTGAAATTTATATACTTGAACCATTGTAAATTGTAGCATTGCGTGATTGTCAGGCCTTAACTCTAGATGCTTCTTATTATTGTTTCCTGAGTATTTTCTAATCATCACTTAGATTTAGTTTAAATAATTGAAATCTCTACAATCAATACTAGTGAAATTTAATATAGCACTCGAACTCGAATATTCGCTAAAATAAGTCCAATCCCTGTGGGTTCGACATCCGACTCTTTAAAGTCACTATATTACTTATACGGCCGCGTACACTTGCGCGTGCGCTAGGGCGCAATACTAGGTGTATTTTATCACTTTCCACACTTTGTTTCCTATCTATGAAAGTTTGGGTTGAGATTTTACTTCTATGATATTTATTTACTTCCACATACTCATTTGATTTTCTTTCGAGTGAAGGGTTGGCGTACCTACCGGTAGATTAGGGTAGGTTTCATCACAATCCTTGAATTTTGAGTCATGAAAATTTGGTATCAGCGTGTCTAAGTTCACCAGTCCCACTAGTACAAGAGCAAGTATGTAATAGAGTCTTGCGGATTGATACGAAGACGCCCGAACCTATTTTTTGAGAGGCTACAAGACATTTAGCAAAATTTATTCTTTGATTCCTTATTGTGTAATTGGTTACTTTTTCAACTTGGTTTGGTTGGTTTTTGTGAATTTAGAAGACCCGTGAGAGGGCATTGATGGTCAGCTGCTTAGATAGATGTTGTGGATTCGTCTCCTTATCGAACTCCCTTTGCATATTAATATATCATCATTGTGCTATTCTCTCCTTATTCGTAAACATTGTTGAACTCTTATCTTTGTTGGATCTTATGGTTAAGATTGAAATGTATTGTTGATGTTGTTAATGAATTGTTAGGAAGACCCTATGAAAAAGGCATTGGTTATTAGCTTCTAGACGATTAAGTTAAATTGACATAGACATGATAACCTCAATCTCAAAAGGGACTCCATAACTTGAGTCTAACTGCGCTAATGTTTCAAGTTATTCATTCTTAATTCTTGAGCCAAATTCTGACCTTCACATGAATTATTCTTATGTCCTTAATCTACTGGTTATAGGGTCTGTATGCTATCTAATTGCTTCATAAGTCATGTTAATGTCGTATATTTATGATTATGGTCCTCTTATGATTTATGAAAGAGTTATACGTACAGTATGTCTTCAGAGTTGATACAGTTTTCATGACATAGTATATGTGTTGTCCTCCGAGAAATAATCGGAGGAAAGGACCCTATTGGTCATATATATTTATATATATAATATACCCAGTCCGAGTATCAAAATGCTTACAAGCAATGCTGATATATATGTATGTATGTATGTGTTTGTATATATATATACATATATATATATATGTATGTATATATACATATATACATATATATATGTGTGTGTGTGTGTATGTATGTATATGTATGTATGTATGTATGTATTATACTCGATTAGGGTATCAAAAGGACCCTACATAAGGGCAATACAGACGCTTTATGCATTCATGCATATAGGATTATAGGTTGCAAAGTTACAAGTTGTCTTTTTCTTACCCTATCTTATTGAGTTGCCTTCGGTCATTATATTGTTACTGCCTTACATCTATTATTTTTTCAACTTTACATATCAGTATATATTATTCGTACTGACATTCCTTTGCTTGGGGACCCTGTATTCGTGCGCAGGTGCATGTAGAGGCTTTGACCGTCCTTTTCAGTAGGAGCTTATTCGAGTTTCAACTAGCGTGTTGGTATGCTCCTTTCTTTCTGGAGCAGATGTTAGATTATTAGTTTTGCATTTGCATAAATTTTGTTGTATAGATGACTGGTAGATCGGGGCCCTCTCCTGACCATTGTACTTTTTTAGAGGCTTTGTGGACTAGTTGTGGGTTCTATAGTTTTGATTTATGACCTTGCCATCCTTCTACATTGTATATAGTTGTGTTGTAGCCTCTTTGACTTGCCTTTTTTATACTATTGAGTTGTGGCCTCGCCGATCCTATTATTGTTGTTATTCTGTTTTTGTGACCTTGTCAATCCGTATATTCTATTGTTCAACAGGTCATAACAGTGGTCTTAATGGCCTGAATATTATGATTATCACTGAGATATATTTGGCTTGCTTAGTCAGATAGGCACCAGATGACAATCGCGTCTTCCCAAATTTGGGAAGTGACAAATTTGGTATCAGGAAAACTTCGAGCCCAAGGAGTCCACAAGTCATGTCTAGTAGAATCTTGCTTATGGTATGTTGTGTGCCATACTTATAATCAGTAGGCTACAGGGAATTTAGGAATTGTTCACCTCTTTCATTAATAGATCGTGTTATTGAGTGAAGTCATAAGAATATTTGAAATCTAAATCGTGCTTTTATTTTAGAATATGCCTGTGACTCAGCAAATTTCTGCCAGATTAATTAGCAGTGATATTAGAGAAGGTACAAGTCATCTTTCTCTTGAACAAGGAGACAGACTAGAGGCTCAGAGTGAGTCTCCTACTCCGAATATTCCTATTTCTTCAGCCCTAGAAGGAGCTACTGCTGACATAAATCCAGCACCTCTAGCTCCACCTGCTCTAGTAGTATCCGGGGGAGATAGATCTACAGCCCTTCCAGCACCTGTCATTCTCCACCTAAGCCAGAGGAACAGGATGTTAGAAGTGCAGTTTGATTATTGACCTGAATGATAGTTGTGCAGGATCGTCAAGGTCCAGAAGTAATACTTTAGTAATCTTCAGGGCCTGAGAGTTCCTGAGTTTGAGTCTTCTGGTATTCACAAGGTCTGATCCAAATGAGGACCCTCAGGATTTCATTGATCAGTTGTATAAAGTGTTGCAGGTGATGCATGCCACAGTAACAGAGGCAGTAGAATTGGCATCTTTTCGACTCCGTGATGTAGCTATTCTTTGGTTTGAGGCTTAGGAGCAATCCGAAGGACTTAATGCATATTCGATTGAATGGGAGGATTTCTCAGATGCATTTTTAGCTCAATGTCTTCCACAGAATATTTGAGAGGCCCGACTTGACCAGTTTCTAAATCTCAGACAAGGCAGTATGAGCATCTGTGAGTATAGCCACAAATTTAATTTATTGGTCAAATATGCTTCGGATATTGTACGGATGATACGGTCTAGAGTTTACATATTTGTAGTCGCTCTTAGACCCCACTTGATTAGAGAATGTACAAGGTTAGCCATTTTTGAGGGTATGGATAATTCCTAGATTCGGTATACACTTAGACAGTAGAGGATTTGACTCACAGTATTCGGGATATCCGCAGAGAAAGGAAGCATAATAAGAGAGCCAGAACTGTTGGGTCCTACAGAAGCCTCGTAGTGATCTTAGACCCAAGTCTTCCAGATAGTCCGCTCATACTGCTAAGAGTGCTCCGCCCCAACTCCAGGGACAGAGACAGGGTCAGAGTTCAGTCCCTTTCGATTTCATCATCCAGATCGTTCAAGATAGATGAGACCAATATTACCCCCGTTACCTGGTATGGTAGAGCCCATCCTGGATAGTGTGTCAGGTACAGAATGTATATTATCAATCCGAGCATCCTGGTCACTTTATGCGGTAATCGGACAGAGGTAAAGATGATGTGGCTTAGCCTTCAAGGTCAACAGAAATCTCATCATCTTTAGTCCACCCTCCTAGATTTGGTACTCAAATACTCTAGGTCATTTCAGAGGTAGAGGAAGAGAGGCATCAGGTTGGGGAATATGCAGAATTGATTTTATGCTCTAGGTGGTCGACAAAACCAGGAGCCATTGCCTGACATTGTTAGTGTACCCTAACCATTTCTCTCATGCTGTTTATGATTAACTAGATCCTAGTTCTACAGTTTCCTACGTTACGCCTTTAGTTGCCCGTAGATTTGAGATAGTTCCAGAGTTATTATCCAAGCCATTTGTTATTTCTATGCCAATAGTATATCAAAATTGTAGCCCAAAAAGTATATCAAAATTGTATAGTTTTAGTCAGCAATAGACCCATTTCAGCTGATTTATTTGAGCTAGATATGTTTGACTTTTGATGTGATTATAGGAATGGACTAGTTAGTTGCATGTTATGCCAATGTAGAATTTCGGGCAAAGATTGTTAGATTTCATTTTCCAAACAAGTCAATTTTGAAATGAAAACGCAGAAAGGTAAATTTATTTCATACCTTAAGACCTAGAAGATGATATCTAAAGGATGTATTTCTCACCTAGTTTGAGCCAAAGACTTGGAAAGTGAACCTGTGAATCTTCAGTCAGTTCTAATGGCGAATGAATTTCCAACAATATTTCCTGATGAACTTCTTGGCGTCCTTCCTAAAAGAGAGATGACTTTTTCATTGATTTGCTTCCAGGTATGCAGTCGATATTGATTCCTCCCTATAAAATAGTTTGGACCGAGCTAAGGGAACTGAAGGAACAATTGAAACATCTACTCGAAAAGGGTTTTATCAAGCCAAGTACATTGTTTTAAGGTGCACCAAGTTGTTTGTAAGGAAGAAAAATGGGTCTTTGAGAATGTGCATCGACTACAGGCAAATGAATAAAGCCACAATCAAGAATAAATATCCACTATCCAAAATTGATGACCTATTTGACCGGTGATAGGATTCTAGGTGCTTTTCTAAGATTGACCTAAGTTTTGGATACCATCAGTTGTGGTTTTGAGGAAGGTAACATTCCGAAGACAGCCTTCCGGATCAAGTATGACCATTATGAGTTTCTGGTGATGTTATTTGGGCTTACTAATGCCACAACAGCCTTCACGAATTTGAAGAATTGGGTGTTTAAGCTATTTTTGGATGGGTTCTTGATTTTCTTTATTGATGGCATCCTTATATATTCACGATCCGAGGTTGAACATGTAGATCATTTGAGAATAGTGCAGAAGCTCCAGGATCACATCTTGTAAGCTAAATTTTCTAAATATGAATTTTAGCTGACATCTGTAGCTATTGTTGGCCATGTTATTATAAATGAAGTTATAATGGTTAATAGTCAGAAGATTGTAGTTGTGAATAATTCGCTGAGACCTTTAAATCCTATAAAAGTTCATAGTTTTCTAGGATTAACAGGCTATTAGCGCTAACTTGTAAAAGGAATTTTGTCTATCTCCGCACCATTGATGAAGTTGGCTCATAAAGAAGCTAAGTTACAGTGGACAAAAGAATGTGAGCAAAGTTTTCAGGAGTTGAAGGATAAGCTGACATCAGTGTTCATCTTGACTCTTCCAGAAGGCACAAAGGATTATGTTGTGTACTATGATGCTTCCAGAATTGAGTTAGGTTGTGTTTTTGATGCAACATGACAAGGTTATTGCATATGCTTCGAGACACTTGAGGAAGCACGAGCAGAATTACCCTACCATAATCCTGAATTAGCTGCAGTGGTGTTCACATTGAAGATTTGGCATCACTATCACTATGGGGTTCTTGTTGACGTGCTTACTGATTATAAGAGTCTCAGTACTTGTTTCAGAAAAAATAACTTAATCTGAGGCATAGAAAATGGCTAGAATTACTGAAAGATTACGATGTAAGCATTTTATATCATCCTAGTTAGGTGAATATGGTAGAAAATTCTTTAGGCCGTAAGTCGATGGGAAATTTGAGTCACATTGAAGCCAAAAAGGTTGAAATGATGAAAGTATTGCAATAGTTATCTAATTTATAGATTTGGTAACTAGACACCGAAGATGGAGAAGTAATTGTTCAAAATACCTCAGAGTCTTCGTTAGTTAGAGAAGTGAAATAGTGATAGTATTATGACCCAAAATTGGTGAACTGAAGGATAGTATTCCTCAGTAGAAGCAAGCCTTATTTCAATATGGGCTAGATGGAGTTCTCAGATATCAGGGTCATTTATGCATACCAATTGTGGGTAAGATACGTGAGTAGATTTTGATAAAACAAATTATTCTTGTTATTCAGCACATCCACGTGCAATGAATATGTATCATGATCTGTGACAGTTATACTGGTAGAATGGCATGGCTAATTTTGCAGCTTAGTGTCTAAACTGAAGAAGTGAAAGTTGAGCATCAGACGCTTAGAGGATTGATGCAGAATATAGAAATCCTGTTTTGGAAATGGGAAATAATTAATATGGACTTCGTTATGGGGTTGCCTCAGACAAGCAGGAAGTATGACTCTATTTGAGTGGTTATAGACAGATTAACGAAGTCAACTCATTTCATACCAGTTAGGACTACTTATGCAATGGGGATTATGCCAGACTGTACATCCATGAGATAGTCTGATATCATGGTATTTTGATGTCTATCATTTCAAATGTAGGAGTTCAGTTTACGATGAACTTTTGGAAGTCCTTCCGGAGAGGCTTGGGTACTCAAGTGAATCTCAGCACAACTTTTCACCCTCAGATTGACAGGCACACTGAACACATCATTCAGACACTTGAAGATATGTTGTATGCCTGTGTAGTAGATTTTAAAAGAAGTTGGAATGACCATTTTCCTCTTATTGAATTGTCATATAATAACAATTGTTGCGAGCATTCATATGGCTCCATATGAGGCACTATATGGGAAATGAGTAGATCGCCAATCGATTGGCTCAAGGTTAGAGAACTAGAATTGCTAGGACATGATTTGGTGCAATAGGCAATGGATAAAGTGAATCTCATAAGAGATAGATTACATACAACTTAGAGCAGGAAGAAATTGTATGTTGATTTACTCCGTCAAGCATTAGAGTTTGATGTTAATGATTGGGTTTCGAAAGGCGTCGCCTGTAAAAGGCGTTATGCGATTTGGTAAGAAAGAGTAGTTGAGCCCAAGGTATGTTGAACCCTACATTTCACATGTTAATGCTACGGAAGAGTTTGGGAGATCATCACATATTATGCCTATTGAGAATGTCTAGATTTCTCAGGATATGTCTTATACAAAAGTACCAGTTTCAATTTTTGACCATCAAATTAGAAAGCTCAGGACAAAAGAAGTTGCCTCAGTGAATGTGTTGTGGAGGAGTAATGATATTGAGGAAGCGAAATGGGAGGCAGAAGAATAGATGAAATAGAAATATCTTCACCTATTTGTGGTGTAAATATGACATCAAGGTATATTTTGGGCAAACTTTTCTTATGTTTGTATTATAAGCACTAGATATGCCTAAGGATATGAAAGGAGTCAGTTAAATAAAGTGTAACCTTCTCAACAGATTTGACCCAATGATTAGTTTACGAGTTTTACTTACGATTTCAGCTATGTCAAGTCATATGTTTCTATTTCTAAATCTTGGGTCACCATGTTCAGTTATGATAATTAGTTTATGACCATGTAATCTCAGATACAGTTTTCAGCATACAGTCCTTACTCTCATGATCTAATTGATTTATATTTATATGCATCATTCAGTTAATATTTACTAAGCATATTTTACTTACCTTACATACTCAGTACATTTTAAGTACTAACCGCATACTCTATGCTATATCATTTCATGATATAGGTTCAAGTTATCCAGCTCAGTCTCGCTGATAGCTCGCTTCTCTCTCAGCCCTGTTTTGAGTGAGTCCTCATCATCCAAGGACATCTATCAGTTCAGTCTTGTTTGTCAGTTTTCTTTTATACTTGGAGATAGCTGGGGGGGATTGTCCCAGCATCTCATCAGATTGTAGAGGCTAATCGGACATAGTTTAGCATGTTTAGCTTTGAGATTGAGCGTTGTGATGTTAACTTGATTACGTTTATGTTATTCAGACTTCTGCTTATTCATGTTTTAGTTATCAGTTTCCGCTTTAATATATGCTCTTTAGTTACTATGATTATGTCATGGGTCGACTTGGAGTCATTCGTGGTTCTAGGTCCCGTGTCCCCATCCGTGATCTCAACTCGGGTCATGATAACAACAAAATATCACGGTCTTTTTTAAAAACTATTCTCATAAATTTTACCTTCTCATATTACTGGATCAAACTTGTTAGCAGTCTTATTTTAAATATTGTTACTCTATGCTTATTAATGAAATTAGGTATAGTTTCTTCTCTTCAGCTCAAGGTCTTAAACAAGGTGATCCATTATATTTTTTTTACTTATACTAGCTGTTGAAGTTCTCTCAAGGAGAGTTCAAAATCTCCTTTATAATGACAACCTCATTCCATTCACTATTGTCACGACCCGAGCTGGGACCCCAGATTAGGATACAGGACTTAGAATTACGAATAACTCCAAGTTAACCCATTGCATAGCATAATGCTAACATAACACCAACTGATAGAATATAACTGAGCGGAAGCATAACTGAAACATAACTAATAGAAAGAAAAGGATAAAAATCTGATAACAACACTGAGTCATAAACTGAAACTAGTACTTCACTGCCCGAAAGCCTCTACTAAATTGATGAGTTGCTAGGACAAGCCCCAAGCTAACTCCAACATCTGAAACTAGAATTATACTGAAATAAAGAAGTTAAAACTATTGTCCTCGGAATATGAGGACTCACCATTGTCAACTGATAGAGTCTGAACCATGTCTAACCGCGCGCGGGGTTGAGTCTGAATACCTGGATCTATATCATAAAATGATATAGCACATAAAGTATGCGGTCAGTACTTGTAATGTACTGAGTATATAGGAAACATAATTGAAGCTGGAAACATGCTAGTATATTGAGAAAGACTGGTCTAAATACATAACTAAATGCATAACTAAGGTGAAGTACAATGACCCTATCTGAGATGTATAATTACTGATATAATATGCTCATTTGAATACATTTAATGAAATATAAGTAAATCTAGTTTTGGTTCAGGTACATCTACTGAAAATTAAATTTGAAGTCATAAACTAAAAACTCTAACTGAGATAACTATACTGAAACTGAAATTGAACTGTACTGTAGGAAAGACTATTAACTGACAAACTCCAATATGAGCCATATGGAGCCCGACCAGTTTTGCAGTTGGAAGGGTGTTCATACCTTGCCAATGGTAAGAACTCTGACAGGCGTGATATCACTCGTGAACTCAGGGAGACAATCTCTAATAACGATGACCCCTGTATTGGCCATTGAGGCAAGAGAGACACTCTCAAATAACGAGAATCCCATATTCCTCGGGCTAAGGGCAACCTTCTCCAACTATTGAGAATCTCTTATCCTACGGTGGCACGTAGTTCTAAGACCTGGATACACTGGAACCCTAGCATACTCGGTGCTAAGTACTACTCCTAATTGAACATAAAGATACATGTAAACTGATAATCTGAAGTTGATGTCCTAAGACTAGTCAAAATCACTTTACCTAGAAAGAGTCCCGAGAGTCTAAAGAACCATGACATACTGATAGTGAGGGTTCATAACTGATGTTATAAGGCTAGTCAGGGTTACTTTCTACTAATAAGAGGCCAGAGAGTCTAAATAACCATATACATACTGATCATATTGAATTCATGAGAGTCTAGTCAGGGCTACTTTCTACTAGCAAGAGACCCGAGGGTCTAGAAGATCATAAGCATGCTAATCATACTAAATCCATGAAAATCATAAATCCAAATCATAATATATATCATATGTACTGAATACATGGTAAAATCATATATCTCAAACAGACCATATTTTCGAAAGAAACTAATTCATGGGATGAACTTTGGGAAATCATTCTAACATCTAACCATGGGAGTACATCATGCAATTGAGAATGAATTCATGAACATCATGTGCTATTTGTCATGATAATCTTGAAGATCATGGAAGACATGAGAGAAAACATTCACAGAATGGAAACCCTAAAATATGCTTTTCTAGGGAATCAAAGTAGCTAGGGTTTTGAACATAAATTGGGTCACAAGGATGAAATAAGATGCTTGTTGAAGTACTACATACCTGGCTTGAAGGATTCCCTACTAGCACTTGAATCTTGAAGCTCTTGGAAAAGAACCCTAGATATTCTTGAGAATTGAGAGGAAGAGAAAATAAGAAATCTACGGATGACTTTAGAAGAATGAGGGTTTAGGCTAAGAAAATCCTTTTAAATCGCCCCTTAGAATACCCAAAATTATCTCACTTAGGAATTAAAAGCATAGAAAATTACTAAAATGCCCCTGGAGATTTGCTTTTAAAAAACCTGTCGGTCAGATGCAATGAGTCCTTCAACGAGTCATTGTCTGATCTGACGACTCATTGAATCCATCTGTTACTCCTGGAGTGCTTCTGGTACTCTTCTGCTTCTCTAAAAAATGACTAGACAGGATGAGTCATTACCTGTAATAACAACTCATCATTTCTTCTCATCGTCACCACTGCTACGCTAGCACAGTTTCTGAAGTCCTTCCAACGGATTAATACCACGGGTCGTCACTCACCACCACGGGTCATTGCACCCTTCTGTTGTTACTGGATCAGATTTTACCCCTTCCTATACTCCATTCAACGACCACTTAGGATGACCCGTTACATGAAATAACGGGTCCTCACCTGGCTCATTGTTTTGCTGGGAATCCTGACTGAGGACCTACAACGAAGCACATGACGGGTCATTATTCCTCACAATGACCCATTACTTTCTCTCGTGGTTACAAAAGTACTATTGCACCCTTTCTAAAGCTCTTCTGATGGCTCTTCCTAATGATCTGTTACATGAACCAATGAGTCATCCTTTAACTTGTTAGTTCTGGGTAAAAAATTTCACCAACTTAAGACTTTCTAAGGATGAGCGACCTAACGACCCATTAAACCAAACAACGACTCGTCACATGAGTCATTCTATGGCACTTTTTGCTGGTTCCTTGCTGAAATCCATTCTAACTCTACAGGCTAACCTTAGAAAACTTTTGGGGTGTTACATTATCTCCCCTTGGCAACATTCGTCCTCGAATGTGGGATAAATAAGTTGAAAGGCTAGGGAAAGAGCTGCAATCCCAAGAACTGAATACTAAAGGTTGAATGCTAATGGAGTATCTGACTCTAGATTGAATTACATGACTGAAATGAAATCATGATTCATGCATGCAACCTAAGACATGAGAGGGATTGAAAAACATGAGACTGACATGGAACTGAGTAGAGTATTGAGGAGGGATTATTTCTCCAAACTGCAACTGAGCTGGTAAAGACGGAGTTATAAATCCCGAAACTACTTTCTGACATCTGAATAGATGACATAATAACTGATCTGACAGAGAGTAAACTTATCTGAATTTAACTTTCCAAGTAGTCCCCTCTACTGGCTAATTGCTCTATAAAACCTTCATTGAACCTCTCCTTGTTTCCCTCAATTTACGAACCTGTTGGTACAAGATATCAACTAGAACCTCCTTTCATTAGAGTCTTTCGTTCCCATCAACACTTCACCACCCTAACATCTCATCTCCTCATATAAGAACACCTTGCTAACTGCACCCGCTTCCCGAATGCCAACACACAGTGCAAGCCTACCGCTACACTCATCTTTATGGCTCTGTTGTAGCTTACACTATCCCAACAGCTCCTTAGACTCCCTGAAATGACTAACAACTACACTCCATAAACTTACCTACCAAGCATCTAAGGCATGCATGGGGAGTCAATTCAGGACATGTCCGTTACAACCATTATTTTTGTTATTGGAGAACATACATAGGACTGAGAGTAAGGAAATTGTAAGAACGAATCATTTACAACAATCTAAACTAAGCACATACATGAGGTAATATGATCTGCTGAGTCGTTAAGGCATATTCTAGGGACTGAGTTTATAGAGCTGCGGATACTGAGAGACATGAGTTTTCATACCTAACTGGTTTCACGACATGAAGCTGAGATTTATGGAATCCTAGAGGAAGACTGGGATCGCTATTTGAAGCGGTTACCTTTCATTCTAGAAATCTAAACATAGGCATGAGTAGAGAGTAATGTTGGCTGAAACATAGGGGAAGACACCTGAATAGGAATGGATCGACATCCCAAAGATATTGTATCTGGAATTCCCCTACTACTGCATTCAAGACCTAACTTGGCCCTCCAACTTATCATCTTCCCCTTAGTGTAAAGTCATCATTCTAAGACTCTTGGATCCTCCCTTAAGGTTGGCTACACCACTAACTCTTGACTTTCCATACACCTCTAAAGCTACTATTGTAGGCTTCATATCTATAATCATATCATAACATCCACAAACAAATCTCATACTAGTATGCAAAATGAGTCTTATGCCTTATGCTGCGACTCCTGGGTCTAACCATATGCAAGAAACAATCTTGAAAAGCTCATAACATTCTGTGACTATTTCTGGCGAGATTCCCTGATCCTAACATGATGATAGGGCGTAGAAGTGGTCCTGACACTGGCTACTACCTGTACCAGCTGATGTGCCCAGCTGAGATGGGTGGGAAGTCGGAGCTAATGAAGAGGTGTCTGGGGCTCGACCTTCTCCCCGTTTGGCTGTTGGGCAATCTCTGAGTTTATGACCTAATTTGCCGCACCAAAAGCAAACGCCTGAACCAGCCATGCACTCTCCCAAATAGTTCTTTCCACAGTTCTTACAAGCTGGGTAGGTAATCTCCCTTACTCGGGATCTTTAGGGAACACTGGTTGTCGATGGTGCTGGGACTGGGAACTAGGTTCATTACTCGTCCTCTGCTGGGAATACTCCGAGTTCCCTATCCTTGATCTCCTTTTCCAGCTCCTATAGCTTTTCCTCCTCGATCTATTGTGCATGGATCATGAGTCTACAAATGTTTATGTCACTGATAAGCATTACAGTCCTACACTCCTTGACCACTAAATCTGAGATTCCATTTATGAACCTACTCATGCGATCCCTCGGATGGACCACCATCTCCGGTGCATACTTAGATAATCAGATAAACTCCAAAGCATAATCCCACACAGTCATATTCCCTCAACTCTCGAGGAATGAACCTGTCCAAGAAGTCTGTCACAAACTCATCCCATCTCACTGGAGCTGCACTTTCCCTATGGCCTTCCTTCCATTGTCTAAACCATATATGCGCAACCCCCTTCAGTTGACAACCTTAGTCTATATGTTGCTCGTGAATCGCCAAGTACCAGTCTAGCAACAGTATTGGTGCAAAATGATCGGTCCTTCACTTGTTGATCGTTCACGAGTCGAACTCACTCTCTTGCAAGGAGGATCAGTTCGCACTTTCTTCACCAATAACCCCCATAATATGGGTAATCTTCTTAATCTCCTCTATGAATTCATATAGATCTTTATCCACCTTCAACCCAAAGAATTCCAGCGAGTTCATTCTAATGAAATCTCTAACCCTTGTCGCCTTAGCATTCCCATTAGGGTTCACAGGTGCCACTGCCTGAGGGTTGGCCTGTGCTGTGATGGCCTGCACCAACACCTAAAATGCAGCCCAAAACTCTGCATGGATAACCTGCTCATTCATCGGATCCGGTAGGACTGGTGGAGCTGGTTGGTTCCCATTACCGTTTCTCCTTCCATTGGTTCGTCTATGAGGCATTTTCTGTGAATGCGTAAAGAACGAGTTAGAAGGGAAACTTTTATAGTTTCACACTCTATGCATGATAAGAATCATGAAGAAATGGAATTCTTTCTCAAACCGCCCTGTAGCCTCTTCCTCATAAGTATGGCGTGCTTCATACCCATAAAAAAGACTCTACCTGATGCAGCTTTCAGACACCCTAGGACACTCTAAACCCAACATTTTGATACCAAATTTGTCATGACTAGAGATGGAATCCTGGATTGAGACATGAGATCTAGAACCACGAATGGTTCCAAGCTAACCCATGGCATAGCATAATGCTAACATAACAACAACTGATAGAACGTAACAGAGCGGAAGCTTAACTGAAACATAACTAATAGAAAGGAAAGGATAAAAATATGATAACACTAAGTCATAAGCTGAAACTAGTACTACACTATCTGAAAGCCTCTACTAAACTGATGAGATTTTGTGACAAGCCCCCAGCTACCTCCAACATCAAAAACTAGAATTATACTGAAACAAAAAAAAAAAAGCAAAACTCCGGTCCTCAGAAGATGAGGACTCACCACTGTCAACTGATAGAGTTTGAAGCATTTCTAACCACGGAGCTGAGTCTGAATACCTGGATCTATATCATAAAATGATATAACACATAAAATATGCGGTCAGTACTTGGAATGTACTGAGTATATGGGAAACGTAACTGAAGCTAGAAAAATGCTAGTATGCTGAGAAAGACTGGTTTGATACATAACTGAATGCATAACTGAGGTGAAGTACAATGACCCTATTTGAGATGTATAATTCCTGATATGATATGCTCATTTGAATACATTTAATGAAATATAAGTAAATCTAGGTTTGGTTCATGTACATGTACTGAAAACTGAATCTGAAGTCATAAACTGAAAACCATAACGAAGATAACTATACTAAAACTGAAACTGAACTGTACTGTGGGAGAGACTATTAACCAACAAACTCCAATATGAGCCTTATGGAGCCCGGCATGTAACCCCGATTGAAAGGGCGTTCATACCTTGCTAAGGGTAAGAACTCTAACTGGCGTGATATCACGTGTGAACTCAGGGAGACAATCTCTAATAACGATAACTCCTGCATGCTCCCACTGAGGCAAGAGAGACACTCTCGAATATCGAGGATCCCATATTCCTCGGGCTAAGGAAAACCTTCTCGATTATTGAGAATCTCTTATCCTACGGTGGCACGTAGTTCTGAGACCTGGGTACGCTGGAACCCTGGCCTATTCGGTACTAAGTACTACTCCCAACTGAACACAAAGATACATGTAAACTAATAATCTGAAGTTGATGTCCTAAGACTAGTCGGAACCACTTTACCTAGAAAGAGTCCCGAGAGTCTAAAGGACCATGACATACTGATACTAAGGGTTCATAACTGATGTTCTAAGGCTATTCAGGGCTACTTTCTACTAACAAGAGGCCTGCGAATCTAAAGAACCATATACATACTGATCATATTGAATTCATGAGAGTCTAGTCAGGGCTACTTTCTACTAGCAAGAGGCCCGAGGGTCTAGAGGATCATAAAGCATGCTAATAATACTAAATCAATGAAAATCATAAATCCAAATCATAATATAAATCATATGTACTGAATTCATGGTAAAATCATATATCTCAAACAGACCATATTTTTTAAAACAACTAATTCATGGGCTGAACTTTGGGAAATCATGCTAACATCTAACCATCAGAGTTCATCATGCAATTGAGGGGGAATTCATGAACATCATGTGTTATTTATCATGAGGACCTTGAAAATCATGGAAGACATGAGAGAAAACATTCATAGAATAGAAATCCTAAAATATGTTTTCTCTAGGGAATCAAAATAGCTAGGAGTTTGAACATAAATTGGACACAATGATGAAAGAAGATCCTTGTTGAAGTTCCACATACCTATCTTGAAGAAATCCTCCACTAGCACTTGAATCTTGAAGCTCTTGGAGAAGAACCCTAGGTATTCTTGAGCCTTGAGAGGAAGAGAGAAGAAGAAATCTACGGATGATTTTAGAAGAATGAGGATTTGGACTAGGAAAGTCCTTTTAATTCATCCCTTAGAATACCTAAAATGACCTCACATAGGAATTAGAAGCATCAAAAATTACTGAAATGCCCTTGGATATTCACTTTAAAAAAATCAGCCTGTCAGATGCAATGAGTCCTTAAACGAGTTGTTGTCTAATCTGACAACTCGTTGAATCCATCTGTTAGTCCTGGAATGCTTCTGATACTCTTCTGCTTCCCCAAACAATGACTAGAGAGGAGTCGTTACCTATAACAACGACTCGTCATTTCCTCTTGTCGTCACCACTGCCACCCAAGCACAGTTCCTAAAGTCCTTCCAATGGATCGATAACACGGGTCATCACTCGCTACCACGGGTTATGCAACCTTCCATTGTTACTGAATCATATTTGACTCCTTTCTTATCTCCATTCAACATCCACTTACGATGACCCGTTACATGAGATAATGAGTGGTCACCTGACCCATTGTTTTGCTGGGAATCCTGACTAAGGACCCACAGCGAGGCACACGACTGGTCGTTGTTCCTCATAATAACCTGTTACTTCCTTTCGTGGTTACAAAAGTCCTGTTGCACCCTTTCTAAAACTCTTCTGACGGATCTTCCTAATAACCGTTACATGAATCAACAAGTCTTCCCTTAAATCATTAGTTCTGGGTACAAATTTTCACCTGTCAGACCAAACGATGACTCGTTACATGAGTTGTTTGGTGGAACTTTTGCTGGTTCCGTGCTGAAATCCATTCTAACTTAGGGAGCTGACCTTAGGAAACTTTTGGGGTGTTACAACTATGAGGAATAGAGGACCTCTCATATATCACTTAGCCTATGTTGATGACATTGTCATCTTTAGTAGTGGCAATGGTAAATCTGTTAAATTAATCATGAAATAGTTCAGGTTATATGAGAAGTCCTCTGCGTAAAAAGTGAATCCTTATAAAAGTTTTTTCCTAACTAACACTAAGACTTGCGCTTACACGATCAACAGGTTGAGAAGATGTACATATTTTATTGAGAATCCATCTCCTTTCACATATTTGGATGGCCCTATTTATATAGGGAAAAAATTATTATTTTGATGATTTGCTAACAAAGATTGTAAAAAGGTTGAATGGATGGCAAGGTAGAATGTTAACTTATGGAGGCAAAATAGTGTTGATCAAGAGTATTCTACAAGCTATACCTATATACACTCTTACTGCTATTAGTCCCTCTGAAGGCACTATCAATCTCATCTAGAAATATTTTTCCATTTTCTTTTGGAGCATTAATGGGGATAGGTCCAAATATCACAAGAGATCTTGAGAAAATCTATGTTATCTAAGAAGGAGAGAGGAATTGATATTATAAATATGCATGAACTTTTGAATACTCTTGCTATTAAAGGTGTTGGAGATACAAGACTCATTCTTCTCTTTAGGCTGAGTTTATGATTGTCAAATACTGCATTTGAGACTACACTGTGAGTAAGAAATGGTGTCTTGGTAACTCTCAAGCATGAAAATCACTGGTGATTGCAAGAGAGAAAGTAGAACCTTACATTATCTGGAGAATTAATGTAGGTGAGTCTAACATTTGGTGGGACAGCTGGACTGGAAAGGGGACATTGGCTACTTTGTTCTCCATCAACATCATTAACCCAAAATATAAGGTCAAAAATTATATTGTTAATGGCATGTGGGATTTAAACAGACTCAGAAACCTCCTCCCTAAACACATGGTGCATCATATTAGTGACATACATATTGGACAGCCTAACAAAAAGGATTATTCCTTTTAGAACCTAACTTGGGATGGTAAATTTACCAATTACACTGCCTAAAATATAATTGGACAAACCTAGATGGAAAATAAGGAAGTCAATCAGGTATCACATCATTTCATTTCTTTTAAAATACCATTGCTAACTTGGAGAATCCTTTGCAAGAAACTCCCTTTTAATAATGTGGTTAGCAACTTTGGAAGACAAATGACATCAATATGATATTGTAGCACTTCTGCAATGAATGAAATGATGCAACATGTTTTTGTAGAGGGTAAGGCTACTAACTACATTTGAAAATTGTTTGGAGGACCTTTAGGAATTAGCCATGAGCACTGGTCTCCCAAAAAGATCATGAAGACTTGGAGAGATATGAATCACCCCAGCAACATCCATAAGCTTATACTCCAAATTGCTCCTATTTGCATTCTCTAGGAAATTTAGAAAAGCTAGACAACTTATAAATTTGGGGATGAAAAGAAGTTCAACACTAGAAAATGGAGACTCAAATTTTGTGGACTCTTAAAGCTTCTTTCAAACGTGGCCACATATATGTTGAATTCTTAAGAAAATGAGGCTAGTGGTACTATGTAAGACAGTCACTTGGACCGAACCCATTGAGGGGAGGTTCAAACTCAATAGTGATGAGAGCTTTATGAATAACAATGCTACGACCTGAATTGGTGGATCATTAGAGATAATGCAGATGACCTGGTGATGGCTTACTCTATTCCTATTTTGTGTGACAGTAACAATCAGGCTGAAGCTCGAGCTACTATATATGGAGTTAAATGGTGAACGCAAAACAATATCAATCAATTTGATTTGGAGATAGACTCCTTGGTCATTATTGATATGATCAGAAAAGAGGACACTTCCAACCTCAAACTCAGATAAGTAATAAATGATATCATGCTCAACATCAACAAGAAAGATACTCATATACTTCACTAATTTAGAGAGACCAATGAAGTGACAGATTTGTTAGCTAAAATGGAATCTTCAAGTGGACTGGTTACCTTCTATTATTCTTTTCAACACCTTCCTAAAGAAGTTAAAGGATCCTTTCTACTAGATAAACGTCAACTTTCTAGTATTAAAAGGAGATATGATAAGACCACTTTTTCGTAAGCTACCTTTTGATTCAGTTGGGAAGAGTCATTGAGTAAGCTAAGCTCTTTCATAGAAGATTGTTATTTGTGTTAACAATCTCCTTCTGTCTTCTAAGGTAAAGTTCATATCCCCCTCCTTTTGTTATTCTCTTCAAAAGAAATTGACATGGTTGGGGTCCAGCCTAACCCCTCAACACCAAATGATTGCACCATTTATGATGGCTTTATGTATATATATATACATATATATATATATATCAAATACATTATTTTACAAAACATATTCGCATCATTTTGCTAATGTCCAAAGAAAAAAAAAATCACTCAGGTCGAAAAAGGTCATTATTAATTTAACCCTTTCATATTTTTGTTATCATAGTTTTGCAGGAAGGTACCACTCGAAGAAAAAAATCCCATCTCAATGACTGTGAAAACCTTGGAAGTAGGTCACATCAAAAATCATCCATCATTGGAGTACAAAAAATTTCTTCATTACTAATATTAAAAAAATTGAATTCGAACTCGTCCCCCCCTTTTAAAGTAGGAATTTCACTAGACACAAAATTATGCGCTATTAAAATAATTGTGAAATTTGATAGAGAAAACATTGCATTATACTATAAAACGTGGTAAGTTAAATGAATTCGAATTTTTTTTATAATTGTTGTAAAGTTATATGAACTAATAATGTTAATATAATAGTGTCAAACATATTAAGTGATCGAAAGAGCAAAATAATAATAATAATAATAATAATAATAATAATCCTTGCATCCCTTGGCACCATTTACTTAGATGGGAAGTTTAAGAAAAATATGATGACCTTCCTACCACATAAGCTAAAGAGCGTGAAGCTCCAAGAACGTTTTTTTTTCTTATTTTTTTTTAATGAATTTGTAAAAGTATATTATTTTATAAAAGGATATTGCGCAAAAGTACCGCCCACAACACTATATTACACCTGCGTACTTAAATTTGTAAGTTCTCAATCGCATAATCTATTATTTTTAATAATAGTGGTCAAAAATCTAATAAGATATATAATATTATATAAAATTTTAATTTTTTTTTAGCATTAATGTTTAAAAATTTGAGATACAATATTATATACCCTACAAAATTATAAAGGTGTACATAGTTCGGGTTGATTCGAATATTTTAAATATCAAATCAAATCAATTATATCGAGTTTTTGAATCTATAAATCAAATTAAACCAATAAAAGTCTAATTTTTCAACCGCAAATTTCTTTCGATTTGTTGATTTTTTTTTTGTTTTTTTTATAAAGTCTTGATACAAAATAAATAACTTATATTTAAAATATTTATTTAGTCCTACTAACATACAATTATCTAAAGGAGTTTCTTAATTAAGAAAATAACACAAAATATGAGACGGGCGTTAATATTGTACTAAAATATTCAATTTAAAAAATAATAAAATCGCATAAAATAAATATTGCCAATTAATAAGTCATAATGAGAATAATCATACTCTAAAAGTACTAAATCATGTCAAACTACGGCTAATAAATATTAATTTCATAACTAAACATTTTTCAAAAATAAGTTATGTGTTTTCACTGTGTAAATTAACCAATGCAATATTAAAGAATAGATATCTCATATTATTGTCATTCCTGGTATTGAAATCATTTCTTTTATTAGCATTAATATTCATCTGATTTTGGTTTGGGATTTATTTGAATTATTAACATGCTTCTATGAGCTATAAAACTTAATGGATCATTCAAAATTCTAAGTCCAAGTTTGAAATAATATATTAATAAATAAATATTATGAAAATATTTAAGAAGTATTTATAAATTACATAAAATACTTATAAAAACTATATACCTTTAATGTCGGGTTGGTTTGATTTGATTTGACTTTTTTTAATTAAAACAAGATCAAACCAATTATAGCCGGATTTTCTTCTCGATTTGACTCGAATTATCACATTGGTGCAGTTTATCGATCCTACAAAATTATAAGAGGTGTTTATTAGTTTATACACTATTATACAATAACTTTCTTTGTGTCTCTTCTAAAATGTAACTCAATCTACTCCAAATCACTTCAAGTTTTAATTTTAAACTCCTCTTGATGTTTAGAATCAATTGAAACAACACCTAATCCAAATAATTAACAAATTCAAATTTAAAATTTAAAATTTAACTCAAATCTACTCTAAATTAGTTTGGGGGGGGGGGGGGGGGGGGGATTGGTTTGGGAAGATGGTCGAAAACAAGAGAAAGAGAGGAGGTGGCAGGTTAGGGGCCAATTCGCGGAAGATCTTAAATTATGAGTCAATTTTGATAGCATTATTATCTTAATTGTATTTACCCATAATTAATTAGTGTTGAATTAAACGGTTTGTTAAGTGAACTACACATAGTTCTAATACATTTACTTTATTACTAGGATTTGATACTGGACCATACATGGTATAATTTTGTTTTGTTATTTTACTTTTCCATGCCATTGTACTTCTCAATCCACTTGGCCAAATCTTGATTCAACCTTCAACACATGGATAGTCAATTTTCCATGAATCATGTGTAACAGTAGGAACAGTTATATTTGTGACAGGAACACAGAAATTTTCAATTATAATTGATAGGGATAGGCTTATTGTGTCGAGTTTTTAATAATATATCTGAAAATACCTTTTGATACCTTGATACAACTCTACATTCCAAAATCATCGTAATTCAGACATCTTTCCCGTGGGCTCACCAGGCCTTCAATCTTTTACCTCAGAAGTATAAGAAGACCATTATAATCAAGTCAATTCCCAATTATGTGTTTATTTAGATGGAGCTTAGAGCTGTAATTCACAGTCAAGTCAATCAACAATTATGTGTTTACTAGAACTTCTAATATAAGATATTCATCCATCCTTCAAAATAAAAGCTGTGGCAGATGACAAGTATCAAGAGCCTAAATGCAGGAGAGAAAACAAAAAATAATGAAACAGAGATTCCATCATTGGGTGAATCCTGAAGCTAGAGTATTGAAAAAGCTCCAACTAGCATGTTGCTTTTCCTACTGCACCAAAAGATAGCCTTGATGTCCTGTCTGTTCCAAAGCTAAACTTGATATCTGAAGCATCCACAGAGATGGATGCATTGCTGGTAGAGGGAAAAGAGAAGACCAGGCGTTCAGCTGATTTACTAGTGCCAAAGCTGTATACTGGAGCAGTGGATGCATCCACCGGCTGAGAGGGGGCACTGGCTGCAGACGATGGCATGACGGACGGTGTTGGTGGTTCTGAGAGTGCACCAGATGATGCAGGAACTGGAAAACTGAATCCGAACCCATTGTCGGGGGAAGTCGCATTTCTAGGATTGGGTTTATTAATGAAAATGGACGGCAAATTAGGTTTTGCCCCAGAGGCATGTCCAGGAGTATTTCTTGATAGCTCAAAACCCGAGGAGTTGGATAACATTGCAGCATTCTGCCCATTACTTTGATCATGGAAAGGCCACCGTGGGGTAGCACCTTTATCTTTCTGTCCATCATCAGTGCCTACGGACTCCTGCAGCATAGACATCCCATGTTAAGAGGTGATTCTATATTATATTAGCAACGCCTAAATCAGCATCCCCAGGTGGTTTTGTGCTCTTGCACCCTCCATCTTCTAATGCTTAAATTTAATTTGTAACTGTAGAAGTGATGTTTCTAACAACAAATTCAAGAATGTTAGGAAGGTGCAGATTAATCGCATTTGAAAAGTTAATTTCCAATAACAAATAAGTACCTTGCCCAAACTTGGAGTGTGAGAACCCGAAAAGAAACTTTTAACTTGGGAATCAGCACCCTTAGAAGTGAAGGACGGTACAGTATCGGCTTTAGTCGTCATACCAAACAGACTAGCTATACCAGCAGCTTTACCACCAGCATTTGTAGCAGTGTCAGCTTCACGTGTAGTTTGCTCTTGAGATATTTCTACCCGATTGACTGTTCCAATATCTCCTTCCTTGGACGATTGGGCAGCTGCCAGACCATTGTCCATACGCATACCAAACTCTCCTAAATGTGATGATTTCATTTTACCATTTGGAGTGAAATCAGAGATTTCTTTGCGGGGATATTTCTTCCATTCGCTGGCCAGCTTCAATTCAGCTGCCTTTTCCGCAGGAGTGGGCTTGTGTCTATCAAGTTGCTCTAATATTTTTCTTACAGTCTCATTTGAAGAACTTATGCATGTCTTAACTTCTTCAGACCTGCCAACACTATGATCCACTGACTGGTACTTATCGACAGCACTAGTTTGACCAACTTCCAAATTTTTTCCGGCAGCAGGCAAGAACAATTTAGAAGCACCAACTTTTTCTAAAGGTGAAGAAGCATTTGTTGAATTCAGGAAAATGGATCTCCTAGGGCGAGATTCTGAGCCAAATTTATTCCGTATGCGCCGAATCGGTCCCACAGATCCATAGCTTGGAAGAGGTAAATCAGTCCTAGTCTTTTCCTGAAATTTTTTTTAGCGTGAGTAACATTCAGAAATATCCCATCTGCTCCTTGAAAGTGTTCTATAATAAAGACTAATGATCACAGAATTCTTATAAACACGCAAAAACCTACAAATCAATATAGGAAACTTTTAATAGGAAGTCACTTGGTACACAGGATTTTTGTAATTGAATCATCTTTAGACTGCTAAGACAAAGATATACCTGGCTGTAGATTGATGATTGAGATTGTTGGAAGGGTTTCATTGAGGGATCTAGCCACCTGCTACCAGCCTGCGACCGAGTCTGCTGGCAAAATTGAAGTACAACATGAATAACTATTCCCAAATTTAGCGAAAGTATGTTTGAAGCACAAGTTAATTTATGTCACAATACAAACCCCATCTCTGGATTTTGGCAATAAAGTTCTAGAGTATGGGGTCCTCGGGAAATCAACAAGCCCATATCCTCTCTGATTCTGTGGAGTAAAATGACCATGCTGATCTTGCACCATGGCAGCGGGCCAACAAGTCGATAACTTAGGCGAAGGTGGCGGATGAAACCTGTTTTGGGTAGTTTGTTCTCCCTTGGATACAAAACCATAAGAATCATTCCCCTTACTTAACCTCCGACTTCCCATGTAAGCTTTTGCAATATCAATGGGTGATGCGCCAACTTCATCTCGTACCTGCAGTAGTGCGGTAGTGCAGTAGTTTATCAGTACATCCTAGAATCAACACCGAAACTCAGAAAGAAGGGTGCATCAAATATCAATGAGGGTATTTCCCAAAATAATTCTTTGCACTTGTTACTTCCAAGCTATTCCAAACTTTATTCACTATTGCATTTTTCCTGTTAAAGCTTCATCCAAGACCATCTCTTGACTAATTAAAATGTTGTTTCTTACTAATTAATCAATCACTAGTGACTCAATTTCAGACTAGCTGGCTATAGCTTACATTAATCCTCTAGCCCATCCTATTCTATTTGCATCTATTTTAACTGAGATGAAGTTTAGCACACCAAAATACTAACGATGCGGTCATTTCACAAAACAAATGTGTTCTATGACAGAAGGGTTAAAAATGATAATTAACTCACATTTGTTTGGGGAAGAGGTGTTGAAGTTCCTGGCATAGCAAAGTCTGTTTCATCCTGCTTCCTCTCATTTGATTTTCTAGGTGTCTCATGTGTTAAATGAAACCTTCCAATGTCTCCTTCGGCTGTTGTGCTAGCTTTCTTTTCTTGTTCATCGATAACCCTGGAGTTCAATATCTCTGTCAAACGCATAATTTCATCCCTGCATATAGTGAAGACAGCTTTTGAATAAGCAGGTTTAACTGACAAAATTCAAATGATGCACATGGTCAAAAGAGTTTCCTGAATGAACACAAGACATATAAATCCAGCATCAGGCTTGGACATGCAGAGAGTGATGGACGAAAGCCAAAAAAGAGGAAAGGGTTATTAAGTCAAAATCTCACTTCTTAGCAATTATAGAGAACTGTATTCTCTAACCACTGAGCTATGAGGAAGAAAGCAATTTTTAAGATGCATGCATTTTTCATCTATAACAGGAATTGGTTCCTAACTCTCTAATGAGGTGTCGTGTCACTGCAACATGATAGCTGGCTATAACCGGAATTACAAAAAGAACAGAGACATGAGGAATGATATGCTACCTCGAAAATGATTTTCCCTGCATGAGCCGCTCAATTCTGGAAATTTCAGCATTATCAGAGGAATTCTTTGGTTTCTCTTCTTCCAGCTTCCCTGCTTCGGAGATCCCATTTGATTTCCCCATACTTGGATCCTCTTCCTTTCCTTCAGTAGATCTGGAATTCCTTGGTTTCTCTTCTTCCAGCTTCTCTGCTTCGGAGATCCCTTTTAATTTCCCCATACTTGTATCATCTTCCTTTCCTTCAGTAGATCTGGATATCACATACTGCATAAACATAATATCCAACACTTCTGAAAATATTCTCTTTATTAGAAAACCAATCATAAATAAAATTCAGTCTTTTTCTCTTCGTTTTCGTTTTTTCCCACTTAGGTGGTGTTTTTTTTTTTTTTTTTTGGGGGGGGGGGGGGGGGGGGGGGTTTCAAATTTTAACAATTAATTTGATATTTTCTTTCAGATCATAATCTTGATATGATACTGGTTTGTCATCAAATTCCCGGTAAAAATCCAACAGCTAATCTGATACTTTCTTAGTGTAGCAAAGATAATATACAAGTCAATTGGCTTCTTAAACATCAAACGATCAGCTGCGAAGTAAAACATGGATCAACATTGTAGTTCTTACCTAAAAACCACGTTTACTCTACTCTTTATCATGTTCGTTGCGAGTCTTAAACTCTTAATATTTCAGGAGCATCTGATCAGGATGGATGATTGCCAACTGTTTTCCCAAAAAGTAAGGCATCACACTGGATGGAATTTACCCCATTTTATATAAGGAATTCAGTGCTTAACAATCACTTCAGCAGAGATCTACTAGTAATGCAACCCTTGTCTTCAAGTTTTCAAAGGTCATCTTTGGCAACAAATTCCATTCTCGCCATTTTATTGCCAGCCAAACTAAGTGTTAGATCTTATTTATCATATTTTGTGCTCCTTTTTCTCATATACCAAGACAATAGACATAATCACAAAGCAACATCTTCATCCACATTGCTTAACAATAAAATGGAGAGATAGTAGGAGAAACTCCCCAAACTAAAGCAAGAAGAAAAAGTTAGCAAAGCTTACACTTGAAGTACATTTGTTGTCATTCCCCACATCTTGTATTGTTGCTGGATCTTCTTCATCTGTCCCAAACAAATTTTTTTGAGATCGACGATCAAACGGGGGAAACAAAATATAAGATAACAAGTCTAATGATATCTATTTTTTTTATTGATACTCAATATGAAAAGTTACTTTATTGGTCATACAGTAAACAATCAAACATTGTATCTAATAGGGGTACTTCCCACAAATTGTATTAGTAATTTCCCTTTCTAAGGCAAGCAAAAATTGTTTACTAACATTAGCAAGAAGATACCTTCAGCGTAAAAAAGTGTTCATGGACTCATATTCTCTAAACATGGCGATCTCGGAAGACCAATACACCTTCAATATCATTTACAAAATTCATCCTATCCCAAAAATTCAAAATTAATACATCTACACTATACAAAAGAAATGTGTGATTGATTTCTCTTCAAAAGCATTTCGCCAGATTTTGAAAATATTGATAGAGGGATGCTTCTCCCTGACTGTCTCTATTTCCTTTACCCTCATATATTCTGCAATGTTGGAACTACTGCTGTGGGGTTGTTAGGCATCACCCTACTATATCCTAACAAATTCAGGAACACGCACCCAATCTGCCAAGTGCCACAACTCCTTCCAGTGAAGGGAAAAAGACGTCCCTCTGAGTCAGTTCATACAGAAAACATCACTATACATATTAAAAACCATTTTTTTGCAGATCTTTCTGTGTCAAAGATGGCTCATGAACTTTTAGTAGGCCAAAACACGTTATTTTTTAGGAGCTTTAGTCTTTCAACTCATTTGCCAACACCCCTGATTCCCTTTGTGCCATTTCTTATCAACCGATGTTAGCATAAACACACCGCGATTATGCCATCCTCACAATACACTATAAATTTTCCTGTCTTTTTTTCAACTTATGGAATCCTTTCCAAGCAATCAAACAGCAGAGCTATACTTCATATCTCCAGCCTTTTATATCCTTCCTCAACTTCACATGCCATACCCCTATAACATTCTCTTAGCTTGAAAAACTTCGAAGCTGTCAGGCTGTATGTCTTGATAGATCTCTTTAAAGGGTACATCAAACATTCAAGTACATTTCACTCTACTGCCATCTCCAATTTTACTCTCGTCAAAGGTTGGAATTCCTCCAAAAAATCTTGATTTGCTTCCATATACTTGTCATTTGAGGCCTTGACTGGTCCCAAACACCAGTAGTTTTCCATTCATAGCTCCCTATTATGACCTTCCATATATCCTTCTTGTCATCAGTAATTCTCCATAGCACCACTGGCTTTCCATCCATACCCCTTTTATGGTCTTCTGCAGATCCTCCATGCATCAATAAGTCTTCAGAGCCATTTACATGAAGGAGACCTTTTGTGACTTCCATCATGTAAGCTTAAACTTATATTCCACAAACCACTTCTTTTGCATAATTAATTCCCCCCAGCCCCCCACCCCACCCCGAACCCAACCAAAGGAAATTCCGTCTTATCCTGTCCAGTTGCAATTACTACTTTAGAGTGTGGTGGTTGCCAAAGATATAAAGGATGTTGGTGTTCCATCTAGCAAACTTTCAACTACTTTAGAGGTGTGCAGTCGCCAAAGACAAGGTATGTTGGGTTTCCTCTAGCACACTGTTGATGGGTGTTAATATTCCGACAAAAGATAGATGAAAAGCCCAAAATTGTCCCTTATCTTTTGCTTTAGACTCAAAATCATCCCTCTTCTTTCACGTGGAGCACTAATAGTCCTCCATGTCGTATTGATGCACTGTTAATCTCCTTCCTAACAGTGTCTATTATTTAACGTATGTGCATGTGGGACTCAAGTGAGAGCCATTCTCCTACAAAAATCCCAGAACTGCTCTGCTTGTTATGTCTGAATAAGTAGCTTGTAATTGGTGTATTAGCATTATAAGTAGGGTGCCTTAAGCAGCAACAAACACATGAGATAATCAGAGACGCATCTATTTTGTAATGAAAGAGAAGGCCAAGAAAGGGGGAACAAATTTTAGTGTACATCCTGTAGATTGCAAACTCAAACTAGATACAACTCTGTACATAGCTTTTTTTCTACAAATTCTTCAAAAAAAACATTTCTCTATAAAGGAATAACTATTAAGTAAAATCTAGACACTGTCATTGTTTGAAGGAACAAACATTTTTTTTTTTTTTTGTATTTTTCAGAAAAAGTTATTCTACAGAGAGAATGCGGAAGTGCTAAATCAAAAAAAAAGAAAAGGTTAATATGGCATTAGCAAGGTACTCTGAAAGACTACTATCCATGGCATCAAAACAGAGCCAGATGATTGACTTCCATTTTGATATATCAGGAGTTTGTCGAAATTGTACTAAACACAGATGAAATTTGAAGCAAGATCAATGGAGTAAGATCAGAAGCATACGCTGGTTCTCGCAATTCCGTAACAATGGTAAAGACGCGGTTCTAGACATATGAGAATGTCAAATAATAGACTGCCATTCATTATCAAAAAAATAAGACTGCGGTTGGGAAATGAAGGACTATTAGTGCTCCATGACTTTGAGTCTGAATCAAAATATAAAGGACTATTTTAAGCCTTTTCTCTTTCTTCTTCCAAGGAGCAAGTCTCCTTTGAGACTTCTCAATCACACCTTCCCGTACTTTTTTATCTTTGTATTTGGCTCTGATGGGAAACACAAACATGTAGTTAAGAAATCTCCACCTTACAGCCCAATATAATGGCTAATGCAAGGATTTGGCAGTGTGCATTAACAAACAAAAATTCTACTTTTCACTTGATTCAAAAGAAAAGATCTATTTTTCAAGGAATTGCGTGAAATAATAGCAGGCTCAAGTACATCAGTTATTTTTTCCTCATCTTCCACAGCATCACACACAATTCAAGTGTCATCAACGTTGAATATGTGAAATATCCATTGAATGTCATCGTTTCCCCTAATCCTAACCCCTAATATCCAGCCAAGTGTTCCTGCTCTTTTGAGCTGTAACCTAAATGCTTCCACCACCAATAGAATTTAGAAAAAGGAAACATGATGAACAATCATCGTGCTCAAGTCCCCCATAAGAAGCAAAAATGCTCAGGTCCACAGGTAATTAGTATAGACAAGTACAGACAACCTTACAGTGGAACGCAGTAACACTTGATCCACCTATCTCCAGACCCCATCATACAACCGACAATATTTAGCACCATGACCAATCTAAATGGTAGTAAGCTTTCTCCAAATCCATTTAACACAAAATCCATGAGTTCATTGTCTCAGCCTAATGCAGTCATTGGCAATTAGTACAACATTCACTATTAGCCATAATTTGATGAATAAATTTTGGTTTCCTATTCAGAGAATCAATCACTCTTTTTAAACATCTTAATAAGAACCTGAGCAATTGTTTATGTCCTTTTTTCTGGTACGATATCTTATAATTGGTCCTTAGTTTCTTCTTTTTTTTTTGTGAAGGTGGTGTTCCTGATAAATGTACATGCATCGCATCTACTTCATTAAACAGCCTGAGCTCACAAGCATAGGATCCATTAATCCTGCCAACAAAACCTAATGCCAGCATGCTCACATTAACTGTTGTAACTGGGGTTCAAACCTAAAACCTTCAAGTTGTTTCTCCTATGCCTTGACCACTGGGTCCACCCCTTGGAGACCTTATGGCTCCATAGTCCCTTAGCTCCTCGGCGCCTTTTTCCTTTGGGACCAGTGCTACCCTGCTTGATGCCATTCTCTTATCAGCCAATGGTAGCAAAATACCAAATCTAGGATTGTGCAATCATGCGCAGACCTCACATAAGATCTCAATTGTTTTTCTATACAACAGATAATAATTGTGTGTCATATGAGGTCTACCATTCAAGCAAAGCAGCAAATACAACTCCTAAGCTCACAAAGTCAAACTTCTTCCAGATTTTATCAATCCAACTAGAAACTACAATGCTATTACACTTCACTCACATTTACAGCAAAAAAAATGCTGTTACAATATCTACAAGTTCACGAAAGACAAAATTGGAACACACCAGGTCTCATGCAAGGTGATTGTGATACCAGAGATGGAAAAGCTAAATTTTTCACCTAAACAACAAACACAAACACACATACAGAACTCCCATCCCCACCCCAAACCCCTTCCCAAGAAAAAAAATAATTCTCTCCAATTTTTTTCATAAAACCTACTATATATCCAGGAAAAGAACTGCAATGTAGGAACGCAAAAACCAACTTTTGCTTGAATAGATTGTAAGCAAAAGCTATTAGAGTCGCAATCAAACAGATCAGGTGCAACTCAAATAACCAAAAAGGTCAATTCTTGCAACCCCAATAAACCCAAAGACCGACATACTTAACACCACCCGCAAAAAAACATAACAAACACACATTCATGGAAACCCTAATGTTTCACATCGTATGTTCGATACACTAAAGTACGAATCTCATACCTAGTTCACCATGAATGTATTCAAGTGGAGGAGGAGTTCCGGCAATTGCATTCGATATGAACGACGGGAGGATTCTGGTGGCGCTGCTGGATATAATACGGTAAGCCGGATCAACCAGTTTCGATAACCAGCTGGTCCGACCGAGCTGGTTCAACGGTGGACGGTCATAAGGGGACGCCGGAGGTTTCCTTGAGGGCGGTTTTTTGAACTTTCCTCCGGCACCTCTCTCGCCGTCTCTGCCACCGTAAGGTGTCGGCGTCGCATTGAACTCCATATCTCTCCTCTACTATGGAAACAGTGGGAGCAATAGAGTTTTTTTTTTCACGCGCACTTTGGGCTGTTTAGACTTGAGATGACATGACAAGTACAATAAAAAGTAAAAAAATTTATCACTTCAATTTATATTATTGTAAATGTATTTGAATTATAATAAATATCTATAAAGATATTTATATTATAGTAAATATGTGTATTTATATTATAGTGAATGTTCATTTTATTTTTTTACAGAAAAGTTAGGGTTAGTTTTCTCTTATAAAAAAAGAAATTTTCCTTTATTGTATTTCATCCCAAATGAAGTTATGTTTCATTCCTAAAGAATAAAATCTTTTAAAAAATGTTATAACTACATATCTATTTTCTGGAGTGAATGTGACAATATTTAGTAAAATTTATAAATAGAAACATACTCATGGTTGATAATATTTAGCAAAATTTATAAACAGGTACATAATCTTGGTTATGAAGATATCACGATTCACCTCTAGAAGAGACAGAATAATTAAGAAGAACTATTCTAAATATTTTATGTTTTATTCTTGAATTGGTAATTTGCAATTTACTCCTGAAAAAACTTACAATCTACCGAAACTCCTATTTTTGCCAGCATGATAGGAAGCACGGATTGGCAGTAAGGAGTCAATTGAATGATCAAGCATTCCCTGCACAATAAATACTCCATAATTTACTCCTGAAGTATTAAAACCCTGCAACAGTAAATCTTGCAATTTACTCCCAAAGTAGTAAAACTGCAATCTACACTGAATTAGTTAAAACTTGAAATGATGAAGTTTAGAGTTCAATATTTATTATTTATTTCATAACACCAGCAGTATCTAAATTTACTTTCATGATATACTAGAAGTTTCTAAGCAATATTTCATAATATAAATTAGCGATCAAGGTCTCCAAGAAGAGCCTAATTATTTATCTACAAAAATTATTACACCAGTAGTGTCCAAACAATATCTTATCATGAAAAATAAATTGAAGTCTATTACACTAGTAGTGTTCAAACAATATCTTATCATGAAAAATAAATTGAAGTCTCTAGAATAACTTATATATGATAACACTATTCATGCTAGATCATAATATATGAAGTTGTTACGATCGAAACACAAATTGTATTAAACTTGAAGTTAATCAGCAAAAAAAGTGGTTATCATAATTAAACTACAAATAATTGAAAGATTAAATATCTCCAAATTACTATTGATAAGAAATATGTTTATAAAAGGTTACCCGATTTTTACTACAAATATTAGAATGATAAAAATTATATGCTATAGTAACTAGAAGTTTATTGATGTGAAGTAAACCTGAAGTTTACTAAAATAAATAACATATATCACGGTAAATATGAAGTTTACTAGCACAGATAATTTTATTAGTTGACATGACCGCTTTAGTCATTCTGATTTGATGTGCTAATTGAACATTAGAATACATTGAAGAACTGGAAGATTCTCCAAAAAATCTTTTATGTTGCTTATTCTAATGACAAGTTGATTATTCGAACTAATGTTAGACCGAGTCCCCTAAATTGTGAAAAATATAAAAGATGAATATAGACTAGTTCACCTATCATGTGATATCTTAAATAGATGCATCTATAAGATGGTCACATGTGCGTTTATTGTCAACCACAGTTTGACATTCACAAAGTTGTTTGCTCAGTATTAATTGAGTTAAAAATATAATTTTCAGATTATGTAATCAAGACAATTCATCTTGATAATGCTGATTTATATCCAAGTTGATTTGGCTTTGAATGCCTCCGATAATTAATTCAATCATTACTTATGAGAACAAAGTTTAGTGGTTTGGTCTATGATATGATATATTGCATATAATAAGACCTTTATGTTGACCAATAAATTATGATTAATCCTCCATCCGCTCAATTGGTTCAAGGTCAGGAACTAATTATTTTTCATCTAATAGCTTTTGATATGCGGCATATGATTAATGAATCTATCACGATGCACACAAAAAAACTCTCCAAAGAATAGTAGGGACATACATTAGTTTTTCCAACATGAGGGGGAGAGAATAATCAGCTAAGAAATATATTGTGAATTGTCATTAATATGATCCTCATTCAAAAATAATTCAAGTTAAATGTCTGAAGCATTTGCTGACCCAGAATTAATTTTATATTTCAACTACAAAAGTTCCTATTAAATTAATGTCCCTGAAGGACAGAATTTACAATATGCATAAAACATTGTAGATCAATCGATTTCTATTACAATAATCTTTAAAAAAATAATGAAGCAAATGATCATAATAAGAAGGTAATGTGCTTTTGAAGAGTCTACGACCTAACACTCTATGAACCTTATGAAAGGATTAGGTACCTAAGAAAAATATTGAAAGTGGTGAGATCTCAATGAGTTATGTCCAATTGCAAACTGATACAGATGATATACCATTGACAATATCTTTGATACAATCTAGCGAAAAATATTATAAAAGATTGTGAGGATTTGAATTCCACATCTATTAAAGCATGCTGATATAGAACTAATTATCAAGTGAAATGATGCATCTTGATAAGCGTACAACTTATTGGACTAGTAGTCTGTACATCAGAAGATATCACACATTTAAATACTAATGAATGTTATCCCTTGACAAGTTATATAAAAATCCTGAAGTATTCAAAATTTCTAAAGCATTTATATGTTTCTGTAACTTTATTCATAATCCTTATATGAAGAAAATCAAATAAGCTGGATGTGACTTAATGACCCTAGTGTATTCATTGAAAAATGATACGATAATGACTTTATTTACCTTTGTGTTTTTATAAAGAAAATAATATCAGAGTTTGTTGTACTTGTTATTTATGTTGACGATATAAATCTTATCGGAACTCCAGTAGAGTTTCAAAAGGCAATTAATTATTTAAAGAAGGAATTTAAGGTGGAAGATCTTGAGAGGACAAAATTATGTCTTCATTTGCAAATTGAGCATTTGACAAATGATATCTTTGTCCATCAATCTATCAACATAAAAAAGATATTGGAATGATTTTATATGGATGAAACACATCTATAAAGTACTTGATGGTTGTTTGATCACATAATGTGAATAAGGATCCGTTACAACCTTATGAAAAGAATGAGAGAAAGTCCTTGGTACTAAAGTACCATATCTTAGTGCAATTGGTGCACTAATGTATCTTGCTAATACGACAAGGTCTGATATAGAATTTTTAATTTATTAGCAATATATAGTTCTACTCCTACCAGAAGACACTAGAACGAAATCAAATACATATTGCGCTATCTAAAAGGGACTACTGATGCGGGCTTATTTTATTCTATCAATTGCAGTTTTGATCTTATTGATTACGCCGATACATAATATTTATCTGACCCACACAAATCTTGATCTCAAACAGATTATGTGTTCATATGTAGGGATACTGTCATATCTTGGCAATCTACAAAGCAGTTTATGGTGGCTATTTCATCAAATCATATTGAGATAATTACTATTCATGAAGTAAGTCGAGAATGTGTGTAGCTGAGATCAATGATACATCTCATTCGAGAAAAATATGATTTGAAAATAAGACAAAATACTCACGATCTTATATGAAGATAATACAACATGTATAACATTATTTGAAATGAAGATTCGTAAAAGGAGATCATTCGAACCACATTTCACCAAAGTTTTTCTTCACACATGAATTTCAAAAGAATGGTGATATTAACGTGTAACAGATTCATATATCTTAGCTTAAAAAATAATTATTTTTGGACTCCTTTTATTCGCGAAGAGCTGGATATCAAGTGATATTGTGGCTAATTTATTTACCAAGTCTCTACCAACTGCAATTTTTGAGAAAATGGTGCATAAGATTGAGATGCGAAGATTCAAGTTTTTAGATTGGTGTTCTCACCAGAGGGAGTTAATACGCGTTGTACTCTTTTTTTCTTGCAAGGTTTTGTCCCACTGGGTTTTTCTTGTAAGGTTTTTAATAAGGCAGCTACCCATGCGTATTACAATATATGTGTACTCTTTTTTCTTCACTTGAAATTTTTTTCACTGGCTTTTTTCTAGTAAGGTTTCAATGAGGCATATTATCCATCAAATAGACAGTCAAAGGGGAGTGTTATAAATGTATTAGTATTATAGTAAATGTCTATAAAGGTATGTATATTGTAGTGAATGTGTATTTGTATTATAGTGAATTTCTATCTTGTTTCTTTGGAGAAAAGTTGTAATGACTCCTCTAGTCGTTATGGGATGGTTAGGGCTATAACACCCTTTTGGAGTCCCAATAGTGAATGTGAGTGAATAAAAACTCAAAGATGGGGAGGTGTTGAAAAATAATTTTTTTGTGTAATCTTAATAACTGATTTTGTGTTGTGTTCCGTTAGGGGCTGGCCTAGTGAACTAGACCTCGAGAGATTCTGAGACTACAAGGAAATTCGTAGCACAATTTTATAGCAGAGTACACATTTGAAATGTGTTAAGAGGTCTTGGGGTAATACTTGTGTGTTTGGAATGGCAAAGTGTTTAGTTTTGTCGAGCTACTAGTTAACGAGGCATCGCTACAACGAAAGATGCAAACTAAAATTTCGTAATTAAATTTATTTCAGGATCCAGTTCCTATTCTTAGTAGGGTTTCCTCCTAAAAATACCATGTGGTTAAAATTAAGGCATTCCACTCAAGAATTAAGGAGGGCGACTCTCAAAAGATAAGACTCCACTATCCTTCCCTCTAATTTCCATCAAAAACTCTGGATTGAGGAAAAGAAATAAAACCCCATTGATTTCATGGCAGCAACTTGGCCCCCAGGTAGATTATGGTTTACTTTGAGTTTATACTTTGAATAGTGAATCGCATACGCATATGAAATTAACGGTCATATATCCAAGATCATAATCAGATCGAGATTAATATAAGAAGAGTGGATTTGCTATATATGTGGTAAATTGGCTTTAAAGGTTTAATAAATTATACTAACGATGAGAAGAAGGGATAGAGGTAGTAAGGTCTATTTGTGGGTGACATTGATGTTGTATGCACTTGGTAATAATTTCACGCCCATGGCCTTAATAAAAGGATGACTGATAGAATGATATAATTGTCCTAAAAAAGGAATTCAAAGAGAAACAAGTAGTAATATATTAGTGTGGAGCCGTTGCAAATAATTATGAATTAAGAGCTGAATTTTAGTTGGAATAATTGTGGTATGGGTTTTGTGAACTCAGGTTGAATGTTATTGCTAAATTGTTAAGTTTTTATATGACCATGCTTGTATGATTTAATTGTTAAACTATTGAGACCATGTTGCTAAATATACGGGTATATGTATATTTTGTGATTGAGATTGTGACTTGGCAATGCTATGTGAATAAGTTGAGAATTGTTTAAGTTTGTGAACTTCGTGAGTTTGATGTATACTTATGGTAATCAATGTGTACTTCTAATTATTGTCTTGTGTGACGACTAAATGGAGAGCATACTAAGATGTGTTGATGATGATTGAATAATACACCATTATTATGATATGAGAGGCTCAAGTCCGAGGTGAGTATCTAGACGAGCGGTTATAATATGAGTGATTCGTGTCCGAAATGAGTCCGGACAAGCGATTATGATATGAGAGACTCATCTTTGAGGTGAGTATCCAGACGAGCGAATATGATATGAGTGGCTCGTGTCCGAAGAGAGCATCCGGACGAGCAGATGAGTGGGAACGAGTACCATGCCGATACAGTACATGAATTTCTACAGTCCCCTACAGGTCATGACTGGATGGGCAAACATAAGAACCTCTGGCATGTGTATACAGATGAGTGGCAGATGTATGATCAGATTTGATACAGAGTGAGTGATGAGATACAAAGATCATAAAACTGTACTTCAGTGTGGACATGATTCCATTAATTGGTTTGATTTACCGTATAATTGCAAAATACTTGTGATGTTTTTTTGATGTCTTTTTTAGAGACTTACACTTCCTATGATGGATTTACATGAACTGCCTGGGTATGATTTAATTATCTGAGTACTATTGATTATTAATCCATATTGTAGATTTGGTTTATGTGTTATTGAGCCTTGCCGCTGGGTTGGTCCTGACTGTGGGGATAGTTCTGTAAAAAAATGATAGGGTTAAGATGTCATGCCCTACCCTGGGAGGCATGACTGACACCTGGTGCCATACTGGGATCTGAACTGACTTGACTGCGCTTATGCACTTCTGGTGCACGCCTGCTCTTCAATTCAAGAAAATAACGAGCTATATCTCGGCTGTAAATACAGTCTCCGACCGACAAGGCCACATAACTACCTGTGAAAAGAAACCAGCTGACCAACAACACCCAGTAAAGGGGATCCTATGTGGGCCAGCAAGACCACAATGCTTTCTAGTTATATCATAATGAAAACAGGCAATCAGAACTATACTATGGCCGAAAAGGCCGCTAACTAATAGCTAAACTAGGCCCCACATGGCCACCACGCAAAAAAAACATACACAGGCCCCACATGACCAACACTAAAACTAATACTGGAGATCTGTAGCCTGCAAGACTCTAAGAGTGAAATAATGGCCGGGACAGGGCCTCGACCTACACATAAACTGTACAATCAAAAGAACAAATCTTCTAACTAACAACTCCGGGGCAAAGGAGCTGATTAGACTGCTGACTCGGCTAATGACTAGGGAGGTCCTGAACTACGTCTAACCGTACCTACAGGAAAGTAATGCAGCGCCCCAAAGATGGGCGTCAGTATAATATTTACTAAATATGTAAGTTAGAAATGAAAATGGCTGAATAATACTGACAATGAAACTGAAACATTTCAATAGGAGGGATAGAGAGTTAACCTGAATAACCTCACAACCTGTTATATAACTAACAGTAAATAATGCAAACAAGAACTTTACCTGGCCCCCATAAGTTCAGAAGGTACAACTAGCACAGAACAACCCGTCCGGGGCCTCGATAAGTCCTGACGAGCACACTTCAATCTATATACCCCTAACAAGGTCAAAATGAGTCAACATGTAACTATAGCCAACCTATCGGTCCCCTGAGTCTGCAACTGAGTGCACTCGGCTCCTGATATGTAGCTGTGTTTGAGTCTTGTGAACTCCTGATAACTGCACGATGAGGGTCAGTGATGCCGATACGACATAAAAATAATAGTCCAGCCATGGAATGGACTATAGTATGGACCTTGGGCCTTTGTGTAGTCCCTTAGGATAACATATAGCTCCTTGGAGAGATCTATATAGCCCCGTAGGCATCGACACAACTAGTAACCCTGGGGTTGGTCACGGAAGGCTATGGGGCAGGGTCAATCCCAAACTGAAAAGAAAACGCTAATCTCATACTAATAATAACATCTAACCACAACAATCATGCTTCTGGCATTCTTACTAGAGTCCAGGTCGTATTACAACACGATAGGAATAACCTGCTGAAGGAATTTGCCTAAACATACCTCGAATGCTGATTTCTGTTTTAACTGGCAAGGTTTAATTTGCAATCGGCAGTCCTTTCCAATTGTAACCTTTATGCTGATAGAATAGGACTAATTTCAATACTAAACTCGACAAATATCGATAACTTTCGATAATGAAGTTAACTATAATCCAACTTCAAATAACTCGATCGAAAACCTATAGTTTCCCGAGAGTTCAGAAGGGAGAAGTGCTTATCTAATGCTTATGGCCGGGTAGGAATTAATTCGGAGCAATTCTAACAACTTTTACTCGGCGGAGTTCCGGTTTGTCGAGTGAATTTTTGAGAAATAATTCCGTAGTAATGCTTCCCATAGGCCTATTACTCGTTACCCAAAGTTAATTTGAGATTGGACGGCGTTTGGTAGCATAATCGGACGGAAAACCATCAAAAACTTGCGTGCTCCTTAGTCTCTGGCCGTGGGTATCATTTGTGGAATGATTTAAATTAAGTGAAGGGGCTTCATATAACTTAAGGCCAGTGGCAGGGGGCGCCCTGCGCCATCCAAGGCGCCACAATGCCCCCGCGCCGTGCCTCCTAAAGCGATAGATGGCCTGGTGCGCCGCGCTGGCCAGTGACGCGCCGGCCCCTCATGGCCTAACTTCTACAGACCCTACTTTCGAGGCTCTTTCCACACGCGTCGAGCTCTCCTTACTCGCCATAAGTCTACACATACGCCTACTAACCGATAACATTTTACGAGGTGTAACATCAGATACTTGATACGATTCAATGATTAAATAGTTAGGAACTGATAATGATTATGTATAACAATAATGATGCTAGTTGAATAGTAACGGTGTTTGACTCTTGGGAATTATCTAAATAACATTGCATATCTAGGGTTTATAGCTAGAAACTCATTAAAAATGCTAAGGATATAACCTATTATGAGCTCATTGAAGGAAATTGGTAGAATATGATTAAGTATCATAAGTTGTTGAATGTTAAGTAATTATATGATGTTGTTGATTTTATACTATGTTGCATAAACTAATCCTAATTAGTCGACTGATGATGTATACCGGTACATATAGTGTTTTGATATTATTCTTGCTATACCTTTTGTGGGATGTAGGTTTGTGATAGGTTATTGTAGTTTCATGATTGAAGTGACGATACTCCACATCAACTTCTGCATCTCTTTTCTCAGGTGAAGCAGTGTCTATTCATTATCATTACTCCGATTAGAGCTCTTGTACATGTCTAGATTAGGTCGTAAAAAAAATATTGTTTGGGATTTTGAATGAAAAAACGGTGTGTCAGTTATTGATAATGTTTAATTATAAAGATGATGTTATTGATAAGATTGTGTTTTAAAAAGGAGTTCTCCAATCGAACTAGAGTCGAGTAGGTGCTCGCATGATCCTCCAATTTGAGTCATGTCAAAAGTTAGGATTAGTTTTTTTCTATAAATAAATGATTCTCTTTCATTGTATTTCATCCCTCAAGAGAAATAAGAATTCTTTTCTCTTCTCTCTTCTCTATGCTCTTTCTCTACAATATTCTTCTTGTTTTATTATTTTATAATAATTTTACCTTTTTTAAAAAAAATATTTTTTATTATATAGGGGTAGGGAAGAGGAAATTGGGAGGCAATTATAAGGTGAGAAATCGAACTCTTACCAATAAGGTGAAAATTCAGATAGTAAACTAACTGAGCTATTATCCTAATTTTTAATTAAATAAGTTTAAAATGATTAATTGAATATAAACATTCAATGCAGATAAGTATTATTAGAGGGTTCAAATTAGAAATTTCGGAATAAAATTATTTTTAGTACGTTTCACTTTTAATGTGAACTTTTTTATGCAAATTTAAATTTATCGAGTCCGAGAGTGAGTACTGAACATTGAATAAAAAGCTAAAAGCACTTAGTTAATTATAATAATAAATATTATAGGTATTAACAATGCATAGATTGTAATACAAATATTACTAATATGGCGAGTCTAAGTTAATTATAATTATAATGTTATAGGTATTAATAATGCATAGATTGTAATGCAATATTAATAATATAGCGGGTCCAGTGCATGTATTATTAGTTGTTGAATTTTTTGATTTGATATTTTACAAATTAGTGCATAATATATAACTAAAATATGTGTTTGCTTTTAGATAAAATAATTTTTCTTACTGTTAGAAAGGTTAATTCATCATTTGATACTTTTAAAACACATAATATAGATATTCATATTTTTATTTTGTATTGTATTTCATATAAAATAATACATATATCCTTACATAATTTATGCACATATTGTTTATTAGAAAAGAAAAATTAATAACCAAATATTATATTAAAATAATATAGAATTATATGTGGAGATTAAACTTTCAACATGAACGATTTGAAGTATAATGTGTACCTCTTTTTCAGATGTATGCCCGCCATCATGGACATCACATACACCCTCCTTGAGAAGAAGCATCCTCGCTAAGATTTGCCCGCAACTATACTAAGGGAGAGCCCTGCTCTAATACCCTTTGTAACGGCTCTAATTTAACTGTTAAGGTAATGTCTGCTTTGGGCCTAACCCACACAGATTTGTCCATTGGTTTTAACCCAAAAAATACCTTAACAGTTGATTTTGAATTGATCATAATTTTTATAAGGTCACTAACTTTCTTTTTCCGGCGTGAGATTCACATAAGATATAATGTGCACCTTTTCTTCAGGAATTGCCCTCCATCATGGACGACACATTTTGGATGACACTCGATGGGCTCAGGTGAATTTTGGTGCAATTGGACTTAAGTGAAAATTGCATATTTATACATGTGCTCTGGTGTTTGAAGATCACGTCCCAAAGCACATGCATAAAAATATCAAATGTGTCATCATTGTGCGAGGCAGGCCCCAAAGCATAGGCATAAAATATCACATGTGTCTTGGATTATGAATCTTTCTACCATATTATGTATTAGTTACATAATAGCTAAAAAGCTTTTATTCAGAAAAAAAATAAAGATAGAGATTGCATTTAATTTTGATTTATAGATCAATATATAATATTATCTTGATATATGTGAATATCAATTTCATATATAGGATTGACATAGAATCTAATTTCATTTATTTGTTATATCTATTTGTTCTGATCAATTCTGAATTACTCTATCTTATAATTCGGATTACGATATATTTTCAATTTGAATATCAATATCTATTGAAAGAATCATATCAATGAAGGAAAAGAAATAGGTATAGCCATATTAAAAAAGACTTTTAACACATGAACCTGTGAAATAAGTCGATAAATTATGGAGTGTGTCAAGAGCATTGGGTCTGATAAGGTCCCAAGAGTTGATGGATATGCTACCTTTTTCAAAACTGCTTTGCTAGTGATCAAGGATGATATAATTGCTATTGTGAAGGATTTATTTTATACAGGTAAAATGTACAGACTAATTAACTATACTACTGTCACTTTACTTCCTAAATCTATAAGTCCTAAAATTGTGAAAGAATATAGACCTCTTGCATGTTGTACAATGTTATACAAGATGATTTCTAAAGTATTGCAGTTAGAATTCAGAAAGTCACTGGTAGTAGTTTTTTTTTTTGAAGCACAGTCTGAGTTTATTCCAGAGAGAAAAATATAAATCAGATAACATCATATTAGTTCATAAGCTAGTACAAGCTTATGGCAGAAAACACATTTCTCCTGAATGTATGCTGAAAATAGACCTCCAATAGGCATATGAAAGTGTAGAGTGAATTAATCTGAGGTAGGTTATGGAGTGCTTGGGATTTGTTCATGGAGTGTTACAAACACTTAGCTACTCCATTGGTATAAATAAAGAATATGCAGAACCTTTTGATGCAGCAAGGGGCCGAACTGAGACAAGGTAACCACATGTCTCCGTACGTCTTTGCTATAGTTATGGAGTATTTAAGTAGGTCCATGAGTGGTTTGAAACATGATCATTAAGAAGTTTAAATATCACCCTAAATGTGTCAAGTTAGATGTGACTTGTTTGAGCTATGCAGATGACTTGTTAATGTTTGCCAGAGGAGAATTGAACTCTATTACTGCTTTGCTCAGTTCTCCTTAGCATCTAATTTGAAAGCAAATCTGAACAGGAATTGTGCTTACTTTGGAGGTATTCAACAAAGAGATATTCTTCATCATCTTAGTTTTGTAGCAGGGGAGTTGCCTTTCAATCTTGGCATCTCCCTATCTACTGAAAAGCTAACTCTAATTCAATGGCAGCCTCTTATTGATAAGATAGTTAAAAGAATAGCTTCATGGACTGCTAAGAAGCTCTTTTATGAAGGAAAGATTTTTGTTGGTTCAAACACTGTTATTTGACATCCAAGCATATTGATCTCAAATGTTCTTATTGTCTAGCAAAGTGGTAAAGACCATTGAGGATTATTGTAGAAGTTATGAGTGATTTGATACCAATAATATGATCAAGAAAGCTTTAATTGCTAGAGATAAAGTGTGCATATCAAAGTCCATTGATAGATTCAACATCAACAACTTACATATCTAGAACAAAACAACTATGACAGAGGTATATTTTTTATTATATATACAAAAGCTGTATAAAAGTTATTGAATTTTTGAAAACTTACGCCCAATATCCTAAATTCGCCCCTATTTCCACTTGGATGATATGACATGTCATGTTTCTTGAATTATTTACAAGTATACAAGATCTTATATTTGTAATTTTAGCTGCAATTTAATTATATAGGTAAGTATATGATGTGGCTTCCACTTTCATGATTAAATCGTATAGCACCTTCAATGGCAATGAAAAAACTGAAAAGACATATGTGGTTTAATAATACACTAGATCAAATATGGCTCATAAAATAATAACAAGACCAAAGCACAATAATAGTTCATATGTCAAAGTTAATAGTTACGATTCAAAACTACGTCTTTTTCAACCCGTCGAAGCAGCTTTCTTTCTTCAAGTAGTGATGCACAAAACATTGATATATGTCCGATATGTGACCAAACTTTTGGGAGAGCCAGTTGCACTATTTAAATTTTTAGACATAACACATAAACAGACGTTTAAACTTGGTCTTAGCTGGAAAGTAAAACTTCAACTTTGAGTATGCATATCTAGACATCTCAACTCGTCTCTACTGTGTCAGTTGGACACTCCAACTTACAAAATGATCATCTAGACACCTCCAAAATTTATGTGTCACGTCAGTGTTGGATATCCACGAGACACAATGGGGATAAGTTAAAGTGTTTAGTTGTCAGTTGAGATCAAGTTAAGGTGTCTAGATATACACTCTCAAAATTTGAATACTTACTTGCCAGTCGAGAACAAATTTGAATGTCTATTTATGGATTAGGCTTAATTTTTATAACGATCAAGATTCAATACAATAGTCTACAACAAGAGCCTGTGATGAGCCTAACTTGTATTTGGGGTGTGGAATATAACTTATTTTTAAGGTTGACCAATGTCACATTCTCATAAGTTCACGGTCAAGAGACTTAGCTAGATAAACTAAAGAATTTTCATTTTGAGTTTAACTTTTATATATTGATGATGTAATTTATTTTTTACGCCATCATATAAGTAACTTGCAACAATATTAATTGTGTATAGTAAATTCATATAAAGCGGATTCAGAATTTAAAAGTTATGAATTTTTATAATAATTTTGAAATTAATATATAATAATAACAAAGTTCACCGTTAAATATTTTGATAATTTTTTTGTGATATATATACAAGGACTAACAAAAGTTATTGCGTTCCCGTAAATCCATAGGTTGTATTCTAAATCAACCTCACGTCAACCTATATTGGTAATTTAGAAAATAAAACAAATAACCAGCTATCACTATAAGGTATTTGCAATATAAGGCTTTTAACCTATATTGGTAATGATAAATCATGGTATTTGCAATATAAGGCTTTTAATGCATGCATTAGCATGGTTAACGACATAATTTTCGTTCAAAATTTTTCCACATCCTTGCTATCGTATTTCAGGAGGATATATTTTTATAAACAAATAATTTTGTTTAGAAATTCTGCAATGTATGTCACTTCTAATACACTAACTAAATAATGCATACAAAATAATCTCAGTATAATTAATACAAACATAATTAATATCACTATTAATACACCCTATTTAACATTATTCTTATATACTCTGCCAAAACGATCCTATCTAAAGATTCATTGCACCTACAATGTATGTTAGTTTAAATCATTTTATCCGTCCATTAAGAAAATCATTCCCCTATGATTCGGGCAAACCAACATTGGTGGCATGTGCAAGCAGTACTCTCTTTTTAATTTGGGAAAGTGGTTCTTCAAAATTATTGGATCCATCCATTTGTGTCCCCACAAAGGTGCAATTCTGTTACAATAAATCAACTTTGAACAACGACGAAAATATATTCAGCGTAATTTTATAGGTGGGGTTTGAAGAGAATAGAATGTACACAGAACTTATCCCTACTCGTAGAGATAGAGAGGTTATTTCTAATAGATCCTGACTTAAAAAGAAAGCATATTTGAATAGTTTGAAAAAGAAAATACAAAAATAAAAGCAATAACAATAGTGAAATAATGTAAAACGAAGAGCAGTACACAACAATATACCACCTTTCATATTCTAAAATTCAACCTTACCAATCAAATATATGCCGCATTAAGTGGAATCTTCAACATAGTTAAGAGTGGTTCACCTTCCACCCTTGTCAACTCAAGAGCTAGTCACTCCCCCTATAAAGAAAGCTAGTTTTCTATGGTGCTACTGAAGCTTGAGTGCATAACCAATGACCATAACCAAAATGGCATTTGAAATCTTGGAAAAATACATCCTTTTACAGGACATAAAGGTGACAATATATGGTTACGTCACATTCCAAACTATCCCCAGATGTGATTGGCACTTAATTAACTAGCACTATTCGTCACGCGAACTTGATTCCGAACATCTAGCATTCTTTCAAAAAATCATTTTGATAGATATACAATATGCTATACGTATTGATAAATAAATAAGAAATCAATAATTCGATTAAAATAGTAAAACTGTAACTCAAATCACACAACTAGACCATAGAAAATCTAGAAGAATTACATGCACAAGTATTGATGTGAGGTGCACAAACCCCAATAGACATAAGTAAATAAAACAATAATGAAAAAGTCGACATCCTCCTCGAACTAAGTGGCGGCTCACCAACAACTAGATCAAATCTCACGCTCTCCTCAACCATGCATAATATTGTCAACAACCGTGCCTATATAGAAGCAAATCAGGAGTGATCGATTCAATAAATATAACTCAGTAAGATCTTCGATCCATTCCTCTGAATATCCCTAAAACAAAAATTAGAAAATACATTTACAACAACATATTAAAAACCATATTTAAATCAATTATGTCTCAACATAACATTACATCAATAGCCAATACAGATATTCAACAGAATGTATATCATCTCAACATAATCAACACACATAATTTGTCATAAATATGAGTGAAGAAAATTAACCAAGTCATGACAGCAAGGGAATAATATCTGACGCCCCATTGCCATGGCATGAGCCTCACCACACCATGCATCAACTGAATAATAGCACACCCACAAAAAATAAAGTACAGTTGGTTGGCTATAGGGGCGGATATGATAAGTTATTGAAAATTTCGGTTGGATAATTTTAATTTTTTTATTTTTAAAAATACTATAATATTATTATATCAAATTAATTCAGTATGATTAGATATTTGAAAGTTTAATTTTAATTTTTTACGATACGGTGAATTGGTAATCATAGTTTGGTCGACATCAACTTACATATTCTTATATAATTGAGAATTATGACTTTGGCTTTTCAAGAAACATCTCAATTATATCATACTAACACTTTACACATATAAAAATATTCAAAAGAATTTCAAGCAATTCCTTTCGTTAATCAATCACCAAAAAAAAACATTTCAATCAAGATATAGTAGTCAAAGTTTCAACATCTAAATAACTAATTTTGTACTAATACTATTTTATATATTTGCTAGTAGTATTATAATAATATATATGAATTTTATGTGTAATTATATATTTCAGTATGACATTTGGTATTTCGATATTTTTTTATGAATACCGAATACCAAATTTTTTAAAAATGCACACCAAATACCATAATACTGAAATCGCAGTATCAAAAATTTTAATTTCGATGTTGTATTCAGTATCTACTGTATCATGCACCCCTCACCCCCTTAGTTGGCTCAAAGACTCCTGATACAACCAAGCACATGCTATTATCAACACATGAATCAGACAGATAAATTATAGCTTTTAAAAATGAGCTTTTGAAAAGCAAGTATCAAAGCTTAAGATCTCTTTTATCTTGAATTTGCATCTAATCAAGCTCTCTAAAATCTAAAATTATAACCTTACGTGTCCGGATTATCTCAAACGACACAAAATCATGCTCAAAACAAGTAATTATCAGATGAGTACTTTACTAAATTTTAGAGTGAGTCAAAATCGAAGTTTGAGGGTTGACTGATTAAACTCGACTGTGGTCAACAGGTTGAATTCTCGAATCAAGACCCTCAATAGATTCTCCTCGATGAGAGGATTCCATATCATTCATCAAAATCAAAATTTCACTTCGTTTGCATCTAATTTCAAATTGAAGATTTTGTTCTAAATATAGTTTAAAGATAAATTTGTTCATATATACAAATGGATCGAAATTGAAAACTAAATGTGCTTTATCATATATTACAGGGACTAAAATTAGAACTTTCTAATAATGAAAAATCAAATGTGATATTATCTCAAAACGATATAAAGGTGACAATATATGGCTCAAGTTAATTCGTCTTTTTCGTAATATGCTTTTTTATATTGATCGATTATTCAAAAAAAAAATGTCGCCCCACTTGTGTTGGTTCCTCAACAAATACAAGCCATATCTCAGAATCCATCAACAAAGTTGAGTAGTAACTAGTAAGCCATGACTATTTAATCAATTCAAAAATAAAAATGAAGTAATAATAACACAATAAAGAATATTGATCATTCAACTTAATTAAATAAAAATCTGAGTTAAATATTTTAAATTACTAATCAAAAAATATATGTTGTTTTTTCAATAAAAAGATGTTCCTATCATATCTTCGAATCTTAAAATTTATGTGATGACAAATTCGACCTCTGAATTTCACTCGTGTCAAATCCCCACACCCGTATCCGAAGCTATCATAGGCAATTTCATATTGAGAAGTCATTGGTTACTTGTCTAGTTGCCTGTTTATAAGATGCTGGACCATGATCATTCTCCACAAGATTTGGTAAATCAAAAGATGGTGCAAAATCACAAAGGAATAGAGAGCATGATAAAGGGTGGATCTTTTATTATAAGGAATGAAAATGAGCCAAGGGACACTTACAAGATTTCATACATAATCCATTTCTTGCTTGGTGCAGGCAATTTGCTTCCTTGGAATGCCTTGATCACTGCTGTTGATTACTTTGGTTACCTTTATCCAACCAAACATGTTGAAAAAGTTTTCTCTGTTGCCTACATGACTTCCTCTGTCTTGATTCTTGTTTTGATGCTGAGTTGGCCCAAATGGAACCAAAGAATGAGCCTTAGGTTGAGATTGAATCTTGGATTTTCTATGTTTGTTCTTTCTTTAATGGTAACCCCAATTGTAGATTGGGCTAATTGGGATCAGAATGGAACAAAAGTGAAATCAAATGAAGCCTATTGTGTAGTGGTTGCATCAGTTGTTATCTGTGGTTTAGCTGATGGTTTAATTGGAGGAAGCTTGATAGGTTCTGCTGGTAAGCTTCCAAAACAATACATGCAGGCAATTTTTGCTGGAACTGCTTCTTCAGGTACAAGTCCTATTAAAATTCCTTACTAAATGCACATATAGTCCAACTTCTCTGTAACTGCCTCGTTTGTCCCGATACTTTTCGGCGTGAAATGTTGTTGTCGATTCCAAAGAAAACTTGGTTGTTATTATGAAATCATGCTGTTATAGAGGATGGTTATTATAGAGATGTCTAACTGTATAGTCAGAGACGGATTCAAGATTTAACACTGAACTCATCATACGTTTGATATTATGAGTTTAGAATTCACTATTTGTTGAAAATTTAGTGGTTTTTTCACATAGCTCAAGCTTGATTCTTGATTCTTTTTTGGGGCTTAATCAATGTTTTTTTTCAAATGCCAACAGGTGTTTTAATTTCCATATTAAGGATTATAACCAAGGTGTCACTTCCACATACTCCCCAGGGTCTAAAGACAAGTGCTCATTTCTACTTCATAATTAGCACAACAGTTTTGGTAGTGTGTATTATCTGCTGCAACTTGTTGTATAAGCTGCCAGTTATGCAGCAGCATTACACACTTGTTCAAGATTGCTTGCCATGCTCAAGGCATAGACTCCAGGATGTGGCAAGAACTATAAGGTGTCCAGCATTTGGGATTTTCGCGATTTATACGGTCACTTTGTCCATTTTCCCAGGGTTCTTGGCAGAAAATCTTGAATCAAAGATACTGAAAGACTGGTATCCCATCTTGCTGATTACAGTTTACAACGTGTCGGATTTCGTAGGGAAATCTTTCACTGCAGTGTATGTTCTCAAGAGCACTGGAAAGGCTACATGGGGTTGTGCTGCTAGGCTGTTGTTCTATCCTCTGTTTACTGCTTGTCTCCATGGTCCTAAATGGTTAAAAAGTGAAGTGCCAATTGTTTTCCTAACTACGATGCTCGGGCTAACCAACGGGTACTTGACAAGTGTCATCATGATTCTTGCCCCTAAATCTGTGCCAACTTCTGAAGCAGAAATAGCTGCCATTGTTTTGGCTGTCTCATTAGGGATGGGGTTAGTAGCTGGTTCAGTTCTTGGTTGGTTTTGGATTGTTTGAAGTGATATTGGTTTAGCCATTTAGGCAGGGGGTTATTTGTAGGAAATTATTACTAGAACCTTAAGTTAGAATTCATAAATATTGTGTTCTGATCAATGTATTTATGCCATCATGAGAAAGAAAAAAATATGTTACAAAATGAATTGTGTCTGTTCATCATCCTGATTTTAGCATCATATAATGCATGAAACTATAATAAGTTCTGAATATGACTCTTCAAAAGTCAAACAATGATGCATTTTGCATTTGCAAATCACTCAATATAAAAGTTAGCAATATTAACATGGACTCATCTAGACTTTAGTCTCTAAAGAGAACTAATTTAAAGCCTATTCAATAGCCAGAAGTTTTTTGGATTGGAGCTAATACCTAAGTAGCTGCCTGTTATTTCTGTGGTTATTGCAATCCATTTTCAAGAAGGAATCAAGTAACTTATGCATATTGATAGTGTAAATAAATTTCATGGGGAGCTTTGATGTCACGATAAAATTGTCTCTGTGAGAACTAAAAGGTCACAAGTTGAAGCTATGAAATCAATTCTAATGATTAGAGTCAGAAAATGTTAAGCTTTATAGGTTCAATTTTTAAGTTTTTTAGTGTTAAACTCATTATATTTTAAAGTTACGAGTTCATATTAACTTTCACAAATTTTAATTTAACGTATAAATGTATACTCTATATCGAACGTACTGAATTCATATGAACCTGATACTAGCACTCTCAATCTACCTCTAATCAAGGTAAGCTGTCAACATCACACTTTTTTGGAGTGTGGCCTCTCCTCGAATCCTATGTGAATGCAGGATATTTCGTGCACTAGGCTACCCTTTAATGTAATTTAACATGTTATAGCAGATTATCAAGTTTATCTTCTAGTCAACTTGTTCCACACTCCCGCTAACGTCTATGAATAGCTACCTCTCGTTATATGTTTTAAGTGATTTGATAGTGTTAAAAAAGTCAAAAGATATATTGCAAGGAGCATCATAACAAATTTTATGATAGCAAGACACCTATAGACGGGGCCAATTCGTAGGCATCTTAATGTGCAGCTATACATAGTTCCTTAAGAATAAAGGCAGCCTGCCAAGTTGGAGCTGGACTCTAGTTAGCAAAGAATATAATATTTTTTGTTGAATGGCCAGCATTTCATTTATCTACTAGTCATTTAGATATTTGTTGCCAGTGCTAGCTGCTTATATGCCTAATATTTCTATGATTATTAATGGAGAATATTTGACTCTCTGAAATTCTGAAATATTACTCCTTCCGTTCAATTTAAGTATTTTAGTTTAACTAGATACAGCGGCGAAGTAAGAAATTTAGCGAAGGATATGTGAATTTTCTTTTCAGTTGTATTAAGGGTGTGCAAAATTAAATATACACTCATAATAGCTAACATTTTATCTCTGTATACTTCATAATTTTCTGGCAAAGGGTGTGCCTGAACCACCTTCACTTAAGGTAGCTCCGCTGACGACTAGACATGAAGTTTAAGAAATAAAGGGAGACTTTTGAATCTTGTGATTTTTAATCAGAGACATGTGTAGTCCTTTAAATCTTATGATCTTAGACTTGCTATGTAGGATATTGAAATTGAAAAACGTACTAAATATAAAAAGAAACTTTTTTTCGAACATACTAAAATTAAAAATAAGACACTTAAATTGAGACGGAGGAGCAGTTATTTTGTAACGTGCTAAAGTTAATAGAATAATCTTTTAAGATCAAGATCTTTGAGAGCCAGAGGAGGGATATACTGCTCTCATATATAGCACTAGGATTCTTGATATTACATTTTTCTTGGAGACAAGATATTTTCCTATCAATCCAAGATTTATAGGCAGTGAGTGCACTTCTTAATTTATAGTATGCAATGTGTGATTCTCATTTAATATGATACATATTGTAAGTAAAAAAAAAAAACTCTTAATTACTGTACTACATGATCTATATTTTTATTTTACTATCTAATAAGAGGGAGGGACCGAGGGAGCTAGTAAGCGGATAGAAAGTCAGCATGCCTGCGTCGCTCTTGCCGTTTTATAGTGTTTGGTAAAATTATAATTATAATTGAAAAATAAAAATGAAGAAAATAAATATCTTCATGCTGAAGTGCGGATATCTCGCTCTCTTTAAGGAGATTCAAGTCCACTGCAGTAAAACTTTACCGGTCCAATAGTAATCTTCTCGACTTGTCCCTCCGGTATACAACAGCCCAACAACATTGTATGACTCAACAAAAGAGTTGAGTCCAAAACTCCATCAAAAAAACAACTTCCTTTAGCTAAATAAAACTCTTTTTTCTACTCACTTTCTTTCACTTTATGTTTTTTCTTCTACCACAACACAAGACAAGACCACCACTATTTACAGGTGAAAAGTTCTTCCTTGTAATGGATTGGAAGAATGTGGGTAATAAAGTGGATAAGTAATGAGAGAATTATGCTTAGAGGTTACATAGGTTACAAGGCATAATGAGTTAGAATACTGGTTGAACAATGACATAGAGGTTATGGAATAGTAAAGATCACATTCATCACAATGAATGTGGGAAATAAAAAAATACTAAAAAAATAACATTTTGTATAAAATGTCATACAAATTCCAACAATCCCCCACTCATTTTAATATTAAGTAAGATAGTTTATCAGTTGAAGGGAGACTATTATGTATAATGAAGGTGTGCTCTGCATTGAACCTTCACTTAGTAAAACAGTAATATTTACTCCAGAGTCATAGTGATCTCAGACTTGAATTATGACTGGTTAAGAGAAATAAAGTATCACTGCTTACACAAAATAATCAAGGTGTTGACATGAGCTTTAATAGCCAGCACATTACGGTCGTATGTTATCCCAGTTTTCATGAGTGTCTTTGAGAACAAGTCATATTCTGATAGGAAGCTTTCTACTTCCACACTCACATAGGTGAAATCTGTCGAGAGTGCTCATGTAAGTTTAACACCCCACTCATATGAGCTACAAATTTGCATTAAGAGTTTTTTAAACTCAACCTCCATGAACCATTACAGGAAAAATATACCCACATCATAGGGAGGGAATAAAAAAATAGTGTATTTCATAACAAGTCATCATATGATTCATTTTTTCCCATTGGACCTGGTTATAGGATTTCTAGTCCTCGGGTATATAACTTATGAATTTATGGGCTTTAATCCCATCTCCTTTGATGTGCTCCAGACCTTTTTCTCTTACTAAGGCCTTAGTCAATGGATCTGTAAGATTATCACAAGATTTGACATAATCAATATTAATGGTACCACTTGTCAAATATTATCTCACAGTACTGTGTTTTCTCCTTATGGATCTGAATTTACCATTGTAATAACGCCTTTGAACTCTACCAATTGTAGCGGTGTTATCACAATAAATTAAAATAGGAGGAATTAGTTTTTCAAAATAAGGTATTTGAAATAATAAATCTCTTAACCAATTCGCTTTCTCACTAGCTGAAGTTAAAGCAATTAGTTCAGCCTCCATGGTAGAGTTAGCAATAATTATTTTCTTTTTTTATTTTCAAAAATAGCATCATCTCCCGAAGTAAAAGTATAGTCAATAGTAGAACATGAATCACCAGACAAATTGTTCTAATCTGCATCAAAAAGCCTTCCAGTGCAGTAGAATATTTTTTATAAAACAAGCCACTGGTTTTTGTCCCAGTTAAATATCTCATAACTCTCGTTATGACATGCCAACGTTCATTGCTTGGCTTGCTTGTAAACCTGCTAAGTACTCCTACTACATATCAATATCAGGTCGAGTGCAATTAGTCACATATCTCAAACTTCCAATTAAGCTAGCATACTCGTTCTGATTTATCACATCATTTTCACTTTGTATGGGAAATAAGTGAACACTTGAATCAAAAGGAGTTACAACGTGCTTGTAGTCAAGAAAATTATATTTATTTAAAATTTTCTCAACATAATGTGACTGGTCAAGAAAAATTTCATCGTTTGTTCTAGTAATTTTTATTCCAAGAATAGAATTTGCCTCACCAAGATCTTTCATATCAAAATGGCTTCTAATAATATTTTTAGTTTTTCCAATAACATTCATGTAAGAACCAAAGATCAATAAATCATCAACATAGAGGCAAACAATAACATGTGAATTATTCCAAAACTTGTGATAGATGCACTTATCACACTCATTTGTTTTAAAATTATTTTCAATCATGCAGGAATCAAACTTCCCATGCCATTATTTTGGTGTCTGTTTCAAGCCATATAGGGATTTAGTAAGTTTACATACTTTGCTTTCTTGGCCTGCTTCATAAAACCTCGGGTTGTTCCATATAAATCTCCTCATTCAGGTCACCATTTAATAAAGTAATTTTTAAATCCATTTGATGAATATGCAAGTCAAAAATTGCAGCAATAGCAATTAAAATTCTAATGGATGTAATTCTAATTACCAGACAAAAAGTATCAAAAAAATCTAGGCCTTCTACATGCTTGAAACCTTTAGCAACTAGTCTAGCCTTATATTTATCAACGGATCCATCCAGTTTCCCCTTTACAAGTTCATGAAAGTCCACCTAAGGAGTGCACTCTCAACTCCATTCCGAAGATGCCTGGCGATGTGAATGATGAATATAGAGTTATACACTCTAAAGATGAATTTGATCAAGATTCACAATCTCTTGGGGACCAAGAAGTTGGTGATGAAGAGGAGGAAGAAATTAGTGAGCAGTTGATTAGAGCATTCGGTCCCACTATAGATTCAGAACAGCAGAATGAAATCCACCAAGCTTCGGCCAAACAAGGTTTTATCTCCAAGGAAACACCAGAGTAAAGCTCATTCCTCCAAACATGATACAGCTAGAACCTCTGTCAAAGCAGGCAGACCCATCACCAGATCCCAAAGTCAAAGTTTTTAATGATAAGTACAATCATTTGGAATGCTAGAGGTATCCATACCAAAGGTGCTATGGAAAGAATTCAGAATCTTTCTAAGCTTCACAAGTTATTTATGATCATCATCTTGGAACCATTTACAGATAACTCCCAAATCAACATTTGTAGAATGCACCTCAACATGAAGGAGGCAGCTTGTAATCCTAATGGGAAGATATGGATTTTTTGGACTCAAGATGTTAATTGCAGAGTCTTGGAATCTGATGACCAACAGATTACTTGTGAGATCAAACATGAGGAACTTCTTACCCCGTTTCTGACTACTTTTATTTATGCCAAGTGCAGAAATCACCTCATAAGACCTCTTTGGGACAAATTAATGAGTTACGCTGGCACTGAGTTGCCTTGGTACACGGTGGGGAATTTTAATGTTATCACTGATCCTGAGAAAAAGATGGGGGGTCTACCTTACAACATGAACAAAAGTTTCGACTTCATTGGTGTTATTGAAGCCTGTGGCTTTACAGACCAGGGGTTCCATGGACAAAAATTTACTTGGTGCAACCAAAGAGATGCAGATGCTAGAATTTGGAAGAGGCTTGATAGAGCTATGGTAAATGATAAATGGTTAGAATTCATGTCTCACACTGCTGTTACACATCTACCTTCGGTGGGTTCAGATCACTGCCCTCTTTTGATGGAGCTTACTGTTAGACAGGAAAACATCACTAAATATTTTAAATTTTTGAATTGTTGGGTTGAAAATCAACCCTTCTTACTTACTGTTGAAAATTGTTGAAGTAGAGATATAGAAGACAACCCAATGTGGGCGTTTCACATGAAAATGAAGAGACTCGCTTCCACTCATAGCAGCTGGTCAAAATCCGAGTTTGGGAACATCTATGCTACTGTGAAAGATTTTTTGAAGAGAAAGTCAGAATTGCAGAAGAAGAGATATTGACTAACAACAATGAGGAGAATAGAGCTAAGTTACATGGACTGAACGCTGAGTACATCAGATATATGAAGTTAGAAGAATCTATTCTCAAATAAAAATCATAGCTTCATTGGTTCAAAGAGGGTGATGCAAATACAAGTTACTTCCATGCTCTGATGAGGGGTAGATGAAGAAGGTTATACATTCATAAGATTCACGATTATAATGAGGTTGAATTTCAAGGTGACGAAGCTATTGCCAGAGCAGCTTGTGACCATTTCCAGAATATCTTTACTGGCAAAGACAAGGTTATAAATGAAGAGGTTCTTAACTACATTCCTAGGATGATTACTGAGGAGCAGAATAATAGTCTTCAAGCATGCGTACTATAGATGAGTTAAGACAGGGGGTTTTCTCTATGAATCCTCACTCTGCTGCCGGACCAGATGGTATGAATGGGAAATTTTTCCAAGCTTGTTGGAATATTATAAAAATTGACTTCCTGGCGGTTGTACAATCCTTTTTTTATGGTCACACTATGCCCAAATATTTTTCCCATGCTTGTTTGGTTCTACTACCAAAAGTAGACCATCCTAATAAGCTTTCAGAATTCAGACCTATAAGCCTTAGCAATTTCACTAACAAAATTATTTTCAAGCTCATTTGCCTCAGATTAGCCCCTATTCTACCTCATCTCATTTTGGATAATCAGTCTGGGTTTGTTAAAGGAAAAAGCATCTCTGAAAACATTATGCTTGCTCAAGAGATCATTCATAACATCAAAAAGCCTAACGAAGGTGATAATGTAGTCATCAAACTGGACATGACCAAGGCTTATGATAGGGTCTTTTGGTCATATATTTTCCTGGTGATGAGAAGAATGGGCTTTGGTGAGAGTATCATCAATATGGTTTGGAGAATTATGGCTAACAACTGATACTCTGTCATAGTCAATGGAGTCAGACATGAATTTTTTCGCTCCACTAGAGGTTTAAAATAAGGCGATCCATTATCTCCGGCACTCTTCATCATTGGAGCTGAAGTTTTATCTAGAATGATGAACCGTCTTCACCAGCATCACTTGTACTAGGGGTTTCACATGGAGAGAAATGGGCCACAAATAAATCATCTTAGTTTTGCCGATGACGTTATCATATTCTCTTCAGTGACTAATTCTACCTTGCACCTGATTATGAATGTTTTATCTACCTATGAGAGTGTCTCCGATCAGCTCATCAACAAGGAGAAGAGTCATTTCATGATCCCTACTCATACTCCTCAGAATATTGTGTGCAGAATCAAGGATATCACAGGTTTCACTCAGAAAGATAGCCCTATCACTTACCTTGGATGTCCTCTATACATAGGAGGGCAAAGAATCATCTATTTCTCTGGAATGGTGGCTAAAGTCGTAGCTAGAATCAGAGGGTGGCAATCCAGGATGCTTAGTTTTGGAGGAAGAGCTACCCTTGTGAAATTTGTCTTGCAATCTCTTCCTATTCACATTCTTTCTGCTATTTCACCTCCAAAAACTACCCTCAAGCAAATCAAATCTCTCACAGAAAACTTCTTTTGGGGATGGGAAGCTGAGAAGACGAAATACCATTGGGCTTCTTGGAAAACTCTTTGTTACCCTTATGAGGAAGGGGGTATAGGTGTCAAGCAGCTATCGGATGTTTGCCTTGCTCTTCAATATAAGCTGTGGTGGAATTTTAGAACCAAGAACTCTCTATGGGTGCAGTTTCTCAAAGCTAAATATTGCCAAAGGGCCAATCCTATTAGCAAAAAATGGGATACTGGCCAAACTCTTGTTTGGAAGCATATGATGAAAAATAAGCAGGAGGCAGAGAAGCATATTCAGTGGATTCTCCATTCCGGCTCATGCTATTTTTGGTGGGATGATTGGTTGGGCATTGGTCCTTTTGCCTATCATAGAAACATATTACCAAGGCTCAACAACATGATGGTCTCTCAATTCATGAATGATGGACGATAGAATGAGGAATGGTGGCTCATCATGCACCGCCGCACTTGGTTTATCAAATTCTTAACACTCAAGTTCAGTTTCTACAAGGTGTTCCTGATCAGCCTATTTGGAATCTCAATACTCATTTTTCCTTAGAACCCATTTTAATTCAATTGTTTTACAATCCGGTGGTAAATCAACTAACTTTCAAGTTTTATTGGAATTTATTGTATTTCATCATTTACAGCCTCTTTCCAAAAAATAACATTATGTGAAGATAAAGCTTCTTGTAAAGCATGAGTGTCATCTCCAACATTAAAAACATAAAAATCAGGACCAAAATTTTTTTCTACTCTAGCTCCTTCACTTCTTCTTAACTCAAAATCATCATTTTCTTTATTTCTCAAGATAGAAGTAGAAGAACTAGGTAGGGACAAAATATTTTCTTCAGTCCTTTGACCCCCACTACTTATAGTATCAAATGAAATTTATGTTCATGAAAAATAGCATCACCTAATTCTATTATTATATTATCTTCAAAGATTAAAAAATCTATAGGTTGTACTATTTGAAGCATAACCAAGAAAAACACAAGTAGCAACTTTTTTTATCCAATTTAGTAATTTTGGGATCCACTAGCCTCACTAGGCTAGATAACCCAAACTCTTAGATATCCCAAATTTGGCTTGTGACATTTTCACAATTCAAATGATGTTAATTTTGTCCTTTTATGAGGTACCTAATTTAACACATAACAAGCCGTCAAAATAGCTTCATCCCACAAATTTAGAGATGCACTTGACTCAATAAGCATGACATTAGTCAACTCAACCAAAGTTCTATTTTTTATTTTCGCTACACCATTAGATGCAGGAGAATAAGGTGAAGTAGTTTCATGAATTATTTCCAATGATCTAACAAAGAATTGAAACTCATTAGACTCATATTCATGGCCTCTATCACTTCTAATTCTTTTTATTTTTCTGTCAAACTGATTTTCAACCTCATGGAGATAAAGTTTAAAATTTTCAAAAACATCATTTTATTTTCATCAAGTAAACATATGTATACTTAGAAAATCATCAATAAAATGATAAAATATCTATTTCTTCCACGAGTTAAAATTCCTCCAAGTTCACAAACATCAATGTGAACCAATTCTAACAAATCAGTTTTCTTTCAACTTGGAAATGAGGTCTTTTAGTGATTTTAGCTTTGCTGCAAGCTTCACACTTTTCAAAATTTTGTTTAACCATTGGGATTAATCCTAAACTATTCATGATTCTTATATAACGATCATTGGTATGACACAAATAAGCATGCCAAAAATTAGTAGAAGAAAACATGTATCCAGAAATAGAAACTTTATTCATTTCAACATTCAACTTGAACAAACCATCACAAACATACCTCTTTCCCACAAAAATACCATTTTTCACTATTACATATTGATCAAACTGAATAATTAGTTTGAAGCCTGCTTTACTAAGAAGAAAACCGGACATCAAATTTTTTTCTCATAGGAGTAAAAAGTACATCTTTCAATGTTAATATCCTTCCAGAGGTGAAGCTTAACTCGAGATCTCCCTTTCAAAGCACTTAAGTGATCTGAGAATCACTAAGCATGATGGTTTTGGGCTCCTCAAAAGGAGTATGTATTTTGAACTAGTCTTTGTCATATCAAACATGACGGTTTGCACCAGAATCAACCTACCATCCATCAACATTTTCAACCATATTTATGTCTCTTATCACCGCCACAAAAGGCTCTTCGGCAGCGTTTGTCTGAGGTGTAGGATCATGTTTTCGAAATTTGTAAAATTGAGCAATATGCCTACTCTTGCCACAGAAAAAGCATGGTTCTCTAGCTTGACCTTGTTGATTTTGTGCTTGGTTATTACCACCATTATTTTTCTTGAGAGGCTACCATTATTTTTTTTGAAACTTTTCTTCTTAGGCTTCATAGAAGTATTTTTGTGAGTATCAGGAGCAGCATTATTTAAATTAATTAAATTTACCTTCGTTGTGAGGTTGCTCTCTTTTGATTATAGAAGTGCATTTTAGCCTCTTGCCTCCTCTTCTATGCAGATTCACATTATCAATGTCTCAAGTGAGATTTTCTTTTGTTTTTGGCGCATAGCTTTTTGAAACTCCTTCCAAGTAGGTGAAAATTTATCTATTATGCCACAAACAATAAGGTTATCTCCAATTTTTATCTCCTTGGACCTAAGCTCTCTAACAACCATTATAAAGTCTTGAGCTTTGTCTACTACTGATTTGTTGTCCACCATTTGAAAATGAAAAAGATATGCTAGTAGCATATTTTTTTGCTCCAGCCTCCTCAGTATCATACTTACTCTGCAATGCTTTCCAAATTTTCTTTGCACTAGAGTAAGTTCTATCATAATAATCATAAAAATTATCAAATAGACAATTAAGAAGATAATGTCGATATTTGTAGGAATCATCATCATACTTTTCAACTTTCTCTTGAAGAGAAATTAGTTCATCATCATTCATGGAAGAGTTGTTCACTTTGTTTGGATTCTTCTCAGTTAACATATAAGAGACATTGAGAAGACTTAAGTATAAAAGCACTTTACCCTTCCATCTCTTGAAATGAGTAATGTTGAACTGAAATAGCTTGTTAAGATCTCCTATTTTGATATCTGCTGATTTTTCAACTGTAGCCATTGAATCTCCTTAAATTGTTGGTGAAATTATAATTATAATTGAAAAACAAAAATGAAGAAAATAAATATCTTTAGGCTGAGGCGCGGATATATCGCTCTCTTTAAGGAGATTCAAGTTCACTGTAGTAAAATTTCATCGGTCCAACAATAATCTTCTCGACTTGTCCCCTCCAGGATACAACAGCCGAACAATACTGTATGACTCAACAAACTCTGGACAAGAATTAAGTCCAAAGCTCCACCAAAAGAACACTTTCCTTTAGCTAGATAAAATTGTTTTTTCTATTCACTTTCTTTCACTCTATGTTTTTTCTTCTACCATAACACAAGACAAGACCACCACTACTTATAGATAAAAAAATTCTTTCTTATAATGAAGTGTAATAATGTGTATAAGTAATGAGAGAATTATGTCTTAAAGGTTACATAGGTTACAAGGCATAATGAGGTAGAACAATGGGTAAATAATGATATAGAGGTTATAAAATAGTAAAAGTCATATTCATCATAATAAATGTGGGAAATAAAAAATACTAAAAAATAATATTTGATAATATTAAAATATCATACAAATTCCAACATATAGTTTAGCTAACTCTTCGTACTGATAGCCCAACACGTGGAGTCCTATTATTTTATGCCATCACTTAATTTACAAAGAATTTTATCATGAAAAACTTTTTGCTCAAGGAAGTAAAAAAGTATGACCTATCTGCACAATTTGTCTTAAATCTCCATTAAAACAAAAGCAGTTTATGGTTATAATGTATGACCAAAGGGTCTAGCTCCAGCACTTTTCCTTTCCTAGTTGAAACTGCTCCTTTCAAGATTCTACTTGAGTCTTGAAAGTCTTTACAACTCAAGAAACAAACACCTATTACAAATTTTCTATGAACTCTATAGCTAAAGGGGCTAACTCTAGCACCTTTCTCTTTCTAGTTGCAACTATCCCTTTCAAGATTCTGCCCCAATCTTGAAAGTCTTTACAACTCAAGAAACAAAACCTATTATAAATCCTATGTGAATGTAATAGGTTACAATTTAAGAACAATCAATTGATCAACTTGAGAACTAAAATAATAGCTTCTTAGAAACAGGTTCTCTTTGTTGTCAGATTGACTCTCACAAAACACTCTCCACAATGACTGCTATTTGCTAAGAATATATTTTTGTTTGTGCAAATAGCCTCTCTACCAATAACATCAATTGCAGTGTTATATATAGGAGAGGTGATGATCGAAACTCTCTTGTCCTCTTGCCCCAAAACCTGTTGAAACTTAGTCAAGAAATTCAATTTCAATTGGATTTGGTTTTTATATTTATTTCAACATTCACGTGGATTCTCCTATTCCAATGTTCTTTTCATATGTGAAAATATGGTAATATTTACATGTTGAGTTCTTGTTCCTTGGTCCACACATTTATTTTATAATTTAAACTCCTCAAGGAATTCTTGTTGCACTTAAATTCTACTTCGTGTTAGTTGATCATCAGTTTTCTCCAGTCTTCTGCGAAGAGACCTAGTTCCTTCACTTCATGCGTCGAACTTATGTAATCCAGTTCCTTTAGTAGAAATGATAAGGACGTGTTATGATAACCTTAATAGATTTAAACATAACTTTGCACGAGAACCTGATTCTTCGATCAGATATATCATGTATAAGAGCAACTCAAGAATCAGATTCTTCTTTTTCAGTAAACATCATCAATAATATTAGTTATATCAAGACCCTGATTATCTTCTCTCTTTTAGCATCTTCGAAAAACAAAGTATTGAATCAATTAGATGTAAAAATATAACAACTACCTAATTTGATCATAGCACAAGTGCTTAATGAGAAACCAATAACATTAACCATCAAGCCAAAAAAGATTACATATGCATCACCTAGAGTTGTGAAGGCCCTATCTAACAAAAGCAGTTACATAAACCAGTTTGTAACTACCATCACTATGAATCATAGAGAAAACAAGTAATATCCCAAACATGAAGTTAGAAGGTATTTTACTGGGTTAGACATAAGGAAGGACAGGTTCTAAGGAGCAAGTTCTTATTTGTTTTTAGTGCATTACTATTTGTGACGAATTTAATCTTTATTATATCAAATATTTTGTAACGGATTAACAAAATCCGTCTCTAATTGATACGGACATTCCGTTGCAAATATATTACAAACATTTGCGATAGAGTCAATAAATTTATTTCATTCTTAATTACAATCAAGCCAAGAAAAACCAAAAATTAATCTTCATCAAAATACGACAGTAGCCAGGGCAAAAAATGAAAGGTTAAAAAGAATTAAAATTACTCAAAAAAGGGTGAAAATATAAATACAGAGAAAACAAAAAAATGTTAGGAGGGTTAATTAATTAATTATATTTTTATTATAATATTATATAGATAAAATATTATCTTTCATATGATATAGTTGTCTGTGTTCTTCTTCTTCTTCTTCTTCATCCTCTGCATCCCAAAGGAAGTGAGCATAGGAGGCCAGCACATAACTGCATCAGAAAAAAAAAATACTTTAATTTAGTTTCATACTTCACTTAATTTAACCTAAACTAATACACTAATTAAAAAGAAGAAGATAGGGAGAGATAAATTTTATAGCTAAATATCAGTCGCTATTAATTTTATTTAGCAACAAATTGCTGATATATTATTAAAAAAATATGTTAGCTATGAGTTATTAGTAACAGGTCAGCAATAAAATTCATAACTAATTCTAAATTTTATTGTAATGATAAATTACGTAATTGAATTTAGCTTCTATAAAAATTTTAATACCCCCGTTATCTCACTTAAAAGATAACTTTCCATAAAAAATGAGATTACTAATTTAAAAAATTAAGGCAAATTTTAGAATATACAAAAATGAGCCAGTGTATTTTCAAAGATAAGAGATAACTATTTCAAAATAAAATGTGAGATAATTTTATCCGATATTGATTGAATTTTTTTTAATATCAGTATAAATAATTTTGAGATTGTTTATACTTAATTGTGGTATTATTGTTATATCATACGCAATGTGAATAGCACGATAAAATAACAAATTAACAAAAATGCCCTTATCAAAAAGTGTACTCTCAAATTTCTTTAATATAGTCAAGGTTAAAATTGAAAAATAAAAACTTAGTCAATTTTTTTTGTATAAAAGCAAATACATATTTTATATTAGAATCATAGTATATCTCATTTTTAGTCTAATGAACCAAATAGTGTTATATTGATAAAAGTTATTTTCTCTGCTTTTATTTGTTTCTCTTATTTTTTTATTTAACCTGTTTTTTTTTCTTTTAAAAATATTTTCTTTTTAAATATTTTTTTAATGCTAATTTTCATATGACATATTTAACATCATAGGGCTAAAGAACATTCTGATACATTTTAATATTTTTAATTTAAGATTATAAAATTATAAAAAAATAATTATTATTTTTAAAATTTTGTGTTAAATTAAAATCAGATAAATAAATTGAAACGAAAAAGTAAGTAATTAATAATTCTTTCGATGTCATATAAGAATTGTTTACCAATCATTGGGTGCAACTTTAACAGCTTTGAGAAAGTAGTTGTGAGCACGAGGGGCATCTTTATGGGCTCTCCAAATTAAATCTGCGTATAGTGAAAGTACATTTACATCCCTTGGATTTGCCAAAACTGCTCTCCCACAATATTCTTCTGCCTTCACCAAGTTCCCACGGCTCTGTTTTACGGTCAAACTTCGTTACAATAGTCATTCGTTATAATATTTTGAATATGTTATTTTAAAAATATTTATATGTAATTCAGTTAAATCAAATTCTCGCGGATCTATTTGTTTTTAAGTTTACAAAATCAAAAACTTTTTAGAAATAGAGTGAACATTAGAGCTGTCAAAATGGGTCAGCCCAACTCAAACCTCGCGGACCTAGAAATTTGATAGGCTAGGACGAGCCGGCCCTTTATTTAAAGGGCCTTAAAATGATCAGCCCAACCCAACCCTAAAAGGACCGCGCGCTGGGGCGGGCTAGCCTTTCATTTTTTTTATCCTTCTCTTTTACAAGAAAAATTCTTTTCAATATACATTTAAACTTATAAGTATGAAAATTTGTTAATATTTCTAACAAATGATTATATGAAAGTACATAATTCTACGATAACTTAAAATATATTTCATACTCACACATCGTCATGCATATTTGAATCGGCTGATAAAATTATCTTAATTAGCATCTTCATTTTCGTGTACATTCATATGCAAATTTAATTAGTTAAACATTATCAAATAACTATATATCAAAATTAATAATTTTTAAATTCACTTAAAAATATTAGCACTTTGAATTTGGATAAAGTCGTGCAACCGATTTTGAGTTGCAACAAGTGTTTAAATATTTTCATGATGGATGCAATTTTTATACTTGGTGAGTAAAAATTTTAATATTAGAAATTTAACGCTAAATGAGTAAAGTATTGTGTGGGGTATTAAGACTTATTTGATAATAAATAGTCTTAGTTTTTACTTCTTTTTTCACAATATTCTTTTAAATTTTAATTTAAATTAAATAATCTTTTGGCCCACGTACCGACCTCGGTCAAGCCTCAAGAGCTAACAGACTAACTTGGGCTGGGCTTATAAGCCTCAGTTTAAATGGGCTTAAAAAAGCTTAACCCAACCCTATCCTAATAGGGGACTGGGTTGGGCTAGCCCTAGGGGCCAAACCTATTTTGACGGCTCTAGTGAACATGATCTCGGGTGTGTTATTCCAGGAATATTTAAGGTCATAGGGATAAATATGACTTTTTTCTAGAGTATAAGGATAAATATGAACCTAAAATTGGATGAAAAGGGTAAATATGATGAAAAAATATAACGAAGGGTAAATATAACTTATTTGTAAAACTACAAGGGCAAATATGACATTTTTCCCTAGTAAAATTATCATTACTCTTCCCGTTTCAATTTTTTTGTCTTCCTTTTCTTTTTAGTTTGTTTAAAAAAAATGTCTTCTTCTTTTTTGACAAGTTTTTAATTCTAACTTTCTAAATGTCATGTTTAAGATCACAAGATTAAACGACATTTCGGTATATCCGATATATTTTTAGTTCAAGATCACAAGATTCAAAAGTTTTCTTTACCCTCTTAAATTCTATATCAAATCAAAACCAAATAAGCAAATTGAAATGAAAAAATATTTCTTAAAGAATATGTCAAGTCAAACGTGAACAAATAAATATGAACGGAAAAATACCTCTTTCAAAAATCTTGCATAGTTTCCAAGAAGTAGTGAATTCCCAGGATCAGCTTGAATCATCTTTGTGTAATACAAATCAGTACTATCATCACTCCCATGATTTGATGAATCCCAATACTCTGAATATTCACCACCTCCACCACCACATTTCTTTCCACCACCGGCTCCTCCACTTCCACCGCCGTCAACCACCACCAGCTCCACCGCCCTCGTGTGTTTCTCTTCCTCAACGTCTTCACAACCATCCACCATTGTTTCCAACCCAGAATTCGGAAAAAACATCAATTCATTTGTCATAATTTTTACCTGTTGAAAATATAATTAAGTAAATATAAAAATATGTTATCAATTTTTTGTATAATATCAAAATAGGCATACAAAATTCGTTTTAGATTCGAGTCTCACATTATTCATGCTAGACCATTAAAAAGAGAAAAGTTTAATTTATATACAACATCAATATAAAAAATATTTACATCATCAAGTAACTTTTTGTAGTATGCAAGCTATCGTATATTTAAGGAGACTTAACTATACATATCATTAGAGTGACTTGATAGTATAAATTTTTGATTTTACAGTACTAGTCATGTATTATATACTAACTTAAACTATAAAAGGAATTAGCCACACTTGGGGGCGTGGTGAAAACATAATTAAGTCTGGTCCATGAAAATATGAACTAGGATCGCGCATGAAAGGGCATTCCGAAGACATAATTAAGCCCATGCGAAAAGAATTCTTGCTCGCGCGTGAGGATGTGTCAAAGACATAATTAAATATTCTCTTTGTTTAAATTTGATTATCTGATTTTGACTTGAGACGAAATTTAAGAAAATAAAAAAGATATCTGAATTTTGTGATTTTAAACTAATAATACGTGGAATGTATCAAAATGTTCTTTAATTAAATAATTGTGAACATGCCCCGTGGAAAATCGAAAATGAATAGTTGTTAGAAAAGGAAAGAGAATTTTTTTAACAAAAATAGACTAATAGTATGTTTGGCCAAGCCTCTAAAATCAACTTATTTTAAGAAATGATTTTTTCTAAAGTGCTTATTAAAAAAATATTTTTGGTGAGAAACAGTTAGTGTTTGACTAGTAAATTCAATTAGTGATTGGCTAAATTTTAAAAAAGTGTTTTTAAGTGTATTTTTTTCTCAAACTTTTCAAATAAGTGTTTTTGGGGAGAAGATACTTTTTTTAACTTCTGAAAAACAGTTTCTGCTGCTTGCTAAAAACACTTAATTTTCTCAAAAGCTTGGTCAAATACCTCTTCTTTTTTTTAAATGAGCATTTTTGACTTTTCAAAAGTTTGACCAAACAGGCTATAAGTAGAAAAGTAAGACAAACGAATTAAAATGACAGCAGGAAGTAAGTAAAAGAGATGAGATTGTCAAACAATTCACATGAACACCACCTCATCATCTTTGTCCTCCTCTTCATGATGATCATCAAATGTGATAGGAAGTAGTAGTAGGTTGTGCATGGACGTATTGCAACATGAGTTGCTAATTGGCCTATTGGGATCAGTTTCAGATAAAGCTCTGGACATCCTCTTTTGTACTGAATTACATTCTTGTGTGAGTGATAAGTATTTTGGTTCTGGGGATGATTGTGGTTGCCATGAATAATGTTGTTGTTTCAGTAATGGACTTGAAGAACTTCGAAGAAGCATTATTAATTTGTTGTAACTTTTTGAGTCGTCAGAGCAAAGGTAGCAGAGTTGTAGTTTGACCTTTTATAGAGGAAAGAATAAAAAGTACCGCCCGATGCACAAAATATTTTGTGTTCATGTACAGTTGGAGAAAAGGTTGATATATGGAATGTCTCATGTTCTGGGCTTCTTATAAGGTTTGGGCAGTCTTCCTCCCTTTGAGCTGGCTTTTGGGATGTGAGTAAGGCCTAAGACCTAATTTGCATGGTATCAGAATCAGACCTGATGCGAGCCACTAGGAAACCGGGCAATTGCAAGGGGTGAAAATACCCCGATACATGAATGTACACGCATGACAGTAAAACCCCAGATAAAGAATATCTAGATTCGGGCATAACGGGGTGATGAATCGAACATCCAATATTAGTAAATGACTGAAATTTTGACCTCCTTATAAGGGTTGGACAATTCTCCTTTTTTTGAACTAGTTTTTTAAGCGTGAGTTAAACTTCAAATTTTTTAAGATGAAAGTAAAAAAAATGATACATAACGAAATGATTTAGTTAAAAATAATAAAATATTATAACATTAATTTTCAATTTTAGTGTCACGTATATTTTTAACTTCAACGTAATATTGTCCAAATAACATAATTACGTCAATGATAGAAACGACACAGTCTATCAATTTTTGGATTGCTATCTAAACACTTTCTCAATTTCAATTGAGGTGACACATTTTATCTTTTTAACCTATACTAAAAAAAATGTTACATAAAATTACTTTTTTATTTTTGATGAAATGATTGAGACGGAGAGACTATATATTTCTTGCTTCTTTTTCAATTTTGAGCAATTTTTTTTTTTTTTAAAAAAAAAAAAGGTTGCCTTTTGTAGGCCTAGTATATTGAGTTCAAAATCATGATTCCGTTCCATTTTTCTTAAATTAATTTGTGATACTATTGAGTTTTTTTTTAAAAAAAATAATATTTTCTTACTCTTTTAAGGCAAAGAAAAAGGAGAAATGAGCTGGCTTCATTACATTAACCTTTAAATACATTATTAACATTAATTATCATATTTTAAACTGTATTTTTTGAAAAACTTTATGTTGGGTGTCTCACGTAAAATTGATGATTTTAATTATATATATGATAATTTTTTGGGGAGATTTTTCATAGATAGTGCTATTTAGCCTTCATTCTTATGATATATGCCAATTTTTTTCTTTCAAATTATAGTTGTATTTTTCTTTCAAACTATATAGAAAAATATATTGTGTCTGCATGCATGCATGCAATATCTAATTTTAATTGACATCATGCGAATATAATATTTGATTTTAATTGAATGTGTATATATGTATTTTTAGAGCAAAAGTTGAATATATATGTATGTATATGAAGACTCTGTTGTATGTGTGGCCAACTAAATTTAATGTCTGTGTTTTCAATCTATATGTGCAGGCCAACTATATGGGAGGTCCATTGTATATGTGTGATATATATGGGGTATCAACATCTAAAAAATTATATGTTATATATATATATATATATGTATATATGTTATACGTGTATGTCAGATATTTATAGTTATTTTTATTAAGAGACTACTCACTGCCAGAACTTTTTAGATACATAAATACGTGTATTTTGTATATTTGCAATAAAGCATACATAATATTGCTAAGTTTTGTAATTTTTAAAAATATTATTATAAAAAATAATAAAGAAATCAAAACCGCTAATAATTTTCTCTTTTTTTTTAAATCTTATAAATTGATAGACCCAAATTTCACTTTTAGATCTACAAACTTAAAATCAGTGAGACACAAAATAAAATTGAAATTTTATATAAATAATTGATCGAATTTATATATTATATATTATATATTAATTATATAATTATATATTTAATCGATTATTTTAAATTTATACTAATGAATTTAACCCACCTAATTTGCCGGCGTTCCTGGTACTTGGTCTACGTACAGCCGTTGTTTCATTTTGTGGGCCCTGCATCCAAATTGTCACGTGAATACGGGCCCACAAATGCAACTCGTCACAATTGGGGGAATGTACTTCAACGGTCCTAATTTGTCTAGTCATGTGACACTTGTCACGTGTCAAGAATCTGCTGGCAAATTGAGAGCGAAAGCAGTGATTTTCAGCGGTATTAGAAAAGCAAACGAAAAGGACCCTCAGCATTGTTTTATTTACGTAAGGTGCCACTTGTATGATTTTAGTGGCTGGACTTGGCTTTCTGGTGGCCCAATAGATGGAGCCCACGAAAGTAGTGGCGGAGCCCATGGGCTTAATTTAACGGTGAGTTGCAAGAGTGTCTGTCAAATCAAAGAAGGCACCATCAGTACTAGAATTGGCAGCACTAGGATTTTCAAAAGCGTTTTTTGAGACGAGTTTCGAAGTGAGATATATTAAAAATATTTTGCTACATAAATAAAAAAATAGATTCATAAAGTATATATTCTAAAATTTAGAGCGTAAGCGTGTAAAAGAGTAAATTCTGGGCATAAAAACGTAAATCTCTAGCGTAAAAGGATAAGCCCCATACGTTAAATTTAGTTTTTATTGTTTTAAAAGTATTTTTGCTATAAATTATATATTTTTAATTATTAATGTAATGATCTTTATACTTTATACCATCATGTTCTCGTATGTAGTAATTTTTTCTAAAATATATAAAGAAAGAAAGCAACTCTCCTAGAAAATGATATTGTCATAAATAATTTCTTAGATGATTATGCTTGAAATTTATAAGATAAAGATTTCATGGCACCATATTCGTGAGGCAACTTGGCAACTTTATCTATTTTTTGTCATTGCTGATTGTTCTTACATTTTTTATTCTTCTCCTTCTTTAAAATATATAAACAATAATCAGTGTAACTATTAGTTGAGAGTGGGACGGACTAGTAGATATAGAGATCGATGAAGTGGATGATGATTTTGTTTTAAAGATTATCTTGGGTATTATCATTTTTTGTATTGTTATCTTTCTCAAATAATCATTATAATATTTTCTTTTTATATTATTGGTGGTTTATTTAAATTTATTTGCTGAATGATTGAATTAAAATATATTTATATTAATTTTTTTAGTAATAAAATTATAAAATTGAAGGTATATAAGATATACGTCTCGTAGATCCATGAAATTTACCCCCCATATCTTAAAACTTATACCTCACCAATTACTTCATGCCACATAAAACGTCTCGCCCCACGCCTCCGTCTTTTAAAACACTAAACTTGGTACTATATGAAATTGTGAATTATGTGATTAACTATTTTTGGACATGCTTGAAGGCCAGATGGTAAACTTAGTGGACGACTCTCCATGCATTCTCCAATTTGATTCGTGCAAATAGGATCATTTAAGATTACTATTTAACTTTTGTCCCCAAATTTGATGAAGTTGTATAAAAGTAATTTCGGTACTTAATATATATTAGAAAGAATGCAAAAATTATACTTTCACTAGTGATATATATAGGTATACTTATATATAAATTTTTAATCTACTTATCGTAAAATTGTTCGCAAGTCTCTTGTCGGATTTGTAAGACTTACCTTGTTTACAAGTTATGCCGATAAAGTATGACTTTAATACAATACTTATTTTTATCTATTTTTAAGTAATTCATAAGATTTTATATGTGTTGTTCAATTGTTCACTAGTCTTTCTAAATTGATGAAACTTTGAAAACCTCTTTTTGTTCAATTTGGGGTCCCAATTATCGAACTTTTTGTTCTATTCTTTTGCGGCTATGCTTGGAGTTTTCTTGAATGGAGTATATAGAACTTTTTGTTCTATACTTTAATTTGTACGTATATTTTAAAAGTTCGTTTTGAGGGTTCAAAATTTGAATAACACGATTATTAGATTGTTCGTAACAATTCATAAAAAAGGATTATATTGTAATATTTATATTTGTTCGAACTCTTAAAGAATATCAATAGGTGTATGTCAAATTTCTTTAAAATAGTTTATTTTTGAAAAATTCAATACAAATATGATAACATTTTTTAATTAATGAAACATACGTAATATAATATTATTACCCATAAATACAGTTCCATTATTTTCAAAATAGTAGCCCAGTGGTCAAAAGGCTACAATTCAATGCGTATAACCATAAACAAGCTTGCGAGTGGTTCATGAACTTATTTTATTTTTTATTTGATTCTTCTGTATCGATTAAAATCCGACTTCAATATTCTAACGTATCAAGAGTTAACACGTGGTAGTTCATGGTCAGTCGAGTCCAGCTCAACGATGCTTAGGTTAGGGCATGACCTTAAGCAGCATCCAGAAAGCTTGTCCATGTTCAGGCCCCGAGCAACGGAGTTGGCCTGCCTAGCTTTGGAGCTATAAGTTCGGAGACAAAATGCAGTATTCTTCGGAACAGATAAACTTCGGCAGTTCGTTCTATGAGAATTTGAAATTCTCTTCAACAGGCGAACGTAACGGTTTTAATGTGCAGATAATGCTCAGTATGAGAAGTGGAACTCCCGAAGACGTTACCTAAGGTTTGGTTATAAATATATCTCTTCCTCCCACCTGTATTGCATCTGATTTTTATGGAAAGAACTCTTTTATTTTCTGAATTGTGACTCAAGCTCTCAAGATCTTGCTTTCTCAGGAATATCGCTGAACAATTATGTCGGAGATATATAGCTTAATAAGATTCACACTTTTACTTTTATTCATTGTCTTATTCTTATTTATCGCTTTGATTATATTCATTAAAAAGTAATTCAGTATCAAGAATATAATATTTGATTCTAACAACCTGTTTGCTTTTGAACCACTAAGATAAATTCAATTATTTTCCTAAGTCATACATCAATTTAGAGGTAAACATCTTCATGTATGGACCACTTTTAAGAGAAGAATACTTATTTCCAAGTTGATGATAATCAATTTGTGTTGAACAAAATTATTTTGTGGAATATTAGCCTCAAGGTGCATTTTCAATTCCCAATTGCAAACAAATTAGAGTCACATTAGAACCTGAAGATAATATGTAGCCCTCCCTTTTCTAATTTGCCAATAAAATTTCATCACCTTGAATTCTCCAATCAGAGTAGTTCATGTGCTCATTTATAACTTTTTCTAGTTGATGTTTACATGTAATTTTTGGGATTAGGATTTGTCTCTATGATAAAATTAAGGATGACAAATGAGCGGGGTAAAATTTTAAAAATATAGTAAACGGGTGAAAATTTTTTAGAGTTAAGATTTGCTCTGTCTTGTTCTGTCTTGCTTCGTCTCGCTTTATTATTATCTTTAGATAAAATCTTAATCTGATAGGGAGATAATTTAGCTTATCATTGATGAGAAATTATTGCTTTTTTGTAATAACTTATAAGGGCTTTGAATTGATATATTTTATTTAAATAGCATTTGTGTTGAGAAAAAAAAAATGTCATTTTTAATATTCTAAATTTAATTATGATATAACTGTTACATAAAAAGGATTGAAATGAAAGAAGTGAAATAACCTGTCTGTAATAAAATCTTGGACAAATAGAGAAATAATTAATTAGCCTATCAATGAGAAATTGAGCCTTTCTTTAACTTGTAAAGGCTTTAAATTGTTTTATTTTTAAAAAAAATCTTTTTTGAGAGAAAAAAATAAATAGCATTCATGTTGAGAAAAAATATATTATTTTATTCTAATATTCTACATTTAGCTCTTGTATACAAAAATAATTGAAAAGAAAAAGAATGGGATAACCTCCCTTCCAAATTATTTTAAGCTTAATGTGCCTTCATGGAAAAGCAATTAAAGAGAATATTAAAGAATAAAATGCACATATGCTTATTATAATGCAATTGAAACGATAGAGTAATCCCAATATATATATTTGCATGTGATAGAAGTTTTTTTTTTAAAAAAGTTTCACTTGCGTTATTTTAAAAACTTCGTGGAGCTTTACTTTCACCATTTTGAAGTTCGAACTCAAGAAATGTTTCCTAAAATCTACATAACTGCATAATTTCGAACTCAAGAAAATCTTTTTGAAATTTCACTTGCATCAATTCGAACTTAAAAGAAAAAAATTCATTAGTGATACTTATGGTAGTTTCATATATACAAAGAAATCATAATGGCATAACTTCAGGAGTGGTCCATAAGAAAATAATTCATTTTGAAATATGCAAAGAAATTTATAATGGAAGTAGATGACGTCTGAGAAAATAATGGGTAATTTCAAGTGTTAATAAAATTCTTCAAGTTTAAAATATCCACTGAACAAAACAAAAAATCAAAAATTGCTACCCACACCATCTTTACAAATTACAAAGTTAAATGGGTGTAAGTTGACATAGTTGTTGATATTTTCACACTATACAGCAATTTAATAAAGTTCATAACAAAAAATAATTTTTATTTTTATTATTTTTAAAATAAATTTTACCCAATAAGCAATGTAAAATTAATAAATAATATGTATATGATCAATGTGTCCTAATTATATATTGATTACAAATTTATTATTCATTTGTTATACACTGAATATACATCGATGATTACTATAGTATATTACAGCTAAGCAGGTGAAAATTTATTTAGCTAGCTGGCTAAAAATATTAAAATCCTATAATTATAACTGAGTAAACTATAAAAGAAACTTATATGACTCAAATTCGTTTATTTGTATACATTAATTTTGGGTTGATGTACAAAGTTAACGTTTTTTTTTAAAAAAAAAAAATTACAAGATATCCTACGATCAAACCTCGTTATAACAACATTTTGCTATGTCATATTAGAACACTATTGAACCATAACAAAGCAAATATGTAATATGTATAGAATGATTTACCTTCTTGCCCTATAAATTCAATCTCTAGTACACGACTTCACCTCAGTATTTGCAGATAAAATAGAACACGTAAATTTTTCTATAATATGACCTGCCATACTAAAGGTAGATTCGAAGGTACTGTGATAATAGGTATTGTCGCGGCCCATTTTTCCCCTCGCGGGTAAAGCGGGATTCGACATCGAGGACTCTTAAGGGTGGAAAAGAAGAGTCGCCACCTAACGAATTAAGGTGCGTTAGGGCACCATTCTAAGCTAATTTGTTACCTAAGTCAACCAGAGTTGGGTAAGGGCTTAAATTACCTCAAAAGGAAGGTGTTAGGCACCTTTCGAGGTCCACAAATGTGGTTTCCGGCCGTACTCATTAAATGGGGGTATTAACTAAGTGATCACATAAAGTCGATGAATTATTAAACAATTAATCATCAAAGGGGGTTTCAAATAGGCCTCTTTATTAAACCTATGATCATGATTTCTAGTGAACGTAGCCATATTAAAATTTATCCTAAAGCCATGATGTCTAGTGCATGTAAAACCTACTCATTAAAATAATTCTAGCAACAAACTATCAAAAATGACCCAAGTAAATTAATGTTGTAAAGAATAAAATAATTTAGGCATGATGTCTAAATGTCACCCTAAATTCGCACCCTAAATTCGCATGAAATAAATTGCTGCATTTTAAATTGAATTATTTAAGACCTATAGGCATGATTTCTATTGTTGCTTATATTATTAAAATCCTATGAACATGCATTCTAGGTGAAGCTATTATTAAAAAATAAATAAATAAATAAATAAACAATTAAAAACATCAATCCCCACCCCCAAACCCCTTTCACTATTATGAGTTTATATTACAAATATTACAAACATAAAATAGAATGAATAATTATGACACATTAAAATAAATAACATTAAAGAAATTCCGGTAGCCTCCTTTCGTCTCGAATGAATGCCAGATTAAGATGATACCTGTTTAAAGGTTACTACAACCGTAGACGCAAAATAATCTCAAACGGTAAATGACGAAAGCAAAAGAAAATCAAACATCACGGATACCGCGATTGTTACTCACACTCAATGCGTCAAGATCACAAGAATCTCGAGGATTCCGAGCAGTGCTCGTATTGAGGTGAAAGAAGGATGGAGAATTTTTAGAAGCAGAGCAGTATTATAAAAATAAATAAATTATTCTCTCTAAGTGTTCTCCTCCCCGTCTTCTTCTAAAGAAGATGAGAAAAATCTGTTTATATAATTCCCCCCGTAAGAGCCGTTAAAGGCAAAGAATTTAAATTAACCAGATTCTTTTACTTTTTAATTTAAAAAGCGGACCCATCAAAAAGTAAAGTTAGTCAAAAGTGAAACATAATGATGAAAGTAAATAATGATTAAAGTAAAGTAAAGAATCTTTACTTTTTCTTTTTAAAAGTAGACATGACAATTAATTTAAAATATTTATACCATTAATCAAGACAAATAAAAATGAAATTCTCAACGGACAGAAAATTAATTAGCATCTAAAAATTAATACATGATAATTTTACAAAAATAAATTATTAATCAGAGCAATCATACAATTAAGAATCAACGAGAACATAATCATGCTCCATATTTAAAACATTCAAATATTTATTTAGCTAGGTAAAAAATGCAAAACTTAATGAACAAACCACATAAAAAAATAAATATAACGATCTGAAATTTTCTCACAAAAATACAAACGTAAGAGACCTAAAATTAACACACATTAATATATAAAATTAGATATTGGTTAATTTATAACAATATTGTAATTAAAATTCATGTTTTTCAAGTATAACAATCTAGATGTAATTTCAAACAATAATCTATGTAATTGCATAAACTTAAGATCTGGAAATATAAATTATTAATTAGCATTGCAAATGAGAAAAGATTAGCAATTATGAGTAGATAGGATTAAAAATCATTATGTGTAATAACACATGGAACAATGAAGAAATAATGGACATATTCATACTTACATGTATCCCAACTTTGGGTCGGCGGTGATCAATAGCTTCACTGGCCAGACATGGCGGATGAAGTGGTTTCGACCGGAGCAATGACGAGAGGAAAGTAATGCGGCGCCGGCCTTTTGTGGTTTTCCGGCGGTGAAGATGGGGAGAGAAGAGGGGAGAAGAGGTGAAGGGGTTGATGAAGTTTTTCGGCCAATAGTGGCCGGAATTAATGGTGGTGTCGGGTTTCGCCGGAAAAAATGGAGAAAAGGGGAAGAGGATGGCGAGAAAGTGGAGGAGACTGGTGGTGTTGTTTTCTCCGGCCATGGTGGCCTGAAAAAATGGTGAGATGGGAGATGAAGGAGATGGAGAGAAGAGGGAAGAATGGGAATGGAGAAAACTTTTAGAGAGAGAGAGAGAGTGGAGTAGATGGGATGTTGGTTTCGCCGGAAAAAATGGGTTTTCGCCGGCGAGGACGAGGGAGAGAAGAGAGGGAGGCGGCTGCTATTAAGTGGGGAAGGAGAAGAAAAAAAATGTTTTAGGGTTTGGGTGTAGATGAGGTAATAAGGGAGTGTTAGGAATTTAATCCCAACCGTAGGATTAAAGATAAAGAACGACTAGGATTAAATCATAGCTTTTGGGGCGGATCATGGGTCAAACGGGTAGTGGGTTAATGGAGCGGATCTAGACGGATTTGGTTAAACGGGTTGGGAATTAATTTGGATGGAAATTGAATTTAAATAGTAGCCACAATTGATCAAAAGTGGCTAAAATTGACATAAACTCAATAGAAAGTGGCCGAAATTGAAATGAAATTGAATGAAAGATGGCTAGAATTTAAATGAATTGATTGAAATTGGATTTAGCTGCTATTAAGTTAATAAACATACTACACTTTAAAATAATTTAATAAATAGATATAAAATAATTTAAATTATAAGAAAATCATATAAATATTATTATTAATAAATAAATTCTAAATTTAAATATACTTATGTAAATATCATATAACTAAACTAAAAAATTTAATGACTAAAATATAAAATCAGGTTATCAAATATTATAAAAATCATATTATTTACATAAATAATTTATAAATTCGAGTAATAATATTAGTCAAATAATTTGTAAAATTTAGAAAAATTATGTAAATAGTATATTAAGTAAAGAATATATTTCGAAATAAGGGCGCATGTTAATATAAATTATATTATATACGATGTAATTATTTAGTATCAAAAATTTAAATTAATATAAATCATATATATATAACTTGAAATAATTTTCGCCATATTATGATAATAAATTATTTTATAAATACAAAAAATAAGTCGAATTTTTGCATAAAATATATAAACAAATATATACATATATAAGCAGAATATTTAGTGCAGGTCGGTCAAAATTGGGTGTCAACAGGTATGCTCAAGACATCTCTTGCCATCAATGAGAGTTCTCCATACCTTAGTTTATTTTCCTTATAATAGGCAAGTACATCTAAATCTAAATTTACTTTACGGTCAAGATTAGGCTCCTCTAAATACAAATCTAACTATGTTTTATCTCTACCAGACTCCAGCTAGTTCTCAAACATGTCAAAATCCTCAAGTACATCCCTCATTTCTTTACCAACTTCCCCCGGTAAGGAAATTGAGGTCGAAGGTATCAAATATTCTTTGAACAACAATTGTAAATGATCTTCAAAGACTTTTACCTTTGTTTCAATAGTCTCAGGATCATTTTGGAGAAGCAAAAATTTCACAAACTTTAGTTTATATCAATTTTGTCATTGAAACACAGACAAAAGCTTTAGAAATTCGGCAATATTATTGCTAATAAAATCTTCTGCTTCGATTTCTCCTTGAATCTTAGCTTTGACATTGTCAATGGTGTCTGAGCTCTCGATCTCAAGAGTGATGGTCTTTCCGGTGAGTGTCTTCACAAAGATCTGCATCTGAAATATATTGAAGTACACAATTGTCACAACTTCTAAAGATCAAGCTAAAAAGGATCAAAAAACAAGCAGCTCTGGAAAATAAGAAGGACAATAATTCAGATTCTATAATTCTCTGCATCTTCTTTGCCAAAAAGTTTGAAGCCTTTTTTGTTTTCTCCAGAGATCTGCAATTCTGTACATCCAAATCGACATGACCGAGAGAGTGAGAAAGAGATGACAATCATCTTTACCCTTTTCCATTTCTCCTCAGAAGGATCATGTTTAAAATCAATATCAATCAATTAATATTGAGTATAAGCTTTATTGGTAAAGGATCTCACTTTCAAGCATCAAATAAGTGAAATTCCAATGAATTATCATGTCTTGGAGAAACTTTTTTGAACACGATAGCCCAATTTTTGTTGCATTCTACGAACTTTATAATTTTTCCTTCCAAATGTTTAATATATTTAACACCTTCTCTGATCAAAACAATAGCTGCACCGGCTTTCTCCAAACCCATCTTCACAATCAAATTCAGAATGTAGTTTCTGCCACAAACATAAAAGAACTTTCCATCACGAAGGTGAATGCATCAAAGATAAATATTCTTTTAAATTATTTACCACACTTTTTTTATAAGTAGCATTATACAAAATAAGAATGAAAATCATTTTCTTAATACCCCATTTTTTAATGAACTCACTCAGTAATGGACCCAAACTACAGCAGAATGTGGAGGGGCACATTGTTGGGACAACGGAACAACAACAATAAACACACACACAAATTAACTGCGAGAAAATAGAGAAAAACGGAACACAAACGACACACAAGAATTTACGTGGTTCGGTCTCACAACCTAGTCCACAACTGCAACTAGGAGGAATTTTATTACTTTCTCTCTTGTGGTGTGTAGATTACAAGTACAAGCTATCTATTTATAGAAATAGATTAGGGTTATTAGGGTTTCTAACGGGCCTAATTAATCAGGCCTCCACAAGCCCAACAATCTCCCACTTGGAGGCATGATAATCTTCAACTGCCATCCACTGTGAGCACTTGTACGTCTAGTAATCTCCTCCTCATCTTCCTGGTTGCAGCGGCCTTTTCATCAGTTAACCTGAAGGCCCGTTGAAGCTTCCCCAAGCTCCAACATCAGTCAAGGCTAAAACTGCCCCTGACTCGTCCTCTGTCCCTACCGACTCCCACTTGCACAAACTGCCGAATCCTGGGATATTCTGAGAACAAACAATACTCTCCACAGTTAGCAGGTAATCATCCGGAGAGGCTTTGACAGCTGGAACACTGGTTCTCTTAACCCACTGTCTGGTAACTCTGGCTGAAGTTTTAACTGGCTGACTGCCGGTGCTCCCACTGCCACGAAAATCCCTGACTGGTTTACCTGAACCTTTCCAAGCACGTTCAACCTGAATCTGACCTGTGGCTCTGGGTTTATCTCCTGCAAAACTAACCTTCTTCTGCCCACGAGACTCTGTGAACCGGATTTTGTTTCTCTTCTGATCTGGGACAGTCACTCCCTCAGATGGTAAATAGACCATATACAGCGAACTCCGTTTCTTTCCTCGAGCTATGACCAAGTTCCCCTTCATCACCTTCCACTGCCCGTTTCCGAACTTAACATCGTGTCCCTCATCATCCAACTGCCCAACAGAAATCAACCGTTTCTTCAAGCTTGGAATCACTCGGACATCCTTTAAAGTCCACGAACCGACTGAAGTTTTCATAATCATGTCACCCATGCCCGTTACATCAAGAACTTTATTGTTTGCTAGTCTTACCTTTCCAAAATCCCCTTCTTTCAGATTCTGCAATGCTTCACTGCTGTGGGTAGCATGAAATGAAGCACCAGAATCCATGACCCAGGAATCCACACTGCTCTCCACGCTACATATCAAGAGATCATTATGAGCATAGTCTCCTGCAATATTAACTTGTTTATTATTCGGGCATTGATTCCTGAAATGCCCCACCTCCTTGCACGTCCAACACGTTACATCTGAGCGATCCTGAGTCTTCGACTGACTCCTTCTTCTGTTCCTGCTCCCACTACCTCTGCTATTTCTCCTTCCTCTGCTGACATTTAGCAATTCACTCGATGATTCCCCAGAACTCCTTCTTCTGACATCCTCGCCTAGGATGAGATCACGAATCTTCTCAAAAGTGAATCCATCGGGTCCCGCTGAACTGGTAACTGCTGTAACCGTTCCGGACCAACTGTCAGGTAATGACGATAGCAGTAGTAAGGCTTGAACTTCATCATCGAACTTAATGCCCACTGACGTAAGTCTGGCTAAGATTGAATTCATTGTATTTATGTGCTCGGTAACTAAACTGCCTTCCTTCATTTTTGTGTTCACCAATTCTCTAATCAGAAAGACCTTGTTTGCTGCAGATGGCTTCTCGTACATGTTAGACAGCGCTTCCATGACACCTTTCGTTGTCTTCTCCTTCAGAATGTTAAACGCAACATTCTTGGTCAACGAGAGTCGGATAACCGCCATGGCTTTCCGATCCAAACCTGCCCACTCTGCATCAAACATCTTTTCTGGCTTGTCACCCAATACCATGTCTAACTCCTTCTGAACTAGCAAATCCTCAATTTGCATTTTCCACCAACTGAAATCTGCACCATCAAACTTTTCAACTCGATACTTTCCATCTTCTGCCATCTCAAACGACTAGATGAGGTACCCGGTACAACTGATCTCAGATCTTGGTAACTTCGTCAGAAATTCAATGACAAAACCAATACGCACCAACAAAGCAACTCGGACCAACAACAACAAAGGACCAATTGGAAAAACTTTCTGCCTGAAAAAATTTTTTCCGGCGAAACAGTACCTGCCGGTGAAAAAAATTTCTCTGGCGACTCGACCTCCTGCTCGATCTGCTGCTTTCTTTCTCTTTCTCCGGGGCTTCGCGGCTGCTGCTCCGGTCGGCAGCTTTTAGTTCTTCTCCGAAAAATTTTAGGTGACTCTCGCTAATTTTTTTTTCGTGTGTATAACCTCGCTCTGATACCACTTGTTGGGACAACGGAACAACAACAATAAACACACACACAAATTAACTGCGAGAAAATAGAGAAAAACGGAACACAAACGACACACAAGAATTTACGTGGTTCGGTCCCACAACCTAGTCCACAACTGCAACTAGGAGGAATTTTATTACTTTCTCTCTTGTGGTGTGTAGATTACAAGTACAAGCTATCTATTTATAGAAATAGATTAGGGTTATTAGGGTTTCTAACGGGCCTAATTAATCAGGCCTCCACAAGCCCAACACACATGACCCAAAAAAAAAATAAATTCAACACTCTTTTTTAAAGAATTCAATTCAAATCAATAAAATGAGCACTTAAGTCAAACTCACTTTACTGGGAATCATTGCAATCTTATTCATTAGATATTTTTTTTCTCTGTTTACGTTTACAAGATAATAGACTTGGACGATATTTCTCGAAATAACTTTCATAGTTGGATTTAAATACAAATGGATATCTCCATTTCCCTGAAGTTCGGCAAAGCTGAAAGAATAATTATTCTTCAAAAATGTCATAAATATTTTCTCACAATAAATTGCTCCATCAATTGGCTTAACCCTATGCTTCAAATTTAAAGTTTCGAAATAGATTCTAGATTTTTTTAAGAACTTTACAGTGAGTTTTTAACTTTTCACTATTTCTGACACGAGGCAATTTCAGAAAACTTTTCCAAACATTAAAAGTATTTTGTTTTGCTCGTTTTGCAGGGACCGGAGAACTAATCTCACAAGATTCCTCGTAAGCGTCCTCATTAGTCTCCTTTTATTATTATTATTAATTTTTTTTTTTAAAAAAACGAGGAAGTCCACTTTTCAATTTGGACTATAAATATAATTTGACCAGTTAAAATTAACAGTTTTTTTGGTTCCTCTGTAGACGAGGCGACTTGCCAGTTTAACATTTTCCAAAAGCCTAGAGTTCGGATTTCTCGCTTTTCCGGCGTCTGTTCCCCCGGCTGTTCTCCGGTTCCGGTAATGCTTCTGTCGGGAAATTCTCCTCTGTTACTCCTAATTCATTGTATTTTCGTTCTTTTACCATTCGGTACCTATAAACTCATTACGTTCGCATAGCTATCTAAATCCTTAGGTGATTTTTAGATTATTTATGCTTGATCAAACATTAGTTATCACTTTGATTTAATATGTGCGTTTTTAGATCATAAACAGTTCAGTAAACATTTAATAAGCTTATGATCAGTTTACCTTTTTTTTTTTAAAAAAAAAAACAAACTTTTTCAGTAGAAGTTGCAATTATTCCTGTTATATCGGTTGTTTCTTTATTGGTTCTTTTGTTTCTATATTACTCAATATATTTTGTTTCTCATTTGTATGAGTTACTAAAGTTATCTGTGTATTCAAACTTATGATATACATACTTCAAAATTTAATTTTGATTCTCTCTCTCTCTTTTGGGTTTATATGATGTTGATGTTTTTTCATGAGCTAATGTACCAGTGGTTCAGTTAATGTAATTGATCAGTTAAAATTGAGTTTTTCCTGTTGAAACTGCAACTTTTCTTTTTCAGTGATTGTGTGTCGTATGCTATATATTTGTGCTCTTCCAATTTATATGAATGCATAAAAGCGGATAAGGTTTATTTTACCTATGTGAAGATCTTTTGGTTTCTTATATGTGTAGTCAAGCCTGTTTTTATGATTTTCTTGACAATTTAATTCAAGTACTATAAAATGTTTTATAATTTGTTTTATTTATTTATTTGTTTATTTCGCCTATGTTTATGTTGATAAGTTTTCACGAACCAGTGTTTTAGTTTGTTCAGTGAAAGTAGCAACTCCGTCTGTAGGATGAGAATTGAGAGATGAAGAAAGTCAAGAGAAGGCTTGGGAAGTATGATCTTGGCAGAACTATTGGCGAAGGTGCTTTTTCCAAAGTTAAGTTTGCACAGAACACTGAGACTGGCGAGAATGTTGCCATCAAAGTCTTGGCAAAAAGCACCATTCTTAAGAATAAAATGGTTGAGCAGGTATTGCAATATACTTTCTTTCCTTAAATTAAGTCTAAGTTTTAGTATATCACCTTTAAAGATCAGAATTTGAGAAAAGGATTCTTTTCCAACATTGACAAGTGCTTCTTTTCCAGCATGACCCTAGTGCGGGAGAAGCAGGGGGCTAGCCCCCTCTCCTCTTCCCCTCATTAGTAGCATTATTTAGTAATCACGCAGTTGCTTATTCTTTAATGTATTATTATGTGTTGCTTTATTTGCTTTATATCTTTCTATTTTGTTGTCATATTTTTCTTGCAACTCTGCCTCGAACAATAGCATCAACATACCTAGTGTAATCCCACAAGTAGGTCTGGAGAGGGTAGGATATATGCATACCTTACCCCTACTTCTGTGGGATCGAGAGATTGCTTTCAATAGACTCTTGACTTAAAAAAGTGCAATCAAAGCAGGATATAAAGGAAAATAACGACAACAAAATAGCAAAATAAACAAAATAATTGAAGTAACAGATAGTACTAAAAATAAAGAATAAGATACTATGTGAATACTAGGTAAACTAAGAAATACGAAAAAGATGAGAAGAGGAAACTAGCTCCTTGCTTCTCCTTCATAAGAGTACTGCAACACATAGGTACCTACTGCGTTCTACCTTAATTCTCGACCTCTAAACCTTCTTATCTAGGGTCATGTCCTCAGTAAGTTGAAGATGTGTCATCTCCTGTTTGATCACCTTCCCCTATTCTTTTTTGGCCTACCTCTACTTCTCCTAGAACTTGCCATAGTCAAACTCTCACACCTCCTTACTGGTGCCTCCGCCCACCTCCTCTTTATATGCCCGAACTATCTCAGTCTTGCTTCCCTCCTTTTTTCCGCCACTGGGGCTACTCTCACCTTGTCCTATATAACTTCGTTCCTAATCCCGTCTTTCCTAGTATGCTCGCACATCCATCTGAGCATCCTCATCTCTACTACCTTCAACTTCTGAACGTGTGCGTTCTTGACCAACCAGTTCTTTGCCCCATAAAATAGAGTAGGTCTAACCACCACTCTATAGAACTTACCTTTAAGCCTTGGTGACACATTCTGATCACACAGTACCCCGGACTCAAGCCTCTATTTCACCCATATCGCTCTAATACGATGAGAAACATCGTTGTCAATCTCCCCGTTTCTTTGGACTATAGACCCAAGATACTTAAAACTTCCTCTTTTGGGTATGACTTATGTATCGATCTTCACTTCCACCTCTGCTTCATGGGTTACATCACTGAATTTGTACTCCAGGTACTCAGTTAGTCCATCTTAACCTGAAGCCTTTAGATTCTAGCATTTGTCTCCAAACTTCTAGCCTATCATTAACTATACCGCGCATCTCATCGATCAATACTATTTCATCTGCGAATAACATATACCACGATACTTCCCCTTGAATATGCCACGTCAATTGTCCATCACTAAGGCAGATAAGAACGAGCTAAGGATTGATCCCTGATCCAAACCCATTAGGACAGGGAAGTGTTTTGAGTCACCTCTCACCATTTTTATCCGGGTCTTGGCTTCATCACATATGTCCTTAATTGTCCTACTATGAGCCACATGTACACATCTAGACTCCGAACACTTCCATAGAACCTATTAGGAACTTTATCATATGTCTTTTCTAGGACAATGAACACCATGTGTGAGTCACTTTTCTATCCCTATACAACTCCAACAATCTCCTTACAAGATGAATGACTCTATAGTTGGCCGCCCTTGCATGAATCCAAATTGGTTCTTAGAGATAGACACACCCCTCTTCATCCTAATCTCGACCACTCTCTCCCACGCTTTCATATTGTGGCCCATCAACTCTATACCTTTATAGTTGTTGCAATTTTGAATATCACCCTTGTTCTTGTACAATGTAATCATCGTACCCCATCTCCACTTCTCTGGCATTCTAACCATCTTAAGGGTGACATTAAACAATCCAATTAATCACTCCAAACCACTTTGCCTGCATTCTTCCAAAACTCCACTGGATCTCGTCTGGCCTTGTCGCTTCTCCTCCTCCTCATCCTCTAGACTGCCCCCTTAATCTCCACAAACCTTATGCACCTACAATACCCAAAATCCCTACGCTTTCGGAATGCCCTTACTCTCCCAGAGCAATATCCTTGTCCCCCCCTCCTCATTCAAGAGCTTATAAAATATGTTTGTCACCTCCGTCTAACGTGTGCCTCTTCTACCAATACTTCTTCGTTCTCGCCCTTGATGCACTTCACTTGGTCCAAATCACGAGCTCTTCTCTCTTTCCATGTCGAGTCTATATAACTTATTATCCCCCTCTTTTCCCTCGAGCTCTTCATACAAGTGTCAAAAGCTGTCATTTTAGCCGCCATAACTGCAAGCTTTGCTCTTCATACAACTCTACCTCGAAGACTTTTCTTTTGAGCCGAGGGTCTATAAAAAACAAGTTCTCTACCCCACAAAGGTAGGGGTAAGGCATGCGTACATCCTATCCTCCCCAAACCCCACTTGTGCGATTACATTGGGTATGTTGTTGTCGTTGTAATGACAAGTGGTTCTTTTCGAAGCTAAATTTGGATTCATAAATCTACATTGTCAATCTTGAGTTTACTGTTTGATGATGTGATATATATGCTCCTAATTGTCTCATAATGTAGAGATGAAGTGATGATTTAGTTCACAGATTTAGTACACCGCTGGAGTCCTAAGTTGACACTTAAAATCATAGCAGTAGTCAGTGGCAGAGCTAAGTGTGTTAGAGGGTTCGGTTGAATCCCCTTCGTGGGAAAATTACACTGAAGAGAGTAAAAATTAACATCTTTGTATATAAGTGAACTGTTGAATCCCCGTGATAGTTAAGTGTATTCACTTGCTATACAAGTTTATATTTTTTTGGATCCCCTCTGTAGTACAAGCTACATTGTCACAATGGCATGTAGGAATGTACTTGGCATCCTTAACAACTACCACTTGCTGTCCTTTATTTTTGTTTGTGGGTAATATCTATTTTCTTTTTAAAAATAATTGTGGTGTTTGGGCCAGTGTGCGTGCACTTCGACTAATTCCACAAGTACCTGCTGCCTCCCACTAACACGGGTACCAAGTAGCTCTGTCCACCAAGTCTTGGGCAGATGAGAAGAAATCACCTAGGGTTGATGCCTCTGCTAAAAATTGAACCTGAGACCTCATGGTTCTCAACCCTCTTTATTGACCACTAGACCACACCCTTGGGAGCAGTTTGTGTGTAATACCATCTATCTTGAATAATAGTGGCCAAATGGCAGTAACCATGTTTCTCAGGAAGTGAATGATTCCCGAATAAATGTTTGACAAACTTTGAGGTGCTTAAGAAGTAAAGCATTTGCTGTAACATTTTTTTTTTGACTATCTATGTTTCGTTAATGATGATTATCTGGCCATGAGGACTTATGGTCTTGGAGTTTTTGTTCTTATACTTCTCTTTTGCCTCTTTGGCTGGTCAAGTTTTTGACTTTTTTGGTCCGGTTTTGCAGATCAAAAGAGAGATATCTATAATGAAAATTGTAAAGCATCCTTGTATAGTTCGGCTTCACGAGGTAAAATGATCTGATATGCCTAATATGATTACAACTCTTTCTCTATCTCTCCCTCTCCCTTATCTATCTGTAGTATATTAAATTAGTACTTACTTTTTCTAAAATATGCTGTTGAGATTTTTATTGCTTTTGGATATTCCTTATAGGTTTTAGCTAGTCAGACAAAAATATATATCATTATGGAGTTTGTCACCGGAGGAGAGCTTTTTGAGCAAATTGTAAGATATTTCTAGCATTTTTTGATATATATTGACTGAATATGTACTGCTGGCTTGGTGTTAGTTTTTCTTAGTGTGCAGCAAGTTTATAACTTGCTAAATTTATGTGGATAATGCTTCATGATCTATGAGTAAATGCAATTCCAGAATCTAGGTTGATGTAGTATTTGGGAGTAGATCAACAGAGTGAATCCTGATATGTACTTACAAAGTAAAGGTTTGGGGATTCATCTTACTTAAAGATTGGGGGATTCATCTTACATAACAGAAATAATAGAGGAATGGAACCATGTCCCCAAGCTACTCGTAGATCTTTTTCTGTGTTAGCATGCATTCTTGCACTTCTGTTTTTTATAAGAAGGTTCAGGAACCTCTACTCAAAGTCTCCAACAACTAATAGTTTTTGAGATTTTGATACATTTCCTATAATTAAGCCAGAAAGTCCATCTCATTAAGACTTTATACTAGCTTCGTCTTTGGCTCTTAGCAGTCTAATTTTAACCTTTGGTTGATGGTTGGAAATGATCAATTTGTTAACAATAATTTAAATTTATCTCCGTCTTTCAGATATAGTTGTTGAGATTGTGATACATTTCCTATAGTTAAGCCAGAAAGTCCATCTCATCAAGGGTTTATACTAGCTTTGTCTTAGCAGTCTAATTTTATTTGGTTAATGGTTGGAAATGATCAATTTATTAACAATAATTTAGCTTTATCTCCACCTTTCAGATAGTTCAAAGATGTCGTCTAGCTAATCAAAGTCCAATAACTGATGTTTTTTCATATGATCAGGATAGTTGATATGTAATACATCAAATATCCTAGTCCTAAACATTAGTACACAAATGACGGATGCAATATAAACCAAATAGATCGATGCTGCTGGGTACAAGCTGATTCTTAGATTAGATAACCAGTCTTCCTTTAGGTGTTTCCATTTTCACTAACTCTGGTACAGCTGATGGACCTTTGAACCTTCTCTTTTCTTATCAGCCTTCTTCAAATGTTGATTATTAAGAAGTGATTTTTTAAATCTCTATCATGCTTCTTCCTTTATAATACTTTTTCTGGATTTGTAGGTTCATCAAGTTAGGCTCCCTGAAAAAGAGGCTAAACGATACTTCCAACAACTCATAGATGCAGTTTCTCACTGTCATAGTAAGGGTGTTTTTCATCGAGATCTGAAGGTCAGCAATTGCTCTTTTCTTTGTAAAAAAAAATATATATTCACAAATATCCAATGTTAGCATTAACCAATAACATTTTTTTGTTTTTCCTGTTCTGTAGCCTGAAAATCTTCTTCTTGATTGCCAAGGTAATTTGAAAGTATCCGATTTTGGACTTAGTGCATTGCCTCAACAAGTAAGTAGAGTCTCGTTCTTAGTTGCTTAAGATTGGCAGAGCATATTACTGCTTTCTTGATTTTCCTTTTGAAAATGACAGCGTCTAAAAGGGCACTTTATTGAAATTTCAATCAGGGAGTTGACCTCCTTCATACAACTTGTGGGACTCCAAATTACATTGCACCTGAGGTACGATGTTTATCTATTTTGAATTCTTCAAATCCTCTGTGACAGTTTGATGAGTGTTTGCTTATTTGGATACACAAAAGATGTTTCCTCATTTAATTGCGCAGCTAGCCTCAATAATACTCTTCTCATCTCAAATTATTTAAGTTTTAAATTGAGTCGGTTACTCTCATGCTAAATTTACTACTGAGTAGAGATATGATATCATTCAAGCTTTAATGATCCCATGTGATAATACTGTTATCATGTATTGCTTTAACCTTAAGGTTGAGAATAGTATTCTTGCTGAACACACAGTTTCAGCTTCCTTGTGAAAAAGTAGAGGGATTTGTTAGCATAGTTTCCTATGTGCTTGTTGCTTTTTCACATTCTTTTAGTCCTTTACTGAAACCTATCAGTCTCTCAAGCTGATGACAGTCTTGCACGTGTTTGCCCACTGAGAATCCTCATCAGCTTCATTCCTTCTCAATATCGTTTTGTTCATAAGGGGGGCGTATATTTCTTTGTAGGAATGCTTAATTTCCCTGCTGGCTATCTCCAGAATTATTCAATTTCTCTCTTCTGGCCCAAAGCTTTAGGAATCTTATTGATAGAGATAGAAGTTTAGCTGTTGCATGGAAAGCAATGTCGGTGCACAAATGTCAATTTGGACGATGAATTTGAGACCACAACTATCACCCTCTCAGACATCAGTTTATTTTTTTATTGTTGTTCTATTTTATTTTTGGCATAAAGAGATCTTGTTGGTTAGTATGCATAAAATCCACATTATCTAAACCAACAGAAGTATGATTTCATGATCACACTTTGGATATGTTCAAAATGAAATTGAAATAGGAAAATTTTCCCTTGGCTTTGTATTCATTTATTGTTGCTGTATTTATACAAGTGTAAAAAAGAGGAAAGACAAAAGATAACCTATACGTGTACCCTAGTCTATTGGCTACTAGCTACACTCCAAGATATATACAGCTATATTTGTACAATGAGCTGTCATGTACTATTTGTACAATGAAGAATATACCCTATATATGTTTCCCTATTTTGAGTATTTTCATTTTCAGCTGTTCCACTTGTCAACTCATTTGTTTGTCCATGTCAGCCCTTGTATTTTCCATATCAGCTCTTGCAAATGACCTTGTGAAGCTGAGGTGTGGTATTATTATTTTTGCCAGGTGTCTTAGTAGAAGGTTGAGGATTGTCTTCAATTTGTCTTTCTTCATTCCTCTTCTTTTGCTTTCTTCCTTCTCTTTCTTTCTTACATTGAGCTCGAGTATCATCCATGTCTGCTGCATGGCTGATTGTTTCAGTTCCAACAGGATACGCGCCCGCCCATGATTCCTAGAAAAAATACACTTTTTGTGAGCCGCTTGCATTCACATACATTCAGTTCTTTTTATGTTGCAATGTTCGTTTTGATTGAGTTTCCTCATAGTTATTAGTAAAAAAGGAGCTCCATGATGTCCGTAGTGGTGCTAAGAGTGACCATGACCACCCAAAAACCAACTTCCACCTGGTCTAAAAGGAGTCATCTTTGAGCAACTTGGATTTGGTGAGAACTGTTCTTGCAATGTCTGAAGTGCGAAAACCATGGTTTGTCTTGTAGAACCAACTGTAAGATCGTGTTGTGCCTCGTACAATCTTCTATATGAGTTCCTGAAAGGTGATGTGTATGATCTTTCAGGAGGCTTGACTAAAAATTATGTCCTTTTGAACTCCTCTCAACTCTGTATATACTATAGAGTGAAGGGTCAAAAACACACCTAAAGTATTCAGATTTTTTGAGTTTCCTACCAGAACTATTAGGTGTTTACTTTTCCTACCTGAACTATCTTTGGTTTATCAAAACACACCTCTACTATCAATTGCTCACTTTTCCCACCTAAAATATTAGGTAGGAAAAGTGAGCAACTGATAGTTTAGTGTATTTCGATAAACATTTGGTGATAGTTCAGATAGGAAACTCACACACCTGATAGTTCGGGTATGAAACTCAAAAAACCGTGATACTTCAGGTGTGTTTTTCACCCTTCACACTATACTATATATGTATGTGTGTATATAAATCTTTGGTCAATCCTAACAAGTACCATTGATATGTCATTTGTGTTCTGTCTGCAAGGAGCTTGAACCACGATGGGACGAGAAGTGCGTTTATATCATTCATTTTACTTTATCAGAACACTCGTTTACCTATCTTGGCTAGTTAGCTTTAATACGTTTCTAAGTTGAGGGTGAATATGAGTTTATAGTAGCTTTCAGTGGTGTCGTAATATGTTGCAATGGATGTCTTTATCCATCTTTTCAGTATCATTATCTCAGTTGATTTATGAGTTTTGCGTCAAATTTGAATCCGTGGGGCCATCAATTGGTTAATACATTATAGTCTGCTTGAGACCTCTCTTCAAGAAAATGCAATTAAGCTTGGCCTGCTGAGTTGACTTATTACTTTTACTTGATTCTTCAGGTGTTAAGTAACCAAGGTTATGACGGTGCTGCCGCTGATGTATGGTCCTGTGGTGTCATCCTTTATGTTTTAATGGCGGGATATCTTCCATTTGATGAAGTAGACCTTCCTACCCTGTTTGCAAAGGTAGATGCAGTAAGCTTGCATATGTAATGTGATAAATGGTTCATGGATGTTTTTTTTCTTTTTTTTTTTGACAAGGTAATGTATTATATTGATAAGATGGTTTCAATAAGCTACCCGAAAGGTTTACAACAGTCAACAGAATAGGACTTGGGTAGAAACTACACAAAGCCAGAATCTAACAGGTCCATAAAATCATAAAATGCTTATTCGTATCTCCTCTAAGCCAGCAAAAGAAATTCTGGTAACACTTAAACTTAACAACGGCAATCATCTCCTTTCCTTGTCCAGCTAATGCATAAAGGATCTGAAATTCCATATTTTCTTTAGCCTTTTTGTTATGCTCTGTCCTTGCCAGCACAGAAGTAGGTCCTTGAAACTTCGCGGCATTACCCATTGAACTCCTAAAATATTCAGGAACAGAGACCATATAAGCCATGAATGATTATAGTGCAGCAACAGATGATTCACATGCTCTGTCCTTGGTACATGGTTGTATCATGTGAAGTAAGTAATTTTTCTTTATGTTTTGTATAGCATGAAGATTCTAACAGGTTTTTAAGGAGTCATATTAGGGGGAAATTTTGTTCTATTTCATTTAGCAATATCTGAGGACTATGGGTTAGAGAACTCCTAATTTGTTTTATATGACAAACTATTGAGTATTGGAGTGAAATGGATCCACATAGAGGTACATACAACTGATCTCAACTAGTTTGGAACAAAGGTGTAATGCTTGTACTAAGGGCTATTGAAATGTATCATGTATGAAGCCTTCATTCCTTTTTCCTTTTTTATTTCTTTGACCTTCATCAAGCATGGACCACTAAGAGTAGTTTGAATTGTGAGGAGTAAGCTCTATTTTATTAAGTGAGTCTCGAAGACTGGCTTTGTCAGTGACTATGGTTTAACGATTTTCTGATTTGTGGCTACAGGAGTTGCTTACTTAGTTCTTATTTATTACTTGTTTTTTGTCTGTTACTCCCTCCGTCCATTTTATGTGACGGTGTTCACTAGATGTGGAGTTTATTAAGCCAAATATCTGCAAGTATAAAAATTGCTCTTGTTACTAACTATTAATCAAGAGACGATAAAGGTTCAACATGCCGTTTTATCATTCTCTCTCCTAATGGAAAAAATTAGTTTCTACTCAGGTGGGTCCGAACAAGTTATGTCAATAAGGGCGAATGAAAATTTTAACATTTAGGGGTTGCTGGTTTCAGGGATAAGGATGTATAATCCTGGTAAAAAATTCGGTATCATTTATACAATGTTTGGTTTCCGAGTTTTTTAACAGAACATCCCTAACGTATATTCTAAAGTTTAAGTACATGTACATCCTGACTGTATCTCAGTTAACAGGAGACATCCTTGATATAACCAAAAATGAACAACTTTGATCCAAAGTTGACTTTTCATCCAAACACTAACAGAAAAATAAGAAACACACACATGTTAGGCAGATGCCCAGTGAGGAGTTGTGAGAGATTGGCAGTGATAGGTTTGAGGCGAGGTAGAGGCAAGCCGAGGAAGAATTAGGAAGAGGTGATTAGACAGGATATGACACATCTTCATCTCACCGAGGACCGGCACTAGATAGGAGAGAGTAAAGGTCGAGGATTATGGTAGAAGATTAGAAGGTAGTTGAGCAATGTCTTTTTTCTTGGGTGAGCTTGGTGCTAGTTTAGAACACTTTATTTGCTTCCCCTTCCTCTTATCAGTCTCACTACTATTGTGATAGTATTATTGTATTCCTCTATTTTTACCACTGCTGCTGTTCCTTTTTACTTTGGTTATCTCTACTAGTTTTGTTGTCAATACTTTACTCTTCTTCAGTTCTTTTCAACATAGATTTTCACTCTTGTATTTCTCAAACCTGTTTTGAAATTGTTTTTCTCAAGCTGAGGGTCTTATAGGAAACAATCTCTCAACCTCACCCAAGGTAGGGGTAAGGTCCGCGTACACCCGCCCTCCTCAGACCCCATTTATGGGATCACACTGGGTATGTTGTTGTTGTTGTATGCTAGGCACGTGATTCGCTTCTGAAAAAGAAAAAAAGACAGAATATGCCCTTTCCTCCCCATTTGAGCTTTATCTTCTTCTCAAATTTGAGAAAAACATTAGAGCATAATCCTGTGCTCAACTTTATTCAGTCGTTCAGTTCTATCAGGATCAGCCTTACAGATCTAAAAACTTGCTTCCAACAAGAATTCCCCAGGATAAAAATGTAGTACTAACTACTAACACACTTGAGCATTCTTTACTTGGCTCGCTGGCAAAAAATAGCAGTACAAAGTGCCAAAAAATAAATAAAATTCGATCCATGTGCTTCAACTTAAACTCATTTGGATTTACTACTGTATTAATGCTGCCAAACTATTAATAAAGTTTGTCAGCTCTTTTCAAATTTTAATTTCCTGATACTCCTTTGTCTTATTTTGGTTGCCTAGAGAAATCTTCTACTGTAATAGTCCACTTGACTGAAAGTTTTTAATGCTCAATGTTTTTCGCAAATTTTCTCACATTCATGTAATCCTTTTCCTGGAGTCAAAATTATATAACTGAATCTGATAAGCACAAAATATCAAGGAGAACATTTACCAAATGCAATCCCACTTAACAATAAAGAATCTATTTTATATATATATATACATATATATATACATATACATACATACATGTATGTATGTATGTATAATTAAAATAAGTGATTTTTTGAAGAAAGAAAGCACTTTTGTTTTTCAAAACACTTGACAACAAATAGGCTATTAGCTAGCTTCCAGTGATTTCACCTTTTCTTAGGCGGTATATTTCTCGAAATTGTTGCTGATTGCATCAGGAAATAGAAAGACTAGATAAGCATGGGCTTGCGCGCTTACATTTTGGCTCAGATTTGGGCAAGTAGATAGAGCTGCATTCGAATGGAGACAGAAGAACTTTTCCATTTTAGTTTTGTATAGGTAAATCATGTGCTATGCATGTGTTCTTAAAATTTACATTAGTTTTTGGATGAAATTTAACTCTCCACTAAATTTATTCATTTTTGTTACATTAGGGAATTTTTCTTGTTCGGGATATATTTAGGATGTAGTTGAACTTTAGTATATACTTTAAGGATGTTTTCATTTAAAATCTATTTGGTTGCCAGTTAAAACTTTGCATTACTAATATAATCTCCACCAGAAAACTTCAACATGGGTGGTAGATTCCATGTGGCTGTTAGCCATTAAATATTCTGTATATAATAGAGGACCATGGCCCTCCTCTCAACCCCATCTCTTACTTAACCCTCAAAACTCGTTATCGAGTTGTAACCGAAGTAGATCAAGTGAAAGGGTGATGCTCAGACGACATATTTATTCTGCAGTGGAAGTTGTAGAGGAAGCTTCATTGTCAAGGAAGGCAGTCAGATGGAGCTGATTAGTTCCACGAACGAGATTGAGACATTCTTGAACTCTGATTTCTAGTATTCAGCTCCACATAAGTCATATAGAGTTTAATATTGGAAACCAAATGCCGTAGTACTAGTATTAGTAACTTATGCGTGAATCTATATATTATTTTATATGGGATAGAGTGTGGAGTTACATGTTGTAACAATATGTGGTTATCTAAAGACAAAAAAAATGTCCATAAAGTAGGCAATCCTTACATATAAATAGAGCCAATCCTTGCATAAAAACTCCGCATTATTATTTGACCGTATGATAATCCATGCACGATTATTCACAACATAACAATTTCTACATTATTATTCACCGCATAAATAACCTCTGTTATATAATCCCCACATAACTATATTGTAAGCCAAACAACCCCTTAATAGTTTGCAAATACAGTAAAACATCAATCTTTTCGGGACATGCTAAAAGAAAATGAGTGTCACTCTCATAAAATGAGTTAGAGGGAATATAATTTATTCATTTGTTTTCTTCTTTTAATTATTTTAATTTCAATTGTTTTTAACTTTTTCTACTTGTGAATCTGACCATTTCACTGCTTCCTCACTTTTCTGAGTGTCGATTTGGTGCTCTATGAAATTTCTAATTGCTTTTTCTATTTATGCAGATCAATGCAGCTGATTTCTCCTGTCCTTTTTGGTTTTCTCCTGGTGCAGTGTCTTTGATAAGAAAAATTCTTGACTCAAATCCTAACACTGTGAGTGTAGAGCTCACCTCTCCATCTGAAAATTATGGTATCACATTGCCTGTTTGCCACTCAGAAGAGATTTGAAAATAGTAGGCCACCTAGAAAGGAGATCTCCCCGAGTTACAGAGTATCCTACTGTTTAAGTAGCATAATAAAACGATTCCTGAATTTTCGTCTGGAGAACTAAGTATGAAGCTTAAATGACATCAACACTCCCAGAGAAAAATGATGCATGCATTATTCTTGATTTGGTTGTATACAGTAGTGCATTCTAGTTACAGTTTTGGACAGAATTGAAATATGTCCAATGAAAAGTTTAAAATTAAAAAATATTATGGCTGACAATTTCGAGACATTTGAAGACAAGATGTGGCAAGAAACTTAAGTTTTTAGATGAGGTGGAGATAATTTGATTGTTGGGATATGCATTCCGTGTTTATCGTGATTCATCTCTTCATGCGATTCTTTCAATTCTTGGCCCTTATCTTTTCAATTTGTTACTCAAACGTGCTAAAGATTGATTTCTATCGTTCTGTTTGATCTCTTTTAGGAAATGAAATTAAACTGTTGCATGATTTGTGAGTGGAGTATATCTCTGAATTTTAGAATGTTACATTAATGCTCAAGTATGTCTGTCTTGATCTGATAACCTATCTCATACCACACTACAATCAATCAGACAATCTAAACTGATGAGAACAGAATTGAAGTGCCCTTTTCTTCCCCAGCAAAGTTGGTGTTTAACCCCTTCTTCTTCTTCCTTCGGTTCTTTTGTGTTTCACCTAAACCTTTGTTCAGTTTCTACCAAAGCTTTATCTAATGCTTTAACTGACGCCTACTGTTATGCCTATTAAAATTAACAAACTCTATAGACCACCCTCACCAGAAGTGAAGCAGAATATTTGTCATAGACTCATACATGCAATTAATGGACATGATTGATTGAGTGAAACAATAAGGATGCTTTGATCCAGAAAAATGAAATGCTGAAGAAAGATGCTATAGCTTGCTTAGCTTTTTTCTGCCTGGATAGTATTAGCTTGCTTAGCTTTTTTCTGCCTGGATAGTATCCAAGTAAGATAGTTCTCAACATTACCTAAATTTTGTCAGTTCTTTGTGAGCAGTGCTATTTTCTAGGAAAATGTAATACTTCATTCTGGAGGATGAATTTTCTTCTTAAAATCATTAATCACTTAATGCAACAAATTGCTCTGTTGATGGGGCAAAGCTATGTTTCCTTAGGACTATATATATGAGAGTTTGGTGGCTTATCTTGGATTTAAGCTTACCAATCTCTCCGGAGATTCTCTGCTTACAGATCCTTCTGGTAATTGTATGTGTTAACCATATTCATGCCTGCTGAGAGTTCCTTGTTTCTGTTCAATAGTGAAACTCTGTTCCTTTTCTCATCAGTCTTTTCTCTGTAAATTTGAGAAGTTCCAGTATGAATTTTGCAAAATCTAGAGCACTTTGATGTTTCCATAGCTATCATTCATGTTAATCCGAACAATGTAAATGCAGCGGATCAAGATTAAAGAGATAAAAAGAGACCCTTGGTTCCGAAAAAACTACTTGCCTTTCAGGGTTAAAGACGACGAAGAAGTGAATCTGAATGATGTCCGTGCAGTATTCGATGATATTGAGGTGGAATTCCTTTTTATTATTATAGAAAAAGATTTCCATTTCCGTTGTATATTATGGAAGATACCTATTCTCTAGTATTTAGTAGATCCAACAATAAGTAATTGACTCCGTAATGCAATATCCTCATTTATTCTGTGCCTAAATTTGATATGCTGCATCTTCAATTTTGCAGGAGGAACTTGTAAGTGAAAAATCTGAAAATAGTGAAAGTAACCCCTTGGTAATGAATGCATTTGAGATGATCTCACTATCTTAGTGGTTGAATTTAGCAAATACCCTCATATATTCTTTGCCTATATTTGATATGCTGTTGCATCTTCAATTTTGCAGGAGGAACTTGTAAGTGAGAAATTTGGTAATAGTGAGAGCGGCCCCTTGGTAATGAATGCATTTGAGATGATCACGCTATCTCAGGGGTTGAACTTAGCAGCTTTGTTTGACAGGCGTCAGGTACAGTATTATTTCAGTGTGCGCCCAAAAATTCAAAGGTCGAGCAAACCTTAGTTTCATCTCATGCATTCTTCCTGTTTCTTCCTACTACATATTAATCCTTTGTTCTTTCCTTCTCTTTTCTTTTTCCTGGTTCCTTTAAACTTTTTGTTTGTGCAATAAGGGAGGCGGTGATGATTGGAAGCTGCAAAATGTTTCTATAATATTTTTTTTTTGCATAGTGGTTTCCATTAAGAAGCAAGCTAGTTTGCCTATCTCTGTGCGATTTTCTTTTCTATTTTTCCTGTTTCTTTTTCTTTTTTGTTGATCGGATGCATGTGACATGAAAACATGCTTCATAGATTCTTTTTTTCTCTTGAGAAGGTAATATTTGTCTAAAATAGCAGGATAGCACCAAAAAACTAGAAAGTGCTACAAAAGTATCTATACCAGAAGCCCAAAGAGCAAAACAGTGTTTTCCTATCCTGTTCCTGTATGGCATCTATGAAATGGATCATACTTTCATCATCATTTACATTCTTCTTTACACCAAGATGATAACTGCCTAAACAGTCCATTTTGATCTTCTCTATGGAGCTTTTCTTGTCTTCGAAACATCTTGAGTTCCTTTCCTTCCACGTTGTCCACCAAATGCTAGCTGGGATAGCGTTTCACCACTTTGGCTGTCCTGCTCCAACAGTTCAAAAGCTCATAGGAGCTGTTTGGCATGACCCAATGTATCCCCATTATATTAAGATAAGAGTTGCCATAGTTGAGTAGTAACCATGCAGAACAAAAATAGATGTGAGATGGTTTCTGTTTTTTCTCCACACAAGTAACATCTTGTACATAATTGAATTCCTCTCCATTATAACTTCTCCGGCGTTAGGCAGCCTTCCTAGCTCCAACCAAGTAAAACATGCAACTTTGTAGGGAGCTTTTGTTTTCCGTATCTTCCTCCATGACCAATGTGCATTGTGTTGAGTAGGTAACTTTAGCATCTTATAACAAGATTTCACAGTGAAAATTCCAATTGAATCAGGTTTCCAAAACACTCTGTCTTCATCAACTGATAGTCCAGTGAAAGGTTTCCAAAACACAATGTCTTCTAAATTGTATACTCCGTGCACTATGTTCTCTGTTAGCTTTGGAATGACAAACCATTTATTTGTACGTCGTCTTGCATAATATGTCTGAAGTTATGTCTACCGTGATGTGGAATAGCTTATAATCCTGGGGACTCCACTTAGCTTTTAGTTTCTCCCACTTAAAAATGTCGACTCACCTAGTGCTTCCTCTTTTTAGTAAAAATTTTTGCAACTTCCTTATGGTAACTGAGAGCAATTGACTTGCTTCATTCATACAGGATTATGTCAAGCGTCAAACTCGATTTGTTTCCCGTCAGCCAGCTAATATCATAATATCAACTATCGAAGCAGCCGCAGAGTCAATGGATCTCAAGGTTCACACACGTAATTACAAGGTAAATTTCTACATAATGCTTTAATAATAGCCAAACTCCTGGTGTATAGTGTGTACTTTTCTTATGTTGCATTTCTCAAATCTGGCTAAAGAAAGAAAGGTTACATAAGTTAATAGACAGTAATAAGTTAGTCAATTTATGATGAATTCTCATGATACTGAAATACGTTTGGATGTGCTCTCCTAGGCACGTGTTACACCGATAGCCAGAAAATGGGCAAAAGTTTCATCACTCATTGCCTGGGTATTAAGGGAGCACAAGCAAGGCTTTTCATACCATGGAATGATGTGAATAAAGAAGTTAGTCTCATCAAATTAGTGTCTGAATATGGTGCAGCGTTAGAAAGAGTTCATTCATCTTAATGGATGGAAAGTCAATCCAAGAGAGTCGGATTCGGATAAGTAGTTGGAACATAGGCTTATTGACACGGAAGTCAGTGAGAATTACTGGATGTTTTAAAGAGGAGGAAAGTTAATATTGAATTTCTAGAGGAAACTAAGTGGATAGGGAAAAAATTAGACAGATTGGCGATACATACATAATTAGTGTTGTTGGATAGATAAAAATAGGAAGGAGTTGAGAATCATTGTAGAACCAAAACTAAAGGATAAATTTGTGGAGATAAAGAGAATTAGTGAAATGATTATTTCGTTTAGTCTAAAAAGGGGAGAAGAAACGACCAACATCATTACTGCCTATGCTTCGCAAATAGGATTATCTGCGGAAATTAAAACAAAATTTTGGAAAGAAGGATGCATTGTTCCATGGATTCTAAACGACCAACAAAAGCTAATTGGACATCTAAGATAGAGTGACAGTTTCGACCAAGTACATAAAGATATGGTTATGGTACAAAAATGAAGAAGGAGAAGTTATTCTAAAGGTAGTCTTAGCTTATGATTTAGTTTTAGCTAACACATGCTTTAAAGAATCACACTTGATAACATTTAAGAGTGGAAGTATCTATAGCCAAATAGACTTATCCTTGCCAGAAGTATAAGAGTATGAAAGAGCAAAGAAGGAAGCTGTAAAGAATGAGAAATAAGAGATGTTAGGCATGAATTGCTTGATTATTCCCTTAAGCATGTTGGGGTTTATATAGTGTTTACAAGTAACTTAAAAAAAGGAAAGGAAAGACCAAACTTTGGGTCCATAACATATTTGCTTCTAATCTTTATTAGGGGAAAGATCAAATGATGTTCTACACCACATAAAATGTAATTGAAGTTAGTTGATTTGACAGAGGAGCAATACTGTACTTTCTGCCCACTGATCAATGTTGTACTATTCAGTTGAGATGTGAATTACATGGAACTGTAAGGGGTAATTTGGTCAATAAGGGTTACAAAATTGCTACTTTTGGACCCCACTCAGTCCATCAAAAATGTCTTTCAGTTTGACTAGTAGGATTTGTAATTTGACAATTGAAAAGCTGCGGAGCACGTTTCCCTATTCATATAGTGGGACTTTTAAGCAATTCAATGTAGGATAACAAACTTTAGATAGCTTTTTCCTAGAGAAAATGATCAAAATGGTCCTTAATGTATGAGTTTTTGTTCCATTTGGTCATTAATATATAAACATGATGGAAATGGTCCTTAATGCATTCCAAAAAGTGTTCAATTTGATCCTTAGCCATATAGGTAAAGACAATTACTTTTACAGTCATAATGAATTGAGGCCTTCAGCATCTTCCTCCGTACACAACCTACTTAACTCAATCAAAGACATTCTAGGCTTCCTTACATACTCCATTGAATATATGCACCATAAAATTGCATTTTCTTCAAGCCCTGCCCTTGCATCAAAAGTTTTCCCATGGCTCTTTCAAGGTAGGGTTAGGAATTTTGATGTGGTTTCTGAAATAGGATTGACTGATACTAGAAGGTACATTTGTTTTGTAGTTTGATAGCTCATGGCAGTGCACATGTCAAGGGTCTCCGTTTATTTTGACAGCAAAAAGTAGCGATTATCGTTACTTGTATGACTCAGGAACTAATCATTTTTTGGAATACATTAAGGACTAAATGGAACCAAAACCCATACATTAAGGACCATTTTAAATCATTTTCCCGGTTTCTCAATGTCCCATTCTCTGTGCTTTTGGAGACTGGAGAGTCATTAGCTCTTGAATTTTCAACTTTTGGAAAACAAAGGCCTGACATGCTCCTCCTTAGCGCTCTGGCTGATGATACATAGAATAGATGGTAATTTCCAATTCTTGTTGCATCTGAATATAGTAATTATTGACATGCAAATTTCTCACTTTCTTACCATGTGAAAATGCTACAAGTTTCCTCTTGTAGGGTCCCAATTGTTAATTTTGTCTCTCACTTAGTATTTTTTGTCTGTTACATATTTTTTGTCCATTGACGCCAGCCTCATGTAGGGAGGAAATATTTGAGTCTAATCTCCTGAATGGGTTCCACATAGGTCCCATCAGAAGGTAGCTGTATCTCTGTTCCCTTTCTGACAAGTTTCTTTAACTGCAACATGTATTATTCATTGTTGAAGCTCCAAATTACCATAAGAGTTAGAAAGATGAGTGCAAATGTGTCCATCACCATAGGCTGCTGCGAGTTACCACAATTAAGTCCTGCTGTTAATTGGAGAATTGCAGAATGAACCCTAAATCCCCTAGCTATTAGAGTGACTATTCAGGCTGAAATGGTGCTGATTTTATAAAGAAGCATGTTTTCTATAGTTTTTGTTGGAATTCGGATCACAGGATATTAGAATATTGCTTAACTGAAGGAATGGATATATTCCTTGTGACATGATTCTTTGAATGTGTCCTATATTATTTCAAGTATAGAATTACATGCACAGGCCTTCATGAAATATTCTTCGAGGAGCAATGGAAAGTCACATTGTGGAATGGAAGACAAACTTGTGATATGATCAGTGTAGATCACACCATTCAAGCAATGTGTACCACAACATTCCCCTCTTTGCCTATATTTAAAAAAGAAAAAAGCATTCCCCTGTTTTCCCATCTGCACCTATTACTGATGGAGCTAATTAAGATGGAGCTAATTAAGATGAGCTAAAACATTAATGTTTGATGTATTACAGTGTATCACTTTGTCTACGCTTGATCTTTCTAGAGATCTCCTATGTTTTTGACAGTTAATTGTATACCAAAATGTGAAAGCTCCCTTGGTCGTTTTAAGATACAAAATTCTCCCCTTTAGCACATCTCATCTTTCTGCAAACCCAATGTCATTACACTAATCGGTTTCTGTCATTGATTGAAAAACTTTTTAGGCTTTGGGTTGTTGATCAATGATTCTTTTATCTCAAAGATTCGCATTGTGTGAGTTTCTGTTTCCTTGAATCTAGTTTAATTTTTGTACAACAAATTCTTTTGCAGATTAGACTTGAAGGTGTAAGGGCAAATAAGGCTGGTCCATTTTCTGTTGTGCTGGAGGTAACTTGTGAACTCAAGTATACATGCAGTTGCCTTTTACTGAGTTTCAACCTGTATTGACTTTTTTTTTTGTTTTATTTCTCAAGGTTTTCCTAGTAGCCCCATCCCTTTATATGGTAGATGTTCGAAAGGCTGCTGGGGAAACTCTTGAATACCATAAGGTCTGCTTCTATCCTTGTTAACTTTTGCTAGAGCTTTACATTACAATCATCATGTTTAGTTTCTCTGACGAACTGCACGGAGCTCAGAACAATCCGTAAATATTTTTCTTTGCAGTTTTACAAGGAGTTCTGTAGAAAAATTGATAATATCATTTTGAAACCAAAGGAGGGCATGGGAAACTCTGGTCTGGCCAGAACAATGACTTGCTGATCAAAATATTAACAAAATACTTGAAGCCTGCAATCTCCTTAGTATGGTATGTCTGTTGTTGTAGATGTTCTCCTTGATGTGTAATCCAGATGTTACCCCCACCCTGGGTCCTCTTGCCCCCCTATTACTCTTGGTTTCATCTGTACAGAAGGTGTCTAGATTCCCAATCATCTTCAAGTACGATGCAACTGCACATCTTTGGTGTGCTTCAATTCGTATAAATAAGGTTTTAACGCCAATTATTCAGAAATCTGCTAATCAAATTTGACATTTATTTCTTTAAATTTGCAACCGGGACATTACACACCTCAAATTCTCCACCCAAATAGGAGGCGGAGGCTGATCCAGGATTTTAAAACAACAGGTGTGTACTAACATTGTATCTGATCCTGTGGGAAATTAATGGTTGATGTTGTATAAGTAACTGTTTTAGAAGTTAGTTCAACTGTGTGTGTATATATATGATTTTAGCCGATGACAGTAAATGTAATTGGCCATTGGTTTCTCCATTATTGCCTGGTGTTTGTTAGTGATATTCTGGGAAACAATGAAATGAAGTGAGAGAAACAACTACGCGCACACACAGAGCAAGTTAGACAAGTTAACCCCAGAAAGTAATTTACCAGTTTACCTTCTTCACTAAGTTAAAAGAGAGTGAAAAAACAAGCAAAGATATATATGTGTCAACTAATTAACTAACTCAAAGTTGTGCATAAAATGCATTGACGAAACCCAAGAGATTGTTTACCAGTTTACCATTCTCTACTCTAAAGTTAGAAGAATTATAAGAAGACATTTCAAGGTTGATAATACTTAGTTCCACATCTGCATTTCCATGAGAGGAGATAATAGCCTTCATCTTCTCTAGTTGTTAATGTCTTTGACCCTTGTCTAGTATGTGGAGGAATCACAAGAGAAGCCATGCAAGGTCTGCAGCCCTTGCATCTATTGACACACTTTGGTGGACTTGATCCCAACATGACCATTCTCATTTGCTTCCTTTCTCCACTTCTTCCTATAGACAACACTTTCAGTTTCTTCAAATAATTAAGCTCAATAATGAAAAGGAAAACAACAAATGTTATTACTTCAATCTCTTGTTTCTGAGAAATAAGTGGCTCGCGAGGAACTGAAAGAAACATAGTATATTTGATATTATGTCACCGTGCATAACAATCCTGGGTGAGTCATCACACGATAGGATAAACATATGCTTCTAAACCAAAATGATCCTAACCCTCAAAGCCGGATCTAGAATTTTAAGTTAGTGAAGGCACCCACTATCATGTTGTTGCATTGGGATTCATTTTGTATAAATATATAGTTTAAAAAATTCTCACATTATATATACTTCAAGTGAAAAGCAGTATATGACCACACATTGCTCCTTCATACCTTAACAAACTATTAAGTACTGATAATAAATAAGCTCGATTGAGCTTTCCAATTACTACCAATCATGAGCCTATTAGATAAAAGAAGATTTAAAGGATCAATACCCTTTTCAAATTCAATGAATGAAAAGAAAAAGAGTAGTTCTTTGGAAAAGAACCAAAAAAGAAGTTTTAAAAGAGAGAGAGAGAGAGTGACAAGAAGAAAAAAGATTGTTTTACCTGATATAGATAGAAGGAATGTGAGAGAATAGATGAGCATCACAAAGATGACAACAAATTTTAGTCCTTTTGAGTAGATATTAATGGTTGAAGCCATCATCCAATCTTCCACAGCAAGGAAAAAAAAAACACCACTATTAAGTGTGTTTTGAGTGTGTTGGGAAGAATTTAGAAGTGTCTAACTATGTATATCAATGTAGCTCTAGCTATGGTTGTTTCTATAAAGACAAAAATGGAGCTTTATGAAGAAACAAGGGCCCCAACACCTTTCCAATCTATGGCATGACCATCAATGAAATGAGTAAAAAATATAGTCATGACGATCAATGAGATGAGTGAAAAATATAGAAAATTAGGGTTCAAATTTCAAAAGAAATAAAAATAGATGATTTTTTTTTAATATGTGCTGATAAGAGGTAATAGATACTTGATGAAATAGCCGAGGTGTGTATAAAATAATTCGAACATCACCGATATTTAAAAAAAAAGAGAGAGAGAGAGAGAAAATGAAGGGATCCCAACACCTATCCTAGCCACGACGATCAATGAAATGAGTGAAAAATATAGAAAATTAGGGTTCAAATTTCAAAAGAAATAAAAATAGGTGATTTTTTTTTTAATATGTGCTGATAAGAGGTAATAGATACTTGATGAAATAGCCGAGGTGTGTATAAAATAATTCGAACATCACCGATATTTAAAAAAAAAAGAGAGAGAGAAAATGAAGGGATCCCAACACCTATCCTAGCCACGACGATCAATGAAATAGGCGAAAATTATAAAATATTAGGGTTCAAATTTCTGAAGAAACAAAAAAGACGTTAGTTTTTCTATTAATCTAAATTTTAGTAAACAGAATTATTTAGTATCTAAACTGATAGAATATAATAGACATTCGATAAAATAATTAAAGTGTGCGCAAGATGATGCGAACACCGGTGTGGGAAGGGTCCCACCACAAAGAAACTCTGATTTCCTAATTGAGGAAACAGTAGTGGTGACTATATTTATTATCAGTGTGAATGACAGGAGTGACAAATTGAAGCAACAGGTTCTCATATTATTGAAGTACTAAGACCACCTTTTTTTGTTTTTTAAACACCTTATCACATATCAGGCTTTGGTTGTGGAATTGTCCAATCCCTACTTGGATTCTTTGTTTTTTTCCTTTGATTGATGTCTTTCTTTTTTGCTTTGCTATCTCTTTGCCATACAAGGACATGACACTTGACTAAAGATAGGAAATATAGCTATTTTTTACTACTGTGGTTATGGGGTATGATGCAAGAATCCAATACAATTGCACAGTTTCTCTTTCTCTCTCTCTTTTTATGGGGGTGGGTGGGGGAGGACTACATCGCTAGCATCTTAAATTTATTAGTAAATTTCGCTTAGACATTCGAACTATTGCCTGTTTCAATTGAGCATCTGAACATATAATAAAATGTTCATATTAGACGCTTTCAACTGAACTTTTGAAAAAGTCTCTGCACGTGTTTTCAAGCGTTCATTATATAGATAAGTTAACCACTTAAAATATGTCGCATTAGCCTCAATAAGCCGTAAAACCTCAAGTCTATACAATAATTCTTATGTGTATAATTAAACAAGGTGTCATTTTTTATGTAACAACAAATATTTTTTCCAAATATAAAGCGAAAACGTCTAATAAAAATAGTTTATCATGTATTCAAGTATTCACTTAAAATATGTCATAATTCGAGTGTTTAAATAAAATTTAATGATAAATTTAAAAGCATAGGAATGTGTTTAGAATTTTTTGTTTTATAACCTTTACAAAAGCATATACAGTTCTGAATTTGAATGTTGTCTCTCTATATTTTTTGTAGTTTCTTTTTTTATTGATACTAATAATAAATTGCATGTTAGTGTAGGCAGGCTTTCAGAAAGATGCTAGAATTATTCCTAACATTTTTGCTTAATAGTTACTACTACATGACTTATCAATAGTTCTCTCTTATAGTACGTAAAATAGAAAAAAAAGCATTCGGCTGCAACAGTGGAGACAAGGGATTTTAGATTCCCCTTTGCTCATTTTAATATTTTCTATGAGAGTCATTGGCCTTTGGGTTCACATGGTTAACATTTCTTCTATTCCTAATGAAGGGCCAATTTGAAAACTCACGGTGGTAATTAAATTTGAGTGTAATTGGATGTAATTACATAGTTTGGCCTGTTTGTTTGGCCAAGTAATTACATGGGGGTCATTAGCAAGAATGCCCTTATTTTAAGTCGGTCTTTAATTTTTGCCTCTTAAATTTTGTCTTTAATTTGTGCCCTTTGACACTTTAAGTAACAATAAAAGGTCAAAAATATTCTTAACATTTATATATATATATATATACTTTCTAATTTATCTTTAAAGAAATATTCAAATTGATCATCAATCGACAAATAAATGCCAAATAAAATCAATATAGATTGTGATGGAGATGATTCAGAATTTTCACACTTTTAATTGGAGGCTTCGAATTTGAGCCTCTGAAAATGGAGAAATTTTTTTGTTGGAAATACTACCTCTAAAAATAAATTCTACAATATATGAATTTGAACCCAATCAGACCTGAATGCCAGTGCTAAACACCATATACCAGATGAAAACAAAAAAAAGAAAATGCCAAACAAAGAAGTACTTATATATATATATATATATATATATGCTCTTTAGTGTTATTTATTTCTTATGACTTTTCCTGTTTAATTAACTAATTTTACCCTTTGGATTCTTGTGATCCTTCCTCTTTTATTAACTAATTTTACCCTTTGGATTCTTATGACCTGCTCCCCATCACTACTGTCCTTGTAGTATATTAACAATAATTTTTTGCTTGGTACTCTTCCAACACATTAAAGTTTCAAATCATTGAATTATATTCTCAAATCCTTAGCTTTTAAACTTCATAAACCGTACTCTACTCTCTTTCTTTGTCATCCTATGAGTCCGGCATCAAAATAGATAAAAAAAAAAATTTAAAAATTTCAAAACGAACCAAAAGTGAAGCTCCACTTCTTTGGTCCATTTTAAAATTTTTCAAAATTCTTTTTATTCATTTCGGTGTCGAAGTCTCTCTCTTTTGCTAGATTTTCTTTTAATTTATATTTTCACTGTTTTATTTAACTTGATTCTTATATTAAAAATAGAATTTTTTTTAGTAAACCAAAAGAAATTTATTATTTTCTTAAATATTATTCTTGTCATTAATTAACTACAAAAAAGTGCTATTTAGCTAAATTTAAATTTTCAAAATATAATCAATACTGTTAATTTAATTAAATAAATCTCTAATAAATATTTTTTCAAAAGAGAATGTAAGTCAGAATAAACATTAAAATGAAACAGAGAGAGATGGTCTTGGATTATGTGAAAAGATTCCAAATTCAAGCACTTTAAGCAATCATTCTTTAAAATAAAATTAACATGCAACTTTGCTATGACATATTTCTTGACAACTTATATATATATAAAGTACAAAAAAAAGTGAATAAAAATGCATTATTTGTAACAACAAAAATGTCATTTGATCATCATATCCATAATTATATCATTATATAAATTTCAAGCTCAATAATATATAGGAATGCTACCTGCCCTTCACTTTGCCTAAAAATATACCAAAATATCAAATGGAAAACTTGAAGAAGAATGATTGTCATGTTCTTCCTATGACGTTTCCGGGGCAAGGTCACATTAATCCATGCCTTCAATTTTCCAAGAGATTAGTAAATTTAGGAGTAAATTAAACACAAACATCGAAATAAAATATTGCATACGAGATTTATATATTAAAAATTATTTAAATTTAAATGGATATAAAAATTACAATTTATACTCCGGTAGGATTTCAATTCAACTTCATTAAAATATCGAGCCAAGGTGAATTACCTCGCAATCCAAAGGACCTACTCCTGAGTCCTTTGCAACAATCTTAAGTTGTTACTATCCTTTCAAACTCCCTTAGGTTGAAAACAAAAATAACAAACTTAGAATGTGTTTTCAATCTCAAAAAATTGCTTTTAAGGAAGCTAATAACATATTACAATTCAAATCTATTATATTCACTAGAATTGACACACAATAGATATAAATGTTCTGGGGGTAAAATTTTGGATAATTTAACCAAGAAAAGATGAGGGTGGCCCTAAGAGAACAAGATTCCACCATCCTCCCGGACGACTTTCTTCAAGAACACCAAACTCGAGGCAAGAACGAATTAATCAAATTTCTGTTTATTGAAAATGTTTAAGAAATGAAGTTTCATGTATTGACCGTAAATGATTATAATGATGATTTTTTGTGTTTCAAAAAGGAATTTTCTACTGGACTAGAGTTGAGTAGGTGCCTACATAAAATAAATTGTGACAATAAAACACAATTTTAAAACAAACATATTTTATTTTTCATCATCAAAATCACAACAGTATGTATACAAAAATGATATAAAAGTATAATCCATACAAAAGACATTCCACATGAATTGGTATTACAAACTTTGAAGGAAATTACAAGAGGATATAATAAGACTTTCAAGCATTGCAGGAGGAAGGCTAGCTACTTCAGTTCATCTCAGTCTTGATGGCACTAACCAATTGATCATAGGCTTCTCCCCATGCATTCTTCATGTCAATGCTCCATATTTCTGGATTGGCTTCTTTGATTGTCTCCAACAAGGCATATTTTGTTACCTGAATTTTTTTTCAATCATTATTATTTGCCAATTTGAATGACTATATTTGTTTTATCTTGGGTATGAAGGACTATATGTATCTTTTATACATTTCATTTCCAATAGAGCAAGGGGCCTAAAATATACCTGAATCGTTTGAAATAGGTTAAGTTTATCATTCATTGCATTTTTTGCTTAAAAATACTTTTATTAATATGTTTTTGGTTCAAAAATATCCTCCAATTAGCCCAAAAATACCCTTCCGCCTACTAGGAGACTCGTTATGTTTTTGGCTTAAAATTACTCTTATTGTTACGTTTTTTGGCTCAAACATGTCCCCCAACTAGTCAAGTAGCTCAAAAATACCCTTTCTATTAGCAATTTCGTTATGTTTTTTGGCTTAAAAATACTCTTAGCATTACATTTTTTGGCTCAAAAATGTCCTCCAACTAGTCAAGTAGCTCAAAAATGCTCTTTCTACTAGCGGGCTCGTTACATTTTTGGCTTAAAAATAATCTTATCATTACATCTTTGATTCAAAAATGTCCTCCGACCAGTCAATTAGCTAAAAATTTATCCTTCCTACTAGCGCACATTCCAAACTAAGAAAAATTTATCCTAGCAATTTCAAATAGTCCAAAGGACCATATAAACTCCTCATCAATTTAAATACAATAATAGCATATTTAGTATAATCTCACAAATAAAATTTAAAATTATTATGATAAAAATAATAAAATTGAGTGTATTTAAATGTACTAATTAAGAAGGTTTTTATATTTACCTCGAAGTGCTCATCAACCACACCGTACTTCAAGTGTGTGGCACCTAATCTTTTGAGAGTAGAATCCCTCACCACAACCTTTCCGGCTTTTCTAAGCTGAACTGCGGCTTCACAAGTCTGCCATGTAAATAAGTTTTAAATTAAAGATACGTATAATAGATTTAAATATTTTCTAGTTTTATGATATTAAAATTTATATATATTATGTGAGATATTAAAATTAAAGAGTTAGTCATATAAAAAAAATATTTTTTTAAAAAAAAATTAAAAATAAAAAAAATATAAGACAACCAAGTTAAAATAGAAGAGTATATATACTTCCTCCATCCCAATTTATGTGATTTTATTTGACTACGTATAGAATTTTAAAAAATATAAGAAGATTTTTACAATATTTAAAACTATCTTGAATTTTTAAATAGAAAAGTACATGTTTATGAAATTTTTGCCAAAATACTTAAAATTCAATATGGATAAAATATTGATAATATCACTACATATTTATCAAAATATGTCAGAATATATAATAGAGGTGCAAATCTTATCCTAAGAATTAAAATTTAACAGAGGGAGTAATGAATAATGTGCTGAAGAATGAAAAAAAAGTCACACATTAATGGTTAATGAGATGGGCGATTTACTTAAACAATCTTTCCCAGGCAAAATTAGCTTTTGGGATTGAGTTAGACCCGACTATCCATTTCTTTACGGAATGAAAAAAAAGAGTAAAGTAAAATTAAATAAATTACCATGACAAGGACAGATTTAGCATGGGTCTTGAGTTTAGGATTCTGCTCCAAGGGCACATTTGAATCTCTAAGGAATGAGAACATTTTTTTAGCAGATGGTGCTATCTCAAATATCTTGAGAAAGAATTTGAGACCCCATTCACCAGCATCCTTCTTCATGGACTCCCATGATTTTACTACCAAAGCTTCTTCTTCTTCTGTAAAACTACTCATCATCAATTTACTTTCACAATAAGTTAAATTGGTTACATGAATTATTAGTTACATTTGTTTGTGTGTATATATATACTAAATAGTAGAGGCTTAGCCTTTCATAGTGATGAAGAGCCAATTTAAAAAAAAAAAATTGAAAGAAAGTCACCCAGTGGTTTAAATCTGTGAATGGAAAACCATGGGCTTTTTTCTCTATGGATTTTTATTTCTTATACTGCTTTTGTTGGTTGTTGGTTATTGGTTGAGTGGGCAAAAGTAGCCGTTGAAAAATATAATTCGTCTAGCTCGTCCTAGTTTGGATAGGCTATTATTTATTAACTTAGTTTATTTTAATTTAATTTATTTTAGTTTGTCAAAAATTGGATTAAAATATAATTCAATAAAACAAATTGTATTAATTTTATTTTTATATTTAATATGTTAGATATAATTATAATTAAAAATAATAATTTTATTAGATATTAAATAATTATAAAAGAATATATAAAGAAATTAAAACTTAATACTAAAATATGACCTATATATTAGCTCATATCAGCAAATTAACTTTTCGATCGATAAATAATTTGTTAATTTATTAATTTAATTTATTTTGATCCGCTCGAATTTAGCTCAACCTGCCATTTGACACATCTTGTTGTAGTGAGTGGTGGGGTGTAATTCAAAGAATACTTTCTTCCTTCGTATCAATTTATATGGCACATTTGAATTTGACACAAAATTTAAGAAAGCGAGAAAAAATTATAAAACTTGTAATCTAAAATAAATTTTAAATATTTATGTAATTATAAATTATTTATTAAGAATAACAGGATAATTTTAAAATTAAATAATTTTTAATTATAAAAAATGATACTTTTTAAAAAAAGAACAGATTAAAAAATAAAATGTACCAAATACATCAGCACTGAGGAATTAATAAGTTGACGAAGAAGAGAGAATATCTAATGGGAAACCAACGGTCAAGAAAGTACGAGTTCTATTTTTATTTTTAAGAAATGATGACGTATCTGATTACCTAGTAGTACATATCCCAATTAATTAATATTTTATCAGATATTCATTTATGTATATCAAAATTTAAATAAATGAAGAAAAAAATAATTATTGTTATAAACATACTTGTATTATAGTGAATGTCTATAACGGTATTTGTATTGTAGTGGATACATGTGTTTATATTATAGTGAAAGTCTATCTTTTGAAAAAAAATTAGGAGAAATTATCCCTATAAATAGAGGGGTTCTCGTTCATTGTATTTCATCCCATCGAAAGAAATAAGAACTTCTCTCCTTATCTCTTTCTCTATAATATTCTTGTTCTTTCTTTATTATTTCATAACACGTTATCAGCACGAGTCTCTACCTTGAGCACTCACTTTGAAAGATCTGAGGTAAGAAAAATTAAAATTTATTTTTCGAAAGATGTATTATTTAACCACAAGAGTGATATTCCTTTGGTGATATTGTTGCTCTACGACTCTACTGTCTCAAAATTTGAAGGCCAATGTATTATTTTTCTCTTTCTTTTAATATGGCTAACCTTACGAAACTTGATTTCGTTGCCCTTCAAAGTTCGGGCAAGAACTACCTTTCATGGGTGTTGGATGCTGAAATCCATATGGATGCAATGGGTCTTAGAGACACCATTAAAAGTGAAAATAAAGCATCAAATCAAGATCGTGCTAAGACTATGATATTCTTGCGTCATCATCTAGACGAAATTCTTAAAATTGAATATTTCACGATTAAGGATCCACTTGTTTTGTGGAATAGCCTAAAAGAAAGCTATGAAGATTGTCATCCACCCAAAGGCACGATATGATTGGATCCATCAAGACTATAAGTCTGTTCATGAGTATAGCTCATCAACATTCAAAATTGTTTCTAAGTTGAAACTATGTGGAGAAACTATTAATGATGTTGATATGATTGAATATGTGAGAGTACACAAAATTAATTGAGAGCTCCGGAAGAGCTAATGTATTACTACTTGAAAGAATGAAATTATTGTAGTAAGTCTCAAAAGGAAACTTATAAGTTTCAAGGACATTGTGAAAAAAAAAATTGAGACTATAAATTATGAGAAGATCTAATATCTTCATGTTACTACAATTGAAGCGGGGTATAAATATTTGTGTAAAAGATTACCCGCCGTTTTTTTTATTTGTCGTACATAAATATGGGTATGATGATATCACATACGGTAAACTAAAAGTTTATTGAAATAAGTTGGCATAACTGATTGGCCATTCAGGTTCAAATGTGATGCAAAAATAATTGAGAATTCACGTGGCTATATGTTGAAGAAATAAAAGATTCTTCAAGAATTCTCTTGTGTTGCTTGTTCTCGAGATAGAATGATCTTGATCAGCTAAGATTGGAATTATATTCTCCGAAATTTTGGAACTTATAAAAGGGTGAATATGAGCTCATTCACCTACCATGTGAACCGTTTGCTAATAGATGCATCTACGGTATGGTCACATGTGCTTTGATATCAACTTGCAATTGATTTTTGTAAGGTTGTTGCTCGAATTATTAAATTAAGAGCATAGTTCCACATTATAAAATCATGTTGATAATGTTGATTCATATCTATGTTGGTTTAGCAAAAATTGTATGCCTCCAATTATAGCTAAATCATTGGTTATGAGAATAAAACTCCCAAATAAAATTTGGTATGAGATATGTTTACTTAACATATAGCAACACTTGAATGCATCAGCCAATAAAGTTTCCCCTATCACAATTGGTTTAGGATCGGGAACCAAATGATTCCAACTAAAAATTTGAATGTGCGATATATGATTCCATTGCTCCACCACAACGCACAAAGATGGGTCCCCAAATAAGTTTGGGGGATAAATGTTAATTTTTCTAACATTAGGGGGAGAAGTGATTAGCAGCTAAAAATTGAGTGTAGGATGAATTATCTAGATCCTCAGAAAAAAAAAAGTGAACTTAAAGTTCAATAGAAATTCACTTGCAAAATATTGCAAATCAATTGCCAGATATATTTGCTAACTCTATTTTATAATTCAGTTGCAAATGCTCCAACGAAATGTCCTTGAAGGACAGGGTCTATAAGACGCCTGAAGCGTGATACACCAAATGGTTCCAAATATAAAACTCCTTGAAAAAGGAAAAGAGCAAATGATTAAGATGGTCATAATGATGATGCAAGTGCTTTAAGAAAGCACCACGACATAACACTTCATAAAACCGTGGCAAAGGTTCAGGTACCTGAAAATGACGAAAAATGAAGAGATCTCAATAAGTTATGTCGCACTGGAACTGATATCAAAATGATCGTCGACGATACTTTTGATATAATGTAGCGCTCAATATTATAAATATTGACGAAGATCTTGAATTCAAATCTGTCAAAAAGTATGGACAGATAAATGATTGGCCAATTAAAAATATGCAATTCAAGTATAATGTCAGTGGATATAAATTAATTCTTGTGGCATAAAGATTTTTCGTAGATTCTAACATTATTATATGGAGAGGTCCTCTTGTGGTGGATGCAATTATTTTGAGATTCCTCATAAGTCTGGCAATATATGAAAAACTTGATATGCGCATAATGAAATTATTTTCATGTCTAGAGAGACTGAAGGATATATGAAAATCCTTGAAGGATTTAAAAGAACGAGGAAATTCTTGGTCCTGAAGATATAGTCTGCTCCTACTAGGAGACATTGGAATGGGATCAAACACATAATGCGGTATCTAAAAGGGACTACCGATATAAGCTTATATTATTCTAACAATTGCAGTTCCGATCTTGTTGGTTATGCTGATGCTGGGTATTTATCAGATCCACACAAAATTCGATCTCAAACTGGTTACGTGTTCATATGTGGAGGTACTGCCATATTTTGGAGATGTACAAAGCAGTCTCTCGTAGCTACTTCATCAAATCATGTTGAGATGATAGTTATTCATGAAGCAAACTGAGAATGTGTGTGGTTGAGGTCCATGATACATCTCATTAGAGAAAAATGTGGTTTGAAATATGACAAATTACCCACAATTTTATATGAAGATAATGCAGCATGCATAACACAACTAAAAGGAGGATTCATAAAAGGAAATAGAAGAAGCACATCTTGCCAAAGTTCTTCTACACACATGAGCTCCAAAAAAATGATGATATTAACGTACAACAGATTCGTTCAAGTTATAATGTGGCTGATTTATTTACCAAATCTCTACCAACTGCAACTTTCAAGAAGATGGTGCACAAGATCGGGATGCAAAGATTCAAGGATGTTCTAAATAGGGGGAGTTAATATGCGATGTACTCTTTTTCCCTTACGAGGTTTTGTCCCACTGGGTTTTCCTTGTAAGGTTTTTAATGAGGCAGCCAAAATGCGTATTATTAGATATGTGTACTCTTTTTGTTTCACTAGATTTTTTTCCACTGGGTTTTTTTCTAGTAAGGTTTTAACGAGGCACATCATCTATCATATAGACATTCAAGGGAAAGTGTAATAAACATATTTGTATTATAGTGAATGTCTATAAAGGTATTTGTATTGTAGTGGATACATGTGTTTATATTATAGTGAAAGTCTATCTTTTGGAAAAAAGTTAGGAGAAATCATTCTTATAAATAGAGGGGTTCTCCTTCATTGTATTTCATCCCATCAAATTGAGAATAAAATCACTAATTTATAGTATTTTAAACTTAGAATTTAAAATCCAAATATTATTTTTCAAAAATACATGTTAATCATCTAATCTTATGAGTTATCAAGTAATATAAAATTCTTAATCTCAAAATAGAGTGTTAAAATTTAAAATTTTTTATAATCGAATTTTTATAATTAATCAATCAATGTATTAAATAAATACTAGATCATTTTTCATTGGAGGAGATCTCTTCCCAAATAGTTGCCAAGCTAGAAATTTTATAGAAGGTTCCAAGATTTAATATATATCCGTATTAAAAATATTTTTTGATCTATATATTTTCTATAATTTTCTACATAATATAATTTTTTAATAAAGAATGTTACTGACCACATTTGCTATATGTGGCTATACCACTGTTTCCAAAAATATTATAATCATCATAATTGTTATGAAATAATAAAGAAAGAACAAGAATATTATAGAGAAAGATAGATAATTTAATTATATTATCTAGGTTAACACCAAATAATAATCCTTCTCTAAATAAAAATTTATGTTCCTCGACAAGTGAAGTTTCTGCCCTTTATATAATTCTTAAAAATAATCAATTGATTTCATCTCAATAGATAGTTATATATTGTGAGATATGAATTTTCAAATATAAAAGAAAATCAGTAGCCTTTAAAGTGCAAGTGTTTTAGTAGCTCTTGTACATTGTAGAAGTATTTATTTTTGTTAAATCTTCATAAACATTTTCACATAGGTAGAGCTGTCAATATAGGTCAGTTCAACCAATTCGAGTTTAGTCTATATAGGTTTTAGAAATTTTATGGGCTAAGCTGGGCTGACCCATCATTTTGATGGGCCTTAAAACAGCAAGCCAGCTCATCACTTAGGGGGCTGCGGGTCAGCCCACTTAAAAAATATATTTTTTAAATTATAATTTAAAGATTCTAAACATAAATATTTTCAAAATAATATTACATGGTGTTATTAATTGTTAGTCAAGTTTTAAATGTACCAACAAAATAATTCTAATAATCGTTATATAGAAGGTTTTACTTGCAGTCTTGCACTGCACTTCCCAACAAAGTTTGTGAAGTAGATTATGACATGTATTTCAATAGTGTCTTACTCTATCAATGTCAATGGATATCTTACTTTGCCATTTGCTGCAAGGAAGGGGCTTAGGCAGGGGCATCCTATGTCACCGTATATTTTTGTTATTGCCATGAAATATTTAACAAGATTAATCAAAATACTGGATGCCAAGAAAGATCATTCAGCTTGGATTTGCTGATGACCTACTCTTGTTTTACAGGGGAAGGGGGGGAGGGGACAGGACATCTATTGCTGCTCTATTTCAATGTTACTTACAATCCTCAGTAGTTCTGGGTTCAAAGCCAATCCTAGTAAGAGTTGCGTATATTTTGGAGGGGTTACACAGGAGGTTCAACAACATATCTTGCAAGAGTTGGGATTTGCTAGTGGAGAGTTGTGTTTTAGGTGATTAGGGATTCCTCTTAGTACTAAGAGGATTTTCATTGTACAGTGCCAACCACTGGTGGAGAAGATTATGGGAAGAATCACATCATGGACTACAAGATACTTATTATACTTAGGCAGGCTGTAACTAATTAAGAATGCGCTATTTTCTATGCAGACTTTCTGGTCTCAAGTATTTTTACTGCCAAAGCAAGTGATTCAGCATATGGAGTCTGTCTGTCGAAGATTCCTATGGACTTGTAGTGCTGAAATTTTTAGGAAGGCTCTAATAGCTTGGGAAAATTTATGTCGACCAGTCTCTGCTGGGGGAGTCAACATTTTGGATTTGTTCATATGGAATAAAGCTGTCATCTGTAAGCTGCTATGGAGTCCAAGCAAGAAGAAAGACAAGCCATGGGTCCAATGGGTCCATATTTATTATATAAAAGGTGTCCAGGTTTGGGAGATTCTGCCTAAACAAGCATCATGGCTACTGCAAAAAATCTTTAGAGCTCACAAGTATGTGCTAAAAGCTGGTTTGAATGTGCGGGAATTTGAAAATATACAATATTACTCTATCAAGAAAATTTATCAGGTGCTGCTTGGCGAATTTCTTAAAGTGCCTTGGAGGAGACTAGTGTGCAACAATTCTGGTGCACCTAAATGGATCTTCATATTAAGACTGCTATCATGAATAGGTTGTATACTAAAGACAAACTTGTGAAGTGGAGAATGCAATTGAATGAGTTATGTGTTTTATGTCATCAAGTCACACAGAAATGTCGCAACCATCTATTCTTTGAGTGTGAGTATGCTAATAGTATTTGGAGGAGGCTGTTGGTGTGGCAACAGATGAATAGAAGGCCTAGGCAGTGGGAGTAAGAGGTCATATGGATACTGCAGACTTCTAAAGGAATGTCGCCAAGAGCGCAGATATTCAGAATATCACTTGTTGCCTGTGTCTAATCATATATGGAAGGAGAGGAATAGAAGATTTTTTCAAGGGGAATCAACTTGCTCAGATACACTGCTAAGGAAGTGTGTCCAGGAGGTAGTCATTCGTGCGAGTATAAAGCAGAAGCTAGAAAATAGGGTGAAGGAGTTAGACTTTTATCTGAATTGATGTAGTAGTTGTGTCCTAGTTTTGAAGGACTGGTTGCTGGCCAAGGATGTGTTATACCTTGTCTGATTTTCGATTTGTGATTCTCCACTTTTGGTAATAAAATATCTAATTACCAAAAAAAGAAAAAAAGTTTGGCTTCAAGTAAAGATTTGGTTATATGACTTCAATCTGAAATCACTGTCATTCTATGCAAATATCTTGGGTATAACCATACAAAAAAATAATTTTGTTGGATATAATTTCCTTATTTTAGAAGAGATTGAAGAAGGTTGATAAAAATTGAGCTAATGATTTCAAATTTGAAGCCCCACAAAAATTTCAAGTTTATCACGTATAAAATCTTTTCAGATCGAAAATCGAAATAAAATGAGTAAAATATATACACTTGTATATGTATACACTTGTTTGAATTGTAACTGAAGTGACATTTATCTAGCATAATTGTTAAAAAGGGGACAAAAATAATTATTCTCATTGAACCAAATGAAAACGAAACAAATAGACTGCTTTGTATACATCTGAAGTTGTATACATTGTAGATTTCAATTTAATAGTGTACACATATCAAAAGTGTATATATTTCATATTTCAGTTCAATAGTGAACACTTATCATAAGTGTATACATTGTAAATTTCAATTTAATAGTGTGCACATATCAAAAGTGCAGCACATATCAAAAGTGCATACATTTCATATATAACTTTAATAGTGTATACATTTCATTGTGTGCACATATCAGAAGTGTATACATTTCATATTTCAATTTAATAGTGTATACATTTCATATTTCAACTTAATAGTGTATATATGTTTTTAAAAAAAAAGGATTTCTTACCCAAATACCATTTTTAAGAATTATAATTACAAAAATTATAACTTCTTTAATAAAATTGTATAAATACAAACTATTTAAAATTTTGTCTTTTTTATTACATTTTGTATAACTTTTACTTTCCTAAAATATCTATTCTAATTAAATATAAAAAAAATATACCTAATATAACAATTTAAATACACAAAATAATATAAAATACTTTTTTTCCATCTTTTTTTTTTTTGCAGAAATTTCAAAAATCCTCCAAAAATTCCAAGAATCCCTCTATCTTCTACATATTTATTTTGTCAGAAACTCCTATAATCCCTTTTTATTCTCCATTTTTATTTTCCCAAAAATTTCTCTATCTTCTCCATATTTATTTTTTCAAAAAATTCAAAAATCTCTCTTTCTTCTCCAATTTTTTTTATTTCCCAAGAATCCCTCTCTTCTTCATTTTTTATAAATTAACTGTGATTTATTATAATTTATTTCTATTTTGTTAAAATATTTTAAGATTCTTGAATTAAAATGTGAATTTTCCAAAGGTTCATCAAAGCTACTTTATATTAATAAAAATTATGCATAATATAAAAAATAGATGCACAGATATGTTCTAATTATATAATATAATATATCGATACACATATGCATAATATAATATATAGTATATGGTGTCTAATATATATTATATTCATAATCTTTATATGTGAAAGATTAAAGTAAACGAAAAATTTATGTATGATGAATATGAGGATAATATGAATAATTTTTTTTTTAAAAAAAATATAATAATACATATTTAGTATATGTATGGTGTTAAATCTTTAGTATAAAAATTTATTAAGAAAAATTGTGCATATAAAATAAATAGATGCACATATATGCTTCAATTATATAATATAATATATTGATGCACATATGCATAATATAATATATAATATATGGTGTCTAATATATATTATATTCATAATATTTATATGTGAAAACTAAAGTAAAAGAAAATTTTATGGACGATGAATATGAGGATAATATTGATAATTCTTTTTTTTTTTAAAATAATAATACATATTTAGCATATTTAGTATATGTATTGTATTAAATATAATAATACACATTAAATTTTTACCATATTTATTCAACTTAAATTATGAAAGAAATTAATACTTATGTCATTTATAGAAAATTATTATATTTAGAATATTTATCAATTTAATCATGTATAAGGTATATATTATATATTATGTAACTAAAAAAATAATTATAACTTTTGTAATTATAATTTTAAAAAATTGTATTTACGTAACCTCCCAAAAAAATATACAAATTTCAATTCAACAGTGAATGAATGCTACACCAATCACGATACAAAATAAAAAATTTAATTAAATTTCCTAATTCAAGCCGGAAAAGAATACTGTTTTAAAAAAAATAGGAATAATGCATAAGTACCCCCTCAACCTATGACCGAATTTTCAGAGACACACTTTATTTTTACGGGTGTTCTATTATCCCCTAAACTATTTTAAAGTGTAATAAATACACCCTTCGGTGCTGAGGTGGCACAGAGAGTATGCTCTCTCTTGGAAGCAAGTAAGAGGCGAAAATGAAACTAAAAATCTGATCAATATGGACACATGTCCATTTTTAATTGGACACATGTCCATTTTTTGTTGGCCACTTTACAATTAATTAGTATACATTATTATTAACATTAAAATTCATATATTTTTAGTTTTTTTCTTTATTCGTGAAATACTTATTTCCCTCCTCACTTTTAGCTTCATATTTTTTTTCTATTTTATTTATTTATTTTATTTTCACTTGTAATTAATTTGCATGTATTTCAAAATAATATAATACTTATGATATAATACTTTTTTTCGGTTCGAAGACTGTCAGATATAATTTATATCAATTTTATTTCAATAACATTAATGTTAAAATATAATTATAGAGGACATTATGTAAATTGTTACACTTTTTTACCTTATTTTTTATTTGATGATTTTTTGATTGTATCCTATTAAAAAAATTCATCATAAACTTAATGTATTTTGATTTTTGAAAATTTTGATAGTTGTTCGAAACAAACTTATTTTAAATTCAAGACGTAAGATTAAATTTGAAATCAAATCAAAAGAAAAGACAAAGAAAATAAGAAGAATAAACAAAAATAGTAGAAAAAGAAAAAAAGAAAGAAAGAAAGAAAGAAAGCATAAAATGAGAATAAAAAATTTAAAAAAAATAAAAATTTAAACGAAATATAGACATGGCGGCACATGTATATCACTGCAACTAGCTTATTTAGATTGTGGCTCATAAGGTGTAAAGAAGTATGAAGAAAATTTTTTTTAGGGGGGTACGTATTCATTTTCCCTAAAAGAAATACATTACTTAAAATGTCGATAAATGCCAAATAAGCTGATTTTACGAAATATCTACTATCTCTAATCAGCAGAATTATCAAATAATTCTATCCACTGAGATTTTATTGTGAAGAAACTTGACGGGTTACTCTTTTATAGTTATATTGCGTTAACATTGATACGACTAACCTTGAGGCTAAAGATGAAAGAAAATGAACTGTTTGATAGATAAAGCTTGAGATGGTTCCATAAATTTGAAGAATAATTCCACTTTTGAGGTCATTTTGTACTTTAATCCAAAATTATCACTAGGGGTGTGTTTGATTTGGGATGATATTATTTTACATACTTAACAAATATTAAAATATAAATAACAAGATTAATTATTTTTTAAGAAAATATTTTTCATCGTATCAAATACGCCATTTAAGTGGAGTTTGAAATTCTGAGCGAAGAGTACAAAGGACAAACTCGTGAACTAATACTAACTAAACTTTGAAATTTGTCCCGACAATATTCCAACCACAAATTAAAGCACTTTGAAAAATTTGTCCAAAACAAGACATCTTATTACCATATTTTTTTATTTTTTACTTCCAAAAAAAGTGAAGCAAGGTGCAAAGTACACAGAGAAAAATAGTTGGAACAAAACTCAAAAATATTGGTCCATGCATGATGGACCTACAAATCCAGTCCATTGAATCTTGCATGATAAAAAGAGATGCAAGAAAAAGTATTGTCAAACGACTTGTTACCATAAATAATGCACTTCAAATTTGGACACATACATCTTCATCTTGAAAAATGTTTTAATCAAAGTTATTTTTTACACATTTGCTTGATTCATCTGAATATTTTGAACTTGATTCTAAACAGCTGTAGGCATTCTTGAAGCAAGATTTTAGAATTGAGACATGATCGATCGAGTGATGTCTAACAAAGAGAAACGTATATTTGATTGGTCGACTGATGAAGATGTGCACTTTCAAACTATTTACAATTGTCTTTCAAGCCTTTTGTGTGCTACGCACACTACCAATCACCCCTATATCTGCTAGTCTGATTTTGACCACTTGCCTCTGAAATTTCAAATAATGTGTGGAGGCCTACCCCTTAAAGTGCAATACGAAATTTTTATTCCACGCATCTAATCAACTCGTGTGGTCACCTGACCACCAAAAGAAATTATCAATTAAGCGACATGTCAAGAATGAAAACTTTATGAGATTAGCATATTTGTGTCTAGATATCCATTTTACCGGATTTCAATATTCCTTTTCTGGATCAGAAAGAAAGCTACTAACAGTATCGTGCCTTCTTCGAATTTACCTGATGACCACAATTCATGCTAAGATAGGTGATGTCGGTTTATGGCAAATGCCAATGAAGATGGGGTGGGGCCGAAAGCTCAAAAAATTAGAGCATGTGTCTACGAACCACGATGTCGATATTTCGAAGACCTTTCTACCATTTCATGCTTGGGCATAAGAACATTCTACAAGTAGGACCAATCATCACACTTTGAGAGAGCACTACACGAGCTAACATCTCTATTGATGATGGAATGAGTGTATTTCTCGTGTATGTTTGATGTACGTGTGTATATTTTGGGTGTATATTATTATATTTCATATATATTAATATACATATAGTGACATAAACACGACATATAAGTGAAAACAAGTATATATATCATTGTATATCTTGTGTGTATCACTATATATTGTGTGTATGACGGGGATTTCACATGTTCCGGTATTAATATGTACGTGAGATACATGTGATATACATACACATAAAGAACGGAAAAAATAATTGAATTTTCCCAACAAGGCTTCGGCAATTTTTCGATGGAGCAGCTGCCGCCAATGGGAGCAAAGGGGGAGTTGCATGAGGAAAATGATGGCTGGGGTTTTTGTGAAAGAGAAGATAACGACGAAAAAAGAGATCTCCAAAATTTCTAATTTTATGAAATTTATTAAAAATTGTATGTGTTTCGTAAAAATTTTGTTGCTATATTTGGTAAGTAAAATACAATTGTTCGTTATGGTAAATACAAATTTATTTTCGTATATCTTTATAAAAGTCCAACGGAATTTCTCGGCGGCCTTTCTAAGGTTGACATCAATTTTCACTTAGATACTGCAACTGAGTCTTTTTCATTTCAAACACCTCATGTAGGGATCCGTTATGTCATTTTGACACTTTTTGCACTGTTGGCATGTTGTATGTTTTACACCCATTAACGGTGCGTAGAGAGTCTTTTTGGGCTGATGCGGCGTCCAACTTGTCCTCCAACGGTTACATCGACCCATCTACATTTATTTATACATTCTTCCTCATTTCCAATACTTCAATTTAGCCCTAAAATTATTTCTTACTTCTCTTTCATCTTTTTTTCTTCAATAGCAGAATTTTGTTCTCCTCTTCTCCATCTCTTATTTCTTCATATTTTTTCTCCACTTCAAATGTGACAATGTCGAGCTCCAACTCTTCCATGGCCTTTTTTTGATGAAGATGTCTGATATTGTAGATGTGGTAATGAAGCATTATTGAATATTTCGTGGACCTAACTAAACCCAGGTTGTAGATTTTTTAGTTGTAAAATTTCAAAGGTAAAGTTTATTTATTTTTTATTTTATTTAATTATATGATTAATTGTTGGTTTCTAATTGATTTTATAATTAATTTTGTAGAAAATGAGTGACTGTGATTACTTTTATTGATAAGAAGATCGACATCCTTCTCAAGCAAATAGGGTAATCTGGGGTTTGTTGAAGAAAGTCAACGTTTTTGATGAGAAACTAACTCAAGCAAGAAATATATTTATTGTTGGTGTCATTGCTATTAGGTTGGTGATGTGTGGAATATGGACATTGAAGCCTAGTTGTTAATAGGTGGTGTTCTTTTAAGTGTTGTTTAGGTATTGTTTGTAGTGGTCAACTAGTAGTAGTAGTAGTTGTTGAAATGCTGTTAGTATTTTAGGTTGTTTAAGTATTGCATCCTACTGTAATATTGTTGTTGTTATTGCTATGTTAATCTGCATTTTGATAAACTGAAATACTATTTTGGGTTTATACATTTCTCAACTTTGTGCTGACACAATTTATAGAAAAAAGTATTGTCAAAATAGATAAAAACGTCTCAGTGTAACATCAAAAGCAACTTCATTAACAAGCTCCATAATGAGCCCAAAGTTATCATTATGCTATATACCAAAAGCAGTTGTATTAACAACTATGTACTAATAGTCGAATAAAGCTTAAACAACACAAAAAGAGTAATTATTTGGTGCTCCATATTGCATAACAAAATCAACCCAAATTTTATTCATAGTTGGTGCTACTTTTTCTTTTTGTTTGTCATCTGCTGCAATTGGTAGGTAGAGACAACATCTTTATTTTTCCATCTCAAGCTTCTAGGCTTAAAACCACAATCAATTCTTGTAGAACTTGCATCCTTATAGTTGAACCAGTTAGTATGATCATTTGATGTGATGTTTCTGGCTATTTTTTTAAAGAAAAAGAACAACAATTAGTATATTTTCTTGCTTTTTTTAAGAGACAAAGTTAGAATGAACTTGTATTTAGTATTTGGGTTCCACTTCCACTTGTGTAGATCCCAAATTCAATATTAATTGACCTTTTTTCTCCCCTTCTTACAAAATCATGTCCAGTTGCAACTCTTTCTCTCTTCTATCCAACAATTTCTCTTCTCCTAGGAGGTAGTTGACTGGTTATTCCTCTTGTAACAGAAATTTTTGTATCTACAAATGGTGGGGGTTGGCTTGATCTTGTTGTTTCATTCACCCTCCTAACTCGTGCTTGTATCACCACAAACTGTTGTTGAAAGTGCAAGTTGACTTGAGCTTCTTAATGCAGGTTGACTTGAACATCTTGGTACAGATTGACTAGAGCTCTTTGGATCCAGTTGACTACTTCCTTGTGAACTTTGACCAGTAAACTTTGAACTTTGGCTAGATGCTTGTAAATTTTGACCGAGGTCAGGAACCTACATATTCAAACACAACATGCTATATATTCAAAAATAATATAAAATTTAAAAAGTCACAAACATAAACTATTTTACCTTGTAATATTTCTTGTTATGGTCTTGTTGATGACATTTGGAACAGGTCTGTTTCACCCCTTGTTTGGACATCTTTCTATACTTCTTCCTTGGTTCATCTTTGCCCTTTCTTCTATTTCTTGGAGGTCTACCAGGCATTCGTTTAGGTTCAGGAGATTCAATCCTTGAATTGTTAGTTTCAGGTGACATCTTCATATTTGAAATTGACTGGATGAAGTAACTATAAGTCTTTAAGAAGGTATTCTTCCTATACCAATGCTCCACAAAAGGTTCAGACTCCTGTTCTATGTGGTATAATGCACAAATAGCATGTTGGCATGGAATGCCTCTCAACTGCCATGTTCTACAATTACACTTTCTATCAGTTAAGTTAAGTGTATATCTATACTCCCTTCTCCAATCTCAAACCCAAAATCACCAGTCCAAAGCACCTTGTATACCCTAAACCTGTCTTTATTCTCCTGTTGAACTAAAATCCTCTAACTGTTTTAATGATGATAAATTAACATTTCAACTTGATACAAGATAGCTGACTTCACAGCACAAGAAAAAAAACTCAAGAATCATAAAAGAAAGCACCGATTATGGAAGGATTCAATGTTGACACTCAAGACAAAAGGAAACTCCAGCAACATTTATGGAGATCAAATATCGGAATATCATATCTCGGTGTCTCCACAAGGAAATAAATCTGATCAAATTCGCCAGTATAAAAGAAATCAAAAGGATCGGAAATCAAATAGACTCCAACAAGATTCATAGAAGGCATCAACAACTGTCAAAGGGTAACAATTCCTTTTCATCCTCAGAAGGAAGAAATCTGCCAAATCTATTAAGATCAAGGCATCCAAATTAGCGAAGACATCCAAATCAGTTGAAGATACCAATCACCTTCTCAATCATATCAATGAGAGTTGATTGAGAAAAATCCCTTGGGTTATCCCTTAAAGAGCTATCAATCAAGATCAAATGAATTGATCTTACTAGCTTTTCAAAAGCATCTCACGAGGCCTTTAAAAATGATTCAGAAGACTCGAAAAAAGGTGTGCACTTCACTTGATCAACCTGACTATTCTACCTTTATTCAATCATTGTAATCTAAAAAGAATTATCTATGAGATTAAAAGATAGAAAATAGTTAGGTAGATATACAAGTAGAGGTTGTATCAATCTCACCACTCATCAAAACAGTTGGTGAAATTCCCTCCGTAATTTCAAATTCATCCTAAGCTCTAAAAGAACCCTTGTAACCCAAGGGGACTAGACTAGGCACCACCCTAGTGATCCGAACCAGTATAATTTTCTATGTTATTTACTTTCATGCTTTCATGCTTTCTTTGAATTGTCTGTTACTAACATCTTCTGCAGAGACTCGGTCGACTGATTAATCCTGTTAGTCGAATAAATATACTTTTGTTTATTATTTTTTAAATTCACCTCCTTCCCCTCCCTCTTTGTTTATCATCCTCCAATGTAAGTCTAGTTATATGTGCAATATCATATATCCAAGTGTTGGCAAATTTAATCATGCACACTATTCTAGTCATTTCTTTCTCTTAGTTTCCTCCAATATTGTTACAATAGATTTATGTCTACAAGCTAAGATCCATGAGTTAAAGGTCTCACGCATGTCATTTTCAACAACATCACACTTAGAATGCTCTTGAAAGAATGCCCTAACCCATGACACCCTTGAATAATGCAATAAATTAGCACAAATATCCTTACCAAGTTTGCTCATTTTATCAAGCTCTACTTTGTACTTCACTTCAAAACTTGCTTTAGAACATCTTCAAAATTATTTTCTCCTCTTCTCTCCTTTCCAGTTCTGATTCCTATTGGACTATATGTGTCTAGACACCTTCTAACTTCAGTTTTTGGTAGCACTTCATCCATAGCTACATGAAAACCCTAGAAAAAATAATTAAATACTTAACAAGAAATGAAACAAATTTAGCAAATGTAATAGGTAAATTACCTTCAGCATATCTGTCATCACAGTGAGACCCTTTTTTTCCTCCTAGGATTAGGATTCCTTTTGTTCCTCCTTTCAGCCTTAAAGGATCTCAACTCTTCATCAACATCGGAACCATCTTCATCAGGAATGGTATCTCTATCTGATTCACTACTAGGTAGATAAATATCAGCCCCATTCAAATATAAATTAGCCCCATTCTCCATATTTTCATTACAACTTATACACATATCTTCATTAACAAAGTCATTACACGTTGGCCCTAGTAAAAGACCAATAGGATTTGGCAATTCCTCCACCTCATCAATTTCATAGCCCACAACACATCAAGCTCATTACCATCTTTTAAGTCTTTGATAGAGTCTAATAATTGTTAATCAGCAGTAACTTGATCAAACTCATCAGTATTTTTATTTTGACAGTAAAATTCCTTCACATTTGTGTACCCAAGATCTTTAGTGTAGGAAATAAACTTAACACAATACTAAAACGATCTTTATCAATAGCAACAACAAAGATATCTAATTCTCCTTTATAAGTAGGGTCCCGGTCTGCGATAAGAGTTGCTCCATGGTGAAAATAGGTCAAAATAAAGTTGTCCATAATATTCCCTCACAACCCCCAAAACATAACCACAATAAAAAAAACCTAAAAAGCCCCTTACTTTATCAATAAAATCCAAAAAAAAATAATTACATACGAAGCAACAAATAACTGAAAAATCGTCTAGAAAATGCACCAACCTCAACAATAACACATACAAACACAAGAAAAATTTAATAGAATCTCAAATTTCTCCAATTTTAATAATTCATAGAAATCGACCATCTTTGATACTTGATTTCAACTATTAAACATGCAAAACGGCAAAAAAAATAAACATTTTTAATACCTACTAACCATGAATTCAGTGAAAATCGTGACAAAATAAATAGAATTTGAAGAGAAACTACTATGAATTTTTTATCAGGTGAAGTAGACGAAGAGTTGGTCTTGGCAGAGGCATCATTCATGTTTGGCTTGGTTATGGTTGTGTTTGGTTCTGCTAATTGCTTCAAGAAGCCGGGGATGCCGCCCTTGCTAGGTGGTGGTGTTGCTACTATTAGTGGGGTGGGGGAGGAAGTTGGAACTGAAGGATTGGACCTCAAATAATATTTAAATTTGTATTTTGCTGAGATGTAATATGACATAAAAAATAACATGAGTTGACACGATTTAATTGATCTTTTAATCCACCTAGAAATGTTTATAATACACGCGCATAGGGTTCCCAGAAGAATATGAAAAAAGTATCAAAGTGACATAATGAACCCCGGCATGAGGTGTTTAAAATAAATAAGACTCAGTTAAAATAACTAAGTAAAAATTAAAGTCAAATGAATTTCGCCTAAAAAACACCTCTCATGTAGAATTCACACTTGAACCATACAATCCAACCACAAAGTACTTTCAAAAATTTGTCTGAAAAAGACATCTAATATGTATTACCATATTTTTATAGTTTTACTTCCAAAAAAGGTGAAGCAAGGTGCAAAGTATACAAAGAAAAATAGTAAGAACAGATCTCTAAAATATTGGTCCATGGTGGACCTACAAATCCAGTCCATTGAATCTTGCATTATTATATATACACATAAATGTCAAAGGTGATATGCGAAAAAAAGTACTGCCAAACAACTTGTTACCATAATGCACTTCAAGCCAAAAACAGCTATAGTTATTTCATTTATGATTAGTAACAGCTTTTAGAATTGAAATGTAATTTGATTGAACCCGAAATGTAGTCGTTTGATCGACCGACAAGGCAAAAAGTAATTGATTGATCAATCGATAGAGTAATCCATTTTTAATTTGAGGGACAACACGCTTTTAATCCCTTATAATTGCCTTTCAAGTCAATCACCTCCATGTAATACCAGTTTATGTTCAAATCATCTTCTCGTAGTAGTTTCAAATAAGGCATGCAGATGTTATAGTAGTATCAAATAAGGCATGCAAGCGTTACAATAGTTTCAAATAACACATGCAGACGTTATCGTAGTGTCAAATAAGGCATGCAGACGATATAGAAGTCTCAAATAACGCATGCAGGCCTGCCCCAAGAATAAAAAATTTGGGAGATCAAACAGTATTCTCAAAGGTGTTTTTAGAGCAAGTCCCGGACGAATCCTAGGGCGAGACATACTAAAAACGCTCTGGGGCGCAAATGAAAGGCGTAGCTCCATAAAGCATAAGCCCCAGAATTTGGGGCACAAGTCCCAGGCGTTAAATTTAATTTTTACCATTTTAAAATTATTTTTGCTATAATTAATATTTTTTTATTATTGGTGTAATGATATGTATACTTTATGCTATCATATTTTAATATTATAGTAATTTTCCTAAGATATATCAATAAAAGCAACTCTCATAGAAATGATGTTGCTATGATGATGTTCATAGCAATATGTTTCTGAAGTAATTTTATCTATATTTTGACATTGTTGTTACACTATTTATCCTTGTCCTTCTCTCATTTGAAATAAATAAATAATAATCAGTGCAGATATTAGTTGAGGGTGGAAAAAACCTAATAGATGCAGAGATCGATGATGAAGTGAATGATGATTTCATTTTTAAAGATTATCTCAATCATTATCATTTTTTCTGTTGTTATCTTTCTCAAGTAATAACTATAATATACTTTTCCATATTATTAATGATATATTTGAATTTATTTGTAAAATTATTAAAAACATTTCTTTTACTTATTCTTTTAGTAATAAAATTACAAGGAGATGCATTAGACATAGGCCTTACAGATCCACAGGCTTATATCTCGCCCCATACTGCGTAAAACGTCTTGTCCTGCGCCCTCGCCTTTTTAAAACACTGAGATCAACATGTTTGATTCCCCATCATTCATGTAGAACATTGTGCTAGGATCAATCATCAAACTTTTGAGAGAGCACTACAAGGAAGAGAATCTTTAAGCAGAATTTGGACAAACTAAACACAGTTTATTACATAACAATATAGCTGCAAAGTACAAATCTGAAAGACAAAGGAACCTGTAACAAAGTAGGACTTTTGACAATCCTATCAAAAACTAGGACTAGAGACACCAGAAAAACAACCTAGGTTTCCCTGGCAACCAAGCCCCTGATTAACAGACACCATGCTACAGAAATTGTACAATTCAACTACAGACTAAGACACAAAGTAAAACGCTTATTACAACAACAACGATAACAACAACTACGACTTCTTCTTAACACGAAAACTACATAACAAAACTATGAAAAGAATGTCTGATTCTGCAGTGTAATACCAAGGCAAATGCATGATATCCATACAAGTTTAAGAGAAGCATTATTGGTTGAACCCCCCAATGTTCGCCAAAGACCGGACAAGGAGCAACACGAGTGAAAACTTTAACACCAGGACTTAGGTAACTGTATTCTCAGGACACCATGGCTGTGTAAGAGGCAGCCTCCATGTGAAACCGGAGACCGAACGGTTTGGAACAAGCTTTTAAGTAGATGAAGCCTGCAAAAAATGATGGAAAAAGTTGTTTGTCATAGCGTCCTGGAAAACAACCAAGCCACTGGAGCATCACAAGGCCATTAGTGGGCCAAAAACCACAATCATGTTCACTTCTATCCTGCCAAGCTTAATGAACCAAATAGTTACTACTCTTCATCTGTGAACCCCTTTGGATGCATAGCCTTGTGCTCCAGTTGGCTTAGGAGAGGATATCACATCTCCACAAGTCCTCAACAAGAAGCTCAACTTTGCTGCTACTGATGGCGTTGCAGTGCTGGAGATTCAAACCAACTAAGCTCTCTCCCAACTCTCTAAGAGACGGAATGCTCTTGTTTGTTACCATGGAGCAACCTGATAATGAAAGAATCTGCAAATTTACTTGCACTCCATGGGATAAAGCAGCTACACCAGAATCAGTTATTGAACACTTAGAAACATCAAGATCATTAAGTAATGGACAATTATCAGCAATTGCCACCAAGCTTGCATCCGTAACTTTCCTGCATCCATCAAGATTCAGCAATTCCAAGGTATCGCCGTGTAGCCTAGCTAGTGACAACAACACTTCATCGGTCAAGTTCAGGCAGTCAGTAAGATTAACCTTGACGAGTCCTGCCTTGGAGCTCTCCAAAAGTGGAAGAAGCCCAGCATCTGTTATTCCAGTAAGTCCACTCAGATCCAAATGATGAAGCTGGGGACACATCTTCCCCACCATAGCTAAGCTAGTGCTACCAAATCCTGGACAGTTTCGGATGGACAACGATCGAAGAGATTCACAGGGGGGCAGTGAGGAAGCTTGTGGAGGTAAATCCTTGACTCCCACACACTTCACCAGGGTAAGAGACTTCAACTTGCTGCAGATTGAAACTGCATTTAGGATGCCCGTTTGGGTGATCCTGTTGCACTCTTCCAACAAGAGACTCTCAAGAGATCCAGAAGCTCTAGCAAAGGCAACAAGTCCCCCATCAGAAACAAAGCAACATTTGCGAAGGCACATATGTTTAAGATTTGGACAGCCCTTTCCCACTGCTTCAAGACTCACATCGGTGGCTCCCCTGCACAGAGTGATTGTCAAAGAAGCCAGAGATTGCAGACCCTGAGCATTACCCATAACCCAAAACCCCTTCTGACTGACGTTACGAAGTGAACACAGATTAAGATCAGTAATCGCCTTGCCATAGTGACCAATGACAGCAAGCGAGAAATCTGTAATGTTTAGAGCATGAAGTTTCACCTTCTTCAACATTGTAGTGCCCGACAACAGAAGGCTAGCAATTCCCTGATCACCTACAAGAGGGCAGTCTTTAATGGTAAGAGACTGTAATTTGGTACAGCATCTTCCAATAGCTTGCAGGCCCTCATTTCCAATATTTTGACAAGATTCAATCGTCAAAGAAGTCAAACTTGGGCAATTCTCTGCTATTGCAACCAGACCTTTGTTGGAAATTGAGGGACACTGACATAGATCCAGCTTTTCTAATGAATGACATCCCTTTGCAATCTCAACAAGACCTTCATCTCCAACATAAGGAACATTCCACAATGAAAGAACCCTAAGAGAAGGACAACCATGGGCAATTGCTGATAGACCAACATTAGTAATACCACGAACGGAATTGCTCCCCCGAACTGAGAGCTTTCCAAGACCCCCACGGCTGGAAGTTCCAACCGCAATAGCAGAAAGTCTAATATCTGTAGCTTTCTTCCCTTCTAAACACCTAGTAAGGTATCCATCACACTCTACTTCAAGATCTTCATCAGCTGAGACCATTTTTGTATCTTTTGAAGCCCCATCAGCAGCTGAAAGATCGGTATGGCTCTTGCTCTGGCAAATCTCAGAACTCCTCACATTACTCAAGAGCATAAGCCAATGCTTAGAAACACAAGCTGCTGCACTCCTTTCACGGCCTCCTTGCAGTCTTCTGAAGATCTCAAATAGGCATTCGTCAGGAAGTATTTCAATGGATGGATTCTTTGTCCGCTCTTCAACGACAAACGGGCCACTGATGCGTGCCCTCTTTTTAACAGGACAGTAAACTTCAGCATGACCAAGAGACAACATAAGACCCATATCAGCTGAACAAAGTGATCCTCCAGAATAGAACTCATTATCACCTGAAGATCAAATAGCAAGATCAGCTATCTTTTCTGCTAATATATATGCTACACCACACTGAAAAGTACTCACAAGATATTGATTTCATACCCATTTCTTCCAAAATCTTATCTTTAACTTCATTCAAGTGTAGCCAAATTATATCAGAAAACTCATTACATATAAGCTGAGAACTAAGATCTGCCTATTAAGAACCAATTATCAGATCAAAAGTTGAACAACAGACAAATTCTAGCTACAAAGACCAGAGAAATTATTCTTAGTCACACCTTCTTTATCATAAAGTACCAATCTTTAACATCAATCTGAACAATATACAAAAACTTACCAAAACAAAAAAGTCTACATAGGAGTAAGAAGACTAACATCTTCAAAGCCAAAGAAACATTTTTTTGCTTCTCTTCATTTACTTTGGCTTTTCTTTTTTCTTTTTTTCACTACCAAATAACTAGTTATTTAATTCCTACACCTTCATATTCCTATCAACAATCAACCCGTAATAGATGTATGACAAGTAAATCAGCAGAGACTAAATATATAACCCAGATGCTGAATTCCTTAAAACTCAAAAACCCATAATTCAAAAGGGAGAAAAAAAGGAGAACAAACTAAGAAAACTCACCACTGTAATTAAAAAGAGTAGACATGGTTGATGCTCTTTAAAAGAAAACCCCCAAAGAAAAGCAAAAAGAACCAAACTTTGCACCAAGAACAACAAAACCCAGAATTTATCTTCAACCAAGATTTGCATTACATATGAACAAGTCCAAGATTTCCACAACAACCCTATCTAAAGTAGGGGAAAAAAAAGAAAGAAGAAGAGAAAAAGAAGAACAAGTATTGTTCTTTGTTTGCTTCACCAACAGTTATGGTGCACTGAATATATATATACATGAATTTAATTAGTGAAAAATGATTATTTTATTAATTAAAAATGTGTTTGGTGAGGTGTCGAGTCCATAGAAACATAAATCATTACCTCTTTCTCCAATTCTTGCACCATTCATTGAATCATTCCCTAAAACCGGTTTTTTCCGGTTTTCATTCATTTCTTGCCACTTGTGTCTGCTGCTTACATCATAGCGGTTAAACCGCGTCCCTTTTTCCGGTTTTTCTTTCTTTTTTCCCCCCTCTTGCTTTTCCATGCTTTGAAGATGGAAAATATATATATTATATATATATACAAATAGAACTCTCAAGAAATGAAATATTTATTCTTGAGGATGAACACTAGATTTGATTTGGAAAAAAAAAGTGGAATTTGAAATAAAGTTTATTATTTTTCTAAATTCTAATCGTTCTGATAAAGATATTACTTCGTGATATTCGCGATCTTAACTATAGATTTACTGTTACTGTTATTCCTTTTTTGGTGATCGATGACCGTTGACTTATTATTTTTTTGTTTATTGGAAAATAATTTTTGGGAGAAGTTTTATTATTTTATTAAATTTGAGATAAAATTTATTATTTTTTCTAAATTTTAATCTCTCTTATAAAGATATTACTTTCACAATTTCGCTATTTTAACTACAGATTTACTGTTATTCTTTTTCTGATAATCGCTGACCGTTGAATTTTTAGTTTTTATTTTATTTGGAGAATGATTTTTGGAAGAACTTTTATTGTTTTATAAAATTTTGAATAAATAATTATCCCGCGCAAATTAAAACTTTTTTTTTTAATAATAAATTTAATTTTCATTTAGGACATAAAAGTTATAAATAGAACTCCATAAATGAAATCATTCTTGAGGTTTTATCTTTAGATTTGAAATTAGAGAAAAAAATTATTATTTTTCTAAATTATAATCATAAGATGTTGCTTTCGTGCTTTTCGCGATTTTAATTATAGATTTATTGTTATTATTATTATTATTTTTCGGGTGATTACTGATCATTGAATTACTCTTTTTGTTTTTAAAGAATGATTTTTGGGAGAATTTTTATTGTCTTATTGGATTTTGAATAAATAATTATCACTCTAGAATAAACTTATTTTCTTTATTTTTCTAATAAATTTAGTTTTAATTTAGGATATGGAAATTATAAATAGAACTCCACAGATAAAACATTAATTCTTGAGGTTTTATTCTAGTTTTGACTTGAAAAAGTAAAATTTGAGAGAAAATTTATTATTTTTTTAAATTTTAATCATTCTGATAAAGATATTACTTCTACAATTTTCGTGATTTTGACTGTGATTTATTGTTACTATTATTCTTTTTCTGGTGACCGCTAATCGTAAATTTTTGCTTTTGTTTTAGAGATGATTTTTGGAAATTTCTTATTATTTTATTATATTTTAAATAAATAATTAGTTGTGTAAATAAAAAAAAATCTTGTTTTTTCAGCAATAAATTTAATTTTCATTTAGAACATGAAAATTATAAATAAAACTCAAGAAATGAAACATTTATTCTTGAGAATGAACCCTAGATTTGATCCGGCAAAAATGATTTTGAGATAGAACTTATTATTTTTCTAAATTTTAATCGTTTTGTAAAGATATTACTTTCATGATTTTTGTAATTTTAAGGGCCTGTTTGGTCACGCGGGATAAAATCATGATACGAAATCATATGAGATAAAATTTAAAATTTTGTTTGGATATGCAATTGGGAATTATTAAGTTGTATTTTTTCCTCATGAACATAAGAACCCAATAAGTTGTAAAAACTATTCAAATTGACCAAATTTTGTGCAATCTTACCAAATAAGTAACAGTTCATAATAAAATATACTACACTATCACAAAGTCATTCTTTAAAAAAAATACAACTTAACAATCGAACTTTAGTTCAACAAAAAATAAAATTAAACGTGAGTTGTAGTGTACTACTCTTTAATATAATCCTCTCACATAGTAAATGGTTGGCAAACTATTATGTCCAATATAATAGTTGGCAAAAATTATTTACATTTATTAAATAAATGATTGGTAAATATAGTTGTTATATATAACATGGTGGATTTTTATTTTTTTTACAAAATATAAACATGTGGGAAATCCCAAATCAAGTTTTTTGAAGAATTGGGATTTCATCTCATATTTTAAAATTATGAGATGAAATCACATGTCCAAACACTGATGTCATCTCATGTTTTAAAATTATGAGATGAAATCACATGTCCAAACACTGATTTCATCTCATAATTTCAAATTGCGACATGAAATCACATGTCCAAACGTCTACTAACTATAGAATTACTGTTATTATTATTTATGATCGTTAAATCGTTAAATTAATTTTTCATTTTTTGAAGAATGATTTTTAGGAAAACTTTTATTATTTTATTAGATTTTGAATAAATAACTCTCTCTCATGAATAAAAAATTTTCCCTTATTTTTTTTGTAATAAATGTAGTTTTATTTAGAGCATAGAAATTATAAATATAACTTAAGAAATGAATACATTAATTCTTGAGATTTTACCCTGACTTGGAAAAATGAAATTAGAGAAAAAATTTATTATTTTTCTTAATTTTAATCGTTCTATAAAAATATTACTCTCGTAATTTGTGTGATTTTAAATACAGATTTAGTGTTATTGTTATTCTTTTTTGGTGGCAACTAATTGTTGAATTATTTTTTTATTTTTTGACAAATGATTTTTCGAAGAACTTTTATTATTTTATTAGATTATGAATAAGTAATTTTCCCTTGTGAATAATTTTTTTTCTTATTTTTCTGTAATAAATATATTTTTCATTTAGAATATGAAAATTATAAAAAGAACTCCAGAAATGAAATATTAATTCTTGAGGTTTTATCCACCTAGTAGAAGTTTGGGATTATTTTTATTATCTTGTTGAATAAATAGTTATCCCTTATGGATAATTTTTTTTGTTATTTGTCTGCAATAAATTTAATTTTCATTTAGAAAATGAAAGTTATAAATAGAACTCAAGATATAAAATATTAATTCTTGAGGTTTTGTTCTAGTTTTGATTTGAAAAAAATTAAAAATTTGAGCAATAATTTTTTAAACTATAATCATTTTGATTAAGATATTATTTACTGTTATTGTTATTATGTTTCTTGTAATTGTTAACCATTTAAATTATATCGTGATGACAATTTATGATTAATCGTTAAATCTTAATATTCAGATAAATAAGTTATATTGAGTAAGATTACCAAAAGATAATTCCTAAAATTTTCCTATATTATTTTTGGAGAATAAATTTGGGATGAATTTTTATTAATTTATTAGATTAGTTATTTTAAATAAATAACTATCACTCTTAATAAATTTTTTCCCTTGTTTTTCTGTAATAAATTCAGTTTTCATTTAGAACATGAAAATTATATTGAACTCAAAAAATAGATAATTAATTATCGAGGATGTCCTATTTGGAGAATGAAATTTTGTGATGAAATTTAAATATTCTTTTGCACTATAATCGTTCTAATAAAGATATTATTTTCGCGATTTTACTATAAATTTATGTTAATGTTATTATTTTTCTGGTAGTCTTTAATCATTGAATTATTTCATGATGACGGTTAGCCATTAAATCTTAATATGCAGATAAGTTAGTTATTTCAAGTAAGATTTTAAAAAAAGTAATTTTTAAAATTGTCTTACATTATTTTTGGAGAATAAATTTTTGAAGAAGTTTTATTATTTTATAAGATTAATTGATTTGAATGAATAACTATCACTTCCGGATAACTTTTTTCTCTTATTTTTCTATAATAAACTTAGTTTTCATTTAGAACATGAATGAACTTGAGAAATGGATCATTAATCATCTAAGATGTACCCTATTTGGAGAATAAAATTTGAGATAAAAAATATTTTTTTAAACTATAATCATTCTGATAAAGATATTATTTTTGTGATTTTAACTATAAATTTACTGTTATTGTTATTATTTTTTTAGGAATCGTTAACCGTTGAATTAGTTTGTGGTGATCGTTAACCATTAACCGTTAAATCTTTAATATGCAAACAAATTAGTTATTTCGAAAAAGACTATCAAAAAGGTAATTCTTGAAATTGTCTTATATTATTTTTGGAGAACTTTTATTGTCTTATTAGATTATTTATTTTGAATAAATAACTATCACTCGTGGATAACTTTTTTTCCTTGTTTTTCTGTAATAAACTTAAGGGGAGTTTGGTACGTAGGATAAGGTTCAATATTCAGAATTATGTTTGCTATAAAATTTAAACTATATTTGGTTGATGGTATAAATCTATTCCACAATAAAATTATTTCATTAACGAAAAGAAGTATAAATTAATCTCACGCTTAATCCTGAGATATATATACCATCATATCCTATCCAACTTGAGATTATTTTATTCCATCTCCCGAGTGAGATAAATTAATCCAGGATTATAATTCCTGAATAATTTAGTTTGCATACCAAACAACCCCTTAATTTTCATTTTGAACATGAAAATTATATAAGACTCAAGAAATTGATGATTAATCATCAGAGGATGTACCCTATTTGGAGAATGAAATTTGAGATAAAATTTAATAGTTTTCTAAATTATTATCGTTAGTAAAGATATTATTTTCGCAATATTGACTACAGATTTATCGGTACAGTTATAATTTTTTTGATAATCATTAACCTTTCAATTATTTCGTGATGACCGTTCATCGTTAACTATTAAGTGTTAATTGTTAACCGTTACTGTTAACCATTAAACATTAAATGTTAAATCTTAATATGCAGTCAACTTAGTTATTTCGAGTAAGATTACAAATAAGGTAATTTTTGAAATTGTCTTATATTATTTTGGACACACAGGTTATCCAGAAGAGAGAAAATTTCAAATACCTTGGGTCTATTATCCAAGAAAATAGAGAGACGACGAGGATGATGCTCACTGTATTGGTACAGGTTGGATGAAATGGAGGCTAGCATCCGGAGTCTTGTGTGATAAGAAGGTGCCAACAAAATTCAAAGGCAAGTTTTATAAAGTGGTGGTTAGATCGACTATGCTGTATAGGGTGGAGTGCTGGGCAGTCAAGACCTCCCATGTCCAGAAAATGAAGGTTGTAGAAATGAAGAAGTTACGGTGGATGTGTGGGCACACTAGGAGGGAGAGGATTAGGAATGAAGATAACCGATCCAAGGTGGGAGTGGCTGCGGTGAAGGAAAAGATGCGTGAGGCGAGGCTGGGGTGGTTTGGACATTTGATAAGGAGATGCACGGGTGCCCCAGTGCAGAGGTGTGAATGGCTGAATGTGGATGATTTTAGAAAAAGTAGAGGTAGACTGAAGAAGAGGTGGGGAGAGATGATTAGACAAGATATGGCACAATTGCAGCTTACCGAGGAATTGGCCTTAGATAGGAAGGTGTGGAGGACACAAATTAGGGTAGCAGGGTAGTAGGTAGCAATAAGTTGTCTTGGTTTTGGATTCTCTACATAGTATTGCTTATATAATTGTTTGTCCTTCGATTTATGTTACTATGTGTTGTTTCTCATATCTTAATTAGTGTATTTGGCATATCGTGATTAGCATTTTTTTTAATTATTATTGTTATCCTTTTAATTTTTATTTTATTTTATTATTATTAGTAGTAGTATTATTAGTCTATTTGTATTTTTATAAGGCGAGGGTCCATCAGAAATATCCTCTCTACCTCAGTAGGGGTATGGTCTGCATACATTCTACTCTCCGCAAACTCTACTTTGTGAGATTACACTGGATTGTTGTTGTTGTTGTATTTTTAGAGAATAAATTTTGGGAGAATTTTTATTGTTTTATTAATTAGATTAATTATTTTGAATATAAATAACTATCACTTGTGGATAACTTTTTCCTCTTATTTTTGTGTAATAAATTTAGTTTTTATTTAGAACATGAAAATTATATAGAACTCAAGAAATGGACCATTAATCATTGTATGTATCCTATTTGAAGAATGAAATTTGAGATAAAATTTAATATTTTTCTAAACTATAATCTTTCTGATAAAGATGTTATTTTCACAATTTTGACCTTTATTGTTACTGTTATTATTTTTCTGATAATCATTAATCGTTGAATTATTTTCAGATGATCGTTAATCGTTGAATTATTTTCTTATGACAGTTACCCGATAACTGTTAACCGTTAACTGTAGTTGTTAACCGTTGATCGTTAAATCTAAATATACAGACAAATTAGTTATTTCGAGTAAGATTACCAAAAAGATAATTCTTGAATTGTCCTATATTATCTTTTGGAGAATAAATTTTTAAAGAAGTTCATTATTTTATAAGATTAATTGTTTTTGAATAAATAACTATCACTCGTGGATAACCTTTTTCCCTTATTTTTCTGTAATAAACTTAGTTTTTATTTAGAGCATAAAAGAACTCGAGAAATGGGCCATTAATCATCGAGGATGTGCCCTATTTGGAGAATGAAACTTGAGATAAAATTTAATATTTTTCTAAACTATAATCCTTTTGATAAAGATATTGTTTTCACAATTTTGACTACAGATTTACTATTTTTGTTATTATTTTTTCTGATAATCGTTAACCGTTGAATTATTTTGTGATGAGCGATGACCGTTAATCGTTAACTGTTAAATCTTAATATGCAGATAAATTAGTTATTTCAAGTAAGATTATCAAAAGGTAATTCTTGAAATTGTTATTATTTCTACAGAACAATTTTTTAAAGAAATTTTATTGTTTTATAAGATTAATTATTTTGAATAAATAGATATTACTATTTGAATAACTTTTTTTCCTTTTTTTTTCCGTAATAAACTTAGTTTTCATTTAAGAACATAAAAATTATTGTGAAATGAACCATTATTCATCAAGGATGTATCTTATTTGGAAAACGAAATTTGAGATAAAATAATATTTTTTTAAACTATAATTATTCTAATAAAAATATTATTTTCGCGATTTTGACTATAGATTTACTGTTATTATTATTTATTTTTTAATAATCGTCAACCGTTGAATTATTACGTGATGATCATTATCCGTTAACTATTAACCCGGTTAACCGTTAACTATTATATGTTAAATCTTAATGTGCAAACAATTTGATTATTTGGAGTAAGATTACCAAAAAGATAATTCTTGAAATTGTCCTATATTAATTTTTGGAGAATACAATTTGTGAGAACTTTTTTATTTTATTAGATTAATTATTTTGAATAAATAAATATCGCTAGTGGATAACTTTTTTTTTTTCTTAACTTTTTGTAATAAATATAATTTTCTTTCAAAACATGAAAATTATATAGAACTCAAGAAATGGACCATTAAGCATCGAGGATGTACCCTAACTGAAGAATTAAATTTGAGATAAAATTTAATATTTTTGTATACTATAATTGTTCTGATAAAGATACTAATTTCATGATTTTGACTATAAATTTTCTGTAACTATTATTTTTTTTTGGTAATCGTTGATCATTGAATTATTTCATAATGATCGTTAACCGTTAATTATTAACTGTTAAACGTTAAAAAATATTAAATTTTATCTCATAATTTGTAATCAAAATTGTGAAAATAATATCTTTATCAGAACGATTATAGTTAAAAAAATATTAAATTTTATCTCAAATTTTATTCTCCAAATAGAGTACATCCTCGATGATTAATGGTCCATTTCCTGAGTTTTATATAATTTCTATGTTCTGAATGAAAACTAAGTTTATTACAAAAAAATAAGAGAAAAAAGTTATCCACGAGTGATAGTTATTTATTCAAAATAACAAATCTAATATGACAATAAAATTCTCCCAAAATTTATTCTCCAAAAATAATATAAGACAATTCCAAGAATTACCTTTTTGGTAATTTTACTCGAAATAATTAATTTGCCTGCGTATTAAAATTTAACGGTTAACGGTTAATTGTCATCACAAAATAATTCAATGGTTAACGATTGTTAAAAAAAATAATAACAGTAACTATAAATCCGTAGTCGAAATTGTAAAAATAATATCTTTATTAGAAATATTGTAGTTTAGAAAAATATTTACTTTTATCTCAAATTTCATTCTCCAAACAAGGTACATCCTCCGTGATTAATGGTTCATATTTTGAGTTCTATATAATTTACATGTTCTAAATTAAAACTAAGTTTATTAAAGAAAAACAACGGAAAAAAATTACGCACGAGTTATAAAATAATTAATTTAGTAAAACAATAAATGTTCTCCCAAATTTATCCTCCAAAATAATAAAGGACAAATTCAAGAATTACTTTTTTTGGTAATCTTACTCGAATTTTTCTGTATATTAAGATTTAACAGTTAACGGTTAACAGCTAACGGTCATCATGAAATAATTCAACGGCTAATGATTAACAGTTAACGATCATCATGAAATATTCAACGGTTAACGATTATCAGCAATAACAATAATAACAATAAATCTGTAGTTAAAATCGCGAAAATAATATCTTTATTAAAATAATTATAGTGTAAAAAAATATTAAATTTTATCTCTAATTTTACTCTCCAAATAGGGTACATCATGATTAATGGTCCATTTCTATATAATTTTTATGTTCTAAATGAAAATTATGTTTATTACAAAAAAACAAGGGAAAAACGTTATTAACTAGTGATAGTTATGTATTCAGAGGAACTGATCTAATCAATATATATATATATATATATATATAAAGGAGATTTAGAGGCATGTTGATGTGGCATGCCTCTAAGGCCTCCATTCTTATTTTTCTTTTTTCTTGTTTTTTTAAATTTTTTTTCTATTTCAAAATTATTTTTTGTTTCATTTATTTAATTATTGTCATTTAATGTTATGTCATTAAACAAGCTCCACTAAATAAAATAAATAAATTTATAAATAAAAATAAATTAAATTAAAATATAATAAAAGTGAAAAATTTCTAACTTCAAAGTTGCATTACCATTTTAACCCTCCACTAAATAAAATAAATAAATAAAATAAAAATAAATATAATATGTAAAAATCATCATCATATCATATTATTATATAAGTGAGAAGCCAAAAAGTGAAAAGTTAAAATAAATAAATAAATAAAACTAATAAATAATAATACTAATAATAAATAAGAAAAAAAATAAATTTAAACAGTAAATAATAATAAATATAAAAAATAAATATAAATAATAAATAACTAACTAACTAAATAATAATAATAATAATAATAATAAACAATAATAATAATAATAATAATAATAATAATAATAATAATAATAATAATAATACAATATAAGTGGGAAGGCAAAAAGTGAAAAGTTAAAATACTAAAATAACCTTCAAATATTAGAGACTAAAGTTAAAAGACCAAAATATCCATAAAAAATTGAACGACCATATTTACCATTTACTTCAAACATATTCATCTACTAAAATATAATTTACATTTAAAAAAATAATAAAGTGATAGTACATAATAAATGTAAAAGATGAATAATATGAAGATGGTCCATATTTCTAAAATTAATGTCATTTTATTGTAATCAATTAAATTTAAAATTACTTTAATCTTCCCTATCTATTACAAATGTCTATTAATATCAATCTTTAATCCTTCATCTTTCAAAATTCCTGATGGAAAGTATATTTATTCATTCATTACTTAAAGAAAAAGCTCAATGGCATATTTCGTGTTCAAAGTGTGTCCCTGTTGGTGATGGTTAGTCTTCTCTTTCGTTATTTTAATTGGTGACATTTTGTTTAGATGATGCAATGGAGGTCTGTTGATGTTGTGATGTAATCAAGTCATTGATCCTGAGCCTGTGAAGTCTTCTAAGTTGTGTTTTAATTACTTTTTCTATTTAATTATTTCTCAATTGTCTTCATTTATTTGCTAAACAATGTTTATTTTGCCCTGTTACACCATATTTGTTTTATCGCGCCTAAAACGATCACTTTTATCGAAAAATATTTATTTCATGATTAATATATTTTTATTAACTTATTATGTTCTCTAATTTACATTTTAATGTATCCACGTCCAGGCCACAAAGACAGAATTACATGTCAAGAAAGAACCAGCATATGGAAGAAAGTCAATTGAATGAATGACAGCGATACAAAAAATTAAAATTTTCAGATTTACAAACCGTACATTTTTTAGAATTATTTTTTGAGGAATTTAGTAAGGTCGACAACTTTTCATCTGTTTCTTTTATAAATATGATTTGCGTTTATTCTATTCAAGCACATATGTATACTGTTTTGCTTTTGCTAAGTCAATGAACAACTCTATTTTTGGTTTTCAAACAAAAGAAAATCAAATTACCAACTCAAACACAAATTTAGTACTCATAATATTTATGTGATTTAACAAAATTTTATACTTATATTTGATATGGAATACACGTGCAACGCGCGTATCCATATACTAGTAAAACAATAAAAGTTCTCCCAAATTTATTCTACAAAAATAATATTGTGCAAATCCAAAAATTACCGTTTTGGTAATCTTACTCCAAATAATCAATTTACGTGCATAGTAAGATTTAACGTTTAATAGTTAATGCTTAACAGTTAATAGTTAATGATTAATGATCATCACAAAATAATTCAATAGTTAACGATTGATACACCCAAATTATATCTTTAAAAAGATACAAAGCGGTCGTCGGTAAATTATAGAACCCAACGAGGTTGGGGTCGAATCACATAGAGAATATTCATATATCAAATTTATATTTCAAAAGGAGAGAGATAAAATCATACTTTCAATCAATTGAAATTTTAACAAATATTTGAAATAATTTCTAAGTTGTTTCAATAGTTTGAATTAAGCTAGGGTTGTGTTCTCCATGAATTTATAACATTTGCAGGTTTATTTTTATTTAAGATTTATTTCAGCAATACATCTTAGACTCATCTAAAGTTTTTCAACTTAATTAAATGATTATCACTCTAAATCCTTTCGGCCTTTGAGTGTTTCAATCTGTCATTCATCTTCTATTTCGAGTTAACTAATCTTGTAACAACACTAATTATTAGATAAGGGTTAAAAGCCTTAAATCCCCGTTATTGATTTTTTTTCTAGGTCTTTGCTTCTTTTATCAAGCTAGAAAGACCATAGGCTAGTTCTAATGTTTGCAACCACTAAAAAGCGGTAAACACGAAAAAATCAATAATATAAATGTAATGCTATTTAAAATCTTTAGGTTAGTAGACCTGCTAACATTATTCCTTCATGATTTCCACAACCCTAGTTAAAAGATTTAGCTGCTCATAATACAAAATATGATAACAACAACTAAGTAATCAGATTTCGACATGAACTTAAAAAGAATGTAGAAGAATCTACTTTGAAATTGCAATTCAAAAATATACTCAATAACATTGACGTTTCTTTTCGTATTTTGTTCTTTAGTGTATCAACTATTAAATCCTCTCTTCAAAAAAATGAGTATGTTCAAAGTAAAACCCTATAAAGTATTTAAAAAGCAATAAATTCGTGCGTGGTTGGTGAAATGCGTACGCGTCTTGGTCATGCTTGGCTTCATTCTGAACTGAAATTTCTGTCCTGAGATGCCTTGCATCCACATTCCGCATTTTGCGAAACGCGATCCGTGTTATAGGCCCGCTTGATCTAGAAATGGACTAGACATTCTGGCTTAAAATGCCGCGGCTTGGGAAGTATGGCCCGTGTTTCAGTTGCATTTAGTCCGGCTGAGAGGTGGACTTCTAGCTTGATATGCGATAAATACGCGGTCCGCGCTTTGTGATACTCGGCCCCCATTTCCTTGCTTTTCACTTCTTTTCTGTCTTTTGTGTGTTTTATCTTCTTGACTTGTTTTTTGATCTCTTTTTAGTTAAGAATAGCCCTCTGACCTTTTTATCTCACAACACATGCGAAATAAGTAATCAGACCACGAGATGCGTCTTTTTTTTTTAATCATAAAACAAGCAATAATCTAAAGTTTAAGCAAAAGATAAATAGGTACAATGCACACTTATAAAAAAATTAATCTAATAAAATAATAAAAGTTATCCAAAATTGTAATCTCCAAAAATAATGTATGACAATTTCAAAACTTACCTTTTTGGTAATCTTACTCCAAATAACCAATTTGTCTGCATGTTAAAATTTAACATTTAACGGTTAATGATTAACAATTAATAGTTAACGGTTATTGGTCATCACAAAATAATTCAACAGTTAACGATTATCAGAAAGGTAATAACAATAACAATAAATTTGTAATCAAAATCACGAAAATAATATCTTTATTAAAACGATTATAGTTTTAAAAAAATCAAATTTTATTCTCCAAATAAGGTACATCCTCGATGATTAATGGTCCATTTGTTGAGTTCTATATAATTTCTATGTTCTAAATGAAAACTAAGTTTATTACAGAAAAACAAGGTAAAAAAGTTATCCACTAGTGATAGTTATATTCAAAATATTATTCTAATAAAACAATAAAAGTTCTCCCAAATTTTATTCTCCAGGACAATTCCAAGAATTACCTTTTTGGTAATTTTACTAGAAATAACTAATTTGTATGCATATTAAGATTTAATGGTTAAAGGTCATCACAAAATAATTCAATGGTTAACAATTATTCGAAAAATAATAATAGTAACAGTAAATTTGTAGTCAAAATTGCGAAAATAATATCTTTATCAGAACGATTGTAGTTTAGAAAAATATTTAAGTTTATCTCAAATTTCATTCTCCAAATAGGGTACATCCTCGTTGATTAATTGTCCATTTCTTGAGTTCTATATAATTTTCATATTCTAAATGAAAACTAAGTTTATTACAGAAAAATAAGAGAATTTTTTTATCCACAAGTGATAGTAATTTATTCAAAAGGGGCGATCTCGTAGTTCTTGGTCTATGAAGATGCGTTGTTAGATGCTCCATTTTATTTTCCCATTGAGGCCGAACCTAAATCTGTGCTCGAGAGATAGTTATCCATACACTGATAAGGGATGTATGGATCTTTCAACTCTTTTCTATTCCACAGCCGGACGATTACTCTTGTCCAATAATTTTCTCCATGATTGTGGTCACCGTGAGATAAATGAGAGAAAGTTATCTCAGTCACTTTTACTTTTTCATTATTTTGTAATCCGTACCTTATGATACTTCATAGCTTCATAGTTACAAGTTATTTTCTCATTACTTTTGGGCTGGAGTGAAGGTGTAGTCGCTTGCTCGAGAGGGTAAGAAGGCGAGGCCCCCAGCGTTCGCTTCGCTGGGGGGAAGAGGGGTGGGCAAGTGAGCCTCTTCACAGGGACATTTAAAATGCAAAATCAGACACTTTCCCATTCTCTCCACCCACACAGCTTCCTCACAAGGTGCTTCTGTTCCAGTCTCTGTATCATCCTCCTTTTTAATCTTGTTTTATTCTGAGACAGTTTCTTCTTGATCAGCATCTTCCTGAATCATTAGGTTAGACCATTGACTCATTTCTCTCATCCCATCCTTCATTCTCTTAAGCCTCATGGTAGTAGGAGATTGAAGAACTTTGGGTGAGCAATTAGAGGTTCTTCCAGTGGCATCGGTGGCGGCAATTTCAGGAGGGAAGTGTGGTTCCATAAAGAAAGAACCACACATGTGGCATTGCTGAAGAGGTTGGTCGGAGAGTTCTTCTGTGGTGGCGGCGGAGTGGGGGATTGCGGTGGAGCATGGCTAAACGATCAATGGGGCCTGACCCATTGAGATGACACAAGAATTTCGCTATTTCGATTTTGCTAGTCCTTGGGAACAGCGTAGCGTCGGATAATTCATAATCAGAATAGGTCCAGCCCAGGGGATAATTCAATAGGAAATGCTATTTGCTTCGTAAGAATAAGAATGAACTTCTATGAAATGAAAGAGTTTCACGGGAATTGTCTTGATCGTCGGATATAATATAGGACAAGTTCAAGAATTACCTTTTTGGTAATCCTACTCCAAATAACCAATTTGTTTGCATATTAAGTTTTAACGTTTCATAGTTAACGATCACTACAAAATAAATTTAATAATTGACGATTATTCAAAAAATAATAATAATAACAATAAATTTATAGTCAAAATCGTAAAAATAATATCTTTATCTATAGTCAAAATCACGAAGATAAGGAGAATAAATGTGTAGTCAAAAGAATTTTGGGATATCAAAAAAACACAAAAATAAAATTATACACAAAGGTTGACTATTGTTGCTGAATATCGTCACTTGTGCTGAAGAAGAAGAATCAACAGAATTTCTAACCAATTTGCCTAAAAAGGTTCATTCAACAGGGACATATATATTCATATATATATATATATATATATATATGTGTGTGTAATTAATTAATTAATTAATTCTGACATTTATTTATTTAATTCATGCAACTAGTATACTCTACTTTAAATTTGGTGGAGTCAGTGCACTGTATCTATTTCTTCTAATTTTTTTTCAATTCCATAGTTTTCATAAAGTCATAAACATAGCAATCACGTCGAAGTGGATGTTATAAAAAAGTAAATACAATTATAAATATTTCTTTGTAATAAAAATAAATTTAAAACTTAAAATTTATAAGTTTATGCGACGATCTTAAGTTAATATATAATTGCTTCTTCAAAAATAAAAGATACGATTAATTGTTACTAATTTAGAAATTTTATTTATATTTTATGAATTATTTGATTCTTTTTTCTCATCGAGTAAGAATATAAATAATTAAAGGAGCATTAATCCATTCTAGGTCACACAAAGGTAAATTCATGGAGAATGATAGCTTATTTTACTAAAAACAAATAACCGAATGAATCTTTCTATTATTCGCTAATTTTAAGAGAAAATGATAAAAATATCTCTTAAAATAATCTCATAAATAATGAAAATTGCAAAAAACTACAACTCCTAACGTAAATTCCCTCCAAAATCTTTTTTTATTTACCATTATTATTAATTTTTACCATCAAAACTATTATGTATTTGACTTTTCGCAAAGCTAATAGACCAAAATTTTAATAAATATATTTAAAAGATTATTTTAAACTTATCTTCAGACACAATCAACAATGTTTTTCTCCTAAATTCTTGTCTGACTTTTTATAATTTTCTTTAGTGACAAAAAGAGAGAGATGAACAAGGCACACACATTCATTCTATATAGGATTTTATAATCCAATCTTGATAATTAAGGATTTTTTAATCTAATCTTGATACTAATTAAAAGTTGATTAGGAAATAAAGCCAAGTTGCAATAGTGGCTTTCTCCTTTTGAATTGCAACAAGGCACACATTCATTGCACTGCAAAAAATGCAAGCTGTTTTTTTCCCTCATATCGAGACTGAAAAGAGCATGTTGTACTTAGATAATTAAGGATTTTATAATCTAATCTTGATACTAATTATATGTTAATTAAAATATTTCTGATTTTGCAACTTGTTTAGATTAGTATTTTCCTTAGATCAAGAAGAACAACCTAGTATGAGTTGTTTTCTTTTTTACTTTTTCTTTAATTTTTGACAAATTACACTAAAATTTTCATGTAATATGATTTAGACTTTTTAATAACAACAATAATATATTTAGTATAATCTCATTTAAAAACTCTGTCTGTGATCTTTCTGTAGTTATTCTTGGCCCTATGTCATCTGAGTATTAGTGGCGGAGCATTAGTGATTGTGCACATCAGATTTACCTGATCATCCTCAACTCGAATTTTAGACTCATACCTCTTATGTAATTTTTTTAAAAAACCTTTATGATAATCTTACTCGAAGTAATAAATTTATCTTCATTATGAGATTCAACCATGAATGATTAACGGTCATATGAAAAATAATTCAACGATTAACGGTCTCTAGAAAATAAAAATAATAACAATAACAATAAATTTATAGTTAAAATCGATAAAAATCACGGATCTAATATCTTTACCAGATCTTTTTCTAAATTTTATCTCAAATTTCATTTTTCAAATCAAATCTAAGGTTCACATCCTCAAGAATTAATATTTCATTTCTTGAGTTCTATTTAATTTTTACGTTCTAAATGAAAACTAAATTTATTGCAAAAAAACAAGGGAAAAATTATCCACGAAGGATAATTATTTATTCAAAATTTAGTAAAACAATAAAGTTTTTCCCAAAATTCATTTTCCAAAATATATAAGACTATTTTAAGAATTACCTTTTTAATAATCTTAGTCAGAGTAGTTAATTTGTCTGCATACGGAGATTTAACAATAATTGTAATCAAGAAAATAATTGAAGGGTTAATGATCACAAATAAATAATAACACTAACAGTAAATATGTAATCAAAATCATGAAAATCACAAAAGTAATATTTTTATCAAATCAATTAAAATTTTAGGAAAGTACTAAATTTTATCTCAAATTCATTTTTTCAAATCAAATATATGATATATCTTCTAGAATTAATGTTTCATTTCTTGAGTTCTATTTATAATTTTCATATTTTAAATGAAAACTAAATTTATTGCAAAAAAAAATAAGGGAAACAATTATTCATGTGGGATATTATTTATTCAAAATCTAATAAAACAATAAAAGTTAATTATCTTTTGACGATCTTACTCGAAGTAATTAATTTGCCAATATACTCAAATTTAACGGTTAACTGTAATCATAAAAACAATTCAACGATTAACGATCACCGAAAAAATAATAACAATAACAGTAAAACTGTAGTTAAAATCACAAAAATCACAAAAATAATATTTTTATCAAAATGATTAAAATAATAAATTATATCTCAAATTTCATTCTCTAAATAAGGTACATCTTCGATGATTAGAATGGTTCATATCTTGAATTCTATATAATTTTCATGTTCTAAATGAAAATTAAATTAATTATAATAAAACAAGAAAAAAAAGTTATCCACGAGTTATAGTTATTTATTCAAAATAATGAATCTAGTAAAACAATAAAAATTCTCTCAAATTTTATTCTCCAAAAATAATATAGAATAATTCCAAGAGTTACCTTTTTGGTAATCTTACTCGAAATAAGTAATTTGTCTGCATATATATATTTAACGTTTAACGGTTAACGGTTGACGATTAACGGTTAACGGTTAACAGTTAACGATTGACGGTTAACAGTTAACGGTTAACGGTGTAATTTTCACGGCACTCACGGGCACAAAACCGAAGATTGCAATTATCTGCTTGGCTCTGTTGCTCAAGAATGAACATCTGAGGGAGTTTTTTAAGTGTTACAGTCATGAATAACTAGAGTGATAAAAGTATTTAATGATGCTACTTCAATCGTATGCTTAAGGTTAAGAGGCTCATACGCTCTTGCTTGTTGTTTGCTATAGGGTGAAGGGGAAGGGGAAAGGGCAAAAAGCTAAGTTTTAAGTAGAATTATCCTGAATATATTGTTATTGAAAAAAATTATCTGTATTATTTGAATTATATTACATGAAAATTCAGTGTAATTTATAAAAAAAAAAATTAAAGAAAAAAAACAACTAATACTAGGTTGTTCTATTTGATTTAAGGAAAATATACTAATCTAAACAAGTTGCAAAATCAGAAATACAGCATGGCTTTTTTCAATCTTGATATGAGGGAAAAACAGCTTGTATTTTTTGCAGTGCAATGAATGTGTACCTTGTTGCAATTCAAAAGGGAAAGCCACTATTGCAACTTGGTTTTATTTTTACTAATCAACTTTTAATTAGTATCAAGATTAGATTTTAAAAAAATCCTTAATTATCAAAATTAGATTATAAAATCCAATAGAATGAATGTGTGTACCTTGTTCATCTCTCTCTCTTTTTTGTAATTAAAGAAAATGATAGAAAAAGTCAGATAAGTATTTTGGAGAAAAAATAAATATTTGATCAAAAAGTGTTCACTTGCCTAATTTTTTTTTTTATCATTTTCTCACCGAATTATCGAATAATAAAAAGACTCATTTGATTATTTTTTATTTATTTTTAATAACTAAATAATATCTTCTATCTTTCGAGAAGTAATTATATATTAACTTAAGTATATTACATAAATTTATAAAATTTAAATTCTTTAATAATTAAAGAAATATTTATTCATTTATAACATCCACTTCGACATGATTGCTATCATTTATGACTTTATGAAAACTATGAATTATAAAGAAGAACGAAGAAGAAGAAATAAATACAGTGCACTGACTCTACTAAAAGTTAAAAATCAATGTCAGAATTAATTAATTAATTAATTACATGTATATGTATATCCCTGTTAAATGAACCTTTTAGGCAATTGGTTAGAAATTCTGTTGATTCTTCTTCTTCAGCACAAGAGTGATAATGTTCAGTAGCAATAGTCAACCTTTGTGTCTAATTTTATTTTTGTGTCTTTTGGTATTTATTTCCAAAATTTCTTTTGACTTTGAGTTTTGATGAAAAATATCTTCTTAAAAAATAAGTAGATTTTTTAGTATTAGATAAGTAAATTAAAAAAATATTATTTTATTTATTTAATTTTAAAAATAAGTTAAATTAATTCTCACGAAATAAAACATAACAAATAAATAAAAACGTATTTTACCAGTGATCGAAAGTGGTTTCTGTCCTCAAGAGATTGATATTATTATTGTTGAACAATTGTATTATATTTTCTTTTCTTTTTTTTCTAAATTCAGTATTCAATATTTGTAATAGAATCCAATTAATTTAAATTTGCACCGCTTAAAGGCTCATTCGGAAAAAATATTTCCGATCAAAAAAAATTTCTTACTCAAAATTCAAAATTAAAACTTTAATTAAAGGAGGAAGGGTTCTATCTGCAGCGTCACATTCAAAAATGATATTATATTATCTTACTTTGTCAATATTTTGCATTGCATGGAAAAAAAATGAAGTTATCAAAATATATTCAAAAGGGTATAGATTTTTTTGCTTTTTCCAATTATTAAAAGGGTATGTTCAAAGTAGTTCATTAAATATTTTCTCGAATTTATTTTGATCCTTTAAATTAGTTTAAAGTGGTTCATTAAATATTTAACAAAAATTCAGATATAAAAATGTAATTTTTACAGTTTTTACTATTTTTAAACTCTGATATAATTTTTAATATTATAATTTTTGAAATTTGACAAAACTTCCGTGATGTTACGGTACATCAAAGTCAAATTAGAAAGAGTAACTTTTCAATTACAAAATCTTTGAAATATTTTTTCGATCGAACTCGTCGTACAAATTTTATGCGGGACGACTTAGAAAAGGATAGAGGAGTATTTAATGCAAATGAAATGAATTTGGTATTAATTGGTGTTTGACAAAGCAATTAATTGGAAAAATCCAGTGCAGGTGTCTCAAAACAAAAACAAAAACAAAGACAAAAAGACCCAAATTTTGTCTAAACGAGACCTTCACATACATCCTAATCTTTTCTTTTTTAAAAGACTCTCTCAAAACTGCTCAAAATTTCTTTCTTCCTTCTACTCCTCTTATTTCTTTTCGATCAGTGGGCCACATATTTACTTTTTTTTTTAAAATTGATTTTAAAAAAAATATTTCTCGTTCATAATTCTTTAATTCTATCTTTAGATGTGACATATTTAAGATCATAAGATTAAAAAATATTTTAACATATTTTGTATTTTTTAATTTAAAATTATATAATTTAAATTTTTTATTTATTTTCTTAAATTTTGTATCAAATTAAAATCAAAAGAACAAATTAAAATGAAATAGTATAATTTAACCATACCTTTTTCATTTTCATTTTCTCAACTCATTTCTTTATTAATCGCTTGCACAAATCAGCCTGCAACCACCAGAACTAATTTCACCGGATAATTTACTATCTTCTATTAGTATAAATATTACTAGTAAATAATTATGTCCGTTAAAATTTGAATAAATAAAAAAAGGTCATCTAGCAAGTAATTTTACTTCTATTAAAATTTGAAAATTTTATTTTATAATTTTCGATCTGCTTTATTTGATCCGTTTTATTTACTACTAGATTATACCCTTTAATTTGTCTAATTAACTCATTCTTTAGAATAGCTTCATGTGAGTTAATTTTATTTTAATAAATCTTGTATGGTTCACGAAAAGAAAAAAAAGAGAATAATATATGTCGGCAATGTTGAGATGGAGATGCTATTATATTTTTTTTGTTTGTCATAGGCAAAACAAGATTTCATGTCGAATTGTCTCAACAAAGCATGATTTTATATTAAATATATATTTAATCATCTGGATAGATTAAGTGGTATGATATGTTTTTCTCTTATAGCGGTGAAGTCAGAAGTTTTAATAAGAATACTTAAAATTAAGTATATAATTCGAACTCGAATAGAATAGGATTGTGCCCATCAAACTTTTCGAGTATAAGTACGGAAAATAATACTTATTTTATATATATATATAAAATTTTTCATCAAAAATATTCTAATTAATCAACCTTTGATATAAATGGCTACGTTTCTATGAGGTGGGGGTTGAAATATTCATTTAATTTCAAGTAATATGCATTGTTGATTGACAAGTTTGTGAAAGAAAATGTAGAGCAATTTCAAAGAGCAAAAATCTACTTCTTCCCTTCACAAATGATTTCTTAGACTTAGAGTTTAGACTACTAATTAAGAGTAACAAAAATCTCATTCATCACACTTTACCTTTATAAAATAACTACATAGTAAATAAATGAGTTGGTTCAAATCTTAATAAATCAAATTAAAATGAATTAAATTGATAAATGGTATCATGATTAATTAAGTCATGAACTAACCCGCTTGAAATTTATTTAGATCAGAATAAATTAAAATAACGATCATTATCTAATTCGTCCAAACTTAATCCGACCTCTTTATTATATTTTCCTTTACAGTAAAAGTGTTAATTATATTAAATTTAATGTGTTTTCTTAAATTCTTCAAATTTACATAGTTTTTAATTTTCCAATTGGGTTTAATTTGTTGCATTTTGACCTGTCCAATCAGACTATTTAACTCATTTTAACCCAACAATTCTTTTAGGTAATTATTTTTAATATCCAAGCTCGAAATTGAGACCTCTGATTAAGAGAAGAACAACTTCATTTACTGCACTACATCCTCTGTGTTGGGCTTGTGGAGGCCTGATTAATTAGGCCCGTTAGAAACCCTAATAACCATAATCTATTTCTATAAATAGATAGCTTGTACTTGTAATCTATACACCACAAGAGAGAGAGTAATAAAATTCCTCGTAGTTGCAGTTGTGGATTAGGTCGTGAGACCGAACCACGTAAATTCTTGTATGTCGTTTGTGTTCCGTTTTTTCTCTATTTTCTCGTAGTTAATTTGTGTGTGTGTGTTTATTGTTGTTATTCCGTTGTCCCAACAATTGGTATCAGAGCGAGGTTATACACACGAAAAAGAAATTAGCGAGAGTCACCTAAAAAAAAATTTTTTTTTGGTGAAGAACCCAGCAGTCGCGACGCTGGAAAAGGAGAGAGAGCAGCCGCGCAGCCACCGGCAAACCAGTGAGGAGCAGATCGAGCCGAAAAAAAAAGGGCAGCAACCAGTGCGCAGCGCTGCCGCGAACCAGTCCAGATCTGCCACCGTCGAGCAGCCCACGATCGCGAGCACCGCCGCTGAGTTTTTCCAGATCGAGCGCCGGCCGTTCAGAGCGCTGTCTGACTGCGCACAGCGCTGCCGGCATCGCGAATCACCGCGAACCACCACCTGTACCGATCTGTGAACGTCATCGCAGTCGCCAGAGAAGCACCGATAGGTACTGTTTTGCAGGAAAATTATTGTTTCGCCGGAGAAATTTTTTTTCAGGCAGAAAGTTTTTCAATTGGTCCTTTGTTGTTGTTGGTCCGAGTTGCTTTGTTGGTGCGTATTGGTTTTGTCATTGAATTTCTGACGAAGTTACCAAGATCTGAGATCAGTTGTACCGGGTACCTCATCTAGTCGTTTGAGATGGCAGAAGATGGGAAGTATCGAGTTGAAAAGTTTGATGGTGCAGATTTCAGTTGGTGGAAAATGCAAATTGAGGATTTGCTGGTTCAGAAGGAGTTAGACATGGTATTGGGTGACAAGCCAGAAAAGATGTCTGATGCAGAGTGGGCAGGTTTGGATCGGAAAGCCATGGCGGTTATCCGACTCTCGTTGACCAAGAATGTTGCGTTTAACATTCTGAAGGAGAAGACAGCGAAAGGTGTCATGGAAGCGCTGTCTAACATGTACGAGAAGCCATCTGCAGCAAACAAGGTCTTTCTGATTAGAGAATTGGTGAACACAAAAATAAAGGAAGGCAGTTTAGTTACCGAGCACATAAATACAATGAATTCAATCTTAGCCAGACTTACGTCAGTGGGCATTAAGTTCGATGATGAAGTTCAAGCCTTACTACTGCTATCGTCATTACCTGACAGTTGGTCCGGAAAGGTTATAGCAGTTACCAGTTCAGCGGGACCCGATGGATTCACTTTTGAGAAGATTCGTGATCTCATTCTAGGCGAGGATGTCAGAAGAAGGAGTTCTGGGGAATCATCGAGTGAATTGCTAAATGTCAGCAGAGGAAGGAGAAATAACAGAGGTAGTGGGAGCAGGAACAGAAGAAGGAGTCAGTCGAAGACTCAGGATCGCTCAGATGTAACGTGTTGGACGTGCAAGGAGGTGGGGCATTTCAGGAATCAATGCCCGAATAATAAACAAGTTAACATTGCAGGAGACGACGCTCATAATGATCTCTTGACATGTAGCGTGGAGAGCAGTGTGGATTCCTGGGTCATGGATTCTGGTGCTTCATTTCATGCTACCCACAACAGTGAAGCATTGCAGAATCTGAAAGAAGGGGATTTTGGAAAGGTAAGACTAGTAAACAATAAAGTTCTTGATGTAACGGGCATGGGTGACATGATTCTGAAAACTTCAGTCGGTTCGTGGACTTTAAAGGATGTCCGAGTGATTCCAAGCTTGAAGAAACGGTTGATTTCTATTAGGCAGTTGGATGATGAGGGACACGATGTTAAGTTCGGAAACGGGCAGTGGAAGGTGATGAAGGGGAACTTGGTCATAGCTCGAGGAAAGAAACGGAGTTCGCTGTATATGGTCTATTTACCATCTGAGGGAGTGACTGTCCCAGATCAGAAGAGAAACAAAATCCGGTTCACAGAGTCTCGTGGGCATAAGAAGGTTCGTTTTGCAGGAGATAAACCCAGAGCCACAGGTCAGATTCAGGTTGAACGTGCTTGGAAAGGTTCAGGTAAACCAGTCAGGGGTTCTCGTGGCAGTGGGAGCATCGGCAGTCAGCCAGTTAAAACTTCAGCCAGAGTTACCAGACAGTGGGTTAAGAGAACCAGTGTTCCAGCTGTCAAAGTCTCTCCGGATGATTACCTGCTAACTATGGAGAGTGTTGTTTGTTCTCAGAGTATCCCAGGATTCGGCAGTTCGTGCAAGTGGGAGTCGGTAGGGACAGAGGACGAGTCAGGGGCAGTTTTAGCCGTGACTGATGTTGGAGCTTGGGGAAGCTTCAACGGGCCTTCAGGTTAACTGATGAAAAGGCCGCTGCAACCAGGAAGATGAGGAGGAGATTACTAGACGTACAAGTGCTCACAGTGGATGACAGTTGAAGATTATCATGCCTCCAAGTGGGAGATTGTTGGGCTTGTGGAGGCCTGATTAATTAGGCCCGTTAGAAACCCTAATAACCCTAATCTATTTCTATAAATAGATAGCTTGTACTTGTAATCTATACACCACAAGAGAGAGAGTAATAAAATTCCTCCTAGTTGCAGTTGTGGATTAGGTCGTGAGACCGAACCACGTAAATTCTTGTGTGTTGTTTGTGTTCCATTTTTTCTCTATTTTCTCGCATTTAATTTGTGTGTGTGTGTTTATTGTTGTTATTCCGTTGTCCCAACACTCTGGTGGGGCAATATGCCATAATTTTTCTTTTGATTTTTTATTCGATATTCGAAATCCATATTAAAACCCAATTAATCTGAATTTGCGTTGTGTGGAATTCACTCGAGAAAAATATTCACTATTAACAATTTTTCTATATTCAAACTCAAAATCGAGACGTATAATAAAAAATAAAGCACTCCGTATCTTTGGAAGGTGCACAAATCCATAGTCATTGTTACCTAAAAAGACAAAACAAGCAAAAATGTGACACGATAGAGAAATGACAAATCAAAAAATACCAAAACGAAGTACTAATTCCAAAGAATTTTCTTTTTTTGGTTAGAGATTTGTAGAAATGTGTTGTCAATTTTGTGTCTTTGTACATGTACTGATACTGAAAATATCTTTGAACAGATCCATTTCTAGACTGCTTACCTAAGTTCAAAAGACTTTAATTTGCTAGCAACAGCTATCTATATATGAGTCATAATATATGAGGTATTATTTCCTTATATAATCTTCCACGATATTCATCTCGACAAGGGGCTTAATTCATCAATTCTGTTTGATAAAAAATTACACTATATATAAATATAGAGATTATATAATTTCCTTACATAAATTACAGTATGAGATTCTAATATATATATTTTTTAAATCTCCTTATATAAATTTTTGTCTCCATCATTAATCTTGATGAACTAATTAAACTTTTTGGAGTTGAGTTAGCCAGGTACAAATTTCATTTTCTTATATATGATAATAAAGCCAGACTTGTTCTTTTGTGTACCCAATATTACGACTCATCAAAATTAGCAGAAGTTGAGCTAGAAATTTTATTAAGAATGTTCAAAATTATACACACACACATGTATGAAAAATAATTTTTAATCTATGTACTTCGTTTAAAATTTTCATAATAAATTTAGGTCTCAGGAAGATTTTACACTACGAAAAAATCACTATTTCCCCATTGAAATTTTCCATCAAAAAATGTTAAGTGGCTATTTCCCATTGACAACGGTGAAAAAAGAAAAAATAATAGTGTTTTCACGTGGAAAAATCATGAAATTTTTCACTATTTCAGACCCACTATGCGTTTTGTCAATGAGCAATTTAGATAGGAAATGAATGAGAAAATTATTTTTGATAACATAAATTTCTCATTAATTTATAGTAAAAAAAATTTCTATTTCTACTGGTGTTAGGTCAGCAGCAGCTATATGTATAAATGGACCAGTACTTCACGTAACCTTAATTCAACCTTATTGTGTCTATGTACATGCACTTGGAATTTAAACCTTTTGAACAAAATACAGTGTGTGTGTATATATATATATGTATATTCATATCATCAGCAAGTTCAACTTTTGTTGATGAATTCAATTAACGGTGCATTGTTTTTTATTTCTTGAGCTAATAACGATATATATACTATATACTTTGTATATTACAAATAATATTTTTTACGTTATTTATTTGTCATTTACGTACTTACTTCTTTTTTTTTTCAGAAAGAAAAAATAGTGCGACTATACACACGTGTTTGTTACAGATCATGCATGTAACCTTTGTTCATGCATCTTTCTTCATTCATTTGCTTTTTGTTCATTCAAGGATATTTGTTTTGGTTGGGGGTTGGGGGGTTGTGGGGGTGGGGGTTGTTTTGTTAAAGTTTATGAGTTCAGAATTTTAGAATAGATATATCAAGGGTCTGTTTAGATATGTGATATAAAATTAGATTGATATAATGTTGAAGTTTTATTTGGATATGCAATTTGAACGTGTGACATGTTTTTTAAAGAATTTGAGATTTAAAATATGATAATCTCAAATTACATGTCGAAATGCTGATTTTAAAATAATGACTTCATATCGCATATCCAAACACAAGCCAAGTGTTAATAATTGCTCTCTTCGCCGAAATTAATGGTTACTTTAGTTCAATATATGGTGCAATTTTTTTTTCGATATTTTTATGAAATAAAAAACTTATTCTAATTATTCGATATAGTTATAAATTTATATTAAATTTATTTTATTTTATTTTAAAAAAATCTAAAAGTTAGTTCGACACGATTTAAATTGATGGATTTTTTAAAATCATTGTCACTTCTCGTCTTAATGAAACAAAAATTGCTAATAAGGCGAAAATTTATAAGTTACGATTGATCAATTTATAATTTTTTATTAATTTATAAGTACTTAATTAAATATTTATTAAATATATAGATAAATTAAAAAATATCTATAAATTAATTTAGTCAGATTAAATAGTGTATATTCAACTACATATCTTATCTCCAAATTATTATAATCTTGAATACAAACTAGATTCTACAAGCACGTGGAAATAATTATTGAAAATAATTAATAAATGGAGACAAATAGACATTATGTTGCAGCTTTTATTCACTCTGAGTTTTTTGTGTTTCATTTATAAACTTTTTCAAATGATACAAACTTATATTTTAATTCAGTTACATTATTTCCTATATATATATAGAGAGAGTAATCAAAAACTAAACCCACTGAACAATGGTAATTGTTAGACATAATTAAATTTATATATTAATCACCATATTCATCATTAAGGCTTAATTAATATTGACTTTTTATAATGAAAAATAGTGAAGATGCTCTAGAATAAATAGAATCTACACAGAATAAAATAATTATTAATTTTGAGGAAAAATAGGCATATGTAATTTGGTCAAATTGATATGTTGAATTAGGACCAGATACACTGTAATATTTATGGCATAAAGTATCAGTTTTTTTAAAAAAATTGGGGGCGGTTTTTATAATTTTTCAAACATATTGGACTGTGTGGGAAACTGAATTTTATGTTTCACAATAAAATAATGCAGATTTTGCTCTAAAAAAAATATGATCTTAATTTATTTTTATTTATTGTGTTATAATATATTTTGGAACAAAGTTAGGGTGGAAAAAATTAAAAATTTTCTATGGGTAAAACGATGCACTAATAAAAGGAAATCTTTGTTGGAGAATGCAAATCAAATCAGATGAAATAATTTTGATTTTTCGAACACAATATCATTAATAAAATAATTTCATGAGATCGATATTTTTTTTAAAAGAATTTAAATAATAGAATCGACTATCTGAGGTCGGTTACTTATAAATTTTTCTGTAAATTCTGAAATTGCAAAATTCTAATAATAAATGGATCGTAACTCAATTCTTTCATGTTTAAATAAATTGAATGAATTACTAAAAAATATTTGAAAAATTATGGAAAAAATTGCATAAAAACACCTTCAGACTTTTCTTATAAAAATGCATAGTACTATGCAAGTAAAAATGAGCAATTGTTACTTTCTAAACTTCAATTTGTTTGTCTTATTTTTTTTATTTAATTAAAAAAAATCTCTTCCTAATTTAGTAATTCTTTAATTTCAACATCTCATATGACATGTTTTAAAATATAAGATTAAACGGTATTCTGGTACACTATATATTTTTTTAATTTAAGATTACAAAATCTAAATATCTTATTTACTTTCTTAAATTAGAGATTTTTTCTTTCGAGCATATTTCTATCGTTAATATGATATATAAGGACCGTTACTATAAAAAGTATTACACTCTTGATCATGAAATATCCATTGCTTATTAAACCTTATGAATTGCATGTCCATAAAATGAACTTAGAGCCCATATTCTTCTCCAATTTAAATTTTGCTCACATTTTAAATGAATTTAAAAACATATTCAAAGAAATTCTAATTCCTGTGTCCAACTAAATTAAGACAAAATACATTAAAACAGAAGTAGCACTTGAAAGACACAACAAACAAAATTCTGACATTGAAAATTCAGAATTAAGAATACTTTGTCAGCAGTAGCTATCTTTAGTTAGTGTATATTCCGCTTTAATTTTTTTAAAAAGTAATTAGTTATTTGATTATAGGAGGTGTTTAATAATTAGATATATCTCCATTCTAAATTCATTGCCCAATATTATTATGCCCTAATTTATTATTATATTATCTACGCTTCAAATATTTAGTCCAGTGAATATGTTGTTATCTAAAACCACTAATAATTCTAAGTAAAATGAGTCCTATATATTGTGTCCATGTACATGCACATTCAATTTGAATATATATATATATCATCGTCATCAAAGTTTAACTTTTGTTGATGAATTCACTTAACGGTGCATTGTTTTTTTCGAGCTAATGATATACTTTTTTTCCAAATAGTAATTGTTACGTAATTAATTTGTCATTACATGATTATTTTTTATAATTAAAATTTAGCCAGGAAAAGCAAATTAAAAAAAATGAGACTATGTTGTTCATGTATGTAATTTTGTTCATGCATCTTTCTTGGTGGATTAATCCTAATTTGCTTTTTCTTTTTTTCTCACTCACAGCTTTTGCTCTTTATTTATTTATTATTTGCTTTCCTTTCCTCGAGGATATTGGTCTGGGGACCAACTTATTCAGGGATTTCCACTTTCATATGGTCATGCGTGACCGTTAAAATGGGTTTGATTCTAAAGGTTAATTCAACTCAGCTTGTTATTAGAATAGAGTTGAGCTAAGTTTTTTTAAGTCTATTTAAATTGAGACTAATAAGTTCAGTTTAAGTCAGTTTGCTGACCCTTGAGGCTTGACCGAGGCTGTAGAGATCGGTTCATGGGCTAAAATATTATTTAATTTAAATGTAAAATTTAAAACAAGATTGTGAAAAAAGAAGTGAAAACTAATAGTAGTGATTACTGAATAAGTATTAATACCTTGCATAATACTTTATTCATTTAGCATTAAATTCTAATAACCAAGTATAGAAGTTGTATTCATGATCCAAGGTTCAATTGAAACTTACAATTTAAAAGAAAATTATAAAAAAAGAAGTATAACTAGAAAAAGTGATTACTGAATATGTTTTAATATCTTACATAATACTTTACTCATTTAGTGTTAAACTCACCAAGTATAAAAAATTGATCCATCATAAAATGTTTAAACACTTGTTGCAACTCGAAATCGGTTGCACGACTTTACTCAAATTCAAAATGGTAATATTTTGAAGTGAATTTAAATATTATTAATTTTTGATATATAGTTATTTGATGTTTAACTAATTAAATTTGCGTATAAATGTAGACGAAAATGAAGATATTAATTAAGATAATTTTACCAACGGATTCAAATATGTTTGACAGCGTATTTGTGTTGAATATGATATAAGTTATCGTAGAATTATATACTTTCTTATAGTCATATGCTAGAAATTTTAACAGATTGGCATATCTATAAGTTTAAATATATATTGAAAAAAAAAATTCTTGCAATAAAAATTAAAAAAAAAAATGAACGGCTAGTCCGCCCCATCCCGCTACCCTTCTATGGCTAGGTTGGACTGACCATTTTAAAATCATTTAAAACGAAGGGTCGATACGTCCTAATCCACTAAATTTCTTACTCCACGAAGCTTAAATTAAGTTGAGTTAGACTGACCCATTTTGACAGCTCCAATCGTGTTGTTGTTGTGTAACATTCAATCGTTCATAGACAACATAACGTATGGTGTAAATTTTTTTCGTAAGCAGCGATGTCGATGACATTTAAAAAAGAGAAGAGATTAGAGAGAATAATGACATGTTATTATTATATTAAAGTTCAAACTCTAGGCAAATGCAACATAAGTTATGCACTTAACTAACAAGTCATGGATCACTTTGTGCTAAGTAGTGTCATTTGATATTATATTTACACGTATTCTTATATATATATATATATATATATATATATATATATATATATATATAATTAGAAATAGAGGTTTTTCCGTTGAAAATGTGGGTTATAAAATATGATTTTTTAAATTTATTTTGCGCTGAATTGGCTCCTGGAAAATGCATTTTGAGAAATAGATTCTCACTGAAATAATGAGAAACATCCTGATTTTTTTACGTGAAAAAATAATTATTTTTTTCTTACTAAATTCAATTAAATATTTATAAAAATAACCACTTAACATTCATCGATAGTAAATTTCTATGCAAAAATACTGTTTTCTAGTGATATATATATATATATATATAATATCAATTACGTGTACATAATTTTTCTTTTTTATTTCCAAATTATTATAATCTTGAATACAAACTATAGATTCTGCACGCACTTGCCAAACATGTGGAAATGTCTTTTTCTTTTCTTCTTCTTCTTATGAATCTTGTGAATACGTGTACACAATTTTTTCTTTTCTTCTTCTTATGAATTCGAGTCATATAGTATTAGGATAAACTGTTTATATTATATTTTTTAAAATAAAGTTTTTCATTAAATTTTAAAATAAATAATGAATATTTTATACATCGATCTATTGATTTTTTTTTTTAAATTATTAATACTCCATCATGTTTTAAGTTTTTGGGGTATAATTAGGCGAAAACACTAACAAAAAATTGTTAATTTCATCCACGTTGAAAGTTTTGACTCATTTGTAATGTTTTCAATGAATTTTTCATCAAAAATCCCGACGGAAATGTCCATTGCAAATCCGCATTTTTAATATATACTGTGGTGAAATTTAAAATTTAGAATCAACGAAATCAAAATGAAGATGATCTATTATATAAGCCTATAATTTTTTTCTTTTAAAATATATAAATAATTTGAGTTAAATTAATAAATTTAATTGAACTTAGTGAGAATATGAGAAAAAGAAATCAGACAAAAGAAGGAGGCGTATCATATTATATATCCTAGAAGTGTACATTGAATTATACAGTACTTGGCAAAGGGATGACATGTAGGGGTCTCTATGCCATCCTCACAGGTTATCCTTTTCTAGGTCTAGGACATGGGCTTTAATATTATACTAATGTTGGAAATTATTTTTTATTAATTATTTAATTTATTATATTAAAAATAATATATATTGCGTAATTTTTTAAAAAAAATTATTTTTTTGCCGAAAATATTCTTCACCTTATATAATAGAAAAAGGATTTGAGGAATCTCATGGGTATTTTGTCATTTTTATTATTTTATCTCAAAAAAATTAATCTTAATACTGTAATTTTACTCCCTGAAAAAACTTATCCTGATATTAATTATTAATTTTGACATTTTGATACTCATTTAGGGGGTTGATTCGATTAATTTATATTTTAATCTTAATGATATTTTATAGGCGCCATAAATATGTCGTAGGATAAATTTATGATCATAAATTTTATTTTTTATCTAAAAAAATTTCGTAAATATATTTAAATTTATGGCTATGCTCATATTGTTTCCCACTTGTGGCCGTTTGATGTTCATATTCACTTTTTTATTTTATCTCAACAAATTAAATACAACATGGTCTGGGTTCAAGGAATGTTTTAATTATATGCACCAACTTGATAGTAACAATATGAGAGAATATTTTGATTGATTGGAATTCGTCATAATAAATAGAGCATTAAGAATTTGAAGTTTATCTATTTTATATTTAATTAATTTTTTAAAATTATAAATTATAAATTGATAATTTATATAATATATATATATTTTAATAAATTTTTAAAGAGTGCGCGTGTGTATGTATATATATATATAAAATTTAGATCTTTGATCGGTTAGTGAATTCAGTCGAACTTATAACCGAAGAACTAGCTCCGACCCATTTACACAATGCTAAAATTAAAAGATGAGTGGTTTTATTGGCCAATGCTTCAAACATTAAAATTCTCATTTCATCAACTAGCTCTTTTTTTTTTTCTTTCCTTTTTTTTTTCTATTAGGTTGCAAAAATTTCCAAACTCCAATACCGTCTACTTGTAAGAACAACTAATAATAGAGTTGTCCATTTGGAAATACAGATAATTTTATGAAGATTTATTGATCAATAAATAAATAATAGTAATTAATAATTTTTAATATAATTTTTTGCATGATATTTATGGACGATTTTTTTACGTGAAGCATTTGTACTTTTTTTAAATACAAAATAAAATGAACAATTATTATTTTTTTTATAAAATATAAATTTATGAATCAGATGTTATATTTTAAAAAGTTTGAAATCACAAGTTAAAATAGTAAAACATATTCCTTGAAGAATTTAAAATTTTAAAATCAATATCTAAATATAAATTTAAAATTATGATCTCAAATCTCAGGTTAAAACGGCAGCAAAGCATATAAATATTTTTGAAGTCATCTCACTCACTAGTTGTCAATAGCTTTCTTTTGCATGGGGTCAAACCAAATGGGCTGTCAAACTGTGTCAATAGGCAAATTATATTGCTGTTTCCAATGCATTATTAAAAAAAAAACCATATATTATAAGAATACAAATAATATAAATGATATGATTCCATATATTACATTTGTTATTAATTGTAATTATTTTATTAGCTATTAATCAAATCCAAATCTCCTTATTATGTGGGTGTAATCTGCGTAGGAGATTATTTTCTTTGGCATTTATCCATTGAAAAGATCAATGGAGATTTTGCTCTAAAGATTTGATTTTACACATTATTATTTAGAGCAAAAGGGAATCAAGAGAAGATTTTTTTATTTATTTATTGTGGTAAAATATATTTTGGAACAAGGGGGAAATTTTAAAATTTTCTGTGAGTAAAACGATGTACAATTTAAGAAAATCTTTATTGGAGAATACAAATCAAATCAAATCATTTTATTATCTGCGGTTGGAGAGATTAAAACCAAAGACATTTAGGGATTATTTGGTTGAAAAATAAATTATTTTATAATAATTAATTTCGGGTTTAGTAATTTCAGAATTATTGTTCTACCTTCAATAAAGAACAAGAAATAAATATGAGTTTATCTCATGTTTGGTTGAGATAAAATCTCGGGATAATTTATTTCGGGATTAATTATCTCACATTGAGTGTGGAATAAATATAACACTATAATACCGGAATAAGTTATCCCGAGATTTTATCTCAATCACACATGGGATAAACTCATATTTATTCTTGGTGGATCTTTGTGGGGGAGGAAATTTATAAAAGAGGAATGAAATAATTAGTAGAAAACAAGTGGAGAAGTGAGATCTATACACATGGAACTTCATATTTGGTTACGATAATTGTAATTAAGACATTATGCTAAAAGTAATTGCCTAGCTGGAGTGTCAAAAAAAAATCGATATAGAATAATATAATTTTTAGAATCTTAAAACATAAAAAGATAGTGAATATAATGATACTTTACGTCCATTAATTTAAAATTCACCTTTTTTTTTTATAAAATATAATTAAAAAAAATATTTAAAAGGTATCAAATTCTTTCATAAGCACACTGCTTAAATCTATCAGGAAAAATAATTTCATTTTTTTGAACATCCTTGTTTATTAGTAAATTTATTTCATGCCTGTGAGACCGTGACCTTCATTTGTCAAAAAATCTGTATATTCTTTGCTATCTCCAGATGTGAATAATATTAGCCTCATTTTTCTGTAGATATTTGCGATCTTCAGTAATAACTTTCAGAGAATGACTTTGTATGCCCTCTTCTTTAACAAGCTTAATTAACCACAAGCTAAGAAGGTAATCTGTTTCCACTTCTAACTTTTATATCTCATTGCCTTTCTTCAGTTAATAACTTTTATATTAGATGAGCTTGTTAATAAATTTCAAGGGATACATTTATACTGAATTACCTGAGATGTCTTGTGCCCATAAGAAATTGCTCAGCCACCCATTAATTGTTGGGATGAGGAAGCACCACAACTAAAGTTTGATATGATAATAAATAATGAAAATACGTTGGACACAATATTTTACGTGGAAAACCCTCAAAGAAATAGAGGGAAAAAACCACGGGGTAGAAGGATTCACTATATAAATATGGGAGTACACTACTCTCAATTACAAGGAGAAAACACTTGTAAAAGGAATAACTCACTAAAGAGGACACTCAAGACTACAATATTTGTCTTGGTGTATAACTCTCTTTATGTTCTTACTCTTTTGGATTGTAATTTTTGTGGGGATTTGTGGATCTGTGTATATAAAATAATGAAAGCAAAACGTTCTATTTATAATAGAACTAAACCGTGTAGAAGGGTGTAAAGCAGAGATCAATTTGGACAAGGTTTGTCCTCTTTTTCCTTTTTCCATTTGGAAAAGGTTTGTCCTCTTTTTTCCTTTTCCTTGTCTGACTAACTTCATTGACATTCTCCCACTTGAACATTTAATTGAGAATCAATTATGTCTTCACACTATCCTTTCTACCCAATCACTGCAATGTTACGTTTCTGCTAGGCCAATAGAAAATCGACACCATATAAACTTGTTACTGTTGATCGGCTTCGTAAACATATCTGCTAGGTTGTCATTAGTGTGAATTTTCTGGATATCCACACTGCCTTCTTCCACCTTCTCACGAACAAGGTGATATTGAACTCGTATGTGCTTTGTCCTTGAATGAAATGTCGGATTCTTTGCAAGATGCAAAGCGCTTTGACTGTCACAAAACAGAGCAACCTTCTCTTGCTTGTGCCCGAGCTCCTCCAGTAATATCTGCATCCATATTGCCTCTTTGCTAGCTTGTGTAGCTGCTACATATTCTGCTTCCGTCGTAGATGTAGCCACGATAGACTGCAGTTTTGAAACCCAGCTTACAGCTCCTCCAGCAAGAGTAAACACATAACCTGTGGACTTGCTTTTATCAAGATCACCTGCATAATCTGAATCAACATAACCTTTAACAGTAAAGTCTGATCCTCCATAACACATTGCAACATCTAAGGTACCCTTGATATATCTCAGGATCCTCTTAACAGCATTCAAATGCTCTCTACCAGGATTAGCCATGTATTGACTAACCACTCCCACTGCTTGTGCAATGTCTGGTCTTGTACATACCATAGCGAACGTTAAACTTCCCACCGCTGATGCATACGGTACTTGAGACATCTCCATCCTCTCTGCTTCATTGCTAGGATTCATACTTGAGGATAACTTGAAATTAATAGGAAGTGGGGTAGAAATTGACTTACAATCTTGCATTTTGAAGCGTCGCAAGATTTTCTTCAAGTAGTTCTCTTAAGAAAGCCAAAATCTTCCTATTATTTCTGTCTCGGTGAATTTGCATCCCTAGAATCTTGTTTGCTGGTCCCAAGTCCTTCATTTCAAACTCACTAGCCAACCGTGCCTTTAAATTTGTGAGACGATCTTTTTTGGGGCCTGCTACCAACATGTCGTCAACATACAACAACAAAATAATGAAATCACCATCACCAAATCTCTTGTAATAAACACAAGGATCTGAACTATGTCTGTTGTATCCAAGGCTTATAATGAAGGAATCAAATCTCTTATACCAACACCTCGGCGCCTGTTTGAGACCGTATAGAGATTTGGTCAACCTGCAAACCAAGTTCTCTTTTCTCTGTTCCTCAAAACCTTCTGGTTGGAGCATATATATTTCTTCTTCAAGCTCTCCATGAAGAAATGCAGTTTTGACATCTAACTGCTCCAAGTACAAGTCAAATGTAGCACACATCGGCAGGACCACTCGAATTGTTGTGAGTCGAACTACTGGAGAAAATATCTCGTTGAAGTCTATACCTTCTTTCTGAGCGAATCCTTTCACCACCAATCTTGCACGATACCTCTCCACTTGATCATTACCATTGCGTTTGATCTTGTAGACCCATTTGTTTCCAATGGCCTTCCTTCCTCGTGGTAATTGAACAAGATCCCATGTTTTATTCTTATGAAGAGCTTCAATTTCTTCTTGCATTGCTTCCATCCACAGAGATGATTCTTGGCCTTTCGTAGCCTTGTGAAATGTTGAAGGCTCTCTATCTTCTGTTAATAGACAGTATGCAAAATTGCCCTCCATAGAATAATCTGAGTGCCAAGCTGGTTCTCTTCTCTCCCGAGTTGACCGTCGAACTTGTGGAGTTTCAATCTCAGCTTGCTCTTGTTCTTCGTGCTCTGGTGCTGCTTCAGAAGAAACTGGGACTTCTTCTATCTTTTCGACTTCAACTGTAGTATACTCTGATTTTTCTGTTGAAGTGCTACCTTCTTTGACTTGTATCTTGTTTTCAAAAAATACAACATCCCTGCTGATTACCATCTTGTGAGCAGTAGAATCCCACAAGCGATACCCCTTGACTCCATCAGCATACCCTAAGAAAATGTAATTTTTATAATTTTTATTATTTTTAAACTCTGATATAATTTTTAATATTATGATTTTTGAAATTTGACAAAACTTCCGTAATGTTACGGTACATCAAAATCAAATTAGAAAGAGTAGCTTTTCAATTACAAAATCTTTGAAATGTTTTCTCGATCGAACTCGTCGTATGAACTTTATGCCGGACGACTTAGAAAAGGATAGGGGAGTATTTAATGCAAATGAAATGAATTTGGTATTAATTGGTGTTTGACAAAGCAATTAATTGGAAAAATCCAGTGCATGTGTCTCAAAACAAAAACAAAGACAAAAAGACCCAAATTTTGTCTAAAAGAGACCTTCACATACATCCTAATCTTTTCTTTTTTAAAAGACTGTCAAAACTGCCCAAAATTTCTTTCTTCCTTCTACTCCTCTTATTTCTTTTCAATCAGTGGGCCACATATTTACTACTTTTTGTTCGGGCAAGTCACTGTTAGAAATACAAATTTTTCTCACGATAAACAATGAGAAATTTATATTATAAAATATAATATTTTCATTCATTTTTCATCGGATCAGTTCACTGAGAAAACATTTTTTATTGATAGTGAAAAGTTTTATGATTTTTTCATGTGAAAATAATTATATTTTCTTTATCACCGATAATCGATGAGAATAGCCACTTATCATTTTTCAGTGAGAAATTTCAACGACAAAATAGTAACTTTTTAGTAGTGAGTTTTCTCATTGAGACTACGAGATTAAAAGATATTTTGATAGCATTTAATATATTTTTAGTTTAAAATTATAAAATTTAATTAATTATTTATTTTTTAAAATTTTGTGTCAAAACAAAACCAGAAAAACAAAATAATTTAACCATACATTTTTCATTTTTATTTTTTTAACTTATTTTTTATTATCACATATATAAATCAATTTACAAACATCTCGACTAATTTCACAGAATAATCAGCAATATATTTCTCAGCCTAAAAAAAGGTCCATACCATTGATTTTTCTTAACTCGTTCTTTAGGAAAGCTTCATCTGTAATTTAATAAATCTGGCATATTTCACGCCAAAAAAAAAAAAAAAAGAACAATGTATGTCGGCAATATTGGGTGGGAGAGGGTATTATATTATAGTATTTCTTTTGTCATAGGCAAAACATAAGGTTTCATGTCGAATTGTCACAACAAGACATAGTTGTATTCATTTAATTGCAAGTAACATGCATCGTTCAATATAAATATCGAAAAATTAAAAAATTAATGATGAAAAACTGTGCATTGTCAAGTTTAACAGTAAGAATTTGAATTACATTTTACTTAAAGATTTGATAAAGATATCAACAATTTAATCATACAGTGGAAGAATAAATTTAGTGAGCATAGCACTCTGACCATGCAATTTTTTCTTGCACAAAATAATGGTCAAGCTCGATGTGCTTAGTACGAGCATAAATGATTGAATTTAGCCGCGAGGTGAAGATCAACTTAATATTAAAATTCTATTTTAATTCAAAAAAAATTAAAATTTAAAATATATTGTATTTTATTAGAGTGGAGAAAAGAAAAAACAAACAAAATTCTCACAAGATAGAGAAAATGACAAATCAGAAGACCAACCAACCAAAACGAAAGTAATTCCAAGAATTCTATTTCCAAATTTGTGTCTATATACATGTACTCTGAACATTTGAAGAGATCCATATCTATACTGCTTACCTAATTTATTTGGATATATCAACTTTAATATACTGTAATCATGCAAAATTTTAATACTTCAGTTGATTAATTATTTCAATTTTTATTATTTTATTAATAAAAATTCAACTTTTTACCTTGTAATTTCTCATTCTCCATTTCCTCTATCCTCAATTTTTTTGATTAATATTTTTTTAAGAAAAATATATTATCGTCAAGTTTAATAAAATTACAAATTCAGAATTTCAAAAGACTTTAATTTGTCTATCTGAAAATACTCCACGTTAAGTGAGGGAATGCGATATTGTCTTTATATATATATATATATATTGTCTATGGAATAATTCAAATTTGATTTTTGATTATAAAAATTAGAATAAATTGTGTCTTTTATTTGACAAATATGTATGTATTGTTGATGAACTTGCTCAAATTTATTTATTTATCAAAATTAATAAACTATGCATGCATGCTTCTGTTCGATATTTTAATTAAAATAAATTTGAGATATTGACATATTTCTTAATTCAAGTGGTTAATAGCGCACTGCAGATCGTGTAAATCAAAATTCTGTTAATTGATAGTAATGATTCTCAAAGTGTATTCTTATTCTAAGGTGGTGTCCTAAAGATCATTGCTTATATAATAATTACAAGTAATAGTATTAACAATTTACTAATTTATGAGAAATTATTATTTCGGGAATTTATCAACCGATGACATGATGCAATGTGTTTAAGAATAAGTAATGATTATCAAAGTATAATCTTGTTTTAAGGAAGTACACTGTTCTTTTGTTTTTTTTCTTTATTTCCAGCACAACAAAATCTATGCATAAATAATTTATCAATACTCAATACAATATTTTTTTTAAAATTCAAAACTCATAAATTTGAAAATTTGAATTTAATTATTCTTTTCCTACCTTGTCAATTGTCATGACATGATGTTATAGCCATGAAAATTAAATATCATATCATGCATATTTAAAACAAACACACAATCCAAGAATACTTACTATTTAAGTCCGTATGTTTTAAAGAATATTGGGAACTTAATACTAGCAGTTTAAATTAAGATTATATATAAGTACCAAATTAATTAAACACTGTATATTCATTTACACATCTTATTTCTAAATATCAATACAAATGGATTTCATAGATACCGTTCACCTCACGTGAAGGCTTGCTCAGAATACGTACCAAACTTTTATTAGAAAGGAACAGAACAAAGAGGAGTGCATCACTCCGAAAGAGAAGGAATCTCAACTATAATAAATATTTGTATAAAATGAATTAAAAAATATATATATAAAAAAAAAAAAATAATAATGAGAGCATTTGTCCTATATATAAAAATTCAAATCAGGTGAATTTATATCCGAAGTTTTCATAAATAGCTTTTTAGTATTCGTGTTCGCCTTCGCTCTGCATCTTTCCTTTCACACGAAAAAAATTGCGCTCCCTGGAATTATTTTCATCAGGCTTGAATACAAACTAGATTTTACAGGCATGAGGAATTAATTATTGAAAAGAATTAATAAATGGAGACAAATAGACATTATGTTGCAGCTTTTATCCACTCTGAGTCTTTTGTGTCTCATTTATAAACTTTTAAAAATGATACAAACTTTTATATTTATATTCAGTTACATTATTGCCAAGAGATATATATATATATATATATATATATATATATATATATATATATATATATATAAGAGATTAAATTATTGCTTGATGAGAATGAAAGAGCAAATGTATCATAACTTTTTATTTCAATACTTTATTTTGTTTTCAGTTTTGTGGGGTTGTCAATAATATATAAGATTATGTATAATACTAGATGAGGATGAAGGAGAAATTAAATACATCAACATTTTATTTAATACATTTTTTATATAAAAAATATATTTTTAGCTGAGAAATTAACTATTAATACTTGCGTCATGATAAACTATCTACATTAAACTCTTTTGGAACATGATCTTTCCCAAAATCTAAACCCAAATACTTCATATATTGAATAGTCTTTTTTTTAATTTAATATTCAAACATATGTGGATATAAAATTTAAAAATAATAACTTAAAATTAATATGATATATAGAGTCAAAATAGAAATTTAATTGAATTTGCTCAACTCGTTCTAAATCCACTTTTATATTCGGATTGAGGTGGGAAAGGAAATAATAAAAGAGATGCATTCACATATTATATAGTATATATTAAGGACATAAAATGACCCCCTATGTGTAAGGGTGGTGGGAATCGTACATTGAATTATATTACTACTTGGCAAAGGGATGACATGTAGGGTTTTCAAAGTTATCCTTTTTCTAGGTCTAGGGCATGTGCTCTACAAGTTATCCTTCTTCATTTTTAATTTTAGGTTTTCATATACGATCGTTTGGTAGAGTACATAAGAATAATATTGAATAAAGTATATTAGTAATGCTTGTATTAGTTATGCTGAGGTTATTTCTTATGCAGTGTTTGGTTTAGTGTGTTAAAAATAATATTCATTGAATAATTTATTTTAAAAAAATTATTTAATTCTAAAACTACCCTCCACAAATAAGATAGAAAGGATGTGGAAAAGATTTTGAGGGACAATTATGTCTTTACCATGCTAATGCATGCATTTATAACCATTGCATTACTAATATCAAAATTTTTAATGTATTAGTTATACATAGTTTAATACAAAATAGAATGTATATTGCAATCTCTAATTAAGATTTTCATAATCAATCTATTATATATAATATTCAATTTTAAATTTATATTTTAGTCTTAATGAGATAATTCATTAAGGCGCCATAAAAATGACATAATGTATTTAAGATCACAATTTCCTCCCACTTGTGATTTTTATTTTTAAATAAATCTCAGCAAACTAAATAAATACAACATGGTCTGGGTTCAAGGGATGTTTTCAATATATGCACCAACTTGTTTAAACAAAACTCATAAATTGAAAATTATGTCTCAGCTTCTGCCTCCACATAATCCTAAAAATGATTATATGACCCATTACATATGTTCGTTAAGTAATAATAATACTCTACATTCTCCATTTTTATTTAATTTTTCTCAAGAATCCATCTCTTCTCTATTTTTGTTTTTCAAAAATCTCAAGAATCTCTGCCATCACTATGGTATATTTTAAGAAACTCAATATAAATTTAAATTTGACATATAATATACAATATATAAATAATATATATATATATATATATATATATATATATATATATATATATATATATATAAAATATTTGTTTCTTCAATATATCTAATATATGAAACAATAATGTACGCTCAAATATAAATATATATAAATAACAGAAAATATTTGTTATATAATATACATAAGAATAATATTATATATAGTATATAATAGTTAATATATAACATATAATATTATATAAGGTATATATTGTACATGATGGATATACATATATATATAAATAACAGATAATACTTGTGTATTATATACATAAGAACAATATTATAAATAGTATATATTAGTTAATATACAATAAATAATATTATATAAGGTATATATTGCACATTAATGAAATATTTGCAGGATTTGATATTAATGTTTGCTTATTAAAAGATAAGAATAAAGAATTAATATGAAACAGTTTTATTAAATATTAAATATTTTTCATATTTAGCCTACTTAAATTGTGGAAGAAATAATAAATTATCTTATTTATAGAAACAATACCACATTTAAAATATTTATCCCTTTACTCATTTATAAAGTATATATTATATATTATGTAATTTAAAAAATAATTATAACTTTTGTAATTATTATTTTAAAAAGTTGTATTAATATAACCTCCCCTTTTTACATTACACAACAGCCCAACAAAACCACTAAGAATAAGCCTACTTTTAATTAGTATAATCACTATGTATACTTGTTATAAATTAAGTATACATGAGTGACAAGTGATAGCGGACGAAATCATTTTAACCGCCTGACTAAAAAATTTAAGATCCCGTAGGTATATGATTTATTTTATAAGAGATTTTTTCTAGCGATCCGTCCAATCGTTATAACATCCGCGGCTCCGGTTTAGGTGAATTTAAAATTTTCGCAAGTTAGAACAAAGTCCCTAAAATTAAAGAATTATGAGACATACCATTTCTGATGAGCCAAGTTAAAAATCGGGTGGGCCCAGGCATAAGGCCGCCGTGGCAGACTGTCTTCCAATGTAGCGCCCGCTACAGCGGTAGTATCCTCGCTGCAGTAGGTGACGCGTATTAGAATTTCACAATCTTATCCTAGTTAGGATTTAAAAATCTATTCTCATAAAGAGGCTGAATAAAAACACCCAGAAAATAGAAAAGTAGGTTTTTGAAACTTGGAGAGAAACAAGAAAGCTAGAGAAGGCAAGCTTCACCCTCTGTAGCTATGATTCTCCGCAAGAACTCAGAACTTGATGCAAACACGCAATGGAGAACGTCTCGATAATAGCCCGATGCCCAGGTAGGCTATGACTTACTCACCTTTGTGTTAGACTTTGATTAGTGAACATATATGTGCGCATACTTGACGTGCTATTGGTGAATAGAGGAGAGATTTTGAGTTAATTACCATTTGATACTTATAATCAATAAGTGTCTGGGGGCGAAGGAAATAGGGAAGAGGTGGTGAAATTTTCATGATATGAAATTTCGTAGGTTATGATTTAAAAGGAATAGAATTTAGATAATGGTGTATATGAGAGTGGGATGATTTCATGCGTCTTGGTTTTCGGTCATTGCTTGTTGATATAGTCTTTGCGGTTAGGCATGAATTTTTAATTATATAATGCGAAAATTGAAAATTGAACATTGAGGGGAGGGCTATATTCGTTATATGGTTTGAATCGTGACTCATGAATTATATGACAAAGCGAGCTAAGAGGCTAGTAAGTTCTCTTGTTACATTGTGTCCTATGATTGTTTGGTTCCTGTCAATTTGGTTGTCATTGTTTGATGAAAAAGGTAAGGTGATTATGGAGATAAGTCAATATAGATCTGGTATAATGGGTGTAGGACTACAAAGAATCACTTCGTGAGAAACCTTGGAGAAAAACTTGTTGAAGTATTGCCTGAGCAGTACCGCTGTAGCGAGACCGTAGTAATGGCAGTGGTGTTGCTCCAGTGAAGCCCAATCTTGCGAGCGAGCTAGTTTGTACCTCCTCGTGGGACATTCGGATATAAATGATGTTATAATTAACTAGTTATATAATGGCCTCAAACTATTATTGGGCTATAGCTAGTGAGGCATAATTCTTATTTGTGTGTCTTTGTTGATATTTGAACTGTGATATGTTGTATCTTGAAATGAGGAGTGGAGTTTGTGATAATCGAGTAAGTAAACGAAATGGTATGTAATATCGGAAATTAAATTATCTACATGTTGAGAATGAGAGGCCTGGAGCCGAGGTGAGGACCTAGATGAGCAAATTAGTATGATCAAGTCGTGAGGAAGGGCTTGGATATGAGTGGCTCGTGCCCGAGGTGAGCATCCGAGCGAGTGATATGAGTGAGTGCACAAAACATGTATGACTAAATGTTCATACGACTGGGTGTACGAACATGAATACTCAGATAGGTATGATGAAGATCTCATACGACTGGGTGTACAGTACATGAATTTCTAGAGTCCCCTGCAGGTCATGACTGGAACGGCAAACATAAGACCCCCTGACATGTGAGTACAATGATGTGATGGAGGCATGTGTCCGGCATATAACCGATGGTATGATTATGAGATAGAGGTTATGTGGGTATGACATGATATATATACGGGTGCGATGACACAGATGTACAGGTATACGAGTGTGATACAAGATATACCGACATGATTCGGGTATAATGCGAGAGACACAGTTGAGATGTAATATGTGGTAATACGGTACAGGTATGTGGAGATAGGTACGTGCATGTGCTTAAATTGTGGAGAACTTAACTTCATCTGTATGGTTTGATGCTTTCTTTATGTGTACTTGAGCTATTTATTTGTACTATGATTGAATGTTTGATCAAAGTGGTCTTGTGGGTGATAAATGGTAACATGATGGGTTTAATAATAGTAGTGAATCACAGTTAAATTGCTGGTTAACTTTATTGTGAATGTATAAAATTAAAGACGATCGGTTTATCCTGTAAGTAAATAAATAGGCTAATAAATAATAGAAACGAACTTGGTTAATGATAACAGAAGTGTAAATAAAGTGGATATTAAATAATATTAGATGACAGGGTAAAAGAGGTAAGGATTAGTGAAACTGGGTTACTGCCTAAATTAAGGTGGCGCTGTAGCAGGCAAGTTGCCATTGTCACATACCACTGTAGCGATTACAGTACCCACTGCAGCGGGATGAGAGATACAGGTTAGAAGTTAAAATAAAGGCTAAAGTGGTATGTGCTTGTATGAACATAGATGAATTATAAGTGGTGATAATATAGCTAGTAAACCTAATAGATTATAATATAATTTGTAGTAGTTGTTACATCTATTAAGCCGATTGCATATTGAATTGTATGTCATTATGTGAACTAATTTTAGTAGGACGATGATGCCTACCGGTACATGTGGTATACTGATACTACCTTGCTACACCTTTTTGGTGTAAGTCATGACAGGTTTGAAATCTCTTGATTGATGTGGAATACTCAGCATCAGCTTCTGAATTTTTTTCCGTTGATGAAGCTATGCCATTTTGTTTGTCAATTATTTTGTTAGAGCTCTTGTATTTGCCTATAGTAGATCTTGGAAGGTCATGGTTTAGAAGGAAAGTGTTGTTACAATTTTGAAAATATTTGTAATATGCCAATTTATGAGTATTTTAATTTAGTTCATGCGTTGGGTAAAGAAAAGATCTCCTATTGAGCTAGTGCCCGCACAACTCGCTATTTGGGTCGTGACATTTTTATGTTAAGACAGATAAATGATAAAAATAGAAAAATAGTGATTTTTCAATTTGTAACTATTGATAGTATTTGAATTATTATTTCCCTTTAAAAGAACTATTATATCTTATTGGGTATCGAATCATCTTTGCTAGAAAAATTTTTATTCCTTAATATAAGATATTTTTAATATAAATTCAAAGTTAGTTGATTTTCAATATGAATACTGACACAAAATAAAAAAAAATAAAGTAAGTAAAAAAAACCAACAATAAAGTTCGAATCAAAAAAGAGAAAATACCGACAGTTGTTTTTTTTCTTGTGGGGATAGGGATGTATACTTTAGCATGCGTTTTTGAAATCAAATTTAAAATTAATTAAGTAGATAACTAAATTAAACTTTGTAGTCATCTCACTAACTAGTTGTTACTATTAAAAATTTAGCTTAAAATAAAATTTTTATTTCAAATTAAGTTGGAAGGGTCATATTTATTAAGACATTTCTCATTTATTTTATATTCATCACTTGTTTTTTAACTTTTTAACGACTCTTTCCTATTCTTTTTCCACTTGTGATCTTCCTTTTCCTTTTTAACTTGTACCTAAGTTCTCAATGAAATTTATTTGGCAGAAAAAGATCAAATACTAATTCCACTTTTGATAAATAGATATTTGTATTGAGATGTTGTATCTTATGAGACACTGATAGATATATGGTATGTGATTCTTTACTTTGTAAAATAATTTAAAACGTCGATGTAAGATTGTATTTATCGTATATAATTGTCATTATAACCCCACATATCCTAATTAATTAAAGAACAATCATATAACTTAATTAATTTAAAAGTATATACATATGTTAAAAAAATAAAATATTGATAAGAACCGTCAGCACATAACAAACTACATTAGATCGGAACAGCAGCAGACTGCTAGGAAAGCTATGAAAGTTCATCATGTAACACTGAACGGCGATGTCTAAAGATGAGAATAACTTAGTTGTTCTCTGGATTAATATAGAATGGTTATTTTAGTTTACTTTTGGCCTGGTAACCAGGCCTTTTGTTTTTCTTTGTTTTAGCCCGATTTGGGCTTGTTTGTTTTATTTTATTTTTTGGCCCAATTTTGATCTTATTTTGAATTATTTTCTAATGGCTAATAATATGACACTTGCATGATCTTCTAACTTTTTTTAAAAAGAGTTTTAGAAAATAAGTCATCACGTAAAATTCTTTAAAATAAAAAGATCTTGGTAAATATATATATTTGACCATAGAATTTTAGCGGGCCTGATTAAGTAGAACGGATTAATAAAATTATCAAAATAGGTATCCTATTATTTCTTAAATATTTAGTTTAAAATAAAATTTTCATCACATTTTTATGTTGGGATGAGGAAGCATCACAACTAAAGTTTGATATGATAATAAATAATGAAAATACGTTGGACACAATATTTTACGTAGAAAACCCTCAAATAAATAGAGGGGAAAAACCACGGGGTAGAAGGATTCACTGTATAAATATGGGAGAACACTACTCTCAATTACAAGGCGACAACACTTGTAAAAGGAATAACTCACTAAAGAGGACACTCAAGACTACAATATTTGTCTTAGTGTATAACTCTCTTTATGTTCTTACTCTTTTGGATTGTAATTTTTGTGGAGACTTGTGGATCTGTGTATATGAAATAATGAAAGCAAAACGTTCTATTTATAATAGAACTAAACCGTGTAGAAGGGTAAAGCAGAGATCAATTTGGACAAGGTTTGTCCTCTTTTTCCTTTTTCCATTTGGACAAGATTTGTCATCTTTTTTTCTTTTCCTTGTCTGACTAACTTTATTGACATTCTCCCACTTGAAGATTTAATTGAGAATCAATTATGTCTTCACACTATCCTTTCTACCCAATCACTGCAATGTTATGTTTCTGCTAGGCCAATAGAAGATCGACACCATATAAACTTGTTACTGTTGATCGGCTTCGTAAACATATCTGCTAGGTTGTCATTAGTGTGAATGTTCTGGATATCCACACTGCCTTCTTCCACCTTCTCACGAACAAAGTGATACTTAACTCGTATGTGCTTTGTCCTTGAATGAAATGTCAGATTCTTTGCAAGATGCAAAGCGCTCTGAATGTCACAAAACAGAGCAACCTTCTTTTGCTTGTGCCCGAGCTCCTCCAGTAACATCTGCATCCATATTGCCTCTTTGCTAGCTTGTGTAGCTGCTACATATTCTGCTTCCATCGTAGATGTAGCCACGATAGACTGCAGTTTTGAAACCTAGCTTACAGCTCCTCCAGCAAGAGTAAACACATAACCTATGGTGCACTTGCTTTTATGAAGATCACCTGCATAATCTGAATCAACATAACCTTTAACAGTAAAGTCTGATCCTCCATAACACATTGCAATATCTGGGTACCCTTGATATATCTCAGGATCCTCTTAACAACATTCCAATGCTCTCTACCAGGATTAGCCATGTATCGACTAACCATTCCCACTGCTTGTGCAATGTCTGGTCTTGTACATACCATGACGAACAGTAAACTTCCCACTGCTGATGCATACGGTACTAGAGACATCTCCATCCTCTCTGCTTCATTGCTAGAATTGATACTTGAGGATAACTTGAAATTAATAGGAAGTGGGGTAGAAATTGACTTACAATCTTGCATCTTGAAGCGTCGCAAGATTTTCTTCAAGTAGTTCTCTTGAGAAGGCCAAATCTTCCTATTATTTATGTCTCAGTGAATTTGCATCCCTAGAATCTTGTTTGCTGGTCCCAAGTCCTTCATTTCAAACTCACTAGCCAACTGTGCCTTTAAATTTGTGAGACGATCTTTTTTTGGGCCTGCTACCAACATGTCGTCAACATACAAAAGCAAAATAATGAAATCACAATCACCAAATCTCTTGTAATAAATACAAGGATCTGAACTATGTCTGTTGTATCAAAGGGGAATCAAATCTCTTTTACCAACACCTCGGCGCCTGTTTGAGAGTGTATAGAGATTTGTTCAACCTGTAAACCAAGTTCTCTTTTCTCTGTTCTTCAAAACCTTCTGGTTGGAGCATGTATGTTTCTTCTTCAAGCTCTCCATGAAGAAATGCAGTTTTGACATCTAACTGCTCCAAGTACAAGTCAAATGTAGCACACATCGCCAGGACCACTCGAATTGTTGTGAGTCAAACCACAGAGATGATTCTTGGCCTTTCATAGCCTCGTGAAAAGTTGAAGGCTCTCCATCTTCTGTTAATAGACAATATGCAAAATTGCCCTCTATAGAATAATCTGAGTGCCAAGCTGGTTCTCTTCTCTCCCGAATTGATCGTCGAACTTGTGGAGTTTCAATCTCAGCTTGCTCTTGTTCTTCATGCTCTGGTGTTGCTTTAGAAGAAACTGGGACTTCTTCTATCTTTTCAACTTCAACTGTAGTAGTCTCTGATTTTTCTGTTGAAGTGCTACCTTCTTTTGCTTGTATCTTGTTTTTAAGAAATACAACATCCTTACTGATTACCACCTTGCGGGCAGTGGGATCCTACAAGCGATACCCCTTGACTCCATCAGCAAACCCTAAGAAAATGCATTCCCTGGATTTCGGATCCAACTTCGATTTTTCTTGGGCGTTGTACATAACATAAGTAGGACTTCCGAATATATGTAAGCGAGAATAATCAGCTAGTTTTCTTGTCCACATCTCCATTGGCGTTTTCAGATCAATTGCAGTTGATGGTGACCGATTGATCACATAACAGGCGGTTTTGAATGCTTTTGCCCACAATGATTTTTTCAATCCTGCAGTTGCCAACATAGCTCTTGTCCGTTCCAACAAGGTTTTGTTCATTCGCTCTGCTACTCCATTTTGTTGTGGAGTATATGCCACTGTGAACTGCCTTTTGATACCTTCTTGTTTACAGAAGTTATCAAATTTATCACCAGTGTATTCTCCTCCATTATCTGTCCTCAAACACTTGATCCTTTTCTCAGATTCAAGTTCCACCCGCGCTTTGAACTCTTTAAAAAATGGAAAAACATCTGTCTTTCTCTTGATTGGATACACCCAACATCTCCTGGACTAATTGTCGATAAATGACACGAAATATTTTGCTCCTCCTAGGGACTCCACCGGTGCTTGCCAGACATCAGAGTGGACCAGATCTAATATTTCCTTGCTTTTAGCAGAGAAACTGCTAAACTTCAGTCTATGTTATTTACTGGTAACACAATGCTCACAAAAGGGTAGTGAAACCTTTTTGAGCCCTGGAAGAAGCTTTTGCTCAGCAAGAATCTTCAAACCTCATTCCGACATATGGCTAAGTTTGCAATGCCACATCATCATCGATTCTTCAAATGAACTTGCTGACGCGGTTGATGCTTCTCCTTCTTGGTTGGTTTCACCCTTAAGTACATATAGATTTGCAGCAAGTTTTTCCGCTTTTATCACTGTAAGCGCTCCTTTCAATATTTTCATGACTCCACCATGAGTCTTATATGAACATCCATTATCATCTAATTGCCACAAAGACAATAGATTCTTCCTCAAGTCTTTCACATGTCGTACCTCCTGAATGGTGTGTACCGTGCCATCATACATCTTTATTTTGATGGACCCAATACCAATAACATTCAAAGCATGATCATCTCCCATGAACACAGATCCTCCTGAGATAGGTTTATATTGATGGAACCATTCTCTCCGGGAAGTCATGTGCCATGTTGCTCATGTGTCCTTGATCCAGACATCAGTGAAACGTTTTCTGCCTTCATTATTTGATATTGCTTCACTACATAAAATATCACCATCATCCGAGGTATTTGCAGCATTCCCTTGAGCATTTGATGACTCAGGGTGTTCACTCTTCTTCTTGAACCAACAATCTTTCTTGATGTGCCCTTTCTTGCCACAATTATGACACTTGATGTTCTTCTTACTTCTTGATTTAGATCTACCATGATTGTGACTCCCACTGGGGCCACGTTCCGTTGGTCTTCCTCTCACCATCGTCAAAGCTTCAGCTTGCTGCGAACTTGCTTGTCTGTCTTCCTTATTTTTGCGCCGATTTTCTTCTTCTAGGACAGCGACTGCAATTTCATCGAAAACTAGACTGTTTGTATTGTTCGTCAGGTTGATGATGAGTTGATCATACGAGTCAGGCAGGCTTTGAAGTAGAATCTTCGCACGTTCAGTCCCCTCTATTTTGCAACCCATTGTTGTAAGTTGCGTAAACAGAATATTCAAAGTATTGATGTGTTCAGTAACCGACATGGACTCTGCCATTCGAAGAGTATACAATCTTCTTTTTAAGAAGATTTTATTATGCAAAGATTTGGCTTCATACAATCCCGTAAGAGTATCCCATATTTCCTTCGCTGTTCGTTTTTCAGCCACACTAGACAACACTTGATCAGCTAATGCCAAGTGTAGATCAGCAACTGCGTTGCTGTCTACATCGTTCCACTTGCTGTCATCAGTAAAGTCTGTGGGCCTACCTTCAATTGCAACTAGGCAATTGTCTTTTCTCAATATCGCCCTTATTTTCATTTTTCACAATGAGAAATTAGTTCCATTGAACTTCTCAACGTCAAACTTTATTGTACACGACATTGTTATTTTCTTCACACCCTTCTAGATCGTTTCTGAATATTTTTGCGAACAATCGTTACAAACTGTATCGTCACCGAATTTTACTATTCACGTGAATAGTATTTTCACCGGATTTTACTATTCACGAAAATTTACTATTCACGGATAGTACCTTCGCATAAAACAGACAGAATAACCGAAGCTCTGATACCACTGTTGGGATGAGGAAGCACCACAACTAAAGTTTGATATGATAATAAATAATGAAAATACGTTGGACACAATATTTTACGTGGAAAACCCTCAAATAAATAGAGAGAAAAAACCACGGGGTAGAAGGATTCACTATATAAATATGGGAGTACACTACTCTCAATTACAAGGCGAAAACACTTGTAAAAGGAATAACTCACTAAAGACACTCAAGACTACAATATTTGTCTTGGTGTATAACTCTCTTTATGTTCTTACTCTTTTGGATTGTAATTTTTGTGGGGATTTGTGGATCTGTGTATATAAAATAATGAAAGCAAAATGTTCTATTTATAATAGAACTAAACCGTGTAGAAGGGTGTAAAACAGAGATCAATTTGGACAAGGTTTGTCCTCTTTTTCCTTTTTCCATTTGGACAAGGTTTGTCCTCTTTTTTCATTTTCCTTGTCTGACTAACTTTGTTGAAATTTTAGACATTTTCCATTTATATCATACTCATCAACTATTTATTCACTTTTTCATGACTTTTTCACATTTTTTTCACTCGTGATCTCTCTTTTCTTTTCTAACTTGTATCCAAATTGTCGATGAAATTTATTTGGCAGAAAAAGATCAAATACTAATTCTACTTTTGATAAATAGATATTTGTATATACACTTAATTGCCGTACTTATTTGATCTATAAAGTAGATGAATGTCTACAATGTTTTTTTGTAGGGTGATTTTCATGATGAGGTCTACATGCAACTGCCTCAAGACCTTTTTGGCCAAGGGGAGATAGCTAGTGGCACAGTCTGTAAACTCATCAAGTCATTATATAGATTGAAGCAAGCTAACAGGCAATGGAACTTGAAGCTCACTGATGCACTAATATTACTTGGATTTGCCCAAAATTACCTGAATTATTCTCTATTTATCAAGAGACATGAAAGGGATATTGTGGTAGTTCTAGTTTATGTGAATGACATGTTGCTTGCTGGTAGTAGCAAACAGCTGATAGAGTCTACTAAAACAGACTTACAGAAGGTGTTTAAAATGAAGGATATTAGAGAAGTCAGATTCTTTCTGGGCATAGAGTTCTCAAGATCAGATAAGAGGATTTTAATGAATCAAAGGAAATATATTTTGGAGCTAATTGCAAAGCTTGGGTTGAGTGCATCCAAATCTGGACCACTTTGGAGTTCAATTAGAAGTATACAACTACAGAGTTAGACAAAGTGGATGGAATTGAAGGTGATGTATTGCTGGAAGAAAAAGGAAAGTATCAAAGGTTAATAGGAAAACTTTTATACTTAAACTTAACTAGACTTGATATATCATTTGTTGTATAAACTCTCAGCCAGTTTATGCAAGAACCAAAGGTATCACACTGGGAACCATCCCTGAGAGTTATCAGATATCTGAAGATAATCAGGAATGAAAATTTTAGCGAGTAGTGATCAACACAATACTCTCACTGCATATTGTGATACAGACTGGGCATCATGACCAAACGCAAGGAAGTCTGTAATAGGTTTCATAGTCAAACATGGGAAGTCCCTTATATCTTGGAAATAAAAAAAATAAACTACTATTTCCAAAAGTTCAGCAGAGTCAGAGTGTAGGAGTATGGCAGCAATAATCTCAGAATTGGTATGTATAATTGGCCTTTATAATGAACTAGGTGTCATGGTGAAGGAACCAGTCAACTTGTATTGTGACAGTAAAGCAGAACTAGAGATTGACTGCCACTTTGTAAGGGAAAAAAATACAACAAGGATTAGTACAGACACACCACATCAGTTTCAATGAACAGTAGACAGATATTCTGATCAAAACTCTAATGAGAACTCAACATGAATACTTGGTGTCCAAACTGGGAGTGCTTAGTAGGGAGTTAATTATGCAGTTAGAGTAGTTGGTCAGTTACATATTCTGTTAGTTGATAGATCAGTTAGTTAACATATTAGTTAACTGTTTTTGTAAATCAGTTAGCTTAAACTGTTAGTTGTAGACTGCTGCTAGTAATCAGTAGTATATATAGCAGTATAGAGCTCATGTATTGTAACTAATTCATTCTAGATATTCAATAAAAAAGAATTGTTTTTCCTCCTAGTTCTTTCTTCTGAGATCTGCACACATAGTGTTTCATTTTTATCAATATGAAAACATATTTGAGATTATGTTAACAAAATAATTGAAGTATTTCCTAGACATGCACACGTCTAAATTTAAATAAGCTAAATTATTTGCTTCATCTCTTCCTTCTTTTGGAAAGATTTTGAGAGGGACAAATTCACCAATTTATCTTCAAGCAAAATCGCATGTGCGCAAGTCCATAAAGAGAGCTCTTCATAATTCATATAGTACACTTCATTTGAGATACTTTTCTTGTTTTCTGATAATTTCTGGAGATATCGTTTTTGGAGGACTTTTGTGCTTAGGGATGATCAATGAAAGTGGATATTGAAATATTCAGGTAAAAATATGATCTAGATATCTCAAGCCTCACTAAAAATATTAATATTTTCTATTATACTAAAAAAAGGTGAATTTTAATTTAATGAATGTAAAGTATCATTGTCTTCATCATTTTTTTTTATGTGTTAAAAGATTTTAAAATTTCTACATCGATTTTTTTGGACATTCTAGCTAGGCAATTACTTTTAGCAAAATGAGAAATCTCTTTTAAATTTCCTTTTGCTCTAATAATGTGTAAAATCATATCTTTAGACCAAAATCTGTATTGATCTTGTCAATGGATAAATGTCAAAGAAAATAATCTCCTACAGATTATACCTGCATAACAAGGAGATCTGGATTTGATTAATAGCTAATAAAATAATTACAATTAATAACAAATCTATATATTATATTATTAAAAGGAGGATAGTCTAGCTTGATAATAAGCCAAGTGCATATTGAGAACTAGCCACTTGACACTTTTTACAATTAGAAAAATATTTCATCTTATTATAATAAGAAACAAATATAAATCTAATAAATATCTATATATTATTAAAAGGAGGGTAGTCTGCCTTGATAATAAGCCAAGTGTCATATTGAAAACTAGCCAATTGACACTTTTTACAATAAAAAAGTATTTCATCTTATTATAATAAGAAACAAATATAAATCTAATAAATATTCTAATAATTAGAGTCATTTTAATAGAATGACTTCATACGACATATTTTATATAATTATAATTTAAATTATTGCGTGATGTATCTGAATTTAAATCAAATACTGTAGAAAATACTATTGATTAGATTATTTTCTATAATCTATATATAGCAGTATATAATTATTTGATTATTTATTCGATATATATGAAAAAAATTATGCCATAATTAGATTTATTTTAATAGAAAACATTCATGCGATATATTCTATATATTTATAATTTAAATTATTTAATTAAATCACACAATAATTAGATCATTCTAATAGAAAATAATCTAATCAATACTATTTTCTGCAAACATATCACTCATATTTAACTAATTAAAATTTTATAATCAGATATTGTAGGAAATAATTTTGATTAGAATATTTTCTATAATTAGAGATATAGCAGCACATCATAATTATCATATTTATAGTCATTTAATCTGAAAGATTCTTACGAATTATTACATATATTTAGGAGGATTTCATAGTATTTAATATAGGAAAAAACTATCTTGAATCCAAAAAAATCTTTAAAAAAAAATATCTATTAAAATTAACTTTATCAGTAAGATATCTGAAACAAAGATGCAGTAATGTTTGAAAGTTCGTGTCGTGCAATAATTGATGGTTCCTGATAGCAAAAATATAAATAATTCAATTTCAACCGAGATGTAACTACAGGATGAAAAAGTATTTGTATTATCATATCGCCATTATGAATACATATGTTGACTACCCTCGCGATGAATATAATATAGATATTAAATTCTTTTATAGGGAGATCATATCCGCGCAACTTGGCTAGGTATATTATCTGCATGTTCATAGGAAAAATAAATGTGTTGGGACTGTATATCATGAAAAATTTAATTGTTGGTTCAAATAACGAAAAATATAAGACCAATAAACACAAGTTGAGGCTGACGTATACTAATTGAACAACTGTGAATAAGCTAAATGATCCAAAATTTGCTATGCATATCTTCAATCTACAGCCTTACGAGCAGTTGATTGACCAACTTGATGTTGACAAGAATGACTTATTTGGTACTTATCAAATTCACTTTTTATTTATATTGATTCGTTTTAGCAAACTGATGAATATTTCTTTAAATGAACTAGATATTATAGGAGAGATTGTCAGACATGGAGAAGTGCAATCACACAAGCAAGGCGGTAAGACCAGTATTTTAATGAATAGGAGCTACAAGATCACGAGTTAGCACACAAACATGATTAGAATTAACATATAGATTTCAATGTCATTATAAAAAAATATTTCATCTTATTATAATAAGAAACAAATATAAATCTAATAAATATTTTAATAAATAATATTAATATTATTATATACGTTTATTATATAGATATGATAAAAAAATCATGTTATAATTAGAGTTACTTCACATTTTATATTTTTATCATTTAAATTATATAATTATGGCATTAATATGATGAATATGAAAAAATTATTTGATTGACAATAATATGATATATATGGAGTACATCATGTCATAATCTATATCTATATATTATTAAAAGAAGGGTAGTCTAACTTGATAATAAGCCAAGTGATATATTGAGAATTAGCCACTTGACACTTTTTACAACAAAAAAGTATTTCATCTTATTATAATAAAAAATATAAATATAATAAATAATATTAATATTATTATATATGTTTATTATATAGTCTATATATTATTAAAAGGAGGGTAGTCTAACTTGATAATAAACCAAGTGGCATATTGAGAACTAGCCGATTGACATTTTTTACAACAAAAAGTATTTCATCTTATTATAATAAAAAAATATAAATCTAATAAATATTTTAATAAATAATATTAATATTATTATATAGATATGGTAAAAAAAATCATGTCATAATTAGAGTTATTTTATATTTTATATATTTATCATTTAAATTATATAATTGTGGTGTTAATATGATGAATATGAAAAAAAATTATTTGATTAACAATAATATGATATATATGAAATACATCATGTCATAATTAGATTATTTCAAAATATTATAATTTGGTGATATGTCTGCAGAAAATAATATTGATGAGATTATTTCTTATTAGAATGACTCTGGTTATGGTATGATTTAATTAAATAATTTAATAATTAATATTATTTTCTGCAGTATCTTATTATAAAATTATAATTAGTTAAATGAGTACTATATATATATGAAATAATATTGATTATATTTTTTTCTATTGGAATGACTCTGATTATGGTGTGATTTAATTAAATAATTTAATAATCAAAATTATTGTCTGCAGTATCTGATTATAAAATAATTAGATTCATTCTAATAGAAAATAATCTAATCAATATTATTTTCCGCAGATATAACACTCACATTTAACTGATTATAATTTTATAATTAGATATTGTCAAAAATAATTTTGATTAGAATATTTTCTATAATAAGAGACAAAAAATACATCATAGTTAGAGTCATTCTAATAGAAAAATAATCTAATTAATATTATTGTCATGCCCCACCTTGGGAGGCATGACTAACACTCAGTGCCACACTTGAATCTGATGGACCTGCCTAAGCCTATGCACGTTTGGTGCAAGCCTGTAGCCCAATCCAAGAAAACAACGGGCTATATCTCGGCTGTAAACACAGTCCCCGACCGACAAGGCCTTGTAGCCACCTGTAAAAGAAAACAGCTAACCAAAATAGGTAATAGCAGGGAATCCTATGCAAGCCGACAAGACCACCATGATGTGTAGTTATAAATGTAAAGTGAATTCAACACTAAACTAAGCTATGGCCGACAAGGCCACTAACTAACAGTTAAACAAGGGCCCACACGGCTAACACATAAAATAAAGCATACACGGGCCCCACATGGCCAACAACAACTAACCACAGAAAATCTGAAACAATCTGCAAGCCTCTAGGACTGATATAATGGTCAAGATAGGGCCCCGACCGACCCATAAACTGTACAATTAAAAGAATAAACCTTCTAACTATTAGCTCCAGAAGAAAGGAGCCGACTGTACTGCTAATCCTAGCCAGCTACTAGGAATGTCCTGATCAATGTCTATCTGCACCTACAGGCAAGTAATGCAGCACCCCAAGAAGGGTGTTAGTACAATATGTATCGAATATGTAAGACAATAATTATAAATAACTGAACGAACTAAAAGGAAATTGAATGAAAATAATAGATATACAACCTGAATACGTTGAACCTCCTGCTGTCTAATCTATCAGTACTAATGCAGACAAGAACCTTACCTTGGCCCCATAAGTCGGAAGGTACAACCAACCCAGAATAACTCACCCGGGACCCCCATAAGCCCTGGCGAGTACACTTCAATCTATATACCCCTAACAAGGTCATGAGTCATCTAATAACTATAGCTGTCCCATCAGTCCCCTGGGTCTGCAACTGAGCCCGCTCGATCCCTGAACTGTAGCTGTGTCTAAGTTCAGTGGACTCCTGGTATCTGCAACCCGTGCACCAGGCTCGACGGGGGTGTGGTGCCGATACGATATATAATAGTCCAGCCATGGAATGGACTATATGAGGCCCTCAGACCCAAATCTTCATCTCTTGCGGACGGCATACCGCTCCTTGGAGCAACGTCATCTAGCCCCTGGCGGGCGTCGACACAGCTAGTAACTCTGGGGTTGGTTATGGAAGACTATACAGGGCAAAGTCAATCTCAAACTAAACATAAGTACTGATTTTAACTAATAGCAATAGTTAATCACAATAGATATACTTCTGGTTCTCTTACTGGGATACAAACTGTATTATAATACTAAAGAAACTAATTTGCCGAAGGAATTCTTCTCAGCATATCTCGATCGCCGATTTCTGATTAACTGGCGAATTTCAATTCGTATTCAATAGCCATTTCCAACTATAATCGTATTACTTGGAGAATGAGACTAATTTTAGTACTAAATTCGGTAGAAACGATAACTTATAATACTTATATTAACTATACTTCAACTTAATGAAATACGGCCGAAAGAGTATAATTTTCCGAGAGTTCAAAAGGGAGAAATGCTTACTTGAAGCCTGTGACTATATAGGAATCAATTTGGAGCAATTCTGACAACTTTTGCTTGGCGGGGTTACAATTTACCAGGCGAATTTCTAGAAAATAACTCCGTAATAATGCTTCCTGTGAGCTTAGAACTCGATAACTGAAGTTAATTTAAATTTGGACCGTGTTTGATAGCGTAATCAGATGAAAATTGGTTGAAACCTTCGTTCACTACTCTCTCTGGCCGAGACTACCTTTGGAAAATGATTCACAATTGAATAAGAGGGCTATACATATTTTAGGGTGGTGGCAGGGGGGCGCTCCGTGCGCACATCGCGCCATATCACCCCCCGTGTTGCGCCCCTCAACGTGTCAAGGGGCTGGTGCGCCGCACTGCCCAGGGCGCCAGGGTGCTGGTGCATCGCGCTGGCCCTTGCGGCCTGACCTCACTCGACCCAATTTCGAGGTTTCCCTATACACGTCGTACTCTCTTTATTTATCACAAATCCACGCGTACGCTAATGAATCACTAACTTTTATGGGGTGTAACAATTAATTTCTGCAGTCATACCATAATTATAGTCATTCTAACAAGAAAGATTACTATAAATTATTATATATATTTAGGAGGATTCATTCAACATAATACAAACGGTTCATAGTATATAATATAGGGGGAAAAAGTCACGCCATAATTAGTTATTCTAATTATTTCACTTCCTATAACATATATTCTATATATTTGTAATTTAAATTATTGCGTGATATATTTGAATTTAAATCAAATACTGCATAAAATATCATTGATTAGATTATTTTCTATAATCTATATGTAGCAGTATGCAATTATTTGATTGACAATTATTTAATATATACAAAAAAAATAATCACGTCATAATCAGAGTCATTCTAATAGAAAATATTCATGTTTGACATATTCTATATATTTATAATGTAAATTATTTAATTAAATCACGTGATAATGAGAGTCATTCTAATAAGAAATAATCTAATCAATATTATTTCCTCCAAACATATTACTCACATTTAACTAATTATAATTTTATAATCACATACTGTAGGAAATAATTTTAATTAGAATATTTTTTATATTTAGAGACATAGCAACAAAAATAATTAGAGTTATTCTAATAGGAAATAATCTAATCAATATTATTTACTGCAAACATGTCATAATTATAGTCATTCTAATACGAAAGATTCTTATGAATTATTATATAAATTTAGGAGAATTCATTTAATATAATACGATATATAAAAAAAAACTACCTTGAATCCAAAAAGTCTTCAAAAATATGTCTACTAAAATTGAGTGAAATATCAGGAATAAAGATGCAGTGGTGCTTGAAAGCCCGTGGCGTGCGATTATGGATGGTTCCTGATTGCAAAATCACAGATAATTCAATTTCAATATAGATGTTACTGCAGGATGAAAAGGTATTTGTATCATCTTATTATCATTATGAATACATATGTTGACTACCATAGCGATGGATATAATATAGATATTAAATTTTTAGTAGGGAGATCGTATCCATGCAACTGTGGGTAGGTATGTTATCCTCATGTTCAAAGAAAAAATAAATGAATTGGGAGTGTATATCATGAAATGTTTTATTGTTGGTTCAAATAACTCGACCAATAAATACAAGTTGAGGTTGACGTTTACTAATAGAACAACTGTGAATGAAATAAATAATCCAGAATTCGCCATGCATATCTTCAATCTATAACCTTATGAGCAGTTGATGGATCAATTTGATGTTGATGAGAATGACTTATTTAGTAATTATCAAATTCACTTTTTATTTGCATTGATCTGTTTTACTAAACTGATGAATATTTCTTTTAAGTGAACTAGATATCATCGAAGAGATTGTTAGTCACGAAGAAGTGCAATCACACAAGCAAGGCGGTAAGACCAGTATTTTTATGAAATATGGAGCTACAACATTAAGAGTAAGCTTGCAAACATGATTAGATTTAACATATAAATTTCAATGTCATTATTTTTCTCAATGTGAAGTTGTATTTTTTCAAGTAGGATGAAGAATATTCCAACTAGCTTTTGGGGTGAATTCGTAGAACAAATTATGTCATACTTGGAAGGATCTAGCGATAGCGCTGTTGTAGTGGTTATTCAAGAAAACATAAGCCAAATAAGGTGTTGACATTTATTTCATTAGTCTTTGTTGGTTTACCTGTTGGTCAAGTGAAAGAAATTTTTTATGATCATTTATACATTTGATAATTTTATAAATTTTAATTTTTTTAATCTATATTTTTAAATAAATCTTTTCTTAAATATTATCCGCGCATCGCGCGAGTACTAATACTAGTATAATATTTAATCACACACAGTCCAATATGTTAGAAAATTATAGATATTTAGTTCTTTTAAAAATAATCGATCTTTTACTACTTCAGATTATAGTGTACTGTCGGACATCTCTCTAATAATTATTCTTCATAATAATATTTTATTATATTCAATTTTTTTCTAGAATCAAATTTTTATGTTATTTATATTGTATATTCTGTATCACGTTATTTTTTTATAGTATTAAAAAAATTTCTGAAAAAACAATGCTATCATAAAGAGTTTTATTTAAAATATTATTAAAATTGATGGACTGAGACGGTCCATAAAACTGAGGAAAAAGCGATCTAGTCCTTCGATTTTTATTTTTTAATTATTTTTTAAAGAAAATGACGGACTTGGTAGATTTTTTTGTGCGAAAATTATTTTTTTAAAGAAAATTGACGCAATCTCTCGATTTTCAAAATAGTAAAAAAATTGAGGAACTGAGCCGATATTTAAAGTGCAAGTTTGCAGTTGAAGAGTATAAATAAAAATGAAGAAAATATTTTACGAAGAGCATGTGTAGTTGAGTGGTGAAATTGTCTAATGCCATAGTAAATACTTGGGTTTGATTCCAAGTAGCTACATTTTATATATATATTTCAGAAAAATCGAGGATAAATTGATCATATTCATTGTTATTTTTAAAAAAATTATGTTAATTTTTAGACTGAGTCATGTGTCCCTTGATTTTAACCGACTCTACCCGTTGGTTTCACAATTTCGACGTCTATAAGTGCGTCGATTTTACTCAAAAAACTGTTCATGTCCATCGGTATTACCCCTCATATTTAGACAGTTTTTTGTAGTGTTTTGATTGTATCTAATTTAAAAAAGAAAAAGAAGATTTTAGTGTATGTAACTAATTTTTAAGAGAACCCTCTGACTAAATCATGTAGATAACAAATAATAAAAGAAGAATGAAATACTACTAAAGTTACACACTAAGAAGCTTGAAAATCGTAAAAATTCCCGTTTCGAGACCCCGAAGTGCAAAAAAAGTAAAGTCGGCCATGAACATGCAATAAGTACTAGTCACCAGACCTTTTGGCCTGACATGGCCAAGTTTAGGGCCGAACGAAGTCGATCAATCTATTCTTGAGAAATTCATGAACTAACACACACCGAAAAATGTGAAAATCATAAATTTTCAATTATGAAAAAAAAAGTGATGTCGACCATGAAAATACAATGAATACTGCTCACAAGGTCTTGTTGGCCTAACATGGCCAAGTTTGAGGTCGAACAGAGTCAGTTAATCAATTCTCGACAAATTCATGGACTAACATATATTAAAAAATTTGAAAATCGTAAATTTTCATTTCGAGACCCTAAAGTGCAAAAAGAGTGATGTCGGCCAAAAAAATGCAATGAGTACTGATCACCAGGCCTTGTTAGCCCGGCATAGCCGAGTTTGGGGCTGAACGGAGTCGGTCAATCAAATCTCAAGAAATTCATGAATTAACACACAACGAAAGCTTGAAAATCATAAATTTTTATTTATGCAAAAATGAGTGGTGTTGTCCATGAAAATGCAGTGAGTATTGGTCACTAGGCCTTCTTGGTCCGGCATGGCCAAGTTTGGGGTCAAATGGAGTGGTTAATCAAATCTCGAGAAATTCATGGACTAACACACATCGAAAAACTTAAAAATTATAAACTTTTATTTATACAAAAAAAAGTGAGATGCTGACCATGAAAATGCAATGAGTACTGATCACCAGGCCTTATTAGCTTGGCATGGCCAAGTTTGAGGCCAAACGGAGTCGGTCAGTCAAATCTCAAAAAATCCATGGACTAACTGTAACATCCCAAAACTTTCCTAGACCAAACTCAGACTTTGAAGAATTGTCAGTAGCAACGACCTATTGTCTGGGTCATGGTCAGCTCTGCCAGTTACCCTTCGGGAACCAACGAGACATAGAACGACCCGTTGTGAGGAGTAACGAGTCGTCCTGTCACTCGTTGCATTCTCAGCTCAGAAATCAGTTAAACCCTTTCCAAGAATCCTGATGTAATGACTCGTGGGGTGACTCATTAGTTGGAGCCTAGGTGTTGTTGAAAGATCTTCTCCCAGTATCAACGAGAGGCAACAACAACCCGTTATATCTCACAACGAGTCATTGTCTCCATCCGTGACAATAAGTCCAGAAATTCTTTAGTTTTTTCAGTGGAGATGATGAACAGATACAACGACCCGTTGGTTCTACCAATGAGTCATTGTATCGTTCGTTAGCAGAGGGACCAAGTTTTCCTATCAGTGACCATGAGAGGAACCAAAAACCCGTTGGTCCATCCAACGAGTCGTGGTTCCCTTCCGTGGTCTATTTTCCAATGAGCATATATTTTGGCCCAGGACCAATGACTGGTCCCAAGGAGTCGCGATATCAACCAATGACTCATTGTGTGACCCGTTGATTTCTATCGATCAGTATTTCTTTTTTTGTTTCAGGGATATTTTTGTAACTTTTCACCTTTTTAATCTCAAAATTATGTCGTTTGGGGTTATTTTCAGAGGTATTTAGGGAGTTAGTCGACAGTTTTCTCTCAGTCCTCTCATTCTCTCAAAGTCGGAATGTAGAAAACTCAGTTAGCAAGCACAGAGCAGGGTCAAGGGTTTCAATTTTCTTCTTAGATTTCTCAAGGATTTTTCTCCAAAATTTCTACACTAGGTATGTGGGAGTTGAACAAGGGAATTGTTCTTCCCTTGTGTCCCAAAATCCTTCTGTAATTTCTTATCAGTTCTAGCCCTGAAATTTTGAGTTAGGGTAAATTCGTAGCCAGATCCTAATTAATTGTTGTGGATTGTTGTCCCTATGTATTCTTGCTATGTTTTTCACTACTTAGTGATATGTTGCTACTTTCTTCCGATAATATTGTTTTAGTCCTAATTCTATAAATTCAATAAATTGGGTCTTGCATGGTTGATTCGATATTAATGTTGCTTGACTCTGTTAGTCTTTGAATTCCCATGTTATTACTATCATATCAATTCTCAGTCAGTTGCATGCTAGTTCAGTTTCAGTTAGTTCTTTAGACGGTTATGATGCTTCCAGATAATCAGCTCTAACCAGTCTTAGAACCACTAGTATCAGTTTCGGTTAGTTCTTTAGACGGTTACAACGCTTCCAAATAAGCAACTTTGATCAGTCTTGGAACACCAGTTTTCAGTTATCAGTCTTATAGACTATCAGGTTACTTCCAGATAAGTGTTCATGACTTAGTCCAGGACCCCAACTTCGAGCTATCAGCTTAGTAGTAAAGTTAGGACTATCCAGTGGGAGTAGTACTTAGCACCGAACGGATCGGGATTCCAGTGCACCCAGGTTACCAAAACTACATTGCCACCGTAGGTTATTGGCCCAACAACCCTAGCCTTGTGATCACCCAGCCAGGCATTATACCCTAGCAAGGTACAATGGGCTTTCTTCGATGGGGTGTATATATTAAACTCCATGTCTATCTCACGTGGTTATATGTCAATTATAGATTCTCTCACTTGGCAGTATCGTTTCAGTTCGATTCAGTCACTCAGATCCAGGACATGTTTATGACTATCTATCAGGGTCATTATTGACCATATCAGTTATAACTCAATTTTATTAGTATTCAGTATCAGTTGGTCATTTCATGTTGTCTCAGTTCAGTTGTTTATTTTCCATGCTTATTGTATATCTCACTTACTCAGTACATTCAAAGTATTAACGTATACTTTCTATGATGTATGGTATTACGATACAGGCGCATATTCTTAGTCCGACATCGTCAGTAGTTCCCCTCTGACGATATCAGCAGCAACGTCATTTGGTGAGTCTCATCTTCCGAGGACGATAGTTATTTGTCAGTTAGTTCTTTATTCAGTTAGACATTAGAGTTAGCTGGGGGCTTGTACCAGCAACTCATCAGTTAGTAGTTGGCTTTTAGACACAGTTGTTCAGTATTGTTTTCAGATATGGTTACTATTTTCAAATTAGTATTTCTTGGATAATTATATTTTTATAAAGCTTCCACTTATGTTTACTTAGTTACTAGTGCATGTTAGACCATGGGTTCGCTTGGGGCCACTTGTGCCACCAATTACCGTGTCTCGTCTAGGGTGCAGACTTGGGGCGTGACACTAACACACACCGAAAAACTTGAAATTTATTTATTCTCATTTATGGAAAAAAAGATGCCGGCCATAAAAATACAATGAGTACTGGTCACCAGGCTTTGTTGGCCCGGCATGGCCAATTTTAGGACCGAACGGAGTGGGTCAATTAATTATCGAGAAATGCACGAACTAATACACACCGAAAAACTTAAAAATCATAAATTTTCATGTCAAGACTCCCGAAGTGCAAAAAAGTGATGTTGGCCATGAAAATCAATGAGTACTGCTCTCAGGCTTTGTTGGCCCGACATGGCCAAGTTTGGGGCCGAACAGAGTTGGTCAATCAAATCTCGAGAAGTTCATGGGCTAACACACACCGAAAAGCTTAAAAATAGTAAATTCTCATTTATGCAAAAAAGAGTTATGTCAGCCATGAAATGCAATGAGTACTGGTCACCAGGCCTTGTTGGCCCAACATGGCCAAGTTTGAGTCTGAATGAAGTCGGCCAATCAATTCTCGAGAAATCCATGGACTAACGCATATCAAAAACGTGAAATCGTAAATTCTTAATTATGCAAAAAAGAATGATGCTGATTATAAAGATGCAATAAGTACTTATTAAACACGTAATACTTCTTACAGTAAACTATTATTTATTTTTTTAATTTAATACTCAAGTGTATATGGATATAAAATTTAGAAACAATAAACTCATAATTAACATGACATACAATATCACATATATTATAAAAACTTGAATTTATTAAACCCGTTCTAGATCCGTTTCTATATTTTGACAGAGGTGGGAAAGAAAATAATGAAAGAGAGTGCATTCACATATAATATAATATAAATATAAATAAGGAAATAAAATGATCCCCCATGCATTAAGAGTGTTGGGAAATTGTACATTGAATTATATTACTACTTGGCAAAGGGATGACACGTAGGGTTCTCAAAGTTATCCTTTTTCTAGGTCTAGGACATGGGCTCTTCAAGTTATGCTTCTTCATTTTTTATTTTGGGTTTTCATATTCTTTTTTAGTATTTTATCTGGTGTTTATTTGGGGTGATATTAATTTTAATTCACGCGCTACGTGAGATTTATTAAAGAAAAATTATCATTATTAGGAAGTTTTCATTTTCAGGATCGAATCTGCAATTTTTAATTAAGGTTTTCAAAATCAATCAATTTAATTTTAAATTTATATTTTAATTTTAATGAGATAATTAATTAAGGCGCCATAAAAATGACATGACGTATTTAAAATCACAATTTCACTCCACTTGTGGTTTGATAGTTATGTTCAGTTTTTTCATTTTAAATAAAAAAATAAAAAAATCTCAGCAAACTAAATATATACAACATGATCTGGATTCAAGGGATGTTTTCAATATATGCACCAACTTGTTTGAAAAAATATATCAAAGATATTTTTGATTGATTGGTATATTATTGCTCATAATATACAGAGGTTCATAGTTACAAGTACTATACATTCAATTCAGAGTATAATGCTACTTTGTAACCACACCAAAATATATAGCGATGATTACAAGTTCGATAAAATTTAATGATTTTAATTTAAATTTTATATTTGTGTTAAAAATTTATTTAATATATATAAATAATTTACTTAAAATTCAAAAATAAAAAAAATATAATACAACATGTCTCTGCCTCTTCCTCCACATATTCCTAAAAATGATTATATGACCCATTACATATGTTCGTTAAATTATAGGGATTTTTACATTACACAACAACCCAACAAAGCCAATAAGAATATGCCTATTTTTAATTAGTATAATCACTATGTATACTTGTTATAAATTAAGTATACATACATGACCGACATGAAATGATAGCGGATGAAATGATTTTAACCGTCTAACTAAAAAATTTAAGATCTCATGATTCATTTTACGAATAACGTTCACTGTTTAGAATAATCTTATTAAATATGAAATCGTTTTTGTTAGAAAGCATTTTATATTTTAATATGAGATTTTTAAATATAAATTCAAATTTAGTGGAGCTTCAATACAAATATTAAACACCGAATAGAAAACGAAAAAAAATAAAAACAACCAACAATAAAGTTCGACCAAAAAAGAGAAAATACCAACGATATATAAAGTTGTTTTTTTTTTGGGAATATGGATGTATACTTCAACTTGGTGTTTTTGAAATCAAACTAAAAATTAATTAAGGAGATAACTAAATTAAACTTTGAAGCCATCTCACTAACGAGTTGTTTTTGCATAATTAAAGCAAATGGCTGTCAATAGGCAAATTGTTGTTTTAACTTTTAGGAGAAGTTAATTATTCAAAGAGTGAGGTAGTAAAAATTGTCATTATATTTATTATTTTTTAAGAGATATGTCAAATTAATACTGAATAAGTAAAAATGTACGGAAAGAATATTTCTTACACTCGTTTGGATGATTGTTACGTATTGTTTCGTAATGTATCATATCGTATTATATTGTATTGTGTTGTATCATATTATATTATTTTATTGTACTGTATCAAAAATTTAAAGGATAAACTTACTAGAAAAACAAGATATGGGGTAGAACTACTATAAAAATGTAGGGTAAAAGAAAAAGCAGGATCATTAAATAATAAGTAAAAATAAAATAAGAAAGGGGGAAGGGATTAGGTAACGACATAATCACACTAAATCAACGTAAACTAAAACTTTTTGTTATTACCTAACAATAGATTTAATGATACGGTCCAATAAATTTAAATAACAACTAAAATAAATACTATATTTAACATAACAACACAATACGGTACAATAGCTAACCATCATCCAAACAGGCTGTTAAGAAGTGTTGCAAAGTTTAAACTAAATAAATAAAAATAAACGGATGGAGTAATATTTATTTTTATAAAGAAAAATAATAAAGATGCTCTAGAATAAATAGAATCTACATAAAATAAAACAATTATTAATTTTGGGGAAAATCAGGCATATGTAATTTGGTCAAATGGATTTGTTGAATTAGGACCAGATGCACTGTAATCTTCTTCTCTTTTTATTTTTTATAACAAGATACAATCAAATCTTTTTATAACATATTATTTATTCAAATAAGTTTTAATTGCTAAAATAAAATAATATTATAAAAAATATATAAAAACCGATTCTAAAAAAAATTTAAATATTATAATAAAATATTATTAATGACCGTTAATATCTGCCCATACATTATATTTTTTAAGTAATGAAAGATCAGTGTTTTAAAAACAATTGGGGTCCGTTTTTGTAACACATTGGACTAAAATAATAACAAACTAAAATATTATATTTGTTATTAATCGTAATTATTTTATTAGCTATTAATCAAACCCAAATCTCCTTATTATGCGGGTGTAATCTGTAGGAGATTATTTTCTTTGACATTTATCCATTGAAAAGATCAATGGAGATTTTGATCTCCAAATATATTATTTTACACATTATTAATTAGAGCAAAAGGGAATCAATAGAAGATTTTATTATTTATATTGATATATATAATAAATAAAATTTTCTCTGAGTAAAACGATTGTACATTTTAAGAAAAATCTTTGTTGGAGAGTACAAATCAAATCAAATGAAATAATTTTGATTCAAATAATGACTAGTTTCTCTTTTACATAATTTTGATATTTGGTTGTGTTAATAATTTCGTTGGTGAGAGATGGAAAGATTATGATTGATGCTAATAGTAAAAGTATATTTGGTTACAAATAATTGTTTAATTAGAGTGTCCAGTAAAATTGATATAGATTGATCTGAAATCAAATTTAAATTCATAATAACTGAAATTAATAATCTGAAAAATCAAATATGTAATTTATTATGATAAGTTTAACTATATTGATAGTACAAAATTTACACTATAAGTATACAAAAGCTAACTTTTTTTAATACAAAAAAACACAAAAAAATCGGGAGAATAAAGGTAAAAATTTTAACGGGTGGCTTGTTCGATACTGCCATTTAACATATATATACTTTTTAAAAAGAATTTGCGCACATACCACTTCACATCTACAAACTTGATAAAGCAAACTTCGACATTGTATTTGAAGTTATAAATGGCTGAAATTTAGTCAGTTTGCTTGAAGTTCAGGCAAAAATGGTCGGACTTCAATCATTTTTGTCTGACTTCAGCTATTTCTGTCTGAAGTTCATGTACAGATGTTGAAGTCCAAGAAAAAAATGACTGAACTTCAGTCATATGTATGCGAACTTTAACTATATGATACCTCAGATAGAATATCCGAAGTTAAAAAAAAAAAGAGTATCCTTGCAATGAGTATACATGCAAAAAAAAAATTAAAAGCAATTACTAGTTAAATAGCGATATCAAAATCGAATAACCGTGCACTTTGCTCATAATAAAGAAAGAAAATGAGAGGGGAGGAAGGGGAAGGGGGAAGGGGGGGGGGGTAATTGGACCTATAGGACTTATTTCGGCCCACTAGATTTTATATTTGACTTTAAGTATCCTACATATTCTTCAACCCAACCCAATCCAAAAAATTCATATTCCTTATTTGTAAACCAGGTATTGAAAGGGAAATGTAGAATTGTTTACCCTTAGAACGGTATAGTTGAATAGATCTTGTGATGAAATAATAATAAAATAAATTACAGTAAAAAAAAAATTTAATAAATTTAAAAAATAATAAAATGAAAACAGTATATTAAATCATGTAAGTCGAGCCATGGTGGCCTTATAGTAATATTTCCAAAGTCTCTTGAGAGCCAAAGAACAAAAGGTGTCAAGCTCATAAGTTGTGCTAATACAATGTGTGTATCAAGTTTCTCGATCCTTAACACAAATATCTTAAAGGTCTATTTATTGAAAAAAATCAAAGCAGATTGTGTAAGGCTCGCTCCTCTTACGGTCTTTTACTAGATCACTAATTCTGCAGTTGCGCACTGATCGATGAAAATATTGATTTTCTTCGTGATTCATAAGTTGACAATTACATCTTATCTTTATAGTTTTCAACTATTATCTATGTGTTCGAAACATATCTGAAACTAGATGGGCTATGCCGATGAAGCACCGGTCTGATGTTGATTCCAAAGTCCATCTAAGCTCCATTCCCCGGTTGGATCTTAGGGAATGCTTCTTCAATACTTCCTAATTAGACACTCGTGATTGAATATACTTTTCATGCGTCGTTGTATCATTTGTCTATTTAGGTAAAATTACTTTTATCTCCATACAAAAATATCTTTTTCCTTTTCCAAAGACGAGAAATGAAATGAGTAGAAACTTTTAAAGGAAATAGAATGATCATAAAGTTTATTTTCATTCAAATAATATCACTATAGTAAAATACTCAAAGAGACTACTACACACTCAAAAAAATAAACTATCTTTTGATCTACTCACCTAACTATAATATCACTCACACTCTCTATTTTTCCTCACAAATGCTTTTCTTCTTACTGTTTGTGAATTGTTCTCTACTGTTGCTTCAATGCTCTATTTCTCTACGTTGAAATGAGAAAATTGCCTCTCTATTTATACCAATAGAAATAGTGGACTCCAAGCTAAAATAGAGAAAAGTAAAACTTTGTCGGAAAATATAAGGGAAAAGGTAAGCAAATTTTAAGTTGAAAGAAAAAAATATATTACTACAATATTTACTTATGAGTGATCTTGGGCATACTTACATGCCCAAGTGCTATTTTGTAACTAAGGTTAAGTCATGTTTGTCAATTAAATTAGTTATAATCTCATATATTTTATGTATATTGGCGTGCATGAACTAACCAATGTGATTAGCCCTTGTTATAGATAAAAAATGCTAAGAATAGGCTTAAATATTATGATGCATGAGCATGGAGGAAGCTCAGAATTGATTGCAAAGAAGAACGCAAGAAGGTGTCAAGAGGTGTAGGATGTTGCACAACCCAGCTGCCCATGCTGTGTCGCTGAGGCCCGTGCCACGGCAGGAGATAGGTGTCGTGTCATACCAAGCGTGTGCGCGCGAGGACATGAGCTTCCAATGGCTGTGCGCGATGTGTCCATGCCTCGCCGGAAGACCTTCGCGCGAAGTCTTGTGCCACACCAGGCGCGATGGGCACCGTGCCACGCCCGACTGCCCTTGTGCATGCCATGCCACCAGCGACAACCAGTAGGCCTGCACGTTTGGTCCGTGACACGCTAACTTCTTTACGCGATGAGCAGCGTGACACAGAGTTGGTCATCGCACGGCCAATTTTCAGCAATTATAAATAGGACACTTAGTTCATTTTTAGTTAATATCATTGCCTTTTTGGAAAGCATGAAGGAACGAAGGAAGAACAAAGGAAACTCACCTAGGGTTCGATTTCTTTTTTTCTCTTTTATCCATTCTTGTAATTACTTGAAAATAAACATGCTTTTGATTTCTTGTATAATCATGAGTGACTAAAACCCTTCTTCTAGGGTTGAGGCCACATGACATGAATGTTTTAGCTTAATTTCATCATTGGTTCAAGTTTTTGATGTTGCTTGTCTTGCATTCTTGATTTTATCATTTTAATGCTTGATCACCATTAGAATGTATTCGTTAAGCTTAGGCAAAAACTCGAAAGAGCAAACCTAGGTTAGAACTAAGAAAGCAAGAAGTAAGTTCAAAGTCTTCAAGACTTGACTCGCGTTTAGGATAGAAATATACCTAATTCGCCTTACTTGGTTATAAAACGAAAAATAGCTAGACACCGAATTAGAATTGTTACATCACCGCTCGTAGAAATAGTTGTGAAACTAAGATAGGTTAAATGGTTAGAGGTTCGAAATTCCATAACCAAGGATGTTGACTCGTAAACCACTCCATAGAAATAATTGCTTATCAACTAGGTTGTCAAATTCCCTCTTAATGATGTAGTTGTGAGGCTAGTTCATCTGTGTTTAGAGGCTCGAAAGTTCATGAACATGGCAATTAACTTTGTGAGACAACAAATGAAATTCCATACTTGAACCAAGTTTAATATAGCGTTGCATGATTGTCAGGCCTTAACTCTGGATGTTTCTTGTTATTGTTTTCCGATTAATTTGTGATCACCTCTAGATTTAAAAATTAAAATCTTGAAAAATCAACACTTGTGAAATTTGAATTAATACTTGAACTTGAATATTCGCTGAAATAGTTCAATCCTTGTGGGTTAGACATCCGGCTCTAAAAGAGTCACTATATTACTTGTATGACCGTGTACGCTTGCATGTGCACTGCGATGCAATAAGTTTTTGGTGCCATTAAAACTGGCAAAATTAGTGAATTTCTTATTTTTGTGTTGATGTAGAATTTTCTAAGTGTGGAAAAAAATAGTTTTAGATATTTTTTTTTAATGTTTTTAGTTTGATACCCTTCTTGTTATGACATCATGGAACACAAATGGGTTGAATGGTGGATACTCATATTTTGATGAGTCTTTTCTGAAATTGTAGAGTATCCCATTTGTGGCAACATTGTTATACTTGTAATATATGTGGTGGTCAAGATGGCCATTGAAATGATTGTCCAAATTTGTATTCCCCTCCCCTAAGCCCCTACTATGATCCTCTTGTTATTTTTGATGATTACAGGAATAATAAAGAGGAAGATTTAGAATACCATGCTCAAATAGGCGACATGTTAAAATAGATACTTGAGCAGACGGAAGTGATGAGGGAGCATGTGGAAGTAATGTGGGTTCAGACTGAGGAAAACGGAGAGGCCGTAGAAATGATAAGCGTCAAGTTCACGAAGATAAAGGCTGAGGCAGAAGCTTGCATTGATTTGCAAGTCACGGTCTTAACCAATACTCAAGTGAGATCTTAAGGAGAAGAAAATAGTGAGTTCTTGGAATAAGCTCAACAAACAGAATATCAAGAGTTTCTCCATGATGGTTTTACTTATAGGGTCAATTTAGTCTTGAACGAGGGGATATATCTCAGACAAGCGATAGACCACATTGTCTCAACTATCCATGACCAACACTCTTGTTTAAATGAAAAGGGTGTGGCGTCTGAGGCCCAACTATAAAGTGTTGTGGATAATAGCCAAGGCATGAAATAAGAAGAAGAGTTCCAACCATTTGATTGTTCCATGTGGTTGGATGTTGACGTGGAGAAGGTGAACAAAAGTGAGGAGGTCAAGCACAGTGCAATTTTAGAGTTGGGGTGTATTGGTCCTCGTTCTAAGCATTTCTCAACATTAAGTTTGGTTGACAACCTAGAAATAGTCTCCCACGCTTATAGAGAAAGGTATAGATGAGGAAGAATCTTCATATATTCTGAAATTAGTTGGGTCAAAGAGACAGAACGACTTCCCTCACTTAAGGGCCAATAAGTGTAAGAGGCGACATCTACTACTTGGTCCCTTAAATTTTTCACCACCACTCCTAGAGCATATAGGAAATTAGAAAAGAAATTAGGGGTGAAATTCATATCCTCAAAGTGGAAGAAAAAGTAGTGAAACTTGATGCGTCGTGCCGTGATGTAAAATCAGGCGCTGCTTGGGAGGCAACCCAAGGGTACCACAGGTACAACTTTCTTTTTTTCTATTTATGATTTTGTTTATTTTCACTTGTGTTGTTGTTTTTGTAATTTGAGAACAGATTGAGAGGAAGTCTGAGTACCCTGAGAAGCAGAAGCTAAGTAACATGAAAAATGTGAGTGTGGGGTCGGTGAACCATGTAATGGAAAAGGAAAATACATGCTACTAGCTAGGTCTAGAAGCCTCAGAAAGTATCTCTCACCTTTGTTTTGAATTTAATTCATGCTTTTGGGACGTCGCATAATCTAAGTATGGAGTGAATGCGAAAAAAAAAATTTGATGTAATTTCGGGTGAATATGGTGTTTGGTCTACTAATGTTTTATTATAGAGTTTGAGTTGAGCACATTTCATCTACCCTTTGATTTTTTCTTTTCGGTTTTATTTCGAAGGGGGGCACTTTGAGCTGAGAATAAAATACAATTTACTCTATTGATGTAATATTCATAATGGTCAGGCGGACCGTTCTGAAGACGGAGGGCCCTAAGAAACCCAGAAAGAAAAAAACCAATATAGGAACTACAACTGAGAAAGAAGAAGAATAAGAAGAATTGCTTAAGTAAGGTGGTCGCCATAAGGCTTTTCTTTTTTTCAGTATGCCGCTCTGCAAGCAAGGAGTGTCACGCACGAGCGGAGCAAAAAGAAAGCAAGGGAAATTCTTCTCTTTTATGGGGTCATACAAGTAAAGAGATCTATTCATTGATAAGAAAAAGAAAAAATGTGAACGGGGATTGGATTGATGATAAAATAGAATCCTGGGTCACGATTACATAAAATAATTTTTTTAATTGATAATCATATAAAGCAGACGATATTTTAGCCATTTGCATCAAGCTCAAACTTTCTTCCAGCATGCGTGATTCCCCAGAAGAACACACTATGATAAGAGGTAAAATTTGATTGGCAGAGTGTTCAATCAAATGGGTGATTTTCTCTCCGACTACGGATCCCATGCTTGTGATTTCCACCGAACATAAAGGAAAAAACTCTTATGCATGCAAAAATATGATATTATCTTATGTGTTATCTCATGTAGTAATTATCTTTTTCAATTGGGAGAGATGGTTGATAATATGATGGGTTGGTTTAGATTGATCCTAACTAAATGATGATGAATTATTTCTATTTAATAGAATATTCAATTCGAAGATAAAATCTCAAATCACAGATTTTTAGGAAATCCATGTTATTTTCATTGAACTACTACAAGATCAACAACGTTCCTCCCCACGTCAATATATTTTATTGTTAAGGGGGATTTATGCTTACTTGTTTTTTAGTACAAGTAGCTATTAGTGTCTTAGTCTTAGTTAAGGACTTTTTTCGATGATGGATGGATGACGACCGTCTTGAGGAAAAATTAGTTAGTAGGTTTTGTTTTTGAAACCTTAGTTGATTGACTGTTTGATGCTCTTGTTGAGTGCTATATATGATTGTAAGATGCAAGTGATTTTATTTGGGAAGCATATTTAGCATTTTGTATGACTTTGTTTGAGACACCTAAGCTCATGAATATGACTATGTAGGCTTATTGCTTAATTTTAAATTCATGTGATTAGCTCGGTTGAGAGTTTATATGGGTCAGTCTTAATTTGAGCATGTGTTGTGATTGTAAGATTTCTGTATATTCTATTCCATGCTATCGTATAGTATCTAGAACTTGTCTGGTGTGCTTAGAAAGCGAAATGAGGGATGTTAATTATAAACAGATGATTTAGGCATTTTTGAAATGAGCCTAACTTTTATCCTTTGCTTTATATACCCTTAACGCATAATCATAGTTAGCCCCATTGAGTTGTTAGCGTATTCTTTGATAAGCCACATTATAAGCTTAATCCTTTTCTTTTGATAATTGTGAATTTGATCCAAAACTCCTAAGCACTTAAGTGAAAATGCAAAAGACTTAAAGGAGTAAGAATCTTGAAAAAGAAGGAAAATAATGGTTGTGGAAGTGATGAAAAGATTAGAGGTGCACTTGTTTAAAATGCATAAGTGGTGGTAGGGAGTAAAAGATCACAAGAATGAAAATATGTCTAATATGTAATTACTCTTTACTTAATAAAATGGGAAAACAAAAAGGAAATTGATGAGTATAAAAGAACAAGAGGTGGAGTGAAAGAAGAGAAGGTGCTGAATGAGTGAATTGTGATGTATTAAAAGTGCTTAGGGAAAATAGTCACTATTACTGGCCAGAATAGTACCTACCCGTCCCTTAAATTACATTACAACCCTGTAAGTCCTACTTGATCTTACTTTTTGATGTTCCTGAATTAGTGGAGTAATATACTAAGGGCAAGCATATGGATCATTACATGTTGCACGAGAATTCTTTTTGAGATTGAGTGCAAGTCTTATTCATATACCCATGCTTATTATAACTTGTAAAGTCGTGAGTGAAAATGAGCATCTCTTCTGTGTGAGGGCACATATTTGAGGAAAGATAGATTCATGTTAGACTTCTTGATTGGTTAAATTGCATGGGTTTGCTAAGTTTAGAGTAGATTCTTGAGGCTAGGAGGTCTTCACTTGGTTATATGTGATTTTAGCTGGTTATATATATAGCATGCTATATTTTAAACTTGTCGTCTAAATTAATCGTGGTAGCCTTAACTCGAGTTGTCTTGTGTTAATTGGTATTGTGGAGTTCTTCATTTGCATGAGATGTAATAGAGTTGTTCAGGGAAGAATAAGAATTTTAGCATGGGGTCGTGATCTTGGGCATATTAACATGTCCAAGTGCTATTTTATAACTAAGTTTAAGTCATGTTTGTAAATTAAATTAATTATAATCTCATGTATTTTATGTATATTGGCGTGCATGAACTAACCAATATGATTAGCCCTTGTTGTAGGTGAAAAATACTAAGGAATTAAATATGATGATGCACGAGCAGGAAGGAGCTCGGAATTGATTGCAAAGAAGAATGCATGAAGGTGTCAAGAGGTGTAGGATGTTGCACAGCCCAGCGTGCCACGCTGGCCATGCTGCGTGCTGAGGCCCGTGCCACGGCAGGAAACAGACGCACTAGGCACCGTGTTAGGCCAAGTGTGCGTGCGCGAGGACATGAGCTTCCAGTGGCTATGCGCAATGCGTCCGCGCCACGACTTCAGATCTCTGTGCCGACTCCCGTGCCACACCAGGCGTGATAGGCACCGTGCCACGCCCGACTGCCCTTACGCATGCCATGCCACCAGCGACAACCAATAGGCCTGCACATTGGGTCCGTGTCACGCTAGCTTCTTGCCGCGTTGGGCAGCGTGAGATGGAGCTGGTCATCCCACAACCAATTTCCAGCAATTATAAATAGGACACTTAGTTCATTTTCAGTTGATATCACTACTTTTTTCCTAGAATGCACGAAGGAACGAAGGGAGAACAAAGGAAACTCACCTAGGGTTCGATTTCTTTTCTTCTCTCTTATCCATTCTTGTAATTACTTGAAATTAAACATGCTTTTGATTTCTTGTATAAACATGAGTGGCTAAAATTCTTCTTCTAGGGTTGAGGCCACATGGCATGAATGTTTTAGCTTAATTTCATCATTGGTTCAAGTTTTTGATGTTGTTTGTCTTGCATTCTTAATTTTATCATTTTAATACTTGATCACTATCAGAATGTACTCGTTAAGCTTAGGCAAAAACTCAAAAGAGCAAACCTAGGTTAGAACTAAGAATGTAGAAGAAAGTTCAAAGTCTTCAAGACTTGATTCGCATTTAGGATAAAAATATACCTAATTCGCCTTCCTTGATTATAAAATGAGAAGATAGCTGGACACCAACTTAGAATTGTCACATCATCGCTCATAGAAGTAGTTGTGAAACTAAGATAGGTTAAATGGTTAGAGGTTCAAAAGTCCATAAGGGAGTTAACCCCAAAAACCACTCCACAGAGATAATTGCTTATGAACTAGGTTGTCACATCCCGTTCAATATGTAGTTGTGAGGCTAGTTCATCTGTGTTTAGAGGCTCAAAAGACCATTCCATACTTGAATCAAGTTGAATGTAGTGTTGCATGATTATCAAGCATTCTTATTATCGTTTTGCGATTAATTTGTGTTCACCTCTAGATTTAAAAATCAAAATCTTGAAAAATCAACACTTGTGAAATTTGAATTAACACTTGAACTTGAATATTCATTGTAATAGTTTAGTCCTTGTGGATTTGACATCCGACTCTTAAATAGTCACTATATTACTTATACGACCGCGTATGTTTGCGCGTGCGATGGGGCACGATAATGAGCAGATAACATAAATGGCTTGAGTCATGCTACGCACTATCCTAAACACTTTAATATTTAAATTCCTTTTTGACAAGTGGCTTAATCAGCCAAGTAACCTCTTGCATGAAAAGTTTTGGACAAGTGTCTAGACCCTTGTCATGAAGAAAAGCATATTCTCATCCTCCAAATAGGATGAGCATTTGTAGTCATAAGAATAACAAGTCTCCTACAACTAATTCAATTCTCTTCTTGTATTTATTCTCTACGACTTAATCTTAACTGCTCTTCCCCTATTATCATTTTCTGACTAGCTAGTTTGTTACTCCCTTCAATTCAATTTGTTTTTATGATTTTGACCTGACACGAATTTTAAGAAAGTAAAGAAGTCTTTTAAATTTTTTGGTATTAAACTAAAGATGTGTAGAATGTACCAAAATATCTTTTAATCTTGTGGTCTTAAACATGCCATAAGGAAAGTTATAAGTAAAGAGTTGCTAATAAAGTACAGAGACATTCTTTTTTAAACGGACTGAAAAGAAAAGCAAGGCAAATAAATTAAAACAGAAGGAGTATTTAAATATTGTTGTTCCTACTCCCTCATAGAGAAACTTTTTAATTCCTGGGAAACTATCTCATTGCTGAAATAATTTATTAGGATAGTGCCTACAATAACTCAAACCATTCATATATTTGCTCATAGATAAACATTATAGTAATTTCTATTTTTCTTTCAACATAACTTTTATTTACCTTTTCCCTTATGATTTTTCAACAATTCCTCTATGAAAAAGGAGGAACAACAAAATTTAAATAACAAACTAGCTAGTCACAAAAAGAGAATAAGAGAAAGAGTAGTTAAAATTCTACCTAAAAGAGAATTGAGCGAGAGAATTGAATTGGTTGCAGGATGCTTGTTATTTTTATGATTGCAAATGATCAACATGAATAGGCTTTTATTCATGATAAGTGTTTACCCACTAGTCTAAAACTTTTCATCCAAGAGGTTACTTGTCTTATGAAACCACTTGTAAAAATATTTCCAACAATTGCTCAAAAAATTCTCCCCCACACTTTATTCTTGACCTCTAACTTGAAATTTTACCAAGCTTTTTTGGCACGTGGCTTTTTAATTAGTTGGAGATGGACTCCACAAATCTCCACTCTAGATCTATTCATCTAAGTCTAACCGAGGCAATACCGAATTTCTAGATGCGCCTATAGGTTATGTTGCTCGGGCCCTTCAAAATTCTTGTCGCACCAATATTGATTCGACACGATTTGGGTGTGGATATGAGATCACACTGGATTTGGTCTACTTACCTAGGGTGCTTTGACTATATCTATGACTAATATCTTATGAATAAAATATTAGGCATTTATAAAGAATTAAATTAGTTTAGTTCAATAACTTTAATAAATTGAAATGCATACTTTTTTATGTTTTAATATACATTTATAGTCATATCGATCGACTTCTCACTATAAAATATCTATGTCAATAATATCAACTGTCAAAGGAAGGTCATATCACTACTGTATATAACAAGATATTAACAAAATTTTATAGAATCAATTTACACGTCAAAACTAATTTTACAGAAGGTGTAACTATATATACCACTAAACAGAATATGTGTTTCCTTCCCGGTGCATTTTGGAGTGCAAACAAAGAGCATGCAACAGCTATTACATTAGAACGACTGACAATAAATTCTCAAACCAAAGTAAAAATAGTCTCCCTCCACAAAGAAAGGATTTTTAATATAATCAATGACTTCCAAATAATACAATATGCCAATAATAATATCAATCATCACATCCTAGTATGTATTATAAAACATAGTGACAATTACACCCCTGTGAAGAGAGATTCAAAAATTAAAAAATCAAGCACGGGAAGAACCCCACCAAAACACAATTTTACTGAAAATATAACTACCTACTTTATTACAATTGTACTCTACAAGATTTCATATCTTGAAAATGTTTTAATAATAATATCATCAGTAATATTATCAAATACATCTTTTTCTAAATAAGGCACCAGAAAACCACTAAAAAGATCATCACTCATTTGACTCCCTAAGTCATAAGCAAGTTTCACTAAACAGAATACCAGAGGATAATATGAATGCTTCTTTTTCTGAACTGATCTTTTGGAAAGAGTACAAAACTCATTTAGATTGGAGAACCTTTCATCAACATCGTGAACATAAATAATTTAACTTGCAAGTTGATTCTCAAAATACCCATATTAAATTTATGAGGATATAATTCATCCATTCTTATTATTTTTCTAATGTCAAAACTTGAAAAGAGTTAGTTGGATTCAAACAAGCAATTTCATTGAGTAAATCAGTCGCCACCTCATTGAAACGATCATATTTCTTAAAGTTGCCAATCAATAATATTGCAAACTACTTTAACACGATAATGATGTAAGATTGTACAGTTAACAAGTCTTCTTCTTGATCTTAAAGAACTAATATATGGCTCCTCAAAGTTAGATATCATACAGATCTAACATATAGTATATATGCCTGAAACTGCAGGTGGTGTATCACGACCCAAGTGTTCGTTATTGACACACACACTAATCCCCTAGTGGGCGAATTATTATTTTCCTACTAACCCATCTATTCATGCATTTATCTCCATATTAAATACCATTTTCATACAATTTAGCGAAAGACTTTAATTAAAATAATAATAAAATTACTGTGCGAAACTATCTATTACAAGCCCCAAAGATCCGAAAGTCGCTGTATGAATGATGAAGGGCATATTTATGCTTTTCTTAAGCTGTATTTTGCCCATACTTTACATGTTTTGAGAACGAATTATGTGTGTTTGCATGCGTTTTAAGATATATTTGAGAAAAAGAGCTAATGCACATGATTAGATGCTTTCAAGGCTAAAAGTGATGGATTTAGGTGTATTTGAGGCTATTGGAATGAAGGTGAAGAAGTTGGAATAAACAAGTCAAAGTCATAGCATTGAGCACTGCACTGCCCTACCCGTGCGACCAACAGTATAGCGCGCAGGCCCTGCTGCACGATGAGAGGCGCGAGGCGCCTGCCTGCCTGCGCAACCAGACAGGAGATGCAGCATGAGTTTGATGCAATTCCATGCGCGAGGCGCCGGCCTTCCAGCACAATGCCCTGCGGGCGCGCCAGCCTTGTTCGGATGCCAACAACTCTATCCAACTTCAATTATGAAAAGGACCAACAAATCCCAAATCAAATCCATAAAGGAGCAAATAAGGAATAAATCTACTATTATATGTAATGAGTGTGAAGTTTGACAAGGGAACTTTTAGAGAACTTACAACTTAGACTTGAGAGTTAGAAATACATTGGGATACTTGTTCTTGAATTGTTCATCCTTATTTTTGTAATAATTAAGTGAGTTTCTTTCTATCATCGTTGTAAGTATTAATTTAAGCTTTTGTTTATGAATGCTATGAATTTACTTATAATCATGAGAGGCTAAAACCTCCACAACTAGAGTTGTGGTAACCATGGTGAATTGACAATCTAGGGTTAGCACGGCGTGATACTAAGTCAATACTAAACGCTTGTATTGTATTCTCTTCATTTTTAATTCTTAACAGTGCACAACATTAGGACACCTGAATTCTCTACTTGCTTGAGCCTAGAGAGGTAGAGATTAGGAAAAGAGAAGTACAACAAAGCCTTGGTCTTTATGATCATTGTATTTAACTTGAGTTGTGATCGCAGGATAGTTAAAATTGGAACTAATTAATAATGGTTGAATTGAAATCGCTCATGAGACCTAACTCGGTGATTGAGTATAGTCATCCAATAGGGACGAACCAGTCATTTGGATAAACCCTAGTTATTAGTTCTACAAGTAAAGTATTGGGATAGATCATAAGTGCAAAATCTAAAGTAGTTATGAATCCATGGGGAACACTTACCATAGTTAGTTGCATTAATTTGTAATCAACATTCAATTTCTCCCAAAATATTACTTGTTACTTTTACAATTTTTCCCTTTATGAGATAATGACTTAAAAGCTTAAATACTAGCATTCTTCTATATTCTTCCATATTTCCCTGTGGTATCGATCTCAATCTTTGTTAGGTTTTTTATTAACAAAGTTCGCTTCATACTTTGTCAGGAAGTGTGAGTTTGAGCATTATCAACAAAGGACTCTACAAATCATGTCTAAGAATAGTGTAAAATAAATAAAATATAGTTCAGTGTCTGGGAAAAAATAGACAACTGCAAATGAGGATCTACGATAGCCAGGATAGAAGCCAGCTCACTCTCAGATCAGATATCAACTGTCACGCTAGAGATACAATCGGGATGAACTTCCTGGATCATATTCTGTACTCAAAACATAAGTGCAGGAGTAGCGACAATACAAACATTATGTACTAGTAGGCATCATAGGCCGACCTTAGATAATAACAAGTATACACTATAACTCAATAAACAAACCAAACACTTGAAACTCCGACAATAAAACATCCAATTCCAACAATTATTCACAACAAGTAGTTATATTCACCTTGTCATATCTAACATTATCAAACAACTGGAACACATATAATCTTCAACAATTAATCCACAGAATATCACAAGTTTACAATATAAGTAAGTCACAACTACGCACGAAAATCATATTCACATTGAACACACAGGTAATTGGTCCGTCTCATCGGTTTCTCATTTCTGTACCAAACTAGTCTCACATCAAGCATTAATCAGTATCATATCATCTCATGTATGTCCACACAACAATAACATATCTGTACATATATCGTACCACTTATTTCTGTCATACATCTGTATCACATATTTTTGCACACATACTAGAGGGTCTTGTGTTTGCTCTTCCAATCATGACCTGCAGGGGACTCTAGAAATCCATGTACTATACCAGTGTGGTACCCACTCACTCATCTACTCGTTTGGATGCTCCCCTAGGATACAAGCCACTCATCTCCAAGTATTTATATATACTCGTTCGACATATTTCCGCTCATCTGGATACTCACCTTAAACACTAGCCGCCCATCTCAGAATAAGAATATATTATCCCACTTTCTTCAACATACTTCATTATTCTATTAAATCTGTCAACAACATATGAAGATTCACAAGTACACATTGATTATTACCATTACACTTAAATTCATACTCATAATCACAATTTAAAACAACGCAGAACTCATTCACACGACATAGCTAAATCATCATAGTCTTTATCACAATTGGTGTCCGAAGTCTATCTAAACATGCTCATCAGGTCATTACTTAAAGTCTAACTCCTCATAAATCGTAACATACCTCGACGAAGCCTTGAATATCAAGCTACTCCATGGGAGCCTTTCCTTTCCTCAACGCCTCAGAACATTCAAAGTCTAAAACAAACAAATAACTACTATTCAATCATTTACTTCCTCAATCAAGGGTTTGGGAATTCAAACCCCCAATTCTACTTGTTTATTACGGTCAAATTTGAAAACCCAAGGGTTAATTTATCATAACTCAATCTCATTAGGATCATTCCAACCTAGTTCATGGAGTTTCTACTCCTATAAACCCCATTAAGCAGTTTTTAATGCTAAAAGTTTCAACTTCAGCGAATTCTACTCTGAAACTATCACATAAACGAGTTACTATATTCACATTCACCCTACGAAGTGTTAATTACTCACTTTTAGGCCTAGGAATCAACAACCAATGATACATATTCGTTAGTGCTAGTTTTCACAATTCTAGGATTCTTAGCTAGAATTCCGCCATTAATGACCACTCATTAAATTCTTACTTAAGCAGGCATTCTACCTCGCGTTGTCCGCCGCAACGGTCACTTTTTCATTGCAGCGGACCCCCTATAACAACCAAGGTCTTGCTATAGCAAACCCAATGATTTTCTTCCTGACCGCTGTGATGAACCTCCGACCGCTGTAGCGGTCCCGATATTTTTAGATTTAATTTGATTTGATTTTTAATATTAAAAACTAATAAGTTTTGATTCGATTTTGATTTTAAGTAAAAAAGACAGAAAATAACCGAACCATATATATATATATATATTAATTATAATTTATGTATAGCAGCCTATTAGTGCCCACTGACCAACAAAAACAATAATGCCCAATAAGCCCAATTGCACTGTACAGTGCCCATAACTTTACCAAAATTAAGGGCATAAAATTCAGCATTAAACAATCACGTTATCTGCCGTCTGCCGTTGTCTCCCTCCTCTTTCAAGTTTCAAGCAACCTCATAGAAAGGTAGTAGAAAATTCTCTCTTAAAATTTGATATTAATTTTTTCTTTTTTTCTCTCAATAATAGGTACAGTAGTAAAGTGTACATATTTTTTTTGTTATCATTTTCTTTGTTTTTTTCCAAATCTACAATTTGAATTAAAAAAAATTTATAAGTTTGTTCACAAGCAGAGGTGAAAAATTCTCCAATAACAACTACAAGTCCGCAATTACTAAGTAACAGCAGTCTAACTACAGATGTTGATTCAATTACTAATGCTCCTCCTAAAAAGCATAAAAGAACACTTTCTGAAATTTATTCTGGTCTTGGGGTCGGAAGGGAAACATCTGACATTTGGAAACACTTTGACAAATATTTCAATAAAGAGGGTAAGTGTATGGCGAAATATAGTTACTATACTAAGAACTTTGCAGCTCATGAGAGTAAGAAAAATGGGACTACCGCATTATGGAATCATTTGAATGTTTCGTGTAAAAAATCAATCAACACTCAAGTCTTTCCTATTAAAAAGGGGGAAGGGGGTAGTAATAGTCCCGGCAAGTTGGATAAATTTGTTTATAATATCAACAAAGTTAGAAAAGCTATTGCTGAATTTGTTATCATTAATGAACAACCATTTAAAGTTGTTGAGGGGGGAAGGTTTTAAAAAGTTAATGTCAGTTATTTTGCTGAATTTTGAGGTACCCTCTCGTTGGACTGTTTCTAGGCAATATTTGAGGATTTATTATGAGGAAAAAGAAAAGCTTAAAAATCTTATCCATAATCAACATGTATGTATTACTAGTGATACATGGACATCGCTCCAAAAGTTAACTTATATGGTTATCACTGCCCATTGAATTGATGTTGATTGGAATTTGTAAAAGAAAATTCTTAATTCTTTTCCAACTTCACATCATAAGGGTGAGACAATTGCAAAAGGAATTGAGGCATGTTTGTTAGACTGGGGAATTGAAAATCCATTCACTGTGACCCTTGATAATGCAACTGCTAATGATGCTGCAATTAGGCACTTAAAAGAGAGGATTGCAGATTGGAAAGGAACCATCTTTCAAAATGAGTTTCTACATGTTAGATGCAATGCTCATATTCTTAATTTAATTATAAAAGAAGGGTTAAGTGAGAAAAATGAGTTAATTTCTCAGGTCAGAAATTCTGTGAAATATGTGAAGTCCTCTTCTTAAGATTTGCTTCCTTTAAGTCATTTATCGAGAAAGTCAAGATAGATAGTCATGGTCTTTTGAGTTTAGATGTTGAAACAAGATGGAACTATACATATATGATGTCGAAAGCAGCTTTAAAATTTGAAAAAGCCTTTACAAAAATATTTGTGGATGATCATAAGTATCAAAAGTATTGCTTAGAAGTAATTGACAGAGGAGGACATCCAAGTGGGGATGGTTGGAAGAAGGTAAAAGTTTTTACAAAGCTTCTTGATATTTTCTACCAGATTACCTTGAAATTTTCTGCGACATTATATGTTACTTTCGATTCATTCTTTCATGAGATTTTTAATCTTCACAACTTTATTCTTCAAAATTTTCGCGGTGATGATCATTTTTTATTGAAATGGCTGGTAAGATGAAAAGTAAGTATGAGAAATATTGGGGTGATTTTGAGAATATGAATAAGTACCTATTTGTTGCCGTTGTGTTGGATCTCCAATATAAGATGAAATACGTAAAAATTTGTTTGTGACAATGCTTATGGTTCTTTGATTGGTACTTTGAGGTCAAACGATATGTTGGACACTTTATCTCGCTTGTACAATCATTACAAGGATTCTATTTGTGGAACTTCTAATGAGAATTTGGAAGGTAAAGTTAGCATGATTAGTGAAAATGATGGTGTTGATATATGTCAATCACAATGGAAAAATTTTCTTGAAGATGAAGGTAAAGGTAGAAACAAATCCGATCTTGAGAGGTACTTGACAGATGATGTGGATAAGAAGGCCAAAGATTTTAATATTTTGGCTTAATGGAAAGATTCAAGTAAAAGGTATCCCATTGTTTCTATGATTGCAAAAGATGTTCTTGCAATTCCTATTTCTACTGTTGCATCCTATTTCTTTTTGATAAATAGATTAACTGTAATACTTATTTTATAAATATTTCTTGTTATTAGGTATCATGAGAGAATTCGAAAAGACATCTATTATATGTCAATTTTTAATTATGAAACCACTACATATAGATTTGATGAACATGATAAGATCAAATAGCCAAAATGTACCAGATTTTGTACCTTATGAGACACTGATAGAAGTTGTTATTTTTTTTTTTAATCAAAAATAGAATTATTATTTGATATTTTTCTACCAGATAAATTTTATCGAGAAGTTGGGTACAAGTTAAAAAGAAAAATGGATATAATAATTGAATTTATGTTAGAAGCTTTGAGTTATCAAATGCCTATAGTTTGAGATGTTTGTTTCAACCTTATTGGTATATGATGATCTTGCTATTCCGAGAGAATTATGGAAAAAATTTGAGACTTCTATCTCTGGAGACTTAAAAAACATGTCTGGACAATAGAGCAAAAAATATTTGATATAAAGTTCTAAATAACAATAATAACCTTTGAAGTTGTGGCTTCAACCTTTTCAGATACTGCTCATTCTCATTTTAAAATTTTAATTGCTATTGATGAAAACTTCAGGTGCAACATTGGCAAACAAAGTTCATTTGCATATTTGATTCGAGATGCCAAATTGTCTGAGATGAAGTGCCGGATATTGTACCGGTATTCCATGAAATTAGTTATACGCAAGTTAATCTCGATAATTAATAAAATTAAAATAAATAAAAGTTTAATTGTATTATTCTTTCCGTTTTATTTTACTTGATCTTGCTGACTTGATTTTAAGAAAATATTTTTTAGGAATTTATTTTACTAAATTAATCTTATTAATTATCCTTTGAAAATTTAAAGTTAACTATTAATATTTTATATATTTATTTAATAATAGAAATATATTAAAAACAAATAATAAATTTTTCTTAATTTACAAAAATAAACAAAAAAAAACTTATTTTTAGTATAAGAGCAAATGAAATTAATCGGATGAAGATATATTTTATAAATATAAATAAACAGAAGACTTGCAAAATAGAAAGTAAAGATGGGGTCCACTGATTGAAAAGAAGAAGAGTATAGGAAGAAAGGAATTTTGGGCATGACAAAGTGTTAAATTTAAAAAGGAAAAAGGTTAGAATGTATCCTTTTTTTTCTTTCAAAAAATAGTCAAAAATATTCTTTAACATAAATAGTTTATAAATATTCTTTATTTATTTATTAATTTAAAAATATATTTAATTTATTTTTTTAGCTCAAAAATATCCCTCAAACTAACAAAAAAAATTTAATGAGATTTTAATTAAAAAAAAACTACGTAGCTTATTATAATTAGTCTCATATATATAATTTAATTTAAAATTTAACTCACCCACTTCTAGATCCAAAACCTGCACATTTTTTTAAAAATCTAAACACACAATTAAAGAATGAAATGTGGGTTTAGGTTTAAATAACGAGAATGAAATATGGGTTTAGGTTTTAAAAAATGGGTCAACGAATTTTAGGTCAATGGATATAATTTTAAATAAAATAATATATATGACCAATCATAATAAGTCACATAATTTTTTTCTAAATTGAAAGCCCTGTCAAGTTTAGAGTGTTACTTTGAGGGATATTTTTTAGTCAAACAAAATAGGCTGAGGGTATTTTTAGACCAATAGGTGGATGAAGAATATTTTTGAACCATTTCTCAAACGTTAGACGTATTCCTGGATCTTTTTCATTTTTTTTTGTTTCTCATTTAGTGTTTGGTATACGTATTGAAGCCCGAATAATTCAAATTTGTGCTGAGTAAGACATATTCGAAAGTAGCCCTCTTTATTAAGAATTTTTCCATGGCTGAGATTCGAAATTAGAACATCTGATTAAAGGAAGAACAACCTCATCCACTGAACCACATACTTAATGATAGGTTAATTGTAAGTTAGGATGTATGTGGAGGTATTTGTAACAACCCGTCTGTTGTTACGGGGGAAATAAGTCAGAAACACCCCTCTTGCCTAGGTTGTTGGAAGTAAGGTATTGTGTGAGTGTTAGTGAAATTTTGAAGTGAGAAATAGTCTGCGTGTAGGAAATAGGAGCTACTACTTATGGGGAACCGCTGCAGCGAGAGCGTTATCACGGTTGAAGGCCTGCCGTAATGGACCAGGAGGAATACCGTCGGATTCACTGTGGTGGCGTCTTAGGCGCTATAGGGGGTCCGCTGCAACGGAAATATGACCACTACAGCGAACGACGGGAGGCAATAAATGGGTTTCAAATGGGATTTCAGAAATTTTATCCCATAATCCTAAGGCGCGAAGTTTGAGAGCTCTGGTGGAAAATTTCAGGGGTTAGAGAAATTTCTTATTCCAAGGTAAAATTTTCTTATTAATCCTTCCATCCTGTGATTCTCTCACACTTAGAATAAAGATAATCACTAATGGTGAATTCCTAGCTAAGAACCCTAGGTTTGTGAAAACTAGGGTTAGGGTTATGAGAATGATAGGGTGTTGATTTCTAGGCCTAAAAGTGGTAAATTAACACTTTCTAGGGTGAATGTGATTATAAAATATTATTTTGATAATAGTTTGAGATCTAGAATTCGGTGAATCTAAAACCCCTAACCTTAAAATGGTTTTAAGAGGGTTAAAGGAGTAAAAACTTCATGAACTAAGGGTGAATGATCGTTGTAGATTTGAGTTATAATAATTTGGCCTATGATTATCGAATTAGGCCATAAACAACGGGTAGAATGGAGTGGGTTGAGTTCCCAAACCCTTGAATCGAAGAAGTAGCCTATTGATTGATTTCATAATATCTTATTTCTAGGCTTTGAACATTCGCAGGCATTAAGAAAAGAAAAAGATCCCGCGGAGCAGCTGCATGTTCCAGTTACGTGATTCAAGTAGGTTATGGCTTACCTTTGTGTTAGACTATAATTATTGAATTATACGTGTATACTATTGATGTACAATCGATGGTGGTAGAGGGATCATAAAATATGATGACTTGATGAAATACTTGCAGTGATATAACTATGAAATTAGATGATTAATCCTAGGTATGAAAACATGTGAAAAAGTAAAACCTAATTGATGATTAATAATTTGAGGGGGGGGGGGGTGCACTCTTAATGTGATGTTCTTGACAAGTACTCTTGATTGGACATTCTTGATAATGTGTCCTTGATGTTATGATCTTGGTAGTGGAGTCTTGAGGTCATATTCTTGATAGCAGGTGTTGATGACATGTGATTGTAATTGTTCTTGATGGTATATTTTGATAATTTGATAGTATAAATTTTGAATATATCTTTGTGCATGTGTTGTATGAAAGGAGAGGAACAAGAATGAAGCAAGGTGAATAAACTCAATGCGATTATGTGAACTTGTTGGTGCTTTTTTATATGCCATGAATGAGAAGGTGAATTGGTAATGTAAATTAACTGGCTTAGAACGAATCTGAACAAGGAAAGAACAAGTAATTGTAAGAATTCGTAGTTGACCAGGTTGAGTGATTCAGGCTCGATTTTATCTAATTAATCTTAGTGTTGATGAATTGGCTTAAAAAAAATAGAAATACTAATGGGGAGAAGTTTGACCTGAATAGACTGTCTTAAGATGGAAAGTCACAGACTTACGGTGTTAAATAAGGCTGAAAGAACCTGAATGAATGATGGGTCCCTAGGTAATAAGAGGGCTGGAAAATTTAGTCTAGAAAATTGTGAATAATATCTTTGCGATAGCTTGGTTGTGAATTTTAATTGAAGAGGGACTACGTGTTTAATAATTGATAACTAATACATTAATAAGTAATCGTATAGGAAAAATCACTTTTTAAACTAGATAACTGGTAAATGTGGTGAGTTGTGGGTATAACTAATGGGTCTTCGTTCCTTAACCGTGTAGAATAATGTTGATATCTTATATGATTGTAGTTGAGGTTTGAGAAGCTCAATGCGACAATTGTCATGGTGAGAGTTAAGAGAAATTAAGATAAACAATGTTCGCTTATTTGGTGTCTTAAGTGTTGACCAAATGAAATACTTGATGAACTATGTTGATGATTGTTGATTTATATACCTTCTTAAGTGGTCACCTGAGTTGACTGAGTGGATTTGCATGATAAATATGCTGCTTGTTGTTGATTCATTACTTTTTTCTAAATGGTCACATGAGTTGACGTAGTATAATGTATGAAATGCTATGCTTAGGATCCGTGGTTGATAAATGGGTTTGCCGAGTTGTCATACGAGTTGACTGGTTGATATCATGTTGCATATGTTGATGAGTGAGGGATAATAGATTCTTATCCTGTGGTGAACGTGAATGAGATTGTTGGTATACTTTACCCTGAGATGAGAGGCTTGTGTTCGAGGTGAGCATCCGAACGAGCAGAGTTGTACGTGTATGGGTACTTAGATATGAGTGGCTTATGTCTGAAGTGAGCATCCGGGCGAGCAGTATGAATGGGTACATAGATAGGTATGGTTAAATGTTCACACGGCTAGGTGTACATAACATGGATTTTTAGAGTCCTCTGCAGGTCATGACTGGAAGGGAAGAAATAAGATCCTCTGGTGTGTGTGTACAATGATGTGATGGAGGTGTGTGCCCGACACATTACCGATGATATGATTGTGGCGGAGAGCAGTACAGGTATGTCATGATATATATAAGGCTGTGAGGCAAAGATCAGTACAGGTATGTTCGATATACATATGACTATGAGACAGGGATCAGTATAGGTATTTCGATATACATACGGTTGTGTGACAGAGTTCAGTGACAGTTATGACACCATATGTGTACAAACATTGAATAAGATGAAATTAATGATGACAGAGTCTAATTACCGTGTGTTCAGCGTATATTTGATCTGTTGCATAATTGTGCCTTACTTATATTGTAAGCCTTGGTATTTTGGTAAATTTATTGGTGAATGAGTTAATATTTGTATTCAAAATTATTGGGTAAATGTGATTCAGGTGTTGTTGTTGGGTTGATCATGACTGTGAGAATGTTTCGTGAAAAGAAAAATAAAATGAATAACTATAATAAGATGAAAAGTAGTGAAGTGCATATTTAATTATGTGTAGATTGCTACTGTTTTGTGTGATATTAGATCTTGTGTAATTGATGAGGTGTTGAAAGAAATCAGGTTACCAGCGAAGTCGAGTTACTGCCTAGAACAGTACCGCTGCAGCGATGAAGTTTCCGCTATGCAAGACCACGACAACGGTCAAGTTACTGCTGCAGCAAGGCCTAAATAGTGTGCAGGTCTGCCTTTGTGACTAAGTTGGATAGAGAGTCAGTTTTTCGAGAATTTTTAATGGTGTAATTATGTTGGTTGTTTTATGAAAACTTATGAAATAAAGATATTATTTGAATAAAATTTTCCGCATGTTGTTTTTTTTAAAAAAATTCTCTTATCGAAATAAAATCGAGTAGGTGCCCGCACGACTTAACCATTTGGGATCGTACCAATCTTTTAGACAAATTTGGGTATTTTTGTCTTTGCCTTGAGACACATGCAGTGAACTAACTCAATTAATTGCTTTGTCAAACATCCTCTCTGAGAACTATTATTGAAGGTTGCAACTGTGGAGCATCAACCAAGCATATGCTTATGAAAGAATTTAGTACCTTTTAATATTTCCTATTATAATTTTATAAAAAAAAAAGGTGAATTTTAAATTAGTGAACGTATAGTATCATTGTCTTCACCCTTTTGAATTCTGTGTTAAAGATTCTAAATTTTATATTATTCTACATTGATTTTTTTGGAAATTCTAGCCAGGAAATTACTTTTAGCAAAATGTTTTAATTATAATTATCATAATCAAAGTTGGTGAAAATCTAATTTTTCTTTAAAAATCAAACTTCCTCCTCAATTTTGAATAATAGACAGTCTTCCTTCTTTATTTTAATTAATTTTTTAAAATATCTGTTTTACTCTTGTTATTATTTTCAATCCTTCATTTATATAATACCTTTTTATATTATATATAATATATTTTTTTTAATCTTGATATTCACAGTTTCTTATTTAAATTAACTAACACTATAAGTTGAATAATACTTCTATGAATTTGTCACAAAATCTAATGCTATTTAGTATTTATTATTATTATTATTATTATTATTATTATTATTATTATTATTATTATTATTATTATTATTATTATTATTATTATTATATGCATTAAATGTGTATATCTGTATGTGCTTGCATGTGTGTGTATTTATGTTTTTCCTCTTCTTTATCCTCTATAGTCTATATAAATAAATAAAACTTAATTCGTAAATAATAAAATAAAATTAATTTACATTATAAATAAATAATCTTTAAATTTATCTTTATTTTATTAATTTTTTGTATCTCATTCATTAAAGTGTATTTATAAAATTATTATTACCTTTTATTTTCACTTGTATAAATAAATATTAGAGTTTTGATTATTATTAATAAAATTATTTTTTATTCTGCTAATTTACTTTATTATAGAACGTCATTAACTTATATACTCAATTAATATTTTTTATTTTATTTTATTTTATCCCAAAAATTAATATTTTATTTTTTTATAAAAAAATTATTACATAGATTAAAGAAAACATATTATGATACTAAAGAAGTAAAAAGAAGAAGACAAAGTTGATAATGTAAGGATAAAACAAATATTTTAAAAAGTCAATTAAGATAAACATGAAAAAATATTTATTATTTAAAGTTGAAAGAAAATTTAATTTTTAAAATAAAATTGGGAATAAAAACGATTTTCATCCTAATCAAATATGAATTTCCAAGTGTATATATTTCACTTCTCCACTTTTTTTTCTTTCATTCCTCTTTTATAAATTTCCTCCCCACAAAGTAGTTAGATTCACATATGTTTGAAATTAATTTAAATGCCAGAAAAATTTACTAGGTTTAAGTGACGAAATCCTTAATATATATTATATATACCAATATAAATAATAAAATCTTTTCTTGATTCCCTTTTGCGCCTAATTAATAATGTGTAAAATCATATATTTAGAGCAAAATCTGCATTGATCTTGTCAATGGATAATGCCAAAGAAAATAATCTCCTACATATTACACCCACATAATAAGGAGATTTGTGTTTGATTAATAGCTAATAAAATAATTACAATTAATAATAAATATAATATTTTAGTTTCCCACACAGTCCAATGTGTTAGATAATTATAGATCTTTGTGGGAGAACACAAATCAAATAATTTTAATGACTAGTTTCTCTTTACATGATTTTCACATTTGATTGTGACTTTTGATAATAATTTCGCTGGTGAAAGAGATGATCGACGCTAATAATAAAAATATGTTCTGCTAAAAATAATTATTTAATTAAAGTGTCCAACAAAATTTATGTAGATCGATCTAAAATCAAATTTAAATTCATAATAAATGAAACTAATAATCTAAAAAATAAAATATGTAATTTATTATGATAAGTTTAACTATATTGACAGTATAAAAATTTACACTATAATATAAAATATTTTTAAAAAATATATATATAAAATCGGAATAACAAAGGTAAAAATTTCACGGGCAGCTTAATTTGACATCGCCATTTTAATATATATCTACTTTTTAAAAGAATTTGCATATTATAACCACTTCAAATATTTTGAACGACAAAATCAAACTTCAGATATATGTTATCACAGGATCATTACGGAGTTGTAAGGAATAATTTGAGAGAAAAATAAAACTCTATTACTCAAGAATAGAATTTACAAAGAGATTTTCAAACTCACAAAAAAACTCTCAAAACTCACTCCACTCACTAGGAACTACTCTCTTAGAGATGTATTCACTCTTTGGTGGATGATTTACAATGAAGATTAACCCTCCTTTTATAGAGGGTTGAGGTGGTGTGAATGGAGGTGTGAAAGGGGAAACTTTCTTCTTCAACAATGGTGGCTTGGGTAGGTGTTGAATGAATAATTCAACAATGGTGGGTGGAAAAATTTCTAGATATATGCTAGAAATCTTTCAATTCTCCCCCTCTAGCCATATCTGGAACAACCATCCCGGCTATGTCTCTGCACAGCTCCAATTTTTCTCGAGTAACCACCTTTGTCAACATATCTGCTGGATTCTCCTTCGTATGGATCTTTACTAGTCTCAACAGTTGTCAATCCATCACCTCGCGTATCCAATGATACCGAATATCAATGTGCTTTGTACGGGAATGGTACATGGAATTTTTGCTCAAATCTATAGCACTCTGACGATCACAGTGTACCTTGTACTCTTTTTGCTTGATTTCAAATTCTTGGAGAAACCGCTTCAGCCACAACATTTCCTTTCCAGCTTCAGCTGCTGCAATATATTCTGCTTCTGTTGTAGATAAAGCAACACACTTCTATAATCTTGACTGCCATGAAACAGCTCCTCCTGCAAAACTGTAGATGAATCCTGAAGTAGATTTTCTACTATCAAGATCTCCTGCCATATCTGAATCTGTATAGCCTTCCAAGATTGGATAAACTCCCCAGTAACAAAGACATATATTAGTTGTACCCTTAAGGTATCTGAGAATCCACTTTACTGCCTCCCAATGCTCCTTCCCGGGATTAGAGAGAAAACGACTCACTGTACCCACTGCATGAGCAATATCTGGCCTCGTACACACCATTGCATACATCAGACTTCCAACTGCTGAAGAGTACGGTACTGATGACATTTCCCTGATCTCTTCCTTAGATGAGGGACATGAACTCTTGCTCAATTTGAAGTGATTGGCTAGTGGAATGCTGACTGGTTTGGCGTTGTTCATATTGAACCTTTCAAGCACACGTTCAATATACTTTTCTTGAGAAATCCACAATCTGCAGTTCTTCCTGTCTCTAGCTATTTGCATTCCCAATATCTGTTGAGCTGGTCCTAAGTCTTTCATGTCAAAAACTTTAGACAATTCTTTCTTCAGCTGGCAGATCTTTGTTGCATCCTTTCCCACGATTAGAATATCGTCTACGTATAGTAGAAGAGCAACAAAATTCCCGTCTGAAAATTTTTGAATGTAGACGCACTCATCTGTTACAGTTTTCTTGTACTCTTGACTTACCATACAAGAGTCAAACTTCTTGTACCACTGTCTTGGTGCCTGCTTCAGACCATACAAGCTTTTCTTTAGCTTGCATACGAGGTTATCACCTGAAACCTCAAAACCTTCTGGCTGCTCCATATAGATTTCTTCTTTCAAATCTCCATGAAGAAAAGCTGTCTTCACATCCATTTGTTCAAGCTCCAAGTTCATACTTGCGACCAATCCAAGTATAACTCTGATTGAAGTCATCTTGACTACTGGTGAAAAGATCTCATCAAAGTCGATTCCTTTCTTCTGTTGGAATCCTTTGACTACCAACCTTGCTTTGTATTTCACCACTTTTCCGCTACCATCTTTCTTTAGCTTGAACACCCATTTATTTTTCAGTGCCTTCTTTCCTTTTGGAAGTTTTACGATCTCATAAGTGTGATTTTTCTATAGAGATTCCATTTCATCCTGCATTGCAAGCAGCCATTTTTCTTTTTCCTTATGAGATATAGCTTCATGAAAACTCTCTGGTTCTCTATCTTCGGTAAGCAGAAGATACTCGGATTCTGTATATCTTCTGGATGGAATCCGACCTCGTTCAGATCTACGAACTTCTGGATTGACAATCTGAGGATATTCACCATCATCTGAGCCTTGTGATGGACCTGAAGCTTCTGGTGGAGGGGTTTGTGGCTCCCCCTGCTCAACACCCTATTCTTCCTCTTCTCTGCTTCTGGTACTTCATCGTTATTTCTCACAAATGATTCTGTTACTACTTCTGGCATCTGAGCAGCAACATTTGACTTCTGAGACATTGTGGGTTTTTCAATGTCTTCTATTGTCTGGTTTTCATGGAACACCACGTCCCTACTTCTGATCACCTTTTTCTCCTTTGGATCCCATAATCTGTATCCAAATTCTTCATCTCCATAGCCAATGAAAATGCATGGAGTGGTCCTTGCATCGAGCTTTTGTCTGAGCTCCTTGGATACATGTGCATATGCTAAACATCCAAATACTCTCAAGTGTGAGTATGATGGATTCTTCCCAGACCACAGTTTCTCTGGAACTTCAAAATTCAGTGGTACTGATGGTGATCTGTTGATCAGGTAACAGGCGACTCTGACTGCTTCTCCCCAGAATGGCTTTGGCGTGGGACCATTTTCTCGTGTCGAATACCATATGTTTTGCAATACACGTCGAAGACCTTGGAAGAGTATTCGCCTCCATTGTCTGACCGTAGACACTTTAATTTCTTTCCTGTTTCACGCTCTACCATGACATGAAACAATTTGAAGTACTCGAACACCTGGTCCTTTGTCTTCAGGAAATACACCCATACCTTTCGAGAAGCATCATCAATGAATGTCAGAAAATATTTGTTTCCGCCGAGTGATTCAATCTCTAAGGGACCGCAAATATCAGAGTGTACTAGACTGAGCAACTCTGATCTTCTCGTTGAAGAGGATTTGAACGAGACTCTATGTTGTTTACCAAATAGACAATGATTGCAAGGATCTAGTGCAACATCTTTGTCAACATTGATAAGCTCCTTATTTATTAGGGTAGACAACCCTTTCTCACTCATGTGGCCGAGTCTTTGGTGCCACAAATTCTGTGAAGCCTCCTTTTCTGCTACGTTGAGGCTATCCGTACATATCTTCACATGAGTCTTGTACAATGTGCCACAAATATGACCTCGAGCGACTGTCATAGCGCCTCTAGATAACTTCCATGTGCCTTTGCTGAAGTGATTATCATAGCCCTGTTTGTCAAGAGCTATACTTGAAAGTAAATTCAGCCGAAGGTCAGGCACACGACAGACATCCTTCAGAGTAATTGTACTCCCGGAACTTGTCTTTATTTGTACATCACCAATTCCTACAATCCCAGAGAAACTGGAATTTCCCATTTTCACAGCTCCAAAGTCACCGGCTTTGTATGTTGTGAAGTATTCCATATGAGGAGTTACGTGGTAAGATGCTGCAGTATCTACCACCCATTCCGTGTCCTCTTTTGACACGTGAAGACATGTCTCATAATGTGTTGAACAGAAAGCTACATCTCCAGGGATAGTAACTAGTGTTTCTCCACCCTTATTCTTCGATTGCGAACTGCTATGGCCTTGCTCTTCTAGCCATTTATAGCAATTCTTCTTCATATGACCCTCTATTCCACAATAATGGCACTTGAATGCTGGTTTTCTGCCATCTGTGGATCTACCCCTGCTCTTGCTCCTGCCTCTCCATTTGCCTCTACTACTCCTTTGTTGTTTCCCTTGTTGTCTCCCACGATTTTCTGTAATAAGGGCATGGGTCTGATCTGTGCCCATGTCCTTTCTCCTTGCCTCTTCATTGAACAGGGCATCTTTAACCATAGACATGGTAAGTTTTTCATTTGGGGCCGAGTTGCTGAGAGAAACCACCAGCGTTTCCCAACTGTCGGGGAGAGAACTGAGAAGTAGAAGTGCCTGAACTTCATCACCAAGCGGCATCTCTACACATGATAACTGGTTCACCAGGCTCTGGAACTCACTGGTATGTTCGGCAACTGAAAGTCCACTTTTCAGCTTCATGTTGACTAAGTGTCTCATCAACAAAGCCTTATTCCGAGCGGTCTTGGCCTGGTACATATCTTCCAACTTCTTCCAGAGGGCATATGCGTCTGTCTCCTGTGCAACATGGTGGAAGACACTATGGTCAATCCATTGTCGGATTTGACCAATAGTTTTTTGATTTAATTTCTTCCATTCCGACAACTTGTCGGGATTAGGATTTACACCTTTTATTTCTATAAGGTCGAACAAATCTTTACAACTGAGAAGATCTTCCATTCGAGGTTTCCACAGCGTGTAGTTGGTGGCAGTGAGCATAATCATGGCTCCGGAAGATGATGTTGACTCTTCTGTGGTCATTATCACCTTTCAGTGATTAATTCACCGAATTTGGGACTGAAATGTAATTTCTGAAAAATCTTGCAGAAATTACTGCAGTAGAGTACTGTAAATCGTCTTCCTCCTCAATTTCTTTTGGGAGCTCTTACGACTTCATACGACGTCGGATTTTAGTTCCGAAAATATATGTACGAACTCGTGTTGACGAGAGGAATGCAATGGTGTACTCAAAATTGAGTTTTGAGCACTTTTGAAACTCTCAAAATTTTCAGCCTTACACAATTCTGATGAGCACTTTCGACGAGGCTCTGATACCACTTGTTATCACAGGATCATTACGGAGTTGTAAGGAATAATTTGAGAGAAAAATAAAACTCTATTACTCAAGAATAGAATTTACAAAGAGATTTTCAAACTCACAAAAAAACTCTCAAAACTCACTCCACTCACTAGGAAACTCTCTTAGAGATGTATTCACTCTTTGGTGGATGATTTACAATGAAGATTAACCCTCCTTTTATAGAGGGTTGAGGTGGTGTGAATGGAGGTGTGAAAGGGGAAACTTTCTTCTTCAACAATGGTGGCTTGGGTAGGTGTTGAATGAATAATTCAACAATGGTGGCTTGGGTAGGTGTTGAATGAATAATTCAACAATGGTGGCTTGGGTAGGTGTTGAATGAATAATTCAACAATGGTGGGTGAAAAAATTTCTAGATATGTGCTAGAAATCTTTCAATATAGTGTTTGAAGTTACAAATGACTGAAATTCAGTCATTTTGCTTGAAGTTTACCCATTTCTGTCTGAAGTTCATGTACGGATATTGAAGTTCAAGAAAAAATGACTGAGATCGGGCAAAAATGATTGAATTTCAGTCATATGTACGTGAACTTTAACTATATAAAACTTCAGAAAAAATATATGAAGTTAGACCTTATTAAGATTAATTTCAGATATTGTATATCTGAGTTGTCCCAAAATGATTATACATGCATACAATTTAAAAGCAAACACAAGTTAAATGGCGACAGATATTTGTGCGCTTTGCCTGAAATAAAGAAAGAAAATGAGAGAGAGGATGATGCGTTGGAGCTATAAGAACTTATTTCGACACAGTAGACTGCGTGTTGGACTCTAAATATCTTTAGAGGTGGCAAAATCAGCTCATGAAATTATAACCCACCCAACCCGTTTACATTTGGGTTGATTATTGACCTGCCCATTCATTAGTTCAGCCCATCAAAGTGTGAGCTGATATCTAGCCCAAATTGATTCATGAAAAATATTTTTAAAAAGATATTTTATGTTATTTAATATGTTATATTTAATTATAATAAAGAAAAATAATAATTTTATAAGTTACTAAAAGATTATAAAAGGACATATAAAGCAATTAAAACTTAGTTAGAGTTGGATGGATTGAGTTAAATTCGCATTTTAACCCATTTCAACCCAATCTAATTCTGCGCAAGTAACTCTTGAACGGATCAAACAATCCGCTCATTGATGATATTAAGCCATCCAAATTAAGCGACCCACCTGTCTGCACCTATAAATTTATATCCTACATATTCGTCAATTACACTCTTAACTAATCCATTCTTAAAGATTTATAACTTAGTACCCTATATTTTTTATCAGCTGTGAATCCAACCCAACCCAAAAAATCCATATCCCCTTATTTGTAAACCAGGTACTGAAAGGGAAAATGTAGAATTATTTATTAATAAAATAATACAGTTGAATTTATCAAATTGATTTAAGGGAATATGAGTTGAATTGACCTCGTAATAAAATAAATTACAGCAAAAAAAAAAAAATAGAAACTAATGAGTTTAAAAATAATAAAGTAAAAACAGTAAACTAAATCTTGTAAGTCAGGCCTTGGTGGCCTTAGAATAATATTTTTGGAGTCTCTTGAGAGCCGAAGAACAAAAGGTGTCAAGCTCATAAGTTGTGCTAATACAATTGTGTGAATCAAGTTTCTCGATTCTTAATATAGATATCTAAAGAATTATTTATAGAAAAAAAAATCTAGAAAGCTCCTTTCACAGTCTTCCACTAAATAATTAACTCTGCAATTGCACACCGTCCGATGAAAATATCAATTTTTGACGCTCACATTTTATCTGTTTATCTTTTTTGGCTACTATCTATGTGTGCATAACTATATATTCGGAGCTAGATGAACGACATCGACCCCGTGACATTGATCCTTATCTTTATCCTTTTCGGCTACTGTCTCTAAATTCGGAGCCACATGGGCTTGCCACACGTCATTATATCATTTGTCCTACTTAGACCTCATGATCAGATTACTTGCCACGCGTCATTGTATCATTTGTCCACTTAAGTAAAACCACTTTTACCCCATACAAGAATTTAAACTTGTTTTGAAACCATCTCTATATTAACATAATGGTAAAAAGAGTACCACGTGGTGTATCTTTCGTGCCAAAAACGCCAATATGTCCAAGTCCATATCAGTCGGGACTCGAACCCGGGACCTATGCATACATACAACTAAAGATATATATGCAAATCAAATTTAACAAAATTAATAAAACAGCAACATATAATCAGATTATGCAGAGTAAATTAGCTTCCCATTTACAAGGCATATTCAACTCCTATATATAAATGGATCCTTTACTATTAGCCCTCTCATTTTCTATCAGTTAAAATCTTTTTTTTTGTTTTTTAAACATTCTTGCATCCTCTGCCAGTCCCTGTATTCTGGAAACTATACACAACTTCTTTTCAGAGGTTATAACAACCACAAAAAAATTCAGATAACGCAAAGAAAATCATCAATACACAAGTCGGATCAGCATGGTTAATCGTATAAACCCTCGTGCTCCCAAATATCAGCAAGAAAGTCGACCATGTCCTGTAAAGAACAACCATTTGGAAAAAATTTAACCCGAGCCTTCGCTTCAAATGGAAGAGATCCAAAAACTGAGACTCACCGAGAGAGGAATTGGCTGAGGGAAACGCTTGTTAGTCCCAAATAAGCTTTCATAGGAGACATTCCAACTACAGTGAGACAGAACAAGCACTAATTAGCCAAGGTGTCTAAAAAAAACATAAGATAATGCAAGAGAAACAGATAATCTGATGTTCGTGAAATTATTGTGTATGGAAAAGTCTAGCAGTGCATTCAACCACGAAAACAACCATGTCATCGTGAAACTTATGTTCGAGTCTTCTAGTGGAGTATAATACCCCTTTAAGGAAAGTCCTAAAATTTGATTCCATGAGCATTGTAACTATGGTGTTGAAATACTTCATCGGAAACATGAAGATGAGCAAGGTTCTCACTTTAACATCGGTTCTTCAGCTACTCTTTGGTTCTCTGGATTTTTACTTGCTAGCCACTGAAGTCTGGTCTCATTCCAAAGAAGATAGCCTGCAATCAGCAGACAGTCAAGATAGCAAACAGAACTTAAAAAGTCCATATTCATGCATGGCCTACTTCACAACTAGGTACGCTTATGTTTTTGAATGGAGGAGGAAAACAGACTCGAATGTCTAACCACATAAATGACTCGTTTTCTAATACATATAAAAAAGCCTAGTCATCAGTGTGATGAACTTGCCGTGATTTACGAATTCATTGTTGTTGCTGGCATTGCTAGTGCCACTGTGTTGACTGAGGCTCTGATTTGAGATACTGATGGAAGACATGCTTCTATGAGATTGAACAGTACTAATCTCCATCTCGCATGTACTGGTGCTCCAAAAATCATCCGATATACTCGGTTTTCTCACCAACTTTCCTTGTATTCGTAGTCCTTTAGATGGTTCATCCACAGCAATAATTGGTTGAGATTTGGAACAGCAACCAAAGCAACCTCTGCTCTGTTCAAATTCAGGTTTATTTGCATATACAACACATGGTAACAAGATGAAAACTGTTTTGATGCCACAATAAGAAGCAAGCACTTAAATCATTAAACAAGCACATTTAGTATCAGATAAACACTGTAAATTCCACTGATCAATTTTTTGAATTTGTTAGCTCCCTAATCCTAGCAATCTTTTGTCTGTATAGGAGGTAACTCCTATATTTTGTAACTTGTAGCATCTGTTTGATGCTTTTTTTTCTAATGAAATTTCTTCATCAAAAAAAAAAAAAGATTTAACAATATATACATGCAAGCTGCAAAACAAGAAAAGGCAACGGGTAGGGGAACTCAGTACTCAAAGGATGTCTTGTTACCGCTGTTTAAAAAGATGAAATGTCTGCCTGATTTAAATTCCATATAGTTACCAGTAAAGTGGAAGTGCAAAAGAGCATGTGGAAAATTTTCTAACGGTAGGCTATTTATCCTTTCCTTGGGGTAGGGTAGGAGGAGAGGTGCAAAATAACCATTGGTAGATTCGGTATTATTAGAAGAACAAGTGACTTTAAAATTCCAGTTCTTTAGAGCACTCTCAAGTCTCAACAGTGGAATGATAACTTCACAGAATGACAGCACAGGATACACGCATTTATTCCAGCAGTCTCATTGCATGTCCCACATACAACTTACCAGCTCCTTTCTAAGTTCCAAAGGAAGGGTAGGAAATGGGAAGAGGGGAATTTCCACAACATATGTTCTCTAAACTGTCCATTGCTAGCTCCATATTGACAACAATCGACGTCCTAATTGTAAAAGAAAGAATCTAAGTATCCAACTCATTATCTGAAACTAAAAGTGGAGCCAGGAGTAGCTCAAACTAAAACCTTTTTAAAACTCTGACTCAACCGATATGGGACAGGTTCTTTAAAACAGTTTTGCATGTATAATCTGGTTGTAGGGTTTGGAGACTTTTCTTTTTTACTTTCTTTCTCTTCCTTCTTTTGTTTATTCTCTTCCTTTTTTTCCCTTTTCTTTGTTTCTTTATTTGGAGAAGACTGAAGTAGCTCATTTGGCATGGAGTAGAGAGAGAAGGCTCAATACACTGAGTGCTCCTGCTAATGGCTTGACAATTGAACATAGAGAGGCGCAGGTCGGTAGAATAGGTAGAGAGAATATGCTAGTGAAAACTACCCTGCCTATGTTTAATTCTGAAATCATCTGAAAGAATTTGAGCATCAAATCCCAAAAACTTAAAGACTGCCTACCATAGCCCATAACCTTATAGACATTTTAATACCCTGAGACAGCCAATACGGGACAAGGTCTTGACACTGAAGATCAATAAAGTTTCTGCTCATTGTGACATCAACAACAGCCTTTTTGAGAAAATAGCTCACAGAAATAAGATAACTAACAGGAATAAAAAACGGAGCACAAAAACACGATAATTAGCGAGTGTAAAAAGAGTAAGTACACCAAGATTTTAATGTGAAAACCCCTTTCAACAAGGGAAAACCACGGACTGAAACGCCCAAATAATATCACTATGGTAAAATACTCAAAGAGACCACTACACACTCAAAAAGACAACTCTCCTTTGATTTACTCACCTAACTATAATACCAGTCATACTCTCTATTTTTCCTCACAAATGCTTTTCTTCTTACTGTTTGTGAATTGTTCTCTACTCTTGCTTCAATGCTCTATTTCTCTACGTTGAAATGAGAAAATTGCCTCTCTAATTATGCCAATAGAATTAGTGGACTCCAAGAAAAAATAGAGAAAAGGAAAACTTTGTTGGCCAATATAAGGGAAAAGGTAAACAAATTTTAAGTTGAAAGAAAAAGATATATTACTACAATATTTACTTATGAGCAGACACATAAATGGCTTGAGTCATGCTAGGTACTGTCCTAAACACTATAATATTTAAATTCCTTTTTGACAGGTGGCTTCATCAGCCAAGTGACCTCTTGCATGAAAAGTTTTGGACTAGTGGCTAGACACTTGTCACGAAGAAAAGCGTATTCTCATCACTCTACACAAAGTTTCCTCCTGTGATATCCTACAAATAGGATGACCATTTGCAGTCATAAGAATAACAAGTCTCCTGCAACTAGTTCAATTCTCTTCCAATATTCATTCTCTACAACTTAATCTTAACTGCTCTACCTTTTATTCTCATTTTCTGACTAGCTAGTTTGTTACTCCCTCCAATTCAATTTGTTTTTCTGGTTTTGACTTGACGCGGATTTTAAGAAAGTAAAAATGACTTTTGAATCTTGTGATCTTAAACTAAAAATGTGTAGAATGTACCAAAATATCCTTTAATCTTGTGATCTTAAACATGCCATATGGAAAGTTAGAAGTAAAAAGTTGCTAAAAAAGTAAAGAGACATTCTTTTTTAAACGGACTAGAAAGTAAATTGAAATAGACGAAGTATTTAAATTTTGTTGTTCCTACTCTCTCATGGAGAGACTTTTTAATTCCTGGGAAACTATCACATTGCTGAAATAGCTTATTAGGACAGTGCTTATAATGACTCAAGTCATTTGTATATTTGCTCAGAGATAAATATTGTAGTAATTTTTTTTTTCTTTCAACATAATTTTTATTTACCTTTTCCTTTATAATTTGCCAATAATTCCTCTATGAGAAAGGAGGAACAACAAAATTTAAATAACAAACTAGATAGTCAGAAAAAGAGAATAAGAGAAAGAGTCGTTAAGATTCTACCTAAAAGAGAATTGAATTGGTTGCAGGTGGCTTGTTATTTTTATGATCGCAAATGATCAACATGAATATGCTTTTATTCATGACAAGTGTCTACCCACTAGTCTAAAACTTTTCATGCAAGAGGTCAGTTGTCTGATGAAACCACTTGTAAAAATATTTCCAACAATTGCTCAAAAATTCTCCTCCACACTTTATTCTTGACCTCTAAGATGAAATTTTACCAAGTTTTTTTGGCACGTGGCTTTTTAATAAATTGGAGATAGACCCCACAAATCTCCGCATCTAAGTCTAATGGAGGTATCCTTAACACCGAATTTCTAGATGCGCCTACAGGTTATGTTGCTCAGGCCCTTCAAAATTCTTGCCGCACCCGTGTTGATTCGACACGATTTGGGTGTGGGTATGGGGATCACACCGAATTTGGTCTACTTACCTAGGGTGCTTTGAGTACATCTATGACCAATATCTTCTGAACAAAATTCTAGGTATTTATAAAGAATAAAATTAGTTTTGTTCAATAACTTTAATTAATTGAAAGGCATACTTATTTAAGTTTTAGTATACATTTATGGTCGTATCCTAGCACCCGCATCTGCACTCGGATCCGCACCACCAAATCCTAAAATTTATGTGATGAGGAATCCGACCTCTAGATCAGAATCATGTCAAATACCTACACCCAAGTCCGAGCAAAATAGCCAACATAGCCTACAGGATCTTTGGACAACTCAAACATGTCACTTTCTACTATATTGGTAAAAGGATTCTCACCAATGAAAATCTTTAGGATTTGTAATAATTCGCTCTCTACCTTTTCTTGAATCCAATGATATCTCCGGTTAATGTGTTTAGTCCTTGCACAATACTGTGATACACGGAATTCTTGCTCATGTCTATTGCACTTTGACTGTCCTAATAGACAACATACTCCTTCTGACACAAGCCAATTTCTTGAAGAAGCCGTTTGAGACGCATCATTTCCTTGCCATCTTTAGTAGCAATAATATCCATTTCAATGTCGAGAGTGACACACTTCTACAATTTTAACTTCCAACATATAGCTCCCCACAATAAATAAATAAATATCCAATAGTAGTTCTCTATTATCAAGATTACCTGCCATATAAGCATTATTATCCTTCAAGACAGGAAAAGACCTTTCAAAACACAAGTAGTCCTCTATGGTACTTCTTAGTATTCTTTTCCAAGATTTTCAAGAAATTTGCTTGCAATATCAACTGAGTGAGCAATGTTAAAGTCTGGTGCATACCATTGCATACATTAAACCCCCATGGCAGAGGAATAAGGAACTTTGCTATGCTCTCTTTCTCCTCCTTTGTTGGGACATATCTTCTTAATCAACTTCACATGACCAGTAAGACATTTATTGACGGGCTTTGCAATCTTAATGTTGAAATGTTCCAAAATATGTTCAATATACTTCTCTTGTCACATTCACAACTTCCTGCTTGTTCTAACTCCAACAATATGCATTCCCAGAATTTGTCGCGCTAGACCTGTTTTTCATGTCAAACGACTTGAACAGGTCTCCCTTCAACTTGGCTATTAGCTTCTTGTCTTGTCCTACAATCAACTTATCATTCACATATAAAAAGAAGATAATAAAGAAGTCATCAAAATCTTTAGAAGTATACATATGGATATGGAAGTGTCTTTTTTATATGATTGATTTTTCATGAATGAGTCAAACTTCTTTTACCACCTCCTCCACGTTTGTTTCAACCCATACAGACCTCTTCTTCCCTTTGCACATCATGTGTTTCTCCCTTTTGCTTTAAATCCTTTTGCTTGCTCCATATAGATGTTTGTTTTCAAATCTCCACAAAAAAATGCAGTTTTGACATCTAGTTGCTCCAACTCAAGATTTAGGCCAGCTGCCAAGCCATGAATAATTCGAACACAATCCATTTTAATAACTCATGAGAAATTTTCATCAAATCAATACCTTACTTGTGTTTGCACCATGTTACCACCAAACCAACTTTGTGTCTAGTCAACTTGTCGTTTTCATCTTTCTTGAGTTTAAAGACTCATCTGCTCAAGTGGTCTTTTATCTTTGGAAGTTCAACCAGCTCGAGCATGTTTTTCTACAGAAATTCCATTTCTCTTCTTGCATGGCTCTCATCCATAGGTTCTTTTCTAGCTGAGACAACACCTACTTCACAGACTTTTTGGCTCCCCCACATCCGTAACGAGGACATACTTTGACAAAGGATGCTGGGATGATTCTACTTCTTGTCTTTTTGATCTCCTTAATGGTTGTAGCATTTCTTGAGTAGGGTGAGGTTTCCTTGGAGGGGGATATTTGTGGGCTCCATTGCAACTTGTTGAAAAATCATGTTCTAAAAAAACACTTGGTAGAAATTCATTTTTGGAGGTCAAGAATGAAATATGTGGAGGAGAATTTATGGGCAATTTTTCCTTTTCTCTAATTTGTGCTTTGAGCTGATGGCACCTATACTATTATAAATAGAGAGACAATTCTCTTCTTTCAACACAAAAGCAAGAGCAAAAAATATTTATATTCATAGATAGTAACAAGAAATCTTCCCAGCGTAGAATTGCTTCTTCAGACACAATTTATTTGTCAATCCTTTCGACATGTATAGACATTCCAACCTTGTCTATATTCTATATGCACCATCTTCATCAATGATGTTTTTGAGCACATCATCTTATAAGTGTAATCTGATTGCACTAGCTGTTTTTTTATCCATATCTATCTAATCCTCAAGTTTCATGGGTTCAAACTTTGTCGTATTGCCTACTATTGCCTTGTGTAATCCCTTATTAGTTATTAGATGAGCAAATCCCTCATCCTTCTTTACCATGAGGAGAAAGTAGCCTCTCTGTTGAATCTTGCTACCTTGTGCTATCCCAATAGTTTTCACAGAGTATTGTACTACTACAACTTACCGTGAACGATATTTCTTAGAATGAGCTGAATCTAGGGTCTAATACCAATTTTTGAGAAAAATAGCCCATAGAAAATTAATCACGAACAAATAGCAGGAAAAAATGGAGCACCAAGACAGGGTAATCAACGAGAATAAAAAAAGAGAGACCAAGGCCATCAAATTTTAACATGGAAAGTTCTTAAAAAGAGAAAAAGCCACATCCTTAGAGTGGCAAAATAATATGACTATAGTAAGGGAATTTTCACTCAATAGTTCTGAGTAATACTCAAGAGAGCATTACACACTTAAGAGAAACAATCATCTTTTGATTACACACCTCGCTATAATACTGCTTACATTCTATTTATTCTCAAAGACGGTATGTTTATGTCTGTGAATTGCTCTCTGTGAATTGCTTCTATGTTCTATTTTGCATGTTGGGATGAGAGAATTGTCTCTCTATTTATAACAATAGGAGTTGTTGGTTCCTAGCACAAAACTAGAGAAAAGGACAAATTGCCCAAAATTTTCCACCACTCTTCATTCTTGACCTCCGAGAATGAATTTCTACCAAGGATTCTTTTGGCACATGACTTTTCTACAAGTTGGGATGTACCAGATAAGCCAACTCTCCGTTTGTGACCTTGTTTGAAATTGAAAGGCGAGTTTCTTATCCTCTCTCCTTTCACAAATTATATGATCCTTCAGTTAGCACAAAGTTAAGGAAAGGACAATCAGATTGATCTTTCACACAAATTAGCTAAAAATAAAATGAAGGGATCAGAAAATTGGGATGCACTAAAGACAAGATGGTAAGGTAACTGGGAACAATGAGTGAACACATAAATGCAATAAAAGATATCAAGATGACTACTCCACTTATAGTCACAGATGTTATGCAAAATCATATCACAAATTGCCACCATCTATGACATAATATTCAAGATGAAACAAATCTCTCAAATGCTGCAGCTTCAGATTTCGACAATATTCGCAAGCTACTCCAAACAGACCTTTATACCTCCCCTTCCAGCCCCACATTCCTCCTCCCATCCCCCTCACACCCCCTCCCTCCAAATCATATATCAAAGGCCCTCTTTAACTTTGGAGGTTCAAGGTTTGAAAAGTTTTCTAAATTCATGCATCACTGATTACCCAGGTGACACACCAAGTAACAAACTCTAAGACAATGACTTGTAGGAGGTGAATTAAAGGAGGAACGGAGATGGGCTATTTCCTTATGTTTTCTCATGAGTACAAGGAATCTGGAGTAAAACTAGAGGAGTATGCTTCCCATCAATATAAGTTTTTTCAACCCTCCCAAAATTGGAAGGGAAGGAGGAAGTAAATATTCTACTTCCTTTTTATCTATTCGAGACAACCAGAGTTGAAGGTTAATACTTCCTAAAGTGGACATAGATTAGCTAGTTCACCTACAACCCCCTCCCTCTTTCTGAAAGCAAACAAAAAGTAAATACCAATCTTTCGGCTAGCCACTCTTCGCTAATGAAAATACACTTAAAACTGCTTTTTAGTACAAGACAACCCCTTCCAGACCAGCTCTAAGCATTAGTTCCCAACGAAACTAAGATTACATAAAGCAATAGGAGAAGAAAAGATGATTCCGAAAAAATATCCAGCATCCCATGTTAATGACAATATCCATTTTGGTAATCTCATATTCCAAATAGATTACTCCTATGCTAATTATTACATTATTCCAAGATGAGGACATACAGTGGCGGAGGCAGGATTTTGATCGAGGGGTTAAAAAAAAAGTAAGCATGTTAATAGTACCCACAAATAATCGGGTCGAATCGTATTATAGAGCATGATAATAAAGAGACATTAAGCAATACAAGTCACATTCATATATACCTGCATTGCAATAAGCAAGAGAGTCTTTCTGCAAGTTCTTCAGTTCCTTCTGAATTCTCTTCAAAGCCATAATGAATTTCAGATCGACTTCTCATTGCAAAAAATCTAAATCAATAATGTATACAACAAGATATTAGCAAAATTTTGTTCAATATGATTACACTTCAAAACTAATTTCACAGAAGGCGTAACTATATATACCACTAAATAGAATATGTGTTTCCTTCTCGGTGCATCTTTTGGAAGTGCAAATGGAGAACAAGCAAAAACTATTACATTAGAATGATTGACAATAAAGTCTTAAATCAAAGTAAAAATATTCTCCCTCCGCAAAGAAAGGATTTTTAACATAATCAATGGCTTCAAGATAATAGAAAACACCAATAACAACATAAATCATTACATCCTAGTCTGTATTACAAAACATAGTGATAATTACACCATTATGAAGAGAGATTCAAAAATTAAAAAACCAAACATACAAAGAAGCCTACCAAAACACAATTTTACTATTGATAATGTAACTATCTACATTATTATAATTGTACTCTACATGGTTTCATATCTTGATATGTCTTAATAATAGCATCATAAGAAATATTATCAGATACATCTTTTTCTAAATAAGGCACCAAGCAACCACTAAAAAAATCATCACTCATTTGCCTGCGCATGTCATTCTTGATAAACTTTATCGCCGAAAAAGTTCTTTCAAATAAGCAGAATACTAGAGGATAATTTGAATGCTTCTTTGTGTAAACTAATCTTTTCACAAAGCCCATTTAGATCAAAGAGCCTTTCATCAACATCAACAATGTAACTTACAAGTTGATTCTCAAGAATACCCATATTGAATTCATTAGGATATAATTCAGCCATACTCATTATTTTTCTGATGTCAAAACTTGAAAATGAGTTAGTTGGATTCAAACAAGCAAATTCCATGGAGCAAATCAGTCATCACCTCATTAAAACGATCATTAAGTTCTTGAAGTTGCCAATCAATAATATTGCAAAACACTTCAACACGATAATGACGTAAGCTATATAGTTAGCAAGTCTTCGTCTTGATCTTAAAGAACTAACATATCGTTCCTCCAAGTTAGGTTTCGAAATTTCATGTTTGATACAAAATAGATACCTTCGCAATAAGAGAATCTCATTCATCATCCCTTAAAACTTGCAACTTTCTCTTTGCTACTTCAACAAGTTGCATGGCGTTTGTAACATCTTGCTCCTTTTTTTGTAAGCATTTATTAAGCTCATTTGTGATTGCTAAAATATCTTTCATCAAATGCAATATGAACGCAACCTCAAATGTTCAACAAGCTTTAAGATGTCCCATTGCCTTGGCTTTTTCATCCAGATTTCGTGCATCAAGAACATCAAGAATAGAGCCAAACATAAGAATAAAATTGCTAAAAGATTAGTAATGAGATTCCAAACAAGTATCACAAGTTCTTGAAAGACCACGTTGTTGATTCAAGCCCCTACCGGTTGTAAGTTCACCCATATCTAATGCCCCTCTTGAATATTTTCTTTTTGAGAATCTCGAAATTCATCCATACACTTAAAAGAAGATCCCAATACATTTAAAATATTTGAAACCAATACTACAAGCTCTCCCACTTCAATACACTTTTTATAGACCCCAACAAGAGTTAGTAGAAGTTGATGAGCAAAACAATGGATGGAATGAGCCGATCTACTTTCTTGCCTAATCAACATTTTAAGGCCATTGATCTCACCTTGCATATTGCTTTCCCCATCGTAACATTGTCCACGCACATATGATAGACTCAGGGCAATTGCTAATTTACTCATTTTATCTTTAAAGAGGGCAATTGTTAACTTACTTGCTCAACATTCCTTGAGTCTATCATATGTGTGTGGACAATGTTACGATGGGGCAAGCAATATGCAAGGTGAGATCAATGGCCTTAAAATGTTGATTAGGCAAGAAAGTAAATTGGCTCATCCCATACATTGTTTTGCTCATCAACTTCAACTAACTCTTGTTGGGGTCTCTAAAAAGTGTATTGAAGTAGGAGAGCTTGTAATATTGGTTTCAAATATTTTGAATGTATTGGGATCTTCTTTTAAGCGTATGGATGAATTTCGAGATTCTCAGAAAGAAAAAATTCAAGAGGCATTAGATATGGGTGAACTTACAACCGGTAGGGGCTTGAATCAACAACTTGGTCTTTCAAGAGTTTGTGATACTCGTTGGGGATCTCATTACAAATCTTTTAGCAATTTTATTCTAATGTTTGGCTCTATTCTTGATGTCCTGAATCACTTGTTCTTGATGCATGAAATTTGGATGAAAGAGCCAAGGCAATGGGACATCTCAAAGTTGTCGAACAATTGAGGTTGCGTTCATGTTGCATTTGATGAGAGATATTTTAGCAAGCACAAATGAGCTTAATAAACGCTTACAAAAAAAAGGAGCAAGATGTTAGAAACACCATGCTACTTGTTGAAGTAGCAAAGAGAAGGTTGCAAGTTTTAAGGGATGATGAATGGGATTTCTTTTATTGCTAAGGTATCTATATTTTGTATCAAACATGAATTTCGATACCCAACTTTGAGCAGCCATATGTTAGTTCTTCAAGATCAAGATGAAGACTTGCTAACTATACAGTCTTACGTCATTATCGTGTTGAAGTGTTTTGCAATATTATTAATTAGCAACTTCAAGAACTTAACGATCGTTTTAATGAAGTGACGATTGATTTGCTCCATGGAATTGCTTGTTTGAATCCAACTAACTCATTTTCAAGTTTTTACATCAGAAAAATAATGAGAATGGTTGAGTTATATCCTAATGACTTTGATGAATTTAATATGGGTATTCTTGAGAATCAACTTGCAAGTTACATTGTTGATGTTCGTGATGAAAGGTTCTCCGATCTAAATGGGCTTTGTGATCTTTCCAAAAGAATAGTTCAGACAAAGAAACATTCAAATTATCCTCAGGTATTCTGCTTAGTGAAACTTGCTTCACTTCAGCCAGTTGCCACTGCATCTGTTGAAAAAGCTTTTTCGGTGATAGAAGTTTATCAAGAATGACTTGCGAAGTCAAATGAGTGATGATCTTTTTAGTGGTTGTTTGGTGCCTTGTTCAGAGAAAGTATTTGATAATACTTCTGATGATACTATTATTAAGACATCTCAAGATATGAAACCTCGTAGAGTACAATTGTAATAATGTAGGAAGTTACATATTCAGTAATGAAATTGTATTATGGTAGGCTTCTTTGCATGTTTGGTTTTTAAATTTTTGAGTCTCTCTTCACAGTGGTGCAATTATCACTATGTTTTGTAATACAGACTAGGATGTGATGATTTATCTTGTTATTGGTGTTTTGTATTATTTTGAAGCCATTGATTATGTTAAACATCCTTTATTTGTGGAGGGAGAGTATTTTTAACTTTGGTTTGAGACTTTATTGTCTTACTTGCTCTCTGTTTGCACTTCCAAAGGATGCACCGGAAAGGAAACACTTATTCTGTCTAGTGGTATATACAGTTACGCCTTCTCTGAAATTAGTTTTGAAATGTAATCTTACTCTCCAAAATTTTGCTAATATCCTGTTGTATACATTAGTGATATGACCTTCCTTTGACATTATTGATTTAGATTTTTTGAAGTGAGAAGTCGATCTGAAATTCATTATGGCTTTGAAGAGAATTCAGAAGGAACTAACAAACTTGTAGAAAGACTCCCCCCCCCCCCCCCCGGCTTCTTGCAATGCAGGTATATATGAATGTGACTTGTGTTGCTTAATGTCTCCTTATAATCATGCTCTAAATATGATTCAACCCATTCATGTATGATTCGACCCGATTATTTGTGGGTACTATTAGCATGCTTACTTTTTTTTGAACCCGCTGATCAAAATCTAGCCTCCACCACTGTGCAAATCATGCACCGAATATCTAAATTGACAGATTACAAATAATCATGATCGGATGAGCCCTCAGGAAAAGGAAGTTTACTTTATCAGCTACTCTTCAAACCATAATTTTGAAGTTCAAACACCAAACACTCGATAAAGAAATAAGGAGAAACTTTTGTTTCATAGACATCTGATTCCCCCTCCCCCCCCCCCCCCCCGCCCCCGCCTCTCTCTCTTTCCCTCTCCCCACCATCTAAAGAACTGAAAAGTTCTTAACTTTCCCCTCCCTCCTCTTGCAGGAGAAAAACCCCTTCCTCCAATTCCTTTTTGCCTTTTTGGGTTGTCCTTTTGAGTGGCTAAAATATAGAAATAGAAGCTTAAATGTTTCCAAATAGGATAAAGAATCACAATTTCCAGAAAAAAGTCAATGTCAGTAAATAATGTGTTCAACAAACAACTAAAAGCCCCATCACACATATAATGCCTGAAATTTCACCAAATTTGAATACAAAACAGAACAAACATCACTAAACAAACAATAAACAAGAACAATAAGTTGATTGTAAGAATCTGAATACATACCCCATGCAAGCGAGAAAGTGACTGATCCAAGCACTGAAAGAACTGTACAACATCATATATCTAAACATACAAGAATTATTAATAATCCAATCGCTCTTCAAAGCTCCAAATGAACCAGATCACAAAACCCCAGCATAAAAATCCAATCTTTTTCTGTCCCAAAACAAAGATACAAGAATCAGATTAAGAAAAAGAAGAAGGGAAAAAGAAACAACTTTTTTCCCTGACCTCAGAGCGACCATATAGATACAAAACAAAACACCCTTATTTAATGGTATACGTAAGTATAAATGAAACTGAATTCCAAAAGGGTATGTGTCTGTACCTGGAAAAGAAATGAGACTGGGGGCGCCCGTTATAGCTTCTCTGTTTTTCTCTCCTCTCTCTCTCTCTCTGCTTTATCTGTGGGTTTGGTTTCAATAGTGGACTAGGAAGTGAAGTGGGTAATAATTAGGTGTCTTTGAGGTTAAAAAATTCTAAATTTTTATATTTATTTGTTCTGATTATGATTTAGTATTAAACTTAATAAAGTAAAAAAATTAAAATTTTATAATTTTAAATTAAAGATATATTTTGATATCACGTGATAATTGAAATAAAGAAATTATATTTGAAAAAATTAAAAATAAATTAGGACAATAAACAAATTAAAACGGAAAAATAATTTTTTTATTAGTATATTATCATGTGGTAAACTAAACTGGTTACTACTTGCACAATTTTTAGAATCAAGATTCAAGAATCTGATGGGCCACGTGAATGTGATGCTTAACTGAATTTGGTGTTAATTGATTCTTGTGGATAATACCCAATTTTTTTCTGATTGCGAATTTACGAATGAAAGATCATCTGCATTTAATTTTTTTTTATCAGAAGTATTATTTTTTTATTTTCTTAAACTTTAATTTTATTATATTTCTTTTTTTTATTTATTTATAATAGAAAATAGTCTTTCTAATCTTATAAAATAAGAATAAAACTGTATACACTTTTATCTTTTTCAGATGAAATTTCAACGAATGTGTGTTATTGAGATATTATTATAGCTGAGCTTGCTAATACATGAACTGATTGGATTTTACTAGAGACCTATAAGTATAAATAAATGAATTGGTAAATGGGCTCCTTTTTTGACATCTTTAACTTTTAAAAAATGCATTTCATATCATATACTAATATAATATTATAGTAAATAAATGATTTATGAACTGTGTTCCTTTCTGCTGAATGTATTCATCTAAGTATTTGACCATAAAAATTAAATATTTTTCACTTGTAAAGGATAAAAGAGAATATTTTTATTAGAAATAATAAAAATGGAATTGGAAATAGGATAAGCTATTTTTCAAATTTAAAATCCTACTTTCAGCTAAACTTGAAATTTTTATAATTAAATATCAACTTTCAAACAAAGTGAAAATTTATTCCGAAAAAGTAATAGTTAATTCTTACGATCCAACAAGTCCTGTATTAGAAAATTTTGTGCTTTTCTGATTAAACTAATTTTAAGAATTTAACCAGCTATTAGTTTTGAAAAGCATATGCCTATATAGGGAAAAAGTGACCAGAAAAACAGAGGGGTCCAGTAGAGATGTGGGGGTAAGGTTAGACACAAAACAAAGATGAAATGTAGTCATCAAAATAATTGATATCCAATAATACACCTAACAAAGGCTCCAATAAGTGTTTGACACAATTATTAAAAGCTTCACTTCTGATCCCCACTGTGTAAAGCAAATCCATCTCTCATTCTTCATGCAACTAAAGGTTAATCCCTTGTAGAAAACCTTTAACATTCTATAAACAAAACAACCAGAAATATATGGGTTCTGATTTAACAAGACAGTAATAACATCCATAAATTGGTTCTATGGTCCAACAATGTCACATTGCGTCTCGAATAACATCCACCTTTTTTTCTTTTTCTAACGGACCAATTTAATAAATGACAATGAATGAAACTGAATTTCCATAGGAGAAGAAAAGAAAACTGAAATTCATCCTCTTTTTTCTCTTCTCCGATGGATGAATCACCCCCCATGGTCAATAGTAGAAAGCAAGGAACGGGACGTTTGCCTCGGTAATTAACTAAAAGAAAAGAAGGTACTAACATACTTATAGCTCATTGTAGTAGCACACAAGACAATTGTGTTCAAGAAAGTATCAATCTTTAGGAGTGCCTATAGTGTTAACACTCTTTGCAACAAAACTTCTACTGCTTACTGTCCTTCCTTGAATAGAATGGAAGCTATCCCCCTTTTCCACCAAGGTGTCACAGTTTCCTCGATCTTACCAGGAAGAAGACAGCGAATTCCCTCGGTAACTGAAGTATCTTGCTTGACCCTCGTCATCACAGGCCTGAAGAGGTATCAGCAAAAAAGTCTTAATAGTCTGGTATATTTTTTTATGTATAACAACCTCTGAACATGGATTACATGCACCATTACTCACATCAAAGCAAGACAGCAACAAAAATTTAAAAGTTCAATTCTTGCAGTGGAAGAAATATCAAGGACAACTAATGGCAGTTGTTACAGCTTTTCAGGGGTTCTCTTTTTCTTCGAACAACTAATGGCAGCAATGTTACAATTTTTGGTTCATTAATATGGTGTACACCATTGGCATGTCCAATTTTTATACAGCAACTCTCTCCTCTCGACTTAATTACTTGGCCTGGTTCTGTTTTAGTCCATCCCAAAATTATGACTTATTTTCTTAAAGGCCATGGCAACCCCACTTTAAAAAGTCAACATAATAATACATATTACAAGTCAACACACAAGGGCAATACGGAGATGATCAACAGAGTACAGGAGACTGTCCAGGCGCAAGGACTTCTAATTTCAAATTGGCATTGACATACTGATAATTATTTTTTAAAAGAAAACTGAAATGCTACCCCACCCAATCCCCACTCAGCTATAACTTTGCCATCCCTACTTAAGATGAACGAGGAAACTCTCACGTAAATGTCATCTCCCATCCCTATCTTCTTTTTTAAATAATGGTGGTATTTGGGTCAACTTGTGCGCTCCTTGACTAATTCTACTAGGTACCAACCTCCCAGCATAGGTACCGGGTTACTTTACCCACCGAAGCTTCGGTCAATGGGAAGAAATCGCCTAATGTTTTTTGTCTCATGTCCTATGTATACTAGACATATCTCTATTTTAGTTCGTTTGAGAAAAAATGAGATTCAAGTACTAGAAGTTGTATGTTTTTACATAACTGCATTTTTTTTACATTAAAAAAGATAAAGAAGCCTGAGAATGCGTACGTAGTTGATATGAGGCCTTCAGAGGCAAACGTTGAATAGCCTTGTCTTTGTTTGTGCTTGGGATTAGATGTACATAGCACATATACCCGCCCGCGCCGCTTGACTGTGCGACAGAACTCGCACATCTTCTTCACTGATGCCCTAACCTTCATGGCTGTTAATGATACAAACCAGGAAATGATGAGAAAGTCATCCATGAGACTAGGAACTAGTAAAAGCAGTCACCAAAGCAATATTTTAACTTTTTCATATATTAGAGTCCGTGAAACAATGAAAGGGAAGAAAAGGAACAGGATTATGCATGCAGAGGCGATATCTATAAATATTTGATTGTGAACCTAATTATTATTGTAACGAACCCATAAATTTTTAATCTTGGACCCGCCACTGGAATGTTTCAATGACTTAGAGCAAGCAAAAATCTTCGAAAAGGGGGAAATTGTGATTAACTAAAATGATGAAAATTTCTAATTTGAGACAACTTATAGTGTAGTAAATGATTACGTTAAGAGGGTTCCCATCCGTTCAAACCTTGGTGGATAACTTGGTAGGCAGAGTTATCTGATCTTTCTGCCTAATGTGTGTGTGTGTGTGTTTTTTTTTTTTTGGGTGGGGGGGGAGGCATTTGCTTGGATACATCATAAAACCCAATCGGTTTTTCCTATTTTCCAACTGTGCAAGCACATAAATTCAACATATAATGATCCCTCGGCAATTTATTTCTTAGTTGAATACCAAATTCTCCATTTGATAGGTATCATAGTTAACAGGTGAAGCTCAGGAACCGTGCCATCCTACAATAATGGATTTTGGAAAATCCTTCCAAATTGCATCCAACCAGCTATTCTAAGTCTAATAAATATTGGTTACTTTGAAAGGCCATATAAAGATAGTGGCTTTTAAAGTCCTAAAACTAAAATCCTAATTCTCAAAACTCTCCATATTTCAGTTCTCAAATAAATAATATATGAACGAAAAGTAAAATAAGGGCACAAGGTGAAGCATATAACTGTACCAAATTTTCAAGCAGGATAGTCAAAAGTGGAAGATTGAAGAGCGCGGGAAAACGCTAAAGTATGGTGGGCAAAAGCCGCAAAGTGGAATTAAAGCATAAACATTAACGAAGAAAGGGAGTAAAGAAGAAAAATGTAACTATTTATCACACACACACACATATACTGTAATGCAAGAAAAATTAACTACAAGGAACTGGTAGGAAGATGTCTGACAATATTTTCCTTGCCCAGGAAATGGTTAAATTTTACACCAGGAAGAATATTTCACCCAGATGTATGATTAAGATAGACCTTCAAAAGGCCTATGATTCGGTAGAATGGGTTTTCTTAGAAAAAGTGATGGATGAAATTGGTTTTCCTAGATGGTTTACTGGATGGATACATGAAGGTGTTAAAACTGTTCATTACTCATTGATCAATGGGGAACCAACAGATCCATTCAATGCTACTAAAGGGCTGAGACAAGGGTGTTTGCATTGGCTATGGAGTATCTCAGCAGAAGGTTGAATGCTCTAAGGGAGGAAAAGGGATTCAACTATCACCCAAGGTGTTCTAGACTTGGTGTTACACATTTGTCTTTTGCTGATGATCTACTTCTTTTCTCTAGAGGTGACTTTGCTTCGATAAACTATCTCTTCACATGCTTTAAGGACTTCTCAGCAGCCTCTGGATTAATAGCAAATAGTGGAAAGAGCTCTATATATTTTGGGGGTGTTAACCAAGGAATTCAGGATCAAATTCATCATCACCTAGGATTCTCAAAAGGAGTCCTCCCTTTCAAATACCTAGGAATCCCCCTCTAAAGCAAGAAACTGTCCCTTAACCAATGGCAACCACTGATCAGCAAGATGGTTGCAAGAATCTCATCTTGGACCGAAAAATAATTGTCACATGGAGGAAGGGCTCAACTAGTCCAGACTGTACTCTTTGGTATGCAATCCTATTGGTCACAGTTATTCATACTCCCTGCCAAAGTGTTGGACACCATTGATGCCTATTGTCGAAGCTACCTTTGGTTAGGAACTAATGCCATAACCAAGAAGGCCCACATCTCTTTGGATAGAGTATGTACTCCAAAGTCCATTGGAGGATTGAGATTGATTAACCTAAGACTGTGGAATAAAGTAGCTATCACTAAAGCTTGCTGGGATATTGAACACAAGGCCGATAAAATGTGGATCACTTGGATCCATAGCTACTACACATCAAGAACCAGCAGTTTAGTCAATCAAAAAATCCTCAACAGACCTCTTGGATGGTTAGAAAATTGTTTGAGGCCAGGGGTACATTGTCACTTGGTCTAAGAAGTAATGGTACTGGCAGCATTACCAAACAGTTCTATTTGCAGCTAATAGGAGAGCATCCCAGAATTCCTTGGAATTGTCTTGTATATTCCAATGATGCTAGGCCTAAAAGCAGTCTTTACTATGTGGCTTACCATGCATGGAAGATTACTTACCTAGAACAGATTAAATAGTAGGTGAATGAAGGTGGAAACCAAATGTTCACTATTCCAGACTCAAAATGAAACAAGAGATCACGTGCTCTTGGAGTGTCACTACACAAAACAGATTTGCAGATCATACTCAGGTGGATCAAGAAAAGGGACCAAGGGGCAACTAACTGGGATCAATTCACTACGTGGATCATTAGAAAAGCCAAAGGCAAATTACAGATGGCACAAATATTCAAAATGGTACTTACTGAGTTTGTCTATGCCATCTGGATTGAGAAAAATTTGAGGCTTTATGAGAATCAATATAAGGAGCAGAAACAGATTGTTAGGGAGATTGCATACATATCCAATATGAGAGCTTCCTCCAGAATGCAAGTAAGAGCTCAAACTTTTCTTCCACAGTTTTAGAGCCCAGCTTTGTGGTTTGCTATTGTCTATGTTCTTTGAGATAGCTAGCTGAGTTTTAAGCTATGTTATGGATCTACTTGTATTATACTTTGGTGACAAATAAAAGGTTAGTTACCAACAAAAAAGTAACTACAAGGACTAATAATACTATGTGGACAAAAGAATTGTGTTAAATGTATGAAGTAAAAATCATATCAAACAAGTCTAAATCCATTTGAAATGTCTGACTTAGATGAAATGAAGTAGTTTCCCAAGCTAGTTCTTTATACTAGTATTTATTTCTTATTCCTAAGCACTTAAAAATTTATTTGTAATGTTGTTTAGCAATTAATCTATCAGCTTACCAACTATTTTATTGTTTACTACTACTTTCTTAAGGACAGAGCCTATGGGTGACATGCCGCATGCCTTATCACCTTAGGGGTCATTTGGTTGCTGATTTACTGGTTAGAGTTATGCGGGGACTAGTTATGTAAGAAATAGTTATTCATGTGTACTTATTCCATTGTTTATCCTGCATAAAATAATATATAATTCTCTCATAACTTATACATGTATTAGTTATGTGGGATTCTAAATTGCTAATCAAACACCGTATTTGATGTGTTGGATTTTATACATAGGAAAAAAATGATATGTACATGGTATAAGATGCAGAATTTAATACATGAATGAATCAACTCCAAACCGACAGCCAAAGGTACACTAAAGTGCCAGCTGAGCAAGGCCAAGCACACAACCTGGCTTTAACTGAGCATCAGGGCTTAAGCGCGATTACGAGCCTTTAAGAACACTGTCTTCAAGTTGTTTTCCGTCCCTTGCTTTTTTTTAATCCACCTCTGGATTTATCATTCCAGTTTTATCAGATGTCCCCGAAGAGATTTAGCAGAATCATAAAAAACTTTAAGCTTCTGAAAATCACGCACCACTACATGTTTCTACCTTGAGTTTTCCCAAGGTCCATTTTACATACAATTCACCTCTCACATAATAATATTCATCTTTTTAAAGTGATAAATACTTCATCTTTAGTGATAAATTTACTGGAATAGATCAATACGCAAGCAAAACATTTAAGCCATTATGTCAAAAGGGTAGGAAGAGGGGTTTAGGGTTTTAGCATATACGAGACAAAAATGAGAAATATGGAGTATGGAGAGATATATGGTTACCTGCCTGACTTCGACGGAGAAACAGATCGCCGATGAGTTCGCCGGAGAGAGTTGGAGAGTCGGGAAAGTTCACAGCCGATGGAAAGGGTAGATATGCAATCAATTTCACCAAAACACCTAAAGAATTGGTGGGCTGAAATCTAGAGTAATTTGGATCCAGAATTGAAGTCCATTTGCAATTTTGGGCTTTGTTGATTTATGGTTACAACTCTTAATTGTCCCATACTTGTCTGTTTTAACAAATTAAAAAATATTTATTTATTTGAATTTTATTCTTATCATTAAATAATTATTTCTTAAATTTACTAAAATATTAGTATCCAAATTAAGATTTAAAATTATAATTAACAGGATCAATTTAATAAAATAAATATATAATAAATAAATTCTTAAGTAGAGTACAAAATGAACAATTATTACTCTCTTTGTTTTATATTGAGTGATGCTTTTAGTTTAGGCACATTCCTTAAGAAATTTATTCACTTATAGAAAATAAAAAATATTTTTATTAACTTATTTTTAATTAAATAGTAATATCTATTTAATATATAGTTTCTTAATTATATAAAATCCACTTATTTAAATAGAAATAAATTTGTAAGAAAGTAATTAATACTTTTTAAATTACATGAAACATCACTTTTTTTTAATTAATTAAGAAGTAAGAAAAAAATTATAAGATGAAAAATAAAATTTTCATCAATAAAATAAAAATTCACATAACTAATTAAAATAATTAGAAAAAATACCACTTATATAATATGAATAGGTGGGAGTAATTTACACAGAAATTGATGTTTCCCCTTGAATAAGACCAGCACAAATGAAACCAATAGTGTCCCATTTCCTTTAATAGTATCCATTTAATTTTTAAAAATAATTATCTCAAATTATTTATTATTTTAAAAGTATAAAATAATTAATTATTTTTTTCATTTTATGATTAATAGTAATTATTCTTGAAAACTATAAACCCTTCAATAACGGATGATGACACATAAATAGAGTAATTATTCAATGAAAAGAGATTATATATTTAGACATAAACGAAGGTACGATATCAAAACACTTTCTAATTAACATTTTTTTAAAGGACATGTAAAAGAAAAATATGAGAGATAATTTGAGATAGAGGGAGTAACTTTTCATTTACCAGAAAAATAAATTACTTTATCTACTCTATTTTACTTATCCATTCTAGCAAATCAAGAAAGATTTATTATTCTTTTTTGGATAGAGATATTCACAGAAAATCAATAAATCGAACCACATTGAGAATAGAAAAAAATATATGATATTTTTAGATTTGATTTGATTTTAATATTAAAATTGACAAAAATTAGATTTTTCATTTTAAGTAACTAACTGAAAAAATCAAACCAAATCGATTATACAAACACTATTTAAAAATTATAATTAACAGATAATAGTACATATTATTTTTTTTATTCTTTTGCTCTACATCGGTGTAGCTATTATGGCATTTATGTATGTAGCTATTGCAGCATTACATCTATGTAAATTTTATCATATATACTTATATTGTTATAACTCATTCCACGAGTACGAAAATGAGATGAAACTTTATGGAGGTTTCAAGGAAGTCAAGAGAAATCGTTAGAGACAAACATCACATGATTTGGAGTTTGGATAAGATTGAAAACACTCATTATTATTCTTTGGCAGAAACATGTCTACTCATGTCACTTGGATCTCTTTCTTTAAAGCATATATAAATGGGTATGCATGGTGATAGCCTACCAACCCTCTCTGGATATGTTGATAGTGAACCGCCTCAAGTGTGTTGTATTGAGGGGGAACTTCAAGGGCCTTCTGTGGCAGCTCTAAGGTGTGTCTAAGATATAAGGAGTTTGGGAACTCTATGACCGACATGTGACCTAGGGCCAATGTTGGGCGCCTAACGAATGTCGGAGACTTGATATTTGGAATGATTAGGCTCCGCGGGCTACCTTGTGATAAGATAAGAACTCTGTGCCGATTGAGCAATCGAGGAACTCTCTCTGAAGCCTCATAAGCTAACTTGTGAACTTGGCTTGAGTTCAACCTTGTAAGCAAAGATCTGTTGGCTTAGACGTGCAGTCGTGGAGCAAGGTTGCATATGCAGAATAAAAGTATATCCCGAGAGATTGACATGTCCATTGTCAACTAGGGTGTGCGCATGAATAAGACCATCATATGAGATGCGCTCGAGGAGCATGCCAGCAAGTCAAGGCTGAGGACATGAAATTGGGCTAGCGGCACCGCTAAAGCTAAGCCTTTGAGGCAAGCTTTGCCATAGGTACATGGTCGTGCTAAGAATCCTAGGACGATCATTAGGCTGGCTTGTATCCTAACTGGAATAGGGGTGTCGCACCGGCTATTAGTGTGTCGCTAATGCTAAGAAGAAGTTGACCTGCGACAACTAGCATTGGCTAGATCAAAATCGAGAATATGGTGATGTTTCTTATCAAGGAACGAAAACATTTTGAAATCACCATCACTGGTATGACTAGCGACCAACGGTGTCCGTCCCACAAAATTTTTCTCCCCGGTAATAACTTACTTTCCAGCTGGAGTGCACTCACAACGGTTTCCAACAGTCATTAATTAGCCTCAAGCGTAGCTCTATAGCTCAGCCATGTGATGATACTCAAATACTATTTATAGCCTTTTTAGACTAGTGTGTACTTAAGTGTTATTAAATAGCATTTTCATATTAGTGTGTAGTGTTTTCACACTATAGCTTAGACCTAACTTTTTGACCCACAGATAAACCTTTACATAGAAGGAAAAGGAACCCGCTTCTTGCTCTTATAACCAAGGAACACTATTCTTGAATTCTCATAATAAATAATTCTCCATCCTATTCTTATTTTTGTTTTTATTTACTTTATTTATATGCTTGTTTTCTTTCACACTCTATCGATTTAACCAAAAAAAGAAAACAAAAAGCTTGATCGAATCTAATTCACTTGTGTTTAATATTTTTTCATAAATTTTACTTTCATCCAATTAAATGACGATTTTCTCCATCCTATTCTTATTTTTGTTTTTCTTTTACTTTATTTACATTCTTGTTTTCTTTCACGCTCTATCGATTTGACCAAAAGAAGAAGAAGAAGAAGCAGCTTGATCGAATCTAATTCACTTGTGTTTAATATTTTTTCATAAATTTTACTTTCAACCAATTAAATGACGATTTTCTCCATCCTATTCTTATTTTTATTTTTCTTTTACTTTATTTACATTCTTGTTTTCTTTCACACTCTATCGATTTAACCAAAAGAAGAAGAAGAAGAAGCAGCTTGATCGAATATAATTCACTTGTGTTTAATATTTTTTCATAAGAAGAAGAAGAAGCAACTTGATCGAATCTAATTCACTTGTATTTAATATTTTTTCATAAATTTTACTTTTAACCAATTAAATGACGATTTTCTGATAAATATGATTTATATAGTGTTTTAGTAATCGAAAGATATTCTCTACTATAGTTAGCTTTCTGTATTATTCTTTTTAGGCTTAATTTCAAAGTCGTTGTTTATTATATTTTTACAAAGCTATAGCTACAGTTTTTGTAATGAATGAATCCATTTAAAAGATCAATTAATGTTATTAAAAAAGAATTGATAAAACCGATAAAACCAACTTAATAAAAAATTAATTAATTTGAATTGATTTAATTCTCCTATTTAAAAAATTGACATAACTAGTTTGATTAATTTTTTATGTAGAAACACTTATCCAAATTGAATCACGAACACTCTTCAATATTACTCTTATTATTAAATACTTACATTAAGTGTAGTAGATTTCTAAACCATAATTAATAAGGATAATTTAGCAAAACATACTCTTAATATATACTTCCTCTAGTCCAAAATAATATATGTTTTAGGCTTAGGTACGTTAATTAAAAAATTCACTTACTCATAAAAGTTAATTAAGAGGGGTATTGACTAAAATATCCTTTAATTATTATCTTCTTTTCTTTTTAGGTGGACACAATTATCAGTAAATTTATACATTGAATTGGGAATTTTATCAAAAGCAAATTTTAAAAACAGAATTAAATGTAGTTTTAAATTTTATAAAATATCAATTATTTTGACTTAATTTTAAAAATTAAAATATTAATTATTTTGGATTGGACGAACTTACATGAAATGTCAAGTCCGCGTAAACAAATAAAAAGGAACTAAGAGAGTAATTATACCTGGACAAATACTGTGTACTGTGGTTGATCATTTTTTTTTTAAATTTTTTTATTCAATGTAAGATATTTTTATTAGAGTCCAATTAATTTGAATTATGCATTGAAGGGTCACTATTGTAACAATGCTTTCATTAGGATTTTTTTTATTTCAAGAAATCAAACGCGAAATCTTTGATTAAGAGTGATGAGACCTCAATAATCTTATCACAATTCACATCGATAGATGATGATCTCATGAATGATGCAATTGAAATGTAGTTGAGACTTATAATATAATTTATAAAAAGTTCCTTGCATTAGTGAAAGAGTAAAAGATACAAATTGTTAATTTAGGAACTTAACCTTTCATTAGTCTCTAGTGACCAAATTACAAGCATGAATAGTGCAAGATGATGCATACATAATCCCAATATAAACCAAAAGAATTAATCCAAGTATACAACCAAAGATCTTGTTGGCAATCTAGAAACACTTTTACCTTTCTATTTTAAGATATAAGGAAATGACAATTAGATTATTAAATTACTAATATCATTTTTAGTTTTAATTGTAGCATTTTAAAACTATATATACCTCATATATACAAAGTCATTTTCAAAAGATTATAAAATTGGATGTCGCCATCACGCAACATGAAATAAGTTCAAGTAAAACAAAAACCGCCGAAGGTTTAAATTTTTTTTTTTTTATGTAACAACGCTTTGAACTTGTCAATAAATTTTATTAGATATTTGAATTATGATATATTTTAATTAGGTATATGAACACAAGATAAATTATTTCTGTTAGACACTTTTGATTCATATTTTTGAAAAAATTTCACAAGCGTCTAATACATAAATAAGTTAATCACATAAAATATGTTCCTCCTTTGATTATATAAATCAACATCAGTTGGAACATGCATGAGTTTTTAAAGGTTATTGAGACTAATGCGTATAATTAAAAGAGGTAACCTATTTTATGTGGTTAACTTGTTTACCTAATGGACGCTTGAGAATACGGTCAAAAACCCTTTTAAAATTCTGAGTCAATAATGTCTAATAAGAATATTTTATCATGTGTTGAGCCGCTCAATCAATCAGAAAAAGTCGTAGCTTGAGTGTCTAAATAAAATTTATTGGTGAATTAAGGGATTGTTGATGTATTCAATCATATTAAAGTTAATAGCATTTTTAGTCCCTCAATTACTGAGAAATTCTAATTTTAGTTTTTGTGATATTTGACTAAGAACATTTAACCTTCAATAAATTGAATTGTGTACTTTTGATCACATTTCTTGTGAATATTCAAAAAAATATCATAATTATTAACCGTTCCATCACCTAATTAACTTCATGTTACGTTAAGCTTTTATTGTATTCCGTATTTAATAGTAATATAGTTTTAAAAATAGTTCAAATGTAATATATTTCATGCACAATGTGACAAAAACACCAATTTCAATTAATTAAAAGTTAATCATTCTTAATCAAATATCAGAAGGACCAAAAGTGCTATACAAGTAAATACATGAACATAATTTGACGCAAATCACATCAACATATGTCATTGGATTAGTTAACTATAAAGCGTAACTTAATTATTGGTTAAAGATGTTAATACTTATCCCAAAAGCCTAAGTCATCCTTCTTCAATGACTCATTTTACATGTATAATTGAAACTCTTGCCAACCTTAAAGCAAAAGTGCAACTCCTCTCCACCACCCAATTACTCCTAACCAACTTGACAAAAAAAAAAGTTTTTACTTTTACTCTATAAAATTATTATTACATGTTTTTTGTTAAAGTTGAAGTCATAAGGAAACATATAGTGACAGGAAACAGTGTCACAATTTGATTAGCTAGCTTTAGTTAATCAACTATTTAATTAGAAAAGTTTAATCAAGAATGAGGTTAGCTAATTAACATTATTGGCAACTTTAATATAAAGTTCTTAACTGAAAAATACTAGATTGCTCTATCATTGATCATTTCAGGACGCCTATCAAACTCGATATATTTTATTATTATTGTTTTTTTTTTAATTTATGTGATATTATTTGATTTGATATAAAGTTAAAAAAGAAAGATTTTTAAAATTTGTGGTCTAAAACAAACCTTAGACATTTGTGTAGCTAGAAATCATTTCATTAAGGATAAAATGAAAATTTTAAAGCTATTTCATTTTTTTATTTTAAAATATAAAAAAATAATAATCTTTTTGAGATAGACTAAAAAAATGTGCTACATAAATTAAAATTGGTAGAGTATTATTCAAGACAACTCTTAAATTAATTAATACTATGGTCTTTTCATTGGTGAGGTCATGAGGAAAGAGCTAGGATGCATCGCAACACCATACTCCCTCTTGACCATCATTTTTTTTTCCTGTTGTAATTCCTGTTTAAATTTTCTTTAAGTGAATGTAATAGGTGCAGCTAAGTCCAAATAAGGAAATAAATAAGTCATACTAAATTATTAGTTCATTGTTGGTGTGAAAAACAGGCGGATTGAATTAAATATAGACATGTTAAAATGGATTATTTATTTTTTTTTCAAGGATCTTATCATAAATTCATTGATTCTTCCGCTTCCGCTGTTGTTGTTGATTGGGCTTATGACTTGCTATTTGTTTAATTATCAAAAAAATCATCATTTTGGTTAAATATAAAATTTGTGAAAAGAAATTAAAAGCAAGTGAGTTAAGGTCGATCGAGTTATTTCCTTTTTGCCAAACCTCCAAGGAGGAAGCATACACATGTATGTAAAAGGAATAGGAAAATACAAGAAGGGAGAAGGTCGAGAGCCTTATCCTATTGAAATTATGAGGAAAAAAAGATAAAGAGTTTTTTGAAGAAGACTTTGGATTTTCGATGATTTCTCTTCTTCTGAGAGAACTCTTTTATAAGCCAAAAAGCTGATCCATCATTTCAATGTGAAAGACCACACTTTAGCTCTGAAAAGGCTGCCTAGTAGCACGTGCCTAGATTCTGGCATTAGGCAAAAGGCCGGTTGGAAGCAGGTTGGTGCAAGGTTCGATTACTGATTGTTGATCTCCTTGAGAGTCATTGTGAGGGTGCCACAATCAAATGACTTGTCCCCATGATGAGGTCCAACAGACTGTTCGGTTACGGAATTAATGGCCTTGTTTGTACCGAGGTAATATCGCTTCGGGCCATGTCGGTGATGATCCTTCCAAATTCTCTTGGGATATAGCAAGCATCTCTTTGATTCTGACTTAACCACGTGTCATGGTCTGGTTCGTAATTCTCATCATCTATGCATAACCTTTTACCTATGCAAGATACGACTCGTACATTTTAGGTACGGTCCGTATATGGCTTCGTACTTGATTAACAATAGCTCCTTCATTTCATAACCATCACGACTTAAGGTACGACTATGTGTAATCTACGATCGTATGTCATACAAAATATGACGCAATACCTTCAAACTTGATCATTCCAATTTTTAATCAACTTAAACTTCCATAACATTTTATCAATCATGATTAACTATTCCAATCACTTAAGAATCATCAAAAAAAAGTTCGGGTCAAATTTTTTTACACGCTAAAGAGTTCAAATTTTAGCATAAAGATACGAGGTGTGACACTTAGTCCCTCGATTCCTCAATTTTGACTTGTTTTTAGTGGGGTACATGGTTCTAAATCCGCACAAAAAAGTGCAATAAATGTATAGTATGAAGAATAATGTGTACTCAATAAATATTATTGAAGCATCTATAAAGCTCCAATAGATATAAAATCAACAAATAAGATCGGATATATATATATATATATATATATATATATATATATATATATATATATATATATATATATATATGTCAACCGAATGATACAAAGTTAACGAACTATCGTATGAGAAGGAATATCGTATAATCCACCTCAAATAAGAACTATCCTATAATTCAACCCTTTCTCCAATCCGTGCATAGCGAAAACTTAATGCGATCATTTTTTTTAACCGTATGAGAAGGAATAAGCACATAATCCACCTCAATAATATGGTATGATGGTCAAATCAGAATTAAATGAGATAATAAACAAATGCCGTAAAATGGTCCAATTATTTTTAATGGTATCCATTTTAAAAACAATATTCTTGGAATATTTTATGATTATTTTCAAAACTTTTGACAATTTCATGAGTTGGTTTTTTCCATCATCTTACTTTTTGTTCTTTCTACATAAGTTGCTCCAGGAAAAAAAGAAAGAAGAATATTAAAGGAACAAAACCATGGAATTAACTTCCATAAGTTACATCATCTTTCACTATGTAATTAGCACTTTGTATCTTTTACTTTTTCACCAATGCAAGGAACTTTTTATAAACCATGACAAGGACAAACTCTGTACTGTGTGGTTGATGATCTCAAGAATGATGCAATTTGAAAGGTGGATTAAGACTTATAATATGATTTATAAAAAAGTTCCTTGCATTGCTGAAAGAGTAAAAGATACAAATTGCTAATTACATAGTGAAAAATGATGTATACACAACACAATTTAAGATCCTGTTGGCAATCTACAAACACTTGTATTTGTTTATCTTTCTATTTAAGATATAGGGAATAAAAATTAGATTATCAAATTTGTCATTTTATATTTAAATTTTAGTTTAACATTTTAAGAATATAAACGTCATATAATGTCATTTTAAGAAAGATAATAATTAAATTGCATGTCGTCATCACGAAGCATGAAAACAAGTTTAAGAAAAACAAAAACCGTCCAAGTTATGAAATATTCCAATAATAAGATCAATAGCATTTTTGTCCCTCGGTTATTATAAATTTTAATTTTAATTCCTGTGATATCTGTAAAAGTCTGAAAAAGAATGATTGAAAGGAAGATGAGAAAGAGTTGTCTATCTCCAAAAATTAATTCAGATTCATGTCGGGGTAATCGACTATAGAAGTCATTAATCTTGTTAGGAAACTGTGGAGCAGTATAGAGACAACAAGAGAGACTTATACATGGTGTTCATTTACCGAGAAAAAACATATGATAAAGCCATAGAGAGGCCCTTTAGATATGTTTGGAGTCTAAAGGTGTGCCTATAGCTACATTAGGACAATAAAGGACGGGAAAAAACATAAGTATACAGCTATAGAGAAATAATTATAAGAAATACTAATAGTTTCATGTTTTCAAATATAGCAAAAAAATATTTACCTAGACTATCAGATTTGGTTTTAAAAAAAAGAAGTATGGTTATGAAAAATTATTACTACTAATTTGTAGATATCTATGCTAAGAAAAGGAAAAAATAACCATTATATTTATTTATCATTTTTTAAAATATATGTATATCTAATCTATACCATAATTGATTCCTAACCAAACTTGACAACTTTTTTTCTTCTCAACAAGAAAATCAAAAATTATATTTTTTATAATGCACGTTTTTAATTTTTTTCTGCGAGATCGCGAAAAGGCTTCTTTGTTGTTGATACTTATTGCCATAACCGTGCATTTTCAATTTATTCTGCGCGATCGCGCAATTCATTTAAAATGAGCGAATTAATTTTTTTGTCCTCTTTTATAAATATTTATTTATAACTAATATGTATACGACTTAGCTATCAATAAATCAATAAATTTAAAAATAAATAATTTATCAACATTATATAAACCCAAAAAATATACCAACATATCAACATAAGACAAAAAAATTAAATGAACATATACAAAAACACTTAAAACCTATTTCTAAATATATATAAATCCAACTGTAAATCAAATAAATAAAAATGGATGTTAACAACTTAAAAATAAAAAATTTAATCATAATCTATACCACCAATATGTAAACAATTTGTCAACTAATAAATCAACAAACAAAATACGGCTTCATAAAAATAAAAATTATTTTATAAAAAAAGTAATGTATTACCAATTTCTAACCATTTTGCAAATATTTAAAAGATGTTAGTGGTTAAATGAAAAGACCGGTTTCTAAAAATATTTAATACCAACTTGTAAATAAATTATAAATTCAAACTATAATAAGTTATCACATATGACAATAAACAACTTAAAAATAAATTTTTAACAAATAAAATATACCAATATGTAAACAAATTATCAACCATTAAACCAACAAGAAATACGAATTGATAATTACGCAATAAAATAAATAATTTTTGAGAAAAAAATGAAAACATTTTAGATTTTTAACCAAAATGGCAGTTAACTTAAAAAGTAAAATTTTAACCATAATCTATATCACGAATTCGATTATATTAAGATGATTATTGTGGAATGAAACAAATCAGTTTTGGAGAGAGAAGAATCACACGGTTAAATTAAAAAAAATAGATATGGAAAATTATTACTCATAATTTGTAGATATGTGGTTATATGGTAGTTATCACTATTACCCATGTAATTCTTAATTATCTCTTATTTGTAGGAAGATAAAAATAGAAATTATTTAGGAGAGAGAAAAATCACACTGTTAAATTTAAAAAAAATGGATATAAAAAATTATTACTCATAATTTATAGAAATCTATACTAAGAAAAAGGAAAAAATAACATAATAAATAATTTTCATAGATTAATGTGCTACAAATAAGAAATAATTAAGAATTCAATGGATAATAGTTATAATAAAAATCTTCTTTTTTCCTTAATTATCTTTGCTACAAATAAGGAATAATTAAGTATTGGTTAGATAAAAGTGATAACTATCATATATATATATATATATATATATATATATATATATATATAATATTGGTATTTTTAAAATTTATTTGGTATTTAAGTAAATAAGGTAAAATATTGGAAAAACTTATAATTAAAAGCCTAATAATAATATTCTATGTAATTTTCTCATAAAGAATATGTACGATAGAGCGAAGACCCAGGTTAGGACAGTGGGAGGTAGGGGTGGGCATTAATATCGAAAAATTAAAAAAACGGACCGAACCGAACTAATTCGGTTTTTCAGTTTTACTTTTTTCTACAATTTTGGTTTTCGGTGTTCAAATTTCGGTATTTCGATTTAACTGAACTTTTTTATATATTAAAAAAATAAAAAAATAAAAAATAAAATTATAACTTAATTTCAAAAAATTAAAAATACTATATCCAACCTAATCTCAAAGCCCATTTAGAGAATTATTTATATAATTGACACAATATGATTAAATTTGGCATTTTGGTGATTTAAGACTTAATATGTGATTTCTAGTTGCTACTATTTGTTAGGAATATGTTTGGTGAAGGTGATGGATTGGGGAGTGTAAAAAATTATTTTATGATTAAAATCTTTAGTGATAATGTGATATAGTTTCGGTGATGTGAAAATGTATGTATCATGGTACTTGTAAAGGTAAAGAAAATGATAATGTATAAGTCATTATGAACAACAACAAACTCTAAAAATCATTTATGAATAAGAAATGCAGAAGTTTGTTGAAGATATTTGTTTGTTATTAGTTTTTGATTTTTCTACATTGACTTAGCCCTTAGGTTGTCAAATATAATCTGCCAATCTGACATGTTGCTTCTTCTATTTTTGGTTACTTACTTGTAAATTGAGATATTTTATGCAATGCAACTATCAATTTTAGCTTCTTGAACTGGTTTGCTACAGATTGTAGGCTTCAATTGTCTTTCAACAACAGTGATATTAAAAGATAGATCATTTTGAATTAAAAAGCATAAAATGATTTATTTAAAAAATATCCCATTTTACAAGAGGAAAAAGCCCATAAGTCAAACCCAAAAATCGAAAAAATCAAATTAAATAAATCGAACCGAATAATTAAAAAATTGAACTAATTCGGTTCGGTATTCGGTTCCCCTTCTTCATAATTGAATATCGAAAAAATCGAATCAAAATTTTAAAAAATAGAATCGAAAAATCGAATGTCCACCTCTAGTGGGAGGTAACTCAAATTACTTTTCAATTGTGATGAGATTGCACCAGGGATCAATATTTAGCCTGTCCTTATTTACCTTAGTGATGGATGAATTGACACTTCATATTCAAGGGGAGGTGTCGTGGTGTATGTTATTTGTAGATGACATAGTATTGGTTGATGAAACGCGCATTAGAGTTGATGATTAGCTGGCTGTTTGGATACAAATCCTAGAGCCTAAAGAGTTTTAAGTTAAGTAGGACTAAAGCAGAGTTCTTGGAGTGCAAATTTAGTGATGTAACACATGAGGTAGGGTAGAAGTGAAGATCGAAGTACAAGTCATACCCAAGAGAGGAATCTTCAAGTATCTTGGATCCATAGTCCAAGGAGATAGGGAGATAAACGATGATGTTACACATCGTATTTGTAATACCACGCAAGTGGGTGCTAATGGTCCTAGTGAGAAGTCGTGTTAAACAGGCTAATTTTTAATTTGTACATTGCTCCGAGCTAGATTAATAAGAAATAAAGTTGTCCGAGCAAAGTCAGTTGTTGGGGTCAAACGACAACACATTGGCAGGGGAGCCGCGCACAGGACGTATGTCGGCAGGGAGACATGCGTGCTGGCATATACACATCGGCAAACGGCCTCACGTAGGCAGCAGGTGTGCGCGTTCAGTCGGTGCGCCAGGCCTCTTGCCTGGTCTGGCCAGCTTACCTATATAGGCATTTTTTGACCGAAAATTGGTCTAACTTGATTTTTTTCCATAATTTAGGTCTTCCAAATCCTATTTTCGTGGAGATTTCATCTCTAAGGTAAGAGATTAATTAGATGGGCCAAATTCTATTATAATCTAAGCTTGGAAAATGATTTGCCATGCCGTATGCTCTATGATGATGTTGATTTCATAGGTTTTTATCGTGGTTAGGTTATTAAAGTTGAGTAACATTTTGTAAATCTTGGAAGCGACATGGATAACACGAGGTAAGCTTCCTACACAATGCTTCATTCGTATGCCTATACTATTCTATTATTTTTTATCATTTTTTGAACTACGAGACGGTGATAGAAAGTCATGATTTTGGATAAAGCTTGTTATGAGATAAAGTAATATAAATATGAAGTTGGATCATAGGAGGTATGCGCGTCATTCTTCAAAGACATGTACGAAAGTTTTCAATTGAGATGGTGTGAAGTACACCTTAGAAAGATGCCTCAGGAGCTCGTCAGTCTTTCAGGATGTATATTGTTGTTGATTGGTTGGTTGTAGCTGTTGTAGTATATTGAATTCTGTGATGTTGAGTATATAACCTTAGATGGAATTTATAGACAATGTTAACGCCTTACTGTTTGGCTATATTACGTTTATTTGTAGCCACATTAGAATGCCTTCCATGAGATTGTAGTAGTATAGTTGAGCTTCATGTTCTTCCTACAATTCCAACAAAACTTTTATTGAAATCTATGTGAAGGCTTTACATTTTTAGCATGAATCCTTATTAATAGAAACTTACAGTTTAAGAAATATACAATCTAATACGTGTTCCTTCGACTCTTGTTGGAAGTATCTTTGCTGACTATGTTATGTTGATAGCCATCGTACTTAACCTTGCTTCTTAGGCAATCTTGTTGCCAAAGTGAGTAAAGGAAATGGTTCTAGTTACTTAAGGCTAAAGAGCCTAATACGATTCCTAAAATGACTATCACCTATATGAGGCAAATAAGCATGGTAAGAAGGATCGATTATGTAAAGGTCAAGGTATACGCTAATAAGTTTCGTCACATGTTGTATGTTTATTGTTTCCTCTATTCTTGATATCTCATTGGAATCCTTTATACACCATAATAGGCTAAGAGTTATATATCCCCAGTGTCAAGTCGTCCAGGCAATCAAGCAGTCCTTAGTGTCAGTCGGCAGTAAGTCGACCATGTAGGTCGCGTAGTCCCAGGCTCAGTCAACAAGGAATCGGTTAAGCACAGACTATTAGTGAGTTCATGACATATATCTTTCTGATTATGTATAGAGTTCTCAGAGATATGACTAAGAGGCTAAATCAGTCGCTTGCATTCATGACAGACATCATACACCACTGGTTGGGTGATTTGTTACAGATATATATCCCCGTGATAGGTCCGAGCTGGAAATGACTATTATTATGGCTATATGGTTTATATACACCATCAATTATGTGATGTTACAGATATATACCTCTGTGACATATCAAAGTGGCGATGAGTGTGATTGTGCCTAAAATGGCCTATTTAGACCACCGTGAGAAGTCTAATGGGCAATGGGCATTTGACATGCATATACATACATAATATTCATTTTGAGTCTAGAAGTTGGTTTCAAGTAAATTATTACTTGTTATTGTATGTCCGTAGAGGCTTCCAGCGTACAAAGGTGACTCTTATTGTTTAGTTATTATTATTATTATTATTATTGTTTTTTCCTGTTGTTATACCTGCCTTACATAATCGTACATTATTTCATATTGATGTCCTGTTGTTTGGGGGAGCTGCATTCATGCCTACAGATTCAGATAGAGCTTCTGACAGACCCTTCCAATAGAAGTATATTCATCTCAACTGCAGTTGGTAGGGTCTATGTCGTTCGGAGTTGATGATCGAGTGTCTCTCTTTTTTAGATATATTTTTATATAGTCTTGATGTTTTTCCACCCAGATATTAGTTATTATATAGTATAGGCTTGTTAGACTCAGACAACGAGTTTTACATATATATATATATATATATATATATATATATATATATATATATATATATTGTGGCCTTGTTGGCCCATTTGAGTTATAGGTTGTCTATAGGTCATCTATGTGGTACGCTCGGGCCAATAGGAATGAGGTGCCGACCACGTCCCTCGAGGTTGGGGCGTGACAATATTGGAGCAAGGTGGATAAATATAAATTTTGCAGAGTGACCAACATTGTTGTATAAGATAGTGTTTTAGCTAGTCAAGAATGCCCATGTCGAGAAGATGATTGCAGTGGAGATAAGGATGCTCATATGGATATATGGGCGTACTATAATAGATATGATTAAGAATGAAGTTATACAAGGAAAGCTAGGAGTGGTCTTCATGGAAGACAAGATGAGGGAAGAGAAACTAATATGGTTCGGACATGTGAAGAGGAGGTGCAAGGATGCGCCGGTAAGGAGGTGTTAGAAGTTGGCTGTAGCAGGAGTTAAGAGAGGTAGACCGAAGAAGAACTGGGATAAGTGATTAAACATGACATGACATAACTTTAGTTGACTGAGGACATGATCTTAGATAGGAATATATGGAGGTTGAGTATTATTGTAGAATGTTAATAGGTAGCTGAGTGTTTTTGCACTTTATTTGCGAGAGGCAATGGGCTAGCCTATCACGCCCCAAAATTGGAGAGGCTCAACAGTCACCTGGATGCCTCACTTGACCGAGTAAACCTGTAACTAACCAACTAATCAACAACAAGCCTGAGCCGACGAGGCTCGACACCACAAAGCAAAATGACAACATAATTAGAATCTAAATAACACTGTAGCGAAAACTAGGCCTCAAGCCAAACACGCATATACAAAGGCCGACAAAGGTAATCTTATACCACAACTATTCAATAAGTCCACGAAGAACAATAATAGTTATACAACCAAAAATAGACATCTACGAGCCTCTATGATTTCAACAAGATGATAAACAATGTATGCTAAAAGCAAAACAAGATTAACTCTAGATAAGCTATAGCTTAGCAACAACTAAAATCTCCCCCCAACTATATGGATCATGATCTACCTACTGATCAATACCTGCAGGCATATCTGCAACGCCCCTAGAATCGAGGACCCAATATGGAGATGTATCGAGTATGCAAGGCAACAGAAAAATCAGATAAATATACAGTATGATAGAAAAAAGTATAAGAGGACACCAATAGATTAACCCAACTCACGATCAACAACAATAGTTCATAAAACAATACCTGGCTCCCGTCTAAACTACAACAGTTCATAAAACGATACCTGGCTCCCATCCAAACTATCCAACAACAACAACAGTCTTTCTTGGACACTATGGACTCACGTATTCAATTCACAGTTAACCATATCAATCAACAATACAAGCAATAAAACATAAATATTAAGCCATAGAATCGATCACAAGCCTTGCCAGAAACTCTCATGGCTATATAGGCTATTTGTACCAAGTTTAACCTTTCCGGAACAACCCTCGATCTTATAGGTTAAAGATTCACATGAGGCCAATTATACTGGAGGAACTTATCACAATCCCGGAAATCTAGTCATGTCACAACAACTCTCGAACATGTACAAGCTTAATCCTACCGGAGGAAGATCATCATACCTCACAGGTCAGCTTCAATCCCTGCAACCAAAACAACCCTCGTGCATTAGATACTTACAAAGAGTTGAGGCCGTCAAGTTAGTATATACAGTCAACCACTATACAAACCAATACACAAATATATGTATACAAACAACCCATAAAATGATTCTACGCTTTCAAACGCTAATCACAATATGACTCTAGTTTTACGTATTCAACCGTCCCACTGACGTACCCTAAACACACGAGTCTAAGCTCAAATTCGAGTTATATTCACTATTATAAAGACCAAAACAAATAAAAACTTAATCACAAGAGTAAGAGTATGACTTAAGGACTACAAAACAGCTATTCGCACGATGATAACGACAAGAAAAAATTCAACGAAAATATACGAAAAAGAGATACAAAAAATCTTAACATACCTATCAATCGGTGATCAATATTCTAGCAAGAAATTTACTTCCCAATATCACGCAAACTTCTATGATTAGTTCCTCAGGAAACCCACATCAAATCATAATTAATCCGACAAAACAAAACATGTACGACATGTATACGGTAAGATTTCTATAAAATGATTTAAGAAGTTTCAACACGAAGATCTAACAATACTTATGGATTTATATCTATGATAATAAGATAGAAATCAAAGAAAAAGCATACTTACCCAACTGGTCTATGAGAAACAGCCACCAACCTGAAGGAAAACACGATTCAAACACAAGGTACTTGGTAGCTTCAATGATCTAGGCTCGAAAATGACTTCAGATCATCAACTTGGCTTAGCACCATCAAGAACTCAAGGAAAAAAAAACAGAGGGGAAGGGGTTTCCACCATCCCAATATCCAAAAATTGTGATTTGATATGCTTCAACTGGCTAAGGGACCACACACACACACACACACACACATATATGTCTGCCTGACGTCTGATCCCCCGCATGTAATCTCGACCACCGGCCTTCCCTCGATGCACAATGCATAGTCTTAAGACTAGACTCATACATCTGAAATCTAATGAAAAAATCAATCTAAACGTATGAGGTACTACATAACCTCCTCCTCTCATCTTCTCCTTTTTTGTAGTATTATTTAGTAATCGCCTAGTTTCTTATTCTTCAATGTGTATTACAATTTGATTTTATTTGTTCACATCTTGCTATTTTTCCATCATATTTTTCTTGCAATCCTGCGTCAAATACTTTTCTTTTGAGCTGTGCGTCTATCAGAAATAGCCTCTCTACTCTACAAAGTTAGGTAAAGGTCTACATACATCCTACCCTCCCCAAACCCCATATATGAAATTACATTGGATATGTTGTTATTGTTGTTGTTTTTAGTCCTTGTAAAATCTCACTAAGCACATTTAACCTTCACTTAATTTTTGTTGTCTTCAATTAATTGAAATATGTATTTTTGATCCCCTTTTTTATGAATATTAAAAAAATAATTTATCATAATTATTAATAATTCCACCACTTATTAGCCATAAATATTTTAATTTTGTATTGTTACTCGATATTTGACAGTCTAAAGCTTAAACCACACATGACATGACAGTAAGTTGGTCTAGTCTCTCGCTCAGCCTTCGTCTTTTTCAGTGGCCAAGTTGAAGTGTTCAACTTCGACCTAACATAATTATTTAAAAAGGTTGAGTTTGTTCAATTGAAGTTAATACTATGCTATCCGTTCTTTTTCAAGAGAATGGTAATATAGTTATAAAATCAATCTAATACAATGTACTTACAGCAAAAAATAATAAAAAATTATTCATTTTAATTAGTTAAATATTAAATATTTTTAATTAAATATCACAAGGACCAAAAAGTACTAAAGTAAATACATGAACATTTGACACAAATCACATCAACATATGTCATTGGATTAGAGAACCACAAAGTTTAACTTAATTATTGGCTAAAGATGTTATAGTTATCTCAAAAGTCTAAGTTATCCTTCTTCAATGTATCATTTTACATGTATATCCTAAATCTTGCCAACCTTCAAAGAAAATGTGCAACTCTTCTCCACCACCCAATTACTCCCACCAAACAACTTGATAATTTTTTAAAAACTTTTACTGTATAATAATTAATATTAGATACTATTTTTCTTCTAAAGTTGAAGTGCACAAGCAAACATATTGACAAGAAACAATGAATTAAGTACATACCAGAAAAATAAAGTGTCACAACTTGATTAGCTAGCTTTAATTAATAGAGAAGTTCTAATCAAGAATGAGGTAAGCTAAGCAACATTACTGGCACTTTAATATAAAGTTCTTAACTGAAAATACCAGATTTTTCCATCACAGACCATTGACCATTTGAGAAAGCCCCCTTATACCCCATAATTGCAATATAATATGTGTATATATATATATATATATTCAAGTGGACAACCCCTCTTAAACTAATTAAATATTTTGATCTTTACATGGGGAGGTCACGAGGAAGGATCTTGGAAGCATCGCAATATCATATTATATTCTTTTCCTGTTTGAATTTTCGTTGTGAATGTTTATAATGTTTAGGTACACGAAATTAAGTCTTAATTATTGACTCGCATATGATGTTTTATGCGATAAGAATGTATTATCGAGACTTAATGGTATGTTCTATCGAATGATTATTGGAGTGATTATATTACATGGGGTGGATTGTTAGCTAGTCAAGAACTCACAAGATGATTGTATTTAGTAGAAATGAGGATGCTTAGATGGATGTGCAGTCATAATAGAAGAGACAATATTAGAAACAAAGATATACGAGCCAAAATCAGAGTAGCCACCGTGGTAGACAAGATGTGAAAAGCAAAATTGAGATGGTTTAGACATATGACATGGAGGAGCACAAATGCCTCACTGAGGAGGTGTGAGAGATTCATGGTGATAGGTTTGAGGAGAGTCAGAGGCCGTAGACCAAGAAAGAATTTGTGAGAGGTGATTACACAAATGACTCATCTTCAGCTCATCAAGGACATAACCCTAGATAGGAGAGTATGGAGGTCGAGGATTAGGGTAGACAACAAGTAGGTAATAGAACGTTTTCTCTCTTCACAGTGGTCGAGCAGGGTTTAGAGTTAGTAATATCTATTCGTTCCCCTACCATACATTATTACTATGCTAGAGTTATCTTATGCTTGAATTTTATTATTACGGTTGTTTCATTTGATTATCTTCAATATTTTTACTGTCACTACTTTTCTTCCTTTAACGTTTTCATCATAAATTTTTACTCTTACATTTATTTCAAATCATTTTCTAAAACCAATTTTTGAGACAATGATCTATCAAAAACATTTTTCTGCCTGATTCATTTTTAAAAAATTGATGACATATTTGATTTTTTTCCTTTCCATTCTAAAAGCTAAAAAGTAGACTGGCTATTAACTAATTAAGGTGTATAATACTTTTTGGTGTGTGTTTTTTCTCAAGGTGTATAATACACTTCCTTTTTTTTTCCTAAAAAGTTGAAGTAAATGAATATTCTTTATTTAGATCGTATATTGATTCGATTAATTCAAATTTAAATCTCATGGAATTTATTAAAGATAGCAATATTTTCTATTAGAAAATTTTCAATTTTTAAAGTTTAAATCTAAAATAACATTTAGTTATGAGTGAATGAATCTCACGGTCATCGTACCTTACCAGTTGTAGTGGCCCGACATGTTCTAGCATCTTCCTTAACTAAAATACATAAGAAAGAGTAGACATTATGTTTTCGTTGTAAAGATGTCGACATTTTTCATGGATTTGTATTTTCATTTGCCATTTTGCATGTATTTTATTAGATATAGAGACATTGTCTATGCTTCTTGTTTGTCAGTTTCTCTTTGTTTCAACAATAATGTTGCTGACAACATTATTAATTAAACAAAAGAATAAGGTTAAGCTAAAATGTTCTTTTTTTGGCTAGATTTATAATTTTTTTTTTGAAAAGTCTTTCATTAAGAATTGTTGAACAATTGATATATTAAATTTAGAAGACTTGTAAATGAAATGACTACATTGAATATGTTATTTATTGTTATAAAAGAAATGACTTATGTTCGTTATGTATATGTTAATAGAAGAATTTTATTCCTTTGAATGGAAATAATTTTCCTGGAAAGAAATAATTTTCAACAATTCAAGACGGTAATCAGGCTTAGCCAATGCCTTGGTGAAAGTGTCAGCTATCTGATCGGCACTATGAACATGAATAATACGGATCCTGTTCTTTTCAACATGGTGGCGACCAAAGTAAAAGTCAACGGCAGCATGCTTCGCTTTGCTATGGAGGATTCCTATCTTTCTTAGGAATATGGCACCAAGGTTGTCGTAGTAAATGGTGGGTAATTAATGAACTAGATAATGCAACTCATTCAGGAGATTGGTAACCCACAGTATTTCAGAAAGGGCATGAGCCACCCTCTTGTACTCAGACTAGCTGGATGAGCGAGAGACTGTGTTCTGCTTCTTTGAGAACCAACATATTGGATTGTGACCAACGAACAAGATGTAGCTAGATACAGATACTTTGTCATCTATGTCCCTATCCTAATCTGCATCAGAGTACACATGCAAATTAAATTCATCAATGGGAGTTACATGCAGACCTAATTGGACGATACCCCACAGGTATTAGAGAACCTGCTTCACAGCTTCCAGTGAAGGTCTAATAGTGCTTGCATGAACTGAAATGGCTTGTTGACTCTATAGGAAATGTCCGGTCTAATGAAAGACATGTACTAAAGCCTACCTAAGACTCAACGATACCAGGTGATGTCAATCAGGTGGGTTCCATCAGACAGGATAAGTAACTTAAAGGCACTCATAGGCGTGTCAATACTCTTGCGGTTAGTTATAAGCTCATCATTTAGGACTTTATTCACATAGTTTGCTTGGGAGAGAATCAGACCATCTAAGTTGCGTATCACTTCAAAGCCAAGAAAGTAGTGAAGATTTCCTAAGTCTTTAAAAGAGAATTGAGAAGCTAGGGAATTGATAACTTGATTGAGACGGAAGGTGTTACTTCCAATGACAATAATGTCATCAAAATAGACAAGGAGAACAATGTGTCACCTAGTCCATGTATGAAAAGTAGCAAGGCATCTGATTTCATCTTAGCAAAGCCGATGGATGAGAGATAGCATGTGAGGGCATTGTACCACGTCCGAGGGGCTTGTTTTAATCCATAGATCGCTTAATGCAACAGAGAGGAAAATGAAAATTGTTGTAGACTTAATGTCACGACTCGAACATAGGCCCGGAGAGAGACACAAGACAAGGAACCACGGGAGGCTCCAAGTCGACCCATGACATGAACATAGCGGCTAAGAGCGTACAACAAGCGGAAACTGATATAATAAAAATGCTTAAGCGGAAGTCTACATACATATCCATCTAAACAGAGTCAACACTGACAAGATGATATTCTACATATTGTTTGAAAAGCCTCTAACATAACTGATGAGCTGATGGGCCAGCATCCCCAACTAGCTCGACAAAAGTCTATAACTGAAATAGCATAACATTGATCAAACAGAATGTCCTCGAAGGATGAGAACTCACCAAAACTGGCTAGACAGGACTGAGGGAAAAACGGAACTAATGGTGCGGTTGAGTTTGATTCATCGAACATGTATCATGAAATGATACAATATAGAGTATTCTGTCAGTACTTGAAATGTGCCGAGTATGCAAGGTAAGTAAAAATGGATAAATTAAAATATATAAGAGTTCATAAGAGTAGGACAGTATAAACATGAAGTGAATATCATAATATAAACATGAGGGTTCAAGGTTTTCAGACCATTCATAATCTAGTTATAATCATAATCGTAAGAGGAAACCTTGTAAAAACATGACTTGAGCCAAAGTAACATGAACATGACAATGCATAAATCATGAGGAGCAATGGGAGAACTCGTCTTAATCGACACCATCATGATAGAGCTTACATGATGCCCCAACTATCTCGCTCAAGTGGGCAGAGCCGTCCAAGCTTGCCAGGCAAGGGACGTACATGGCGTGATATCACAGGGGAAATCCATGAATACATAAACCTACGATGGCACGTAGTTTTGAGACCACGGGGTTTATCTAAATGCCAGATTTACTCGATGCTAGACACTGCTCCCAAAAATATGCACATGAGGGCTCATATAGAAATCGTGAAATCATTCATAAAGTTCATGTACAAATAAATCATAACATACTTGATCATACTTGAAATACATGATTAGCCATGAATAAGGGTCCATGAGTTGGCCGAAAGTCATAAATTCATAAATCATAAGGAACATGTATAATTATGGAAATTCATGTACTTGACATTCATAAATCCATGAAGAGTAAGAGAAATCATAACATAAGTCATAAGTCATAATTTAGGCTTAGTAAGATCAAAATCATAATAGAATCATAACTTGACTTTTCATGATTTGCATAATTGGGCATAGATTAACTAAGATTGAAATCATAAAATTATAACCAATTTAGTATAAAATCTTCCTATAAATCTTAAACAACATTTAGAACATAAAGGTAATTGATCCATAATCAAATCAAAGAGAATCTCATGAAATTGGGGTTAAATCCCCATAAGATCACCAAATTTACTTTAATACTTGAATTCATGAGCATAGAGGAAAATTGGGGCATGAGAGTAAATAGGCTCATTTACAACCCTACATACCTGGGTAATTTGATCTTGCACTCTCCCTTGAAAGCCCAAAGGAATTGGAGAAGAATTTGGAGAGTTCTAGGCTTGTTCTTCCTTTAGAAATCCTTTAGTTTGCATGCATGGGGAGGGAATGGCTGGGAATAGATTTAACCCTCTTAAAACTCCACTAATCTGAGTTTAAAACGACATAATTTAGGGCCTAGGAGCTTAGAAATTACGAAATTGTCCTAGTTAAAACGCAGAAAAATTACACACTGTCAGGGACCATGACTCGTCCTATGGATCGTTATTTCTCGATCCCAGGGGTCGTGGTTTCCTCTCATTACAGCCTATGATGAAACCTGAGTTCTGAACTTTTCCACGAGTCACACCACGACTCGTACCTTCACCCAATGAGTCGTGAGATCCATCTGTTATCATAACTGGGAGAAATCCCTTGCTCCTTCCTACAAGTGTAAGTAACGATCACTGGTTCCCTACCACTGGTTGTACCATGAGTCGTACCTTCCCTCCTGACCACTCCAAAACCAACCCATGACTCCTACCAATTAGTCGTACCTTCAACCTACGGATCATTACAAGGCTCGTTGTTACCAATTCCTTCCCACATAACTGCTAACCACAAGTGGTTTCTAGGGGTCATAGGTCCTTCCTACGACTCGTACCATCAATCGTCCTGAGTAAAAATTATAAATTTTTCTGCTAATCACATTCGCAAATTTCGAGTCTAGTCTTAGGCACTTTCTGGGTATTACACTTAACGACCAAGCTGAATGCGACATGAAAATCTATGCCCGACCTTTAAGTGAAGCCTTTTGCAACTAGATGTGCTTTGTATCTGGCAACTGACCTGTCAACATTCCTTTTGATCCTAAAGAAGCCACTTACAGGAAATAATATTTTTAGTTGGGTGAAGAAGAATAAGTTTCCACATCTGATTTTTAATTAATGCATCAAGTTCCTATTTCATCACTTTGCACCACTCAAGATATTTTTATGTTTGTTTGATAGTGGAGGGTGTGATGGTGGGGCTCAAATTGGCTAGAAATATTTTGGTTTGCTAATGTTGTTTTATGACTTGGTGATGACATGGTTAGGGATAGAGGGACAGTGCGATGGAGATGGGGTGAGTTTGGGTACTGGAGCAATGGATGGTAGTGGTGGTGCCATAGCTATTGGTGGGATGTGGTTCCTACGTCAATAGACCAGCAGTAGGGTTGTGGTAGTTTTAGCGGGTGCGAGTGTGGTTCTAGGGAAATTTTAAAGAGAGAGTGGGTGACGGGCATATGAAGTAGGTGGTGGTTGGTTTGGGATGTAATTTGACCTTCGTGGAATGGGAGTTGTATTAGTGACGACCCAATATGGTGGATCACGCGGGTACCTACTCAACTCTAGTCCGATAGGAGAACTCTTTTTTATAAACTCGATTTCATAAGAAAACATCACGTAATTAAAAGTTATAAAATTTTACTGCACACTATGTTTACAACTAAAATTTCACAATCTAATCTAAAATACTAATGACAATTCCCAAGGACCTAGTCTAGACATGTATAAGAGTTCTAACTTATGTAATGACAACAAAAGACACAACTCTGCATGAGGAAAGAACTGCTGAAGCTAATGCAGAGTATCACCACTTCAATCAGGAAACTTTATTACCTGCCACAACCTACACCCAAAAAAGTGTAGCAAGAGTAGTATTAGTATACCACATTTACTGATAAGTATCATCGACCGACTAAGATTAGTTAACGCAATATAGTATAAAATCAATATCATCAGAAAATAATTTATCATCTAATATATTATGGCATCAATTCATATTCCATCGAGTTTCCCTAATGAATACATGACTGCTAAGAAATAACATTTTCATATTTTAACAAGTCTCTAGCCTAAGCCTTAGATGGTGATTCTGGTTAACCACCGTTGTAGCGCTGCAGCGGCACTTCGGTCACTTTGGTGGTATCGCTGCAGTGGAATTCCACCTCCACAGTGGTACCCTATCAGCCAGTAGCTCGGTAAGAACAAGATACCTCTCCCTTCTAACACATTTATCTCATTATTATATCACCTCCATACCATCGTATTTACATGTGCCTATTTCTAGATAAAATGTATCATTATCATGCCTTATTGAATTAATAATTTGTAGACATCAACATCATTACTATCCAACTAACATAATTATCAATACACAATACCCATGACCAGTCCTCATTCATCTAATCATTAATTCATATTCGGTATCCTAACTCTATCTCCTTTTTACAGGACCAACCCAATAATAGAGATTATTACACATCCATCAAATCCTTAATTAAGAATTAACAATTAATAGTACTAATACACAGAAATCATTTTCAACAGTTTATATGATTTCCTTTTTAGAAGTACAAGTCTTTTAAAACAGACATCAACAACATTACAAATATCTTGCAATCATAAGACAAATCAATTTAAGTCAATGAAATCATGTACACATCGAAGCACAATTGATAGCCCTATACCTCATCAATCTCTTTTTCTGTATCAAACCTGATCACATATCTATCACACACCTGTCTCATGTCTGTGCAAACATCAATCTCATATTTTTCACACTTTGTACACACATGCCAGAGGATTTTATGTTTTCCCTTCCAGTCATGACCTGCAGGAGACTTTAGAAATCCACGTACCATATCGGCATGGTACCTGTTCCCACTCATAAGCTCATCCAGATGCTCCCCTCGGACATGAATCACTCAAATCATAACCACTCGCTCGGATGCTCAACTCGAGTTTGAATCACTCATATTATTATCCGCTCGCTTGGATGCTCACCGCGGGCACAAGCCACTCCTGTCATAGTAATGGTATGTTATTCGGTCATTATACTCATAGCCGCTCTTCCGGATGTTCTCCTCGGACATGAGCCTCTCATCTCAAGATAATGGTGTATCACTCAAACATTACTAGTATATATTAATAAGTTCTCAATCAGTCATAGAATGAAATAGCTCATCAATTATAAATTTCCAATATTAAATCACACATCAGTGTCAAATCACAATAATCACCATCACAAAACAAGTATGCAATACAATGTGATCTCAGTTATTCATCAATTCCATCATCCTAATCATGGCTCTACAAAAAATTACCCCTTTAGTGCTCCTATATATATATATATATATTGAATTATTACATTCATATTACGATTTTTGTTTCTAAAAGTAATTTTTACTCGGGATGTATCATCGTCCCTATCATAACTACTATCTCACTAGCAACTTACACAAAATACAAGATATTTATTCTTTTCCAAACTTAGCTTGAAATTTAAAGTTAACCAGCAATGGGCCTACGGTAATTCCCGTTCTTTCTTTCCTTTGAATTTCTTTTTATGATCAATAATCTTTACTATTGGTCATTCTTTCACAACAACAGAGAAAATACTAACAAGAATATGCACATTGATACCCTCACACTAGGTTTTACCACCTCAATCTCTTGCTATTATTAATATAATTAAATCACCTTATAGTCACGTTATCACCTAACAACCCACCCTTTAACCGTTAAACATTATTCAATTTATGATTTTGTGTGGGTATAACTAAATATTTATGTATTTATCAATTCTATACACGTATACGAATTGCTAATCAAAGTCTAACTCAAAGATAAGCCATAATTACCTGTGCGCCAAGCTGCTGCGTAGACTTCGATGGAGTTTCATTCTTGAAGAAAGTTATTAGGAAGGATGGTAGAGACTTATTCTTTTAGGGCCACCCTTTGCTTTTCTTAGTTAGGATGTCCAAAATTTTACCCAAGGACGTTTTAATAACTTATCCTTAATAGAATAGAAACTGGGTCTTAAAATAGACTGAAATACAAAATTTTCGTCCGTGTCATCTGCTGCGGTGATGTCATCTTCGCTATAGTAGTCCCACTACGGCAAGAGACTGTGCACTACAACGATTCTGCCTGTTTGGGCCCACTTAAATTCTTAACCTTGTCCATTTAATACTAACATTTCTCAAACCTTTTTTATTACAAAAATAAAATTATTCTCATAAAAAATATTTAATTCTTAAGCTCGTGGTGTCAAGATTATATAACGATCGAGTGGGTCATTATAATTAGGAGAGAGAGAAAGAGAGACTCTTACCTGAAGAAAGAGAGTTCAAGGAGTCTAAATCCACGTCTGCCGCTAGTGTTATGTCAGAAAAGTAGAGCTAATAGATAGAGTTGGAGTGTGAAACAACTGAAGATGACGTATAGGGCTGGGAGTTTGTGTACAGTGTACGTATCTCTATTCGCAGTGGTTGTGGTAGATTTGGAATAATGAAAATCGGAGGGGTAGGTTCAGAAGAATTAATAATTATAGGATTGACCCATTCTAACATAGAAGATTTAATTATGGTATTTGAAATAGAGTTTTAAAAGTAAAAATATTCTCAATAAATCGCACATCTCGAAATAAATATACCTTCGCAGAAATTGGAACAAAACATTGGTGACAGTAATAAGATAAGGAGAATCTGAGGTACACGCATGGGTTAGATTTTGATTCAACTTTGTTTTTGGAGTATGGTTTAAGCCATGAGTAGCATAGGCAATCAAAGATCCATATGGAGCAATTATTAGGTGATTTAAGTAACCATTGGGATGAGGATTGATTATCTGGGTGAGTAGTGGGACGATGATTAATAAGGTAGACAATATGATGACATGTGAAAGACCAAAATTGAGATGAGAGGGATGCCTCATGTAAGAGTGTTCTTGCAGTTTCAGCAATATGACAATGGTGTCGTTTTGTAAAATCAACTTGGTAAGGTGTATAGGGTAGAGCAGGGAGGTGTTCAATGTCGTAAAGTGAGAGATAGGGGTCAAGACCCTTATGTTCTCCCCGCCATCAGTGTAGAGTGATAAGATTTTGGCGTCAAGATGTTTTTCAATTAGAGGATGGAGTTTTTGAAATATTTCTTCAACTTCAATTTTATTTTTCAAAGTGTAGAGCCAAGTGTATTTCGTAAATTTATCAACAAAGATACAATAACATAGCTTCTTGTCAATAGATAAAATCGGTGATGAACCCCATAAATCACTAAAAATAATTTGAAACAGGTTAAATGTTACACCCCGTAAATTTTTGGCATATAGATGGCCTATTCGCGTGTTGGTTAAGAGTATTTGAAAGCCATACATGCTAGAAAAAGGCCTGGGGAAAGATCGGACAAGCGCCAAGTCGGCGCGTCGCAAGGCAAAATGCGACTTATAAATTGCATTCGAGGAATGCGATTTATAGTGTCTATTATATATAAGCCCCACTTCGGTTTTTTATTCAAATTCCTTATAATTTCCAGTAGAAAACAGAGAGTAATCAGAGAGAAGGGGAATACGAAGATCTCCTACTAAAATTCATCCGATTACGCCGCCAAAAGCGGTCCAAACTCGAATTAACCTCAGGTACCGAGGTATGTAGCAGCAGGGAGCATTCCTACGATTTTTGTTTCGCGAAATACGGCCGGCAAATCGTCGTGCTACCGGGCTAAGGTAAGTGGAATTGCTCCAAACTAGTGTCTATGTGCTCCTAGCTGTGAAGTGAATACTTCTCCCTTCTGGACTTCTAAAAATAGCAAGTTTTCGACCGTCTTTCGATAAGCCTAAGTTTAGGCTATAATTTTGTTGAAAGTGACGTTGTTCTTCAGAATAAAGTTATATTTAGCATTAATTGACGTATATATGACTGCAGTTGGGAGAAATAGCTGGAGTACTGACCGAGTCTCATCCGACAATCGAATAACGCGAGGTTAAGGTATGTAAAGCTAGTTCTTTCGGCAAGTTAGTAGCTTTAGCCTTGTATAGTACAATAAACTTCGTAGTAGAATTCCCGGAGTTGAATGTTAAGTATTGTGCAAAGTTCAGTAAACCTAGTTTGCGTTGTTATATCGTATTCAGTCTGAAAGTTAGAAAAGTATGCGCCCGAGGGCAAGTTAGTATTTCAGATTCAGTATAGGCTATTACGTGATTAGCAAGCATGTAGTAGAATAAAAGAAACAGATTTTCATAATAAAAGTCAATAAAGAAAGATCAGATAGACAGACAGTTATGGCTACAGATTAGCCATTCAGACAGTCAGTATCTTGGCTACAGATTAGCCGTACAGTTAAACAGAGGTTACAAAATCAATATAATTAGTAAGAATTAGCTCAGTGTAGAAACAGATCAGAATAAGAAGTAGATTTCAGATAGTCTTTTCAGTTATACATGCTTGCTATTTATATGTGCTATTTGTTTGTTGAGACTTGCTATGGCATGTGGGTGTCCCGTTGTATCCCCACTGCCCCTGGGTTATAGCTGTGTCGATACCAGATTCAGATACCGCCACCAGCTAGGCGATGTCGTCCGCCTAGAGGACGATGATGGCCGACCACCATGATAATACGGTCCAAATTACCCTGCTTGCAGGGGCAGTTCAGTTTACTCTGCGCAGAGCCAGATTACCCTGTTTACAGGGGCCGATTACTCTGCGTGCGCTTGTGGCCGAGGGCAGTTTCATATACAGATTTTTATAAAATTACCCTGTTGCGTGCTTGCACCCAGGGGCAGTTTTAATTACACACCTCGTGTGCACTTGCGCCCAGAGGCAGGAGTCTTCGGACTCAGACACAGTTTATTGTCAGAGGCCAAGGCCTGAGCTACGTACCCAAGGGGACCGGTAAGAGGAGCTCACGGTTATCAGATGAGTGGAGTGACTTATTTTTGGTTGGTTTAGATCCGGGTAGGGGTAAATAGATTGTGTGTTGGTTGGCACCTTCCGGCTTATGGGGGTCGGTCAGGTTATATGTGTATTTATATATATATATATCAATATGTGCTATTAGATACTGATAAACAGTAGGACGAAACGTCTTCAGGTACGCTCCTGCCTTATCACAACAACAGAAAGTATGATTTAGTTCATATCAGTTCTTACAGATTCAGTATTCCCCTGCTATTCAGAATTGCTAGTTATGTTATTGTATCCAGTTATGTTATTTCAGTTGCTTTGCATACTCAGTACCAGCAGTACTGACGCCCGGTGGGGAGCTGCATTACTTGCCTGCAGGTACTCATAGACGAGGAGGCGATCCCTCGTGATTCCAGTCAGCTATTGAGTATTCAGCTCCTGTCATCTGGAGTCTGATTTCCAGAGGTGTATTTCATTTTCTTTTGTTGTACAGTACGGGTAGGTCGGGGCCCTGTCCCGATCATTTCTATTGTTATTTCTAGAGGCTTGTAGTCTGTATATATTTTCCTGTGGTCAGTTGAGTCGGTCGTGTGAGGCCGTGCAGTTTGTTATAGTTAGTTAGTATTTCAGTTCCTGTTGGCCGTGTGTGACCATAACCAGTCAGTAGTGGTGACCTTGCCGGTCACGTAATTATTTAGCATGCTATTGTTGAGTTACAGAGAACTAGACAGCATGGTGGCCTTGTCGGCCCGCATAGGTTCCTTGTTATGAGTGTGTTCTGGTTAGCTGTTACTACAGGTACAGGTGGCTATAGGCCAGTTGGTCGGAGGCTGTGTTTACAACCGTTATATAGCCGGTTTATTTCTTGGAGTAGAGCCAGAGCCAGCCAAAGCACCAGATGTGCTCAGGCCGGACCATTTAGCAGTCCAGAGTCTAGTAGGCACCAGGTGCCCGTCATACCCCCCAAGGTGGGGTGTGACATTAAATTTACAAAAAGATAATTGGGTAAAAGGATGTTGATAAGAATTACAATTTAAAAAGTTATCTCATTCAAGAAATGATAGCGATAATTTATTCAAGATAAACCTAAGAACCCTAGAATGAAGATGATCCAGACGTTGGTACCAAGTGGTGAGAGGGGTCGATGTGACTGTTATGTGGGCTTGTGAATGTGAAGTCGGCCACTCATACGACCTATTTTTATTCCACCTGTGCATCGACAATTTTTGCATTTTCAGATACTTCACAATAAGATCAAAAGAAAAGAATTGAATAGATATTAGGTTATCTTGATAGAGTTTGGAAACATATAAAATCTTGTGTTTAATAGATGGTCCACATAGAGTGTTTGTAAGATTAAAAATGTTATTTCATGCATTTAATTGAGTAAAACCAGTATGAAATATCAAAATTGTATTACCATCACTCATAAAGACATCCTCGTTTCCGTGGTACGGTTGTAGGTTGTGGGGCTCTTTTGTTACGTGGTAAATGTCTCCTAAGCCAACAATTCAGGGATTAGCAGTGGCACTGAATCCAATGAAGTAGTTTGCTTTGGTTTCAAAGTGATTATGTGAGTTTGAGCGGCAAACATTTGTAGTTTGGCCAATCTTATTGCAGAGTTGGCATTGAGTGACAGTGGTTGGATTCACGTTGGACTGCCACTGCGGTTGAGTATCGGGACGCTAATTTTGGCGCCACTATGAGGAGTTTTTATACTGCCTATGATTATTGTAATGAAGTTTGGTGGGGGTAGATACTGTAGCAATGATAGGACTGGGTAGCTTTTTAGAACTCTTGTAATGAAGAAAGAGTTCATGGTCAACTAGATTTTCAAATAATTCCTCATAAGAGATAAGAGCGTCACAAGCACAAATTGCGGTAGAGATTTCACAAAACTCAGGACCCAGACCACTGTGTATTTTGACGATGAGCTCAGGATTGGACATTAGGTACCTGTAGTGGCTAGCTCATCTGAGAGGGACCAAATAGTGTAAAGATAGTCGGTAATGGAGTGAAAGTCCTTGGTGACACAGTCAAGTTGATCATGGGGATGAATATCCAGGTTTGTGATCTGTTTGCATATATAGTGTGCAGGACGTCCCAGACTGATTTGGATGAGGTGGTTGTAGCAATTGTAGGGGTAACATAATCCATAAGGGCATTCAGGATGAGTTAGTCCTGATGGAACCAAGTTAAGAAGGCAGGACTGGGAGATATGTTTGTGTCAATTATGAGTGTGTGACTTGGGGCCGAAGTGGTCTCGTCGAGGTGGTTAAAAAAATTATAGACATATATTAGCATGAAAATTGGGTTTTTCAAATAGCAAATTGTGGTCACTGCAGAGTTTGATGGGTAATTGAGAAGTAGGGTTGAATTGAATGATAATATTAGCACCCGTTGTGTTGTCAGCATTGATAACTCTTAGATTAATAGTAATTGTTGGCCATTATGGCTGAACAATATAAGGAAGGTAAAAAAATTGAATTATTCTCGTTAGAGTATATGGAGCCCTGATACCATATGAACACTGAATAAGTGCTGGAAGAATCATTGTATTAATGAACGCAAATAGCGTATTAAATAGAGTTACATTGAAAGTTAGAAGACCCCTAAAAGAATATTTGATAAAGTAATCTAATTAAACACTAACTATTGAAGGTAAATATAAACTAACTACTACTATTAACAAACCTAATAATACTCTCCTACTCACACATAGTGGGTCAACTCTCATTCCTATTCTGTAACTTTCATACACTATGACTAGACCGTGTTACCAGTGCATACTTTGAGAGCTTCATTGCTATACATCTGTTAGGAATGTATAGCATCTCGATCAATGAAACTTAGAGTAGATTCGTATGTAGTACTCTAGACCATTTATCACATTCATATTACTCACAATCTCTTTCTTAAATTTGAGTTCATCATTATGTTATTGTCTCAAAGAAAACATAAAGGACCGGTCAATGAACACTACTAATGTGATAATACTTAATGATCTTCCTCATATCATAATTCTCTTAATTTCAACGTGATATTCTTTTCTAGAGGTGTCCGCCAGACCGAATCAAGCATGATCTCTTGGCAATATTCTAAGATAGCAAACACCAAATTGAATTCAAGAAACTAATCAAAGTCATGAGGGTAGAATGTAAAGAAAATTTCTTATAATTTTCAGGGCTTCACACGATAACAAGTAAGATTTAAACTTGTATCGCCCTTATGGGTCATCATATGCATACATGGTATGAAATATATGTCACAGTATCAGCTCCTTTCCCATGGAGCGTATTTTTTTAAAAAATTAGATATTGTGCATATGATAGTTTAGAAATTCATGTCAAACTTTGAGTTCATAAGTCTACTCAATTATTTTATTCATCAAAAACTTCACATCTGCCATTAAGAATAGACTAACTCATTTTAATCACATATGATTAAACACAAAACAAACGACATTCTTATTATAAATTTCCAGCTCTCTTTTATCATCACTTTTGACAATAATTAGTTTATAATTGGCTCATCTCTATCTGTCTCTTAGACAATAGAGGCGATTGCCCGTGTGAATAGGTCAATATTTTGTCTATCCGACATACTTCTTATACTAAGAATTTATTTCATAAAAATATTATATGTATATGAACCAACAAGTATGGATAATTAGGCACAAACTAACATTAACTTCAATAATGTAGATTTACTTGAACATGATTGGGAAAAATAAAAAATATAAATACATTAGCATCTACACAAACTCAATGACTTCATATGCCTTTTATAAGTATCACATTCTATGGGTTTCTTTAAGGGATCTGCTATTATTTGATGCGTAGATATGTATTTCACGTTCACTTTCTTTTATACAATCATGTCTCTAACAAAATTATACTTAGTATCAATATGTTTCGTTTTTCTAAGGTACTTGGGATCCTTCGTATAGGCTATTACAGCTTGACTATCACAATAGATGGTCACTGACTCAATAGTGTTATTATTCACACCCAAGTGTCCCATAAAATAATTAAGCCAAATAGTTTCTTGCACAGCTGATGAAAGTGCTACGAATTCAGCTACCATTGTTAATAAGGCTATGCATGACTCCTTCTTGCTACTCCATAATATGGAGCCATTGTTAAGAAAGAATACACGTCCAGAGGTGTATTTTCTCTTATCTAAATCTCCTCCCCAATCAGCATCAGTGTAGCCTTTGAGTTGTAGATCATTCCCTTGATAACATAAGGAATAGTCAATTGTTCCTTTAAGATACCTCAATATCTTTTTAACTACTTTCCAATGTTGTTTCCTGGGTCAGACTGATATCTGCTAACTAGTCCAACAACATAACAGATATCAGGCCTAGTACACATCATAGTATACATTAGACTTTCGATTGCATTGGCATAAGGAACCTTTCTCATTTGTTCCTTTTCTTGTGGAGTTTGTGGGCACATCCTTCAACTTAAAGCTTCACTTTTGAAAATAGCAGTATTTATGGGTTTGCAGTCTTGCATATTAAAACTTGTAAAAACTTTCTTAATGTAGGGTTCTTGTGAAAGAGATAACAATCTTTTCGAACGATCTCTTGAAATCTTAACTCCAAGAATGTATGGAATTTCACCCATGTCTTTCATCTCAAATGTAGATGATAACCACTCTTTTATTTCTTTTACATACTCAATGTCACTGGCAGCTATAAGTATGTCGTCTACATACAATGATAAGATCACAAACTTATCTTTAGATCTTTTGATGTACACACAATGGTCTTCATGAACTATAATAAAGTCATATGATATGATCGCATTATGAAAACGTAAATACCATTGTCTAGAATATTGGTTAAGGCCATAAATCGACCTATGAAGTCGACATACTTTATGCTCTTCGCCTTTGTTCACAAAACCTACAGGTTGTTCCATGAAGATTTCTTCTTCTAGGTCTCCATTGAGAAAAGCTGATTTTATATCCATTTGATGCAATTCAAGATCCAAATTAGCCACTATTGACAAAATTAACCTTATTAAACCAAAATGTACAACACGCCAAAAAGTTTCTTCATAGTCAATTCCTTCCTATTGTGTGTACCCTTTAGCTACTAGGTGAGCTTTATATCTCTCGATTCTACCATTCGCCTTACGCTTGTGTTTGAGAATCCACTTGTTTCCAAAAGCTTTATGCCCCATATGTAGATCAACCAATTCCGATACATGGTTTGATTTCATTGACTCCATCTCCTCCTCCATTGCTTTTAACCATTTTTCCTTATCAGGGCATGTAAGAGCCTCATTTATATTTCGTGGCTCTTCTTCTTCTTGTGGAGTAACTATAAATGCTTCTCCTTCGATCTCAAAACGACGACGAAAAATTTTTGGACGACTCGTTCGTCAAGGTTGAGATTGATAAATTGAATTATCAATTAGTAAGTTACTCCCACTCGGACCAGCAATATACATAGGATTTGATTCATATGGTGTATCCATGGAAATAGGAACGGATCCATTGTCATTAAACTGACTCCCACTCAAATTCATTTGAATGTCTGTAGCGGAAGTGGTCTGGTCCGTAGTTTCATAAAGAGACAAGTCTTGACCTATCTCGCCCTATTTAGGAAAATCATTCTCTATGAATGTAATATCGTATGATTCAATTTCAGTTATTGTGCCACTGTCTTGTTTGCATATGAACACATAATCCTTAGATTGTTCAGAGTATCGTATAAAGATACGTTTCCTTCTCCTTGGATCTAATTTTCCATGTTGAGGAAAAGGATTATGAATAAAAGCAGCACAACCCCAAGGCTTCAAAATGCTCAAATCGGGCTTTCGTTTAGTCCATAACTCATATGGCATAGATATAACTGATTTAGAAGGGACACGATTAAGTATAATTACAGTAGTGAGCAAAGCATCACCCCAATAGGTGATATGTAACTTTGCTCGTGATTGTCCTGAGCCTAAAAAGGTACATGACCTTATTAATAATTTACATAGTGGTGTAAATGTTTCTTGTTCTACTTATTTAACTGAATCACTTCCTATGTGGATTATAGACTCGGGAGCCACCGAACATATAGCGACAGAAAGAGATGCTTCCGTAGATTTTCAACGAATTTCAAGAGGAACCAAATGGGCTTATGTAGGAAATAACTCCAAAAAGGAGGTCAAAGGGATTGGTACCTGCAAACTTGAAATGCGTGGTGGCCGAACTCTAACCAATGAAGAATAGAATCAAACACACAGTTTGCAGGATCATTGAATTTTATTTCACTAGTCAAACAGTGTAATTACATACAAAGACGAACTAAACCATATAAAATCACAGTCTAAAATCGTACCTTGTTACAGTTGTTCCAACTCTTTACGGAGAAGAAGTCTACACAAGAATTTTCAAGAGAACTCTTACAAGAATTGGAGAAGGAAGAAGAAGAAGTTTCTCTATTTGTTATTTGTTCTGTATCACTTTTGAAAACACAAAGGCACCACTTTTATTTAAAGAACTCAAGACACCGGTTCAGGAGGAGTCCTAACCATTATGTCTTTTCATCTTTTAAATATAAATTAATATATAATATATATATATATATATATTCATTTATTATTTATGGATCCCGATTGACCCACATGGATGACCCGAATCTAATTCCTTCGAAGTGCTAAACCATATCCAAACAATGTAACGTGGATTGTTCCAATAGGGCAGTGGTCATAGAGTCCTTCATTGACAAAGTGGATCTCACAGTTAGGTAATGCAGTTATCCGTTCTTTAGTTACCGGTACCCTATCAATTCTACTATAGACTCAAGTTGAGTCTCCATGTTTTTATTCTAGGGGTAAAATGAGCTAGAAAAGTTGAGTTCCTAAAGAGCACAATCAACAATGCATTTCTTGAAATCTCTAATCTCATAAACTGTTACAAGGCTTCCCACCCTTTATTATCAAGGGAAGAATCCTAAAACTTCAAGACAGTCCGGCCGAAGATAAGCTATCTAAGAGAATATGAAATAACAAGTTTTTGAGAACAAAAGCAGTTTTTTGTGTTGACTGTCGCTATTTCAAGATGGTCTTTAATTTTTCTTCCTCAAATTGGTGATTTTTAGTTTTCACCCTTCGGTACTTTAGGTAAGTAGTAAAAAGGGGATAAAAAATATCCTTAATATTTTTAAAAGATCGTAAGACAAATAAAATTCGCAAGGTAAAGGTTAGCCTTAGAAGGCACAAGTTCATGCTACTGAACTTCTACCCAAGACACAAGTTCAGTAAGCAGAAATTCAGTAAGCAGAAGTTCATGCTACTAAACTTCTGCCCCAAGGCACAAATTTAGTAGACAGAAGTTCATGTTGCTGAACTTCTACCCCTAGGCACAAATTCATGCTATTAAACTTTTATCCCAAGACACAAGTTCATGCTACTAAATTTATGCCCAAGGCACAAGTTCATGCAACTGAACATCTGCCCCAAGGCACAAATTTATGCTATTGAACTTGTACCTCAAGATACAAGTTCATGTTACTAAACTTATGTCATGCTACTGAACTTATGCCCAAGGTAAAAGTTCATGCAACTGATTCTGCCCCAAGGCCACAAGTTCATGCTACTGAACTTGTGCGCTGAGACATAACCTGTGTGAATTTATGCCTTGAGGCATAACTTGTTCAAAAACTTATGCCTTGTGAATTTTATTTTTGCCTTGCAATTTTTGTTTTTTGTCTGTTAAGGGCATTTTTGACATTTTTTTTATCACTTAAAATGTTGAAATGTAAAAATTAAAGGTCACAATTTGAGGAGCAAAAATTAAAGGCTACACCAAAATAAGGACATTTGTGATGACCCGAACAAAAGAAGTAGTGAGGGTGTCAATGCTTTGAATTTTCGTCTCTTTTGCCCTTTTAATTAATTTTTTTTCATATATACAAACACATTTTTATCGATAGTTATTAGGATGAATCACACATGGAAGAAATATGAAAATCAAACCATTTTCAAGATACAAACTTCAACAACCTTCAAGTCAAAGATGAGTCTCATAAGTGGACATATATATCATCAAATCCAATTCATTCCTAACTCTTCATGATTAAAAAAAAAAATCCCTCTTAAAATATAACTTATTTTCTACCGATCACCTTGCAACTAACTATCTTCGCTTTATCCTTTCTAACTAACGAAAATTAATGTATCTACCATAAAATTAAACAATTTTGAACAGTAGTATAGAGATAAATTCGAATCTTTTCCTTATAGAAAAGATGAAATCATGATAAAATTTCATATTCCACCGTCAAATCTTCCCCAACCATCCAATATCCTATGGCCTATATATTTGATGATGTCTTTCATTGTTATCTTGTCTGCCCATAATATATATGTTGAATTAGTATAGTCTCATTGCCTTTGTGACGTTACACATGGTTTGTCTTTCTTCTTTGTACTCCCACTTCCTGTTGCCCCATTATCTTTTGTCTTCTTTTTTGCCTTTTCTTGGAAATAACGGTCACCAACTACTTTTTTTTAAAAAAAAAAGAAAAACTTTAGGTATGTGACCATTGATATTTATAAATTTGATTAATTGACCGATATAATAAAAGGAAGACAAGTAAAGTTTTCTTTATCCAACAGTGTCATGCAATTAATTATTACCAAACCAAAACCAAACAAGAAACAATTTCATAACATACATACAATTAAAGGTGAAAAATTAGCATATGAATTATAATTCATTCAACTCGTTTAAGTTTGGATTGATTATTGAATTATTCATTTCAGCCTAACTCGTTTAAGTTTGGGTTGATTATTGAACCGTTTATTTCAGTCCATTAAAGTTTAGGCTGACACCTAGTCCAAATTAGTTTATGAAAAATCTTATCAAAATATTTTTAAAAAGATATTTTATTTTATTTGACATATTATATTTAGTCATAATAAAGAAAAATAATAATTTTATAAGGTACTAAAAGATTATAAAAGAATAAATAAAATAATTAAAACTTATTAAATGTTGGACGAATCGAATTATGATCCCATTTCGATCCATCTTATTTCAATCTAAATAATTTTTAATTAAGTCAATAATTTATTTATTTTAACTCACCTAAATTCAATCTAATCCGCTCGTTTGCTTGCTGCCTACAAGCACGTCGACGATATAAAGTATGTAGTAGTAATATTTTTGGTAAAAAGGAATTTTATCTAAATAATTCAAAAAAAATAAATATTTTAAAACTGAAAATGTGTACTAGGCTAACGGCCAATGGAGACCTAATAAAAATTAAACAATCATATCGATGGTGAGAAAATTATATTATATAAAATACAGATGATCTGGTTCAGGTTATCCACTTAGCCAATTGCCCCATCTGATAAGTTGGCAGTTGCCCATACTTATGCTTTTCCAGAAGTTTATAGACAAGTGTTGTTTCTTGAAAATACCTGTTGAATTTGAGGCTAGTGTTGATTTCAAAACAAAATATTATATATATGTGTGTGTGTGTGTTGGTAGTTGGGATTGGAGGGGGTACGGGAATGTCCCTTTGTTTATATTTTTCCCTATATTCAATTCGTGATTACCTTTATGACATTTACATATTTAAAGTATGAATTCTTTTCTTCTCCATCACTCACCAAGGCCCTTTCATGATACACTATCATATGATTTCTGATCTAGATCATTAAATAACATGTGTAGATCTTTGTTTACTACATAAAAAAATTGTATTAGGTACAACTTAATTGCTAATATATACCTAAATAGCTTTAGTTGATAAAAATATTTTAATAATTTGTCACTACTTCACCACTAATAAGATTAGGCGTGAATTTTGCTAATTAGCTGTATAATTTGTTTGTCGCCAATTTCTTTTTTTTTTTCTAGTAGTGCTTCATTCTGCGATAGATTTTCATCTTCTTAGAAAAAATTATATACCCTCCATTATAGATCTACCGATCATAAATTCAAACTGATTCTCTTTCACTTTTGTCATGTTCCTCGTTCTATGCTCTATTACTCTTTTCTATAGTTTTATTAAATGGCTCATGAGTTTAATATCAATATAGTTCATTGAATATCTCCTTTACTCTTATAACTCAGAATCATGATACTCTAACCATACTATAACTCGAATAACTCAGAATCATGATACTCTAACCATACTATAACTCGAATATCCTACCACTTATTAATACATATAACATTGAATAGCTTGGTGATACATTCTACTCCAACCTTTCTGAGACACTTTAAAATTTCTTTAGAGTCTATCTAGACCACAAACTAGCTTAATTCTCATATTTTTGTGAAATTCTTTACCTCTATCAGTCTAATTCTATGAGTATAGCCAAAGTTTCTATTGTTCATACATTTGTGGAGGTCTAAAATGTTATTCCCTTGGTTCGAATTGATCAATTGATCATTATAGTCTCTTCATCTCTCCTTGATTTTGTTATCCATTGTCAACACTTGCTTAACTTCATCTTTAATACATTTTACCCAATTTAACTACTTACCTTTCATTTCTGTTAGTCGTGCTATTTTAAATATTTCTTTCTCCTCTTTTCATGTACCTAGCTTTTGATACAAATAATTTAGAGTTCTCTTTCAGACTTTAGTAATAGCTAGCTTTCTTATCTTCTCTCTTAACTCCTGTATATTCTTCAAATGCATTTTTGTCCTATAAATTTGAAAATTTTCTATTATACTCTTTTTTATCTTTAGTAACTCTTTATACCTTCCCATCTCACCATCAGAATTCCTGTGGTCAAGGTCCTAGACCTTTAAACACACCTAGCACTTCAATTGCTACTTTATTAACATGTCATTTCCTTTCACATGATGTTCGTGAAATCACCACCAGCTACCTACGATATTGAACCTGGTTTAATTAAATTACAGGTGCAGAATGATAACAGTAAGAATATGCACATATAACGTGAAAACCTCCTTACTCGAGGGAGTAACAAAAACAAGATCTATCGAATAGGATTTTATTCAACACACAAGCAAGTTTTAGATTACAACTCTGCAATCAAAGGGACTATCTCTAGTACCTCAGAACTTCACTAATTACCTCTAACTAGTGACACGATTCTCAACTCACAACTCGAGTTAGAAACCTCCTCCTAACCTAAGAACAATAATCTAAAAGAAACTCTACCTCTCAATGTTCGACAGTTATAAGAAAATACAAGTGCTCACTGTCGCAAGAAGAAAAAACTCTTTCAATCACAAAGCCCCTATTTATAGTTTTCTCTTAGTCGTTGTAGGTCTTGTTTGGTTTTCTCTTTGCTCACAAAAGAAAGTCAATATTTCATTTCCTTGTTCTTCTCGCAGAAGGATCCTCGATATTTACTTTCTTGTTGAAGTACAATTGTTTTTTTCTTTTAAGTGCTTCACAAAGATTCCTTATTGACTAAGGTCAACACACGCCACTTGTACATCATATTTGTCACGTGTTGACTAAAATCAGCATATGCCACCTGTTCTTTCGGATCAATACCTTGTCATCCACAGCAGTGTAAAATAGGACTTGTACCTGGTCCATCTTGTTATACAATATCAGCCTGGAATACTTTTGTCAATCATCAAAACATTAGTATGCAACAAATTCCCCCTTTTTTGATGATGACAAACACCCTGAATAGCCCAAAATTCTCCCCTTCCCCCTTTTGACATCATTGAAAAGACATAACACAACCAAATTTAGCAAATGCAAAAGAATTAACCCATAGCCACTGGGGCAACACTGCTCAAAACAGGCCTTAAACAACAAGAGGACAAAAAGAAGAGATGATATGAGCCATCTAAGAAGCATAAGATCAGACATATATCAAGAAAAGATTAATAAGAAGCCAACACTATTCTCAAACATATATCATTAAAATTAGCAATATCACATAACAAGAGAGGAACTGGGATGAACAACAAAAGAAACTGAACAGACTAAGAAGAGATATCAACAAGACGACCAAGCAAAAAGAAACACAGGAGACTAAGGTTTCTCCATCAGGGATAGAAGCTTATCAATTTTCAAATGTTGTGCAAGGTCTGCTCATGAATGAGTTGGTTGATCTTTCAGAGAAGAAATCTCAGCATTGGCTACAGAAACATCCCTCTTAAGCTGGGAATTTTCATTTTCCAACTCAAATACTCTAGTGATAGCCAATTGAAGATCAAGAAGCATCTGACCGACCAATCCTTTCCCTTTGGAACCAAGTACAGGTTGCATCAATTCGCACTCCTCCAACGTTTTGAAATCAAACAAGTCCATCTTAGACCCCAACTTGCCAGTCGACAAAGGAACGTGATGAGCCTCAAGAACCTTGGTAAAAAAGAAGCCATAAGCCAGCTCATGAGCCTCCCTGGCAGGATCAGTCACCCTAGCAATGTGGCACAACATCAACAGAGGAAGATTGACCTTTTGCTGGTCATCAATGGCACCCATAAGAACCAGATCATGGTGAGAAGTCTCATGATGGCGCTCAACACGAGGAAGAAGACATTAATTGTTCAATTCAAATAACAACTTATAATCAGGACTCATCTCCCCTTTCAACACATGACGAGGTCCAGTTATGACTCTCCCCTGAGTGAACTTAGTAGTGAGCCCACCATCTTTAGGCCTGGGAACTTCATAATCACCATACCCAACACAAGGAATTGCCAAAATGTCACCAACCTTCTTCGCATCAAGAGTAATAGCAACCCTATTCACCCTAGGCGTTACCTCTCCTTCACGTACCACTTCTAGATTCGTATAAAACTGCACGACTTCAAACTCATGAACCCGTGAAAGAGAACAAAGAAACAGATGAGTCCATTCTTGAAACCCTAACTTTGAAATCAACCTAGCCGTACCAGGTTCAAAAGCAATTGATTGATCAATAACTCTTCCCTTTAGCACTTTTTGACACCCAAAATAATTTTCCTTCCCCATGGACAAGAATTTTGCCATGTTTTTACTAGGAGGTGCATCAGGAGGAGGAGGTTCTGAGGTGGAAACATTTCCTTTTTGCTTCTTTGGAACAGGTTCATCCGGGTCTGAGGCATAGTCATCACTGCTATCAAATTGCACCGCAGCGGGAAGAAGCAGCATCTAATTGCATAGGCACTCCTTGTTTTCATCTAGTAGAGGCGGCGACCTTCTAAGCCCTTTTAACAAAAGCAGACCTGGTTTGACCCTTGGGAGGAGGAGAGGGTTTCATGGCCAAGTGCTTGTGAGGACAAGACGTGGGAATGGTTTTGAGGCGTGTATATTTGGTTCTCAGGGGCACGTCATCCTCAGAGTGTTCAACCCCTCCCATTTGAGATGTCGTGGGTTGAGAGCCCGTACCCTTGCCTTGCGGATTATCAAAAAGAATAGGAGCAGGGGTAGACGAAGGAGAGACTGAGGCAGGTTTGGGGATAGGTATTTTACCAGGTACAGTTGAAGATTCCCCCTGAGTGGATGTAGGGTCAATAGGGGTAGTGGTGGAGGAGGATGCCATAGCAAAGGTTGGACAAAAAATTGACCAAGAGGAAGCGAATCAGAAACAAAAGGAAGAATAGGATAGGAATCATCACATACCTAGGTACTATAAGTAGCCGCCTAAGGAAGTGGGAAAGGTGGAGGAGTAATGGGGATGGGACGTGGGATGGGAAAGGAAGGAACCGTGTTCAAGAAATGATGGTTGTCAGACTCTGGGCGGGAAGAGGAGTAATGATGCACGTTTTGCCTCCTTTTTTTCAATAAAACAAAACGCGAACATACTCAAACACGAAACATATAGACCAGGTTCAATTGAAGAGCGGTTGTTGTGCCATTAATAATTTTAACAAATATGAGGGAGTATAGGTACATAACATTTGACCGTCAGAGGAACAGGTCATCATTTTGATCTTTTCTTGTACATGGTTTAAATTGCAGTAGTATAGAAAGTAGGGGTCACATCATCCCTACTTGTAACCTCATTATAGCCTTCCTAAGGTGTGATCCTAATAAAACGTTATAAGAATGGGTTAAAATTCAAAATGTAAAATACCAAATTAGCATGAGTAAAAACAAATTTCTAGTCAAAAGGTAAGAGAAGGAAAATCAAGAGACACATATTTAGGTGAGTCGATGGAGGCCATGTTCCACACGAATTTTTTCAAATGCATCTCTTCCCAGGGCCTTGGTAAATATGTCAGACACCTGATCCTCAGTCTTGAAAAATTCCATCAGGATGTGACCTTTTTCTACATTATCTCTCAAGAAATGGTAACGCACATCAATGTGCTTTGTTCTTTTGTAGTGGATCGGGTTCTTTGCCATGTTCGTAGCACTAACATTGTCACTTAGAATGGGTATAGTATCCATGTGGATCCCATAATCTTTTAATTGTTGTTTGATCCATAACACCTGGGCGCAACATGATGCAGTTGCGACATACTCAGCTTCTGTTGTAGATAGAGCCACTGAATTTTGCTTCTTGGTTGCCCAAGATATCAAGCTTGGTCCCAAGAAGTGTGCCATTCCAGATGTGTTTTCTCTATCGACCAAGAAACCGACGTAGTCTGCATAATCAATTAGTTTAAAGGAATCACTGACTGGATACCAAAGAACTAGGTCCATTGATCCTATAAGATACCTCAGAATGCATTTTAGTACTTTCAGATGGGATTTCTTTTGGATTTGTTTGGAACCTTACATAAGCCCACACTGAATACAATGTCTGGTCTACTAGCTGTCAGATATGATAAAGAGCCTATCATCCTTCTATACTTAGTCTCCTCAACTCTTGGACCACGTTCATCAACATCTAGTCGAGTGGTAGTCGCGATGGGGGTATCATTTACTTTGAAGTTCTCCATGTCATATTTGATTAGCAGTTCCTTGATGTACTTCTGCTAATAAATTGAAGTTCCTTCTTTGTTTTGCTTGATTTGTAATCCCATAAAATAGTTCAACTCTTCCATCATGCTCACTTCAAAATCACTATTCATAATCTTTGCAAATTCATCACATAGAACCTGGTCTGTGGCACCAAAAATAATGTCATCGATATAAACCTGTACAATAAGAATTTTTTTGCCTCTTCTTCTCAGAAACAGTGTTTTGTCGACCTTCCCTCTACTGTACCCATGGCCCAAGAGAAAATTTGAGAGTCTGTCATACCATGCTCTTGGAGCTTGTTTAAGTCCATACAAGGCTTTATTTAACTTGTACACATGATCAGGAAACTCATGATTTTCAAAGGCTGGAGGTTGCTTCACATATACTTCTTCTTGCAAAAGATCATTCAAGAAAACACTCTTAACATCCATCTGAAAAAGTTTGAATCGCATATAGGTAGCATAGGCAATGAGTACTCTTATGGCTTCCATCCGTGCTACAGGAGAAAACGTCTCATCAGAATCGATGCCTTCTTCTTGATTGTATCCTTGGACTACTAATCTAGCCTTAATCCTGACAATGATCCCTTGATTGTCAAGTTTGTTCCTGAATACCCATCTGGTTCCTATAACGGTTCTGTTGTCAGGTCAAGGAACCAGGTTCCACACTTTGCTTCGCTCAAATTGTTCTAGTTCTTCTTGCATGGCCATGATCTAATCTGTAACCCATCAGGGCTTCCTTGATATTTTTGGCTCAATCATGGATAAGTAGGCTGAAAATGCGCACATGCTTCTTAACGTGGACTGGGTCTATATTTCAGTATCTAACGGAGAAAGTATATTATGAATTGTATGGGAAATTTTATGCCTCCAGTGACCTGCTTGTATCTCTTAGTGTTCTGTTTCCTGAGCGGAACCAGGTTCATCTCCTGAAGAGTTCAGACTATTTGTGGGTTCTAATGCTTCGACAGTATCACTTGGTGCCGCATCAGAACTGACTCCTTGCACTGTAGGAATGTTTGGCATCTCATCATGAGTACCATCATCCTGTGTACCTGGTTCCCTCTCAGGATTTGTACTTGGTGCCATACCAATCTCCTCTATGTCCTCTAGAGCACTTTCATTGCATACTTCCCTCTATTCATCGAAGATCACATGGATGCTTTCTTCAACACAGTTTGTTCTTTTATTCAGGACTTTGTAGGCCTTACTGTGTGAAGAGTAGCCAAGAAAGATCCCTTCATCACTCCTGGCATCAAAATTTCCCCATGCATCCTTGCCATTGTTATGAATGAAACACTTGCACCCGAATGCTTTGATATGTGTCAGATTTGGCTTTCTTCCCTTTAGCAATTCATAAGGAGTTTTGCCCAACAGTGGTCTGATCATACATCTATTAATTAGGTAGCAAGTTGTGTTTACTGCCTCTGCCTAATATCCGTAAGGTAGTCCACTTGCTATCAACATCGTTCTTGCTATATCCTCCAAGGTTCTGTTCTTTCTTTCCACTACTCCATTTCTTTGTGGAGACCTTGGTGCTGAGAAGTTATGGTCAATAACTGAGTCTGCACAATATTCAAAAAAATTTGAGTTGTCAAACTCAATTTCATAGTCTGATCTAATGCTTCCCAGTACATGATTTAGTTTCTTCTGAATCTTTTTAGCAAATATGAGAATACATCAAATGTTTCATCTTTGGAAGCCAGAAACAATGTCCATGTGAACTTGGTATAATCGTCTACAATAACAAACACATATCATTTTCCTCCTCTCTTGTTACCCTCATTGGCCCACATAAGTCCATGTGAATAAGTTGTAGGCATCTAGCAGTGCTGACTATCTTTTTGGCCTTGAAAGATGATCTCACATGTTTTCCTTTTGCACAGGCATCACAGATCAAATTGTCTTTGAACTTAGTTTTAGGAAGACCTAGTACCAGTTCCTTTCCTACAAGCTTGTTCAGATGAGACAAGTTACCATGACCCATGCGTCTGTGCCAGAGAAAGAACTACCCATTAACGCACTCAAGAAGGAAAGTTCCTCCCCCATAGGATCCATAATATTTTCCTTGTACACATTTTTATACCTCTATCCTTTGAGAACCAGTTTTCCTATATTAAAACTGGTGACTTTGCAATCTGCTGATGTAAATAAGACAGAATTTTCCTTATCACACATTTGAGAAATACTTAGCAGATTGTGTTTCAAGCCCTTCAAGTAATACACATTGTCGATTACTTGAGACATAGATCTTCCAACCTTTTTTATTCCAATGATTTCGCCCTTTTTTCCATTCCCAAAGGCTACAGTTTCACCTTTGCGACTAGTGAGTGAGAGGAAGTTTTCCACTATTCCTATCATGTGCCTGGAGCATGCACTGTCCATATACCAGATTATTTTCTTTCCTCTCGCTTTTTCCTGCACAAATAGTCAAAGGTTAGATTTAGGTACCTAGACAAGCTTGGGTCCCTTTCCATTTTTGAATGGATAAATTAAATCTCTTTTAACCAGTGTGGCAAAATCATTTTTCTATTATTTTTCAATATTTTTATTTTGTTTTTACCAGTCATTAACCTAGGTTTTGCATATTTAAAATTTTTTTCTCTTTGCTTGATTAAACACTGTTCTTGATAATGTCCTGTCAACCCACAGTGGGAATAAAAAGTATTATGCAATTTAGGTTTTTCATTTGAGCCATGTGTTCCATCTTTGTATCCTAGTCCTTGTCTTTTTCTAGGGTGTTTCATGCATGGAGATTAGAAATTCAGAAGATTTTGTTATATTCAAGGTCTTTTGGAGCCTCTGAACTTCAGCATTCAGTATTTGTGATTCTAAGGTGATTTTCTTTATGGTTTCGCTTTTCTCGTGATTTTCTTTAAGTATTTCCACACACTCATCTACCCTTTTTAACAACTCTTTTTTCTTCTTCTAGGCTTTTATTATCTTGTTTAAGAGATGTGAATATATTCATTATCTGTTCCTTTTCAATGGACATAGTATTCAATTCATCTATGAGAACAAGTAATAATGATGTCAGCTTCTTTTGAGAATAGGTTTTAATTTTTGAACTGAGTTCCAGAAAGTTTACCTCGCTTTTATCATCTTCACTATCTGACTCTACATTAGCCACTAGAGCCAGCACATCTTCATCAACTGAATCATCCATAGCCAAGAGAGAACAATCATCTTGTTCAGTGGCTCCTTCAAATTCCTCACTCAAAGTGTCTCCCATAGAAGCTAGAGCTCACTATACTACACTGTCTGCTTCTTTTATGGTAAGTCTTCTATTGAGAATCTGAAATTGATCCTTCTTACATCCTTAGGTTTTTCAGCCGGATTTCGCTTGTGTTCTAGCTCCCATTGAGGACAATCCTTCATGAAGTGGTCATGTTCACCACATTTATGACAAGTCTGATCTCGAAGATTTTTGTTGAATGATTTTAAAGCATTCTTCTTTTCAGTATTAAACCCTTTCTTAATGATTCGTTGGAATCTTCGAGTAAGCAGGGCCATGTTGTTGTCTTCAACTGTTGTCTTGAGAACCAGGTTCTTTTCTTTATGAGAACTAGAGAGTTCCTTTTCTTGAGACTTTTTGAGTTCATAGGTTTTTAAGTTTTCTATCAAATCATCCATAGTTAGAGTATCAAGATCTCTTGCTTCAGAAATAGCTTCCACTTTGCTTTTCTAGGATTCAGGAAGAACACTTAGAAGCTTTCTTACCGTCTTTCTTGTAGGAATGACTTCACCTAAAGAGTACATCTCATTGATAATAGATGAAAATCTAGTATGCATGTCATGGATATATTCCCCTTCCTTCATTCTAAACAACTCATATTAACGATTTAGCATATTAATTTTAGATTTCTTCAGTTGACTTGTTCATTCATAAGCAGTCTGGAGAGCATCCTAGATTTCCTTTGCGCTAGTGCAAGAAGAAATTCGATTGTATTCGTTAGGGCCAAGTCTACACACTAGAATCTTCTTCACCTTTGCATTGATCTCAACTACCAATTTTTCTTCCTTTGTGTACTCCAGTCTTCCTTTTGGAATTTGTGTTTTTTCAACTTCAGCCAGTTTCATACGGATGGTGGGTCCATCCAACACTACATTTCATAAGTTGTGATCTTCACCTATAAGAAAGTCCATCATGCGATTCTTCCACCACCCATAGTAGTGCCCATTGAACAAGGTTGGTCTTGTGATTGATTGTCCCTCTTGAGCTGCTGGTGGTGCTGCCATGATTCGATTTTTCAAGGTATAAGTCTTTATTGAAAAATCCTACTCTGGTACCAACTGAAATCACCACCATCTACCTACGATATTGAACCTGGTTCAATTAAATTACAGGTGCAGAATGATAACAGTAAGAACACGCACTTATAACGTGAAAAACCTCCTTGTTCAAGGGAGCAACAAAAATACGATCTATCGAATTGGATTTTATTTAACTCATGAGCAGGTTTTAGGTTACAATTTTGCAATCAAAGGGACTACCTCTAGTACCTCAGAGCTTCACTAATTACCTCTAACTAGTGACGCGTTTCTCAACTCATAACTCGAGTTAGAAACCTCCTCCTATCCTAAGGAAAATAAACTAAAAGAAACTCTACCTCTCAATGTTCGATAGTTATAAGAAAATACAAGTGCTCACTGTCGCAAGAACAAAAAAACTCTTTCGATCACAAAGCCCCTATTTATTGTTTTCTCTTAGCCGGCGTAGGTCTTGTTAGGTTTTCTCTTTGCTCGCAGAAGAAAAGTCAATATTTCCTTTCCTTGTTCTTCTCGCAGAAGGATCCTCAATATTTACTTCCTTTTTGAAGTCCAATTGTATTTTCCTTTTAAGTGCTTCACAAGGATTCCTTATTGACTAAGGTCAACATACGCCACCTGTGCTTCATACTCGTCCCGTGTTGACTAAAGTCAGCATATGCTACCTGTTCTTCGAGATTAATACCTTTCCATCCATAGTAGTGTAAAATAGGAGTTGTACCTGATCCATCTTGTTATACAATATCAGCCTGGAATACTTTTATCAATCATCAAAACATTAGTATGCAACAGTTCGTGTCTCCTTCTAAGTCTCAGGATCCCTTCTCCCATATCTTTCTTGAAACGCTAACTGGTTAGCACCACTTAACATTCATCACCTAATTTACGATTGTTTCTAAGTCGTCACCTTTCTCATTTTACTCTTAAATTTTACATCTAAGATACTAACTTATGTTGGGAGGTTATTACTTTGCTTGAAATAACCTTACAGTTCGTGCATGCACTTCAATTTTATTTTCTTGTATGGATACATTCTATTTGACTATAATTACCCCCACTCTTATAAGTTATTAAGTGAGAATATAACATTTCCTTTGTCACTCCTAATATCATAGCCATAACCCTTACGTACTTGTTCAAAGTCATCGTTGTCTTTGTTTACATGACCATTTATATCTACCCATACAAAGCGTTGGTGGTTTCTTAAAATCCCTTGAACCAAGTTATTCATATCCTTTCGAAACTTACCTTTGGTTTCTGCATCTAGTCTTATTTCTAAAGCATAGACACTAATAAGATTGATAATCTTATTTCTCCATACAAGTCTTACTGCAATAGTCATATTCCCAACTTATTTTACCAATACAACCTTATCTTTAAGTGGTTGGTTCTATAATAATTTCACTTCGTTCGTTTTTTTATCCCACAATATTAATTTATAATTCGTCTTACCTATCCCTCTAGTCTTTTGAACTGTCCATTTAGTTTTTTAATTCTTCTCTTTTTTAAGGTATTCACCATTTTCATTAATCCTACAGTATCAATTCTTCTCTTTTTTAAGGTATTCACCATTTTCATTGACTTCCTTGTCAAAGTGCATATATTTCAGCTACCACCCTCAAACCGACTATTTTAGACTAGCTTTTTTACCCTCATTTCGTCCATGATGCGAGTATCCTTTCTTTTTTTGCATTATATGTAGGGCATTGATGTGGCAGAATTAGCTTCTTCATCCACAACAGTCCATGATTTAGAAACTTTCATATTTTAAACCATATTTGTGTGCTGATATGGCAGAACTAGCTTCTTTATCCACATTGTCCATGATTTAGAAACTTTTATATTTTACACCACATTAGTACGTTGTTGAGGCACGACTAACTTCTTTACCCACACTCATCCATGATGCATGAATTATTGCTCATACTACCTCACACCCAAGTGGTGTTGTAGTGGAATTCGTTGCTCATTTTTTCATCTTATTTGGTTGTCGATGTAATTCATGCCTAAGTGTTACAGGGGTGATTTTTTTCACTTTCACCATTGCCGGCAGTCGCACTACACAACACAACTTCAGCCTCGCACACCAATAAGTCGATTAGGGACTTAGAATAATTTAGGCTAAACAGAACGTAAAAAGCACACACAACAATTACGGGAAATTTTTCCAACCTTTATTAATCTCGCAGATTACAAAGGACTCACTCGAATTTGGGTGCCTTACAATGACACGCAAAACTGCCTTAGCCAAATTCTGCCTATCACTATTTATAGGCTGCTGCCAACCGGCAGTTACAAAGGGATAGGGACGACTAGCTGGCATATCTCAGCATACAAGGAAACAATATCCTAAAGATCAGCATAAGATAAGATCAGTTACAATTTGAAATTCAAATTTCAACTCACCAGCCGCTCATGTCGCGCGCGCGCGCATGCCAGCGCTCATGCCAGCTCACTGCCAGGCTGGCGCGCGCGTCATCGCCCATGTCAGCGCCCAGCATCCTCAACTTCCATACTTAGGATATTTTCCAGCCTTCCTTGCCTTGTCCATGCCATGCTAATGCCCACAAGCTTGCCTTGCACCCGTCTAGCACTTGACCACGCCATCACCTAGCCGAGTCATCCCACAGCTTGCACGCATGCCCGATAAGTGCCATGCGCCTGTCCGTCGCCCTTTGTTGATCAAGGCCGCCTTGACAACACTCAACTCTTCCTTGTCTTGACTGAACGCCATGCACATCATCCAGCCACACGCACTGTTGTCGAAGCCCACAACTTTCCATGCCAAGATAGTGCCTCCTTGGCATGCTACTACCCATATTCATCAAGTTCCAGCTTGAGGGTCTAAAAAACCACCCCCACTAGTTGAACTCGACGTCCTCGTCGAGGCCATCTTAAGATAGTCCTCCAGCTGCTTCTCGAACTGCCATAATTTTGAACTCTTCTCCCAAGTCACGTCTGCCACGGACTTGCCTTTCCGATGTATCAAGAATTTTGTCCGCCTGTTCTTCTTGCTCATGCCTAGCACCCGGTGATCCAGCACCTGTTCAATCTCCTCTTCAAACTGTGTACGCACCACAGGAGGAGCTCTCTTGACTTTGTGCCTATCCGAATCTTCATGATCTGCAAAATAAGGCTTCAAAAAACTTACATGGAAAGTAGGATGAATTTTTAATCTTTTCGGCAATTTCAGCTTGTAAGTGATCTTGGGCAGATTTATATGCCCAAGTGATACTCAAACGTATCATTTTCGTCTTGTTTAGTGTGCAATGTGTATACATTTTCTTGTAATTGGTAATAAAATGTGAATTTATACTAACCAACAAGATTAGCATTGTTTTGTAGGTAAAACATGATTTTGAGGAGCTAAAATGCATGTTGGAACAATATCGGAGTTGGACTTGGATGCGAGCACAAAAAAGACATTGGACTGCACAATGTAAAGGGGCTCCGCGATGGAGCCGTACCACGCTACCATCGCGGAGGCACACTGCCTGGAGGGTGATTTAAGTGTCAATTTCCAGTGGAGCCTCGCGACAGCTCCGTGGCACGAAGGCAAGCCACCGCATTGCATGTCGTGCCACGTTGAGGCTTTATTCCCGGACCCCAGATTTCCAGTGAGGGTCCGCGTCCACGCCGTGTCACGGAGGCAGTGCTCCACGTTGTCCTCCGTGACACGTTGCTTGTTATTCCGGGAAAAATTCCCAATAGTATAAATAGAACACTTAGGCTTATTTTTAATTAATTCAGACTTGGTGGAGCAAGGACGTGGGTTACAGGCAGTTGAGGGACGAAAAAGCTAAGGGTTTTTCTCTCTTTCTTTCTTCTTTCAATCAATTGTTTGTATGATTAACACTTGTTTTAGGATGATTAATCCATAAATGAGTGGCTAATTCTCTTCCTTGCTGAGGTTATGAACAATGGTGATGAATTTTGATTATTGAATTGTATGGTTTTTCATCTTCTTCTTCTATGTTGTTCTATTAATTCTTGTTTCTACTGCATTAGTGTGTGGCCGACATTAATGTACATCTAAAAAGTCCGATTTCACTCGAGAGAGCACGAAATTGGAAAGTTGTGAATTAATAGGGTATTGTTCTTAACTTGATTTGGGAAAATTGGGTTTTGATGTGCTTTCCTGATAGAAATATACTTGAAAGCCGTATTAGTCAATTTAGGAACCGGAATTGTATTGCGAGGTCATAAATTGCATTTGATCACAGAAATGTAGACGGATGGTTTATGATTCTTAAGTGAGATTAAATACGAGAGTTTTAATCTCTAGGTTAATGTTCTTGGCTAGCAACAGGAAGAGAAGATTAACCAAATTATGATTATAATCAAGTTCATTACTTGTTCTTAACCTTGGTATGCTCATATCCATAGTTTCAATTCAAAGTAGATATTTGTTAATAGTTTTAGTATATAATTTATAAACAAAAATTATTTAACTTTTGGTTACGTTGTTGTCAGCATATATAGAAGTAAGATAGAATATAGTATACTTGAGCAATTTTTACTTATCCAGAGTCTCCTTGGTTCGATACTTGGCTTACTTAGCCACTTTATTACTTGTTTGACCACGTGCACTTGCGTGTCGGTTTTTAACCCATATAGCAAACCACCGAACAAGTTTTTGGCGCCGTTGCCGGGGAGACTAGGCAATTGGTGAAATTGTGTTAAGTGTAAATTTACTGTATTTTTGTTTTATTTTCTTAAGTGTTGACAACTTGGTCTTAGCCTGTATTTTGCAGACTTGATTTCTGTGAACATTGGCAAAGGACAAAGAGCTGGTGGAATCTTATATAGAGCCTGAACGTGAATTTCATATGGAGCAACAAAATCCACCGGTTGTGAGGGCAGTGTTAGTGCCCGATGAAGTAGCAGCAAGGCCGGTTCGCGAGGTGGCAATCCCACATGCCAACAATGTACATTCAAGTATCCGCAAACCAGAGCCTGGAGGGAGATTTGAACTAAAATAGAACATGGTGCAACTATTGCACACAAGCGGGCAATTTACCGGTCTCCCTCATGAAGACCCACAACAATATCTCCAGAACTTTTTGGAGATAAGTGACACTTATATACCCGCTGGAGTGTCACTTGATTATGTTCGGCTCACACTATTTCCGTTTTCCTTACTTGGTGAAGCCAAGAGGTGGTTAAAAGCTGAACCACCAAATTCTATATCAACGTGGGATGATCTTGCACGAAAGTTCTTGATAAGATTTTTTCCCTCTGGTAAAACAGCCAGACTTAGAAGTCAAATTCTAAGTTTCAAACAGAGGGAGGGAGAAAATTTATATCAAGCCTGGGAAAGATTTAAATCCATGTTGCGGGACTGTCCTCATCAGTCCAACGAGGTGTTGGTACACACATTTATTGAGGGTTTGGAACCCCATACTAAAATTTTGCTAGACTCAGCAGCTGGAGGTAGTGGTGGGCATTCGGTTTTTCGGTTCGGTTTTTTTAAATTTTGGTTCGGTTTTTTCGGTTTTCGATTTTTCATATAGTGTACCAAACAGCGAACCAAACTAATTCGGTTCGGTTTTTTCGGTTTTTCTAATTCGATTTTTTCGGTTATGGGCCTAATTAATGGGCTATTGTTTAACTTACAAAATGAGCTACTTTTTAAATTAAAAATGAGTTGTTTTATCTTTTTAAATTCAAAATAAATTATTTTAAGTTTGAATTCTAAAGTTTAATTCAACTAAGCTTAATTTTAACTTTTTAAATAAAGAAAATAGCGGGATCAATTGATTTACATTTAGTAGTACATACATAACATTGAATTTTTGATAATAAATTTTCTCATATGCTTAATATCCTTATAACAAAACCAATAAAAAGTTAAGGGTCTTTTAAGATTTTAATAATCTATGGTCCCTAATTTCTTGTTAAATAGATATTATATATTTCATTTTTCTTTCAAAGCATATTAATAATAGTAAGAATTTTCTTAACATGCTAAAACTATTATAAAACTTGTTATTTGTAAAAAAAACTTAAGCAATTGTATCAATTATATAAATAATTCTCTAAATGTAAATGTGCTTTGAGATTTGGGTTGGGTGTAGTATTTTTATTTTTTTGAAATTAAGTTATAATTTTTCAAAAAAAAATATGTAAAATTTCGGTTAAACCGAAAAACCGAAAAACCGAAATATGAAAACCGAACCGAAAAACCGAATTTTTTTTAAAAAAAACCGAAACCGAACCGAAAAACCGAAAAAACCAAAATCGAAAAACCGAATTAATTCGGTTCGGTTCGGTTCGGTTTTTCGGTTTTTGGTTTTTTTGCCCACCCCTAGCTGGAGGGCAAGCGCTGGAAAAGACTTATGAGGAGCTGTACACTTTGCTCAACCGGATTTCACAGGGCAATCCAGAATGGAATGTTGATTCATCTCGAGGTGGAGCAAGGAAAGCAGCAGGAGTGCTTGAAGTGGATGGATTTACAGTTATCGCTGCACAGATAGCTGCCTTGCAGAATCAGTTGAACAACCACTTCAGCAACATGAACTTGAACCAGCCTTCAGCTTCAGTCAATACGGTCCAGCAAATGTGGTGTGAAGTGTGTGGAAGCAGTGAGCACTCAGCTGAGTGCTGTGGAGCAAACCCAGATTCGGTTAACTTTGTGAGCAATGCACAAAGAAATCAGCAGCAGTTTGGTAGCGGCTACAACTCAAATTGGAGGAACCATCCAAATTTTTCGTGGGGTAGCAACAACCAACAAGGCCAAAGTTCGGGTCAGGGTATGCACAGGAATCAAGGAGGGCAACAGAACTACCAATCTCAATTCAGAACTCACAATGCCCCTCCTCCACCACCATCACCTACCATTGAGGAGATGTTCAAGACCATGATCGCTAATCAGGCGCAATTGCAGGATGACTATGTTAAATTGGCAGCCGAAGTGAAGAACAATCAATTAGCGACCAAGGCTCTTGAGTATCAATTTGGGCAATTTGCTAGTGCCCAAAACACAAGGCCCAGAGGAGGACTGCCTAGCGACACGGATCCTAATCCGAAGCAGGTAAATGCAGTGACCACAAGGAGTGGTTTGCAGCTGAAGGAGGTGGAACCGGAAAGACCACCTCAAAAGTCTGGAGCAGCAGATGTTGAGGAAGAACAAAGTTCGGATAGGGGGAAGACCAAAGAAGCAGAATCAGAAAGACCTCCACCCCCGTTCCCTCAACGACTCAAGAAACACAAGGAGGAGGCGTGTTTCAAGAAATTTATGGAGGTGCTTAAACAGGTACATGTTAATTTATCTCTTGTTGATGTCTTGCAGGGAGTGCCAAAATATGCCAAATATATTAAAGACATTGTGGCCAACAAAAGTCGTTTGACTGAGTATGCCACGGTAGCTTTGACGGAGGAATGCACTTCCCGGATCCAAAATAGACTGCCTATGAAGTTAAAAGATCCTGGAAGTTTTACTATCCAGCTTACTATTGGGCAGAGTATCCGAGCTCTTGGATTGTGTGACTTGGGGGCGAGCATAAACCTGATGCCATCTTCGGTATTCAGAAAGTTGGGTCTAGGGAGTCCTAGACCTACAACCGTAATCTTGCAGTTAACAGACAGATCCTTAGCTAGGCCGGATGGTATTGTTGAGGATGTGCTTGTGCAAGTGGGATCCCTCATTTTTCCGATTGATTTTATTGTTCTGGATTTTGAACCAGACGCTGAAGTTCCATTTATTTTGGGACGACCCTTCTTGGCAACCGGGAAAGCATTAATCAACGTGGCTGCGGGCCAACCTACAATGCGAGCACATGACAAGGTAGAAGTGTTCGATGTGTACAAAGCACCCAAGCTCCCGATGGTAAATGAAGAACTCTCGGTGATCAATGTAATTGATCATGGGAATGCTAAACAAATGAATGATTCCCGAGAGTTGATGGGAAGACCACTAGATAAGGGTGAGCACTACTGGGGGGAGGACAATGATCGTAAAAAGTTGTCCATCACCCTAGTGGATAATTGAGCATAAAGGACGTCGAGCCGCGACGGTAAACCAGGCGCTGCACGGGAGGCAACCCGTGAAAATTTTTTTTTTTTTTGTTTTGTAAAGTGTAAATAGATTTTATTTTATTTTTCTTTTTCTTGATTTAGTACAAATTTTTCGTTTTAGTTAGTATTTTTCATTTTAATTAGGGAAATCTATTAATCTAACCAATTTTATTTAGTGAGGTGATTTTCAGGTGAAACGGAGAAAAATATGCGTGGAATCGGGAAGGAAAAGGCAAGGTATGGAAAAATGAATAAAATGAAGAGACAGTGAGCTGGGGCGATGGCTCCGTGTCACGGAGGAGGGGCTCCGCATTACCCTCCGTGACACGTTGAGGTTTAATCTGGAATTTTTAAAAAAATTCCAGAGAGCCATCGCGATAGCTCCGTGTCACAGAGGAGGTGCTCCGCGTTACCCTCCGTGACACGTTGCCCTTTATTTTGTGACGGGTCACACCGGGTTGCCGGGTGACCCGCGTATTTTTCTTCATTTTAAACCCCGAAAAAACCCCTTTTTCCCTCATTTTCTTACTTCTTCGCGACCAAACACCCGAATTTCCCTCCCCCATCAACGTGCCACGGTATTAAGCAACCAAGTTGTTGATTTTCTTTGATTATTCAACTTAAAGGTATGTTTTCCTCGTCTCTCTCAAGTTTTTGTCGATTTTAGTCGAATTTGAGCATGGGAGGTGAGATATATTACCCCAAGTAGCAATTTAGCATGAAATTGAGTTATTCTTTGATTGATAAATGTTCGGAATGTTGTAATACGCGTTTGAACTTGTCGATTGCATGAATGATTCGAATTTGATTGTGAAATTCAATTCTAGGGCTTGGGTTGTTGAAATCGAATTGGGTAACTTGGTAAATTTGTGAATTATATGCCGGGGTGTGCTTGTGAATTGAGATAAGTCGTTGTAAATATTGTTTGAATGTAATAGACGATGAATTCTCTGGTTGTTGGGAAAATGTGAAAATTGTTCGAATTGGTTGGTTATATAGGTTCATATGTATCTAGAATTTTTGTTGTTGTTTTTGTTTGTTGTGGTCATTGCTAAGTGCGATGGTTGAATTGCTAGCGATGGTAGGATTGGGATTAGCTGTATGAAGTCTGAGTAGTACGCTAAGGTTATACTGTCGAAATTTTCTTTGCGAATGCACTAAGCATAAATTGTATAGTTGTTTGTTTTTGGTGTAAGTAAAGTGATCCTTGTCGTAGTATCGTAACAGTAGCTAAGGACTAAGTGTGGGGTAAACTTAGCTTAACCCGACCTTAGCCGAAGCTAACATGCATTTAGCTTGACATGGTGCTTGTTTATTTGTGTTGAAAGGTACAATGGCAAGTAGGCAGGATAAGGGTAAAGGTGCATCTACTTCAGGCACCGGGAGAAAACGACTTAGACTGGGCACAGCAGTCCCAGTTGCACCAGCTGTTCCGCGCGGCCAACGCCGCCAATACGGAACGAGATGGGTAACCGATGAAGGGAAGAAGTGGTACGCTAAACACAAGGAAAACAAATACTTCCCTGAGGAGCATATTGCGCGGGAACCACTAGCACAGGAGTTCCCCCGTATAGTGTAGAGGATCGAGGCAGCTGGGCTCAGCTTCATATTTCAGGAGCCCAAGGAGTGCAACCTACATCTAGTCCGGGAGTTCTATGCAAATTGGAACCCGGCAATCAGAAGCCATACAATAAAGATCAGAGGGCAGATTGTCACTTTGGAACCCCAGCAATTAAATGCCATCATTGGAGCGCGGGACACAGACGCCCACGTTCTCCGCCAGCTGAATATCACCCCACCATATGTCGATATCAGATGCACATTGTGTGGGGCTCGATCCACAGCCAGATGGAGCAGACATAAGGAGAGGGGTTACCACCAGACTCTGCCGTATTCTCAAATGAACAGGGAGGCCAGAATATGGCTGAAGATAGTCTGTTCGTGCTTATCCCGGGGGTGCACATGACTGATGTGACCCGGGACCGTGTCTGCCTGGTGTATGCCCTGACGAAAGGGCTAGAGATTAATATTGGGGCGGTCATCATATCCGCCATGAAGAGAGCCCGACTACACCAGGGCCACAGGTATGGGTTCGAGGACTTATCACCACCTTCCTCCGGGGCCTCGACGTCGAGGAAGAGGCTTTGGACTACATCCCGCAGTTGGAGCGGAGGGCCCTTGATGTGACCAAAACTAAGGCCCCCGACACCACACACGGGCCAGTGCTGACACTTGGCGAGCGACATGCTCGCGGTGACCAGTACATGGCACGGATGTTTGGTATGCAGATGCTTCAGCTTCGGATTGGTGGGAGACCAGCCACGGAGGAGGATCTATGGCAGCTGGAGCTGGATTACCCATTTGGCGAAAACGCCAGGGCTTTATGCCGAGTGCGGCCAGCATTTGTAGAGCCCACTGACGATGATGTCCCCACGGATGAGGAGACACGTCGGGAGGACTCCGATGTGGAGTCCGATGACGACGACGGAGATGACTCAGACATGGGCGATGAGGCAGCAGCACCGGATGAAGAAGTCGAATATTTCGACTAATCAGGGAGTGCCACCACCCAATTTTGTGATTTTTAATTTTTGTGAACACTGGGGACAGTGTTCGATTTAAGTGTGGGGTGAGGAGTAATTAGGTGCTGGGGCAAGGCTGGTTTGCTGTATGTTTTTCCTCTGTTTTGTTTTGTATGTTTAAGTTTCCCTGTGTTTGTGAAGTGCAAACTGGTTTGTATCTGTATATATTTATGGTAATTGATGATGTGTGTTGTGAAATATTGTGGTTTGCCAGCTAAGTCTGTAAAAAAAAAAGAATTTGTAAATATTTTCTTATGTTTTTTTTTCTCTATCGAAATGATCGAAACTTTTTTAAAATTTTGCGAAAATATTTTGTACATATTAAAATATTTTGTAAATATTTTTCCATCGAAATGATCGATGTTTTGCAAAATTTTTCGATTTTTATTTTTGGGTTTCTTGGAGTTTGTTTTCGGTTCTTTTACCGAGAATAGTCCTATTGAACCGAAGTCATAGTTAGTGATCGTTCCCTATGATGGATGGATGACGACCGTCTTAAGGGAAATGTAGTCGGTAGGAGTAGTGATTTTAATTTGTTTTCAGTTTTTCTTTGGTGGATTACATCACGGAACCTGTAGTTACTATATGGTTGTGAAATTATGGTTGCGTGTTGTAACGGACATTCAAAATGTAAAAGTGATTCTTTTGAAAGCATCAATTTTGTAAATATGTTGAGTTACCTTGGCTGTAGAATTCGAGTCGGTGTGTTTGAGGCTTAATTCTGAATTCATGTAATTGGCTAATTAAAGAGTCTGTGAAGGCATCTTGAATCGAGTATGTGCATGAAGTGTGAAGTGAGGTGTTGTTATTCCATGCTATTGTGAAGTGTCTAGAACTTGCCTGGTGTGTGTACAAAACGAAATGAAGGAGGTGTAGTGTTGGAAAGGATGTAGGCATTTCTTTGTTTTAACCGAGAGTTTCTATTTTTTTCTTGTCATACACTACCTTTTTATGTGATTGTATACCCTAGTCATCCCGTTGAGCCTTTAGCCGATTATTTCTTTCTTTTGTCCAAAATTGTATAAACTAAGCTTAATTCTTTCTTTTCATTAGCCGTAAAGTCTATACAAAACTCTTAAGCGCTTAAGAAGAACAGAAAAATTTTTCCCTAAAGTGTCAAAGAGTGAGAATAGTGGGAAGAAAAAGAAAAGCAGAGTGAGGAAAGAAAAGAAAAGGTTGAAGAGGCACTTGTTATAATGAAATGATAATGAAGGTGCATGAAAAACCTTTGTGTCATGTCAAGTGTGTTTAATGAAATGGGTCATACGAAAGTAAACCAGCATGAATGGGATGATGAAAAAAGAAAAGAGAGAAACAATGTTCATGAGTTGATGGGAATGTGTTGAAAAGGCGCTTAATGATGCTAGTGGCTATTATTGGCTAATCCAATATGTACTAGTTCCATAGCTTCCATTACAACCCATTAAAGTCCTACGTGATCTTACATTGCATTTCTTTATATTAGTGGAGTAATACACTAAGGGCAAGCCTATGGGTCATGACATGAGGCATGTGAATTCTTTTGGGAGAGAGAGTGAAATTAATTTCTACATGCCCCTACTTGAATGTTTGTGTGTCACATGAACAAAAAGGGGAAGATTCTCTTGAGTTGTGAGGGCACATGCTTGATGAAAGATTGATGTTCGTGTCGGATATCTTGATTAGTTGATTTGCATGAGTTTGCCGATATCGAGGGTCGATTCTTAAAGTCTAGGAAGTCTTGATGTATTAAAGGTCGTTGCATTGTAAGACCATGCATGTTTTCTTGATGATTTACAATATTGAATGATCGGTATGACCGTAGCTCAAATTGTCGCACCATAGTGGCGAAGGTTGGGATGTAATTTGCATGAGTTGTGTATGTGTTGTTCGAGGACGAACAAGGATTTAAGTGTGGGGTAAGTGATCTTGGGCAGATTTATATGCCCAAGTGATACTCAAACGTATCATTTTCGTCTTGTTTAGTGTGCAATGTGTATACATTTTCATGTAATTGGTAATAAAATGTGAATTTATACTAACCAACATGATTAGCATTGTTTTGTAGGTAAAACATGATTTTGAGGAGCTAAAATGCATGTTGGAACAATATCGGAGTTGGACTTGGATGCGAGCACAAAAAAGACATTGGACTGCACAATGTAAAGGGGCTCCGCGATGGAGCCGTGCCACGCTACCATCGCGGGGCACACTGCCTGGAGGGTGATTTAAGTGTCAATTTCCAGTGGAGCCTCGCGACAGCTCCGTGGCACGGAGGCAAGCCACCGCGTTGCATGCCGTGCCACGTTGAGGCTTTATTCCCGGACCCCAGATTTCCAGTGAGGGTCCGCGTCCACGCCGTGTCACGGAGGCAGTGCTCCGCGTTGTCCTCCGTGACACGTTGCTTGTTATTCTGGGAAAAATTCCCAATAGTATAAATAGAACACTTAGGCTTATTTTTAATTAATTCAGACTTGGTGGAGCAAGGACGTGGGTTACAGGCAGTTGAGGGACGAAAAAGTTAAGGGTTTTTCTCTCTTTCTTTCTTCTTTCAATCAATTGTTTGTATGATTAACACTTGTTTTAGGATGATTAATCCACAAATGAGTGGCTAATTCTCTTCCTTGCTGAGGTTATGAACAATGGTGATGAATTTTGATTATTGAATTGTATGGTTTTTCATCTTCTTCTTCTATGTTGTTCTATTAATTCTTGTTTCTACTGCATTAGTGTGTGGCCGACATTAATGTACATCTAAAAAGTCCGATTTCACTCGAGAGAGCACGAAATTGGAAAGTTGTGAATTAATAGGGTATTATTCTTAACTTGATTTGGGAAAATTGGGTTTTGATGTGCTTTCCTGATAAAAATATACTTGAAAGCCGTATTAGTCAATTTATGAACCGGAATTGTATTGCGAGGTCATAAATTGCATTTGATCACAGAAATGTAGACGGATGGTTTATGATTCTTAAGTGAGATTAAATATGAGAGTTTTAATCTCTAGGCTAATGTTCTTGGCTAGCAACAGGAAGAGAAGATTAACCAAATTATGATTATAATCAAGTTCATTACTTGTTCTTAACCTTGGTATGCTCATATCCATAGTTTCAATTCAAAGTAGATATTTGTTAATAGTTTTAGTATATAATTTATAAACAAAAATTATTTAACTTCTGGTTACGTTGTTGTCAGCATATATAGAAGTAAGATAGAATATAGTATACTTGAGCAATTTTTACTTATCCAGAGTCTCCTTGGTTCGATACTTGGCTTACTTAGCCACTTTATTACTTGTTTGACCACGTGCACTTGCGTGTCAGTTTTTAACCCATAGGTCTACGACAAAGCATGTCATCTCCCGGTGGAATTAGAGCACCGAGCTTTCTGGGCTGTCAGAAAACTAAATATGGACTCAGAGCTGGCAGGCAAAAAGAGACTAATGCAGCTCAGTGAACTTGATGAGTTCCGCTGGCATGCCTATGAGAGTGCTAAGTATTACAAGGAAAGAACCAAAAGATGGCATGATAAGCATGTGGTGCATCGCATTTTCGAGCCGGGACAGAAAGTTTTGCTCTTTAATTCGAGGTTGAAGTTGTTTCCTGGTAAGCTAAGGTCTAAATGGTCGGGACCATTTGAAGTGGTAAGAATGACCCCTCACGGGGCCGTAGAACTGTGGCAAGAAGATCGGAGTGCTACGTTCTTGGTAAATGGGCAGATATGTAAGCACTACTGGGGGCAACTGCGCCTATCTTCTGCACCACCTCGAATGGGCCATCATATTTGGGAATCAGTCCCCTATGCCTCTGTTTACTCACAATTTGCTTCCAAATCTGCGGTGTGAGTTTTAGCAGCACCTTGTCACCCACTTTAAACTCCAACGGGCGTCTATGCTGATCGGCATATTTCTTCATTCGACTCTGGGCCTTGCGCAAACTGTCTTGCGCCTTTGCAAGCAGCTCATGCTTGTCCCTCGCATAACGGTAAGCAGCCGGGCATTTCCCTTGATGCTTATGCTTTGCGACATCCAGCGGTGTCAAAGGCTGTCTCCCCAAGACTATTTCAAACGGACTCATCTCGGTTGCTGAAGACTTGTGCAGATTGTAGCAAAACTGCGTCGTATCCAACAAGTCTACCCAATTCCTCTGGCTTGCTGTCACAAAATGCCTGAGATATTCCTCCACCAAGTGATTAATTCTCTTCATCTGGCCATCTGTTTGAGGGTGATTTGCTGTCGAGAATTTCAGATCGGTCTGCATCATGTTGAAAAAAGTTGTCCAAAACCGGCCTGTAAATCTAGCATCCCTATCACTGACAATGTCAGCTGGCACACCAAACAGCTTAACCACATGTCTATAAAATAAGTCAGCAGCTGCTTCGGACGAACAAACAATTGGGGCGGCAACAAAAATAGAGTACTTTGAAAATCTGTCCACAACCACCATAATAGATGCCTTACTGTCCACCTTCGGAAACTCAGAAATAAAGTCCATTGACACGAACATCCATGGCCGTTCAGGAATTGGAAGAGGCTGCAATAAACCCGCTTCCTTCTTGCGCTCAGATCTGTCTAACTGGCACACTAGACAAGTCTTCATGTAAGCTTCCACATCGTCTTCCATCTTTGGCCAATAATACACACGGGACAGCAGGGCTAACATCCACTCCACACCCGGATGACCAGCCCAAGTAGTGTCATGCGCCTCTTTCAACAGTTCTCTACGCAGTCCACCTCCTTGAGGTACGACGATCCTCCCCCCTTTGAATAAAGAAGATCGTCCTCGATCCGGTACCTCCTAACTATTTCTTCTTTCACTTGACTCATCCATTTCATATATAATGAGTCATTAGCAGCAAAAGTTCTGATTTTATCAATAAAACCAGTTTCAAGTCTAAAAATTGAAAACACAACAGCAAGTACCTCTTTCCGGCTCAAGGCGTCAGCAACTTGATCGTGCCTTCCCGGCTTATGTTCCCACACGAAATCATACTCTGCCAGGAATTCCTGCCAACGTGCCTGCTTCGAACTCAGCTTGCGTTGAGTCTGCACCACAAAACGTGTGCCTAGCAAATAAACTCTCCATGTCTGCAAGCAATGCACAACAACAACCATCTCCTTCTCGTGAGTCGAATACCGCTGCTCAGCTTCATTCAACTTCCCCCTTTCATCGGCAACTGGATGTCTTTCCTGCACAAGAACACCTCCAACAGCATTATCAGATGCATCTGTATGCACCTCAAATGGCAACTTGAAATCAGGCAGCTTCAAGATAGGTTCCGATGCTACTGCTTCCTTCAACAATCGGAATGCAGCTTCACACTTCTCGGACCATGCCCACTTAACATCTTTCTTCAGCAAATCTATTAGGGCGGCTGCCTTCTTGGAATATCCTGCAATAAACTTGCGGTAATAATTAGCCAGCCCTAAAAATGACCGCAACTCTTTCACGCCACTGGGTGCCTGCCAATCCACGATTGCCTGCACCTTCTTTGGGTCCATCCACACTTAATTCTGACTCACCAAGTGTCCAAGGAACTTGATTTCTTTTTTAGCAAATTCACACTTCTCCATCTTCACATAGAGTTTGTACTCCCTCAAACGAGACAGCACCTTGCTCAAATGTATCAAATGTTCATCAAGAGAGCAACTATAAATAACAATGTCGTCTAAGTACATTACAACAAGGTCATCAAGATACTCAAACAACACATCATTCATCAAATTACAGAAAGTGGCCAGGGCATTAGTCAGCCCAAACGGCATTACAAGAAATTCATATGAGTCATACCTAGTTACACAAGTAGTTTTAGGCTCATCACTCTCTGCTATTCTAACCTGCCAATAGCCAGACCTAAGATCCATCTTAGTAAACCAGCATGCCTTGCTCAGCCTGTCCACCAAGTCTTGCACCAGCGGCACCGGATATTTGTTCTTCACAGTCACTTTGTTCAATGCCCTATAGTCCACGCACATCCTCAAGGATCCGTCCTGCTTCTTTTGGAACAAAACAGGAGCACCATACGGAGCCTTTGAAGGTTGAATCAGTCCGACATCCAGCAACTCATTCAACTGTTTGCGCAGTTCAGCCAACTCCTTAGGAGCCATCCGATAAGGAGCCTGGGCAGGGGCAACTGATCCTGGCAGCAACTCTATCTTGTGATCAATATCCCTTCTTGGCGGCAACATCTTAGGCAACTAAGGGGGCATCACATCAGCATACTTTTTCAGAAATTCTGCCACAGCATTGGACATCTCCACCTTCACGTCTGGTTTGATCTCAACCATGGCAGCAAGAAAGGTTTGATCTCCCTTCTTCAGTCCTTTCTCGACACTAATAGCAGAAATGATAGGGGTCTTGTACTTCTTCACTTTCTCGGCTTCTCCATAGGGATGAACAGCCTTGATGAAACTCGGCCTCTTTTCGTCCATCAGCATCAACCCATCCAAATGAGGGAATGGAACGAACCGGTACTTCTTCAAGAAATCAACTCCAATTATTAATTCAAAGTCTCCCAGCGGCATCACCATCAAGTTATGCTTTCCAGTCCACTCTCCTAGGACCAGGGAAACATCATATGCCATTCCCACAATCGCTTGTGCTTTGGCATTCACAGTTTGGACATACGATGGGCATTTCTTCAGCTTCAGCCCATTCTTGGTAGCAACTTTGTCATTGACAAACGTATGAGTAGCTCCGGTATCCACCATTGTTATCATACGCTGGCCATCAACTTTCATCTCAACATGAATCAAGGCAGCATGCGGGTTGGATGGGGCTTTAGAGGCTTCTTCAATAACATTCATCAAACTTACATTATTGAAAGACAAACCCAACGGATTTGCCAAGGCAACAACGACCTCTTCTTCCTCTGCACCTTTCTGCCTACCTCCAGCAAGTAATGCATTCACTCTCTCACGGTTGGGACAGTTTCTGGCCAAATGCGGACCACCATACGTCCAGCAGCCTTTAGAATCCCCATCCTTCGGCTTTGCCTTCACGTTTCCAGCATTCACCACAACTTTTCCTTTGTCCACAAATTCTTTCCGCCCTTCCTTCTTCTATTCCCCCCTTTTTTCAGTCTTTTTCTTTGACTTAGAAGAAGTAGGAATTTCAGAAGAAACCCGAGTTGAGCGAAAATCAACCAGCGAATCTGCAACAACAATAGCACTAGGGAGGTCCTTCATGTTCTGCCTCCTTAGTTCATTTTGCGCCCATGCTTGCATTCCCGAAATGAAATTGTGAAGCTTGTCCTCATCCAACATGTTTTGTATGTCCAGCATCAAAGAACTGAATTCTTTGATATAATCCCTCACCGAACCTGATTGCCTCAACCGCTTCAAACGGTCCCTAGCAAGCCAAGACGCATTGTTAGGCAGGAACTGGTCCCTCATTTCTTTCTACAACTTTGCCCAAGTATCAATCTTGGGTCAGCCAGCACTCTCATCATCCCCACTTCTGGTCCTCCACCACAGTTTCGCATCACCCGTCAAATACATGGTGGTGATGTTCACCTTGTCATGATCAGAAACGCGGACAGTAGAGAAACACTGCTCCATGTCCCACAGAAAATTCTCCAATTCCTTGGCACTCCTTGCCCCACCGAAAGGCTTGGGTTCAGGAATTTTTACCTTTGAGCGTTCATCATGGGTCTGCCCTCCGCCTGCAACAACAACACGCAGCAGCACCACAACTTCATCGGCCAAATTTTTTCATTTTCCCTCTCCAGATTCTCAATCTTCAAGGCAACATCTTCATGAAATTTGCCAAATTCCAATAGTTGGGTCGGGACAGTCTCACGAAACATGGCCAGTTCCGTGTTCAACCCATGTAACTGGGTCTTGAAATCGATAAGACTCAGATCAGTGTCATCCTCGTCTGTCATACCGATAAGGGCCTCCAAACGTGCAACTTTTTCCCTCAGTTCTGCGTTGGTCACCATCTTTCCAAGTCACGAACAGCCTATGCTCTAATACCAGTTGTTACAGGGGTGATTTTTTTCACTTTCACCACTGCCGGCAGTCGCACTACATAGCACAACTTCAGCCTCGCACATCAACAAGCCGATTAGGGACTTAGAATAATTTAGGCTAAACAGAACATAAAAAGCACACACAACAATTACGAAAAATTTTCCCAACCTTTATTAATCTCACAGATTACAAAGGACTCACTCGAATTTGGGAGGCTTACAATGACACACAAAACTGCCTTAGCCAAATTCTGCCTACCACTATTTATAGGTTGCTGCCAACCGGCAGTTACAAAGGGATAGGGACGACTAGCTGGCATATCCCAGCATACAAGGAAACAATATCCTAAAGATCAGCATAAGATAAGATCAGTTACAATTTGAAATTCAAATTTCAACTCGCCAGCCGCTCCTGCCGCGCGCGCGCGCATGCTAGCTCACTGTCAGGCTGGCGCGCGCGTCATCGCCCATGTTAGCGTCTAGCATCCTCAGCTTCCACACTTAGGATATTTTTCAGCCTTCCTTGCCTTGTCCATGCCATGCTAATGCCCATAAGCTGCCTTGCACCCGTCTAGCACTTAACCATGCCATCACCTAGCCGAGTCATCCCACAGCTTGCACGCATGCCTGATAAGTGTCATGCGCCTGTCTGTCGCCCTTTGTTGATCAAGGACGCCTTGACAACACTCAAGTCTGCCTTGTCTTGACTGAACGCCATGCACATCATCCAGCCACACGCACTGTTGTCGAAGCCTACAACTTGCCATGTCAAGACAATGCCTCCTTGGCATGCTACTGCCCATATTCGTCAAGTTCCAGCTTGAGGGTCTAACACTAAGTAGCACATGTCAACTATATTTGTATTACGAACACTTATCATGAATTGATAAATTTTTCACTGGTTGTTATTCTACTACAACTCTCCTTTATTCAGGCTTAAGATCAACAATGTAAGTAAATTCCTGCAAACGAAGTTAAATTTTAATAGCAAAAATTAATATTTTTTTATAAAATAATAAAAGAAGAACAAGAAAATATTCATGTAAAGAAAGAGAGAAGACTTCTTATCTCTCTTGAGGGATAAATTATAATGAATGAGAACCCATTAATTTATGGGGAAAAACTTAACCCTGACTTTTCTCCAAAGAAACAAGATAGACATTCACTATAATACAAATACACACATCCGCTATAATACAAATACTTTTATATACATTCATTATAATACACATATATTTATAACACTCCCCCTTGAATGTCTGTTTGATAGATAATGTGCCTCGTTTAAACCTTACTAGAAAAAGTTCAGTGAAGAAAAAAAGTACACATATATTGTAATACTCCTTGGTAGCTGCTTCATTAAAAACCTTGTCAGAAAAATTCAGTGGAATAAACCTCGGCCGAGGAAAAATAGTGCAGCGCGTATATTACTCTCCTTGATTAAACTATTGCATAATTCTAAAAGATGATGTACTTCAATTTTGTATACCAACTAATCACATGTTGAGGTAGGCAAAGGATCTAAGAAAAGTCGTTGTAATCAGATATGCCAATTTATCATTTGATGAATAGGTTGACCATTTGCACCTTCAATCCTTTGATAAAATTATATTATCGCCATATAATATATTGGAATTAGGCCAAGCACAATCCTGATTGGCCTTGTAAACCTTTATTTTCTTTTATATGATTTGATTGTCATGTGAAATATCAAAATATGACAATAGCGCTTCACAAAAATAGATAATACATCTAGATCGAACTCTTATATCGATCAAATGAATGTCCTATATATTCAAGAAGCTTAATAACAGTTGTTATGATAAATAAATTTATATTATATAAGGATTATAAATAAGTTTTTCAAGAACTTCTATATGCTTCAGGCATTTTGAATCCTTAAGAAGATTTTCATATAACTTTTGTCAAGTGACAACATCCATTAATATTTAAAACATGACATATTGTAGTTTCTGGATTGCAAATCAAATAAGCTTTACGCTTATCAAGATGCATCTTAATTTTCACTTGATAATTATTTCTACGTTAGCATACTTTAGCAGATGTAGAATTCAGATCCTCACAATCTTTTATAATATTGTGTGCTATATTGTGTCAAAGATATCGCCGATGATATATCATTTGTATTGATTTACAATTGGACATAACTCATTGAGATCTCATCACTTTTAATATTTTTTTTAGGTACCTAAGCCTTTCAAGAGGTTTCATGAAGTGTTATGTCATAAGCTCTTCAAGAGCACATTGCCTCTTATTATGATCATTTGCGCTATTCTTTTTTCAAAGATTATTGCAATAGAAACCGATTGTTCTACAATGTTTCATGCATGTTGTAGACTCTATCCTTCAGGGACATTAATTTAATAAGAGCTTGTACAACTAAGATATAAAATTAAATTTGGATCAGCAAATGATTCAGGCGTTTGATTTGAGTTATTTTTGAGTGAGGATCATACTAATGATAATTCACAATGTATTTCTTAGTTGTTTATCCTCTCCCCTTCATGTTAGAAAAACTAACATATATCCCTGATCTTCTTTGAAGAATTTATTTATGTGCATCGTGAAGATTCATTAATCATATACCGCATATTAAAAGCTATTAGATGAAAAATATATGGTTCCTGACCGTGAACCAACTAAGCGGAGGGGGATTAATCATAATTTATTAGTCAGCATACAAGTTTTATTGTATGTAATATATCATATCATAGATCAACCCAATAAGCTTTGTTCCCATAACCAATGGTTCAACTATTTATTAGAGATATTCAACATCAAATTAGCTTAGATATAAATCAATATTATCAAGATAATTTTTTTTTAATTACACAATCTGAAAATTATATTTTTAAATCAATTAATATTGAGCAAGTAACTTTGTGAATATCAAATTACATGTTAACAATAAACGCATATATGACCATCTTATAGATGCATCTACTTAAGATATCATATGACGGGTGGACGGGCCTATATTCACCTCTTATGTTTTTTCAAAATTTTGGGGATTTAATCCCAACATTAGCTGGTACAATCAACTTGTCATGAGAACAAGCAATACAAAGATTTCTTGAAGGATCTTCTATTTTTTCAATATATTTTGTTACACAATTAACACATCATATCAGGATGACCAAAATGGTCATGTCAACTGATAAAATTATTTGTACTAGTAAACTTCATGTTTACCATGATATGTGTTATTTATTTTAGTAAACTTTATATTTACTACAACCTGTGTTTTGATCATAACAGCTTTGTATATTACAATATAGGATGAATGACATAATAATAAATAAACTCTTCGGGAGCTTTCAATTTATTTTTCATAATAAAATATTATTTTGACACTACTAGTGTCATAATTCTTATAAACAAATAATTAGGCTCTTATGGAGACCTTGATCATTAATTTATATTATCAAATATTGCTTAGATACTTCTGATATCATGAAAGCAAGTTTAGATATTGTTGGTGTCATGAAATAACAGTAAATAAGTGAACATTTAAAAATAATTATAAATTCATAAATAACGAAAAATAGACATCACGTTCTAAATTTTAGTATTTTAAACATCTCATTCAGGAGACTAATTAACATATGAATATTTTGTATCAAAAGTGGCAATTAACTTGTAATTACGTCCTCCAAAAAAAGATACATGAATTATTATTTCCTTTTAAAAAAATCAATAACAACTAACCATGATGTATAAATTTGATTATAGGAGAAAATATTTTACTCTGCTTTGTTTTACCTTAAAAAAAATACTTTGATAAAATTATTCAAAATATTTCTACGTAAGATAGATATATATATTGCAATGACTTTCATACCACAAAAATAACTTATATATCTTTTGTTATTTTTATCTCTCTAGGAGGTAAGTTGTGGTATTTCGTTCATTTACTTCGGAGAATAAAACCTGAATATTTAAATATGCTTGAAATATAATATTTATCAGTAGTTTATTATTTTGATCAAACATAAGAAGATCTTGCTTCAAAATATTTCTTAGATATCTTTCAAATTTATTTCTGTTTCAGGAGAAAATTTCAGAGTTTTACTACTGCAGAAGTAAATTTCAAAGTATTTACTACCTTGAAAGTAAATTTTTAAATTTACTATTTTGAGAGTAAATTTTAGAGTATTTTACTATTTCAGAAAGTAAATTTAAGATTTACTACTTCAAGATTAAATTTCAGATTTATTATTTTGAGAGTAAATTTCAGGTATACTATTTCAGGAGTAAATTTCAAGATTTTACTAAATATTGTCACAATCACTTCAAGAACTGAATTTATATTAGATCTACATTTGTAACTTTAAAAAGTTCTCATTCTTCGCGAATGGAACTTAATCATCTAAACATCATTTAATTATATGAAATTATGATAGTATAAAATTTCTTTTAATATATTGCTACATCGGGAGCAAATCGAAGTATGCATATAACGTAGAGGATTTTTTAACATACTTTCAGTTGTAACTGTAACAAGCCTATAAAAATATTATCACTTCTAGTGATCATATATTTCTTGCAAATTCTCATTATTACTCATAACTAATATCATCATATATTTTCACAATATTGTTCTTATGGATCAAACATGAGGCATGAATTACCAAGTGAATCAATAAGTCGTTCCTCAAATTCATAAACAAAATTGATATTGTTATTAGCAAAGACATAAATATCAAGAAATGCTAACCTTTTATCTCAGAGAATCATATTCAATTCATTCTTATTTATGAATATTGAGAGAAATAATATCACTAACAAGGAATATCATTCCTTTGGTTAAGTAATACATCTTTCGAAAAGAAATTTTGATTTTTCTCACCTTAGATTTTTTCAAAGTAAGTACTCAAGATAGAAACTCGTGTTGATAACGTGTTATAAAATAATAATAAATGAAGAACTAGAAAAATATTCAGATAGAAAAAAAAGAGAAGGCTTCTTATTTCCCTTAAGGGGTGAATTACAATGAATGAGAACCCCTTTATTTATAAGGGAAAACTAACCCTTACTTTTTTCCCTAGAAATAAAATAGACATTCAGTATAATACAACTACACACATCCATTACAATATAAATAACTTTATAAACTTTTACTATAATACAACAAAAATTCACAATATGAGTGGTTATAAGATAAGATTTAAAAAAAGATCTAGAAAGAGCAAATTTAAATTCAGTGCAAATTAGAAGAAAACAAATAAAGACAGGACCTTTGTTCCAACTCCTACCTAACTAACTCCTTATAATTTAATGTTGTTTTGTCCTGGATCCTCTTTCTCTTTCCTCAAAAGAAAGAAAAAGAAAAGACAGAGTTGCTTCATGCTTTGCATTCTTTGACTAAACAATGGGAACTCTCAATAATTGGCATTTCCTTAGTCCTAAACACACTTTTTTTTTAATTCAGTTTCAAAAAATATGATATAATTTTATATTTAATAATAATTTAATTTTAATATATTTATTCCGTTCTTAATAAATTAATTTATAGCTCCATAGAATTTTTATGAGTTGTTTTACATCATAAATTTTAAAATTTTTTATATATTTTTTAAATTTCGTATCCAATTAAATTACGTCACATAAATTGAAAAGAAAGGAGTAAATAATAATAATAATGTGACATGAGTTGTGTGGTCATTGAAGAAAGAAGACTTGCATGCCAACCTCTACATGTGAATTTGGTGAAGTCTTCTTTCTCTAACTAATGTTTAATTAGTATTAAGAGCCAAATTAATGGAAGGCTGATTATTTTGATATAAGATTAATTTGTAAAGGACCGTAACCCTTAGAAACTCTGAAAAGAGGCTGATTTAATTCAAACACGCATAATTTAATTCAAACACGCATAATAAAAAGAATTAATTACGGGTCATTTGTATTTTTGCTTCTATGAAATTCATTTCCTTATTATAATATTTACAAGTTATGCTTTTGTTAGACATAAATTTAATTGCTAAGGATAAAAATTAAAGACCAACCAATTTTAAAAAAAAAATCATGCAAACTAAAAAATTAATTACGGGTCATTCGCACTTTTTTACTATTTTGTTCTGGTCTTTAGTTTTTATCCCCAACATAAATAATTTATTTGCGGAGATATAAATTTATATTTTTACATCATAATATCTCATAAATTATACTCTATTAAATATAAATTTAATTTCTATAAATAAAAATTAAAATTTAACTCATTTAAAGCATAAATTATGCAATTAAAGGATTAATTACTTTTAGGCCTTTGAAGAGACTTTTGAAAAATGGCGGCTTTTTGGATATACCTAACAAAATAAATTAAGGGTAAATTATTTAATTTGACGTAAAATAAAGTGATAATTTTTCATTTATTTGACTATGCGTGAAGCTTAAATGAAAATTTAAAGTATTTTCTAAATAAAAATTTTAAATATTAAAATTTGTAAAAAATAATTGTATAAATTATAAAATATTGGTATTCTATTTGATTTTATGTTGTAAATTTTGATGGATTCGAATTGTAAATCTAACCCAAAAGTTCTTAAAATTAAAAGGTGAAATAAGAAACAGAATCATGAGAATTAAATCCACACTTATTATGAGAAAAATTCTTATTAAAATCGTTTAATCGTAATTATTAACTGTTAAATGAAATAATATGATTTGCTCGTGTTCTATGTAATTATTTTTCGTAAATTGTTTTAAGAATACTCATTATTGTAATTCTAAATAAAACTCAATAATTTTGATTATTTCTCCATCAAAAGGACTACAAATAATAAATTTAATGAATTCTTTTTTCATTTGAAGCAACTTCACTTCAATATACAATGAGAATGAGTCAACCCACTTGATTTGACTCAGTTTGGTCAGAATTCACATCCTTCCTATATTCAAAAATCACCTTCTATACAAATTAAATACATGTAAAATATGTATTTCTTTTACAACTTTTCTCCAAAATACACATAAAAAAATTACATAAATCCCTAAAAAAATAAAAGAAAAATCCTAATTAATATTACTCTCCCATGTGAGCACATGGACCACCATCTCATCCTTTTTCTTTTTTTAAGTCTATTTGCCTTTAACCGTAATTCAAACATTATTGCTTAATATAATAAAATATATAAAATTTCTTTATCTTTAATCAAAGTTTAGAGTTCAAACTTTCAAAATAAAGAAATTTTATATAAAAAGTGGCTCCTTCTAAATATATCATGCACGACATGAATTTAATCTACTCAGATCAGCCGTCTCCGAAAAATCAAATGATTTTTTTTTTTAAAAAAAGAAAGTATAACTAAAAGATTTTGTACATAAAATAGAGGGTCAGAGAAAAAGGAGATTTTGGTAATAATTTGGGAAACCCGAATGAATCATTTAATAGGAATAAGTGACCCGGTTAATGACCCGACCCTTGAGCATAGCATTGTAGAGGGCCACCCTATTGGCTGGCATTTCTTGCACTTTCCCACTCTTCTTTAATTCGTTTGAATCTGAATTTGAGAAAGAAGAGAAGACTTCATTTTCGTTTTCACGATGAAAATTATTATTATTATTATTATTATTAAAATGGTGAAGCTTTCTGTATTCTTCACTATTCCCACTTGGCTCCACCACATCTTCAGCAAATTTCACCTTCTTCTTCTTTTTCTCCTTCTTTTTTCCATCTAAGTCGGAAAAAAAAATCATTAACATATAAAATAAACTTTTACTGACAATATAAAAATATATTTTAATTTGTGATAACAAATATTTCGTCTGTGGCCGATTAGACATAAAATTTAAAAAGAAAACAAAAAACTTTTGATATGCAATAAAATTGTTTTTGAAATTTGTGATTTTGAACAGAACATGACTTTTCTGTGGGCATGATAGCATTTCATTCAGGATAAAATGAGAAATTTATCATAATTTGCACGTGCAAAATGCTGATTAGGAGTATTTAGTAAGTATCATTGATCGCCCTTGATCCTCAATAATGAAAACACTCTCTTTGTGCTAAAATCGTACATAACTTGACATAATAGGGACTTAATGAAATGAAACAGACTAAAAAAGAAAGAGTGTCATACCAGTAGAGATACAAGATCGAGGGGGGTGATGGTTGAAGGAGAATTCTTGAGATTTTTGAAGACGAAAAGCGGCTAAAAGGATCATGGTGCCTGCAGAGACAGCCATGGCTGTGGCAAATACAACACCTTGAGAAGTCAACAAGGAAGACATGTATGGTAGTTTGTTTGTTTGTTATTGTTGTTGAAGAAGAAGAAAACTTAATTAGAAAGAAGAAATATTGGTGGGGACTTTCTTTGGAGTTTTGAGTTATATATAAGTAAGAAGAGATCAATCAATGGAGACAATAGATAAATAGTGTAAAGTTCTTTTGGAATATTTCAATTAATTAATCTTCTAGATGAAATAAAGTAATGAGGAGGAAGGACCAATTATTGTTCGTTAAATTAAGAGGATTTGTGGTGGGATGACTTGAATTTCCTGATTATTAATCAAGAGGTTTCGGGTTTGAGTTCTGGATAAGGAGAAAAATAGAAAATTCTATTGAGAATGTTGTCGTCACAATGGGACCTATATAATGCACGATCCGAATTAATCAGAGCTCTAATATAAATATCGAATATCGGATAAAAATAATAAAAATTATTATTAATTAAATAAATAAATAGTTTTGTTGGTTGGATTTTTTTTTTTAAATGTGAAAAAGTATCTAATGACGTGGCAAAAAAGGCAAACGAAAATGAAAATGTCAGCATAAATTTAAAGGCTTTTGGGAAGAAGAGAGGGTGCTTAATCGGACTCAGTAATTTTAATTTAAATTATATATATTTTTAAAAATTATTAAATATATATAAATTATTAATTATGAATATAATAATTTAAAATAATTTTATTCTTATATCACATAATGATAATGATTGTAGACCTTTGCAAAAGGAAACGTGTAGAATTAAACATTAAAAAATTCTCAAGAGAAATAATAGATTCAAATAGAATATTAAATATGGTTTGAGAGAAACTTATAGTATCTACTTAATCTTAATATCTGATACTTATCAAATCGAATGTATTTAATATAGTACTCATAGGTACATAAGAAATGAATGAAATAATTTCTTTTAAATAAATAGATCCAATTTTAAAATTTATAAATTTTAATGTCTGATATAATTATCATTATAATTGCCCATAATGAAAAGTTAATTGTTAATTATAGCTTAATTGGTTATAATATAAGTAGTAGTACAAAATAATAAAAATAATAATAAATAATTCATGTGATATAACATGCCGCATAAAGGATATATTTGATTAGCTTTTTTGGAAAAAAAAATTGTAAAAGAGAGATATAATATTATTTGTTAAATTGTTTAGAATATTAATTTCAAAAAAACAAAAAAGAAATATTATAATTTAAATAAAATAGGTAAAATGTCCTTTGGCTGATCGTGCACAACACGGCAATCCACGTTTGAAAACTGGTGTGAACTTAGATGTCAGTTCCTTGCTAAAACAATATTTTTTGGAACGCTATTATTTAGTTGATTAATCAAAAATAATTATATTTATTAATTAAATATATAATTAATATATATATATATATATACATATATATATATATATATATATATTTATCAATTATTATTTTAATGAATAACTATATAGTGTAAACATCTCCATTTTTTTCTTGCTTTTTTTTTTTTGGTTATCTTTGGCCGAAAAAGTATTTTTTTTCATTGATTTTTTTAAAGCAAATCTCCTTTCATCAATGGTGTAGATCGATAATTTTCTATTTCAGAATAAAAGATAAAAGAATAATTAAATTTTATATTAGAAAATATTGTTCTAGTAAAGAATCGTTGACCTGCTAGCAGGCCGCGCTAGTTACATTGTTTACCTTATAAATTTTGAATTATAGAAAAAATAGTTTAATGAATTTTTGATAAATTATTAATAAATATTACATGATTTTTTTTTAATAAATATAGAATCTAAGCTAAAGTTATTGAATTTTGGAGAATCCACAAATGGAACTGTAGCTCCTCTGCCTCGAAAGAACAATTGTGTCACATATAAATAAGAGGAAAGGATTTCTTTAGTAGAAGTAGGAAAAACTAGTTCCATAACTAACATAGTAGAAAAAACTAGTTTCATAACTGACATTTCAAGTTAAGTGTTTCCTTCACTCCCATTAAACGTCCCCCAACACCAGAGGTGGACCAACATGGTGAGTTGGGCATACATGTGCATTTATTAGCTTCGAAAAAAACTCTATATATAAGCGTATATATCTTCAAGAACTATCATATATTTTAAAAGAACCCCTCAAACATATCAATTAGATTGTGCCATTTGGTCAGCATGCCCTTAGGCCCTTGAGTGTCGGTGCGCGACTCAAAGTCTAAGTCTCGATTGCATAAGATATGTAGATAACATGTTTTGAACAAGCAATCTAATGTATGCAAAATAGTGTCCAAATCATTAATACACAGAGCAAGCTTCATTCAATTTTTGATTACATATAAATTTTCTTGAAATAATAATTTTTTATTTACGTACCAAACATATTCCTAGTAAATGAGAAATAATTTTACTTAATTAACCGATCCATTTAGCATGACTTTTGCAAAGTAGACTTTGTGATTCTTTGAGAAGGTGCTGTGATGTTTCCTTTTCTCTCTTTTATAATTTTCCACGTTCACTCCTTTATAAAAGAACAAAAAATTAAAATAAGGGTTATAAAAAAATAAATTAGGAAAGATCATCTCTAGACTTGAGCAAGTCATATTTTAATTCTTCCTTTAGACGTGGTGTTTATTTAATTGTTTTTTTTTCTTTTTGTGAAATAAATTATATAATATTTTATTTCCATGTGGTTCTTTTAACATAATTCTACAATCGCATGTCAAGTTTTAACGGCGAAATAAAATATCAGGTTATAAAAACATACGGTTGGTGCTCAAGATGGTTATTTTGACGAATTGGTTAGTCATAATACTATCAAATATCGTTATAATAGTTATTTATTATAATAATATTTTATTATAATGATTTGATTTTTTTTAAAATCAATTTTTCATGTTATATTTTACTTCTCTATAATAGATCTCTACCGATAACAGTAGTGATGTTCAGTATAACGTTATACTCTTCGTAAAATTACCCCTCTATAATAGTCATACTCAAATATTATACAATAATATTTTATATGAAATATTTATTATACAAAATTAGATATTAAAATATTTATGATAATCATCATTAATATCATGCACATAGTAAATTTCAAGTACGAATATCTAAAAGAAACAAATGTATGAAAATACTGTCCACTAATTATGGTTCTAGTCTCACCAGAAAAGGCTACCGATATTTGTGTCTTTTACATACATACTCTTTTAATTTTTTGTTTAAATTGATTAACAAATATGTTCTTTCTCCTTGGTATACAAGATCATTAAACTTGATTCTTGCATATTTTTATTTATAGTAGCTAAATGAGATCTAAACGTCAAATATCAATGTGTATATATATATATATATATATATATATATATATATATATATATATATATAACAACAGATAAACACTACCACTATAATAAAAATTAACTATTTTTTAACGAATTTTTTATCGACGAGTCAAAATCTAACGAGACGTTTATTAAAAAAATAGCAATTTTTTTGATAGTGACTTGCCCTTTTTGTTCCTCTCAACAATCAGTAATACGTTAAAGTGAAAAAAATTCAAACTTGTTTCCATCGACCAACCTACCTAGCTTCCAATACGGCTTGCTGCCAATACCAAGTATGTTACTTGTTAATTTCAGCTTCATCTTCTCTTGTTATCGCGGCAAAATTAGAAATTTTTATCAAAATATTTATAAAATTCAATATTGTTAGGGTTTTAAGATGTGAATGAGAAATGAGAAAAGAGATCTTTTGAATTGCATCAAAAAGACACCTTTTAGATTGCACTTTTCCATCTCACCCCTTCATTGTCTATAAATTCAGAGGTCTTGCCTCATATTTTAGAAATAGAAAAATATCAAAATTTGAATGTTTTCTCTCCTCAAAAAGTAATCTCTGCATTTTGTTTGCAAAACAAAATCGAGTCTCTTGTGTGATTTGTTGCTGCTATTCGAGTTCAACGAAGTTTTTAGTGTTTGAGGTATTGATATGTCATTAACATTTATTCATTTTATCCTGGGAGAAAGTAATCCTAAACCTCGTGTATAGTGAGGGAATTAAATTTCTTAAGGACACAGTGAATTCTGTGGTCTCAGATAATTATTCTTTATTATTTTTGTATTTCTCTTTTACTGATTTGAACACGATAGGACAACAAGCTTAAGAAATTTAATATTTTTTCCTGTTTTCATCTCTTTTTTGGTTCTGTAGATTAAAACTTTTCTGGTTTTCTACTCCACTGTTGGAGATTAAAATCTTCAAATTTTCTACTCCGATTTATAATTCGGTTTGAAGATATAAAAACCTCACCAATTATTTAGTTTATTTCTGTCTAAGTTTTTCAATTCGAAGAAATAAAATCTTCATCGATTATTAACTTTTGTTGTTGTTGATTAACATATATGACAATAACAACTGACTTCATGCTTGCCTCTACAAGCAATGTAGTTTTCTCCAGTCGTGTTGTGCCAATACGGGCTACGGCAAAAAAGTCTGAAAAATTTTCTGGCATAGAATTCAAACGGTGGCAGCAGAAGATGTTCTTCTACCTAACCACGTTAAATCTGTAGAAGCTCATCAAGGAGGATATTTTGGTTCTGCTGGAATCGACTCTCAGAATGAATGTTTCTTAGTGACTAAGGCCTAGAAGCACTCAAATTTCTTATACAAAAACTATGTATTGAGCGGGCTGGAGGACGATCTATATAATGTATACAGTTATGCGCAGACTTCTAAAGAACTCTGGGGTACGCCAGAGAGGAAGTATAAAACGAAGGATGACGGATTAAAGAAATTTATTGCAGCCAAATTTCTACACTACAAGATGATAGACAGCAAGCCTGTTATCACACAAGTCCAAGAGCAACAAATGATAATTCACGATCTCCTTGCTGAAGATATAATTTGAATTAATGCTTTTATCAAAAGTATTAATTATGGTGCTAATTATGAGTTTTTCATTGAAGGATTGGTCATCAATGAAACTTTTCAAGTTGCATCCATGATTGAAAAGCTACCTCCTTTATGGAGGGACTTTAAGGATTATTTGAAGCACAAGCGAAAAGAGATGAAGCTTGAAGATATGATCGTTCAATTAAGAGTCGAAGAAGATAATAAGGCTGTTGAACATAAGGTATGTGGAAACTCAATAATTATGGGGAAAATATTGTTGAGGCTGCTCCAACTAATTCGAAAACAGGGAAGAAGCCTTATGGACCAAAGAATTATCCTATCAAGAAGAAATTCAAAGAAAACTGTCACAATTGTGGAAAGATTGGACATAAGGTTGTTGAATGTCATGCTTCACAGAAAGAGAAAAAAAAAAGGTCAAGCAAACATCGTTGAAGGAATCATGGAGATTGATGATTTGTGAGCTATGTTGTCTGAATGCAACTTAGTGGGAAGCCCCAAAGAGTGGTGGATTAATTCTGGAGCTACTCGACATATCTATTCTATTAGAGAAAACTTCTAATGCCCCTGCTGGTCCTGATGATATCATCTTTATGAAAAATTCTGTGAAAGTCAAGATTGAAGGCTATGAAAAAATATTTCTAAAAATGATATCCGGCAAGATAGTGATACTGAGTAATGTATATCATGTTCCAAAAATTAGGAAGAACTTAGTTTCTGCTACACTTTTCATCAAAAATAAGTTTAAATGCGTTTTTGTTTCAAATAAAGTTGTAATAAGTAAGAATGGGGTGTATATAGGAAAATGTTACCTAACTGAGGCCTTTTCAAATTGAATATAATCATTGTTGAAAGCAATAAACTTTTAGCTTTTTCTTACTTGCTTGAGTCAAATAATTTATGGTATTCACATTTGGGACATGTCAATTATAAAACCTTGCGTAAAATGGTCAATTTAAAATTATTATCTAAATTTGAATGTAATTAATCAAAATATCAAATCTATGTTGAATTTAAATATGTCAAACATCCTTATAAGTCATTTAAAAGGAATTCAAGTCCCTTAAACTTAATTCACATAAATATTTGTAATATAAAGTCAATACCATCTCGCGGTAGAAAGAAGTATTTTATAATTCTTATTGATGATAGTACGCATTACTGGTATGTCTATTTACTCAATAACAAAGATGAACCAATTGAAACATTCAAGCAATATAAAAGTGAAGTTGAAACACAACTTAACAAAAAGATCAAAATGATAAGGAGTAATAGGGGCGAAGAATATATATCTCCTTTTGAAGAAATATATTTGGAATATGGCGTTATTCATCAAACAGCTGCCTTTTACTCGCGACAATCAAACGGAATTGCGGAAAGGAAAAATTGAACACTAAAGGAGATGATGAATGCCTTGTTGATAAGTTCTGGTTTCCAAAACTTGTGGAGGGGGGAAGCTATTCTTTCGGCTAACAGAATAATTAATGAGTACCGCATAGTAAAACACAATGTATTCCATACGAAAAAAGAAAAAGGAAGAAAGCTTAACCTTGAATACTTGAAAGTGTGGGGGTGTTTGGCTACGGTACAAGTTTCTAAACCCAAAAAAGTAAAAATAGGATAAAAAATTTATTGGTTGTGTTTTTATAGGATATACTACAAATAGTAAAGCATATCGATTTCTAATTCATAAATCAGAAAATCCTGAAATTCATATAAATACAATAGTGGAATCAGATAATGCTGAATTTTTCGAATATATATCCATATAAATAGAAATATGAGTTGTCTAGCAAAGAATCTAAATGACCTCAGGAAGAGATCAAAGAAAATATCCCTAATGAGGAAAATTGAAGATGTAGCAAATGTCAAAGGACTTCTACTTTCTTTGGATCTGATTTTATAATATTTTTATTGAAAATGATCCTCGAACTTTTCAAGAAGTTATGAATTCTTCAAAAGCTCAATATTGGAAAGAGATAGTCAATAGTGAGATTGAATCTATAATGAATAACCATGCATGAGAATTGATTGATCTTCCTCCAAGAAACAAACTTTTAGATTGCAAATGGATTTTCAAAAGAAAAATCAAAGATGATGGCACTATTGATAAGTACAAAGAAAGACTTGTAGTAAAAAGATTTAGACAAAAAGGTCTTTTTAAATATAGATTTGAAGGAAGAAATTTACATGGAACAACCTGAAAGATTTGTAGTTCCTGAAAATCAAAAGAAGATGTGCCGACTTGTTAAGTTTTTGTACGGACTAAAGTAAGCACCCAAACAATGGCATGCGAAATTTGACTAGACAATGTTGTCAAATGGTTTCAAGATTAATGAGTGTGACAAATGCATTTACATTAAGAACACTCCAAATCAAGTCGTCATTGTTTATTTATATGTGGATGACATGTTGATAATGAGTAACGATACTGCTAACGTAAATGCTACCAAGTGTATGCTTACTAGTAAATTTGAGATGAAAGATTTAAGAGTTGCTAATTTGATATTGGGTTTTAAGATCCACAAAACTCTTCAAGGTCTAGCATTAGCTGAGTCTCATTATATTCAAACAATACTTGAAAAATTGAAGTATTTGAATTTCAAATTGCAAAGACATCAATTGGTGTGAATCTTGCTCTTGCTAACAACAAAGGTGAAAGTAAGTCCAATTGGATTATGCAAGGGTATTGAAAAGTCTGATGTACGTCATGAACTGTACGAGACCAGATATAGCTTGTGCAATAAGTAAACCTAGTCGATACATAAGTAGTCCCAATCAAAGTCATTGAATGACTATGAAATGAGTTTTGGGATATTTAAAATATACTCAAAACTTTCCTTTACATTACAACAAGTATCCAACAGCTGTTGAAGGATATTGTGATGTAAATTGGATCACCGAGTCAACTGAAATTAAATTCATAAACGGATACATTTTTAACATTAGTGGAGGAGCAGTGTCATGAAAATAATCCAAACAAACATGTAGTGCTCGCTCTATAATGGAGTCTGAATTCATAACTTTAGACAAGATTGGTGAAGATGTTGAATGGCTTAGGAATTTCCTAGAAGATATTCCGTTTTGGCCTAAATTGTTGGCTCCTATATGTATACATTGCAATAGCCAAACGGCAATAGAAAAGCCTGGGAGTGTTATGTATAACAGAAAGTCTCATCACATATGACGAAGACATAATACCGTTAAACACTTACTCTGTAGTGGAGTTATCAAAATTGACTACGTAAAGTCAAGAGATAATGTATCGGATCCACTTACAAAAGATCTAGCTAGAGAAGTAGTTGAAAGATCATCAAAGGGAATGAGACCATGGCCGAGGACAAGTCATTATGGCGGTAACTCTACCTAGAAGACTGGAGATCCCAAGATCTAGGTTCAATGAGATCAAACAAAGTCATCAATGACGATTCAATATTGTCAAAATAAGTTTTTGTCCATTCTCGTGATTAGACAATGTTCAGTAATAAGGATAAAATCTTAAAACTTTTTAATAATTTCTAAGTTTGACATGGGGTATGTCAAAAGGTGTATCTATGGGGTAACACATTTAGGAATCACCTATGTAAGTGTGAAGTATAAGCCGCTTCAAGAAGATTTAGTAAGGCCAATTCTCTACACGCTTGTGAAACCAAGCAATGTTCATGGCTGAAATGAACAAAATAGTGAGAAACAAAGACTATTAAAGGATTAATTATGTAACTTATGTTGTCTAGGTATACATCAAAGCTTTACGGTTCAAAGATATCACATCTACTGATTGACCGAGCACATTTGATTTATGTTCACTATGAAAAGTTCAAAGGTATACCCACTAATCCAAATGCAATTAGTTCTTACTTATGAATCACATGATTTTTTCATGCATATTATCAACATATAGTCATTCTCCATTCATGCGGGGGATTGTTAGAGTTTTAAGATGTGAATGAAAAATGAGAAAATGCGCCTTTTGGATCGTAACAATTAAGAAGGCACTTTTTAAATTGCACCTTTACATCTCATGCCTTCATTGTTTATAAATTCAGAGGTCTTGCATCATATTTCATAAATTAAAAAAATATTAAAAATTTAAATTTTTTTCTCTCCTCAAAATTGTTCTTTACATTTTATTTTCAAAACAAAAGTCGAGTCTCTTGTGTGATTTGTTGCTTCTCTTTGAGTTCGACAAAATTTCTGGTATTTGAGGTACTGCTACGCTATTAACAGGTATATCTATTTTATCTTGGAAGGAAGTAATCCTAAACCTCAAGCACAATGAGGAGATTAAATTTCTTAAGGACATACAGTAAATTCTGTGGTTTAGGATAATTATTTCTTTATTATTCTTTTGTTTCTGTTTTACTGATTTGAATACAGAAAGACAACAAATATATATAAGAAACGTAATAATTAATTTATATACATTATATAATTTTTTATCAAAAGATATTCGACTGATCATTGTTCCACATACGTAGCTAGACCAGTTTGTCATGGCTAATTTTCGAATGACAAGTAGCATTTAACTCTTGTTTCGTGGGCTTCATTTTCAAATAATAGTAGTTTATGTATATGTTTATTTTTTTAAAGAAAATATAGTGTAAAAATTACAAAATATTTTCTTCCTCTATCTCAAAATAATTGGTATGTTTTATTTTTTGGTAGTTAACATAATTAATTTTTGAAGCTAAATTAAATAAGATTATTAAAATTAGAAGTTAGATGTTCATAAATTATACAAAGTGTATACTATTTGACTCGCTAAACACGAAACACGAGAAATATTTTGAGATGAAGCGAGTATAATAAAAAAGAAGAATTTTGAAATTATAAATAGTATTACCATTGAAAAAAAAGGTAATAAGAATAACTCATTTTGATAACTCATTTTGATCATTTCGTTACCTCTGGATATAAATCTTTTGTGGCCATTTACATTTAACATTTAGTTTAAATGATGCAAATTATTGCTTCTCAATTTTTCCCTTGTACAAGAAAATTTCACTTTTGTATTTTTTTCTGTCAAACACAAGACCTATAGTGCATTGGACATTGTAAATTACATATTTTTAATTATTTCAAATAATGTTGCAACTTGCAAGTAAATTGAAGAAGCGAGATTTTATTTTGATATAAAATTATCAAAATTTACAATTAAATTTTATTATTTGAACTTTTTATATTTATTTTTTTCAATTCAAAATTTGATATATTTATCTTTCTACTTCATAAATATATATTTTTCTTTTTATATATATACATTTCTTATTAATGATACTAAAAAATTATTAAATTAATTGACTATATATTATTAATAGAAAAGAAAGAACATTAAAAATAATTAACGATAAATATATACATGGGGAGGGAAGGGGATGGGTTTACATAAGTTTTTTTTTTTTTCTATTAAATAAAATCTAATAGTAAAATTTAATTTTAAGCCACTAAATTTATTGAGCCATCGTTGACCACATGTAAGTTTACTATACTTTTCGTCATTTTTCTCTTAAAGACTTATCTTCTTTGACATTTTTTCTCGATGTTAGGAATTTTTCTCCGATCCACAAGTTTCCTCTCTCCAAAAAAATATTTCCTCCAATTTATTTTAATTTTTGAATATATTAAAAATAATTATTTTAAAATATTTATTAATTTTAAAATTTAAAAGATAATTGATCATATTTTTTCAATTCTATTCTAAATACTTAAAGTTCCATGTAAAAAGAATTATTATTATATATTTTCAAAAAATTAATAGCGATATATAGTCAAATTATCATCTCTATTAATTTTTTCTTAATGAGTGTGCACATCTTATCGTAACAATTAAAATGGAACAGGGAATATATGTGTCTTGCCCATATTAGTGAACCTTAAATACATTGAATTTTTTTAAATAATTAATGAAATATTCATATGTTTATTTTTATTTGTTCATTATATTAAAAATAAAATTTTTTATTTTTATTTATTTATTTTAGCACATCAAGAAAAGGATAGTTTATTGTTTATGTTTTACTTTTAGCATTAGTTACTCATTTCAAATTATCTTTTAAATCCACTAAAGATTATACACCAACAATATAGATAACATGGTAAAATATGCACTTCACTTAACTAATTTTTAAAAAATAAGTTGAATTGAACTAATTTAATATTTAAAATTTAAATATTTGAATACTATACAAAAAATACTATAGCTTGCAATTATTTTATATTAATATGATGAATAATACATTTTAGAATATTAATTTAATTTTTAAGAAGTAAAATATAATAAATAAAATATTTTTTAAAAGACGTGTAAAATTTACGTGAACAAACAAATATAAATGAATTGGAGTAGATTGTAAGTCTGGTCATTTAATAAACCTATTAATAGGAACAGTTGACTGACTATTGAAGAATTTATTCAACAAACATTGATTACAATTTACACATGCATATGTATTCGTTTCGTGTTTTGACATATATCTAATAATTGTACCTCCTCAACATGTTGTTGTGTGGAATTGTTAATACTCCCTCCATCTCTGAATTAAATTTATCGTGTTTTTTATTTAAATTTTTTAATAAAATATTCTGAGTATATGAAGAGAAGATGTATAGATATCTCAACGAGAATTAAGAAAGTGCAAGAAATTAGTTATATGGGCATTATAGAGGTAGAGATAGATCGAGAAAATCTTAAAGGGAGCTAATTAGACAGGATGTAGCTCATCGAAGACATGATCCTAGATAAAAAGATATAGATCGAGAATTAAGATAAAAATATGTAGGTTGAGCGTTATCAAATTTTTTCTTTTAATAATATTATTATTACTCTTCTTTTATCTTATTTTTCGATTTTAATATTATTGGTGATTCCTATTTCATAATCTTGAACCAATAAAGATTGGATCTTAAATTCTTTTCAAACGGCCAAAGATTTCTTATTTGCATGGTATAATTAGGTGGCTGAATGTATATTTGATTAATTTGAGTCACACTTCATATTTATATATTTAAAATAATTTTAGAATCTTAAACCCATTAATTAAATTTTAATTCCGTCTTTGCTTTCAAACGGACTGTATTAAGTGATTGAACGTACATTTTGTTTAATTTGGATCACGCTTGACATTTTTTTCATTCATTTATATATTCAAAATACATTATTAAAATATCTCAGAATCTCAAACCTACGATGATGATTAAATCCTAAATCCGTCTATGTTTTTTAAACGGCCAAAATTAATATTTGAAAGATATTATTAAGTGATAGAGTGGAAATTTACATGATTTAGATCTAGCTTTATATTTTTTCTTTCATATATATCAAAAAAAAAAATTATGAATCTTTAAAGATTAGAATTTGAGTTCACCTTTATTTTCAAACGGACAAAAACAAAGTATTTGCATGATATTATTAGGTAATTGAAAGGACATATGCTTAAGTTGGGTTGTGCTTTAACATTTTCGTTCATTCATTTATAATTCAAATATATATATTGAAATATCTCAAAAAATCGTTGATCCTCTTTGTATTCAAACGGCAAAAAAATTGATATTTTCATAGCATTATTAAGTAATTGAAAGGACATTAGCTTAATTTGAATCACACTTCACATTTTTATCATTCATTTATATATTTAATATATATATATATTAAAGATTAGATACTTAATTTGACTTTATTTTCGGACAACCTAAACATTGATATTTGCATGATATTATTAAGTGATTGAAAGGACATTAGCTTAACTTGGGTCGCACTTCATATTTTTCTTATTCTTTTATATTATTCAAAATATATACATTAAAATATCTCAAAAAATCTTGAACCTATAAAGATTAGAAATTGAATATATCTAAGGTTTGCAAATTAACGGTTAAATTAATAATCAGAATCAATAATTAGGTTATTGGATTAATAATTTGAGTTATTGATTTAAAAGTTTGATTATCGGTTTACTGTTCCAAGTTATTGGGTTATTTATTCAGTTATCGGTTTGACCACTTTTTTTAACGGGTGAACCGATAACCCAATAATAATTTAATTTATTAAATTATAATTTTAGCATTCAATATATAAAATATTCTAGCAAAAAGATGAATTGGATGTCAATGACAAGTGAAGGTGATGTTACTCAAATCTAAATTAAAATTAATTGCTTTAGTTGGGTTATTTCTATATGCTCTTTTTCTTTTCACCCACTTTTTTCTAGCTAAACATACTTATGGCTTGTAAAATTTTCGTGTGAAATCTTAATGGTTAACCCGATAACTGAACCAATAATGATCAATACCGATTAACCAATAACTGATATTTTAACAGTTCTTTAACAGTTTAGCAAGTCTACAAACCGATAACCGATAAATTAAATCGATAATCTTCAAAACCAAACCGAACCGACCGATACACAACTCCAACTCTACCTTTATTTTCAGACTGTCAAGAATAATATCAATTGTATTATTAAGTGATTGAAAAAGACATTTTCTTGATTTAGATCGCCCTTCATATTTTTCTCATTCATTTATATATTCGATATATATTTATATATTAAAATATTTCAAAAAATCTTGAACAAGGTTAGATCTTAAATCCATCTTTGGTTTTAAACGGTCAAAAACTTGATATTTATATGATATTATTTAGTGACGGAAAGAACGTTGGCTTAATTTGGGTCGCACTTCACATTTCTCTCATTTATTTATATATTAAAAAAAAGAATTATATTAAAATAACTCAAAATGTTGAATCGATAAAGATTAGATGTTTAATTTGACTTTATTTTTAGACAACCCCCAAACGTTGATATTTGCATGATATTATTAAGTGATTGAAAGGACATTTGCTTAATTTGGGACGTGCTTCACATTTTTTCCATACATTTTTGTATTCATGAAAAAAAATGTATTTTTCTTTTGCGTGTTTGTCATGACCAAAAGTCCTAAGTTCATTCTTACCATGTGCCCATTTCTTCATAAAGATCTAACCATTAATAACATTAAAACATATCAAACATACTAAGTGTGGTTGCATAAGTGAAGTCTTAGAGACTGGGTTGTATGCATATTTTACCTTATATAAGATAGAGAGATTAGTTTCAATAGACTTTCGACCGAAGAAAAACATTTTCAAAACAGGTCTACAAGAGTAAAAATATTATGACAAAAATATTTTTTTATAAAAAAAAAAATATCTATCCATTAATAACATTTTCTAACATAAATACGATATCTATCTTTTTGATTCCTAGTCAAAGATGCCCAACGATTCCTCTGTTGACCAAATCAACCAAGCTTTCATATAACGCCATAAGATTGAATACAATTTATTGTGAAGAAGCTAATTCTATATTTCATAAATCATATAATGTATATCATGTTTAAATTTTGTTAAATAACTAATATATATAGTCAATTATACAAGTCTTATATGACATATACATTCTGAGATACATGTATGAAGGACAAATGTAGTAGTTATACATATTCTGAAGGACAAATCCGCTCGGTATATCATGCTTAAATTCTGTTAAATAACTAATATATGATCAGTTATACAAATTTTATAATATATATACACTTTGATATACCTGTAAGAAGGATAACTTATATAGTTATACATATTCAAAATATTCTGAAGGATAAATCAATTCATGTAAATCATGTTCGAATCCAGATATACATGATATATATGGAATACAGTGATTGATACACAAATGGAGTCGGAAAAAAAAAAAAGAAAAGAAAAAGTAGAGAAGGGATGGTTTTCCAGTATAATGATAGAGAGAGCTTAGGAGAAAATTTGAGAAATTCGAGAAAGTATTTGGATAAAATCTAAAGGAGAGAGAGAAGGAATTTGAAAATTCAAAGCTACTTCAGTTAAAGATTTTTTCGATCATGAAATACAAATTTTATAGCCTGAAACAGGGGGTATGGGCTACTGGATGTCAAACTTAGGTTATTTTATGCAATAAATAAGTAAATATAGCTATTATATTTATAAGAGAAAATTACAGAAAGAATAATATTTTAGTCGAAAATAGGTTGAAGTAGCAACATTTTTTAGTTATTTACATTAAATGATAATAGTTTATGTGTCGTGTGTTGTATTTAATCTATGTAAAACGCATCAAATACATATACAAAGATTTAGTTAGTTGAGTGATTTTAGAGATTATGTTTCTTCTAAATAATCAGTTACCATTATTCACGTCATTCATAATTAATACATTTCAAAATTAAAATGACTCTAAAAATAGGTGGAATTCAAATTTTACATTACCAGTTTGTATAGCAAATCTGAAAATTGCAATATATTTTCCTCACTCAACGTATATTGTATCTTTCATTCGAATCGATCCAGGTATATATTCCAACTTATATTATATCTGAATTTTTTCAAATAAGTATATATGAATTTTCTCAAATAAATAGATGATGTAAATACACTTTTAATCGGTTTTCACGAATATTTTTTTTCATCTTAGATATACAAATGTGTTTTTCATAAAATAACTATATGTTTGTATTTAGTTGTATTTGTGATACAATGTAAACACATAATTTATATACTAAACATGATAATATATTATACAGATGTGCATGTACATACAAAATATGTATTTTGTGTTATTATTTTTAAAATTAATCCTTAATCTTTCTTTATTAGAGGTATATCAGTTATTTTTGATACACTTAGACAAATAATTTTTTTTTGTATTTTTTTAAATTTAGCTTATATATATGTATTTGGTTCTATATTTGATACACTGCATACATTTTGAACACTCACAGAAAGAAAAAGTATATGAAATTGTATGACTTATACATCTAAATTATATATTGTATTTATATATTTATTTTAAACTGTATTATATATATATATATATATATATATTTTTTTTTTGTTTGTGTGTGTGTATTTAGAGTAAAATTTGAATTCCATCTATTTTTAAAGTCCTAATAAATATCATATCTATTTATTATAATTATAAGTGGCAAATGGGCGGGTTGGGCTGAATTTGGGCGGGTCAAAATGGGCGGGTTATTAACCCGCCCAAAAGTTACTTGGGCTGAAATGAGCTAAAATGCGGGTTATAACCCAACCCGCCCAACTCTAATTAAGTTTTAATTGCTTTATTTATGCGTTTACAATCTTTTGATAACTTATAAAATTGATATTTTTCTTTATTATGACTAAATATAACATATTAAATAAAATAAAATGTCTTTAGAAAGTATTTTGATAAGATTTATCATAAATCAATTTGGGTCAGATATCAGCCCAAACTTTAATGAACTAAAATGAGTTGGGCTGAAATGGGCTGAGCTAATAAATGAGCGGGTCATCAGCCCAAACTTGAATAAGTTGGGCAGCTTATGATCTCATGGACTGATTTTGCCACCTCTAATTATAATGAATGAGTGAATCATGGTAACTGAAAATTAAAAAATAAAAAATAAAAGAGGAGAGAGAGAAAAAAAATACATAGTAAAAAGTAAATAGATGACGTATTAAATTAAATAAAGTCATATTGTGTAATTTTTTAAAACTATGGCTATTATATGTAAATACTTTCATAATTGTGTTATGTTATGTAATTTTTCCAAAAGTATTGGATATAGCAATAGTTAGTTACCATTTTATAGCAATTTGGTCTCTCTCTTCTCTCCTCTCCCCCTCTCCTGCTCACCTCTCTCCTCTCTTTCCCTCGCCTCTCTTGCTCGTCAATAACTATTTTACTGCAAAATAAAAAGATTTCGCTTCGGCAAACACTTCAAAAAAACAAAGGAAGGAAAAGTCTTGGGCTGGGCTTGGATAGTTTTTATTGAAGAGGCGATCTACAAAAATCAGTATGGGTTATTTTAGCCTAAGAAGCAAGCCAACTAGGCATACTAGGAAAAAAGGCCCACAAAAAGCTAGTATTACACCATAATGAAAAGGGTATTTTTGACCCAAAAGTAATAGCAATGGTATTTTGATCCAAACTATTAACAACACATGTATTTTGGATCAAAATATTGACTGCGGCGATATTTTTTGGACCAAACTATTAACGAAGGATATTTTTGTTCAATTTTGCATAGTTTAAGAGTATTTTAATCTTTTTCCCATATATTTAATGATTACTTAACCATGATTAAGTGTAGCATATATATATATATATATCACACACACACTTCACTAAATCATGTATATTTTTAATGGTGGGACAACATTTCAATTGTAAGTGGATTTAGCATACCATTTATTAATACCTGATTTTAATTAACTAAAATTTTAGTAAAATCTTAGGATTTCTAACTTCTGACTTTACTTATAAATTCATAAGTCATAAGTCCATCCAAAATGCTTTAAGTCAATTCCTACTTACGATTTTTTGCTTATTTTTGTTACTTCAGCTTAAAAATTAGTATGTAAAAGTACTTTTTTTTAATTTTTTTTTTACCTAGACACTATAAAATTACTTAAAAGCACCTAAAATAAGTCAATCAAAACAGGCTCAGTAATTGTTAGCGTAATGGCGATTTAGGATTAAAAAGTCATGACCAAATTACTTTTGATTTTTGAATAGATTAACTTGAAAATTTACATTTCGCTTAGTTCTTTCAAATGTCAATCTTTTGAGGTGAGTTTTTACTAGATCTGTAATATATGCTTGGCCCGCTGGGTCGGTTCAACCTAACTCATAATTTAACAAGATAGGGCTTAGATTTTCAAAGATCAAGATTAGAAATATATATAGGAATTAAGAGCTTCTCTATATCTTCAAATATATAATATGATTCTCAACACTTCTATTTATAAGATTACATTGAGAAATATCATAGAGTGTGTCATTAATATGGTCATTCATATTTTGGGATTATAAAAATAAAGAATTAGAGTAATGAATATGGTTGGAGTTGCTCCTTTAGGAGTCATGGATATCTACCATGAAGTTGCTACTTATGTCAAGTTCTTCTTTAAAAAGTAAATAACTTTTCATCCAAGGAAAGAAATGTGTGAAATTCAGTGATATTACTCTCCTCGTCTCAGTTTATGATCCTATTTTCTTTTTAATTCGTCTAAAGTTCACCCCAAATTAAAATATAATAATTTGAAAGTGTTATTCATTCCTTTTTATTTTTCTTTCTAAAGTGGATAATCAGAAGGAATACGTTATTTTGGTTTTTGGATTCTTTTGGGGGCGAAAGTTATTTGTCGAGGAATCTTCTATGTCAGCCTTTACACAGCTGTTAACTTGGCACAAGTGATGGCTTGACCTTCAATTTTTACCTAAAAAGCAAAGGGAAAAAAGGAAAGACCCAAATATAACTCTGTCTTTTTGTACGTACAACAAAACAAAATTGACAGATTGCATAGGAAAATCTGCATCTATATACAAGTACCAAGTATCTATTAGGGACCGAGTTTCTCAATTCAAATAAGTGTGCAAGCAATGTGATGCCAATATTCATATAATTTTTTTGAACTTCAATTAATCACACTCATAAGTAGAGTCAGAATTTAGAGCTTATGAATTTTAAATTTACCATCTAATCCATAGTCATTACAATTATTATGTTTTTAATTAAATATTTATATATATTTAATGAATTTCCTAATAAAAATACAGGATTTAAATAAAAATTACTGATTTATCCGAACCCGTAACTAATACTCACCATATGCCCCTGAATTCTCGCTCCTATAATGTTTGGATAAATTTGACTGAGAAGTCAAATTGGTATGCTAAGAGCATCCTGGTGAATAAAACATCCCACGTTAATAAAATTCGAGGTAAGGCTGCACCCCAAAAAATTAAAAATGTACACAAACTACCTTAAATAAGCATTCTATATTAACTAAAATGTCAAGATGTCTTTCCTTTAGCAACTACAAGTCCAGAACCAATAATAAACTACTGAAAAATCCCTAAAGTGTTATCCAAATAGATACACAAATTTTTTTTTATTGCTCTTAAGAGATACAACTTAAATGCATTTAGGGGTTGGTAGAAAATAGGGGTGGATATCTATTTGAGTGCCACTGTAGAGGTTGTTAAGTGGTTAAATATTTGACTCTGCTTACTAACATAAAAAGCTACCATGATATATTAACTGATATAATTTGGCATATCTAGACTTTTTCATCTATCATAGCATTACAATCCTCGACTGTTTAGGACTCGTCCACATGTATGTCTAGGACTTTATTAGTTATGCCTCTATTTTTTATTTGTTTGTTAGTTTAGGACTTTAGAAGTGTATAAATGTATCTAACTGTCGTGTATGTTGAATAAGAAGTCTTTCTATAGTTTCTACTTCCTTGTACAAGCTATGAGTTGACATGGTATCAGAGCCAATGGCTTCTTTATCTGCAACCTCACCTTCTCCAATGACTTTATCGCCAAATTAAATTCTCTAAACCATGCCTTTCACTTTATATCAATCAAACTAACCTCCAAAAACTACATATTTTGGAAGACGCAATTGGACCTTTCTCCGTCGGCAAAATCTTCATGGCTTTATCAATGGATCAATGATTGTCTCTCTCTGCTCCTCTATTATACCCCGTAGAATTTCCGACACCTAAATGATCTATTTGCACGTTGGTCAAGCATATTTGAAGGCCATACGTGCTGGAGAAAGGCCCGGGAAAAGATCGGACGAGAAACCTGTCGAACCATCGCGGAAGGAGCCGAGGCAGAGCCCCTCCGCGATGGCAGCGTGTCACGGAGGGGGGGCCTCCGCGTTGGCTCCGTGACACGTTGGCCTTGTCCAGGCCCAAGTATATAAAGCCCACTTCAGTTTTAAATGATAAAAACATTTAAAATTTCCAGAGAACAGAGGGCAAACGCAGAGGGAGAAAAAGGAACGAAGAAATTATATAATTTTCGTCCGATTACACTGCTAAACATTGTCTAAATTCAAATTAACTCCAGATACTGAGGTATTTAGCAGCAGAGAGCATTCTTACGGATTCAGTTTCGTAAAATACGGCCGACGAATCGTCGAGCCATCGAGCTAAGGTAAGTGGAATTGCTCTAAATTAGTGTCTATGTGTTCCTAACTGTAAAGTGAATATTTCTCCCTTCTGGACCTCTGAAAAATAGCGAGTTTTCGACCGTCTTTCGATAAGCCTAAGTTTGGGCTATACACTATATCGAAAGTGACGTTGCTCTTTACAATAAAGCTGTATTTAGTATTAATTGACATATTTATGAATGCAATTGGGAGGAAATAGTTGAAGTGCCGGCCGAGTCTCGTCTGACAGACGAATAATTCAAGGATAAGGTATGTAAAGCTAGTTCCCTCGGCAAGTTAAGTAAATCGGCACAGTATAGTAATTTACAGGCCAGTAAAATGTTTAGAAGTCATGTGTTATTCTTATTATGAATGTTGGTACGGTATTAGAAGTAACGATTTATAATTTGCGCAAAACTTGCTAGCCCGATATAGATCCTAACACAAGTATTAGAATCTGCGCAGTATGCTCAGTATGTGATGTGACACAGAATGTTAGGATATCATTGTATTCAGTTGAAACCCAGTAAAGCAAGGTGATATCTGTAAGACATCTCAGAAATAGAACGATAAGTTAAAGTGAAGCTAAAAAGCATATTAGAACTAGTAAATCATGTTACTATAGAAACTCAGTAAACAACATGGTTTTCAGCAGAAATACTATATCATGTTCAGTATTAGCCCCAGAACAGTCTGGCAGGAGATTATATTCATATGTATATATTTACCAGCCTCAGCACGTATTAAATACGTATAGATTATTATCACTAGCTCAGCATGTAATATATACGATACTTTACCCCTATTAGCCTCAGCATGTGAGATATGCAGACAGTATTGCTAGTTGAGACCGTTGTATTGTTTGGGGTTGGACTACCTAGCATCCATGACCGCCCAGGGTTGATAGCTGTATCAACTCGTCCGCCAGAGGATGAGGATACGTCGCTCTACGGAGTGGCATGCCGTCCCACAGGGGACGAAGATGGGATGCCAGTTTTCCCCATATTGTGCCTTGGTCGGCCCTTATACACCCCCGTCGAGCGGATACGCCCGGGGTGTTGATTCAGGAGTCCTCCGGACTCAGGTACAGTTATAGTCAGGGGCTCAGCGAGCCCAAGTGCATACCCAGGGAACCGGCAGGATGCTTACATGGTTTATAGGAGATGGGATGACCGGGGTAGGGGTATAGATTCTGTGCTGGTTGTACCTCCCAGCTTATGGGGGTCGGGTAAGGTTTGTGTGTGCTATGTTATGCTATGTTATGTTATGCCATGTTATGATAGATATGAGTAGATCAGCAGTAGAACAATATGTCTCCAGGTATGACTCCTACTTCTTCCAGTATAATTGAGAGAAGGTATGACTTACATTATCAGACAGTTAATCTATTTCTCTCTACTTCAGTTTCATCAGTTATACTATTGTTTTCAGATATTTCTTTCAGTTATTGCTTTACATACTCAGTACCAGTGGTACTGACACCCAGTGGGGCGCTGCATTACTTGCCTGCAGGTACTCATAGACGAGCAGGCGATACCACGTGATTCCTGTCAGCGATCGAGTATTCAGCTCCTGTCATTCGGAGATTGAATTCCAGAGGTGTACTTCATTTTCTTTTGTTGTATAGTACGGGTAGGTCGTGGCCCTGTCCCGATTATTTCTATTGCTATTCTTAGAGGCTTGCAGTCTGTATATATCTCCCTGTGGTCAGATGAGCCGGTCGTGTGGGGCCGTGCAGTTGTATAGCTGTTAGTACTCTTTCTTTCTATTATGATGGCCGTGTGGGGCCATAGTTTGCCAGTAGTGGTGACCTTGCCGGTCACGTAGCTTTTTAGTACGTCATGATTGAGTTATAGATAACTAGATAGCATGGTGGCCTTGTCGGCCCGCATAGGCTTCCCTGAATTAATATGTTTCTGGTCAGTTGTTAGTACAGGTACAAGAGGCTATAGGCCAATGGGCCGAGGGCTGTGTTTACAGCCGTCATATAGCCCTTTGTTTCCAGAAATATGAGTTTGAGCCAGCCAGGCACCAAATGTGCCCAGGCTTAGCAGTCCAGCAGTTCAGGTCCCAGTAGGGCACCAGGTGCCAGTCATACCCCCCAAGGCGGGGTGTGACAAACTTGGTATCAGAGCAGGTCGTATCCCAGGGAGTCTGCAAGCCGTGCTAAGTAGAGTCCTGTCCATGGATGTGTTGTGCGCCACATACTATGGGTAGGAGGCTGCAAGGCAGGATAGGATGGTTGTCTTTCATTCTTATTCAGTCGTGCTGTAGAGCGGTACAATATAGGGTTGAGTCCCTAAAGACTTACTATAATCTTTGATTACAGATAATGTCAGATCAACGACATCCTATCACAGGCCGGAGCTTAGATATTACAGCAGGGGAAGGCACCAGCAGGATGCCTCCCCCTCGTTTAGAAACAGCCCGATCAGAGGGCACTACAGAGGCATCGTCCCAGCCTCCTCAGCAGTCTCCACCACGTCAGGAGCCATTTGGGGCGACATTACCTTCAGCAGTCCCTGTACCGACACCGTCTGATCAGGAGGTTAGGAGTGCTGTAGTTATGTTAGCACAGATGGTGGCTACTCAGCGTCAGCCAATGCCGTCTACAGTTGCAGAGTTATCAGGAGGGCCCGGTAGTTCGAGGGTCTGAGAGTTCTTAGCCTTGAATCCCCCACAGTTTACAGGTACGGATCGGACAGAGGACCCTCAGGATTTTCTAGATCAAATGCAGAGAATCTTCAGGGTTATGCACGCCACGCCTACCGAATCAGTTGAGTTGGCAGCATTTCGGTTACGGGATATCGCTGTGTTATGGTATGAAAGCTGGGAAAGGTCCCGAGGGAGAGATGTGTCCCCTCCCACCTGGTCTAGCTTTTCAGCAGCTTTTCTGGATCACTATTTGCCGCGGCAGATTCGACAGGCCCGGGTAGACCAGTTCCTACATCTGGAGCAGGGGGCCATGAGTGTCCGGGAATATTCCTTGCGGTTTGATTCTCTGGCTCGATATGCACCGACCTTTGTTGATACCATGGCATCCAGAGTGCACCGTTTTATTATGGGGTTGAACCCGGAATATGTTGAGACTTGTATTATGGCCACACTGCGAGAGGACATGGACATTGCTCGAGTTCAGGCATTTGCCCAGAATATTGAGGGCATCAGACAGCGACATCGGGAGATCAGAAGGGTTAATCAGGAACAGCATCGCCGGGACAGGCCGGTTGAGTTACAGAGGGAGGCCCGGGGAGGACCCAGGCCACGACTGTCAGATAGGCCGCCCAGGCCTCCACCTACGCCACAGTCACAGGGAGGTAGATTTAGCCGCAAGGGGCAGTCAGAGACTGGTAGAGGCTCGCAGATGGCAGATTCACCGTTACAGAGGAGGGCGGAGCAGAGTAGGTATACCCTACCACTTTGCCCTATATGTAGTCGACGCCATCCAGGAGCATGCAGGTATGGTTCCACCGCATGTTATATTTGTGGCCAAGAAGGCCATTTGATGAAAGATTGCCCAGCCAGAGGTCGAGAGGACCGAGATAGACAGGATAGAGCATCTGCAGGGTTACGAGCCACTGCATCCTCGACAGGGCGCAGGCCCTCAGTTCTAGCAGGCAGGGGTCGGGGCAGATCAGGGGCCTCCAGTACAGGTGCGGGTCCAAGCCGCACATATGCCTTACCAGGAAGGCAGGATTCAGAAGCATCGCCTGATGTTGTGACAGGTATGTTAACCATCTGCTCACACCCTGCTTATGTGTTGATTGATCCAGGGTCTACTTTGTCCTACATTACTCCATTTGTGGCACAAAAGTTTAGTATTGCACCAGAATCATTGCAGCAGCCCTTCTTAGTATCCACGCCCGTCGGTGACTCTATAACAGCTAGCCGAATCTACCGCGGGTGTACAGTAGAGGTTGCTGACCGTCAGACCACAGTAGATCTGGTCGAGTTAGAAATGATAGACTTTGATGCCATAATGGGTATGGACTGGTTAGTACCGTGTTTTGCCAACGTTGAATGTTGGACCAAAACGGTCCGATTCCACTTCCCAGGAGAAGCAGTGCGGGAGTGGAAGGGCAGTACCGCTACGCCAAAAGGTAGGTTTATTTCCTACCTTCAGGCGAGAAAGTTGATATCTAAGGGGTGTATTTACCATCTGGTCAGAGTCCAAGATGTCCAAGCAGAATCTCCGACAATCCAGTCTGTTCCAGTGGTGAACGAATTCCTTGATGTGTTTCCTGATGAGTTACCTGGTATTCCCCCAGAAAGGGAAATAGACTTTGCTATTGACTTGTTACCAGGCACTCAGCCGATATCAATTCCTCCCTATCGTATGGCTCCTGCAGAACTCAGAGAATTAAAGGAGCAGTTGAAAGATTTGTTGGATAAAGTTTTTATCAGGCCGAGTACTTCACCGTGGGGTGCGCCAGTTTTATTCGTGAGAAAGAAAGATGGCTCGCTCCGAATGTGCATAGACTATCGGCAATTAAATAAAGTTACCATAAAGAACAAGTACCCACTCCCCAGAATTGACGATTTATTTGATCAGTTACAGGGAGCCAGATACTTTTCTAAGATTGACTTGCGGTCCGGATATCACCAGGTCCGAGTACGTGAGAGCGATATTCCTAAGACAGCGTTCAGGACCCGATATGGGCATTTTGAATTTTTAGTTATGTCCTTCGGGTTAACGAATGCCCCGGCAGTTTTCATGGACCTGATGAACAGTATTTTCAGACCTTTCCTGGACTTGTTCGTGATAGTATTCATTGATTACATTCTGGTGTATTCTCGCTCTGAAGCAGATCACCGGACTCATTTGCGGACAGTGCTCCAGATTCTCAGGGACCGTCAGCTGTATGCTAAATTTTCTAAGTGTGAATTTTGGCTTAACCTAGTGGCCTTCTTAGGACATATCGTCTCAGACACTGGTATACAGGTAGATAAACAGAAAATAGAAGCAGTTAAGTCATGGCCTAGGCCTACTACTCCGACTAAAGTTCGTAGCTTTCTGGGGTTGGCAGGATATTACAGGAGGTTCGTTGAAGGGTTCTCGACCATTGCGGCACCTCTAACCAGATTGACACAGAAAGCAGCAAAGTTTCAATGGACAGAGGCATGCGAGCAGAGCTTCCAGGAACTGAAAGACAGATTGACCTCCGCCCAAGTATTAGCATTGCCGGAAGACACAGAAGGTTATTCAGTCTATCGCGATGCGTCAGGCGTCGGGTTAGGTTGTGTGTTGATGCAGCATGGTAGAGTGATTGCATATGCTTCCAGACAGCTGAGGAAACACGAAAAGAATTATCCTACCCACGACCTGGAATTGGCCGCAGTAATTCACACCTTAAAAATGTGGAGGCATTTCTTGTACGGCGTCCATGTTGATATTTACACAGATCATAAGAGCTTACAGTACATTTTCACTCAGAGGGAGTTGAATCTATGGCAACGCCGCTGGTTGGAGCTGTTAAAAGATTATGATGTGAATATTCTATACCACCCCGGAAAAGCTAATGTTGTAGCAGATGCCCTGAGCCGTAAGTCAATGGGAAGTTTGGCGTATTTGCGACCTGAGAAGCGGGAGCTAGCTAAAGAAATTCATCAGTTAGCTGGTTTAGCTGTTCGAGTAATGGAAACAGAAAATAATGGAGCGGTAATTCAGAATTCTGCTGTGTCATCATTAGTTACAGAGGTGAAAGAACGACAGTACGAGGACCCTGATTTAGTCCAGCTCAGAGATAGAACTCAGAGAGGTAAGGAGTCAGATTTTCAGATAACTGAGGATGATGTGCTACGCTGTAAGGGCCGCCTCTGTGTCCCGAATATTTCAGGGCTTCGCGGACGGATCATGCATGAGGTACATTATGCTCGCTATTCCCTCCATCCAGGAGCAACCAAAATGTACCACGACATCAGAGACATCTACTAGTGGCCAGGTATGAAAGCTGAAATAGCCGAATTTGTATCTAGATGTTCTAACTGTCAGCAGGTGAAAGCGGACCACCAGAAACCGGGCGGTTTGATGCAAGATATAACGGTGCCTATGTGGAAATGGGAAGCGATAAACATGGATTTTGTAACAGGGTTGCCCCGTACCAGACGTAGAAATGATTCCATTTGGGTAATAGTTGACAGGCTAACAAAATCAGCTCATTTCCTGTCAGTGAAGGCTACCTTCTCGGCTGAGGATTATGCCGAATTATATATCAAAGAAATAGTTAGATTACACGGAGTGCCAGTATCCATTATTTCAGATAGGGGAGCACAATTCACAGCTAGATTCTGGAAGTCGTTTCAGAAAGGTTTGGGAACGCAGATTAACTTGAGCACAACGTTCCATCCTCAGACAGATGGGCAGGCTGAACGTACAATTCAGATGCTCGAAAATATGCTACGAGCGTGTGTGCTAGATTTTGGGGGTAGCTGGGATGAGCATCTTTCGTTGATTGAATTTGCTTATAATAACATTTATCATTCAACTATTCAGATGGCGCCTTTCGAGGCATTATACGGGCGAAAATGTAGGTCGCCGGTGGGCTGGTTTGAAATGGGGGAATCAGCATTAGTTGGCCCAGACATTGTCCGGCAGTCAGAGGAAAAGATAAAGCTTATTCGAGAACGTTTACTGACTGCTCAGAGCCGCCAGAAGTCTTATGCAGATATGCGACGTAGAAATCTAGAGTTTGCGGTAAATGACTGGGTATATCTGAAAGTATCTCCGATGAAAGGGGTGATGAGATTCGACAAGAAAGGCAAGCTTAGCCCGAGGTTCATTGGGCCATATCAGATTCGGCGAAGAATAGGCCGAGTTGCATACGAATTGAACTTGCCTCCGGAGTTAGCATCTGTTCACCCAGTATTCCATGTCTCTATGTTAAGGAAGTTCGTAGGGGACCCCTCTACAGTAGTTCCAGTTCAGGATGTCCAGGTCACAGAAGAGTTAGCATATGAAGAGGTTCCCGTGGCTATCTTAGACAGACAGATTCGCAGGTTGAGGACTAAAGATGTTGCATCTGTCAAAGTATTGTGGCGTAACAGGAACCGTGAGGAAATGACGTGGGAAGATGAAGAAGATATGAAAGCCAGATACCCTCACCTATTTCAGGCCTAGTCAGGCGACAGGTATGTCCGTATTGTTACTTATGCAGTACCTTATAAATGTATGTGTGTGAATGAGAAAGATTGATACTTAGTTATCCAGTGAATCCTAGATTATTGTGTGCAGCACCTGTGTTGGACTTTTCTGCATTTCAGGTGTTTGGATATAGTCCATATACAGGGGAAACTCTGCCGAAATTTTTCTAAAAAAATAAAGTAAGTAGTCCTCTAGATCACAGAGTACATTCGAGGACGAATGTTCTTAAGGGGGGGGGGGAGAATGTTATACCCCATAGAATTCCCGGCACCTAAATGACCTATTCGCACGTTGGTCAAGCATATTTGAAGGCCATACGTGTTGGAGAAAGGCCCGGGAAAAGATCAGACGAGAAACCTGTCGAACCATCGCGGAAGGAGCCGAGGCAGAGCCCCTCCGCGATGGCAGCGTGTCACAGAGGGGGGGCCTCCGCGTTGGCTCCGTGACACATTGGCCTTGTCCAGGCCCAAGTATATAAAGCCCCACTTTGATTTTAAATGATAAAAACATTTAAAATTTCCAGAGAACAGAGGGCAAACACAGAGGGAGAAAAAGGAATGAAGAAATTATATAATTTTCGTCCGATTACGCTGCTAAACGTTGTCTAAATTCAAATTAACTCCAGATACTGAGGTATTTAGCAGCAGAGAGCATTCCTACGGATTCAGTTTCATAAAATACGGCCGACGAATCGTCGAGCCACCGAGCTAAGGTAAGTGGAATTGCTCTAAATTAGTGTCTATGTGTTCCTAACTGTGAAGTGAATATTTCTCCCTTCTGGACCTCTGAAAAATAGCGAGTTTTCGACCGTCTTTCGATAAGCCTAAGTTTGGGGTATACACTATATCGAAAGTGACGTTGCTCTTTACAATAAAGCTGTATTTAGTATTAATTGACATATTTATGAATGCAGTTGGGAGGAAATAGTTGAAGTGCCGGCCGAGTCTCGTCTGATAGACGAATAATTCAAGGATAAGGTTTGTAAAGCTAGTTCCCTCGGCAAGTTAAGTAAATCGGCACAGTATAGTAATTTACAGACCAGTAGAATGTTTAGAAGTCATGTGTTATTCTTATTATGAATGTTGGTACGGTATTAGAAGTAACGAGTTATAATTTGCGCAAAACTTGCTAGCCCGATATAGATCCTAACACAAGTATTAGAATCTGCGCAGTATGCTCAGTATGTGATGTGACACAGAATGTTAGGATATCATTGTATTCAGTTGAAACCCAGTAAAGCAAGGTGATATCTGTAAGACATCTCAGAAATAGAACGATAAGTTAAAGTGAAGCTAGAAAGCATATTAGAACTAGTAAATCATGTTACTATAGAAACTCAGTAAACAATATGGTTTTCAGCAAAAATACTATATCCTGTTCAGTATTAGCCCCAGAACAGTCTGGCAGGAGACTATATTCATATGTATATATTTACCAGCCTCAGCACGTATTAAATACGTACAGATTATTATCACTAGCTCAGCATGTAATATATACGATACTTTACCCCTATTAGCCTCAGCATGTGAGATATGCAGACAGTATTGCTAGTTGAGACCGTTGTATTGTTTGGGGTTGGACTACCTAGCATCCATGACCGCCCCAGGGTTGATAGCTGTATCGACTCGTCCGCCAGAGGACGAGGATACGTCGCTCTACGGAGTGGCATGCCGTCCCACAGGGGACGAAGATGGGATGCCAGTTTTCCCCATATTGTGCCTTGGTCGGCCCTTATACACCCCCGTCGAGCGGATACGCCCGGGGTGTTGATTCAGGAGTCCTCCGGACTCAGGTACAGTTATAGTCAGGGGCTCAGCGAGCCCAAGTGCATACCCAGGGAACCGGCAGGATGCTTACATGGTTTATAGGAGATGGGATGACCGGGGTAGGGGTATAGATTTTGTGCTGGTTGTACCTCCCGGCTTATGGGGGCCGGGTAAGGTTTGTGTGTGCTATGTTATGCTATGTTATGTTATGCCATGTTATGATAGATACGATTAGATCAGCAGTAGAACGATATGTCTCCAGGTATGACTCCTACTTCTTCCAGTATAATTGAAAGAAGGTATGACTTACATTATCAGATAGTTAATCTATTTCTCTCTACTTCAGTTTCATCAGTTATATTATTGTTTTCAGATATTTCTTTCAGTTATTGCTTTACATACTCAGTACCAGTGGTACTGACGCCCAGTGGGGCGCTGCATTACTTGTCTGCAGGTACTCATAGACGAGCAGGCGATACCACGTGATTCCTGTCAGCGATCGAGTATTCAGCTCCTGTCATCCGGAGACTGAATTCCAGAGGTGTACTTCATTTTCTTTTGTTGTATAGTACGGGTAGGTCGGGGCCCTGTCCCGAATCATTTCTATTGCTATTCTTAGAGGCTTGCAGTCTGTATATATCTCCCTGTGGTCAGATGAGCCGGTCGTGTGAGGCCGTGCAGTTGTATAGCTGTTAGTACTCTTTCTTTCTATTATGATGGTCGTGTGGGGCCATAGTTTGCCAGTAGTGGTGACCTTGCCGGTCACGTAGCTTTTTAGTACGTCATGATTGAGTTATATATAACTAGATAGCATGGTGGCCTTGTCGGCCCGCATAGGCTTCCCTGAATTAATATGTTTCTGGTCAGCTGTTAGTACAGGTACAAGAGGCTATAGGCCAATGGGCCGGGGGCTGTGTCTACAGCCGTCATATAGCCCTTTGTTTCCAGAAATATGAGTTAGAGCCAGCCAGGCACCAGATGTGCCCAGGCTTAGCAGTCCAGCAGTTCAGGTCCCAGTAGGGCACCAGGTGCCAGTCATACCCCCCAAGGCGGGGTGTGACATCCTCTCTATCGAAGGTTCAGATACATCTAAGCCAAATTTGAATTATACAATAAGATCAACTTATCTCAAGTTTTCTGATTTCTTCTCTATATAAAGGGACTCTTCCAATTGCTATTAGATTGAATACATCTAAAGCAGTTTGGGATGCCTAAAGAAGCGGCCTTGTCCTCTCCATCAGACACAAGAATTCTAAATTTACTTATACAACTATTAAACTTAAGACAATATGATCTTACAGTTATTCAATTTCTTGACAAGGACAAACTCCTCTTAGACGAACTTGATCGGGGGACATCCCCTACATATGTTTGATTTTGATACTTATGCTTTCAAAGGATTGTATGTGAATTTAAAGATATTGTGACGACTTTCTATGCTCGTTCCGAACCCATATCCTATTCAGAACTTCTCAGTCTCTTACTAAATCATGAATTCATACATGATCATGTATTGTCATCTCTTTCAATTGCAAATTACATGTTGACTCCACCTATCCTCCACCAGTTAACTTTGTCCAACTGCCTCCAATATCATATCGATCACAGGATAAGAATTTTCTGCATGGCCATAGTGGTTCTGGTGCTTTCATAGGTTGTGGAGGTCATGGTGGTTGTGGCTCCTTTTCAAAAAACGGCAATTACTCTAGTTCATCAAATTTCAGTCGTGGACAACTATGTAATTTCAGCAACGATGGTAGGATGAGGAGCCAAATCTCTAATAGTACCATCACCTTATATCTATATACTTCCAACACTATAAGGCCACCATAAATTCCTTCTCCCATCTTATGCATCAGGTGCCAAAATTTTGCTCAAAATTGACATCTCGACTCTGATGCAATGTACCATATTACTCTATACTTGTCCAACTTTGATCACAAAGAGGAATGTAGAGGTCCGAATTATCAAATCATAACACTATTATGCTTCATTCACGAATGCTTCCAACCGGCGTTTCTATTTTAAGAGTATTCTTCATGTCCCATCCATTACTAAACCCCTCATTTCAGTTTAGAATCTTACTCGTTATAATAACATCTTTTTTGAGTTTCATCTTAATATTTTCTTGTTAGGGGCTTTTCTCTATTTTTATCCTCTCAAGGACATAGATTTCTTTTAGTTTTTCTAATTGATTTCTCTGGTTATACATGGTGCTATACTATGTTTCACAAATATAGCGTTCTCACCATTTTTTCTCAACTTCAAGCTCTAGTTGAATGTCATTTCACATGAAGCTTAAATATATTTAAACTGACTAGGGTGGTGAATTTTGACACTTATTATCATTTTGCACCAATATGGAAATCATTCATCGAATCTCTTGTCCTTACACTAACAAACAATAATTTAAAGTTGAATGCAAAAATTATCACATTATTAAAACTAAGCTAAGTTTAATGGCGAACAATTCCATCCCTTTCAAGTTTTGACATTTTGCATTTGATAATATTGTTGACTTGATTAATTGACATCTCATGCCTACCAACCATGATAGATCACCCTTTGAAGTAGAATTTCACACTCCTCCAGATTACCACTTCCTTTAGGTCTTTGGTTGTTTTTGCTTATCCCTTATCAGTAATATAATTGACACAACATGAATTTTCATAGTCACCCCCATGTCTTTCTTGATTTAAGTCCCTCACACATTGATTATTAGTGTTTTGTCCAATCCTCTAAGAAAATATATATTGCAAGGCACATCCAATTTGATGAAGTAGTGTTCCCGCTCTCGCAAAATTCTATTCTCATGCTATCATCATACTCCTCCCACTCTCATACTCCCGAGTTGCCCTCTCCAGTTTCTATCTCATCGATCACCTACCTATTATCAATCTACTAAGGGCTTGTATTCCCCTACAATTCATAAACTTCAAGTCCTTCCTCTATTCACTCTCCCATATCAAATTTGCTATTGCCTACCTCCACAAATTCTACTGTGAGTACATGTCCTTCCAATTCTTCCTCTTCTCTATTAACATCCCATCCTGTTATTCCATTAGTTGTTGATATATCCCTCTATCCACTAGAAAAATCACAACTTTTGTCAACTCTTGATCCTAGTCCAATATGTACCTACTGCAACCATTCAAACTCCACAAAGAACACACCACATGTAACTATAACCAATACTTTTATGCTATATCCTTTCTTGATACAACTGTAGGTTCTTAGGCTCAACACAGATAGCTATCACAGTTCAGAGCCGCCATAGCAGTCGAAGTGTGAGTCCTCATCATTCGAGGGCATAATTTCTTTCTTCAGTTTCTTATTAGTTTGTTTAGACTTTGAGTTAGCTGTGGGTTTGTCCCACTAACTCCTCAGCTAGATGATTTTCAGACAGATATGACTTTCAGTTTATTCAGTGTTATTTAAATATTTGGACATTTTACTTTCAGACTTGTCTTTATTAAATATTTTATTCTATTATTTTAAGTTTTGTTGTGCATGTTTACTCAGAATGCTAGTGAATGATAGACCAAGGGTTGACTTGGGGTCACTTGTGGCTTCAAGTACCGTGTTACTTCCAGGGTGTGGACTCAAGGCGTGACAAACTTGGTATCAGAGCACTAGATTTAGAGTATCCTTGGAATGTGTGAAAGCCGCATCGAGTAGAGTCCTTTTCATGGATGTGAAGTGTGCCACACTTATGACGAGGAGGCTATGAGATGTTATTAGGAAAATTTCCACTTTTGTTCATATTCTTTATCGTGCGTTAACTTTCAATTCCAGAAATGTCCTTTTAATTCGTGCTCTATTTCATTTCATTGAACAATGCCTCCTCAATGTGGAAATAGACGAAGGGACGGTAAACTAACAGGCCTGCCCCACCAGCTTTGGCAGCTCCTTAAGATGATTCCGTATCTACCGCTAAATTCAGGGCGGCCATTTAATTACTTGTCCAGAAAGTCACCAACCAAGTGAACCAGCAGATCGTTCCCCAGTAGCCACAAATGGGTCTACAACTAATGCTCGAGTGCGAGATTTTACCCGGATGAATCCTCCGAATTTCCATGAAACGAAGGTGCGAAAGGACCCACAAGAGTTTGTTGATGAAGTCAGGAATGTTACCTGTATCATGGGTGTCAGCTCCTCCGAGAGTGCTGACGTGGCTGCCTACCAGCTTAAAAGGGTAGCTTAGGTTTGGCATGAGCAGTGGAAGGAGGGGCTACCAGAGGGAATAGGACCGGTGGAGTGGGAGAAGTTCCACGCAGCTTTTCTCGATAGATTTTTCCCCCAGGAGTTGAGGGAGGCAAAGATGAAAGAATTTATGAACCTGAGACAGGGCAACAAAACAGTGGAGGAATATGCTCTGGAGTTTACCAGGTTGTAAAAGTATGCTCTAGAAATGGTGGTTGAGCCAAGGGCTCGCATTCTGAAGTTCGTCAATGGAGTATCTAATCTGGTCCTCATGGAGTGCAGGATCGTGATGCTGATCAAGGACATTGATCTTTCCAGCCTAATTGTTTACGCTCAACAGACTGACGCCGAGAAGCTGAAAGATATGAAGCGAAAGAATAAGCGGGCAAGAACCGGCCATTCAGACTTTGGCCATGAGAGATCTGGCGGTGGTAGCCCCCCGCAGCAGCAACAGCAGCAGCAGCATAGGGCCCCAACACCTAGCTCAGCCAGTGCCCTGACCTTCCGGTCCCGCAAGGATGGGAGGGGTGGGTCATCTGGTACTCAGTCTCAGTCCAACAATTCAGGAAACAGGTATACAATGTACCCCAAGTGCGGCAAAAATCATCTTAGAGAGTGTCTACAAGGTAGAGAAGATTGTTTCAGTTGTGGACATCTCGGGTATCGAATTAAAGAATGTCCGTCAGCAGGGCAAGGGAGATCACAATCCACTATCTCAGCAGCTCCAGCAGGCCGACCAGCTCAGTAGGCCAACTCATCAAGTACAGATGGCGGTCAGCGCCAGAATCATTCTATGCTCTCTCTTCTCGTCAGAATCAGGAAAGCCCACCTAACGTGGTTACTAGTATGTTACGTCTCTTCCACCTAGACGTATATTCCCTCTTAGATCCAGGAGCTACTTTTTCGTTCGTGACTCCATATATAGCAGTTCAGTTCAACATCAGTCTAGATGTCCTATCAGAACCCTTCTCAGTCTCCACCCCAGTTAGCGAGTCAGTTAGAGCCAGCCGGGTGTATAGAAACTGCCCAGTCTCAGTCTTGGACAAAGTCATTCCATCTGATCTTGTAGAGCTATACATGGTCGAATTCGACCTTATTCTCGGTATGGATTGGTTACACTCCTACTATGCCTCAGTTGACTGCAAAACTAGAGTTGTCAAGTTTCAGTTTTCAAATGAGCTCGTATTAGAATGGTCAGCCAACAGCTCAGCACCTAAGGGTAGGTTTATTTCCTACCTTAAGGATCAGAAACTCATCTCCAAAGGATGCCTATACCACCTGGTTCGGGTCAAAGGATTCCAACTCTGAGACCCTAACCATTCAGTTAGTTCCAGTTGTCAGCAAGTTCACAAATGTGTTTCCTAAGGATCTTTCCGGAGTTCCCCCTGAACAGGAAATAGACTTCAGAATAGATCTCCTCCCAGACACTCAGCCTATCTCCATCCCTATTTACAAAATGGCTCCAGCCGAGCTTAATGAGCTGAAGGAGCAATTGAAGGACCTTATTGATAAGGTTTTAATCAGACCTAGCATCTTTCCCTGGGCTGGTTTAGTACTATTTGTGCATAAAAATAACAGTACCCTCAGAATGTGCATAGATTACCGACAACTGAACAAGATCACAGTTAAGAACAAATACCCTCTACCTAGAATTGACGATCTGTTCAACCAACTTCAGGGAGCCAATTGTTTCTTAAAGATTGACCTCAGGTCAGGGTACCATCAGTTAAGGGTTAGAGAGAGTGACATACTAAAAATAGCATTCAGAACACGGTATGGTCACTACGAATTTGTGGTGATGTCCTTTGGCTAACGAACGCCCCTGCAACCTTTATGGATTTAATGAATAGGGTTTTCAAGCCGTACCTAGATATGTTCATCATTTTATTTATCTAAGACATTTTGTTGTACTACAGAAATGAGGAAGAGCGTGTCAATCACCTAAGGATAGCATTACATACCCTCAAAGATCGTCGATTATTCGCCAAATTCAGCAAGTGTGAATTTTGGTTGAAGTCTGTGACCTTTTTGAGTCATGTGGTCTCAGGTGAGGGGATATAGATAGATCTTCACAAAATTGCAGCAGTGAAATATTGGCCCAGACGGCCAGACCTACCTACCCTACTGAAATCAGGAGTTTCTTAGGCTTAGAAGGATATTACTGATGGTTTTTGGAAGGTTTTTCTTCCATAGCATCCCCTCTGCCCAAGTTAACCCAGAAGAAGGTGAAGTTTCAGTGGTCGGATGAGTGTGAGAAGAGTTTTCAGGAGTTAAAGACTCGACTCACTACCGCTCCAATTTTGACCCTGCCAGAAGGAACAGATGGGTTTGTTGTATATTGTGACGTCTACAGAGTTGGACTTGGTTGCTTTCTGACGCAGCGAGACAAAGTGATAGCCTATGCCTCTAGACAGCTCAAAGTTCATGAGAAGAATTATCCAACTCATGACTTGGAGCTGGCAGCGGTGGTATTCGCGTTAAAAATATGGAGACACTACTTGTACGGAGCTTAAGTGGATGTGTTCACAGATCACAAGAGCTTTCAGTACGTGTTCAGCCAAAAGAACCTAAACCTGCGTTAGAGATGGCGGTTGGAACTGCTAAAGGCTTATGACATGAGTGTGCTATATCACCCAGGTAAGGCCAATGTAGTGGTTGACGCCCTAAGCAGACGGTCTATGGGAAGTGTAGCTCACATTGAGGAAGACAAGAAGGAACTAGTGAAAGAAGTTCATAGACTAGCCCGGTTAGGGGTGCAACTAGTAGACTCAGCCGAAGATGGGGTAGTAATGCAAAACGGGTCAGATTCGTCCCTGGTGGTTGAGGTTACATCCATACAAGATGAAAATCCAGTTCTACTTAAACTCAAGGAAGCGGTTTTCAGAAAGGAGGTTGAGGCTTTCTCCCAAGGGGGAGATGGAGTGCTCCATTATTAGGGAAGATTGTGTGTGCCGAACGTTGGTGAGTTGAGACAGCAGATTTTGGCTGAGGCACACAGCTCGAGGTACTCCATTCACCCTAGTGCTACTATAATGTACCGCAACTCGAGGGACATTTACTGGTGGAACGATATGAAAAGGGACATTGCCGAATTCGTAGCTAAGTGCCCGAATTACCAGCAAGTCAAGGTAGAGCATCAAAGGCCAGGAGGCATGACCCAAGACATCAGTATACCCACGTGGAAATGGGAAGAAGTAAATATGGACTTCATTACAAGTTTATATTGGACTCCCTGGCAGCATGACTCAATCTGGATGGTAGTAGATCGGATGACTAAGTCAGCTCACTTTCTCCCAGTCAAAACCACAGACTCAGCGGAGGAGTATGCCAAACTTTATATCCGGGAGTTAGTCAGACTTCATGGGGTGCCCTTGTCCATCATTTAAGATAGGGGAGCACTGTTCACCTCGCACTTCTGGAGGTCCTTTCAGAAGGGACTAGGCACTCAGGTCAATCTCAGCACTACTTTTCATTCGCAGACGGATGGCAAGATGAGCGAACCACTCAGACCCTGGAAGATATGTTAAGACTGTGCGCAATTGATTTCAAGGGTAATTGGGATGACTATTTGCCTCTTATCGAGTTTGCGTACAACAACAGCTACCATTCCAGCATTCAGATGGCCCCGTTTGAAGCATTGCATGGTAGAAGGTGTAGACATCCCATAGGGTGGTTTGACGGTGAAGCTACTTTGATAGGGTCAGACTCGATTCACGAGGCAATGCAGAAAGTTTAGCTCATCCGAGACAGGTTGAAAATAGCCCAGAGCTGTCAGAAATCTTATGCCAATGTGCGGAGAAGAGAATTGGAGTTTGTAGTTAACGATTGGGTATACCTGAAAATTTTGCACATGAAAGGGGTAATGAGGTTCGGAAAGAAGGGGAAACTCAGTCCTAGGTATGTGAGACCTTATAGAATTTTGTGGCGTATCGGCAAGGTGGCCTATCAGCTAGAGTTACCTTCGGAGCTAGTAGTTATACACCCAGTTTTCCATGTATCACTTTTAAAGAAGTGTATTGGAGATCCAACCTCTGTGGTACCATTGGATAGTGTGGCAGTCAAGGATAGTCTCACCTATGAGAAGGTACCAGTCCAAATCCTTAACCGTCAGGTTCGTAAATTGAGAAATAACGAAATAACTTCAGTCAAGTTCCTTTGAAGAAATCAACAGGTTGAAGGAGCTATGTGGGAGGCCGAAGCATACATGATGGTCAAATACCCGCACTTGTTCCCTACAAACTCTTTCTTAAATATTTTATTCTATTATTTTAAGTTCCGCTGTGCATGTTTACTCAGAATGCTAGTGAATGATAGACCAAGGGTTGACTTGGATTCACTTGTGGCTTCAAGTATCGTGTTACGTACAGGGTGTAGACTCGGGGCGTGACATCAGCAATGAGAATTTCTATCTGCCTGACGGTCAACACCTGAAGACATGAATACAGCGCCCCAACTAGAGCATTAGTACATAAATGTACCGAGTATGTAAGGCGAAAGGAAAGAAAAGAAGTCAGATATTTAGAACAATAGAAGGACAAAATAAAAGGCATTAACAAAATAATCACCTCCTAAGTCAAACATACCTGAGCCTATCCAGACTGCCTTGTAATCACGACTATCGCCAAAACACGGACAACTCACAACTAACTAGAGTGATCTTGAAACAAACACATAACAAGTACCACAATCAATAATCAACACAATAAGTCACAATTAACCTTGTTGGGGCCGCACCTTATGGTTTTACAAGTCTAACGACATGTACCAACCGAGTGCGCCGAAGAGTCAACTTTTATTCAACAACCAAACATTCCCAGCACGATTACTAGTGTGCCAGAGAATTCATTCAACAGTCGTACACTAGCTACAAAACAGGCTGGCACCAATCCATCAGCAAAAACACAATCACAACCATTTTAGAGCTGGCTTTCACAGCCACTCTGGTTGGCTAAGCCTTAGGTTCGACCCCTATGCTAGAGTAATTCGATAGTCGTGGGTATCGTTGGGACCTCGGAGGCAACCAAGTTAGCAAGCATTCACAACATAATAGATATAACATCAACAAATACAACTTACGCTGACCAACAAGTTTACACACACAAATTACAATACAAGTCAAGACCGACACTAACGACCCAATAACAAACAACAACCAAATGAATTCACGACCTCAATAAGTGAGGGAAAGAATTGCCCCAAAACCCAAAACACCATATATTCGACTCAAGGTTCGCACAACATAACAAGAGATTGATTGGGACGAAAATCATGTCGAAACAGAGAAGACGAAAGCCTTAATACACCTTATATGACACCAAATCGATTAAGTCGATACCCAAGCTATACCTTATACCAACACTGATTAACACAACTCCCAATACCTTCCAATTCGCAACAACTAAGCTCCATCATGAAAACAACACAATGAAAACTCAAACGATGTGATTTCTAAGAATTTAACTATAGAAACTTCAAATAAACGATCCACCAATACTTGTGATCCTATAATCAACCTATACAACTAATAATTAGCAAGGGAAGAAGCTTACCACATTAGATAACCCAAAACAACCGCTGAAAATCTAAGAGAACGGCGTTAGAACACAATCATATATGAAAAACCGTGATCTAAGCTCAATAATATGTTTAGATCTTCAATCCCACTTCAAATTTACCTGAGACTCGAGATAATTGCTGGGAAGGGGGTTTTCCACCGCTTGGGATCGAGGAAAATGAGAAATGATATAACACAACCGACCAAACACACCTATTTATATAGGGGCTTGGCTAGCATCACTGTTGCAATGCGGGCCGAACCACACGACTCATCGCGGTAGGCCAAATGGCCTAGTCCCTCCAAGTTTCAATGTTTCGTCCCTCGTATACAATCTCAACCACTGAACCTCCTTCGACGTACAACATGTAGTTATAAAATTAGGCTCTTACGTTTAAACCTATCAACAAAATTGACCTAAATGCATGGAGTGTTACAGCTAATTAAGCTGGATGACATCCATGGGTCTGTAGACTAGCCCATGTGCAATCTCGGATCTCGGCCTTATATCAATTTTTTTAACAAAATCCTATAATATTAGTGTAGAAAAATCTAATTCAATATTTTAAATAATAAGTCAAATGGACAAAAAGTAAATTAGCAATAGGAATAAAATTAGTCGTAAATTGTTGCTAACTTTAAACAGTCATAACTTTGTGCTAGTTTCTCTGATTTGCACGATTTTTTTAGATTTGTATGAACAAACAACTGTAAGATAATTTCGCTAAGCCAATTTGAGAAAAACTGCCTTTATCCCATTCAATTTACATTCCCCCCAAAATTGGTATAAGATTTAAATCTATATTTTCTTAATCAAAAAGCAATATAGGTCAATATTAAAATTACATTCCATAGCATAAGTTAATGTCATTTTTAGTAATTTAGAAAAGAAAAAGAAATTGCAAAAACCTGGCCAAACTCGATTATATTTCTTAATGGATACGGGCTAGGTTGAACATCTTATCCCCCCAAACTAGCCCCCTTAAAAGTGAGGAGTCCGCACTGAGATGAATAAAATTCTTTTATAAAATTTCAAAGCAGGCAAGTGATTTTTGACGTTATCAAAACGGATATTTTGTTGTTTCAGCAACAAGGTTCTATTAATATTTTATTTTAAAAAAATTATTAAATCTCATTGGTTGTCTAACGAGGTTACACTAAAAATTTGTTTACTTTTTACATGTCAAAAAATGGAAAAAATATATTTGATGGATCCTTGTTGTAATTTTTCTTTTTACTTTTTACATGTCAAACGAAATTTTAAAAAAAAAAAAAATGGAGACCTCGTTAGACTGTCAACGAGGTTTCTTTAACTTTAAAAAAAAAAATTTTTTTTTTTTACATATCATACGAAATTTTAAAAACATATTTTTTTAAAAACTTCATTAGACAGCCAATAAAGTTTCTTCTTCTTATTATTATTACTTTTATTAAACTATCTAATGCTATATTCTAAATAGCATTAGCACACATCATCCGAGAATCATATACTTGTGACTAAAAACAAATTAAGAGTACGAGCGTATGGAGTTAAATAATCAGTATCAACATCTATTGTTGTAAACACTCTCTCGAATAAGAATAGTGGGTGAAGAAGTGCTGACCAAAAGATTCTTGGATTATGTGTGCAAATGCTAGGTAGAATATAGCATTAGATAGTTTAAGTTTAAAAGAAAAAAATTAAGGAACCTCATTGGCAGTGCAAGAAGGTTCTTTAAAAATTATTTTTTTTAATAATTTTGTATGATATGTAAAAAGTAAAAAAAAAAAATTAAAGGAACTTCATTCGCTGTCCAACGAGGTTCCATCAAATATATATATTCCATTTTTTGACATGTAAAAAGTGTTTAAAAAAATTAATGGAACCTCGTTGGACAGCCAACGTGGTTCAATAAAAAAAACATTAATAGAACCTCGTTGCTAGGGCAACGAGGTTCCGTTTTGGTAACGCCAAAAACTAATTGCCCGTTTTAAAATTTTATAAAAAAATTTTGTTCGTTTCATTGTCGGACTCATTCAATTTGCAAGAGAGAGGTATCAAAACATCACAATCCTCTACTGTTTATAACTAGTCTCCATATATGAGCCGTGAGTTGACATGGTCAAATTCAATGTGTTTATCATACTAAATTTATTTACTGAAAAACCACTCATATATAATTTCAGTAATTAAAAGCGAGACTAGTTACTTATGTAGAAAAGAAGAAAAAAGAAAAAGTTGAATAGCTATACTTGGAGAATTTAAACTCAAGATTTATTGTATCATAGAAAAGAGAAAACAAAATTGAAATGAACAATCAAAGTGTGGAAGCAATGTTGTTTAGCTTATTCAATATGTAAGACCATATATAGATGATGTCAAAAGGGTTGTTCATACAATTTCTCTTTTTTATAGAGCGGTCTATGCTGATCCACACTATACGTGAAAAGGATACAATGCGTGCATTGCATTTTGCGAGCTGTCTTTAGTTTGTCATTTTCTCTTTTAATTTGAAGTGATGATATGTGTTTTCTTTTCCTTATTCTCTACATCCTCTACCTAACTGTCTTCGGCATTCCTTTGTCCTTTCCTTCCCTTGTCTCTTTTCACTCACACACAACATAATATACTGCGTTCTCGAGGTAGATCCAGTATTTGAAATTCTCAAAAATATTATTAAAATTAGTTATTCGATTTAGTGTGTTTAAGTGAATTTCTTATTTCATATATAGATTTTGAGTCAAAATTAGTAAATTTGGCTGAACACTCGTAACTTATATAGTACATCAGTCTTGTTACCTCTGATCTAAAATAAGTGTCGTTTAGCATTTTCGTACATCCGTTAAAACTTTAATAAGGGTAGATTTGACATGCAAAAAATTAGCGTATTCTTGATCAAATTTGTTGGGCTAAGACGATATTTAACAGGGACATGAGGGAGTATAAAATTCTTTCCGTTTCATTTTATATGACAGTGTTTGACTTTGACTGTAATATCATCTTGCTATTTACAAATATAAAAAGATCATATATTTTTTATTTTTTATTTTAAAAAAAAAAAGCTAAACAAGAGTGTCATATAAAACGGGACAGAGAGGGTTATGACTCACTCTATATATATGGCTTGCTAGAGAAAGAGAGAGGTTGTATATATACTCATAAAATGCTTGATAACTAAGAGGTTCTATGCTTATAGAGAAAGAGAGAGGACATACTAAAGAGAATAGAAGAAAATGGCAAGGGATGTTAGGCAAGTGGTGGCTGGCTTACTAACAGGTTCTATGCTTATAATGCTTTGCAACATGGTTAAAAGAGACCATTTTGATCCTATTTATGTGGTAAGAATTATATGGGACTTCCCTAACTATCTTCAATTAATATCTTCTTGTTATTCTTAATTCCCTTCTTTTAGTATATTTTTTTTAAAAGTGAAATTATCTTTAGAGCTTGATCTCTAGCTATAATGTTGTGCTAGAATTATGATTATAAGAAGCCATGTCATTCAATACTCCAATCTTGAACTTTTTTTTGAGGTGAATTGATCAACTTGGATATTTGAAAACGAGTATTTATTAAAAAGGGGTGGCGAGACACAACAAGGAGATCATCACAATCAGAAGAAGAAGATCAAGAACATGATGATGATGGTGGTGGTGGGGTGAGGGAGGAGGTTTTCATGAGTTTCAAGAAACTAGACTATATGAACCTTCGATTTTTATTTTTATTTTTTACCATTCCGTGTGGTACAATAGATAGAATTCTTTCATCTATAATTAAAGATTTCAAAAAATGAAAAAAATTATGATAGGAAAATATTTTCTCCTTTAATAAGTCTAACACAACACAAATTTAAATTAATCGAAACCCTCGCCGAGCCGGGTGGGAAGAAAAAAGAAGTTTTGACTAGCTAAGTGACACTTTGCTTTTTATGGTTAGCCGTTAAAGTTTCTGCACCAATTCTTAGTTGGCAAACTAGAGTTCATAATGTTAACGCTATCATATATATATATATATACAAGTAAATCAAAGATGAACCTTTTTTTTTTTACTATTACTTTTTTTTCTTTTACATATTATAACCAATTACAGATTTAATTTTAAAAATTCTAATTTCTATATAATATATATAACTTAAACTCGTATATATGGAACTAAATTTTGAAATGAATGTTCTCTACATATTTTATGATTAGAAGTTTTACTTTAACGTACTACAATTATTTTATAGTAATATAAAGCTATCTTTCTAAAAAGAAATACATAGTTCTTTTCCCTCATTTTTTTTATCGTGACTTTTTTCTAAGTCATGAAATTTTTCCTTTCTTTTTTCCTTTTAAAAGGCCAAAGTTTCTGAAGTAATTAAAAATAAAATAATTGGAAACTTCTTTTAAAAGCTCAATACTAATTAATAAAGAATTAGAAAAACTATATCAACAAATTAATTATTTATGCATACATATATATATATATATATAGTGTAAATAAATTTTTATATGATCAATGCAATTATTTAACTTGCGGTAAAAAGTAATTTTATTTTCGAAGTTACTAATTTTATTGAGTATGAATAGTTATATTTGTTTACCTTTAAAGTGACATGATAACGTGATTTTTTTTTAAAACTCTATGGTTGGTATATAAAAGTTAAACCTTATGAGTATTTGTTTATTATTTTGGTCTTGATAGTATATTGAAATAATTAAATCAGTTATTGGAATGAATTTTCTTATAGGAAAATCTATCAGTGCAATATGATTTGATAAAAGTTTCAAAGCAAAGCCTTGTTAAACTCTCAGACAGTACAAGTGGAGGACTTTGGAGGGAAAAACTTTCCCTAAAACCTTGCTGGAGGAAGTCATTATCAAGTAAGTTCACCTTCATAATTTTAACAAAATAATAATAATAATAATAATATACTCAGTGATTTTGCGAGTGGGTGTTTAAAAAAAATAGTGTGTATGCTAATCTTATTCCTACCTCATGACGTAGAGTTGTTCTTTATGAAAGACCCTCCGAAAAGGCAAAAAAAAATATATTCAGTGAAAATTTTTAAGTGGAATCTAAAAGGGTAGAGTGTACGCAGATCTTAACTCTACCATTTAAGTGTGTAAAACTAAATATACATTTATGATAGCTAATATTCAATCGCTATACACCATATAATTTTATGGCAAATAATGTGCTATCGGACCATCCTTCGTCTTAGTTGGCTCCACTCATCTTCTATCTTATGGAGGTAGAGAAGATTGTTTTTGAAGGATTTTCGGGAAAAAAGGGGAAAAATTAAACTCAGAAAATAAGGTTGGGCATTTTAACCATCTGTCACTGTCTGAATGATAGAAAGAAGTAATTAAAAATAATATCAATTTTAACTTCTTGTTAATTAATTTTCAGCAAATGAAGAGCAGGCAAAAGGCAACATTTTCTTTACTCTAACAGACAACCCTGAAGATCATGTTACACAGGTATTTATTTTTTTAATTATTATTATTTATTTATTTTAACTTATTTGATAGAAACTTACTCATATCGAATAGTTACGCTAAGTTAATAAATATGTAATATATATTTACATATAATTTTTTTTTTCAACTTAATCGTGAAAAATATATGTATTTTCATATCAGTAAGATATTAAATTATAATAAGTTAATACGATATGATATAGCATTCGATATGAATAAGTTTTTATCATTTTATCATATTAAATTTTACTTATCATATAACTCGGATATTGATCTATGAAAAATAAAATTAATAACTTATATTTGTTATAATTGGTTAAAATATGTTATTATTTTAAAAGAATTAAATTCATGCTGTTTCTTTCTCTTGTTTCCTAGAAATTAGATACCAAATTGAAAAACACAACCACAAAGGACAAAAATTAGGAAGAAGCTTCTCTGAAGTTAATTGATAAATAAATAAAAAATAATTATGGGGGTGACACCTGTCAAGACACAAGGAAGTCACGAGTCAACTAGCTGGCATCAGTAAGTGAAAATTATATTTTGATAATCGGAGAGGATCTTCTCCTATTATTAACACTAGATAAATAAATTCTAAAAAATAAATTTAATTATTTATATTACGTCAATCAATACATGAACTAAAGTGAAAAAGAATGAATTTAGATGAAACTAAGTTATTGTAAAATTTGTATGGAATACAAACATATTATTAAACAGAACTTAACTGATTTTATTTTATTTTTATTAATTATTACATATTCTGAATAATTATTTTAATTATATTGTCTTAATATATATATAAGTTAAATTCAAGAATATTTAAATGAAAAAATAATATATGTGTGTAATTTACCTCAGGGGCGGAGGCGGAGGCAGAGGAGATATAAGTAGGATAAAAATGATTTTCTATGCTTATGTATAATTACTTTAGCATAAGAATTTTATTTTTTTTGGAACCTCTTATTTGAATTTCTGATTTCGCCACTTAATTTCACTTGATATATATTTTTTTAATAGAAAAAAACAATAATTTTAAGGATTATAATTGAATTAACATATCTAATATTATATGCATCTCAGATTGCTGGTGCAGTGGTTGTGGCAAAATACCTTGGAGCAACTCTGGTCCTTCCTGAAATAAGAGGAACCAAAACAGAACACAAGAGGTAAAAGTTAGTCATTTAAAAGTGATTTTGAACATTTTTCTAGTAATTTTTGTTTTTCAAGTTAAATACATGTTCAAACACAACTCGATTTTGAAATATCACACTTTTTATGTCCAAACGCGTACTTAAAGAATCTTACTCAAAAGTCTAATCTTGGTTGAGAAGGAATATATGTAATGTTTTTACTTAAATGTTCAATGCTCATGTAGGCAATTTGGTGATATTTATGATATAAAGAGATTCATGACAAGTTTAGATGGCACAGTTCAAGTAGTCAAAGATCCACCAATGGAAGCATCAAAAGTGAACATCACTAACATAAAAGTGCCTTTCATGGTGACCAAAGACTTCATTGCATCTAAAATTCAGCCAATATTCAAAGCCAAAGGGAACTTAATGCTTTCAATAGACTCGTCATCCTCAACTATTGCAAAAGCCAAAGAGATGATTAAAAAAGACAATGTAAAGATGGACCCTAATGCATGTTTAGCAATATTTGAGAGTCTTGAGTTGCAACAAGAGTTGAATCAATTGGTTAGCTCAATGATTGGGACACTAAGAAGTTTGAGCTATAAAACAAATGGACAATTTGTTGCTGTGGACTTGAAGGTTGAATCTTTGGGAAATTTGTGCAAAGGGAATGTGATTAAAACCAAGGATTGTTTTGATGCCAAAGAGATTGCTGAGTTCTTGAAGAAGATTGGTTATCAAAGGCACACTACTATCTACTTGACTCAAAGTGGATGGCATAGCAGTCTTGATGATTTCAGAAAGATCTTCCCTAATACCTTCACCAAGGTAACATCTCTTTCTGTGTACATTTGGCTATATATTTACTACTTTCTTAGTTTTAGTTTATATTTTATAAGACGATGTTTGACTGAGAATAGAGTTTAAGAGAAAAAAAAGATTGATTTTTGATACATGTCAAAAGTACCTTGAGAAGTGATCCAGATCTTAAACATGTCATAACATTTCGTTGGTTTTAAGGGTATGTCCATAACACAATTCCTAATGAAGAATTTGCGTCATTATTTTTTAAACAAACTAAAAGTGTCATATAAAATGATACTGAGGGAGTAACTCATAAACCTGAGAGGTTGAAGAACTATTACTCACTCTGTCTCAATTTAAGTGACACTCTTTTCTTTTTTAGTCAATCCAAAAAAAGAAAGACATCTTTCTATATTTAACAGTAACAATTCAACTTTAAACTTTTCATTTTATCCTTAATGAAATGCATTATAACCACAAGAACATCTAGACCATCGTTCCAAAAATCTTTCTTTCATTGTTAAACTCCGTGCCCAGTCAAACACCATTGGGACGGAGTGGGTAATTCTGGAAATATTGATTCTCATGTTTCTAAGGGGACATTATTTGAATAAACCCAAACCAAACAATTCTTTGAGTTTCTTGACTATTTGAACAACTCTCTTCATGTTATGCAATTGCGACAGGATGCTATAATCCCTGCATATGAGAAGGCTAAGTACCAGCTCACAAAAAGTTCTGAGTTTGAGAAAGTCATTGACTTCCAAATATGCACACAAGCTGATGTTTTTGTACCAACAATCTCCAATCTGTTCTACACTAATGTTGTGGCAAAGAGGATTGCTTCAGGAAAGACGGAGGTACTTGATCCAACACAAAAGGATTATGCTTCATCTGCTGCTGATGCTGCTGTGGACTATGTCTCTCCATACATCTCCAAGAAATCACATTGGGCGTATTCATGCTTCTGTTAATGATCAGTGTTCATATAAGTGCAAGAAAATTAGTGTCTGGTTTTATTTATGTCAACAAGTGAGAGAGAATTGTAGAGTAGTTTAAGTCCAATAGAAAAAAGAAACTAATAAGATGCATACTAGTTATCAGGAGTGTGTTTAGCAATTGTAAATCTTGTAGTTTTCAGTGTCTTGTTTACAAGTATTGATGATTCCTTGTGCTTGTTTTCCTATAAGTTGGTTCAGATTGTTGTAACAGCTTTTAAGCCTAAAAAGTACTGAATTGTTTAATATGTACCAAATTGTAGACCCTGAGGATTATCCCTATTGTTGTCTGATATTTTTAGAAACTCTGCTGGTGAATAGGCCAGTTGATCTATTACAGGACAAGCAAATGATCCGCGATATAGGGAAGGTGATGCTGCTGCACTATGCTTTATGTGTGGCTACAGATATCTATATGATTTGAGGATGAGGTATGAAGAGTGGATCCATGTGAGGATTGTTTAGCTATGTTATTGTTTCCCTAAATCAAGAAGTTCAACGATTGTCTGAGAATTGTGAAAATGTTCCTTCTAACAGATCACCATTCAAATTTCAGCATGCTGTAATTTAACTGAGCACATACAGAAACTAAATGAGGGAATCCTACATAAAGTGGTTAGAACTCAACTGAATAAACATCATTTTTCTTGTCTTACCTTAATGGTAGTAAGTTTTAGCTAGTGCCTCTTGAGCTTCCGATAACAGCTTTCAGATATATTTATGAGCCATTTTGGTTTTTCTATTCTTAACATGACCAATCCCATGATAAATCCAAAAACCAAACCACAACCACACCCCATAAATACATCTCTCCAGGTAAATAAATTTGCAAAGTCTTCTGAACCATCTTTCTGCTCAGGCATGGATGGCGGTGGCACATGTTTTGCACTACTCTCTCCACAATCCTTTGAGAGTGGAAATCCACATAAATCAAGGTTCCCATCAGATGAATCATTGGAAAATGTATTGAATTGCTTGCCTTGTGGAATACGACCAACAAGACGATTTTGTGAAAGGTCTAAAACTGCAAGAAATGTTAAATTAGCCAATTGTTCAGGAATCTTTCCAGTGAACTGGTTCCTAGATAGATCCAATGATTGAAGCATATTTAAGCTCCCTAATTTATCTGGAATAGAACCAACAAGGTTATTATGAGACAAATTGAGTAGCAAAAGTGAAGTAAGATCTCCAATGGCTTGTGGAACCTCTCCTTGAAACCTGTTGCTTGATAAATCAATACTAGTGAACGCAGTGAAGATTCTCTCAAACTGCATATCTTGGCCTTTTAGTGTTAACATCAGAGAAACGTTGTAACTAAAACCACCACTAGTTACTCCCATGTAATAATGATACATTTTCCGTGCATCCGAGTTCATCATTGCTTTGAAGTTCCTGAGATAATGTGCTGGTAAAGTGGCTGTGAAGCCATTATGAGATAGGTTAAAGATCCGAATGCTAGGAAATGGAAGCAAACTCTGCGAAGAGCCAATTGGACCGTGGAATCTGTTATGTTTGAGTATGAGAACCCTCAGATATGGTAGTTTTTCCAACCATGTAGGAAATGTATCACTTATCTTGTTATTTCCTAAATCAAGCACTTCCAACCTTGTAAAGTTTATCAGAGATGTTGGAACACGCCCCTCTAGTTGATTTCTACCCAAAGAAAGGACCCTTAAGGTACTGTCCTGCACAGAACCTGTTTGAATGCTTCCTTGGAAGTTGTTTGATCCCAAGTCCAATACAGTAAGTCCCTTTAACATAAGCACACACTCAGGGATACCACCATTGAACTTATTTCCGGAGAAATCAAGAATGGCAAGACTACTCAGATTACATATGGACAATGGTAGAGGTCCTTGAAGCAAGTTGGAGTTGAGATCAAGAACCCATGTTTGGTTGAAATGTTGCAAGTGCTCTATTCCACCTGTAAGAAAATTGCCAGAAAGATACAAATAACTTAGTGGATTTCGGCTTAAGTCCTTCATCCAATATGGGATTTGTCCAGAAATCCTGTTGTTGGAAAGATCCAAGGCATATAGTTTGTCCAACTTTCTTAAGAAAACTGGGAATTCATTTACCCTGCAAGAGGACAGGAACAATTCGCGAAAATAGGGGACTATCATTCTGTCAAGTTTTTCGCTCCTACTACTCCAAGATAAGTTGTTGTATGAGAGATCAAGAGACCCTAGCCCTTTCATGCTTGAAAACATCTCTATTCCCACATCACCACTTAACTTATTCGACGACAGGTCAATAACTATAAGGTTGGCAAGTTTGGAGATGGATGGAGAAATAGCTCCCTGGAGTTGATTATGACTCAATAACAATTGAGTCAATGAAAGCAGGCTAAACACTGAGGGTGGTATTTGGCCACTGAACAAGTTATTCCTGAGAAATAGATAACTTAGCTGTTGTTGGCCAGCAAAAGCATCAGGGATTTTACCTTGCAGTGAATTAAATGAAAGGTCAAACTCGGTAAGACGCTTCAGTTTTGAGATTGTCCATGGAAGATGGCCACTCAGATTATTATGACTCAAATCCAATTCCATAACTTGTGTTAAGTTGCCAATGTTTTCAGGAATAGAGCCAAATAACTTGCAATATGAGAGTCTCAAGTACTTTAAGGACTTGGCATTTCCAAGCGAATCTGGCAATTTTCCTGTGGTGTTTGTGTAAGAAAGATCCAACTCCAACAGGCTAGAACCAACACTACTCCAATTGAACTTAGTTAACTCCAAATATAGATTCTGATTGCTACTTAAACTTAGCATTTGCAAGTTTGGGAAATGGAAGCTGCTGAGTGGAAATTCGCCGAGCAATCCAGTCCCTTGAAGATCTACATATCTCGAAGAAGATGACATATTCAAAGGCATCTCAGATGAGATGTTGACAGAGGACAGAGATAGCACCTCTAGTTTGGTGAGGTTACCAAGGATGTTTGTGAAAGCCGTGTCATCAAGTTGAAGACTCGAAGAAGACAAGTCGAGGGAAACCAAATTGACAAGGTATGCATGTAAAGATATGGCACCTGGGCCTAACTCAACCTCAAAAGCTAGCTCATGAGGGGAAGATTGCCTAAGTCCATATAAACAAACTACCAGTCCATTCCCCAACCAATATGGGACTTTAACCCACTCTAACACTCCCCTTCACACCCAGGCCCGACTGGAGTGTGGACTGGGAGCCCAAACGGAATGGACCTGGCTCTGATACCATGTAAAGATATGGCACATGGGCCTAACTCAACCTCAAAAGCTAGCTCAAGAGGGGAGGATTGCCTAAGTTCATATAAACAAACTACCAGTCCATTCCCCAACCAATGTGGGACTTTAACCCACTCTAACACTCCCCTTCACACCCAGGCCCGACTGGAGTGTGGACTAGGAGCCCAAAATGGAATGGACCTGACTCTGATACCATGTAAAGATATGACACCTGGGCCTAACTCAACCTCAAAAGCTAGCTCATGAGGGGAGGATTGCCTAAGTCCATATAAACAAACCATCGAATACAATGATCTAGAATGGGGAAGGGGGTGCCTATATATAGGCATAAACTAAAATCCTAATGCCCATAGGAATAGGACTACCTAAAATCCTAATGCCATAGGACTACCTATAATCCTAATGCCCATAGGACTACCTAAAATCCTAATGCCCAGTGGACTACCTAAAATCCTAAGGCTCATTTGCTAACAATTATATGGGCTAACATTCCCCCTCAAACTCATAATGCGACAGTAATAAGTACTGAGAGTTTGTCACACAAGAAATGAAATCGAGACGTCGACTGAGCCTTCGTAAAAAGGTCAGCAATCTGCAAGGCTGATGGAACAAAAGGAAGCGATATAGTCCCGAGCTGGAGATGATGACGAGTGAGAACACATTGAAGGAGTTCCAGTCCGAGAAGAAGAAGGAAACGTCCCAATATCATTGTGGAACATTTCGTCAAACATATCCTGCAATTCCTCAAAGGTTTCTCCCTGATTTTCATTGGACTTATTTTGACTCATCATAGCTGCCATTTCATTCAGGAAATCACCCATGCCATTTTCGTCATCATCATCACTAGAGTCATAAACTCCTACATCGTACAGAAACCTTTTGTTGGGATCCGATAGCACATAATATGCTTCTTGAAATGCCTGAAATTTCTTCTTCGCCTCCTCCACGAACTTTGAATTCCCCGATGCTGAGCAGCGATCTGGATGCCATTTCAGTGCAAGTTTCTTGTAAGCATTCCTAAGCTCTGTTTTTGTGCATTCCTTTTTCAACCCCAAAACTGCATAAAAATCATTGCTTTTGTCTTCTTCAGCAGCCATTCTTCAATACTCACACAAAAAAACCGATCAACATAAACTTAAACCCAGAATATTTCCTGTCTTGTCGACGAATTAAATACAAAGCTCAGCCTTCAACAACAAATTCAATCTTGACAAAAGCAAAGTGAATACAACAAGATAAGCAACCCCAAAACAACGATAAGAACAAAATACCCTAGTCACAAAACAAACCAACAACGGCGTCCAAATCAAACCAAACCAACAACGACAATCATACAACGTCGTCCAAAGCAAACCAAACCAACAACGAATTTACTAACCAAATCAAACCAAACCAACAACAAATTTAGCGGAAGCATCAAACACAGGAGAACATCAACTCGATCCGCAAAAATTGGTGATTATTTACAAGTAGGGAAGAATCGATTTATTTTGGCTCTAATACCATGTAAAGATATGGCACCTGAGCCTAACTCAACCTCAAAAGCTAGCTCAAGAGGGGAGGATTGCCATTCCGTTTGGGCTCCTAGTCCACACGCCAGTCGGGCCTGGGTGTGAAGGGGGGTGTTAAGGTGGGTTAAAGTCCCACATTGGTTGGGGAATGGACCGATAGTTTGTTTATATGGACTTGGGCAATCCTCCCCTCATGAGCTAGCTTTTGAGGTTGAGTTAGGCCCAGGTGTCATATCTTTACAATGCAATGTTTGAAGGTACTCTTCCGGAGAAAGAAGAGAAAGAAAGGTTGAGTTGCACCAAGCTTTTCAACCAACCAATTTCAGCTGGGATTAAGGAACCTGAGAAATTATTGAAAGCAAGGTTGAGCAGGCGAAGATGATGAAGTCGAAAGAGGCTGCTATTGGGATGAAATGTGCGTCGAAGTTGGCTGCAAGTAAGGTCGAGACCAATCACATGACCTGTAGAGTCATGGCATGTAACAACGTTCCATGTACAGCAATCTGATGAACTTTCATTCCATGATGAAGTCTTTGAATAAGCAGCTCGACACGTCGAGTCATATGATGATCCAGTACTAAATTGATGCTTAAATTGAAGCAAAGCAAGCCCTTCATCTGGGAAACATTGATGATAGGATTGGGAAGAAGCATGACATATTGATAAGATCAGAAAACAGGAATGGAGTAAAAACAGACTATCCATTTTCATTTTTCATCAAGATGGACAATGTTAAAAGAAGAAATGAATAGATATTCCAACAGAATAAGTTGCACATTTTCCCTGTATTTCATTTGGACAAAGTCCATCAAAGAAACTTCTGATCACAAAACTACTCCCTCCATTTCAAAATATCGGCCTGAACAAAACCCCTTAAAAAACTCTAACAAAAAAATGTAATTTTATCCGGTTACCCCTAACAAATATCTTGGAAAAGATGTAACTCTTTAATATATTCTTGATTACGTAAAACTCTCTCCACTTAAATAAGGGCAAAATTAGAAGAAAATCATTAATGTCTTCTTGATTATGTAAAATACCACTTATTTTAAAACAAAATTCAAAGATCAAAACACCACTTATTTTAAAACGGAGAGAGTAATACAGTATGTCACTCGGACGAAGATGATGTGTTGAATGGTACAGTTGGCGCAATATTGTTGATTAGTTGGTCGCCTTATCTGCAACACCCCAAAGAGGCCTAAGGGTAGTACGTTATTTGAAGAAGAACACAGTACAAGAAATAGTAATGCGAAGAGATTGTGACCTCTGGTTGTACGAATGGTGTGACCAAGATGCCCACAGACCTGGAAAATTGACCTGTCTCATGGAAGACTAAAAGTAGCTCGGAGTTTCTTGCTCTTCAGCAGAAACAGAACACCTGTCAATTGATATGAACGTTTGTGAATTGTATCTTAGAATAGTTTGGACCTAGATCATGAGTATCTAGGGGCATTATATATTGCACGAAATTCAGTATTTCATGAACAAACCCAACACATTAAAGGCGTTATAAATTTTTTTCAGAGTATTTTTAGATAAGTAAGAAATAATTTATTTTTCTAGAAAATTCGTACCGAACATACCCAAAGTCATGCAAATTCTCCTAACATGTACAAAATTGTAACTTTTCAAACGTTTAAGTCGTTGTCGAATTTGATTTCTAACATTTCTATGGAAAATTAGACACGAAGCTTTGGAAAAAAAGTGTCATGGTTAATGCGATCAACTAGTCTATGGGTGTGTGTGGTACGGAGAAAAATATTTTTTGATTTTTCATGTTTGATCAGGTTAAAAATTTCGAAAAATATCTTTTCTATGAAAATAAGTTCATTAAAAGATGAGAAAAATGACTTTCCTAATTAAAAATAGGGAAAACAAGTTTCACAAATGATATTTCATATTGATTGTATCCTCCTCACCCTCATCAACGTGCATCATCTCCACCTCCACTCTTGTAGCCCTCATTCCCGCGATCCCTATCTCCACCTCCCATAATATGTGTGTAGATTATATATATAAATAATTTTAAAACATACCGAACATAAAAAAAATAAATAAATACCTTACTTATTTTCTAAACAAATACTTTTCATAAAAAACATTTTCCTTCGTACCAAACACACCCTTTTATCTCCTTTTCAGTTTGAATTATCAACCCCGTTTTGCTCTGAACTTAATGGTTCAAATACTCTTAACTAGTGCTGTGCATTCGGTTTTTGATTTGATTTGTCATTATTTGGTTTTTTGATTTTGCAAAAATGTCATTCATTTCGAATGAAAATAAATTTAGTTTGATTTTCTCTTTTTATTTTGGTTTTTCTGTTTTTAAATGTCATATAAGATGATTCGAATTTAATATAATCGAGTAATTATATTTGAATGACAAAAAAAGATAATTATTACAAAGAATATCATAATCAAAACAAAATATAAATATTATATAGTGCTAGCTAATTTAACTTTACTGACCATGTACCAAGAATGAAATGTGTTATACATAAACATAAGCATATTAAATAATTCGATTTTTTTCAATTTCGTTTTCTAAATTCCAAAATCAAACCAAACAACTAAAATTTTGAAATTTTAAACCCAAAATCAAATTAAATAATTTTTAAAAAATTCGATTCAATTCAATTTTTTGAATTAATTCAAATAGCACACCCCAATCTTAATTTTCACAATAGGTAGATTGGACCTTTTACTCAGTAGACGTAGTGTATCTAGTTTAGAGCAAGTTACACTCAAATTCATATCATGTGGCTTTCTAGGTAAGACTTAAAAATTTTAAAAATAAGTAAAATGTTCTTTTAATGAAAAACTACTTACCGGAGCATATTTAAATTGATTTATTTTAGATTTTTTTAAGTTAAAATAGTTTTTAAGTAATTTTGTAGTGTTTGGGTAAAATTAAAAAGTACTTTTAAGCATTTATTGTTAAGCTAAAAATAAAATAACAAAAATAAGCCAAAAGTCTTAACTTATAATTTTTTTGTGAGATATAAATTTATATTTTTTGCATTATAATATTTCACAAATTATATTTCAAAAGATGAAAGTTTAATTACTGAAAATAAAAATTAAAAACCAATTAATTTAACTGATAAAAATAAAAAATCAATCTTATTTGAAAGATTAATCATGCAATTAAATGAATAATGTTTGTGAACTTCATCTCATACTCAATCACAAACATGAAACCTTGGGCCTTATTGTTCGAACTGGCCACGCAGCTCATCCCTCGAGCTAAAGGGTTTGGTTTAGGCCCAATTATTTTTAGAAAAGCCCAATCAAAAATTGTACCTCTACCACAACTAAACGGGCATGTTTTTGTCTGAACTGTTTTTATTTTGGGTTGATTTTTAGTTTTTGTCCCTCGGTGATTTTTAATTTGGGAAAGATTCATATATATATATATATATATATACACACACATACATAAATAGTACTCAAAATATTACAAAATATAACCATATTTTTCAGTTTACAAAACATAACATCAGTTTTTAAAAAAAAATCACTCAAAATTTTGTTTATAAAAATGGTATTAAATGTGTATATCCTTCTCAAAATTTTATATATCAAAACTATATCAAAACTGTATAAAATATGTATAATTTGCTCAATACTTAAAAAAATTCACTCAAATTAAATATGAAATGTATATCTAATAATATAAAATATATATAAACATTCATATTACATTTTTAAAAATTTAATATATCTACGCCAAATATTATATACATTTTTTATACAAATTCAATACTACCACAACAACATAAATTTAAATTCATACAATTTTATTCAAATACACATCAAATATAGATTAAATCATCCTAAATTTGAGATATAAGCTTCCCACGATGTTCTTTAATTTTTGAAACCACATCCATTTTAAAATTATTTTAATTTTTCAAACTCAAATTTTAACTGTAAAGCTTTAAGCATCATCCATCGTGGAATTTGAGATTGAATCTGAAATTTTATTCAAAACCACATTAAATCTACACAAAATCATCCTAAATTTGAGATATAAACTCCCTAAGATATTTTTAAAATTTTAAAATCATATCCAACACAAAATTATTTTAATTTTTTAAAATTAAATTTCAATTTTGAAGCTTAAAAAAGTTCATCAATAGTGGAATTTAAGATTTTAGTTGACAAATAAAAATTTGATAAATTAGAGAAATAAAGAAGAAGGAAGAAAAGGGGGAGGAGGAGGAGAAGGAAAATAATTTTTTTTTTTTAAATAAAAGAATCATCAATCGTGGAATTCTAGATTTTAATTTACAAAATTTTTTTTAGTAAATTGAAAAAATAAAAAAGAAGAAATAAAGGAGGAGAAGGAGAAGGAAAATTTTTTAAAAAAAAATTTATCATCAAATGTGGAATTCTAGATTTTAATTTACAAATTTTTTTAGTAAATTGAAAAAATAAAAAAGAAGAAATAAAGAAAAAGAAAAAGAAAAAAAAGAAGGAGGAGGAGAAATACGTTTTTATCTAAATTATGTTATGTTTTGTAATATATTTGTTATATTTTGTAAATGAGGAAAAATATGGTTATATTTAGTAATTTAAAGTGTTAAAAATTTGTGGGAGGTAAATTTCTCTTTTAATTTTTACCTGTATTGCTCATTTAATAAAAATTTATTGTTCAAAGTATCTTTAATTATGATTTAATTTCGTTAGACAAATATTTTTAGAGAATGTTTGTCTTGAGACATAAGTGTTATCTAATTCGCAAGACAAACTTTAATCCTTAATATTAAAAAGAAAATCACCAGGCACAGGTTATACTTTATAAGACACAAATTAATGCTGCTGAATTTATGCATCAAGGCACAAGTTATGCTAAGTCATAAGTTCAATGTATGAACTTCTTAAGGCACAAGTTCATGCTACTGAACTTACACTCAAGATACAAGTTCATGCTACTAAACTTATGTCATGTTGTTGAACTTATGCCCAAGACACAAGTTCATGCTACTGAATTTATGCCCCAAAACAATATATTCATGCTACTGAACTTTGCCCTAAGGCACAAGTTCATGCTATTGAATTATTTCCTGAGGCATAACTTGTGGGAACTTATGCCCTGAGGCATAATTTGTGCCAAAACTTATGCCTTGCGAAATTATTTTTTGCCTAGCGATTTTTTTGCTAGGGGTAATTTCGATCATATTTTATTACTTAAGTGCCGAAGAGTAAAAATTAAAGACCATGAACTTAAGGGGTAAAAATTAAAGTCAACCCTAAAATAAAAGTATTTGCGTATATGACCCTTAAATAGCTCAATTCTAGTTAACATTTTTAAAGATTATTTTAAGAAAAAATTAAGTGACACGGAAAAATAAGGCCCTATATTTGAAATAGTGAAAGTTTTAACAATTACATAATACAATGATAGGTTGAAGTTGTTATAGCAGATACACGTGAATATACTTATTACCTATTTGAATACAATTGGGCAGATATATTATATACGTACTCTCTACAGAGATATTGTGTATGTACGAATATACTTATTATACATGCTGATAAAGTATACTTTGCTATTACTATGCACACAGATATAATATATTTCACTATTATTATGTGCGTAAAATAATGTATTTTACTTATACACGAATATAAATTATTGTTATATTTTATAAATACACAAATTATCACTATATTTCGTTTTTAAATACGAAAGTAAAGCAACATAAGAAATTTTATATATTTTTCAATCATTAAAGTAGTAATGCAAACATGTAGTGCAAACAAATTAATGTGTGCACTAAAGTATGAAAGAAACATTTAATTTTATTAAACATTGATTGGAGATTAAAATAATTGTGATTGTAAATTGTGAAACAGTAATAACACCTTGAAAGAGAGATTAGAAGACAATACTTAAGAGATTTTTCCAATGATGCAAATTGACAGGGATTTTTATAATTTAAGACAAAATGAAGGACCAAGTTACCACATGCTCTCGTTAGATTAACATGGCATATTATAGTCAGCTATTAAGAGGGCACTTTTTGATATGTTTTGTGTTTGTCTAATATACAATAATAATAGCTATGTCTCAGTATCAAACAAGAATCAGTTATATAAATTTTTATTTCTTTATTTAAACTCATATCATATTATTATCATAGTAAATAAAATAAAATAAAACTGAAAAAGTAATAATAATAATAATAAATAAAAAAAAAAAAGTTTTATACGAGTCTAAAACATATAACATCAACTAGCACCTATCACCTATATGGATCTTTTTCTTTCATTGTTCTCTATCTTTAGCTAAGTCTATATTGTTACCAAGTATTAAAGGTCTTTTGAGACCCTATCTTCTATGTGATTTTAGGTCTATCCCTTCCCCTTTAACATCTTCACTTATTATAGTTTCACATCTATGGACCGATGCATCTATAGGTCGATGCAGAACATAAACAAACCATCTTAAGTGACCTTCTCATATTTTATCCTCAATGTGTGCTATGGCTCGAAAGTTCAGTATTGTATCAGAATTGCTTCGGCAACCCTTTTCAGTATCTACACCTGTCGATGACTCTATCATAGCCAGAAGGGTTTATCAAGGGTGTACAGTAGAGGTTGCTAGCCGTCAGACCACAACAGATTTGGTAGAGGTAGAATTGGTTATTTTAACTCCATTATGGGTATGAATTGTTTAGCTCCATGCTATGCCAATGTAGAATGCTGGACCAAGACGGTCCGATTCCACTTTCTAGGGGAGGCAGCACAATAGTGGAAGGGCAGTACAGCTACGCCAAAAGGTAGGTTTATTTGCTATCTTCGGGCGAGAAAGCTGATTGCCAAAGGGTGCATTTACCACATTGTCAAAGTTCAGGATGTTCGGGTAGAGCCTCCGAATCTCCAGTCTGTTCCAGTGGTGAATGAATTCCCCGATGTATTTCCAGACGAGTTACCTGGTATTCCCCCAGAAAGGGAAATAGACTTTGCAATTGATTTATTACCAGGCACCCAGCCCATATCAATTCCCCCTTATTGCATGGCTCCTGCTGAACTCAGAGAACTAAAGGAGCAGTTGCAGGATTTGTTAGACAAGGGCTTTATCAGGCCGAGTACTTCACCTTGGGGTGTGCTAGTTTTGTTTGTGAGAAAGAAGGATGGTTCCCTCCGCATGTGTATAGACTATCGACAACTGAATAAAGTCACAGTCAAGAATAAGTATCCGCTTCCCAGAACAGATGATTTATTTGATTAGTTACAGGGAGCCATATATTTCTCCAAAATTGACTTAAGGTACGGATATCATCAGGTTCGGGTTCGTGAAAGGGACATTCCAAAGACTGCCTTTAGGACCAGATACGGCCATTTTGAATTCTTAGTCATGTCCTTTGGGCTGACGAATTCTCCAGGACCATACTTGGACTTATTCGTGATAGTATTTATTGATGATATTCTGGTGTATTCTCGCTTAGAGGCAGACCACCAGGATCATTTGCGGACAGTGCTCCAGATTCTCAGAGACCGTCAGCTGTATGCCAAGTTCTCTAAATGTGAATTTTGGCTGAATTCAGTAGCCTTTTTGGGTCATATCATGTCAGATGCTGGTATACAAGTAGATACACAGAAGATAGAAGCAGTAAAAGCATGGCCTGGACCTACCACTCCGACCAAGGTATGCAGTTTCCTGGGATTAGCAGAGTACTACAGGAGGTTTGTTGAAGGATTTTCCACCTTAGCAGCACCTCTGACTAAACTGATGCAGAAGGCGGCAAAATTTCAGTGGACTGAGGCATGTGAGCAGAGCTTCCAGGAATTGAAAGACAGGTTAACATCAGCTCCATTGTTAGTATTGCCAGAAGGTACATAAGGTTATGCAGTTTATTGTGACGCTTTGGGTATTGGGTTAGGATGTGTGTTGATGCAGCATGGTAAAGTAATTTCTTATGCTTCCAGACAGCTAAGGAAACATGAAAAGAACTATCCTACCCATGACCTGGAATTGGCCGCAGTGATTCACGCCTTAAAGATATGGAGTCATTACTTGTATGGAGTCCATGTGGATATTTTCACTGATCATAAGAGCCTACAGTATATCTTCACACAGAAAGAGTTGAATTTGCGGCAGCGTCGCTGGTTAGAGCTGTTGAAAGACTATGATGCGAATATTCTGTATCACCCAGGGAGAGCTAATGTGGTGGAAGATGCCCTTAGCTGTAAATCTATGGGAAGTCTGGAACACTTACAGCCTGAGCAGCAGGAATTAGCCCAGGAATTGTACCAGTTAGCCAATTTAGCCGTTCATGTAGCAAAAACAGAGGACAACAGAGCGGTAATCCAGAACACTGCAGTGTCGTCTTTAGTCGTGGAAGTAAAGGAACGGCACTGTGAAGATCCTAGCCTAGTTCATCTTAGAAACAGAGTTCAGCAAGGAGAGGTGACAGATTTTTAGACAACCGAGGATGGGGTATTGCGATATAAAGATTGCCTTTGTATTCCAAACGTTGCAGGGCTTCGCCAGCAAATTATGGGCGAGGTATATTATGCCCGTTATTCTCTTTATACAGGTTCGATGAAAATGTACCGCGATATAAAAGAAATCTACTGGTGATCAGGAATGAAGAAGGAGATAGCAGAATTCGTAGCTCAGTGTCCCAACTGCCAGCAGGTAAAAGCTGAATATCAGAAACCGGGCGGACTAACTCAGGATATAGTTGTGCCTCTATGGAAGTGGAAAGCAGTAAATATGGACTTTGTATCAGGATTACCCCGCACCAGGTGTAGATATGATTTGATCTGGGTGATTATTGACAGACGGACAAAATCAGCTCATTTTCTGCCAGTAAGGGCTACCTTTTCCGCCGAGGATTATGCTGAGCTATATATCAGAGAAATAGTCAGGTTGCATGATGTTTCAGTGTCCATTATCTCCGACAGAGGGGCGCAGTTTACAGCTAAATTCTGGCAATCATTTCAGAGAGGCTTGGGGACGCAGGTTAACCTGAGCACAACTTTTCATCCTCAGACAGATGGACAGGCAGAATGCACCATTCAAACGATCGAGGATATGTTGCGAGCATGTGTGTTGGATTTCGGAGGTAGCTGGGATGAACATTTACCACTCATTGAGTTCGCCTATAATAACAGTTACCATTCAGTTATTCAGATGGCGCCTTATGAGGCATTATATGGGCGAAAGTACAGATCTCCAGTTGGTTGGTTTGAGGTAGGAGAATCAGTATTGATTGGGTCAGATATCATTCATCAGTCAGAGCAAAAAGTAAAGCTTATCATAGAACGTTTACTGACTGCTCAGAGCCGCCAGAAATCTTATACTGACGTGCGGCGCAGAAACTTGGAATTTAATGTGGGTGATTGGGTGTTTGTGAAAGTTTCGCCGATGAAGGGTGTAATGAGATTTGGCAAGAAAGGCAAGCTCAGCCCGAGGTTTGTTGGGCCTTATCAGATTCGTCGAAGAATAGGCCAAGTGGCATATGAGTTAGACTTACCTCCAGAGTTAGAATCTGTCCACCCAGTTTTCCATGTATCAATGCTGAGAAAGTGCATAGGAGATCCCTCCAGAATTGTCCCAGTCTAAGATGTTCAGGTTACAGAAGAGTTGGCCCAAGAAGAAGTTCCAGTAGCCATACTATACCGGCATATCCACAGATTAAGAACTAAAGATGTTGCTTTTGTCAAAGTATTATGACATAACAGGAACCGAGAGAAAATTACTTGGGAAGCAGAAGAAGATATGAAAGCCAGATACCCTCAGTTATTTCAGACTTAGTTAGTCAGAGGTATGTTGATATTGCTATTTTATGAGTTGCTTTATATTCATGTGTATAAGTGAGATGTTGACTTCAGTTTATTATGTAATGATGCTATAGTATTATATGGAGTACCTGTATTGGACTTTTCTGTGTTTTAGGATTTTTGAGATAGTCCATATTACAGGGGAAACTCTGCCGAAATTTTTCCAGAAAAAGTAGAGCAAGTTAAAATTTCTGCAAACGGAAGTTAACATTCGAGGACGAATGTTCTTAAGGGGGGGAGGATGTTACACCCCGTAAGTTCTTGACACTTAGTTGGCCTATTCGCATGTTGGTTAAGAGTTTTAGAATGCCATACGTGCGAGAAAAGGGCCCGGGGAGAGACCGGACAAGCGCCAAGTCGGAGCGTCGCAAGACAAATGCGACTTATAAATCGCATTCGACAAATGCAACTTAAAGGCCCTAAGTATATAAGGCTCCCACTTCGTTTTAAATCATTTTACCTTCATATAATTTCCAGTAAACGAACAGAAACAGAGGGGAACGAAGGGTTTGATTAAATTTCCTTCCGTTTACACCATCAAACGCAGTCCAAACTCGAATTAACTTCTGGTAGCGAAGTATAAAGCTGCCGGGAGCATTCCTGCAGAGTTAGTTTCGCGAAATTCGACCGGCGAATCATCGTCACGCCGAGCTAAGATAAGTGGATTTGCTCCAAGCTAGTGTTAATATACTCCCAGCATTAAAGTGAGTATTTCTCCCTTCTAGACCCCCGAGAAATAGCGAGTTTTCGGCCGTTCTTCGATAAGTCGAAGAATAGGCAGTAGGTATAGCCATAATATGGTTTCTTTTCAAAATAATAGTAGAATTAATTCTATTCTTTCGTGAATATGAATACAGTTGGGAGAAATAGCTGAATACTAGCCGAGCTACGCCAGTTAATCAGAAAGTCGGCAGTTAAGGTATGTAAAGTCAGTTTCTTTCGGCAAGCTAGTAGTTCCAGTATAGAAAAATAGTACAAATTCCAGTAAAATGTTTCAGAAGCCGTATATTATATTCAGTATGAGTTCAGTAAGCATGTTAGAATATTATATAGTGTTCAGCATGAAACTCAGTAAAACAATATAATTCCCAACAGAATATTCCAGAAATATTATTTCAGACTCAGTATATCTCAGTATCAAATTTAGTATATTTCCGTATCAGATTCATCATATTTCAGTATCAGATTCAGTACACTTCAGTATGACATTCAGAATAGAATACCATAATATAAATATTATTATCAAATTCAGTATATATATATATATATATATTACATGCGGTTATTGCTATCTGTGGAGACATGATTGTTCTGTGTTGGGCACCCTTAGAGCTTCCTTGACTGCCCCAAGGTTAATAGCTGTGTCGACTCGCCCGCCAGAGGGTGAGGATATGTCGCTCTATGGAGTGGCATGCCATCCACCAGCAGACGAAGATGGGATGCAGATTCCCTATAGCAGTCTAATCTGCACTATACCACACCCCTTGTCGAGTGCTTGCGCCCGGGGTGCAGATTACAATTTTCAGATTTCAGATTTCAGATTTCAAATTTTAGATTTCAGGAGTCTTCCGAACTCAGATACAGCTATAGTCAGGGGCCCAGCGAGCCCAAGTTGCATACCCAGGGGGCCGGTAGGATGCTCATAGTTACTAGGTGGATGGTATGACCTGGGAAGGGGTATATAGATTATATGTTGGTTGGTACCTTACGGCTTATGTGGGCTGGTAAGGTTCTTGTATGCTATGTTGTGTTAGTTATTAATAAATAGAAAGTAGACCGCCATGTTATCAGGTATGACTCTTACTCTCTTCAGTAAAGTTACGCTCTTTTCAGTCAGTCTCAGCTCGTCTCCTATTACTTCAGTATCTATCAGTATTTTTGTTTGCTTTCAGTTATTTTCAGTTATTGCTTTGCATACTCAGTACTAGTGGTACTGACGCCCGTTTTGGGGCACTGCATTACTTGCGTGCAGGTACTCATAGATGAGGAGCAGATCCCTCGTAGTTCCAGCCAGCGTACAGAGTCTTCAGCTCCTATCATCCGGAGCTTGACAGCTAAAGGTTTACTTCCCTTTTTGTTTGTACAGTATGGGTAGGCCGGGGCCCTGTCCCGACCATCTTATTATTCTTAGAGGCTTGCGGATTGTATATTCCCTGTGGTTAGTTGTACCGATCGTGTGAGGTTGTGTGTACGTTTCAGTTTGCATGTGATGGCCGTGTGGGGCCTTGTTCAGTTGTCAGTTGGTGACCTTGTCGGTCACATATTAGTTAGCACTTGATTCTACTTTTCAGTGATAACTAGTCAGCATGGTGGCCTTGTCGGCCCGCATAGGTTCCCTTATGTTCAGTTGTTCTGGGTAGCTGTTATATTCCTACAGGTGGCTATAGGTCTTGTCGGCCGGAGGTTGTATTTACAGCCGTTATATAGCCCGTTGTTTTTATGAATCCAGAATTAGAGCCAGTCTGGCACCAGAAGTACTTAGGCTCAGTAGTCCAGCAGTCCAGGTCCTAGTAGGGCACCAGGTGCCAGCCATGCCTCCCAAGGCGGGACATGACAATTTATCGCATTTATAATTTAATATGAATTTATTTCTTCTTCAATATTCACTAAAGGACCTTGTGTAGTACTTTATCATATGCTTTCTAGATTAATAAACACCATGTGTAGGTCTTTCTTCTTTTTGCAATAAATTTTCATCAATTTCTTTGAAAGAATATAGTCTCCGATCTACCAAACGTAAATCCAAATTGATTTTCTTTCACTCTTGTTGTGTTTCTAAGTCTACGCTCTATCACTCTTTTTCAGAGCTTCATCACATACCTCATGAGTTTAATGCCACGATAGTTTGCATAATTTTGAAAATCACATTAGTTCTTATAAATTGGAACCAATGTACTCTTCCTCCATTCATTAGGCATCCTATAACTTCTTAGTATACCATTGAATAGCTTGGTGAGTCATTCCATTCCTACATCTCCTAGGCACTTTTAAACCTCTATAGAAAAATTATCAAGGCCACATACTTTTCTAATAGCATTCTTTATCTCTAACGTCCTAGTTCCATGAGTGTAGCTAAAGTTTCTGTCATTCACAGACATGTGTAGATCTAAAATATTTGTTCAGTTGGTTCATGTTGAACAATTGATCAAAGTATCCTTTTCATCTTTTCTTGATCTCATTATCTCATGTAAACACTTGTTGAGAATCATCCTTAATACACTTCACCTGATTTAAGTCTTTGCCCTTCTTCTAAGTCATGCTAGTTTAAACAATTATTTCTCCCTTTATTGTATTCCTACCTTTTGATACAGGTCATCTAGAAATCTCCTTTGGGCTTTACTAATAGTCTTTTTAGCTTCCCTCTTAGCTCTCTTATATTCTTCAGAAGCTTCTTCATCCTCTACTTTTGGTAACTTCCTATAACATTTTTCAAATTTTAGATATAATAACTCATTGTACCTCCTCATTTCACCACCAAAATTCATGTGGTAGAGATCCTATGCCTTTAGACACACCTAACATTTTCGAAGTCACTCTTTGGTGTAACCTAACATTTTCTTGCATCGGATATTTGTGTCTACCTCTAAATCTCAAGCTCTCCTCTCACTGTAGTTTCTCTTGAAACGCTAATGGTTAAAACCCTTCAATGCCCACCACTTAATTTGCGGTATTTAATTTGTACATCATCACTTTTCACACTCTACACCTAAGCTATCCATAAACTATTAATCTATGTTGGGAGGTCATCATTTCTCCTGAAATAACCTTACAGTTCTTGCATGTACTTCTATCTCATCTTCTTGTAAGGGTAAAGTCTATTTCAATATGGTTATCCCCCACTCTTATAAGTAATTTAGTGAGAATCCATCTTCTTATAATATGTGTTAGCTAACGTTAAATCATAAGGAAAAATTTGAATATAGTCGACCCTCGTCATTTCTAGTACCACAATCAAAATCATCTTATACTTGTTCAAAGTTGTCGCTATCTTTATCTACATGACCATTCCCCCCACCCTCCCCCAAAATTCCTTGAATCAAGTTATCCACATTCTTCCAAAACTTAGTTTTAACTTTTGCATATAATCCTATTTGTGAAGCATAGGCACTGATAACATTGATTGTCTCCTTCCCAATTACAAGCTATATTGCAATAATCCTATCCCAACTTGTATTATCTCTCCAGTCTTATCTTTAAGTCTTAGTTCTACAATAATTCTCACTCATTTTTATTTATCAATCTGTCATTATCATAATTTATAACCCATGTTATCTATCTCTTTACCCTTTTGCCTTATCTATTTGGCCTCCCGAAGGCATGTATATTCACTTTCCTCCTTTTTAGAGTATTCACTAATTTCATCGATTTTTCTGTCAAAAACCTATATTCCAGCTGCCTATCTTTATTCAATTATTTTTTAACTAACTTTTTTTTACCCTCATTTGTCCATGATAAGAGAGAGCCCTTTCTTATTTTGCACCACATCCTGGAATCAATATGGCAGAACTAACTTCTTTACCTACACTCGTCCATGATGTGGGAACCCTTTTCACATTTTGCATCACATTCGAGCACTAATGTAGCAGAACTAACTTCTTTATTCGCAACCTTCTATGATGCGAGAGCCTTTGCTCATACTTCCCCACACCCAGACAACGATTTGGTGGAACACTTTGCTCATTTTTCATCACATTCAAGTGTCCACATAATGAGGGCCTAGGCGTAGGGCACGTACCAACGATTTCTATATTATGAGGATCATCACGAATTGAGAAATTTTATGTTTGTTGTTAGCCTACCACAATCCTTATCCTTTATCTGAATTTGAAATCAGTAGCGTAAGCAAGTTCACACGGCGGAAGTTTAAATTTGCCTAGTATAAATCATGTCATATATTTAAATTTTAATCCAACAAACTAAATCTAATATATTAAAAAAAATTAAATAATTTTGTTATTTAATTTCAATATTATAATTATCTCATTTTAATTTCTAAATATTTTTTTCTTAAACTTATGGGCTCGACGCGCACTTGTATGGTCTGGAGAGGCTTACTTATCTTATAGTTTAGGGGCTTTAGCCCAAAAGGTCTAAAATCAATATATATATATATATATATATATATATATATATATATATATATATATATATATAAAGGAGACTTAGAGGCATGCTTATGTGGCATGCCTCTTTGAGCTCCATTCATATTTTTCTTTTTTGTTGTTTTTTTTTTGGCATTTTCTCCTCTCTTTTTTTTTTACTTTCATAAATAGTTGTATAAATTTTATTTTCTATATAATCTTTTCATATTTCAGTCGTTATTAGTGTTCTTTTCAGCTTCCGCATTAATAATATATTTATGCAACATTTTGACATTCTTAGTGCACCTTTTAAAAACAAACAAAGTGTGAAATTAAATCAGTTCATCACATTATAATTTTATCTTCTCTGCCAGAAATTTTATTTTTCTCGTGAAACTTACTGCTCTTTTCATTTGGTGTTTTTTTTTTCAGGTATAAGTTACAACACGACAAACAGGTAATTCAAAATTTTTAATTATTGGGGAGAACTTAAAAATCACTACCATTTAGGATGTGTTGAATTACTTTATTATCTAATTTTATTTTATTTTATTTTTTTCAAAAAAAGCAAAAATTTTCTGTTACTAAGTTTTGTTGCCATGCATTAGTATGACTCTTAGAGCTCGCAACTCCTCTTTCTTTAATCTTTCATGACTTGTATGGTTGTACTCTTATTATCATCTTTTATTCTTTTTTCTTGATTAGCTCCTTCACTTTATATGAAACTATTGTAATTAAGATATGGTCTTACCCGGTAAAGAATTTTGATTATTCTTTTTTGCCTTCATCAAAATCTCTTCTCTCAATCTTAAATTATTAAGTGGTAGACTGTTTTATTGGCATAAATTAACTATTACTCTTCCTCCTAATTTATAGATGAAAGAACTCATGGGTTTGAGTCAGATAAAAATCATATATACATGAAAAAATATTTAAATTTATTAATTATTTTGATGTCAACATCTCTCTCACAATTAATTTCTATTTATTTGCAAATCTATACCATGAAATCGACAATGACTACTAGTCATTCTTAAGAAGACATATGTTGATAGAAATTATACAATTTTTAGCAAATACTACTCTCATTCGACAACTTCTTGATAGCAAAAATGTAAATATATATTATATACAGATTAAAAAAATAAATTAACAAAGATTAAAAAAATCGAAAGACAGAGAAATTTGCCATTCAAATGGCCACAAATAAAAAACTTGTATTTAATAATGTCATTATCGCATAAGGCCATTAATTTTTTTATTAAATATATACCAAAGCTCAATAACATCCGTGAAAAGTCAAAAAGATATAATGATTATCTTTTTTAATATTTGCAATAATAAATTATAATTAATACAACAAAAAAATTATTTTAGTCGTTCAAAAAAGTCATTAGACATTCACTTGAATTGTTAATAAATTATCTCACTAATGAAAGAATATGATTAGCTTATATAAGTGAATTTTAAATCAATATTATCTATTCATATATCAATACAAAGTTTATTTTCATCAAGTTTCATCATATCTCACAAACTTTATTTAGATTAGTAGAGAGAAAAACGATGGATGATATATATGAACTTTCCTGAAAAATATAGCAGAAGATATACCATTAAAGTTATAATTTTAATAGGTAAATTCTGTTAGCCCATATACTTGTTAGCAGATGGGCTTTAGGGTTTTGGGTAGTCTTATGCCTATATATATAGGCACCCCCTTCCCCATTCTAGTGTATTGTCTTCTATTCTCTTATGTACCTTTGTAGTTAGCCTTTTGACTCTTTCTTTTCTTGTTCTTCAATAAACTCTTGTTATATTTCAACATGGTATTAGATCCAAATAAATCGATCCTCCCCTATTTGTAGCAACCACCCGGTGCGCGGATCGAACTGTTGTTCTCCTGGGTTTGCTGCTTCCGCTAGATCCGTTTAGATCTACTGTTCGTAGGGTTGGTTTGTTGCTTCTGATGGGTTCTTGTTTTGCTGTTTGTACTCTATTGTTGCTGTTGTTGGTGGTTTGATTTGATTTGGACTAGGGTAATTTGTCAATATGGTTGGAAAAGATGATTCTCTCCAGTCCATTAACACTCAATTAGATGGCAAAAATTATGCGTATTGGAGTTATGTCATGAAGAATTTTCTTTGTGGCAAGAATATGTGGGGCTATGTCACTGGGGTTAAATCCAAACCTAAGGATGAGAAGGCTGCGGATTTTGTATTGTCGGTGGATTTATGAGAAACTGCTAACTCCAAGATTATCACTTGGATTAACAATTCCGTAACTCAGTCAATTGGTATGCAATTGGCTAAATATGACACAACAAAAAAAATCTGGGATCATTTGGAGAGACTGTACACTCTGTCTATTTTTGCGAAGCAGTACCAGTTAGAGTACGATATTCGTGCTCTTCAACAGAATGCTATGAGCATTCAAGATTTCTATACTGCTATGTCTGATTTGTGGGATCAATTGGCCCTTACTGAATCTGCAGAATTGAAAGGTTTTGCGTCGTATATTGCTAGGAGGGAAGAACAACGTTTGGTTCAATTTTTGATGGCATTGCGTTCTGATTTAAAGGACTGTGTGGAAGAATCCTTCATCGATCTCCCCTCCCCACAGTTGATTCAGTTGTCCATGAACTGATTGCAGAAGAGACTCGTATCAAGTCTCAATTGGATAAAGGGTCGAAAACACCTACTACTCCTGTTGTGTTTGCTGCTTCACCGGATCAGTCTAGACCACACCATTCTCAAATTTCCAATCAATCGCTACGATCTCCTAAAGTTGTGTTTGATGAGTGTGCATTTTGCAAGCAGAAAAATAATTGGAAAGCTCAGTGTCCGTTATTGCTCAACAAGGCTAAGTCTGGTCAGCAACAGAAAAATGGATAGTCACACTCCTTTGGTACTCCTCCACGTCCTCCACAGTTCACTGCTATTGCTGCACCATCAGTAGATGCTGAGTCTGTTAGCACTATGCCTCCTTCGGCGTTGGATCCCCAGGTGTTCGAACAGTTCAGACAGTTTTTGGCCTCCAATCCTACTGCCATGTCAGCATCCATCTCAGGTCCAGCTTCCTCTAGTACATCAGGTATTCCCTCATCCTTGTGGATTCTGAATTCTGGTGCGACCCAGCATATGTCACATTGTTTGTCATCGTTTGGTTCCTTGTCACCCATTTCACCACTCTTTGTTGTGTCTGCTAGTGCTACATCTATGCCAGTCGAGGGCGTTGGTTATGTTACTACTTCTCACATTGTTCTGTCTAATGTTTATTATATTCCTAAACTTGCTTTGAATCTTGCTTCGGTCAGTCAGTTGTGTAGGACTGGTCATTGGGTATTCTTTGATGATTCTGTTTGTGTTGTACAGGACCAACACACTCAGAAGGTGATTGGGATTGGCCGTAGGTTGGGGGAACTCTATGCCCTGGAGAGTCTCAAAGTGTCTGCAGTTGCCACCTCTAGCATTGATTTGTCTTCTTTTCGTTTGAGTCATTTGTCTTCGTAGTTTTATCTTTGGCATTCCCGCTTGGGACATGTATCAGTGTCACGTTTACGTTTTTTAGCCTCTACTGGTGCTTTGGGTCATTTAAACACTTCTGATATTTCAGATTGTAGTGGTTGTAAACTGGCAAAATTTTCTGCCTTACCTTTTAATAAAAGTGTGTCTTATTCAGTTGCTCCTTCTGACATTATTCATTCTGATGTATGGGGACCATCACCAGTATCCACTAAGGGTGGTTTGATCTATTATGTTTCGTTCATAGATGACTATACTCGGTATACCTAGGTTTATCTTATGAAGCATAGGTCTGACTTCTTTGGCATTTACAGCAACTTTAGAGCCCTTGCTAAAACGCAACATTCGGCTGTCATAAAGTGTTTCAGGTGTGACTTAGGGGGTGAATATACCTCTAGTGATTTCACTCAGTTACTTGCCTCTGATAGTACCATACACCAGTCATCTTGTACAGATACTCCTGAGCATAACGGTGTTGCCGAAAGGAAACACCGTCATATTGTTGAGACAGCACGCTCCTTACTATTATCTGCAGAGGTTCCTAGTAATTTTTGGGGAGAAGCAGTCCTAACTGTTGTATATGTGATCAATCGTATTCCTACTGCATTGACTTCAGGGATGTCTCCGTTTCAGAAATTATATGGTCACATGCCAGATTACTCTGCATTACGAGTTTTTGGATGTACTTGTTTTGTTCTTCGTCCTCATGTTGAACGAAACAAGCTGGAGCCAAAATCAGCTATACGTGTGTTTTTGGGGTATGGTGTTGGACAGAAAGGTTATCGTTGCTATGATCCTGTCAGTCAGAAATTATATGTTTCACGGCATGTCACCTTTTTGGAGCATATTCCTTTCTATTCAATTCCAGCTAAACCCCATGATGTTACTAAGTCAGATCTTCGGCGTATTGACCTATTTGGCATTGACACAGAGGCTCCAGTTTCGGATTCAACTGTGCCACCCGATGTGCCGCCTGACAGTGCTTCAGCCCCGCCTGTGTCTGATTCTGATCCTGCGACTGGAGATCCACCACCTCTGAGGAGGTCTACTCGTCAGAGTAAGTCCACCAAACTACCTGATTTTGCTTATTCTGCCTACTCACCCCCATTTGCTTCCTTTATTACAAACATACATCAATTGTCTGAACCTGAGTCCTATAGAGAGGCTGCGTCTGATCCTCTTTGGCAGAATGCTATGGCTGAGGAACTCACTGCTCTTTATCAGACACACACATGGGATTTGGTTACTCTCCCACCTGGTAAACATACGATTGGCTGTCGATGGGTGTATAAGATAAAAACAAAGCCTGATGGGTCTGTTGAGCGATGCAAGGCTAGACTTGTGGCAAAAGGATACTCACAAAAATATGGTATGGACTATGAGGAGACTTTTGCCCCGGTGACAAAGATGACGACTGTTCGCACTATGATTGCCGTTGCATCCTTCGACAGTGGAAGATATTTCAAATGGATGTCAAGAATGCATTTCTGAATGGTGATCTCCATGAGGAAGTGTATATGACTCCTCCACTGAGTATTGATCACCAGCTAGGTGAAGTTTGTCGGCTTCGAAAAGCCCTATATGGTCTCAAGCAAGCCCCTCGTGCTTGGTTTGAGAAATTCTCCACTGTGATTACTTCCCTTGGCTTTGTCCCGAGTAACCATGATTCGGCGTTGTTTGTTAGAAGTACAAGTGCAGGGCGAATCCTTTTGTCCTTATATGTAGATGATATGGTTATAACTGGTGATGATCATGACGGTATTGAGTCATTGAAGCATGATTTGGCTCATCGGTTTGCCATGAAGGACTTGGGCCTGCTACGTTATTTTTTGGGTATTGAGGTGGCTCAATCTAAGAAAGGGTGTCTTCTCTCTCAGACTAAGTATATATCTGACTTGTTTAAACGGGCGCGCCTTTCTGACAACAGGACTGCAGATACTCCACTTGAAACCAATGCACGGTACTCTCCTAGTGATGGTGTTTTGTTAACAGATCCGAGTCTTTATCGGACTGTTGTAGGTAGCTTGGTGTATCTTACCGTTACTCGCCTGGATATAGCTCATGCAGTTCATGTTGTTAGCCAGTTTGTTACTGCTCCTACTTCAGTTCACTGGGGAGCTGTACTTCGTATTTTGAGATATCTTCGTGGCACCCAGTTTCAGAACCTCTTATTTCCCTCGACGTCATCTCTCAAGTTGCGAGCCTATAGTGATGCTGATTGGGATGGCGATCGCAATGATCGCAAATCCACCACTAGTTTTTGTGTGTTCCTTAGAGATTCTTTAATATCATGGAAGAGCAAGAAACAAGATGTTGTCTCTAGATCTTCCACGGAGGCTGAGTATCGTGCTATGACAGTGACTATATGTGAGATTGTTTGGTTACGTTGGCTTCTTGCAGATATGGGGGTTCACATTTCTCTGCCTACTCCCCTACATTGTGATAACAAGAGTGCGATCCAAATTGCAAAGAACTCTGTTTTCCATGAGCGGACGAAGCACATTGAGATTGATTGTCACTTTACTCGTCATCATCTCTAGCTCGGGACCATATCGCTTTCTTTTTTTCCATCGGCCTTGCAGATTGCTGACCTTTTTACGAAGACTCAGTCACCGTCTCGGTTTCGTTTCTTGTGTGACAAACTCTCAATGCTTATTATTGTCGCATTGTGAGTTTGAGGGGGAATGTTAGCCTATATACTTGTTAGCAGATGGGCTTTAGGGTTTTAGGTAGTCTTATGCCTATATATATAGGCACCCCCTTCCCCATTCTAGTGTATTTTCTTCTAGTCTCTTATGTACCTTTGTAGTTAGCCTTTTGACTCTTTCTTTTCTTGTTCTTCAATAAACTCTTGTTATATATCAACAAATTCATTTTCTTCTTTGTTACTTTCTATTAGTATTATCATATGTTGTGGTGGGATGATAAGTATCTTCTCGCTCTTAACTTTTCAGGTTTGAGTCTTGAAATGAAACGCCATTGATAGGGGACACTTTATTTTTAAAGTTGAGCTTTCTGGCACAAATTCGGATATCTCAAAACAAGTACAAAATATTGAGTGAAAGTAAAAAAAAAAAAAAACTCCTATGAGTATTCATCAAATGGTATATTGTTATTTATGCAGATTTATATTAATTAAGAAGCACCCCAATTATTATTATTTTTCTTCAGTAATGGTATGGGCTTTTGTAACAGTAATAAAACCTTTGTAATTTTTCACTCCTCATAAACGAAAAAAAATAATAATAGCAATCTTAAAGAATTATAAATACAAATACAAATTCTTAAACAATTGCACATATTAAGAGGAGCAACTAGGAGTTATTTAATTCTTTTGTCTTTTATGTCTACCTAAGTATGTGCCTAATAAAAAGTATTATTAAAATAAGATTAATAGAAAAAAAATAATCAAGAAAATAACAAAAGAAAAGAAAGGTGATCTAAAAAAAATCAAAAGGCAATAAGTGCTATGAAATAATAAAGAAAGAACAAGAATATTATAGAGAAAGAGAGAAGTCTTATTTCTCTTGATGAGATCAAATACAATGAAGGAGAACCCCTCTATTTATAGGGATAATTTCTCCTAACTTTTCTCTAAAAGATAGACTTTCACAATGATATAAACACATGTATCCAGTACAATACAAATACCTTTATAGACATTCACTACAACATAAATATGTTTATAACACTCCCCCTTGAATGTCTATTTGATAGATAATGTGCCTCATTAAAACCTTACTAGAAAAAAACCCAGTGGAAAAAAATCTAGTGAAGGAAAAAGAGTACACATATCTAATAATACGCATTTTTGGCTGCCTCATTAAAAACCTTACAAGGAAAACCCAGTGGGACAAAACCTCGCAAAGGAAAAAGAGTACAGCGCGTATTAACTCCCCTTAATAAGAACATCCTTGAATCTTTGCATCCCGATCTTGTGCACCATCTTCTTGAAAGTTGCAGTTGGTAGAGATTTGGTGAATAAATCAGCCACATTATCACTTGAACGAATTTGTTGCACATTGATATCACCATTCTTTTGGAGCTCATGTGTGTAGAAAAACTTTGGCGAGATGTGCTTCGTTCTATCTCCTTTTATGAATCCTTCCTTTAGTTGTGTTATGCATGCAGCATTATCTTCATACAAAATTGTGGGTACTTTGTCACAGTTCAAACAACATTTTTCTCCAATGAGATGTATCATGGACCTCAACCACATACATTCTCGGCTTGCTTCATGAATAGCTATTATCTCAGCATGATTTGATGAAGTAGCTACCAGAGACTGTTTTATAGATCTCCAAGATATGGCAGTACCTCCACATATGAACATGTAGCCAGTTTGAAATCGAGCTTTATGTGTGGGTCAGATAAATACCCAGCATCAGCATAACCAACAAGATCGGGACTTGCTAACAAATTAACCGAATGTTATGCCTTGTAGTTTTAGCAAGATATATTAGTGCATCAATCACACTAAGATATGGTACTTCAGGACCAAGGATTTCCTCATATAAGAATTATGAACAAGTTTAAAGAAACTTGTAAATGCTTCAGGCATTTCGAATCCTTCATGATTTTCGTACAAATTTTGTCAAGTGATAACATTAATTAGTATTTAAATGCGTGACATCTTCTAGTGTCTGAACTACAGGTCCAATAAGCTTTATGCTTATCAATACGCATCATTTCACTTGATAATTATTTCTACATCAACATGCTTTAATAGACGTAGAATTTAGATCCTCACAATCTTTTACAATATTGCGCACTATATTGTATCAAAAATATCGTCGACAATCAGTTCCAATGCGACATAACTTATTGAGATCTCTTCATTTTTCGTCATTTTCAGGTACCTGAACCTTTGCCAAGGTTTTATGAAGTGTTATGTCGTGGTGCTTTCTTAAAGCACTTGCCTCATCATTATGACCATCTTAATCACTTGCTCCTCTCCTTCTTCAAGAAGCTCTATATTTGGAACCGTTTGGTCTATCACGCTTCAGGCGTCTCATAGACTCTGTCCTTCAAGGACTTTTCATTGGAGCATTTGCAACTGAATTATAAAATAGAGTTAGCAAATATATTTGGCAATTGATTTGCAATATTTTGCAAGTGAATTATCGATTGAACTTTAAGTTTACTTTTTCTTTTTCCCGAGGATCTAGATAATTCATCCTGCACTCAATTTTCAGTTGCTAATCACTTCTCCCCCTAATGTTAAAAAAACTAACATTTACTCCCCAAGCTCATTTGGGGACCCATCTTTGTGCGTTGTGGTGGGGCAATTGAATCATATATCGCACATTCAAATTTTAGATGGAATTATTTAGTTCCTGACCCTGAACCAATTTTGATAGGGGAACCTTGTTGGCTTGATGCATTCAAATGTTGTTATATGTTAAATAAACATATCTCATACCAAATTTTATTTGGGAGTTTTATTCTCATAACCAATGATTTAGCTATAATTGGATGCATAAAATTTTTGCTAAACCAACATAGATATGAATCAACATTATCAACATGATTTTATAATTTGGAACTATGCTCTTAATTTAATAATTCGAGCAACAATCTTACAAAAATCAATTACAAGTTAATATCAAAACACATGTGACCATTGCATAGATGCATCTATTAGCAAACAGTTCACATGGTAGGTGAATGGGCCCATATTCACCCTTTTATAAGTTTCAAAATTTCAGGGAATATAATTCCAATCTTAGCTGATCAAGATCATTCTATTATGAGAACAAGCAACACAAGAGAATTCTTGAAGAATCTTTTATTTCTTCAACATATAGCCACGTGAATTCTCAATTATTTTTGCATCACATTTGAACCGGGATGGCCAACCGGTTATGCCAACTTATTTCAGTAAACTTCTAGTTTACTTTCGTATGTGATTTCATCATCATACCCATATTTATGTACTACAAATAAAAAAATCAGCGGGTAATTTTTTACATAAATATTTATAACCCGCTTCAATTGTAGTAGCATGAAGATATTAGATCTTCCCATAATTTATAGTCTCATTTTTTTCAATATCCTTGAAACTTATAAGTTTCCTTTTGAGACTTACTACAACAATTTCATTCCTTCAGATAGTAATACATTAGCTCTTCCGGAGCTCTCAATTAATTTTGTATACTACCACATATTCAATCATATCAAAATAGTTTCTCCACATAGTTTCAACTTTGAAACAATTTTGAATGTTGATGAGCTATACTCATGAACAAACTTATAGTCTTGATGGATCCAATCATATCGTGCCTTTGGGTGGATGACCATCTTCAGGTGGTCATACCTTTCTTTTAGGCTATTCCACAAAACAAGTGGATCCTTAATCGTGAGATATTCAATTTTATGAATTTTGTCAAGATGATGACGCAAGAATATCATAGCCTTAGCACGATCTTGTTTTGATGCTTTGTTTTCACTTTTAATGGTGTCTCCAAGACCCATTGCATCCATATGGATTTTTGATGCTTTGATTTCACTTCAGGGACTAGATCTGTATTAGATCTATATTTCTAACATTTATCAAAAGTTCTCAATTTCTCATTCTTCAAGAATGGAACATGATCATCTAAATATGACTTAACCACATAAGGTATGATAGCTTAAAACCTCTTTTAAGATATTGCTACTTCGGGAGCAAATCGAGGTATGCATAGATGATTTCTCTTACATATTTTCACAATATTGTTCTGCTGGAACAAATATATTTTTCACAATATTGTTCTTCTGGAACAAATATGAGACATGAATTGCCAAGTGAATCAATAAGTCGTTCCTCAAGTTCATATACAAAATCGATATTGTTATTAGTAAATACATAAATATCAAGAAATACTAACCTTCATCTTTCTAAGAAAACTTTGATTTTTCTTACCTCAGATCTTTCAAAGTAAGTGCTCAAGGCAGAGACTCGTGCTGATAACGTGTTATGAAATAATAAAGAAAGAACAAGAATATTATAGAGAAAGAGAGAAGTTCTTATTTCTCTTGATGAGATCAAATACAATGAAGGAGAACCCCTCTATTTATAGGGATAATTTCTCCTAACTTTTCTCCAAAAGATAGACTTCACAATGATATAAACACATGTATCCAGTACAATACAAATACTTTTATAAACATTCACTACAACACAAATATGTTTATAACAATAAGAATATTTTTTTTGCTTTTTCTTAATTAAATTTTTAATTTGTGAAACAATTTTTTTATTTAAAATATTTACCAGCAATATTAAGAAATAATTAAGACTAATAAGTTAAAATTACATGATTCTTAATTTGACATATGCAATTAAAAGATCAAAATTAAAGAGGATCATTTGTTCAATAATTGTTAAGTTAAATTTTCTTTTGATATCAATCATACACATGAAAAATAGAGAAAAAATAAATTATTTGATACGTAAAGATCAATATTTTTTATTAAATTATTTTATTATAATTTATTTACTTTTTAATATCAGCGCGAAGTGCTGATAATTTCCCTAGTAAGAATATCTAAACATTTTATGAGGGAACAATCAAAACATGGAATCAATCATTAGCTAAAATCTTGATCATGTTATTGTTTGGCCGGCAAAAACATAAAAATACCCAAAGATAGGCAGGATAGTATCTATCCCATGGCAGTTCTGCAGAAGCTCAGTTCCTTTCATCAGTTTAATAGACCCAAGTTATGTGGCCCCTTAACTCCTCTTAATATTCAGATTTTCACTTGTTCTGTGAAACCCAGAAAGCATCATCCTTCATTTCAAGTCTCATCTTCACTTGATTACTCAAAACACCATGATTATAATCGAAAATTAGTTCAAGAATTTGACCCCAAAATCACTATTGAAGCAGCCGTCACCCCACCAAGTTCTTGGTACACTGACCCTTCTTTTTATACGCATGAACTCAATCAAGTCTTCTTCAAAGGCTGGCAAGCAGTTGGTATTACATCTTTGCCTACCTATTCTAGTATATGCTTCTTTGAAGAAGAAATCATCGTTGAATTTTCATTTAAAGATTAATACTTTGGATAGTATTTATTCTTGCTTACTCTGGATTTTCATGGTTCTTTTTTTTTTCCTTTTTGGTTTGCTTCAATTTGTGAACTGGAATTATTGGATTTATTAGCAGACTGCTTTATTGTGGAGAGGAGTTATACCAGTTCATTTTTTTTTTTATTATTATTATACGTAGGGGAAGGAAAAGGGAAATAGGGGAGGGGATTACGCGCTGGGAATCAAAGCCCCAACAACAGGGTGGAAGTTCACATAGTTAGCCAACCAACTGAGCAATTAAGATTCTATGTTACATTGATACAAGGGGAATTATACCAGTTATTGCCCCTCAATTATACCAGGTTACATTCCACGTTTAAAGATCAATACTTTGGATAGTTTATGTTCTTTCTCTGTATTTTCATGGTTTTTTTTTAAGGTCTCCTTTAATTTGGGAACTGGAATTAGTGGATTTATTAGCAGTCCGAAGTATCTTTTACACTTTATTGCGGACAGAGAAGTTATACCAGCTATTGCCGCCTTAATCTTGGCAATTTTTTCCTTTTTGATATTAATCTTTGCCTTGCTTGGATGTTTAGGGGTTTCCTTCTTCATTTGCAACTGTTTCAGTAGTTGGCATAGTTGTTGATATTGCAGTCTTGGAATATAGCTCTTGTAAATCTCTCACATATGTTTCTCTCTCTTTCTATGTGGCTTTTTTTCACGTGTAAGGCCTCATTTTTTTCATTAAGATTAAGACGTATGAATCTGAATGATCAAGATGTTGTCTCTAGATCAGAACACTGAATGATTAAGATCGTTTGTTTTTCAACGTGTGAATACACATACTTTAATTATTTGTAAACATATTAAATATGTAATTCAAATGAAAAATAATTAGATATTAGAAAAAATATCAATTTAATAAAATAAATTTATTATTTAATAAAAAAATAAAATATTTATGTTTGCTAGTGATTGTGTAGGTGATTTGTGGTGATGATAATAATTGGTGCTAATGGCTAGTAGCGGTGGTGGTGAGTTGTGATGATGGAGGTGGTTGGTGTTGTAGTGGCTGGCGTGATGGTGGCGATTAGTAGTGGTGATTGTGATGGTGAAGTTGGTTGATGTTAGTAGTTGGTGGTGTTGATGGTGGTGGTTGACGATGTGTTGGTGGTATAGTTGGTTGCGATGCTAGTTGTGATGGTGGAGGTAGTTGGTAGTAGGGACTGATCGCAGTAGCAGTAGTGACGGATAGGTGTGGTAGAGGTGGTGGTTGTAACGGTGGTGGTAGTAGCAGTGGATATAACTGTAATGATGGAGGTAGTATGTGTGGTAACCACTGACAGTAGTGGTGGTTGACAATGGTGGCAAAGGGGATTGGTTGTGGTGGTTGGTGGTAGGCGGCGGTAACAGTGGTGATGGTTGTGATGACATAGGTGGTTAGTGATGATGACCGATAGTTTTAAACATAATGATAGTGAAAATTATTCACACAAAATACATCATAATGATATTAGAACTTTGTTCCAGATTTTAATAATTAAAACCTATTCAGACCAGATAAGTGTTTAAATCTTAATGAAAACAAATGCACTTAATGGTCTAAGGTCTGAACCATTCAGATTCAGACCTCTATTAAGTGCAAACAAATGAGACTTAAGTGTATTTGCGTGATAGGAATAGAGAAATTTTTAGTGGAACGCTGCTGAAGTAATTTGCCTATACTGTTAGAGGAGCTCTTTTAAGGCACAGCTAGTGTTTCCAAAGTGTTGCTCCAAAGCTCAATGTGACTGCAACCTGCATAATATGCTATCCCCTAAAGGCGTTGGTTTAAAACCTGATCACGGGGAACAAAATTGTGGTAATTGTATTGACAATAGGACAAGTAAAAAGAGCTACTGACTTCATCATTCTTGGGAAGAGAGTACTGAGTTATTCTGCTTTCTAAATGTGAACTTTTTGCATTTCCTCTTCTGCAATTTCAGGGTACACTGAACAGATCAAAGAGCCTAGGCAATATTTCACTGGAAGGTACTGTTATGCCATAAATTTCACTAGATTATAAACATTGATATTCATGAGGTGCAAGTGATTCATATCCAAAGCTTTACTTAAATGCAAGAGAAAGGAAAAACTAGCTCTCATTCGGGTTATTCTTGAGATGAACTTATATGCTTATCTGTTTTGTTCAAGTAGCTAATAGTTGAAATACAGATTGGGCAATGTCGAGTATGTTATATGTCGAGATGATGGTGGAAAAATACATGCTTTTCACAATGTGTGTCGACATCATGCCTCTCTTCTTGCTTCAGGAAGCGGGAAAAGCTCTTGCTTTGTTTGTCCATATCATGTGAGTTTCTAATTGCTCAGATAGAGCTTCTTGATCCTTTGAGTTGATGTCACTTTTCCTGGTCTTAGTAATAAATGTGATTTGATGACTTACTTCGCCATCAGTTTTTTTTAAAAATCTTTTCCGTTCTCTTCTTTCAGTAGATGTGATTACATATTGGTTAGTGCTGACTAATGGTGTAAATGAGTTTAGATTTATAGCCAATATCTTTTTGTTTGCACACATTTTGGGTACTGGTATAACCAGCATATATGAGTTTATTTACCATTTAACACAGCAAGTGAAAATAAGAGTTCCAACAAGTCAGACGAGGGCCATAACAATCAATTACTTAAAAAGTTAATTCAGAAGTAAACTTTTTTGCTTCTTGTCAATCTATTATTTTTTTCTTGATTTCTTTATGTACTTAGATATTCGCCTTGTACATGCATTCCAGAGGATATCATTCTCTTGATACTTATTTGGTTGTTATAGCATGCAATTCTATAATTTTAGACATAAGAGCAGGAAGTACTATCCAATATACTTCATTTAATGGTTTTTCCTTTCGCAGGGGTGGACATATGGATTGGATGGAGCACTTCTAAAGGCAACTAGAATAACAGGAATTAAGAACTTCAAAGTGAATGTATTATAAATATATGTTATATAACCACATTCTCAGTTCATCTTCGATATGTAAAATGTCGGGTTGATTTGGTCTTCTATATTTTTCTATATGAAGGATAGGAAATGGGACTAGTTCCAATGAGAGTGGCTGTATGGGGACCATTCATACTTCTCAATTTTGATAATGGAGTTTTGCCTGAAGAAGAATCTGATTTTGACTTGGTTGGAAACGAATGGCTGGGTAATTCATCCCAAATCTTGGCTGATGGTGGAGTGGATTCTTCATTGAGTTTTTTATGCAGACGTGAATACACCATTGAGTGTAACTGGAAGGTTAGTTCTCACAGTGTGGTTATATCAGTTCGTTTGCCCACAATAAACCGGTCCTTTTCTAATTTATCTTTGGCTTTAGCCTAGTTTTTTCTGAAGTATACTTTACTTTTTATGCTTTCTCCTCCTGTTAGCGACGCATTTTTGTGTAAACTCTGGTCGAGAAAAGTATTTGACATCTCCTTTCTGATTATCTGATTGATCACTTAGAATGATGATATGCCCTTGATCCCAGAATCCCAGAATCAAGCTATATTTTCAAACTTTAATCTATTCAAAGTTTCAAACCAGTCTGTTCTCTTGCAGGTCTTCTGTGACAACTATTTGGATGGTGGTTATCATGTACCATATGCTCATAAAGGTCTTGCTTCGGGTCTGACACTTGACTCGTACTCCACCACTGTATGCCCAACAGCATCTTCGCCATTCTTATTTTTTCATCTTATTCCAATTTCTAAATTTATAATTATGCAATTTCCTCTTTTGTGCTTGTCTAAGATGTGTTTCTAATTACTCAAATATATGGTTAACGTTTACTTCTATTGTTGCATGTAACTCCTAATAATGAATCAGATGCTAGAGAAAGTCAGCATCCAACGATGTGAAACTGGTAGTGCAGATAAGGACCAAGAATTTGATCGACTTGGATCAAAAGCTCTATATGCATTTGTGTATCCCAACTTCATGATCAACAGGTTAGTGCTTCATATATAGATAAAACTCACAACCGGCGATTCTTGTAAAACTAAACTCTGGAGCTTTGTGAGGGGAGTGTAGGTATGGTCCTTGGATGGACACGAATCTCGTACTGCCTCAAGGGCCTCGGAAATGTCTGGTGATATTTGACTACTTTCTTGATGCATCTCTCAAGGTAAATGTAGTACAAAATTAAGATATCAAAAGTTCATTTTCTATAGTGCTTGTTTAATTCCTATATGCACCTTCTTGTTTTAGTGCAAGTCTCATAGTAGAACTTCTTTTGAAACTTGCTGGAATGCAGTTTGAAGCTAGTGTACCTTTCTGTGGATTCTCACAATTTCTAGCATTTTACAAGATGTATAAAGAAGATAGGCATCGGGTTCTCTGGTTCCTGTGTGAAACTGCTCTTTCTCTGTTCTCTCTTAAACACGCTGGACACACTCAATTGTTTAACTTCCTTTGTTAATCTTCTGATCTTATAGAATTTCTGTGCTCAACACGATATTCAGGGGTCGTTTGGTACGAAGACGAGTAATGCAGGGATTAGTAATACATGAATTAGTAATGCAAGGATTGTTAATACAAGGATTGTAATGCTGGGATTATTTTTTATCAAGTTCATTGTGTTAAAAGCTTGATATACCGTGTATTATGTTTGGTTAAAAGCTCTATAGATCTTCCTCAATGGTGTATAAAGGGGTAGCCTGGTCATTTAAGGGTCTTATCCAGGATTAGTTATCCCTTAAGATAATACACCCTATGGTGTAAAAGTAATCTCATGTATTAGGTGAATTGAGTAATCAAATAATGTATTGGTTGGACTAAATTTTAATCCAAGGTCTATTTTAATTAGTACGGCCTACCAAACGGGTCCTTAGAGGTTTGTACAGAGGGAAATCTCTCTGTCATGGGAATGATTAGGAAGACAAAAGTCCTGTTATGCCTTCCTTGTGGGATCAAAACTTGACATATTGCACTAGAATGATTTTTAGTCTATGGTGCTCTAGGTTTTGGATTGGTGACAACTTATTTAAGAGGCCTTAAGTGATATAATTTCTGAATTGGTGCATTTTTGCAACTCCCAACAGACTGCAGTGCAGGCAAATAGAGCCTTCCTACATAGTTATTTTTCTATTGTGTATGAACTGTGTTTCATTTGTTACTGGTGTAAGGAATACTATATGATTAATAAGGAAAGAAATCAACAACAAGAAGAAGAATGTACCCAGTGCAATTCCACAAGTGGAGGTCTGGGAAGGGTAGGAAAGAAATCATATTTCAAGATTTGGTGCATCTATCTTTTGTTTTCTTACTCAAAGATAAAGGTATTTCTTCTTCTTTGTTCACAGGGTGATGAGAGTTTCATCGCGCAGAGTCTCGAGGATAGTGAGACAGTGCAGGTAACAGTAAAAAAATGCAAGCTTTCTGGGATCAGCTTTTGTCACTGTCACATTAATCGTGTATATGCAATTCAGAGATCGTGTGCTCATTACATTCTGGTTAACATTGCTTATTACAATTTACAGATGGAGGATATAAAGTTATGTGAAGCTGTTCAAAGAGGCCTTGAATCACCTGCATACTGCTCTGGCCGCTATGCACCACAAGTTGAGAAGGCTATGCATCATTTTCACTGCCTTCTATATGAAAATCTTTCTAATTGACGTATTTCTTTGTTCTTTGCTACATGTTGTGAGGTTCCCTGGAAAATTATCTTCACTTTTTGTTTCCTACAACTTTGTTATGGACCTGTTGTTTTCTCCCTGGTAGCTTTCATTATACTCCCGTTTCAATTTATGTAACACTATTTGACTTGACATAGAATTCAAGAAAAAAATGACTTTTGAAGTTTATGATTTAAAACACTCATTGGCCATTTGTGTTGCTATAATTAAAAAATAATAATTTAAAATTAATTATTTTCAATTATCAAAAGATAAACATTCTTTATAGCACAAACCAAGAAAAAATGCCACATAAATTGAAATTGTAGGAGTCCTAAAAACATGATAAACAACAAACTGAGGGTTTGGGAATGAAAGAAACAGGTGCTTGTTGGAAAGTGTTTTTCACCGTACGACTCATAGGAGGTGAGAAGAGCCCTTATTGATCCTACCAAGTAACATCTATCTACACAAACTTTCTTTTATTGTTGTTTTAAGCGTTGGTTTGGGAAGAGGACAGTCATTTCCTCTTCTGACCACTTTCAGCCCATCAAACTCCTCATCAGAAGTTTCATTCGAGCTCCAACTACTGCTGAAGCCTTGGCCCATAACTCACAATTTAGCCTATGAATTTTCGTTTTGAGATTAGATTTTGGTGCTGGAAAATAAAAATTACATTTTTCTGCTTTCTAAAGAGGGAAGATACTGAAAAGAAGTGAAAAGTAAACTCGACGATGTTTCTCTCAATGGAAATATAACCAATTGCTCTAGTTCAATAAATAGGGATCTCCGAGCTGCGACACTCTTGTTACTCTCAGTTCTAGTTTTAGCAAGTTTTTAATGAAGGGGCTGAAATTAAACGCAGAGGTTTTTGCCAAAAACTTGAAAATAAAAATAATCAATAACGAGAACACACACAATACCGAATATTGGTTGGTTGGTAACTTGAGAAAAAAGTGAACATTCTTTGATCCTTTGTGAACATGATTCTTTCTTTCGCCAAAGAAGTTCAAACTGTTCATGCTTTGCAGTAGTATCAGTCCATAAAAGAAATGAGAATTCATTGCTCCATTCCTTCAACTCTGTCAATGCAGGTTAATCATGCCCGTCTGTACTACTATTTCGACGAGGCAACACTGAATAAACAGAATTCTTACTAAGTAATCATCGATGTCATGATGGTGAAAACATGCATGCATTTTGGTCATGCTTTGTTGGTGCCTCTATTCTCATTGCGTAAGCAAAACAATGTAGTAATCAAGAGCCCATACCACATTACAAATGATAGAACTTTCATCTTATATGAACAGCACAAAAGGGCTTTCTCAACCTGAACATCGCAATGGAGTACAGTCGCAGGAAAAATAATACCCGCTCCAAAAAGCGACTGCGTCCCCAAACTTAAAAAGAGGCATTCAAGAAATATACTTATACTGATCTACTACATTCACAAAATGGAATATTATCGGCATATTTCTGTACAGCAGCAAAAGAAAGGCCACTCTTATAAAGCACGACATACTTTTGGTTAGTTAAGTTTGCGTATGTGTAAATGTCTATGAACACTCCTGTTGATTTCTTCGTTTCGGTAATTTCTTGGAAAAATATTCACCAAATGGCTTCTCGGGGACGGGTATCAACTTCCCAAGAGCAGCAAGGGGCCAGCTGTTAAGAAAAAACCAACTTCACGTAAGTGTACCAGAAAGATTACTGGATCAATTATAATGCAGTACATAAGACGGCCACAGACTAACCTTATAATTCCAATGGCAATTGAAACAAGCCACAATTGCCAACTCAGTCTCACTGTTGAAGTGAATTTTCCAAGAAAGAATATTATGATAACCTAGCAATAAAAAGATATTGTTAATATAAAAAGGTTGATTTCAGTGCCAAAGAGGAGGACAGGGATAATGTATACACCTGAAGCACCACTGTGAGGCCGACGATTGATACGAATAGACGGTTTTTGTGAACTCCTTTGAACACATTTATCTCATCTGGTTTCCGAGCATTGAATTCATTGAAAACCTGCAGTTTTTGAGTCATTAGCAATGATTCAATCTCAATAGAAAAACAAATATCTGAATTCATGTTGCTCACTTGCAAAGAGCAATATGAAGAATCCAGTTTGATTTTTTGCTCTCATACACGCATACCCCAACCAAAACTAGCTTCCGACTTTTTGCTCCCATACACCCCAAACAGAACTAACTTCAGACTTTCTACCTCATACATCGATCCCCCAAACAAACTAAAAAAAGAGAAAAGGAAGACTGCAGGGGAAATTGAAGAAAGCTCAAGAAGATAGTTATATCTCAATATTTAATTTGAGAGTCATCTCAGGAAACACAACCAACATCCTACAAAAGGGAAGGGATTAAATACCCCGTCCATCCAAATTTGGTTGTCCACTCTTGATTCGTCAAGGGAAGAGTTGAAAAAAATGAATTGTTCAAAAATTTTGTTAAGTAAACACAGGAAACATGTTTTGATGTTTTTATTGGTGAATAAAGGGGAAACTATAAGGTGGAGAAATCGGGAGGCTAAAGTTTTTGTGGTATTTCAAATGTATTGGAATTAAGAGAGTGGAGAACTTGCACAATCCAAAAACGCAAGGACAATTATCCTGGGACAGAAGATGTGTTCGAGTTTGCACAAAGTACCAACACTAGTTCTTATGCAAGGAAAAATACAAGCCAATTATAGGTTATTTTTTGTTGAAGTCCCATATCGGATGAAAAACAATGGCTCTTCTTCTTATATGGACTTGAGGGGAAGCAATCCTCCCCCATGAGCTTAGCTTTTGGGGTTGAGTTAGACCCAAGATCCATTCCTTTACAATTTTATTATCAGTTGTATTCTTACCTGGCACAAGACAAAGGTGTTGAAAATCAAGGTGTTCTTCACTTCAATAGCCCGCTCATTCGTCTCATGCTCCAAATGCAGAATTTCTTTACCTCGGAAATTGAGGACCAGGAGAACTGTAACTTGATACAGAGCCTGCAGATGTTCAACCAGGATATATTAACCTCACAAACTAATATAGAATGAATATTCCTTATTTTGGAACATCTCCATTAAATTTATTTTACCTGTATTAATAGGTTTCTCCACATAATATTGGTGACGAGAGGTTCCCTAAGATAGAATTAAACAAACAATCAATTCATGCTGCGTCCGAGAAACATTATAACTATAGGAACATTGGTTAGTACATAGTAATACAGAAAGAAGCTGAAAATGAGTTGATCCAATCCAAAGTTGCAAAATAGTTTCACCACTAACTGTTTTTAAACAAGTAGGATGCACCAAGTACCAAAGCACGGAGTGGCCTAATGGTCAATGAAGTGGGAGGAGAACCATGAGGTCTCAGGTTCAAATCCTAGCAGAGACAAAAACAATAGGTGATTTCTTCTCTTCTTCCCTCCTAGCCTTGGTGGACAAAGTACTAGTAACTGTTGTTGGTGGGAGATGGTAGATATCCCATGAACCTAATCGAAGTGTGCGCAAGTGGGTGCGACTCCATGGTTATCCAAATGGGAGGTAGTAGATACCCCATGGAAGTAATCCAGGTGCGTGCAAGCAGGCGTGACTCCATGGTTATCCCAAACAAAAAAAGTATCAAAGCATTACAATGAACGCCGGAACCCAGAAGATATTTGGGCGATATAGAAATCCCTATAATCTAGTAACACAAGTGGAAAGAGTTGGAAACGTATAGAATCCACCTTACACTCCAATCACATGAATTTAAGAATGTAGTGAGAATGTTTACCCACTGAAAGAACACGTGCAGAAAAATGGTTTTCCGGTAGGGAGGTTTTCAGCACATCGTAAGGACAGATGTTAAATAGGCCCGCCCTATTTACACGAAGTTCTGATTCATATAGAAATTAATATATGAGTGGCATCCAAATAGGGGGGTGCATTAACAAAAGATGGAGGAGAATAAAAAGATTATGTTTATAACATAGGTGGAGGGGCCAGATAGTGCACACCTCAACTACTCCACCGGGTATCTACTATCTCCTATTTCCCACCAGCACAAATACCGGGTAGCACTGCAACCACCTAGTGTTGTCTTTGCTGGGATTTGAACCCTAGCCTCCAAGGATTGCGCCCACTTCATTGACTACTAGGCTGCACCTCATTGGATGCTTGAAGCTCTAGAAATCTTACAGCTTCAATACAAATCCACATCCAATATGCAAAATGACATGAAGAAGAAATTCCAACAAACCATCGCACATAAAGGCCTCCTTATGGGAAACCAAGTGCATAGCCACATGATACATTAGTTATCTTTAAAAGCCTGCCCCATCTGTCATACTACACACGGCCAGAAAAAGTAATGGACTAATGGAGCCAAACTAAAGTAACTTGACGTCACAAACCCATTATCGTTGCAATTAAAATGTGGAATCAAAGCTTCTTTTTCAGAAGATTAATCTACAAACAAACCTTCGACCAACAGGAGATCGATGCATTAGATGATCAGTTGGTGGTTCTGTGGCCAGTGCAAGAGCACCCAAGGTGTCCATAATAAGATTAACCCAAAGTAGCTGCACAGGTGAATGGGGAAACTAAACGATCAACACCAGAATGTAGATGTACAGCACTCGGGGTTGTTTGCTAATCACTCTGATCAATGATATGAGGGCAGAGAAACTAAACCTGAACAGCATTCAATGGGACATCACCATCAGAAACTGCAGCAACAACATTAATTATAAGAGCAGCAACATTAACAGTGAGCTGAAACTGGATGAATTTCTGGATGTTAGCATACACGGACCGGCCCCATCGGACAACCTGCATTTGATGGGGAAAAGAACAGCAGAAATAACTATATCATGCACTGGTTTGAAAAATCTTAGAACTTCAATCAAAGCAACTACAAAAGATACTAAAGGGTTTGCGAAATATATCTGGTAAAATAGATAGACTTCAGAACTGCTAAAGGCAATTTGAACTTGCATAGAGAAAACATGCATTCTGAGATAGTAAACTTGTTAGCACTAAAATCTAATGAGAAGCTCTCATAAAGTAAGAGATGACTAAGCACTTCAGTCATGATTCAGAATTCCTGGCAGGATTATTCAATCCCCACCATTCAAACTATATAAACACGACTCTTGGGGATACCTTCAAAACAGTTGAGTCAAACACGCAAGGCAAGCCTGGGTTTACTAAGAAAAAAGAGCCTGATAACTTCCTGCAAAAGATGTCACCTTGATAAACTAACCTTCACAACAGAAGCAAAATTGTCATCCAGTATGATGATATCTGAACTTTCTTTAGCAACTTCTGTTCCAGCAATTCCCATAGCAAGACCAATATCGGCCTACAAGATAAAAGAACACAATGAAGGAAATCTTATTAGCAAATACGATGGTTAATTGAGAGAGTAAAACCTGGTACCCCATGAAAGAATCACACAGAGCAACAAGAAAGTTCGCTTAGCAGATTAAAAAATAGAATAGCAGGTAAGTGGCAACTGATGTACCGAGCCACAATCTATGCATTTTAGAGATACATCCCGAGGCCCTATACATGTGTATCACCATAAGTAACACAAGATCAAAGAATTCTTTTCTCAAAGGTCTGGGAAGCAACCATATAGCAACAGAAGAATAATCCTCAGGCCGAAGGGACAGCGAACAGGGTAAAACGATTCAGAAAGAGAATACAGCTAAAGTACACCTAGCAAACTTCATGTTTTCTATAATCACATAACTACTTTCTTAACCAGCCAAGAAGAGCACCTCATGTAGTGCGGGAGCATCATTAGTACCATCTCCAGTTACAGCTACAACATGGCCCTTACTCCTTAGTGCTTGAACAAGTAAGAGCTTATCATTGGGCGATGATCTTCCCATAACCTGGACATGATATTGATTTTAAAGTGCGGAACAACTTCATTCGACGACTAAGAACAATCTAGTTTCATTCCATACCGATATTTTATCAGCCACTTCCTTTCTATCCTCCTCAGACAAAGATCTAAACCTCTTCCCTTCAATCAGGTTCGGTTCAGTTGCATCAGCATCAGACTTAAGTATCCCACATTCCAAAGCTATTGCCCTTGCTGTTTGTAAGTTGTCACCAGTGACCATCCTTACCTGTGAATTTGAGGGAAAACAGATTTATGATATCACATATATTGGAAGGTAGTAATGCAAATAAATATTTTAAAAAGGATTTGGAAGAGACAACCACTGATACAACAGTACATTCTATAGTAGTGGGCATCCTACACTACAAGCATATAACACAGCTCCCCATGCTGGGACTTACTAAGTTCAAATACGAAAAGGGATAGGGTACAATATGAGCAAATACAATCATTTTTTTTATAGAGGCATAACATGTATTGCCACACTTGTAGCTTTTCGGAGATTCATCAACCGTTTCAGACTTCACTATGCATGCAAGAGGAACACAGCTTGTCAAGGAAAACATTCCCTAGAACAGTCTAGCTGGTGACACAAGACAAGAACTGTACAACGAAACCACAGATTAACAAGCATCTGAGGTGCCTAATTTGTTTTTGAGTCCCATTAATCTGAAAAGATCTCAAAGAAAGTATACCAATTACAGGAAGCACTTATTCAATTCAATTCTTCATTGTCAAGACATCACACTATTCATCCAAAGCCACAACAATGATGAAACCAAAAAGAACATTGGTAATGCATTACAAAAGACAAGTATCACCGGACTCCCAACCAAGAACTGCCAATCAACCATGGAGTTTGCAACTTTCCACATTGTTGCGTTATGGCACTGGAAACCCAGTACTGATAATATTAGTGACAAGCGTCTTGAATTGGATAAACTGTATGAAAACTGACAATCTGACGTGCTTGAGTAAAATGCCATTGACAAACACAAGCAGGACAATGAATAAAAAATAAAATAAAGATATACACAGAAGCAACAATAAATACTTTATCTTAATAAGAAATACACAAATAGGCTTGTCACAAAAATATATTTGCAAATTCCCATTACAAAATACCAGAAAGGCTTTCTTCAAGATTTCTCCCATAAAATTAACAGCATCAGCACATCAATGTAATAAAACCACCCAAGAGCCTTGGGATGCCATGTTTGGAAATAGAACACAATTTACAACCGAAACCAAAAGAAACCCAAATAGAAGAACCATTTGTACGGTGAAAAGAGAGGTGCGAGCATCATTGAGCTAATAACACAATACATGACAAACCAAAAAACTAAGGCAGGATTACATCCAATACAAAATTATATTCCAAAGAATCAAATGCAAATGCATTGTTCCAATTACCTTCACTCCAGCATCAATACATAACTGAACTGCATCTCTTACACCCGGTCGGCATGGATCCTATAAGACAAATATAAAGAGTCAATTACATGTGACAAGAACAAAGTAAATGATACTTCTGCATTATACATTCTTAAAAATGAAAAGGAACTGAAGAGAGAACAGGAAGTGAATTGAATTGTAACTTCAATGAGAGTGCACAGAAAGTATAAATTTGAGCACCCAGTTCCTTGAATTATCCAGGCAAAAAGATAAAAGTTGAAGCCTAGTTTGGCTTATTTCTTTTAAGGTTGAGCTTGGTCAAAGACTTATCAGACGTCAAACTTTCTTTTATTCTCTTCTCTAGTTAAAATCACATATATATACATGTCAGCATTTCGTTTTTATTGAGAGAGAGAGATATGTCATCATTTCTGTGCATTAAAAATATTTAAAGACGAAACCCTAGTACTTGTCCGATGGCCGTGACCATCACTCCTATCTCTCCCTCCATTCTCAAACTTCCTAGCTGCCATTGCTACTCCCTCCAAGTTGCCACTACTTGTTCACCAATCAACTTCCCCATAGTTGTGGTTCTGCACCTGATCTCTTTTTGCTTGCTGCATATATCGTTTTCAACCCCTTCTTCGCCACCACTGTTGTTCCATAACATCTATGCTATAGGTTTCACTCCCCAGAGTAACCACCACCAACTCTCATACTACTATGCTTTGCAGCTAGAAAACATAATTCGATTTTGAAAATCCCATGGAAAAAAATCTGAACAAGGCTTTGATATATCATCTCCAACCTCAACCTTGGGAATTTGCCTTCATAGACATACTATTTATGGCTTAATAAGTCTTTTCAGGTTAGATAAAGAGAAATGGAAATTAGGATTTCAGTTCCAGACTTGCTTGTCAACTTCCAAAGTTGCTTCATCTATTTTCCCCCCTAGGTAAGCCTGCACAGAATCTGAAGTTCCTAAATCATTTTCCTTCAGTGGTGCTGCAGAAAAGTTTCCATTGGTGCATAGAACAGAAAGACAACAACAACAACATATCCAGTGCAGCACTACAAAGTGGGGTCTCGCGGAGAGTAGAGTGTGCGCATAATTTAGTGCTACCTTAGAGAGGTTGAACCTCAGCTCAAGGAAATAGAAGAGAGAGATGTCCTACAAAATATATAAATCAGGTTAAGAAGAGCTCTACGAAGTACCTTAATGCCTACAATTGCAAGCAAAACCAGGTCACCCTCAGGTATTTCCCAGTGATCTATTTCTTCCTCAGTAGGTACTTTTTCCTTCTCATACGGCCGGTAGGCAATAGCAACACATCTCAAAGTCGAAGCAGCCATGTTTTCAATTGCTTCCTTGAAATATGACATCTGTGGACCGTAAATAAACTAAACTCAGAATTAAAGCTGAAAATTAATAAAATAATGCTAAACCTTTTTTGGATCAGTAAAATTATGCTAAATCTCCTGTAGAAAATAACATGCAGAAATCACTCACATCTATATTGAAGAAAGTTAAAGCAGATAGTAAAATTTCATGGAGAAACCATTCAACTTTGGCATTCTTTTATCTCTTGAAGTGCCCAAGTTAGATTCAGAGGCTCATATGACAAATTTTTGGAGTGATAATTGACTGAAATTCCTAAATGAAGAAGAAAATATCACTCTTCTAAAATAGGATAAATAAATTGCTAGTGATAGATTAGTCTTCAGTTCTTTAACAGATCAACTGCTTTATAAGACCAACATTTCCACAAACCTTATCATCGCCCAGAGGAACCACCGACCCATTCTCATCAATGAAACTTGTACAACAAGAGAGAACAATTTCAGCAGCTCCTTTCCAATGCAAGTGAACCTCAGAATCCTGCAGAACACCAAACCACACATGCAGGGTCACTAAACTTCCAATCAAGAAACACAGCATTCATATCACCCAAGCATGGGCGGAGCCACTTTAGGCGAAGGGTGGTCCGGTGCACACCATTCGCCAGAAAATTATGTGGTGTACAGAGGTTAAATGTTAGCTATTACGAGTGTGTTTTTAATTTGCACACCCTTAACACAACTGCGAAGAAAATTTGCACACCCTTTGCCAGAAAATTATGTGATGTACAGAGGTTAAATGTTAGCTATTACGAGTGTACTTTTAACTTTGCACACCCTTCACCAAATTCCTGGCTTCGCCGGAGGCATCATCCAGATACAAATCCAATTTAATAAGGTGATTTATGACCATAAAGCTCCAAGAACTAATTTACAACATCCGGTCTTCCAGATAACTTCAGATAATTTCCCTATCATGAGAAAATCTTATAGCAGCAAAGAAGAGAGAGACATAAAAGCAATTGGAGAGTCTGAGCAACATAGCTGAAAACTAGTCATATTACAGTATATGACAAGAAAAGAAGCTTCAGAATTGAGCATTGCATTACCAGCTTCACAGCAACGCCACCTCTTTTTTTCTCGGAGTTGAATGGAAAAGCATGGATAATAGATGCTTCTGATCGTACTGCATCAAAATTCATCCCTAGCTATAGAAGAAAATACAAGTTTACTTCAGAGAATTCAGATATCAATTACTATAAGCATAAAGCAAAGCATAATTACATTGACACCCCATTGGAGAATAGCTTTCTCTGTCGGCGATCCAGAAATCTCGGCAGTACCACCACCCTATCAGAAAATGAGGAAGCACATGATTTTCGAGCAGTATGTTCTGTATCTAGATTCAAAAACGCAATCCCCACAAAATGAAAAAAAAAACTGTAAGACCCCCCCCCCCCACACACACACACACAAACTGATAACATGAACTCACACCATAAGGAACCAAAGGACTCCATAGTGGCAGCGAAGGTGTTTCAGCACTTGTTTACTTAGAGAGATTCACTCTTAAACAGTCTGTTTTTTCTTTGATAAGTACAATGTTTATACACACAATCAGCAGCAAAGACCATAGGGGCCCGTGTTGGATCTACATATCAAGCATTATCTCACTACCAAAGGGATTGTTTCTGCAGAAAACAGTGTCAAAGCCTCCACTTTATCAAACTATTTGATAAGACACCATTTTATTTAACCATTTGATAATTTCCATTCATTCTGAAGTTCATTTTCCTCTTAATATTTAAAAAATAACCTTAAGAGTATACCAGCTCTGTGAATCCCTGTTAACTTTGCAAGCAAGCTTCCACTAATTGAAACACTATATTTCAAGGCAACAGGTTCATGTCAAAACTCGCCAACACTTCTTCTAGCAAGACCAGAAGGACAAGGCCAACATACAGTTCAAACATATCAACTAACTTATAAAATGTGGAAAACTAACAATATAAGTGAAGAAAACAGTGTCCGCACTAGTAATGGAACAGCGAATTAACAACCATTCAGAGTTATCAGATTACTGAAAACATCAATAGTTCCTCAAACATACATATAGTATATGTCAACAGCATATTGTCAAGGCATAAATGCAACCAAGAGTTCTTCTTCGTTCATAATCTCGAAGAACAAGTCAGGTGTTAGTGTAACTAGATTTAACTTCACAAAAGGTTTCAGTCATTCAAAGAACAAATAAATAAACACCCATTCAAAAAACAATGCTACTGACAGAGACCGTCAGCTGGGAGCAGCAACTGTTACACCAAAACCTATGAATAAAAGAATAATCAACCCTCTCTCATCTTAGTAGGTTCAGCCTTAGATCACAACTTAAACCCCACTTGTTTACACCATAACTAAGGAAATAACCCTCCCTCATCCATTTGGCATGATATGGACCTCAAGATATATGACAAGTATTTTTTTAATAAAGAAATAATATAAAAAGTATAATGAATGCTATACTGTTAAGTATTCTGGAATATCAAAAGACAATGTAATATAAATTAGAGGATTCACACTAAGACCTCCTGTTACCCAAATAATATTAACTTCTAAAGGCAAAGGATAGAAATCACATAAAGGCTCCAATTAAACAAAGCAGACAATTCTTATTAACTTGCCTGTGGCACAAAAATGCTGCCAGTTGTATTCAGTCCCACCCCTTCATGGAGCAGAGACAACACAGTTGGAGACACTTCAGACCTATCATCAGGTGGATCGATCTTTTTACCAGAGACATAGGCCTCAACCACAGTCATCTACAAAAGGGGGAGAATCAGAATTGAAGCTAGGCAGCATCGTGAAGCAAAGTTGTATACGTTATAAATTGGCTTTTCATCCACAACATCACCACTAAACCCATCCAAAACTAAAGGGAAAATAGAATGAAAAAGGAAAAGAAGAGGAAGCGAGAAAAACACAATACAAGAGAATTTAAATAATTTAACCTGATTCAAAGTCAAGGTTCCAGTTTTATCACTGCAAATTGTAGTTGCAGAGCCCATAGTCTCACAAGCAGAAAGCCTTCTCACCTGCAGTTCAATATAGTTTAGAACACAGTAATCTTGAGAAAAGAATTCAGAGAAAGATGACTGCTCCTACCAAAGCCTTATCTGCCATCATTTTCCTCATTGAATAGGCAAGCCTGCAAGACAAATCAGAGACTAATTCAAATACCAGTTGTGTAACAGAGAATTATATTGATGCAAAGGCCAATAGAAACCCAAGTTAATGAAGAACAGAAGGACCAAACTAATCAATCACTTGGAGATCTCCAGCAATATATATGACCTTCACAACCATACTCATATTTGTGTTAACAACTAAGGAATCTAAAAGAGAAGCAAGAACTGAAGGACCGAACTTACGTTAGGGTAACTGCCAAAGGAAGTCCTTCTGGCACTGCCACAACAACAATTGTAACCTACATTTCCACAGATCACTGAACTAAGATAACAAAAAAAATTAGAGAACACAAAGATCATTATAAAAATGCACATACAGCAACAGTGAAGATTTTTATAGCTCCATCTACAGCCTTGCCAACCCTTGTTTTCCCAGCTATGAATTGAGGAGATCTGTCTGGGTTATATGTATGCCCAGTAAAGAATCTGTACACACATTCTCAAACTTAGACTCCTGGAGCAGTAGAGGTAAGGTGAAGGATAAACAACGTCAATTAATTCTGCCACTACCTGATCATAAGGACAATCAGAACAGCTAAAGCTACAGTGAGCCCAACTATGCCAATGAAGGTTGCCACCCCATTCAGACGGACCTAAAATGAAATACACAAATTTTGAATTAATGGATGTAAACCATTCAACAGAATCATAACATTTTACACTCAAATAACCTGCAATGGTGTTTCCTCTCCATTATCCTCTGTAATGCTTGCCATCAGCAATCCCCATTCTGTGTTTATTCCAACACCTACCACCTGGAAATGAACATGTCGTGTATCAAATCATTTGCAAATCCATCAATATATTTAGCATGCCTCAATCTCAAACAAAGTTCGGGTCAACTACATGAGATCCTTGAACCATTCATCTCAATTTGGGCCCTAATCCTTCCAATGTTTTGCTTATTTAACAATGTCTTTTACAGCAAATCAGGGATCTCTAAAGCCATTGGAATATCTAAAATTAAAGTTTAACAGGAAACAGCCAAACTAGACCCTTCAAAGAGACATCGTGCAGAAAAAGAGCCTACCAGCATCATTCCATATCCATCGGCTACTTTGCATCCAGACATTAGGAAAGGTGATTTAGAATCCTTGTGAACCTGCATAACAAAATTAATATCCGTTAACAAGAAAATTGCAGCAGCGTAACCTAAGAGATTAATAGAAACACTCACAATCTTGCTCTCTCCTGTCATGCTTGATTCATCAAGAGCAAGAGATTGACCCGAGATTAATATTCCGTCTGCAGGTACCTGCAATCAATGTAGAAAAAAGAGGTTCATAGAAACATTAACGTACGTACAACATCAAAAAAAAAGGAGAAGAAGAAGAAAAGGACACTGACCTGGTCACCTATTTTCAGAGGTACAACATCACCAACAACTACCTCAAATATTGAAACAGGAACTCTTCGCCCACCTCTAACGACCTATACAGATTAGTCTCAGAACATTAAAAGAGAAAACAGGGAAGGGAAGGGGAGGACAAAAATCAGGAGACTGCCACAAGCAATACCAGGAAACAGCAGAAGACAAACCTCAATTTGTATGTTCTGCTTCTCTTCATTAAGATTTTGGAACTGAAGTGATTGCTTATAGTCACTAACAGCTGCATATGCATACGCGAGACTTGTGAGTTACCAACAGGAGAGCGTATAATGAACTTTAAGGCTTTATTCATTGGTCAGATACAATCCAGATGCTAAAATAGTTTCTATGCAATAGGTTGCATCAACAACTTTAGGGGAATAAATATAGCCAAGTAAATGCATATTAGACTTAGATATCTTTTTAATCAGCTATTATCATATTGTTGTAACTGAAACTACTAATCAAGAGCACAAAAGATTTTCTCTGAACTCATTTTTCTTCCATAATTTCTTTTACAATTCATCTGTCTAACTAGGCAGAGATCACAGACTTGACAACATCTGCATCCTTATTACAAGATTCTGTAATAATGCTTTAGGTAATTCGGTGTCGGCACTGAACATAGAGTTGTCCTTTATCCTACAAGTTGATTGCAAATTGGACACAGTTGTACCAAACAAAAAACTAAATGAAAAAAATAGATAATGGAACTGTTAATAGTTGTAAGAGCATTGGTTGCTAAGAGAAATCAAGCTTCCAGAACTTGGAGGGAGATATTAAATTATGCATGAAATGTTTACCCCAGTGCAGGAGATGTTCATCTAGAGCTCGAGTCTTAAGATACCACGTAACTCTCTTGTACATCAATTCTAGTATAATGTGCAAAATAGTGATCTCACCTTATCCCATCTCATACTGAATGACTCCTAATTGGACTTCTACTATGTAAAAATCCATAGAAGCCTCCATGTACGATTGACATGAATGTCAAATTAAGATTATCAGTATAATCATCAATCAACCTCTCAATCTTTCCCAATTTATATTGAATACCAACCTAGTCAGCCTGACTCTTTCCCATTTTAAATCAAATTTCATCTAACCTTGTAGTTCTAAAGTTAGCCATGAAATTCGAAGACCATCAACTAAAGCAATTTAATAGCCTGTTTGGCTTCTAGGAAGTTAAAAGTCCTCACTTATTGAAGTGCTTATTTTAGAGAATTTGAGATGTTTGGTCAAAGTTTTTAGAAACAAAATAAGTGTTTTTATAGCATAAGTTGTTTTCCAAAAGCTAAATAGAGTAGCTTTTCTCCTAAAACACTTTTGGAACCTTAACCAAGCACAAATTACTGCTCAATATTTTGGCGAAAGTGCTTTTGATATTGACTAGCCAAACACAAATTGCTACTTTGCAAAAGTACTTTTTTGAAAGCACTTCTAACAAAAAGCACTTCCCAAACCAAACAAGCTATAAATAACGAATCCATGTTTTCGATAACTTATCCAGTGTTAAGAGTTGACTGACATTGCACATTTCTCCATACAAGCCAAATTAAACACAAGTTTAACATCAAGAGCTCTATTGAAATTAAATTGCAACATAAATCCTTGTACCTGTCACAACTATGACAATAATCACTGCCAAAGCAATGCTTCCTCCATCGTACCATCCTTCTTTTATACCCTAACAGAGCAAGCTTAAATTAGAGAACGAGGAGAAACTTACAAGCAGATATTAAATACTTGTTTGAAGACAAAACATACTGGAAAAATTAAGACATAATAGGCCCAAAAAATTGTTGGGGAAAAAGAATAAAGATGTTCACGGACACAAATTGATGGATATTGCAGCATTATTCTCTATACTTTGCATATGTGAAAGTCCCATAAAAGCCGAAGAACATAAGAGCTTTTACTGATAGGTAAGAACATAGGAGATTTTATCAACACAAATGTGTTCTTCGAGATCTATAAGACTACCATTCTCACCCCGGGCCACAGTTGTGTGAATCTTCTAATGAGATTTCCACTCAATATTTTTAAAGGCAGACAAGAGGAACAGAGATTATTTCTACTGAAATTTCAATAAATAGTTTCCCAATGCAGAATTTATATCCTAAATGGTGACCAGAAGTTATCATGTGTTCAGCTCACCTCAGTCTTTATGCCCAGCGCCAACGATGCAGCTGCGGCTACCATCAAAATTATCAGGGTTGTATCACAGCAAGCTTCCCAAACAAACCTCTACAATGGAGAACACACGAAAAGGGTAAATATGTTTGGCGATAAATAATGTAACATTGATTCTACACAATAAATCATGGTAGTAAACTATAACAAATACCCAGAAACTCCTTCCTTTCTTCCGAGGATATGTGTTGGATCCATATGCATTCTTTCGCTTCAGCAGATCTACTTCATCTCCATCAATTCCTTTATCTAAATTTGTTTTCAACTTCTCTGCCACCCCTTTAACCTGATGTTACACCATTGCACAATGGAAATAGCAAAGATAGACTATTACTTCATCTAGCACTCGTATGACTAAGAGAAAAAAATTAAAAGATTTTGAAGGTGATCTTGCCCCTCCACGTTGCTGTAAAGCAGTAACATCATGCTCTCTAGACAAAAAGGTCAGCTCCTCCTGGCTGATATCAAACTCGCCAAGAGAGGTAGTAGTTGGAGGCAACGACTTAAGAGGCCCATCCCCTAAAACAAGAAAAATGTAAGACAAATAGTACTCCGCAGCAACATGTGACAAACAAAAAATCCACCATGTCAAAATACGACTAGAAAATCTAGGCTCACAGGTGCACCTATAGAAAACCTTTCAGTAGTGCATGTTTGGAGCAGTGCATTTTGGAGGATCCGACACGGGTACGGAAATATTTTTGGAGAGTCCGAGCAACATAATTCAAAACTAAAGTGGAAGAGTCTAATGCTAAGATTCCCCTTTAAACACAAAACAACTCGCTGAATCTTTCGCTCAAATTATCAGCACAGATGTAACAGTTGCAGTTAAAGAGTAACTGTGGAAGAAGGTCCACCTTCATTCGACTATTGTCCTACTTTCTGTGATAAATTATTTGCAACAACAACTACTCGTCAGCAATTAAATCTGCTTCTGTATTTGTGGTTTGCACCAAACAAGCATACAAGAACAGGGCTTCATCTTTTGAAACTATTTCTTCATTTTAATAAAACAAAGCAAATTAGAAAGGTATGTGACGGATATCTGTCGCCACCTTCAGCCGGTTACAACCGCTAATTTAAAAGACGAGATGTTATAGATTAATCCCCTCCGCCAGAAAAAAAAAACTGATTAGCATTCCAAACAGGGAAGGGAGAACACAAACTTCCCATATATTGGTTCAAGTGAAGTAACAAACAAACAAACAAGTGAACAACCATGAGACATTTTTATTTATTACCCACTTTCTCTCACCTACTTCAGCATTCCTATATTTAGATACGGATACAAACTTTTGAGGCTAAACAGTTAGAACTGTCACAACATAGTTTTCACTCAATGATTTAAAGTAGCATCAGGAAGTGTTTACCGTTGACTGTTTTCCCTGCTTCTTGAAAAAGAACAGCCGCCTGATTGAATGCAAAGAAAAAAGGAAAAAATATGTTTACTTCCATTTAATGCACTGCAGAGTAATGTGAAATATTCGAGATTAATATTTACCCGAATGACTTGTGCATGGGTTCTTATCTTAGCAATCAACTGCTTTCGTTCTTCTTCCTTTTTTAAGTCCAAGGTATATCGAAATCGACGAGATGCATTAAGGACAAGCGCAGCTTGCTGAGAAAAGATATCTCAGGTCAGCAAAAGTTTATACTCATCTTAAACCAATGGAAGAAACACAGTTTGCAAGTCCTTTCGATAAATATGATTTATAAACGGAGAAGGCACGCATGCAGCAATTGTCAAACTGGCAAAGGAACAAGCAAACGAAAACACTAGACTTCTCCAACAAACAATATAACAAAAGAAGATATTCACATAACCAGGAAACGAACTGCTCTCTGCCATTTTGTAAAAAAAGTTTTAACTGTCCTTTTTCTGAAAAATTGACAAATAGATGTAAAAGAAAAGTTTGGGATAGGCTTTATTTATAGTCGAACCACTATAGTTGTGTCCATCCATTTCACACTATAGAATATATCACCCTTGAAGTAACTTAAAACATAACACTGTCATGTAGGAAAGTGGACATTGATAGCCACATTGCATTGGATAACAGAAAAGCTTCAATACTCCACATTGTTTTTGTTTTTTGATATGGTAATTTGCTCCCTTGGTGAATCGAACTTAAGGTTAAGGGTGGAGGTGGAGGTGCTTTCCACTTGAGCTACCCTCTCTTTTCCATCAATGCTCCACATTGTATTTCCTTGGTAATAAAATTTTGGATTCAGTGTAACCGTCATGAAGACCGCCCCATAACCATTTGGGTTTTGGCAATGGTTGAAAATTTCTTTTGCCGTGCTTCTTCGACCTGTTTTTCCTTGAGCCGAGAATCTATAGGAAACAGTTTTCTACCTCCAAATTAGTGGTAAGGTCTGCATACACTCTATCCTCCCATATCCCACTTTGTGAGATTACACAGTTTATGTTATTACAATGATTGCAAAACAATCTTTTTTGTCTTGGAATAAAGGATTCATCGCTCCACTTCCCTTTTTTATGTTTATCAGTAATCTCACAATATTGGAATCCGAAGACCAATCTCCCAGTGCATTATATCAAGTGTGAACCAAGTCATTAATGATAGGCTAATAAAAGTGCTATATTCAGAAAAATCTCAAACACAAACATGAGGATGGAAGACAGAATATCAATGTCTCTAGCAGCGACACCTATAAGTTCAATCCTATCTCAAACTTCTCCCTCCAGTCAATTCTTTAACTACTATCAACCAGGTGATTCAAATTGGCTATATTTGAAAAAAAATGAATGAACGAAAAAAATTGAACATAGGAAGGATGGAAGTTGGAGAAACCTTGTCCTTTTATCACAAAGCCAGTATTAAATTCATTGACATTTAACCATAATGAAAAACTATAATCTATTTCCCCATAAATCTTGACCTAATGCAAAATTATACTCTCCATGGTTCATTGAAGCCCCTAGTAAACACCACAACTCCATCACGACTCAAGGATAGAAGACCAACACCCAATTCTCCTATTAAAAGAAACAATATACAGAAACTAATACAACCTCCTACAATTGAAAATCACAAATTAAACAAATATGCAATGGTTTTACTAACACAGTAAACAATGAATAAGCCAAAAGCATTGATCCTTTAACCCATATGAGATTTTCATCCAAAAATGACAGAACATAACTGCAAAAACACCTATAAAAAAAAAAACAGCAAAAATGCATCCTAAAATAACCCATATAAAACAAATAAAAATAAGCTCAATGAAGGAATACCCAAATAAGATTTCACTCCAAAAACCACATAATACCAAAAAAAGTCACCAATGAAGAAGCATCCAACTGAATATCCACTCAAAAAAACACAAAATTAATAATAATTATTATAAGAAATCAAAAGACTTACCCTCCACCGTTTCAACCGGTCAATAGGTGCACTCTTAGTTCTTGGAATATCAAAAGGGCTTCCACAATCATCAATAGACATGCTAGTACTCCCAGCTTCTAAATCCTCATTCTGATGCCGCCTATACGGCGACGTTTTCACATTCTCTTCACTCATCGTTTCCACTTCAAATTTTTGTGACTGTCGCAGGAGAGATGACACCAGATTTGACAACAAATTTTTTTTCTCAGATATTCTCTGTATTTCAAACCATATAAAAACAAAACCCAAAACGAACAAACATATAAATCTGACACAAAAAAAAAAATTAAACAAACCCCAATTTCAGCAAAAAAAAATTCACTAGGGTTTATCGCCTAACACCGACCAATTGAATATTTTACAATTACAATACCAAGAAAAACACAAAATATCACCATATTCAACCAAAATCACCATTTTCAACTCGAACTATGTGCAGATAAACATAAGAAAATATAAAAACAAGCGTATACTTCACTCCCTATATAATATCCTATAACTATATTGTATTCACTGTAAATTCACTGAGGCTTAAATTTGTTCTTTTTTTTTTTTTACTGCAACAACTTTGAATCCACAGAAGAAAGAGAGAGGAGAGAGAAAAAAAAAGTAGGTTTTGAAGAATTACCAGCAGTGGAGAAACCGACAATATTGCCAGGAAAATATGACAAGAAGTGCAGATAGAGAACAATGGAAATTGCGATGCTTTTCATAGGAAAGTGTTGGGAAACTTCGTTTCCGTTCCTTCTACTTGTGTGTTTTGAAAGCAAAGTGTGTTTTTTTTATATATACTTTTCTGTACTAAGGTACTGCTAGGGTAGCACATGGTACGACGTAAAAAGCATAGTTTTTATTTTTTCAAAAAATAAATTACTGCCTTTTTTAGATTATTCTTTTTCCTGATATTTGAAATTCGAATTCATTCTACCTAAAACAATAGCTTTTAATTTAAGTCTGAATACGTTATATTTATCACACTATATTCTTATTAATTTTAAGTAGGCATTTGATAATGAATTAATTTAAACAAAAAATAATAATAATAATATTTGAACTTTAAATAAAATTAAAGGTATTGTGTTTTAATATGAAAATACAGTTAAAATATACTCTCTCCGTTTCATTTTAATTTTTAATTATCTAAAAATAACTATTTTAAAATTTAAAAAGTAATTGATCATATTTTTCTAATTCTACTATTAGTACTTAAAGTTATTCTACAATATAAAAATTAATTATTATTATATATTTTTAAAAAATTAATAAAATTATATTAATTAAATTATTATTCTTATATTTTTTTTAATAAATATACAAATATTATCCTATAAAAACTTACAAATTTATTTTTCACATTCAAAATTCGATCTCTAAATAATGGATGAGTATGATGAAAAAAATATTTATTTAAAAGTAGCTTCTATAGTATTATGTTTAAATTTTGAAATCATATCTACGAACAAACAAATGGGGACCATGCTGAACTTAATTAATTTATTGTAACCTTTATGTACAGTAAATAATAATAATAATAACAATAATAATAATGAAACATGTACTATCCAAAAGTTATTACTTAAATAGTTTTTTATTTATTTTATCTTTGACGTTACACATGCAATTTGTTTATAGGAAAAGAGTCAGCTAATTCCTATTTTATTTTATTTAAAATTATAAAATTATATATATATATTTTTTATTTTTTATTTTAATTAAAAAAATTCAAATAAACCCGACAAATACCTTAATTCCGTCTCGATATGTACAAGGTAAGTAAATTTCATTAATTGGTAAAATATGTTACGTGAGTAACAAGTAATAAATACTAAAAAGTTGAGTAATTTTTTTAAAGCAAGGTGGGTCATGAATATCTGTTGGGGTCTTAAAAGAAAAACACGAGGAAATTCACTTGAAATTAATACGTTTTGAAAATATTTGATAGAAATAGGGGAAGAAATTTAATAAAGAGTATATTAAAAAAATTAATTATATTAAAAATATATAAAAATAAATATATATTTATAATAAATAATATTTAATTAATATATATTATATAATTGCAGATAAAGAATGTATACCGAACCATTCTTAGGTGCTCTGCCTACATGTTGCATTACAATTTATATTATATGCTTTTACATTTTTACACGCATTTATATGATTTTATTCTGATTTTATAAAATTTAAGATGGGTTTGGTATGAAAAAAAAATTTTAGTAGAAATTAAGAATACAAATAGGTTTTTGTTTTTTGTTTACGGCAAGTAAGTAAAAATAATATTACTTTAAAAATATTTATTTATAACTAAGATAAATAATATGAAAAATAGAGTGAAGGATAGGGCATTAGTTGGTGCGGATCGGGAAATTATAGAGGGGTGAGATAAAGATAAAGTATGTTAAAAGGTAGAGAAAACATAATTAATATAAAATATTATTTGTGAAAATTATTTATTCTACTTTCACTAAAAAATTATTTTTCTACACTAATTTCATAAAAAGAATATATTTCAAAAAAATTAAACTTTAATTAATTAAATATAAAAAAAATTAAAAATATATTTTCACCATACCGAGCACATCGCTTATTAAACATTCTTAAAGCGAATTTAACTTAGAATGATATCAGTCTTTCAAGATTCAATCTTTCTCCTTACGATCCCAGGGAATCGCTCTTATAGTAGGAGGTTTACTATGTCCCCAACTTCTCTTTATTAAAAAAATAGGTTATACATATGGAATTTGTGAATTTATAATTAAATGAATTTTCAAAAAATAGATAATTTATTACACATTATTTATGCCGAATAACTGTCTCACATGATGCAGGCCAATCTTGCTGGTCGACATGTTTTTTATTTCCATATTTTCCTCAAAACGCGTCTGCTTATAGATTTTTATTTATTTTATATTTCCATTGTGTTATTGCATTTAAAAATATTTTTAAAAATAGTTTTTTTAAAGAATAAATTACATAAAAATTAAAAAAAATTATTAATATTATCATTGAAATAGCAATAATAAGTTCCACAAGTGATTTCAAGGTGAGAGTCTCTTTTCAATCAAAACCCTCACCTCGTGTATCATCAACGTTCAAAGTTAAAATTTTCACTATAAATTTTAAAATATAAAAAAATAATACAAAAAATTCAAAATAATATAATTATTTTAAGAAAAATCCACCTCCATCTTAGTCCTTTTTTTGTGTATGTTGAGGGGAAGTACTAAAATGGAGGCACGTTGAAGGATACGTGGTATCCCAATCTTTAAGGAACCAACTACTCATCCATAACATTATTAATAAATAATAAAAAATACTATATTATAAAAAAATAAAAATAAAAAGGTAAAGACACTTTTTCAAGTTAAATAAACAAAAATTCCGTGACTATATAGCTTTATTCTATACGATATTTTAATATTTGCTGATTCGATTAATTTAAAATATATATTATATAAAGCTTATTTAAAGAGAAAATATTCATCACTAAAAAATTTTATTTTTAAGAATTAAATTTAAAATATTTGATTAAAACTTTTTGAGAATTTTTTTATTTCATTGGCAATTAGTACAAAAATATTTAATTTTGATATAGTAATTTAATTTTTACCTGTATTTTAAGTTTTACTTTAGAAAAAAGCCTAATATACGATTAAAGTTAACCCTTTTTTTATTTGAGCTTCAATCATATATAATTTAAAAATCTATGAATTGTTGTTCAAAGCTTATGCACGTATAACTAAAATTTAAATAAAAATAATTAAAGTCAAATAAAAATAATTAAATTTCAATTAAATATTATATATAATTTAAATTAAAATAATAAAAAAAAGTAAATTCAGATTATTTTAGTTTTATCAGAATTTCACTCCTACGTAACCTTAAATTTATGTGAAATTTATTTTTATTAAATTTAACTTCAAATATTATATATTTAAAGTAAAATATATATTAAATATTTTTTAAAAATAAATATTCTTTTTATTTCAATTTATCTGACATCATTCAAATTTTAAAAATTGAATAAAAAATTTTAAACTTCTTTAAGTATTTTAAAATTATTAATTTTATAACTCATAATATATTTAATCTTTTTTAAAAAAAATGTGGTGACTATATAACTTTAGTTTGTCGAAAAGAGACAGATGGGTCACATGCAGAGAAAACCCAGATACAAAGGACATTAGTTTGTCCCCATATAAATGGGCCCCACATGACTATGACTTTTAATATTGAGTCATTAAATATTAATTTACCCTCTTGGGGGGGTTAATTACGTGTTTAGGAGAGGAATAATATATTTATATTTTAGTATTAGAGTAGTTATCTTCAGATAAATTAAGTTAATTGACTGAAAATGACAACCTAAAAAGGGCGTATCTAATTGTTTCTTCAAAAGTATTAATTGTTTATTCAAGTGTGATAATTAGGTGGCATATTTATTTTGAGTTTTTTTTTTGTTTAAAAGAAAAGAAGCTTTTGGAAACTCAGGTTTGTATAGTTGTTGAGATGTTTTTAGTACTCTTTATTCTTTTCTTAAGCTATGGGAATTGTTTAAGAATTATTTCTCTCAGTTTTATTTTAAATGTTTTTTTGATTTAAAAATATTAAAAGAATAATTGGATGTAATAAAATTTTAGTTATGCATGAAAAAGAATTGAGTAAAAATCATTTTGACTCACAAATTTTATTTTAGAAATGTAAAGTCTCTCCTTAAGTTTGATGTTAGTGAATTTAAATTAAAAAAATTATAAATATTTAGATTAAAAAATAAAGGAGGAGAATGTCTATTGTTTAAAGTTGATGAGGAAGTTTGATTTTTAAAGTAAAATTGAGAGGGTGAAAACAATTTTCAATTAAAAAAATTAATAATGAGAATCTATTATATACAGTTTTACTTTGTGTTGATTTTTACTATTTGAACTCGTAACCTCCTTCTGACCACATAGCAATAGCTTTACCAGTTACGTCAAGATTTTCTTTATTAACTTAAAAATATTATTCAAAAAAATATTACTTAAAAATTTAAGATTAAAATTGATCATTATTTTCAACTATATTCGTAATATTAAAGAAGTAATTTTTTTAAAATATTTCTCAGTTTTCAAACAAAGATATATGTAATAATGTTGTATTTATTATCTTTCTTAATAGATTTAAAATTAAAAACTACGATAATTAAAGCGAGATAAAAATTTCAACATTTTTCTCTCTCATTTTTTCCTTACTTCCTTAATAATTATCTGAACATCACGATTATTTTTTAAAAAAAAATAAGAAAAAAATAACAGCAATATTTGATATGGTACCTCACAGAACTGAGAATGACTCCTCCTTATATTGTTTTTCTTCTTTTAACTTCCAAAAACTGGAAAAATATAAACCTGCAAATTATAGATTGGAACAAAGATATGAATTAATTACTTTGTTTAATTTTCACACAGAAAAAATGAAATTTTATTAAGTTAAAAATAGAAATATAAAAAACCAATTATTTAGTTAATTCTAACACTTACCAAAACATTCAGAGCTATTTGAACAGAATTAATTGTTCACTTAGCTTCCACAAATTATCATGGATGGCCCTTTTATATCTTTTGTTAACACAATTAATAAATACATACATATATATAAAAATATATTCCCTCTTACTTTATTATTTTTTTTGTAATTTAATAATAATTTTTCTTCATCTTTAGTCCATGCTTCGATATAAAGAAAAGAATTTTCAAAAGACGGACAAATGTTCATATTCTTCGATTGCTAGCTAGATGCAGGCCTTTTATAATAGTAAATAAATTGATACTCTTCCTCCTTTTACTTTTTCTCTTAAGAGGATTGATTCCGTACATGAGATAAAGATGAGATATATTAAAATTAAACTTAAAATAAATTTTGATTGTTAATTTAGCATTTTATAAAATTTATTGTATTAAATGTTAAAATTATTTTATTTTATTTTTAAATAAAATAAATTAATTTTGAAATAATTTAGTTCACGATTGAGGCTCCTAATGTTACAAAAGACTTATAGTCTGTTCGGTCAATTTTTTGAAAGGTTAAAAATATTTTTAAAAAATAAATCTTGATCATAACTCAACCCGAAAAGTTAGTTCGTGAGGGAAAAATTACCCAAGTTTATATAAAGAGGCCACTCATCTTATTAACCATCGATATGAGACTTTTTTCATTTCTTCAACAAAAAATATATATTTTTTAGAATAAATTAATTTTAAAAATTTGACCAAATAAACTATTACACGATTGATTTTATTTTTTCCTTTTTGTGTGTAAATTGCTAGGAAAGAGAGGTGTAAAAAATGGGAGCTGTGAATGAGTCATGAGCGGCCGATTACACGTTAAGCGTCTGTCAAGGAGTATGAAAGACAGCAGAGCAAATTATACAAAGCAACTCCATTTCCAACTTTGAGGTTTTGCCACCAAAACCAAGCAAAGAAAGAATAAATTTAAAAAAAAAAAAAACACGGAGGAAAGCGCAGATATTTTAGTAACTCAGTTGATTTTAATTAATTATTTAAAATTTTATTTTATTAGCAAAAGTTTAATTTTTTGTATTATAATCTCTTTCTTCATTTCTGTATTCCTAATTTTTTATTTTGAGTCAATGATCAAAAAACATATATCAAGTATCACGATTTTTTGAGTTTCATGTATACTTAAATTATCATATGTGCACTTTTTCTACCAGCTGAATTATCATCGACTATTTATTAAAACACACTTCAACTATTAGTTATTTCCTTTTAATTTCAATCCATAATATTACTATCGTGCACATGAAAAAAATAACTATTGATAGTTAAAATATATTTTAATAAATATTTTATGAATTCAGATAAAAAATCACACATGTAATAAAAATTCAAAAAATTTAAGTATTTTAAATATATTTTTAACTCTTTACTTTTTTTTTCCCTTCTCCCCTTTTACTTATTACTACTATAGTTCTCTTAAATATCAATCTCAACCTTGTCCACAGGGAGGGAGAAATAAAAAAGCCATATATAAAGCAATTGTAGGGCAAAAGTGCAATATGGATAACTTACGGGACCTATAGTACTCAAAAGGGAAAAACTTTTTTCAACGAAAATATTTTGAATTTTCCCACTACTCACAACTATTTAGTCCTAAGTTTAACATGATTTTTAAAATTGAGTTACGGAGGTTTAAGATTTGCTTTCTTATAATATGCGGTATTTTTTCGTGGCCATATCCAAAACACTATGCATTCTCACTAAGTTATATTCCATAATTTCTCTCTTGTTTTGTACGTATAAGTCTTAGGGCATAGAATCATCATATTTTAATACTGGTAAAAGATAACAAATATTTTGATAGAGAGCAACATAGTTAGGATTAAGATGTATAATGTCAACGTTAATATATTTGAAATAGATTAATTTGACATAATTTATGATTAGGACATAGAATCTTAATACTATAATATAATAGATAGTCGTGGAGCTATATAAGAACCACATGTGCATTTGTTAGTTGAGAAGTGAAAAAATAAAAAACTGTGTTTTTACACTCAATTAATATTGTTCTATAATCTTCTTCATGGTAACAGAGCTTTGCTTCTAACCTAAGCTATTATATATCTTAAATTCTATTTCATGTTCTTTAATGGCCAGTTCATCTTCATCTACTCTCTCCCTTTCATCAGGTTCTCTCGATCAATTCATAGCTATATGTCCTATAAAATTGAAATCATTAAACTATATTTTTTGGAGGATCCAGATAAGCCAGTTGATGCAGACTCTAAATATTGGTGATATTATTGTGAAGGAACCACCGTCTAAAGTTGTGATAAACGAAAAAGATGAAGAAAATATCAACCCTAAATTTATAAAATGGAAAGAAAAAGATGTCTTGGTGAGAAGTTGGCTAACTGAAATTATGACCGAAGAGTCAATGTTCCTTATTATTGGTTGTACTTCGGCCAAACAAATTTGGGAGAGTCCCAAGGACAATTACCTACACGCTAGCAAGGATAAAGAAAATTAATTGAAGCAACAAATTATAATATCAAAATGGGATCAAACCGTTAGACGAAGATAACAAGGTTATAAACTTTTCCAAAGGTATTGGAAACAAATACAAGACCTTGAGGACTGTTATGTTGGACATGCAAATTAGCTCCATATTCAACCTTTACTAGTTTGTTAATACACTGAGAGCGTATGATGTGATAGATGATAGCTAGAAGGATCATGTCAATCAAGCCAAGATTTTTCAAGCCCATAAAACACAACGTTCGTTCGATAGAGGCAAAGACTACAAAGTTCGTCTGGTAAAGATAGAAACAACTCTTTAAGCGGAAGAGAATATACAAACTCATGACAAATTTATAGACGAAATAGCCACTCTATTATCTCTTGTTTTATATGTGGATGTAGAATCCTAATACTATGATAATACAACAGATAGTTGTACGGTTATATAAGAACCACCTATGTACATGAATTAGCTGAACAAAAATTAATATAACAAAAGATATTTTTACAAGCAATATTATTTTGACAAATTAACTCGGATATAAAAATATTTTTTAAAAAATTTGAGAGAGAGATGTGGACCACATCGAATATTTGTTTTTTTTTCATTTATTTTAAACAAATATATTTCAAGTCAAAGATATCCTTTTTGTTAATTTATTATTATACTTAATTCTAACAGTTGGGAGCAAATGTTCATACATAAGCCATATAATTCTTACAGTAGGACAATATCATTTTGTTTAAAAAGTGGTCACTTTCCATTTGTACTTCTCTTTTTGACTTTTGACTTCAGGTTACATGATCTTTTTCCAAAGTAATTTTAAAACAATTAATGCATATTTATTAAGTTGATAAATTAATTATATAAAATTTATCATGTCATTTAATTATATATATATATATATTAGTTTATATTAAAATACGTTTGAGGTTTATAACTTATTTTTAATTAATATATACAATTGAAAGAATTGACATATTAAAGTGATTAATTTATTTATGTAATAGATTGATTAAAACACATGCAGAGAAATATATCTAAATTTGAGTCGAAAATATTAATAAAAATACTTTATCATTTATTTAAATATTTAATCGAGACAATTTGTAATTTACGTGTGTCAATAAAATTTATTGATAATTTAAGAGGTTGTCAATATTATATATTCAGCCAATCAGCCTTCATACCTATTTTAGTTTTTTTTTTTGGCATATACTATTATTCTTTATTTCTAAATCACCATAACGTTAAAGATAAGATATTACATAAAAATAGAATTAAACATATGTGGACGAATGTATATTCTTATTTTTTTGCATCACTGCTACTATGATAGTGCACAACCTGCACAATCAACGGATTTAGAGGGATAGAATAAGATATCTTTATTTTTAGTTATAAAATTTTAAATTTTAATTTTATTTAACGAAAAAATATCTTATAATGAAAATTTTTCTCTTAAGATTCTACATGAATGAGGATAGATTAATCGAATTAATAAATGTTAAATACTAGATAATTAAAAAGAATCAAAAAAATAATTAAATATAAAATAACCAGATAATTAAAATAATTCAAGTCAATTTGAGCTCACTTCAATTATTTTATCGAATATATGTTACTTTTGATTAATATAAATATAAAATAACTAATCGCTGAAGTTTAATTAATTAAATAAAAAAAATTACTTAATTCTAATTTCTCATAATTTTTATCCTACTTTATTGATAAAAATACTTATTCATATCGAATATTTATATTAAATTCAATGAATATAATATATATATTCACTTCATTAAATTACATAATAATATAAAAATATATCAATTTAATATAAACGCCCCATGAAAAATAAATTTTTACACTAGTAACTTCTATAACTTCTCATCTTCTCTCATGTGGATACTAAATAACACATAGGGATATGTACTTAAAACTTTTTTCTTAATTACTTTCCTTCTTCTATTTCCTTGTTCTATTTTAATTGGCAGAATAAAATTTATATACTTATTAAAAAATATTAATAGAAATCATAATAAATTTTACAATATAGAAGAGAGTAAATGTTTCTTACTTTATTGCATCTTATACAATAAGTTACTCCAAAAATACCAATATAGTTATCAATGTGAGTTTTATCTTTTTCTTTATATATATGTACTTCTCTTTTATATACTATAGTTGCATAGCAATTATGTATCATAATTAAATTATTTATTTGTTTAATTTCAATAAATATTTTTTTATTTTATTCGAAAAAAATGTTATTTTTCTATATCTAAAAGCAAATTTAATTTTAATTTTTTTTATTTTATCTTTAATGAGATAATTTATAATCAAATAAATATATTAAGTTTGTATTTGAATATATAATATGAAGTCGGTGATTTTAAATCAACATTTAATTTGGCATGTGTTTTGGGCCATGATTTGAGAATTCAAATCGTTATTTTAATTTTTTTGTAAACGTAAAATTTGACTCGTAAATTTATATTTTCTAAAAAAGAATCATAAATTGGTAGATATATTTATATCAATGATCATTCCCATTTTCGCCACATGGTACATAAATATAACTTTAAATTACACTAAAGTTTAAATTCTTCCGGTAAGTCTCATTAGTAATTCTTTACGGTATGTTATTCTTGTTAGTAGATAAATATTATGTTGTTGATGCGGATCTTCGGAACACGAAAGAGTTTTTAGCTCCATACAAAGGAGTGAAGGACTACGCTATTATTTGCAGGATTATAGGGTAAACTCAAGAGAACCTCAAAGAGTTAAAGAACTGTTTAACTCTAGGCACTCATCTCTATTGATATGATCGAATGAATTTCTAGAGCTTGAAAATATAGATTCAGAATGCTAAGAAGAGACATAAACAATTATGGTTTTTGTGGTAATGTAATATATTTTATTATAAATTTTTACTTATTTGATAAAATTGTACAAAAATTAAATTTTTAAAAAATAATTTCATGACTTAAATTTTTTTTATATTTATAAGAAAATATAATTTAAAAAATTTAAATAATATATTTAAATAAAAGTTTAATTTTATATCAATCTAATTTTCAGAATAGTGCTTTTCTTCATTGTAAAGACAAGACGTGCATGCACTTTGAGAATTATACATTTACCTAGGACTTATGATCACTCTCTTAATTTGTTGACGGTGGATATATATATATATATACACACGCATACACTACTCTTGGAATAATTTGGGAAATTCAATACGAATAATATTATATTATTTATTATATATTTATTGCGAATAAGCTTAAATAGTACTTATTTTTGTTCAATATAGTTATAATACTCTCTTCTTTTCAAAATAAGTAATGCTTTCAGCTTGAGCACATCCCTTAAAAAAACTCCTCATTTCTAGACAGAAAAATATAATTTTATCCACTTATCCTTAACAAATATCTTGAAAAAGATGTAACTCTTTAATATTCTCTTGATTATGTTAAACTATCTCCACTTAAATAAAGGCAAAATTGAAAGATATCTTCTTGATTATGTAAAATAACACATATTTTGAAACAAAATCAAAAGGTCAAAACACCACTTATTTTGAAACGGAGGGAGTAGTTGTTATTCTTGAACACCACAAATATTTTAATTATGAATTCAGTGCCCCACATAAAAAATGCACTAGAAAAAAAAAGTAATGCCCACAAATTCACAAAAATTACCATGTGATTAAAATGTGTAAAATTACTAAATAATGCCTCATATTTTGTAATTTTTTTTTATACTTTTGAAGAACACACCAAAAAATACACGAAATGGCCTAAATACGCTTACAGTGATAAGCAAACACGTTAACAGAGACGTGCCTGCTTTCGCCTTTATTAGATAGCCAAAAAAAAAGTAATGCCCATAAATTTCAAAAATTGCTAAGTTTTAAAATGTGTGAAATTACTAAATAATGCCCCATATTTTTTAAAAATATTTTTGGAGAACACACCAAAATATACACAAAATGACCAAAATACTATTACGGTTATAAGTAGGCACGTTGATGGAGACGTGCTTGCTTTCACCTTTATTAGATAGTAAAAGAAGAATGCCCACAAATTTCTAGAATTACTATGTTTTAAAGTGTGTGAAATTACTAAGTATTGCTCCATATTTTTTCTAACACTTTTTTTTTACTTCTGAAGAACACACTGAAAAATATACGAAATGACCAAAATACTGTTATGGTGATAAGCATACATGTTGACGGAGATGTGCCTGTATATATTTGGACCATAATTTTTTTAATTCTCATTCGATGTTCGGTATCTGCTCTTATTGACGTGGAACATTAATATTTCTTTGTATGCTCAGTATTGAACCCATAGAATATTGATAATATAAGACCGATGCAATATTGGAAACAATGAATATATTAGGATGAATCTGGTTATGATATTATGTTAAATGAATCTTGAATCTAACTCAATTTTAAAAGCATAGCTCAGAGGGAGGAGGATTGTCTGAGCAATAAAAGGAGTTCAGGAATCTTGTCTTAATATCCAGTGTGGGACAATCTCATCAACTTTGAGGTCAGACAAATCTGAATTCATACCGGGAAGTTTCACATAGGGGTAAATCACTTCTTTTGAAAGGTGATTTCATATTCAAGATTCAAACCCCAGATTTTAATTTAAAGATAAAAGAAATACTTACCACTGCACTATCACTTTTAATGGTAATTGCACCACAAATTAAAAACTTGTTATTAGAAGAGTTTTGATGATTGACAAAGGGGGAATTTGTTATTAAAAGGTTTTGATGATTGATTGTACCTGATAAAGTTTTTACAACTGACAAAGTGAATCAGGTTCATATGCATACGTGGGTGTCAACTAAATTGATATGCATACATATTTGTCATCATTAAAAAAAGAAAAATTTGTTATGTGAATATTTTGATGACTAACATAGATGAACCGGGTTCACTACACAACTGAAGGTTTTGCAGGTACGAATTTGACTTGGATCGGAAAATATCGAATAAGGAAAACACGTGGAACTGAAGAGAGAACCACATACATACAAGGAAACCAAATCCTTTTAGGATTCTTTTCAAAAGGCAAGTTGTATTTGACTAGGAAAGAACCATGTATGAAAAATCTGACTTGAGAAAATTAAATCCTTTTGAAATTCTTTTTTCCTTATTTGGGATAAGAAAAGATTTGACAAAATAAAGTCCTTTTAGGATTCTTTTTCCTTATTTGAAACAAATCTAGGTTTGACAAAAACCACATCCTTTGGTGCTATATAATGATCATAAACAACCACAAAACATTCAGCTATTGTATTGGCCTTCAAGGAGATTATTTTGAAGTAATAGTTGTTCATAGCAAGAAACACTCTCACTGGACCAGGTTCCTGTAAACGAAGAATTGGGGCAGAAGAATTATCCTGTCTTGTTTGAGTTTGTTATTTATATTTTTGAGTTGTAACTTTCTCTTTTAGAGTTAGTTGAGTCAAGTTACGTTGGTGTGATTGAATTGTACTTTAGAGACTAGAGTTTATAGTCTTTCAATAGGTGATTGCAGTTTGAGAAAACTGTAGAGATTGAGGTACTAGAGTTAGTCCCTTTGATTGCCGAGTTGTAATCTAAAACCTACTCGTGAGTTGAATAAAATCCTATTCGATAGGTCGTGTTTTTGTTACTCCCTTGAGCAAGAAGGTTTTTCACGTTACATTTGTATGTTCTTTATTATTCTACACTTATGATTTAATTGAACCGGGTTCAATAACGTAAATAACTGGCGGTGATTTCAAAACTCAAAATCGATTTTAACCCAATAATAGTCTAAAAAAGAAGTTAAAAAAAAACCCCTCTAGTCCTTTTATTCGTAAAACTTTTGAATATACGAATAAATGAGTCTTATTCAAATTAAAGTGAACGTAAAACCAGATTAACTATTATAACAATAAAAACTTTGAGATAAGAAAAATAAAATAAATAAACTGATGTAATTGTTTTGGTAGGTGGAACAGCAAAAATTTCAAAATGATGGCAGGTTGTGAACACTGTCACTAAAGAAAATGATGCAGCGAATGAGACTATTTTTTTTTTTTAATTAGAATTTTCAGTGTTGAGTTTTAAGCATAATTTTTTTTTGATAACGTATACTTTTTTCAAATAAATCTTATGCAATATGAATTTAAATTATTCAAATATTAATAAGAATATTGGATAAAAAATCCAAGAAAATAAAGGATTGTGAACACTAAGGAATAGATTAAAAAAAAGTCCTCACTTTCATACATCTCGAATTAAATGAGAATATACTTGAGAAAGTTTTTTATGAAGCCATGGAAAATTAAAATGATGATGTTGAGATATATGAAAAAGACTTAAAAGATGAAAGAATCACTGCGAAATTTCTACAATATTTAGATTTAATATCTTACTCATGGAAAAATTATGGTTCGAAATACTCTGATCAATTAGTTTATAAAATATATAATTTATATATGTTTTATATATCATTATGATAAATTAGTTGATCGAATAATATATATTGATAACTATTCTTTACTTATGCTATTTATGTTATTATTAAAGAGTTCAACATTAATTAAAAATTTGGGAAAATCTCTGATAATTTAAATTTTTAAATGAGATGATCAGTAATTAGCGCTAGGTTTGTTTAACTAGTTCGACATGATATAATTAGTAGCTTTCACTACTCTTTTATTTGTTTTTTTCTTTTTTAAATTTGTTTGCTTGTGTGTTTTGTATTTTTTGGAGTCAAGTCTTCCACTAAAGTCAACAAGGTAAGTGAGACTTATTGTATTCGTGAAATTACACTGATCAATATGTCATCGTTATATTGTTTTTCCTCAATAATATCGACAGTGAGGCTCTTTTTAAATTCTACTAAAAGATCGATGGAGTTTTCTTAAATCTCAAATTCAGATCATCGCATATGAAACGAAGCTAGGGATAGGGAAGCGCTAGGGAATTTCTTTGTTTCTTCAAACCGCCTATGCTAGACCACATTATAATATACAAGGTTAAAATTCTATATATATATTTTCTTGATTTATTTGTAGCTTATTTCTTTATATTTTAAACTTTTTAGTGGAAATTCTAATTTCGTTATTATTTATATCACAGTGATCCAAAATTGAAACTCTGTGTTGTAAAATCAAAGAAATAGTATATGAAAAGAATCAAATTAATGCACAATTATTCATCTTCCTTTGAATATTTTATGCCTAGATATAAAGTGATATATATACTTGCCTTGGCTTGTGTGTTTTGTGAATGACCTAAAGATGAAAGTTAAAGTCCTCAAGAATCAATTGGCACAACCATTTTCTCCAATCCTATATGATCCACACAGAGATAAAGAATAAAAAAATTATACAATAAGGTCAAAAATATCTTTATAATCAAGAATCTTTAAAAAGTTATACAATAAGATCAAGAAATATGTTATATAATCAAGAATCTTTAAGGCATATCGAAGAATTTAAAGCCCAATGCGCGCAAAATTAGAAATGAAAAAATTAGAGGAATAAACTTTAAGTTTTAAACGCCACACACCCGATAGTGTAAACGATATTTACATAATTAGATAACTTAAAAAGTAATTGCATATAACTTTATTTGATACTAATAGTAGCTTGTTTGGTTAAGCTTATGAAAATCCATATTTATTTATTCAGAAAAAAAAGTGGTTAGTTTACGGAGTCGAGATACTTGACCTAACTTTTAAGTGTGTTTTAGTACAGCTAGTAACACAAGTTATTTCCCAGAAACTAAAATTAAAATAGTAGTTTTTTCTTTCAAAGCTTTTGTTTTAGAAATTTGATCAAACACAAATTACTACTCTTTTGTTGGCAAAAACACTTTTGAAATTGATTTGCCAAACGCAAAATTATTCTCTCCGAAAGCACTTCTAAAAAAAATATATTTTTCAAAATAAGTAGATTTTAAAAATTTAAACAAACAGAATATAAATATTTACAAATAACCTACAATAAATGATATGTAGCCTGTTATAACAAGCTAAATTACATGTAACGATTCAAAGAAATAGTGTAACTTTAAATTAAAGTTGCTTACCACACTAATTTTCTTTTGTTGGTTCTTACACTCTTCTGATGTGACCAAAAGGAATCACTTTTAAGTTCAAAGTGTTTTTTCTCTAGTGAGAAAGGCAAAAGATTATTCAAGATAACTAATCTTCCTCTTCCCTTTTTATGATTCTAGTTTAGTTGACAAGTCTATTGGTCCTTTTTCCTTTAGGAAATTTCCAAGAAACTTCTTACATGACCCCATCAAGACTAAATAGAAGGACATGACAATTCTTCTTAATTTCTTTTTTATTTTTCCAGAAAAGAGTTAAAATTGATTATGCAAATTAAACTTCAAGATTTGATTTTTAAAATCTTAATTTATAAGATGTGTAGGTCATGAATTAAGGATATTCTGGTGGACAGAGTACCTAGTACCTGTTGCTGATGGAAAGTTGTAGGTATCCTGTGGAATCAGTCGAGATGTGTGCAAGCTGACCCAGACACCACGATCATAATTTTTGAAAAAAAATTAAGGATATTGTGCACTTTTGTGTCTTATGTTTGAGCCATTAGTTTCTAATAGTTAATTTCAGTCCTATGATGATCATGATTCTCTAGAGTAATATATTGATATTAGAAACAATATTGTTTTTTTTTCCTTTTTGTGTTTGTGGGATAATTTTATAGTTCTTTATAAAGTTTGAAATTTTTACTTTTACATATAAAAAGATTAAAAATAAGATACGAAATTTTTTTTTTCTATTTAAAATTATAAGTGATCATACAAGATCATTTCCTCGTCAGCATGTATGTGGCTGGGGTGTTTTGACTAAAAGACCACTAAAGTCTTCAATTAGGTAAACGGTCTCAAGTTATTTTTTTATTGTGGGGATGACCCTTTAATTAGATTGAAGAATTTAAAAAGAAAATTTTTTTATTCTTTTATTCTTTTTTTTTTTGGATTTTTTCCTATTGTCTATAATCAACCTCCTTCTTAGTCGATACAGGTCACTCACCCTATTGTTGATAATCGATCTTTTTGGCTATTCATCAACTCGTGATTGCTAGTCGACTTCCTTTTTGGTTGATAGAGGTTATTTATAATCAATATCTTTTTTCTCGATTGTTTATCAATTCAATTATCGCTAATCAACCTCTTTCTTGGTCGATGCAAGTTATTTTAATTTCGACAATTTTTTGATCGTTTAATTTATCAACCCACTGTCTGACGCTAATCAATCTCCTGTTGTTCGTTTATCAACCCATGCATTATCATGCACTGATTAATCAACCTTCTTCTTGATCGTTTATCAATCCATATCGTGCGCTAATATCAACCTCCTTCTTGGTCGATGAGTGCCTTTTTTTAATTTCAAACTTACAAAGAAAAAGGGACGCGGAGGGGGGGGGGTTATAATTTCTTGGGGAAAAACATTAAATGGTGAGTAACTCAAACGCAATAATATTAGATATTAAGGTTGGGATTTCCCATCATTAATCTAGTCTTCCCAACACATAATTAAACTTCAATTGTAATTCAACTTGTATTAATCCTATCATTATCAATATTTTGTGCTGCAATTATGTTCCAACTAATTTTACTCTATTTATACTCTACACTAAATAATTTGTCTTGTTAGCCAAAGGATTGAAGAATATTTAAAATCATATATAAAGTCATATAACTTACTTATAATGTTTGGAGGATCCAAAGGTTATTAGACTTTGATCACCATCAATGGGTGCGGTGAAATGAATGTGATGATTTCTCCATCCTTAATCAAAAGATCTCGAGTTCAACTCTGAGAATGGAGAAGCTGTTCTAAGGGGAAGTTTTTCTCATCATCATAAACTCTGCACGACGCGAACCTGAATTAATCAGACCAATAAATATCAAATACTAAATAGTTAAAATGAAAAAGAAATAAAGAAGATTTTACTTTTTAATTCATATAAAAAATCATATGAACTTATATATGTTTGGAAGATCCAAAGGTTATTAGACTTTGATCACCACCAAGAGGTACATTAGAATGAATGTAATCTTCCGTTATTAATCAAAAGAACTCGGATTTAACTCCTAAAATGGAGAAACTGTTGTAAGGGAACGTTTTTTTTTAAAAAAAATTGTTATGAGCCCTACACGACGTGAATCTAAAAAATAAAATTAATCTCCCTTACCTACGTTACGCTTCCGTATAGAAATTTTCTTGTAATACTTATGTATATATGGTTACTTTCATGCATGTAATATCATGTATTTTAATCAGTACACCATGCTTTTGGTAGGTTATGACTTGTTTTCATAATTAAAAAATGAAAAGTTATAGTATTTTTTAATTCCCTAATATTTTAAAAAAAAAAGTATCGAGTGACATTGCACGTGTTTAATTTTGTCCAGAAATCTACATTTGAATTACTGCTCAGGAAGATTCTAACTAAGACTTTCGTCATAGTACGGAAAAATAATTGAAAATCTATGTTATGATTTCTCTGTTAATAGTTTTAAAATCACTTTTGAAATTTCCTTTTATTTGTTTAAATCTCAGTAGAAAATATTATTTGGTACTCTGGGTTGAAAGTCACAGTCATAATTATAGTACTACAGAATATAATAACTTTAATTTATATTTCAAATACTGTATATTTTAACTTTAAAATATCACTTAATATGTGTTAACGATTTATTCAGAAACTAGTAAGCAAAAAAGAATTATGATCCAATACTTGTAAATTAAAAAACCTAAATTTATCTTTGCAGACTGCCGGTACCTATATCGGTGGCGGGTGAAAATTAACAACAACAATAAATCAAGTGTAACTCCACAAATAGGGTGTGAGGAGGGTAAGATATATGCAGTCGATCTTACAAGTAGGGTGTGAGGAGAGTAAGATATATGCAGTTGATCTTACTCCTATTTTTATGGGGTAGAGAGGTTGTTTTTGATTGACCCTCGACAATCCTTCTTCTTTATTCGAACTTGAAACCGACGATGTGAAGGAGCTCACACAGACAAGTGAAAATTAACAAGCATCGGAAAAGATATCGACAAGGGCGAAGCTAGAATGTAGAAAACAGGTCAGGTATTAAAACTCAATAGTTTTTTATTCAAACTCTGTATTCATCTTAAAATTTTTTATATTATATACACTTCAAATTCCGACTCCACATCTTACAATAATTCACGCAAATCAACCCGAACACCACTATCATCATTAATTTTTTTTTTTTAATTTTAAAAAAGAGTTTTGAAATTCTCATGTTATTAACATTAAGTCTAGGGCACACATGTTCTACATTAATTAATTGTTTCCCTTTTTTCTCATAGGCGGTTTGGATTTTCATGGTGAAAAAGATGGATTCGTTGAGTAGATGAGGTACCGTGTATATATGCATGTGAGTTTGATGGGGTTTATAGTGAGACTTCCACCGCCCATTTGCATTTTATTTCTTTCTTAAGTCTCAACATATCCCAAATCCTACGCAATTCCTTTTGTGCTAAATTAGTACAACACATATTTCCCGGGCTCAAATATAGTTCAAAAATTGATGGCCCGCTCAATTCGTTTTAAATTAAATAATTTGAGTGTATATAATTTTATATTAGATTGATTGTAGCGCAATTTAACATAACTTATTTTTGAAATGATTTTTAATAATTAAGTTCAATACTAGTTCAGTTTTAAGATTTACTTCAATTTAGGTAGGGTGAGGTCTCGAGTTTCAGGTTAAGTTCGAGTTTTGGGTCAAGATTGGATCTTGACTCTGGTTCTAGGTAAGGGTCGGGGATCAGGTCCCGAGTCTCGAGTTCCGAGTCAACTTTGGGGTTTGGTTCCTGAGTTAGGGTCGTCGGCTTTCAGGTTGGAATCAAAGATCAGTCGAAGTTGAGTCCCGAGTCTTGGGTCAAGATCGGGTCTCGAGTTCTGTGTCAGGATCAGGTTGGGTCTTGGGTCCCGAAACAGGGTAGGAGCTAGGATCTCGAGTCAGGCATCGAGTCCCATGTCATGAATGGTGGGTTGAAGCTCAGTTCTCAAGTCTCAGGTTAGGATCATCTCACAGTCAGACAGTCTCGTGTCTCGAATTCCATGTCAGGATTTAGGTTGGATCTCAAATCCCGGATCAGGATCGGGGCTAGGGACTCTGGTCAGGTATCTAGTCTCATGTCCTGAATGGTGGGTTGAGGCTTGGTTGTCGGGTCTCAGTCAGGGTCGTGTCGAGGTCAAACCCCGGGTCTCGGGTTGGAGCTTGAGTCTCGAATCTCGACTAGCAGTTGAATCCCGAATTAGGGTTGGGGATAGGGGAGGATGGACCTGAGTAAATTGTCGATAGGGGAAAAGTGGATCATTCAAAAAAAAATTGAGTCAAATTGGGCGGGTCATGATTCAACCCATTTTAGTCCCCTAGCTTTTGAACTGATTTTAGCCCAACTTACTCATTAACTCAACTTATTTTAACTTAGAGAAAATAACATAATTCATGGTTTATTTGTCACTGGCATATTGTTTCCCTTGTTTGGCGATAAAATTATATTAGAAGTGAAGTAAAATTAAATTATTTGATAATATCATTTACTAATGTTAAATTTTTAATCTCTCTAGAATTGAATTACGAAAAAAAATGAAGAATATTATTTTCACTTCCTTTACATTCCTACCAACCAAAGCATTTTAAGTTTTATGCATCATCGATATAAAATAATATTAATATTATCAGATATTTGATTTTACATCTTGTAATTTTCTTCTTCATGTCCTCCTCTCCAACCCCCAATTTTTTTTAAAAAAAATTATAATCAGCCAATAGTTTTTATTATCTCTATTAGTGTGAGGAAGAAAGGGTCATCTTGTGTTAATTGAAGATCAACTAAATAATTAAAATAGCACTATAGGATTTTCCTAGAAAAACTCCTTTGGGATATATTTGTACTTGTCTAGCAAATTTCAACATGTTCTTCCAAGAAATACCTCCTCTGTATCAAAATGAATGGTGCTTTAGCTTGAATAAACCCGTTAAGAAAATTACTTATTCCTAGATAGAAAAATATATCTTTACTCACTTACCCCTAATATATATTTTGAAAATGATGTAACTCTTTAATATTTTTTTGATTATATAAAATAAAACTCTCTGCATTTAAATAAGAATAAAATTAAAAGAACATCATTAATGTCTTCTTGATTACGTAAAACGCCACTTATTTTGAAACAGAGGGAGTAATAATATTCTCTTGTTTTATTGTCCCAAGTTAGTTAGCCTAGAACAAGAGGTTTAGAATCCAAAATGTTGAAAATTTCAGACATTATTGTTGTGGAAAAGGGATCTACAATTAATTTATCTTTAATACGTACACACTATATGTCACTTTTGCCACAACACCATGGCTCATGAGGTTCAACTGTTCACAACAAACTATTTGGACTTGGGGAGTGTTTGGTAAATATTTTCTAAATAAATAAATAAATTTCTTACTTGTTAACAAATATTATGAGAGGTGGAGGTGTGAAATGGTGAAAATGGGACTACCGAGATGGAGTGAAGATGAGATGTGTTTGAAAATGAAAATGATACCATTAATGTGAAATACCACTCGTAGAACTTATTTTTCCTACTTAAGGAAGTTCTTTTTCTCATTTTTAAAGAACTTGCTGTCCTAGAAAATATTTTTCAAAAAATTTGACTAACCGAATAAGAGAAATTGAGATTATATGATCTCAATAAGGGAGAATAAGTTTAAAACAAATAAAAATGACAAAAATAATAGAGAATAATAAAGGAAACAAGAATATCTCTCATGTTGAAAGACTAATAAGAGACTAGAGGTTGATTAATATAAATACAAATTCATGAATTGACAATTTCTGGGAGCTCAAAAACACAACTTGAAGAAAATAACAAACGGCGTAGGATCGACTTCTAAGTTTTAATGAAATCTTTATCGTTCTGCTTAAATAATCAAAACCCCACAATCGCGCAAAAAAGAATTCTCTTTTTCTTTGTAAAAGTATAAATTTAATTTGGGCAACAGCATGAAAGAGGCTCTCCCTGGAAATAGGCTGAAAGAGGTTACTCCTCATCCGAGTAGTTGAACTTGACAGAGTGTGATTGCAAGTCAATTTGCCCTCCTCTGTAACTGCCTCGCTTCTTCTTGGTCTTTTCATGTCGGAAACCCCTGGAAAATAGTAGCATGTATAAATTAAGCTTTGCCATTGAGACAAGTAGAACCTATGCAGACCATGAACACGCTCAGGGTTCTTCACTAGAGAAAATAGCAACCAATAGTTTCAATAACCCCCTCGCCCAGAAGAGAAAGAAAACGAACTGTCACTGGTCCCTCGCCTAACTAAGTGAAAAGAACTAATACTTGACAGAAAGATGAGCAGAGGGGATGGAAGAAGATAACAAGCAAAAACCGCAAAATGATATTTAGGGATAAGCGAATCTTGACGAGTATACTTGTAAGATAATTCGTAATTTTTCCAAGACATTGCAGTATTAACAAATGTAAGCAATCTAGTATTCTTCCCTGCTTCCCCTTAACAACTGACTTCAGAAATTTATATTTTCACCCACGTGAAAAGAGCTGTCAACTAGGTAACCTTATAAATTAATTCATCTTTTGTCGAGCGTAAATTCATGGTGGTCAAACTTCTTGACGTGATTTGGAAAAATATACCTTCCTTTAACCTGGCCCAAAACCTCCTGTGCCTTTGCACCATAGCCAATGTCTGCACCATCCTGCAACAGTGGTATGTGGAGAAGTGGAAAAGTTAGTTGCATGGTAAAAGATGAATAACCAACATATACTTAATGAGTAAAAAAGATAGAAGACAAGAATCTGATCATACCTTTGCCCAATAAGAATTATCTTTAAGTCTATCATCTTTAAACTCCACCTGATCAATTTTCACTCTTTGAAAGGTATTCACAGTTTTTGGCTGCAATAGCAATCAAAATGCATTTTCAGAACATCGGTAATAATACAGTAGGCAAATTCATAATTCTTCCCAACAACAAGCACCATATAGATCACCAGCTAATGTAACATAGCCATACAAAATTACACAAGAATGATGGGGCATGAAACCAAGCAAAAGAACTGTGCATAAGGCGCTGACATCATCAATTTTCATATGAAAGAACAAAAGAAATACTCTCTTAGGATTTTACAGGAAAGCTTCCCTCCACCCCTTTTTATAATGAGAAATAAAAAATCACATCAGTTTAAACTTCAAAAATGAAAAATTCCAAAGAGTTACTTATGTCTGCAATGTGGAATGCTACCTATACAGTATAGAGACTGCAAGGCTGGGCTTTAACTATATAAACATGACTTATATATTTTTTCACTGTACTTCTGGCTGCTGCAAATCTCAAACTTGCAGTAGTATGGTTCTCTTCCTCAACATTTTCTAATTTCTCACCATCTTACTTGAAAAGAGGCAACTAAAATATGTTTGGCCTTATATTCCAACTAAAATATATTGTCTCAAAATAAATAGTCTGAATTGTCAAAATGGATCTCCCTCTGTTTACGCGGCTTGATTCTGAGTAGGAGGGCCAAACTAACTAACGTTTGGTGTGAATTCAGACATAGAATCTTCAATTGTTTTGAAATAAAATTTACAAATTTAGAAACTACATGAAAAGTACTATGAGTCACAATAGTCAACAATTCAAAATATTTAGAAAGTGTTTGAAAAATATTATGGTTAAGAAAACTCCTTTGACTCTCCAAATAATAACTAAGACACATAAATTGAAACGAAGAGCGCATTTAACAAGGCTAGTCTTTTGAATTGAAACAAAGGAAAGAATATGATGAAAAGGAAAAAGTTATGAGCCTTGGTCAATTTAGAAAGAGAGAATGAGAGAGGAAATGAGAGAAACAAAAGGAGAGCTCATATGTTACATAAACAAAAACTTAAGTTCCTTTCCACCCAAAACTATGATTTCATGATTGTTCCATGATTTCTCACAATCCGGTTGAACTACAATCCCTACTATCCAGTCCTTTTTCCTTTCTTTTATATTAATAAATCCCTCTCAATCAAGTCATATTATGATGTCTCCTTACCCATAATGTATAGCATAAAGTCCATAAACCAAAAGTAAACATAATGCCCACTTAATAACTCCTCCGTGAGTGCCCGAGTTTACTTGTTGAAGTCTCAAAGATCAATGAATGCCTAATCGATAACAATTGTTTACTCTGGTGAATCTTTGTAGACAACCAATAGAAATTAACTCAAGGATGGTTCAAGATTATTCATTAAAACTTTACACAAGCGTGATGGAAAGTCATTTTAAAAAATTGAGATTATTCTGCAATTAGATACTCTTTTAAGTCATCTTTCCTCAAGTACACAACACATAATTTAAGAGTTGTGCTATGAGATTAACAATTGACAGGAAATTACAAACCTCACTTGTTAAGAATCAGCACACATTGACAATCCAAGCCCAAAAAAGTAATAGAAAAAAGACGCAAGCATACCTCTGCTGATCCATTAAGTGCTTTCCTTGATGATTTCTGCTTAGCAGAATTGTTCAACTCATCCTTATAATTACCATTAGAGTTTGCTTCAACGACTTCGCCATTTTGTTCTTGATTGCCACTTTTGGCATGTCCGTTGTCTGTGCAAAGAGCATCTGAATTTCCTTGGTCCACAACAGCCTTTAATTCTTCCAAGCCTTCAGTCTTTCTGCGTTTTGATTCTTCAGTTCCAACACCATCAACTCCCTGATTTTCATTTTCATCAGAAGTTAATCTTTTTCTCTTCTTGGAATCCTTAGAATCAGTAGCTCCATTCTTTTCCTTGGACTTCTTCTTTTTATCTTTTTTAGTAGTTTCCCCAGTAAGATCATCATTATCTTTGTCGATAGGGTCTACAATTTCTAATTTTTCCTCAGTTTTCTTCTTCTTCTTCTTCTCCTTCTTCAAGGGCACGTCTTCCTGTAATAGAAAAAGAGTATCATCAGCATTTTTCCTATGCTTCAACATCATGATGGCCCAAATGATCAGATATCTAGTCACTCGTAATTTTTCATGTGAATTTGATTGCTAACCTTATCATCTGCTAAAACCTCTTGAATCGTAGTGTTTTTCGTGGATTTATCAACACTTTCAGGATGAGATGCATCTGGAACATCAATATTATTATCTTCACTTCTCTTTTTCTTCTTTTTCTTTCCAACTTTGTCCTGAGAGTCAGCAGCATTGCTAGTTATGCTGTTTCCCTTTGTACCATCTTCACATTGCGTTGCACACCAGATCGTGTAAGATAATATCAAGTTAGAATAACACTCGTAACATCACAAATACAAGCTTCACGAAAGAAACTAAGTTTAAGATGAATTGAAGATATACTATAAAATACCTGGCTCTCTGTCGCCCTTAGATATTGTGTCATTATCAGTACTGCATATTTGTAGAAGGTCAAGTAACATGAGAGAAGGAACTGGAAAGTAAAATTACTATACATAACTGCACAGCCAAGTAAGAAGGAAGCAGGGCAGTTTTAGCCAAAGGAACACAGCTACCAGCATCCCACATACAACAGATACCCTATTCATTGTGTTGGACACAATTTACTCCCCCCCCCCCCCCCCCCCCCCCCCCCGGGCGCTCTTTTTCTCAAAAAGAAAACTACCACTCTCGATCAACAAACTTAAAAAGATAAATTCTTGGTTGAGAATCATTACAATTTTGTACTTGTGAATGTTTAAAATCAAATATTCCTTCGAGCGCCCAACTTTGTACCCTAGTGGTCAATGAAGTGGATTGAGAACCATGAGATCTCATGTTCAAATTCTAGTGGAAGCAAAAACATTAAGGGATCGTTTGGTATGGGGGATGGGGCAAAGTTATCCCATGATTGGGATACCTCATGGGATTATTTATCCCACCATATATATGGGATAGCTTATCCATCATTTTAGTACAAATTGGTGGGATAAATAATCTCGAGATTAACTTATACCCCTAACCATATGTACGATAACATAATTCTACATTTTATCCCGGAAATATTATCCCATATCCCTCATACCAAACGACCTCTAGGTGATTTCTTCTCATCTGCCCAAGACTTGTTGGACAAAGTTATCCGGTACCTCTGTTGATGGAGGTAGAAGATACTCTGTGTAATGAATCAAGGTGCAGGAAGCTAACTCGGACACCACAGATATGAAAAAAAAATTCCTTCTTCTACGAATCCCAAAAACAAAGAAAAGTACTGATACAGAAACACTTATCATCAGGATAAGATTATGCTAATTAAGTAATTACTTCTCAACATACCTGTTGTTTAGATACTTGCTGTATAAATCCTCCAAACTAAGGGAGCAAGACTTCCAACTGTCACCCTGCCAAAAAAATTTCAAAAACAGAAAGACGTGAGTGACCGTACAAACACCCTCGTATATAGGCAAGTTGCATATTCAATAGTGACATCACAGATCAAGCTTTTCCATCAAATGAAGGAATCAGCCAGAGTACATATGAAAATCTCAACAAAACCTGTGAGCACTCAAACAGGATCGGCATGACCAAGCACAGTCCTCCGTCCACAGAACACAAAGACATGATAAAAGATGTAATTCAAAATGGAGGTTTCTTCGACATAGTAATACCGACCAAGTGCAGAAAACATCAATTAATTACTTTTTTCCTTCTCCATATAACAAAAACAATTTTCATTTTTGACTATGAAACTCTATCATTCAAAATATGAATGAGAACACATTTTTCAAGCCAAAACAACAAGCTCTTAAGATTTTCTTCTCCATGGAATAACATATAAGAGTAAAACAGAGAACAATTATTCTCTAGTTTTCGAGGAAATCATTGCTTTGACATTTCAATTCACTTAACACCATTTCTTTTTAACAAACTCATTGTTTAGCTTATTCTCCTTGCCTCTACTTCATATCTCTCTTCCCTCACTTGTCTTATGAGTCGATAAAACATATTCAGATTCTACCAAGACTTTTCACCATACACTCAACTTCTTCCAATGAAACCAACCATTCTCCTTTTTCGTTTGGTTAGATAAGGAAAACTAACCATCCTACTTAAGTCACAAAATGCAATTCATCAAAGATGTCAACGACATATAGTATACCAGAAACATAGCTAAAGAGTGCAGTGTATACAGAATCCCACAAGCTCCATCAAACCAAAGTTTTGATTTTTGTTTTCCTATTTCTCAGTCACCCCAAGAATAAAACTCCCTTCTCTCCATAATCTATCACACTGTTTCAGAAGTATTAGTACTTCTATGCAGCTTTTGAATACATAAATCTTAGTTCAAATGCGAATTTATATCTGAATTGAGACAAAAAAAAAATTAAATAAATTCACCCATCTGCACCAAACAACAGTAGCAAACACATATGACATAACAGGTAATAGAAAACTTGGATAAAAATCACATTTTTAAAAGGGGGTGTTTGAGAAAGAAAGAAAAAGGGTTATAAAAACAAACCTCAGTTTGGGTTTCTTTTAGGAAGTATTTGAGGGTTTTGGAGAATCCATTGAGGTGAAGATAATGGAGTATGGATTGGTGTAAAAGGGACTTGTCTTCTTGAGGCTGCTTCTTAGCCATAACAAGATTGGACTTTGATGCCTGTGCTAGAAGTACCTGACGAGGCTTGAAGGCTAGTAACAGAGCTGCTGCTTCTGCAGCTGCTGCTGTTGAGGATGATGAAGAGGTACTAGGGTTTTGCAGCTGACTGATTTTGGTTTCTAGCATATATTAAGGAAGGAAGGGTTTTAGGGCAACGGCCAAAACATGACTGTGCCTCGCAAATATACTTGTGGTCGGGGTACAAGTAAACAAGACCATGAACATTTTGAAACAAATAAAAGGGGAAAAAAAAATCTTTTAAACCTAATAATGGTCCTTTAAGTTGGGTTAATTCTTTTAATTTGACCTAATTCTTCAAATATTACACTAATCACCTCTTGTAGTTTTTAAGTAGGCGTTTGACCATATGATGTGGGAACTCAATTTCAAATTTTGATTTGAAATCAGCGTTTGTAAATGAAATATGTATAAAATCTCAATTTTAATTTTAAATCTCAAGATCGTTATTTCTCGTATAACTCAAGTATTCGACTGTTCGACTATTTTGATTGCAATAGAACGTAGGATGACAATTTTCTTTATCGTATGACAATTGACAAGAAAGCGCTTTCAGTACACAATTATTAGGCTCATCCGAGGCATATTTAGGGAAGTAGCAGGGAATTTGACCATCAAATTTGAAAATTTTAAATTTCAAATTGTGATTTTAATTTTTTTTAAATGTAAAACTTGACACATAAGTTTATATTTTACAAAAAAAGAGCCATCATTTTTAATTTTACCAAAAAAAAATAATCGATATGAAGAGATTGTATGTACCATGTTAAAGAATTATATTAAAGAAGAATAGGTAGTTACTATTATTGTTAACTAGTAGATTTTTGTAAAATTATGCGTATTTAAAAGCTTATAACATCATGCAATTGCAAGCAGTTTATTTTAAAAAAACATAAAAATATGTGATTTATTGATCCGACATATTAGGATATTTCAATACCTTATTTCATGAACTATAGTTTGCCCATTTGGTAAGATTGTATCAAAGTTTGAAAATTTTAATAGCTTTCATAAATTAAGGGATTTTTTATGTTTATGAGAAAAAAATACAACTTAAGAAATGCAAATTACATGTCCAAACAAAAATTCAACTTCAAATCTGCATGATTTGAAATCATGTCCAAACAGGCCCTAAGTGTCATATTATATCCAAACGGGCCGTTAGTGTTGTTTAGTTGCCGATTGTAGAGGAGTTATTCATGTATTGAGATACGCATAATTTTATATATTGTTTGGTTGTAAAAGTAAGGGAAAACACAAGGATGGGTCTCCCAATAAGATTGGGGTTAAATATTAGATTTTCTAACATTAGGGGGAAAAAAGATAAACAACTGGCAGAAAAGTTATATGTAATGAGTTATTATTGGTATGATCCTTATTCAAAAGATAATTCAAGTCAATTGTTAGACGCATTTACTAACCTTATGTTATAATCCAGCTATAAATGTTCCAATGAGAAGTTCTTGAAGGACAAAGTTTATGTCATACATGAAGCATGATAGACCAATTGATTTCAAAGGTCAAACTCATTGACGAAGGAGAGGTGCAAATGATCGAGATGGTCATGATAATGAAGCAATGACTTTAAAATGGCACCACCAAATAATACTTCATAAAATCTTGAAAAAGGTTCAGATACCTGAAAATGATCAAAAATGAAAAGATCTCGAAAAGTTATGTCGCATTGAAACAAATATCAAATGGTCGTTGATGGTATCTTTGATAGCTCTCAATGTTATAAATGGTGATGAGGATCTTGAATTCTAATTTATCAAAAGACGTGCACAGATAAATGATTGCGCAAATAAAAATATGTAATTCAAGTATACTTTATTTCACTTGAAAATGTGATGTTTACTTATAATTCAAATACCAAAGTATAATGTCATTAGGGTCCAAATAAATTCTTGTGCAAAAGTAAAATGAAAAAAAATTAAAATCGTAAATAGAAAGTACTATGGCTTGTACCTTGTAGAATAAAAGTTTTCTTGCAAAAGTCGTGAGATTATTGTATGGAGATATATTCTCTTGTAATGGATGCAACAAGTGTTTCTTTTAGTCTAGCAATACATAAAAAACTTAAATACGTATAATGAATGGTTGTCATGTCTAGCTAGACGATGAAGGTTATATGAAAATTCTTGAAGGATTTAAAAGGTCTTAAAGCGATTCCATCAAATACCTCAATTACTGTGAGATCACTTAACATAAAAAAAAATTAATTTTGATCTCATGAAAATAGTTAGAAAGTATCATATATTAGGTCTCATTTGTTTTCATTAGGATTAAGACATCTGAATCTGAATGCACATTTGAATGATTAAGATGTTGTCTCTAGATTTGAACACTGAATGATTAAGACTGTTTATTTTTCAAAATCTGAATATGCATATTTTATATAATTATAAATATATTAAATATACAATTCAAATAAAAAATATTAATTTAATAAAATAAATTTATTATCTTATAAAAAAATAAAATATTTATGTTTGCTATTAATAGTGGAGATGATTTGTAGTGGTGGTCGTTGTAACGCATGGTGTTGTAGTGACTGACGTGATGCTGACAGTTGGTGGCGGTAGTTATGATGGTGAAGTTGGTGGTGTTGATGGTAGTGGTGGAAGAATATGTAGTGGTTGACGATGTGAAAGTAGTAGTTGGCGGTGGTGCCATTTGTGATGGTGAAGATGATTGGTAGTAGGAATTGATCGTAGTGGTAGTAGTGAGTGATGGTGGTAGTAGAGGTGGCGGCGACGGTGATGACTATGGAGGTGGCAGTAAATATAACTACAATTATGGAGGGGGCATTTGTAGTAACAACTGAGAGTAATTGGTTCGTAGCAGTAGTGGTTGCCAGTGGTTGTTGTGATGTCAGGGTGGTTGGCGACGATAATGGTGGTTGAAATTGGTGGCAGAGGTAGTTGATGGTGGTGATGACTAGTGGTTGGTGATGGTAACAGTGGTGGTGGTGATGATAGAGGTGGTTAATGGTGGTGGTTGTCGGTTATGGATAGAGTGATAATGAAAATTATCTACACAAATATACCTCTTAATGATATTAAGACTCTATTCCAGATCTTAATAATTAAGACCTATTCAGATGAAATAAGTGCTTAAATCTGAATGAAAACAAACGCACTTAATGGTCTAAGTCTGAACCATTCAGATTCAGACGTCCATTAAGTGCAAACAAATGAGGCCTTAGCGCAATTAGTGCACTTATGTATTCTGCTATTACTATTCATGAGATAATATTTTTATTAATATGCAAACAAAATAGAACTTCACTTTTATTCGTAGAGACATTAGAGTGAATCAAATATTGATTTATTTATTCTAACTAATTTTGTCAAGGTTTGTTGGTAAAATGAAAGTGTAAAGAAATTATTTGATTTATATAAAGTTGGATCTCAAGAAAGATACCTATTTGCATGTGAGAATACTGTCATATCATGTTATTCTACAAGATAGTCAGTTTTTATTATCATGCAAATGAAAGTGTCTGCCACTTGATTGTTTCTACGAACAAGTTGAATGAGCAATTTGTCTACCATGACAGGGTCACTAATAAAGTGATTGTCAAGAATGTATTTACCTGAGCTCAAAGACTCAACGTATCCAAGAGACATATGTTATGATCACAAAGATAATACTGTTAATCCAATATTTTGAGAAGTTGGTATACAAGATTGAATGTTATCTAAAAGATTAAATGATGTTTTCATCAGGGGAGTAAAATGCGGGTTGCGATCTTTTTTTCCTTAGCCTAAGTTTGTCCCATTGGATTTTCTTAATAAGGTTTTTAATAAGACAATAAATAATGTGTATTACAAGATATATGTACTCTTTTTTCTTTATTAGGATTTTTTTCTAAAGTATTTTTTTAGTTAGAGTTTAACGAGACACATTATCTATTAATCGCCACCCAAGGGAAAGTATTGTAAATATTATTATTATGTAATCATGGGTGTCCATAATTTCTAGGTGTAATTTTCACTTTATGATAATATTATCCACATCTCCACTACCTCCATATTAATCTTCTATGACCCCATAATCTTTCCCATAATCTAATTGGTTAATGTCATGTTTATGACATCTTTTGATGGTACTACTTAATGTAACCCTATAAACAGAGGTATTGAAGACTATATTGTACACACTTGAGTACATTTGAAATGATAAGTAATCTCTCCTCTCCTCTCTCTCTTTATCTCTTTACATTTATTGTTTGCTCTCATTTTATAACGTCACATAAAATCTAGCATAAGTTATACAATATTTGGTTGGCTTTTTCATACAAAGCACAACATTGCTAATAGCCTAATACAATGTTTGATTTATATTTCTCTTTTCCGTATAACTAATACATATATAAGATGTGAGAATCTATGTATTATTTTATGTAGGATAAAAGATAGAACAATTAATACATAAATAATCATTTAGGACGTTGAAATTAATTAATATTATAACTATTGAATTTTACTTCTTTATAAAAGGTAAGAACTCCTAATATTTAGTATTTTAAAATTGACTAAAATTTTGCTTCTTACATCTTTCCTTATTTGAACTATATTAAAAGTCCTAGCATTTAAGACTTTAAAATTAATTACAATTGTGTTAACTTATATCAATCTTTTATTATTTATTAAACTAACTAATTATCCATCACAATTTTTTAACTTATGGTACGAGAAAATAAATTAAAGAGTGTAATTTTATTACGCATTAATATATTGAATTCCTCTTTCTTCTTCTTCTTCTTTAAAAAGAATTTGTATAATTAAAAAAAATATAGAAACATATACTTTAAGTTGTTTCAATTAATCAAATACTCTTATTATTCACTCTCTTTAGCTAAATCTACACTATTTTTTTAGTGTCAATTTATATGGAGATGTTTGACTAGACATATAAATTAACAGAGGGAAAAAATTAATTAAGCTGAAATCATGTTATAAAGATTAAAATGAAAGTTTAAAATTAAGTTATTACTAATATTTAAAGTACGAGGCCTCATAGCAAAATATCATTCACCTTTTTAAAAATAGAGTTCACACTTGACAAAACAGTTATTTAATTATTACTTTAATATTTAAGATTTTAAAATTAATTAAATATTATGTATTAAATAATTTCTTATTTGAAATATATCAAAAATATTAATATTTAGAAATTTAAAAAGCGATTAAGATTTTAATTTTTTAAGAAATAATTACACATTAAATAAATTGTACTTATAATGAAAATAAATCTTATGTTTAAGACTTTTGAAAATATAATTTGAAAAAAGGACAATCCAGTGCACAAAGCATCCCATGTTAATAGAGTCCAGAAAAGGATCGCACCCCAAGAAATGTGATATACACAGTCTACCCTAATGCAATCATTAATAATTGTTTCCACTAATTTTGATAAGTCTTTCTTAGTTTGGACGATCAATTGCACAATAAATGTGTTGTGATATAATATCAATTTATTAGTGCCAAAACAAGTCAAATAATAACTCACAATACGATTTCATAAATGTTAATTATCTAAACTAATAACTTATACTATTTTATATATTTTACTATACAATTTTGTATTACAATGTGTCTTCTTAATGTTAATATTTATATTAGATGTTAATATGTTAATAGTGTAGTAATACAAATTTAGTAATAATAACATGAAATATACATATAATGCATGCATTTAAGTCCTCATGTAAAAAACGGATGATTTTTTTTTACTTTCAACCGAACACTATTTCTACTATATTTTTATTTATTAAAATAAGTATTAGAACAAACTGAAAAAAGTACTATTGGATTAGCCAAACTCTTAAACATAATTTATCAATTTGAAATTCATAATTTCTTTCTAAATTAAGTTAGTACATTGTTACACAAACGCGTTTTTAAATATTATTTATGTTATTTTTAAAAATTTATTCTTATTAATATGAGGGAGACGCATGAAGAACATACACTAAGACTAGTTAAGAGAAGGGACAATATGATGAAGAAAAAAACAAGTGATAGGAGGGCGAGGATGGGAGTAGTCGAATGTGAAAGTGTTAATGTTGGTGGTGATAATAGAAGGGACGGTAGGGGTTTGTATTAGCAGGTCGCGGATCGAGTTTAATTGGAGATACATTCGAACTGGTTAATTTTGTTCATGTTAGGGAAAAACTAATGAATAGTTGTTGTTACTCCCATAAACTTCTAATATTTAGTCGGTCTATTCGTACGTTAGTCAAGAGTTTTAGAGTACGACGCGTGCGAGAAAGGGTCGCAGCAGGTTGCCAGAGGTGCAATGTGCCACGGACCCTCCCCCTCCGTGTTGGGCTCCGTGACACACCCGTATTTTGGCGTGATGGGGTCCATGCCTCGGACCCCTTGTCTACTGCCCAAGTATATATATATGGTCCCTTTAGTTGTTGAATCATTTTCCACATTTCACTTTCGGACATGGGAGAGGGAATACGAAGAAAACAACAGATTTTCATCCGTTTACGCTATGAAATGCCGTTCAAATTTAAATTAACCTCGGGTAATGAATCCTAAGCCCTAGGGAGTGTTACTACGGAGTTATTTTCGTGAAATTCACCCGGCAAATCGTAACTCCTCCGAGCAAAAGTTATCAGAATTGCTTCAAACTGATTTCTATACGATCACATGCTTCAAGTAAGTATTTCTCCCTTTTGAACTCTCGGGAAATCATATATTTTCGGTTTGTTTCGTTAAGTTGAAGTATAGTCAATACTAGTGTTACAAGTCATTGTTTCTGCCGAATTTAGTACTGAAACTAGTTTAATTCTCTCAGTAGCACGGTTACAGTTAGGAAGGGCTATTGAATACCAGTTGAAACTCGTCAGTTACTGAGGAAACAACAATCAAGGTATGTTAAGGCGAATTCCTTTGGCAAGTTAGCTTCCTTAGTATTGTAATACAGTTAAGTCCCAGTAAAAGAGTTAAAGGCATATCTATTGTGATTAACTGAGCTCTGTTATATTAAGGCCGCGAGGAACATATTGAGTTCTGTTATATTGAGGCCGCAAGGACCATATTGAGTTATGTGACACTGAGGCCGTAAGGGTCATATCGAGTCCTATTCTACTGAGACCGCGAGGGCCATTACGAGTTCCATTAGATTGAGGCCGTGAGGGCCATAGTGAGCCCATCAGATTGAGGTTGTGAGGGCTATAGTGAGCTCTATTAAATCGAAGCTGTGAGGGCCATTTTGAGTTACCGTATACTGCAATCATTAGCAACCAGGTAGTGGAACATATATTGTTTGTACCTACCGAGGCTTATGGGGGCCCAGGTAGGTTACTCTTGTATTGGTTGTACCTTCGAGGCTTATGGGGGCCTGGTTAGGTTCATATTTGTATATATGTGTGACTTGTTAATTAGATACTACAGATGGTGAGATCGTTCAGGTTAAACGCTTGCCCTTCTGTATGATTATTTCAGTTTTTCAGCTCTCATTCAGTTATTACTTTACTGTCTTACATATTCGATACATATTGTACTGATGCCCTCCCTGGGCACTGCATTACTTGCCTGCAGGTGTGGATAGGCACAAACCAGGACCTTCGTAACTTCCAACCAGGGTTAGCAGCACAGTCAGCTCTCTTCCTCCAAAGCTAATAGTTAAAAGGTCTGGTCTTTTGATTGTTCGGTTTATGGGTAGGTCGATGCCCTGTCTCGACCATTCTACCCTAGAGGCTTATAGATGTACAGTTCCTTGTGGTTAGTCTATTGTTGGCCGTGTGGGGTCCAGATGTATATTTCATTTTGTGATGACGGTTGTGTGGGGACTTGTCGGCTATAATATATGTAAGTCACTTGATTTTCATTACAGTCATAACTAGACATCATGGTGGTCTTATCGGCCCGCATAGAATTCCCTGTCATTATCTATTTCTGGGTAGTTGTTTTATGTTACAGGTGGCTATACGGCCTTGTCGGCCGGGGACTTTATTTACAGCCGAGATATAGCCCGTTGTTTTCTTGCATTGAGAAGTAAGTTTGCACCAAAAGTGCATAAGTCCAGTCAGATCAGTCCAGATCCTAGTAGGGCACCAGGTGCCAATCATACCCCCCAAGGTGGGGCGTGACAAACTTGGTATCAGAGCAGGTCGTATCCCAGGGAGTCTGCAAGCCTTGTCAAGTAAAGTTATGTCTATGGATGTATTGTGCACCACATTCTATAGACAGGAGGCTACGAGACATAATAGTGTTGTTACTCTTCTTTCTCTTACAATCGTGCTATAGAGCTGAGTTGTATAGGGTAATCCCCTAAGCTTACGTTGTTTTGTTATTTACAGCGAAAAATGTCAGATGAACGACGGACTCTGACTGGTCGAGATTTAGATATGGCGGCAGGAGAGGGCACCAGTAGGGGGCCCCAGTCAGAGTCGACCCTGCCTGAGGGCGACAGGGAGACATCCCCTCGATCTCCCCAGCACTCACCACCGCACTCAAAGCCTACAAGGCAGTAGATACACCAGTACCACCCCCAACTATTCCAGTACCATTGGATCAGGAGCTTAGGGGTGCATTTTATACGTGGGTTCAGATGATGGCTTCCCAACGTCAACCTCATACAGTAGTACTAGCTACCGCTGAGGGGCCTGGTAGCTCAAGAGTTCGTGAATTTCTCGCTCTGAGTCCCCCACAATTTACAGGGACCGATCGTAGAAAGGATACCCAGAATTTTATAGTTCAGTTGTAGAGAATATTCAGGGTTATGCATGCCTCTTCTACCGAATCAGTTGAGCTAGCAGTGTTTCATTTGCGGGATGTAGCAGTTTTGTGGTACGAGAGTTGGGAGAGATCCCGAGGCAGAGATGAAACCCACCTACGTGGCCTGTTTTCTCTGAGGCTTTCATAGACCATTACCTGCCCCGAGGGGTCTGGCAGGCTAGAGTAGAGCATATTCTAGTCTTTTGCAAATTTGATTGGAAGAGGTAGTAATGTATATAACAACAAATTTCAAATGGCAAACTATTTGATAACAACAAATTGATGACCAAGATGTATAATCTTTTGAATTCAAGCAACATAACTCTTTTACGTATAATATTATTTTCAGATGAAGCATTTAATCAGATCGAATGGACTATGAAAAAAAAAAAATAATATAGATTGAATGAGGAAGATCTTGACACAGTATTCCTCTAATATCTTTACTTTTTTCGCAATCCGGTCTCTGCCTCTCTATACGAATAGCAAAAAGAAGAAAAATACGACTAATTATAAGAACAAAGAAATATTTTTAAAATTTATAATCTAAACAAGCCATGAATATGTTTGATTTTTTTCTAGACACACTTAAAAAAAATGTGTTACATAATTTGAAATAGGGGGAGTACCTCATTCGAATTGGTTATGAGGAACTTTATACCTCTATAACTAGATTAAGTAATTAATTAAGAAAACAAAGAAGGTAATTCAAAGAAGACTAACCCTCTCACTCATTTTGTGCATTTCTACAGAACTTGCTTTTGAATATTGCTGCAAATCATCTTCATTCCTTCTTGATGTTGTCCCACTTCCATTACCCTGATAATAAGCGGTTTTCAATAGTAGCAAAAGTTATGTTTCAGAGGTTAATATATACATACATATATACATACATACATATATATATATATATATATATATATATATATATATATATATATATATATATATATATCTAAAAGCCTTTTTGCAACATTCACAGCATAAAATACTGCTCTAATATTGATGAAAATATTTTTTACATTGATTAGTCATATACAAACTATTATACTTCAAAAGTAACTTTTTTCGAATGAAAAATATTTTCCAAAATAAACAGATTGACGGGGACTAAACTCACATCAAATTCAGACATAAAATCTTCTTCACGTTTTCTCTTTTTCCCTCTTGACTCCTTATGTAGGTTTTCAAGAGGGGTACTTGATGAGTAATTCGTCCCAAACTTGGAATCATGATGATTTTCCACAGGCAGAATTAGCGGTGCCCCGATGTAGTATTTGCCACAAGCAGAATTAGCGACACCCCGATGCAGTACTTGCGACAGGCAGCACCTGGGGAGGTGCAAATATGGTTCCACAGCCTGCTATTCTTGCGGGTAGGAGAGACATATGATGAGAAATTGTCCGACTAGACGCCAGAGCAGCCAAGACCAGCAGGATAGATCCTCAGCAGGTTCGTATGCCCCAACACCCTCTGCAGGGCGCGGGCCCTTAGCTCCAGCTGACAGGGGCCGAGGCAAATCTGGGGAATCCAGTTCAGGCAGCGGCCAGGACCACACATTTGCACTACCAGGACGACAGGAGTCAGAGTCGTTGCCAGATGTTGTGAGATGTCAGTTTATGCTTTGATAGATCCGGGCTCTACTTTGTCATATGTTACTTCATTAGTAGCCCAAAAGTTTGGTATAGGGTCAGAATTTCTTTAACGACCTTTCTTAGTATCTACACCCGTATGTGACTATATTATTGCTAAAAGAATTTGCCGAGGTTGTATAGTAGAGATTGTGGGTCGTCAGACCTCAACAGATTTAGTAGAGCTAGAAATGATTAATTTTAATGTTATTATGGGTATGCATTGGTTGGCACCGTGTTATGCTACTGTAGAATGTTGGACCAGAATCGTCCGATTCCACGTTCCAGAGAAGTAGTACGAGAACGGAGGGGTAGTATAGCCACACCAAAGGGTAAGTTTATATCCTACCTTAGGGCAAAGAAGTTGATAGCAAAGGGTTGTATCTACCACATTGTTAGGGTCCGGGATATGCAAGCAGAGCCCCGACTTTTCAGTCCATCCCAGTGGTCAATGAATTTCTATATGTGTTCCCATATGAACTCCGTGGCATCCCTCCAGAAAGGGAAATTGATTTCTCTATTGATTTGCGGCTAGATACTCAGCCTATATCCATTCCTCCATATCGAATGACTCCAGCTGAATTGAGGGAACTAAAAGAACAACTAAAGGATTTGTTAGATAAGGGCTTCATTAGGCCGAGTACGTCACCGTGGGGTGCACCAATTCTATTTATGAGGAAGAAAGATGGCTCTCTCTATATGTACATAGATTATCGTCAGTTAAATAAAATGACTATTAAAAATAATTATCCGCTTCCCAGGATAGATGATTTATTTGATCAGCTGCAAGGGGTGAAGTATTTTTCTAAAATTGACCTAAGATTCAGATACCATCAAGTTCAAGTGCGGGAAAAGGATATCCTGAAGACGGTTTTTAGGACCATGTATGGACATATTGAGTTCCTAGCTATGTATTTCGGGTTGACAAATGCCCCAGCAGTATTTATGGACTTAATGAACAGTATCTTCCGGCCATACTTAAATTTCTTCGTGATCGTGTTTATCGATTATATTTTGGTATGCTCCCGCTCATAAACAGAAAACGCAGATTATTTGCGGACAGTACTTCAGACCCTCAGATTCTCTAAATATGAGTTTTGGTTGAGTTCTGTAGCTTTCTTGGGCCACATTGTATCAGAGGCCAGTATTCAGGTGGATTCACAGAAAATAAAGGCAGTAAAGACATGACCCAGACCTACCACTCCCACAGAAGTTCGCAGTTTTCTCGGCCTAGCCGGGTATTACAGGAGTTTTGTGGAAGGCTTTTCTAACCTGTCGGCGCCCTTGACTAAATTGACTCAGAAAGCAGTCAAATCTCAGTGGACCGACGCCTATGAGCAGAGTTTTCAAGAATTGAAAAACAGGTTGATGTTGGCACCAGTGTTAGCATTTCCAGAAGGCTCAAAGGGGTATGTCGTGTATTGTGACGCTTCAGGCATCGGGTTAAGGTGTGTCCTGATGCAGCACGGAAAGGTAATCGCTTATGCCTCCTGACAGCTTAGAAAGCACGAAAAGAACTATCACACTCATGATCTGGAGTTAGCTGCAGTAATTCATGCCTTAAAAATATGGAGGCATTACTTGTATGGTGTACATGTAGATATTTTCACGGATCATAAAAGCCTCCAATATATTTTCATGCAGAAGGAGCTGAATTTGTGATAGCATCGTTGGTTGGAGTTGCTAAAAGATTACGACATGAACATCTTATATCATCCCAGAAAAGCTAATATTGTAGCAGATCTATGGGGCGTTTAGCATATATAAGGCCAGAAAAGCGGGAGATGGCTCGAGAGTTGCATCGGTTAGCCAGTTTAGCAGTTCGGGTAATAGATTCAGAGGACAACGGGGCCATAATTCAAAATATAGAAGTATCATCCCTGATAGTAGAGGTAAAATAACGGCAGTATGAGGACTCTCAGTTGGCACAGTTCAGAGATAGAGTTCGACAGGGCGAACTAGCGGCTTTTGGGATAGCTGAAGATGGGGTGTTGAGGTGCAGAGATCGTCTCTACGTTCTAGATGCAGCAGGGCTCCGCCAGCAGATTATGGTAGAGGTACATTATTCTTGTTACTCTCTACATCCTGGTTCGATGAAGATATACCATGACATAAAAGAGACATACTGGTGGCCCGGAATGAAGAAAGATGTAGTCACATTCGTAGCCCGGTGCCCTAATTGTCAGCAGGTGAAGGCTGAGCACCAGAGACCTGGCGGATTAACTCAGAAGATGACTATATCGATGTGGAAGTGGGAAGTAGTTAATATGGACTTTGTGACAGGATTACCCCGTACTAGACTTTAGTTTGACTCTATCTGGGTTATTGTTGACAGACTAACGAAATCAGCTCACTTTCTACCAGTTCGGACTATATTTTCAGTTGAAGACTATGAAGAGTTATTTATTAAAGAGATAATCCGATTGCATGGTGTTCCAGTATCTATTATTTCTGACAGAGGAGTATAGTTTACGACTAGATTTTGACAGTTATTTCAGAAAGGTTTGGGGACACAGGTTAATCTGAGTACGGCTTTTCATCCCCAGACAGATGGCCAGGCAAAGCGCACCATTCCAACACTTGAGGATATGTTACGAGCGTATGTGCTAGATTTTGGAGGGAGCTGGGAAGAGCATTTACTTCTTATTAAGTTTGCATATAATAACAGTTACCATTCTGTCATACAGATGGCGCCTTATGAGGCATTATATGGGCGAAAATACAGGTCCCCAATTGGGTGGTTCGAAGTAGGAGAAGCATGGTTAGTCGGGCCAGATCTGATCCACCAGTCAGAAGAGAAAGTGAAACTTATCAGAGAACGGTTACTAACAGCTCAAAGTCGTCAGAAATCCTACTCCGATATATGGCGCAGATACTTAGAAAGGCAAGTTTAGCCCGAGAGCTGTGTTTACAGGTGGCTATGTGGCCTTGTCGGCCAGGAGCTGTGTTTACAACCGAGATATAGCCCGTTGTTTTTTTGGTTTGAGAAGTAAGTTTGCACCAGAAGTATATAAGTCCAGTCAGATCAGTCCAGACCCTAGTAAGCACCAGGTGCCAGTCATACTCTCAAGGCGGGGCGTGACAGTTGTATTTGATAAGTTTAATAATCAATATAAAAATGACCAGTTATTAATATAATATTATATATATATATATATAAGGAGGTTATAGGCACGCTGATGTGGCATGCTTCTATGACCTCCATTCTTATATATCTTTTTTGTGTTTTTTTGATTTTATTTACATATTTCTCTAATAATTTTTTTGTTAGATTTATCTGGTTATAATAGGATATAATGTTTATCTGTAACTGTGAAATTAAAATTAATAAAGACAATGAAATTTATAAAGAATTATTGTAAATGAGGACCATGAAGAGTCACTCTACACTAATAGAAGAAAAGGGAGACGATAAAAGAAGAGCAAACACTCTTTACAGAGAGCTTTTTTTTTTTTTTTTTTTTTTTTTTTTTACAGAAATCTTTCTTTGAAACAAGTTAACATCACTTTTTCTTTAGGGATCTTTCTTTTTTCTCATATTCACATTGAGAGATTTTTGTTTCTGCTCGTACTCACACACAAAGGTATTAGCAGAGAACAGGCGAAAAATTTATGGCACATGAAGATAAATCACTTTTGTTTTAAAGGAATTCTTTCAATTTTTCTTGGTAAGAAGTAATGATCTATTAATGACTATATATTGATCCTTCTCTTTTTTTCTCATCATTACCATTACACTTTTGATTTCTCATTTTATGGTGTAGATTTTAGAGTATCGATCGTCAAAAGTACATTAAAAGAACATTATTGGTGTGATGCAAAAAAAAAGTTATAAGATCATTGTCTTTGATTTTCTTAAAAGTTTAAATTAGATATATTTGATCATTTCTCTTATTTGAAGATGTTGCCTCTATTCACAGGAATTATTTTAGAGAGTGTGACACCCATAAAGATAAAAAATTCATAGGTGTATATATTTATTATATTCTATCGCTTTATTTTCATAAAGTCGTGTTTAGAAAGTATTTTTATTCCTAAATATGTATGATACCTCTGTTTATTAAATTTGTAAAACTATTAGTATATTTTAATTGAGAAATTACATATATATATTTTAAAGATGTATCCATAGTGAATTTTTTAATTTAAAATTCAAATGGAAGGGGTATATGTAATTGGATTTCTTCAGAGATGTCATTCTTCTTTATAAACTATTTTTTTCTGACAAAATATGAAAATATATTATCATACACAATGTATTATTTGTACTTGTAAAATTTTCTGACAGAATATATTATAAAAGAGGACTGATTAAGGATTCTTTTAAATAAATAGCCTAAACAAGATGAACAAATTAATAATTTTTGCTTCTTTCTCCTTCACTTCGGAAAATGGTAGAGTTATGTAATTTGCTCTGAAATAGTACCAAATTTTTGAATGAATAGTTTATCCTCTCATATATTTTTTTATTATTTTAAAAATTAATTATATTTAGTATTCTTTGAATAAAATAATTATTATTTACATAGAAAAATAAATTTTATGCTAAACATCTATTTTAATATTTTAAATGTGATATTTTTATTTAATATTCTAAAAGTTATATTTTATCTCATTTTTTCTTTTTATATTATACTTTATTTTGAAAATTCAATTCTATAACATACAAAAGAAGAGAAAAACAAGAATGCTGCAAAGAAGTTAATAAGAATATAAAATTAAATCGCTTTGAATTTTAAATATTTAGTATTTGTGAAACTTATATTATATCACAAGATTATATAAATATTGTAATAATACATTAAAAAAATATGTTGTATTGAATTTATTCATTACCTTATATGAAATATAAAATATTTACTTTAAAGTTCAATTTATTTTGAGAAATTTAATTGTTTGATAGGGTGATATCATTTTGTTGGTGATGTCGAATATCATCCAATTTTGACAAATGTCATAATAAGGTAGCAATGTCAATAGTTAAGTGAGGTGAGAGGATATAACAAAGAGCAATCAACCTATTATATTAAGGAACAACTGATAATATTATTATGATTAATGTATTGGTATAGGGAGAGAAAATTAATCAACAATAAAAATAAATATTTTTAATATAAAATTTATATAAATTATTTAGTCATATCTTAATTTTTTTAGTAACCATACGAAGTACGAATATATTCACAAGTTCATTCCTTTTTTGTTTTCTTATTTTATTTAGGAGAATTAAATATATTTTAGGTGAATTTTATTTTGTTGTCTAATTTCTTATCAACTGAATTTTAATACCGTCACGCGCCAAATATAAGGGAATCTTACTTTTTGTGTCATGTTAGCTTTTTGTGTCTAGTAAACATATATTTATTTGGGTTGAGATGTTCAATAAAAACAACTCTTAATATGTATGTGTTTGTAAATGAAAATTTTATACATATTTAAGAATCCATGTATGTATTCCGCCTTTTTCATAAGTATGATTTTACATTGATTTTTTTTTTGGTGTGGTCTTTAAATAGGACAAATAAATTAGAAAACAAAACAAAAAGAAGTTATCTACATGTTAGATGTTATGAAATAATAAAGCAACAAGGAAGAATATTGTAGAGAAAGAGATAAGAGAGAATAATTCTTATTTCTCTTGAGGGGTTCTCTTGAGGGGTCAAAGGCATCAATTACAATGAAGAAAAACTCCTTTATTTATAGGAGAAAATTAACTTGGTCCCAAAGTTACTAACCCTAACTTTCCTTCTAGGAAAATAGGCATTCACTATGATTAGAATATATTTATAACGCTCTCCCTTGGATGTCTATTTGAAAGATACTGTGCCTCGTTAAAATCATACTAGAAAAAACCTAGTGGGAAAAAATCTAGTGAAGGAAAAAGAGTACACATATATAATAATATGCATTTTGGCTGCCTCATTAAAAACCTTACAAGAAAAACCCAGTGGGACAAAACATCGTAAGAAAAAAAGAGTACAACGCGTATAAACTCCCTCTAATTAGAACATCCTTGAATCTTTGCATCCCGGTCTTGTGCACCATCTTCTTGAAAGTTGCAGTTGGTAGAGACTTAGTGAATAAATCAGCCACATTGTCACTTGAATGAATCTGTTGCACGTTGATATCACCATTCTTTTGGAGCTCATCTATGTAGAATAACTTTGGCGAGATGTGCTTCGTTTTATCTCCTTTTATGAATCATCCCTTTAGTTGTGCTATGCATGCTGCATTATCTTCATATAAAATTGTGGGTACTTTGTCACATTTCAAATCATATTTTTCTCAAGTGAGATGTATCATGGACCTCAACCACACACATTTTCAGCTTGCTTCATGAATAATTATTTTCTCAACATGATTTGATGAAGTAGCTACGAGAGATTATTTTGTAGATCTCCAAGATATGGCAGTACCTCCACATATGAACACATATCCAGTTTGAGATCGAGCTTTGTGTGGGTCAGATAACCTACATCAGCACAACCAACAAGATCGTCTTGCTAACGAATTAATCAAATGTCATGCCTTATAGTATTAGCAAAATACATTAATATATCAATCACACTAAGATATGATACTTCAGGACCAAGGATTTCGTCATTTTTTTCTTAAGGTCAAAACAAATCCTTATTCACATCAAGTGATCGAACAACCATCGAATTATTTAATGAATGTGCTTCATCCATATAAAATTATTCCAACACATTTTTATATAGGCAGATTATTAGCAAGGATACCGTTTGTCAAATGCTCGATTTGCAAATCAAGACATAATTTTGTCTTTCCAAGATCTTTCACCTCAATTCCTTCTTTAAATAATCAATTGCCTTTAGAAACTCTGTCGGATTTCTGTCACGACCCGAACGTAGAACCAGATCATAACACAGGACAAGGAACTCCGAGAGGCCCCAAGTCGACTCATGGCATAAGAATACATCTAACTTCATTCACTTTAAGCAGAAGACTAAACATAAGACATAACGGAAACGTAAGCATAACATAACATAACATTCAGAAAACACTGGACATATACATAAGCTGAGTGCTACATACTGACTGAAAGCCTCTACTGTATAAGATGGGTTGATGGGACAACACCCCAACTAACCCGGCCAAATAATGAAACATATAATTACATAAATGTTTAGTCAAAACGGCCCTCGAACATAAGGACTCACCAACGAAGCTGATAATAATCCCGAGATGGTCTAAGGATGAGCCTGAGAATCAAGTCCTGTATCATGAAACGGTACAACATAGAAAGTATGTGATCAGTACGTGAAATGTACTGAGTATGCAAGGTAAGTAAAATGGACATTTAAAATACATGAAAACTCATAAAACATCATAAGAGTGGGACATCATGCTCATATCAGAAACATTGTAACTAACGTAAGGCTCAAGGTTTTCAAATCATTCATAAATCGTTCATTATCATGATCATAAGAGAAACTTTATCAAATCATCACTTGAGCCAATATCATAAACATAACAATGTATAAAATATACAATGGGAGGACTCGTCATAACCGACACCATCATGGTGGAGCCTTTTATGATGTCCCAACTATCTCACTCAAGTGGGCAGAGTCGCCCCTGGCTTGCCAGGCGAGGGACATGCATTATGCGATATCATGAAAAGAGGGGATCATTATTATTATATATATCATTATAAACCCACGGTGGCACGTGATTATGAGACACCGGCGTAGTCCTTTGAATGTCGGGCTGCTCGGTGCTAGACATGCTCTCAAAAATATGCATATTAGGCTCATACATAAATAAATAACATCATTCGTTAAGATTCATGGCTAAAATAAACATTCATCATTCATTGATTCCCATTAAAACATGATTAACTAAGAATCAAAGGCCCTTTAGTCGGCCAACATCATAAATCGATAAATCATGAGATCCATTTCATAAACCGTAAATCATTCTTCAACATGTGGGCATTGCCCAATACTTTACCATGCTTTACTATACTCAATTTATTTGAAAACATGCTTATAAACATGGGTAACTTGAAAACATATTTTTTATCATCAATAGTTCATAAATCATAAGGCCCTTGCATACTTGAAGATCATGCATATAAAGATTATGGACAAGTTTACAGAAACTTGTAAATGCTTCAGGCGTTTCAAATCCTTCATGATTTTCATATAAATTTTACAAAGTGATAACATTCGTTGGTATTTAAATACTTGACATCTTTTGGTGTCTGGACTACAGGTCCAATAAGCTTTACGCTTATCAATACGCATCATTTTACTTGATAATTATTTCTACATCAGCATGCTTTAATAGATGTAGAATTCAGACATTCACAATCTTTTACAATATTGCGCCTGTATTATATTAAAGATATCGTCGACGGTATATCGTTCATATCGGTTTGCAATTATACATAACTCATTGAGATTTCATCACTTTCAATATTTTTCTTAGGTACCTAAACCTATCATAAGGTTTCATGAAGTATTATGTCGTAGGCTCTTCAAGAGCATATCGCCTCCTTATTATGATTATTTTCTCCATTCTTTCTCTAAAGATTATTGCAAAAAAAACCGATTGATCTACAATGCTTCATGCATATTGTAGACTCCGCCCTTCAAGAACATAAATTTAATAGGAACTTTTACAACTAAAATATGAAATTAATTTTAGGTCAATAAATGCTTCATACATTTGACTTGAAGTATTTTGAATGAGGATCATACTAATAGTAATTCACAATATATTTCTTAGCTGCTTATTCTCTCCTCCTTATGTTAGAAGAACTAACATGCATCTCCGATCTTCTTTGGAGAATTCATCTATGTGCATCATAATGGATTCATCAATTATATATTACATATCAAAAGTTATTAGATGAAAATATTTGGTTCCTAACCCTAAATCAATTGAATGGAGGGGGATAAATCATAATTTATTGGTTAACATACAAGTGTTATTGTATGCAATATATCATATCATAGACCAACTTACTAAGCGTTATTCTCATAAGCAATGATTTAACTATTTATCGGAGACATTTAATGTCAAACCAGCTTAAATATAAACCAGCATTATCAAGATAAATTGTCTTGATTACACACTCTAAAAATTATACTTTTAACTCAATTAATATTGAGTAACCAATTGAGTGGAGGGGGGATTAATCATAATTTATTGGTCAACATACAAGTGTTATTGTATGGAATATATCATATCATAGACCAACTCACTAAGTTTTGTTCTCATAAGCAATGGTTTAACTATTTACCGGAGGCATTTAATGTCAAACTATCTCAAATACAAACCAGCATTATCAAGATAAATCGTCTTGATTACACAGTCTAAAAATTTTACTTTTAACTCAATTAATATTGAGTAAGCATTTTTGTCAATGTCAAACTACAGGTCGATAATGAATGCACATGTGACCATCTTATGGATGCATTTACTTAAGACATCAAATGACAAGTGAACGAGCTCATATTCAGCTTTCATATTTTTCAGAATTTTGGGGATTCAGTCCCAACATTAGCTGGTATAATCAACTTGTCATGAGAACAAGCAATATAAAAGATTTCTTGAAGAATCTTCTACTTTTTCAATATATATTGAATACTCAATTAACACATCATATCAGAATGACCAAAACGGTCAGGTCAACAGATAAAATTATCTGTACTAGTAAAGTTCAGATTTACCATGATATGTGTTATTTATTTTAGTAGACTTTAGGTTTATTGTATCATGAATTTCACATCAATAAACTTCTGGTTTACTATAACATATACTTTCATCATGCTTATATTTATAGTATAAATATAGTAACCTTTCATATACATATTTCTTACCATAGTAATTTGGAAATATTTAATCTTTCAATCATTTGTAGTCTCAATATGATAACTATTTTTATTGTTGATAAACTTCAGATTTACTACAATTTGTGTTTTAATCATAACAACTTTGTACTACAATAGAGAATGAAGGACATAATAATAAATAAACTCTTCAGGAGCTTTCAATTTATTTTCTATAATAAAATATTATTTGAAGATTACTGGTATCATGTTACTTGTAGACAAGCAATCGGGCTCTTCTGGAGATCTTGATCATTAATCATTAATTTATATTACCAAATATTGCTTAGATAGTTTTGGTATTATGACAGCAAATTTAGACATTGTTGGTGTCATAAAATAAATAGTAAAATTGAGTTCTAAACTTCATAATTTCAAACTTTTACTAATTCGAGAGTAGATTGCAAGTTTTACTACTTCAGGAGTAACTTTCATATTTACCACTTTGGGAATAAATTTTAAGATTTTTCTAAGTATTGACACATTCACTTCAGGAATTGGAGCTGTATTAGATCTATATTTGTAATATTTATCAAATATTCTCATTCTTCAGGAATGAAACATAATCATCTAAATGTTCCTTATAGTTTAGTAGCTCTTTTAAGATATTGCTACTTTAGGAGCAAATCAAGACATGTTTAATAATATGGATCTTTCTTTTCTATACCATTGCCACGACCACCCGAATTGGGGTCATGATCTTTTTCTCCACATCGATGAAATTTCTCTTTTGAGTTTCTCTTTTGCATTATTTAATTTCATGCCTTTAATCCTTCCTTTTCCACTTCTCATGGTGAAGAATACTATTTGTTGCAAGGCAATCATCATGTTTAGAGTTCTTTCCTCGATCACGTCGATGACCCCACTAGGGTCATGACTACGATCAAGACCATGACCTTTCTCACACTTAGTTTGATGGAAGTTCATCTCATTCAGTTCAGGGAATGGACTAAAATCAATAGGTCGACTTTCATGATTTTTCATTAATAATCAACTCTTTTGCTCGGTCACATGAATATGTGAAATTAGTTCAGAATATTTTCTGAGCACCTCTCAATATTGCTGATTCAGGAGCACATTCAAGGCATGGAAGATGGAAAAGGTCTCTCTAGCATATCACTAGATCAATGATATTTTTACCACATAATTTCAATGGAGAAATAATTTTAATCATAGAATTATACTCACATATAGATTTAAGCAACTATAAGTGCTTGTGGAAGAACGACCATCTTCGGATGATCATATTTATCTTTCAATTTATTTTACAACATAAAAGAATTTTTAACAACGAGATATTTAAATTTCAAGCCCTCATCAACGGGCGTAGGAATATCATTGTCTTAGCATAGTCTTGAATTGATACTTGATTTTTATCTTTGATGATGTCTGCCAGACCATTCACATCAAGATGAATTTCATTATCAAGCACCAAGACAGATAGTTTTTTCCCGATATATCGAGGGCTACAAGTTCAAGTTTACTATTTCATAAGTAAATTTCAAATTTACTACTACAAGGATAGATTTCAGATTTACCACTACAGGGGATAAATCGAAACATACATATAATGTAAAGAATTTTTTTCTCTCTCTAACATATCTTTCAAAGTATGCCAGACTTTAAAACAATTATCACTTTAGAATCTGCGCATCATAAAATTTAACAACTTCTAGTGATCATAATTTCTTTGATTCAATCCAAATTTTAATTCATTATAAGATGTAATTGTGAACCTTATCCTTAACGGATAAAGAAGAGTCATCACTTTTCATTCTTCCACACACGCGCGCGCGCGCGCGTGCGCGCGCACACACACACATTCATTCATTGTAGCCACTATAATTAACAAAATAACTTCTAATAAATATAATTACTTGTGGATAGGTAAGTTATGTACCTCTGAAGTAATATTTTGATGGAAGCAGATTCATGATGAACGAGCATTATTTAATTTCTTTATAGGCGACAAAAGAAATACAAAAGACTCTTCTTGTTTTTCCAATGAAAAGCAAGCACCGAGATAACTGTTGCGGCGGCAAAAGCCAAGACGCTCAATTGTAGCTCCAACCTTGCTATTAGAAAATTATTTAATATTGTAGAGTCTCGTATTGATAACATGTTATGAAATAATAAAGCAATAAAGAAGAATATTATAAAGAAAGAGAGAATAATTCTTGTTTCTCTTGAGAGATTTTTTTGAGGGTTAAAGGGATCAATTACAATGAATAAAAATGCTTTTATTTATAAAAAAAAAATTAACTTGATCACCAAATTACTAACTCTAACTTTCTTTCTTGAAAAATAGATATTCACCATAATTAGAATATATTTATAACATTAGAAAAATAATAGAATGTACCGTGTTAGATCATTTTCTACATGTTATTTCTTTAAATAGATAATTGGGTTGATTATTATCTCATGAAATAATCTACATAAGTACTGCACTTTAAACTTATTTTAATGCTTTTTTATTCTAAGCTCTTTTATTTTTTGTCATCCAAAGTTTGAAGGCAGGAACTTTCATACTTATCAATTTATTTAATTAATCTGTTCCAGTCTTATTATTATCCACTCCTAATTTAACATTCTGTGTGGGTCTGAATATATTTAATTACTTCCGATGTATAATTTATTTTATGCCTTAATTGTTTCAATACACACTTAGAGTCCATTTGAAAAGCGGTTTGATAATTAAATTGGTGTAATGATTGGGCACTAATTATATAGCTTAGTAATTATATAGTATAATAACAACGATGATCTATTTGTTTATCATAATGTAATTACAAGTGTATTGTTTGGTTGCAAAAATATATATATAGTTAGATTAAAATTTTTAAAATAATAATTAATTATACAAAATTTAAAATTTGTATTTCAGAAATAGTTGTGTTCCGAGGGAGTTATTATCTATAGTTGGCCTCTATGGTAGAATCAGTCGTGTCTTTATAAATAATACTAAACTAGATATTTAATATATGTATTGTCTCTAAAAAATATTTTAATTAATAAATTTATATTTTTAACTAATATTATAAAAAATAATAGATATATAATAATGTTCTAATTTAATTTACTATAAAAACTAAAAGTCATATTCATTAAGAATATCATGAAATGCATGCTTGTTACACCCCGTAAGTTTCTAACGTTTAGTCGGCCTATTCATATGTTGGTTGAGAGTTTTAGAGTGTCATATGTACGAGGAAATGGCCCAGGGAAAGGTCGTATGAGTGCAAAGTCGGGATTTCACGGGAGGAGGCCGAACCAAGTTGCCAAGAGGGGCAAAGTGGCACGGAGAAGCCCTCTCCGCGTTACCCAAAGTGGCACGGAGCAGAATTGGCGCGACCGGTAGAGTGTCATGTTGCCTTGTCTGCCGCCTCAAGTATATAAAGGCCTGACACTTAGATGTTATGTTATTTTCCAAATAACCTCGGCCAGCAGAGGTAAGAACTAAGGGAAACTATTGAAAATCATCTGATTACGCCACTAAACGCCGTCCAAATCTAAATTAACTCCGGGTAGTGAAGTATAAAGCTGCATAGAGCATCACTGCGGAGTTATTTTCGTAAGATACGCCCGGAGAATCGTCGTCCCGCCGAGCCTAAGTTGGTGGAATTATTTCAAACTAGTTTCAATACGATCACGTGCCTAAAGTAAGTATTTCTCCCTTCTAGATTCCCGAGAAATTACGAGTTTTTTATCGTCTTTCTATAAGTTGAAGTATAATCAGTATATATATATATATATATATAAAAGTTATTGTTTTCTTCGAATTCAGTAACGAAGTTTCCCTATTCTTCTATTAATATGATTACAGTTGAGAAGGACAGTTGAATACGAGATGATACTCATCAGTTAGTCAGAAAACGGCAAACGAGGTATGTAAGGCTTAACTCTCGGCAAGTATCCTTATCGTACAGTGTTACGACTTATGTTATCGAATAGAAATAACAATCCCAGATGCTACAAATAGTTGCTACCATTAGATCATAATTCGATATGTTGTAATTAGTTGTTATTGATATACATATCAGCTATGTTGCGATTAGCTGCTAATAGGGATTACATTTGCATAAATTCTGATTAGCTGCTAGAAAACGTATACAGATTGTACTGCAGGACCCCTCGCTGAAAGGGAACAGGTTAAATGTGATTCGCATTATGAACGCTATAGAAACTCTTTTAGTTCTCAGTTTATTGTGATGGTAGACTTATATGTTTGTTGCCAGGCCTCGACTTCAGAAGCTCGTAAGAGTTATTGGCCTGAATCAGTTGGTTAAACAGTATGGGCGCAGTTAGGCGGTCTAACAACCAGTTGGCACCTGTATTGGCCGGAAAGCATCCCTAGAGGTCATTGACGTTACGCACGTTCCAAAACCAGAAATAGAGACATAATAGGTATATTCTAGAGTTAGCGATACTAGGGTTGTCCAGGGTATTGAGTGATCGTCCGCCATCCCTTTAGCCTTATCAGCTATTGTCAGTCTTAGTCGACTTAACAGTTATCACGTAGGACGCCCAGTAAGCCAGCCCAGTCGTCCGAGTCAGATAAATCCGTGGGTACCCCAAGGAGGGGGTCCACATCAGTAGTCAGTGATTGGGCCAGCACCCTAGCCAGTTCTTGTAAGGTATTCAGGTACAGAGTGCCAGGAGAGGGACAGTCTATATAGAATTGCCTATAAGATTGGGAATTGCCCAGAACAGTAATATAGGTCCGAGTGAATTCAGATAAGGCCTAAGGAGTCAATAGTACTCTGCTAGTACAGTGTTAACCACAAGTTAAGGAGATCGGTAAGCTCCCTATGGAGGACCAGGGACCGATCGCGTAGAAGCAAGTTCGACCAAGCCCAACCCTATAGTTGTTTAATTAGAAGAATAAAGTAGTTAGTTATCCGCAACCCCACAGTTATTCATGGGTTATAGATGTCCGAGTAGGACATTCAGAGTATTGTTAGGCCACTTCAGACCTCACTCTATTCAGCCCAGACTATTAGAGATCATGATCACTATCTGAATCCTCTGATCAAATACAGCCGCATGGCGTGCCTGCAGACAGCCATACAGATTATCCCAGAAGCGAGTAGCATTAACATGAGGCCCAAAAGGCAAGATACGCTCTCTTTATACAAATAGATTGATGTGTCAGTATAGCACCTGGGTTGGAGTAAGTCTTTCATGACTGCCCCAGGGTTAATAGCTGTATCGCCGCCCGCCAGGGGCGAGGATACGTCGCTCTACGAAGCGGCATGCCATCCGCAAGGGACGAAGATGGGGATCCAGATCCTCATATGCCGTGGTTGTCTACAGTACCAGTAGAGTTGTAGACACCTGAGTAGGGGTATATAGATTGAGATGTGCTCGCCAGGACTTATGCGGGCCTAAACGAGTTATTCTGTGCTGATTGTACCTCCCGGCTTATGGGGGCCAGGTGGGATTCTTGTATGAATTCTTGTCTGCTAGCTGTAGTGTATAAATGTGTAAGTATGCAGTCTTAGCTTATGTACATGTAATGTCAGTTAGATACAGATTATGAATCAGCAGGCGTACAGGTTAATCTTTCGGCCCTTCTTTTTATTTACTTCCAGTCCTATTCAGCTTATCTATTGTCTTACATATTCGGTACATATTGCACTGACGCCCTCTTCTGGGGCGCTGCATTACTTGCCTGCAGGTACATATAGACGAAGAGCAGGTCCCTCGTAGTTCCAGTCAGCCGTACAGAACCGTCAGCTCCCTTCTTCCAGGGCTTGTGTGATAGAGGTTTATTCCTTTTGTTTGTATAGTATGGGTAGGTGGGGGCTCTGTCCCGACCATTTTATTACTCCTAGAGGCTTGCAGATTGTGTTACTCCCCTGTGTTTTAGATTATGTGTGTTGGTCGTGTGAGGCCCTGTTAGCTGTTGATTGGCGGCCTTGTCGGCCTGCATAGAACTCCCTATGATTGTTTGTCTCTGGTTAGTTGTTTACTTTCATAGGGGCTATAGGCCTTGTCGGCCGGGGGTTGTATTTACAGCAGCTATATAGCCCGTTGTTTTCTTGATTCTAGAGTTAGAGTTAGCCCTGCACCAGAGGTGCTTAGGCTCAGTCGGCTCAGCAGTTCAGGTCCTAGTAGGGCACCAGGTGCTAATCATGCCTCCCAAGGTGAGGCGTGACAATGCTAAACAAAAATATTAATATTATAAATATAATGCCATAAAATTATTCAAATATTTAACAAAAAATAATCTATCAATTCTAACTAAAAAATGAATAGCATACAATGTGAAACAACAAGTCAATACTACTAAAGCAAATAAATTAGAACCGAAAATATAATATAAATTCAAAATTAAGAAAAAAAAGTTAGCATAATACTCTTACGTCAAATTCAAACATAACATAAAATAAGTTGCAGTATAACTTAAGTAAATATAATTCAAAAGAAAAAAAAATAAGCCCATAACATCATTCAATAATGAAATTATACGTCAATTCAAAATTAGAATAAGATAAAAAAATAAAAAAAAATATGAACAATTACAAGAAGTAAAGATTGGAAAATAATATGAAAGGAAATAAAAGATAAATAATATAAAATAAAAAATATTTCAAAAATAAAAAATAAAAATAATAGAAATAAAAAAATAAATTAAAATAAAAGCAAATATAAATAAATTTAAAAGTGATTCTTGTAATTATATGCAATTCTTTTAAATTGTGTAATTACAGTCAATTACGCTTAAATTCAATTATCAGGTGACTTTTCAAACAGGCCCTCAAGGACCGCACGTATGCATAATCTTCTAGAATTTGTTAGAAGATGTTTGGAGATCTACTTTAATGCAAAGATTATAATATCCACTTCGTTCATTTTTATTTGTTAATATTTTAATAATAAAAATTTATTTTTATTTGTCCTTTTTCAACTTTTAAGCAGAAGCCGAAAAAAGGTGATTTCTTCGAAAAATAAATGCTTCCAATTTTTATGGCAAGATTACACGTATTAAGAAAATTGTATTTACCAAAATAATAACTTTCTTTTCGTAATTTGAAACTTAAGAATCAGTTTTTAAAAATGATGGTCAAAATATAAATTACTAAGAAAGATATTTCTCAAATAATATAACCAAACACAAGTTTCTAGTCTCCCAAAGTATTCAAAATTAAAATTTGATTTTCAATTCATAAGTTAAGTTCCTACTGTAAAATCATATGATTTTCTTGTTACTATTATTATTTGAAAAAAATAATTTATTAGCACTATTCAAACTTTTTATTGATATTAATGTTTATAAAATTAAGTATATCACTAATTTGAAACCGCTAATAAAGGTTATGGCTGAGAGGAAATTTTAATAATTTAATTGGTTAATTATTTAAATTTTATTAGTTCGAGTTTAAATTATTCATTTTGTAATTCTCTCTTTTATTTCTTTCTTCTTCTATCTTTAACTTTTTTTTTCTTTTAATAAAAGATTATGATAAAATAATAAGTATTTTTTCATCTTTAATAAAATAATTTATATTTAATATTTAACTATGAAATCATCTTTATTACAAAATAATATATTTTTTAATATGAAAAATTTTCGATACAAATTCTTCGTGGGAACAAAAAAAAAACAAATGAAACCAACAAAGTATTTAGAAGGAAACGTGTGACTTATTAGCTGGTTTTGGTTTGCCAACTTGATAGTAATAGAATGAATTAAATGCACTTCAAAAAAGGAAAATACTCGGTGTAATCTTATAAATAAGATTTGGAGAAAATAGAATATATGATAACGACAATAAATAGGTAAATATAAAGATAAAGAATGCAAATAAAATAACAGGTAATAATGAAAATCAAAGAATAAATACTATGTAAATACTCTTTATATTCTAGATTATTAGCACACTTTCATTTTTAGTATGTCCCAAATAGAATGTTATCTTTCACCTTTCTATAATTAAAAAAAGTTTAACTTTAATTTTTTTTAAATCCTTATTGAAATGATTTATAACCACACAAATATCTAAGTTTTGATTTAGATCACAAATTTCAAAACTTTTTTCTAAAAAAACTTTATGTCAAGTCAAGCGGTATTTCATAAATTAGAACGAACGGAATACTAACTAGGGGTGAGCATGATATGATAGATATCGAATACCATACTGAAATCAAAATTTTTGATTTTTGATGCCGCGGTTTTCGCTATTATGATATTTTGTATTATATATGGTATGTATGTTTTTTTTTAATTTGATAGTTTGTGCGGTATTTGTTACTTATAAAAAGATTACCGAGATACCGAACGTCATACTGAAGTACATAGTTACATATACAATTCATATATATTATTATAATACTCGAAAATATATAAAATAATATTAATACAAAACTAATTATTTAGACGTTGGAACTTTGACTATTCTATCTTGATTGAACTGTCCTTTTGTGTAATTGTGATTAACGAAGGGAATTACATGCTTGTATTTTCTTTTGAATTACATGTATTAGGTATTTACCTGATATAATTGAGATTTTTTTTGAAAAGCTAAAATCATAATCCTCTTTTATATAAGTATATTTATACCAAAAATTGAAAAAAATTCTCATTATTTATTTATTGTATCATAAAATATTAAAATTTTAAATTAAAAAATCGAAGTTTTTAATACTGAGTACGCGATACTAACATTGGAAAGGAAATGATGAATAAATAATTGAAAAGGCCAATCAAAAAGCACATATAAAATTGAACTGGTAAAAGGCCAGCTAGTTTGGTTGTTGATCCACACAAAATTATTGAAGTCAGTTGATGTATTTTTAATTGAATTTTAGAGTGAATCACAATCACCCACTTGCTGGTCAAATACTTTAAGGATTTTGAAACCAATCCACTTGAATCATATAATTTTATTATGATATTTTTACGTTAAATTAGTGGTGGAACTAGAATCAATTAAAAATGATAATGTGAGGTTAGAAATAATTTTTGTTTTTCAGATTTATTACCTGTTATTTATTTCGATTGCTTCAATTATTATATTATTTATTATTGTTGTTATTTGTTTTTTTATTTTTAATATATTTTATTTATTTTCACAGTTAATTTTAATATACCTTACTTGAGATAAAAATTTATAAAAAACAATTACTCCATTTTAAAAATATTCTTGAAAATCTCACTGTATCACTGAACTTCAGGCCAGCAGTTAAATCTTAAAGAACAGCAGTATATGGGCTGTCAATTAGCTTTTGATGGCATCACTTTTTTCCTGTGTCCAGCTCAATAATAAAAGTTTTTTTTAAAAAAAAAATTAAAAACTCTGAACTTTCCTCTTCACTTCCTCAAGCAATACCCCACACGCTCTAGCTATTTCCTTCTTAGTTGAGGTGGGTGATTTGGGGGGGTATTAAACCCTTATAAAACCCCACCTAGCTATCCAACTCAAATTCATCCAACAAACTCAAATCTTGAAATCTTAGGAACTAAAGATGGCTTCTTCTTCTTCTTCTAAATTAGTATTGCTTGTGATATGTGTTATGGTTAGTGCTTTTGGTGTTGCAATTGGGGGTAAATTTAATGAAGAATTTGACATAACATGGGGTGATGGCAGAGCAAAGATACTCAACAATGGTGACCTTCTTACTCTCTCACTTGACAAAATCTCAGGCTCTGGTTTCCAATCCAAAAATGAGTATCTCTTAGGTAAAATTGACATGCAGCTCAAACTCGTCCCTGGCAATTCTGCTGGCACTGTCACTGCTTACTATGTATGCCCTTTTCACTTTCTTTGTTTCTTCATTTTTAGCTAGCTAGATTAATACAGTGTTATTGGGCTGAAATGAAATTGAACTCTTATTTTTTTTTTCCCCGTATTTATTGCAGTTGTCATCACAAGGACCAACACATGATGAGATAGATTTTGAATTCTTGGGGAATCTCAGTGGTGATCCATATACTCTGCACACTAATGTATTTAGCCAAGGCAAAGGCAACAGAGAGCAGCAATTCCATCTTTGGTTTGATCCAACTGCTGATTTCCACACATATTCCATCCTTTGGAATCCACAACGCATCATGTAAGTAATTAAAGATTCAAACTTTCTTCAAAATTTACACATTTTGGGGTAAGTCTTTAACTTGGGGGTTCACTACTTCCTTTTTTTTAAAAAAAATGTCAATGTTGACTTGGGAGTTCTCTTGTTCTTTAAAAAGTGTCAAATCTTGACTTAGGGTACTCTTATTTTTTGAAAAAGTTTCAAACTTGACTTGGGGTTCTCTTGTTTTAGGGTCAATCTTGACTTGTGGATTCTGTTTTATAAAAAGTGTCAATTTTGATTTGGTGTTCTCTTGTTTTTTGAAAAAGTTTCAAACTTGACTTGGGTTTCTCTTGTTTTGAGGTCAATCTTGAATTGGGATTCTATTATCTAATAAAAAGTGTCAATCTTAATTTAGGATTCTCTTATTTTTGAAAAAGTTTCAATCTTTGGCTTGGGGTTCTCTTGTTTAGTATCAATCTTGAATTGGGACTCTGTTGTTTTACAAAAAGTATCAATCTTGATTTGGGATTCTCTTATTTTTGCAAAAGTTTCAATCTTGACTTGGGGTTCTCTTTGGTTGAACAGATTTTATGTAGATGGAACACCCATTAGAGAATACAAGAATGCAGAATCAAGTGGGGTGTCATATCCCAAGAACCAACCAATGAGAATATACTCAAGTCTGTGGAATGCAGATGATTGGGCAACAAGAGGAGGACTTGTGAAAACTGATTGGAGTCAAGCTCCCTTTAGTGCGTCTTACAGAAACTTCAATGCAAATGCTTGTATTCCCAGTAATTCTCCATCATCTTCTTGCAGTTCTACTAATAATTCTGCAACTTTGACCAGCAATTCTTGGTTGAATGAAGAGTTGGATAACACAAATCAAGAGAGGTTGAAATGGGTGCAGAAGAATTATATGGTTTACAATTACTGCACTGATTCTAAAAGGTTTCCACAAGGATTTCCAGCAGATTGTGTTCAAAATAGTTGAGTGGTGACACTGAAAAATATTACTAGGAATATTGTATTTTTTGAGTAAGCTGTTGTAATAATTCTTTTATTGTTTTGAAGATTAGAAACAGATTAGTTTTGTACTATTACTAAATTCTTATAAACATGAAATTAATATTCTTTTATCAGCCTACCATAAATTTTATTTTATTTATAGTTTTCTTGGAGTTAGATTTCTTATAATCACTTTAACTTATAGTTATTATCTTTTTCAAAAAAAGTTATTGACAAAAATTTGAATAATAGAAAGATGATTTGCTATTATAACAGTAATTAATTATTGTGAATGAATATATCATAAATTATAGTTAAAAATAAAATTAAAAAAATAAATATTTAGGTTGAGATGCGGATATGTCAATCTCTTTAAGGAGGTTGAAGTCCATTGCAGTATAATCTTCACTAATCTAACAGTAATACTTTTGATTTGTCTCCTCAAGGACAGAACAATTCAATAACATCCATATGACTTAAACAACTCTGAATTAGTTGAAGAGTCTAAAACTCCACCAGAAGAACACCTTCCTTCAATATAAAATAACTCTCTTTTGTGCTCTCTCTTTCATTACACTAACCTCAATACATACTACAATATTTTTTCACACTTCTTATATTTCTCATATATCTCATGATTCAATACAAGGAAGAAATATCTTTTATATAGGTGTAGGATTTCTTCCACAAATAAATGTCAAAAATGTGATAGTTATTTGAGGTGTAGTGAGGTAATTAGTAGGACATAATATGGAGAACATACTATAGTGGTTACCAATTGCGAAGCTAGTAATTCCGTTAAGTGTATTCAAGATTTAATAAATATGTATGAAAAATAATTTTTGATCTATATATATTGCATAATTTTCTATATTCATAGTATAATTTTTTGAGAAAGTGTCATGTTCGACTAGCCACCCTGTGGTATATGTGGTTGCGCCACTGGTGGTTACTTGAGTTATAAAATAAATAAATAATGATACTACTTTCTACACAGTATGTCTACTATTATCATGAACTTTAATATTACAATTTTAATATTAAAATGCACATACTCCAATATATATTAAGTAATAAACTTTAATGGGCACAAGAAAAAGTATTCAGAAAGGGCGTCGGAGGCCTCAAGCTTGCTTTTAGTATAGGTTGCTTGCATGACTTTTGATAACTGGTTCAGTCGAATGAAATCACCGATTTAGATAAAAAGGTCGTTCACTCATATTCTTTGAGATTGAGAGGTTGCTTGCAACGATAGCATTAGCTAGCAATCAAGGCAGATCGAACGAAGAGTCAGTTCTCGTGTGCAGATCATCATATGAAAAATAGATTGAACTAGCTAATTAATCAGGATTCAACACCAAAAGGACATGTTTTCAGGTCCAACACACTAAAATGGGTTGTCAAAAAAAATACAAAAAGGAATTGTTCGCTACCTTTTCTGCTATATCATTTTTCGTTGACCGTATTTTTTCACGCTTATTTATTTTGTATATTAAAAATAATTAAGGGCTTCGTCATACTGCGGTAAATGTAATTTGCATTCTTTTTGGTTTGAATTTAAATGTATGTATATATTCTCTCCTGCTATCACTGTCACAAAAGTTTTTACGATAGATAGTGTAGAAGAATTTTTATTTTATGTATTTCTTAAATACTATAATGACGATTATCATAAAAAGTAATATTATAAGAAATTTTGAAAAATAAAGCATATTATTTTTCATGATAAGTTAAAGTACATAGATTATTATACCGTTGATATATACAAGTTAAATTCAATAGAATAAATAGCGACGAAAAGTGATAAAATAACCAAAGCCTTATAAATTAGAAGGGGTTAATTAGAAGCAATTTCAATCGTCCCTTAATTATTAATAAATTTTAATTTTTGATTAAACATATTTAACCTTTGATTATTTGAAATGCATATTTTCTTATTGGTTTGCTTGTAAATATATTCACAACATTTCATAATTATTAATTTTTTCACTATTTAATTGCTTATGTACTTCGAGTAATTTATGCTTGTAATGTTAATTCATATTTGAAAGTAAATATAATTTTAAAAATGATCCAAATATAAAATATTTTCTACATATATAAATGAATCAGAAGCACAATTTTTATTTAGCTAAAGATTAAATGTGTAGTGGATCATACATCACAAGAACTTAAAAGGTTAAATATTTAGGAGTCAGACTTTTTAGCAAAAAAGGAATTAGACTTTTGGCAAAAAAAAAATGCACTTATTATTTTTTAAATAACGAACTTGCTTGGCCATCAAGCCAACTCATTCTTTTGGTAGGGTGGTCGCGGTATGATATTAAAAATTTCTGATCGAGTAATTTTAATATTTTAATTTTTAAAAAATATTATATTATTATCAAATGTATTAAATTAATTCAGTATTTTAAAGTTCAATTTCGATATTTTATGGTACAATAAATTGGTAATAACAGTTTGGGTGACTTCAATTTTTAATATACGGATCAAGTGTTTTATTTTAGTAGGATGGATGTTCATTACGTAAGAAGTTTATTTAAATTATTAATTCACAAATATATGGAGGTATATTTGCAAACGAATCCTAGTGATGTTATAATTAATTTTCTAATCATTTAAAATAATTTATTATTTTTTTTAAAAAAAAAAGGAATTTGGATTAACTTCCAAAATATATTCCATATCCAGATTACCAACAAATTATAAGATAATGAGGGATTTGTAGTTATCTTCAATTACAATTCAAATTATCGTCAACTCCTTTTCCAATAAAAACTCCTAAACACCATTTTGATAATTATAAAAACTCTTCTTCTTGTTGATTAGACTTTTATTATTCTAGTAATTAAGAGTCAATTAGGGTTTTAGAGTCCAGTGCTCTATGGAGAACCATCACTCATCAGCATCTCCTACAAACAATGCTAATTACATGTCTAAAGAGGACTTAGTAATTAGCGCTAATCATATAAATAAGCTCCCAATTAGTGCGGTGTTTAGCAACAATAACAACAACAGTACTAATAATGGTGATCATCAAATTAATTCTGCTGAAGAAATTGAAGCTTATATTAATAGTTTTCCTCCGGGTTTTCGATTTTGCCCTACCGATGATGAACTCATTACGCATTATTTGAAGAGGAAATTGGATAATTTGCCGTTGCAGCCTAACAAGATTTACGAGATGAATATTTATAAGTACAATCCTGAGACGATCGCTGGTATGTTTGTCCTCGTATTTTTTTGGAATTTTATTCAATGGTAATTAAGTTTATATGGTTTTTGTATATAGCTGTTTATAAATGTGCCTTAATTATTCTCGCACGATTAATTGTTTAAGATGACTAGGGTTTTAAAAGATTTAATTTTGTTGTAATATTTTTTTTGCCTTAATTATTCTCATGTGATTGTTTAAGATAACTAGGGTTTTAAAATAATTAATTTTGATGTAAAAGTATTTTGTGTGCCTTAATTATTCTCGTGTGATTGTTTATATAATGACTAGGGTTTTAAGATGATTAGGGTTTAAGATTTTTAAGTCTTTTTCTCTTTAATCACAGGTTTCGTGTTTTAGATTTGGGTGCGGAGCTGCCACCATAATGCTCATGTGCATTGTGTTAGGGTTCGTGTGTAGGTTTTATAACTTCTATATACATTGAGTTATCACAATATTTCAGGTTAATCTAATCCTGTTTAAGAGATAATTTAACCCTAAAATTGCTTTCCTTTTATAATATGCCTTATATTGTTCAACAAATACTATATGTTTAATTCATTTTTTCCCCTTAAATACTGATACCATCTATCTTTGGTCGGTAGCTTTGAATAATATTAGCTTTGAAAAATGGCAGTCCGGTACACTAAAGTTCCCGTTAGGATCTATTGTACGCAGTCTTGTTTTACATTTCTTCGAGTCTAGCTTAGCTTAGAGGTGTAATGTTTCTTTCGATCTACACTTAGGTCTTGCCTGCTATAACATGTTAAAATATGCATAACAATTATTTCATCTTTTTTTTTCTTTTTTTTCAGCACATGTTAAGCCGACGACAGCAGAAAAAGTATGGTACATATTAACACCAAGAGATCGTAAGTACAGAAATGGAAGCAGACCTAGCAGATCTGCTGGGGATGGATATTGGAAAGCTACTGGAGCTGATAAACCAATAATGGATCATACAAATAAATTAATTGGATTGAAAAAAGCTTTAGTTTTCTACATCGGAAAAGCTCCGAAAGGAAATAAAACTGATTGGATTATGCACGAATATAGAGTCCCTGAAATTCCAAAGATTACTTCAAGAGATGCCCATGATTGGACGGTAAGATATTTACTCGATCAGATTACTTATTTTTAGTATAAAAGAAATAGTGGCACTATCAGAATATATATAACTTAAATATTCTTTTGCAGTTGGATGAATGGGTTTTGTGCAAGATTTACAAGAAATCAGATAGAAATAACACAATGTGCACCCAAAGAAAGAGAAGTAGGGAAGATTATGAATGTGTTGATGAAGAAATTGTGGACACTTGTGATGGAGGGCAAGTTCAAGTTCATGAATCTCCTAATGAAAATTTGAGTAGTCATGATGAATTGCATGACACGTTTTCCGAGGTTGCAGGTCAAAACTATATCGCTAACAATCTCACAAACGACAATCATGCAACAACAACAACATTTCACCCTCAAGTTTCCGCGAGATTTTCTAACTTCCCTCAGAGCTCTTACACATCATGGTCCTCTAGCATCCTTCATGAAGGCGGTACATCCATGAGAAACGACAGATTTCCCCACCAGCACGTCCCTTCACCTATCTCTTCTGCTGTGAGAGGTACCAACAGCTCAATCGGACATGATCACACCATGAAAAGTGAAGGATTTGGCACACCTGGCTTCAGTTCCAGTATTAATGGCGGTTACACAAGTCAAGAATATTATGAATTTAATAGTAATGCTGATAAACGCGATCCAATGGAATGCGTTGATGAGTATCTTGTGCATAATTATGATTGGGTTGATGAGTATCTTGTGAACAATTGTGAGATTAGTAAATCAAAGGGAGATTGCTAGCACGTGTAATACCACAATTAGTATACATTAGTTAGATCTATGTTTTAGCAATTATTATTTTGATGTATGGGTAGTTATTAGTTTTAACTCTCAGGATGATCAATTATATATATATATATATATTGTGATAGTTTTTGTTACATTGTTTACGTTTATATTTTACCTTATTTACCTGCAATGTTGTCTTAATAAAATTAATTAAACTTTAATATAAATATCAAATATCAAATAAAAACTCAAAAAATTTATATCAAAGTTTTCAACGTTGGAGAGATAAAGAAAGGAAGTGGAGAAATTAATATTAAAGTCAAATACAATTAAAAGAATGATGTTCATCTTATTAAAGTGTTAAAAGTAAGAGGATGAGTTCCCACTAACCTACAACAACAAAACAAAAATAATAATTAAGGGAGAGTACTTTTGATCTCTCGATTATTTTTAATTTTGATTTTGATATTTAATATATGATTTGAAATATTTAATTTTTAATTAATTAAAATATATTTTTTAAAAAAATAAATTATATTTGGATTAGTTTTATAATTATATTATCTTCAAATATGAATTGACACATAGGTAGTTAAACAGTAAACAGTTAAGAACTGTTAAAATTTGAATCCTGAACTATTGAGAGTCCAACTCGTAAGAAATACGTGATTCCCAGCACTTCGTGGGATGAATGTTCACAGTTCTCCTCCATATCTCGTCTATTCTATTCTTGAAAGCATATAGGCAAAATATTTTTTTTTTAGACTATCTTATTTTCAGGTCTTCATGATCATTCGAGGTTCTTCATATTCAAAAAGCTTCCAACTTTTCCACATGTGCCCAAGCCGCTCCTCGATCTTCGTTCTGCTGCGGCTAACATGTCCTCTAGGCACCGATATTCATAAACAAATGGACTAAAAGTGCACATTTCGAATAATTCTAAGCTAATAAACTTAGTCAGATACCATAATGATTAAAATTAAAATTTATTAATAACTAAATAAAAAATTAAAAAATGTTATTAATTTTAACTCAATAATTAAAGAAAAAAAGAATTCTTGTCATGATGTGGAAGATGCGCGGTGCAATTAATTACTATTAAATATCACCGATAGCATATTCCATGTTGTAAAAAAGAAAGAACATTAAAACAATGAGACCAAATTATTAAAGTACAAGACTTTCTTTTTTAGGTTTCTTTTTGGAAAAATAACTGAAATAATGTTTAAATTATGATCGAATTTGCAGTAACATATTTATACTTTACGAAGGATCTAATATCCTTTGAATATTTGAAATTTATCCGATATGGCACAAGTCAAAACTCGGTTATGAAAGAATATAGTGATACATGAAATTATATTCTAGAGATTCAATTGATTTCTCCGTGGAAAAACTAAAGTATGAAAGAGAGGATTTTTATTTTTTTTTTAATTCAAAGAGTGTAAATGAGTGATAATGATCAAATTCTTTTGTCTTTTGATCAACACGTGTGTACTAACTAAATAACAAAGTTTGAATTTGTTATTCATCTGATCACCCGATAATGGTCAAATAAATGCTTTAAAATATTATCCAGGGGGTCAAGGGACCCCCGTAAAGTATATATGAGTGTGTTGCTGCAAATTCTATCATAGTATATGCATCATTTTTAGTCATTTTTTCTCTTTTTTTTAAATTATCGACATAACATTATATAACAACGAAAAATAAAATAATTTATTCAAATATTTCTTTATCAAAATAATATAATATAATATATAATTTTATATAATACATATAAGTAAAAGTCATCCAAACAAGGTGTAAAGCAGAAAAGATGAGACTCTTTTATGTTTTAAGTATGAATATTTGACCACAAAAAAATTAGGTGATGATTGATTGAAGCCAGCAAGAAAGAAGGAATGGACATAGTTGGTTACCAATATGAACCCACTACCAAAGAAAGAATCTTCCACCCCCAACCCCCTAAGGAAAAAAAAAAATACTAATTAATGAATGAACAAAAAAAATCCATTTGTATTAAAGATTATATTATGAGTAATAGAGAAAGAAGAATGCAAGAAATTTCAAAGATCAAATTAGTAGAATGGCATTATTTCCATCAAGGTATACTTCAAGGTCTAGGTCCTCTCTTCCATACTTGGTTTTCCTCTTAATTGCTGCCTTTTTTGTCTTCAAGGTATGTATGTCCTACAATACTTTTCTATTTTTCTTATGTGTGTGTATATATATGTGTGTCTTCCATGAATTCGTATCTTACTGATCAATGTTCATCGAAAATTGACCTGTCGGAAAATATTTTCCGACCGTCTGGTGGCGTTCCAATAGAAACGTTCGTCTGTAGATGTCTCGTCTTGTTGATCAATGTTCATGAATTTCCTCCAACGAAATTTGTCGAAAATTGACGTGTCAAGAAAATATTTTTGATGGTGTAGTTGCATTCCGTTAGGAACGTTTTCGTCCATCTTTATCTAATCTTATTGATGAATGTTCACTACTAAAAACATGTGAATATACCTCATAAAATTTTCAAACAAAATCCGTCTAAAATTAGCTCGTCGGAAATGTTTCCTAAAGAAAATTCGTGTTTTTCCAATACTAGTGGTTTTTAACGTACATTGACATGAAAATTCAATGTAAAGTGCATATTTTTCTCAATATGCACTTCTTTTCTTCTTCTTTTATTTAGCTTTCACAATAGCTCGAAAATCATATTTATGTTCATTTTTTTTAATATCTATAAAAGCAGTATTCTAACGCTCGCCTTATAATTTTCCGTCCTTTTTCGCAGGTAGATATAATCATATCTCAGACATTTAATTCAACCCGTCGCAGTTTGGAAAATACTCCTAATCGAATCGTAGTAAACCCTGGCAAATCACCAGAACGTGATGACAGGTACACTAAAAAAAAAATCGTTATTATTTACTTTTTTCTTCTTTTTTATTGTTAGTGTTTTCAATATTTTATTTGGGCCTTACTTTCACATTTCCTATATTGAAATAGTCTATGGAATAATTTTTTTTACTATAAAGCTTTGAATTACTTTCCAGTTGTCAAGTATGTAATGCTTTGATTGGACACATAATTTTAAAAAAATTAAAAATTAAAAAAGATAAAATAAAATAAAATTATGATCTAAGATGAGTTATAGTATTTATATGGTTATAAATTATTTTATTAAAGTAAAATGAGAAGTTTTAAATTAAATTATTATTAAATATTAAAGAAATATTATATTTACGACAGATTAAAAGAATGTCCTTCATAAATTTGAAAATCTTGTTAATGTTCATGAATTTCCCGTGGAAATTTCCAACAAAATTCATCGAAAATTCACTGCTGAAAATGTGGTCGAAGACAAGCTATAGTAATGTGCGGTTATAAATCATTTTATTAAAGATAAAATAAAAATTTTTAAATTAAATTATTTTTAAATATAAAAAAATATTATCTTTTCATTACAAATTAAAAAGAAAAATATATTACATAAATTAACACAGAAAGAATATTGTAATAGTAATTAAGTATAACATGAGAGAACTTCTATGTCATATATAATAGAGTGAGTTTTAAACTAATCAATTAGACATTGAAAATAAGAATAAATAAGAGAATTTAACTTACCTACATCGATAATGTAAGGGATTTTTATATCACTATGCTTGGGGATTTTTATATAAATAACTGGTCAAACATATTATTTATTTTTTCTACTTGGTATACAATATGAATTATACACTAACTATACATAGTTATACATATATCATAAATCTGCCAGCTATTTTAAGTTTAGATAGTTGTGTGAGCAACTATTCAGAACTTACATACACCGATAATGTAAAGGACTTTTATACCGCGAAGCGTAATAAAAGATCTTTACATAAATAACCGATCGAATTTACTATATACTTTTTCTACTTAGTATACTTAAATTATACACTAATTATACATAGTTATACATATATTATGCATCCACCGGCTACTTTAAGTTCATACGATTAAGTGGGCAGCTATTCATATTAATTGTTTTTTTTTCTTGGTCTTTTTAATATGGCAAACATGCAAATGATTTTTTTTGTGTGTGAAATATTGCTGCAGCCTCCCTATAGTTTTAGCAAATGGCACATTTCACCAGCACATTATGTTATCATGGGGTGATGACAGAGGAAAAATACTTGAAAATGGAGAGCTTTTAACACTCTCCTTAGACAAACAGTCCGGATCAGGCTTCCAGTCCAAAAAAGAGTACCTCTTTGCTAAAGTTGATATGCAAATTAAGCTCGTCCCCGGAAATTCAGCTGGCACTGTTACTACATTTTACGTAAGCCCTCTCTCATAATGTTCGATTGAATAAAGAAAAAAAATCGAAGAATGTTAAATTTTTGGTCCCTTAGGTAGTTATTTGCGAGTTATGATCTTGGTTCTTGCGATAACCGACTTGAGTACAATTAACCTTCAATCAATTGAAATGTGTCGGTTTGATCTCCTGAAAAGTATATTACAAGCTTAACATAACACATGTTAAATTATAACGTAGTAAAATAGTTACTAATTATGATAAATTTGTGAAGTATTTTATCTTTGTTGCAGCTATCATCACAAGGGCACAAGCATGATGAAATAGATTTTGAGTTCTTGGGGAATTCAACAGGGAACCCTTATACTCTTCATACTAATGTTTTCAGTCTAGGGAAAGGCAACAGGGAACAACAATTTTTCTTGTGGTTTGATCCAACTGCAGATTACCACACCTATTCAATTCTTTGGAATCCAAAATGTATTATGTAAGTACTATTAATAACTTTCTTTCTTTTGATGACCAATTCAATCATGGACTAAGAACATATTTCGATCATACGTGGTATTCGTCAATATTTTGAATATCTTTAGTCAAGAAACATCACATTGGCTTTGAAGTAGCTGCATCAGGCACTAAGCGAATGTGGTTCGGGCTATAGTCATTTATTTATCTCAATAAATTGATTAGGAGGTATATGAAGGAAGAAATCCGTAGATTGAGGATTGGAGTTCAAATATAAAGAGAATTAATTTGTAGTCTCATATCGATGGGTGGGATGATAATTTATCTCTTTATATAATCTTGGACGATGGTTACTTCATGAACTACTTTTAGGGAATTGAGTTAGGCGCAATGCAGGGTCCAATTTCTTATCATGATATCAGAGTCTGAAACGTCCAATTTTTGTTTCACTCAATGTTGGACTTTCATATTATTTTGTCCACGTTTTAGTTACCTTGGGGAGGGGGAGGGAGGAGGGATGTTAGTAGTCCCACAACTGATAGGTGGGATGACAATTTATATTCCTATGTGGTCTTAGACAATCCTCACCTCGTGAGCTAATTTTTAGGGTTAGAATTATGCTAAGGTCCATTTTCTTATGAGAACTAGACTACTTTAAAAATATAAAAAAATCTGAAATGGGGGTGGGGGAAAGGAAAATGGGGAGGGAATTACAAGATGGAGAATCGAAAACAAGACGAAAGTTTAGATAGCAAACCAACTGAGCTACTAAGATTCCCCTTCAAAGAATTACTAATTGCATAAAGATTTTTTCTTTTCCAAGATTCACTTATGGGATTTTTCCTCATTTGTTTCTTCTTTTTTTTTTTTCCAATGTAGATTCTATGTCGATGGAATACCAATCAGAGAATACAAAAATCAAGAGAGAATTGGTGTTTCATTTCCAAAATACCAACCAATGAGACTATACTCAAGTCTATGGAACGCAGATGATTGGGCTACACAAGGTGGTCGTGTCAAAACTAATTGGAAATTGGCACCTTTTGTAGCATCCTACAGAAATTTCACTTATGAAGCTTGTATTTACTCGAGATTAACTAGCTCATCCTCGTGCAATACCGACTCTCCTCCTTCTAGCAGCAACACCTGGCTAACGTACGAGTTAGACCGGAGAAGCCGGGCAAAAATGAAAGTTTTGCAGAAAAAATATATGATTTATGATTATTGCAATGATAAATGGAGGTTTCCTAAAGGCCCTGCTCCTGAATGCAAGTTTCAATAACAATAGGAACATTATAAAATTGTTTATTATGTATAAGGTTTTCACATATCTTGTATTTTTGGAATTTTTCACAAAAAAAAAAAAATTTAATCAATTTTTGGAGTTCTATTGTAGATTGTTATCAATTGAGAAATATGTTTTAAATTTCTAGGAGAAAAGAAAGGGGGGAAATTTTGGTCCCCATTTTAGAAATTAGAAGTCATTAATTTGGGTTATTGGGCCTAAAACTTTGAGTATTTCATAAACCTGATCCAACTGATCCAAAAATAATTTTCAGTTTGGTCATTTGCAAAAATTTTCGCTAGGCATAAATTTATATTTTTGTATCATAATATTTCACAAGTTATGTAGTAAAAGGCATAACAAATTATGTTTTTGATATCTAAATAACAAATAACTTTTTTGCAGCATAAGTTTATATGTTTGTATATAATATCTCACGAGTTATATCATAAAGCATAATAAGTTATGTCTTATGCCTGAAGGCCATAATATATTTTCAAAAAATTAAAGAAAATAACACATTGATCCATACATACACTCTACCATCCCATATTATCTACTACTTTTGTTTTCTCTAAAAAGGATAAAAGGATATATGCCCACATAAAATTTCAGTTTCTGAACACGACAATAAATTTTAAAAAAATTACTATACAACTTACGCCGCATAACTTAAATTCCTATAGACTTATGCTGAGCGAGACAAAAGTTCTCTAAATTTATCTCGAGCAAATTAGGTCTGGATAGAGAAAGATACTTTGGTTCATAAATTTTCATTAAATGAGCAGAAAGGATAAAAATTAAAATCATCAAATTTAAGGACCAAAATAAAAAATCATCTCAAAATAAAGACAATTCGTGCAAAAAAATTATTTCAATCTTATTTACTTTTGAAATATGAAATTGAACCTATTGCTATTAATGGCTATATCTCCGCAAAAGAAACGTATAGTTATCTCAAGTTGCATTTGTAATGCAATTTGGAAGTAGCATTTACATTTTGAAAATGCAATTTACAAGTTGTATTTGTAACGTAATTCATAAGTTAGCATTTACATTTTAAAAAAAGTGATTTTATAAGTTGTATTTATTAAAACGATTTATAAGTCCGCATTTAAAAAACATTAGGTAAAAATTATACAATTTACAAGTTGCATCGAGTTTAAAAGTATTATTCATTTTGAAAACCAATTTGTTGTTTCCGTTGATCATTATTAATGTTATGAGCATTGCATAAACACTCTTAATTGTGTTTCTTTATTTGTACCTTCCCATTTAAAGCTAGTAATTAAGTAAGTATGTCGTTCACTTTTATTTATTTATTATATTAAAAATAAAAATTTATTTTTATTTATTTAATTTAAAAAATAAAGAGATAATTTATTATTTAATTTCTAATTTATTTTTATTATTAACTAGTCATTTTTCAAAATATTAAAATTTATTATATTTAAAAAGTGATATGATAAACTTATCATTAGATATATTTATTGCTCTTTAAAATGTGTGTCAAGTCAATAATAAATAAATAAAAATGGATGGAGAAAGTACTTCGCCCTCTATTTGCTTTTACTTATACATTTTGAATTTTGGACGCCAATAATAATTAATATGAGTATTTCACTACAACACTCATATTATTTGGGGCATAATTTTAAGTCTTAAGAAATAATTTGAGGATAATAATTAATATTGAGAATAAAAAATAAAAATAAAAATTTAATTTTTTTATAGATTAAAAAAAAATACAAATAAAATTTTATTTTTAAAATATTAAATAAATAAAAGTGAATGAGGGAAATATTATTTGAAAGACCATTTCCCATTTAACTATAGTTCACGAGTCATTGGTTTTCTAGCTGTCAGCAAGTTAACAATGAAAAATCAAAAGATGTTTCTAGTAATATCCGAAAATATGTTATTCTTAAACCAGAAAGCAACATGTGAAAACAATAATTCGGAATGTACTAGATAATAAATATTATTCATTATATATTGGTTCTTAGAATTTTCTATAATGAACCAATAGAATTTCCTAGAATTCTCTCCTTCCACTTACATATATACGTTTTATTTATACATTAGCTATAGGAAGGCGAAACTTTGGACAGTAATTATATATTTTATTCTCAAATTGCTAAATCGTCATAATCAATATAAATTAATTTTACGATTCTAAAACTTTAAATCAATTATTTTCTTTGAGTCATACAAGAAGAAAACTTTCTATACGTTTTTAATGAGGCCCCCTATATCTATAGCAATAAGTCATGAGTTAAAATGTGGCTAAAATCCTCTTCGATGATAATATATATTACGTTTGAGGTTTATGAAGACCTCGTTAATTTTAATCTTTTATATTTTATTTTAAGAATGATAAACTAATAAACTTATAAGAGTGTCCTTCAAAAAGAAAAAACGATATTTTTAATCGATTTAATTATATTACTATCAATATTTGAAAATAAACTTTATCTTGATGCACTTGCTAAATAGAAAAGAAAGAGAATTCTAGCTTGGAGTAGATTTAAGTTGAAAGCAATAATTTCGTAGATGTTTGGACAATATTTATTTGAAATTAAAATTAAAAAAGAAAATCAAAATTGAATTTATTAAATTTCACACACAAAAAAAATAAAATAAAATTGACCGCATTGTTTCACTTGAAGTACTCTTTCAATAGATTTTTTATGATTTAATCAATTATTCGAAATATTAATTAAATATCATTATTTACAAATACGGATAATCAAACAATCGAGGATATTTATATATAAATATATATCATTTTTCTTTGTTAACGTAAAATTTATTAAAACATAATAATTATAAACCCATTAGATTTTAGCCAGAGAAAAAAAAAGTTAGGTAAAGAGTGATTTTAGCCATTAGATTAGTTTAGTCCTTTGAGTTGTTATAAACTTGATTAATTTTGCCGACCCATATATCTATTGCACTCTCAAAAGTAAGTTTTTTTTTCTTTGAAATTTTAATTAATTTAAATTCGTGGTACGTAAGTTTATAATTGGGAGTGTCCTATCAATTTTTTTTTTTCATTCTTAAAAGTCAAACTTAATATGATAAGGATCATTTTTATTTCATCACAATTTTCAGTTGTGCGTACTTTTGAGTTAGGTAAACTTATAGCCTTGTAATATCGATGAAGCTTCTCACATGATAGTAAATTTGATTCTTAGCTTGCGTTTAGATATATGATATGAATGATTTTAAAATAGCGTTTGGATGTATAATTTGGGATCATAATTTTAAATTTCAAATCTTTAAAAAGTCTGATTTGGTATTTTAAATAGCAATTTCAAAACTTTTAAAATGTAAAACTTGACCCATAAGCTCATATTTTGTAAAAAGGAAGTCTCATTATTTTAAATTTTGCAAAAAAAGACATATGCTCAGTGCCGAGAGATTGTTCGTATCATTTGAAAGGATTATGTTAAAAAATAACTAGTTATTACTATTGTTGACTAGTGAATATTTATAAAATTATGCGTATTTGAAAGTTTGTAATAACGAACATTTATTTATCAAAAAAACATGGAGATATGCAATTTATCAATGTGGCTCCTTAGAATATTTTGATATCTTGCTGATGAACTATAGTTTGCTTTTCTGGTAAGATCACATAAGAATTGAATTTTTTTTTATAGTTTTCACAATTTATGGCGTTTTCTTTTTTATAAGAAAAATATCACTTAAAAATTCTAAATTGCATATCCAAAAAAACTTTAACTTCATATAAATTTTAAACTATAATTTCATATCGTATGTATAAATAGGACTTCCTATTCCATTCTCATTTCTCTTTTCCTTCCCTATATAATAAAACAAATTGTAGGAATTCAATTTCAAAATCTATGAACTACTACTTAAGAACCTCAAGACAATATTAAAATGGTTAATTAGACTTATTAAAAGTAAAAGTTTTATCTTAATGTCTAAAACCGTGTCAACTTTGTAGTTTGTTTTCTCCAAGTAATGATGACTAAACTATTTTATGGATTTTGCTAAACCATCCAATTGAGCCACGTCAGAGGCACTGGGCTCCACCCACTATTATAGTGGAAATAAAATATTCGCCAGCTGTCCTACTCCATTACCAAAATGGTCCCTCCATTTTTCTAAGAACTTTCTTTTGGTCCTAATAACTTTTCATCCCTATATATATGGTAGCCCATTGATACAAAGTTATAAACCACCTTTGACTTGTGAAGAAAAAATAATAATAATGGCTTCTTACACTTCTTCTCATTTTTCCTTAGCTCAATGTTTGTTCTTTCTTGTCTTATGCTCTCTGCATTATAGTTTGGTTTCTAGTAATTTCAATCAAGATTTTGATGTTACTTGGGGAGATGGCAGGGCAAAAGTTCTAAACAATGGGAAACTTCTTACCCTCTCCCTTGATAAAGCCTCTGGTTCTGGTGTTAAATCCAAGAAAGAATTTTTGTTTGGTAGAATTGATATGCAACTTAAGCTAGTGCGCGGAAATTCAGCTGGTACAGTTACAACATATTATGTAAGTATTACATCTAAAACTTCACTTATATATACGATATATATAGTTAATGACTTATGTTATGTTAGATACGCATTAAATGATGTTTTTAAATTGCACTATTTGTTATATGTACTTGATTGAAATGTGTTGACACTGATATTATATATGTTTGATAATCACTCTTATGTCCATTGCCAAAAAAAAATGTATTATTCGATACTAGCATATTGAATATCTATCCATACAACATATATATCAAAAGGGCGTTAGATCACTCGACATGATAAATATGACGTATATATATTGATGTTATTACATGTTTATGGAAACTCCAACTTAATGAAATGATTTTACCAAAGTAGTGTCCTTGTATTGTTTTTTTGAATTACACTATGATTACTAGTGATGCATCATTTTAAACTACACCATAAATCAAAATCATATGGCAACTTTTTTTAATATCATATGATTACTAAGAATTTCTTTTATCTCAATTTTCTATGTAGTTATCATCACAAGGGACAACACATGATGAGATAGATTTTGAATTCTTGGGAAACCTTAGTGGAGATCCTTATATTGTTCACACAAATGTGTACACTCAAGGAAAAGGTGACAAAGAACAACAATTCTACTTGTGGTTTGACCCCACTACTGATTTTCATACATACTCCATTCTTTGGAATCCCCAAACAATTATGTAAGTATCGTCCTCCCTAAACTTCTACAAACCTAACTTTATCTTAATTCTTGACATATTCTTTTCGACATTTCCTATAAAATGACCAATATGCTATTACTTGAGTTATTGGCTGTATTAAAATTTAAAATTTATCGTGAAAAAAGATTAATTAGAATAAAAAACGTATGAAAATAGTAAATCAAGATCTGAATTAATCAATATCTTTATCTCTATATAAATAAGATTTATCTATGATCATTAAAAACTGACTTATCTAAATTGAACGATAGCAGCTTATCAGAAGCACGAGCAACCCCACTCCTTGATCGACAAGGAGGATCATTTCAAAGTATAGGGTAAAGGATTAAGTGTTTTGATATTCAAGGAGCCAGGTTGTCCATGCTCGTGCTCGTTATAGGCCTAACTTAAGCTATTGGCTTTTAAGGATCTTTTATTTTATTTTATTTTGTACTGTATTTTCTTTCAAATCTAGTCTTTCTCCAATAAATTATCTTATACAATTATTTTAAGAAATCCTCCCTCAACTAATATCACTCATTTTGAAGAGCAATAATGGATAATTTAGTCAAAAAATTCGTATATTTAATGCTACTAAAAGTTTTTCTTAATAGATGTGTCGAAACTTTCAATGGCATTCAAAATATAGACAAGACAATAAAATATTGAATGAATGTTAAACTGAATAATGTTCATATTAACAAGGAAATCGGAAACGCGATGAAAAGTCAAAATATGCTAAATTATATCTTTGATTCTTAATAATTACTTGAAAATTGTACTTTCTTTTTCCTTCACAAATTGACAATATTGTTTGTGTTGTTTTTTTTTGGTTTTGTTTTTACCATTTTCCTAGATTTTATGTGGATGGCACACCAATAAGAGTATTCAAGAACATGAAGTCAAGTGGGCTACCTTACCCAAACAACCAACCTATGAGGGTCTATGCAAGTCTATGGAATGCAGATGATTGGGCCACAAGGGGTGGCCTTGTTAAAACAGATTGGTCCAAAGCCCCATTCATAGCATCTTTTAGAAATTTCAAAGCCAATGATGCTTGTGTTTGGGAATTTGGGAAATCCTCATGCACAAATTCAACAAAGCCATGGTTCTCTCAAGAACTTGATTCCACAAGCCAAGCTAGGTTACAATGGGTGCAAAAGAACTATATGGTTTATAATTATTGTAATGATATTAATAGGTTCCCTCAAGGCCTTCCTCCGGAATGTACTTTCAACTCTATAACTACCTGAGTTTTTGAATTTTTCTAAAATATTGCCGTACTCGTGTCAGATCCTTCAAAAATATATATACTACTATTTTTGGAGAATCCGACAAGTACTTGTTGATATTTTTGAAAAGTCTGGATAATGTAGATTTTGTCAGTCTTGATAATTAATTATCATATTCCTCTTGTAATTGGTGAAATTCATTTTCACAGATAATAACATTGTAGGAGTTAAATAGGATCATGTAATAAAATTTCAGACAATTGCAGTGCATGTAGTAATTCTTTTTTTTTTTTTTTACATTTGTGATAATAAAGTTTTGATTCAGACTTTGCTAAACTTCTTTGCTATATGTTTGTTTTAATAGGTAAATTATTATAGTCTATTTTTCTATTTTGAACTCTCTGCATTAGCGGCTAGAAATCCAAATAATTACCAAAAAATACTTTGCTTTTAATTCCTATTTTATTCATTTTAGTTGTTGGTTTAACTTAACCTTATTTATTTTTGTTAAGATTAAAATGTCTGAATATAAATAAACATCTGAATATATATTAAGATGTTATCTCTAGCTTTATATACTAAATAATTAAAACTATTTGTTTTTAATATCTGAATGTATATACGAAGTTAAAAATTATATCAATAAAATATTATAAAATTTTCATTTCAGCAAAATAATATTATTTTTTGATAAAAAATAATATTTTGGATGTTTATATTTGATAAAAAAAAGTCAACTATATGAAAATGCAAATAAAATTATATATCAATATAAAAATTATTGTAACAAGGAAATATTTTTTTTTTATAGAATTCAACGTTAACATCTTTTAATTAAAAAAATAATTTATCCAGCTAAATAAATTTTGTTCCGCTTCAAAAGGTCAAGTATAAAATAATTTAAATAATTAATTGCTAAATAATTAGGTCAAATTTTAATGTTTAAACAATATAAAATATTTTAATAATGAAAATATAAAATTCTCATATATTTTCTCTTCGTTACATTAGTTGAAGTGCAAGTTCTTCAGGTATATTATTCATTACCTGTGAATCTTCAGCTGTCCAACTAGGCCATTTATTTCATCTAACACTTTTTTGTGTTCTGCTTCTTTCTCATCAAATATTAATTGAGTTCACTGTATTGATTAAACAAGTTATCATTTATACGCTTCTTCTTGATAAAATCATGAATTGTAAAACATACGATAACATCTCTCTGAATATCAATAGAATATGGAGACGTCTTGTCCAATAGCGAAAATTTTGCTTTTAGAACTCCAGAAGCACGTTCTATAATAATTCTGAGTAGTGCAAGTATGATTAAACTTTTCCTCCTTATTTATAGTCCCCTACGATGGTAATCTCTTAACCAATATCGAACGTTACGATATGATGCTAGAAATGCTTGAGTATTTGGATAGCACTTATTAGTCATTAAAGTAAAAGGTCAAATGATAATAATAATAAAGTAAATTATTATTTCATAATAGTTTAAGTTGTATCACTTGCTAGAAGGAGAAAATGGAAAATCATTGTCTAGATTTGATACAATTTGTATTAGAAGTAGTGTATTATGTATTTTCCCTTCCCCTCCAGCATAAACATAAGTGAAGACCACGTTAAAATCACATATACTTAAAATATTCTGATAATATTTACTCTTTTTTTTTCTCTATAAATAATTTAGTGATTAACGGGAACAACTGTATGTATTAGCGTCCAATAAAGTGCATCCGTTGCTCCTTGCAAATATATATATATATATATATATATATATATTAGAAGTTATGAAGATCTTTTTCTTTTTTTTTCTTTTTATTTTTTTAATAAAATTCTACCATGATAGTATAAAAAATAATACTTTAAAGAAAATTTCATAACCTTTTATGAGCACCAACAATATTTTTTGATTGGATGATGTAGATAATATCATTTTTTTTTTTTTGTAAATTACATCACTGCTTCAAGAATCTCGTAAAAAATATTTGTGAATGGTTTGCGAAAAATGTTGAGATCTTCTCTTGATAACTACAAAACGCTGGTTATGTCCTTTTAACACATAAAAATATTGCTATTTTTCTTCAATAAATACATATTTGCTATCTATGAGTCATCCATTATATGATTATATCTAATGTATTGACACGATGGCACATATGCATCACGAGACATGCAGATAAACTCTAAACATGTATTAGTTATGAGAAAATTTATGTATTATTTTATACAGAGTTTAATTATTCATGTGTTAGTTATACACGTATTAATTATTTCACCTTTTATTTTACATATAATAATACATAAATTTCTTAATAACTTTTATATATATATATTATGCGAATTTTTAAATTACAAATCAATTAGTATATTAATTTTATACATAAATAACTTATCTTCTATTTTAATTATAACTATCAAATCACCTAGCAAATGACCTGTAGGGGTCGTCTCGTAAGGGGTGGAATAAATAAAGTTATCACATGGAATTAGTTATCTCACTATATACATGGAATAACTTATCCCATCATTATAATATACTCTCTCTGTTTCAAAATAAGTTGTGCTTTTAGCTTGGACACGCTACTTAAAAAAATTATTCATTCCTAGACATAAAAGATATATTTTTACCACTTATTCCTAATAAATATATTGAGAAAGATTATTATTTTCTTGATTATGCAAAATTCTCTCTATTTAAATAACGGTAAAATTGGAAAAACATCACTAATGTCTTCTTGATTATGTAAAACACCACTTATTTTGAAATAAAATCAAAAGGCTAAAACACCACTTATTTTGAAACGAAAGACGTAAATAGTAGATTAAATAATTCTAAAATTAACTAATACTCCTTATCAAATCTATATATACAATAAAGGAAGGTTTTAAGCATGTGATATAGCACCTCTCTTAGACCACCATTAGTATTTATCTTTTTTTTCATTTGTTTGAATATTTTCTCATTTATTTATCCCATTGTAAAATAAAAATCTTAATTATTATTATTATTACTCTAACTTTTCATATTGCTTATCTTTAAATCATTAATACCCATCATTACTTAATTTTTTTAATGATACTTAATAATTTATATCATGTAAAATAAAAGATGATTTTATATATATACATATACATATATATATATATATATATTTAATTATCTTTAGTTTCAGCTACTAAATGTATAAGTTAAAATGTGTAAATTTATTACTCAATTAAAAGGCAAAGAAGATGAAAAGATTTTAGGTGATGTTTAAGTATTGTCTAATACTAGAAGAAATTCATATTTTTCGGATGTTGCAGGTGTTAGCAAAGACGAAAGAGAATTTTTGGTATCTTTCGGTATTATTAGTGAGCTTTTCTTGACAATATTTTCACAATAATGTTGCCTTGTGATACCACAAAAAATAGAATATAGATTATTACTTATTATCGTGGTTTCTTACTATTGCTATTTTTTTAAAGAAATTCTTAATTAATAATTCTTTATAATTTCTTAATATGTTTCCGCAAAATATGTCTTATGTGATTTTTATAACTCTTTGTATCAATGATCAATAAGAGTTGTAGTGGGATAGATAAAATCCTTCTATCTTTAATTAGAGGTCTCAAGTTCGTCCCTTATATACGAAAAAAAATCTATTAGAAACGATTTCCCATTAAATGAGTTTTACATGGCGCGAATTAAGGCCCCGGTATGAATATCAAACGCCTAATAGAAAAACTCAGTGTTGAAGAATTTGATAATAATTTTGTATCGAATTTTATTGGGTGGACTCTTTGAATTTATAAGAGATGATTGAGAATTTTTGGATGGCAAAAATATCAAATGATGTGATGAAATTATTACTTGAAATTTTTGGAGAAAAATTGAAGGAAAGAGGTAAATTGAATTGGATATTTAAAAGGAAGAAAATTTTTTGTTCTTTTAAATTTTAAATATTAAGCAGAGAGGGAAGAAAATTAAGAAAAGAATTGAAGAAAGAATAAAGAGAGAAACAAAAGAAAATAAGAAGAAAAAAACAGTAAGAAAAATGATGTCACACGTTCCTTTCTTCATATTTCATAGTGTGTGTATATATATATTGAAGTTTTTGAAGATCATAAATAATTATGTTTTTTAAATAAATTGTCATTTGTCAAATATATGTTCAACACAAAGTCGCTCGATTAATATAAATTATAATAAAATTCTTTAAGGAATGATAGGATCTCTTAGGATAGTTAAAAAATTATGAACATCGAATACTTATATCAATTATATTAGTTTATTATAATTAAGTTATAGACGAAAGTAAAAATATATAATTAAGTAACTATGATTTGTTAATAGGGATATATGAAGATATATATTGCGTATTCATTTGATTGTATAAAAATATATCAGCATACAATTCTCTTAGATTAAGAAAATCTTCTAATTTATTTTTTATTTTTTTAAGGGGAGAGAGGTAATTTTGTATCATAACATTTTATTTGTTTTAATGTAAAAGGCTTAAAATTATTTAATTATATTACTTAATTAGATGTAAAAATACATACTAAAGTATTATAAATATATAATAAATAAAAAATTTAAAAAATTATGTTAATAACTTTTATATATAAATTTCAAGAGGATATAAGAAAATAAATACTTTTATATAAAAATTTTATTTTTTTAAAAAATTATTTAAATAATTTATTAATATTATTTATAATCACCCGCGAAGCGCAATATGTTCACTGCTGAAAAATAAAATAATTTTATATTTCATCCCAAAATTATTATTATAGCTTATAGCCCCTGCCAAACTAATGTTTTAAAAAGTTTAATGTTAAACAAAAAGAAGTCGCAACATCAAAATTTGACATTTCAGAGCTGCTAGGGTTTTCACGTCTTCTCACTTTCAGGTAAGCATCTCTTCAATCTTCTTCTCCTTTATTCTTCTGCTTCTCCATCGACCTTCAGGCATTGCTAGGGTTCTTTTTTGTCGTCTTCTCCTCCTCCAGCGATCTATGTTTCCTGCGCTGCTCTGGCTTCTGGTTTTTCTTTTCTTTCTTCTTCTATTTTCCTCTGCTCTGTTTTGCTGTTTTACTCTGCTTTCGCCTTTCTGCTCTATTTTCGCTGTTTTCCTCTGCTGTCTTCTATGTTCTGCTGAATGTCTATGTTGCTGATTTTTTTTAACAGTGATTAAAATATAATGCTGATTATTTTTCTTAAATCTTAATAGCGATTAAGATTTTACGATCTTGTAGAAGTTGAGCTTGAGAAGACAAGCAATTGATGTTGAACCGTTAATACCTTCGATTTTGTTTGTCCTATGGTCTATTGTGGAATTGGTGATATCTATCTTTTAGCTTTTAACTTGAACTTTTGATTATATATAGTGTCTCTATTTATTCTCACTTCTTCCATTTCAATGTCTTCCAACATTGCAGCGAATGCGTTGAAGAATCCCTATGATTCTATGCTTAGATAGTCAAAGAAATGTATTAGGCTCATAGTAATCATGGGAGAATTGACACCAAGATAGACGCTACTGACAGTAGAGAAGTATTTCTGAATTTGAAAATGATGAAGTACTTATCACAATAAATTTCAAGTCTTTTTTATCAATCTAGAAAAAAAAAGAAAAGAAATTTCAAATCTTTTTATCAATTTAGAAAAAAAGAAAAGAAATTTCAAGTTCATCATATTATAACTCAATTTTTCATGTCAGGCCCAAAGTTGGTTGCAAGTATTTAGTTTAAGTATGTTGTTGAAATTGGAACAGAATAATTTTATTTAGTGGTCTTTTAGATACTCGCGTTTCTTGTTTCATCAAGAACAAGCTTGTATTTGGTTATTTTTCTTAGATATTCTTCTAGGATTGTTCTGCTTGTGAACGAGCAAGGGCTTACAGCTAGTTGAAGAAAGGTCTTAATATTGAGATCAGAAAACAGAAACAATTTCACTGAACGTGCTAATTATCCTAATTTTCCTACTGTAAATGCAAAACTTCATGTTGTTTGATTCTGGTTATGGCTTATGCATAATGGGAGAAAGTTGTATTTTCTTCATATTCCTTCTTACTTCCTTTACTCAATTAACTGTGATTCTTTCGATCATATGGGCATAACTAATTGTATGTTAATTGTTTAATATTGATCAGAGTCATTTCATCTTAAGAAGAGATGGAGCAGAGCCCGGCACCATTTTCAGAAATTGGCAGGCGGGCAAGAGGTAATGATTCACCATCGTTTAGTGGATACTGATTCTTTTGACACTTGTTAGGAAGGGAAAAAGAATTATAAGAAAATATTTGTGATGCTATACTAATACAGTTATTAAACTTGATCTGCACGACCAATTGGAAGAATCGATGAATTTCTCCTTCCTAGGCTGTTTAGGTAATTGAACCTGTTTAAAGTCAGCTAGGACAAACTAAGTACCCTACCTTGCAGGAGGTGTCTCTAGATTTTAGCCCCAAGATACTGTCTATTTAGGGTCTCAGGTTCAATCCCAAGCAGAGGCAAAAATACTAGGTGATTTCTTCCCATCTTTCCAAGCCTTAGTGGATAGAGTTATTCGGCACCTGTGCTGGTGGGAGATAGCAGGTACCCGTGGAATTAATCGAGTTGCGCGCAAGCTGGTCCGGACACCGCAGTTATAAAAAAAGAGATACTGTCTATTTGGAACTTCACATTTACAGGAGACTTTCCAAGTGTATACCAGTACCATTCTTGAGCCAATTCACATCTATGTTTTGGTGCTTTGGACTAACCAACTCTACACAATCTCCTCTTGGAAGCCGTTGCATGTTTCCTTTCCTAATAAATATGTGCTTGTAGCGTATAAGTTATAATACATGTATTAACACTATCTATCAAGAGTATTGTAAGTTTTTTCTTCTGTAGGTTTTCTATTTTTTGGTATACTATTTGTGTACGGGTGATGGGGTGAGTTTGGCCCAAGCTCAAAATTTATTTACGTTATAAAAAAAAAATCGAGAGTATAGTATGTTTATTATGCAACGTAGAATATATCATAAGCTTTTAGCAGTTGTTCATAATGAATTGGAAAGAAAAACTTCATGTAATATATGCTTTTGAGAAGATTTTGTGCTCAACTACTCATGAAAAAAAGGGAAAACGGAAGACTTTATGCCCAACCCGGAGTACAGATTGCACTTTCACCGGCGCTGAAAAACATGCCAAATATATTCCTGATTATAGGCAACAAAAATCGTAAATATAAAAAAAATTAAATTTTAAGTATGACAGTGACTTTTCAAGCTGGGCTTGCTCAAACTCGTCTCCCGAACTTGTTGAAATAGGTTCCAGGCCTTGAATAAGTAAGTCAGGCTGAATGAGCTTGTGTCAGGTCACTATGAAGCCGTGCAGAGATTGCAGCAGGGTGGGCTGAGCTCAAACTTTAACTGGCTTGCTTATATAGCCTGCAATGGCCTATTTGTTTCATACTGATTTCTCCCACTTAGATTGTTATATTAAGGTGAAGTATATAGTTTTGAATTTTGGATGTTCGGTTATCCTCAAAATTCCTTGAATAGATTTCTATTTAGGGAGCATCATTTTAAGACTCGTCTAAAGGGCTAGTCATTTAACAATTTTGACAACTTCTATCCATCTCTTAGATTATCTTCTCTGGAAAGGGAGCTTGCATTTCCTGCTATATGAGAATCTGTTCTAATGGGCTGTGAATTGCTCACATTCATGCAGATCTACTGACCAAAGACTACAATTATGATCAGAAGTTCACCTTCTCTGTTCCAAGCTCCAGTGGGGTGGTACTAGCTTATTCTCTCATTTACTATTTCTCATTTAGATTATTTGAGCTGTTGAATCTTCTAGTGGGCTTCAGAAGGCTGCCAAACTTTTCTACCTGTGCACATTATCTATCTTTCTGCTCTTGTTTATTTATTATCTTGATATTGGATAAATGTGTACTTTAAGTTACAAAATCGTTCGTTCGTTCTGAAATATATTATTATGTGTCTTCAAGTACTCAGTTCTGGTATCTGTCCTTTGTACTACATTTTTTTTATGACAATAGTGTCTAGGCCAATTTGCACACCTTGACTATTCCGCTGGGTACTTGTTACCATCTTAACACAAATATCGGGTAATTCTGCCCATCAAGGCTAAGCTAATGGGAATAAACCACCTAGTGCTGCCATTCTAGCAGATCTGGGTTGACAAATTATACCCCATGTCCCCACCTAAACATGGATGTATGTGCATGTATACACACCCACCCACACACACAAGTTTTCTGTTAAATTTTATGAGGTATTGAAACTTCTGTGCTCTTGCTTGTTAAGGTATACTAACAGTATTCCAAATAGCCTAATTTTCAGGTAAGACATCCTTTATTCCACATGTGACTGACACAGTAGTAATTGCTGGATTTGCAATTTGATAATTAAAGTCAACTCATATTAAAACCTGGTCACGTCCACTTCTATATATATTTTACTTGTTTTGCAATGAAATTTTGGTCTTGAAGTACATGCAAGGCTTGTAAGAACTTAATTTGGTTGTGAAAATTAATGATCCACTATTTTCCCCTTCGAGGGCACAAATAAAGATGTTAAAGAACTGTGGTTCTTGTACTGTGTCTGAGTATTGGTTTTATAGGATGACCATTCTTGTTTTTTTAGTTGAGAAGGATTTTCATAACATTATTCAGTGTCGTGAGCTGTTGTAAAGTTTTGTTTATTGAGAAGGATTTTCATAACATTATTTGGTGTCATGAGCTATTGTAAAGTTTTGTTTATAACTCGAGGAAAAAAATCCTTTGTGAATGAAATATAAATTGTAGAAAGATGCTCATAAGAACATTTGTGTTCTTTGTTCTTGAGAAAATGTACTTGCATCTTCCTTTGGTTTTGGTAGAAATGGAAATTGTCCTCTATTTTGGCCATGATTGGCGACTTTGCACCTGTTATATAGTTTGCAAGGAAAAGAGGTATTAGGACCTCACCTGATCTCAGCTTACCTTGTCTAAAATAACAGGTTGCATTTGCTAACGCCTCTTGCTTCCGCTTGATTATGGTGTTCTATTAAGTATATCCACCTGAAATTGATCTAGAAATGTTCCATATTCTTGCGTTTGTTTGAAAGTGTGCAATTTGTTTGAAAGCGATGGTGATGAATTCATTGGCAATCATACTTGGTATGCTTTCATTCATTGGTACTATAGAACCTTTCCAACGGATGGTGCTGGTGTGCTGTAAAATCTGGTGTTTCTGACGTTTATCATTGCTATGTCATGTGCAACTTTCTCCGGAAAATTTTCTGTATCCTATTAAATTTAGTATCTGAATCTGATCCTAACTTCCATCATTTTCTCATATTAGGGAATAACAGCTACTGGTGTGAAGAAAGATCAAATTTTTGTTGGTGATATAAGTACTCAATATAATCTCGGAAGTACAGTTGTTGATATCAAAGTTGATACCTATTCCAATGTAAGAGCAGATTGCCTGCCACTAAGACCAGCAATTGCTTGTCCTCTTGATAATCTAATTTGTGATCATGAGATATATTTAAACTCTTGGTCTCTTATTTGTAAGTTCAACAAATTGATTTCTTACATGTTGTTTATATGTTATCTTGTATGCAGGTCTCAACAAAAGTTACACTGGTTGACGTTTTCCGATCCACAAAAGTGTCCGTAGGCTTCAACGTACCTGATCACAAGGCTGGCAAGGTTAATAGTTGTGCTTTCTAAAGTACCAGCCAAAAGAATCTCTGCTCTGTCTGATACACATAAACACATGTATGAGCCAAATAATTAAAATAGTGTGCATGCTATCATAGATATTATGGCCAAAGAGACAAATTAGAGGATAAAAGATAGCTCATTTTAAAAGTGACTTTTTCCAGTTGCGTCAAAATATATAGTAAGTGATATAAAGAGTTCCTTTTTGTTTCATTTGGTCGTACTGGTACATGCAGGTAATGATTTGTGAGTGATTAGTTATTCACGGGGAACTAGCTGAAACCTGGTGAGAGCGTCACTGGCTGCTAAGTGAACTAAAATTAATGTGCTACCCACTAAGTGTTATTCTTAAAAAGTTTTCTGAGGATGCATGTAAATCTTGTAGGTCGATATAATATGTTGTCACCAATTACATTTTCACCTTTTCCCCAAAGCATCATCTTTCCTTTGAGCGTCATCATCTCAGGTTAATGTTCATTACATCATGCGGTGCAATGTTGAGCCTTAAGAGTGTTGGACACGTGGACTTGAAACATTTAATGGCTGTTGCACTTTTCTTTAATTTGTTTTTACTTCAATTTCTGACTAGTTTTTGGGGGATTATTTGCGAATTCCAGACTCCTTTATTCACACAACTCAAAATTAGAAATCTTATGAAAGATACACTTGTGAAGGACGGGTAAGTTGTCTTTGAAAATGGGAGCAGAGGCTTTACTTTCTATTCCAACGGCTATTCGCTTAGTGAAGACAATTTATGGTTCATCTAGATTACTGGTTCTATTATTTTCAATATTAATGTTTCAGATGATGCTAATGTGAGTGAACAGTATAAAAATCTCAGTTTATTTCTATCACAATCTCTTTTTCAGCAGTCTATGTTGTACATGTTTTTTCCAATGTGCTATGATTTCAAGTCGTATTTTATTAGGCTGATATAAAACAAACTGTATGTTATTTGGTTTTTGGATTCCATATCAATCTCTGAATCATTCTTTTTGTATTTTCAGTTCGATGTTCAATACCTTCATCAGCATGCTGCCATCAATTCCAGTATTGGCTTAAATCCCTCTCCTCTCCTGGAGCTCTCTGCTGCTATTGGCAGCAAGGATTTAGCCGTTGGTGGTGAAATAGGATTTAATACTGCTTCATCTTCTTTTACCAAATGCAACGCAGGGATTAGTTTTAACAAACCGGATTTTTCTGCTGCACTTATGTTGTAAGTAATTCTTATTTTGCTCTCTGCTTAATAGACACTTGGTGTTTCTGAGTTCTCCAAATTTTCCTGTTAGCGAAGTAAAGTTGGGACGGTCAATCCAACTATGGAGCATGCATTATATGTTTTCTATTTATTGTGTCAAATGTTATGCTGACTATTGAAGTGTAGTTATGATAGACAAGATTTGGTGTCAAACCATTGTAAAATCTCCATGACCTTGTTGATAGAGTCCTAACACATTACGATCATGCATGAAGGAGTGTATGAAGTGACATAGATCTTGCAAGCAAACAAAAAGATTTCTTTTTGTTTTTTAGGTGTAAGCTGTATCTATGTTTATAATCTCCTTTGTTTGGAAATAGAAAAACTGATTAATTTCAAATATTCATAGACTGCTGAAAACAACATCTACTATTTATATGGTTATAAAAGGTAAGCAAAACCTATGAGATTCTAAGGAAATCAAAGTATCAGCTATTCAGCAAATACAGGTATTATCTATGTAATGTGTTGCTACATCTCTGCGCTCTGATCACATCCTAATGACAGTGCTACTTCAAGATTTTTTGTTATTGTTGTAGTAGTAAAATAACGTGTAATTATGGCATCAACAACTATGCCTCAATCCCAAGCTAGTTGGGGAGGCAACTATGACATGAATTACAAAACTTTGCTACTATTGCTGAAGGGTATTTTCATGTGGAAACATGCTCATAAAAAAATGTAGTTGAACTTCCTGAGAGCTGTGCGTTTTTTGTTGAAACTTGTACATCACTTCTTGGGAAATTATAGGTTGGACAGTTGAAATCTGCATGTCTGGGATATAGCTCTATATGGTGCTTTGGAATGAAAGGTTGTAATTGGAATTTAATTTCAATTCTTATTTGTTTCTTGACCTCATAAAATTGTTCAAGATTGTCTGTCCCTGATAATGCATGCGGATTTCTGCACATTGTGCTGATGGCTGAAGTTGCATGCAGTGTCAAGGCTTCCACGATCAAATTGATGTAGCACACTCAATTTTAATTTTCCTAATTGATGATGGCAGTTCCGTATATTCTTTTCAGTTCCTCAGTTTCAATGCAATGCACTCGCCATCAGCTTTATTCATTCTGTCAAAAGCAAAGTTTATCTAGTTGCGCCTTTCCTTGAGCAAAAATTGAAGATTTAGCTCGTCCTTTCAGCATAGTACGTGGAACATTTTATTCACACATCTCGAGTATCTAATCTGCACTTTTGTTACTATCCATGTAGAACGGACAGGGGACAAGCTGTGAGGGCATCATATGTACACTCGGTGAATCCAGCAAATGGAACTGAAGTCGCTGCAGAGATGATACACAGATTATCTACCTACGAGAACAGCTTCAGCATCGGGAGTTCTCACAAAGTCGACCCATTAACATCCGTGAAGACAAGATTTTCTGACAATGGGAAGGTTGCAATGGTTTGCCAGCGGGAATGGAGGCCAAAGTCACTTATTACTTTCTCAGCCGAGTATGACACGAAGGCAAAGAATTCAGTACCCAAGTTGGGTCTTGCCCTTGCTTTGAAGCCATAAAAACTGCTCTTCTAATTCAACCAATTTATACTTGGTAGCTTTGACTTTGTTTAGAATTCTTTCAAAGGCCTAAAGTGTGGCCCTCTTACGTCTTACATCATTTTTTTTGTTGGTCAGATTCATATAATGATGATAAATTTGAAAGAGTATGTTGTTACAGGAGCAGTGTTGCATAAAGCTTCTTCAAGGTTTAGTGGATTTTTATTACCTTGAAACTTGATACTACATATTTTTTGGAGAATGAAATATTTCTGGCTAAGTCATTTTTGGAATTGACTCTTATTTATTTATTTTACTAGCCTTGCATTATGTCTCCCAAACAATCTCAGTACATGACGCAAGATAATTCTATATATTGAGGTGAAAGTAGGATAAGGTGTTTTCATGTCATCATAATCGGGTTCGAACCTTGAAAATGAAAAAAATCTACTTCACGTTTCAATTTGTTTGTCTTACTTCTTCTTTTTGGAAAATTTTTTAATTGTAACTTTTCATGTGACATGTTTAAGACTATAAGATTAAATGACATTTTTGTAAATTACATGTATTTTAAGTTTAAAGTTACAAAATTTAAGTTTTTTTTTCTTTCTTAAATTCTGTACCAAGTCAAAATTAGACAAACAAATTGAAATAAAGAAAGTTATAGAGAGCATTTTTCTTTTAATAGGTTTTATATGACGTGAATTTGAATTAATCAAACTAGTAATATTATGAATGTAAATTTTCCATCACCTATAGGTATGGTATAGAGAAGTCCTCTTAATGTTCTAACATGCACAACGAATATGGATCAAACTGTCTCACAACATTCTAAATTCAACTCACCTACCGTTTTACAATCCAACTAGAAAGAGAGACTCAAATAGTTGGCATAAAGTACATGAAAACTCTACATCTATGATCTATTATGGGATATAAGATTTTCAAAGGTTAGCACTTTGCATAGCATGACCTACTATTGGAGGTGCATGTAAGCAAATGGACAGCTATCTTTATTAGTAGGCCCAAGACCAAACGACTAAATTAATATCCTAGGATAACATTTGACAAAGAAACAGAAATGCAATTAATTGAATAAAAAATTGTGGTACCAAAGCAAACTACTTTTCTTAATCCAAACCAAAACCAAAAAAGGGAAAGAGTATACTTTATTATTTTTGTGAAACTTTTGGTTCACACACGCACACATTAACATTATTACAATATACGTTATATTGTATTTTAAATTACTAGTCATTATGTTAGATGAACATGTACATTTTAGCTAACGTAATACTCATATGAACCTCTATCCAAACTTTCTTGCTGTTGCGGATTAAATTATATTGATAGTATGAAAAACTTTTACATAGTCATTGTATATAACTTAAATTTAATTTGTTAATATCGATATCTGCGTCGTTCAAAATAGAATTACGAAGAGCAAATCATATTATATTTTAATATGATCAAACAATTTAATGGAAAATAGTGAATGGACAAGAATGCCCCTAACAGTAGTATTAACAGCTTAACCAACTACTATCTGACTTCAAAGTTAGGTGCCATGAAGATGTTTAGTGCACCTAATTTGGAAGTGAGATAGTGATGCTGAACTCTAGCTGGGCCCTTGGTTAGTAAATCAGCAGACTGCTCTTTTTTTTTAAAATGAACTGAGTGTGAATCTATTTATGACAGTCAATTTCAATATGCTTTGTCCCCTCATGGAAGACTTAATTTGCAACTATTTATATTACTATCACTGAAAATGAAGTAACCATGTAAGTTCAGAAATAGTAGATGTTATACTTTTGTTTTCTGCTTTTGCAGAACTTCTATAGATAGGTGTTTGTTTTTTTGATTTTCAAGAAACTAACGAATCTCCAGGCTTGATTAGGATCTCCGTTTAACGGAGATGTTGTAGTACGAGGGCAAGCTTTCCAATCAGCATCACAAAGAAGGCAGACACACTTTCAATAGAATTACCAGAGATAATAACTCCTTGTCCTAGTTGAGACTTGATATATATGACAACTCTTGATGCAACTTTGATATGTGACTTTTTAGGCTGTTGAAGATATTGACTCAATGTTTGAACGCTAAAGGCTATATCTGACCTTGTGACTGCTAGGTACAACAATTTTCCTATTAGCCTTTGGCAGGGGCTAATGTGTGATAGTAGTGGATCTTCAGTGTTGTTACTGTCCTTGTGATCATCATATTCCTTGTTTATGAGTCTTACTTTTGTATCAATAGGAGTGTAGGTTGGCTTGGAGGCTGAGAGACCAAGTTCTCATATTAGCTCTAAAGAATATTTTCTTTGATGCATTAGAATTCCTTTGATTGTTTCTGCCAATTCTATACCAAAAGAAAAAAAATACACTTTAAATCACCTAGAAGGACTGAACAATTATATCCTAATTTAAGTAAGAAGACCATGCATAAAAGACAGCTATCTATTAGAGTTAATATTTTTATAGGAATAGGAATAGTAATTGTCATTGTTCAGAACTAATTGAGCATCCTATAAGCAATCGAGGGTGTGTCTAGTGGTTAATGCAGTGGATAAAAATCATGAGGTCATTTCTTCTCATTTATCAATTATTAAGTCTAATATATATGAGTTTTAATTAATGCTTCAATTTTATTGGGCTAATTCATTAATTTGAGATACAAATGATGAACCTATTTTACTGAGTCCAAGATGTCATCTTATTCTAAAAGCCCAAATTGGTGTCACGTGACAAATGACGTGTCACGCCAAATCAAATAAAAGAGCCAACATGATCATGCTACAACATGCCTAGTCAAATCAAAGGCCAATGAAAATGTGTTACATGTACAAGTGACATGTTCCGACCAATCATATATCACCAAGTCAACTTAAATTTGATTTGTTGAAAGAAGTTCGTCCTTATTACAACTCTTCCATCTTACGACTCTAAATTGGGAACTCATAACTAGAATTCTAACAAGACGCCAGAGAGCTTGTTGAGCAAAACGCCACAAATTATATTCGAAAAGAAGAATTAAAGGATTCATAGAGACTGTAACCATTATATTTAAAATAAAATACAATGATTATTACAATATCTTTTTATCTTAAAATTTTATTATTTACAGTATTCTTATGCATGAGGTATGCCGAACTCTGCTACCAAAAGCCAGATGTTCGTGTTGCTACCTTTTTAATTTATTTTTCAAAATATTTTTCGTCTTGTATGTGAAATTATTTAAGTATTCAATAATTCCATAACCAGAAGACTGGATAAATGAGATGTACATTCTGTTTTAGGAATATCTGTGTCATTTTGTGCATCACATAAATGATATACCTCTATTATACCATTAGAGGTCGGTTGGTTGGGAAACATGTTATCCCAACTAATCGTGGGATAAATTCATCTTAAAATTAATCGCGAGACTATTTGTCCCTCATCCCTCGTACCAAACGATCTGTTAGAGTGTTCTTCTGACTCAATTGTTATGACCAAATTCTTGTTTTTTGACAAGCATTGTGCAGTTCCAAATGATCTGGTTTCAGGACAAATGATTTCAATCTACAACTTTTTTCATAATGCTGAACCACAGATGATACATAAAAATGCTCATGTTAGCTATCATTTGTTACACACACACAAAAAAAAACACTTTAGACAAATAATGACGCGGTTAGTGAATTGCTCTCCATTCACAAAACTTACTCTGTTGGTCCCAGAGTTCACTCAGACAGATTCATCAGCACGATTTCCATCGCGGCCATCTGCATTTTCTTTGCCTAGCTTTGATTTCGACAGAGAGAACGGAGATTGTCTGGAGGATGTTTTAGATGACTGCTGCTGCTGCTGTGAATGCAAGTTAAGGTAAGTGTAGAAAGACATCCCCACAAGAGCTGTAATTGCTCCCAGTATGCTAGTTGGACCTGGATTTGAACCAAAGAGAAGATAACCCCCAAGAAGAATGACACAGGTTTTAAACTGTCCAAGTACTACATGAGTTGTTGCAGATGTTGCCCTATAGTAAAAACAAAGTAAAAAGAAGACACATAATCAGTAGCAATTTGCAAAGGACTAGGCAATGCATATCAAGAGATGAAATTTAACTTCTTTAAGACCTGAAAGAAGTCATTGGAAGGGCAAACTCCAACAATTTTTCATTGTACCAAGCAAGCACAAAGACATAATACTACTTAACACTATTTATTAAGTAGTTCTATCCAGTTGTAAGATGGCTCTACAGTCAACATGACTTCATTTACTACTTACAGCAAATTTTAAGCCAGAACTGGCGCAATTGTCTAATATTCGGTACCTGATATGACCTTTGGCAGCTGAGATTCTGAAAGACAAAAGGTTTGATCCACCAACCATTTTAAAAGGCGAAAGACTTGCAACCCTCAGCCTTTGATCTCTTGTTTTTCACTTGGGGCTAACGAATTGGAGGGCATGAGGTTAACGAGGAGAGAACCAGGGATATTGTGGGATAATATACAAAGACGCTGCTTACACAATGTGGGAAGAATGCAACATTACATGGCAAAATCACATAGCATGTGACGAAATGCTTGAGTGTGTATGTTTTACTAATTAATTTGGCTTCTTTCGTTAATTTGCGTCACCAAACACAGATACTAATGAGATAAGTAGGAAAAGAAAACCCCAAATCGTCAGACAAAACAAAAGACAAGTTCAGAAGGACAAGGTTAAAGAACTCAGAACTAAGGAAACCAGGTGAAAACAGAAGCTTATAAATGCTCCAAAGCACATACCCAAGTGCTAGAGCACCTGACCACTGAAGCAAGAAACCAAGAACAGCCGAGGCACCAATGATTGTTGAGTTGTAAAAGTTCCAATTAAATGAAAGGACACCTGGAGGATCAAGTGATGGCATCAACATCACCAGAAAGAACAATGTAATTGGTGTGGTCTTCCACATTAGCCTGTGACCAAAATTGCAAATTTGAGGTTAGGTGCTATAAATGTAATATAAACTACGATGAACTGATTAAAAATTAAAAAGATAAAAGAAGCAAATTATTCACAATAGTTTAGGAGCATACGCCAGGGCAGTCCAATTCTCCTGCTGCTGGAGATTGGACCAAAGAATTTTGTTAACTGCACTTGGTACTATCCATGCTACTGCAATGCAAGCACCAAAGAAGTGAAACTGCAAATCTGTCACCGTAGCAACAGCAACGCCTACTGATACAACAGTGAGTGCAAGCACCTGAAACATACCAGGGTAAGGATCATTTTTCATATCAAGGGAGATGCAGACCAAACGGAAATCATTGGGTTGGACAAACTGACCATAGCAATCAGTTATCATGAAAGGCTTACCTATATTAAATGACAAGTAGAGTTCTGTCTTCTGAAAGCAGGATAAACTAGCAGTTTAAGCATATATCTATAGGTTACAAAGCCAAGCAGGTAAATAGATGTGTTGAGCCATGAGCTATGCTATATTTGCTGAGCCGTAGTACACATGAAGTATTGATGATTAACAAACATGATGCAAGAACCAGATATTAAACAAGTCTTAAATATGGACTAGTAGTGTTTATGACAAATAACTACTGAAGAACTACTGCGAAAGCTGGATTACAGATGTACACTGAAGGAACCAAGTCCTTCAAACTAGACGGGAGAAGACTGTTGATCAGGCGCAAAGCAGATTCCAAGTGCATGAAGGATTTCTTGAGGGATCGGAATATGGCTAATCACATGGATCAAGGAACAAAAAATCAAGATGGAAATATTATCATATTTGAATATATGGAAAGAGTTTTCGAAGTAGGAAAAAACAAGAGAGGTCGACGCGTGAATTGGAAACCAAGTTAAACTTGGATTAGGTTATTGAATTCTTGAACCTTTTCTTGTTTGGATTTGGAGAACAAGAAGCCGTCATTCCTAGTCCTATATAAAACATTACATTGATGCTGCTGAAGAAGAGGAAAACAGAAGACGAGACTTCAAAGAGAGAAAATATTCATAGTGTCTTCATGAGAGAGTGTCAACTAGAAACGTGAGGAAGAACTTGTTTTTATCAAGATTTATGCTTATAGCTTTTAGTTGTCTAGTTTGATTCTTTGAGCTTAAATTGTAACCTTTTACATTCATAGAGAATTTATATTAGGTGATTGTTCTTTGAGTTGTAAAAGCTTTCAAGATTGACATTGAATCTTGAAAGGGGCAATTGCAACTAGGAAAGGGTGTAAGGTATTAGAATTAGCCCCTTTGGTTTGTAAACATAAAAATTGCTCAAGTTTTAGTAGAGATTTGAGGGAAAAGCCTACTGGAATAGGTTGTGGTTTTTCTCTCCCAAGAGCAAAGAGTTTTCCATGTAAAAACCTTGTGTTGATTATTATTCCGCATTTACTTCTTGATTAGTTGCTGAAGAAGTTTCTTCAGTACATAGTTCGCTGCATAAAATAACAAGATGACACACATATCTCTGTCTCAACTTGTGCTAGACTAGGATCTTCTTTGATGGTTGTTTTTGCCTATCTTTTCTTTGATGAAAATATAACATCAAAAACAAGTCTCACCTAGCAGCCTATCTTATCTATTCTAAAATAACAGTCCAAGCATTTAAATGAAATCTTACTCACACATACCAACACAGCTCAATATGACATGTTCTCAGGTAAAGGAGGGGTGATGTATTGTACTTTTTCTGATTAATTTGGGCTACTTAAGGACCATACAGCACACAGACACAAAAATGGATGAATTTGTTTACTAACATAATAGAAAAACGTTGATAAATGGTATCTGAACTGAGATGTTGACAATTATTATATAATGCTGAAGGATGGTATTATTTATTTATTATTATTATTATTTAATAATTGGATTAGGATTCGAATCCAGGTGGAGGGGTTTTTCTTGGTTGAATACAGAAAACAAGCTGACATTACGTCACAACCTTCACCTCATCGCTACAGCAGCCCTCGAAATTAAGTAAATAGGTAAATAGTATTTATGGTAGTCATGTAATGGTAATAATTAGGGAATGATTTGATATACTGAAAGATGACCTTTATGTTCAGCATTTACAATGCACTTTACTTTTTGTGTCGCCATTAATCGATCATTTGAATTATAATGTCACATTTAACAAATTTTTGTGAGTTATACAGGGACCCCACCACGAAGAAGCTGATTGGAGGGGGTGACGTCGAGATGGACTTTACTATTTCTGGAATGTTCCACGAATCCAGGCTATGAAGGTGGCAGTTGTGGATTGGTTCGAGTTGGCACAAGCGACTGGGACATCCTTACGTACAAGTGAAAGTTAATTTCTGCTTTAGGACTAAAGAAAAAAGTGAAAAATTAGATGAGACCGTTGGGAGGAGGCTTGGCACGCTGGAAGGATCTTCTTAAAAAACTTACTACGGCTTAGCACGCTAAGATTGGGGGTCAAATCATTCCATAAAGAGTGAAAGGAATAATGATTTTCTCTATTCACCAAAGTTGAAGAACCCAAATCAATTTTAAACGAGACAAACAAAAAAAGAGGAAAGACCACTCAATAAATGAAATTACCAAAAGATTTTTCTTTGAATTGTTTGAAAGTTATCCAACTTGAGTTATGAGAGTACGAATGGAGACTGTGATGTTTGCCAAAGGGCATTTTTGAATTGATTCACTATGATTTGTGGGGACCTTATAGGACTCCTTCACCTTGTGGTGCTTCATATTTTTAATTATTGTGGATCATTGGTCTCGGGCAGTGTGAATTTATTTGTTGATTGACAAGAAAGAAGTGCCACAAGTTTTGAGAAACTCTTTGCTATGGTAAATTGTCAGTTTTTCGAGCAGGTGAAGATAGTTAGAAGTGATAATGAAACTGAATTCACGAGTATGAAAAATTTTCTCTGAGCATGGAATTCTTTTTCTGACATCTTGCAAGGGAACTCCTCAACAGGATGGAGGGTTGAAAGGAAACATCGTCATATTCTAAATGCGGCACGAGGATTGAGGCTTCAACGTCACCTTCCACTACAGTTTTGGGAAGAATGTATTTTGACCGCAGGGATCAGACACCATACTCCATGTTGAATGGAAACAAACCCTATGAAGCTTTACATGGAAACACATCATGGTATGAACATTTAAGAGTGTTAGGATCATTGTGTTATGCACACAAAATAGAGAGAATGAGAGACAAGTTTGAAAGTCGGAGTTGTAGGTGTATCTTTGTAGGATATCCCTATGGCAAAAAGGGGTGGAAGTTGTATCATCCGGAGAATAAGGAATACTTTGTCTCAAGAGATGTGGACTTCTATGAGACTAAGTTCCCTATTTCCTCTGAACCGATTGAAAACAAGGAGTCCTTGAATATAGCAATTATATTTGGGACTGGTCGAGTCAACGAAAACCGAACAAAATCCTGTCTGGAGGAAGAACTTGTGGATGATGTCCGGACTGGAAGGCTGGAGAGGAACACATTAAAGAAGTTCGGACAAAGAATATTTGGAATGACAATGTCTGGACATAGAAAGTTCAGACTAAATCCCGAACAGAGGATCAGATGGGTCGAGGTAAACATCAGAAGCAGGAGTCAGTTAAATTGCGAGATTGTTACCGAAATGGTCCGAAAACAAAGTCCATCAGATAACACACCCCTCTGCAACAGACTTCAAGTGCATCTATGTGACTTGTGATAATTTTTCTTTGCGATGTAGGAATTTTCTTGTAGCTAATTACCACCGAGAGTGAATCGAAGAATTTCTTCGCAGCCATGAAAGACGATCGATGGAGGAAAGCAATGCAACAAAGATTCAAGCACTGGAGAATAATAAAACATGGGAAATAGAGACATTGTCTCCAAATAAGAAGGCGCTTGGGTGCCGATGGGTTTACAAGATCAAGTATCACTCGAATGATACAATTGAGTGGTACAAGGCAAGGTTGGTTATCTTTGGCAACCATCAAGTGTAAGGAGTTGATTATAATAAAACATTCGCTCCGATTCTAAGATGGTCACAGTTCGGACAATCTTGGTTGTTACTGCAACACAGAACTGGGAATTGCATTAGATGAATGTGCATAATGCCTTTTTGCACAATGATATTGAGGAAGAAGTAAATATGAAGTTGCCACCAGGATTCTGGATTGACTCTCTGGGTAAGGTATGTAGGCTCCGAAAATCTTTGTATAGGTTAAAACAAGCACCACTAGTGTTGGTTTGTGAAGCTGTTTAATGCTTTGACTAAGTATGGTTTTGAATAATCATACTTGGATTATTCGCTTTTTACCTTGCACCGGGTAACATGCAGATTAATATACTGATTTATGTGGACGACTTGATTATATTCGGAAATGAGCAAAATGTCATTGAAAAATTTAAAGACTATCTATATCGGTGCTTTCACATAAAGGATTTGGGTACTTTTGATATATTTTTTTGGCATTGAGTTTGCTAGGGGTCCTACCGGAGTCTTTTTGTGCCAATGGAAGTATGACTTCGATATCATCTCTAAGGACGGATTGCTAGGAGCTAAACCAATTGGCACCACCTGTAACACTCCGTATAATATAAGCAGTAAACCCGTACTTTCGAGATAGGGATAAGAGTGCTTAATACCATAAGAAGGATGTGTTATAAGGTATTCAAATTATTCAATGATCGTATATTAAGATTTGAAGTCACACAAGTTGTAAAACAAAAATTTGGATCAAATGTCTCGGAGTTTTCCTCCATCAATATAAAGAGTTAGGAGGTCTACTACCTATCAAATTAAAAGTCCATGAGGCTTCACCTGATCACTCTGAATCCGCTGATCAGGAAGAGAGAAAGGAAGAGGTTTTCTTTTCTCTTGTGTTGGCTTTGCAAGTTCCTGCTGTGCATCCCTGCCCGATCATTTTCTTCTGATTATCTCTTAGTCTAATTTTCAACACACTAAACCGTTCACTGATACGACTTTAGAATAGAGATATATTCGTATTTTCGCAAGACTGCGCAAGCAGACACGTGGAGAGGGGCCCCATGTCGGCGAAAATATATATTTTTAGATTGGGGTATACTTCATTACCCAAAACAGATCCTTGAAACTTCAACTCGTCTCCCTCTATGGTTTCAAGGTCCATTGAAATTCATCCAAAATCAAGGCATAAGTTGAGGTTGTCGTGGAGAGCGACTAGCATGCGTTTGTTTTATCAATTTTGGGTCTGATTGCTAGATTTTTGAAGATGCAGATTGTGGATAAGCCTACTCTTGGATTTTTCTTCCTTGTATATTGTAAGGGTTCCTAGCCCTCCCTCCATCACTAATTCGAAGGTTATACACTATATATTAAAACGACTACCCACAATGGAACTGTTTTAGGTGGTTGTGAAGTTGTAGAACGTTGTAATTATTGTGTTGCAGTAGAGAATTGATCGAGAATAGTTGAGACATTAAATTGCTTACGAGGTACGTTAAGGCTAAACCGTCTTCAGCAAGTTCTCTTTATCGTATAGTTGATACGACTTGTTATTTATCATTGTAGTACCCTTGGCCGGGTTAATTATTATGGGTTGACTGCTGGAATTGTACATATAGACGTGTATAAGCTTCCCTTGTCGGGATTAGCCTTGTTTAGTTGTTGCCTCGTATTAAAAGCGACATAAAAATCTTCTCGTCATATTGTTGTCGCTTAGTTGGTTATTAATAGTTTGTTGCTTTGCTAATGCCTTAAGGGCTTTGTAATTAGCTACTTAGCATTTCATGTTGATATTGGCTGCGTAACAATTAGTTTGGCGTAAAAACTACGTGATTGTAACGCCTTTAAACTACATAGCTCGCCTATGGGCCTTTGGTGTATCTTGACGCCTATAGAGCTAAAGTATTAGAGTTGTAGTTCTATCTTCGGAATTAATAGTGTTGTGGTTGCCTATTAAGTTGTGGTGAGTTGTAGGGTATTCCACCTTCTTATTAGCGATCTTATAATTTGATACAACGTAAAAATTATCTTGCAGGTCGCTTAGAAAGCCACACTACTTGCTAATAAATTCATGACTTGCAGGGGACTCTAGAAATCCATATATTGTATCGGTGTGGTACCCGCTCCCACTCATCTGCTCGTCTGAATGCTCCTCTCAGACACGAGCCACTCATATCACAACTGCTTGTCCGGATGCTCACCTCGGGCACAGGCCACTCATCTCAGAAAAATGGTATGGAGATTGTGTGATGCATTCGTTGGCTATCTTGTCAGCTATTAGTATTTGGACCTATGCCATCGAGCCATACATATATAGGTGCCATTTTACAGGTTGCCTAGAAGGGCTATTGATAAAACATATCTTGCCTATGGGGTTATACTATGCTTATAAGAGCTATTAAACATCTAGAAAAACTACTGGGTCTGCAAGCCATATTAAAGTCTATTCACTTATGGACTTCCTTTATATATAAGTTGGCATTACTAACCCTCAGTAGAGCCTTGTGACTCGACAAAGCAACAAACTATCAATAGCCAACTAAGCAATTACAATCTAGACAAAAAGATTCTTATGTCGCTTTTAACACGAGACAACAGCTAAACAAGGCTAATCTTGACAAGGGAAGCTTACATATGTCTATATGTACGATCCTAGCAGTCAACCCACAATAATTAACATGGTTAAGAGTACTACAACAATAAATAACAAGTCATATCAACTATACTACAAAGGGAACTTGCCGAAGACGGTTTAGCCTTAACATATCTTGTAAACAATTCAAAATCTCAACTATTCTCAATCAATTCTTCAATTCTCTACTGCAGTACGGTAATCACAATGTTCTACAACTTCACAGCCACCTAAAACAATCCCCAATGCAACAAACAGAAATAATTTTTGACGTCGATAGTTGTTTTAATATATAATGTATAACCTTCGAATTAACGATGGAGGGTGGGCTAGGAACCCAGGAAGAACAACCCAAGAGCAACCTTATCCACAATTTGCCTCTTCGGAAATCTAGCAATTGGAGCCGAAATCGACGAAACAAATATGTGCTAGTCGCTCTCCAGGACAACCCCAACTTATGCCTTGATTTTGGAAGAATTTTGACGGTGAAATCACCTTCAATAGACCTTGGAACCTTAACGGGAGACGAGCTGAAGTTTCAAGGATCTGTTTTGGGTAATAAAATATAACCCAAGTCTAAAAATATATATTTCCGCCTATACGGGGCCTGCCTCCACGTGCCTGCTTGCGCAATCTCGCGAAAACGTGAAAATCTCTCTATCCTAAAGTACATTAGAAACTAAACTCATAGACCTTTAATTTGATAGAGTCATAGGCCTCCTAAATTTCAGAGAATTTCTAAAAGTAATTTGCGATTACTTTTGCCGATTTTTGTTTTACAACTTGCGTGACTTTAAATCTTAACATATGACCATTGAGTGATTTGAATACCTCATAACATATCCTTCTTATGGTATTAAACACTCTTAGTCCTATCTCAAAAAGTACAGGTTTATTGCTTAAATTATATGGGCTGTTACATCCCTTAGAACATAATCATCGGTTGGCATTGGGAGGTGGCTCAAACCTTTTGGATTCGGAGCGATACCGTCAATTGGTTAGTCGCCTTATCTATCTATCTATGTTTCACCAAACCTGAGTTGTCATACTGCATGCACACGTTATCTCACTTGATGCAACACCTAAAGAAGGCGCTTTGGGATGCGGCCCCAAGGGTAGTACATTATTTGAAGAACCCAGTTCAAGGAATAGTAATGCAAAGGGTAGTACATTATTTGAAGAACCCAGTTCAAGGAATAGTAATGCAAAGGGATTGTGACCTCCGGTTGTACAAATTGTGTGATTCAGATAGGGCAGGATACCCATTGACCCAGAGATCACTTACCAGGTGGTTTATTATACTTAGAAATTTGCCTATGTCATGGAAGACCAAAAAGCAGCTCATAGTCTCTCTCTTCCATAGAAGCAAAGTGTTGGTCGATGGCTATAACTGGTTGTGAATTGAAATGGTTGAAAGATATCTTGAACAGTTTGGGCATGGAACGTGAGTATCCGGTTAATGTGTGTTGTGCCAGTCAGGTGGTGCTATATATTGCACGGAATCTGGTGTTTCATGAACGAACCATGCACATTAAAGTGGATTCTCACTATGTCCAGGATGAGTTGTTGGCTGGTCGTATATCTCCGGTCTATGTTCCCACAAATGAACAATTGGTTGATATTTTTACAAAGGCGTTGGGAAGGTTGCAGTATGAACATCTACTTGACATGTTGGGCGTTTAGTATCCTCATGCTCCAACTTGAGGGGGGTAATGAAGTAAATATGGTAAATTGTATTTATGGTAGTTATGTAATTGTAAAATTAGGAAAAGAAATTATTGTAGTCCTATTGGGACAGGGAAGCAATAATTGTAGTCCTATTCGGACGGGGAAGCAATTATGTAGTCCTATTCGGACAAGGAAGTCATGCCTAGGTTATAAGAAGGAGGCCATACTCTAGACCCTGCATCCATCAATTTTTAGGAGCTAGGTTGTGATAATTATTATGGAAAGTGTTAATGAAATATTTCCTACTGGAATTTCATTTGCAAGATTGTATAGCTCTGAAGAGGACTGGCACCCCCGTTGTGCCCTGCCTACATCAATAAAACTTTTTTCAATAGAGAAATCAAATAGAAACAAAGAATTGTATGTATGAGATTTGGCAGCGCTAGGCATGCACAAGATGGAGGCCAGACCTCAAAACCATGATAGAGTAACTGTAACAGCAAATCAAAGTAAAAGGTAGGAAATTTTCCCAAGAATATTAATGGCATATGGAAAGAAAAACAATGCATAAAGCAACTAAACCTAGCTCTCCACTAGGCTACCAACATACACTATATATTAGCAGTAAGAAAACATTTACCTTCAGGAAAGAAATTTTCTTCCGAAAGAGAACAAATTCAGCTAAAACGATAGCTGGTGTAACTGCAATCTTTGCCATCTGGTAAAATCCTACACTGGAAGTATATTGTGCTTGTTATCTATCAAGAAACAAGACATCTTAAGATTTCAGACGAGGAAAAGATTATAAGGCAGCGGAGAAGGTCACATAGGTCTCACCTATTATACTTCAAACTCACATTTGCAAGCCCGGTAGAAAGTGACATGACTATACCAAGAGACAACAACGATGAATATTTTGTTGATTTTGATGGCGTAGACAAGGAAAGGATGGAGAGAGCATTAAGAATAGCCATTATCAACCAGCTACAGACATAATGTAGGAAAGAGAGGAAAATTGGATAATTAAATCCAACTGTAACAAGAACCTGGAAGGGAAAAGAGGATAGCAAATGTTACGATCTCTAAAATATGTAATATCTACTTCCAGTTAGATTAAGGCTAAGTAGACTGACCAATTTGTTCATCAAGATAATACTAACAGAAACAAAAAAATTGAATGTCAAAGCAACAGTAGGCCCCCATAAAGTAGTTTGTTGACGCTTTCCACCTCCAAATGCTCGTAACTTGCTAAACAAAGAGGCCCGTACCTCCTCCAATGCTCTTCCTGCAATCAATAAAAAGGAACATAGAAAACCTTTTCTTCTGTATGAATCAATATTATTGCATTTCAAATCCTTCTCGATACCTCCCAGATCGTTGAACAATGGACTAGACCATCAACATCAAATATCTTGTAGAAAGAGGTTATGTATTTCATAAAGTATAGCATTTTAAGTGCAGAGGAAAACCATTCATAAGTATTAGAACAGTTAGCTCAATTGAAGAATTTGTGAGTACAGTGACTTGACAGGAGCAAAGCTGAGGTTATGAAATAGTCTTTTTTACTACTTGTTCCATTAGAGTAAAAACCCACAGCAAACTGGGAGAATATGTTTTCTGATATATTTCTTTTAAATTTTTGACAGATGGTCCTTCAATTTGCGGATCAATAAATGCTCACTTTCTATTATAGGAGACACCAGCTTAGGCACTTCATTGGTCTATGCTTCAAAGTTCAAACTGAATTACTTATCCAATAACAGAATCAAGTAGCATAGGACAAATATAAGTCCAAAATGCCTTTCTAGTTTACATAAATTTACGCTAAAATAGTGATGATATTGTAGAGCACAAAGAGCTTAAGTAAAGTGAGTTTTTTCTATGAAGCAAGGTAAATACAAAACTGAATGCACAGTAGCAAGAGACAAGTACTACTTGAGTGAAATTTTTGAAGAAGAGCATGAAAAGCACAGTTGGGCAAAAGAGAATTTACTTTAGGTACGAGCAATACAAGAAAATAAAACAACTAATATAAGCAGCACAAGAAAGTAACAAAAAGAGTTTTTATAAGGCAACATGAAAAAATATTCACTCTTCATCAAGGGAATATAAGATATTCATATTATCAATGCAAATTCATGCACTACATCACAATTAATTTGCTTTTTCTCATGCAGAACATCTGAATAGCCGATAAGTTTTATTTCTTCAGGAGGCCATCACATTATCAGTCAGGAAATTTTTGAACAGGGCAAGATTTGCCACTATGACGCCGCGGTCTATCACTCCTCTTTATTCTGCAGTATGAACTGCCTTCAGAATGGTAAATAGACCACACCTCAAACAAAATAGGCACCAGAATATTAAAATGAATTATTTAATTGCAGATTCTTATTGACAATTGATTTTTATGAACCATTGCATGTCATTCATCAATAGCAGAATCTTGTCTGTGCTTTAAAATATAGAAAAAATATAGCCCCTTGATTCATAGCAACTAATGTTTTGAACTTTGCCTCCAATGCTAGCACCATCTTAAACTCTAGTCCATCTATAGTAACCACAAGTAAACTTACCCAGAGACCAGTCGAGATTCAAAGGAAATTGGCATCATCAATGCACTCTTTGAGTCTCTTTTACCTCTTGGCCCCTGATTAAGTTGAACTTTCAAAATCCTAAATAACCAAATAGCAAAAGGAATAAGGTTTACTAAACCACCATAAAATGTTGCCATTTTTTCCTTCTTCTTCTCTCTCCCTCACTCTAAACCACCATAAAATGTCTCCCTTCAGGTTCATTAGCTAAACTCCTCCCTCCCCACCCCCGCCCCCCTTCTCCCTCTCACTAAACCACCATAAAATGTCGCCCTTCAGGTTCATTAGTTCCCCACCCACCCCCACCCCCAATTATGATACAAAAGCTTCTTTTTTAAATGCACAATTCTTAAGCCTTGATTTTGAATCACAACCAGTAACACAATGATTGCAGATAAGTAACAGAAGAAGGATCAACCCATGTCAACAGAAATGGCAAGACTTTCAACAACTAGAATCCATATAGACATCCAATTATAGTGTATCCATACTATTACTAAAGCTTCCTCAATTGGAAAAAATACTATTCAAAGAGAACCAAATCCCTCAGTAACAGAATGTCACTACATTTGTCAACACAGAAAAGGAAAGAACCAGAAAAATTTCCACAAATTCTAACGAGATAAATCCCAAAACAAAATCACTAAATTCAACTCAATAAGCTGCAAATTATTAAGCCAAAAAAGAAAATACTAAAAAGAGCAAAAGAATACACCTTTACACATTTTAGCAAAATGGTAAATCCCCATCACTAAAACCCCAGAAGGAAAAATTAAAAATAAAAAAGTAATCTTGGGTACATAAAATCTTCAAATTTGAAGATGAAAAGAAAGAATGCAAATGCAATGAAGGAAGAGTTACCTTTTTCCCCAGCATCACTATCCTTCCTCTTCAGTATTTTCCTCACATCTTTTCTCATCAAAAATCCCAGCATCTCTCCCACTCCTCTATCTCTCTCTCTCTCTCTCTGGCTTCTACACCTAAATTTCTAACTCATGCACTGTATCAGCATTCACCCAAAATCTCTGCTTTCACTGAAGAGTGAGCTCTAACATAAAAGTTTTTCAGAAAAGGAAGTGAATATCAAAGATAAAAATAGACTAAATCAGTATTTTTATGGACACAGAGAAAGAGGGTTTTATCGAGAAGCCACGTTAAGTGGAGTGATTGAACTGAGCTAACAGCGTCATCACAAAGCTTAATACTCACTCCGTGAAAATTTATTTATATTAATTTCTATTTTAAAACTATTCACATTTAAAAAATAAATATATTTTTATTAATTTATTCTCAATAAATATATTAAAAATAATATAAATTTTTAGTAGTCTATAAATTTCTCTACATTTAAATAAGAGTAAAATTAGAAAAATATTATTAATACCTTCTTGATAATGTGAAACACCACTTATTATAAAATAAAATGAAAAAATTAAAATATCATTTATTTTTTAAAAAAAAAATATTTCTTTTAATATTAACAATAAGAGTATATTTCATATATAAATTAAAATGGGAGAAATAAATTGCAACGGGGAGTAAAATATATATTCCTTGAAGTAGGAGCTAGGTACAAGTGAGGAGGCGTAAAAGTACCATAATGTTGCGGGAATGTACAATTGATTATAGTGTACTGTCGGGTGTCTGTTTGAGAATTGTTTCGGAGAAAATCACGGGGCATGCACCGACAGACAGTTGAGCACATCATTAATTGGAAACCAAAAAAAAGTAAAAAAAGAAGTGATTTAGATTTGAAGCTAATCAATCCCATAATTAATGGGTCCATGTTTTTAAGTGATTTGGTCCAGTAGATCGTTACTTATTGTAGGACCACCTTTAGATATTTTTTAAATTAGAAAATGAGATTTTAGGTTGAGATAACTTTATATAATATTTGATTGGCTTTTCTTTTTTCATCGTAAAATATAAGATTGCTAATTAGTGAGGTATCATAAGTAGAAGCGGATTCAAAATTTTAAGATGACGAAGGTACTCGCTTTAACATTACATTTCTATTAATAAAACATACAATTGAAATTAATAAAAGAAGCTTTAGGTGTCATTGGCAAATGACTATACTTTTTCGAATAAGGTTCTGAGTTTAAATCCTGCTTGCCGTATTTTTTTTAATCTTTTTTATTTGTTTAGAACATTTTTAACCTCAAATCGTAAAAATATAAGCGGTGCCTCATTGTAGACGTGAGGATTCAAACCCAGTCAATAGAGCACACAAAGACGCGATTACATCCTCGCAAATTATTTGATTTAAGATGAATTTATAATCTAAAAAACGAAGCACGTGAATTCATAATTTTTTCGTAAAATTAGATATTTTACGTATATATTTTTTAAAATTAATTTAATATTATCTGCTAACACTCATATTCCATCTCATTTTACAGTGTTACATTTTTATGGGGGCATTGTTATACATTTGGTGCACATATTATATAACCATCATCTTTAATATGTGCATCTATTAGAAACTGTTACCCCATGTATTTTCTATTTCATTTTGATTAGTAGAGTAAACTATAATTATTTGAATATCTCGGACTTTGAAAATCAACATGTGAAAAGGTTAACATGAATTAAGGGCCCGTTTGGTTATGGTAGATAAAATTATTATATGAAATTATATAAGATGAAGTTGAAAGTTTTTTTTGAATATGCAATTTGAAATTATTAAGTTGTACTTTTTTCTCATGAACATAAAAACTCCCATAAATTGTGAAAACTATCAAAATTTTCTCAATTCTTATACAATCTTACCAAATATAAGTAAAAATTCATAACAAAGTATAATACACAATCACAATATCATTCTAAAAAAGAATTCGACATTTATTGATCAAAACTTTAGTTCAAAATAAAGTAAAATTGAACATGGGTTGTAGTGTAAATATAATCCTTCCACATAGTATGAACAATCTCCTCACATTGAGCATGCATTTCTCGATTAGATGACTGAGAAGACGGACCAACATTGTTACTTTGAGCCGTTTGTTGGTATATATAAAATGGGAGATATTTTTTTATATAAAATATAAACTTGTGGGTTAAATTTTGTATTTAAAAAAGTCCATCTCTTGATTTGAAATGTCAAATTAAGATTTTTTAAGAATTTAGAATTTCATCTCATGATTTCATCTCATGATTTCAAAACATGAGATAAAATCGCATGTCCAAATGCTGATTTTATCTCATAATTTGAAACTTCAAATTCTCAAAAAATCTTGATTTGGAATTTCAAATTATAAAGAGGAACTTTTAAAGTACAAAATTTGACCCACAAGTTTATATTTTGTAAGAAAAAGTAACAATGTTGGTTTGTCTTCTCGTTCATCTGATTGAGAAATGCATGTTCAATATGAGGAGATTGTCCGTTCTATATGGGAGGATTATATTAAAGAATAGTATACTACAACTCATTCATTTTTAATTTTTTATTGAGCTAAAGTTCGACCAATAAATATTGTATTTTTTTAGAATGGGCTTGTGATAGTGTATTATACTTTGTTATGAACTTTTACTTATTTGTTAAGATTGTATAAGAACTGAAGAAATTTTGATAGTTTTCACAACTTATGAAATTTTTGTGTTTATGAGAAAAAAAAAATACAACTTAAGAGTTCCAAATGGCTTGTTCAAACAAAATTTCAATTTCATCTCATATAATTTTATTGTAGATTTTTATTCAAGAAATTGAAGAAATTAATTTGAGTTAGGAGTTAAGTTGGTTTGATGTTGCAATTATTGTATTTAATTAGATTTCAATTTTACCTAAGCTAGAATAGATCATTTGATTTGACATAGTTTAACTTTTACAGAACACTTAATATATTTCTACTTTAATTTGTTCTTTGGTTATAATATTAAAATATTTGCTTTGCACATATGTTTTATATTTATTACAAAAAATTGACATTTATGAATGTACAAATTAAATATAAATATTTGTTTCATGAAAAAAATTATACAAAAATCTTTATCGATATTTAAGGAAATTTGATAATGATATTAATTTAAATGTAGAAAATAATAATATGACATTTTGTGTAAAGTTTTAAAAGAATGTCTCTAATTTTATAATATTTGATATTTTTATTTGTTGATATTAACAAAAGTGCCGTAAATTCTAATGTGACATTTTATAAAGGTCACAAGTAAATGCCATAAAGAAAATTATACCAAACATTTAATTTAAATATCATTAATTTAAGTGACGTTTTATAAATATCATAAATTTTTTACTGATATTTACCTAAATATTGAAAATAAATATCAAATACTTTTAATTGAAATTTATCTATATATCAAAAGTAAATATTTTAAATTTCTTATCGTCATTTACCTAAATGTCAAAAAAAAAAGGCATAAATTTCTTACTGATATTTACCAATATGCTGCAAAGTAAACGTCACAAATTCTTTCCGACATTTACGTAAATGTCGCAAGGTAAATGTCACAAATTCTTTTCGATATTTACCTAAATATCGAAAAAATTCTCGACAATAAAATTTACGACATTTGTTCCAAATGTAAATTAAATATCGGTAAACAAACTTGTGACATCTAAACTGCTTAATATGACATTTATATAATGTCATCGTATCTCTACTTTCTTATAGTAAGAATATATGTTTAACTTTGTTGCTCAGCTAGTTTTTTTGTTTTAAATGTTTATAAGGATCTTCATGATTAAAATTGTTGCATTCTTTCTTCTTTTTTTTGATAATTTTTCAAATATCTTCTGATTTACCTTCTTGTTTGATTGTTGTTGGCATTTTGGGTTTGCATGAAACGTCTATAAATTTAATAGAAACAACCTTAAACCCATAGATTAAATTTACTCTTGGCTCATGATTTATATTTATGTCAATTATGGTAACTTATATTTTATGTAATTTTTGCATTTTTCTGCATAAGTGTGGAAAATTTTTTTGTGTTTATTTTATTTAGGTGATCTTGTCACGCTTTATACTTAATCTTCATCGAAGTGATTAGTAGATTAAGATAACCAAAATGTCAGTTCAATCATTTTCAATTTACACTTATCGCAACTCTATATTTAATTATTTAATGTGGATATATACATGCGAAACACGTGTCTAGAAACTAGTAATGATTATAAACAATTAAGTATAACTTTTTGATATAGTAGATGATTAGTGAAGTAATGGATCATTTAGTAGTTGCTTTGAAAGTGAGTCATGTAGATGTAGGTATTAAATTCTGGTTAAGTAATACCACGTTCGGTAGCTAGTTAGAAGGTAAGTTATTCATTATAAAATCACTATGTTGTTTGATTTAATTGAGGAATCTGTATATTATGTATAAATTATGAGAGAATCAATGTATTATCTTATGCAGGATAAGATGGAATAAATTATACTGATATATGAATAACTAAATCATGTATAACTAATAATTAAATTTTCTCACAACTAATTCATGTATTACTAATACCCGCATATTCTAACTAATTACCAACTCACCTTTAAGTGTTCATTTAATCTAAAAGTTCAAAAGGTTAGAGAATGCACAATTTTTTATTACTTAATTATATTTTTAATAATAATAGTTTTTGATTTTTAGAAGAAAGGCTTCTTCTAGAAAACTACAAATTTAATTGTAACTTATGAAATTGAAATAAAAAAGAAATTTAAAACCTGAAAAGAAATCTAGTGCATTTCTATTATTCTAGCTAAGAAAATAATTAAGTTACGGATTAATTAAAAGGATTTGGAAAGGGTGTTTATACTTCCTAAATAAAAGATGATAATAAGTCTTTTATTGATTAATAACTTTTAAAAAAAAATGTATTGCATTTGAACTTCTATATAAAATCTTTTTAATTGAAAAATAATGTCATTATCAAGAAAATAATGAATTGTTTTATTAATTTTATAGGTCAAATGATAAATACAAAGAAATAATAAAGTTCTTTAAAATTAATTATAACTTTTTAATAAAAATCGTAGTTGTGGTAAGTAAAAGTTTCAAATGAACATACAAAGGGCTTAAACTTAAACAAACATAACTTAAAATTAATGAAGATTTATGTTATGCTTTAAGTCTCAAATTAAAAATCTTTTTTAAGTCTACATTCCAACAGTTGAAAATGTTCATCATTTGAATTTCTATACACAAATTAATTAAGATTGATTAACACTAGGATCAACAAGATTCAATCATGTAAATTGTTATATTCTTTCAAATTCTCCACAATAAATCAAGGAGATTTTCTAGGATTTGTTTCAAGGACACATCTTTTTTTATTGGAATTTTATTATTCTTCAAATTATTTTAAAATAAAATAAATATCATCCTAAAATTAGAAAACTAAATTCTTGGGTAGGCAATGTTGAAAATCAATAATTTAGTATTTCAAAAATATTGTCTTTTAATTGTCATTAGTTGCCAACGTTTCTTTTCTATTCAACATTTTTTTGCTTTTAATCAATTGCTTTCATTATCCTTCAGTGCACATTTATAAGCCTTTGTGTCACGTCCCGCCTTGCGAGGCATGACTGACACCTGATGCCCTACTAGAACCTGGACTGCTGGACTAGTTGAGCCTAAACACTTCTGGTGTCAGGCTGACTCTAACTCTGGATTCAAGAAAACTACGGGCTATATAACGGCTGTAAATACAGCCTCCGGCCGACTAGGCCTATAGCCACCTGTAAGAAAACAACAGCTACCCAGAACAACTGAATCAATAGGGAACCTATGCGGGCCGACAAGGCCACCATGTTGTCTAGTTATTTCTGAATTAAGAAAACAAGTGCTAAACTGCTACATGACCAACAAGATCACCACTACCAACTGAATAAGGCCCCACACGACCGTCATAAACAAACTAAAATATACACACGGCCTCACACGATCGGTACAGCTAACCACAGGGAATATTCGATCTGCAAGCCTCTAAGAATACTGATAAGATGGTCGGGACAGGGCCCCGGCCTACCCATACTATATAACAAAAGAAAAGGAATAAAACTCTAACTGTCTAGCTCAGGATGACAGGAGCTGATGACTCTATGTGTTGGCTGGAATTACGAGGGATCGGCTCCTCGTCTATGAGTACCTGCAGGCAAGCAATGCAGCGCCCCGAAACGGGCGTCAGTACCACTGATACCGAGTATGCAAAGCAAAAACCAAACATATCTGAAGATAAGCAGTAATACTGATAGTTACTGAAATGACAGTGGATAGCTAAGACTGTTGGAATAGCAGAATCTGTACTGAGCTTAACTGTACTAGAAAGAAGATAAGAATCATACCTGTCGATGTGGCGTCCTGCTATTTAGCAATTTAATAAGTATCATATATATATATATATATATATATATATATATATATATATATATATATATATACCAGAACCTATACCAGCTCCCATAAGCCGGAAGGTGCCAATCAACACGCAATCTATATACCCCTACCCGTCGCCATCCAAAAATAAATTCACTCCACTCACCTAATAACTACGAGCATCCTGCCGGCCCCCTGGGTATGCAACTTGGGCTCTCTGGGCCCCTGACTATAGCTGTATCTGAGTCCGGAGGACTCCTGTAACTGTAATCTGAGATCTGTATCTATAATCTGTAATCTGTGCCCTGGGCGCAAGCGCTCGACAGGGTATGCTGTAATGCTGATCAGCCTGCTAAGGGGAATGCTGCATCCCATCTTCGTTCTACTGCAGATAGCATGTCACTCCTTGGAGTGACGTATCCTCACCCTCTGACGGGCGAGTCGATACAGCTATTAACCCTGGGGCGGCAAGGAAGCTCTAAGGATGCCCACACAACACAATCAGGTCTCAACAAACAACAATAATCACATATAACATGTATAATAAATCTGATAATACTGTTCATGTTCTGATATTCTATTTTGATTCTCTGGCTGAATTAAACTGAATCTGGTACTGGGTCTGAAATAATATCTCGCTATTTAATACTAATTTACTGACTTTTATTCTGAATACGACATAATAATACGAAACATATTTACTGAATTCACACCGAGCTTAATACTCGGCTTCTGGAACTTTCTTCTAGAATTTATTCTATTTTACTATACTAGAATTACTAACTTGTCGAAGAAACTGGCTTCACATACCTTAATTACTGACTTCTTGGCTAACTGGCGTAACTAAGCCAATATCCAGCTATTTCTTCCAACTGCATTCATATTCATAGCAATTAGAACTAAATTCATCGATATTCTGGAAGAAAATACTACTTTGAATATATATATATATAGCCCAAACTTTGACTTATCGAAAAACAGCCGAAAACTCGCTATTTCTCGAAAGTCCAGAAGGGAGAAATACTCACTTTAGGGCTAGGAGTATATTGACACTAATTTAGAACAAGTCCACTTACCTTAACTCGGTAGGACGGCGGTTCTCCGGCCGAATCTCACGAAACTAACTCCGTAGGAATGCTCCCTGCAGCTTAATACTTCACTACCCAAGATTAATTCGAGTTTGGACCGCGTTTATTAGTGTAAACGGAAGGGATTCCAAAGAAACTCTTCGTACCCTCTGTTTTCTGGTTTGTTCTCTGGAAAATTCTAATGATTATCACAAAAAAATGAAGTGGGGACTTTATATACTTGGGGTTGAACCTTACCTCCGTGGAACGTTGGCCATCGCGGAGGTGTGCCCTCCGTGACATGTTGGCCATCGCGGAGGGGGTCTGCCCAGCCTTCTCTTGCGATGGTTCGACGTGGCGCTTGTCCAGTCTTTCCCCGGGCCTTTTTCTAGCATATATGACATTCTAAAACTCTTAACCAACATTCGAATAGGCCATCTAAATGTCAAGAATTTACGGCGTGTAACACTTTAACTATATGGACTTTAAATCTTTGTGAATGTTGGCGGTGGCTATTTTTTGTGCTATATAAATGAGTTTGTTCTATACTCACTTGGGAGTAGAAAAAAAGGAGAGAATTTTTTAAATCTATTTATTCTCTTCTTTTTGTTGTTGGATTTTATATTATTTAAACTTTATTGTTTCTGCTCCTAATTTATACTAGAAGAACTTGTTGAATCTTGGAAGATACACTTTATCGGTGAAATATTTTCAAGGACAGTGTCATACACGCCTTGAGCTTTCGAGAATACTCTACTGATTTCGTGATTGTACAACAATTTGCCAACAATCTCAAGGATATTACTTTTGTTTTTGCTGTCATGAATCACGGAAATCTCAACCTTGCTTGCCGAAAAAAAAGTTGTGATTTTATTCTTGATGTTTTTGATACTTTATGGTATATCTAAGAGTGCAGTGCACAATATTAATGACATGATTGGGTGGACATACGCTGATTGCTTTGATTGCAAATCTCGGTTCCAGCAAAACTTTTAGCATTGATGGTTCTACTCTTGTTATAGTTTCAACTATAATTATCTTCACCAAACTACTCAGCCTTTGAAATTATGCTGATAAGATATATAAGTATACTATCTCTACTCTTTTTGATGAAAATAAATATGGTTATAAGCTTGAGATTTTTAACAAAACCTTCAAGACAATAGTTGGAAAAATTGACAATCCTGCTAAGTCAAAAATTAATTTGGATGAATTAGATGACATTACTATTGCGGTTATTTTTCAAGGGAATATTGTTGCCTAGGTGATTGGGTGATAGACTTTGGTGCTACTAGGTATATTTGTGCCAATAAAAATAATTGTGTGTCTTATACCCAAGTTAATAAAGGAGAAGAATTTATTTGTCTTGGTGATTCACAAACCACTCAAGTTCTTGGAAAAGAAAAAATTCTTCTCAAATTCACAACTGAAAAAAACTTTGATCTTAACTGATGTGTTGCATGTTCCTAATATTCGAGCCAATTTGATCTTCCGTAGGTTTATTAGAAAAAGTTAAAGTGAAGGTTTTATTTGAGTCTAATAAGGTTGTTCTAAAAAAAATAATGTTTTGTGGGCAAATGATATTTAATCATGATTTATTTGTACTCAATGTTTCTCATGTTATGAACGAAAATACTAGTGTTTCTGCTTATTTGACTGATTCTTTTGAATTATGGCATAGTAGACTTGGAAATGTTAGTTTATCTTACATTAAAAAAATGCATTCTGAAGGTCTTATTACAAATGTTAATTTTTCAAGTATTGATAAGTGTGAAGTTTGTGCTGAAACTAAACAGTTTAAGAATCACGTACTTCTGTTTTTAGAGATTTTGATTTATTGAATTTAGTGCACACTGATTTGGGAGACTTGAAATAAGCTATGACTAGAGGTGGTAAAAGATATTATGTTACATTTATCAATGACTTTCTTAGATATACAAAAATATATTTGTTGAGAAATAAAGATGAAACTTTTGAAATATTTTTATTATATAAATCAGAAGTAGAAAATCAGTTGAATAAGAAAATTAAAAGAGTAATAGATGATAGAGGTGGCAAATATATTTTGCTTAATGATTTTTGTGAAAAAGAAGGTATCATTTATGAAGTTACTCCTGCGTACTCACCTGAATTGATGGAGTAGCTGAAAGAAAAAATAGGATTTTATAAAGAAATGACGAATTGTATGCTTGCCAGTTAATGTGCACTTGATAATCTTTGGGGTGAAGTTATGTTTTCTGCTTGTCATTTACAAAATAGAAATCCTTACAACAAAATTGAAAACACCCCTTATGAATTGTGGAAAGGTTATCCCCCTAACTTGAAATATTTAGAAGTGTGGGAGTTTCTTGCCAAGGTTATGCTACCTGGACTTAGAAAAATAGGATCCAAGACTTCTAACTGTATGTTTATGGCTATGCTAATAATAGTGATGCATATAGATTTCTTGTAAACAATAGTAATGTGATTGAACACAACACTATAGTTGAAACAAAAATTGCTCAATTTTTTTAGAGTATTTTTCCTTTAAAGCGTGATAATATTTTTCATGCTTCTGCTTTTCAAAAAGAAAATACTGCTAGTGTTCCTATTTTTCAAAATGATTTTGGAAGTGAGAAATTGAGGAGAACTAAAAGGTCAAGGATAGAAAAATCCTTTTTGTGATTATTTTTATACTTATATTATTGATAATGATCCTTTAACTTTTTCTGAAGCAGTTTCTTCTCCTCATGCACCTCATTGAAAAAAGTCACAAAATCTAAAATAAATTTTATTTTACAAAATAATACTCGAAAATTAGTTAATTTAACCCGGGGAACTAAACCCGTAGATTGTAAATGAATTTTCAGAAGGAAATATTATCCTGATGGTTTTATCGATAAATATAAAGCTAGACTTGTTTCTAAAGGATTTACTCAAAAATAAAATATTGATTTTTCTGATACTTGTGATCCAATGACTAGAATTTCCTCTATCAGTATTGTATTTGCTTTGATATCTATTCATAAATTATTTATTCACCAAATGAATGTTAAAACAACGTCTTTAAATGGTGATTTAGAGGAGAAAATTTATATGGAGCAACCTAAAGATTGTGTAGTGGCAGATCAAGAAAATAATATTTATAAATTAATAAAGTCTTTATGGTCTAAAACAAGCTCCCAAACAATGGAAAGAGAAATTTGATCAAGTTTTGTTAAGTAATAATTTTAGATCTGTTGAAGTAGATAAATGTGTTTATGCTAAACTTGTTGATGATTATTGTGTAATCATATGTTTTTTGTAGATGACATGCTTATTTTTAATTCTAATCTTGATATAACGATCAAAATATTTTTTTCTTCTAATTTTGACATAAAAGACATGGGAGAAGCAAACGTTATTTTGGACATGAAAATAATTAGAGACAATGATGATTTCATTTAACTCAAAGACATTATGTGAAAAAATTCTCAAAAAGTCTGAAAACTATAATGTGGTACATGTGAGCACTCCTTTTGATGTTAATAGTCAATTGAAGAAGAATCATGGAGAAGTTGTTTTTCAAAATAATTATGCTCAAATAATTGCTAGTCTAATGCATTTGGCGAATTTTACTAGACCTGATATAGCTTATGTTGTGTGTAGATTGAGTAGATATACTCATAATCCTAATAGCGATGATGATCCTAATAGTGATCATTGGAATGCATTGACAAGACTTTTGAAATATTTAAGAGGTACCATGCATTATGGTATTAAATATAGTAGATTTCCCGTTTTACTAGAAGGATACAGTGATGCTAATAGGATTTCTGATTCAAGTGAGATAAAATCCACTAGCAGTTATGTGTTTACCCTTGGTGGGAGTGCCATAACATGAAAATCAGCAAACCATAATTGCTAGATCAACTATGAAATCTGAATTTGTTTCATTATAGTTGACTATTAATGAGGCTGAGTGGTTGAGAAACTTCTTAGCAAATATTCTAATTGGAATAAAACTAATACCTTCTATATCTATATATTGTAATTGCCAAAAGGGGAAGCTTTAGCGAAAAAAAATCTTTTAATGGCAAAAATAGACATATAATTGAGACATAACTTGATAAAACATATGCTAAGAGATGGAATGATTTTCATAGATTATGTGAAGTCAGAAATAAATTTAGCTGATCCTCTGACTAAACCTTTGCAAAGGAGAATGATATCTGAAACATTAAGGGGAATGAGACTGTAATCGATCAAATTTTATTGGATTTAAATCCGTAAAATAATTTAAATTATATTAAATTTAAAATATATTAGTCCAAATAAATATTATGGATTAATATAATTAGATTAAATATTTGATTCCAATAAATATAGATTTAATTAATTATCCAATTTTATTGGGTTAGTCCATCAAATTGGGCTACAAATGATGAATCCACCTTACTGAGTCCAAGATGTCATCTTTCTAGAGGTCCAAATAGATGTCACGTGTCAAATGAGGTGGCAATCCAAGTCAAATAAATGAGCCAGTAAAATTATGTCACACGTCAAATGAGGTGGCAATCCAAGTCAAATAAATGAGCCACTAAAACCATGCCACGTGTCAAATGAGGTGGCAATCCAAGTCAAATAAGTGAACCATTAAAATCATGCCACGTGTCAAAATGAGGTGACAATCCAAGTCAAACAAATGAGCCACTAAAATCATGTCATGTGTCAAAATGAGGTGGCAATCCAAGCCAAACAAATGAGCCAATAAAATCATGCCAAATGTGTAACTGACATGTTCTAGCCAATCAAATTAAAGTATGTCACCAAGGAATATGATTGGTCAGTTCAAACTGACCAATCAAATTACACAAAGGCATCATCCCTACAACTATAAATAGGGGTCCTCATATCTCACAAAAAGGGAGAAGAAAATTAAGAACAAAAAGCAAGAAAAGAATTCGTGGATCAAAGACCGCAAATTCTCTACAAGCTACAAGTTCAAGCTACAAGCTCAAGCAATCAAGTTCAAGATCAAGATCAAGAATGAAGGCAAATATCAAGGTGTTCAAGATCAAGTTACTTGTTCATGATAAATAATTCGAAGACGAAGATTCAAGATTAAGCTATTTAGGCCCTTGAGTCCAAATCAAATCCAAGTTCAACATATTTCATATTATCATTGGGAGAATCAGAGGATTATATAGAGATTGTAACACTCATCATACTTGAAATCAAATATTTTGTTACACGATTTTTCTGTCTTGATTATTATTTTTTAGACTCAAAAATTTGTTGCGAATAGAGACTTTTGTCAATTTAAGAAGATCAACAGTGATGGTAACCCAACCTATGTGATTGGAGATCCATGAATTAGGTTCATATGGGTAATAACAAGTCATTAGTTGATCAAAAGTGCACTATAAAAGTATGTTCCTTACTATGATATGTGAATATAGTGCAAAAATTGTAATGCAAAATGAGGTTGATAAAGTGTTAATCCAAGTTATATCCTTTATAGGTGGTGTATTGCTCTACAGAATACACTTGATGATTGGAGCTATATGAGTATGCAGTGGGCTGCTCCTATGTAATTGTGACAAATTTCTAAAGCACTCAGGAATACCAGGCACACGCGTAGTCTATTAGCGAAAAACCGCGAGAACAACCAAGTGTCTGGATGTATAATGTGATAGCTGACCTTACAAAAGAATTCTTGGTTCATAAAAGCTCTAAACTTTACCAATTGTTCTGTAAGGTTAATCTTATTATATCTAGATCTGGTTCATAATTCAAAAAATATAAGATTCAACGCATTATTCTTATTTGTGAAAATCCAACAAAATATTTTCTTATAATAATTTTCTGCGATACGTGAGGAATCGTTAAAAATCAATTTTTTAGTACCTCAAAAATATTCTCTTTTAATTGACATTAGTTGCCAACGTCTCTTTTCTACCAAACGTTTCTTTTGCTTTTAATCAATTGCTTTCATCACCCTTCAATAAACATTTTTAAGCCTTTGACTATATGAACTTTAAATCTTTTGTGAATGTTGGCCGAGGCTAATTTTTGTGCTATATAAATGAGTTGTTCTATACTCACTCGGGAGTAGAAAAAAGGAGAGAACAATTCTTTATTTATTTATTCTTTGTTGGATTTTATATTGTTTAAGCTTTGTTGTTCCTGCTCTTAGTTTATACTAGAAGAGCTTGTTGAATTATGGGAATACACCTTAACGGTGAAATATCCTTAAGGACGGTGTCATACACGCCTCAAGCTTTCGAGAATACTCTATTGGTTCTGTTATTATACAATAATTATCCAACAAGCCTTGACATACACGCGCTGCCACGTATATTTACTAAAAAAATTTCCCTTTTCATTTTTTTCTTATACTATTACATTGTCTTTCTTAGCTTAATTATTATTTTGTTTTTCATTTTCTTTCTTCTTATATTGCCATTCTGAACCCATTGATGCTAAAATACGAATTTGACAATATTGGATTAGGTTGTCATTCTCGACCCACTGATGCTAAAACAATTTAAAATATATTGTGTAAAACTGAAAAAATCAAGTTTAGGCAGAAAATGTGAAGCAAAAACGTAAAAATTTCTTAAGCAACTATTGGTGAAGCTTCAAGTTTGAATTTTGGTTTACCGCATACAAACTCCCTTTCGAGTGGGTGATATCTCAAAATATTTGTAATATCTTAAGAAATTTATATTTAAAATTTGAATCGATTTCGTGAAATTTTAAGATGGATTAGGTTGAAAATTTAGACTTGAGAGTGAAATAATGAATATACTTTATACAAAATGCTATTAAAATAAAAAAAGAAGAATACTTTTATGCTTTTCACTCTCCAAAGAGAGTCAAATATATTTTTCTTTACCATATCAACGTTTAAAGTGATATTCATTCCGTTATAAAAAGGTTTAAAAGAGCAATAAAATCCTAAAAAGAAAAAATGTTTTTCTGAAATGTCCCTCGTAGGTTGAAAAATACTTATGTACTTTTTCTATATTTTATTATACAATATTATTTATAAATAAAATATTTAAATAGATCATATTGTTTGCTATAATTTAATAATATATCTTTGACTATATACATAAACAATCCCTTAAATATATTAAGATTTTTCATTAATTAGACCCATATTTGAGGGGTTTTCTATTGAACACCTAATTTCTATACAATTACTTAGTTATTATATTGAGAATTAAATTCGTAATTGTTCTTTAGATTTGAAAATAAAAATAATTTAAAGAGAAAAGGTAAAATAAGAGTGAAGAGAGAAAAAGGTCAAAATCACAATATCTTAAAACGTGAAATTATTATAACAAGATATATTTGTTGGGGTGATATATAAGAATATTTTAAAAGCTAAAAAATAGATAGAAAGCTTGTTATGGCTAATGGATAAAAAAAATAAAATAATATTATATGATGTTATCTGGCATTTTCATAGGGTATTTTTGAATAGATTTCTCTATATTAAATTTACATCTTACATGTAAAGGCAATAATAATGGAATAAAAGTAATTTCAATTTGAATTTTTTTCTGTGCTAGCAACAACACCGAACAAGAAATTTGACAAAAGTGTACTTATAAAGTATCATATGATGACAATATAATTAGTTGGTAGAACTAAATAAAAATTTAGGATAAAAATTAAAATAAGATTATCAAATAATAATTGAAAAAGGTTTAAGTTCTGGACAACACCTTAAAGTTGTTCATAGAATTCACCTCTGCCCAACCTTACACCTATTGAACACCTCTTTCATTTTATATTTAAATCAGTTAAGTACTTTTTGCCCATATAGCATATTAACTGTAATTCACATCTCTGTATGTGCGATTGCTCAGAATTTACGATTTAGAGCGAATATACCCTTCGTTAAAAAAGTGATGCATATATATCTTGGGCGTTTAGTAAATAGTGCATATATACTCTCTTCGTCTAACAAATAATACATATTTACCGTTTTTCAATAGACTGAATTTACAAAAAAATCAAAATTGATTTTTAAAATGTCACATGACTTTGATTTTTCCCATTCTTTCCATCAGCTACTAATAACTTAGTCGTACAAAGCTTCTTTGAGAAAATAATAATCAAATCCAATGATTTTCTTACACCCCTCCAATCATCCTTTCTTGAGGGCATCAAAGCACACGTAGAAATAGAAATAGACAAAGAGGTTCTTTCATGGTTCAGTTTTCTTGTCAACTTGTATTCAACAAGAGCTTTCTAGATTAGTTTGATTGATCATATTTTCCTAGTCATATAATCTGAAAAATTCTACATTAAAATCACCCACATTTTTAATCATAACCCTTTGTTTAACCTTGTAACACAAACTCTTACCAACATAAAACCGAACTTGTCTCTTATCGAATCTTGAACTTCTCAGATCCTTATGAATGACTGAGAAACAGTTCTATTCCTTAAACTTTCTAGCTATTAGCTTTTGAATTACACAACTTATTCTTGTTTAAAGAAATACACTTGTGTACATGATGGTAGTTCTTTTAAATCACATGAATCTCTATCAATGAAAGCAAACAACAACCACTTACACTTTAAAAAAAAATTTCTCTTAGCTCTCATTAGGTCTTTACTTTAACTGAACATAATTTGTCACAACCTTTCTAAACTGTTTTTTCACTCTCAAAGACCATTCCAAGATCAAATATAGACACCTCACAGTCTACATAATATCTCACTTTTTTGCTTTTTCCTTCTAGAAGGTAAATCTACTCCCTTAACAACTTCTACATTAAGCTACTCCACACTATCATCACTCCAACAATCAGAGCTATCACGATATTCCTCATCTTCATCCACTTTCCTTGCATATTGGTTAGCCTTATTTTTCTTCAATATCCTCAAAATCTCTATCTATTCACCAACCTTTCCAACTAGAATTTCTTCAATTTTAAAAATCGCCTTCCTTTGGTTTTGATTCTTCTTTCTTGTCTACAAGCTCTCAACTCCTTATTTATATTTGAGCCATCTTCTGGAGGTATGTCTCCCAAATCACTACTCACAAAATCTGATAAAGCACCCTCTACCTTAACATCTTCTAGGTTAGCAGAATCACCAACACGCTCTTCTACTATGTTAGTAGCCTCATCCTTACCCTTTTCGGTAGGTTGACATCCTCACCAACACCAACACTCTCATTTAGCGAAACAATTTTACTCATTGTAACTTCTGATCTAGTTAGAAAGTCAGTAGGACCTCAACTATCAACTAATGCTTCATTGAATACATAATTGACAAATACTTCAAAGGTCTCCTCATGTTTTAAGTCTTTTATTAGCTAGCTCTAAGAGATGTATGTTAGTCTTAACCACATGAAATTATTTAGTCAATGCATCCTGATAATAAAACTTGCCAACAATTATGTACCCCCCAATTCTTTAGTATAATATAGAAGCTCCAATATAGAAAAATGATCCTTATCAACATATCTGAGGGTGGACACTCACTCTTCAACACAAGTAGGGACAATAATCTAGATAAAGTCTCCTATGGTGAATTTTTGTAAATATGATCTCCTCTATGATCAATTGTTAGGGTAATCCTGAAAAACATCCAACAAAGTAATTAAAGTGTTAAGTCATACTCAAATTACCCACCCACCCACAAACTCCAAATGATTGACAAGAGAAAGTTATTAGGAAGGTAAGTACTCCCTCATCTCCAAATTCTATGATTGTGGATTCGAGTCATCGAAGTTAAAATGGTGAAGCTCCTAGAGAGGGATTAAATAAACTCTAAATGATTAAAAAACACAACTTTTAATGGATACTTTCTTGGAATGATAAAGGGAATATTAGAAGACGGAAGAAATATTATCAAAAAACAAAACCTCAAAGATGGAAACAAAAATAGCCCCAACTTTTTAAATACATTTTCGAAAATGATTTACAAAAAGAAATAGAGGGATAATTTAGGTAAAAACACTTATATGAAGAAAATTCATCAAAAACGATCTAGAATCAAACCTTTCTTCTATGATTTTAAATTGCTGTGAATTGAATCGTTAGAGAGAGAGAAATGAGTCAAGGAGAGAGAGAAACGAGGTTAGATTTAATGATTTAAGAATAAAATAAGGCTTTTTGCCGTTTTAATCAATTAAATATTTTTTAGTGAGAAATTCCCCGTGGATTAATATTAACACGTGGAAAGTGTTGAATGCTAGAGTATTCCATATTAGTTACATGCGCTCGCGCCTTAATTCAAAATGGGCAGAAAGTGTTTAAGTGATTCAATGTGGAGTTTAAAGGTGTTCAACAGGAAGATTGAGTTGAGGTGCCTAAGTGATTTTTATGGACAATTTTAAGGGTTGTCACGACTTAATCCATTAAAGAAATACTGAAAACAACGATAATGACGTGACTATACCAAATTAGTTGTTGCATAAAATGAATCTTCTTCTTATTACGTAGAAATGAATTTGTCGATTTTAAGTAACAATTAAATAATATATTAAAGGAAAATTTTCAAAAAATATATACAGCCCAAAATAAAATATTATGTTACATAGCCATTTTTTAGTTTATATAATATTATACACTATTATATTTGATAAAAAATATTATATATAATGAATCAATCATGTATAAAAATATATAATATTATATAAAAAATGTTTATACATAAACATGAGCTAAAATGAATAATAAACCTGAAAGATAAGCTAAAATCGAAAATAAGCTTAAAATATAGACTAAAACGTTAAATATTTCCCCCAACAAACATGAACATAATTTAAGTTGTTAGTAGCATAACATTCCTTTTTCCCTAATCCCCTTCCACCAATATAATTATTACGTTTTGTTCTTAGAAAAAACATATATGTTATGGGGTATGAAATATACACACCACACATACTAATACTGTATATTTTGTATATATTTTAGCTATGTTGGTAAATTAGTTGGTCGAACTATATGTATTCGCAACTTTCTTAATAATAGTGGGGTCATTCGCATGAATGCCCCTATTGGGATGATATAAAATTTTGGCCCTTCAATATTTTAAGTAACAACAAAGTATTCGATAATACCCCTGACATCTAAAAAATAATTTAAATTTTCGTATTATAATATAATACAAGTTATACCTTATAAAGCATAATAAGTTATGTCGTTTAGTTTCTATATAACTTATGCCGATTGAGGTATAAGTTTAGTTTAGAACCCACACATTATTCCTTACAAAACATAACCTAATTCATATAAAACTTATGTCGATAAAGGTATAGGTTCAGTTTCAAAATCCATAAAGTTATGTTATAAGAGGCATAAGTTAAGTTCTGTAAACTTATGCCAAACATTAGATACTATACAACTTACGGTGGATGTACTTAGTTCCTACTGGACTTACATTTTGTGAAATTAGGTCACCCACATATTTTTATTAAATGAGTAGCAAATGCAAAAACTAAAGACCTTATGACTAAATACTCCCTCCGTTTCAAAATAAGTGGTGCTTTTAACTTAGACACATCTCTTAAGAAAACTACTCATTCCTAGAAAGAAAAATATAAATTTACCCACTTACCCCTAATAAATATCTTACAAAAATATAATTCTTTAATATTTTCTTGATTTTGTAAAACTCTCTCCATTTAAATAAGGGTAAAATTGGAAGAAAATAATTAATGTTTTCTTGATTATGTAGAACACTACTTATTTTGAAATAAAATCAAAAGACTAAAATACCACTTATTTTGGAACATAAGAATTACCACTTTAAAATAGAGAGAATTCGTGCAAATTAAAGACCACTCTGAAATAGGAACAATCCGTGTAAAAACTTGATAATAGTACATAGACAAAAGATAATAAGGGGCTCATTAATTGGTCTTGGAACTAAATTTGGGCCTAGTTAATCAGTGGGCTATGGCACAGGCCCAAAATAAGAACAATTCCCCAAACCCTACTACATAAATTATGTAGTAAGGCAACTCAGCTGGGTGAGAACAGACGCAGCTTGCAGAGAACAGACGCTGCACAAATCTAAGGGGTAATCAACATTCTCGTCTTCTATAACGATTGTATTCGCTTTCCGTTTTGCTTATGAGTTGCTTAGATTTTGAGCATTTGAAAAGAAATCATCTTTTTGAGCTAAAGAAAAGATCCAAAGTCTTAGACGATTTGTGAAGCGAATCATTTTCTTTTTTGGGTTTTTTTAGATAATAACTTGAGTTTTCAGACTTGTTGAAATGGATTTTTGTCAAAAGCTTCGATTTTAAAGTTTTTTCCAGTTTAATTTAACGAATTATTTGATTCTTTTTGGAATTTTGGGGTTCACTCTGTTTTTCCGTTCAGGCTTTGTGTTAGTTTCTGTTTGTTTGTTTATTTATATGTTGTTTTTTGGGCTATTTGTTCCAGTTTCAATTTTATGGACTTAGGATTATTTTTTGTGTTAATTGATATAAATGAAGAGTATTTGCAATGAATCTCTTAGTAAACTGAACATCCCTTACCATTTACTCCTTTTGGGAGGTTTAATGAGTTCAAGCATTTATGAATTTGGATTTGATTAAATAAGATTCCTGTAATGCCTGGACTGGTTGTGGGAAGAAACATTAAAAAACATTTTTTTTGACATTTTGAGAAGTGATTAAATTCTTGTTGGAGAAACAGGCATAATTATCATGCAAAGTTTAGCTAGCTGGTCTTTTTTTTTTCGAACAGTGATGTTTTTGTGGAGTTAAGTAGTTTCTTAACTGATTTAAAATCCCTAGCTTACATTTGTTCATCTGAGAGCAAGTAGTAAGCTTGATGTTAATACTGAGTTTCTAAACTTGTTCTTTTGGGCTCTATCGTATATCTAGAGTTAGAGACATGGGTGAGGGAGGTGTGCCAGTTCCTGAGTCTGTATTGAAGAAGCAGAAAAGGAATGAGGAATGGGCCCTTGCAAAGAAGCAAGAGCTTGAAGTTGCCAAGAAAAAGAATGTTGCGAATCGCAAACTAATCTACAACAGGGCTAAACAGTACGCGAAGGAGTATGCAGAGCAGGTAGTAATTATAAGCTCAATGTCTCGGTAAAAGATGCTGTTTTTTCTCTATTATCAAGGTATTTAAGAGTTTATATTTATGTGTTTAGGAGAGGGAGTTGATCCGTTTGAAGCGTGAGGCGCGATTGAAGGGAGGATTCTATGTTGACCCGGAGGCAAAGTTGCTCTTCATCATCAGAATCCGGGGGTAAGGTGTTGCTGGATTTTTTAACCCATATATTTGATGAATAAAGTCTTGTTATTGACTGTCATTTCAAATTTTTTAGGATTAACGCAATGCCTCCTCAGACAAAAAAGATTCTGCAGCTTCTCAGACTGCGACAGGTGATTTATTGATGTTTCCTGTTTAATATCTAAAAAAATCCATTAGAGGATGCTGGTTCAAGTTTTAGCTATCACTTATGGCACAAAAATATGATAATCTTCTTTATGTATTATTGGAATCTATTTTCCCTTCTTTAGTTTCCATGCCACTTTGTAACTTTAAGAGATTCAATCTGCTCAACTTGGCTGCGGAGTGCACTTAAGTGTTGTTTCCGGCCCGAAAAAGATTTAGAGTAGCATTTTAACTTCCAATTATAACTGTTACTGTCATGCCAAGGAAAACTGACATTCAACTTGTATGGAGTAGTTAATTTATCATTCCATTTCCTTCTCATGCAGGCTTCACATAATTTTGTTGATTCATTCATTACACTTCTTTTCCTTGTTTTTTTGATTCATCCGTTATACTTATTTTTTTTTCCTCGTCTTTTTGAATCATCCATTACACTTATCTCATCACTTTGCATAATTTAGTGCTATACCCTATGATAATACATGATTGGACTATCATTTACATGGTACTTTTTTGATTTGTGGATTATTCATGATTTCTGCAAGTGGCTCTTTGTTACAAGTCCAAGTTGTGCAAATGAACTTAATAATCTATCCTTAAGCAATGCAGACAGATATGCTCTTGGTTTAGACGTGCTGTGTACTATTTTGTTTGATCTTTTTTGAAGGGGCTATAACTGACCAGTGAATTGTGCTTAAACTCTCATCATGGGATATTTATGTGTTTTTTGTGTGATCTTTCGTATTGTTCTTTGTTTATTACTTCCTGGCTCATTTCTATCTCTCTGGCAGATCTTCAACGGCGTCTTCCTGAAAGTTAACAAGGCCACCGTGAACATGCTGCATAGGGTTGAGCCTTATGTTACATACGGGTATCAATCTATTTGTTTTCTCAGGCGATGTTCCCCTTTGAGGTTGATTTCGATTTCGGACTTCCCTTATATGTTATTGATTGATGCATCTCATTAATCATCCCAGGTATCCCAACTTGAAGAGTATTAAAGAATTGATCTACAAACGAGGTTATGGAAAGGTAGACAAGCAGAGAATTGCTTTGACAGACAATGCCATCATTGAGCAGGTTGGTGCAGAATATGTTAGAACTTCATTCATAGTGTACAATCAAACCTCCTTATAACAACCTCATTTGTCCGGATAATTTTTATCAACATGTAAAATGTTCCAAAAATAACTTAGTAAAATGTTCCAAAACGAGAATTCAAAAACATCCAAAGCTTCAAGCAAATAATACTTTAATCATTACACTTATTTTTCTTCAAAATTTTCCTATGTTGCAGGTGTTGGGCAAGCATGGAATTATTTGCATCGAAGATCTTGTCCACGAGATCATAACTGTTGGACCACACTTCAAGGAGGCTAACAACTTCCTTTGGCCTTTCCAACTCAAGGCACCTCTTGGCGGACTCAAAAAGAAGAGAAACCACTATGTTGAAGGCGGTGATGCTGGAAATCGCGAGAATTTCATCAATGAGCTCATCAGGAGGATGAACTAAAAGATCTCAACTAAGCAACAGTTTTGTTTCTTTAGAAAGTTTGTTTTTGGTGTTTGAAGTGTTTGTAATATTGAACTAGACAGATTTCAGGTTTTGTTCTTGATGCTAAAATTAGTCGTTGGATCAAGAGTGCCAGTTGCCTCTGGTTTTCTCAATGTTCAGTTTTAAATGGAACTGTTCAATTTACTTGTTGGAATTTTCTTGTGGTAGATCATCCATGTCATATATTACCAGTCCTCTTTGGCCTGTACTACACTTGCCTGGGAAAGTATATGGAGAAATTTAACTTCATCAGATACAAATTCCTATGTTAAGATAATATTGGATATATTTATACAACAATAGAATTTGGGGAGGATAGGGTGTAGATAGATTTTATCCTACCTCAGAGCCAGCAGGGGGCTGTTTTTGAGAGATCTTCGGAATAAACTGAATCAAAACAATTTAGGAAAAGAGAAGCAGTTGAAACAAAGCATAATAAAATCTTAGGGCAAGTCGCTTCTCGTAAGCAATTTAAAAAAGGAAAAAGTGATTGAAATAAAATATGTCAAATATTAATTAAAGCAAAAAAATATAAGAAACAACGGGTAATTAAAAAATTAAAAGAATAATATACTTACTCATAATAGTACTATGACTATTACCACGAGCAAAAATCTTGAATACATTTATATATTCTTGTACTATTTCAAGGAAAAAAAAATTATTTTGAGGGTGTTGGGGGTGGTGGTACCCAAATTCCAAATTGATATCCTAACTTCCTTCTTAGTAATGCTTTAATAAATCAATATATATATATATATATATATAAAACAGAATTAGAGACAATGCTGATGTGGCATGTCTCTAAGGCCTCTATTCTTTTTTTTTCTTGTTTTTTGAACTTTTTTTTTGTTTTAAAGTTATTTTTTATTTTATTTATTTAATTAACGCTATTTAATGTTATGTTATTAAACAAACTCCAATAAATAAAATAAATAAATAACAATAAAAATAAATTAAATTAAAATATAATAAAAATAAAAAATTCCTAATTTAAAAGTTGCATTATCATTTTAACTCTCCACTAAATAAAATAAATAAAAAAATAAAAATAAATATAATATGTAAAAATCATCATCATATCATATTATTACATAAATAGGAAGCCAAAAAGTAAAAAGTTAGATTACCATTTCGCCCCTTCTTTAAATCAAAATTTAATTAAATACATAATTAAATATTAATATTTTATCATATCATATCATAATTATATATTTATTACTATATAAGTGAGAAGCCAAAAAGTGAAAAGTCAAAATAAATAAATAAATAATAATAATAAATAAGAATAAGAATAAATGTACATAATAAATAATAATAACAAATAATAATAAATATAAAAATAAATATAAATAATAAATAACTAACTAACTAAATAATAATAATAATAATAGTAATAATAATAATAATAATAATAATAATAATAATAATAATAATAATAATAATAATAATAATCATATATAAGTGGAAAGACAAAAAGTGAAAAGTTAAAATATTAAAATAACCTCCAAATATTGAGAGACTAATATAACGTTCAAATAATAAATAGGTTTACTCCTTCGTCATCATTTAAATAATTTATTTTGAAATATTTAATGGTCTAATAATATTTATTTTTATGCAATTTTAGCTTTTAGTATATATAGAAATAGTATTAGATTGATGCGTAAAATAGTCATTTAATATTTCATGAATACTTGCTTATATATTATATATCTTTAATTTACTTTCATGGTAATTTAATTTTTCACTTTTTGGTTTTTCACTTATATAAAATATGATTATATTGAAAGTGGGAAGCGCCTATGTCTAAAGTTAAAACACCAAAATATTCATACAAAATTGAACGACCATATTTACCCTTTACGTCAAACCTATTCATCTATTAAAATGTAATTTACATTTCAAAAAACAATAAAGTGATAGTACATAATAAATGTAAAAGATGAATAATATGAAAATGATTCATGTTTCTAAAATTAATGTCATTTATTGTAATCAATTAAATTTAGAATTACTTTAATCTTCCCTATCTATTGCAAATGTCCGTTAATATCAATCTTTAATATGTCTATTCAATATTTAGTTCCTTCATTTTTCAATTTCCTTATGGAAAGTATATTAATTCATTCATTACTTAAAAAAAAAGCTCAATGACATATTTTCGTGTTCAAAGTGTGTCTACGTTGGTGATAGTTAGTCTTCTATTTTGTTATTTTAATTGGTGACATTTTTTAGATGATGCAATGGAGGTTTGTTGATGTTGTGATGTAATCAAGTTATTGATCTTGAGCCTATGAAGTCTTCTAAGCTGTGTTTTAATTACTTTTTCTATTTAATTATTTCTCGTTTGTCTTCATTTATTTGCTAAACAATGTTTATTTTGCCCTGTTACACCATATTTGTTTTATTGCGACTAAAACTATCACTTTTATCGAAAAATATTTGTTCCATGATTAATATATTTTTATTAACTTATTACATTTGCTAATTTACATTTTAATATATCCACGTCCAGGGCACAAAAAAAAAGAGCATGTCAAGAAAGAATCAACATATGGAAGAAAGTCAATTTAATGGTGGTGGCGATGCCAAAAATTAAAACTTTATTTCAAATTGTATATTTTTTGAAATTATTTTTTGAGAAATTTAGTAAGGTCAACAACTTTTCATCTGTTTCTTTTATAAATTTGATTTGCATTTATTCTATTCAATCACATATATATACTGTTTTGCTTTTGCTAAATCAATGAATAACTCTATTTTTGGTCTTCAAACAAAAAAAATCGAATTGCCAGCTCAAACACAAATTTAGTACTCATAATATCTATGTGATTTAACAAAATCTTATATTTATATTTTATACGGAATACACGCGCAACGCGCGTACCCAAGTATTAATTACTTCTCTAAATTATGCTCCAACATCGTATCAGATTAACGAACGAAGACTATGGAGGGGATGGAAGTAATTTCACAAATAAAATTTGAGGAGATTAAGCGTACAATTTTTTTAATTATTTTTATATCGAAAATAAAAAAATTATTTTTCATAGATTATCGGTTTAAACGGATCCAATGTACCAACAAAATCCGTTTTGATATAAAGAGGATTGAGGTATAAACCACTGATATATCCCTTATATTTCTGAAATTATGTGCTACTGCAGTAAAAGGAAGAAAGAAAGAAGAGAAGAAAAGGAAAGAAAAAGACAAAAGAGGGGAAAAGAAATAAGACGACAAAATTTAAGTTTTATATATATTTAAAATTTATACGGTATATTATGTGAGGTAATAATGCTATTAAATTGAGCTTGTATTTTAACTTTTTATATAATCTAGTCTAATTTAATTGAAGCTCCAAAACACTGATCTCTTCCTCTGCATTTTCATTTTTCTTTCATAAAAAATTGAAATAAAAAAAAATGTGGCTCGCAGAAACTTTATTCTCATTTTTCTTCCTTTGCATTCTCGAACTTTCTTTCTTTCTTTTGTTTTTTATTTACGTTGGTCTTTATGAGAAAAAAAGAAAAAGAAGAACTTTTTGCGGTGGGTGTGGCTTTCATAAACTCCACAAGTGTTCATTGTTGAAACTCGAAACTTCAAAGTTTAAAAACTGAATTTCCGTAAATAAGCTTTGTTTCTAGTGATTGTGTAAAAGATCGGGTATATATTGAAGAGCGTGAATATAAAATTTAGGGTGATTTGATATAGTTTTTGAGATGTTTCCGATGAATTTGGTGCCTGGATTCAAGAAAGAAGACGAAGTTAGTTTTTTGTATAATAGTATATGTGAGTGCATAAACACTTCTTATAATTTTGTATAATATTTATATATTGGATATATAACATTGTATATTGTGACTTTAGACATTGTTGTAAAAGAAACAAAAATGAAGTTTTTGTATAATGTTGTATACCGAGTGTATAATATTATATATTGAATTTTTTAATCATTGTTTTGAGAAATAATGAGTTATGCGAAGAAAACATAAAAACTTAACTATATAATTATAATATAATAATATGGACCGTATATTTGCTCAATTATCTCTATATATTATACAAAGATATTGTATTATTATACATAATTTTTTTATATCATTAGGTTATTTTTATGAGTTCAAATAATATACATCATTAGCGTAATAATTTTTATATTATCAAATTATTATTTATTTGTTATAACAGTTAATATATCTTATTTTTAATTCACATTTTAAGAATGTTTACTTACGAATATTCTTTGAATACTGGATAGGGCAATAAGTTATTTTTACTCTGATAATATATGAAACTTTAAACTCTATTTTTGTTTACTGCAATTTATATTAATTTTATAAATTTTGTATTTAAATAAGGCTTAATTGTAAATATCTTTTGAATAATTAGATAATATAAATTAGCGGATAATATGTATTTTCTGTCGGTTCATTTTAATTATCGTATTTCTTTTTACACACTCATTAAAAAACTACTAACGTATTTTGATTATCATAACATCATTTATATTGTCAATCATTTACCAATTCATCCAAGTTTTACTGCGTTGCTATATTATAAATGAGTTAAGTTTGGGCATAATTCATTTTAACCCGCAATAATAGTTAACACAAAGTCAACTCATAAAGCAATCTAAACATAAACTCAATCATCACTATCCAACCTTAAATCCCAATAATTTGAAGAAAATAGTGTTATTTTCTTTTAAACAGAGGAAGTATATGAAAACAAAACAAAGGAAACATAACCAATCAATCATAAGCAATTAGTCAGGATTTGTTTGATATGAAAGAAAATATTTTTCTAAAAGATATTTCCTAAAAAACTAGGTGATTTTCTTATTTTTTTGATGTTTGATTGTTAAGGGGAAAATATTATCCAAAAATTCTTTACGTATAATACAGACAAATGCTATGACCCTAGACTCGGACACCCACCCCTCTCTACCACAGGCCCAAACTTCTATCTTGACTCAATGCGAGGCTCGACCTCAACCATGGACTAGACATCAACCCAATTTTGATTTGAGATTCGATTCTAACATCATCTCGGGACTCGATTGACGGCTTGACCTTGATACAAAATCTAGATCTCGGCCTGATCCTCGACTTGAGACTTGAACCCAACCTCCAACTTTGATTTGGGATTTAACCTTGACCTGAATCTGGGACTTGACTTTGACTTTGATCTCAACTTAGGACCTAATTTTTGGCTGGATCCCGACTCGAGAATTGACCCAAGACTCAATCTTGACCTCAACTCAGGAACCGATCCTCAACCCGACGTCAACCTAGGACGCGACTCCCGGCTTAGACCTGAAACTCGATCCCTAACCCAACCTCAACAAAGAATCCAAACCTCGAGATTTGAACCCCGACCTCGGCCCAACCCTTATTTGGTACTCAATTCGATCCTTGACTTGAATCTGAAACCCAATCTCGACACAAGGCCCAATTCCTAGCCCGATCCTTAGATAGGATTCTACCTTGACCCTCGTCCCGACCCCAACCCTGGACCTGATCACGGACTCGAACCCGATTCCTGACTCAACCTTGACATAGAATTCGAACCTTTGCCCGACCCCAATTCCGAGCTCAAACTATGATGACCCCTAACCTCAGCCCAACCCTGATAATATGTAGTATTTATGAAGACTTATTGGTGAATATTTGGTTAAGAAAATTTATTGATATACCGAAACTAAGTTGAGTTAAATTACGTGGATTGAGTTATGACCCATCATTTAGTTCATCTTGACCAACTCATATTAGTTTAAGTAAGCCTTGTGAAGGGTTGAACACACTGACCCATCTTGACTAGCCAACTTTAGCCCAACCAACCGATTTACCACCCCTAATTTTATCTATTAATTACATGTTTGTACTTTTGATATTTAGATTTTTATGTTGCATAATTAATGTTTATTACTTTGAAGAATAAGTAATACTAATGATAAAATGAGAAAAAAGTAATTAAGGTTTTATTTATTTTTATTAAGATTAAGACGTATGATTTTGAATACATATCTGAATACTAAGACGTGCATTAAAATTTTGATGTCTGAATCTGAATACACATCTATATATTAAGATGCTATATTAAGATCTGATACTAAATAATTAAAATTATTTATTTTCTCAGCATTTGAATATATAAAATTGATTTTTAGTTTAAAATTAATATATATTAAATTTAAGTAAAATATTAATCTAATGTAATGTTATATTAATATTTTTTTTAAAAAAATCATAGGATAATTGAAGGTGATAATGTCTAGCGATAGTGATTTTGAGTGCCGATTTGGGAATATACCGGGTGATAGTAGTGATTTTGGGTGGTATCTAGTTAGTGTGATGGTGACTGACAATAGTTATAAAGTAACAATTGCTAGTTGTGGTAGTTAGCGGTGACAACTAAAAATGACAATTGACGATATATAATGAGTGACTGTTGTGGTGATTGTCCTTAATTAGTAATTGGTGGTTGTAATGGTAGTTGAAGATGATGATTATAAATGTGGCTAATGGTGGTGACAACTGACTATAGTGATTGATGTGATGGTGGTTGTAGGTGGTCATGTTGTTGTAGATGATGGTAGTGATAATAGTGTATGGCCGCAATGACAATTAACAGTGAAGTGCATGGAATGCTGATGAGCTACATGTCGTCTTTGTAGAACTCTTTGAATAGACATAATATTAATAGTTTGTTATAAATCTTAATCATTCAACTCTAACATACGTACATAATGATTATAATATGAATGATTAAGATTAATATTTTCATTACATATAAATACAAACATATAAGAGATAAACATACTTTAATTTTCCAAAATAACTATTTTAGACCAATTATTTTAGTAAGCGCCACTGCACCATAACTAAAATTGATCGGAGGAGTATAACTCCAACTCAAGAAAAATAGATAAAACTAAAAATAAACTTCCACGATGTTGGTTCTAAGATACATGAGAGTCTTGATGATGTTCTTGATTTTACCAAAAATTGTCCAGAAAAAGAATTCTTGACTTGAGCGATATTTCTTCTTTAGCTCGGATTCTTTAAAAATATTATCAAATACGTGGTGAATCTTTCGTAACAATGCAATTTTTAAAGAATAATACATTTTTGAAGTATTCGATTAAGATGTAATAATATTTTTAAAAGATTGGAGTAATGTAAGTTATTTATAATATTAGATTTTCCTTATTTATTTTACATAAGTTATTTTCATTTGGGTTTTTAGATTTCTCATTAAATTATCTATCGATATTTTGTTATTTAGTCTTTGTTACTTCTTTTGTATCAAATTAATGATTATGTTTTACTTTTTAAGAGTTAAATTATTAAATTATGAGAATCTCGATAAATATTTTAAAATATGCTTTTTATTAAATTGACAAGGGAAATAAAAAAGTTATAATATATAGTATATTTCTTATTATTTTTAAATATTTAAATTTTAATACTATAATATTAATTTAATTTAATTTTATGAATTAATTTAATGGAAATGGAAGCAAAAAAAATACTCTCGAATACATTATTTTTGCTGCTTATGAGCCCTTTCCATCAAAATAAAAAATAATAATGAAAATGTGTTATTTCGAATTCGATTTGGTTGTCATAGTTAGGAAAGTAACAATTTCATCCCACTCCCCCGCTCTCTCTATATATATGTTGGTATTATAGAAGATTGAATTCCTTTTTAAAAAGGAACGAATCAAATATATATAGTACATATTAGTATATAGTATATATTATATGTATCATAGATAAATAAGGATCTTTTTTGTTTGAAAGATTGAATATGTTATTTATTACGTTGTCAGTATTTCTCTTGACGAAATGAATTAATATATATATATACTGACAATGCATCATAATATATTTTAACAGTATATTTAAATCGCTACTAATATATTATTTTGATATACTATATATTAAAATAAATTATTTTATAATAATTAATATCAAAAATAAAAATAAATAAAAAATTCAACTACATCAATTATCTTTTTTATTGGTATAGAAAAAAAATCAAAAATAGAGAAGCAAAAAAGTGTGTAGAATTAGATTTAAAAAAGAAAATAAAAAATATAAAATTTAGAAAGGAAAAAAAAACAGAGAAGTAGATATAATGCAAAAATTATTTTGATAATTGATTTAGAAAAACGTTTAGCAAAAGTTATATTTTTCAAAAAATGAAGCAATTGTTTATCATAACAATTATTTTTTTTCTTTATAGTAAAGAAAGAAAAGAAGTAAAAAATGAGCGAAAAAGGAATGAAATTAGATTATGAATTTTTTTTTAGATATATTCTTATAATTTAAGAAAAAAAGTAAATGACAAAAAAGGAAAAAAAATAAAAATAAATGAAAAAGCAAAGGGGAAAAGAAAAAGAAAAAAAATGAAAAAGATAAGAATCAAAATTAGTATGAAATTAGACTATGGTTAAAAAAAAAGAAGAAAACAATAAAAATGACAAGAAAGAAAAAATTAAAATTAGGTACAAAATCAGATTATGATGAAAAATAAAATAAAGAATAATATGATTTGAAAAAAAAATAAATAAAAAAATTATAGAAAATTAAAAATAAAATGAGAAAGAAAAAAGACAATTACTCAGAAGAATTATAATTAGTAAGAATGTTAATTAATTTGATGGGTAAAAAAGAAATAATAGCCTATAGATCAGGATAATTAATTTGCCTTACATAGAAAATCTCCAAATGTTAGGATCAATATGGAAAACTCATTATGAGATAACCAAAATTCTTTCAACTGCTAATCACTTACCTTTTTCTTTATGGATGGTAACAATTTTAATTATTAGATTTGTGAAATATCAAAATTAAAGTCCCCTAATCATTTCTAACATTATAAATAACACCATATCCTTCTCACTAATCAGAATAAAAATAAACACATTCTTAAAATTATTTTCTACAGCGCGTAATGGCTATAAAGTGTATTTCAATTGTTGTTTTCACAACTTTCCTTATACTTTTCATAGGTATTTCAAACCTACATCAATTTCTCGATATTTATATATCAATCCTCTAAGGGGTGTCATCTGATACCGTTTGGTTCGAATTTATTTTTGTAGGTTGCAATAATGTAGCTGATGTAGCAGCATCCGTGTGTTGCAAGGATCACCCAGAATTGAGTCCATGTATAGCTGGTGTAGATGATGATCCAGAGAAAGATGGAAAATGTTGGACATTATGCAATCCAGCATGTGAGCTTGGAGGGAAATGTAAACAAGTTGGACAAAAAACTTTATGTCACTGTACTTGTGCTTAGCTTAATTTCTTTTACACAAAGATGGACTTAAATTTATTCATTAAAGGGCATTTTCGTCTTTTCCTGATGGATTAATTTTTTTTGAAAAATCTATAAAATTTGTTTTTTTTTTAATAAGATCAATGTTTGATGAGTTTATTCTCAAATAAAATTGAAGTTATTGTCCTTTGGATATTTACAATTGGAGCCAGAAATCTTGTTATTAGGTATGTCAAATAAAATCTGATCCATCTGGTTCAGGAAAGTATTTTAAAAAGTGGGGGTGAGATGAGAGGTTTTACGTTGCATGCGGTGAGACATAAGTATTAAAATATGGAGTGTAAGTTTCATGGATTTATGGGAAATATATTTTATGTATCGTCAATTTTATAATTTATTATTAAAAAAATAAGCAAAAATCAATATTTTAGATAATTCTGTAAATAAATTTAAATAAATCACTAATAATATAGAAAAAATATTATAATTATTATTTGAGAAAGGTAATAGCATAAAAAATAATAATAGCTGGGATAATCTTTAAAATGAAATCATTGTCAATTTCCACATCTACTAATCTTTCCAACCCTCAACTAATATTGGGAATGGTTATTATTTATATATTTCAAAAAAGGAGAAGGATAAGTAGTATAACAATAGTGCCAAAATATAGATAAAGTTGACTCAGGAACATAATGTTATGAAATCTCTATCCTATCAATTTTAGGCATAATCATCTAAAAAATTATTTATAACAATGTCATTTTCTATGAGGGTTGCTTTCTTTATTGACATTTTTTAGGAAAAATCACTACAATATGAAAACATAGTATCATATTGTGTGTGTGTGTGTATATATCATTACATCAATAAATAAAAAATACGATTTATAGCAAAAATACTTTTAAAATGATAAAAATCAAATTTAACGCCCCCATATGCTTTTACAGTTGGGACTTACACTTTTACGTCCTAGATTTACGCCCCAAATTTTGGGACTTACGCTTTATAAATCTGCGCCTTTTGTTTACGTCTCGTAGCATTTTTGATACGCCACGCTCTGAAACTCGCCCAAAAACGCCTTTGAAAATGTTGATCCAGAATAATATTAAACTAAAAGACAAGGAAAAAAAAAGATTTATAGAATAAATGACTCTTTTTAGGTACTTTTTTTGTTCTACCTGTTTGATATATTTTATTTGGAATGAAATTTAATAAATAAATTTAAAATTTATGATTATAATCTTATGACTATAAAACTTTTACATTTATAGTCTTAGATATGACATAACATTTTTACGACTATAAAAACTTCTCATTAATAATAAAATAAAATGTTATTATTTTTAAATATAAAAATGTATCACGTCTAATAAGAAAAAAGTGTCCAAGAAATTTGAATAAAGTAAGTATATTTTATCAATAAATATGAACACAAATGTTTCTAATTCTACTAATTCTGCTAGCTTGGGTGTTGGAAAGAGTGATGAAAAACTCTTATAGACATTCATTCATCTTGTGTCCGTCAACTTTCTCATACTCAGAGATATGTTTCTTAATGATCCTAATTGAATTATTGTCTGTAGCACTGAATATAAAAAAAATATCACCTCAATAACCAAAATAATTTATCTGGGGGCCCTATATTATTCATAGAGAAATAGATGGATTTATCATTGAGTATGAAAATTGTTGAAAAGTCTAAATAGAACCTCAGAACCAAGAATAAAAGGAGAGGAAGACAGGTGATGGAATGCTCATCGGTGAAGAATATCAATTCTAGGATTTTAAGAATCGGAAGTTTGACAAAAGTTAATATTTTGGGTAAATGATATCAAATTAAGTTTTGACAGTTCTATTAGATTCGAAAGATGATTTATGATTTAGTTGTATGGTTTGCACGGGTCCCAGGGGACTATAGAGTGATTCGTACCATTGGTTATTTACTAGTTAAGTTAATGAATAAGTTTGAGTACGATCTACATTTAGTTAAGATGACCTCAGATTGGTGTTTTTTAGTATTTCAATGAGTTCGTAACATGTTTTATGACTGATTTGCATATTTGGTTTGCGTCTGGATGCTTCCAGATAAGTTTTGAAGGTTGAAACGGAGAATTAGACATTGCTGATATTTTAGTTGCTAGTGCAGTTGATTTCCTTCAATGCGTTCATGATGGGAGTCACGCGCCTATGAAGTTGAGGGTGAGTTAGTCATCACATTCACATGCACGGGGTCACGTTCGTGAAGAGGAAAGATAGACTGGTTGGGTCCAGTCAGGCGTGTACTTCGCATTTGCGAAGTAGGGTTACTGGACGTGGTCACATTTGATTCGCGATTGTGAAAAAAGGATCCTTGGCGATGTTAAATATTTCAGATTTTGAAACTTAGACATTTCATAACATATTTTGAAATCTAGACCTTGATTTGAGGAGTTTTTAAGGCATTTCTTTTTAAAGATTTGATGCAGGAGTAAGATTCTAAACTTAATTTTGATATTTCTCCAATATTCCATCATTTATTTATCGTTATAATTCTTGAATTTGATTGAGAAATTGAGGATTTTGGTCCCATTATTTGCAATTGGTATTTTATCGATTTGGAGATCAATTTAGATTTAAATTTTATGATATTTGAGATTTGAAATCCTTAGATAATGGGTAATCTAATTTCACAAGAAATTTACAGTTTTGATCGGACACTTTATATACCAATATGGGTATCAATATACTCGCATGCTTATGTAGATTACGTCTTTGTTAAATTGGAAGCACTTAGAGGCTCTGGAAAAAAAAGAAAAGAAAAGGCTATTGTGGACATTGCATTTCAGATTGAGGTAAATTAAGACTTTATTAACTTCAATTGGAGTATAATTTTTTAATTAACATATAAGGGCTTAGAAAGTATGGGTGCAATATATAGGTATGGTGACAAGCATTTATACGGGTATCAAGTGTCATGTACAGTTAATTATCATATTCTTGTTATTTATGTAGTTGTATAATTCTAAAGATTATTAATTAATGAAAATTCATGATTTGACTCTGGCCAAAAGATGCCTAAATGATTGTTGATTATTGATGAGATTCGCGAATAACTTACAAAAAAAAATTGATTCTAATCGATTGAAAAACGTTATACAAGTACATGATTCAGTACATATGATCATAGTGATATATATATATATGCGCGCGCATACACACATTCATATATATATATATATATATATATATATATATATACACGCACGAGTATATATCTATGTATTTCTCTTACGCAGAAGTGACAAAAGAGGACGAACACGGCAAAATAAATTGGACAATAAGCATTGTTTACTGTTCTATAAACTTGGCTGAGGCTCTATTTATTGATACCGCAATAAAGGATTGTACTAAAAGTAATATAAGTTATACCATAAACATAGGGCTTATCCTATTTCTTTGCCTCTCTTTTAACCACGTGTTCGTATTTCAATTGTTACAGTGCTTACTTTTTTTCTTTTTTATTTCTTCAATTTATCAAAATATTTTTTTAATAATTAAAATATCAAATTTCATTATGGATGAAATTTTAAAGTTTTAAAGTCAAAATTTAATTTAAAAAAATTAAAATAATTTTAAATTGAGTATGATTTTAAAAATTTAAAAATATTTAAGGGAATTTATATCTCAAATTTAGAATGATTTAATGTTAAATCTCCAATTCCACCATAAATGAAGTTTGAAGCTTCAAAGTTGAAATTTGGGTTTGAAAAATAACATAATTTCGAAATGGATGTGATTCCAAAAGTTAGAGAACACCTTGGTGAGCTATATCTAATGTAGATTTGATGTGATTTTGAATAATATCGTATTAAAATTATATGATTCTAATTTATGTTATTGGGGTCATATCACATTTTATATGAAAGTTATATACAATGTTTACTGTAAATATATTAAAATTTTAAAAATATAATTTAAATTTAATACAAATTTTATAATATTATTATACATATTTTATAAGAATTCCATATATTTTTCATATGCAAAATTTTTAATCCTTGAAAAAAATACACTTTTTATGTTATTTTTATACACACAAATTTTAAATTTTTTTTATATCTTTGTCGAAAATCTGAGCGAATCTATTAAAATTAATATTATATTTGTTTATAATTTTTATTATATTAATTTCTAAATTAATAAATATTTTTCTTTATTTACCTGTTTATTCATCAACTACATGTTTATACTTCTCATATTTAAATTTTATAATACTGCATAATCAATGCTATTACTTTCAACATCATATTTAAATATATTTTAATTTTTAAAAAATAATTACTTTAAATTAAATATTTTTAATAAACACAATACTTAAAATAGATCGAGTGATATAACTCCAATTAAAAAAAAAAAAAAAAGTTAATACACAAAACAAGAATATAAACTTACACGATGTGCTGGTTCTATGATACGTGTAAACCTTTAACCTCTTACACGTAAACACATAGATATTTGAGCTCTATCTATTTTATATTATATATATGTACTAGCTAATACATATCAAAGTGAGAGTCTTTATTTGATAGCATATAGTGGGAAAAATTAAAGAGAAAAATAATGGAGGCAACAAAAGAGAGGAAAGAGCAAATGGAAAAGAAAGAAGAAGATCCCATGGCCAAAACAAGAGAAATTATTAGAGAAGCTATTATTAGTGATGGTCAAAATTATCCAGATAATAATAATAATATTATTATTAAGAAGAAGAAGAAAGAAGGTGTTGAAGAACTTGAAGATGTTCTTGTTTTTGCAAGAACTGTTCAGAAAAGGGACTCTTCACTTGAGTGATATTTTTTTCGAGCAATTTCCTCTTATCAAATACTTTTAGTTTGAAATAAAGGTATTTCTCTATATAATAATATGATTTTTCTTTTTCTCAATATATGTTCTTTTCTCTAAAGTATTTCCATTGGTTCGTGACTTAGATATATATGAACATTTCTAGTGCTACAATTTTTTCCACTTGATGCAGGCTTCAGCTGCTGAAAAAAGGGTAAAAGAATGGAGGGGTACCAAACACTTTCGTAAAATTATCAAAATGATCCGGAGTTTGATTTCATTTGATTTTTAAGGTACGAATGTGATGGAAATGAGACTTAATGTATCATAAATGCGATCATTTTGGTTCCACTCCTATAATTAATAACATTTAATTTTTTTCTTTATAATTAAAATAAATAGAATAGTTAAACTATAATTGAAAATAAAAATAGTAACACAATATAATTTAAAAGATTTCTTAATTCAAGACTTGTTTCTTTTTTTTGGTGAAGTTAGTATCATAATTAATGGATACTATTTTAATAATTTATTTTTATATATTTTGATTTAAAAGTTACTATGCACATAATTATACAGTTAATTATAACAAATATTTTATTTTTATGTATATAATATATTTTTATAAAATATTACCATATAATATTTGAGTATAATTGTTAAAAAATAATAATTATATATATAAAAATATATATTATACTGATGAGCTACTAATAAAATAAAATTTAAATACTCAATCAAATGAGTTATTAAAATACTTCAATCGTTAATACGTACATATGATTTATGCACGTTTTTAATATAAGGAAACTTAAAAGAGTAAAACTCAATGAAAAAGGATCAAAATGGTCAAATTTGAAGTAGCACATCTCTTAGATTATACGGTTACTATTTATATTTTTAGTTGTGATTTAACTATTCTGTTTATCTTAACTTCAGAAAAATTAAGATATTATTAATTACAGGGGTGAAAATCAAAATGATATTTTATGATACATTAAGCATTATTTCCATCAAGTTCATACATTAAGGATTAAATAGAATCAAACTCCATACGTTAAGGACCATTTTGATCATTTTGTCAAGTTTTCACGTTTAACAATGTGGAATAGCTGTTATATGCATCTGAATTATATTGCATTAATGTTTGTCTAAATAAGTATTCCTTCATTTTTATTTTAATTACTAGGTATACTAAAAATAGTTGTTTTAAAATACTTGTTAGTTTCAAAATTCAAGAGATAATTTATCATGTTTTTTTTTTCAATTCTCTCCTAAGTACTTAAAGTTATTTTTGAAATGTGAAAAAAATTATTATTGCATATTTCTGAAAAAAATAATAGGGTTATTGTTCGGTTGGTTTTGGGGTTATAAAATCGACACGCAAGTGCACGTGGTCGAACAAGTAGTAAGTGGCTTTAGTAAGTCAAGTATCGATCCCACAGAGACTTGGGTTAAGTGCAATTTGTTCAAGTATACTATATTTTTACTTCTAAATATGCTGACAACAAAGTAACCACAAAGTGAATAATTTGTTTTATAAATTTTATAGTAAAACTACGAACAATTATCTACTTTGAATTTGGACTATGAATAAGAGCATGCAGAGGTTAACGAACATGTAATGAAATTGATTATCATCATAAATTGGTTAATCTTTTCTTCCAGTTGCTAGCCAAGAACATTTGTCAAGAGATTAAAACTCTCGTATTTAATCTCACTTAAGAATCGTGAACCATCCGTCTACATTTCTGTGATCAAATGCAATTCATGTTCTAGCCATATAATTCCGGTTCCTAAATTGACTAATACGACTTTCAGGTATATTTCTATCCTGAATGCACATCAAAACTCAATTTTCCCAAATCAAGTAAAGAACAATATCCTATTAATTCACAACTTTCCAATTTCGTGCTCTCTCTCGTGAAATCGGACTTTTTAGATGTACATTAATGTAGGCCACACACCAATGCAGTAAGAACAAGAATTAATAGAACAATATGGAAGAAAAAGATGAAAAACCACATAATCAATAATCAAAATTCATCACAAGTGTTCATAACCTCAGCAAGGAAGGGAATTAGCCACTCATTTGTGGATTAATCATCATAAAACGAGTGTTAATCATACAAACAATTGAATTAGAGAAGAAAGAAAGAGAGAAAAAATCCTGAACTTTTCGTCCCTCAACTGCCTGTAACCCACGTCCTTGCTCCACCAAGTCTGAATTCTGAAAAATACACTTAAGTGTTCTATTTATACTAGTGGAAATTTTTTCCGGAATAATGAGCAACGTGTCACGGAGTGCATCGTGGAGCACTGCCTCCGTGACACACCATGAACGCGGACCCTCACTGGAACTGGGGGTCCGGGAATTTAAGCTCAACGTGGCACGACGTGCATCGCGGAGCACTGGCTCCGTGCCACGGAGCAAACGCGGACCTCCACTGGAAATATGGTGAATTTTCACCCTCCAGGCAGAATGCCTCCGCGATGGCAGCGTGACATGGCTCCATTGCGGAGCCCCTTTAAATCATGTTGTCCACTGCCTTTTCCTTGCTCGCATCCAAGTCCAACTCCGATATCGTCCAACATGTCATTTAGCTTCTCGAAATCACATTTTACCTGCAAAATAATGCTAAACATGTTGGTTAGTATAAATTCACATTTTATTATCAATTACATGAAAATGTATACACATTGCTAGATAAACAAGGTGAAAATGATACTTTTGAGTATCACTTGGGCATATAAATCTGCCCAAGATCACTTACCCCACACTTAAATCCTTGTTCGTCATCGAACAACAAACATACAATTCATGCAATTTACATCCCAACCTCGCTACTATGGTACGACAATTTAAGCTACGGTCATACCGATCATTCAATATTGCAAATCATCAAGAAAACATGCATGGTCTTAACAATGCAATGACCTTCAATACATTAAGACTTCCTAGACTTTAAGAATCGACTCTCGATATCGGCAAACTCATGCAAATCAGCTAATCAAGATATCCGACACGAAAATCAATCTTTCCTCAAGCATGTGCCCTCACAACTCAAGAGAATCTTCCCCTTTTTGCTCATGTGACACACAAACATTCAAGCCGGGGCATGAAAAACAATTTCACTCTCTCTCCCAAAAGAATTCACATGCATCATGTCGTGACCCATAAGCTTGCCCTTAGTGTATTACTCCACTAATATAAAGAAATGCAATGTAAGATCACGTAGGACTTTAATGGGTTGTAATGGAAGCTATGGAGCTAGTAAATATTGAATTAGCCAATAATAGCCACTAGCATCCTTAAGCGCCTTTTCAACACATTCCCATCAACTCATGGACATTGTTTCTCTCTTTTTCTTTTTTCATCATCCCATTCTTGATGATTTACTTTAGTATGGCCCATTTTATTAAGCACACTTGACACAATAACAAAGATTATTCATGCACCTTCATTATCGTTTATTTATAACCAGTGCACCTTCAACCTTTTCTTTTCTTCCCTCACTCTGCTTTTCTTTTTCTTTTCACCATTCTCACTCTTTGACACTTTGGGAAAATTATTTTCTCTTCTTAAGCGCTTAAGAGTTTTGTATAGACTTTACGGCTAATGAAAAGAAGGAATTAAGCTCGGTTTACACTTTTTGGACAAAAGAAGGAAATAATAGGCTAAAGGCTCAAAGGGCTGACTAGGGTATACAATCACAGAAAGTGGGAGTATGACAAGAAAAAAATGGAAACTCTCGGTTAAAACAAAGAAATGCCTACATTCTTTCCTACAATACACCTCCTTCATTTCGTTTTGTACACACACCAGGCAAGTTCTAGACACTTCACAATAGCATGGAATAACAACACCTCACTTCACACTTTATGCACATGCTCGATTCGAGATGTATTCACAGACTCTTCAATAAGCTAATTACAGGAATTCAAACATTAAGCCTCAATCACACCGAATCGAACTCTACAGCCTAGGTATCTCAACATATTTACAAAATTTGCATGCTTTCATAAGAATCACCTTTGCATTTTGATTATCATGTACAACACGCAACCAAACTTTCGCAACCATATAGTAACTACAGGTTCCGGGATGCAATCCACCAAGGAAAAAAACTGAAAATTAATTGAAAAAAACTACTCCTAACGACTACATTTCCCTTAAGACGGTCGTCATCCATCCATCATAGGGAACAGTCACTAACTATGACTTCGGTTCAATGGGACCATTCTCGGTAAAAGAACCGAAAACAAATGCCGAGAAACCCAAAATTAAAAAGTTGAAAAATTTGCAAAATATCGATCATTTCGATAGAAATTTTTTTTTACAAAATATTCTAAATATGAACAAAATATTTTCAAAAATTTTAAAAATATCGATCATTTCGATAATTAAAACATTTACAGAATCAACTGGCAGCATTCAACAACACACATCAATTTCACAAATATGTACAAATACAGAACAATTTGAAAATTCACAAACACAGTGAAACACAACATACAAAAATACAGAGGAGAACATACAAACAAACCAGCCCAGCCCAGCACCTAACTACTCCCACCCCACACTTAATCCGAACACTGTCCCCAGTGTTCACAAAATTTAAATAGCACAGAATCGGGTGGTGGAACTCCCTGATCAATCAAAGTATTCCACTTCTTCGTTGGGTGCTGCTGCTTCATCTCCCATGTCCGAGTCGCCTCCGTCGTAATCATCGGACTCCACATCGGAGTCCTCCCGACGCGTCTCCTCGTCCGTGGGGACGTCATCGTCTGTGGGCTCTACAAAGCCTGGCCCTTCTCGGCATAGAGCCCTGGCGTTTTCGCCAAATGGGTAATCTAGCTCGAGCTGCCATAGCTCCTCCTCCGTCGCCGGCCTCCCACCTATCCTGAGCTGGAGCATCTGCATCCCATACATCCGCTCCATGTACTGGTCATCACGAGCGTGTCTCTCGCCAAGTGTCAGCACTGGCCCGTGGGTGGTGTCGGGAGCCTTAGTTTTAGTCACATCCAAGGCCCGCCGCTCTAACTGCGGGATATAATCGAGGGCCTCCTCCTCAATATCGAGGCCCCTGAGAAAGGTGGTGAGTAGTCCATCGAAACCATACCTGTGCCCCTGGTGCAACCGGTCTCTCTTCATGGCGGATATAATAACCGCCCCGACATTTATCTCCAGCCCTTTCATCAGGGCGTACACCAGGAAAACACGATCCCGGGTTACATCAGTCATATGTACCCCCGGGATGAGGCAAGAGCAGACTATCTTCAGCCAAATTCGGGCTTCCCTGTTCATCTGAGAATATGGAAGAGTCTGGTGGTAGCCCCTTTCCTTGTGCCTGCTCCATCTAACTGTAGATCTGGCCCCACACAGTGTGCGTCTGATGTCAGCATACGGTGGGGTAATGTTCAGCTGTCGGAGGACGTGGGCGTCTGTGTCCCGCGCTCCTATGATGGCATTGAGCTGGTGGGGCTCCAGAGTGACTATCTGCCCTCTGATTTTGATGGTGTGGCTTCGGATTGATGGGTTCCAATTAGCATAGAACTCCCGAACCAAGTGCAGGTTGCATTCTTTGGGCTCCTCGAATATGAAATTGAGCCCCTCTGCCTCGATCCGGTGAACTATCCTAGGGAACTCCTGTGCCAATGGCTCCCGTGCTATATGCTCCTCGGGGAAATATTTATTCTCTTTGTGCTTGGCGTACCACTTTTTCCCCTTGTCAGTCACCCATCTTGTTCCATATTGGCGGCGCTGGCCGCGTGGAACTGCTAGTGCTGCTGGGACTGCTGTGCCCAGTCTGAGTCGCTTTCTTTCGGTGCCTGAAGTTGATGCACCTTTCCCTTTATCTTGCCGGCTTGCCATTTGACCTGTCAACCCAAGTAAACAAGCTCAATGTTAAGCTAAATAAATATTAACCTCGGCTAAGGTCGGGTTACGCTAAGTTATCCCACACTTAGTCCTTAGCTACAGTTATAACCTACGACAAGAATAACTTTATTTACCCAAAACAACCAGCTATACAATCATGCTTAGTGCGTTCAAGAGAAAATTCGACGGTATAACTTCTGTGTACTACTCAGACTTCATACAGCTAATCACAATCACTACCATCGCAAATATTTTAACCATTGCACTTAGCAAAGAAAAACGAAGAAACAAAAATAACAACAAAAATTTATATACATGAACCTATCCAACCAACCCAATTCGAGAAAATTTCAACAATTCCCCCAAACCCCGAGAATTTGTCGTCTATTAACATCCTAACAATTTGTACAACGACTCATCTCATTCAACACATACAACCCGACATAAAATTCACACTTTCAATACATTTCTAACTTCACATTCAACAACAAGCCCTAGAATTGAGATTGTCAATCAAATCCAAATAATTTATGCAATCGACAAGTTCAAACAATCATAATGACATTTCGAACAATTATCAATCAACAAATAACTCGAATTCATGCTTAATTTCGACTTAGGGCGATTTAGCTCACCTCCCATGTTTAAAATCAAAGAAAATCGACAAAAACTTGAGAAGGAATCGGAAAACATACCTTAAAGTTGAATAATTGAAGAAAACTCAGAAATTTGTTGCCTTACATCGTGGCACGTTGATGGGAGAGGGGTTTTGGGACGTTTGGTCGCGGAAGAAATTGAAAATGAGGGGAAAAGGGGAGGTTTCGGGTTAAAAAGGGTAGAAAAACACGCGGGTCACCCGGCAACCCGGTGTGACCCGTCGCGATATACAAGGCAATGTGTCATGGAGTGCATCGCGGTGCACTGCCTCCGTGACACGGAGCCATCACGACATCATTCTGGAAATTCTAAAATTTCCGGGTTATACCTCAACGTGTCACGGAGGGTAACGCGGAGGTCCTCCTCCGTGACACGGAGCTATCGCCCCAGCTCACTGTTTTCTATATTTTTATTAATTTTTCATACCTCGACTTTTCCTTCGCGATTCCGTGCACATTTTCCTTCGTTTGTCCTGAAAATCATCTCACTAAACAAAATTGGTTAGAATAATAGGTTTCACCTAACTAAAAATAAAAACACTAACTAAAATGAAAAATTTTGTACTAAATCAAGAAAAAGAAAAAGAAAAATCTATTTACACTTACAAAATGAAAGAAAATTTTTTTTTCACGGGTTGCCTCCCGTGCAGCGCCTGGTTTACCGTCGCGGCTCGACGTCATTTAAGCTCAATTGTCTGCTAGGGTGATGGAAGATTTCTCTCGATCACTGTCCTCCCCCCAGTAGTGCTTACACCTATCCGGTGGTCTTTCCATTAACTCTCGGGAATGCTTCATCTGCGTGTCATTACCATGATCAATCACATTGATCACTGAGAGTTCTTCATGCACCATCGGGAGCTTGGGTGCTTTGTACACATCGAACACCTCTACATTGTCATGTGCTTGCATTGTGAGTTGCCCCGCAGCTACGTCGATTAATGCTTTCCCGATTGCCAAGAAGGGACGTCCCAAAATAATGGGACTTCCGCGTCTGGTTCGAAGTCCAGTACAACAAAATCTACCGAGAAGATTAGGGAGCCAACTTGCACTAGAACATCCTCAACAATGCCATCTGGCCTAGTTAAGGATCGATCCGCCAACTGTAATATTACGGTTGTGGGTCTAGGACTCCCTAAACCCAACTTTCTGAATACCGAAGATGGCATCAAATTTATACTTGCCCCCAAGTCACACAATCCACGAGCTCGGATGCTCTGCCCAATAGTAAGCTGGATAGTAAAACTTCCAGGGTCTTTTAGCTTTGTGGGCAGTCTATTTTGGATCCGGAAAGTGCACTCCTCCGTTAAAGCCACCGTAGCATACTCAGTCAACCGACTTTTGTTGGCCACGATGTCCTTTATGTACTTGGCATATTTAGGCACTCCCTGCAAGACATCAACAAGAGGTAAATTAACATGTACCTGTTTAAGCACCTCCATGAATTTCTTGAAACACGCCTCCTCTTTGTGTTTCTTGAGTCGTTGAGGGAACGGGGGTGGAGGTCTTTCTGATTCAGCTTCTTTGGACTTCCCCCTTTCCGAACTTTGCTCCCCCTCAACTTCTGCTGCTCTCGAATATTGAGGTGGTCTTTCTGGTTCCACCTCCTTCAGCTGCAAACCACTCCTTGTGGTCACTGCATTTACCTGCTTGGGATTCGGATCCGTGTCGCTTGGTAGTCCTCCTCTAGGCCTTGTGCTTTGGGCACTAGCAAGTTGCCCAAATTGATACTCAAGAGCCTTGGTAGCTAACTGATTGTTTTTCACTTCGGCTGCCAATTTCACATAGTCAGCCTGCAATTGAGCTTGGTTAGCTATCATGGTCTTGAACATCTCCTCAATGCTGGGTGATGGTGGTGGAGGAGGTGCATTGTTATTTCTGAATTGAGATTGGTAGTTCTGTTGCCCTCCTTGATTCCTTTGCACACCCTGACCCGAACTTTAGCCTTGATGGTTGTTGCTACCCCATGAGAAGTTAGGATGATTCCTCCAATTTGAATTGTAGCTACTACCATACTGCTGGTGATTTCTTTGTGCATTACCCACAAAGTTTACCGAGTCAGGATTGGCTCCATAGCACTCAGCTGAGTGCTCACTGCTTCCACACACTTCACACCACATTTGCTGGACTGCATTAACTGGAGCTGAAGGCTGGTTCAAAGTCATGTTGCTGAAGTGGTTGTTCAATTGATTTTGCAAGGCAGCTATCTGTGCAGCGATAGCTGTAAACTCATCTACTTCAAGCACTCCTACTGCTTTCCTTGCCCCACCTCGTGATGAATCAGCATTCCATTATGGATTGCCCTGTGAAATCCGGTTTAGCAAGGTATACAGCTCCTCATAAGTCTTTTCCAGCGCTTGCCCTCCAGCTGCTGAATCTAGCAATATTTTGGTGTGGGGTTCCAAACCCTCAATAAATGTGTGCACCAACACCTCATTGGACTGATGATGATGAGGACAGTCCCGCAACATGGATTTAAATCTCTCCCAGGCTTGATATAAATTTTCTCCCTCCCTCTGTTTGAAACTTAGAATTTGACTTCTAAGTCTTGCTGTTTTACCAGAGGGAAAAAACCTTATCAAAAACTTCCGTGCAAGATCATCCCATGTTGAAATAGAATTTGGTGGCTCCGCTTTCAGCCACCTCTTGGCTTCTCCGAGTAATGAGAACGGAAATAATGTAAGCCGAACATAATCAGGTGACACTCCAACGGGTATGTAAGTGTCACTTATCTCCAAAAAGTTTTGGAGATGCTGTTGTGGGTCTTCATGAGGGAGACCGGTAAATTGCCCGCTTGTGTGCAACAATTGCACCATATTTTGCTTGAGTTCAAATCTCCCTCCAGGCTCTGGTTTGCGGATACTGGATGTAACATTGTTGGCATGTGGGATTGCCACCTCACGAACTGGCCTTGCTGCTGCTTCTTCGGGCACTAACACTGCCCTCACAGCCGGTGGATTCTGTTGCTCCATAATGGTCTGTCTGAGCAACTGCAGCTTTCTTTATAGAGCTTCTCTCCATTTACTGTGAAATATACGTTCTGGCTGTATATAAGATTCCACCAGCTCTTTTTCTCTTGCCAGTGTTCACAACAATTAAGTCTGCAAAATACAGGCTAAGACCAAGTTGTCAACACTTAAGAAAATAAGAATACAGTAAATTAACACTTAAAGCAAATTCACCAATTGCCAAGTCCCCGGCAACGGCGCCAAAAACTTGTTCGGTTGGTTTTGGGGTTATAAAACCGACACGTAAGTGCACGTGGTCGAACAAGTAGTAAGTGGCTTTAGTAAGCCAAGTATCGATCCCACAAAGACTTGGGTTAAGTGCAATTTGTTCAAGTATACTATATTTTTACTTCTAAATATGCTGACAACAAAGTAACCACAAAGTGAATAATTTGTTTTATAAATTTTATACTAAAACTACGAACAATTATCTACTTTGAATTTGGACTATGAATAAGAGCATGCAGAGGTTAACGAACATGTAATGAAATTGATTATCATCATAAATTGGTTAATCTTTTCTTCCAGTTGCTAGCCAAGAACATTTGTCAAGAGATTAAAACTCTCGTATTTAATCTCACTTAAGAATCATGAACCATCCGTCTACATTTCTGTGATCAAATGAAATTCATGTTCTAGCCATACAATTCCGGTTCCTAAATTGACTAATACGACTTTCAGGTATATTTCTATCATGAATGCACATCAAAACTCAATTTTCCCAAATCAAGTAAAGAACAATATCCTATTAATTCACAATTTTCCAATTTCGTGCTCTCTCTCATGAAATCGGACTTTTTAGATGTACATTAATGTAGGCCACACACCAATGCAGTAAGAACAAGAATTAATAGAACAACATGGAAGAAAAAGATGAAAAACCATATAATCAATAATCAAAATTCATCACAAGTTCTAGCCATACAATTCCGGTTCCTAAATTGACTAATACGACTTTCAGGTATATTTCTATCCTGAATGCACATCAAAACTCAATTTTCCCAAATCAAGTAAAGAACAATATCCTATTAATTCACAATTTTCCAATTTCGTGCTCTCTCTCATGAAATCGGACTTTTTAGATGTACATTAATGTAGGCCACACACCAATGCAGTAAGAACAAGAATTAATAGAACAACATGGAAGAAAAAGATGAAAAACCATATAATCAATAATCAAAATTCATCACAAGTGTTCATAACCTTAGCAAGGAAGGGAATTAGCCACTCATTTGTGGATTAATCATCATAAAATGAGTGTTAATCATACAAACAATTGAATTAGAGAAGAAAGAAAGAGAGAAAAAACCCTGAACTTTTCGTCCCTCAACTGCCTGTAACCTACGTCCTTGCTCCACCAAGTCTGAATTCTGAAAAATACACTTAAGTGTTCTATTTATACTAGTGGAAATTTTTCCCGGAATAATGAGCAACGTGTCACGGAGTGCATCGCGGAGTACTGCCTCCGTGACACGCCATGAACGCGGACCCTCTTTGGAACTGGGGGTCCGGGAATTTAAGCTCAACGTGGCACGACGTGCATCACGGAGCACTGGCTCCATGCCACGGAGCAAACGCGGACCTCCACTGGAAATATGGTGAATTTTCACCCTCCAGGCAGAATGCCTCCGCGATGGCAGCGTGACACGGCTCCATCGCGGAGCCCCTTTAAATCATGTTGTCCACTGCCTTTTCCTTGCTCGCATCCAAGTCCAACTCCGATATCGTCCAACATGTCATTTAGCTTCTCGAAATCACATTTTACCTGCAAAACAATGCTAAACATGTTGGTTAGTATAAATTCACATTTTATTATCAATTACATGAAAATGTATACACATTGCTAGATAAACAAGGTGAAAATGATACTTTTGAGTATCACTTGGGCATATAAATCTGCCCAAGATCAGTTATATTAGTTAAATTATCATCTCAATTAATCTTTTCTTAATGAGGGTACAAATCTTATCCTAATAATTAAAATAGAACAGAGGGAGTACTAAGCTACATGCAGTCACATAAACTCAGGCCCAAACAAATTAATATATAAATCTAGGGGCGTTAAATGAATGAGTTGCATTAAATTTGGATGAGTTAAAGTGAGTTGAGCTAATAAATAATGAAATAATTCAGTTGAAATACCAGTAGAATTGACAAACGAGTAGATCGAGTTGAATATGGGTGACTCAAAAATGAGTCAGGTAAAAACGAATAAAATATCTGACTCGTTTATATTTGAAAGATATAAAAAAATGGGTAAATCAATGAATTATATGGATATCCATATTATCCATTCCTTCTTATTATATAAAGAAATAAATCTCCCACATTATAAATATTTTTTTCTTTTTCTATTTTTGGGGGGTCTTTGGTATGAAGGAAAATGTTTCATATTTTTATAAAAAATATTTTTCTCAAAAATAAGTGCTTCTGAATCGGATATATGCTTCCTTGCTTATTCAAATGATTCATTAAACATTTCCCTCGGCCAGAAACGAAAGAAAACACAACTTTCTTTAAGTTTTCGTCAAATTACACTACGAAACACCGTCCAAATTCAAATTAACTTCAGGTATGGAGTTCTAAGCCCGCAGGGAGCATTACTACAGGTTATTTTCGTAAAATTCGTCCGGTGAATCGTAACCCCATCGAGCAAAAGTTATCGGAATTGCTTCAAACTGATTTCTATACAATCAAGGACTTCAACCAAGCATTTCTCCCTTCTGAACTCTCGGGAAATAATACGTTTTCGGTCGTCTATTCATTATGTTGAAGTATAGTCAATATTGGTATTAAAAGTTATCGTTTTATGTCGATTTTGGTATTGAAACTCATCTTTTTCTCCCAGTATAACTGTTACAGCTGAAGAGAGCTGGCGAATACAAGTTGAAACTCGTCGGTTATTCAGGAAACAACAATCGAGATATGTAAGACTTAACTCTCGGCAAGTATACTCGTCGTATAGTGTTACGACTTATGTTCTCGAATAGAAATGACGATTTCACGTGACGTAGATAGTTGCTACCATTAAATTGTGATTAAACATATTGGAATTAGTTGTTGCTAGTATATAAAGATCAGATATGCTGCGAGTAACCGCCATCAGTAGATTATGGTTATATATTTATTATGGTTAGCTGTTAGAAAATGTATATGGATTATACCGTAGTATCCCTCGTCGGGAAAAGACATGATAAACACGATACAAGCTAGAAGCGTCATAGAAACTCTCCTATTCTCCGGTTCATGATTTTAGTAAGATTGTATGTTTTATTGCCAGGACTAGACCTTAGAAACTTGTGAGGGTTAGCGAGCATGAATTAGTAGGGTGAACAGCGTAGGCGTAGTCAGGCGACATAACTATTAGTTTGGCGCCTGGATTGCCAAAAAAGCACGCCTAGAAGCCATTGACGTAACCGCACGTCCCAGGGCCCAAAATGTAGATAGAATAGTCATACCTTAGAACTAGTGGCACTAGGGTTGTCTAGTGTACTGAGTGATAGTCTACCACCCTATTAGTTATTACCAGTGATTGTCAGTCTTAGTGGGCTTAGAAGTTATCATATAAGTCCCCCAGGAAGCCAGCCTAATTATCCAGGTCAAATAGACCCGTGGGTATCCTAAGGAAGGGGACCTTATCAGTAGTTAGCAGCCAGACCAACACCCCAGTCGGTTCCTATCACCCACAGGTTTCCAGGAATGGTTAGGTCTATATAAAGTTGTCTACAAGGTTAAGAACCGTCCAAAAAATTAATATAAGATCCGAGTAGACCAAGATAAGGTCTAAGGGACTAGTAGTACCATGCGGGTACAGTACTACCCACAGGCTAAGGATATCAATAAGCTTCTTAGGAAGCATTAGGGGCCGATCACTCAAAAGCATGTTCGGCCAAGACCAGCCCTACAGTTGTTCTAATCATAGGAACTAGGTAGTTAGCCATTCGCGACCCAGCAGTTGTTTAAGAGTTATAGTTGTCCGGGCAGGACATTTCGAGTTATGTTAGACCACTCCATATCTCGCCCTATTCAGTCCAGACCATTAGAGATCATGATTACTATCAGGATCCTCTGATCAGATACAGGCGCAACGTGTCTGCTAGCAGCCTTACAGACTATCCTAAGGGGAACGCAACTGTGGCGTTAGGCCTAGAAGGCCAGTTACACCTTTTGAGTGACAGATTAAGATGTTAGTACAACACCTTGGTTGGGGTTTCCCTCACTTAGGAGCCATCCATGACCACCCCAGGGTTACCAGCTGTGTCGACGCCCGCGAGGGGCTAGATGACGTTACTCCAGAAAGAGCGGCATGCCGTCCGCGAAGATGAAGATGGGGTTCTTAGGTCCTCATAGAGTTCATTCCATGGCCGGACTATTATACATACACTGTATCGGCACCACACCCCCGACGAGCCTGGTGCCCGGGGTGCAGATATCAGAAGTCCATTGGACTCAAACACAACTACAGTCAGGGGTCGAGCGGGCTCAGTTGTAGACCTAGGGGACCGGTAAGTTGGCTATAGTACCAATGGAGTCATACAAACCTGGATAGGGGTATATAGCTTGAGATGTGCTCGCCAGGGCTTATGGGGGCTTGAACGAGTTATTCTGTGTTGATTGTATCTTCCGGCTTATGGGAGCCAGGTGAGGTTCTTGTTGTATTCGTGTCTGCTAGTTATAGATTACAAATGTGTAATTATACATTCTTAGCTTACGTACATGTAGTGTTGGTTAGATGCAGTTTACGAATCAGCAGACGTACAGGTTAATCTTTCTTCCCTTCTTTCTATTCACTTTCAGTATTTATCAGTTTATCTATTGCCTTACATATTCGGTACATATTGTACTGGCGCCCTCCCCTGGGCGCTGCATTACTTTCCTGCAAGTTTAGATAGACAGGGTTCAGGATCTCCGATAGCAGCTGTTCAGAGTCCGTAGTTGGGTAAACTCCATCGGAGTTGCCAGGTTGTAGAGATTTCTGTATTTCACTTGTATAGCATTTTGGGGTAGGCCGGGACCCTGTCCCAACTACTATTTATACTCTTAGAGGCTTGCAGACTACAGTCGTCAGTTAGTTGGTTATATGTTGGCCGTGTGGGGCCTTAATCAGTTATGTTTCGTATGTTGGCCGTGTGGGGCCTAGGATAGTAGTTTGTCTTCATTCCCGTTATAACTAGATAGTATGGTGGCCTTGTCGGCCCGCATAGGATCCCTTCTGTTGCCTGTTGTTGGTTAGCTGTTTTTATTTACAGGTGGCTATAAGGCCTTGTCAGCCGGAGGTTGTATTTACAGCCGAGATATAGCCCGTTATTTTCTTGAGTGGAGTTGCAGGCATGCACCAGATGTGCATAAGCCTAGACGGGCCAGTCAGATTCTAGTGTGGCACTAGGTGCCAGTCATTCCTCCCAAGGTGGGGCGTGACAGAAAGTTTTGAAAATATTTTTCTAATTTTATGTAGGAAAGTCATTTTTCTTAAATTTGAGAAAAATAAGTTAATATGCAAAAAAAATTTAAAATTATTTAAGCTAACCAAACATGAGAAATTAAAAAATATTTTTCAAAAATATTTTTTCCATACAAACACACTCTTATAAGTGTACATTTTAGATGTTCCTACACTCTTATATACTTTAAGGTGAATGCAATTGGTGGATACCCATGATTTATCCATATTTTATGATGGATAATATGGATTGATCCATATTTGATCCACTTGTAAATGATTGGATACCCAACCCGTTTAAAATGAATTAAATTGAGCGGATAACCATAAATTTTATCTATTTTGCTATCCCAAAATACGGGTTATAATCAGCTAGTCCAATTCTTACTAACTTTTAAGTTTTTTGTTTGTATTTTTATTATTTTTTAAGTATCTGATAAAACTTTTTTTCTTTATTATGACTATAATATATCAAACAAAAAGATATTTTAACAAGGTTTCTTGTTAATCAATTTAGGCGGTATATATATCAATCCATTTAGATGAACTAAATTTAATGGATTAAAATAGGTCGAAGTCAATGAATGCGCGGGTAATTCTTAAGCGAATTAAATGAGTTATATTTTTATGATATAATTTTATCACATCTACATAAATCAAGGCAGAGTGTTTATATATATATATATATATATGTGTGTGTGTGTGTGTGTGTGTGTGTGTGTGTGTGTGTGTGTGTGTGTATAACGAGTGAAAATCATTTTCATCCCCCAACTTTTCTTTAAAAATCAAATCCTCCCTCAATTTGGAACAATAGACATTCTCCTCCCTTTATCCTAATTGACTTTTTAAAATATTTGTTTTACTCTTGTAATTGTTAGTCCTCCATTTATGTAATATATTTTTATATTATATATAATATTTATTTTTTGACCTAGATATTTATAGTTTCTTATTTAAATTCACTAATATTATAAGTAAAACAATATTTCTATGAATTTGTCACAAAATCTAATGCTACTTAGTATTTTTTTTAATTAAAATATTATATACATTAAATGTGTGTGTGTTTGTGTGTGTATATATATGTATGTATGTGCATGCATAGTGTATATTTATGTTTCTCCTCTTTATTATCCTCTTTTTTCTATATAAATAAATAAAATTCGATTGTTATTAATAGAATATTTCATAAATTATAATTTAAAAATTAATTTACATTATAACTAAATAATATTTAAATTTATCTTTATTTTATTAATTCTTTTATAGTTTATGCATAGAAATATATTTATAAAATTATTATTACTTTTTATTTTCACTTGTATATACAAATATTAGATTTTTGATTATTAATAATAATTTTTTTATTCTGCTAATTTACTTTATTATAGAATATTATGAACTTATATACTCAATTAGTATTTTATATTTTATTTTTTTCCAAAAGTTAATATTTTTTGTAATCAAATATATTGTTACAATAGATTTTCTTTAAAAAAATATTATGATTCTAAAGAGTAAAAAGAAGAAAATAAAGTTGATAATGTATGGATAAACGGGTATTTTAAAATGTCAATTAAAATAAAGAAGAAAAATTATCTATTATTTAAAGTTGAGGGGAAAATTTAATTTTAAAAAGAAAGATGGGGTAAAAATAATTTTCTCCCTATATATAACCCCTTTAAATTCGCACCAACTTTTATTTAGATATCTACTAATCTTTATGCGGATTGGACACTCTTAACACTTACCAAAATGTATCTATTTAAAATACAAAAATATTTTTACTTATATTTGGGCGTGTATGTAATTCATATTATGCCGGGTCAAAAATTTCATGACATAAAAAATAATTTTTAATTTATATATTTAAAAAAAAATTTCAAACAAAAGATATTCAATTGACATTTTTGCTAATAATCACATGCCCCTCCCCCTCCAAACATCACAACTCCACCAATGTAAATTACTATTTCAACATTCCCATATTTTTCTCTCCAATTTTTATAAGATTTCACATTAAAATTCTCATAGGAAGGAGGCACAATCTAAATTTCACAACACACCACATGGAAAAATTTAAAAGGAAGCTTAGAAACAAAGTCAAATCAATATCCTCCCATTAACCATGAATGCTTAAAAATGGAATAATACAACATAGTTATTCTCTATTGTATTGCTACTTAAAAAGAGGATATGGGACTTAGGGATTTTGCATAAACTATAGGAAATTAAATAACATTACTATTGAGGATAAGTTTTCCATTCCATTGGTGGATGGATGACTTGATGGATGAATTGAATGATACATGTATATATTCTAATAAAATTGATTTGAGGACTGGTTATCATCAAATTAGAATGCGCGTAGAAGACATTTCTAAGATAGTTGTTAGAAGGCATTCAACTTGGTTTGCCTTGATTTTCTTATCTTACTAGGATTTTTTCACCATAGTTGTATTTTATTCTAAAAGAAAAATTTGTCCTTTTTTTTTGGGAGAAAAATAATTTGGACTTTTATAATTGGGGATATTTTCTTCATATAATAACAAAATAACATCCACAAATGTAGTGTTAAAAGAATCTTGTTTGGGAGGAGATTATCCTCTATAGTTTTTATCTTTTCCTTTATATTAGTTTTCTCACGCATAAGCCAATTGACAAACAATACTAAATTTATTGCGCATATTTTAGTATACTTTTTCTTTGTTTTTGATTCATCGTCATTAAATATCTATAATCGTTACATTCCGCATAATACCTTATTATTTTTCCCTCCCAACAAACCTAGAGTTCATAAAAGAGAAATTAACTCTAGCTAATAAGTAGAACAACATTCATGTTATTAGCATAACCTTATTACAAGTGCATAAAAGAATAAGTTTGAGCATAAGAAATGAAATTAAAAAAAAACAACAAAAACAAATTCTTCACATATTTTTTAAAGAACATGCAACTCTAGCTTGAGACCTGTAAAGCATCCTTCTTTGTTTGTAGAGATAAAGTAGTATGACCCAGATTTGTCAAGAGTAATTGAAGTCTGGCCACTGTTATCCTTGTAGAAAGTTTTGACACTCTCACAAAGTGCATAGCTTGAAATATCCACTGATGCCACATCTATCACTTTTGGGGTGTAGAAGAAATCTGTCGAAATTTAAGAAAGAAACACTTTGAAACTTGCATTCATAAATACAACATGACGTTTTGAGGTTACAAAATCATACTATCATTACAGGTATTTTTGGTACGGCCAAAAAAATAAAGCCATTTTCAGTCTATCTATCAAACACCATAAATTCTTTTTTTCACTAAAAGAAAAAAATGACTATGACCACTCACCACTTATGTATTTCATTCAATTAAAATAATTTCTAAATTTTGAGGAGAATTAAATGTAACAGAACAAATTACGCCAAATAATTTTATTAATTCAATTGATTGGCTATCTAAACTTTCATCTTAATGAGGATTTAATTCCCCTCCTTATAATCCCCTCCTCAATTTTCCCTTTTCCTACCTCCAATTTTTCTTTTCTTAAAAAAAATACACTTTAAAAGTAAAAGTAGAATAAAAAATTTAAAATTTAATCATTTATAAATAAGATTCATTCTCCTTATAAAAAAACGAAAAAATATCACGTAAAATGAAACACAGAGTCATGAAATACTCACGAAGAACATCTCCAACACGAAAGCTTTTGCCATAAGCCCATGGATGATAATCAACGCCCGGACTCCAACCCTTTTTATCGCCCACCACATACTCTTTTGCAAAGCTACTTGGCACTTGATCAACACTCAAAATCAAAAAAATGCACACAAGTACTAATTTTCCTATTGAATTGGCCATTTAATTTCACTATATTATTTGCTAGAGCTCTTTCTATTATTATTATTTCCTTTTCTTCTAACAAAAAGGAGATTGGAATAGTATTAGAAATAGAGATAGCTAATAGCTTATTATTAGTTAAGGCAAGTTGTGAATATATCATTAAGGTTTGTTTTTATAGAGATCTAGATGTTGAAGAATCCTAGTTGCTCTATTTTTTATTTTAAAAAAAAAAATGAATTTAATGTTTTTGTTTATTGATCAACTCTCTGCACGTAAATTGTACTAATTGGCTTCAATTATGAAACTAGTTAAAGCCAGCAGGACGATTAACATTGTGTAGGGTGTGCATGGCCGTTCGCACATGTAGAGTCGGTCGGTCGGAATCAGAATTATGAGTTCGAGTTTAAAATGCTATCATAATTCTTCTGAATTACTGTATTCAAATAAATTCGTAATTTACCCACCACATTCGCCTTGTTGGTTTAGTCTTTTTACCTTCAAAAAGAACATTTTTTTTAATGTTCTACTTGAAAAGTCATAGAAATACAACTCATGCAATATTATCTATACATCCCGAGCATATATATGAAACATTTTGCTTACTTTGGTCCAACAACCCTTACAAATTTTTTCCTTGGGTTAATGCCATTTTTAAATCCAGAAAAGGTGCCTATCACGTAAATTTGTGTTCTCTTTTATATAAAATTTTATTTTTCTCCCTTTTTTCTGATGTAAAATTTATCTAAATTATCATGTACATGTACTATACAATAAAGTTATCAATCCAAATTAAGAAGGACAAATTAGCGTTTGAATTTAAGAATAAATAGAATAATTATATTTAGTATATAATAAATAGAAGAACTAATAAGAAAATAGATGGAATCTCCGAAAATTTTGGATCTCGTTATATATCAAGATGACAAGTTGAGTGTAACATTGAAGGAAGCTTCCTTATTTAAATGAAGGTGAAAAATATAAAAAATATACAAAGATGCTACTATTAGTTAAATGTGATAATAATCTAAAACTGCATTTAATTTAATTTTGGAACCTCCAGAAAAACTCACAGTCTCTACCATTCAGGTGAGCACTCTGTGGTAATCTGTTAATTGTGCAATAGCTCGCAAACCACAAAGAAAATGTAAACTGTACTAGGCAAGTTTCGTACGACAAACTTATGACTGAGCAGCAGAGGCTGAATTTGAACCCGAGTCTCCACGTGGGAAACCCACCTCTCAACCATGGCCTCGCGGGCAAACTGCATTTAATTTGTTAATCACAAATCAAGGCATGTGACAAGCTAATGGGAATATTTGGATCTTGCCGTATATCTTGCAATGTGGTAACGCAGGAAGTTGCTCATACGTTAAAAGGATGGATCCGACTCCTCTTCATTTTCGTTTTTTTTAATTTTTATTTATAAGTTTTTACTTGAATACGAAACACATATCATATTTTAAAATTAATAATTAAGATTGAGTTAACTAAGACAAAATCTTAGAAATACCAAATATTTTCATATCCAAAGGGAAATGAAGAGGATCCTCAAGGACAATCTTATAGTTGCTTTTAATGGACTCTACGTTGCATTTTATTCCCTCCCATCATCTTAATTATCAAAAACTTTCTTTGTTTCAAAATAAGCGATAGTTTTTATTTTTTAATATTTTATTTTAAAATAGATGTTTTTTCATGTATTCAAGAAAATATTACTGATATTCTTTTAATTTATCCTTATTAAGTAAAGGAAGTTTTACATAACTAATGAACTACTAAAGAAACAATATCTTTTTCAAGATATTTATTAAGATTAAGTTAGTAAGAATATATCTTAATTTATGAAATTAATAGCTCTCTTAAGAGGTATGTTCAAACTAAAAGAACCCACTTATTTTAAAATGAAGAAAATAGCAATAAAATAAAAAAAACTAAATATAAATGGTTGAAATTACTTTAAACGACTATAATTTTGCATGCGTTTGTCTGTAAGGTCATTTAGCCAAGCCAATTTCAAGAAAAATAATTATTTTCCTATCCAATTCATATTTTACCCCAAATTAGTAAAAATTTCCAATCTTTTGTTATATAAATTTTTAGCAAAAAGTTAGTGTTCAAAATCAAAATGTCCGTCGATTGCAGAGAATATCAATTTTAGTAATGAAACGAAGTACAAAATAATTGGAGAAATTTTCATAAATAGCACTACATGATAATATAATTATAAAAAATAGCGGTATTTATCAAATTTATATTTATTAGCAATTTTTTTACTGCTTTGATACCGTTTTTCTATAAAGACTGAGATTGTATCAAAGTATCAAACCCTTAAATAACTCCTTATTGTAAGCTGACTGTTACATAATAACGAAAATATACGTAATTAGTGCAACTAATTCCCTATTTTACTGATACTTAGAATTTTTTTTTCAAAATATCAAAGACTTCAAATACAAAGAACGAAAGTTTCTAAAAAAATCAGATTTTCTGGAATCTTTGATTTTGTCGATTTTCTCCTTTTTTATATTGTATTATCGTTTGGGTTTTGCTCAAATTATCACATATTTTTGGTGTGTATCAACGTGCAAACTCTTAGGAAAATATGTTCAACATAATGGTATTGTTTCGTCATTCAGGTGAGTGCACTCCGGATAATGAATATAAAGATTATGCCATTGATGGAGTCATCATCAAGGATTACGTTTCATATGACAAACTTGTTGGAGCAATTATGAAGCAATTGGGGATTGATGATACAGATAAAAAATTGAGATAAGATACATTGTTGAAGGTAATTCTACACCAATGGAGATAAGAAACAATATGGGAGTGAGATTGTATGTTGAGCTAAAGAAATTTAAGAGAGAGTTTGGATTGTATCTATTATGTATCAATATTTCATATAATGTTGAGAAAAATGGTGCTATCATTAATTTTAATAGTAGTGATGATTCTGTGTCGGTTCTTAGTTCGGAAGCAGTGGTCAATCGAATTCAATGGATACAAAAAATTGTATCTGAAATCTAATATTGTTGAAATATTTGTTATTCTTATAAAAACTGATATAGTAGCAGTGAAAATATGATATATGAACGTATCTTTTTTTTAAAATATTAATGTGTATCAAAAACCTCATTTATATGTATACAATTTAAGTTTAAAATATATATATATATTTCTCATAATTGTATGTACCTTAAAATGTAGTGATACACTGAAATGAAGGAATTGAGCAATTTTTTATCCGTATGTTTTTTAAAAAAAAATTACGTATTGATTAACAATATGGGTATTTTATATTCATATATCTCTAAAAAAATTGATATCCTAATAACAAATTTGTACAATGTATAGATACACACAAAGCAATACATTGGTACATAACAATTCTAGATTATCAAAAATCTGATACTGATACATATATCAATTTCATCATTGATACACAAAGACAAGAAAAAGCTTGAAAAAATTACATTGTATCAATTCTTTTTCCTTTCTTCTTCCTTAGACCTCCTCTTAGAATGTATCACAATAACAAGTGCACTTGTACCAAGTGGTTGTTCTTGAGTGAAAAGACACAGATCAAATGATGGACAATCTTGTATAGATTGTTCATTAGATGATGTACCTCGGGTTAGCCTTCTAGGGGATGATCATCCACCATTTTAAGCAAGATTATACCTTGATAAAAATCTTAAAATTTAAAGATATCGGAAAAGTTGATAGTATATGAAATATGAAGTAAAAATCGTAAAAACTCACACAAGAATCACAGAATAGTGGAGAGGAAATCAATTGAAAATTGTGAGAGTGAAGCATGGATGAAATATTGGGAGCTTTTGGAAGATGAAGAAAAGGTATTTGAATTGGAGTAAAATACGGCTAATGAGATTGGAGAGAGAATGTTAAAGTTTGATACATGGTAACTTACTGTAAAAAGCTATTTGTGTAATTATTTTTCTATTTTTTATAATTTTTTAAAAGTGTTGTTATATATTGTAAATATATATTAACATTTGCTTAATTATGTAATTTTTCCAAATAATTATAAGGGAAAATATGAGACAAGGCCCACCTAATATCCTTAAGGGTAGGCCTGTGTTGGGCTCCCATATCTCTCAACAACTGACCCCCAACTAGGCCCATTAAGGGTGGCCCGACCCAGTTTGAAACAAAGACCGATAGGGCTCACACTTAATGGGCCGTTATGAGCTCGGCCTGGCCCAAATGACACACACAATTTTGGGGGAAAATTGGCACAGTATGTCAACTTTCTTCTTAAATTGGCATAAAATAACTCATTTTTAATTAATTGACATATAATAAACTTTTTATAATTATTGAGTTAAAATTATCTATTTGTAATGTCCCAAAAAGTTGAGAAAAAAATGGTGCGGTTATTTAAAAAAAATGTGAAGTTTTTTGTTTATATTGAAATTAACTATTTTTTTAAAAAAAAATTATTGCAATAGTTATATTTAATAGAAAATCAAATTTTTGTTTGATTGAAGTTTCACTTTCTTATGAGACAAATTGTATTTAAATTTTTTTTAAATATTATTTGGGCAATTTTTTATTTAAAAATATACGAATTCACTTAAAATAAATTTATAACCTTTTCATTATTTAGCAGAAAATTGACATTATTTTTTAACCTTTATTTAATATTATATGACAAGTTTTTTATTATAAATACACAACTTATTAGAAGAAACTTGAAAGTTTTTCACTTTTTTATGGGAACTTGATAGATTTTTTATTTAGTTTTTATTGGGAATGACAAATTTCTTTTATTTAGAATTTTTTTATAGCAAATCTATTTTAAATAAGCACAATTATATTAAAAAAGGCAAAGTTTTTCACTTTATTGGAAATTTAAAAGTATTTTTTAAAATTTAATATTGAAGTTAATTGACTTTACGTTGTTATACAAATGTGACAATTTTTGTTTGTTTGTTTGTTTATTTATTTGTTATATTGCATGACCAATTATATTTTTAAAATTATATATAATTTATTTTTTTATGAGAATTGACTATAATAAAGTATACATATATACATCAAATTTTATACATAAAAATACATGAAAAGAAAGAAATAAACATGCAATGTTCAAGATAATTTTTTAAAAAAAGTCCATCATGAATACAAACTGAATAAATTTTTGAATACAAATTTGATTATAGTCAATGTATACTATAATAGCGTATACATATATACATCAATTATTATATGAAAAAAGTACATGGTGATAAAGAAAAAATTTTCATGAATACAAATTTGAATAAATTTTTTGATACAATTATGAATACGACCGATATATACTATAATAACGTATATATATACACATCAAATTTTATATATAAAAGTACTTTCCGAGAAAGAAATAAATACGCTATTTTCAAGATAATTTTAAAAAAAGTTCCATGAATACAAATCTAAATAAATTTTTGAATACAAATTTGATTATAGTCAATGTATACTAAAATGACGTATGCATATATCTCCATTAATTATTATACATAAAAATATATGGCGATAAAAAAATAAACACGCAATATTCAAGATAAATTTTAAAAAGATTCCAAGAATACAAATCTGATTAATTTTTGAAACAATTTTAAAATATATACATATTCAATAAATATTGACATATACATTCAATAATTGTTAGAATGTAAAATTTATAAATGTATACATCAAAAAGATGTAAAGGTAAATATTATAATATATTAGTTACTCAATATTTTTCATTCATATAAAATATATAACTGATTAATTAAAAGTTATGAATATATCTGAAAGTTTTCTTGAATGAAACATTAATGTTGGGATTTGTTTTGCATCATCAGTTAATGTGGCAAAATAAAATGAAATTGTTTATGCAATCTTGTAGGCAACTATTCCTTTTTTTAAGAAAAAAATATTATAGTTAAAATTCTTATGTATACAATTATTAAATCCGTAAATTTATGCCTATGAAAAAGCCACAATATTATTTTTTAATATTGAGGTGCTGTTTAGTGATTTTTGTCTAGAAAATTGCCAATATTTAGAGGATAGAATTTTGCTAATACTTTTTGGGTTATAAAAATGCCAATTCTATCTTAAACTTATACTTTTGTGTCAATCTCTCAATTTTGGGTGCGTTTTGCTATAGAAGATAAGGTGTTATTTGGTTACTAGCTGATATATTTATGTTATATGAAAATTCCCCCATTTGAGTGAATCATCTAAGTTTGAGTCAATTTATCCATTTAACACCTATAAAATTTAGTATAGGTGGCAAATGAACGGGTTGTATTGAATTTGAACGGATTAAAATGGGTTAAGTTAATAACTAATGAGAAATTTACATAAATGATCACAATTTGACCGAAAATATGCTTATATAACAACTAGGGGTGGCGTTCGGGCCATTGGATTAGATATGAGAATTTAGAGTTGGATATTCGATTTTTGGATTAGAAAAAGTACAATCCAAATTCAATCCAAATAAATTCCGATCGAATTGAATTTTTTAAGTTTGGTTTTAGATTAATTGGTTTGGATTTTTCGAATTTTCGGTTCGAGAATTTTGAGCTTTTTAGGTAGGTCATAACAATTAATAACCTCAATCCACCTAATAATTTGCTCCTTGAAATTTATAACTTTCTACAATTACCAAGAATTAAGGCGACTCTACCGCCCAAGTTGTATATTAAACTTTACTTACTCATGAAATATTTTACATTATATATATATATATATTGTTATTCATATTTATATTTATATTTTCATACTAGTATGTATAATATTTTTAAAAAAAAATATTTTATGAATATCTTTTACCGAAATTAAAATTTCATACATCTTATGCATTGAGTCAATATATACACTGATACATATTAATGGTATTTCTATTAGTTACTTTATGACATGTTATTTTGATTGTATCAATGATATTTATATATACATATATATGTATTTCTGTATGTATATATATGCATTTAAGTTATATCTACTCCCTCTAATTTAGCCTGTATTTATTCTCTCTTGTATCACGTGTATTCATTCGCTCTTGTATTGATTATATCATTTTTTATTTATGATATAGAAAATACAAAAAAATAATGCAAAAAATATAGAGGAGAGAGTGAAAGAAAAAAAGATGATGTTTGATCTGCCATGAAAGAATGCACTGTATTGATTAAATCATTACATATGTAATTTAACTGCTGACTATAGAAGAAAAATAGAGAGATTATAGAGAAGAGGGAAGATTGGCCATGACGATTGCTATGAAGACGAAGATAGAACTTGAAAATTTATCAAATAATGCAGTGGAATCAATTTTCTCTAAAATTTCCTTGAAATCTCTTGTCCGATTGAAGGGGTTCTCCAAAACATAGAGAAATTCAATCAACAGCATCCGCCATTGTTACGCTCCCAAAACTTCTACAGGTCTCGTCCTCTTCCTCAAGCACAAAACTTGTCATGAATCGATTTTTATGAAGTTACACGACCATACCCAGATTTAATTTAATTTTTGAAACCTCTTGAATTATTAAAATCTGCATTGAAGATGGTTTCCGCAAGATCTGGGTAATTTAAGAGAGATGGGATTAGAGAGAGATGATTGATTGATTGATGACGTATAATATGATGGATTTACATAATGGTAAAATGGATCAAATACACAATTAGAGTAAGATAAAAAGGCAATAAATTAAAATATTGCTAGACATTGTAATTATTTAAAATTGTGGCCATAATTTTTAACTATTATCTTAATTCTGCTATGTTATGTAATTTTTTCACAAATAAATGGGTTATTGATCCGTCCAAAAGTTAGTTGTGTTGAAAACTTGAAATGGGCTAAAATGCAGGTCATAACTCAACCACCCAACTCTTTCTAAGTTTTAATTGCTTTATTTATTCTTTTATAATCTTCTAGTATCTTATAAAATTATTTTTTCCTAGCTAGAGGCTAGACGGTATCAAATCACGGGACAGGAAAAAAAGAGCAGCTTTCTAGGTTCTGACATTGTAGGATCAAAAATAATAATCATTTTTGTTTTGTTCCAGCAGTGTGATGCAGAATAGATCCGAGAAAGAGATTTTCATTTCCAGTCTCCTTTAAATTATGACTAAATATGACGTATCAAAAAAAAAAAAAATATTTTTTAAAAAATATTTTGACAAGATTTATCATGAATTAATTTGGGTTTAATATCAACCCAAACTTTTATGTATTGAAATAGATTGAGCTAAGCTAATAAATAGACATGTCAATTAATTTTATCACCACTAGTATCCACCGTACTTTGGGTTTCTTTTTTTTTTTTACATTGACAAGAGCATACATTAGCCTTTACTAGTGGTGAAATTAAATTTATTTACTAAAAAAAATTTAAAATATAAAAAAATTATATATATATATGTATATATATAATTTTAAATATACAAAATAATTTTAAATATACAAGATAATTTTCCGTCAAAAAAATTTAAATGAATCGCTTGTTTCCACTTTTCTCCGCGTGATATTTTCTCAAAATTAAAGTATAAGATGCTGAATTTAACTCCAATTCATTCTTGCAAATGTTGCCAATCAAAGTTCAACCACAGTGTTTTCCAAAAAGAATTTCATATACAGAGGACAAAAGATTGGACCACTAAAAAAACAAGACAAGGCTACTTACAAAGTTGTTTGTTACATTTACATGCACATACTCTCCGAGGCAGGGGGACCATTATTCAAATGGAAATTTTATTTATAAAACCTACAAATTCACACACACACACACAAGAAGAAAGAAGTAGTAGTTATAACTTAACTAGTTATAACTATACTCACTTGTTTGAAATGTACAAAATGGTCTTGTCACCATTTTGATTATTTAATTAATAGTAACTTTTTCTATAATATTTTTAGAAATTGCAATGGCCCATTGAAACTTTCCACAATATTTATGTTGAAGGATGCTACGTTGGTTCTTCATTGTTTTGGTTTTCGCCGATTTCTTCGGGAGGGTCTATTGGAATGTCATGCCTTACTTTGAAAGGCGTAACTGGCACCTAATGTCACATTGGACTCTGAGATGACCTAGCTGGACATATACCCTTTTGGTGCATATCAGCAACACATATCAGGAAAACAAACAGTCATATCTCAGTTCAAAACATACCTTAAGCCGACAAGGCCGTTACACAAACACCTGCATTAAACCAGCTAACCCAACAGTTGCAATAACGTCACCTTATGCGGGTTGACAAGATCACCATGCTGTCTAAATTTTAACAAAAGAAAGCATCGCACAATACACACACACACACACACACAAAAGTCGGCAAGGCTGCTAAAAGATAACACAACTAGGCCCACACGGCCACTACGCATGTCTAACCCAAAAGTGTAGTCTGTAAGCCTCTGTCTGAACCTGCATGCAAGTATGCAGTGCCCCATGCGTAGGCGTCAGTACAATATGTACAGAATATGTAAAATATTAATAATAAACAGAATAGAAGCTGATAGAGGAACTAAGGTAATCAACAATAAGGGCCAGAAGTTAACCTGTATGGTCTGCATACATTCTACCTTTCCAGACCTTAATTGTGGGATTTCACTGGGTTGTTGTTGTTGTTGTTAATTTTTTTTTAAAAAGTATGATAATATAATATACTTTCAAACACATATTATATTGACTATATTACATTTTAATCATATCAATTACTCTTTAAGAAAATAATAAAATATATCTCTCAGTGTATGTAGCTTCCTCTGAAAAATCGAATGTGGTATCTAAAAAGGTTAAACATTTTCTTCAATCATGTTTTTCATTATCCAAGATCCTCATCACTATTTATAACATTGAGCTCTATATAATATCAAATATTTCGTTGATGGTCATGTTCGTGTTAATTCAAATACGACATAAATTATCAAGATCTCTTCATTTTTCATCATTTTCAAAGTTTTATAAAGTATTATATCGTAGTGCTCTTTTAAAGTGCTTATCACATTATTATAACCATCTTAATCATTTGCTCCTCTCCTTCTTCAAGGAGCCTTATCTTTGGAACTAATTGATTTATCATGTTTCAAACGTGCCGTAGACTCTTTCCTATAAGTACTTCTCATTGGAGCATTTATAGATGGATTATAATATAGAGTCAGCAAATGCATTGTAACACCTTGTATAATCTAAACAATAAATTCGTACTTTAAGGTAGGACTAAAAGTACTTAATATGCTAAGAAGAAAGTTTTATGAGGTATTTGAATCACTCAGTGGTTGTATCTTAAGATTTGACGTTAATCAAGTTGTAGAACAAAAGTCGGCAAAAGTTATCACAAATGTCTTTCTTTAAATTCTCTGAAATTTGGATTAGGTGTCTTAAAGCTTTTCTCACATATCTATAAGAAATTAGGGAGCCTACGACCTATCAAATTAAAGGTCTATCAGTCTAGTTTCCAACGCATTAAACCGTGCAAATACGACTTTGAAGTAGAGAGGTACTTGCGTTTCCGCGAGACGTTGCAAGTAGGCAATGAAGACCAGAGAGGGTCCACGATGGCAGCATGTCACATTACCAAAACGACATGATGGACAATGTGACATGTTGCCCCTATGTTGGCCAGCCTCTATATAAGTTAGTTAGGTAAATTTTTGGATCATTTTCCATCTTTTTCCAGAAAGCTTCATGACCAAGAGTCCTCTCCAACTCCCCTCTTCATATTCCATTGATTAGGAGGTTAGACGTTATGTCCCAACATGATTTTTGATGTCAAAAAGTCAAAAATTACGTGTAGCTCACTTTTTGGTGTTGTCTCATGGTGGCTGGATGGTAAGCCTTCTTATTTTGGCATTGTTTATTTGGTTATGTTGATTAAGAGTATGTGAGTGTTGGTAGATCATTACTTTGGAATTTCTACTATCGAATTTGTAGAACTTTTGTTTGTTAAGCTTCATTTTGTGTTGTTTCCTTGCCGAATCTCGTAGCTGTATTTTGGACATTGGAAGGTTGCTCTAAGGCATTATGCTCTTAATGGTTTTAGTTTTAATTTGTCTTATTTCGGGGTTCACCAAATTGAAGTATATTAGGCTTCCATTTTTCCGTTTCGGCATGATTTTCGTTCTAATTGTATTCTTGTCGTATTGTGTGATTTGTTGTGTTGTTAGTTGTGGTTTTTCCCTTTTATATGTGTGCTTGAGTGCTATTAGGATGTGGTCTTTCCCTCATTTATTGAGGTCGTGAATTCAATTAATAGTTTAGTCGACTGTCGTGCGATAACAGGATGTTAGAAGGCGTCGGTTGTGGTTTGCGTTGTAGAGTTGGTTGCGATTCTATTTGCTATGGTCACAGGATGTCCTATTGGTTTGTGTTTAGATAATTGTTGTTATTTGTCGTGTCCTTTAATTTGTATATAAAGTTTGGGGGATAGAGTTGTTAGGCTATGATCCTTCGGCCTATTAGTAATATACTGAGAACGATGAGATATATAGAACTTAAGGATGAATTCTATAGTGACAGTAGTTGGACTGGGATGTTGTTGTGTTGCCCAAATGTGTGGTTATATTGTTATATATGTGTGTTATGCTTGTTTATTGATATGATTGCCTCCAAGGGCTCAACGATACCCAATGGTTGTTTGAATGTTTCCAGCAGAGGTCGAGCTTGAGGCATAGCCGACCAGAGTGGTTGTGGTAGCCGGCTCCATAATGGCTGGGCTTGTACATGCGAGGCTGTGAATTATTCCGCCACACTTGGGTCTTATACAACTGATGAGTTGGTAATTTACCAACTTTTTTTTTGGTTCTTAAGTATGAGTTATTGCTTTGTTTTAACACAATTTAGAAGGATTTTATGCCTTTTGTCCTCCTTTGTGCAGGCATTTAGTTGAAACAAAAAAAATAAAGGAATTGAACTGAAAGTAATCCGCCGGAGGAGAAATAAGGACATGCGTGCAACAAGTCTACACCTGCGTTTACTAGGTGCCACGCAGGAGGATTTGGGATGTTTCTTGAACCAGACCTGCGTGTGGCAAGTTGGTATCTGCCAGCCACAAGTGCCAACGCATGAGGCCTTGAGGGAGCACTACTTGAGCTTGTTGATGCATCTGCGAGCCGCACATCTCCACCTACAAAATGCAGGTGCAAGCATGTGAGTTGTGTCTCCTCCGAAGGGAAAAATCGTCCAAGAAGGCAAACCTGTACTTGAAAGCTTCTAAGGTCATTTATGGGTAGATCTGCAAGGAATTTATAGAGATTTTCCCCCCATTTGAGAAAAACACATTGGAGAGAATATTACATCAGAGAGAATATTGTAGAAGAAAGATAGTGATAGCGATAGTACAAGTATATACTTTCTTCTTCATCTTCTTTGGGGAAAAAACACTATTGTAGCAGATTCTAAGCTAAAAGTCATCTTAATTGCTCAATATGATTGATTTTGAGAAAATTTCTGTTGGTATAATTTCTCTTTTTTTGATTATGAGTAGATAACTTCCTTTCTAGGGGTGTGTGTGGATGATGAGTGTTTAAATCTAAGTGGGTATTGACTAATTGATCTTAGATTAATTAGATTGCATGGATCTATTGATTTCTTCAAGTTATAATTGGATAATTAATGGTTGCACATATTAATTAAGCTCTCTAACTTTTCTTTTACTTGAAATAGGAAAGTGAAGTTGGTTAAGACTTCAATAGTGAGGATTTAGAGTTTTTGATCTACGGGTTGGAGCTAGAGACAGTCTACTTCCAATTCAAATTCCATTAAAGGGTTAGAGGTAGAAATAGTCTAAACCCTTCCTCAAGCATTATCTGATTGTTTAATAGATTTTGGATTTGGGGTTTGAGAAAACCCAAAGTAGACACACTCTTTTGGTTGAGAAACTTAGAGTGTAGCCCAAAGCCAAGATTATCCATACATTAATTGAATCTAAGGCTCTAAGATAGTACCTACCAAATCGATGCCCCATCAAATGCACACCCCTAGTCTCTCATCTTGTTAGCAAAAATCATTTTTCCCTGGGAAATTGTGAGAACCGTAGTAGTAGGATTGAGTAAATAAACAGGGATGGAGTAAAAATGGCTATGTGTGTAAGTGAAAGTTCCTTGAGAATGAATAAATTAAAAGGAACCACCTTATATATCCAATGTGATAAATTGATGACTTGATTGTTGAGTTTCAGTCATTAATGAACCGTTCAAAGTTGATGAATTAATTGTGAGAAGTTGCTAGGTGAGAAATCTAAGGTTTAACCGACAAATTGTGAAGGTTGCATGGTATATTTTAGTATTGCGATAGATGATGCGGGACTTGGCTAACTAATAGATAACTAAAAAGATAGTAGGTCATAATTTATAAGGAGTTATATTTTAATGAATAATAGCTTGTACTGCGATTTAATGGGGAATATTAATGATCATATTCATGACTGTGAATATGTGTTGAAGTGATATTATGTGAATTTATTCGTACCCATGAGTTGTCCTAAGTATTAATAAGGCAAAATATGTAAAATATGCTAGATTGTGTTGGAAAATATGCCTTCTGAATTGTCATGTGTTGACTAGATAACTGTAAAATTACTTTGATGATTGTTGATTTGTATGTCCCTCTATTTTCATATGTGTTGGCTGGCTGTAAAGTGTGTTCATGATATGGGAGTTATATAGTATTATGTCTTTTGATTGTCACTTGAGTTGCCTGAGATGATAGCCTATGGAAGGGTAACTGATGAGTATTGGAGGACTGTGTAATAGAGACCTATAAATGGTATGAGTACACAGACAGGTATGATATGATGTTCATATGACAGGGTGTACAACTAAGAGTACACAAACAGGTAAGATACAAAGAGTTCATACGATTGGGTGTACAGTACATAGATCTCTAGAGTCCCCTGCAGGTCATGACCGGAATGACAAACATAACATCCTCTGACATGTGTGTACAGTGATAAATTATGTGAGGGTGTATAGTGATACCATATGAGGGTGTATGGTGATGTGGTGGAGGCGTGCGCCCGACATATTAACGATGGTATGCCGATTACAAAGATTAGTACATGTATGTTATGATAAATATGCGGTTATGTGACAGAGTTTAGGGACAGGTGTGATACCTATATATGTACGACCATCCGATGAGATAGAATTGATGATGATAAGTCTATTTACTGTGTGTTCAACATGTATATGATCTGTTGCATAGTTGTGTCTTATTTATATGGTAAGTCTTGGTGTTTGCATAATTGAGTCTTATTTATATGGTAAGTCTTGGTGTGTTGGATGAACTTGCAGTTGTATTCAAAATAATCAGTAAATGTGAATTATGTGTTGTCGCTGAGTTGATCCTAATGGCGGAAATAAAAGAAATAATCATGATAAGATTAAGATAAGAATATGTGTATATACTCAAGTGTTGATTGCTACTGTTATGAATTGCTACTGTTATGAATAATAAGAGAAGTTGCTTAACTGATGTAGTGTTGGAATTTAGAGGTTGCCAGTGCAGTCGAGCTACTGCCTAGAGCAGTACCGCTGCAGCGGTGGAATCCCTGTTGCGTCTAGACCGCGGCAACAGTCAAGTTACTGCTGCGGCGTGGCCAAAATTAAATGTAGGCCAGTTCTTGTGGTTAAACTCGGTAGTAAAGAAGAGTGTTTTGGTAATAATATGGATCATTAGGGATTATGCGACTTGATGGTTTAAACGTGAAAATTATATGTTTAAAATTGATTTATTGATTGTATATTAATTTTATGTTGTTGCGTGAACTGATTGTACTCGGCCGATGATGCCTACCAGTACCTGTGGTGTACTAATACTACTCTTGCTACATCGTTTTGGGTGTAGATAGTGGTAGGCCGAAGTTTCATGATTGATGTGGCGTTTTCAGCATCAGCTTCCACATTTTCTTTCCGCAGGTAAAGTTGTGTCATTTCATGTTGTCAAAGTTATTCAAATAGAGCTCTTCTATCTGTCTAGACTAGATCTTGGGGAAGTCTTGGTTGTGTCGGGTTTTTAACTGTATTTTTCTCTAATCGATTTAATTATGTAAATCAACGGGGAATTTTCTAAAGTATTTTATGTATGATTAGAAAAGGGGTTCTCCTATCGAGTTAGAGTCGATGTAGGTGCCCACACGATCCGTCTAATTGAGTCATGTTAGTCAGCCTTACTAATACATTCATAAATTTTAAAAATATACCAAACAAGATATTTAATAATATATAAAATTAATACATACATTATCTTTTTTAATACATCCTATTAAAGGAACCCTAATATTTTTATCTAACACAACTACCTTGCCCTTCTTCAGAGGAGATTTTAGGATTCCTACAACATGAATGCACTACTAAAAAAGAAAAAATATATATATTAAGTGAGATTTAATTCCAAATACTCAAGGTAAATAACTTATCCTTCAAGCAAGTACATTATCTAGCCTTCTTGTTGTATAGGTGCTAGCATATAATACTATACAAATTTTAAAAAATATATATAAAAAATATCAAATTTTACAAAAAACCACAACTTGTATCCTAATTTTTATTCATAAAAACGTCCCCGCCCTTCCTATATGCAAACAATCGAAAGATTGACCAACTCACCATATCTTCATACACGTTTATTTATTACCATTAGAATGATAAAAGCTGGTGTGTACTGTTTTCACAAAGGAACTCAACTTGCAATTGTCAATGAAAATTGGGGCCACAGAAAATAAATGCTACTAACAACCAACTGATAAAACTTAAAAGGTTTTGAAAAAATCCTGTCAAAGCTGGGATTAACAATACTTTGTCGGTGAGTAGGTTAGCAAGGAGCAGACAATTATTTAGTTAATTTGCTTATATTAATAATTATAGTATTATTTCTTATTAAGTTTTTGTCCGTAAATTTTTTATTATCTATTATTTTTTATATTAATTTTGTTATAGTTAATATGTGATATGTTTTATTTTATTTATTGTTTTTTTTTAAATTGCTTTATCCTTATGCTAAGTGTATCCCTTAGAATTAGGATGTTAACTGTATCTCTTAGAATTAAGCATATATCATGTTTCGATTTTGTATATATACGTGGATCTTAATGAGAATCATTGAGGAATTATTTCTAATAATAAGGATATATCAGAAATATGAGCTTCTCTGCCTCTAAAATAGGAGTAAGTTTTATGTACATTTTACTCTTCTCATATCTCATTTTGTGAGACTGCACTAAATATAATATTAATATTATTATTCAAAATATCTTAATAGCTCAGTTATTAATTATCTAAAATTTTATCTTGTTATAAAGACTCGATTTTCACTTTTGTAATATTATCTTTAATTTTTCCTACTCTTGCCTTCATTTAAAAAAAAAAGAGAAAACGATACACAACTCTGCGTAAGGAAAATTTTAAATTGATTGATTTTTAAATTGAAATAATAAATTTTTAAAATTGGCTAAGAAGAAAATATGATCACGTAAAGTGGCTAGGGGGACCCTTACAACATAAAAGTTCTGGAAAAGCTTCAACTGCACATGCAAAGTTGCATTTTTCGATGTGGACAAAAGGACGGTACCACTCCACGTGTCAATATTATAAGTATCAATCAATTAAATTAACTTTAAATTTAATTTATTACTTAATCTTTTGTAGATTCTCGCAAGTATATTTTAGTGAAAATTACCGGAAACAATAATATTATTAAATTTAGTATAATTTTTTTATGTAAATTAAAACTTATTTTTTTATTTTTTAACTCAATAATTTGAAAAGTGTTAATCTCTTCCTTCATTCTTATTTTTCTTCTTCCGCAATCTTTTCTTTTTTCTTTTTTTTCTTCTGTTGCTACTATTATAAGTCAAAACTCTATAGGCAGTCATTGTTGAAATTCGAAGTTTTAAATTTTTAAAATTAATTTTTTGTAAATAAGCTTCGTTTTGAGTTGGTGTTGTTATAAAAGATCGGGTACGTATTGAGGAGCCTAAATATGAAATTTAGGATAATTGGTGTAGTTTTTGAGGTGTTTTGGATAAATCTAATTGCTTGAATTTGAGGAAGATAACGAAGTCAAATTTTTGTGTATTAGTGTATAATAGTGTAAATGAGTGTATAAACACTTCTTAAGATTATATATAATGTTTGTATAATATTATATATCGAGTTTTTAGATGTTGTTCTAAAAAATAAAATATAATTTTTTGTATAATATTTTATACGGGTGCATAATATTGTATACCAAAATTTTTAATCACTTTTTTGACTAAATAGTGGGATATTAAAATTTGGCTGTATAATTGAAATGTAGTATTGTAGAGTGTATATTTACGCACTTATCTTTATTTTATATGTTGAATATAAAAATCAGATACAGAGATTACACTTGAAATTTCATAAGTATTCATAAAAAGATATCATCAACTTCTAGATCGAGACATATATTCATCATCTAATTATTATTCACAAACATATATCGTCATCAGACAATTTATTAGACATATTGACTCATAAAAGAACTTGTCTTTTAATAACAATATTGAATGCGAAAAATTGAAACCCTAATCTATGAACAAAGAAAGCAAATATAAAAGGTAGATACAAGCAAGGAAATCAGTTGACAATAATGATAAAGATATCAAAACTTTCAATTGATTAAAATTTTAACAAACACCTAAACTAAGAAATGGACCTCAAGGGATTTGAATTCACCTTGCAATCCTCTTGTCCAACAAACTCCAACAAAAGCTTCAACTAAACTCTCACTTCTGTCAAGAGAATGATAATTCAATATTCATCAAAAACTAACTAAAATGAGTGAAGCTCAACTATTTATACTCTCTGCTAAGTTGTTACAAAAATAGCCCAAGAGTGACTATTTGTGTAAATTGCAATATTAGCCCTAGTTTGCAACTCGGGCTTCCCTTCCTTCTTCCCAAGCAATCATCAAAGCATAGAACCTCTTGCTTGGCATCAAGATATGCTCAAACACCTATATTTTCATGAATAGCCTTTGTAGGACTTGGAGGTCTCAGGCTTGGCTCCTTGTGAATGGATCTAATGCAACTTGATTTGCATGACTCTCCCCTTCTTGAAAAAGAATTATCCTCAAATTTGAAGGATTACCATCAAAAGTATCAAAGGGAGAAAGATCACAAACATTGAAGGTGTTATGCACTTGATATTCCGAATGAAGGTCAATCTTGTAAGCATTGTCATTTAGCCTCTCAAGCACTTGGAATGGTCCATCTCCCCTTGGTATCAACTTGGTATTCCTTTTAGTTGGAAACAACTCCTTGCGAGACTGGACCCACACCCAATCTCCCGATTCAAGCACAACTCTCTTATGACCCTTGTTTGCCTTTTTGGTCATCTCTTGGTCTTCTTCTCAAGATGAAGTCTCACCTTTTCACTTTCTTCCTATGATTTTCTTCAAGACCTCCCAAGTAGGAATGATGTGAACACCCATATCCCTTCTACTTCTTACACAGATTCCCACCATGTCGAAGAAAACCCTTCAAATTGAGTGATAGCATAGGTTGGCTTCTTCACGTTGGATATGTCATTGATTTGAAAAATCAATGACATAGAGTCACCCAATTGAGGTATTCTTTGGGGTCACTACTTCCATTGAAGCTTGAAATAACGACTTTGATGGAGTTGATCCGGTGATCTCGACCTCTATAGTACCCTTAATCACCATATTAATCATTTCCACGATTGTGTTTAAGATTCCCACAGTCTCGATGACCTCCATGTTTCTCCTTTTTGTGTGCATTTACATTCTAGCTCCTCTACCATCTCCTATATTCTCAAACCTCCCTTGGCCTACTTGCCTTCCATTGTTCTACATAATTGTCACCATAATCATCAATATCGTCTAAGGGTTCATTTTCCCTTGAATTCTCATTTCGAGATAATGAGTTTGGTTTTGGAAGATTTGATTGGTGTTGGATCTGTGGGATTAGAACGACCCCACTTGTATTCCCCTTATCAAAGATTCGAGGTGATATCACCCTAACATCAATATTCTCCACAACTCCAAACCTTTCATCCAAGTTGGCTAACACCTTCATCAATTTATCTATCTTAGCTTCAAGAGTAGGAGGTTGTAATTCCTCCTCTGCCAACATGGTACCTATGAAAAAGACACTCAACAAAATAAGCAAGCAAGTTAGTAGAAAGAAAACAACCTCACAAGTAGCTCGAGTTTACATACCTTTGAGTGATCCCATAATTGGCTCAGCCGATATTGAAACTTGTCGAATTCGGTGGTTGACAAGGTGCATAATTGCTACTCTTGGTTAAAATGAATTCTATTTTATAGAACAACGGACTACTCAGTAAATTCTAGTGGACTTGAGCCAAGAAGATTAACTACAAAATTAAAACGAGAAAAGTTCAAGAAAGAATTGGGACGAAAAAAATTGGACTCAACAAAAAATTTAAGTAACAAAAAGTAGAATGAATTACTTAATGTTATTAGTTTTTGAAAATTAAAAAGATGAAAAATGATGAAGAACTAATTAAACAACTAAATAAAAGTGTTAATTAGATGTTAACTAGTGTAGAAATCAGAAGAAATTTTAGTTTGAAAAAAAAATTATGAAGTTTGGACACTTAGAAAAAATTTTGGGTTGGAATTATCGAGCCACATGCACTAGCTGTCTGAAAGTTTGGACCCTGTCCCAATCATATTCAGTTGACAGGCATTCGTAAAGGCTTCATAAACACTATTTGTGGTTGTATATGTTCCTAGATGTTAGCTTAGTATTTATATATCAGTTATGTTTTATTAAACAAGTATCTTGGGCATGAATCTCTTATATGTATATGCATAGTTTTTTTCAATCAAGCTTGTTATGATGTAGAGCATTTCTATTATATTTTCGAGTCACCCATTGTTATTTGTTACATGATTTAGTATGTGTTGGGTGTATATGTTCCAATAGGGTTGTCCTCCTCATTAGGTTGGGTTGTGACACATCATACTCAATTGGAAGGATTTATTCAATAATTTCTCCATTTCTGATCACCAATCAACTTTGACCCTCCAAGTTGATTGCCCCTCTGGCCTCATTGATACCTTTTTTTTTCTCCTATTTGAATATTCCATTTTCAATTGCTTGAAATTCAATTTTATGTCTCCTAAGGTTATGAGCCGCTGAATGCCTAATACTACATCAACACCTCCAAATGGAATGGAATAACCAACATGTCATTTATAAATCTCACTCTTTATACCTTCCAAGAAACTCTTTGACTCATAAGTGAAGTGTGCACTTGACCTCCATTGGCCACTATTGAGTTTTATGCAGTTTTGATGATTGACAAAATAAAATAAAACAGGTAAGTCAAGATGCTTCAAAGGTACATTTTCTCAAGGAGATGAGCTTGCAACATGGTAAATAATAAATAAAAGACAAGTGTGCAATAATCAAGGAGCAAATGATAAAGCTATTTCACATAAATTCAAGGAAACAAACATGTGCTGAATTGAAGAGTTGGAGTTCGACTACAATACTAAAAGACCAAGGAGTTTGACTTGAAGAAAGCGTCTCACTTGAAGTAGAACTCTAAGTCAAGAAGAGTTTTAGTTGATGGCCAGTTCGAAGTGAAGAAAATCTCTTGTACATGTGCTGAATTGAAGTTTTGGGGTTCGGCTACAAAACTAAAGAAACAAGGAGTTTGACTTGAAGAAGGAGTCTCAGTTGAAATAGAATTTCTAAGTCAAGAAGAGTTTCAGTTGATAAGCAGTTCGAAGTGAAGAACAACTGTCATGCCCCACCTTGGGAGGCATGGCTGACACCTGATGCCACACTGGGACGTGGACTGACCTGGCTGGGCTGCACTGCAAGCAACTCAAATCAAGAAAATAAACTGTTATATCTCAACTGTAAATACAGCCTCGGGCCAACAAGGCCACACAGTCAATCTGTAAAAGAAACCAGCTAACACAACAAAGTAATAATAAAGGGATCCTATGCGGACCGAAAAGACCACCATGTTGTCTAGTTATAACATAATGAAAACAGGCAGTCATATTTACACTATAGCCGACATGGCTCCTAAACAACTAACTAACTAGGCTCCACACGACCAACAAGCACAATATAGCATACATAGGCCCCACACAACCAACAACTGAAAACGGTATTCTGCAAGCCTCTAAGAGTGAAATAATGGTCAAGACGGGGCCCTGACCTACCCAAAAGTTGTAGAATAAAAGAAACAACCTTTCTAACTATTAACCCCGGAGGAAAGGAGCTGACTGAATTGCTAACTCTGGTTGACAGCTAAGAAGGTCCTGAACCACGTCTATCCGCTTTTGTAGGCAAGTATGCAGTGTCCTATAGTTGGGCGTCAGTATAATACATATCGAATATGTAAGACAATAATGAAAGTTGAATAAAGCCAATAGAAGAACCGAAAGTAATCAATAAGGAGGATAAGAGTTCAACCTAGATAGCCCCACAACTTGAAACATAACTAGCAGTATACATACAAACAAGAACCTAGCTGGGCCCCCATAAGTATGGAAGGTGCAATCAACACAAAATGACCTACCTGGGCTCCCATAAGCCCTGGCAAGTACCAAACAGTCTATATACCCCTAGCGATACCCTTGAGGCTCCATAAGTGACTGCAAGTATGTCTCCGATAAACCAGGCCCTCAGGAAGGTTAGTAGTATCATCTTTAGCATCGAAGGAGTTCATAGAAGCCTCCAATGTGGCCCCGAAGGCTTTACTTTAGTCCTTTCAGACACTTAATTGCTCCGTAAGCAATTCAGTAGCTCATAAGCAATACAATGGCTTCGAAAGCAATTCTGTAGTTCGTGGGAGTTATAACAGCATCATGGCTCCGTAAGCAATCTATAGCCCCCCAAGCATAAGCAACATCATAGCTCCATTAGCGGTTTAAAGTTCTATATGTAGTTCATATGATTAGCAGCTCCTCGGCCATTTACAGCGAGGGATCGTATGAAATATGACCTACCCCTACCAGAGATGCTACACTACTATCTCAAGTCTATTCGTAATGGCTAACTACAACATTCGAGTTCTTAAGTCACTACAGTAGTGCTAGTCGTATTAATGTTACGAAAGAAATAACTTGCCAAAGAAATAGCCTTAACATACCTCGAATGTCGATTCTCGCTTATCCAATTATTTACAACCAGTAGCTGGCAATTCCACCCGATTGCAGCTTCTACGCTGAGAGAATAGGATATTTTCAATACTAGGACTCGACAAATAATGATATCTTTCAATAATATAAACTATAATTCAACTATGTTTATTCGACCGAAAACTCACAAAGTCTCAAGAGTTTAGAAGGTAAAAATGCTTACCTATCACTTGTAGTCACTTAGAAGTTAATTAGGAGTGATTCCGACAACTTTCACTCGGTGGGGTTCCGGTACTCCGAGCGAATTTTCAAGAAATAACTCCGCAGAGACGTTCCTCATAGGTCTAGAACTCAATATTCAAGACTCAAGACTAATTTACATTTGGAGGGAGTTTAACGTCGTAATTTGACAAAAAACAGAAGAAACTGTAGAGAAACCCTTCATGAGCCACGTCTCGGATTTGGGAAAAATATTAAATGAATTGAACTTGAACTTATGTCATTTATATAGGTGGGAGTCGGTGGCCGGAAAGGGGGGGCGCCGCTCATCGCGCCAGGCAGGAGGCGCGACACGCTGGCCATGACATCAGGCTAGTTGGCGCGCCGCCCAATGCGCCTTGCCTCTGGCCCCCCTTTCCTACTCGCTCGATGTCGTGCTCGTATACTTATCCATTCGGCCTTTTTCCTCGTGCGTTGTACTCCAAAACTCTCAACATGCGTACGCACGCGTTCGTTAAATGATAGAAACTTATGGGGTATAACTACAACTCTATGAAGAGTTATGCTTAAATAGAAATATAGTCCCTCAGAGCACAACGTGCACTTACAAAGATAAAAAGCAATTGTCAAATTAACTTCGTGAGTGATACCCAAAGAGTGAAGAAACACATTGAAGAACCAGGTCCAAGTACAGAGTCAGACTAAGAGTTTTAGTATTCTTGTATTAGGAGTGTTCATTGAGTTTTAACATTGATATTGTTTTAATTCAGTGTATTATAAATCGAATTAGAATTATTTGGTCTTCAAGTTGGGATAACTCGAAGATTTTGGGAACACATACCTTGGGAGGTTTGTGAGTTGCTAGGAATTAAAGTTTATAATTCCTAAAGTTACAGAAGTTTGTAATCTATTATTGAAAGGCTCATTCTAGTTTAGTGAAGTTGGGGTAAATCCTGTTGAGGTACAGGTCTTGGTTTTTCACCTTTGTGAGCCGAGTAGTTTTTCACGTAAAAACACTGTGTTCTTTACTTACTGCCTTTAATGCTTTGTCCTGTTGCACCCGTAGGTTATAAGTTAAGTTAAATAACGAAAATCTTAGTCGTGTGGAATATCAATTGTTATCGGAGTAAGGTTATCTTGTAAGTCTAACACCTACTATAACATCATGATGAATTATGTACAACGAAAGACAATCAACAACCAAAACTCCTCTTTTCAATGAATCTTATGTCATCTGGTGGAAAGCTCGTATGGAAAATTTCATTCAGGCTGAGGATTACGAGTTATTGGATCGAATCACTATAGGACCAACAATTTCTATGAAAATTGTGGGAGGAGCTGAGATCATGAAAGTAAGGACCAAATTAACTCTAGAAGATCTAGCAGCACTTAAGAAAAATGCAAATGCTTGTGGAAGGAGCTGAGGTCATGAAAGTAAGGACCGAATTCACTCTAGAAGATCTAGCAGCACTTAAGACGAAAGCAAATGCCAAAAACATTCTAGTTTGTGATCTAGGCCCTTATGAGTATAATAAAATTTCAAATTGTACTACTGTCAAGCAAATATGGGATGCATTGGTTAATGTTCATGAAGGAACCAGTCAAGTAAGTAGCTAGGTTATTCACTGAGTATGAAGCATTCAACATGAAGTAGAATGAGTTATTTCAAGAAATGATCACTAGACTCACATCTTTGGTTAATGTGCTATCATCTTTAGGAAAGGTTCTCACCACTGAAGAGCAGATTGATAAAGTTCTAAGAATTCTCCCAAAAGCTAAATGGGATGTAAAAGTCACTGCCATAAGAGAAGCCAAGAATATCTTTACCATGACACTCTTGAAAACTTATGAAATAAACATGGATGATCTCAAAAAGGAAGAAGTGATTGGGGAAAAATCACTAACAATAAAGACATTTAATAGTGACGAATATGATCTTGATGAAGAACAAATGGCCTTTCTGGCAGGAAAATTCAAAATTCCTTTTACTATCGACCTATCATTTGTGTTGGAATTCAAAATCTTTCTCCCTTTCAATCCACTATTGTTCTCCTTTTCTTGACCATTTCAAAAGATCATTGAATTTGAATGCCAAGAAGTATTAGGATTAGAAAGTAATGGTCTAACTTTTTAACCTTGTTTGGTTTTGTTCCCTCTGTTGCTTTAGTGATTGATCCACTTCAACTATCCCCTCCAACTTTTAGCCCATTCAGAAGCAACTAATTGAATAATCCTATACTACTAATTGTATAACAAACTTTCCATGTGTAATGACTATTATATCCCTCATTATCTACATACAAAGACATGATTACCCATGCTCCACAAATGGTATATAACAGTCTCTTAAATGTCAAGTATAATTATCCTAGCACTATTGAGCTTCTAAATGCTTCCAGCCCATACTAATTCCTTTTTTTTAAAAAAAAATTATAGTATTTCTCACATTTAATAAAAAATTTTGGGATTGAGCTCTAGATATGAAAGAAATATTGTTAGTATACTTTTCTCTTAAATGAATTTACACAACACGAATTTAAATTAGTCGAGATCTCAATACGAAGATCAAATACCCAATGAATAATCCAAAAACAAAAAAAGAATTGTCAATCATAATCAATTATGTACTTCCTCCAAAGACTTTGACTTGGAAATTTTTATAATTACTCTTTAAACATAAAAAATGTCAAGAATTAATTAAAAACGATGCTTTCTCCAGCAAACTATCTTTATACAGCTACTACTATATTTTTGTTAAAACATAAATCTCAAAATTTCTGTTTTGAATTAATTGATGCCACATAAAGTGAAGCAAAATAATTTTTTTTAAAAAAAAAAAAAAGTTCTGCATGAGAATAACATATTGACGTCCAAAACAAGTGAGCAAGACAAATTTTTCTGGTTCGAAGAAATTTCCTTCATTGTGTTTATTTGTATGTAGATCTAATTTGCCCCAATTTTAAAGTTTTCTTTTAGTTTATTATAATATTAGCTTTGCTTTATTGTTGCTCTCAAAATTGTATTTTTCTTTCTTTTCAGAATAAAAGAATAACTCCAATACTCAAAAATAACCAGGACACTTGCATGTTTCCATGGTATAATAGTTACCTGTCATATTTGATATTTGAAAATATTATATATATATATATATATATATATATATATATATATAATTTAATCATTAGTTAAATGGTATGTATTCTTATTTTAATGTTTAACTACCACGATTAGATTATTTGATTTGATATTTCATATCGAGTGCATATAAACTATGTTACTCAAATATTTCAAAAATGTTGATAGGTGCATGTTGATCGGCAAAGATAGATCTAAGATCTAAATTTTATGGATCCAACATTTAACATTATTAGCATTTTGAATTTACGAAAAAGGGCCAAAATTATCCCTGAACTATGCGAAATGAACCACATATACCCTCCGTTACATTTTGGTATCAAAAATACCCTTCCCGTCCAATTATAAGACCACAAATGCCCTCACTTTTAACAGATTGTCATTAGATCGTACTAGGCAGCTGATTTGGACCAAAATGTAACGGAGGGCATTGTTGTCTTATAATTGGACGGGAAGGGTGTTTTTGATACTAAAATGAAACGGAGGGTATATGTGGTCCATTTCACATAGTTCAGGGGCAATTTTGGCCCCTTTCCGCTGTATTTATTATATCTTTAGAATTATGGTATCATATCTACTCTGTATTGTAATTTGTGTGAATTTTTACAACAAAATTTATACTTTGTGTCAAAAATATTTTTATTGGATTCAGAAGAATCATATATAGTATTGATATGCTATACATCCTTTATATGTCGGATCCTCTAAGAATAATACATTTTTAAAAAAAAATACCTCCAAATATAATGACGCAACATTTTTAAAAAGTTCAAACAACATAACGTATAAATATTTACCGGTTTTTATTTCTAGAACTAGAACATAACAAAGCCAATCGAGAAGTACGCAATTTTGTCATGGAAGGAGAAAATGTTGTGGAAATTATGGACATGTTTTGAAGTTTCCTTTTCATTCTACCTTAGAAAAATGTCCAAATTTCTAGACATGTTTTATACGTACATAAAGTAGACCCTCTTTTATATTTCTTAATAAAATCATTTCGTTGTTCCGAGCTGAATTTAGACGGGTCAAAACAGATTGTATTATGATTTCATTTTAAAGTTAACTTGGGTTGACATAGGCTAGAAAAAAAGTCATAATACAATTCATCCAATTCATACTATTATTTAATTTGTTTGTTTGTTTCTTTATAATTTTTTTTTATTATGACTATATATAACATATCAAATAAAAATAATTAAAAATATTTTGATACAATTTCTCGTGAATCAAATTGGTCTACATATCAGCTCAAATTTTAGATGAGATGAATTGAACACTACTAGAAATAGAGATTCTTTCCACCGCGAATCAATGGAAAATTTGTGTTATAAAATATATTTTTCCCTCTCACTTTTCACCGAATTACCAGTTCACTGGGAAATGCTTGGTGGAAACAAATTCTCACTGAAATAGTGGAAAATTTCATGATTTTTTCATGTGAAGACACTATTATTATTACTATTTTTCCACCGATAATTAATAGAAATAGCCACTTAATATTTTTAGTGGGAAATTTCAATGAGAAAATAACGATCTTTTAGCAGTGGAAAGAATCAAAGTTCAGTTATTGATATGTGAAAACTTAAACCGTCCGCTAGTCATGTTTTTATGTACTAATTTTGTCGCCCCTACTCTATATCCCTGTTATGTCCAATTAAAAGATAGTGATTTTTCTTAAAATTTATTTCATTTCATCTTAATTGCAAGTGATTATATATATATATATATTTAAAATAACCTCATTACATATTTTAAAAAAAATTAAATATGCTACCTATATACAAACATGTTCACTTGATAACTACTAAACGATTCATATAATTTCAACTCTTTTATTAATGGTCCAGTTGAATTAAACGTTGACTATAAAATGACAATAGATATATTTTTTGTTCTCTAATGAATGTTACCCTTTCCATATAATTTTTTTTAATCTCTAATTAAGACTGTTTCAATACCTAACACTAAGATATGTACTAGAAACTTATTGACTTTTTTGTCCATAAAAAAAATTAATCATCCAAAATTTGAAATTATTAAATACAGCCATTTTTGGGAAGTTTCCTTTTTTGTATTATTATCTACTTTTTTTTTATTACATTAAGCCACGTAATGATTTAATCATTATTTAATGTTTGATAAAGTTATCAAAGATTGCTCCAGAGACATACAAGATCAAAACCCTGTCTAATCATGCAAAACTGAAAGAGACATTTTATACTCTTGTATTGCAAAATTGTTTTGAATACAAATTACACTAGTTGTAATCGTTAGAGGTGTGAAGTGATTTTATACTAAATGAAATGATTTTTATTTTTCACAAAAAAAATAAAAAGGAGTTTAACTTGAAATTATGATCAGTCTTGCTACTTCTTTAATTGTCATCTCGTACTTGGTGCTCACTCTTCGAATCATCAGGGCAGAGCTAAGTAGTTGGAAGGGGGTTCATTCGAATGATATATATATACATATATAATTATTATTTTTTATGTATATGTAGATGTTGAATCTCTTTAGCTTTTTCATGTCTTTACTTTTTATATTTTAAATTCCTTAATTAAAATTTTAATTTTGTCACTACAAATCGAAAGTGAAATAAATTTTTACCTCTTATAGCTCGGGCCAATAATCGGGGAAAGTTTATAATTTCATGTTTTTCTGTGTTTTCTTGGGGAGTTGCAAGTATTAATTATTTTTTGTTTTGGTCAAACAAAAAAAAAAGAAGAAATATTCACACTAATTTTATACCATATCGTGTATCCTTGCAATTGAATAAAGTAGTTGGAAGTCTTTTAATAAACATCTTGTACGGTAGATTTTTATTTTTATTTTTCGCAATTGACGTTATGTATATACATGAGCGGAGCTGGACTATATCACGAATCAGGTATAATTTAATAATTTTAATTTAAATTATATTAAAAAATTTATTTAATATATATAAATTATTAATTTAGAATTTCTCATATAAAGTTACACTTATAATTATATGACATGTATGGAAGAATCGAAATAGAACTTCAACTTTGAATTAAGGAAATAAAAATATTAAGCTGAATAAATATAGGTACAGGTGAAAGACCCAACAATAACTATATAGAAGAATTTTATTAAACTAGAGAAAAAGGTAGGAGACTTTATTCAATAACTCATAAATTCTTAAATCTTACTATAAGAAAATATATGACAGAACACTCATATTTTAATACTAGTAAATCAAATTAGACAAAAGACTAGAAAACTTATTTTAATATGACTTTGACAAATAAATCCTAACTAGACATGGTTTAAATAAACTATCAAATATCAAATCCTAAATGATTTTGGATTACTAATTTTGGTTTAGTTCCAACATAGCCTCCCTTAAACCAAGATCTTCAAATTTGAGTATTCCATGAACAATATCATGTCTCGTAGAATTCAAGTACCTTAGATTCCCCGTCAATTTTCTAAAATATGTAGCACCAATAAAATTGTGGGTGTCATATTTAGTTAATTTCAATTTCTCTTCGACAGGATCCAAAGTCAATTTGACTTTTTGCATGTTAAACATCTTCAAAATATCATCATCATATTTTCTCTTCTTCTTGTATCCTTGAATAACTATTCTTACCTTAAAATCATTTGTTTCTTCAATTGGTTTGTACTTGGTCTTGCATACCCATTCAACTTCAATTTGTCTCTTTGTATGTGGTAGAGTAATATGGTCAACAAATATTTTTTCATACTCTTGAAAACTTATAATTTGAAATAATGGCTCAAAATTGATTGTATCTTCCATAGTCATGCACTTTAACCCTTAATTGTTTTTGCTTCAATTTTGGGTAGATCATCAAAAAACTTGTTCTTGGTAAACACTTTTGGTTCTTTCATTACTATATTTATCTTCAATACCTTCAAATAATTTTTCTTGTGCAATAGTGGAGGGTATTTCTATTTCTTTTTCAATAGTCTCATCTTGTGTAGACCAATAACGTCTATTACATGTCTCGTGATTTAAAATACCAGCCTTTATCGAAAGAGCATCAATTTTCAACCAAATTATTCTTGTTCGTCATCCCAATAATTATTGGCAAATCAGTTTGGACATTATTGGAGTCCTTTTTGCAATCAAAGATATCTAAATCACAATAAAAACTACCTCTACCTTCACTTATTTCTCTACTATTTCTGAATTCTGATTTTCTTTAATTATTTCTGTCAAATTCAATAACTCTTCTTTTTTCTTTTGGTTGATCATCATTTGCTTGCAATGTCTTCTCCACTATCTCAATTGCCTTTTGATTTAGGGACATCTCATAGGTCACTGATTCATCTTCTAGATCATCAAGTCTCAAAATATTAAGATTTTGGGTAGCCTCAAGAACTGTCCTCTTAGTATGAAACTTTAAACTTGGAGATTTCAATATCTTTTCAACGACTTTAACTTCTTCCAATACTTCTCCATTGATTTTCATATCATTGACAATTTCTAAAATTCTTGTAAAAAATTCTTTGACAGATTCTGTTGGTTTCATCTGGACCAACTCATACTGTCTCCTAAGCTCTTGAAGTTTTTCTCTCTTCACATTGATGTGATATGATCAAAATTTTACAAGCCTCCTTTGCTGATTCTGTATGTAAATTTTCTTTATGTACATGTAATGAGATTTTACTATTGATGTAGTAAAATGCCTTATAATTCATCTGCCTATTTTTCTCCAATTGTGTATCTTCTTTAATTGTCAATCATGTGCCTTTTGAGGTTTCCGCGAACCCTTTATTAATAATAGATCCTAGTCCAAGTTAAGCTTGTGCTTCCAAACAAGTCAAACTAATTCCAAGTTAAGCTTGTGCTTCCAAATAAGTGAAAATAATTTAAAGAAATTATGGATAACAAAAAGGAACCAAGTTTGAAATAAATAAAGTTAGATTAATTAGATAAGTAGCTTTTGAGAATGTTGTCTTTTTGAGTTTGAAGGGGCAGTTTAAGGTGCTTTGTATAAGTGGGGTTGGAGTTTTTATGAGGCTTTTGATGACAGCAAATACTGAAAAGGATAAGGAAGGGACCATATCTTGATCTTTTTCTTTTAGGAAACAAGATATATATGATTTGATGTATACATACAGTAGATAATATGGATAGGAACACACGACTTGTGTTGGATTCATTTTGAGCCAGCAATACCCAACATATATATATATATATATATATTCTTTTTTTCTCATAGTGTACAGTATTCGTATTGAGGTCCGATGAAATGTAAATTTGTGCACTGCGAGCTTCATTTTTTGGAGGCAACACTTTCAATAATATTTTTTTTATCTTCATAGTCTCGAACCTGAAATATTGTTTGGTTAATGATGAAATTTTTTTAACTATCCCACCATAATTTTTTCTCCTTTTTTTTGCTTAGGTCAGAGCTCACTACTAAAAAATCACTATTTTCCCATCGAAATTTTTCACCGAAAAATATTAAGTGGTTATTCTCACTGATATCGGTGAAAAAAAATAATAATATTTTCACATAAAAAAATCATAAAGTTTCTCACTAATTTGATCAGTGAAAATGTGTTTCGCACCATGCATTTCCTAATGAAATGATTTGGTGAGAAATAAATAGAAAAATCATAATTTATAAATCAAATTTCTCATTAACTTACAATAAAAAAAATCTCTAACTTTTAGTAGTTGAGAGTATAATATTTTTTAAGAAACACAAATAGGAAAGAATTTGACTTCAGTACAATGGTAAACTATCAAAATTATCTATAAGATAATTGTAAGTATGCTCGTAATAAGTGAAATTAGTAATTTAAAAATAAAATTACTAATCTTATATAACAGGTTAAATTATATTGATAGGGACTTATTTTTTTTAACGTTATCATAGAATGATACTTTAGAGCTTTTCTATTTTGGTGATTGAACAATGTGGGAATAGCGGGGTGCATTGGAGTACAATAAATTTCTCAATCATGATCAATCAAGGAGATTTTTAGAAATTGCAATTTCATCAACTCTTTATTTATTTTTTTTAATTATTTTTTTTAATGATATATCAATCAGAAAATAGCGAATAACATTCCCTCTGCCAACAAAAAAAAATCAAGAATATTGCAATGACAAAACATCTTGAAATTACAATGAAAAAAATAAATAAATAAAAACTCCGTATTTACAAAATCACAACAATCTCAAAGAGAAAACAGAATACAGAAGTACCAACAGTGCGGCACGGCAGTCAATGAGGTGGGTTGAAACCATGAGAGATCCGGCTCTTGGATCTTAGCCAAAACAAAGAAAAATTACCGAGCATTGGTATCGGTGCAAGACAACAAGTACCTCGAAGTACACCGCAAATTAATCCAAACATCATCAAAAGTACTAAATGTGTCTCAATCCCAACAAATTGAAGTCGGCCGTATGAATCTTCACTAACATCTTTATTTAAAAAAATGGAATTAAATGGAAGAAGAGGGAGAGATAAGTGGATGAGATGGGAAAGAGAGAATAAGGTACCGGACAAAAAAGTCCAAGTACACACAAAAGCTAGCTCGGACATCATCATACCTCATCTCGATCTCAAATAAATTAGAAATCGATCGATTATATGATGAATCTGTACTAGCTCGAACATCACCGTCATAAAAAAGGAAAAAAAAAAGTTGGAAATTTAGAAAATTTGAATTTTTGTTCAAGAAGAATATAAGACCAAACGCCTAGAACAAAGAGTACATTGATATTTTCTCTTGATGATGAAACAAAGGGGAAGGAAGCAGAATTTCCATCGGCTCTCAACATCGACAGATTGAACTTTGCCTCCACAAGAAGGGCAAGCTCCTGATGCTGCTTGTCTTCCAAGCTCTTTCTCTTCTGCATCACAAACATATATTATCAAACACATTTTATTTTTTTCACTCACTTAGATTCTCTTTCTGTGTATGTGGTTTTGGGGAAGGGAGTATTTATTTTTTCTCTTAAATTATGTTGATGTGATTGGCAACTGCACTTATATAGATGTGGTATCAAGTGTGTAAAGGATTTTTATGACTATAGAAAAGAAAAAGAAAAAAAAAAGTTTTTTTGGACTTTTAACTTCTAGTACTCTTTTTGTTTTATTTTAGGCATAATATATAAAAAGACATTTAAATTTAACTTCAGCGGATAATTAAGCACTCAAATTTTGAGAATGCGCATGTAGACATTTTAACTTGGTCTCAACTGGCAATTAAATACTCCATGTAGTCCCTATCGTGTCTCATAGATATCCAATGCTGACATGACACATAAATTTTGAAAGTGTCTAGATGATCATTTTGTAAGTTGGAGTGCTCAACTGACACAGTGGAGATGACTTGAGGTGTCTAAATATGCATACTTAAAGTTGGAGTGTTTACTTGTCAGCTGAAACCAAGTTTAAGTTATTTTATGAGTTAAACTTTTGAATTTTGTGATCGGTACAAAGGAAAATACTTTAGATGAAAAATGTTTTCAATAAAATAAGTGAATTTCTTACCTTTTTTTTTTTTTGTTCAGTAGATAAGTAGAAAAATATTATCCTAAAAGTATTTATATATAATCTAGATATATATACATTGGAGGTGAGGATGAGGGTAGAAGTGGTGAGGTGGTGGGTATAGAATTATGAGAATAGAGTAATGATCAGATGTGTTAGAGGATGAGGACGGAAAAGGATATAATTAATTATTTATTTATTTTGCAATTAATAAAAATATAATATCAGACAAACTGAAATATGATGGAGTATTTTAATTAATAATTGAATTTGTTACTTAACTGGTATAAATGTAAAAAATTAATCGGTATCAATTACGATTTAACAACGTGCAATGGAGGATGAAGTAAATTTCGTACGGTTATGAATATTTGGTATGAAGCTATTTGGGGAAAATCAGCCAGTATTACTCAATCCTTACTAAAATAATGCTAATTTTCGATGGACATTCAGATCAAAATATCGTAAAAAATATGAAACTATGGGAAATGACTAGTGAAGCATCCAGAATTTTCTTAATTATATTCATTCCCAATATCTTAGGGGGCCCACTCGCTCTCGATACGTTAGACACTAACTCATTTGTATTGAAAATAATATAACTCTTCATAAAATAAATTATCAATGTATTTTTGATCTCACTGAATAAAATGCCAATAAATTCACTTACACGGTTGGTTGGTGAATATATTATAAATTACAATTGAAAATAAAAATGAACAAATCATTATTCAGGTTGAAACGCGGATATCTCGCTCTCTTTAAGGAGATTTAAATTCACTGCGGTAAAACTTTTACTGATCCAGCAGTAATACTATTGACTTGTCCCCCTCCAGGATAGAACAATCCAACAATCTTGTATGACTCAAACAACTCCGGATTAGTTGAAGAGTCCGAAGTCCCATCAAAAGAATACCTTCCTTCAACGTAAATTATTCTCTTTTGTGTATAGTGAATTAGTTGAAGACTTAGAATATTTTCTTTATCTCGACTCTCTCTTTCACAACACTAATCTCAATATTATAAACACAATACAAAATTCTTTTTGTATTATACAACATACATTTCTCATCTTCTTTTAAATACATAAAAGCATACACATGGAAGAAAATATCCTTTATATAGGTGTAGTATTTCTCCCATCTAGTAAATGTCAAGATGATGGATAATAACTTGAGTTTAGTGGGATAATTAGTGGTAGATTATGACAGTAGCAGTTACATAAGTTACACCATAAATAATAACAACTTTCTCCTCTTTAGGCCACTAGTATGCCAAGATATAATGTACTTTAATATTAAAATACACATAATCTCCAACATTCCCTTACTCATTTTAATATTAAAATAAGAGTTCACCAGTTTAGCTGAAGAGAGACTATTACGCATAATGAAGGTGTGCTCTCCATTGAACTTTTACTTAGTAAAACAACAACTTTTACTCCGAGTTAGTAGCGATCTCAGACTTGAACTATGACTGCTTAAGAAAAATAAAATATCGTTGCTTACACATAATAATTACGATGTTGGCATAAGTTTTATTAGCTAGCACATTACGATCTTGTGCTATCCCTATTTTCATAAGTACTAATTTTCTAAAGTGAACATCTATTTTTAATATAGTAAACAAGTAAAAATGAACGAAATAAGTAGTCGTTATCGCAATTTCCTTTCCTAATCCTACGGCCAAATCGATTCTCAAAAATAGGGGAAGTGCAAGGAAAGTTACTCTCCTTTTGATTCTAGGCGTTTGGTTAAGATGAAAGTTGTTTTCATTTTGTCCTGCATTTTCTAGCCAGAAAATTTTCCCACAAAAAACAATCTGGCGAAACTCAGAAGAAATGAATGGTAAATTTCAAAGAATCATTAATATGACAATTTCATTGTCACTACATATTTGTATCAACTACCTTTGTCACACCTCAAACAAAACGTGATCCACATTCGATTTTTATTACTATTCTAATTAAATGAAGGTCATATATGAACTCAATGTTTAATTTTAAAAATAATAACTAAGCATTATTTAATATAATAATAATATACTTAGTGTAATTTCATAAAAATTATTATTTAATATGTCATGAATAATGAACTACATGGAATATCGTCTGAAACATAACATATTTGACAGTCATGAATCTCTGAGAAAATTGAGACCTAAAACATAGTCAATGGGGTAAATATTGAGGACGAATCAGATAATAAAATTGAACCTAAGTGAGGGAGAAAAATCAAATGATGATTATGAAACAAGTGAGGAGGAAGAATGAGAGAATGATGGAAATGAAACAAGCAAGGAAGAAGAATGAAAAATGTATTTTTTTTCCGACAATTCTTTATCCTTCGGTTTTGACTAAAAAATTGATGCTGTTTGCAGGAATTAGCCTTCATTTTTTGATTAGTTTTTTTATAGTGTAAGTGAGGCTATCAAATAGCTTAATCAAACTTAACTCATCTGAGAGCATTAGTGGAGCCTGTGCACACTTAAGCACACCCTTAATGAAGCCATTGAATTGCTAAGTTAAATATGGTTTTTGCTCACTCAAACTCAACTCATATGTTGGGTCATCGAGTAGCTCAATCCATATGAACGTGTTAGCACCTGCAATTAGCTAACTCTAGCTATTGTGACAATCATGCTCGAAGGTTGGCTACTTCTCACTCTTTCAATATGATCACATTAAATTGAATTTGAAACATAAGTCTGAATAATATAATAATTGCACATAACAAATAATTACAACACATCTTAGAAGTTATTCATTTTCTATCATTCTACGATTAATAAATATATGGTCACAACTCTATTCTTAATTTCATATAAGTAAATAACTATAACATCTCATGAAATTAAATCACTTCATAAAATTAATTTAATCATTTTTGTCATTCCGAGTGGCTAACAACATAAGCACACAACTTTATTCTAAAAGTATATCGCGAGCAAATATGAAATTTATTATGCGCATTCGAATCTAGCTCTTAACTTAGAAGAGAAATCTCACTTTTTAACTGTGAAAGAACCTCTACCAATAAATTAGTTTATTCAATCTCTTCAAAAATCTACAATAAACGGTTAAGACCGTTAACCCAACTTTACTCCGAACTTATTTTTCCCATATTTAGGTTTTTCTTGGCCATCAAAAATTTCACGTCATTTCTACCCATACACTTCATCATTCTAATGATACAAACATAGTTATATGCTAAAAAGTTTCTAACTTAAATAGTACACAGCAAGAAAATTAAATTACCTTGAATATACTGATCTCAAAAGTTTTAGGTCTTGAGTTTTGAATAACTCTGTTAATCCTTGATGAAAACCTAGAAATTTTTAGATTAAATAAACGTTTATTGATATTAATCTAACGTGTTTAACTTGAGTCCATTATATAAATCTTATCTTGGATGAATTAGTGAAACCCTATATTGTTTTTTCTTGTATAATTTTTTAAAATCTTAACCTAATATTAAAAATAACACAAAAAAGTATATATATCTACGGTCGGCCAACAGTTCGCCCTCAAATTTTTGGCCCCCAACTCCTTCCCGTTGTTACTCATCATGGCTGGGACTCCTTCGCCACGATCCCAACCGTTGAGCACAAATCTCCAATTGTGTGGCACGATCCACTCGGATTAGATGATTTGCTTCGCTTTCCTTTAGTAAAAAAGCAATAACTTTTTGTAGGAATATCAAAATTACAACTTATAGCTTAGTTCATTATAATATGAAAAATATAATAATTTGAAGTACTCTTTTAACCAATTATAATTTATTCTAAAGTACTTCTCTCCTCTACGACCTTCACTATACTTTCCGAATTATTTATAGAATACTATGGGATCTTTCAATTTCCTTTGTTTTAATTTATATGATTCGATTTAATATATTTTTAAAAAATTATAATAAATATTTTGATTCATTAAATAAAAATTAAGACAGAAAAAATTAATAGATGTTGGAGTAATATTTTTTAAATTTGATGATAATTTTGAAATAATATTTCTCACTCCACCCAATTAAATGTCTTTTATTACTATTCCCTAATCTCTTGATTTGGCACGAACCCCTACACTCTTGATTATTGGACCTCTAAAATCAGTCTTGGGACATTTTTCAGAGAAGCCTGTTTTGAATCAGAACTAAATTATGAGAATATTTTTTACATTTTAATTTGTTTGGTATGATTTATTTTAGTATGAATTTTTTTTTAAAAAAATTATAATTTTAAATATAGCATAATATTTATGTGGCTTTAAGGTTTTTGAGGCTCATGATTTTAATATTTTATAATATTTGTGTGATCGTAAAAGAAGTATTAAGAAAATAAAAAAAATTAATATTTTTTTAAATAAACTGATTAAAAAGTAGTGTGAAGGGTCAACAATACACCTAAAATATTTAAGTTTTTTGTATTTTTTATCAGAACTATCATGTGTTTTTTTCCTTTTACCTAATCTATCACTAAATGTTTATCAAAATCCTACCTCAACTATTAATTTCTCACTTTTTCTACCTAAAATACCACCATTATTTAGGTAGAAAAAGTGAGCAATTGATAGTTTAGATGTGTTTCGATAAACATTTGATGATAGTTCAACTATAAAATTCAAAAAACCATGATATTTTAGCTGTGTTTTCACTCTTTATTTTAAAAAATAATGTCTAATAAAATGAAATGGAGAGAGTAACAACAATTTTGTACTCCCTCCGTTCCTTTTAGTTGTTAGGATAAGATTTTTATACCCATTAAGAAAAAATTAATAGGGATTATAATTTAACTAATATAACCCTATTAATTGATGGATACTTTTTTAAAACATACAAATAATCATTTTTTCACATTTTAAAGTGACTTAAGTACTAAGGGTAAAGTTTGAGAAAAGATAGTCAATTATTTCTTGAATTTTCAAACTAGCAACTATTTTGGAACAACTATTTTTAATATATCTATCAACAAAAAAGGAACAGACGGAGTAATTCTTGAAACAAATTTCCACCTTGTTTAGCCTTATAGAATACTCCTTTTGTTTTAAAATAAGTGGTGTTTTACGTAATCAAGAATACATTAATAATGTCCTTTCAATTTTACTCTTATTTAAATGGAGAAAGATTTATATAATCAAGCAAATATTAAAGAGTCGCAACTTTTTCAAGATATTTATTAAGATACATTTTTCTTTCTAAAAATAAATAATTTTCTCAAAAGATGTGTGTTCAAACTAAAAATGATGACTTATTTTGAGACTAGTACCATAAAACATTACAACCTCTTCTCAATCTGGGACCAAAAAACAAAAATGGTCACAACTAAGTACACTTTTTTTTTCTTCTTTTTCATCTTGGAAAATTGGTTGAATTGTGTCAGAGAGTTTGGCATTTGAATTTGATGTCCTATATGTTGTGTCCATTTATTTGTCTGTTAATTAATAATAGGAATACGTGCTGCAACAATATTGCAATTTCCAAATAAATTCCCGTGAAGCTTCAACTGAATACTACATTTTTGGTCGACATTAAATTGGTAGGTCCATCACCTCTCTTTGCCAGCTATCATACTGCTTTAGCTGTCAAAATTCATCAGACTCTTTCTGTTGTGGTCACAGTGAAATTTATGGGTTTAAAATTTTAGTCCGTTTATTTATTCTGTATTGATTTAAAATATTCGTTAACAAATAATAAATAAAATAATAATTTTATTATATGAATATTATAAACTTAGAGGTTGTTTGGTAGGGAAACAAATGATTTTAGGTTGGAATAGTCCTACCTTTAATAAAGAACAATTAATAAATATTAGATAATTTATTTCACATTTGATTGCAATAAAATTTTGAAATAATTTATTCCTAAATTAAAGTTGATTCTTGTAGCGGCAGGGATTAAAGTTGCAGCACAATTTAAGATTGAAATGACCATCTGTAGGCGGAGAATCACAAATAGGGTTTTGGCCGTCTAGGGTTTAGGGACTTGCGAGGAGGGAGAAAAGAGTAATGTCAGAGTTTCATATTAGTTGAGTGTGTAAATTATAAGTATCATTACGTAGTTATTATAAGAGATTTTCCACCTCATGAGCTAACATTAAAAATGAATTAAGCCCACATTTGATTGTGACAATAGGGCCTATTAAATAATGTGTGAGTGAAAAAAGAGTTTATACTACCCCTTTGATAAAATTATCCTAATAATATAGTTACCAAAATGTATATTTCAATTCGTTAAGTCATTTACAAGTGTAGTATACTTCCTACAACTAAATATAGTCACACAACCATAATTGATTTGATGGAGATATTTTGTTATGTACCAAAACATGTCGAAACATTATGAAATCCTAACAAACATTTTGGATTTTTAAAAAATGTTTATTACATGTTGATCAATGTGAAAAACTTTACTTTGACTAAAAACAATCACGTTATAATTAACGTTCTACGACAAGACTTTTAAAATTACTTTCATAGTCATCTATTAATAAGTTAAGATTAAAGTCAGACGAATATATTATTTGTATACAAGAAGTTGTATAAATAAGGCTAATACATGTATCATACCAAAACAAATGAATTTGTGTGAGGGAAGCAAGAAACTTAAATATTCTACAAAAACCCTCTCATTCTTGTCAAAGTATTCCATTCGATCCGCATTGAATTATTGATTCATCTTGATCCAGCTCCTTTTCACTAAAATAATTTTTAGTGAGTTAAATCATGATTTCTTTATTAATTTGATCGGTTTTGATCTAACTCGTTTATCTATCATTATAGACAATAAAATACGCATTAAAAAAATAAATAAGACATAAAAAATATTATAACAAGTGTACATAATATGCCAATTTTCTATGAAGTTTTGCACTCACTAAACCATCAATATTGATAAGGTTCAAGGTTTAATAAAAGAATACATGTATATCTGATCTTCAAGTGCCAGTCAAGTAGATTTTATTTCATTATATTTCATTCGAACAACACTTATATATGGTGATATATAGTTTCGTACTCATGCGATTGAATTTTGAATAACACTCTAAGCTACCTACGCACTTTGGTGAAGAAGATGCAGTCAATCCGTAATCCAAAATGGGTGAAGTTTTTTGTTTTGTTCTAACTTTTGCATAAGTCGTCTCTTTTGAGGTTTTTATTCTAGCGGATATTTTATGGGCCAGTGCACATTTTGTATTCTTACTTGTCAAGAGTAATGTACAGTTTATGCTCGTGCATTAAAGAAAACATATGTTGTCTCTTGTTATGAATTTTGGTATCTTTTCTTAATTACGAGGATTCCTATATATAGTTATCGAGGGAAGAGTTGTAATGAGGAAAACTCTTTACCTTTGATTTGATTGATTGATTTAAATCATTGACCAATCAAATTGAAGTAGTGACAAGGCCAAATTTAGTTTGTCAAAATATGTCACTTGTAAACTTGATATATTTTTATTAGTTTTTGATTTAACTAGGCTTACAAAGTTATTTGACATGTGGCATAATCCTATTGACTTTTTTATTTGGCTTGACAAGCCATATTATTTGAGATATGACACTGAACTAGGTCTTTAAAATAAAATGACATCTTGAGCACGACAAAATAGACTCATCACGTGAAGTCCAAATGAGTAGACTAGTTTTACAAAATTAGACCATTAATAAAGGGATATTGACACTTATCTACCACCTTAATACTTATTGACATACCTTAATACTTATTGACATACAACCTTAATACTTATTTTGGCCAAGATTTAACAATTGAAGCCTAAAAAGTTTGACATTATATACAAATTCCAACTATAATAGTCTAATTTCTGGGAAGATTAATATTCACATCCTTTTGTATTTCCTCCATTGAAGGATAGAATTCAATTTTGAGATTTTCATACTATTTTCAATTACACAATTTTCAGAGAAAATGATGGCAACATTACCTATTTTTATTCAGCATAGCGAACACTGTTGGCGACGATTCACAACAATATAATTTGGTTGTATACATCAATTTGAACAAGAACAAGTCAGATTTTTATCTATATCCCTTGTGTGTATAAGTGGAGGAGAATGGTATACATGACATCAGTTTAATTTTGAACGATGAACATCATCTTGATGTAATCATATTGCTGATCTACATGATATTTAGCATGTATATCTCGAATATAATTGTATAACATACACATATGTTTGAATTCACCTATTTTCATCTTGGGAAAGCATCTTTTCTTTCTAGTCCATGACATCCTTTAAGCCTTTATCTTTCATTATTGTTGTTGTTCACCAAATTTTGATTATTTTCTAGCACAATTGGAGTGAAGCCATTGGAATTTACATAAAGGTTACTTTCTTATGGAGAGATATGGAGGTGGTATTGATGTATAATGGGCCCTATAGTACTAATTGTGCTGCAAGACTCAAATGAGCTTTGGTGTCAATGATTGAGGTTGACATGTATCAACCTTTATTTGCTTAATAAGAAATTTCATTAAGAATATTTAAGTTTGTTAGAGATGTAGTTGATTTTCGCAATTGTGAAAAAGTCAATATTAACTGGTTTTCATTTTTGCGGGTCCCTGATTTGTTTTTGTGGAGGCCTTGCCTGGTTCCTTTTTTCCCAAATGCGATCCTCTCCGCGACAAGTGTGACGCATCAACTGATAACAATTTCAGTATTTGTGTTAGAAATTTTTACTTAGCTTGAAACTCATCTAAACTTCTCAGGCTTTCACTCGAACCATCCCACGAAGTGCCAAAAGTAAAATCAACATATATAAAATATCAAAAAACATTTTAAGACATAAACACTCAATAAGAGGAGTTGAATTGTTACACTTTTGAAGGTTGTAAGATTTGTACTTCACTAGCTCTCCAACTTTAGAATATTTAATTTGGAGCATAACTATGTTCATCCACAAACTTCAAAGATTCATAAATAGACTTGATTGATAGAATTTGCTTGACATTCGTGAGTTGGCTAGTCATATGTATGTAGCCTTGTGGCTCTCTTCCTTTCTCTGATAATATTCGAGTAGAAAAAATCAGTGACGGAATTAAAAATTTTACTAAAAAAATATTAAAAAATAAAAAAGTGAATACATAAAAATGACACCCGTTATCATAAGGTGGTTCCATCACTGAGGGCAATCCTGCTTGATGTGATTGGGTCTGGTACGAGGACTAATGCCTCTACAGCCCATATGTATTAGATTAGATTTAGCCTTTGATTTTGTTATAGGAAACATTGACCGCCTCCTAAATTTGACTATCAATTTCATTTAAATATTTAAATTATCATTTATTTCGACGAACACTTGAATACATGATGAAAGTGTTTCTATTATATATTTTCAGATTAATTTTTTTAAAATTTGTTCGTATGTATTTTCAAGTATTCATTCACAGATAAGTTAGCCACATAAATTATGTCATTTCATTTAATTATATAATTAGTCACAATTGAAACATACATGTCTGGGGTTTTACAGCTTGTTAAGCCTAATGTGTATAACTAAAAAGAGATGACATATTTTAAGTGATTAACTTACCTACGCAATGACACTTGAGAATACGCGTAAAAATATTTTCAAAATTTAAACCGAAAGTGTTCAACAGGAACAGTTCTCATATGTTTAGGTGTTCAATTGAAACAAATCGTAATCTAAGTATCTAAATGATATTTACGAATAAATTTGAAGAGATGCCAATGTATTAAGCCTATAGTTTATCATCACATAATGATTCATGAAAAGAGCACAATTATTGCGTTATTAAAATTAAAAACGGGACTACGCATACACGGACATTGAAGAAGAATTACGCCACTATATTAGAACGCAAAAAAAATTATGTCAATGGTTGGATCCAAACGCACGCATAAATGTACGCAGTCAATAAATAATAAACTGATAAATAAAATATTATTTTCATGATAACTTGTTATCAACTATTGTTTGGATCAGATTATTACGAACTATTTATTTAAGTAGGTTTTTTTAAAATTATGATCAATTATGGTTGGATTTTCTTTCAATACCAAATCAAATCGAACCAAACTACTAGTCGAATTTTTTCTCGATTTGACTCAGATTATCGAATTATTGCGGTTTGTCGGTTTGCTTTGTAAGCCCCTAGTCATGGGTTAACTATCAATCTTGTTGAGTTATTCATCTGAATTAACTACTCAATTTATTTGATTCATTATTAGTCACAAAGTTAATTGTGCTTTAACGAATCTTTTGAGTTTCTACTCGTCTATTTGAATTAATATTACGCATAATATATTCCTATGAATTAGAATTAACAAAAATACATGCATAATTCATGTATAACGACTAATCAAGATTGGTAGGTACATTTATATCCTAATAACGAATTCATAGACAGTATTTTAATATTAGCTACACAGGAAAAAAATATTTAAGCACAAGATATGAATAAAACAAACTAATATTGATATATAACATAACATTTCAAGAACAAGTCTAGTTTTTCTTCTATGTTGCTTTTGTACTATTCCGCAAGGTTTTGCAATTTTTGTGATAACAACGTTCAGCTTTTTGTTACATAATTAACTTCAAAGATCATTTTTGTAATTTTTTGATTTCACGCTGTCGATTTTTTATTAATTAATTTAAAATTTTCTCTTTTATTTATTTAATTTTTTTTATTTCGATCATATTTCTTATTAAGGTGATAAAAATTACAATTTTCAAACTTCGATAATCATGAAGTACACATAACCCTAGAAATAGGAAAACTAGCTACACATGTTTATGGCCATTACCTCAAGAGTGATAAAAATCATATATTACAAGAACTAGAAGAAATAAAGAATTTTTATCAAACTTATAGGTATTTTTTCTTATTTATCAAACATAGCAACATCTTATCAATAGTAGCAGACTTTGTACCTCGTGCAACCTTATTATTGGTTTCAACGACAATTCTCTCTCTCAAATTTATGTCCCACATTTTCATCTTTCTCACAAACACGATCTATTATTATGATTGTTTTTTTCACATTTTCATATCATTCATTTCTAATTTAAGTTTTATTAAGAAGTTGAGATCAAATAACCAAGTTGAAATAAGAAAAGAAAATTCTTATTTCTCGGATTATTGTATATTTTAATTTACAACAACAACATTACTCGTTGTAATTCCATAAATGGGGTTTGAGGATGGTAGTGTGTACACAAATGTTATCCCTACAAGGTAGAGAGGTTGTTTTAGATAGACACCTGACTCAAGTAAAAATATTACAAAGCAGTTTGAAAAAAAGAAACAACGCAAGTGCAGAACCCAAGACAAAATGTTAACGAAAGCATGACAAAACATACTAATAACAATGGTGCAGTTGCTATCACAAAATAATACGATAACTCAAGAGCTAGAAATAGTAAATAGTAACACAAATGGAATTACAAGAACCTCCCAAAGTAATACCACAACTTCTAATATGAAAGACTGAGTGAGACAACTCTCAACTACCTAAATTAACCCTCTACCTTAATCCATATCCTTCATAATCTCCTATCCAAGTTCATATTCTCTGTAAGTTAGAATTGCATCATGTCCTGTTTAATCACCTCTCCTCAATACTTCTTCACCTACCCCTACCTCTCATGTAACCATCCATAGTCAACCTCTCACATCTTCGAACTGATGCATTCGTGCATCTCCTCTTCACATGTCCGAACCATCTAAACATCGCTTTCCACATCTTATCCTCCATCAAGACTACTCATACCTTGTCTAGAATATCTTTATTTCTAATTTTGTCTCTCCTAGTGTACCCACACATCCACCTCATCATCCTTATTTCTGCAACTTTCAACTTCTGAACATGGGAGCTCTTAACAAGCAATATTTCACTCTATACAATATAGTCGGTCTAATCACAGTTCTGTAGAACTTGCCTTTAAGTTTTGGTTGCACCTTCTTATCACATAAGAGTCCGGAAGCGAGCCTCCATTTCAACTATCCTGCATTAATACGATGTGTGATATCCTCGTCGATTTTTTTATCACTTTAGATAGTAGACTCAAGATACTTGAAACTTCCTTCCTTATGGATGACTTGTGAAAGCTTTACCTCCACAGTATCCTGATGTGTTACATCACTAAACTTGCACTCCTAATATTCTGTCTTAGTTCCACTCAACTTGAACCCTTTAGACTCCGAAATTTATCGCTAAACCTCAATCTTAGCGTTAACTTTACTGCAAATTTTGTCTATCAGAACTATGTCATCTACAAATAACATACAAGATGGCACCTCATCTTGGATACGCTGAGTCAATTCATCCATCACCAAGGCAAAGAAAAATAGTCTAAAAGCTGATCCCTGATACAACCCCATCACAACTGAAAAATGCTCTGAGTCCCACCCATTGTCCTTACCCCAGTCTTAGCTTCATTGTACATGTCCTTAATTGCTCTAATGTACACCACAGAAATGCCTTTAGCCTCTAAGAACCTCCATAGAACCTCCTTTAGAATCTCATCATAAGCTTTTTCTAGGTCGATATACACCATGTGAAGGTCCCTCTTCCTCTCCATATACTGATCCACCAGTCCCCTAACCAGGTGTATGATTTTTGTAGTTGAATGCCTCAACATGAATCCTAACTGGTTATCAGAAATTAATATGCCCCTCCTTACCCTCATCTCCACCACCCTCTCCCATACCTTCATAGTGTAGCTTAAGAATTTAATACCCCTATAGTTATTGCAATTTTGAATGTCACTCTTGTTCTTGTACAATAGGATCATTGTACTCCACTTTCATTCTTCTAAAATCTTTATTGTCCGAAAAATAACATTAAATAACTCAGTCAGCCATTTCATACCTGTCCTGTTTGCGCACTTAAAATTCCATCGGAATCTCATCTGGCATGGTCACTCTCCCCTTGCACATCTTATGAATAACACTCTTAACCTCCTACATGTATACACCTACCATGCCTAAAATATTGCTACGCCTCTTAGAATATTTCAAATCTCCCAGTACAATGTCTTTATCTCCTTCTTTGTTCAAGAGTTTATGGAAGATTGTACATTTCAATTTGAAATTTTTTTTAAAAAAATTATTGTTAGCCATTAAAGGAATTCAACGCTCAAGTTCGAAAAATTAATTTACCGCAAAGACACTATGTTTCGATTGGATGATATCTCGAAAGAATTGAACTATTGAGGGGAGTTCGAACCTAAAATTTAAGGCTATTAATTAGGGTAAGATTTGAGCTAGTTTTAATCCTAGTTCATTGAAGTTTGAAGCTAAAGAAAATATCATAATCACAATATTTGTACAGATTTTATACATATTTAATCAAAATTTATACGTACATTATAAAAACATATACAATTTATATGTACTTTATCAAAATCACAATTTGTATATATATACATATTTTATACATACATATAATAAATTTTTAGAAACCTATCATGAGTTTTATATATAATTGACACACATTTTATATATATACAATTTTTATACAGATTTTATACATACTTTATTTGAATTTATACAATTTTTATGTATGTTATCAGAATCACAAAAGACATACATATTTATATATAAAACTTGCATATATTTTTCAAAAACTTAACATAAACTTTATACAAAATTTAAAACATGAATGTTAACAAAAACCTTATATGAATTTTATATAGAATTTACACTACGAGATCAATGTCAAATAAAAAAAAGGGTTCTATTCCGTTTCCGCGACTCGTTTGAATATATTAAAATGTCCCTTCTTTAAGCCATTGCGATTAAATTTGATTTCATCCATCACTTTTTATCATTTACTCTTACGATCTCCACAATTTTAAAAAATAATGTCTTCTCCAAATTACATTGCAATTATTTAAAACATATCATTATAGCTCGAGTTTAAATCTAACAGAATTCCTTCCATCAAAACAATAGCAATTTTAACTTAGCTTTAATTTCATATTTGTATCCTACTTGTACTCGTCAAAAGAGAAGATAGCAGAGCAAAGGAGGAGAAGCAGAGTCTCATGAAAAAGCCTCATCGCACTCAGAGGCGGAGCCAGGGTGGTGGCGAAAGAGGGTTCATCCGAACTTCCTTAGTCAGAAAAATATACTGTATATATATATGTAAGGTCAAATATGATATTTATGTGTATATATGTTGCATACTGAACTCTCTTAATATAACTTAAAAATCTATATCAAACCCCCTTGGTGAGAATCCTGTCTCCGCCACTGATCCCACTCACATCAGTTGAAGCTTTGTTGAGATTGGGATCATGGAATAAAACTGAAGAAAATTGAGAAAGAAGATTTGTATACTTTTGAATTGGGCAGAAAATTTTGCCATAAATTAGGATGAACATCGCTCCAATTTTGACTGTAATTTATTTTGGTATTGCTACGTTTGATAAATAGAACAACAATAACATTTGGTAAAGTGGGATCTACGGATAGTAGAATGTACGCAGACCTTACTCCTTCCTACCTCTTGAAGAGAGAGGAACTGTTTTCAAAAGACGCTCAGCTCAAGTGCTACGTCTGATAAATATAAGTTTAATTTCGTACTTATCGAATTTTTTTCCAAAAAACTATATACTTTCGTTGCACAAACTTAAACGCAATAATAATTATGAGTAGAGAACAGCTGAAGATTTCTAGTTAATAATATAGGCATCAAAGTCAGGAAAATGTCCGGACACAGCTAGACTTAATTAAGATAAAGGAGACCTACACATTAATCCGGAAGACGGGAGGGGAATACAATGCGATTCATACCCCACGGAGACACAGACAGTTAACCAACTGAGCTACACCCGACTCGTTGAAAAATACATTTATTTTGGGGTGTACTAAAAAAAAGAGGGAGAGATGACATTAATTGATTTAATTAAGGGTACAAAACAAGGCGTCTAGAACATAAAGAACAAATATACTTTCTTTTGAACCTCAAACAAAAGGGCAAACAGAAAAGCTTCCCTTTTCCTTCAATGTCCACAGCCTCCACTGTTCCACCACAGTATGGACATGTCCCTGATGCTTTCTTTCTTCCTATTTCTTTTTCTTCTTCTTCACAAACATATATCATACCCATTTCTCTCTCTCTAAATCTCTCTCTATCACTTTGTGAGTGCTTGCATGTATGTATGTGTGTGTATATATATATATATATATATATATATATATATATATATATATATATATATGTATATTGTGCTTTATACAGGTGTATATATGTTTTAGGTGAGAGTGATCTAGACGCTACTAAAAATAAATTACTATTTTTTTATTAAAATTTTCTACTGAAAAATATATAGTGATTATTCTCATAGATATTTTGATTGAATCAGTGAGAATAAAAAAAAATAGCGTTTTCACATAGAAAAATCGGTAAGTTTTTCACTATTTCAGTGAGAAACTGTTTCTCATCATGCGTTTTCCCATTGACCTAATTTCTTGAGAAATAAGTGAAAAAATCATATTTTATAATATAAGTTTTTCACTGATTGGCGATAGAAAAAGCCTCTATTTCTAGTAGTAATCGAGAGTAATTATCAATAGGGATGTTCGAATCAAATTGAGAAAAGGCATCAAATTAAAAAGTCAAACTAAATTGACTAGCTTGATTTGATTTGATTTGGTATTGGATAAAAAATAAAAATTTGAACTAGATTAATATATAATATATAATTTTTAGGCTTAATATATAGCTAACTTACTAAATTTGTCAGGATATTTTATTTATACACTCGAATTAAGCATTGTTTCAATTGAGCACCTCAACTTCTAATAAAATGTTTCAATTAGACATTTGTGATTTAATTTTTAAAAAAAAATTGCGCGTTTTTTCACTCGTCTATTACTGCTACTATTCCTTTTTACTTGGTAGGTATACCAAAAATATTTATCCCAAAATAATTGTCAACTTTAAAAACTCAAGAAATAATTGACCATTTTTTTCCAACTCTATCCTTAGCACTTAAGTCACTATTGGATGTGAAAAGAATGATTATTGTATGTTTTCAAAAAGTATCTATCAATTAATAGGGTTATATTAGTCAAATTGCAATCGTTATTAATTTTTTCTTAAAGAATGTGTAACCTTATCCTACCAAGTAAAAGAGAACGTAGGTAGTAATAGATAGTTAAGTCAACTACATAAAATGTGTCGTCTCCTTCAAAATACGCATCAACTTCAAATAGAAAATATCTGAGGCTTTACAACTTGTTAAGACGAATGTGTATAATTAAAGAAAATGACATATTTTATGTTATTGACTTAATTATTTGATAGACGAATGCAAACACATGAAAAAATAATTTAAAATTTGAATAAAAAATGTGTAATTTGAACGCTTTGTTAAGAGTTGAGGTGTTCAATTGTAACAATGCTTATTTTGAGTGTCTAAATTGAAACAACGCTTAGTTTGATCTCTCTAATCTTGTGTAGACCCTATGAAGACTCATTATCCATGTAAATAATATTGTATGTGTTCTTTAATAACAACATCTCGTTATAATAGTCAAAAAATAATAAACTATATTGTAATTTAACCGATTATTGCATTAAATAAATTTACTTTTTAGGTTATTCTATTAGGCTTCATAGATAGTTAGTTACTATTATTGATTAATTTAACTTGGTAATTAAAAAAAAATTATTTATAGTAAAAAAAATAAAAATTTTAAGTAATATAGAACTTAGAGAATCGCTCAATGGGAGCCAAAGGATTATAAAGCAAAACTTGTAGCATAACTTTTCTCTTTCATAAAATGTTTAAGGGTGTGTTCAGTAGAAAGAAAAAATATTCTTCATATATATTTTAGAAAGATAAGTATTTTTTTTTGTATTTGATATATAAATAAAAATATATATATATTTTAAGATAAAATTATGATGATGGAAATGGCGTAAGATGATGGATATTGTGGGTGGAGTTTGGCGGGGCCGGAATAGGTGGGGGCGGGGATGGGCGGGTCTATCTTCCGACGTAATTTGTCGGTCAAACCAATGATTCTCTTCTCAAAGTAATAGAGAGAGTCAGTTTGGGGAGGGTGGGGGGTTTGGGGGGGGATAAGACAATGCGACTTGTTTTTTCTAATTTCATTTGGAAAGTTATCTATCTTATTTTCAAGGAACTTGTCTTTTCTAAAGAAATATTTTTCAAAATATTTGACCAATCAAACATGAAAAAATAGAAAACATTTTTCAGAAAATATGTTTCTCCATGCCAAAAGGCCTAAAAGTACGTTTTGGTTACTTAACTAAATGTAGTCATTACTGTTTGAAAATTATATTAATATGTTTGAAGTTAATTTTATTAACAAATAGTTATGTATTTTGATAAAAGTGCAAAATCTGATAATATACTATTGAAAAGGTGTTGATAAAAACTTTTTCCGTTAAAATAACTGAAATGTCCTTAAACATATTTATAAAATATAGATTTAAGAGTATTTTTCACATAGAAGGACAAAAAACATAAATAGAACAGAGAGATAATTAAAATTTATATTTCAAGAAGAGTATTTTTGAGATCATAAAAATATTAGGAATAAAATCGTAAAAGTTTTGGTCAAATAAGTATATATAAGTTGTACAATCATAAAGGGTTGGCCAATTTATTGCTTCTGATTAATTTTTTCTTATACACATTTGGATCATAAACACTTTTTACATTTATCAAATACATAAATTATTTTAAGAAATATTTATAAATTAATTTGATAAACTTATAAAGTTAATTAATTTTTCTCTAAATATTCTGCGTGATTCGATTATTATAATTAGTGTCAAAAAAATATTATACTAAATTTAAGCCTAACCAAATTCGATTTTAACGCAAGTTAATGGTTAATGCAACAAACCATGCCATAATTATTTAGGAACAATTTAACTTATATACATTTAAAATAAAATTTATTTTTTAAAAAAAAACTGCACATTTTAATTAGTAATTACTTTTTATTAGAAAAATGTTGACAAATTAGATTGAATTAAACATATATCAGGACCACTTTATAATATGTTTGATATTTTTCATTGTCATTAATAGAGCTCCAACACAAAATGAGTGGATTTATGATGTCTAAATTCATTGAGAAAATATATATATAAGTTTACCCCTTAAAATTTATTTATGATTTAAAATTATTCTCAAGTATGAATTCTGTTAGGGAAAAATCGGAATTTTCCCCCTAACGGTAGGGCTAATATTAGATCAAAAATTTAATTATACGTAAAAGTTACTCACTCTAAATAATATAAGAGTAAATTGAGTTGATGACTCATATAGTCACTTAATTTTAAGTAATTGACCATTAAAATCATCTATCTTCTTTTCCTTAGCTTTCAAAGGTCACTTTACTGTAACCTAATTAACTTCAATGGTCATCTTCATCGGATTTTATATATTTCAATGAGATTTAACAACGTGCAACTTTACCTTAAGAAGAAAAAAAATTAAGAATCTGAATTAATTTAGGTCCAATCCAATGTTTATCCGTGAGTCGAAGATTTATCGAAAATAATCTCTCTACCACCGAGTAGGTATAAAGTCTGCATACAGTTTATCCTCCACAGACTCTATTTTTTTTAAGACTACACTAGATATGTTATTGTTAGATCCAATCCAATCCAAAACCGATCCAACCCATCCTTTTTCATTCCAAAAAAATGCCTAAGAGCTCATATCCGTTCGTTAATCATTGAGTGACTATCAATTCCACTTTATCCCCTTTAACATTTAAATCGATCCGCTTTTTCGAATCTTTTAGTCCTTCCTAAGGATCACATGATGCTTTTTCATATATACTTTTTTCTTTTCACCAAAATGTCATGTCCTTATGTAAAATGTACAAAATATATGATGGACCATTTCTGTTGAATTAAAAAAGCAACAATTTACCAAACTGTTAATAGCCTGTTATGAAATAATGAAGAAAGAACAAGAATATTATAGAGAAAAAGAGAAGGAGAGAAGTTTTTATTTCTCTTGATAGGATGAAATACAATGAAGGAGAACTCTTCTATTTATACGGATAATTTCTCCTAAATTTTCTCCGAAAGATAGACTTTCACTATAATATAAACACATGTATCCACTACAATACAAATACCTTTATAGACATTCAATATAATAAAAATATGTTTATAACACTCCCCCTTGAATGTCTATTTGATAGATAATGTGCCTCGTTAAAACCTTACTAGAAAAAACCTAGTGGAAAAAAATCTAGTGAAGGAAAAAGAGTACACATATCTAATAATACGCATTTTGGCTGACTCATTAAAAACCTTACAAAGAAAACTCAGTGGGACAAAACCTCGTAAGAGAAAAAGAGTACAACGCGTATTACCTCCCCCTAATGTTAGAAAAACTAACATTTACCCCCAAGCTCATTTGGGGACCCATCTTTGTGTGTTGTGGTGGAGCAATTGAATCATATATCGTACATTCAAATTTTTAAATGGAATTATTTGGTTCCTAACCCTGAACCAATTGTGATAGGGGAAACCTTGTTGGCTTGATGCATTCAAGTGTTGCTATATGTTAAATAAACATATCCCATATGAAATTTTATTTGGGAGTTTTATTCTCATAACCAATGATTTAACTATAATTAGAGGCATATAATTTTTGCTAAACCAACATAGATATGAATCAGCATTATCAACATGATATTATAATTTGGAACTATGCTCTTAATTTAATAATTCGAGCAACAACCTTACAAAAATCAATTGCAAGTTGATATCAGAACACATGTGGCCATATCATAGATGCATCTATTAACAAACGGTTCACATGGTAGGTGAATGGGCTCATATTCACCCTTTTATAAGTTCCAAATTTTCAGGGAATATAATTTCAATCTTAGTTGATCAAGATCATTCTATCACGGAGAACAAACAACACAAGAGAATTCTTAAAGAATCTTTTATTTCTTCAACATATAGCCACGTGATTCTCAATTATTTTTGCATCACATTTGAACTGGGATGGCCAACCGGTTATGTCAACTTATTTCGGTAAACTTCTAATTTACTTTCGTAATTTACAAATAAAAAAAATTATGGGTAATCTTTTACATAAATATTTATAACCCGCTTCAATTGTAGTAGCATGAAGATATTAGATTTCCCATAATTTATAGTCTCAATTTTTTTTTCAATGTCCTTTAAACTTATAAGTTTCCTTTTGAGACTTATTACAATAATTTCATTCCTTCAAGTAGTAATACGTTAGTTCTTCCGGAGCTCTCAATTAATTTTGTGTACTACCACATATTCAATCATATCAACATCATTAATAGTTTCTCCACATAGTTTCAACTTAGAAACAATTTTGAATGTTGATGAGTTATACTCATTAACAGACTTATAGTCTTGATGGATCCAATCATATCGTGTCATTGGGTGTATGACCATCTTCAGGTGGCCATACCTTTCTTTTAGGCTATACCACAAAACAAGTGGATCCTTAATCGTGAGATATTCAATTTTAAGAATTTCGTCAAGATGATGACACAAGAATATCATAGCCTTAGCACGATTTTGATTGATGTTTTATTTTCACTTTTAATGGCGTCTCCGAGACCCATTGCATCCATATGGATTTCAGTATCTAACACCCATGAAAGGTAGTTCTTGCCCGAACTTTGAAGGGCAACGAAATCAAGTTTCGTAAGGTTAGCCATATTAAAAGAAAGAAAAAATTAATACCTTGGCCTTTAAATTTTGAGACAGTAGAGTCATAGAGCAACAATATCACCAAAGGAATATCACTCCTGCGGTTAAGTAATACATCTTTCGAAAAAGAATTTTTTAATTTTTCTTACCTCAGATCTTTCAAAGTGAGTGCTCAAGGCAGAGACTCGTGCTGATAACGTGTTATGAAATAATGAAGAAAGAACAAGAATATTATAGAGAAAAAGAGAAGGAGAGAAGTTCTTATTTCTCTTGATAGGATGAAATACAATGAAGGAGAACCCCTCTATTTATAGGGATAATTTCTCCTAACTTTTCTCCAAAAGATAGACTTTCACTATAATATAAACACATGTATCCACTACAATACAAATACCTTTATAGACATTCACTATAATACAAATATGTTTATAACATAGCCATTTTTTTTTTTGTGTGTGTGTGTGTGAGTGTGTGTCTGGTTCTAGTTGTCATTTTCATTTTGGTTGGATAAAAGTTAAAACTAAGAACAAAACCAAATTACTTTCTATAAATCAGAGAGTCCAAACAAAAATATTCAAAGCAATGTTAGTTTTCTTTGACAATGACATCTTTCTCTATGGAGTCAATTTGCTGTCCAACTTTCTTGAGTCTCTTTTTGAATGTTTCTGTAAAAAATAAAAATAAAAATACATCAACATATCATGATATAATTGATCATTGTGGTTTATTTTGGAATTTGCTTCTAGTATTGCTAATGACGTTTTTGCCTTTATTTTGTACAAAATTACTTTTTGCAAATTTTTATAGGTATCTTTTCCACTTATGTGGTGAAATTATCGAGGGTGAAAATTATATACACCTTTAAATTTCTTTAAAAGAAATTAAATTCTTCTTCAATTTTGAATAATAGACTCTATTTCCCTTCACCTCTCCCCCCTATCATAATTGATTTTCTAAATGCCTTATATCCTTATATTATTAACTTTTTTTTAAAACGAAGGGTCAAAAACACACGTAAAGTATTCAGATTTTTTGAATTTCATATTGAAAATATCAGGTGTGTGAGTTTTCTACTTGAACTATTACTAAATGTTTATCAAAACACACCTCAAGTATCAGTTAGCTCAGTTTTCCTACCTGAAATATCATCATCGTTCAGGTAGGAAAGGGAATAACTGATAGTTTAGGTGTGTTTCGATAAACATTTGGTGATAGTTCAAGTAGAAAACTCGCACACCTAGTAGTTCAGGTATGAAACTCAAAACCTGAATACTTTAAGCGTGTTTTTGACCCTTCACTCTTTTTGTTAATTACTTTTTTAAAATCATGATATTTCTCATTGTTTTTAATCTATGTATGAATATTCTACAGAAAAATAAATATTATTATTGAGACAAAAAAAAATATTGATTGAGCATATAAGCTAATGACGTTTTATAATAATTTAAAGATATAATGGATCAAAGTTCTCCTAAACTATCAAATTTTAATTAGGTTCATACTAAAATTATGCCTAATTTATGTTACCCCTTGAATTATAAGTTTCAAAGTGCTAACTCCCCACCTTAAACTACCATACTTTTATTGGTTTTGTAATTAAATTATGTCTAATTTACGCTACTTATGAATTATAATTTTCAATTGTATAATCTTTGATTTTATCGTATCTTGAGATTAAAAGGTATATTGTGAATAAAAAAGCTTTAAATTATGAGATGTTAAAAAATATATCTATATATTTAGAAGTTCATTCTTTTGTCTTTTTCCTTTATTTTGTTTAGTTCATAACTTAATTAATTAGCCATTAACGATTTTTTTTCGTTCTTCACGTGCCTTTGAGGTGGTTACATGCACTTTGTTATCTTTCAAAAATTATAGTTCAAAAAAGATCACATAAACTATGCATAATTTAAATATGAAACTAATAAAAACGTCATAGTTTAAAAAGGAAGGAGGTTTAGCAACTAAAAGTTCTAGTACAAACGATAACATAAATTATCCATATTTTAAATATGAAATTAATAAATACGTGATAATTTTAAAAAAGTGTGAACTTTTTCTCTAAAATTAATAATATTAATTATAAAAACTCTAATATCTATGATATTCATTTTTGGGGTTTAATTTGGAATTTCAACTATTACGTAGTAAGACGTTTTTGCCTTGATTTGCACAAGAAAACTTTTTGCAAATCTTAAAAGGTGTCTTTTCCACTTTTGGTGGTGAAATTATTAATGTTTTCATTTTTTCTATTTTGATAGTAATTATTAGTTAACACATGGAAATTTTTAGGAATTATTGTGCTATGAAATTCTAATTTTACTTACATATTTCCATTTTTAGTTGCAAGCATCACATTCATGCATACTTTCTACCCCAATGTTTGGCATGGTTGTTGATAGCGCACCTTGAAATCATTGAAATTCATTAAGCTTTAAAAATTTTATTTTGAATTTGTTGTTTCAATTTTAATTCGTCTTTTTTTTTTTAATTTGATGTTTGATATTCGTATTGAAATTCGATTAATACGGTGCGTAGGGCACATTCAGAAAAAGCGCTTTCTATTAAGAATTTTTTCATATTCAGAACTCGAAGTTGAAATCTCTGGTTAATGAAGGAGCGATCCCATCTGGTGCACCACATGCTTTGATGATACTTTAATTCATCTTATTTTATAACACTAGTTTTTTTTTAATTAGTAATGGTATCAAGTATTAATATATTACAACAAAATGAAACAGAAAAGGAAATTATATTCAATAACCTTTAAAATGGATGGTTTTGAACTTTTTACCCCCAATTATCCTCAAAATTTCGTGAGGCGTCCTATTTAGTTGCTCTCATTTAACTTATATCTAGTTTTAAAAAAATATTTAATTAATATTTAAGTTAGTATTTTTTTCTCATGAACATAAAAACTTCATAATTAAGTTGTGAAAACTATCAAAAATTTTCTAATTCTTATACATTAATCTTACTGAGAAGTAAAAGTTCATAACAAAGTATAATACACTATCACAAAGTCATTCTAAAAAAATAAATACAATAGTTACTGATAAACTTTAGTTTAATAAAGTTGAACATGAGTTGTATAGTGTACTACTCTTTAATATAATCCTCTTACATATTGATATAATGATTGGCAAAGATTAATAAGAGTAATAATACCAACAACAAATTTTATTTACATCTGAAATAAATTGTTGGTATATATAAAATAATGATTTTTTAGAAAATATAAACTTGTGGATTAAATTTTGTATTTAAAAAAGTTCATCTCATGATTTGGAATTTCAAATCAAAGATTTTTTGAGAATTTGAAATTTCATCTCATGAGATGAAATTGCGTGTCCAAATGTTGATTTCATCTCATAATTTCAAATCACGTGATAAAATCGCATGTCCAAATGCCTATTTAGGCCTGGTTTGGACATGATTTGAAATCAATAATTTGAAATCATGTTGATTTGAAGTAGAAGTTTTGTTTGGACATGCAATTTGAATTTTATTTTTCTCATAAACGTAAAATTTCCATGATTTGTGAAACTACTAAAACTTTCCCAACTCTTATACAATCTAAACAAGTGAGCGAATCATAGTTTATTAATAAGGTATCAAAATATCCTAAGGCGCCACATTAATGAATCACATATCTCAATATTTCTTTTATAAATAAATGATTGTGATTACATGTTTTTAGTTACAAACTTTCAAATATAGATAATTTTACAAAGATCTACTAGTCAATAATAGTAGTAATTGACTATAATCATTCCATATGGTATGAACAATTCTTTCACATTGAACATGGGTCTTTCTTTTTTGTAAAATTTAAAATGATAGGCCTTTTTTGCAAAATATAAACTTATGGATCAAGCTTTATTTTAGAGAGAGAGAGAGAGAGAGAGAGAGAGAGAGAGAGATTAAAATCACAATTTGAGATTCTATTTGTTTTGAGAATTTGAGATTTAAAATAATTATTCTACAATAGTATTTATCGAATTTATATCAACTGAAATATAATGCTTTGAAGAAATTTAAAATATAAAAAGTGTGTTAAAACTTTAAATCAAATGTGTCTTAAAACAATGGCAAATCACCATTATTACAAAATGTTAATTTATTGTTCTTTTGACAAATTGATGATTGAGGTTTGTTTTTTATGATATATGAAACTTATATTTCAAATTTGAGCTTTATTGAAGTAGATTTTGATGTTGAATCATGCTTTGGATTGTTAAAATTCAAAGAACAAATTTTCTTTTAGCGAAAAAAAGAATTCAGACATTTTTACATACACTTTTGTCATACATAACTGAAGTACAGACATTCTTTAAAAAATATTTAAAAGGTGTTACATGAGTTTGTTAGATTTTTTGTTATTTTGTCCAATTGATGATTGAGTTTTATTTTTCATGATATATAGAACTTATTATTCATTTGAGTTTATTTAGAGTAGATATAAGTATTGAATCGTTTGTTGGATTATTGAACTTTGAAGAATTTCTTTTCTTTTTTCTTTTTAAAGAATCCGATACACATGACTGAACTTGTTAGCCAATTTTTGTACGTGCATTTCAATCATACATGACTGAAGTGCAAAAATACATGAAATTCAGACACACATGACTTGTATTATATCTAATTTTTATATGAACTTCATTAAAAAAAAATAGGTCTGAAGTTAGCCTTGGCAAGTTATGTAAAATTTCAGAAAAAAATATCTAAAATTTCTTCTTGTAAAATCCACAAATTCATAAAAATTGTTCAAAAGTTGGCCTTGGCAAGCCATACAAACTTCAGATAAAAATATTTAATATTTTGTCTTCAGTCTTCACAATGTCAAACTTTAAATAAAAATATTGAAAGTTAGACGCAAATTTTCAACTTTAGACGCGTACATAAAGTTGTTTGCAAAATGGATGAACTTGGAAAAAAAATTAAAATGGGGCACAAGTTAAACAAACAAGGTTGAAAACGAACAATTGAAGCGGCTCAAATTTAATCACTAAAATACAATGACATACAAGTGTATGTTATATGTATCTTTAACAACACACAATTGTGGTTGTATATATGTCTAGATCTGAGTCTTCTTCTTATCTTTCTTTGTATGTATCTTCACTATATTTTGTTGTATGAGAGAAATAATTGTCTGTTAAACGAACACATACAACTTATCGTAACAATATAATATACATTGATATTTGATACAATAAATTTAAGTGAACATATATAACATATCGTGATTGTATTCATCAAGCTTGTATTATGTTGATACAGTCATTAGAGTGAATGAATTAATTGTATGTTTCGTTGTATGAGAAAGAGAGAGAATACAATATGTTGAGCGAGCGCATACACCTATTGTGACCGTAGACTTTGATACATCAAAATTAAATTAGCGCATACAACCTATTGTGACCGTATCCGTCGATACAACCACTAGAGCAAATGAATACAAGTTATACAAACCAGTAACAATTGCGATTGCATCCCATGAATATAATCCTACTAAACAAACAGATACATCCTATTAACGAACAGATATAATTACTAAACCAAAACAGTAGTTACGAATGATAAATAAGTAAACTATCTGTTAATGTTAATTCAAAATTTAAGCTATTTATGAAATGTAAATAAATAGAGAATTTTCAAACAAAGGCACGCTTGTGAATTTGCGATGTTGAGAGGGCCCAACCAGACTCATCCCAGACCACAGCCCAATGTTGCACGGCCTTTCAATTTTGCAAACTTCGTACTTAAGCTGATTATTGTGGAAAAAACGGATAAATAGTCACTTTTTAAATAGCTAATCAATATTTAATCATTATTTTTAAATATTTAAACTTTACCCGTATCTTATAGGAAATTAAGGTTTGGACAAAAATATTTTTAATTAAAATGAGAAAAAAAAAATTCAAAATTTTTGCTAGAGTTTATACTTGAATAGCATAGTTTAAACTCCATGTGAGTATATAAACTACGCAATTCAAAGTATAATCTCTAAAAAAGTTTATGGAATTAGTTCAAACATGAGACACTTCAAACTCCCGGCTAATATCATAAAGTTTCACCGATATAAGTTCAAACTCATAAAGTTTCACTTGTATAAATTCAGATTTCATGATACTTTTACAACTTCCTCCTCTATTCTTATTTTTTTAAACACTTAATTCGTCTTGTGTCGTTAGACAAATATATTGATTTTCTGTCTCGTGCAATATAAAGGGATCTACATCTCCTATCTGCCTCAAGAGCATGGTTGAGTGATTGGGAGGTGGGTTTTTCACGTGGGAGATTCGGATACGAATCCCGTCTCTGTTTGCCACTCAGCCGTGAACTTGTCGCATAGGACTTGCCTCGTGCGGTTTATATTTCCTGTGTGGTTTGTGAGTACACAGTAAACAAATTATTATACAGAATACTCACCCAAAAAACCGACATCGTAGGTTTTTTGAGGTTCCAAAAAATATAAAGGGAACTACAAGAAAACCACAATATATTTTTTGAATCCTGTTTTAGTTTGACTACTAACCATTTTAGTGAATTCGTAATATCATTACATGTGCCACTGACAACATAAATAGTGAGTCATTAACAACTAATTGTGTAATTTTATCTTTCATTAGCCGTAATGTAATCATTTTATATGTAAAATTTATTGAAATTATAATAAATAATTGACATGAATTCAGAACTTTAAAAATATAATGGGTTCAATTTTAAAATCTTAAAAATTTGAACCCATAGATTTCAAATTTTGAATCCACCTCTGAGTGGAGGTATGAAAACAAGTTTGAGTGTTATTCCATGTTGATTGTCTCTTCTCCATCCTCCTCCAACACACATCCTACCCCTAGCCCCCTTCCTCCCCACAACTCACACTCCTCCCTCACCCGAACTTTCATACTACTTCCATAGGTTATATATAAATCTCTTTGAAGATAATATTTTATACTTGTATAATATAACAACAACAACATATTCGGTGTAATCCCATAAAATAGATTTGAGAAGGGTAAAATATATACAGATCTTATCTCTATCTCAAAAATAAAAAAATTATTTTTGATTTTATACTCACATACTAAACACAAAATAATAAAAAAAAAATTACTTATTTTCCTTCCTACCAATGCAAATTAATCCTCACATTAAATGAAATAGACAATTTTAAGTGAAAAAAGATTAAAAGAATATTAATAATCATTAAGGTTAGCATATTAAAAGATAAAGGTAGTTTTAGAAAAATAATTCAAACAAAAGTGGATGAAGGTCGTAGGTTGTACGCGAAAAAAAAAAAGTTGCTTTAAGCTAGGAACCACTTATTAATAAGGATTATCGGTCGAGTCGATTAAGCTAGTAATCTTCGAATGAGAGGTTTTAGATTCGAAACTCTTTATATATTTTCTCGATCAAGTTTATCAACAAAATTTATCTAGTGCGATTTATCTATTTTATGTAATTTGCAGATTATTATACTAAAATAAAATTTATCTTAATACGCACCCGAAAAATAGAAACTGCGAATTTCCTTATAAAAAAAATGGACGGCTGCAATAATTTTCCTATAACCTGGCAGTACGGTGAAAATTGAGAAAAACAATTAAGTCAAATTGATTAGAACAGAAAAGACAAAGTAATAAACATATTGTAAAGCTTTCTGATTTGAAAATCTAATATGTTCCTCATTCACATTCAATTTCCACATATGAAGGTCAGATCATGTTTTGTTCCATGTATCTAATTTTTAGACGTCAATCATCCTTTTATTTTATTTTTTAACACTAATTAAATATATTAGAATACATAGGTAAATCTAGAACAGATTATAGGAATTCAACTGAATATATTACTTTCGAGTTAAATTATATATGTGAAATGAAAATTAAAAATTTATGTCTTCCTCCATCTAATTTTACTTTACTTCATTGCCTTAGGATTGCGGGTGCAATAAGAGGATGAGCGTTAATATGCTTGCTTGTGTAGGCTAGCATTGCTCGACTATGTACATATATAATCACTCTAATTATATATCAATCACTAATTTTAAATTTTGAATTCTCTTCTAATTAGAAAAAGTTAAAAATTAATAGTTCAGATGGTCATTCAATTTTGACTAATTAGCTATTAAAGTCATCTTTTTTTTATGTGTGTGTGTCTCTTTCAAAAGTCACTATACTATTACTAATTAATTTCAATAATCTTTCTTTAATGATACAATAATATTTTAAAATTTTTAAATTCACCTTCGCATTTTTTGTACGAGGAAAGTGCAACATCTTTTGGGTAGGTCTCAGGTATGGGTGCCTAATTTGTACATTGACAACAGTGATTATATTCATAATCAGTGTTGTAGTTTTTTTATTAAAATTAAATTTGTCAGGTCACTAAATCTCATCAAAAAATATAAAATCCGGTGAAGGAGGAAAAAAAGCATTAAATGAGAATTGATCTTTATTTTTTTAATAAATAACTCAATACCATTAAAAAAACGATCGAGTATTGATCGGTTTTGAATTGGGTTGGATTCTAATCAAATGGTCAGGTATTATAGCAACGACAGAAATTTATTTTTCATTTTTTACAAATTTTTTTTTAGTTTTATTTTTTTTTTCTGTAAGAGATCATCATCTTTACACATAAGAGATCTGAAAAAATTATTTTTTTCTATTTAAATTATAAAAGGCCAAGAGATCTCATTTCCTCTATAGGAACCCTCGTGACTCTACTTTTGTTGCTTTCTTTTCAAGTATCGAGATGAATAAATGAGATCTCTAGGCCTCTTACAAGTTGAATAAAAAAAATGGCTTTTTTAGATTTTTTATTGATCAAAACAATGATCTCTCGTTGTAAAAATGAAGATCTCCCTTTAAAAAAATCATAAAACTAAAAAAAGTTATAAAAAGGTAAAAATTATTTCTTTACATATTATTTTTTAAAATAAAATAACAAAAAATTATGTCAAATAAATTGTAATGTGTATAATTTATTTAAAATGTGTAAAATCACTTGAGATAAATGTGTTACACGTTGTCATAGACTCGTAGTCTTCTTTTTAAATTTTTTTAGTCCTTCTGTGAAATTCAGGAAAAAAAAAAAAAAAGAGGACACATTGCAAGTTGCAAATGCCAATTAATTTGGGGGAATTGACCAGCCACCTTTCTTGATTTTTTAAGATTTTTTAAAATTTATTAATTATCCCCTCATGAGTATTTACAGAAATCGTAATTACAATTGATTTCTCCCAGAAATGTTACTAAAAAAGGAAATGTTCCTATTTCTTGGAAAAATCTGGCAAAGAGACTAAATTAATAATTAATTTCCTTCATTTTATTTTAATTGTCAGGTATACTAAAAATAGTTTAATTTAAAATATTTGTTAATTTCAAAATTCAAGTGATAATTGGTCATGTTTTTCTAATTCTACCCTTAGTACTGAAACTCATTTTAAAATGTGAAAAAAATTACTATTGTATGTTTTTTAAAAAATTAATAAAGTTATATTAGTCAAATTACTATTCTTATTAATTATGGATGTGCAAATCTTATCCTAGTAATTAAAATAGAATAGAGGGAGTAATAAAATACTTTCTTCCAATAATGGGACAAAGACTTTGCTACAAGAAGTTTAGTAAATTGGATTGGGAAATTTTCAAAAATGTACCAACAACAACGAAAACAACATACTCGATGTAGTTTTATGAAATAGGATTGGAGAAAAATAGCATGTATGCAGATTATATTATACCTATGAGAAAATATTATACATAATATATTAATTTTATATAAAAATCTATAATAATATTATATATAAAAAATTACTTATATACAAATATATGCTAAATTAAATATAATATATTGAACTATATGACATAAAAATATATTTATTTCGATAAACATTGAGCGTAATATTTTTGGGTAGACATAATATACCTAATTGTTAGGTGGGTCAATCTAATATACAACAAGAAATATATAAATCTTGAAGATACTTTTCTAATATAAGGCCATTGTACCTAACTTGTCATTCATTTATTTATTATTGTATTTACTTGCTCTATAAGCTTTATAATATTTGTTAAATACAATGCTCTAGTTGCTAAAATTCACTATTACAATGAAGAAATTCCACAGATTGGTAAACTCCAAAATTAGAAACTATAGCTCTCAAGAAAATATAAACAATTGTTTTTCACATTTAAAAATGTCAATCTTTCTGTTCTATTTGAACACCTAACATATGTTGTGGGCTCCATTCACTTTAAAAATATTTCAAGTTTCTAATTTCACTATGTCCTTTTTTTTAAAACATGTATATATTTTAGTTTGTTATTTTGGGTTTGTAATTACAACGATAATAATATATTCACTATAATTTTATAAATCCAGTTTCTATAAAAAAAGTGGCAGGGACAGACTTACCTTAGGGTATCACGTGACATTATTTCTTTAAATTTTTTTTATTAAATATATATATATATATAATTGAAAGACGAAGTCAAAATAAAAACATAAATAAAATATGGTAACATTGCTTACGCCAAAAAACAGTTTAGCTCGTTTGTTCAGGCACCTCAATTTTTGATCAGAGGTTGTGAGTTTAAAATTCAACAACACTTTTCTTATTTATTTATTTATTTTTAAATAAATTATATACTGAATATGTTATTATTATTTACGATGAAATAATAAAAATTAAAATAGTGTCTTCTTCTAGTCCCATCTTGCTCGTTTTTGGTCTCTCCAATTTTCATTGCCATTTTAACTCACCTGTCACATTGGTCGAGAAATCACTTTTTATTCTGTCGAATAAAAACCTTTAACGTACTTCGATAATAATTATATTGTGGAAATTAAACAATCCTAGAATACTTGATCACCCAAAATTATAGGGGGCAAATTAATTAGATTTTTGTCCACACTATAGTAACAAAGAGGACAGGCACTTTTGTTTTTTCAACAACCAATTAACACATTTATGGGCTCCATATTATTCTCCATTATTGAAGTATTATCTTTCTAAAATTTGCTCAAAAAGTATAGCTTTTCTCATGTTTAATAAATAAAGAAAAGAAAACAAAGACATTCCAGACCTTTCATCCACGTATTTCCTCAAGGGACAAGATAGGCCATATTTTTATGACAAAAAAATGTGTTAATACCACCAAAAATGTTACGATTTACTAGCTTTAAACATACGTTTTTTAAATATAATTAATGTTTTAATCACAAATAAATAAAAGAATAAATGATAATTTTATCTTCGGAATTCAACTAAGCCGCATAATAAATAGCACTCGGTTGAGATTCTTATTTTTCGAATTTTGAATGGTGATTTTACCTTTTGATTAATGTCTCTCTTAAATAATTTAAAGGTAAAAGTACTTTAATTTGTGGATTGCTTGCCTTTTTAAAGAAAATAAGCATTATTTAATTTATAGACCAAGTAAAGAACAATTCGATACACAAAACATTCCACTTTAGTAGGGTTTGAGGAATGAGCGCACCTTAAGGCGTGTGATGTAGACAACTTATCATATTGTAAGTATTCGTGGTTATTTCTACGGTTCGAACCCGTAACCGTATAGGTCACATTGAGATAATTTTACCTAGGTTAAGTAATTCTTGAAAAAATAAGTCTTTTCATTATAATTAAAGGCAATGAGTCAACAACGACGTACCCAGTATAATCCTATAAAATGAAGTCTGAAAAGGATAAAGGTATTTCAAAAATAAGTCTATAAAATCAAATGTATTTACTAAAAATGATGAACGTATATAAAATAAAATTTAATTATTTTTAATTCATTCACTTTGAAAAATATTTTTTTAAAATCAAATAAATTATTTCAAATTTATAGAAACACTTATCCCATCGTTCTAATATCCGTAAAAGTTAACTCGCTCCATTGGACACTCCTGGTCAAGAGTCCACTAAAATACAGAAAAACTTATTACGGTTAGAGTGCAAATTAATACATAGAATAAATGATGGTTAATTAAAGAGTTCATAATTTAAATTTTATAAATTTAAAATTTTTTAAAAATAATAATACTAAATAAGTATTAATAACAAAATTTTAAATTTAATTTTCATATATATTTAATAAAATTTTAAAATATAAATATATAATAATCAACTAAAATTATTAAATTTATCTAAATTCGTACGTAATCTTCTAGCTCCGATCCCGGGCCATCACCCTTGTCTGAATTGTACTTTTGGTGAGTCTATATGAGAATTTGGGAGTTGAGTTTGAAGAAGCCAATGGGGAATTTGATTCATTAGGTTTGGTGACCTAGTGACTTTTTACCTACTTTTTTTTAGTTTGTGTTATTTTCATAATTAAAATATTTTCCTATCGTTTTCTTTAGTATTTCCTAATTTGGATAAGCGATAACCTTCTTAATATAGTTTTTGCTTACTTTATTTATTTTAAAATAAATAATATTTTAAGTTTTTAATTTTATTTTTAATTAAATAAAAAAATTATATAATTAAAAATATGCTAAAAAGAATATTTATTAAATGTAAACGGATAAAAAAATATTTTTTAAAAAAATAAATAATTTTTAAAAAAATTAAAAATATCTCTTATCTTAAAATGAATAGAATATATATTTGACTAAAGCCTTACTAATTAATGATCCAACGCGGTAAGTTTGACTTAGTTGAAAATTATTTGAAAGTGAAAGGGAGGTATATAACTTTCTTTTCTCTTTTTCCTCAAATCGTTGCTAACAGTAAAAATTCCTCCCCAAGAAAATAAAAACTATATACTCTTATAGAAATTTTATTAATTAACTATTTAATTTTTTATTATTTAAATTTTTACCTCATAATCTCTTTTCTTATTTCACCTTCTCCTATTCTTTTTCTTTTTAAAGAAAAAGTCAAATATTTACAAATTGTATATCCTAACTTAATTAAGAAATGTTTTAATAGAATCCACGTGACAAATAGCATATTTTTATTGTATAAGATACAGAGCAACTGCAAGAAGCTTTTTTTAAAATTATTTTAGATAAATAAAATTTCATGTTTTGGCTGCTTGAAGGTCAAAATACTAGAGGTCCCTCGATGTTTCTCATAATTTATCAAATATAAAATTCATTAGTAATAATGGAGGTGGTTATCAACAAAATAATATTTCTCCATCTCAAAATTATCTATCGTATTATTTATAATATATTAATCAAAAACAATTTTTATTATTTTATTTTATTTCTATTTTAAAATACAATATTTTATTTATATATTATTATTTTATAATTAAATATTTATAAATTTTAAAAATAACTACTACTAAAATAGAATTATAATAAATAATTTTAGACAGCAGAAGTGTTAATATCTGAAGAGGAGTTGTCCAAAAATAGAAATAGTAGAAAGTTACAGCTTGTATCACTTTCTGGTAAGATCTAGATAGACCTACGAATTCATAACAAACAAACAAGGTGGAAAAGTGCAAAAAGACACACACACACAAAAAAAAAAGAAAAAAAAAAACCCGACTATCTTTGGGTCCCATTTGTTGGATTCTTTAGATTTTCCAGACTTTTTTTTTAATTATTATTATTATTATTAGTTATTTATATTGAAGGTCGATAAATTTAAATTCATGTATTATAAACTTATTTTTGAAGAAGATATTTTTAATAAAATTTAATTTATTTTTAAGACTCAAACTCAAAGTATTTAATTAAGAATGAAGAAATTTTAATAATTTCACCAAATGAAATAGTAATACTGAGATTAATAACTATTAAATTAATTAATATTAGTGCTTTGTTTGATTAATTATATAAAGTGGGATCGCAATATAATTCAAAACATGTTTCATTTAAAATTAAATAAACTCTAAAAGAAATAATTTCCGATATTAACTTATTTCATATTGGATGTGGGACAAATTATGCCATCATTTTGATATAAAATTTATATTAACACAATAATTTAAAACCGAATAAACATGTTACTAAATTTTATACGGAGATTAGGATTCTGAGCCAGGTAACCAAACAACCCCTTCATTGACAATATCTAGTTGAATGAAATAATATGTTCAAGGTTATAACATTTAAAATATTTTATACTTTCTTTATTTTATTTTAATTGCTAAGATAAGATTTACACACTTATAAAAAAATTAATAGAAATGATAATTTAACTAATATAACTCTATTAATTTTTTAAAACATACAATAATAATTTTTTTCATGTTTTAGAATGACTTTAAGTACTAAGGATAGAATTGAAAAAATATGATCAATTATATCTTAAATTTTGAAACAAACAAATATTTTAAAATAATTATTTTTCATATACCTAATAATAAAAATAAAACGAAGGGAGTATAATATATGCACTTTTAATTTAAAATTATGAAATTTATATTAATGTCTTTCTTCCTTTTTACTATGATTTTCTGGTGAGAAGGATATATATATATATATATATATATATATATATATATATATATATATATATGTATGTATATGTATATTGCCTTCCCTAACAATAAAGATAAAGTGGTTTCACTTGTTGATTTGAGGTATACACCTAGGTTCAATTTTCACTCTAACATTCTTCCAAATTTTAAATTTTTTGATATTTTAATAGTTACAACCTAATTTTCCTATTGTTTTTTTTTAATCTTTAGATTTCGAAGAATTCCATCCCAAATTTTATAATAAATAATTAATTTGTCAATGTTATTTTTTAAAAAGTAAATTAATATATTAATATTTAAAATAGTGATATCCTTAACAATTTCAAGAATTCTCCTCTAATTGAAACAAAGGCACTATCAACTCTTTGAATCAATACACTTTTAGGACATTGATCCAAAAACTTTTCATATATTGATTGATAATTAAGAAAAAATATTATTATTCTGATTAAGCTTTCTCTCTATTAATCTAGAAGTACGAACAAGCCAAATATTATAAAACTTAAAATAAAACGTAACAACTTGCTATAAACAGTCAAATTATATTTACTACTAATAATGCAGCTATTCTCAATCATGGCAAAAAAAAAAAACTTCAAAGAATTTGACGATCCCACCAAATCTTGCTAAGACCGGGACAAGGGGAGGATATAGAAGCTAATACCGGGTTCACGAGAATTCAGTAGCTATTATCTATATTTAAAAAATTAATAAATATTTATAAATATTAAATTATGAATTTAATAATTGTTATTGGAGGTGAAAAATACATTTAAAATATTATGATTTGTTGAATTTCATATATCAACTATCAAGTGTATGAATCTCCTACTTAAACTATCATCAAATGTTTATGAAAACACACTTAAACTATCATTTGTTTTCTTTTTTTATCTGAACAATGATGATATTTCAAATCGGAAAAGTGAGTAACTGATAGTTAAAATATGATTTAATAAACATTTGATAGTAGTTCTAGTAAAAAAGAATGTGAACATCTAATAATTTTGATAAAAAAATTTAAAAAATTAAAATACTTTAAATATATTTTTAACTCTTCACTTATAATATATCAATTTAAAATTACTAATAAAAACTCATATATTTTAAATTCTAAATCCGGTAGAGTTGGTTGAGTTTCAAGAACATGGGAAAAACATCCCACGATATAAAGGAAGCTTCCCTAATTTGGCAAAGGCCCAAAAAGGTATAATATTTAGAGTGAGGTTGCCCCACACGTTCCTACATGATATCACAGTGTTCACACAAATTCTTGTGGAGGGGTTGAGCGAACTAACTCTTGGCCAACAAAATAAGCCTCACTCAAATTGATAAGGACGTTGCCCCTTCATGTTTGTTAGATTTTTATCCTTTTTGTTGGTTTGAATTTAGGCATTTAGCATTAGATAATCACCAAATCATACCAAATCATATAAACTCACTAACTAAGAGGGTAAAATATCATATTTTATTTTAATTTTAAAAATTTATTTGATATTCGAAATTCATTAAATTCATATTTCTTCAAATAGGACACATTCCTTAAAAAGAACTACTCATTTCTAGAAAAAAAAAATATTTTTATCCACTTACTCCTAATAAATATCTTAACAAAAATACAATTTTTTAATATTTTTTTAATTAAGTAAAATTCTCTTTCATTTAAATAAAGATAAAATTAAAAAACATCATTAATATCTTTTTAATTATATAAAATATCACTTATTTTAAAATAAAATTAAAAAATTAAAATATCACTTATTTTAAAAGAGAAGAGTAACAAACTCAGACAAAATATTCAATTTCGCTAATTTTACAACTCATTCGATATTTGAAATTCGCTATACCCCTTCTTCAACTACTATCTTTAGTTCTTTGTTTGAAGGGTTATTTCCTCTCATTTTATAACGTATTATATTATATTATTATTTTTTCATATAATATTTAAATAAATTAAATTATTTTTATTATTATATAATATCACATAAATAATTTAAAGAATCAAAAACCTTAATAACTCATTTACTTCGATTGACTATTTAAATTTTCACCTTTCAATTCTTCAAGGTGTAATCCTATCTTGCCTCACCATTTAAATTTACAAAAAAGGAACAAATCTTTAAAAAAAAAAATTTAAAAAAGAAGACTATGGAGTAAAACTAGTATGAAAAAGCTAAGCTAAAAATAAAATAAAATAAAATAAGTGAATCAGTAATGAAATTTTCATTGTTAGGTAACGATGACATTAACCATTAGAATACAATACGGCTAACCACCATCCAATCATGCTTTAAATAGCGCACCAACATTAAGAGGAAGATGAGTCGAATACGGCCACTCATCCACCGTCCACCGTTTACCGAGTAGGTGAAAAAAAAAAAAGCAGCCTATTCCACCGGAAGAGAAAGAGGAATCGGATACGGCCACTCATCCACCCAACAGCAAAACCAACAAAACAGTTTCCTCCAAAGAAAAAAATTACTTATATTCTTTATTGAAATACTTCACACTCACCGCTAATCTCGAATTTATTTTATCCCACCATATAATAAATTCACAGTGAGAGCAAAATCATCGAGTTTCTCGATTCTTAAAACTCGAATTCAAGACGAAAGTATGAACAATTCTAACCATAAATGCAGTCGATTAAAAACCCTCTCAAGTGTTTTGGCCCATTTTTCTTAAAATTGAGCACAAAGTTTCATTTCGTACATTGTTGAGCAAAATGAATTGAGTCTCTCAAACATAGTTACCTACTTTCAAATTAAAATTAAAAAGAAAAATCATACATACATAGGATATTACATATATAGATATATGCTGTTCAAAAAAATTTAGACCCACTTACAAACAGTAAAAATTGGGAACCTAATTAAGTTGCTCCTAACTCTCAAAAAAATACCATGTCGGATCGTTGGAACTAATGTATTTTTTTGAAGAGTCGGAACTATATATATATATATATAGGGGGATCAAGAATACAAAACTAAACGCTTGGAACAGAGAGTACAGAGATACTTCCTCTTGAACCTAAAGCAAATAGGAAGAAGGCAAAGACGAAAACGCCCTTCAACATCAACAGCTTGTACTTTTCCTCCACAGCAAGGACATGCCCCTGGTGCTACTTTTCTTCCTAGCTCTTTCTCATCTTCTTCACAAACACATGACAAACAAAACATCTTTCTCTTTTCTCTTCTGTTTTGTAATAATATTTTATTCAACTTCTAATTCAACAAAAGGGGAAACAAATAGTTTTTTTTTTTCCTTGGGGAATTTTGCAGGACAGAAGTGAGAGGAGAGAGAGAGAGAAGTGGGATGTATTCGTTGTATACGATGTTGTGGTGAGTTTTTTGAGGGATGAGGTTATGATTGCAAGGTGTTTGTGTCTATCTATATATAGAAGCATAAAAATCTACGAGGTGCGTATATCTTATAAAATAATTTGTCTGTTTCAATTTACATAGTTAATTCACACACACACATAATTAAATTAATAGTTTATTTAATTAAGTTTTTAAAAGGTCAAGAGTGAAGTTTTTGATTATTTATTTGGTTAAATTGAATGGGTAAAAATGTTTATTTTTTTTAAAAATATTTATTTAAAAAAAATAAAGTATTTAGTTAAGTTTTTGAGAGAAAATAAGTGTATTTAGGGAGTAACAAAAATCATTTTTTAGAAGTTAAAAAAAGTAACTTCTCCTCAAAAGTATTTTTGTGAAAAATACACAAGCACTTTTCAAAAGTTTGGTCATCTATTAATTGTTGCTCAAAAGTGTTTTTAAAATTTATTGATCAAACACAAATTAATTCTTATTAAAAAAATATATTTGAGCAAAAAATACTTTTCAAAATAAGCTTATTAAAGAAGTTTGTCAAACAGATTATAAGTTTTTGAGAGAAAATAAACACTTCAAGAAAATAGCAAAAGTTTTTTTTCATAAATTAGAAAAATAGTGATATTTAAAAGCACTTTAAAAAATTTACAAAATTTGAATGAAAAAATAGTTACTATTCAAAAATATTTTTTAAATTTATTAATCAAATAAAAATTATTTTTTATTAAAAATATATTTTTTGAATACTCTTTAAAAATATTTAAAAATAAATTAATTTTTAAAAATTGGCCATTTATAAGAAGGAGAATGTACTTTTTCTATTTAATATTACTTCTTTCGTTCAAATTTGCGGTACTTTCCTTCATGATGTTAAAAGAGTGTATTATATTTTATCATTTAAATATAATTTCTTTTTAATTTTCTGGCTATAAATTTATAAAATACTTTAAATATAAATATATTAATTTAAATAAATATTATTAGTTATTATTAAATTAATAATTTTTTAAGTTCTCCAACTATGAATTTTAATTAAAATTTCATTTTATTGGGTTACTCCTTTGAATTGGGCCTCATGTTATGAGTTTAATTTGTTAAGTTTAAAAAATATATATTTTTTAAAAATTAGACATCAAGTTTTTCATTTATCAAATGACGTGATACGTCAAGTCAAATATAATAGTAAATAGAATTATGTCTTATATCAAAATAAAATGTAAATAGAATTATGTCTTATATCAAAATAAAATAACATGACAAGTCAAATCAAATGTCAACAAAATACATCACGTGTATAAGTGACATGTTTTGATCAATTCAATATGATCATATCACTTCAATATGATTAGTTGAAAATGAGTTTATCCTCACTATAACTCTTTCCTCTTAGAGTTATAAATAAGGGTTCTCATAATTCAAAAGAAACCAAAATTCAAAATAAGAAGTCAAAGAGAACTCACGGATCAAACCGCAAATTTCTCTACAACCTACAAGCATTCAAGTAATCAAGTATTTCTACAAGTTTCACATACATGAAGATCAAGAACGATGGAATAATTATTGTTCGTGGAATAATTATTGTTCATGGCAGTCATACAAAACTTTTGTGAAGAGTGAATCAAATTCATAATCAAGTTCAAGAATACAATTCCAAGCTTCTAGCCTTTGAATTCAGATACATGTCAAGATCAAACTTTAAGCCATCGAATTCAAATACGGGTCAAAATCAAATCCATCAAATTCAAAATCAAACTTCAAACTCTTAAAGTCAAATAAAAGTTAAGATCAAATCCATCATATTTAAGATCAAGCTCAAAGACCCTTAAATTTATTTTTATAAAAAAGAATAAAAAAGATATAGAAATTGTATGTATTGATAATACTATAGTACAATTGTTACGATATTTTCTCGTCTTGAATTTTTTTTAATGTAAATTTTATTTTCTACGCTCTCATTTACCTTTAAATCGATGATTTATAATTATATAAATAAAACAAATTAAATGAGCCACTTGAAATATGTTTATATACACGTGTGTGTGAAGAGGAGGATGGAGGTTGTTGAGTGAAGAGAGAGAGAGAGAGATCTGGAGAACTTCAGGCGCCCACTGTTTGAAGAAGCTTCGACGTGGCAACTGCGTAGATTAAAGTAAAGCCAAATAGGCAACAGTCAGTGTATACGTATTTATGAAATATGAATATGATGACATAATTTTTAATGATATTGATTAATAAAAAGTAATAATATTGTTTCATTGGAAAAAAATATATTTGATATGAAAAAGTTATACGTATTACGTAGGAAGTTTATATTAAATTATAATTTATATCTAATTATTTTTATTGATTTAAAGTTTGAATAATAAATATCATATTGATTTTTGATAGTGTAGTATATTTTATTATGAAATAAATTAATTCATTTAGTAAGATAAAAAAAATCAAAAAGAAATTAATAACTTTTATAAAATTGTAAAATTTATATTTATAAAAAAATATTAAAAATTTTAGAAAATAAATTATTTATTTAAATAAAAATTTTAATTTATATTAACCTGATTTCAAATAAATAATTTCAAATTATATCCAAAAGGCCCTTGAGACAAACCAAAACATCAATTGAAAAAAAATAATAATGAAATCAACTGCACCAAAATATCCAAAAATATGTTTATTGGTTTTGGTTTGATGCAAATTCTCATTTATTTAAGGGGAAAAAAACAACAAATAACATAATGTCTTTAGTTTGGTGTTGATTAAAAAAAAAAAACAGTTGAACCGCAATAATAAACACCAATTACATATATAGTACAGTAAGTTTTACATTAAAAAAAAATTAATAATTTTTATAGCAATTGTTTAAAAATATTATATATCTTGTCTAATTCTCTACTTTTTATTAGCGTGGACTTTAGAGTCTTTGGCACGTGGTTTTTGGAATTAAATGTAATTGTCTCTAAGACACATCCATGTCAATTGTTTATATACTTGATTTAATAAGCATATTATGAGTTTAAATACAGAAATATAAAATATCAATATATTTTGGTAGTATATATAGTTGATTTTTTTTTTTGCGTGAATTATTTAACTGCTACATATTGTTTTCTATTTTGATAGCGACTTGTTGGTTAGTATTAATAAAGTAATACTTTTTGCAATTGTTGCAGAAAAGTTGTGATTTTGGGTGTGGTTGGTACGAAGAAAAATATTTTTAAAGAAAATAAATGAATTAGTTAATTTATTCATTTTTATATTTTATATGTACGTAAGAAAATATTTTATTTTAAAATTATTTATATATAATCTAGAAAAATATTGTGAGAGATGGGGATTGGATGGTAGGGTATGGGGTGGTAGGAATAGGGACTATAGGAGGTGGCGGGGGTAAAGATGAGATGTGTTGGAGATGGAGAGTTGAAAAAACAATCAACATGAAATATTATTTGTAAAATTTGTTTTTCTTACTTCAGTTAACGAAATTATTTTCCTCTTTTTAAATTAAAATAATTTATTTTTTTTATTAGTAAAATATTTTTTTAAAATTTTAACTACCAAACGAGAAAATCAAAAATCCTTTGTCATAGCTACTTTACTTTTTTTTTTTTTTTACTTCTTTAGGATACTTTTTATCACTCTTTTCTACCATTAGTTTTTTGTTTTGTGGAGGAGTAGGAGGAAGGATGGACGATATAGATTGATGTAACTATAGTAAAATTGAAGAATTAAAAGAAAGTGAATACAATGCCTATTTCACAAAAAGATTTAAGGAAAATCTATGTTTTCTTTGGTTATGATTTGAATAATTTAATTAATGAGATTATTTTCTAATGTTTATAGTCTTGATCTTAGTTAAAAAGAGAGATATTGTAACAATGCAACTCCTCACACCGAATATTTGTATCGCAATTTTGTTTTTTTGAGCATGCGTATAAGTTCATGGCGGAGCTAGAGTATCAGACGGACTTCAGTCGAATTTTTTTCATCAAAAAATCATATTATATATATAGAGTAAATGTTAAACTCTTTTGACTTTTTTGTATGTGTACATCTTTACATGTTGAATCTTCTCGATGAAAATTTTAGTTCTGTCACTATAAAATATTCTCCTAATATCCTATTAACAGGTTAGTTATATTTTGAATAACGTTCTAATATTATTAACAATCTATCGAAAGGTAACATACCATTAATAAGTCATGATCAGTTCTATTCATGAGTCATTAACTATTTTTTGGTCATTCGTTGATATTTAATATTCTTTAGTGTCTTCGAATCATTCTTTATGAGACTGCGTTCATAAAGTTTTTTGGTGAATGAAGCCTTAAATGAGTTTATTATGTGATAATCACTGCAGGTCATAGTGATTAAATAATATGTCCATATCTCATTCTATAAATTTTCATGTTCGTTTACCTTCGGGGATAGTTCAAGATAGAATCCTCTTCTCTCTCCGTTTTTTTTTTCTTTTCGGAGTTTATATTATTTGATTTTGTTAGTTTATGTGCTCCTAGTTTTATACTAGAAAAAGTTATTAAATCTTGAGGGATACGTCTATACCGAGTGAAATATCTTTAAGGAGAGTGTCATTGTTAAAATAAAGTTTCGATGACGGACAAAGTGGACCAGGTTCACTACTCAGATGGATGCATTCCCATATTGTGCAGGTACATGAAGGAGAGGACATAGACTCAAATAAGGAAAGGAGAAATTCAATGCGTATTAGACAAGCATAATCTACGTGCAATAGGATAGGAGGAAATTGGCTATTAATTGGTTTCCTTCTAGGACACCAAAACCTAAAAGGAACACGTGAAACAACAAATTGAATCAGAGTTGGACATGGATTACACCACACGAAGCAGTAAGTTGAATCAGAGGAGGACATGAATTTCTTAAGGAGCTTGACAACCTATATATAATCCACAATTGAGAAGAAAAAAGACCTGATGATTGCCAGAGAGAAATACATTGAAAAGTTCTTAAAGCAATTGTCGAGAGAAAGTGAGAATTAGCTTTGTGAGTTAGATAGTTAGATATGTCGTGAACAAGGAAAGCAGCCAATGAAAAGCTTTTTCAAAGAGTCATTGACAAGAGTACAATGTCCTTTAGACCTGATTCATATAGATATGTGCGGACCTATCAAACCACCCTCACTTAGTAAAAGTAATTATTTTCTTCTCTTTATTAACGATTATTCTAGAAAAACTTGGATATATTTTTTGAAAGAAAAAATTGATGTTTTTTGAAAACTTCAAGAATTTTAAGAGCATGGTGGAGAAACAAAGTGGCTATCAAATAAAGTCACTTCGGCCCAATAATGATGGAGAATTCACTTTAAATGAATTCAATGCTCTTTGTGAATTGGAGTTCGTCAGTTTTTGACCGTTTTAAGATCGCCTCAATGAAATAGTGTGGTGGAGAGGAAGAATCGGACTATTCTCAACATGGAAAGAAGTATGTTTAAGAGCAAAGATATGTCAAAGGAGTTTTGGGCTGAAGCAGTTGGTTGTGCGGTGTATTTATCAAATTGGCGCCGTACCAAAAGTGTTCATGGCAAAACATCGCAAGAGGATTGGAGTGGTTTCAAACCAAAAGTTGCTCACTTGTGAGTATTTGGAAGCATTACTTATGCACATGTGCCGGATAAGAAGAAGCTTGATGAAAAAAGTGAGAGATATGTTTTCGTTGGTTATGCGCAAAGATCTAAAGGTTATAAGTTATATAACCCAAAAAATGGCAAGGTTACTATAAGCAGAGATGTTGAAGTTGATGAAGATAGTGCTTGGGAATGGAAATCTAAAGAGCAAGATTACTCTTTTAGTCCATTCCTTGATGATGAACATGATGAAAAAGTTATGAAGCAGCCTACTACACCACCTACAATGCCTCCACCGTAAGTTCAAGAAGTTGGGGAATTAAGTTCAAGCAGTGTACCTTGAAAGTCTAGAAGTCTTCGAGATTTATATGATGCAGCGAAAGAAGTAACAAAAAATTTAAGTGATCTAACTCATTTTTATTTATTGATGGAAAGCGAGCCTGTAAGTTATGAAAATGCTGACGGTAACCCAAAATGGAAAGACGTGATGGATGAAGAAATCAGGGCAATCAAGAGGAATGACACTTCGGAGCAGGCAAAACATGCAAAAGGAAAAAGCACCATTGGAGTCAAACGAGTTTACAAACCAAAGAAAAATTTCAAAGGAGAAGTAGAGAGGTACAAAGCAAGATTGGTAGCAAAAAGGTACAAGCAAAAGGCCAGTATTAATTATGATAAGATATTTGCACTTATTGCTCGTCTGGGGACAATCCACTTGATTATTTCTTTGCAGCTCAAAATTAATGGAAAATCCATCAAATGGGTGTGAAGTTGGCTTTCTTGAATGATATTTTGGAGGAAGAAGTATACATTATTCAACCTTTGGGCTATAGGGTTGAAGGAGATAAAGATAAAGTGCTAAAATTGAAGAAGACTCTTTATGGCTTGAAACAAGCTCCACGGACTTGGAATTGTAGAATTGACAAATACTTTCAAGAAAAATAATTTTTTAAAGTGTCCATACGAGCATGTACTTTATGTAAAAATTAATGAATATGATGATACATTACTTGTTTGTTTGTATGTGAATAATTTGATCTTGACAGAAAATAATCCAAAGTTGTTTGAAGAATTCAAAAAATCAATGACAAAAGAATTTGAGATGATAAACATTGGCCTAATATCATACTATCTTGGCATCACTAAGGTAGAGCAGAAGAATGATGGCATCTTTATTTCTCAAGGAGAATATGCAAAGGAGATTCTTAAGAAATTTGAGATGGAGAATTGCAAAAGCCTATTAGCACTCTGTGGACTGTGAAGTTATATTATTCAAGCGTGAAGATGGAGTAAATATCAATCCCACATATTTCAAGAATCTCATTGGAAGCTTAAGATATTTAACTTGTACAAGACGCGATATTCTTTTTGGTGTTGGAAATGTCAGTCGCTTTATGAAAACTCCAACAACTTTTCATTTAAAAGTAGCCAAAAGAGTACTCTGGTACATCAAAGGTACACTTGAATATAGAGTTTTTATTTCATCTTCCAAAGACTTCACGCTTGTTGGCTATTGTGATAGTGATTAGGCTGGTGATGTTAATGACCGAAAAAGTACAACCTGGTTTTGTGTCCTTTTTGGTAACCCTGCATACATGGAATTCCAAGAAGTAACTAATTGCGACTTTGTCAACATGTAAAGCAGAGTATGTAGCAGCTTCTTCATATGTTTGTTAGGCAATTTGGCTAAGAAGCTTGTTGGAAGAACTTCATCAACCATAAGAAGATGCAACTAAGATTTGTGTTGATAAAAAATCAGACATTGCGTTGGCCAAGGACTTGGTGTTTCATTAAAGGAGCAAACATATTGATACTAAGTACTATTTCATTAGAGATTGCATATGAAGAAGGAGGTAGAGCTTGAGTTTGTGAAATCTCAAGACCAAGTTGCGGGCATTTTCACCAATCCGTTGAAGATTGATACCTTTTCAGAAGCAACAGATGGCTCTTGGAGTAGTGAATCAAGTTTAAAAGGGAATGTTGAAAAAATAAGCTTGTTCACATTATATTTAATTTAGTTCATGAACTAGTAAATTAATGTATTAATTAGGAGATACATGAATTGGTGGAGTATTCTAGATTAGTCTAGTGAATTTTTATTCATGTACTTGGAGGATGTAAAGTGTAAAATTATTAATAGTGATACATGTATGCTAGGCTAGATACATGGATGAATTCACCTATAAGTCATGTAATCTAGCCATTTAAAGTTAAGTTAAATTGAATAGAAAATCATCTTTTCTCTAAACTCATTTGAGTGTTATTTGTGTTGTCTTGCACTCCCAAATATTCTACACCTGCGCAGTTTATTAGAGAGTGTTGGTTATTATGAAAAATTGTGATTTTTGTTGCACATATGGACCATATGCTTCCTTATTGTGCATATTGTTAAATGTTGGACTTTATGCATATTATTATGCTTTTTATGTGCATCTGTTCTATGCAGATTATGTTGATATTATGTTTACGTGCACATTATTATTGTGCACATTATTATTGTTAGCTTATGATATAAAGTGAAAGGTGAAAAATACACTTAGAGTATTATGATTTTTGGAGTTCTATATCTGAATTATTAGATGTGTGAGTTTCCTACTTAAATTATAATCAAATGTTTATCAAAACACACCTTAATTATTAGTTTCTCATTTTTTTCTACTTGAATTATTATGTTATTGACTTTATATTAGATTTATATTTGATTTGGATTTGTATTATTCAAAGTTGGTTCCATAGGTATGTGGCTTGTTGGGTGCCGCAAATAAGGCTAGAGATTTTTATGGTGGGACAAATTTGATATCAGAATCGATGTTTTATGTTCTATGAATCAAAAACCAACCATTGTTAACTACTGCTTTTGAGATGGAGAATTGCAAGCCGGTTAACACCCCCGTGGACCGTAGAGTTAAATTGTCCAAACGTGAAGATGGAGAAAATATCAATCCCACATATTTCAGGAGTCTGGTTGGAAGTTTAAGATATTTAACTTATACGAGACTCAATATTCTTTTTGGTGTTGGACTTGTCAGTCACATTATGAAAATTCTAACAGCTTCTCATTTAAAAGCATCGAAAAGAATACTCCAGCACATCAAAGGTACACTTGAATATGAAATTTTATATTCATCTTCTAAAGATTTCACGCTTGTTGGCTATTGTGTTAGTGATTGGGCTGGTGATGTTGATGACCGGAAAAGTACTATCGGGTTTGTTTTAGTTTTTGGAAACTCTGCATTAAAATGGAATTCCAAGAAGCAATCAATTGTGACTTTGTCAACATGTGAAACAGAGTATGTTGCAGCTTCTTCTTGTGTTTGTCGCAATTTGGTTTAGAAGCTTGTTGGAATAAGAACTTCATCAACCACAAGAAGATGCAACTAAGATTTGTATTGATAACAAATTGGCCATTGCGTCGGCCAAGAACCAATGTTTCATGAAAGGAGCAAACATATTGATACTAAGTATCATTTCATTAGAGATTGCATATCAAAGAAGGAGGTAGAACTTGTGAAATCTCAAGACCAAGTTGCGGACATTTTCACCAAGCCGTTGAAGATTCATACTTTTCAGAGCTACGGATTACACTTGGAGAAGTGAATCAAGTTTAAGAGGGGATGTTGAAAAAATAAACTTGTTCACATTATTTAATGTCTTCATATTATATTTAATTTAGTTCATAAGCTAGTAAATTACTGTATTAGGAGATACATGAATTGGTGAAAAATTCTAGATTAGTCTAATGAGTTCTTAGTTATGTACTTGGAGGATGTAAAGTGTGAAATTATTAATGGTGATATATGCTAGGCTAGATACACGGATGAATTCACCTATAAATAGTCACGTAATCTAGTCATTTAAAGTTAAGTCAAGCTTGAATAGAAAATCATCTTTCCTCCATTTCTCTTGTAGTGAATTTTGAGTGTTATTTGTGTTTCCTTGCTCTCCCAAGTTTCCTACACCTGCGCAGTTTATTAGAGAGTGTTGGTTATTATGAGAATTTGTGATTTTTGTTGCATATATGGACCATATGCTTCCTGATTGTGCATATTGTTAAATGTTGGAGTTTATGCATATTATCATGCTTTTTATGTGCATCTGTTGTATGCAGATTATGTTGATCGGATATTATGTTTACGGGCACATTATTATTGTTGCTTATGGTGAAAAATACACTTAAAGTATATATTATGATTTTTGGAGTTTTATATCTGAATTATTAGTTGTGTAAGTTTCCTACCTAAACTATAACCAAATGTTTATCAAAACACACCTTAATTATTAGTTTCTCATTTTTTCTACTTGAATTATTATGTTATTGACTTTATATTAGATTTATATTTGATTTGGGTTTGTATTATTCAAAGTTGGTTGCATAGGCATGTGGCTTGTTGGGTGCCGCAAATAAGGCTAGAGATTTTTATGGTGGGACAAATTTTGTATAAGAATCTATGTTTTAGGTTCTATGAATCAAAAACCGATGTAACTACTGCTTTTGAGTTGACATGGACAACTGTTTCAAGAGGTTTTATGGTATTTTGTGATACTTTTAGAGTGAGCTTTGATTACGTATTATTGAAGACTGGTAAAGTGATTGTGTATGTCTCACAGTAGTTTAAAAACCATGAGAAGAAGAATCTAGTCATGATTTAGAGTTGATAGTCGTAGTTTTGCATTTATGAGAGGGAGTCTATAGTTACTATGGCTTGTATTGTAGTTGGAGTATGGCCATTAGTAGAGGAGGTTTAGATTTTAGCTAATCCAGGAGTTAGACTTGATGTAGGGATGGAGCGGAGCTAAGGTGGAGGAAGAGGGTTCAAGTTCGTCGGAAAAGTACACTTATATGTAAGATCAAATCTGATATTTATGTGTATATATTGTATAATGAACTCTCTTGACACAACGTGAGAATCTATTTCGAATCCCCTTGATGAAAATTCTGCCTCTGCTTGATGTAATGGTGCCGAGGGATGTATTTGCATGTTTGGTTGCACACTCTTTCTTGATTGAGAAAATAAGGGTATGACCTTACTAGTATCCACACCAACTTGAACTCAGAGAGTTTTAACAAAATAGGGAAGTTACTACTTTCATGATTGGTGATGTTGGGATACTACTATGCCTTAATGACAAGTTGTGTTTCTGACATTGAAGATTACAAGAGATAGAAACTCATAGTTTGAGCCTTTAGATCTCATGCATGAACAATAGAAGTCGGGTCTAAGATGTTATGGATATTAATGATTGGGCACTTTTAGTATGGTTTGGAATGAAGAGAGAGTTTTGAGCCTTTAGATTAGAGTGGTGGCATACATCTTGTTTTGCTACCAAAGTTATTACTCAGTCTGTACATCTTTATTTGTCCTGTATTGACTTGACACTCTTCTTGAGAAATATTATAAATAGAATGATAATTTTATTATATCATTCTTTGAATATAGTAAATTCAATGCGTAGAGAGATGATAGAGATGATTATGATTAATAATACGGGTAAATTAGGAATTAAGTGATAAATTATTTCTTAATTTTCTAAATTGGACAAGTAAAAACGAACATCTATATAGTATAGCAAACAAATAAAAGTAGACGGTGAAAGTATCTGTGTGTATGGTGTTTGTGTGACTATATTATGAAAGTATGTTTATTATTTGTTTCATGTCATTCAGACAAAGTTCATGCAGTTGGATGAGAATTTGGCTTATAAGTGTCACTACCATTATGGTAACACATGTAAAATTTACACTAATCACAAGTTCTTTATTTTCATCTTTAATTAAAAGGATTTAAACGTGAGACAATGACTAATGATGTCACTATTTTGAATCATCAAGGAAAGAGAAATGTCGTGACAGGCACCTTGAGCCAAAAGTATTACAATTTGTTAGCCTTAAAGGTAAACTGGATCAATGACTACAACACCTAGCAGACTTTTGAATCTTGTGCGTTTCTTTTTTTTTTCTTCAAAAATATCAAAGAGGTATCGATCCTCTCCTATACAAGAATTTCTTCAAGAAACATCAAAAGTGTAAAACTTAGACATGTCAAAGAAATTTGTTTTGGTAATTATTCTGAAGAAGGTACTCCAATTCTGTTCATGTTCACTTCTCCTGCTAATCTTGTCCCAAAGCCTCCAAGGTGTGTCAATAGTATTAAGAATCCATTTCATTAAAAGCTTGGAATCAATTTCCACTTTTATGTACTCAACACTATTGTTGACACACCATTGAAGACTGGTATCCAATGCCTGAGCCTCTACCATGTTATTGGATCAAATGATCAATTTTCCTTTGATCTTCATCATTCTCCTCCCTTTGTGAGAGGGCTTGTAGCTTCATTTTCTAGCCACAGGATGAATCCTTTTGGAGTATTTTGCTTTTATAAATCTGATCCAAAAATGGTATCTTTTATTCTAAAATGCCACCAAATTTTAGCATCAGGACTCTCTAATATATTAGAATCTCGTGGTCTTAAATTAAAGATATGTAGAATGTATCAAAATATCATTTAATCTTGTGGTCTTAAATATGTCATGTTTGTCAAATAAGAAAAAAAGACATTATCTTGAAACGAACTAAAAAGATAAATAAGACAAATGAATTAAAACAGAGAGAATAATAATTTACAAACCCTTTTGACTTAAGTTTATGTTTTCTTGAGAAGTCTAGATTGGTCAAATTAGGTTCCATATGCTAGTTATTTAAGTGTTTCATATGGGTTCAAATTTTGAAAGACTTTTGCGCATGGTCTCAAATATATATTATATAAATAAATTAATCATTTAAAATATGTTATCTTCTTTAGTTATACATATTATCTTCAATTAGGACATGTCTGATGTTTTACAATTTATTGAGATTAATTCATATAGTTAAAGGAGGTGACACATTTTAGATGATTAATTTATCTGCTTAATGAACAATTGAGAATATATAGTAAAAAAAGTGAAAGTTTGTACTAAAAATATTTAATAGCAACACTTTATTATATATTCAGATATTTAATTAGAATAAGTCCTAATTTAAATAACTAAATACAATTCAATGATAAATTTAAAAGATAATCAATATATTAAGCCTTTTATCTTTATTCATTACAGTTGGAACATTTGATATTGTTTAGTTAGTCGGGTGTTGGTCACGTGGCTTTCAACTGTAGGTAGGGGTGTTCATAATTCGGGTAAAAATCAAATTAAATAGAAAAAATCGAATCAAATCGATTAAATAAATTAATTTTTATTTGGTTTGGTTTTATAATTTTGAAAAATCGATAATATGTGGTTTGGTTATGATTTTCTTCAAAATAACTGAAGAAATAACCGAATCGAACTGATAAATTTTATATATATATATATATATATATATATATATATATATATTATGTATATATAATATATTATTTTTTATTATTAATTATATTCATCAAAATTTATTTAATAAATAAAAGACTACAAGTGTACAACCAAAAAAGAAGTAAGAAGGCCTATATTGCGTCCAAGCCCAACAAAATAGTAAATAAGGTTTTAGCACTAAGGTCATTTGTTCTTTGATTCACGATAGTACGGTGGTGTTTCTCTGACAAGAAGTTCAACTGAGGAAGATGATTGTTTTTGCTTCCATGAATTTTGTATATTTTTGTGTTAGAAAGTTGAGTTGTGGAAACATAATTCATGCTTTGTAATTAAGTAACAAACTAATCAATACATTGCACTTAAGGTTATCGTTTTGAAAAAGTATTTACTTAATTTAATTCTTTAAAATTGTGTTAGATGTAAAAAATTTTGGGTTGTTGTCTTCTGTGATGAAAAGGTTAGAACAACCAACCATAAAAAGTATTGTGTTATGCCTAATATTGGTGTTATTTTGCTAGTTCTACATGCAATGCACAAGTAACATTTGGTCCATATACATACCAAATTATGGTTATTCTTTCATCTATTCATCCTAGTAATGTAGTTTTTTCATTGATCGTGTAGTCTTATTATTCATTTCTTTTCTTTTTGTGTATAATGAATAACCGAACCGAAATCGGTAACAACTAAACCTATATATATATTTATATTTTAGTTGGTTTGGTTTGGTATTAATAATTTTAAAATTAATTAATTTGATTTAATTTTGATTTTGACCAATAACCGAACCAAACCGACCTGTGAACACCCCTAACGGTAGGTCGTGACGCTATTGGCAGCAATTATCTTTACATTCTTTTGTTTTTCTTAATACTCCCCTCATTTTATTTTAATTGTTAGGTATACTAAAAATAACTGTTTCAAAATATTTGCTAATTTTAAAATTCAAGAGATAGTTGACCATGTTTTTTTCAATTCTAACCTTAGTGCTTAAAGTCATTCTAAAATGTGGAAAGAATTATTATTGTTTGTTTTTAAAAAATTAATAGGGTTATATTAGTCAAATTACCATCTCTATTAATTTTTTCTTAATGAGTATGAAAATCTTATCCTAACAGTTAAAACGGAACCGAAAAAGTATAATTTATGCAAACATTAAAATCTAAAAAGTCAAGCATTCACCAAAAATATTGTACAAGTATCTCAGTTCACCTTTTTGGAAATATATATATTTTTTAATTAATCATCTTTTATTAAGCACCAAGTAAAGAAGTATAATAAACACAACAGAATTTTAAACTCGTTCTATCAATCTAAGAAAGAGTAACTATGCTAACTACTACTTGCAATTGCACACAGTCAGAAACTATATATATACATAGAATTAGTGTTGACATTTGCTAAGTAACATCTTCATGTATCTTTCTATACATTGCTGAAACATGCAATCTGTCTTGCCGGTGCCTCCATATTAACCTTCTTCTTTTCAAAGACTCTAGTATCTATCAATCTATATAGTATGGACAAACTCTGCGTAGACAAGTTTAATCAATTTTGTCCTATAACTCCTTCAGTTAGCATTGGTATTGATCTAATGGTGCATATCTGTCCAAGTTATGGGAATTGGCTTTAATAAGTGAATCTAGTGATTAATTCTATCCCATAGTTGTGTAGTGAAATTGAATTTAGCAAAGAGGTGTTCTTTAGTTTCTGGCACTTGTTTGCACATGCTACATATATCATCAATTTACATACCCCACTTTAATAGCCTATCAGATGTGAGTAATCTAGCATGAAACAAAAGCCACATTGTAAAAATAACTTTTGTTATGGCTAAATTTTGGATCATTACACCTTGCCAAGCAACTTTAACTAAGTCTCCTAGCATGAGTAAGTATACCTGTCTGATTAAGCTCCTTGTAGAGACTTTTTCCACTATCAATATGAGGGGTGTGAGCTCCGATACTCCAAATCTTTCTTACCATCCAACTTGCTTGTTATGGTATGTTTATGTTCATTAGATTTTTCTCCTTTATATAATAGTTATGTATCCATTTGATCCATACACCATGTTTTAGTGACTGCAGCTTTCATTACTGAAAAATTACTATTTTTTCATTGAAATTTTTCACCGAAAAATATTAAGTGTGCTATTCCACTGATGTTGGTGGAAAAAGAAAAAATAATAGTGTTTTCCCATGGAAAAATCATGAAGTTTCCCACTACTTCAGTGAGAATTTGTTTCCTAGTGAACTGGATCGGTGGGAAATGGGTGAAAAAATTATGAAGTTTTTCAGTACTTCAGTGAGAATCTGTTTCCCACCATGCGTTTTCTCAGTGAACCGGGTCGGAAAAAAATGGGTGGAAAAATCATTATAGCACAAATTTTCCATTGATTTACAGTGTAACAAAATCTCTATTTCTAGTAGTGTTTATTCTACAACTTTAAATTTAGCACATTTAGTCCACCTGCTGCTAAGGTGTCTCTTAGTAATGTGTTTTCTCCAAATTATATGAAATTTCTATAATAAGCTTCTATAGCCTTCATAACTTTGGTTGGAATGATGAACATTTGAGTCCATTAAACTTATAGGTACGACCAATCCATTCTAACTAGAAAAATCTCCAATTTTGCATTCCCGTTTTCTTTTTTTTAATATCCTCCTTCCTTGGCACTAAAAAGGCTACTCCTAGTAGAAGTGGTAGAATTATTCCAAGTATTTCAGCTGGAACAGCTATGTACATTTCTTTTTGCTATTCACTCATGATCCCGTGGGATGAAACTTTAGGGTTTTAGGGAGAGACTCTCTTTCTTTTTCAGATTAAAATGCGGGACCGGTAGTAGGGGTCAACGTTTTTGCTGAATTTCAAAAATCATAGTTTTCACAAGTTGTACTCTGCGTGCATTTAATAACTTTTTTAAAAGTTCAGGATGTTATTCTTGCCACCACTTTGTCAGTTAAAGGTTTCAATTGGAGTAAATTGAGCTTCTTTGTAGCCAAAGGTATGCCCAGATACGTAAAAGGTAATTCCCTTGCAGGGGGGATTTACCTTAACCCCAGAGGTGTCACATGACACTGATTCGATAAAATTATTTACTAGATATACATATATAGATAATTAATAAAATAAAAATAAAGGTAGAAATACTAAAAGGACGCTACTTCTAAATAAAGATAGATATTAAATTGGTGGTTAGATGCTTGCACTTTGCTCAAGATGTTGTGTGCTCAAACCTGCTCAACCTCAAATTTTTTCTCTTGCACATTCATTTAATAATTCTAAAAAAACTGTCACTTAAATAAAATCCTAGTGAACACCGTTGGCTGCCCACTTTTCAAAAATATTTGTGCCGCGTCAAGTTAATACTTTATTTTTTCATGACAATAATGCACTTGAATTGAGTTTTATTAAATGATTTGAGTTATATATTTATAATATTATATTATTATAATAATTTATTTATTTGCTTACTTCTTTAAATTGTGAAACTGCTCATGAAAAATCATGCATACGCCACTTCTTCCTTGACTATAGCGCCAAATGAGTTGCATTTGATGCTTCACCTCAATACTAATCCTCCATAGTATATAGCACTTTTGGATATATAGATTAACATTTATATTAGAGGCTGCTAAGAAGGTGTAGAATCTGTCATGTAGCAAAGAGATTGACTATATATTCCCTCTAGAAAACAATAACAGATCATCTGCAAAGCATAAATGAGCAATATTCAGTTTGACATGCATAGAGTGATATTTAAACTATTTTTCCTACTTGAGTATGTTCAGATTTCTACTCAAGTACTCTATCACAATGACAAATATTTATGGTGAAATAAAATCTCCTTGCCTAACTTTTTTGTGTCATAATGAAGTTATTTTTGTCGAATCTACCCGTTATATTAGCATGAAGGAATTTGTTAGAATGAAGCAATCAAAGAAAATAAATATTCTTCCATTTCAAAATTATCTATTGCATTTATTAATAAATTTATCTCAAATTATTTATTGTTTTAAAAATTCAAGAGAAAATTAATTAATTTTCTCCATTTTACTTTTAATGTAGTTTTTATTAAGAGTACAAAATCCTTAACTATTAAATAAATATTTAATAAAAAGAGATAGTAACTTAAATATAAATAATTTTAAAGTAGTAAAAATGTCTCATACTTAATCTTTCTTATAAATATATAAAGAAAAAAAGGATAAATAATTTAAAACAAAAAAAGTATAAATTATCGTAATTTGATAAAAAGATGAAACATGTAATTGTGAAAGCACTAGAATTTTCATTTACCGTTAAAAATATGAACCAAATTTGTCCAATATCACTTTAGAAATCAAATTTCATCTACAAGTCAATAGTAATATTTAGTGGTGGCAAATGAGTGTGTTGAATTAAATTTGGATGAATTAAAAATAGGTTAATATAAAATGGGTAATAATTCAACTCGTTCATATTTTATATGGGTAAAAGTGGGTTGGGTAATATATAGGTTGGGTAAAAAGAGTGACCCATATCTATCCATATTTTCATGTGTGAAGAGGTACTACTTTAGAATTCAATATTCGAAAAATACTTTTATTTTCTAAGTAAAGAAATATAAAAAATACTTCATTTAGTTTTATTGTATCATGAAAGTTATAATTTTTTTCTATAACTTTTCAATATAAACGAAAATTACATAATAACAATGGGAAAATATTTATCACAATCTAGATTTTAAAGTAGATGAAACTTATCATTTTAGGAGTAAAATATACTTAATGCACTTTAAGAAATATCAATACTAATATATGATTTGCTCACTTTACACTATATTATTTGTTATTCAATGTAAAATTGAAAAAATAAAAAAATATAATAAAAGAAATGTACATTTAATATTAATAGAGTTACACATACACTTTAATAAGAAATGTACATCTAATATTAACAAAAAAGCTACAACAAAAAAGAAATTGACTAGTTAGTGATTAACATATAATTCAAAATTATTGATTGGAAATTCATACTTTTTAATAAGTTTTTACATGCAATTTCATTTACTTCATATTATGAAAAATAAAAGATATAAAACTTGACAGTTATATATTTACTATTTTTGCAATTGGTATTTAAGTATACAATAAAAAAAATATTTTTTTAAAAAATACTAAATAATACTAATAATATTTAGAGAAAAAAAGTTTTGAATGATCAACTACAAAGAGAAGGAAATATAAAAAGGAATCATGAAATTTAAGTGAATAAAAGATGGAAGTTTAATCCATAGGGCAACCCATATTTTTATGGATTGAATATGGGCTTAAATTCAAATTTTATCCATTTAAAAAAGACAAAAATACATTATATAACATAATTAAGATAATATTTACAAATTATGGCTACAATAAATAATTACAATATCTAGGTATATTTCAATTTATTAGCTATTTATCTACGTTAATCTTATGTTTGATCTTTTTTACCATTACCCACTGTATTATACTCCATCACTCAATCAATCATCTCTCTCTAATCCAATCTCTCTCAAATTACACAGATCTTGCGAAAACTATCTTCAACCCACATTCTACACAATTCAAGAGGTTTCAAAAATCAAATCAAATATGTGTTTGATCGTATAATTTCATAAAAATTGATTTTTGACAATTTTGTGCTTGAGGAAGAGGACGAGACCAGTAGAAGTTGTGGAGAATGACGGATGTTGTTGATTAAATTTCGCCATGTTTTGGAGACAACCTTCAATCGTACAAGAGATTTCAAGGGATTCTAGAGAAAATTGATTTTACCGTATCATTTGATAAATTTTCAAGTTCTATCGTCTCTTCTTCCTCTTCTTCCCTTCTTCTTCTTCTTCTTCTTCTTCTTCTTCTTCTGTCTCCAAAGCAACCACCATGACCAGTCCTCCTTCTTTTCTCTGTAACCTCTTTTTCTTTTTTCTTTTTTTTCTTCCTATAGTCAGCAGTTAAATTACATATGTAATGATACAACAAATACAGTGTATTCTTCCATGACAGATCAGACACCATCTTTTTTTCTCTCTCTCTCCTCTCTATTTTTTGTGTTATTTTTTTATATTTTCGGTATCACAAATACAAATGATACAATCGATACAAGAGCGAATGAATACATGTGATACAAGATCAAATGAATACATGCTAAATTAGAGGAAATAGAAACAACCTAAATGCACGTATTTACATATAGAAATACATATATATGTACATATAAATATCATTAATACAATCAAAATAACATGTCATAAAGTAACTGATACAAATACCATTAATGTGTATTAATATATATATTGACTCCATGCATAAGATGGATAAAATAAAATATTCATAAAATAATTTTACATAGTAGTATGAAAATACCTATATAAATATGACTCACATCTATTTTTTGGAGTCCAATTATATGTGGAATATTAATAATTAATAACAGCTTGATTTAAGGATAAATATTAATTTCAGCTAATTTTAGAGTCCATATCAATATAAAATTTTTGTATGTTTTAAGAATAGCGTGATCATGATAACTGCCTTTTTTAAAAAAAAATCTCTAAAATCTCTCAATAAAGTAAATATTATATTTGTATTTAATAACTTTAACACATTAAATATTATCATAAATTATAAATAATAAAAATATTACTACATAAGCTTATTTTCAATTAAATTATAATCATTTATATAAATTTCTCTTTAAAAATTTACTTACTCAACTTATTAAAATATGAATAAATTAAATAAGTTATCAAAAATATAAACTCATTTTACTAGCACCAGTCAGGAACTTAAATCTCATTGAAATCCATGATTTGAAACTTTTAATCTCTTGGGGTTGCATGGATTTGTTGTAGCCACTTGCTCACCATCATTGGAGTTTCAGCAATTCAAGCAGCCTTATCCGGATTCCGCAAACACCATCCGCCATTAATAATGGCATAGGCATATGTAGTAAAAAATAATTAATTAAATATTTTTTTATAAAAAAAATTATATTAATATAAATTAAATTTATCTTAAATATTTTGAATAAAATTTTTTAACTTTATTACTAATAATTATATTTTTATCAACTTTTGATCGCTATACGACAATCATTACATAACACCTCTTACCACAATTAGATCTGTCAAAATGAGTTTGGCCCGTAAGATTGGTCTAATTCAATTCTTTAATTAAGTGAAGTTGAGAAAAATATTTACAGCTTGTTTAGAAGTGAGACCTAAAAATTCAGCCTCATTTAACTCGTCAGCCTCAGAGACCTAGTTCGTGAGCTTCAGAGGCCAGTCCGCAAAATTTAAAAAATAAGTAATTATTAAATATATAATATATTAACTAATTAAAAAATAAAATAATAATATAAGATAAAATAAAAAGAATAAAAAAATGTACATTGTACTGCAATATACACGTACTATAACTAGACTATTAGTCATTTGAGCTATTAATAGGAATTAGAATGATATTTTATATAATAAATTGATATTAAGATAAGGACATCCAGCAAAAATAATTAGGTTTAAGACTTTTAAAAATCTTGTGCAGCTTCTCTTCTTGGGTCTTGGCCTCTTACGCAGCTTTTCTTCTTTTGACTAATTAGTTATATTTGTTCATTTTTCGGTTCATCTTAATTATTATTTTATGCACTTGTTATTAAAATAAAGATTTATAATCGGTGATTTTCTAGTAATCACACTTTTTCATTTTCATATTTTACATTACGTTTAAATCAGGATTGCGTATCGGTCGGTCGGTTCGATTTTGAAAGTTATCAGTTTTACTTATCGGTTATCGGTTTGTAGACATGCTAAATCGTTAAAGAACCGTTAAGTTATCGGCTAATCGGTTATTGATCGTTATCGCTTCGGTTATCGGGTTAACCATTAAGATCTCACATGAAAAATCTCATAAGTCGTCATAAGTATGTTTAGCTAGAAAAAAGTGGGTGAAAAGAGAAAAATCATATAGAACTAGCTCAACTAAAGCAATCAACTTTAATTCAGATTAATACACCATCTCATTCACTTTTCATCGACACCTATTTCATCTTTTTGTTTGGATACTTTATATATTGAAAGCTAAAATTATAATTTAATAAATTATTATCGGATTATCGGTTCACACGTTAAAAAAAATGGTCAAACCGATAACTGAATCAATAACCCAATAACTTGAAATAGTAAATCAATAATCAAGCCGTTAAACCAATAACCCGAATCATTAATTCAATAACTTAATTATCGATTCGGGTTATTATTGGCCTAGTCTCTCGGCCAGTCTTCGCCTTCTTTAGTGGCCAAGTTGAAGCGTTCAACATCGGCCTACCACCTTTTTTTTTTCAAGGTTTACATACCCCTAGTTTATGTAATGATATGACACCTGGGCCTAACTCAACCTCAAAAGCTAGCTCATGAGGGGATGATTGCCCAAGTCCATATAAACAAATCATCGGTTCATTCCTCAACCAATGTGGGACTTTAACCCACCTTAACACCCCCCTTCACACCCAGGCCCGACTGGCGTGTGGACTAGGAGCCCAAACGGGAATGGACCTGGCTCTGATACCATGTTGATATATAACAAGGGTTTTATTGAAGAACAAAAAAAGAAAGAATCAAAAAAGGTACCATGTTGATATATAACAAGGGTTTTATTGAAGAACAAGAAAAAAAAGAATTAAAAAAGGCTATCTGAGAATTGAATACAATTATCTAGAATGGGGAAGGGGGTGCCTATATATAGGCATAAACTAAAATCCTAATGCCCATAGGAATAGGACTACCTAAAATCCTAATGCCCATAGGACTACCTAAAATCCTAATGCCCATATGCTAACAATTATATGGGCTAACATTCCCCCTCAAACTCATAATGCGACAGTAATAAGCATTGAGAGTTTGTCACACAAGAAACGAAACCGAGACGTCGACTGAACCTTCGTAAAAAGGTCAGCAATCTGCAAGGCTGATGGAACAAAATACCCTAGTCACAAAACAAACCAACAACGGCGTCCAAATCAAACCAACAACGGCGTCCAAATCATACAAACCAACAACGACGTCCAAATCAAATCAAACCAACAACGACAATCATACAAACCAACAACGACGTCCAAATCAAACCAAACCAACAACGACAATCATACAACGCCATCCAAAGCAAACCAAACCAACAACGAATTTAGCGGAAGCATCAAACACAGGAGAAAATCAAATTGGTGATTATTTACAAGTAGGGAAGAATCGATTTAACCTGGGAAGAATCGATTTAACCTGGCTCTGATACCATGTAATGATATGACACCTGAGCCTAACTCAACCTAAAAAGCTAGCTCATGAGGGGAGGATTGCCCAAGTCCATATAAACAAACCATCGGTCCATTCCCCAACCAATGTGGGACTTTAACCCACCTTAACAGTTTAAATTTGAGGAAATTTCATAAATGGGCAACAATTTGAAAGAAAATAGGTTTAAGTAGCAACATTTACTTATTTACATAAAATGACAATATTTTATGTGTCATGTGTTGTATTTAACATAGGTAAAACGTAACAAAATACAAATACAAAATCTAAAATTTGAGTGATTTTAGGGATTATGTCTCAAATAAAAATTCAGTTACCATAAATCACTGAAGTGATAATTATTCCGATAATAGAATTCTAATAAAGGATAGAATTCTTATTTACCATAACAACTTGTGAAATAAAAAAAGAAAAAATTAACAAAATAGTTTATTTTCTGTTACAAAATAGCAGAATAAGAAAAAAGTAAATAATAAATGAATAATTTGTATCATAAAATACAAACAAAATACATACAAGATTATATATTTGAATGTATGAGAAATAGAACTAATATACATTCCTGCTAAAATAAATATTTTTTAAAGATAAATATATAACCATTCTAACAAATACATATCTGAAATATTTAAATGTATAGTATTTGAATGTATGAAAAATAGAACTGATATATATTCCTGCTAAAATAAATATTTTGTAAAGATAAATTCATAACTAATCCAACAAATACATATATGAAATATTTAAATGTATATGTATAACATAATAGCATTATCGTGTTGTAATGTATGATTTCGTTTTATTCCATAAATACAATTAAATACATTTATATATTTTATGAATATATACCTCTTGTTAATCGTTTGGGTATTGTATTTTACATCATTGATGAAACTTTGAATACTCAAAATATAAAATCCTAAAATTTAAAAATATACACGGTTATAAAATTAAATATCTAAATACATATAATACATAAATTATAAGATCTACAAATATGATTTTCAAAATCAAAAAATAAATCAACTTGAGATTTCAAAATATCATAGAGATTTGAATTCAAAAAAAAATATTTTAGCGAATTAAAGAAGAAAAAAAATATTTAAAATTAAAAAAAATAGAAATCGGGAATGTGACTTACTTAATTTAACAAGATTATATAACAATTGCGGCGGATTTTGCGAGATTTGTGGGCAGTTAAATGAGGAAAATATGGGGTTGGAGTCGAAGACGAAGACGATGGAGAGAGAGGAGAAGAAATAAGTTGAGCGGGGAGTTACTGCAGTAAATTAAGGAACATGATAAAAAAGTAAAACTACAGAGTAAAAGAATAAAAAAGGGCACATTAAATGAAATTATATAAATCAACATAATATTTCAAAAAATCTTAATACATAATATTTCAAAAAATCTTAATACATAAATTATAAAGTACAAATATGATTTTCAAAAACAAAAAATAAATCAACATGATATTCCAAAAACTCTTACAGATTTGAATTCAAGAAAAAACAAATATTTGCACTGATTAAAAAAAGATTTATTTTAAAATATAAAAAAAAAATATACATTTAAAATTAAAAAAAATGAAATCAGTAATGGACTTACTTGATTCAGCAAAGATTGTGAGATAATGGTAGTGAAATTTGAGAGATTTGATTACAGTTAAAGAAGGAAAAATAGGGGAATAAGATGAACACGTTGGACAGAGAAATAAGAAAATGGGCTGAGTGGAAGTTAATTCAATAAATTAAGGATCATGATTAAAAAGTAAAAATAAAAAGTAAAACATAAAAAATGACACATTAAATAAAATAAAGTCATTATGTATAATTTTTTTAAACTATGACTATTATATATAAATAATTTCTTAAATATGTTATGATATGTAATTTTTTTTAAAATTTTATTAAAAGGTTAACCCATCTTAACCCATGGCCAGCTTAGAATTAATTTGGGCCATTATTTTTAGACCTTTTTATTAAAAGAATTAATTTATTTTAACCGTTTAACTCATTGACCCACTAAAATTGAATTAGATTGAGACTACCCGTTTTAATAACTCTAACCACAATGAACCTTACAACCATCATATGATCTGATGACCACCTCCATTAGTTGCCGCTACCGCCAGCTTTTAACTCTAAGGAGTGCTTTATCAGAGAAAAAGTTCTTACAAGAATCACATAAACTCATATTTCATCTATATTTTATTAATATAGTACTTCATTATTTTTCAATTTGATATTTTATTAGATTTTAAATAGAGATAAAATTTATATGCATTCAAATATTAAAAAAGAATCATAATTATTCTATGCCTAGAATTTAGAAATAATGTATTTATAATCAAATATATATTTTAATTTAGATATTTTAATTTTTTTTAAAAATTATATGATAGTATTAGATTGAGTGATAATTGAGTCTGGCCCAATCCAACCCTTTAATTAAGTGATATTGAGAAAGATATTTACAGCTCATTTAGAAGTGAGGTTTAAAAGCTCAGTCTCATTTGACCCGTCAGTCTCATAGGCTTAGCCCTTGAGCTTCAGAGGTCAGTCCGCGTAATTTAAAAAATAAATAATTGTTAAATATATAGTATACTAACTAATTAAAAATGAAATAATAATATAAGATAAAACAAAAAAAATAAAAAAGATGTAAATTGTACTGCAGTACACACGTACTATAACTAGACTATTAGTCATTGGAGCTATTAATAGGAATTAGGATGATATTTTATATAATAAAGTGATAATAAGATAAGGACATACAACAAAAGAAATTAGGTTTAAAACTTTTAAAAATCTTGTGCAGCTTCTCTTCTTGGGTCTTGGCCTCTTACGCAACTTTTCTTCTTTTGACTAATTAGTTATATTTGTTGATTTTTCGATTCATCTTAGTTATTATTTTGTTCACTTGTTATTAAAATAAAGATTTATAATGACTGGTGATTTTCTAGTAATCACACATTTTCATTTATCATGTTTCAAATTATGTTTAAATTAGAATTGTATATCAGTCGGTTCGGTTCAGTTTTGAACGTTATCGGTTATTGGTTTGTAAACATGCTAAATCGTTAAAGAACCGTTAAGATATCGGTTACTCGGTTATTGGTTAATCAATTATTGATCGTTATCGGTACGGTTATCGGATTAATCATTAAGATTTCACATGAAAAAATCGCATAAGTCGTCATAAGTATGTTTAGCTAGAAAAAGTGGGTGAAAAGAGAAAAATCATATAAAACTAACTCAACTAAAGCAATCAACTTTAATTTAGTTTAATACACTTACTCACTTTTTATTGACACCCATTTCATTTTTTTGTTTGGATACTTTATATATTGAAGACTAAAATTATAATTTAATAAATTATTATCGAATTATCGGTTCACCCGTTATAAAAAGTGATCAAATCTATAACCGAACTAATAAACCAATAACTTGGGATGGTAGATCGATAATCAAACCGTTAAATCAATAACCCATATCATTAATCCAATAACTTCATTTCGGTTCGGATTATATGTTTAATCATTAATTTGCACACCCCTAGTTTAAATTTTATTAAACGGCCAACCCGTCCTACTCGTAGCTCACTTAGGATTAAATTGGACTGCTTTTTTTAGACCCTTTTATTAGAAGAGTCAGTTCATTCTAACCCATTTAACTCATTGGCCTGCTGAAATTGAGTTGAATTGGACTCACCCATTTCGACAACTCTTAACAACAATCATCACCTGTTGCAACCTTACGACCATCATATGATCTGATGACCACCATCCAGTTGCCGCTACCGCCAGCTTTTTAACTCTTAAGGAGTGCTTTATCAGAGAAAAAGTTTTCAAGGTACCATATAAACCCATATTTCATCTATTTTTTTTATTAATATAATACTTCATTATTTTTTTAATTTAATATTTTATTAGATTTTAAATAGAGATAAAATATATATCCATTCAAATTTTAAAAAAAATGATCGTAATTATTCTATATCTAGAATTTAGAAATAATGTATTTACAATCAAATATGTATTCATATTTAGATTGTTTAATTTTTTTTTAAAAAACAAACATATAACAGTATTAGATTGAGTGTAAAATTTATTGAAAACTTTCTTTTTCATTTTAATAGTTCTTTACAATCAACCGAAGGTTGAAAGGCAGAATTTATATATATGATCGTATTTAACTGAGTATAGAATTTATCGAAAGCTTTTTCTTTTTTTTATATAATAAATCAAAAGGTGAGAGGCAAAGCTCGATCTCAACGACTTATGGTTGAGACATTTCTATGGCTAAAACAAATTTAACAAAAAAAAAAGAATCTAAAATGAAATTGTTTATAAATATAAAGAAACAAGAATCTTTTTAAGAAATGAGGCAATGACATTTGCTTTTGCCATAATAATAATAATCAAGAACTCAATAAGACCAAATGTCTAGAACACACAGTACATAAATACTTCCTCTTAAACCTATAACAAATGGGGAGAAAACAAAACTTCAAAATTCCTTCAACATCTACTGCTTCTACTTTTCCTTCACAATGTGGACAAACTCCTGATGCCATTTTTCTTCCTAGCTCTTTTTCTTCTTCATTGCAAATACATTTGAAAAAACACATTCTCTATATCTTTTTCACTTTAATTTTCCTATTGATATTCCCAAAAAAAAAAAAAAAGAAGAAGAAGAAGAAGAGAGAAATGGATCTTTCTCTTTTTTAGGAGAGTTTAGGGAGAAGAGGGGTTTTTTTTATAGGAGAATTTTGAAGAATAATCTTAGGGACTAAGTTACATTAAAATTGAAGTAAAACTAATATTTATTAGGTTTTGGTTTTTAGTGGTAGATTTCTTTTGACTGGCTGACTTCTTGTTGTGTCACGTGTGAACGTGGAAAAGGTAGTACTAGGTTTGTTGAAGAACATTTTTTTTTTAAAAAAAAAGAAATTTGTTTTCATGTGATTTACTATCCATGGTTAGAGGGGAAGTAGAATTTTAAGTTTATTGATTTTGTAGTATACTTAATTTTTAATAAATTATTTATATATATTAAATATTTTTTAGAAATAGATATATAGCTTGATTTAAAATTCTTAAATTCAATTGAATTTGTATCTTGAAAATGGCGCAAGAGCCAAGAATTTTAATAAAAGAATTTAAAATTATAATACAAATATTATTCAAACAATGACATTTGACGTAAAATATTGTTAAAACAATGACATTTGACGTAAAATATCATTAAAACAATGATATTTAATACAAATATAAAAAATATTATAAGATGTGTTTCAAAAGTCATTTTATTAGTCAGTAATCACTGATAGTTACACATAATATTGAAGATTAGCAATTATATAATATATATCAAATTAGTTTGGAACTAAAATTGTAGATAAATATTTGTCTTGTTGTGGAAATTTGAGCTATTTTTCCACCAATAGCAAAACTAATAATGGCTAACAATGATAAATAAGAAGCAGAAAAGAAAATAAAGAGAATACCAAGATTTGACGAGGTTCGGCCAATTATGCCTAAATCCCCGGACACCACTACAAATATATTTCTCCGAGAAATATTACAAGAGAGAAAATAAACTAAGCCTCTAGAAGAGTTAGAAGGCTTCAAGTTTGGTGTGATAAAACCAAAAGGGGGAGGCTTCCTTTTATAGTCTAAGGTTGCCTCCCTATTTCTACTCATCTTCCAATGTGGGACTTTGAGCCAAAAAATAACAAATCTCCACCTTGGCAAAAAGTCCCAAAAGTTACAAAATCTTCTCTCACAACTATCTCTAGTAGTGTCTTCAAATGCACCTATGGTGCTACCCATGTGCAATCTTCACAATATTGATCAAATTTATACAATGTTGAAATTTGATCGATGTCACTATCTTGGTCATCATATCTGCAGGATTTTCAGCTGTCTGGATCTTCTGAAGTAGTATTTCACCTTCTTCCAGAATCTCCCTTACAAAGTGATGTCGAACATCTATATGCTTCGTTCGTGCGTGATAGACTTGGTTCTTTGCTAAACAAATAGCACTCTGACTGTCACAATGCACCTTGACGTGCTTTTGACCAACTCCCAAATCCTTCAGCAACCCTTGAAGCCAAATAGCCTCCTTAACAGCTTCGGTAACAGCCATATACTCTGCCTCTGTAGTAGACAAAGCGACTGTTGACTGCAAAGTAGACTTCCAACTAACCGGTGCCTTTGTAAGTGTAAACACATAACCGGTAGTTGATCTTCGTTTGTCCAAATCACCGGTATAGTCGGAATCACAATATCCAACTACATATTGACCAATCTTTTTATCCTGCCCAAATAATAACCCAACATCCACGGTGTTCCGAATATACCGTAGAATCCATTTGACAGCTTGTCAATGTCCTTTACCAGGATCATGCATATACCTGCTCACAACCTAGTTGCATCTGACCCTTCATCATCAAGAGTTGCAACTGCTGCTATCCCAACAATTGTATTACCATCATAGTAATACAAATTATTCATCCGGGTGCCTTTAAACATCACCAGAGCTCCAGAGACTATTTTCAAGACTCCATCTCGCATTGTCACCGTCAATCCTTTGGATTCTAGGACTCCCAAAGAGATGAGATTCTTCTTCATGTCAGGTACATACCTGACCTCTGTCAAAACTCTAGTTGATCCATCATGATTCTTTAAGTTGACTGAACCAATTCCTATTGTTTCACAAAATGTGTCGTTGCCCATATAGACAACTCCACCGTCTATCTCTTTAAACTCAAAGAACCACTCCCGGATATGACAAATATGTTGGTTGCATGCTGAGTCAAACAACCACTTGTCAGATCGCCTTGTGGAGGTTGTAACAACCAGTGAAAGATCTGAATCTTCATCACTGTATTCAGCAGCACATGACTCTGCAACAGCTTTGCGTTTTTCAACTTTGCCCTTATTTTTCAATTTCGGGCAATCTTTCTTCCAGTGCCCCTTCTCTCTACAAAAGGCACATTCATCTTTACTCGGTCTGCTTCTTGACTGAGATTTCCCTCTTCTTCCTTTCTTCTGGTTTTGTGGTCTGCCTCTTGCTACCAGTGCTTCTGCAACCACCTCTGCATGCTTGCTTTCCTCCCTGTCTTTTTTCCTCAATTCATAACTATATAGAGTACTACATACTTCACTGAGGGAAACTTGGTCTTTCCCATGAAGTAACATAGCTTCTATAAATTCATACTCTTCAGGAAGTGAAAACAGCAACATCAATGCCAGATCTCCATCTTTGAAAGTTTCATCAAGGTTCCTCAAATCAGCTACTGCCTTGTTAAAAGCAGTAATATGATCATTCATGGTAGTACCCGGTTGATAACTAAACCGGAATAACTTCTTCTTCATGAAGTGCTTATTGTGACCGCTCTTCTTCAAGAATTTCTCCTCCAATGCCTTCCATAGCTTACTTGCAGAAGTTTCCTTTGAGAATGAATATTTCTGCTCTCTTGAAAGGCATGAGCGAATAGTACCACACGCCAACCGATTGATGGTCTTCCATTCTTTTTCTTCAATTTCTTCTGGTTTCTCTTCTTCAATAGCAATGTCTAGACCTTGCTGGAAAAGCGCGTCTAGAACTTCACCTTGCCACATCCCGAAATGACCCGTACCATCAAAAATCTCCACCGCAAATCTTGCATTTGGCACCGCAAATCTCGTCAAAATTGACGACGAAGATGCTGCCGAAGTTGATATAGTGAAAACTGTGGCTCTCGAAATCTGCTCATTATTATTAGCCATTTTTGCTCTAAAGTGAAAAAATTACCAGTAATAATTTATCCAAAAAAATGCACCAGGAAAATTCCCAGGAAAAACTGGAGGGGTCACACGGTCCCACTTAAAAACCAGTTTCCTTAGACAGAACTTCCCTAGACATGCACTTAATTAGACAATATATTACTTAGCAATTTTAACACAAACTTACAAAAAATAATCTCAAGAAATTTTTTCTGATGTGGAGGATCAGTTAAAACCGCAACCACAGAGCATACTAAAATTTCAAGAGAGATCGTAACCAAAAGCTCTGATACCAATTGTTGTGGAAATTTGAGCTATTTTTCCACCAATAGCAAAACTAATAATGGCTAACAATGATAAATAAGAAGCAGAAAAGAAAATAAAGAGAATACCAAGATTTGACGAGGTTCGGCCAATTATGCCTAAATCCCCGGACACCACTACAAATATATTTCTCCGAGAAATATTACAAGAGAGAAAATAAACTAAGCCTCTAGAAGAGTTAGAAGGCTTCAAGTTTGGTGTGATAAAACCAAAAGGGGGAGGCTTCCTTTTATAGTCTAAGGTTGCCTCCCTATTTCTACTCATCTTCCAATGTGGGACTTTGAGCCAAAAAATAACATGTCTAGGATTAATTCATTTTGTGACGTTTGTTTAACCTCTCACAAAATATTTTTTTTTTTTTTGTGACAGTTTTATGGTGGAGGTTTGCAGATCGATGCACATGCATATAATTTATAACGGTTGCGGATCCTTGCAATTTTGTAAAGGAAAAAAGCTTAAATATGCCATTAAATTTTAGGAAAAGAATCATTCATGTCATCCGCTAAGAGTTGAGCTCATTTATGCTACTACCGTTATTCAAAGGGGTCATTTATGCTATTATTTTTTAACAGAATCAATATATGGTTTTTGAAAATCAGATTGGACACGTGACAAAATTTTAATTGGCCACATCAATTAAAAAATCCACCTATTAAACTATCCATCCAACCTAATCTACCCGACCCATGACCCTTTCCCCCATTAAAACCCACAAACTTTTAATCCGACCTATTAACACCAAATAAAACCTCATTCACACTCAAGTTCAATTTCCTTTTATACTCCTTCAAAGATTTAAACCCCATCATCTTCTTCTTCTTCATTTTTTAGTCATCTAAGTTTCCTCACTCCTTCTCCTTGTTCAAATCAATCAACCCAAATTCCTTTCACAATAATATCTGACGGGTCAAGTGGTTTAAAGTTTTATTAACATCTTATTCATCTGGGTGGTGAACTTTCAGTTGCATTCACAAGGTCAATTCACATATAAAGGAGCAAAAAATAATTCACATTCCAGTGTTTAAGCGAAATCAATGAACACATATAACATGAATCTTTTAATTTGCATACAGTTGTCTCACTTAATAACCATGTTAATTAGTGTATTCATCACTTAGAGCCGCAAGAAAAAAGGCTTGTTGAAATATGTACATGTTCACCCAGAATATTAGAAAAAACTACACTTTGTAATATTATCTTCACATTGTATATGTGGGTCTCATGTTCCATCTACGGTTATTCACATAAAATAACTCTATACAATAGTAAAATAATATAGATAACTACACGCAAAAGCAACAATAGAAAACAGAAGCGTTTCATGGAGGAGTGAAAAAATTTAGATGACTAAAAAAAAATGTAGAAGAAGAGGTCTAAAACAAAAAAGAAGAAGATGAGGTTTAGGTCTTTAGAGGAATATAAAAGGGCAGTCGATTTGGGTGGGAATTGAGTTTTATTTGGTATTAATGGGTCGGGTTAAAAGTTTATCGGTTTTAATAGGGAAAAGGTTCATGGGTCGGGTAGATTAGGTTGGATGGATAGTTTAATAGGTGGATTTTTTAATTGACGTGATCCATTAAAATTTTGCCACGTGTCCAATTTGGTTTTCAAAAATCATATATTGGTTTTGTTAAAAAATAATGGCATAAATGACCCCTTTGAGTAATGGTAGTGACATAAATGAGCCAAACTTTTAATGAATGACATGAACGAGTTTTTTTTAAAGTTTGATGACATATTTGAGCTTTTTCCCTTTTATAAATTCTTGTTTGTATATACCGATATTTACACCTAATATATATATATATAATTTTTCCTTTTTGTTTTGTTATATAAAAAAATATTTTTTTATTTAAAAATTATATCATTTTATACTTTTTGTATTTTTATTTATTTTAAAGAAAAATTTAGATATGAGATCAATGATCATATTTATTCTATTTACTTCTTTTAAAAAAACTTTATTTAAGCTCTTATTAAAATAATTATTTTTGCAAGAACAATATTATTATAATTGTAGTACTCTTTATTATTATTACTAATGATTGAAGATAAGAAAAATTGAAATATGGACTTCTATAATAAGAGCAGTTTTTTTTTGTTCCTTCTGCATAACTTTAAAAGAAAATTTTCTTTTTCTTTGGATCCAAAATACCTCCCAAAAAGTTAAAAATATCCCTAAAAATTTTATACCCACCTAATTAGATACTAATTCCCCCTTCCCTAAATGCCTTTCCCCTTCTCTAATCGGCGATCAACTTTTTGTCACCCCTCACATTTTTTTTTTTGAATTTTATGTGTGTCAATAAAATAAAAATAAAAAAGGTATTGTCTAAAGATAATTTTCCAACATTTTGTGTATGTGAGCAACGATAAGTATGATTTGGTGATATTTCTTTATGTGTCGTAATTAAATTGAGTTAAAATTTAAAACATGTGACACTTAATAAAAGTTGTAAATAAATGTCACTAACTATTTTGCCAATATTAATTTAAATGTTGAAAATTTTACTTGATATTTCAAAAAAGTCGTAAATAAATGTTGTAAATCATCTAGCAACATTAATATAAATGTCAGAAAATTCTCGACATTAAAATTTATGACATTCGTATTAAGTGTAAAATAAATAGCGCTAAGTGATTTACGACACTTATATGATCACTTAATACGACAATTATAAAATGTCATTGTACGCCTAATTTCTTGTAGAAATTAATTTTATCATCTGTTGTAAAATAAAGCTCAAAACAACAAAGGAAAGAAACAATATAAAGAATAAGAAAAACAATAAGATAGAACAATATAAGATAATTTTTCTTCTTTCAAGTGAGTACAATATCATCTTCAAGACATCTATTTATAGGATTACATTGAGTAGCACCAAAGGTTGTCATAAACATGACATTAATCCTTGAGAATGTGGGGGAGATCAAGGGGTGTGGAAGATCAATGCAAAGGTAATATTACTACTCATAATGGTGGGAGTTATACCTAAAAGTTATGGACATCCACGATTAACTAATAATATTTACAGCACTCTCCGTTGGATGTCCATTGATAGATAATATGTCTCGTTAAAACCTTACTAGGAAAAAAACCCTGTGGAAAAAATTCTAGTGAAGGAAAAAGAGTACACATATCTTGTAGTACGTATTATTTGCCGCCTCATTAAAAACCTTGCCAGGAAAATCCTTTAGGACAAAACCTAGGCCAAGGAAAAAAGAGTGCAACAAAACCTAGGCCAAGGAAAAAAGAGTGCAACGCATACTTTACTTCCCCTGATGTAAAACTCATATAATATCTCGGAGACGACGCATCCCAACCTTGTATACAAGCTTTTTAAATACTGAGGTTGGTAATGCTTTAGTGAACAGATCTACCAAATTATCAACCGAGCGAATTTGTTGAACATCTATTTCACCTTTCTTCTCAAGATTATGAGTAAAGAAGAATTTTGGTGAAATGTGTTTTGTTCTGTCTCATTTAATGTATCCTCCCTTCAATTGAGCTATACATGCAACATTATCTTTATACAATGTAGTTGGAATATCCTTTTTAAAAGAAAAATCACACATTTCCTGAATATGTTGAGTCATTGACCTCAACCAAACACACTCCCGACTTGCTACATGAATGGCTATCTTTTCTGCATGATTTGAAGAAGTGGCAGCTATTGTTTGCTTCATTGAACGCCAAGATATAACTGTGCCTCCATATGTAAACAATAGCCCATCTGAGATCGAGCTTTATGTAGATCAGACAAATATCCTGCATCTGCATAACCAACCATTTCTGACTTGGATTTATTAGAATAAAATAATCCCATGTCAATGGTTTCTCGAAGATATCTGAATATATATTTAACACCATTACAATGTCTTTCTTGTTGGAGAGGAGCTGAATCTTGCCAATAAACTTACTGCAAAATAAATATCTGGTCGGGTATAATTGGCCAAATACATTAGTGCCCCAATTGTACTAAGATAAGGAGTTTCATCACCAAGAAGCTTTTCATCATTTTCTTGAGGTTGAAATGGATTTTTATTTATGTCAAGCGATCTCACAGTCATTGGGATACTCAACGGATGTGATTTATCCATGTAAAATCGCTTTAAGACCTTTCAGTATATGTTGATTGATGAACAAATACTCCATTTGTTAAATGCTTAATTTGTAGGCCAAGATAAAATTTTATCTTACCAAGATCTTTCATTTCAAATTCTTTCTTCAAACACTCAACAACTTTTGAAAGCTCTTTAGGTGTGCCCATGATGTTCAAGTCATCAACATACACAACTATTATAATAAACTCAGATCCAGACCTTCTTATAAAAACACAAGGATAAATATGGTTATTTTTGTACCCTTCCTTCAGCAAGTAATTGCTAAGATGATTGTACCACATCCGCCCTGATTGTTTCAATCCGTATAAAGATTTCTGAAGCTTTATTGAACAAGTATCTTGTGAATTTTTGTATGCTTCAGGAACTTTGAATGCTTCAAAGAATTTTCATAAAAATGTCATGGTCCAATGAGCCATATAAATAGGTTGTGACAACAGCATTAGCCGCATTTCAAGTTTTTCATGAACTGTCATATTTATTAGATACCAGAAAGTAATTGCATCCACCAGAGGAGAATATGTCTCCATATAATCAATGCCAAGCCTTTGTGAAAATTCTTGTGCCACAAGTCGTGCTTTATATCTTACGACTTCACCTTTTTCATGTTTCACACGAAAATCTATTTATACCCCACTGGCTTAACACCTTCAGGTGTTCGGACTGTTGGTCCGAAAACTTCATGTTTTTCAAGTAAAGTCAATTATGCTTGAATTGCGTCCTTCCAATTTGGCCAATCATTTCTCTGTCTACATTCTTCAACAGATTTTGATTCAAAATCCTCATCTTGTTGCATTATTTTAACAACAACATTATAAGCAAAAATATTTTCAACCCCAATATCATTTCGATTCCACCTTTTTCTCGTGGAGACGTAATTTATTGAGATTTCTTCATTCTCATTATTTTCTGGTATTTGGACCTCTTCATTGGTCTTATCATTTGTTATGTGTCGAGGCTTTTCTTGAGAAATTACCTCTATATTATGATCATTTTGATCATTTATATCTTTTTTTTCGAGGATTTTTATCCTTAGAACCGATTGGCTACCACATTTCAGACGTGATTTAGATTCATTTGCATGAATAATTTATCCTATCGAGACATAAACTCGAACAGGAACATTTGCAGCTGGAATATAAGATTTAGTAACCTTTGGAAGGTTACTAAATGCATCTGGCAGTTGATTTGCAACATTTTGCAAATAAATCATCTTTTGAACCTCTTGTTCACATTGATTTGTTCGAGGATCTAAGTGAAATAGTGATAATGCATTTCAATATATCTCCTTTTTCAACTGCTTATTTTCTCCCTCTAATATTGGGTATGTTGATTCATCAAATTGACAATCAGCAAATCTTGCGTAAATAAATCTCCAATCATCGGTTCCAAGTATTTTATAATAGAAGGAGATTCATACCCAACATATATCCCCAACCTTCTTTGGGGATCCATTTTGGTGCGTTGTGGTGGATCAATTAGAACATATACCGCACATTCAAAAATTCTAAGATGGGAAATATTTGGCTCCTGGCCAAAAACCAACTGCAATGAGGAGAATTCATAATAACTAATAGGCCTTATACGCACAAGCGCTGCTGTATGCAAAATGGCATGCCCCCATACTGAAATAGGCAATTTTATCCTCATTAGCAATGGTCTAGATATCAATTGTAGGCGTTTAATCAATGATTCTGCTAAACCATTTTGATTATGAACATGAGCAACCGAATGTTCAACGGTTATTCCAGTGACATACAATAGTCATTAAAGTGTTGAGATGTAAACTCACCAGCATTATCAAGACGTATTGTCTTTATTGCATAATCTGAAAAATGTGTTTTTAACCTTATTATTTGAGCCAACAATCTCGCAAAAGTCATGTTGCGAGTTGATAATAAGCACACATGTGACCATCTTGTAGATGCATCTATCAAGACCATATAATATTTAAATGGTCCACATGGAGGGTGAATTGGCCCACATTATCACCCTGTATAAGTTTCAGAAATGCAGGAGATTGAGTCCCAACTTTAGCTGCTGATGGTTTAATAACCAACTTTCCTTTAGAACAAGCAGCACAAGAGAATTCCTTTGATTGAAGAATCTTTTGGTTCTTCAAAGGGTGCCCATGTGAATTCTCAATAATTTTGCGCGTCATATTAAAACCAGGATGACCCAACAGGTCATGCCAAATGATAAAATTATTATAACTAGTAAATTTTTTGTTTACTACGACATGTGATTCAACCATACTAACACTTGTATGATACAACCTAGAAGAAAATGCGGGTAATTTTTCATGCACAATTTTTGTTTCCGCCTTTATTGTAGTAATATAAAGGTATTCAACATTTCCTTCATTGGCAGTCTCAACATGATAGCCATCTTGGCGAGTAACCTTGAAACTTAATAGTTTTTTTGAGACTTACTACAATATAGTGCATTTTTAATAACCAACATTGTTCCTCCAGGTAGTAATAAGGTCTCTCTTCCAGAGCCCTCAATCAATTTTGTACTACCACATATTAGCTGCTGATGGTTTAATAACCAACTTTTCTTGAGAACAAGCAGCACAAGAGAATTCCTTTGATTGAAGAATCGTTTGGCTCTTCAAAGGGTGCCCATGTGAATTCTCAATAATTTTGCGCGTCATATTAAAATCGGGATGGCCTAACCGGCCATGCCAAATGATAAAATCATTATAACTAGTAATACTATGGCATGTGATTCAACCATACCAACACTTGTATGATACAACCTAGAAGAAAATGCGGGTAATATTTCATGCTCAATTTTTGTTCCCGCCTTTATTGTAGTAATATAAAGGTATTCAACATTTCCTTCATTGGCAGTCTCAACATGATAGCCATTTTGACGAATAACCTTGAAACTTAATAGTTTCTTTGAGATTTACTACAATATAGTGCATTGTTAATAACCAATATTGTTCCTCCAGGTAGTAATAAGGTCTCTCTTCCAGAGCCCTCAATCAATTTTGTACTACCACATATTGCATTAACATATGCCCTTTTCATAGTCAAATGAGAAAAATATTTTTTTTCTCTTAGTATAGTGTGAGTTGTAGCACTATCCAGAATATACATATCTCCATTACTCATCTTGAATCCAATTGAAGATTGAGAAATTTTATTTATCTTCATAAAAATAAAGTATATCATGAGAAATATGAAATCTAACAATATCGCAAGATAACTTAAGTACATTTCCTTTTTTCTTTCTCAGAAAATAAAAGCAACATAAAAAACATAACAACTAAAAACACATAAACAACGAAACAACATAATTGTTTTTCCCAGTAAATGATCAAATTTCAGATTTGATCCCCAAAGAAGTCTTCAACTTCCAAATGAGTAATATCATCCAGGCCAAAAAAATCATCATCTTTTAAAGCCAAATTTTCTCAAATATTGTCATCAAATTTTTGTGAAGGCCCTGCCTCAGCATCATTTTTAAAAGTCAAGTGTGACTATGCTCGGGCATTAGCAGATGAGGCACCACCTCTATTTGTCTTTCTTTTGAAAGAATTTTGATAAAGCCTAGCAAAATGCTCAGATGTCCGACATTCAATCTTCCAATGATCTTTTATGCCACAACGATAAAAATTGCCTCTTGAAGGATTGCTTTGAGAACCCATATTGTTCTCCCTTTTATGGTGGCCACCACCACGACGATTATTATATCGTCCTTTGCCATTGCCACGCCCACGCATATTATTCTGACCCCAATTTTTATTTTATCTTTTTTCAGACTGGTCATGTGCTTCAATAATATTTGCTTTCGGCAGTGGAGCAGTTCTAGTTGGGCGGGCTTCATGATTTTTCAACAAAAGAGTATTATGTTGCTCAGCCACAAGAAGACATGAGATCAAATCAGAATATTTTTTAAATCCTCTTTCACGGTATTGCTGTTGTAATACCAGATTTGAGGCATGAAAAGTTGTTAGTGCCTTTTCCAACATATCCTCATCTTTTTAATCTTCCCCACATAATTTTAATTGGGAAGTAATTCTGTGTACAACAGAGTTATAATCACATACAGTTTTAAAATCCTGTAACCGTAAGTGAATCCACTCATAACGAGCTTTTGGCAATACTGTTGCCTAAAGGTGGTTATACCTTTCCTTCAAATCAGTCCACAATTCAAGTGGATCTTTCACTATTAGGTATTCAACTTTCAATCCTTCGTCTAGATGATGACGAAGGAAAATCATAGCCTTCGCTTTATCCTGGCTTGATGTTGCATTACCCTGTGTAATAGTGATGCCAAGACCTTTAGCGTCTAGGTGAATCTCAGCATCAAGTACCCACGATAGGTAATTTTTTCTAGAGATATCAAGTGCCACAAACTCAAGCTTTGATAAATTTGACATGATGAAAACTATAAAAAAGATAATAAAGTTAGAAATAATAATTATAATAACAATACAAATACTGTTAATTCAATACACACACATACACACACACACACCCCATTGTATACCTAAAGTTAATTAACAATTTATAAACTAGAGTATTTAGGAATTAATATAATAATAAAAAAAGAGTTGCCAGAGATATAATCACATAAAGAAGATTTCACCACAAAAATATAGCAACATAACTATTAACTCGCCTTAATCTCGAGAGAAACTAATACAACTTTGAGATGATATATTATTTATATTACTAGGTATATTAGATAGAAATCAACCATGTAATTGATAAAATCAATAAACATAGTTAATAAAGTATTCTTTCTGTAATCTATATAATCTACTATCCCTTAACAATTCTAAGTAATTTTAGTTTAAATATGTTCATTAAAGGGTCAAGCAGATAGATGAAATGACAAACAACTAAACATGAAAGAATGAATAATTATTTTGGCACTAAACAAATACCAGTGAATAAATTATTTAGTGAGTGTAATCACAGTAAGTAAAGCACATACCAAATTCCATATACAAAGTGCATAATAACTTCAACATGAATGTACCTTGTTCTGAAGAAGAAAAAAAACTTAACTTCGAGATGATGAATTTGGTTAGAACCTCATGCTGATAACGTGTTGTGAAATAAAACTCAAAACAACAATGTAAAGAAACAATATAAAGAACAAGAGAAACAATAAGATAGAACAATATAAGATAATTTTTCTTCTTTCAAGTGTGTACAATATCATCCTCAAGACCTCTATTTATAGGATTACATTGAGGAGAACCAAAGGTTGTCATAAACATGACATTAATCCTTGAGAATGTGGGGGAGATCAAGAGGTGTGGAAGATCAATGCAAAGGTAGTGGAGGTGTGGTTGTTACTACTCATAATGGTGGGAGTTATACCTAAAAGTTATGAACATCCACAATTAACTAACAATATTTATAACATCATTGCAAAAAAACTTTCCGTATGCTAGGAATTCAAAAAAGTTTGTATATGTATATGTACAAAAAAATTATTTTTACACTATTTGTACGATCCAATTTTCCAACGAAAAAATCCCGATACGATTTTCCAACGAATGATTATATTGAATCCTTTGTTTGGTCTGAACTAGACAACAAAAATGGAAGATGATATTGAATCCTATTTAGCACCAACTCGGTGCATTTTTAGTCGTGCTCAATTTTAGGCTTCATTTGTTTTCATTTAAATTAAGACGTCTGTATCTGAATGCACATCTAAATGATTAAAATGTTGTCTCTAGATCTGAACACTGAATGATTAAGACCATTTGTTTTCAATATCTGAATGTGTATATTTTATTTATTATAAACAAATTAAATACGATTGAAATAAAAAATAATTAAATATCATAAAAATATGAATGTAATAAAATAAATTTATTATTTAATAAAAAATAAAATATTTATGTTTACTAGTGATTGTGGTGATGGTAATAATTGATATTACTGGCTAGTAAAGGTGGTGGTGATAGTTGCTAGTAATGGTGATGGTGATAGTTGTGATGATGGAGATGGTTGATGTTGTAATGACTGGCGTGATAGTGGTGGCGATAGTTGTGATGATGGAGATGGTTGGTGTTGTAGTGGTTGGCGTGATGGTGGCGGTTGATAGTGATGGTTGTGATGGTGAACTTAGTTGACATTAGTAGTTGGCGGTGTCGATGGTGGTGACCGAAGAATGTGTTGTGGATGTAGTTGGTAGTAGGGATTGACCGCAATGGTGGTAGTGACTATAGGTATGGTAGAGATCGCGGCGACGGTGACAGTGAATGTAACTATAATGATGGAGGTGGTATGTGTGGTAATTAATAGCTGGCAGTAGTAGTGGTTGACAATGGTGGCAGAGGTTGGTGGTGGTGGTTGGTGGTTGGCGACGGTAATAGTGGAGGTGGTTGTGATGACACATGTAGTTAGTGGTGATGGCTGGTGGTTTGAACATAGTGGTGGTGAAAATTATCCACACAAGCATACCTCTTAATGATATTAAAATTCTATTTCACATCTTAATGATTAAGACCTATTCAGACCAAATAACTGTTGAAATGTTAATAAAAATAAATGAACATAATGGTCTAAGGCCTGAACCATTCAGATTCAGACATTCATTAAGTGCATATAACGAGGCCTAGTAAATATATATCTTTATTAATTTTACTAAAAAAAAATAAATAAAAAGAAGAAGAGAGGCTTAAACTACAATATAAATAATTTCTAGCCTAATAGGCCATTTAAGGCAAGTAGCTTATTTGTTGTCTATAATATGAATGAGTTGAACAATAAGGCAAGCAACTTATTTGTTGTCCATTAACTATATAGGTAATTATTTAAGGAGTTTTTGAATGGGTGACTTAGCTAAAAAGTTGCTTTCAAAACTTAATTTGTAAAATCTTCATATAAGTCTTTGATTAATCGGTGCAATAGACATCATTTATGATGTCATCATTCGAACATTATTAACCTTTGTATTTAATTAAATAATATAAAGTAGTTCGTATTATCAAAATCATAAAAGATTTACATCACAATTTCAAAGTCTTGAGAAATACAAAATAATTCTCTTATCCCCAAAGTTTTTATTACCCGATTTAGAATTAAAATAAATTTTTTTCCTCCAAAAGCTCTCAATTTCTCCCCTTTTAGATCTCTTTTCCGGCAAAAAGTTCAGGTTATTCATTGGAAATCATGCACTCTCCGGCAATGAAAAGCTTCTTCAGTTTAGCCCATTGCTTAAAAGGCAGGGGCGCGAGGTGAGACATTTTATGCAGCATAGAACAAAGTGTAAATTTCGAGACACGGGGCGTAAGTCCCATGGATCTACGAGCATATATCTCATGCATCTTCAATTTTATAATTTTATTATTAAGAAAATAAGCAAAATTAATATTTTCAATAATTTTGCAAATAAATTCAAGTAAATCACCAATAATATAGAAAAAAATATTATAATTGTTATTTGAGAAAGATTACAACAACAACAAAAAATGATAATATCCGAGACAATATTTAACACAAAATTATTATCTATTTCATCATCGATCTCCACACCGCCTTATCACTCTCAACTAATATTTGCATTGATTATTATTTATATATTTCAAAGAAGGAGAAGGATGAATAGTGTAAGAGCAATCCCAAAATATAAATAAAGTTGTCTCAGGAACATAGTGCTATAAAATCTTTATCCTATTATTTTAGGCTAATCATCTAAAAAATTATTTATGTAAACATCATTTTTTTATTGATACATTTTAGGAAAAATCACTCCAATATGAAAATATGATAGTGTAAAATATAAATGTCACCGCACCAATAATAGAAAATATTATTTATAAAAAGTACTTTTAAAATTATAAAAATCAAATTTAACGCTCGGGTGGTACACTTTTACACTTAAAACTTACGCTTTTACGTCCGGAACTTACCGCCAAATCATGAGGCTTTTTCTTATGGATCTATGTCTTTCATTTGCACCCTGAAGCATTTTTGGTATTCTCAGCCCCGAAACTCACTTTAAAAATGCTTTTGAAAATACTGGTTCGACCACTGTTATTCCTAGCTTTCAGCCATTGTTATTCAATTTAGCCAGTGTCAATTCTCAACAAATGTGTTTTCTACTCAACTAAATTATTTGTTAATAATGGACCACCTGGTACATATACACTAGATTACTTTTTGATTAAAACACAATTAATTAACTAAATTACAATAAGAAACTTAACACTATTTAAACTAATCATTTGGGGTTGTTTGGTTATGGGTTAGAGTTATGCAGGTATTAATAATATATTACTTAGTTATGAGAGAATCTATGATTTTATTTTATGCAGGGATTAGTTATGCAGGGATAGTTATTCATGTATTAATTATGTAGGTATTAGTTATGCAAGTATTAGTTATATAGATATTATTTATATAGGATTTATAATTATTGAATTACAATACATGAAATATTAATTATTAAATATTTAATTTATTATAAATTAATATATATTATTTATAAATAAACAAGTAAACAAATAGTATAAAATTCTTCCCTTTTCACAAAAATAATATCATTTTTTTTAATTTTAATAAAAGAGGGCTTACAACCCTTTAAAAAAAATTTAGTCAATAACTTTTTTAGTTTAAAAATTGTGCACTCACATATCGAATTTAAAAAAATCTTAAAAGTAAATTGATAGGGGTAGATATGTAATTTTATTATTTTAATCCATGTATAACTAATACCTACATAACTTATTCCACCTTCTACCTCGCATAAAATTATACATAGATTTCCTCATAGGTTATGTAAGTATTAGTTATGTAGAATTACTAAAATACAACCAAACACCACATAAAATTAATATATGAATAACTTTTATACAACATTTGAAATCTACCAACCAAACATGATATGAAATTAATACATGAATAACTTTTATTCTATTTAGAAACCAAACATGGTATTAAGTTAATACATGAATCACCAAGTTATTCATGTATTAATTTGGGCCTTATATAATAACCAAACGTCCTCTTATTACATCACATGAGAGCCTATATCAATTGGACACATGATATTCTAATCACGAGTTTGAGAACAAGTAATTTTCCTCAAAGCATACTATTTGGCCAAAAAAGCATAACTAAATAAATTAAATTTATAATAAGGAACTTAGTACTAATCATCTATTATATCATATGAGAGTGCTCCTTCCATCAATTGGACATATGATCTAATGAGTTTGAGAACAAGTAATGATCCTCGAAGCACTACTATTTGACTAAATAAATAATAAAAAACAAATTAAGCCGTAGACTTTCATTCTTGACAACCACCACTGCAACGGATATTCTCCTGCTGCAGGGATGCCTTTTTCAGCTAGTAGCTCGGTGAAAACTGAGCACACTTTCCTTCCGACACATTTACTTCGTTATTACATTACTTCACCTTTCAAATACATACCAATGCCAATACTAATCATCTATATGGTCATAACTACACGTGTCTATTTTCTGATATAATTTAATCATATTTTTCATGCCTTATCATTTAGAAAATTCTCTGAAGTCAAACACCATTACTACTGAATTAGCATCGTTTTCGTTACACGTGACCATTATCAGTCCTCAATCATTTAACTATTAATTCATATCCAGTATCCTAACCCTATCTCTTTCACAAAACCATCCCCACAGTCAGGAACAACCCAGCAATAAGGTTTAATAAACATATACAAAATCTCTAGGTATCAACACTCGATGATACTCAAATAGTATCAATTAATTATAGTCAGGCAGTCCATGTAAATCTATCATAGAAAGTATAAGTCTCTAAAATATACATAAGAACATCACAATTAATTTGCAACCATAAGGCAGTTCACGCCAATGAATGGCATCATTTTCACACTTAAGTACAACTGTATAACCTCTGTACCTCGTCAGTCTGACTCTGTATAAAATCTGATCACACAGCTGTCACTCGTTTGTACACATATGCCACGGGGTCTTATGTTTGCCCTTCCGGTCATGACCTGTAGGGGACTCTAGAAATTCATGTATCGTACTGGCATGGTACCAGCTCCTTATCTGCTCGTCCGGATGCTCCCCTCAGACTCGAGCTGCTCATATCATAACCGCTCGTCGGGAAGCTCACTTCAGGATCAAGCCACTCATTTCAGAATAATGAATTATCACACAACCGCTCTTCCAGATGCTCTCCTTAGAAATGAGTCATTCATGTCAGAATAATGGTGTATTATTCAGTCATCATTATCATATTTTAGTATTTTCTTTATCTTAGTCATCACACATGATAATAATAACATGTATAAATTGATTATCACAAATGCACACCAAAATCATATATTATATTCATAGATTTAAATAATTTCATAGCTTATTCAATAACATTGTCAAGTCACAATTTCAATCACAAATAGATATATACAATCACATGATCTCAATCATTTATCTGTTCAATCATTCCAACACGACCGTATAAGGACTTACAATACAACATCATCATGAATACTTACACTATCATCACAACTTTCATTTTGAGATGGACTCACTCACGGATACACATTTTTCCCTATATATCATAATTATTATCTGAGTAGCAATTCTCATAAAGCAGACAATAATTATTCTCTCCCCATGCTCGACTTTAATTTCATAATCAATTACTACAGGACCACCCTAGTACTCGTTCTTCCTCCCCTTTGAGCTCTATTTTTAAGAAACATATACCTTTACTACAAGTCATCTATTCATTGATACTACAATAGTGGTCTTATTATCATGAATAAACGACACAGTATCACTCACAAACAGGTCTTACTATCTCCCCTCTTCTTCAAACCTTAGCATAATTTTTTCTAGTTCTACAATCAAAATTACCACATAGAAATTCACATCTTTTATGTTAATTTCATTCAAATTATAATCTTGTGTATATATACATACCTATATGACCATCAATAATATACGCATATGCGTTTCACTAATCAAAGTCTAAAACCAGAGTAAACCTTAGCCTACCTAGACGCCAAGATGTTGTTATGAGGTTGATGGAGTTTCGTTCTTGATGAGGGATTAACAAACGGAGGGTGAAGCCTTGTTCTTTGACAGATACCCTTTTCTTTTCTTGGTTAGAATGTCCAAAATCTTATACCTGGTGTTTTTAATAATTAATCCTTATTGTAATAGAAATTGGATTTTAAAATAAATGAAAACACGGATTTTTGATTCGCGTCTTTCACTACGGTAATCCTTTTCTCGCTGCAGCGGTCTTGCTATGGCGAAGAATTGCCCGCTGCAGCGATCTGCCTGCTTAGGCCCACTTAAAATTTTAACCCCGTCCTACATAACTGTTACTTATCTTATATTTTTTTATCTTGATAATAAATCATACTTATAAGATTTTTTAATTTTTATGCTTGTGTTTTCAAGGTTCTATAATGATCAGACGGGTCATTGGATTGGGATAGGTGATATGTCGGGATTTACGACATATTTGAACTCTTTTACATATATGTTTGCATGCTTTTAAATATTATTATATGTCAGTTCAAATGCTATGATGTTGTATTTCAGGAATCCGAATGAAATGGAAGAACACTGCAAAAACCAGGCAAATCTAAAATGAGCAATATACGGACTGCAAATAATTTCTGCGGTCCATTTGTTGAATTGTGGATGAACTTCAGAAGGCTTGAATTTGGGAGGGAAAAGTTGATAAGGTAAGAAAAAGTACGGCGCGAGTTGTGGGCCGTAGAATCCATCTACGAACCATACATGGGCACCATAAGTTAGAGTCAGAGATATTGCAACTTGGAGTTCAACAGACAAAACACAAATACGGGCCGCAAGTCAGAAGTATGGACTGTAGAATAAAGTACAGCGGGAGCTGTCTGAGGCCAGAAGAATTCTACAAAGCAATTCTGCAGACCGTATGTTGATTTTATAGTCCGCAGATCACATATGGACACTGACAGTTGAGAAGAGTAGACCATCTGCGGCTACATTCTATGGACCAAAAATTATTTCTACGGCCTGTAAGTTACACCTGAACAGTTCCGAGTAGAATTAGGGTTTAGATTCCTAGCTTAATATAAATAAGTTTTGTAGATTTTTTGATGAGTCAGTTATCACACGACATTGTCAAGTACTATTTTGTGAAGTATTAGAGACGTGTTTCTTGCTATTTTTCTAGGATCAATTTTGGCTGCTTTAAACATTTCTCAAGTATTATAAGTAAATTTTATGATTAATTCAATCTTTTGGTTTCCTCAACTAATTCTTCTACTGTGATTGTGAACCAAATAGGGCTGCGAAACCTAGGAATCTCTTCTTGAACACCGATAGTGAATTTGAATATATTTAATTAATTTGCATTTTTCAATTAGGGTTGGTGGTTGTAAACATTGATTCATGTCAATTGATTTTAATTACACTTGAAAAGGTTAACTAGGGTTAGAAAGGATTAATTAACAAAAACTCAAGGTGTTAACCCTTGTTTAATCGTCTTTTAGGAATAAATTAAATTTATTTGGCAAAAAATAATCATATATATTTAACTCTGATTTATTCAGAAGAATTAATTAAGAGAAACATTACTTACTTGTTGGGAAACATTAAGCGATGATTTAGGATTATCTACATATGAATACAAGGTCGTTATCGTTGTCTTGATTGAGAGACTTAGGTGGACCAGCATATAACGGGAACATAACCTTGGTCCTTTACTAGATCGACTTCAAAACACTTATATTCTAGATTATTATTTAGTTTAAATACAAATTATTTCAACATTAACGGAATAGCATCGTTAGACGACAAATCATATATTTACTCATTCTAGTCATCTTTTCACGCTTATTCCTTATAGGATTCGACTTCAACCTTGTTGGGTTACTATATTTGTATACGATCACTTAACATTATATTTAGGTGTAATTTTGAGTGTATCAATAGAATATAGAAGTGCTCATGAATCGTCCGTCAAGTAAGTTATCTGTTTTTCACTTTGAATCTGAAACGCAATCGTCTTGATTTTTAGTTTATTTCTGATTCTTATAACCTCAGCTTGTTGTACACATATACAACATGGATAGACCTTGAATGTTGTTTTACCCTTCTAATCATTTAATGTTGGTGCAACCTTTAGATGAAAATATTAGGACTTCTCTTCAATAAGATGATGTAGCAAAAGCCAACTCCAAACAAAATGGTTAGAGGTACTATTATAGTACTTAAACACTCCTTCTGTCCCAATTTATGTGATGATCTTTAACTAGACACAATTTAAAAGTGAAAGGAAGACTTTTAAAACTTGTACTTTAAAACAAGTCAAGATTTTGTGGCTATAAATTATCTCGTTAAGGGTAAAATGCGAAGTTTAAAGTTAATTTGTTAATACTAAATATAGAATGATATTATTCTTTTTGGGACCGACAAAAAAAAAAAACCATCGTAAAAGTGATAATTTAATCAACAATAGTCAAAACCTAATTATTTTTCACCTATTCTTTTGTAATCTCTGCTCCCACGAACAAGAAGTTAGTGAAGGCACTACTGATGACTACCAACTCTTGTTTGTCAAAATCACAACTCTTGTTGTAAATACCGGTATTCCTCTTAAAAGTGCAAACCGTAAATCCATGTGCTAAAATATATTGAGGAAAATACAAACCAGCATATGAGATTATTAAGTCTTGTGCTTTTGTTATCATTTTAAAGTATAAATATGCTGAAAATTACCATCAGATGAAAGGATATCCTTCATTTACAGAGAATGAAATTCGAATTCTAGGGAGACAGAAAACTAAGATGGATCATTAACTATTTGTATTAAGGTTGTCATGAACCAAAAAAAAAAAAAAGAATATGATTAGCTCCTAATACTAAAGGAAAAATAATTTGATTTTCATGTTTTGAAATTTGATATCATAATCAATATAGGATGTAAACTAATCTTTCAAAACATCAAATGGAGAGAATAACTGTTTATTATATGTTCAATTTTTTTTGTAGATGGACATTTTATTTACCAAGTAAACAGTTACAGTTCAAGAAAGGGTAAAAAGTCCAGTTCAAGGTGTGGCTAGTTAGAACAACTTCAGGCCATAACCCACTACACAAATCTTAGTGCACCATACTACTCTCAACTAAGGGTAATAATTTGATACTATCTAGCTTTCTCTTCGATTTTGATTTTTGATACGTCCAACTTACACTGTTAAATGGTGTAAGCGGTTGTTGATCAAATATAAAATCCAATTAAATTTGGATCGAATCTCACAAGAAATAAGACGAGAAATTCACGTCGTTAATATAATGTCCAACTTATTATCTAAGCTTCTAAAAAGAATAAGGAGGGATAATGATTAAATTGATTATAAACCTAATGATATGCGTATGTAACTAATTCAGTAATTAAAAAATCGGCTAGGGATGTTCACCCAAATACGTTGTAATGCAATTGGCTGTATATTATGAAATTTACTTAGGTGTATGCATGTGCAAAAATGATGAGTCTAAGTTTCCTCGAAAGTCTTTCGACCCAATTAGAGGAATGTCATTCTAAGTTCATCCGACACTTGAATCTTTACTAATTAACCCTCATCATAAATTACGGTTTGACTTTTCTTGTGACAACTCAAGTCATTAGATGGGAGTTGAAATCTCCAAATTCCTGGTATTCATTTCTTTTCCTAATCTAGACCTCTTTTGTCAAGCAAATCAACAATATAGGCAAGTTTAATGTTTACAACCATCAAAAAGTATTTAAGAATGAATGAATAGTACCCATGCAAAACACATTATGAAAATACTATCATGAAAGACCTTAATACATAACCCCTATATTTGGTCCTGCAAACCTAGATCTTGGGATCACCTTATTTCTGGGTAGAGTTACCGCCATGATGACTTGTCCTCAACTATAGTCTCGATGATGTCTCAACTGCCTTTCTAGATATGCTTTTTGTAAGTGGATCCAACAAATTAACCTTTTATTTACACAATCAACTGTGATAATTTCACTAGAAAGTAGTTGCCTAGCGGTATTATGCCTTCGTCGTATGTGATGAGATCTTCTGTTATACATAATGCTCTAGGCCCAATTCCTATTGCTGCTTGACTATCAAAATATATGCATATAGGTGCCAAAAGTTTGGGCCATAATGAAATGTATCTTCGAAGAAGTTTCGGAGCCATTAAGCTTCTTCACCAGCTTTTTTCTAAATCTATGAACTCAGATTCCATTGTTGAATGAGTGATGCATGTCTGCTTGGATGATTTTCAAGACATTACTCCTCCACCAATGGTAAAAACATATCTACTTGTAGATGTAGTTTCGATTGATCCAGTGAGCCAATTTGCATCACTATATCATTCAATAACAGTATAATATATTTATTGTAGTGCAAAACATTACTGAGAAAATAAAATATATCGTAGACTAATGACTACACTTAAAGTGACATCATTATACTAATATCCATGGATGGTTGGCATTAGTTTGGCCACAACATTTTGAATATATATATATATATATATATATATATATATCAACTATTTCACTTCTTGTAAGTCTACTTCTTCAAATATCCAAGTAATAGTACATTCACCGATGTAAAAATTCAAGCTATTGTCGATTTTTATCATTATCACTAATTAATTCTTCAATTTATAGATCAATGAACTGTCTTGTCTTTTCAAAGGGTTGTCTTTCAACAAGTACATCTTACCATGAAAAGTCACAATCTTTAAGTGATATTTGGTTCACAAAATTAAAGAACACGACCTTTAATGAAAGGACATAAATCAGTAGTTCGATAGCTAGTCCTTACCAAGACAATGAGTTACGTGAAAAATTCACCAACTACCATATCAATACCACCAAGGACATATATCGTATGGTTGACCTAATACATTACTGTCAATAAATCAATATTTTCTGATTTTATTACTGTATTAACATGAATATTGAAATTTTTGATTTGCAAATCAGAATCAATATCCTATTAAAACCCGATTAACAGTTTTTACCATTTTGAATTTTGAAATAACACTTTAGTGAAACACCTCTACACTTTGAAGTAATTCAAGTTGCGCTTTCTTCTTTACCATTTTTCATATAAAATAAATTGTGTTTTACTATGGGCATTCGATTGAGTAATTAGTTATTTGTAAGAATGATCTCCCCCAAAAGTTCTAGGTTAAACAAGAACTTATCAATAGGCATTCTTCATCATTGATGATTAATTGATTGTTATATTTATCAACCAACAAAAGGTAGGTAGCTTTTCACCAACATTCATATCTATACAGATAATTATATTTTAATAGATGCATTTTTTCATAAAAAATCACGACATTTCAAGTGACACTCTTTCATGAAAGAACATAATTCTTCTAAGTGTATAATCAATTATCAATTTGATAATTTCATAAAATAGCGATATACTAGTAAAATAAAAACTCAACGACCACCATATCAAATATCCTTCAAGAATTTTGTGGGGTTTGCATGATACAAGAATATCATTAGATTTCATTTTCTTCCAAATTAATCAGACACTAAGTCTAATATTGAATTTTTCATAACCCAAGAACCCCCACATTAAAAATACTACATAGAAAGTTTCATCTTGAAAACAGAAAACTCAAAATATTGTGAGTTACCATCATAATATTGTGAGTTGCAATATACAGACTTGACAACGCAAATCAAATATTAAATCGGAATAGAAAATCACGCCAATTTAAATCTCCAACACCAGAAGTCCAAAATCACAAATTTTAATCCCCAACAACATAAGAGAGAGACGAACAAAAAAAATAAAAAATTATAATTACTTAAGTTTGTTGGATTCTTGTGTCCAAAGCATTAACAGAAATGTTGAAGAAATAGAGAATTATTTTGAGCCCAGAAGTTGGTTGTATATCCTTAAATAATTATACTATTGCCAAGAATTTGTGTTACATCCTCTTAAAATAGAACGAAAAAAGTATTTCTGTAATAGTAACAATGCAAATTACAGAACTCCAGCGAACTCAACAAAAAACAGAGCAGATCTCATGACACTTTATTTTTATTTTTCAAAAACTGACGCACAAATGAGGGGAAGAAGAAGAGTATTCTCTTTTTCTTAACATATAAAATTTGAAGCAAGGCCTCTGTATTTTATAAACAATGAAAGGGTGAGATGGAGAGGTGCAATTTAAAAGATACATTTTTTGTGCAATTCAAAAAACGTCTTTTCTCATTTCTCATTCACATCTTAAAATCCCTATGTCTTGTACAGTCAGTTCATTAAGAAGTACTTTCCAGCGAGCACCAATCTAAATGTACCAAAATATCTTGTGAACAAATTAAAACGAATGAAGTAATAACTTAAAAGAATAAAATGTTATCCTTGAGGGTAAATTAGTGTAAAAGATAACCAAACAAAACTGAATCTTTTAATCTATTGATCACTTGAGTCATACAATTATCAAGGGGTGGAGCTAGTAAGAGGATTGGAGTTCAATCCAATCTCCCTTGGCGAAAATTATTTTGAACATATACTATAAAATGAATTTTTAAAATTATTTATATAAAATATTGAACTACGATTAATATTAAAAAAATAATCTATAGTAGTGGTAAAAGGGAATTAAACTTGATTTAAGTCACATGTGAGATTCTCAAGTAAGACTTTGTAGCATACAGAATTTCCTTTTATATTTCTGGCTTCGCCACTGTATTTATGTGATGCAAACAAAAATTAATTTGATGTCGACTCCGATGAAACACCAATGCCCTGTTAATTTCAGTTTATCTTATTAATGGTAAAAGACACGAACACAACCATGTCAAAAGTATCAATCCATCTTATTCACAACTCAGTGAGTTCTTGCCCGCCAAGAACTGTTGATGGTTCATTCTTGCTGATGTAGTGAAGCCGAAGAACTCAAAAGGGCCATTTGTCGAAGCAATTTGGCAGAAAGGGAAGTACCTTGGCACCCAAAAAAAGGTCCCCTTCTCGTACTCTTGCATTCATGGCTAAGGTCCCATTTGGATACACAATTTGGACTCTGCCAGTCCCTTTCAACACTACTCCATATACTCGATTGCTGTTGGATTAACATGAGGTGCCATCATGGATCCCTACTTTCACAAGTAAAAGAAAAGAAACGTACATGTTGGTTACTATACTTGGACATGTCTACTCAGATTCTAGACCAGAGGTCACTAGTAGCCTTAAGGAAACGTACAATTAAGTCAATCCCTGCTGGGATTAGTTATTCTGGATTTATTTTTTATTGACGGTTTGGTTTGTTGTATTAAAAATAGGGAAAAAGGGCAAATATGTCCCTCAATTTTGTGATTTAGAGCAAATATATCCCCCGTTAAAAAAAGTGGTGAAAATATATCCTGCCGTTTATCAAATGGGGCAAATTACCCTTCTTGCTAACAGACTTTCTTTTCTGAATTAAAATTATTTATTTTTATACTTTTAAATGGGAAAGGGGCAAATATATCCCTCAACTATGTGATTTAGAACAAATATATCTTCCGTTAAAAAAGTTGTGCAAATATGTCCGTGTCGTTTATCAAATGAGGCAAATATACTGCTAACACAATTTTTTTTAATTAAAAATTATTTATTTTTATATTTTTAATTTTAAAAAGTCACATGACTTTAAATTAAAGAATCAGTCTCTCTGCTCTCACCCTATTCGACCCACACCCGAACCCACCAAAATCTACGAACGAAACTTTAAAAAAAATACCAGCACTAGAAGCAGCAGTGTCCTTCGCTTTCCCATTTCAACTCGTTATAAGGAAGAATATTTTTCTAAGCCTTCTTTATAATCAGTTTAGGTTAACTGGTATGTCATGAGGTGATGGGTCTGTAGTTTATATGGAGTGCGTGGTGAGATTTTGAGGGGAGGTGTTGTCAATCATGCATGATTTTTAGGCATTTTCTAGTGTACTGTAAACATTGAGATCCTGAAAAGTATTCACTGAACCAAAGAAAAATTACTTGTGTAAGGTTGTAATACAGAACAAAATGAAGTAGTGAAATTTCAATTTGATGACCATTTCAAAGCGCTAATCAAATGCAATAATAGAAAGGATCTGAGGTGTATATATGTATGTAACGGTGTATGTATGTATGTATGTATGTATGTAAACACGCTAAATTAATTCTATTAAATCAATAATGAACACACTAATTTATTCCGATACTAAAGCTTGATTTGAATTTTGTTTAAGGATTAGATAGTGGTACTAATTTGAATTTTGTTTAATTTGTGCTCTTAAAAGTACAAGGTATTTAGTATGGATATTGTAATCATTTAGATATACCCAAATAAGTTAATTCGGGATTGAGATATAGTTGATTGATTAATTGATTTGTACTCTTCAAAGCTGTTTTAACTAAGGATTGATCAAGTGATGGAATTTGAGTTATGGTGATTGTGTTGTTTCTCCACCCTGCACTTCCTGTGCTTCTATGCTATTATGGTATCTATTTTTAGAATAAAATTCCTTGATATAATGGGAAGAAGAGATGGTTCGGGCATGTGAAGGTGGGAGTGACTTCAATGGTGGACAAGATGCGAGAGGAAAAACTGCGATAGTTCGAGCGTGTGAAGAGGAGATGTCTGGATGCCCCAGTGTGGAGGTGTGAGAGGCTGGCTATAGATGAAACAATTGCTTTCTTTTGTGTATTCACTTATCCAGGACGGACGTGTTAGTAGATCTATTTTCTTCTTTGTTTAGCTCTACCTTGTATATCGTTTTTCTTGTCTGATGCTCATTATATAGTTGTCCATTATAAGCACTTGATTAAGTGATGCCCATCTAAATCTGTAATGGAGGAACCGTAGGGGATTGCTACTGGAGCGGCACCTCGTCCAAGTTAAGACTATGTCTCACTAAGCCTAACTTGAATAAATTGCAGGCTTGACCAATAATTTTGTGAGATTATCAGCTAATTGATCAGCAACATAGACATGAATAACACGAACCTTGTTCTATTGGACATGCTTGGGCACAAAATTGAACTTCACCTCGATCAACAGACTGTGAAAGGCGGAATATTTCTTGCTCAAGTAAGTGACACCAACGTTGTCAAAGTAAGTGGTAGGGACCTTGTGGAATGCAAAGCATGTCTGGATGTTACAATCTAATCTCAATATTTATGAGAACCTACTTTCTGTTAAATTTACTCATAGAGCTATCTTTTAAGAAGACAAGTTTGAATGACACTGTAGTAGGCAATTGCATAAGAAATACACTGCAATTTCAGTTCAAATATGATGAGTAAAATTGAGCTTCAACCATAACTTTTCTCATAGTTGTAATGGTGGAATAGTAGTTTTTCCGGTATAAAGTTTATATCTTTAGTTGTTGTCAAGAAACTGATCATGCACCTGAAGCTGAAAGTTCATTCATAGGTTTTGTAGGGACAAATCTTTTATGTTTTCAAGTAATTTCAGGTATAACTGAAATTTCAAATTTTCTTACTAATAGTAATAGAGTTCAAACCATGAACAAAATGATATGAAAAAACCAAACCATCTTATTCACAACTCAAAAGGGCAACGCGTCTTGTGTGCAACAAGACTACGGAAGAAAACAAAATCAGATCGCATGAAAGAAAAACAAAAACAAAATTCCAAAACTGGCTTTGAGCTTTCATGTCATAACTCAACTAGACCAAGTGACCAAGTACATACTAGAATTTCCACTATGCGAATAAGAACTAATGAGTTGCCTTGTCACCAGGAGCGGCTGATGATGATGGCAAAATGACTTGTTCATGTTGAGCATTAGTAATCCTTTTAAGCCTTTTCTCACCAATTCCAAATGCAGCTGCAAATTCTGGCCCTCTCAAGCTCTGCATCAATGAGTTCTTACCAACCAAGAACTGTGGATGGTTCCTACTTGCTGATGTAGTGAAGCCGAAGAACTCAAATGGGCCATTTGTCGAAGCAATTTGGCAGAAGGGGAAGTACCGGGGCACCCAAAAAACGTCCCCTTCTCGTACTCTCGCGTTCATGGCTAAAGTCCCATTTGGATACACAATTTGGATCCTGCCAGTCCCTTTCAATACTATTCCATACTCAATTGCTGTTGGATTGACATGAGGTGCCATCAGTGATCCCTACATTAACGAAGAAACATAGATAAAACAAGTGAGCAAGAAAAGAAACATACAAGTTTCTATATATACATGAACCAGGTTAACTATGATTTGCTTTCATACGAGGAGATTTGAATAAGTGCGTGCAAATGTTCATTACCGAGGATAGATTAACAAGATAAACGCCATTGCCAGATTGTTTTAGAGGAGAATAATCAGACTCGTCCAACTTCTTGCTCCATCCATAGTCGTTCTTGAAATCGGGCTTTTTGTTGTAGAGATTGAACGCTGATGGAGCTTTGTGATCCACTCTCTTCACAACATCTTCTATTTTCAATAATTTAAACAAAATTTTCCTCAATGACCATGTTGGTTCCTCCTCTTTGGGGCTAACTTCTTCCTCCAAATTCGCAATCCTCTTCAAGTGAGCTAGTCTCTCGTGGGGTTCTTGGGCCAAGAATTTGGACCACATATTTGTTTGCTGAGAACCAGATAGATGCACGATTGGTCCGGAAGATTGTCTGGTCAAGAACGTACTTAATTCTGCTGTTGAGACCTGTCATTTTACATAATATTAACTCAGCTTTTTTTTTCAGCCACTCCTAAATGTATTAAGAAATGAGAAATTCATTTGAACACTTACGTTAAGAGCAGCTGATAATGTGGTATGATCGAATCCAGCAAGAACGGATACTGGATGAATTCCACCAGCAATGAAGAAAGACTGAAAAATAGTTACACAAGTTACTAAGAAATATATTAAATGATCAATTTATGAGAATTTGAGTTAGGCTACCTGGAAAGCATGCCATCCCATAGATTCTGAGGTAATAGCAATACTACAAACAATGTGAAGTCTCTGGTCTTTAACTCTATTCTCCAAATAGAATGTTGATCCAGCAGGAATTGTGTACACATCGCCGTGATTCAAACTTCTTTCCGCCAATTCATCTTCGTAGATGTGTCCAATTCTTGCTTCCCCTGTATATTCAATTCATAGAAAATAAGAAACTCCATCTTATAATTTAAATTTTACACTCTCCGTGTATTTTAACCTGTAACAGTTTCCGCGTTACTATGAAAGACTACGTGTAGTTATCATTCAGATAACTTGATAATGAAATTTTTAGTACAATGTCAGTGTATTAAGAAGATGAAAGCTTAATTACCATGGCGAACAAAGAGGACAAGATCGGAATCGAGGTACTGAGGGATAAAGAGGCTATTGGGCTCCATGGAGATGAAACCAATATGCATTGGATTATGGAGAAATGAACCCCTTTGATAGCCACCTTTCACTAATCTCATCGACCCCGCATCAGTTTTCACAACATCATGTAACTGACTTAGTAAGAACCATTTTTCTCCTTGTGTCTTTTGCTCACTCTCTTCATATTCATAGCCACAAACAGAGGCCACTAGTGCAGAGAAAAGTACAAGCACTAGAAGCAGCAGTGTCCTTCTATTTCCCATTTTCAACTTGTTACACAAATGCAAGTTTTCTAAGGTTTATTGGTGTGTCATGAGGTTATGGATCTGTGGTTTATATAGAGTGAATGGTGAGATTTTGAGGGGAGGTGTTGTCAATCATGCATGATTTTTAGGCTTCTAATACAGAACCAAATGAAGTAGCAAAAATTTCAATTTGATGACCATTTCAAAGAGCTAATCTTATGCAATAAAAGAAAGGATCTAAGGTGTATATATGTATGTAGGTATATAAACACGCTAAACTAATTTTAATAAATCAATAATGAAAACACCAATTTATCTCATTTTCTCTTAATAATTTTGATTTTGTTGAAATAAACGTTAGAGAGTTGACCTAGCTCAACTATATTTCTATATTATGAAAAAGCTTAGTTGTTGACTGAACTCGCTTGTGTAAAATCTCAATTTGGTAGAACAAACTCAATTGGACTCAGCTCAACTCAATTTAGTTTGATGTAGGATATGATGCATTGGAGTTTATGTACATTTTAATATTAAATTGTATTATATTTTGGTATATTAATGGTCATAAGGTGGAGAAAGTGTTTATTATTTGTGGTGTAACTTATGTAACCACTATTGCCATAAAGTCTTACTAATTACCCTATTAAACCTCAAATAACTATCCACATTCTTGACATTTACTTGTGGAAGAAATCCTACACTTATATAAAGGATGTTTCTTCCTTGTATTGATGCATGAAGTAGAGGAAGATGAGAAGTGTGGAAACTATTATAGTGTATTGTGAGGTTAGTGTAGTAAAAGAGAAAGTTGAGACAAGAAAAATATTCTAAGTCTTTAACTAATTCGCTATAAAAAAAAAAAAGAGCAATTTTATGTTGAAGAAAGTTGTTCTTTTGGTAGAGCTTTGAACTTGATAGTTTATATGCGTCCACCAAATACAACGAAGAACCAGGTCCCTTACCTGGTTCCTTAACAGAAAACAGAAACTAAATAACACAAGAAATTTTACGTGGAAACCTCTTTGCCCAAGAGAGTAAAACCACGACCTACACTGGTAGGATTTTCAAACTCCACTAAAACAGCCGGGCAAGTTCAGATTACAAACTCATGTAACCTAGGAATTAACCTATTAATCCCTTCCCCCTTACAATACCTCTATTGTAAGCCTTTGCAATAACTCTATTACAAAGAAAACCAAAAGCTAACTCTAGCCTATCAAACAACGATTTTACAACCAAAAAAATAGATACCTACGAATGCTTCTCATAAGAGGAGTAGGTTTACAAATTAAGAACAAAAGATAAGAAATCAACAACCTAGAACTAAACAAATACACATGAAATGACTTTGGTTCTTGTTGTTGTTGAGTCTTGTCTTCAGGTGGCTTTTGCAAGAGAGGAAGTGTCCTTCTTGTGTGTTTGCAAAAGTGAAGACCCATTTGTCTTGTGTCAAGTCTATATCAAAAATGAGATTGAGACAAATGGGATATTGTCCAGCGGATAAATGATAGGAGCAGTAGCAGCAGTCTGGTCACTGTGTTGTGGCAGCCGTGACAGGCTGTAAAGCTGTTATTGACAGCTGTGAGAGTTGACTTTTGCTAGAGAGAAATCTGGTCCCTAATCTGGTCCCCCGATAGGTTTTTCAAATCATCAAAACTTATGTACAGTACTTCAAGGTCTCTATGTTGCATCAATTTCCCCCTTTTTGATGATGACAAACACATGATACAGATTTCTTCCCCCTGCAAGTCAGGTCCTTGCCAAGGTTCACTCTCCCCTTGATTTCTTCCCCCTGCGAGTCAAGTACTCTTCTAGTTAGCCCATCGATAGGTTTGTCAAGTCATCAAAATCAACACATAGTACTTCAAGGTCTATGCTTCTTCAATTTCCCCCTTTTTGATGATGACAAACCCAACGTCTATGCCTTCAAGTAATACCAGTTCCCCCTTACGCCTGCAAGCTACTAGTTCCCCCTTACACTGTCAACTTCCCTTCAGCATTTAGTAGTTCCCTTTTACCCAGCAATTCTCCTTCACCTCTAACATTTAATTCCCCCTTACGCCTTCAGTAGTTCCCCTTACCCTTACGCCTAACTTCCCCCTTTTGGCATCATTAAAAAGAAAAGTAGTAACACGACAGAGAGAGATAGAGATAATGTTAACTCATGGCCGCTGGGGCAACACTAACATGAATGACCAGAGGCAAAGAGTAATGAGAAGAACAAATAAAGTTCATTCAGAATAGAGTTCCCAAGGTACAAAAAGGAACATTAGCATTCCCAGCCATATAAAAAGTTTCTTAAAAACATATAAACTATGCCAGAAGAAGAGCAAGGACTAGGAGAAAAGAGAATCAGGAAAGAAAAAAAAAGAATCCTAGACAAAGGAAGTAGATCAGATTTTGGATAGGAGCTTGTTAAACCTAGCATTAGCATCATTCGGATCACAACGCAGCTGCTGTGCCAGGTCCTCCACATGTTTCTTTAAGGCACAATTTTTCTCCCTTAACAGAGCACTTATTCTGGAGTGCTAACATCGCACCGGGTTCCCAACTTGTTCCTGCTGTGGTTTGGTCTGCTTTTAAGAGAGCCAAGTTTGCCTCCCCTTGAGCAAGTAGCATTGCTAATCGATCAATCTCCTCAGTTCCACGTCTTTGTACCTCGATCAATCCTAAGATCGTGGACTGTACACCAACACCACTCCTTTTGGCCATACACTAGCATTTCTCCTACATGTTTAAAGTGAACATTTGCGTCCTTGTAGCCACTGTACCATTCCCAGAATCAACCCTGAAATGCTCATACACCCTAGAGAGAAATAAGCCATACCCTAGCTCATGTCGACCATCCCTGGTTTGTACAATCTTTACCATATGTTCAATCATGAGTGCGAACAAATTTAGCAATTGAAAAGTGGATAATTCCTCTAAAATGAATAGGTCGGCAAAGGCAGCAATGGAGCGTTACTCAGTGCGAGAAAGATCATCCTTATTCAAACTCTCAAAGAGGAGTTGATATTCAGGTTTTAGCTGTTATTGAACATCTGGTCGCTCTTCAGGTTCCCTTCCAGTTTCCTTGCTTACAATCCTCTTACCCTTCGAGGACTCCTCAACTACAAGCTTTCCTTTTGATTTCTTTGGAAGTGCACTAGGTTCCTCTGAAGGTTCATTTGGTACAACCACTTTCTTTTCCATGAGAACGAAAGCAATTCGATATTTAGATTCAAGAGTAAGTGAGAAGGAGACAAAGAAGGGATAGATATGAGACTTTTAGGAGAGAAAAGAAAGAAGAAGCAAACTAAGGGTTTACTATGAGGTCCGGGTAAATAATGGGACAAAAAAAATGCGTCGATTTAGAGGGATGGGACGTTTTAGGGAAGACGCATTGTTTCTATAGGCGGGAAGACAGAGATGACGTGGCACAGATTTATACATTTAAAAGAAAACTTATGGTAAGACTGAGAATACTGACCTGTTCGAGAGACCTGGTCCCTCAGAGGGTTCCCTGGAGCATTGTCTTCAACGAATGTACTATCTGTTCGTAGCCTTACTCCTAGATCCCATCACCATGCGTGCATACCTGTAAAAGTATAAGACTGAGTTAGACACATCCGTTAGCCTTTCTCCAGCATATACCTGCTCTCTGCTTCTAGCCAACTCAAGAGAAAGTCTAAAAGAAAGACTGATGTTCCACCCAGCTTCAAGCAATTTCATTCAACGTGTTCTCTGCCAAGAGTCTTCGTGAAACTGTCCACTACCTGGTCCTTCATTCAACAAAAATTCATGTTTATGAACCCTTCCTTTTTTTTTCGAGAACAACATGTTGTCAATCTTCTCCCTTTTGAAGCCATTGCAAAGGAGAAATCTAGACAATCCATCATACCATGCTCTTGGGACTTGTTTCAATCCACACACGACTTTATCCAGCTTGTAAACATAGCAAAGGATACTCATGATTTTCAGCTCCAGAAGGTTGTTTGTAGAAAACTTCTTCCTTCAAGTATCTACTTAGAAAGGCATCCTTTACATCTATTTGAAAAGACTTAAACTCCATTTGCTATGCAGACGCGGTACAAGATCTGATCCCCTCCATACGAGCAACTAGAGCAGATATTTCTTCAGTCTTTTCCCTCTTCATCTAGCTTGACTCTAAACTCCACCTGGTCCCTATGATGGTCCTGTCGGTGGATTTGGTACCAGGTTCTCACTTGGTTCCTTTCACACTAACAAAGCTCTTCTTGCATGACTGTAATCAAGTCAACATCCTTCAGAGATTCTTTGATGTTCTTGGACTCCATTTGAGGTAAAAATTCTTAGTCAGCAAACAAGTTCCTGACTTTGTATCGAATTAGGATTCCTGATTCCAATGGATGTGGAGGCTTGAATTAACGAGGAATCTTGGTTTTGGTGGCCACTTGTATCAGGTTCCTCTGAGGGTCCTTCATCTGGGACCCCTTTAGATCTGAGTCTTGCAGAAATATCTTCAGAGACATCTAACTAATGTTCATCTTCTAAGGATTCTGAGGGGGTACCAGGTTCCTGATCAGTTGACTGAGTATTGACACCGTCAACTTGCAAGACTTGATCTGTTGAGCTCATCTCCGCCACATAGATATTTTTTTTCATCTTTTTGCAACCAAAATCACTTCTCCTGTTTCAATGTTGGTCACCGTACATGAAGCTGAGAAGAATCTTACTTCATTCCCTTTGTCACAAATCTGAGACACGCTCAACAAGCTATACTTCAGTCCTTTGACATAAAATACATCCTTAATTGCATGAACTATGCTTTTTCGACTTTTCCCACACCAAGAACGTACCATTTTCTTCCATCTCCAAAGGATACACTCCCACCTTGAAGGGCTTTGAGATAGAGGAAATCTTTAATACTTCAAGTTTAGTGTCTCGAGCAGCTGCTATCCACGAATCATTCTGGCTGCTTCCACTTCTCTCACCCTTATAGGACAACATCATTGATTAGATTTAGGGACCCACATCAGCTTGGGTCCCCTCAAGTTGCAAAGGGATGAATGAGATTTCTTCTGGTCCATGCAGGGAGACCTGCTTTCTTTCTTAAGGGACCAGGTTCCATAGAGCATACATTTTCCCTAACATACTTCAAATTATTTTTAACAGCAATTATCCTAGCTCCACATGCATCTTTATAATGCCCATTATCTCCACAATGGGTGCACAACCAATTGTCGGGATTAGACACATATTTACTATGAGGATCATAGGGAACTTTCGCTTTTCAAAACCCAATACCAGCCTTTGACCACCCTGATCTAATGTTTTTAGAATCCAGAGCTTTAGAGGACCAGGTCCACTTAAGGGACTTGTCAAGGTCAGCTTTCACTTTCATTAGCTCTTTCTTAAGAGCCTCATTTCTCTCAAGCTGAGCTGATAGGCTTAGTTTGTTGTTTTCAAACTCAACCTCCAACTCAGTTTGAATCTGAGTAAGAGATTTCTCCCTTTTGTTTTCATTCTCCGTGCATTTCATGATCTTTTCATCTAGTGACAAGTTTTCTTTAACTAGCTCACTAAGTTCTTCATTTAATCTAATGTTCTCATCAGTCAATGAACTTCTAACCCCTTCAGATTAATCTAGCTCAGCTGCTAGAGTGTCCCTTTCACTAACCATACCATAATATGCATCAATTAACACGTTTGCAAGTGCTCTCAACTCCTTTTGTGAAAGCGTTTTGAGATTCTTCTGTAAGTCAAGAAAGCTTACCTCTTCATTGTCTTCAACATCAGATTTAGCCATGAGGGCGAATATTGAGTCGAAGTTTGAAGGTCCATCTTCCTGGGAATACATAGAAGTGTCTTCTTGATTTTCCCCTCCTTGGTCCAACTCGCTTGATGTATCCCCCCAGGCTGCCATTACTTGTTTTACCACCATGCCAGTCGCATCTCTTCTTTTATACTGGTCTTGTACCTGGTTCCTTTCTGTATTACCTCTGTGCTGGTCTTGACTATGCATGGGACAGTCTTTAATAAAGTGTCCAGGCTTTCCACATTTATGACATAAATCATTGGCTTTAGGATACTTGCTGGAGTTTCCCTTTTCTGCAAAGCTTACACCTTTTCTTACCATCCTCTGAAATCGTCGAGTTAGATAGGCCATGTAAGGTTCTTCTCCATTGGAATCACTTTTTGATGCCTTGAAAGCAAGACTATTTTCCTTCTTAGGTTCTTTTCTTTCGAGGTCCTGCTGTTTCTTATGCTCATATGTCTTGAGATTCCCAATCAATTCATCTATAGTCAACTTTTCCAGATCTTTGGCTTCAGTGATGGCATTGACTTTGCTCTCCCAGGAACCTGGTAACACACTGAGAATCTTCCTAACAAGTTTGTTCGTCTTGATGACTTCCCCCAGGCAGTGTAGTTCATTGACGATAGAAGTGAATCTGGTATGCATTTCTTGAATAGATTCTCCTTCCTTCATTTCGAAAAGATCATATTGAGTTATGAGCATGTCTATTTTCGACTGTTTCACTTGAATGGTGCCTTCATGTGCCATTTTTAGGGCCTCCCAGATTTCCTTAGCAGTTTCACAGGATGAAATATGATTGTATTCATCTGGGCCGATTCCACACACCAAAAATTTTTTGGCTTTGAAATTCTTTTCTACAGATTTTTGATCTGCATCATTGTACTCCTTCCTTGTTTTTGGAACTGTAGTTCTATCTTCAAGAGTCTTCATCGGCACGAATGGTCCGTCACAGATAATATCCCAAAGCTCTGAGTCCTCAGCCATTATAAAATAATGCATTCTTGTCTTCCACCATCCATAGTATAGTCCATTGAATCTGGGGGGTCTAGTAGTAGATTGTCCTTCTTCTAGGTTAGGTGGAGCCGTCATTAGAGTCGGTACTTTCTAGGTGTCAACCGTTTAGAAAGAACCTGCTCTGATACCAATTGATAGTTTATATGCGTCCACCAAATACAACGAAGAACCAGGTCCCTTACCTGGTTCCTTAACAGAAAACAGAAACTAAATAACACAAGAAATTTTACGTGGAAACCTCTTTGCCCAAGAGAGTAAAACCACGACCTACACTGGTAGGATTTTCAAACTCCACTAAAACAACCGGGCAAGTTCAGATTACAAACTCATGTAACCTAGGAATTAACCTATTAATCCCTTCCCCCTTACAATACCTCTATTGTAAGTCTTTGCAATAACTCTATTACAAAGAAAACCAAAAGCTAACTCTAGCCTATCAAACAACGGTTTTACAACCAAAAAAATAGATACCTACGAATGCTTCTCATAAGAGGAGTAGGTTTATAAATTAAGAACAAAAGATAAGTAATAAACAACCTAGAACTAAACAAATACACATGAAATGACTTTGGTTCTTGTTGTTGTTGAGTCTTGTCTTCAGGTGGCTTTTGCAAGAGAGGAAGTGTCCTTCTTGTGTGTTTGCAAAAGTGAAGACCCATTTGTCTTGTGTCAAGTCTATATCAAAAATGAGATTGAGACAAATGGGATATTGTCCAGTGGATAAATGATAGGAGCAGTAGCAGCAGTCTGGTCACTGTACTGTGGCAGCCGTGACAGGCTGTAAAGCTGTTATTGACAGCTGTGAGAGTTGACTTTTGCTAGAGAGAAATCTGGTCCCTGATCTGGTTCCCCGATAGGTTTTTCAAATCATCAAAACTTATGTACAGTACTTCAAGGTCTCTATGCTGCATCAGAACTCTTCAACTAATTCAGAGTTATTTGAATCATACGATATTGTTGGGCTATTGTATCCTGGAAGGAACAAGTCAAGAGTATTACTGTTAGATCAATGAAAATTATACCGCAGTGGACTTGAATCTCCTTAAATAGAGTCACATGTTCACACATCAGCCTGAATATTTATTTATTTATTTTTGTCAGCAGCAGGAATAGACCTAATATACTTATCACCAGAACAGGGAAGACGACTACGGCGGCTTCTCTGGCAGAGGTGATAGAGCTCCGCCACATCAGCGTCGGTGACTTAGCTAATGAGAAAAGCTTGACCAACGGCTGGGGTGACATCTTTAAACATTTTCCTTCTCTCTAAAGGAACAAAACTGTAACCTATCTAAATCTTAATCTCAAAATTTTTACCTATTACTCTTTTGACTTCTATTATGTCAAGCAATTGGGGATCAATGATAGAATTGTATTTGTTAAAAATTTTACCATCAACTTAATTAGTATTTAAGATATTTCATGAAGAATCGAGAATATTCAATGTTCGTAAAGAATTGATGGAATATTCTAGAGTCCAAAGTCTAGAAGCATTTTAGAAAGTGAAATTTTAGAAATAAATAGAAGTGTGAGTCTAGAAAAAGTTAGTTAAAAATATTCTAGGAGTAGTAAATATCTCTCACTACATCTTTTCATCACCACCTATAAATATAGGTGGTCATTTGAATTGAAAGTAAGTAAGCAAGCAAGCAATAACTGATTAGTGAGAAATAAGAGAAAGTTGCAAAGCAAAATAAAATGTGTATAAGAGTTGTAAGACAAAAACGGATCTTTACTTAGCAATAACAAAATTCAAGTTGTGAACAACTAATTTTGTGACCTAACAATAATATTTAACAGTATTATTATCTGTATGTGTTTAGAAGGATACTCTGATGAATTGAATTGTTATCTGTATATGTTTAGATGGATACTTTGATGTAAATAGATTAAAATTGTAGCGGAAGTTTTAGATTTAATAGACCAACCAATTAAAGCTTGATTGGTAAACTCTAGAAATGTCTTTTAAAGGCTTAGAAGTTAGAGTGCAAAAATTACAAATTGTCACCCGTGATTCCACTCCACGAAGGCAAAAAGCGACTGTAGAATCAATTTGTAGTCCACATTTTAGGGCACGAGACCGCAAAATGGGCCTTCAACTCGAACCCTAGGTCTTCTGTCACCTTTTGCAACTTAAATATGAGACTGCATTTCTGAAATGCAATTTATATATCAGCTTCAGGAGTTTACAAACTTTGGCTTTAATAACTTCTGATTTTAATCATAGACAAGAATGCGGTTCAGAAAGTTGGAACACGGACCATAAAAGAGACCGTAGAATAGGTCTTCGAGCTTTGGTGTGTCTACTTCTTTCTGCGTTGAGGGTTCCATTTCTATGGACTGCAAAATGGGTAATTTGTCCTTCCTATTGTGTTTTATTACTCTTTTTCCAACTTGTGCTTCTTTTTGGTATCCTATGTCTAATAACCTGAAATCCATCAAAACAACATGAAAATGCTAGCTAAAAAATGCATTGAGGACCTATAAAGTATATGCTTTTGGTATCAAATAAACCATAATTTCACGGCTTATCAACATCCCCAACTTAAATTTTTGTTTGTCCTCAAGCAACTAAAGCCAAACTAAATCCATTTCTAACAACAAAGCAGTAATGACTATGGTTGATTCTACTAATTGTGAGCTTACAAATGTAACTTAAACAATCCATTTCTCTCCTTCCTTCAAATCAAAACAGGAGTGTCTTAGTTATCAAACAATCACTTCATGAACTAAAGGCCTCAGATGGTGACTGTTACTTGACTACAGTTGTGCACAAGTACTACAATTAAAGAATTTTATATGTGCTAGTATTATGCAATTCATGTGCCCTCACAACAAGGAGAATCCCCACTCTCAATCACAAAATAGCTAAACATAGGGGATGATGGAAAAATCACTCACACTCAAGTGTTGCAAGTGTCATGCCATACACTTGCCTATATCTTAAGTCACCAATATTCAAGGAGTGCTTAGTTGAGAATCTCAACAGACTTTGTGAGCTTATAATATTGGATTTGAGATTAGTAGGATATTCATGATTTGGATACAAGTGATTTTTTCCTCCCTAAGGACTACATATATCAACTTCTTTTCCTCATATTTCTGTACACTCTTTCTTTTGTTGGAAAAATATTTTATTATCTCAAAAAAATATTATTTATTCATTATTTTAACGTATCATTAATTTGCCTTGAATAGGTGATTAATGAGAGGATATTTTCAGCTCTATGTTTAACACTATTTTGATAATTTAATGGTGTCTTTATTCCTAATTCAAATGATCTTTATACCATTCTTCATTAGTATTTACTCCTAATCTTAATTGATCATTATTCTCAATTCAAAACTTTGAATTTATGACTCCTCATTTTGAATAATATTGATTAGCCTTAAATGGCTTTTATGTGTGTTTGGAAGGTTACAATATCAATTGCAACATCAACCTTCTCCTCTTATAAATTCTTCTTTTGATTCACCTTGAAGATATAGAGAAAGAGGGAAAAGAAAAAGTCCTATATTTTCAAATACTTTCACATTCAAATATAATTGAAGATAGTCTTCTTCTCCTTTTCTTTTATTGGGTTTATAATGTTTAATCTTTGTTAGATTATGGCTCCTAGTTAAATACTAGAAGAGTTTGTTGAATTCTGAGGGATACATCCATAACGGGTGAAATATCTTTAAGGACAGTGTCTTTGACCCACCTCAAGCTATGTGAATTCTCTTCAGGTTTTGGTGGTCAAGTATTTTTCGTAAGATTTCCAACAACCTTAAGGATATTTAGTTCTTACAAAAATACTACTGCAAAATTGTCAGTACTATTTTCTTTTTTTATTTTTTATTTTAAAAAAATTATTGAAGAGATGTTTTAGTTGCTTTGGTGTGGAGGCTGAAATGAGTGTTTGCAAGTCTCCTGTAGTAATATAGAAGATACATATAAATTTTAAGCTGAAAATAAAATTCTTTTAAGCATAGAAGGATGTTTGGTCTGTATTTTGGTGGGCATCAGATTTCTCAAAGGAGAATGAAAAATTTTTCAATACTTTTTGGTTAGCTTTTCAAAAATGTGGAGGTATTGTGATTAGATGAGAGAACTGGACAAGGTATGAGCAATGATTGACTAATTCTAATGGGTGTTTTTAATGTGTTTCAAGTATAAAAGGTGATGACAGAGAAAAGCATAGCATGTAAAATAGTATTTCACTATAGCGCGAATAAGGTATGTATTTAATTTTTTATAGTTTTAATGATTTTATGTATGGGGAACTAAAAAATCATACTCCTCAATATAGTAGAAGATTTGGAGAAATGATAATCCCGCTAAGTAAAAATTAAGTTGACTAACCGGATGATATAAATTATTGTGGTCATCTCTCAAACGAATCTTGTGGTCAATATGTGAGATTGAGTGTTAGACCTTGGTGTTGTTGGGAGCAATTGTGCTAACTAATATTATTGTGTTCTACACCCAAGTTGAAGAAGAAGAATGACTTTATGTTGGAGATTCTAGAACTATTAAAATTCTTGAAATGAAAAAAATCTTTTTAAACTCACGGTTGAAAATTATTGACATTATCTGAGGTGGTGCTTAATTTTAATATATGAACCAATTTGATTCTTGTGAAATTATGAGAAAATATTGAATAAGGTTTTATTTGAGTATGACAATTAGGTGTTAATTTTTTTTGTGTGTGGGCAATGAGTATTTTAATGTCCATGCTTTATTTGTAGTTAATATTGTTTTTAGATGAAAATGCTAATACGTTTATTACTGATTGATTCATATAATTTATGACATGTTAAACTTGAATATGTTAATTTTTTTTCCCAAGATTCATTTTGTTAATTTTTAATTTATTTTAATTAAAAAAATTATTGTTCAAAATAATCTGACCTTGAATAGCAGTTATAAGGTCTTAATGTGGCCAAAAGGTTGGATTTAATGAATGACATTTATAATGGCAATAATGATACTTGACTATCAATGGATTATGTGATTATTATATGCAACATGCAATCAGTTGAAGGTATTATCACTTATATGCATTATATAATATTTGCAAATTCTTATTTTGGATTAGCGGTGATCAAGGAAAATTTTTCTTCTCTATTTTACCTTTAGCATATTTTGGTATATACACTTGTATGTCACATGTAAGATGAGATATTTTATAAGACCGGAAAAGTGTCTTATGAACTTGAAAAAGCTATTCATTATTTTGAAATATTTAAAAAAGTGTAGGGGTATTCTCTTAATGTTGTGCGAAAGGAAAAAAAATAGTGGGGTCTAAAATTTTAATTATTTATAAATATTATGTTGCGTATATAAATTTGTGGTAATCAATAATGTGATTTGATTGAATGCAATGTTATAATGCAAAAAAAATTATTGAGTTTGTTGAAGAATATTTTTCTTTTAATGAATAATAATATTTCACATGTTTCTGGTGTTCACTGTTTTGAAAAAATGATGATGAGAGGAAAAAAAGGAAGGGGAAAAAGCTTTTTGATGAGTTTTATATTTTATATTGTTGAAAATGATGTTTCTTGATACATTATTTTGGGAGAAACTACTGATGATGTATGAGAGATACTAATAAAGTGAAACTTTTGTTGTAATAGAGAGGTACAATAATGTAAAGTTAAAATCAAAATTCATCAATGGTTATGTGTTATCCTTGTTGGGGTTGTCATAACAAGAAAATTTGCCAAATAAAAATTTATTATTTTGCAGTTTGTTGGTGATGAGGCTAAGTGGTAAAGAGACCTCTTAGTGAATATTTCAAATTGGAATAAAGTAAATATTTTGTGTCTATATATTGTGGTTGTCATGACTATAACAGAAATAAATTTTTCAATGGCAAAAATAGACACATTTATTTAAGAAATAATATGATAAAGCAGCTGCTATGTGATAAATATTTTATATAAATTATGTTAAGTCTGGAGTGAATCTGATCAATTCATAGACTAAAAAGAAATCAAGGGGAGTGAGACTTTTGTAAATTGAGAAGATTAACAATGATGGTAACCCAACCTATGTGATTAGAGATTTCATGAATTAAGTTCATATGAGTAATAAATAAGTCATTAGTTGATCAAGTATGCACTATGAAATTATGTCCCTCCTATGATGTGTGAATATAATGCAAAACTGCAAGGCAAAATGAGTTTGAGTTAAACTCTTAATCCAATTCATATCCTTTATAGGTGGTGTATTGCTCTGTAGAATACATTTGATGATTGGACCTATATGAGTATAGAGTGGTGCCGCTTCTATGAAATTGTGACAAATTTCTAGATCATTCATGAATACCAGGACACGCATATGGCCTCTTACTGTAAAACCGCAATAACGATAAAGATAGTGCGAATATAATGTGATAGAATAAGAAGCTGGACTTACAAAAGAATTTTTGGTTCATAGAAGTTCTAAATTTCACCAATTATTCTGTAAGTTTAATCTTGTTTTTATTTAAATATGGTTCATAGTCTACGAGATACCCGATTCGACACATTATATTCATATGTGGAATACGCAGCAAAACTTCTTATTCATTTTACTTTATTCCTTAATATTCTTTTTGAGATATGTGGGGGATTGTTGGAAAAATATTTTATTATCTCAAAAAGAAATATTATTTATTCATTATTTTAATATATCATTAATTTGCCTTGAGTAGGTGATTAATGAGAGGATGTTTCTACCCCTATATTTAACACTATTTTGATAATTTAATGGTGTCTTTATTCCTAATTCAAATGGTTTTTATACCATTCTTCGTTAGTATTTACTCTTATTCTTAGTTGATCATTATTCTCAATTCAAGACTTTTAATTTGTAACTCTTCACTTTGAATAATATTGATTAGCCTTAAATGACTTTTATGTATGTTTGGAAGGTTACAATATCAATTGTAACATCAGCTCTTCTCCTCTTATAAATTCTTCTTTTGATTCACCTTGAAGATACAGAGGAAGAGAGAAACGAAAAAGTCCTCCTATATCTCCAAATACTTTCACATTCAAATATAGTTGAAGATAGGGTCTTCTTCTCCTTTTCTTTTGCTGGGTTTATAATGTTTAATCTTTGTTAGATTCTGGCTCCTAGTTAAATACTAGAAGAGCTTGTTGAATCCTGGGGGATACACCCATAACGGGTGAAATATCCTTAAAAACAGTGTCTTTGATACGCCTCAAGCTATGTAAGTACTCTACAGATTTTGATGATCAAATATTTTTCATAAGACTTCCAACATCTTTTACCTTTTCGGTACTCTAATCTCCCCCCTTATTACATATTTTATTCATTCTTCCTTTCTTTCTTTAGTTTTCAAGATGTCAATCCTTTTGTTCTTCTCTCTTAAAATATTAAGGAAGGATGGTATTTTATTTTTTTTAATTTTTTTCTTACCAAATACTCCTTTCTCCCTTTTCATCGTATGCTCCAACCCCAATTTAGGCATTTAGCTTCATCTTCACTTACATACTTTAAGGAGGGATTGGTTCAAACAAGAAAATTTATTTACAAAGGGATATTGACTTGTAATATGGTGGGAAATGGGGAATTAAGAGGCACAAATAGGAAAAATGAGATGACTCAACTCACGGGTAGAACGACAAATCTTCAAATGAGGCTTACTCTTCATTCAAAGTCTATGATCATGTCCTCAACTTCCACAATTCCTATAATTTTGGTGATAAATCAATGCCTTGCTGGGTCAAGCTCAAGGTGGCCTTGTTTGAGCATCAGTGCCCTCACTACTAAAAAATTATTATTTTTTCACTGCTTTTCTATTAAAAAATGTTAAATGACTATTTTCATCGATTAGAAAAAAAATAATAGTGTTTTCATATAGAAAAATCATGAAATTTCTCACTATTTCAGTGGAAAACTGTTTTCCACCATGCATTTTCTCAGTGAACAAGTTCGATGGAAAATGAGTGGAAAAATCATGTCTTATAATATAAATTTTTCATTAATTTGCGATGGAAAAAATCTCTATTTCTAGTGGTGCCTCAACTGGTATTGTGGGATTGGGTAACTGTGAAGTGTCCTTCTCGAGCGTCAATGTGGCGGTAGAGGTATTTGGCCTGATGTGAGGCTGTTATGTCAGAGGCAGCGCCCTCTGTCTCCAACCCCACTCGATGGGTCGGGCCTAGTACTACTAATGTTGACCATGAATGTCTCCCTTTAAGACACCTCCATGGCCGCAGTAATGATCAGGTCCTCCATATTTTGCAAGGACTCTACAACAACCTGTTGGGGTCTCTCCTTAAACAGCTCTTTATCAGTCTCAGCATCACCCTCATCATCCATCTCATGCTGTCCAAAACTATGGATGATGCTGCAATGGGGGTGTTGGTGATATCCCAGCCTCAACGAGGGCATCTCCCCTGAGTGGATCCAGCAATAAAAAATCAAGCTTTGTGGACTTTAGTTGGTCCACGCCCCTCTAGAGTGCCAAAATACCAGCTCTGAGAGCTGTAAAATCTCCACCACCACCAACCTCTAGCATAACTATCTAGTCGAGACAATCTGATCAAGGCATCTGAGTTGTCATGCTGCTACTCCTACATATGAATGAGAGATGTGCTGAGGGGATCCAGATCAACTATGATCATTTCCAGTATTATTTGCTCAAGCTTGGCCACTTTGGCATCTGTAGTATGTGGCAACTGACCCAACTGGTTGTGGCAAGTCAAAATTCAAAAATTGAACCTCGAACTTGTACCAACAAAATTATATGAAGTTTTTCGTGGGCTGGAAATTTCCATGGAATATCAACTGGGCGGCAGCTTAGTGTAGACGAACAAAATTTTATTTATACTCTTCGATGCAATTTTGCACTTTAAAATCGACCTAATTCCTCAATTTTCATTTAAAAATATTAGGGACTACGTAGGTTTTTTCTTAGTAGAATTATAATTTTCACACATTTTTGCATAAAAATAAAATCAATCGTTAATTTTTTAAAAAATAAATAAAAGTTAAAAATCGATGAATTTGGTGTTTCTCTCAATTTTTTGGAATAACTCGTATGTCGATTTTTCTCCCTCAATTTTTGCAATGTTCTTAATAGTGGTTATTGAAGGCTATCTAATTGGAGAATTAAACAGTATTAGGTTGGAAAATCTCACTAACTGCAAGGTGAGTGAGATTTTAAATTCGAGAGTGCTTTCTTTTCCAAAAACATGACTTCAAACTTGCTTTGTTGCTTTCAAAGTGCCTAGTATATTGTGCTAGGTCATTTATGCTATTTTGAACTATTTATTGAATGTTATACTCACATATGACTATGACATTACACTATTGAAACTTGAAGCATGATTTAATGTTATTTTCCTACAAACTAAGCATGCCATCCTAGAGTTACACTAAATCATGTTAGGGATATTTGGTATTGTTAATTGCATTGGTTAAGTTGGTCTTATGTGACAATTATTTGGTGATGTGATTTCTTGCACCAATTATTATATTCGTCAGTTATTTGAGTTGATATCGATATTGAATCTAGGTCTAGAGAATTCCCATTATTTTAATCATTTTGGATCACCATACATTATTTTGAAGTTTAAAGTTGTGGTAAGAGGCTTACTCTTCTTGAGGTATTTTCTCTAAACATATTAACATACAATACGATTGTAAATATGAATTTGTGTTTGTGGGAGTGAGTGAATGCAGACCTTATCATATATTAAAAAATAATATTGCATATGAAGTACGTTTGGTTTCGAAAGGAATCCATAAAAAAGAAAATCTTGTTTGAAATTCATAAATGAAAAGACATTTGAAAAAAAAAATGTTAAAATATTTATAAAAAATTATGCTAACACTAAAAGCATGAAACATGATTCGAATAAATACTTCAAATAATTTTGACATAGTATTGCATTTAAGTGCTATTCAATTTAAATATTTTGTATTCATTGATATTTATATTTTAAAAATTAAATGATTTGAAAGAACTTGTGGAATACTTTTAAGTTAAACATTCTCATTTGAGAAATGCTTTGATATATTTGTGAAATAACTTTACATTTAAAATGTTCCATGGATTGGGAAAATAGAGTTGGAAGGCAAGTACATTATTTGATCTATTTGGTTAAAAATATTTTGAGAGTTATTTGTGTTCATCAAAATTGACTTTTCATGAACTTCGGTTATTGCCATGAGATTGCATGTGTTTGTATAGGCGTAGAGGGGTGAATTTATGCGCTATTTATAGGTCATAAACTCATGATTTTTTTCGTAAAATAAGATATTTTATGTATATATTTTTTAAAATTGTTATAATATTATATGTTGGCACTCATGCTATTACAAGTCTACATGGTGCACTTGGTTCAAAGTTAAGTTATTTACCTTGAATACTTGGGATCAATTATACATTTTTATTCTTTTTAATTTTTATAGCGCACCCATTTTTCTAGAAATTTTATATTCACCGCTGATCCTACCTATAGGTATGAAACTGCTGTAAAGATTAAGGGTATTTTCGATTTGGATAAAAATTGATCAAAAATAAAAATAGAATAAATTGATTAAATAAATTAACTTTTATTTGATTATGATTTGATTTGAATTTAAATTTTAAAAAGAACAATGATATTTTATCTAATATGATTTTATTAAAAATAAATCGATGAAAAAATTGAACTGAACCTATAAATTTTATACAAAATAATTTTATAATTAGTTCACTCAAAAAGGTTGGAATGCAGTAGAAGATTTTAAAAAAATATGAGTAAAATTTGAAATAACTTTTAATTGGCGTATTATTTCAATTTCAAATTTAAAATATATAATTTAATGTTTGAATATAGATTTTGAGAGTTTTTCAAATTTTCTCGCATAAAATTTTTATTTTATTTTCATGTCTAAACACATGTTTAACTTTCAAATATATTTTTTCAATCTCCAACTTCAACTATTACTTTTTTTCATGTCAATTAAATCATATGGAAACGTCTAATATCGGTAGTGGAAAAGAAAAGAATGATAATCTAAGCTCCCATAATTAGAAATTTATAAATCTAGAGCAAAAACAACAAAAATCTAACTAATTTAATTTAATTATTAACCTTTAAAGGTACAAACATATCCAATTATATTAAATTCAAGGAAAAAGAGTAAAAAAAAAAATACTCATTTACTTACATTTATTAGCTAAGTTAGCCCTATTTATATATAGGATCAAATATGTTTCTATCATTACGAAACTTAATAAATATGCCACTCAGATTCCCCCAAGTTTGAAAATAATTACTCAATTTTACTTAAATTATCTGTTATCTCTTTAAACCCGACTTATATCAAATTAAAAAATATCTTCAAAAATATTTTCTCAGAATTTCTTAATCAATTCGAGGTACACTTGGATTGAATTGGATAGCTCAATAATCAGCCCAAGTTTAGCAGAGCGGGTTAGGCGCATACGCTAATTTTGTCACCCCTAATATGAACTAGTATAAAATAAAACGAATAATATCATAATTTTTTTCCTTAAACCCCTAGAGTAGGGATTTAATAATTTTATTGTTCAATACTATCTTACCTAATAACAAAGTGCTGCTTTCAGAGTTAAACTTCCATTTGTCCATATTTCGATAAAAAGTATCTCTCAGTTTTCATTCCCATTCCCATTCCTATAAGAATGAATGGTATTTTCATTCCCATTCCCATTCCTATAAGAATGAATGCTACCATTTGCTTTTTCGCTACTACTTTGGAAGCATATTTGAACCAACAAACCAAGACCTCATAGAAGGGAATGAAAATGAAGAGAAGAAACATTAGATTCTTACATGCTAATCACTTCAATCCTTTTGAACCTAAAGTATCAGTTCTTAGTCGGCAAAGTACCAAAAAACACCTTCAACTGTAATTAACAAGTTCATAAGAGGCAGATCTAGCCCTTCGTAGCAGGTTCAACCAAAACACAATGCTCTTGACTCACAACCAAAATGTACATATGTATACACCGCACCCCTCCGGCCTCACTAACTCTATATCTTGGATTCGCATCTATTGTTAAGTTTGTATTTCTAAGCAAAGGGCCTTTCAGTTACTGTATAATGCTTTCACATGATCAGCAGGTCAACCCTGGAAAGTGAAGGAAACAAAACTTAAAAGTCCAGAATGCACCACCCACCCATTACGGAATAGTCAGTACAGACCTTTCCATGTGAATAGCCACTGTTTGAGGAAGCAACCATTATTCCTATTTTCTATGTGCTGCTTCAGTCAGTATGCACAGTTCAGAGGCTGAGTAGCAGACCAACAATCCAACAAAAAAACCAACAGATGTAAAACATCGCAGCATCTGCTTTGTCAGAGCTTTTGACTGGTTGGGCAGGAAAAGCCTCATGTTCATATTTTGGTACCGAGCAGAAATATCAAGGCATGGCTTCCAGGTATATCTGGGACTCGCCGCAGTTCTAAACATTAACAAGTGACAGCTGTTCTTCAGCTTGGAGATACTTGACACAAAATATCTTCTTTGGAATCCCTCAAATTGAATTGCAGGTTAGATGTTTGCCTTTTGGAAGCAGAAATAGTAGAATAATCGCACTTCAGAGGCTTGGTTGAGATACAGACTACAAAGAGTTGGCAAGTGCTTGCAGAAAATAATCAAGAAATAGTTCATCAATTGTCTCTACACATGTCTGCCCAGGAAACTCAGGTTTTTCATACAAGTACGGACAGAAGAACTTACCATTATGGTAGCACAGTAGCAGGAAAGCAAAAGATGGAAACCCAAACTCACAATTGGCCTTAGTACAGCTGTCTGCATATTCATCAGGCAACTTGAAACCACATTTATATACCCATATATGACTACTTGAAGTTACTTTCGTCTTTCTCTAAACAACTCCACATTTTTCAAAGAGATGAATAAGACCATGCACACTGAGAAACAAATGAAGTCTGCGATCAAATTGAATGTCCTGACAGAAAAGCATACAATCTGCTCAGAAAGTTCCAAAATAAAACTTAGTTGGGCGCTTAAGTCAGTTTATTCCAGAAGAAAGCACTTCTAATACAAACTTTCTCTACTTATATATATGTAAGAGATGTATCAGTTAGAAGCATAAATATCTTCCTGAGTCTTTTGACAAAGATACGTGCAGCTTTTTCAATCAAGTGATTCAGGTGGTTGCTATGCTTTACCGGTTAGTCCTTTCACTTGTACTTGCACCTTACATTGGAAAAACATCCCACACATCAGGAGAGACAACTTATCAGCCAAAGGAGCAAAGAGCATGACAATATGCACATTAACTTAAGAAGGCATGACCCTACTGTGTTGTATGGGGCGGAGTATTGGCTGGTCAAGAACTTTCATGTTTAGAAGATGAAAGTGGAGGAAATGAGGATGTTGTGATGGATGTGTGGAAATACAATGAGAGATAGGACATCTGGGATAAGGTGGGAGTGGCTTCGGTGGAGGACAAGAAGCGGGAAGCGAGGCTGAGATGGTTCGTATATGTGAAAAGGAGATGCTTGGGCTCCCGAGTACGGAGGCGTGAGAGGATGGCGATAGATGATCTCAGAAGAGGTAGAGGTAGGCGGAAGAAGTATAGGGGAGAGCTGATTAGATAGGACATGACACGGTTTCAGCTTACTGAGGACATGATCTTAGATAGGAAGTTAAGGAGGACACGGATTAGGGTAGTAGGTTAGCAAGTAGTAGAGCATTGTCTAGCTAATCCTTCCATGATCATAGTCGTAGTATTACTCTTGTACTGTCTTTGCTTTAGATTTTTTTGTTACTATATGTTGTTTCTTATACAGGGATTATCGTATATTTTGCTTCAGTTACTATTTAGCATGCTTTATTATTTTGCGTTGATTTGTTTTTCCTTGAATCAAGGATCTATCGGAAACAATCTGTCTATTTCTAAGCTAAGGGTAAATTCTGCAAATACTCTATCCTCCCAAGACCCCACTTTGTGGGACTACACCGGGTATGTTGACATCGTTGTTGACACAGAACTTCAAGCCAAACCAAAAAATAAGAATTAAAGCATGGTGAAACCATTCCATCACAATTGTGTGGCAGCAGCTTCTTTGCTCTTTTAGAGAATACATTTTTAGTTACAGCTGTGGAAAAGACAGTTGACTGTTGTTTTGTTTTCAAATCATTTAAGAGTTTATTGAACTCTAGCAGAGTAAACTGCCCAAGTAAAACTCAAATTCACAGCTATATCTGGTACTTTTGTCACTTCACGAACGAAAAGAAGCCAAAATACACCAGAACACCAAAAAAATTAAAGCATGAGATGACCTTAGTAGGAAGAAATTGTGGAATGAGATGAGATTGTGAGTCAGAATGAGGGCTGACAGCAGCGGCACAGAGTCAGGCAACCCAGAAGGAGCAATGGTTTGTATTTGGATTCAGGGCTTTGGGCTTCTTCAGAATGAGAATTCATTTTGAGCTTAAGCTAAGCGTAACCGGGGGTAAGGGACTAAGGGTCCTAAAGGTTTAAGACAACTTTGGTTCTTTGGTTAACCGAAAAACCAAACCCTTGAACCAACCAATGAATCAGAGAAACCGAAAAAAAAAAAAAAACTAAATGTGAACCGGCAGAATGAATCAAAAACCAAAACGAAAGAAACCGGAAATTTTGGTTTGATAGTTCTTTTTTTTTATGCCCACCTTTAATGATAATGAGTAACTTCCACTTGGGATTATATTTTTTGAGACAAAAAATAAAATAAATAAAATAAAATAATAATAATAATAATAGGGCAGCCCGGTGCACTAAATCTCCCGCTATGCGCGGGTCCGGGGAAGGGCTTAACCACAGGGGTCTATTGTACGCAGCCTTCTTGCATTTCTGCAAGAGGCTGTTTTCATGACTTGAATAATAATAATAATTTGGCCTAATTTGGCCAAATTATTAATACTGATTCTGAGGTAATAGAACCATCATCAGAAGTTTTATCACTTGCCTTGATAAAACATCAATCACAAGGCTCAACATTTTTGGAAAATAAATGGGGAAAATAGAGAAGTGGGGATCCTTTAGCAAACATTCTTCTAACTTATACACACAATGCATCTTTCAAGCCAACTACGTAAAAAATTTCCAATAACAACTGCAAAGACCATTTAAATACTCGATTCTTGAAAATAAAATAGAAAAGCAACACTGTCATTTCAGAAAAGGAACAACATTTATTCTAGAAAAAAAGAGATATATTTGTAAACCAGCATTCGAATAGAGGCAACACAGATTTGAGTATTTCCATCAATAGAGAGGAGGAAAAAAGAATTCAAAGAGTGTAGCTCATCCATATATTCAGGAAGTTTCATACAAATGATTGCATCAAAAAGCAACGAGCGTGAAGGTCATTAAAATACTCTATTCATGAAACAGGATCATCTATGTTACTTGCTTTGTCCTTGTAATCAAAACCGTTAAGCCAGATTTAAATTTAGAAATCAGGCAGAAAATATAAACTGATAGATTATCAATGAGACTCACCGATCAGAGGCAGTGGAACAACATAAATCTCCAAGCGAGTGTAGCGACAAAAAATCTAGCAAGAACAACCAAGAAAAGAGAGCAGTTATTGCAAGCATCAGAAGCGTATATATAATGGATGCTACAAGAAAAAACAGGATAGCAGAAGAAAGAACATACAAAAGTTGATAGCTGAGAGATGATGCTAAAACCCAGACAAGGTGGAAGGCGATGAACCGAAAAGGCTGTAGAAGATTTAGAGCTACAAATAAAGCAAAATAGAGAAGTGGTACATGGCAATTCAGTTTCACGTTAAAAGACACAACAATATAGGTACAATGAGAAGTCTAAAATACCCTCAATTGGAATTATATTGACTATAAGCAGACATGTTGTTCAAACGTGCTTGAATTAACTCTTCTATATCATAGAAATGCTTTCATCGCTTGAGCTTTTACTCTTTCGTATATCAGCAACAACAAGGAACAAGAAAAGGAGAAGAACTTCACAAGAGTGTCATCTGCTGCTTCATCAAAATCCCAAATTCCAACAGCTTTACAATTGGTTAACCGCCAGAACGATGATGTAAGGAAATTGAAATATGAACTACCAACTTCATCCATCCATAGGAATTTCATATCCATGCTTGCACATCATACCCAACACCTGATGAAATTTCTCCTTTTCCCCCCATGTTCTGTAGGCTTTAAGTAATATCAAAAGTGTTCTCCTTGATATGTCTAAATTCACTTTATCCATCTCGCTAAGAACTCTCTCCATTTCAATGAGTCGCCTTTGTGATGCATACATAACCATTTTGCAGTGGTAAAGGGACCTGCATAATTTCCAACCAGCACATTCTGCACGGCTAACAAAATTAGCAAGTTTGTCCACTGCGTTGCTTCGGAAGTAACTTGAAATGATGCAACGCATAACACCAACTGTTTTGACAGATGTGTTATGTTTAAATGCCTCATTTATTGAATTTTCCATCTCATCTAATAAATCCTCTTTTGCATACAAACATATTAATTTGACATTCAGCCAAGGCCTATAATCATCTTTAGGAATCAACCTCATCAATTCCTCAATCTTTTGAACTTTATTTACGTCCGAACTTTTACTGTAAGCATGTATCATCAATCGAATTAATGGTATTCCATACTGATCAATATGACCTTTGAAAAGCTTATAGATCTCTTCCATCTTATCCAACTTACCAGAATGAGCATATCCTCGAAGCATCAACAAATGGGTACTAAGTTCAGGCTTGATACTTCCTGCCTTCATGATTCTATATGTCTTCTCCACATCATCCCACATCCACGCTGTGATATACCCAGCAATTAAATAGTTGTACGTATTAACATTTGGGTGGATATTTAAATCATTTATTTCCCGTAAGGTTGCCTCCATGTGATCTATCAACATTAATCTGCTAAACACCGAGATAAGTATGTTGTATGTGACAATAGTTGGAGAACATGTTGCTTCCCTCTTCAAGTCCCGAAAAGCTGATTGACACTTTACAGCCAAACCATTGAACATATATGCAGTCATAAGGGCATTATATAAAGAGGTCGACTTGAGTTGCTTGTTGGAAGCCTCCTTGAATAGTTCGGCTGCAAGATCAACATTCTTTGACCTTCCAGCCACAACAATAGCCTTGGAGTACTCATCAGCTGTCATGGGAGTCTGGTAATCCAATTGTCTTCTTCTCCAGTCAAAAGCCTGACAGAGAACAGTCAAAATATGTTATTTCCTCAACAAGGAAAAATGGCAATGGTCATAGACTTAGAATCTGCTCTGTAAAGGCATACAAGCCAATTTTTCGACTGTGACTAGTAGAAAGAGACCATATTACTATTCATTAATCCAAAGAAGAAACTGTTTGTTATTGCCAAATGAAGAGCAACCATTCATTTTTGTTTCATCCGCAAACTCAGCTCCATTTTAATTTTCACGCATAATTTACATAATTTAATCATAAAAGTATACTCACACAATAAACTCTATGAGGTTCCCAATTTAATTGACCATTGCAGGATCAACAACTCCTCTTTGACCCACAACTCCATTCACATATTCATTTTATGGTACTTTTATGTAGTTTCTAACTGACAAATAATCAATATCCACCAGACAAAATAATAATCAAATCAACTATCGCAGAACAAAATTGTTTCAGTTATAACTAGGATGCTATGGTATGTTGCTAAAGTACAGACATTAAGGGGTCGTTTGGTTGGCAAACAAGTTATTCGGGTATTGTTATCCCACCCTCAACCCATTAACCCCGAGACTATTTATCCCTTATCCCCATACCAAATGAGCTCTGAATATATTACATACAGAAAGAAAATCACCTGGAGCGCTAATCCGGGTGAAGAGTTTAGCTGCTTTAAGAGCTCAGAAAACGCAGAACCATCTGCATACCTCCTAAACAACGAAACCCCTCTATCTGATAATATTTTCTCAATCTTTTCAGCATCAGCACTGTACGCTAGTAACTCATCCCTTAAAGATGAAACCTTTTCTTTCATATCCTGTTTGACCAACGAATCAGCGGGACTCCCCCTGCCTGCAAACAATGGAAATACCTGTGACCAGGTGGGTTGGGAAGAAAGTGACTCGCCTGCTAATCCTCGGACCCAGAACGTACTGGTTGAACCTCGTGCAATTTTTCTACAATTTTCAGAAGATTTTCGGAGAATTGCTTCAATGTGGAAAGCATCCGAGATTCTCCATACCCTCTTCATCATTGACAAATAGCTAAAACTGCTACCCTAATTTCAGTAAGTGTCAGCCAAATTGAAAGTTTTCAAATGGTTAAATCAGTTCATCCAGCAGCATAGAAAACAACCTCCGGGTTGGACCTTCTGGCTCGGCCCAATATGCAGCCCAACAAAGATAAGTCCATGTTTTTAATTCTAGTCTTTTCTTTACATAGATATCCTATTTTTTACCTTGGATAAATGGGTTTGTCAAATTCTTTTTATAACTAGGATCTGTAAAGATACAAAAATTCAGTGTGTTGAACAAAATATTCAGATTGAAAAACTGTAAAGAGCTCTCCACATATTCAACAAGAATTTTCTGCAACACATTTCTTTCTCAATAAAAAATATTATTTTCTTTTGAAATCTCTTTAATTAATTACAGAAATGGAAAGTAATTTTTATGGTATTATAATTATTATATTTTAACTTTAAAAGTAAGTAATATATTAACAAATATTAGTATTTTGGCATACGCATACCCCTTATCAGTAAGTATAAATAATTTTAAAAACCATATAGACATTATTTAAAATATATTTTTGAGTTATAAAATAAATGTTATTGTAAAATTCAAGTTCTTAAAAATAATGAATGTTAATCTTATTAGCTAATAAAAAATCAAAGACAGATTCAATATTTAAATATAATAGATCCAACTTTTAAAATTCTTAATATTACACTTATTTTACTTTTAAAGTGAGTTTAAATTTGATATGAATTTGTCAAATTTGAGTAATTTTTATATACATATTATATATGTTTCGAGTCGAAAATAATGAAGTTAATGAAATTCATAGATTACACATTTAATTCATTCATAACATTAATTCATCACTCGTGTCTTAGCACTAAATTAATATTACAATTCTACACGAACTTCAATTGATATGATTTCATTACTCAACACCAATACAATACCATTTCTTTTTCTTTTTTTTGATAGAAAACGAAAAATCAACATTTCCCTTATATTTTATGAAATTGTATAGATGAAATTGTACTTGACAAACAAAAAGATGTAATAATAAATAATATTACAACATGCAAGTGATAATTAATACACAATTTAAAGTAGATGCGGATTTAGAATTTAAACTTTATGGATTCAATTTTTAGATTTTAGTATTAAACTCATTGTATTTTTAAAATTATGAATTCATAACTATTATTAATTTTAAATTTAAAAATTTTTTATACATAAATTTATGTTATACGTTAAAAGTTACGGCTTCAATCGAATCCACGTCTCAAAGGTTGCATACGCCTTTAATTCGAAGGGACAAGAGAGAGATAAGTTATGAATTAAATAACTAAAATAATCAGCTAAAAGATAAAGAAAGTTATTATAATATTTTATGAGACACATAATTAAAATATTTTGCCATAACATATAAAAGTTATAATTAAATATGTGATTTTATTCTTTTCTTTCTTTCTTAATATGGATTTTCGTACTTCTGAAATTTTACTTAAAAAACTATAAATTTGGACAAAGATAGTTCAAAATAGGCAACCGATAATCAAATCACTCAATATACCATAACTTATAATTATATATATATATATAGAGATTTTTTCACAAATAAATAACATAAATTTTCAATATATTCGATAAAACAAACAAAAATACCAAAACCTCATAATAGGATATTATTCAAAAAAAATGAACTGTAAAAAATTGGTTCAAAGAAAAAAATCATGTTAAAAAGGTATGTCATACCTCATTTTTATTGGCACATCTCAAAGTAGAGTTCTATTTATCATTCACAAAAGCACTACGTCAATTGATTTCGCCTGAAATAAAAAATATCATTTCATAAGTCGTTGAAAAAAATTTTTAATCAATTTAATTTAATCGAGACATTAGACTCTTAAACATCAATTAAACAACATAAATTATCTATATATTATATTAAAAGTCTGAAGGCATTTAAAAATGTATGAACTTTTTGCCATTCATTAAAAGACATCGCAATAGATAAAATTGTCATTTACTATTTTTATATAATTATTATTTTTAATTATTTTCATCACTTTATTTTATCATATTAGGTTTTCTATTTATGCCATAACTCTATTTTGTGGTGTAAATCAAAATAAAAAAATATTCAGTTATTTTTTCCTTTTTGATAGGCGAGAAATTTTTTAATTTTATTTTATTATATTAAATTTTCTATTTGTGGTATAACTCTATTTATAGTGTAAGTCTTTAAATAAAATAAAATAAAATATAATAATAATAATAATAATAATAATACACGAAAGTTTTCCCCCCTTTTTGATTTAGATTGTTTTCTTTTTTTTTCCTTCTCGACGGAAGAAAATTTTATCTCATAGTCACAAATTTCTTTTTCTTTTTTAATAGTAATGTCCTAATATTTTTGTATTTTCAAATTCTTTTTGATCTATAAATCTTTTCACTTTTATAAAAGGATTTATAATTGGATAATTTAATTCATCAACTCTATTACATCAATACCTTTGATTCAATCTCCAACCTTATATGTTTTCGTGTTAATATATCTTCTTATTTTTTCATGTTATGAATTCTTTTTATGTTGTGGATTTATAAAACATAATAGTAATTGTTATGCCATCTCAAGTTGTTCGTATTCAAAATAGTCTAATTTAGATTGTCTCCTTTAATTGAGTCTAATATGGATACTATGTTATCTCATTTAATTAAGTCTTGTATTGATATTATGTGATTTTGATTTTGTGTTATTTATAATTGGTATTCTTCATCTACTCATACATTCATAAGTTTTATCAATTCAGGTAAATTAATCTCTTCATCTCATAAAATAACTTTTTTATAAAATTATAAATTATTATAATGATAACTCTCGTACACAATTTATTTTAGATAATATTGCAATGAAATCTGAAAAGGATTTCATGAATAAAATTGTGCTAATTAATAACTTAAGGCGATATGATTCTTGTTGAATAATAGAAGTCTTAGTAATTGGAGATGAATTAGTAAAAGAGTATAAAAGGAGAATAAAGGAAGACGCACGAATGACTATAACATTAGTTAACAAAAAGGTAATAATTCTTTTTCGTATATTCTATATTTAGACTTTTACATATATGTTTGAGTTCTTATCTATTTTTATTATATTTTATATGTGTGTGTGTATGTTTTGAACATTAAAATTTATTTTTTTGCAGGGAAGACACAAAATTTCATGCTATACTCAATAATTATATATTAAAAAGTAAACAGAATATTTACAACAAGACAAGATTTGTTGCATCATAAACAGATACATTAATAGTGTTAATCCTAATTTTGTTTTAGTAAGCAAGGAAATTGATGTTAGGTTCACTATAGTTCAGAATGCAATGGTCACTTTTTTACTATTACTTTTTCAAATAATTTTATTTTAGTTGAAGATGCAATACAATTTTTCGATGAAACAATTTTTGGCAATTTTTTAAGATTTCATCAACTAATCTAGCATTCAATATATGCATAATATTTTACTCCTATTTACTAAACAAAATATTCTTTGTATATATAAGCACGAAGGTCTTTATAAATATTGATTGAACTTCTTGCCCTTCATTAAAAGATTCTATAATAGATAAAATTGTCATTTATTATTTTTCTCAATTAGTTGTTATTTAATTATTATAGATCTTTACTAATTTGTTAAAAAAAAAAACTTTGATATTTATTATTTTGAAATTGACTAAAATTTTGCTTCTTAAATCTTTTGCTATTTGAACTATATTAAAAGTCCTGACTTTTAAGACTTTTGATTACAATTCTGTTAACTTATATCAATTCATTATTTTTTTAAACAAACTAATTGTCCATCATCACATTTCGAAATAAAAAAAAAGATTTAAAGAACGTTGTTTTATTATGTATTAATACGTGAATTTCTCTTTTTCTTCTTCTTCTTCTTCTTCTTCTTCTTCTTCTTCTTCTTCTTTTTAAAAAATTGTATAATAAAAAAAAATTATAGAAACATGACATACTTTAAGTTGTTTCAATTAATCGAGTACTTTTGTTATTCACTCTCTTTAGTTAAATCAATGAAAAGTTTAAAATTAAGTTATTATTAGATATTTGAAGTACGAATTCTCATAGCAAAATATAATTCACCTTTTTATCCTTTTAAGAATAGAGTTCACACTTGAAAAATTAGTTATTTAATTATTTTTCTAATTAGTATTTAAAATTTTAAAATTAACTAAATTTTATGTATTAAATTTTCTTATTTGAAATATACAGAAAATATTAATATTTATATATACATATAATGCATGCATTTAAGTACTCATGTAAAAGCCAACATTTTTTTTACCTTTCAATCAAATGTTATTTCTATTATGTTTTTATTTATTGAAACAAATATTAGAACAAACTGAAGAAAGAACTACTACACTGGATCAAACTCTTAAACATAATATCATTTATCAATTTAAAATTTCTAATTTTCTTTCTAAGTTATTATATTGTTATACAAACACATCTTTTAAATATTATTTATACTATTTTTATAAATTTATTCTTATTAATATGTGGGACACGCGTGAGGCGCGTACGCATAAACTAGTATTATATTAAAAGTGTGAAGACCCTTATGTTGATTGAACTTTTTGCCCTTCATTAAAAAACTCTGCAATAGATAAAATCGTATTTCCCTTAAATTATTATTTTAAAAATCTCCAATACTAAAAATAATTTCCGTAACTTATTCCAATACTAAGAATAATTTTCGTACTAAAAGTAATTCTAAAAATAAAACATTACCATACTAAAGTTACGCCTACTTTTTTTTTCTTAACACCTACTTTTCTTTAACTAAAAATTTCCATTAAGAAAATTCCCTGTTACTGCTACTAAAAAAAATTTCCATACTAACAAAAATTACCATACAAAATTTATGCAACTACTTTTTTAAAACTAAAAATTTCCATACCTATTTTTGAAAAATAATATTCATAATTTTCATGTCTATTATTACCGAAAATTTCAGCTTTTTTTCCTTAATTTTTTTTCCCTTTCTGATAGTAATGTTACATTTCTATAAAAGAATTTCTATTGCATCATTTAATTCATCAATTCTTTTGCATTAATATTCTTTATTCAATCTCCGGCTCTTATATATTTATATTGTTTTAAAATCTATCTTTTTTATCATGTGTTAATATTTTTTTTATGTTCATGTTTTGGCTTTGAAAAAGACAATAATAATTGCTATGTCAGCTCAAGTTGTTTATATTCAAAATAGTTTAACTTAGATTATCTTCTTTAATTGAATTTAAAAATTTATGTTATTTCTAATTAACATTCTTCATCTACTAATACTGTCACAGGTTTCAACTATTCAGGTAGAGTAATCTCCTCATCTCATAATTTTTGTTAAACATATAAATTATTATAATTATAAGGCTTATGCATAATTTATTTTAGATAATCTTGCAGTGGAATCTGAAAAGGATTTCGTGAAGAAAATTATGTCAATTAAGAACTCAAGGCAATATGATTCTCATTCGATAATAAAAAATTGGAGCTCGATTAGTAAAAAAGCATAAAAAGGGAACAACGGAGGGCACTCGAGTGACTATAACATTAGTTGATGAAGAGATAATATTTTTTTCATAGTATATTCTATATTTATATTTTATACTTTAAAATATATTTGAGTTCTTATTTATTCGTATTATATTTTATATTTCCTTTGTTTCAAAATAAGTGGTGCTTTCAATTTGGGCACACCCCTTAATAAAACTACTCATTTCTTTACAGAAAAATGTATTTTTACCCATTCAACCCTAATAAATATCTTGAAAAGATGTAACTCTTTAATATTTTTTTGGTTATGTAAAACTCTCGCCACTTAAATAAGGTTAAAATTGAAAGAACATCAATGTCTTCTTGATTATGCAAAACACCACTTATTTTGAAACAAAATTAAAAGACAAAAATATCACTTATTTTGAAAAGGAGGGAGTATCATTTATATTTTTATATTTATGTTTTTCAATCATTAAAGTTTAATTTTTTACAGGGCACAAAAATTCATGTTACACTTTTCAATAATTGTATTAAAAACTGAAAAAAATATTTACAACAAGACAAGATTTGTTATATCATAAACGGACGCATTAATGATGTTAATCCTAATTTTCTATCAGTAAACAAGGACATTGAGGTAGACAAAATTGTAACTTACTATTTTTACACAATTATTATTTCTAATTGTTCATCACCTTATTTTATAGTAAAGTTTTCTATTTATGGCGTAACTTTTTTTTATAATCATGAGTTATTATTAAAATTTTAAAGTACAAAGTCCCGTAGCAAAATATCATTCACTTTTTTACCCTTTTAAAAATAGTGTTCACACTTGACAAAATAGTTATTTAATTATTTTTCTAATATTAAAGATTTTAAAATTAACTAAATTTTATGTATTAAATTCTTCCTTATTTGAAATATATAGAAACTATTAATATTTATATATACACATAATACATGCATTTAAGTGCTCATGTAAAAACAAACGATTTTTTCACCTTTCAATCAAACGTCATTTCTATGGCAATTTTGTTCATTGAAACAAATATTAAAATAAACTGAAGAAAGAACTAATAGATTAATTGGATCGAACTCTCAAACATAATTATTTATCGATTTGAAATTCATAATTTTCTTTTTAAATTCTTATATTATTACATAACACATTTTAAAAATATTATTTATGTTATTTTATAAATTAATTTTATTAATTGAGGGACACGCACGAGGCGCGTACATATAGACTAGTATGATAAATAAGAAGTAAGAAAGCAAAAAAAAAATAAAAATTAAAGCTTAAAAGAATATGCACATCAAGCACTGAAGTGACAAAATTTTGTGCTCTCTGTCAAACTCAAATAGATTGTACTAGTGAATTTAACTGCGCTTCGTGTGTATTACTTAAACTTTTGAGTGTTACATTTTGTTAAATTCTTCTAAAATGCTTGATTTTTATATAACATATTATAAGTGAAATAACAATTTTATTTTTCTGAAAAAGAAGGTGAAGAACAAATTTTTTTTTAATAAAACTTGATTTCTTTCCGTGCATATTTTTAACAAATTTTTAAATTCAATTATATTTTTATATATTTAATATAAATCTAATTATATCAATCTCGTATGAACTTTTTATCTTATTTTATTCTCTCTTTTTTTCTTTTTAATATTTTTTTCTCTGTTTTCTCCTACTTACTTCCTTATTTTTTCTTTTAAAATATCAAATTTCATATTTTTTTTCTTTTTCTAACTCCCTAATAAAGATACGTAATCAAAATGTAATATTTTTAAATCTCAATATAAAGTATAATAATACTAAGTATCACACACAAACTTGCATGTTATATATTGAATATAAAGAAGTATAAATATGGTTATGCATTAATTATTTAATTTGATTAAACAATATAAAAAGAATCTTCAGTTGGAATATGAAAAGACTAAATAGTTTAATTGAAGAATAAATTTTTAGCAATATAAAAATTAAAAACCAACACAATATTATATATTAATTTAATGTAAATGCATATTTTAGATTACACGAAGAATTAATTCCATGTGGTGCATATATTCCTAGAGATTAGAGACTCGAGAGTGAATAAACCTTATTCCAAGAAATCTAAACTATACAATATTACAATGGAATATATTTCAGGGCTTTATAAAAAACTAAAATTGTTTTTAGTTTTTAATTTTAATTTTAATTATTAATAGCAAGAAAAGAAAATGACAAATAAGATACTTACTAATATAAATTGTATATAGGTTTAATTATTAAAATACTGTGAGAGATTTAATTTACTTTCAGAATATTTATTAATATAAATTTGAATTAATATTTTAAAATATACATCTCTAAATTAAAAAAAGGTAAAAATAAGACAAATTAAAGAAGTATATAAGAAGAAGGTTAAAAGATAATAAACAATTACTAAAAAAAATATTAATGTTATAAACATATTTGTATTACAGTGAATATCTATAAAGGTATTTGTATTGTAGTGGATACATGTGTTTATATTATAGTGAAAGTCTATCTTTTGGAGAAAAGTTAGGAGAAATTATCCCTATAAATAGAGGGGGTTTCCTTCATTGTATTTCATCCCATCAAGAGAAATAAGAGCTTCTCTCCTTCTCTCTTTCTCTATATTATTCCTGTTCTTTCTTTATTATTTTATAACACGTTATCAACACGAGTCTCTGCCTTGAGCACTCACTTTGAAAGATCTGAGGTAAGAAAAATCAAAGTTTCTTTAAAAAGATGAAGGTTAGTATTTTTTTGATATTTATGTCTTTACTAATAACAATATCGATTTTGTATATGAATTTAAAAGAAATGACTTATTGATTCACTTTGCAATTCATGTCTCATATTTGTTCCATAAGAACAATATTGTGAAAAATATATTTGTTCTAGAAGAACAATATTGTAAAAATATATTTGTTTCAGCAGAACAATATTGTAAAAATATGTAAGAGAAATCATCTATGTTATATGCATACCTCGATTTGCTCCCGAAGTAACAATATCTTAAAAGAGGTTTTAAGCTATCATACCTTATGTGGTTAAGGCATATTTAGATGATCATGTTCCATTCCTGAAGAATGAGAAATTGAGAACTTTTGATAAATGTTACAAATATGGATCTAATACAAATCTAGTCCCCGAAGTGAATGTGACAATACTTAATAAAATCTTGAAATTTACTCCTGAAGTAGTAAATCTGAAATTTACTAAAATAAATAATACATGTCATGGTAAACCTGAAGTTTACTAGTATGGATAAATATCAAAGCAAGTTATCCAATTATGAAGACATTTGTTTGATTGATTCTGGTACCACACATACGTTATTCAAAGATGAGAAATATTTTTCTCACTTAAATATGGGCAAGATAAATGTTACTACGATATCTGGTAGTACCAGTTTGATTGAAGGCTTTGGGAAAGCCATTATAATCTTGCCTAAGGGAACTAAACTCATCCTAAATAATGCCATGTTTTCTCCTAAGTCTCGGAGAAATTTGTTGAGTTTTAAAGATATCCGTGAAAATGGTTATCATATCAACACAATGGATGAGATGAATCTTGAATATCTTGGTATCACCAAGAATGTCTCTGGGCAGACATGTGTTATAGAAAAGTTCCTTGCTTTATCTTCTGGCTTGTATTGGACAAAGATTAGTGCAATTGAGGCACATTCTATAGTAAACCAGAAGTTCACTAATTTCAATACTTTTGTACTTTGGCATGATCGTCTGGGACATCCTGGATCTATAATGATGAGACGAATTATAGAAAATTCAAATGGGCATCCATTAAAGAACTTGAAGATTCTTTCAAATGGTGAATTTTCTTGTAGTGCTTGTTATCAAGGCAAGTTAATTGTGAGACCATCACCAACAAAGGTTGAGATTGAATCCCCTTCATTCTTGGAACGCATACATGGGGATATCTGTGGACCTATCCACCCACCTAGTGGGTCGTTTAGATACTTCATGGTCCTAATAGATGCTTCCTTTAGATGGTCTCATATGTGCCTATTGTCATCTCGCAACCTGGCGTTTGCAAAATTATTGGCACAAATAATACGATTATGGGCATAATTTCCTGATAATAAAATTAAGTCTATTCGCCTTGATAATGCTGCAGAGTTTTCATTCCAAGCATTTAATGATTATTGCTTATCAATTGGGATAAAATTTGAACATCCTGTAGCTCATGTTCACACTCAAAATGGCCTTGCAGAGTCACTAATTAAATGTTTGCAATTGATAGCAAGGTCATTGCTCATGAAAATTAGGCTGCCCGCTTCTGTTTGGGGTCATACGATTTTGCATGCTGCAACACTTATTCGTCTCAGACCGGCAAATAATCATAATTTTTCTCTGTTACAATTGGTTTTGGGTCAAGAACCTAATATTTCTCATCTGAGAATTTTTGGATGTGCTGTATATGTGCCTGTAGCACCACCACATCGCACAAAAATGAATCCCGAAAGAAGGTTAGGAATTTATGTTGGGCTTGAATCGCCCTCCATCATTCGCTACCTTGAACCATTAACTGGAGATACGTTTACTGCTCGATTTGCAGATTGTCGGTTTGATGAGACAATTTTCTCAAAATTAGGGGGAGAAAATTGTGAAATCAAAAGAGAAATTTTGTGGAAAAATCCATCACTGTCTCATCTTGATCCACGTGCTTCTATTTGTGAGCAAGAAGTACAAAAGATTATTCATCTGCAGAAAATTGCAAATCAAATGCCAGACACGTTTACAGATTTTAAAAGAATTACTAAATCACATATTGAGAATGTCCCAATTCGAATTGATGTCCCCGAAGGACCATCTACTAGTGTCATAGCCAATGAGTCCAAAGCACGCCTAAAGCGTGGTAGACCATTGGGTTCTAAGGATCGAAATCCTAGAAAAAGAAAAATAAATGGTCAAGATGACACTACGATAGAACCACATATGGAAGTTCAAGACTTGAGCAATTTTGATATCCATGAAGAAATCAATGAGCCTGAGACTCAAGAAAATGAGGAACTATCCATAAATTCAAGTGATGCTGGAATTAATCGATAAAAAATAGTGGTGGATTATATCTTTGCTATAATGTTGCAACAAAAATCATGCAAGATAGTGAGGATCTTGAACCTCAATCTGTCATAGAATGTCGACAAAGAAATGATTGGCCAAAATGGCAAGAAGCAATTCAATCAGAATTGAATTCACTTGTCAAGCGTGAAGTTTTTGGACCTATAGCTCAAACACCTAACGGTATTAAGCCTGTTGGCTATAAATGGATCTTTGTGCAAAAAAGAAATGAGAAAAATGAAGTACAAAGGTACAAAGCACGCCTTGTTGCACAAGGATTTTCACAAAGGCCTGGTGTCGACTATGAAGAGACATACTCACCAGTTATGGGTGCAATAACATTGCGTTATTTTATTAGTTTCATTGTCCATGAGAGGCATGAAATGCATTTGATGGATGTAGTTACAACTTATCTTTATGGATCACTTGATAATGAGATATACATGAAAATCACTGAAGGATTTAAAATGCCTGAAGCATATCATTCAAAGTCTCGGGAAATGTATTCAATTAGATTGCAAAGATCATTGTATGGTTTGAAGCAATCTGGACGCATGTGGTATAACCGTCTTAGTGAATATTTATCTAAGGAAGGTTATATAAATGATGAAATTTTCCCATGTATTTTTATAAAGAAAACAACATCGGAGTTTGTCATACTTGCTGTTTATGTAGATGACATAAACCTTATTGGAACTCCAATAGAGCTTCGAAAGGCAATTGATTATTTAAAGAAGGAATTTGCGATAAAAGACCTTGGAAAGACAAAATTATGTCTTGGTCTGCAAATTGAATATTTGAAAAATGGTGTCTTTATTCATCAATCTTCCTATACAGAAAAGGTGTTGAAAAGATTTTATATGGATGACGCACATCCATTAAGTACTCCGATGGTTGTTCGATCACTAGATGTGAATAAGGATCCATTTCGACCTCAAGAAAGGAATGAAGAAATTCTTGGTCCTGAAGTACCATATCTTAGTGCAATTGGTGCACTAATGTATCTTGCTAATATTACAAGACTTGATATAGCCTTTTCGGTTAATTTGTTAGCAAGTCCCGATCTTGTTGGTTGTGCCGATGTAGGGTATTTATCTGACCCACACAAAGCTCGATCTCAAACTGGCTACGTGTTCATATGTGGAGGTACTACCATATCTTGGAAATCTACAAAGCAGTCTCTTATAGCTACTTCATCAAATCATGCTGAGATAATAGCTATTCATGAAGCAAGCCGAGAATGTGTATGGTTAAGGTCCATGATACATCTCATTAGAGAAAAATGTGATTTGAAATGTGACAAAGTACCCACAATTTTGTATGAAGATAATGCAACATGCATAGCACAACTAAAAGGAGGATTCATAAAAGGAGATAAAAGAAACACATCTTGCCAAAGTTCTTCTACACACATGAGCTCCAGCAAAATGGTGATATTAACGTGCAATAGATTCGTTCAAGTGATAATGTGGCTGATTTATTCACCAAATCTCTACCAACTGCAACTTTCAAGAAGATGGTGCACAAGATCGGGATGCAAAGATTCAAGGATGTTCTAATTAGGGGGAGTTAATACGCGCTGTACTCTTTTTCCCTTACGAGGTTTTGTCCCACTGGGTTTTCCTTGTAAGGTTTTTAACGAGGCAGCCAAAATGCGTATTATTAGATATGTGTACTCTTTTTCCTTCACTAGATTTTTTTTCATTGGGTTTTTTCTAGTAAGGTTTTAACGAGGCACATTATCTATCAAATCGACATTCAAGGGGAGTGTTATAAATATATTTGTATTATAGTGAATGTCTATAAAGGTATTTGTATTGTAGTGGATACATGTGTTTATATTATAGTGAAAGTCTATCTTTTGGAGAAAAGTTAGGAGAAATTATCCCTATAAATAGAGGGGTTTTCCTTCATTGTATTTCATCCCATCAAGAGAAATAAGAGCTTTTCTCCTTCTCTCTTTCTCTATAATATTCTTGTTCTTTCTTTATTATTTTATAACAATTAAAGAATTTTAAAAGATGAAGATTTGAAACATAAAAACTTACTTATAATTTCTTATTTAAAGAATCTCCAATTATGACAATTGATATATTGCTCAATAAAAAATAATTAAAAGAAAAAATTTAAATATAACGAATTAATTCAAATTTTGACCGGTAATTCATAAAGAAAAATTAGTTATTTCTTGTTTTGCTATCCAATCACTCATTTCCCTTAACATGAATATAAGACATTGAGATTTTGAATTGAAGACAAATTTCGAACTCATGTGTATGATAATAATTTTCTCATGCACTCACATTTAATATATTACTAAGTCACTTGAATAACATTAACTTTCACACTTTTCAAAAATTACTGTTACACTTTAAAAATACATGCATTATCTTAATCTATTAAATAAAGGACAAATCAAAAGTTGCTAATGTTTGGGCTGTTTCAAGAAGGTAAAGGATTTGCTTTCATTCTACAACCAGAAAAAAAGATTGGGGGGGGAGGGGGCGGAGGGGGTTCCCAAGTATTTATTCTTTTATTTTCCTTCATTAATTTTTTTTGTTATGATCAATACACACACACACACACACACACACACACACATCTAGTTTTTTCATTTTCTTTGACAATAAATTAAAATCATTTGAAAAATAATGAAAAAGAAATTCTTAAGTGAAAATGAAAGGCAATAAGTCAAAAATATGAAACTCTCTAGAAAAGCATTTTTTAGCTCCCTCCAGTTGGTGATAGAGTCATTTAGCAACTCCGACAACCAAAGGGTAGCCTCACCAAATAGGGAGAATGGAAAGAGCTTTAGCCTTATAATATCCTGACTCACTTCTGGTAACTTGTAAGCTTTGCAAATACCCACAAAGTTCATCAGGTGGAGATTTACATAATCAGCTGCATTACCATAGAATACACCCTTCATGTTAAGCAACTCGATCATTGTGCTCGTGATATCAAATTTTGCCCCAGCAGGCAAAGGTAAGGGTACAATAGCTCCTGTTGAACCGGCCTCATCAATATCCAAGTCCTCATCATCATCAAAGTGAGGAGAATATATATGGTACTGGTGTGGATCATGACCTCTATTCTGTCATGATAAGAGCATAGACCCGGATCGTGGACACAGGACAAGGGACCCCGAGAGACCCCAAGTCAACCCATGGCATAAGCATTCACTAACTCATTCAATATACATGAAGAAAATATAACTATAAACTCAGCGGAAGTCTAACTTAACATAACAACAGAATGAACATCTGAAGCTGAATACATGTCTAAGTCTGATAAGCCTCTAATCTGGACGAGCTGATGGGAAAACACCCCCAACTAGCTAAGAAATACTGAAACTGAAAATACAACCAAGGTAACTGAAAGTCTAGTCCTCGAAAGATGAGGATTCACCAATCTAACAGGTACTGAATTTGGTAAGCGACCATGAACGGGGCTGGATCTAAGAACCGGATCCTGCATCATGAAACGATGCAGCATAGAAAGTATGCAGTCAGTACGTGGAATGTACCGAGTATGAAAGGTAAGTAAACTGCTAGAGCAATATAAATCTTTTAAAATAAGTCATACATATATAATAACCTTTAAGGATAAGAAGAAGATCACAAACATTCATTATGAAATCATCCTTATTTATTACGTGAACATGCATGACTTTAGAACATCATGACTGACTCGAATGACTCAAAGCTAAATCATAACATTTATATCAAAAGATGAACGTGAGTCAAACCTTGCTTTTTGAACATGCATGCATAAGATACTCATCATGAATAATGGATATGCAAATTTGAATGATATAGACAGTGGGAGACTTGTCACTTAATTGATATACCACGATAGAGCTTACGTGGTCCCAACTATCACACTCAAGTGGGAAGAGCCATCCATAACCTTGCCAGGGCGATGAACGCTACCATGATATCAATATCAACCTGAAGGGCCAATCGGGCAGGGGATAGCTCACAAGGGAGGTCCCAATAATATAATAGAATCAACCTACATTGGCGCGTAGTTCTAGGGCATAGGGTTATCGACCCTTAGCCTGCTCGGTGCTAGACTCTTCTCCCAAAACATGCAATGCTCTACATTGTATAGATACGAAGCTCAACATCGTCTAATGACGAAGCCCAACATGAAATCATGCATAACTCAACATCGTATGAAACGAAACTCAACATTGTCTATTGACAAAGCTCATTATGAAATCATGCATATACTAGACATCATATAAATATGAAGCTCAACAATGTCATTTCGACAAAGCTTAGAATAGAATCATGCATAGACTCAACATCATGTGAAATGAAGCTTAACATTGTCCTTGACAAAGCTCAACAATAATATACATATCAGTTAAGGATTTACGCATAGAGAAGGCTTTACTTTGAAACATACCACAAGCTAGAATTTATAATAAGAGTTAAAGGAAAATTTCATCTCAACCATGTGGTAAGCTCATGTCGGGGAAAACATTATTAGAAAACATCATATGGGCATCACCCAAAGCTCTCTCATACTTGGGTCTATTTAATTTTCTTTGAAAACATCATCAAAATCACGGGTAAGGTTGGAAACATGCTTTTCATCATCTATTCCATTATCATCACATTCTTCCACAATCACTTCTATTATGAACTATCCAAACATGGGCGTTTTAGATTTAATTTTTAGAAAAACAATTTTGTAAAATAAACTAAGTTAGAATCCGCCCAAGCTTGGTAAATCATCAATATCAACTCAATTTAATCATACCCATGAGTAGAGATGTAAAAATCATGCAATTCAAGATGTATTGGGGGTACAAAAAGAATCCTTTTTCTTAACAGACGTATCTACTGTGATAAGAAAGCGCTCTTAGTTCAGTTCGGTTGAATGAAACCCCATACTTGATCATTACAAACCAATCACAATTTAATAAGGAATGGGGTGTGGAAGGAAGTACCCACTCATAGCCTTACATACCTGGTATTGAAGAATTCTAACTCTTCCCAATTACCCAGCTGAGATTTCAAACCTTGAAATTTCACCTTGAATCCTCCCTTCAAACCTTCAAACTTGCATGCATGAGAGTAATGGCTTAGAATAGGTTTTCCCCTGCTAAAAACCCATTAAAATGAGCTTAAAACGACGTAGTATAGGTCTTAGGAACTTAGGAAATACGAAAAGACCCTTACTAAATTCGCAGGAAAACACTGCTAGGTGACCCTAACGGGTGACCGACGATTCATCAGGACGGGCAACGACTCGTCGAGTCGCCCGTCAAGTACACTGGTCAATAGATCCGCTGGAGCTTGTAACGGGGAAGATAATGACTCGTGCCTCGAGACCACGACTCGTGGTCACCTTTTATCAAGTACACTGCCTTAATTCCCAATAATGATCCACATGCTTGCTCACGACTCTCCTCATGAGTCATTGGGACTGACCACGACTCATGGGTCCCATCTGTTAAGTACACTGGATAAATCCTCCTTTAACATTCCAACTCCACCCCACGATTGACATGGCGACTCGTGGTGGCCAACCATGAGTTGTTGATTCACTCGTGGGGACTTCGATCCCTTAATCACTCTAGGCCTTCCCACAGGTCACTTGACGACTCGTGGGGTCTTCTCACAAGTCATTCAGTGACTCGTTCTGCAACATTTTTCAGTTTTTCTCCGATTCACTTTTGGGTCCGATTCTTGAATTCTCGGGATATAACGATATCTCCCCCTTGGGAACATTCGTCCTCGAATGTTAGAAACAAGCAGGAAACAGAAACAAGCAATTATCATACTCCAACACTGATTATTTTAATCCAAAATTTCACGGAATGACTACCTTCGAAAAGAACCACATAGTTGAACTAACTTCAGGAATCACATACATTTATCATAACATAATTCAAACTTGCGCACATGAACTGAACATGAAAACTGATTAGAGAATTAGGGCAAAAACTGATACCTCAAGTCGGTACTGAGCTGGTATAGAACAAATGTGGATATCTATCCATCATGTCTACTTAGGCCTCCCACGTAGCTCCCTCAACATGTTGATTCCTCCATAAAACATTAAATGAAGCTATCTCTTTATTCCTCAACCTTCGAACTTGTCGATCCAAAATTTCAATCAAAATTTCTTCATAACTGAGTCTGTCTTTCACACCAACGCTGTCTACCGGAACCACCAAGGCTGGATCACCCAAGCACTTCCTCAAAAGTGATACATGGAAACGGGATGAACTGAAGCCAATTCTGAAGGCAAGTCCAACTCATACGCCACCTTACCAACTCTTCTCACAACCGGGTAGGGGCCAATATAACGAGGACTGAGTTTACCTTTCTTTCCAAACTGCATGACTCCCTTCATGGAAGATACCTTTAGAAACACCTAGTTGTCCACATCAAACTCCAAATCTCTTCTCCTCACATCAGCATACGATTTCTGACGACTTTGAGCGGTTTTCAATCGGTCCCTTATCAACCGAACCTTCAGCCTCGCCTCATGAACCGAATATGGTCCTACCATAACTGCCTCACCAACCTCGAACCATCCGATGGGAGATCTACACCTCCTCCCGTAGAGAGCCTTGAACGGTGCCATTTGGATACTAGAGTGGTAACTGTTATTATAAGCAAACTCGATCAAGGGCAAATGATCATCCCAACTACCTTTAAAATCCATAACACATGCCCTCAATATGTCCTCGAGGGTCTGAATGGTCCATTCTGCTTGGACATCCGTCTGAGGATGAAAAGCTGGCTTAGCTTAACCTGAGTCCCAAGTCCTTTTTGAAACGAACGCCAGAATTGAGAAGTAAAATGAGTACCTCGGTCCGAAATAATAGACAAGAGCACTCCACGAAGCCGAACCAACTCCCGAATATACAGCTTAGCATAATCATCTCCTGAACATTGGTCTTGACCAATAGAAAGTGTGCAACCTTGGTCAACCTGTCCACCACCACTCAAATGGAGTTGTACTGCCGACGTATACGAGGTAGACCTGTAATGAAGTCCATATTGAATTCTTTCCATTTATAAGTGGAGATGCTGATATCCTGAAGTACACCTCCAGGCCTTTGATGCTCGACTTTCAATTGCTGGCAGTTTGGACATTTTGCTACGAACTCCGCAATATCTTTCTTCATACCATCCCACCAATAAATTTCTTGCAAGTCCCGATACATTTTCGTGGATCCTAGATGAATAGAATATCTGGTACCATGTGCCTCATGTAATATCCAAACTCTCAAATTGTCGACATCCGAAACACATAGTCGACCCTGGTATCGTAGCACACCATCTCCCCCTTGGGAGAAAACCTCCACTTTCTGAATACGCACCGCCTCCTTCAGCTTCCTCAATATTGGGTCCTCATCTTTCCTGGATTTAACATCAACTACCAAGGACGATTCAACCCCTTATGTACAACAACATCGCCATCGGTCGCGTCGGTCAATCTAACTCCTAGCCTTGCAAGCCAGTGAACATCTTTCACCAATTCCTTCTTCCCCTCATCCATATGGGACACACTCTCCATTGAGAGCCTACTAAGCGCATCCGCAACCACATTAGCCTTGCCCAGGTGGTAAAGGATACTCATGTCATAATCCTTAAGTATAACCACCTCCTTTGCCGAAGATTTAGATCTTTCTACGTGAACACATATTGCAAGCTCTTGTGGTCCGTAAATACATCCACGTGGACCCCATACAAGTAATGCCGCTATATCTTCAACACGAACACCACCGCAGCCAATTCAAGATCATGGGTCGGGTAATTCTTCTCATGCACCTTCAACTGTCGAGAGGCATAAGCTGTCACCCTCCCACGCTGCATCAACACACACCCAAGTCCAACTCTAGAAGCATCACAATACACCACGAAACCATTATTACCCTTGGGTAGAGTCAACACTGGTGCTGAAGTAAGTCGAGCCTTCAACTCTTGGAAGCTTTTCTCACAAGCCTCCGACCACTAAAACTTCACCTTCTTTTGAGTCAACTTAGTCAAAGGCGCTGCAATGGATGAGAAACCCTCGAAAACCCCCAATAGTAGCCAACTAAGCCCAAGAAACTCCGAATATCGAAGGATTCACCGGTCTGGGCCAATTCTTCACCGCCTCAATTTTCAGCGAGTCCACTTTTATGTCTTCGCTAGACACCACATAGCCCAAGAATGCCATGGAGTCCAACCAAAACTCACACTTGCTGAACTTTGTATATAATTGGCAGTCCTTGAGGGTCTGAAACACTACTCTCAAGTGAGCGGCATGCTCCTCCTCGCTCTGAGAGTATATCAAAATGTCATGAATGAACACAATCACAAACGTGTCCAAATATGGCTTGAACACCCTATTCATTTGGTCCATAAAAGCTGCAAGGGCATTCGTTAGTCCAAAAGACATAACTACAAACTCGTAATGACCATATCGTGTTCGAAATGCCGTCTTTGGGATATCACTCTCCCGAACTCTGAGACTATGATACCCAGATCTAAGATCTATCTTCGAGAAACACTTAGCATCCTGAAGCTGATCGAACAAATTATCGATCTTGGGTAAAGGATACCTATTCTTGACAGTGGATTTGTTCAACTGTCGATAATTAATGCACATACGAAGGGAACCATCTTTCTTCCGAACAAATAATACTGGTGCGCCCCATGGAGACTGACTCGGTCTAATGAAGCCCTTATCTAGTAAATCCTTTAACTGATCCTTCAACTCTTTTAGCTCGGTTGGAGCCATCCTGTAGGGAGGAATAGATATAGGCTGCGTATCGGGAAGGATGTCAATACCAAAATCAATCTCCCGCTTGAGAGGAATACCTGGCAAATCATCAGGAAAGACCCTTGGATACTCACGTACTACCGGTACAGATTGGATAGTCGGGGTTTCAGACTCCACATCCTTAACCCTAACTAGATGGTACAAACAACCCTTAGAAATCATCTTCCAGCCTTAAGGTAGGAAATAAATTGACCTACAGGCATAGTTGAACTACCCTTCCATTCTAAGACAGGCTCACCCGGAAATCTGAACTCTACTGACCGAGTCCTACAATTAACAAAAGCATAATATGCAAATAGCCAATTCATGCCGAGAATAACATTAAACTCAGTCATGGCTAACTCTATCAAGTTTGCTGAGGTGACCTTATGAAGGACTGATACCGGGCAACCTCTATACACCTGTCTAGCTATAATTGAGTCACCTACTGGAGTAGAAACTGAGAAGGGCTCTGATAAGATACCGGGACTAGCTCTGAAGCTACTAGCTATATATGGTGTCACAAAAGATAGGGTATCCCCCGGATCTAGCAATGCATATACATCAACATGAAAGACTCTCAACATATCGGTGACCACATCTAGTGAGGCATCCTGCTCCCTATGAGTGGATAAGGCATGGAATATGTTCTGGCGCAGCCCGCCAGTTGTGCTAATAGACGCCCCCTGATGTGCTACGCGTGGGGGAGGGGCTGCTGAACTCGAAGCTGGGCCTCGACCCCTAACCTGATCTTGTCTCGTAGCGGGACAATCTCTGAGCATATGTCTAGGCTACCCTCATCCAAAACAAGCTCCTGACCTTGCCAAACACTAGCCTGTGTGCCCTCAGCCACACCTGCGACAAGGTGGAGTGCTAGAGTCTGCGCGCCTACTGCTCTGACACCTCGAGCCTGACGCTTGCCCTCTCTAATCATGTCTGTGCCTAGATGGCACACTTAGTGCTGAAGATGCTGGGGCTGATGAGGTCTGGTGGGTCTGCTGTCGATGCCCACCACCGGACCTCTGTTGTGAGAACCTATAGTCCTCAGTCCTGGCCTTCTTGACCTCTCTCTCTCTCGAATGTGCCGCCTCCATCTACTGGGCGTACAACACCATCTGAGGGAAGTCCATATCCTAATGGAGCATAGCAATCCTGCATTCCTTATCCAAGTAACCTACTATCCTATGTACAAACCTGCTCACTCGCACCCTCTGGTCAACCACTAACTCAGGAGCATACTTCGATAGACGGGTGAACTCAAGGGAACACTCTAGTATTGTCATTCTCCCTTGCTTCAGATTCACAAACTCTGCTGCTTCGACTCCCTCATCTCCCAAGGGAAGAACTGATCCAGGAATGCAACATGGAACTCTTCCCAAGTGACCGGACTTGCTCCAGCAACCCTGCTGTCTTTCCACTGGCGAAACCAAATATGCGCAACCCCCTTCAACTAGGGAGGCCAACTCTGCGCAATCTACACTGCTCACCCCCATAACCTGGGTGATCTTGATAACCTCATCCACAAACTCGTGCGGGTCCTCATCTACCTTAGACCCAAGAAACTCCGGTGGGTTCATCTTCAAGAAATCCTTGACTCGAGTCACTGCTGCACTTCCATTCTGCGGAACATGCGCAATGACATGCTGATTGACCTGGGCGGTCAAAGCCTATGCAAGCATCTGGATAGCGGCCCGAAACTCAGCGTGGGCGGCTGGCTCTGGTGCCTTAGGCTCCTGAATCGGTGGGATGTGCTGATGCCCACGACCCATGCCATCCTTGTGGACTTCATCATCTCCATTCCTCCTTCCATTCATTCTTCGAGGATCCATGATTCTGCAATTGCGAATAACACAAATTAGAGGGATAGAAAGGCTTTTCATCGCACGACATAGATCATGAAAGTTGGGAACATTTGCTAAAACATTTCGTTGCCTCTTCATCATAGGTGTGGCGCGCTTCACACCCATAAAAAAGACTATCTAACGCGGCTTTCAGACTCCCTAGGACACATCTGAACCTATGGCTCTGATACCAAGTTTTTCACAACCCGAGCATAGACCCGAATTGTGGACACGGGACAAGGGACCCCGAGAGACCCCAAGTCAACCTATGGATAAACATTCACTAGCTCTTTCAATATACATGAGGAAAACATAACTATAAACTCAACAGAAGTCTAACTTAACATAAAAAAAAGAACATCTGAAGCTGAATACATGTCTAAGTCTGATAAGCCTCTAATCTGGACGAGCTGATGGGACAACACACCCAACTAGCTCAGAAATACTGAAACTGAAAATACAACCAAGGTAACTGAAAGTCTAGTCCTTAAAAGATGAGGACTCACAAATCTAGCAGGTATTGACTCTGGTAAACGACTACGAACGGGGCTGGATCTGAGAACTAGATCCTGCATCATGAAATGATGCAGTATAGAAAGTATGCAGTCAGTACGTGGAATGTACCGAGTATGTAAGACAAGTAAACCACTAGAGCAATATAAATCTTTTAAAACAAGTCATACATATATAATAACCTTTAAGGATAAGAAGAAGATCACAAGCATTCATTATGAAATCATCCTTATTTATTACGTGAACATGCATGGCTTCTGAACATCATGACTGACTAGAATGACTCAAAGCTAAATCATAACTTTATATCAAAAGCTGAACGATGAGTCAAACCTTGGTTTATGAACATGCATGCATAAGATACTCATCATGAATAATGGATATGTAAATTCAAATGATATAGACAGTGGGAGACTCGTCACTTAATGGACATACCACGATAGAGCTTACGTGGTCCCAACTATCACACTCAAGTGGGAAGAGCCATCCATAACCTTGCCAGGGCGATATACGCTACCATGATATCTATATCAAGCTGAAGGGCCAATCGGGCCAGGGATAGCTCACAAGGGAGGTCCCAATAGAATCAACCTACGTTGGCGTGTAGTTCTGGGGCATAGGGTTATCGGCCCTTAGCCCGCTCGGTGCTAGACTCTTCTCCCAAAACATGTAATGCTCTACATCTTATAAATACAAAGCTCAACATCGTCCAATGACGAAGCCTAACATGAATCGTACATAACTCAACATTGTATAAAACGAAGATGTCACGCCCCCCACCTTGGGAGGCATGACTGGCACATAGTGCCCTACTAGGACCTTAACTGCTGAGCTGACTGAGCCTAAGCACCTCTAGTGCAGGACTGACTCTAACTCTAGAATCGAGAAAACAATGGGCTATATAACGGCTGTAAATACAACCCCCAGCCGACAAGGCCTATAGCCTCCGGTGAAAACAAATAGCTAACAAGAGACAAACCATCATAGGGAGTCCTATGCGGGCCCACAAGGCCACCATGATATCTAGTTATAACTGAAAAGTGAAATCAGATGCTAAACTGAGCTATGACCGACAAGGACATCAATCAACAGTAAAATAGGGCCCCACACGGCCAACACACATAATCTAAAACACATATAGGCCCCACACAACCGATATCAACTAACCACATGGAAGTAATGCAATCTGCAATCCTCTAGGAATAATAAGATGGTCGGGACATGGCCCCAACCTGCCCATACTGTACAAACAAAAAAAAGTAAACCTCTATCACACAAGCTCCGGAAGAAAAGAGCTGATGGCTCTGTACGGCTGACTGGAACTACGAGGGACCTGCTCCTCATCTATGCGTACCTGCAGGCAAGTAATGCAGCGCCCCAAAATAGGGCATCAGTACCATAGGTACTGAATATGTAAAGCAGTAACTTTAAATAACTAAAAGTAAGAAAATAGAACTGACAATAACTGAAGTAAGAAAAACGGACTGAAGCAGACTGAAGTAGTGAAATCAGGACTAAACATAATTGTGATAAGGAGTGTAGGGGTCATACCTAAAAAACAAGGCGTCCTACTATCTAACTATCAGTAACTAAAGCAACATAAACCTTACCTGGCCCCCATAAGCCGGAAGGTACAATTAGCACAAAATAACTCGCTCAGGCCCCCATAAGTCTTGGCAAGCACATCTCAATCTATATACCCTTATCCAGGTCAATATGAGTCAACTAGCAGCTATAAGCGTCCTGCCGATCCCCTGGGTCTACAACTGGGCCCGCTCGGCCCCTGACTATAACTGTGCCTGAGTCCGGAGGACTCCTGATATCTACACCCCAGGAGTAAGCGCTTGGCGGAGGTTTGTATAAGGACAACCACGACAAATATGAGGATCTAGATCCCTATATTTGTCCTTTGCGGTCGGCATGCCGCTCTATAGAGAAACGTAGACTCGCCCCTGGCGAGCGAGTTGACACAACTATTAACCCTGGGGCTGGGGTATAATCCAGCCCAAAACAATACAATTAATGAGTCTCAACTAACAACGACATAACATGATAACATACTCCTGACATACTTTACTGGTATTCATACTGGATTACTATGCTGAGGAAACTAACTTGCCGAAAGAAAATAACTTAACATACCTTGTTTGCTATTTACCGATTAACTGGCGAGGTTAGGCTGGTATTCAGCTGTTCTTCCCAACTGTAATAATATTAATGGAAGAATAGGCTAACTTCATTACTATATTTGAAGAAAACAATAACTTATATACATATATATATATATTGACTATACTTCAACTTATCGAAAGACGATCAAAAACTCATAATTTCTCGGGAATATAGAAGGGAGAAATACTTACCTTAGGCACATGATCATATTGACACTAGTTTGAAGCAATTCCAACAACTTTGGCTCAGCGGGACGACGGTTTGCCGGGCGAATTTCACAAAATTAACTCTGTAGAAATGCTCCCTGCAGCCTTATACTTTGATACCCGAAGTTAATTTGGATTTGGACGGCATTTAGCGGCGTAACTGGATGAAAATTATATGTTTTCCTTCGTCCGTATCCTCTGCTGGTCGTGGTTTGTAAATTATAACTTAACTTCTAAGTGTGAGACCCTTATATACTTGAGGCAGCAAACAAGGCAACGTGGCATGTTGGCAAACGTGCTTATTCTACTCCGTGCCACGTTGGCTAACGCGCTGATTCTTCTCCGTGCCACTTTGCCCCTCTGGGCAGCTTGGTTCGGCCTATTCTCGCGAAATCCCAACTTGGCACTCGTTCGACCTTTCCCCGGGTCATTTCCTCGTACGTATGGCATTCTAAAACTCTCAACCAACATGCGAATAGGCCGGCTAAACGCTAGAAACTTACGGGGTGTAACATCCTCCCCCCTTAAGAACATTCGTCCTCGAATGTTAATTTTTACCTGCAAGAATCTTAACTTTCAATTACTTATTCTGGAAAAAAAATTCGGCAGAGTGTCCCCTATAATATGGACTATCCAAAAACCCTAAAACGCAGAAAAGTTCAATACAGGTACTCCACACAATACTATGGAATTCATTTCACAATAGACTGAAGTCAACTACTCCATATATACATGTATATAATGCAACTTATGAAACAACAATAACAACATACCTCTGGCTGCACAATCTGACTAAGTCTGAAATAATTGAGGATATCTGGTTTTCATATCATCTTCTGCTTCCCAGGTCATTTCCTCGTGGTTCTTATTTCGCCATAACACTTTAACGGAAGCAACATCTTTTGTTCTAGTCTGCGGATCTGCCGATCTAGTATGGCTACTGGAGCTTCTTCATAAGCTAACTCCTTAGTGATTTGGATGTCTTCCACTGGGACAATTCGGTAGGGATCTCCTATGCACTTCCTCAACATTGATACATGAAAAACTGGGTGAACGGATTCTAATTCTGGAGGTAAATCCAATTCATAAGCCACTTGGCCTACCCTTCGGCGAATATGATAAGGCCTAATAAACCTTGGGCTGAGCTTGCCTTTCTTGCCAAATCTCATTATACCCTTCATCGGTGAAACCTTCAGGAATACCCAGTCCCCGCATTAAATTCTAGGTTTCTTCGCCGCACATCAACATAAGATTTCTGGCGGCTCTGAGCTGTCAGCAGACGTTCCCTGATAAGCTTTACTTTCTCTTCTGACTAACGAATAATATCTGGCCCAATCAAAGATGATTCTCCTACCTCAAACCAACCAGCTGGCGATCTACACTTCCACCCATATAACGCTTCATAAGGCGCCATCTAAATTGCTGAATGATAATTGTTATTATAGGCAAATTCAATAAGCGGTAGGTGTTCATCCCAGCTGCCTCCAAAATCTAGTACACACGTCCATAACATATCCTCGAGCATCTGGATTGTACTTCCATCCTGCCCGTCTGTTTGAGGATGGAAGGCTGTGCTCAAGTTAACCTGCATCGCTAGGCCCCTCTGAAAAGATTGCCAAAACTTAGCTGTAAACTGTGCCCCTCTGTCAGAGATAATTGACAGCGGAACACCATGCAATCGGACTATTTCTCTAATATACAACTCAGCATAGTCTTCGACTAAAACGGTAGCCCTTACTGGTAGAAAGTGAGCTGATTTTGTCAACCTGTCGACAATTACCCAAATAGAATCATATTTACGATTGGTAACCCTACTACAAAATCCATGTTAACTGCCTCCCATTTCTATAAAGGCACGGGCTATATCCTGTGTCAGTCCGCCTGGTTTCTGATGTTCAGCTTTCACCTGTTGGCAATTCGGACATTGAGCTACAAATTCTGTTATCCCCTTTTTCATTCCCGGCCACCAGTAAATCTCTTTTATGTCATGGTACATTTTCGTCGAATCTGAATGGAGAGAGTAATGGGCATAGTGTACCTCTCCCATAATTTGCTGGCGAAGCCCTTCCACGTCTGGAACGCAGAGGCGATCTCTATATCTCAAAACTCCGTCCTTGGTTACCTGGAAATTAGTCACTTCCCCTCGCTGGACCCTATTTCTGAGCTGAACCAGGCTAGGATCTTCATACTGCCGTTCTTTCACTTCCACAACCAATGATTATACTGCGGTATTCTGGATTACCGCTCCATTGTCTCCTTATTCTACTATATGAATGACTAAACTGGCTAGCTGATGCAATTCTCGGGCCAATTCCTGCTGCTCGGGCTGTAAATATGCCAGGCTTCCCATGGATTTCTGGCGAACGACATTTGCTACAACATTGACCCTTCCCGGGTGATATAAAATATTCACATCATAATCCTTTAACAGCTCCAACCAGCGATGTTGCCGCAAATTCAACTCTTTTTGGGTGAAAATATACTGCGGGCTTTTGTGATCAATGAAAATATCTACGTGGACGCCATACATGTAGTGTCTCCATATTTTCAAGGCATGAATCACCGCGGCTAACTTCAGGTCATGGGTAGGGTAGTTCTTCTAATGCTTCCTCAGCTGCTTGGAAGCATAGGCAATCACCTTACCATGCTGCATTAAAACACATCCTAACCCAATACCCGAAGCATCACAATAGACTGCATAACCCTCTATGCCTTCTGAAATTGTTAGCACCGGTGCCGATGTCAATCTGTCTTTCATTTCCTGAAAGCTCTGCTCACATGCCTCAGTCCAAAGGAATTTCACTACTTTCTACATCAGTTTGGTTAAAGGTGCTGCTAAAGTGGAAAATCCTTCCTGGAACCTTCTGTAATACCCAGCTAACCCCAGGAAACTACGTACTTCGGTCGGAGTGGTAGGTCTAGGCCATGTTTTCACTGCCACTATCTTCTGCGTATCTACCTGTATACCAGCATCTGACACAATATGGCCCAAGAAGGCTATTGAATTTAGTTAAAATTCGCATTTAGAAAATTTTGCATATAGCTGTCGATCTCTGAGAATCTGGAGCACTGTCCGTAGGTGATCCTGGTGATCTGCCTCTTAGAAGGAATACACTAGAATATCATCGATAAATACTATCATGAACAAGTCTAGGTATGGTCTGAAAATGTTATTCATCAGCTCCATGAACACTGCTGGGGCATTTGTCATTCCGAAGGACATGACTAGAAATTCAAAGTGGCCATATCTGGTCCTGAAGGCAGTCTTTGGAATATCTCTTTCACGAACCCCGACCTGATGATATCCTGATCTTAAGTCGATCTTTAAAAAATACCTCGCTCCCTGTAGCTGATCAAACAAATCGTCTATTCTGGGAAGTGGGTACTTATTCTTGATAGTGACTTTATTCAGTTGCCGATAATCTATACACATACGGAGGGAGCCGTCCTTCTTCCTCACGAACAGAATTGGCGCACCCCATGGTGAGGTACTCGGCCTGATAAAGCCCTTGTCTAGCAAATCCTTTAATTGTTCCTTTAGTTCTTTGAGTTCAGCAAGAGCTATCCGATATGAAGGAATAGATATAAGCTGAGTGCCTAGTAATAGATCGATTACAAAATCAATTTTCCTTTCTGGGGGAATACCAGGAAGCTCATCTGGAAATACGTTGGGAAATTCATTAACCACTGGAATAGATTGAAGGGTCGGAAGCTCCGCCTAAACATCCTGAACTCTGACAATATGATAAATGCACCATTTTTCTATCAATTTTCTTGCTCGAAGATAGGAAATAAACCTACCTCTTGGCGTGGCTATACTACCTTCCCACTCCCGTACTGCCTCCCCTGTAAAGTGGAATCGGACAATCTTGGTCCAACATTCGACATTGGCATAGCATGGAGCTAGCCAATCTATACCCATAATAGCATCAAAATCAACCATTTCTAGTTCTATCAAATCTTCTGTAGTCTGACGACTGGCAACCTCCACTGTACACCCTCGATAAACCCTTCTAGCTGTAATAGAGTAACCAATGGGTGTAAACTCTGAGAAAGGTCGCTGAAGCAATTTCGGCATAATACTAAACTTCTGAGCCACTAATGGTGTAACATAGGACAAGGTGGATCGCGGATCTATCAACACATAAGTAGGATGAGAGCAAATGTTCAGCATACCTGTCACCGCATCTGGTGACGACTCCATGTATCACTTTTAAAAAAGTGTTTGGGTGACCTCGCTCTAGTTGTCCTGGTGGACAGTGTTGGTGTGAAACACAACCTTATTTATGAGGAGGTTCCGATGGAAATACTGGATCGCTAGGTTCGAAGGCTAAGAAATAAGGAAGTAGCTTCAGTCAAAGTTTTGTGGAGGAATCAGCATGTCGAAGGAGCTACATGGGAAGCCGAAGCAGATATGATGGCTAGACACCCACATTTATTCTCTACCGGCTCAGTTTCAGCTAAAGGTTTCCGTTTTTGCCCTAAAACCCTATTTAGTTTCAAGTTTAGTTCATGTGCCCAAGTTTCATTTATATATATGGATGTATGTATGATTCGTAAATTCAGTTCAACTATGTAGTTTGAATCTAAGATAGTCATTCCATCAGTTTTCAGCTTAAATGATTAATATTTGAATATGATGATTGAATTTCTCTGCTTTTCTATATGTTCTCCAACATTCGAAGATGAATGTTCCCAAGGGGGAGATATTGTAATACCACGAAAGCTCAAAGATCAGACCCAGGAGTTGAAACAGAAAAAATTAAAAATTTGGCATTAGGTCACAGAACGGGTCGTGATGTGACCCCTGGGGATATACCACTAGTCGTGATATGACTCGTGGTGAAGATCAGGATATGAGTTGGACTTTGGGATTCCAGGTCCCCACAGACGTGACCACAAGTTGTGGTTATACCCCATGACTCGTTGAGTCAGTCTTGGGCAAGGATGATGGGGAAGGAGAAGAAAATGGTAGTGTACCCTATGGAAGGACCCCCACGAGCCGTGGTCAATCACCATAATTTGTAGGATGGGTTGTGGTTAGAAAGATGAAAATTATTGGGAATTAAGGCAGCGTAGGTGAAGAGTGGTGACCACGAGTCGTGGTCACCTGTAATGATTCATGATGTTCCTTGTGACGATCCCCGAATGACTATTAGGCAGTGTACAAGACGGATGATGCCACGAGTCGTGGCCTGAAGTGACGAGTTGTCCAGTCCCTCGTGGGGACTGGCAGTCAGTTATTTCCTGTGAATTAATAAGGCCTTTTTCATAATTCCTATGACCCTAAGGCCTAAACTACGACGTTTTAAGATATTTTCAAGTGTATTAATATAGATTAAGTCATTCTAGCTTTTTCTAAACCCATGCATGCAAGCTAGAGAGTAAGAGAGCTGATCAAGCTTGTTCTTCTTCAAGTTCTCTTCAATTCCTCTTGGGAAATCAGAGAAGTGTAAGAATTAGCTATTATCTAGTATGTAGGGTTATGAATGGGTGAATCCGTTCACACCCATGCCAATCCCTCTCTAATTCATGAAAAATCTATGAGTTGATTCTATGGGGTTTTAACCCGATGCATGAAATTCCTAAATCTATGTCATGGGTATGATCTAAATATGTTTTAATTGATAAAGTACGATTCATGAGCAAGTTTTATCATGTTTTCAATTACTAGTCATGTTTACTAGTTTTCCAAATTATGATGCCCATTCATGAAGGATTTATGAGAAGTTGAGATTTATGATGTATGTTCAATTATGATGAATTATTGATGAGAAAAGCATGTTTTCAAATTACCCATGTTTAAGATCAAGTTTACAAGTGAATGATGTATTTTCAAGTATGTTAAAGTATCGGGCAATCCCTATATGTTCAGGTATGATTATGACTTTATGAATTTAGCTTACCACATGGTTTTGGGAGGGAAGACTCCCACATTCATCTTGTGGTATGGTTTGAGCCAAGGCTCCTCATGTATGATTTAGATTTATGTATTTATAATTATTCATCTTTGTCCATAGACAATGGTCAGCTTCGTTGAAAAACGATGGAGAGAATATGCATGTTTTTGGGAATAGTGTCTAGCACCGAGTAGGCTATGGTTCAGTAAACCCTATGCCTCAGAACTATACGTCAACGTAGGTATGATTATGTTGACGACTGCCCGAGCGCACACGCAAGTGTACGTGGTCTTACAAGTAATATAGTGGCCCATTTTAAGAGCTGGATGTTGGACCCATAGGGACTGGTCCAATTCAGCTAATTATCAAGTTCAAGTGTGATATTAACTTTCGCAAGTGTTGATATAGACTTTTTTGATAAAGTTTAATTAAGTCTAGGGGTGGTCACAGAAATATTCTGAAAACATTTAAGAAGCAACCAGAGCTAAAGCCGGATAATCATGCGATACTACACTTTGTAATGGTTTAAGTATGGAATTATCAATTGCTGTCTCATATAATTACAATTGCATGTTCATGGTCTTTCGAGCCTCTAAACACGACAAACTAGCCTCACAACTACATCATTGAGAGGGGAAGTGACATTTTAGTTCGTGGGTAATTCAATTACGTGGATGTGGTTTGCGGGGTTTATGCTCTTGACTAGGTACCTCTAATCATTTAACTTAACTTAGTTTCACAACTACTTCTACAAGCGGTGATGTGATAATTCTAAGTTGGTGTCTAGCTCATCCCATTTTAATAACCAAGCAAGGCAAATTAGGTATAATTTCTTATCCTAGCTGCGAATTATATCGTAAGATACAAACTTGCTCCCTACATTCTTTGTTCTTGCCTAGGTTTACTATCTCAAGATTTTTACTAGGTATAACGTGTGTGTTTTCATAGTGATCAAGCATAAAAACAACCATAATTAAGAATGTAAGACAAAACAACAATCAATAACTTAAAACCAAAGCAAATTCACATAGTCACAATTATACCTTGTGGCTTCAACCCTAGAGGAAGGGTTCTAGCCACTCATGTTCGTATAATTACAAGAAAACATAATTAAAGTAACATACTTACAAGAATTGGTAGAAGAGAAGATGAAATTTAAGAACCCCAGGTGAGTTCTCCCACTTCTCCCTTCACTCCTTGGAAGTTTTTTAGAAATAAATCATGACAAAATGTTTTTAGGAGCTAAGGGACATATTTATATTAAATGTGAGGTGTATAAAGTTATTCCCGACATGAAATAGCTCCGTGTCACGGAGGTTATCGTGCTAATTTGCCTCCGTGTCGGCAATTTGGAATTTGCATAAAATACACGCTAGGCAGCCCCTTGCCGTGACGGCAGTGTGGCACGCTGCTTGTGCAGAGCGTTAGGGGCCGTGACACGCCACTGGTCGCGTAGCCTGCCTGCCGTGGCACGTTGCTTTCGTGCAGATGGGCTGTTTCGCATGTCCTCCATGCCGACTTTCGCGTTTTACTTCCGATTTCATACCTCCACTTCACCAACTCATGGATTAGTTCCTCAAATTCATTTTAAGCCTACAAAAACAAGAACTCATCTTGTTGGTTAGTATATATATATATTCACATTTACATAGTAGTACATGAGAATGCATATAATTAAGTCGATAAACAAGAGAAAACTAAGTTATAAAGCATCACTTGGGCATGCGATTTTTCCTAAGGTCAGATTAGATTATATTGGGACCTCCTATGTGAGATATCCCCTTCCCTAATTAGACCACGAGCTTGATATCGATATCATGGTATCTTCCTTAGCCCTGGCAAGGCTTTGGACAGCTTTACCCACTTAAGTGTGACAGTTGGGACCACGTAAGCTCTATCGTGGTATGTCGGTTAAAAGACGAGTCTCCCATTGTTCCTCATGATTTCAAGTATGTATGTTTATCACCCGTGTTGTGTATATATATCTATATATGTTCTAAAGCAGGTTTGACCCAATGTTCAGCTCTATTTATGACTATCAGATTACAGTTTTTGGTCAATCGATTTAGTTATGATGTTATGTTATGTTGAGATCACGTTTTCAGAAAGATAGCATGAAAGCCCTAATCTCAGATTCTTAGTTTGTTTATGTTTTACATTATGCATGTTTTAAATGATTTTACTTATTTAAGCGGTTTTAATTACCTTGCATACTCAGTACATTCCACATATTGATCGCATACTCTATGTTGTATCGTTTCATGATATAGGCCCCGACACTCAGTCTCAGCCCTGTCAGTAGCTAGTTCTAGAGTTAGCATCTTACGCTCATTGGTGAGTCCTCATATCCTGAGGACTATGCTTTTATCATATTTCTCTATGTATATTTAGTGTTTTAGCTTAGCGAGTTAGTTGGGATATTGTCCCATCAACTCATCAGACTTTGAGGCTTTTCAGACAATAGAATGTATTTAGCTTCAGATTCTTGTATTTCTGATGTTATAATTATTTCATACTTCCTCTAATATTATTATGTCAATCCTTCTGTTTAATTGATTAAGTTAGATGAATGTTCATTCCATGGGTCGACTTGGAGTCTCTTGAGGCTCCTTGTCCCATGTCTCGATCCGGGCCTTCGTTCGGGTCATGAAACTCTATTTGAGGCTCTTTACGAGTGGAGGTGTAGGTCACCTATTATATGGTTTGAGGTAGGTGAGGCTATGTTGATCGGGCCAGATTATGTTCATGAGGCTATGGAGAAAGTTCAGCTTATTAAAGAAGGGCTAAAAATAGCTCAGAGTCATCATAAATCTTATGCGGATGTTAGACGGAGAGAGCTTGAGTTTGAGGTTGATGATTGGGTGTTTCTGAAGGTGTCTCCCATGAAGGGGGGGGGGGGGTGATGAGATTCGAAAAGAAAGGGAAGCTTAGTCCCCCCTATGTTGGTCCTTGGAGGATTTTGAGGCGAGTTGGCAAGGTGGCATATGAGTTGGATCTATCAATAGAGTTAGCTTCAGTGCAACTAGTATTCCATGTATCTCTATTGAAGAAGTGCAATGGTGACCTGGCCTTAGTTGTTCCGGTGGAGAGCATAGGTGTAAAGGATAGCCTTACCTATGAAGAGGTTTCAGTTGAGATCCTTAATCGTCAGTTTCAGAAGTTGAGAAATAAGGAAGTGGTTTCAGTTAAGGTGTACTGGAGAAATCAATCCAACTCTGGAGGCGTCACAATACACTACAAACCCATCTGTTCCTTCTGGCAAGGTTAACAATGGAGCGGTAGTTAGTCGAGTCTTCAATTCCTGGAAACTCTTCTCACACTCATCTGACCACTAGAATTTCACCTTATTCTGAGTTAACTTGGTCAGAGGAGAGGCTATGGAGGAAAAACCTACTAAAAACCGTTGGTAATAACCCGCTAAGCCTAGAAAACTCCCGATTTCTGTCGGAGAGGTAGGTCTGGGCCAATCCTTCACTGCTGCTATTTTATGAGGATCTACTTGTATCCTTTCACCTGAGACCACATGACCCAAGAAGGTCACATACTTCAACTAGAATTCACACTTACTAAACTTGGTTAATAACTAGCGATCTCATGAGAGTTGCAATGCTAACCTTAAGTGATTGGCATGCTCTTCCTCATTTTCGAAGTACACCAGAATGTCGTCGATAAATATGATGATGAACATATCTAGGTACGACTTGAAAACCCTGTTCATTAGGTTCATGAAGGCTGCTGGGGTGTTTGTTAACCCAAAGGACATCACCACAAACTCATAGTGAATCTAACGAGGTTGTCAAAAGTTGAATCCAATCTTGTTAACCCCAAATGTTGACGTTGATTAAACTTCTAAAACTAAAAAAATCTTCTCCGAAATTCACCTCGAAAATTATGTCACCCATTTCTGCAAGTCACAAATGATATACTGAAGCTATGGGAAGGTCAAAACAAAAAATCTAAAACAACCATGAGGATCATTATAAAAGATAACTACTTCCTTCATCCCATTTTATGTGAGAATGTTATTCTTTGAAGAGTTAAATAACTTATCAATTATAATTTTCTCAAATGTCTTAAATTTGTTTTTGAGACATTAGCTATTTTTTCAACTTATAGTACTTTTCTTAATGTTTTAAAATATATAAAGTTTCTCTTTAATTGAAGAATCCAAATCTAGATTTAAAATTGAAATTAAATATTTTGATCCTCGTACTCTAAATCTTTTACATACATTAAGATAACAGGAGTATTTTCTTAGTCAAAGTTGAAACACTCTTCACAGAATTTTTGTTATGTCATTGATTACGCCATATCAATTAAAAATTATAGTAATTCGATATATAATCTAGATGTGGAGAAAGTAATTTAATGCTGGTGAATTTTTATTTATAAAATATTAATTTTTTGTCAAATGCAATAACTTTCTTTCTTAAGAATCTCAAACAATAAAATCTGGTTTTTTAGATTATTCTCATATGTTTATTCACTTTCCATAATTGTTCTAATTGACTTTTTTCTATATAAATCTTGTAATGTATTCTCTATATAAATTGAGAACCAAAACCTTTTTCACAAAATATTGATTTTAAGTTTTTGCAAATGACTCTTCTCTTTTATGATACATCATGGTAATTTATTCTATTTCCTCTCTTCCTCAATTCTATCAGGAGATATTTTTTTGAGCCATACAACAAAAGGTTTGGTCTTTTTTAATTTTTTGCACAGGATACATGAACAATTTTATTTTTTGTTAATGGAATTACACTTATAAATAAATGTGTATTTTATATTTATGGTTTCAATCTAAATTTATAGTCTCGTGGTACTTTTTCGTTATCATTCTTTCTTTGTTTTTTTGTGCAAAGCTCTCCCTCTTCTTTTCATTTAATTCCCCCTTTTCTTAGTGAAATGAAACTCTTTCATCGTTAAAGATGTTTTAGATCTATAATTTGGGGATATTTTTTATTTTTAATTTTTGGTAAATGAGTTTTGGTCTTTTCTTATACTTATCTTCATTTTTTGATGAAGTCTCCTCAATACTCACAAGAAAAGGAAAGTGACTTGAAAATAGGGGCAAAGATGCCGACTATTAATTTAAGTCAACCACTAATGGATGTTGCAATTAAAAATGTAAGAATATTTAGTCATTTTTTCCCTGTTCTATTTTTAATTTTGTCTTCTCTTTTATTTTTAAAGGGGTTCATAATAGTCTAAGTTATTTTAACTATAATTGTAAGGGTTTGACTTGAATATTTAAGTTTTTTAAAATTAGCATTAGAGAAAAAATTCTATTCTTTATTCTTCCCAATATTTCCCTTTTTTTTTAAAAAAATCAAAATTTTTGCCTGTTGGGCTATTTTATTAAATTAAAATAATAGAGTCCAAATTATTCGAACCGTCCCAACCTAATCATAAATTAAAGAGAGGCAAGTGTGCTTAAAGTAAAAATCCTATCTCCACTTTCTCATTTGATATTTTCTCTTTGGAAGCTTCTTTCCAGCTTCTACAATGCATCTCTAACCTCGGGTGATGTACTCTTCCTTTGTGTCTGCTTTATACTTTGTATACCTCTCATGACTATCCTTTTATTTGCTTTGTAGTTCATCTCCATTGTTTTTTTCCATCAGTGCTCAAGTATGCTCTCTTTCTTTCCATCTATTATTCAGATTTTGGACCCTTTGGTCTGTGTAGCTTCTTGTATTTTCTCGTCTGCGATTCTATCTAGATCAGGTAGATCTATATATTTTCTTTTGATTTTTCTAGTCGGATCTTGAGATCGTATTTATGCATGATCAAATAGATCTTCTCACATGTATATTTTGCTTGTGGCCTTCTCTTGCTTTCAGATCTGAGCTCTTCATGTTTATTTATGGTCTATTTCTTCGTCTTCTTCCTTTGCTCTACCTGATTTTTATTGTTTTGATTTGAAGTGTTGGCTATTGACTTTTGTCAGGTTGATAATCTTCCTAGCAGCCATTTTGAATCCAATCAAACCTTGTTGCTGCTTCATTCAGCTATCACTTCTCTTCTGCTTCTTTCATCTATTCTCTACAGTGGAGGAACTGAAGATTGGTTTCCTGGTATTCCCCTTTTTTTTTCGTTGTTTCGAATTTTTGTTCTTATTCTTGGTTTTCTTTTGATCTTGTAGCTTTCCTTTTCTTGATAATGAATTTAGATATTTCTATCAAGGCTTCTTTTTTTCTCATTTGCAAATGTATTTTAGGTTTTCTGCAATCCTGGCGATGTATCCTGTTCTGATTTAGTGTAAGATTCTTAAGCTTTTTGAGTTGCATGTTGTCTCATATATCTCTATTGGATTCCTTCTTTCCTCATCTCTTTGTTGATTTATCTTCCTTATCTTTATGCAAATGTTTGCTACGTGTTTCTTATCTAGATTTAGAATCTGCTTTGCTCTTTTTGGTAGTTCCTTGAAGCTTGCATAGTTAAATCTGCCTTTTATTTCAAATGCATGGTTGGTGAGGAAATCAACTAGCATGTTACCCTCTCGATATATGTGTTTTACTGTGACTTCACTTTCCTTTTCCATTTGCATGATATGTTCAACTATGGTCTTAATGTTCCAAGGGATTTTCCATATCCCTGATAGGATTTTGACCATGAATTTCCTTATGAGTTTCTTAGATAGAATCCATAAGAGCACCTACCTAGGTTACCTCTAGACGCACCATCTGTGTTGCACTTAATCTTGCCCACATTTGGAGGCGCCCTTTGATTGCTAGAAAATATAATGTAGGTTTAAAATTTTCTAATATTTCCACCATCTCAACCCATGTGTAAGGGATCTATTGCAAATTGGGACATGAATTCTTCAGTACTCTCCTTAAGTCTGTAATCACATTGAAAACAAGACTTTGGAAAGATATCATTTTTATCATTCCTTTGGTTATTTCTCCTTTTCCATAGGTGCCATATTAAAATGGAAAGTACTACCTTGAGGAGCCTTTTAGGTTTTGTGCATCCTGTGGTTGTCCACCATTTGGTTAAAACCTGTGGTATTGTAGTCGTTCCATATTTATTCCTACACTTCCTGCAGATAGCCTCCATAGTTTAGGGGTTGTGAAAGATGTTAGCAAGTGTGATGTTGTTTCTTGTTTCCCCTCCTCACAACACCAACATTTTGATGCCAGTTGTATATTCATCCCCTGTAAAGCTTCATCAACAGGGATCTTGAATTTCCAGGCTCTTCATATTACATTTTGAAAGGAAGATCTTTTGACCATATCATTTTGTATGTATCTTCTTTTTCCTCCCTCCTTCTAATGTACTCTCAAGAGCTTTTAACTGAGAATTTTCCATTTGGCTACAACATCCAATATGGTTTATCTAGTTGTTCTGATCTACATCTTGGTGGAGGTATGGTTCTGGTTATGTGCTGAACATACTCCAGTGGAATATGATCCTCCAATTTTTGTCTTCATTATTCTTGGCAAAAGAACAAACTTCCAATTCCTCCTCATCAGCTTCTGTTATCAAGTGATAGAGTGCTCCCAGACCTTTCAAATTGTCAAATAAAAAACAAGAATTACCTATTTTGATATGCCACTAATTTTGTGTTCTACTGGTTCCCTTGTTAGGACCATCTTCTTCCATATAGGTGATGCTCCTTTGCTATGTGCTAGGACTGGATGGAGCTTCTTACAGTATTTGTTTACCATAAGGATCCCAATAGAGATGCCTTACTTCTCAAGTTCCACCATAGTTTGCAAAAAAAAGGCATTTGATACATCTGTTAAAGATCTGAACCCTACTCCACCTTCCTCCTTAGTTAGGCACAGGGTCTCCCAACTCACCCCGTGTTTACTCTTTTTATCTACTGAATTGTTCCAAAAGAATTTGGCAAAGATCATATGAATATGTCTTATTACTCCAGCTGGTGGGTTCAGGGTTGAAAGTAAATGGATTGGCATCCCCTAAAGTACATGTATTATGAGCAATGCTCTCCCTCCATAAGACAGTACTTTCCCTTGCTAATTTTGATTTCTTTTCCCTATTCTCTTCACCCTATTATCATAGTAGCTTATTTGTTCCTCCCATAGAAGATATGAAATCCTAGATATGTAAAAGGAAAGGAACCTTGTCTGATGTTGGTTAGAGCCTTAATTCTGGAGATTGTTTACTGCGGCACCTTATCATGTACATAGAAAGCATTTTTGTTAAGATTGATTATCTGTCCAGAGACAGCTTCATAATTTTTTAGAACTTTTGTCATGAGCTTCATAGATTTATCATCTGCTAAGGTGAATAGTATTGTGTCATCTGCATAGGACATATGAGTGATCTTAGTGCTCTATTGAGGTACTCCAAATCCCTGGAAGTTCTCATTCTTTTCTCATTTAGTCCTCTGGATAAGGCTTCAGCCGCTATAATGAAATGTATAGGTGACAAAGGGTCCCCCTATTTAATTCCTCTAGTTGACTTGAAGAAACCAGTTGATTGTCCATTTAATAAAATTGAATACCAATTGTCTGATATCTACCTGTATACCATATCTATTACCACTTCATTAAATCCAAAATTCTCATCATCTTGGTAATAAATATCCATGATAATCTATCATAAGCTTTAGTCATATCTAGCTTTATTACTATATTGGCAGATTTGGTCCTCATCCTGATGTCTCTTATGATTTCTTGAGCCAATAAAACATTTTCCACTATGCTTCTTCCCTTGTAAAAACCAGTTTGATTTTTGGATATGATCATAGGAAGTAACTTTATCAGTCTTTCATGTAGAACTGTAGAAATAATCTTGTTTATGAAGTTACTTAGACTGATAGGTCTAACATTTGAAAAAGTATTAATCTGGTCCTTCTTAGTGATTAGTATCAAATTTGTGTGAGTCACAAATCTTGGCAACAAGCTTCCTCCACACAAGGATCTGACCAGTACTACCACATCTAATTTTATAATTTCCCAGCAGCTTTGATAGAAGGCTCTAGTGAATCCATCTAGGCCACTGGTAGTTTCTCCTTTTAGTGTAAAAACTGCTTCTTTTATCTCTATTTCCTCTAGTAACTTGTGTAACTCCTCATTTTGTGCATCTGTGATAATCTTGGGAATGTGCTTTAGTAGATCAAAGTTGTTTAGTTTCAGTGAACTGTTTTTGGAAAAAGTTAACAGCTTTTGTGGCTATCTCTTGATTGTTTCCAACCATATTCCATTTTCATTCTGGATTCTATTAATCTGTAATCTCTTTCTTCCCTTGACATAATTATGAAAAAACTTGGTATTTCTCTCCTCTTTTGCATGTGAACCATTTCATGCCTGACTTCTGTTTCCGATACTCTTCTTCCAAATAGAGGTATATGTTTAGGTCAGCATGTGCTTTATGTAAATTGGTCCTGTTTGCTTGTGATGGATCCTCTTCAAATTTCTTTTCCTGAACTAGTATGACCTATAATAAAGTTGCAATCTTTTGGAAAATATTCCCATAGACTTCTTTACTCCACTTGGTTAGTACAACCTTAATCTTCTTGAGCTAAAGGTGCATGTTCAGCATGGGGTTTCCATTCTCATAATTCATCCATTGTGATTTAATTAGGTCCATAAAACCTTCATGTTTTGTCCAGAAATTCAAAAATTTGAATGGTCTAGTGATTACATCTGAGTTTTCTGAACATTGCACCGCCAAAGGAGAGTGGTCTGATCCCTTTTTTATAAAATATTTTACTGTTATGTTAGGGAACTGATCCTGAAATTTCTGGTTGGTTAGAACCTTATCCAACATTTTGGAAATACAAGTTGCATCAGTCCTACCATTCCACCGAGTGAAAGTGCTTCCACTATAGCTCATATCTATTAGTTCACACTCTACCAAACAATTTGCAAAGTCTTTTGTTTCGTGGAATAAAATAGAAAGCCCTCCTAGTTTCTCTTCTTCTGATAAAATCACATTAAAATCTCCACCTACTAACCAAGGTATATCATGATGATTTGCTATTTATCCCAAAGAATCCTTCTTGTGCTTTGTAAACAGGCTGCATATACCACACTCACCAAAATTTCTTCCCTCAAGTTTTGATGTCTAAGCATGATAGTTATATGTTTGGGTGTGTCTACTATAAGGTCAACTCCCATCTCTTCTTTGAGAAAAATCCATATTTTTCCTGAATAGTTGGCTATAGCAGTGTGATGCCCCAAGATCCTTTTGTAAATTTCAAATCTAGATGGATCTTCAAAAGGCTCTATCAATCCAATTATTCAATATTTGTTCCTTCTGCTCAAATTAGTCAACCTCTCAAAACCTTATTGAGTATTGACTAATATGATGTTCCAGAAGAATATCTTATTCATCATTATTGCTTGAGCTTTGAGGCTACTAGCCTCTTGGATAAAGTTATGACAGGAGGATTATCCTCTTTCCCTCCTTTAGGTTTGATATTGCTATTCTTCATCCTTTCAGTCTATTTCATCTCAATATCTACTTCCTTGGCTATTTGATTAATATTAGATAGGATGGATTCCTCTTCTTTAGTGTCATTGCCTATTCTTTCATTGGAGTTTGTGAATCCTTCTGTGTTACTGTTACTATTGTATATAGTTGGTGTTTGTTTTGTGATTCAAAAATTTGTTCCTTACTATATTTATTGTGTTGGCTTTTTGGGTTCTCACTTATCTCTGTATCATTCCTATTGCTGGTTGCATCAACAGTATTTTCTTTATTTGGGATTGTTTTATTGTTGTGCTCTCTTTCTGTTCCATGTTCCTCAGCTTCCAAAGATGATGATACATTTTCTTCCTTTTCTTTGTTCTCTGATTCTTGTTTTTTCTTTATCTACATTATGGATTAATTCCCCTACTTCCTATGATGCTGGTACCTCCTTCATTTCCTGCATTTGTTGTAACTTCTTTGGATATTCTTTTCGCCTTTCATCACTCTCAATATTCTTTAAATCTGAATTGTCTGTTATCCTGTTGGTTTCCTTCTCTGTTGTGTTACTATTTTTGCCAAAAGTTGCTTCCACCCAGTGTTTGCTGGTCTCCTTTTTTCCATAATTATCTGCTTTTATTTGAGTATCCTCTATATGCTCTAGTGGTCCAAAACCGTTGTTTGTAGTAACTGTATTAGAATTTTTTTCTAGTTCTTTCTCTTGTGTCCTCTATATAATATTGTTACCAACCTCCCTATTTTCTTTTCTCATTGTCTAGTTCTTGTTGTTTTTATCATGCCCAGGTAGCTTGGTTTTCTGATTATGATTTGTATCCTTCTGCTCAGCTCCATTATGTAGTTTATCATTTTCTTTGTTGTTTTGTGTCTTATTGGTTGCTTTGTTGGTTTCTGCTAGTCCCCTACTCTTCTCCTTCTGATTTTAATCTTTCTTCTTATTAGGCTTTAAAGAGGGGTTTATGATAAAGCACTCTATTTTATTGTGTCCCTGTAATCTACAGGTTTTACAATACTTGGGCATATAGTCATACATGATAGGAATCCATGTTGAATTATCTCCCCTGTGTTCTTTCGCTTGATTCTCACATTAATCCTTTTGGGGAAATCTTGTAGCTTCCACCTTAATTTTTGTGCGGCTAGGGCATGAATTGTTCTTTGTAGCCATGTACATATGCAAATGTTTACCTATCGCCTTTGCCATTGTAAATAGAGATTCTTTAACAAAACAATTTGGTGACAATGATGGGAATGAAACCCATGCCAAAGCCGTAGTGGTTTCGGGTTCTGCGTTAAACCATGGTTTCCAGTTGAGGGGTCTCATGATAATACCCGTATATGGTTTGGAGAAAGTGTGCTAGCTTAGATATTATATGCACATAATCTTCAAAAGTTGTTAGTCTTATTAGGAGGTGTCTATCCTTCAAGAAGCCTATTCTGCATTCAGACTTGATTTTGCGTTGCAGGGGTATAATCTTGTGTAATTCCTCTAACTCAGGCAATCTATAGGAAAATTTCCCTACAACTACCTATTGGAGATTTTCTTGTTGAATCATAGAATCAACCTCCTCCTCTTCCCATAAGAGTGTTGGTTCTCCATGAACATATATGAGGTCCCTTATGCTCATCGAGTTCAATGGTTTTGTGTATTTAGGTAATAATAAGTTAATCTACAATGGTGGTGGTGGTTGATGTTTCATAGGGTCTGGTGGTGGCACACCTCCAGGAAATGGAGGCCAGCCACTGTTGGCCATATCCATCAGCCTTCTCCGATAGTATTAGGGTTTGGGCAGACCATCGATTTTAGAGAAAGAATAATGCGAAAAAGTTACCACATGTTCATCCCAATAGTTTCAACTTGATATTCCCTATATTTCTCTTTATTGTATATATCTAACTATTTTTTATTCCTACACTTATCTTATACTTCACCTTCCATGAATCAATAACTTGTGTTATAGGCATATAATCTCAACCTTTTTTGCTTACTTTCCGTTCCAAGTAACCTTTTTGGGATATTAACACCTATATGCTACCTTTAATAACTATTAACATATTTTTAACTAAAAAATATATTTAGCAAATGAAGCCCAAAAATATGACATTGAATAACTATACGTAGAGAAAACCAATAAAATGATAAGAGATCTTCCTAATTTCTCGCTTGAAATATGTATCCGTTTTCAAACATTCATGCAGTAATTTTCATTTCAAATTAGAGAAGAGTAGATGAAAAAACTAAGAGGAAAAACAAAAGGAACACCTATACAAAACCCTCAATAACTATTTGCATAATTTTTACTACAAAATATATTTAACATTTGAACTAAAAAAATATGACATTCTATAACTACTTACGACGAAAACCAAAGAGATAATATACGATTCTGAAGATTCTCCTTCTAATTTCATGCTTCAAAATCATCATCTTCTTCTTTGTCTCCTCCTCCTTCTCCGTCTCCTTCTTTTTCTGAAGATTCTTCTTCTAATTTAATGCATGAAATCATCATCTTCTTCTTTATCTCCTCCTTCTTCTCTTTCTTCCCCTTCCCCTTATACTCTTTTTCTTCTTTATCTCATTCTTCTCCTTATACTCCTTATTGTCATGCCCCGCCTTGGGAGGTATGACTGGCACCTGGTGCCCTACTACGACCTGGAATGCTGGACTATTGAGCCTAAGCACTTCTGGTGCCAGGCTGGCTCTAATTCTGGATTTATGAAAACAACGAGCTATATAACGGTTGTAAATACAGCCTCCATCCGACAAGACCTATAGTCACCTGTAGGAATATAACAACTACCCAGAACAACTGAACATAAGGGAACCTATGCGGGCCGATAAGGCCACCATGCTGACTAGTTATCACTAAAAAGTATAATCAAGTGCTGAACTGATCTGTGACCGACAAGGTCACCAACTGACAACTAAACAAGGCCCCACACGACCATCACATGCAACTAAAAACATACACACGACCCCACACGACCGGTTCAACTAACCACAGGGAATATACAATCCTCAAGACTCTAAGAATAATAAGATGGTCGGGACAGGGCCCCAACCTATCCACACTGTACAAACAAAAAGGGAACTAAACCTTTAGCTATCAAGCTCCGGATGACAGGAGCTGAAGACTCTGTACGCTGGCTGGAACTACGAGGGATCTGCTCCTCATCTATGAGTACCTGCAGGAAAGTAATGCAGTGCCCCAAAACGGGCGTCAGTGCCACTGGTACTGAGTATGCAGGCAATAACTGAAAATAAATGAAAGCAAACAATAATACTGATAGATATTGAAGTAATAGGAGACGGGCTGAGACTGACTGAAAAGAGCATAACTTTACTGAAGAGAGTAAGAGTCATACCTGCTAATATGTCGGTCTACTTTCTATCCATTAATAACTAACACAATATAGCATACAAGAACCTTACCAGCCCCCATAAGCTTTAAGGTACCAACCAGCACACAATCTATATACCCCTACCCAGGTCATACCATCCACCTAGTAACTATAAGCATCCTGCCGGCCCCCTGGGTATGCAACTTGGGCTCGCTGGGCCCCTGGCTATAGCTGTATCTAATTCCGAAGGACTCCTGAAATCTGAAATGTGAAATTTGAAATCTGCACCCCGGGCGCAAGCGGTCGACAGGGGGTGTGGTATAGTGCTGATCAGCCTGCTATGGGGAATCTGCATCCCATCTTCGTCTGCTGGCGGACGACATGCCACTCTGTAGAGCGACGTATCCTCACCCTCTGGCCGGCGAGTCGACACAACTATTAACCCTGGGGCGGTCAAGGAAGCTCTAAGGGTGTCCAACACAGAATAATCATGTCTCCACAGATAACAATAACCACATGTAATATATATATACTGAATCTGATAATAATATTTATATTCTGGTATTCTGTTCTGAATCTCATACTGAAATATACTGAATCTGATACTGAGATATGCTGAATCTAATATTGAGATATACTGAGTCTGAAATAATATTTCTGGAATATTCTGCTGGGAATTATACTGTTTTACTGAGTTTCATGCTGAACACTGTATAATAATTCTAACATGCTTACTGAACTCATACTGAATATAATATACGGCTTGTGAAACATTCTACTGGAATTTGTACGATTTTGCTATACTGGAACTACTAGCTTGCCGAAAGAAACTGGCTTTACATATCTCGACTGTCAGTTTGTCGATTAACTGGCAAGGTTCGGCTCGTATTCAGCTATTCTCCCCAATAGTAATCATATTCATTCGAGAATAGAACTAACTTCATTATTATACCGGAAGAAAACAATACTTTAAATCTATATACTGACTCTCTTTCGACTTATTGAAGAACCATCAAAAACTCATAATTTCTCGGAGGTCTAGAAGGGAGAAATACTCACTTTAGGCCTGGGAGTGTATTAACACTAGTTTGGAGCAATTCCAATCACTTTGACTCGTTGGGACGACGCTTCGCTGGGCGAATTTCACGAAACTAACTCCGTAGAAATGCTCCCTGCAGCTTTATACTTTGGTACCCGAAGTTAATTTGACTTTGGACCGCATTTGAAAGCGTAATCGAATGAATATTATATAAACTCTTTGCTCCTCCTCTGTTTCTGGTTGTTCACTTTGGAAATAATATGAAAGATGACTTGAAAATGAAGTGAGAGGACTTTATATACTTGGATCCTTTAAGTCGCATTTGTCGAATGGGATTTATAAGTCGCATTTGCCTTGCGACGCTCCGTCTTGGCGCTTGTACGGTCTCTCCCCGGGCCCTTTTCATGCACGTATGGCATTCTAAAACTCTTAATCAACATGCGAATAGGCCAACTAAGTGTCAAGAACTTACGGGGTGTAACACTTATACTCCTTTTTCTTCTTCATATTATTCTTCTACATATACTCCTTTTTCTCTTTCTTTTTCTTCTTCGTCTTCTCTTTTTTATTTTCCTTCTCTTTAACCTCCTCCTCCTCCTCCTCCTTTTCTTTTTTTACTTCTCTCTCTTTTTATTTCTTCCTATCTTTCTTCATAAGATAAGGAGAAGGAAGAGGAGGAGAAAAAAGGGATAAAGGAGAAGGGAGAAGGTGAAAGGAATAGAAGAAAGGAGAAGGAGAAGGAGACCTCCTCCTCCTCCTTTGCTCCTTCTCATTCTCCTTCTACTCCTTATCCTCCTCCTTATCTTCCTTCTCTTTATTTTCATTTCTCCTGCTTTTCATTCTTCCTTTTCTTCTTCTCCTTCTCCTTATCTTTCTCCTCCTCCTCCTCCTCCCTCTCTTCATTATTTTTCTCCTTCTTCTCTTGAATCTAAATTTAAAATTCACCTTAAATAAAGGATTCTCATTTCATAGTTATTAAATGACATGTTATTCTGATGCAATCTCTTAAACTAAATTATTTTGTCCTTCGCTTCAAAGCATATGCTAAACTTAGAAAATTTATGAGAACTTAGTCAATATAAGAAAAGGGAGCCCAACTGGTGTGCTCTCAATAATCCACTATTGCTTGACTAGCTAAATCAATTAGAAACTTATGAAATCAACTTTATTAGAGTCCACCTACTCCAAGTTGTACAATCTCTCATGGAAACTTAGTAGAAACTTATAAGAATCATCCCTGGAAAATCCATTAAACTGTTGGGGCTTCATCTTTTTAAATCTCTCTAACCTTTTTTGCTCGGCTTCAACCATTGTAGGTAAAATTGATGGGCATGAAGAAAAACCAAGTAGATGACACCTATATACTGGGGAAATCTAGTTCTACCTGGTTGAGCTCCGGAGCCTAAAATCATGGAGAAATCAGTTGATTAGAGGTCTAAGCTTCAAACCCAATCTGAAAACATTCTAGAGTGACAGACAAGATACCAACCTAAGCCATACTCTCAAGAAAACTGAGCATCCACACAAAAGAATCCTAAAGCATAGGAGTAGCAATAAATCTAATGGTGTCTCAGCTAGTGAAATCTCAACTATTGGAATCGACCATCGACATGAAAAATCATTGGCTCAAAAAATACAACTCCAGAATGGCCCTGGTAGTTACCGTTGTTCAACCTATAGAAGGTGTTAATGTACAGGATCTGCCTTCACCTCAACCCTTGCCTCTATCATCTTTGCCATAAATGCTCGTGTGCTCACAATCTATGAGAGAGGGAAACAATGAGATTTAGAACTCGAGTAGAATCAAGTACGCATGGCAAGGAATGACAGAAATAATTTTCCAAAATGTACCATATGCAACTAACCCCAAAGTGTCCAAGTTAGCAACTAGAAATAAAACACATCTATATGCTCCACTGGTACATGAATCTGAATTCGCACAAAAGACTACAACTAGAGTGGCATGAGTATAGGGAGCAACATGTACTCAGCAAGTATAAGTGACCGACCCTAACAAAGTAGTAGCGAAGGCTGATTTATTAAATACTTACATTCTACATTTACCCAATTATAAAGGATAACATAACTCAACTAAATACACAATATCAAAATAAATGAGGAATTAAGCACAATTCACCTCAATAACTCGGTAAGATGCCCAAATTGAGATCAACATGATAATAAAAAGTGCAACGCAATCTCCATATCTAACTCAAACTTTGTGCACACACTAACTCCAATGAGGGTATCGGGGAGCGTGACCTAGGAGTGACAAATATGTGGTCCATGCACCTTATAGACGTTCGCTAAGTGCAATACAGACAATCCCAACGTACTATCAATATCAACTTCAAAACAACTCAAATTCAGAACAGACGGTCCCAACGTGCTCATCTCATAATGTCCAATCTCATATTCAATCATATATATTAAATGGCATATCAATATCAATTAAAGTGAACATAAACTAAACATGTCATTTTTATGCAATTTAACTCTAATTGAATACCATCATAGAAATATTAATCATGTTATATCCTCTTCCACATGAGTCCTTTCATGAAAATCAACTAATCAACCAATATGAAGAAGCAAAACCACATAACTCGACATGTCACTCGGTACTTGTATAAGTGCTAACCACCTTACCCATACGTCACCCCTTACCCTTAACCCATTAATGAACAATTTAATCAAGAAAAACATCCATCATCAAGAAAAAGGTTTAACTTACCTCGATTCACAGTGCCAAAAATCAAAGAATTACCTTATCATTTCTCAAAGCCTTTGAACGCTCCCAAACTCGACGTGTCACCCGGTGTCCCTATAAGTGCTCACCAACTAGCCTATATGTCACCCATTACCCTTAACCCATTCATTAACAATTTAATCAAGAAAACATTCATCATCGAAGATCATGTCTTAACTTACCTCGATTCATAGCGCCACAAATCACTATATCTCCTTATCATTTCTCAAAGCCTTTGAATGCTCTCAATCTATTCAAAATTAAGTTTTATATGATTAAACAAAGCTAATAATACACCTGATCCCAAAGGTCAAAAAAGAAAATTTCTTGCAAAATTGAATTTCCATATCCCACCATAACTCGAATTTCACCCAAATCTAACACTTAATCGGCCCCGTAAACTTTCAAATTATACTCTCATAAGTTTTAGAAAAAAACCCTAATTCTCGATTGAAAACATGGAGTAAGATTATAATTGGTACATGGAATCATGAATTCACTAAAATGAAGGTTAAATCCTTACCCTTTGTCAAATTTAAAAGATTGCATAAAATAACAATTAATCTAAGCACTAGGGCGCAAAATATGATATGAAATACCAAATCCCAATTTGAGAAATGTTTAAGTCTACCCAATCCTACTCTTCACGACTGTGTTCACCACCCCATGCAATCACGACCACGCCCCAGCCTTTCCCTTCACGAACACGATCATGGGCCTCACGAACGATACTGTTCCCCAACCCCCTTCTCCCTACACAATTGTGCACTATGCCACGCAATTGCGGGCGTCCCCTAACCTAACTACTCTTTGCCATCACGGTTCCCTGGATCATAATTGGGATGGCCAAATGCCTTGCACCGGAGCTAGAAAATTCTAGTTCATCCAAATGTTCATTTTGATGTCCGGTTATGTCACCCATTACGTCATGTTAATATAGTGCAAAAATTCTGGGTTACGTCACTCATTACGTCATGTTAATGTAGGAAAAAAATTCGTTATTACGTCACCCATTATGTCATGTCAATGCAAGATTATAATAATTCAATAAATAATCTTGACGTGGAGACAGTAACTTAAGACTGACCAATTTATTTTTATAAAAAATGTTCAATTTTGACTAAATGCAATAATTTTCTTTCTTAAAAAATCTAAAACAACCAAATTTGCTTCTTTGTTCTCATCTGTTTAGTCACTTGCAATAACTATTTTAATTAATTATTCCATATAGGTCTTGTGATATATCCTCTATATAAATCGAGAAGCAAGGACATTTTTCAAAAAATTAATTTAAGTTCTCGTAGGCTGATTCTTTCTCTTTTGTGATATATCATGGTAATGTATTCGATTCACCCTCTTCCTTAATTCCATCACTTAGGAGATAATTTTTTGAGAAATCATAGCAAAATTTTCAATTGTTTTCATTGTTTCGTATATGATACATGACTGACTCCATTTTATGTTAATGACATACATTTATAGATAAATGAGTATCATGAAAAAATTCCTTATATGTATGGTTTCAATCTAGATTTATGGTCTTGTGGTATATTTCAGTTCTAATTCTCTTTCTCATTGTGAGACTCCCTTTTCGTTTTATTTAATTCCCTTTTTTCCTTAGTGAGTGAAACTTATTAGTCGTTAAAAATGTTTTAGTTTGGGGAAAATTTTTTCTTCTTTTAAATTTTTTATAAATGATTTTTGGTTTTTTCTTATATTTATGTTCGGTGATGCAGTCTGCTCAACATTCACAAGAAAAGAAAAGTGATTCAGAAACAGTGATGCAAACGTCTATTACTACTTTAAGTCAACTACTAATGGATGTTGAAAACATGAATGTAAGATTTTCAATTCACTTTTCCTTATTCTACTTTTAATTTTGTATTTTATTTTATTTTTAAAGAGGTTCATAATAGTTCAAGCTATTTTAACTACGATTTTAAGATTTTGACTGAATATTTAGGTTTTTTTAATTAGTATCAGTGAAAAACTCTCATTTTTTTCCATTCTATTTCCTTCTCTTTATTGTCTATATCTATCGATTTCCTAAATCCTACACTTATTTTATACTTAACCTATATTCATTAATAAAAATAACTTGCATCATAGGCCCATAATCTCTTCATCTATACTCATCAGTCTATAACTTATGCTATTGACCCATAAACTCAACCGCTTGAGCCTACTTTTTGTTCCAAGTAATACTTTTGAGATATTGACACTTGTATATAATCTTCAATAGCTATTAACATACTTTTTGACTAAAAATTATATTTCGCTACAGTAGTCAGAAAATTATTACATTGTATAATTATATCTAGCGAAAATAAATGAAATAAAAAGAGATCATGAAAATGTTCTTAATATCACGCTTGAGATATCCCTTTTCAAAACTTAAAGTAGCGGTTTTCATGTCAAATTAGAGAAGAACATAAGTAAATTTAAGAGGAAAAAAAAACACACCAATACATAACCCTCACTAACTATTTGTGTTCATTCTTGATATCATTATTATTATCTTCTTATTAATCCTCCTCCTTCGCTTCTCCTCCTTTTCCTCCTCCTTCCTTCTCTTCTTATGCTCCTTTTCCTTGTTCTACTCTTTCTCCTTCTTCTCCTCCTCCTCCTCCTCCTCCTCCTCATCATCATCATCATCATCATCATCATCATCATCATCATATTCTTATTATACACTAGATATTGTGAGAATACATAAATGGAGTCATTTTCAAAATCGAGTTTGTAATCTAAAATTTCACTTAAATTCACCTTAAATTATTTTCAAATACCTTCAAAATTGATATCAAGCTTTTTAAGATGTTTCAAATAATCATTAACATCCATTTTGAAATGCATATTGAAAAAATTAAAATCAAGTAACGATATTTTCAGATTCTTATCTTCAAAATCATAGTCATTGTCTATATAAATATATTAAACTTTGATAACATTCTTCAATGAATACCTCTTTTTCATCAATAATTCATATTTTAAAAAAAAATTGAGAAATTCAAATTATAATGTACACCCAATGCAACGACCAAAAACTCGAGAAAAAAATTCAAAAAAAATATGTGTATCAATTTTTTCTAATATTTGTCAAACGGGTATAATGATAGTTGTATTAGAGAGAGTAATTGGACAAAATTTTTAGAAGAGAAAGAAAATTTAAAAATTTAAAGTTATTTAACACGTGGTGTTTCCAGGCATAAAATACCATTTATGTAGCCTTAAGCATGGATATGAATTGTGGGGTGCCAATTTCATTAATTTAAGTTTTTCTATGCTATTTAATAGACCAAGTTATCATACAGTGATAAATTTCTTATTTTCATCAGCTTCTTAATTCATACAAAGTTCTTCATAATTGATCATAATACCAAATGGTGGAGGCTTATGAATTGAAGTGAGAACAAAAGGTCAGATAAGCATGCGCATAAAGGCCACCTCTTTGTGCTCAATAACCCATGGATAAGGGCCTAATGTTTTTGCAAATGTCGCAATCAAAAAGCATAAGTGAAACCTTTCTTTACCTCATCTTCTGCCAAAAGACCTCGAAGATGTTAGAAATATTTTGAAATGCTATTTAACTCCTTCAGCATTACAAGATACTGAAGCCATTCAGATACAATAGGCTTGTCTTTCCCTTTCTTTTTCAATTCCAACCGGTCTTCCAATTTCCATGAACTCAAATCCATTTTTTCTAGCAAATAATATAAAATAAGATGCAAATCAGATAAAATACGATGCAAAACTTCAATATACTCTTTGTCATACACCGCTTCACTAGTGCCATCCTTCATCAATGGCAAGGTGATTGGAAATCCAAAAGGTGGTTGTAACAACTTCTTCACCAAATACATATACTCAATAAAATCATGCATAGCCCATTTATAACCCCCACAGACTCAACTGATCCCATACTCAACTCTAAATCATGAGATAACTCAGCTACAACTACCTCACGTACAAACAAAAGAACATCTTTCAATGCTAATAATTCCTTAGTAGACTTTCACCCTGTGATCCCTATGGCATCTACTATAGTCCCTATAGTACTTCGACAAAAAATTATACAAACAATCATCAAGCCCGACAGCCCTTCTCAGTAGCTTACAAAACTCTAACAACATTCAAGCACATCCATTACATGTGTTCTTAGTGAATTCACTCTTCAATAAATTGATAAATGTATGAATACAATAATGAGCAGTAAATTTTAAAGTTTTATCTAGAGACATATAAATCATTACTAGAGCTGCAAGGGCAAACGAGGACATAAAGATTTGGAGGTGTTGAGAGATTTTTTCAGAATTATCGTTTGAGTCACTGTGAGATACTATTTCAGCATCCTTTTGATTTGATGAGCATCCGAAATAGCCGAATGATAATTAATTTTCAAAATATCAAAGACTATTAAAAGTAAGTCATCAATGAGTTGCCACTCCTGAGGATGATCTGTGCTCTGCATTCGACCAACAAGCTGCATGCTCTCATCCTTCTGGATACCACAATCGGCTAATATTTGTCTTGACTGGAGTTTCTTTTTCCCCTTTAAATTAGTTGTTGCTATTTTGTGGGTATTCTGGTGATCAACATGATTCTGTAGTGAATGAATTAATTTATTGGTTATCCCAGCTCATTTTATTGACACGGTGGAATTCATTCACTATAGAATCATGTTGATAACCAGAATACCCATAATAGAGCAACAATTAATTTATAGGGGAAAGCATCTCTAGTCAAGAAAAATATTAGCAGACTGTGGTATCCAGAAGGACGAGAGAATGCATATTGTTGGTCGAATGTAGAGCGCAGATCATCCTCAGGAGTGGTAATTCATTGATGACTTACTTTCACTAGTCTTTGGTATTTTGAAAAGTAATTATCCTTCGACTATTTTGGATGCTCATCATATCACAAGAATGCTGAAATAGTATCTAATGATGACTCCAAAGGATAATATTAAGAAAACCTCTCAACACCTCCAGATATTCATCTCCTCATCTGCTCCTATAGCTCTAGTAATGTTTTATATATCTCTAGATAAAACTGTCAACTTTACTGGTCATTATTCCATTCGTACATTTGTCAATTTATTGAGGAGTTAATTGACTGAGCACACATACAATGGATGTGCTTGAATGGTTTTATAATTTTGTAAGCTATTGAGAGGGGTTGTCGGACTTGATGATCATTTGCATAGTTTTTTGTGGAGTAGTGTAGGGGATATAGTAGATTCCATTGGGATCGAAAGGTACAAGGATACTAAGGAATTATCAACGTTGAAAGATGTTCTTGTGTTTGTACGTGAGGTAATAGTAGCAGAGTTATTCCATGATTTAGAATTGAGTATGGGATCAGTTGAGTCTGTGGGATTATCAGTGGGCACTATGTATGATTTTTTTGGGTATATGTCTTTCGTGAAGAAATTGTTGCAACCACCTGTTGACTTTCTAATCAACTTTCCATTGATGAAGGATGGCACCAGAGAAGCAGTGTGTGACAAAGAGTACATTGAAGTTTTGCATCATATTTGATCTAACTTGCATCTTATTTTATATGATTTGCTAGACAAAATGGATTTGAGTTTAAGGAAATTGGAAGACTAGTTGGTATTGAAAGAGAAAAGGAAAGCCAAGCCTATTGTATCCGGTGGTCTTAGTATCTTGTAATGCTAAAGGAGTTAAATAGCATTTCAAAATTGTTTAACAGCTTGGGGGTCTTTTGGAAGAAGATGAGGCAAAGAAAGATTTCATTGTGCTTATTGGTTGTGACATTTGCAAAACCATCTAACAATTATCAACGGGTTATTGAGCATAATTAAGAGGTAACCAATTTTGAGGTGAGGAGACATTTCACAATAATGATGCTTGGAGAAGTTAGACATGCAAAACAGGCATCACATAAGATTCTCATTGACAGTTCCTAGTTATTGGAAGAATCATGAGAATACATTGGATATAGGGATCACGCATTGCTACGAGGCAATCTATTTATGGGGCTCAAACATAAGGCACTGGGCCTATTGTGTTGAAGAAGTGGTTTCTCTTGGTATGTCGAGCGATCTTGAATCCTCAAAATGCTCTCTTTGTTGCTTGCCCAAATGACCATAGAAGGTTTCTTCCAAATCCAGGTACGCTTTTATTGCCTTTATACACACACTTATTTGACCTTTTGTTTTCACCTTCTAGGGAGTTGGCATTCATTTTTTGCCTAACAATCTGTAAGGCAAATTTGTTGTAAACAAACTATCTGGATTTTCTATCCAAATGATATCATCCCCGTGGCTTTGTTCTCCAATATCTATATCAATCAACTGTGACATGAGATGGTTAGGGAATTATTCTCCAATTTTAGTAAGGTTCTGTCTTCCATTAATAATGAAACTTCTAACTTTTTCTTTGGAATTTCTTTTCAGGTTAGAAATCATATGCTAAAGCTCCCTTACCTGTCCACTTAGCCTACTAAAAAAATATAATTACCTGAATTAATCTATCATAATATCCTACGTTCAACATTTTCTCTAGAATATAACATTTGTTTCCAGAGTTAGGAATCATTATTAGCCTTTATTTTGCAACTGAATGACTTAGCCAAAAGAAAATCAGCAAGGAGAGAGAATCATGTCCTAAATATCCACCATTTCATGATAGCTATGGAATTTGTTATCCTGCTGTGTTCAAGGCAGTAAAGCAGAAAGAATAATAAATATTCAAGATCATAAAATTTACTATGTGTCCTTTAGAAATTTAATACCCTCAATGTACTTCAGGTTTTAAATTATCTCCTCCCAGAAAGAAATGGATATACATGTTTTGGCGTAGCAGTACCTCAAACGTAAGTAACCTCGTCGAACTCCAAGAACAAAAATAAATCACACAAAGACTCAATAATTATTTGTTCAAAAATGATGCAGAAGTCAGCAAAATGATACCCTGAATGAAGGAAAAACATCTTTATTTATAGTTCAACCCCCAGGTAGTAGGACCAACGGGAGGTCCCAAAGAGTCATGATCGCAACCAACGACTCGTTGAGTGACCCGTTGGGTCCCTATCGGTCAATTTTCAGATTTTAGTCCAGATATTTTTGTAATTTCCCACCTATTTAGTCCCTAAAATACGTCATATTAAGTATTATTTCAGAGAATTTATAGGGTTTAAACGGTTTTCCCCCTCATTTCTCACGTAAACTCTCAGAATATCGATCGTAGAAACTCAAACTTTTCCTCTCAAGCAAGAATTATGGTTCCTCGTCAGTTGCAGAGATTCAGTCTTTCTTCTTCAGGGATTTCTAAGCCACTTATGTGGGAATTCAACAAGGAAATAGTTCTCCCCTTATGTCCCCAAAATATTCCCTAATTTCTCTATCAGTTCAGCCTTGTGGTTTCGAAATGTGGAAGATTGTCAGACTAATTTGAGTGGTACATTTCTCATGATTTGTAATTGCTTTATTATTCCCTATTTCTAGAAATATGTAAGAATTGTATCTAGTTGAATGATTTAGCCCTAGTTATCAGATCAGTAGAATCTAGAATCTTTCGTGTTGGACTAGTTTCCCTGTAGATAAGTATTCCTAACTTAGTCTTGGGCCCCATTTTTGAGCTATCAGCTTAGTAGTCAATCTAGGACTATATAGTGGGAGTAGGACTTAGCACCAAGCGGACCGGGGTTCTAGCGCACCCAAGTTCCAGAGCTACGTTGCCATCGTAGGTTATTTTTATTGGCTTCATCGCCCTAGACTTGTGATCACCTAGTTCATGCCTTTATACCCTGGCAAGGTATATTGGGTCCTACCGATGGGGTGTATACTTCGGCTCCACGTCTAGCTCACGTGATTATATGTCGGTTATAGAGTCTCCCACTAATCAGTTCAGTCTCAGATTAGCTCAGTTTAGTTTAGTCTCAAATTAGCTCAGCTTAGAATAGTTCAGATTACCCAGTTCAGTACAATAATTTAGATCAGTGTCTCAGATTTAGGTCATGTCCTTGACCATTAGACAGGGTCATTTTGACCATCTTAGTATAGTTCAATTTATTCAGTTTCAACATTTCAATTGGCCATTGCATGTCTTTACAGTTCAATTATTTTATTCTCCGTGTTATGGTTTGTCCTACTTACTCAGTACATTCAAAGTACTGACGCATACCTTTTATGTTGTATCATTTTATGATACATTGTAGGTTTCAGTCTCAGCCCCATCAGCAGATCTTCTAGGAGTTTTCAGCTGCACCCGTGGTGAGTCCTCATCTTTCGAGGATAATGACTATTTTTCTTTAGTGGTTTTTCTTTCATTTAGACTTACAATTAGCTGGGGGCTTGTCCCAGCAACTCATTAGATAGATGACTTTCAGACACAGACAAAGATTCATATTTTTAGTTCTATTTCAGTTTTTTAAAACTTTGTGATTTAGTTCTTCTTCATGAATGGTTTTATTATTTTAAAGCTTCTTCTATGTTTTTACTTAGAATGACAGTGTTATGATAGACCATGGGTTGACTTGGGGTTACTTGTGACTCCAAATACCGTGTCTCGTCCAGGGTATAGACTCGAGGTGTGACACCTGTCCCTGGCTTAGTCCCCTTTTGGGCAACTCTACCTACTGAGAGAGTAGACTGAGCTCTATAACCTCCATTTCCCTATCAGGATGTACATATAGCCCTTTTGACCACATCCTCAGCATCCATCTCTACCCGAACGACACTCACCAAAGTAGGCCCTGCCACTCTTTCTATAAGGTAGGCCTCGAGGGGTTCCTTAAACTATATTGCCTTGTGTTTGAGACCTCTGATCATTCTTGTTACCTAGGACTAGGCATTAACGGCTGCCTGAGTAGGTCTAGAGGACCTCTTCCTGAAGAAGGACCTATTTCCATTCTTGTTCCTCAGCCGTGTGGTCTCATTACCTGCTAGCTTGGCCCTCTTACTCTCATGCTCCTCTCTATCCTTCTGCTTATATTCCACTAACTTGTGGGCATACACCATAAGTCTATGAAATGTCCATATAACTGATCGATAGAGAATCCTTTCTCTCCTTCTTTATGTGCTTGCCCAATCATATATGAACTTCCTAATTCTTTCCCTCATATCAGGTACCATCTCTGGAGCATACCTAGATAGCTGGATGAACTTAAGGCTATACACCTTCACACTTATAGTGCCCTGTCTCAAGTTCACAAACTCCTCTGCCTTCACCTATCTAAGCTCCTAAGGGAAGAAGTGGTTCAAGAAGGCCTCCTCAAAATTACCCCAAGTTGCCAGAGCTTCATTATCACTTCGTCCTTGCTTCCACTGATCATACCATACATTGCTACGTCCTTGAGCTGATACGAAGCAAAATCAACTCCCTCTATCTCTGTGGCATATATTGCCTCTGAGATCTTCCAGATCTCATCAATAAAATTCTAGGAGTCCTCATCGACCTTAGGCCCTGTCAATATTGGAAGATTCATTCTTAAGAACTCTCTAATCCTTGACGCTACTGATGAATCATGAGAACCGAAACTGGCTAGCACCGGGCTTTGGCAACCTGATTGAGTAGCCACTAACTGAGTGAGCATCTGAATAGTTCCTTTAAACTCTTTCTCTGAAGTACCAACTCTAGGAGTTTGAGGAACTGGTGCCTCTAGAACCCTTCCACTAGTGGTCGGTGCATCCTGGGCTCCAACACTAGATCTTTGAACTGGAGTGCCTGCTCCATTCCTAGTCTGCATCCTAGTCTGTGGAGGTAGATTAGCTGCATTTCTCTGGCTGATAGTATGTTTTGGAGGCATGATCTGAAACTCATGAATGCACAAGTTAGTAGGAAGTCTTTATAGAGTTAAAATCTATCACACGATCTAGAGTATAAAATAAAGGAGGTATTTTCTAATGCCATATATTCTTCCTATTATAGATATAGCGCGCTTCACATCTATAAGAAGCGCACTACTAGATGAAGCTTCATAGACATTTGAAAAACCTAATGCTCTGATACCAAGTTTGTCACTCCCCTAGCCTACACCCTTGGCATGGCCGTCACTCAAACCACCTAGTGATCCAAGTGAACCCTTGGCCTGACTTATTACTAGCTGAGGTTCAAAATAATGTTTAGCGGAAGTAATAACTATAATGGACTCAATTTAATAAAATAAAATTTATTAATTGAAACTAAAAAAAATGTTAAAAATTAACATTTATGACTCAACTAACTACTAATCTATGAAGCCTCTAATGTCTGAAGATAAGTGTAGAACAAAGCTCACACGGCTACCTTAAGCTCTATAAAAATAAAACTGAAACTATAGTATGACTAGGACTCTCAAAAGTAGGAGGCCACACCAAAAGCTGAATGAAGTGAAATCGTAATGAAGCATCCGTTACTGATCCTATCTACCTGAATCTACATCATGGTAATATGCATCGCCAAAGGGCCAAAGGGCGTTAATACATTGAATGTACGGTGTATAAAATGGCTGAATGAAATAATAGTTAAGCAAGAACTAAACTGAAAGAATAAACTAATTGAATCTAAAACTCTGAATGATGCATAAAGACACAAGTATGGAATGTGTAAAAGTAGTTATCCAATAAAATCATGCATCAAAGAAATCTCTAAAATATACATGTATATATATATATATATATGTATATCTTTAGTTGGCAATTCTCATAACCGACATAAATCATTAATGAGCGCATGATGTCCAACTTCTTTCCCAAGCTGGGAGAGCCATCCAAAGCCTTGCCAGGGCAGAGGACGAAACTAAACTATGGATCTATACTAAGCCCTTACAAGGGGCTACCTGGGGAGTCACCTGAATCAACGACACGATCCTAACCTACACTTCTATGTAGTTTTGGGGCTTATTGGTTATCTGAACCTTTTACCCGTCTCGGTGTTAAATAATCATCCCAAAACTATGCTCATATAAATATGCCTATTTGATGCAGTTGAAAACATCTTTTATAAAATTGAGCCTTGGCTCAAAATTCTATACTTTATTGATGAGCCTTGACTCAAACTTATACTTTGAGAACTTGTGAGCTTTTATGCTCAAAACCTTTGATTTTCAAAAATAAGACTTTACTTTAGTTTTTGAAAACCATTATAATAACTGTACTTTCTATTTGAAAATCTCCTTATGAAAACTCTCTTAAAAATCTGCTCAACTTTATGAATATCTCAAATTACAATACTTTTAAAAACAATGACTTTCATGCAATTAGGTCCATGGGATAAAAAACATGAACCATCATCAATCAAGAAAGAATCAAGAGATATCATCAATAATCAAGAGAGTATAATTATGATCAATAATCAAGGGATACAATAGATATATCACAATAGGTCAAAGAAATTCAATAGTGAATCATTCAACAATAGGGAAGAAGACCAAATCAAGAAATTGGGCAAAACCCTAGCTTTACTCTATTAACTCTTTACTAGATGTAGGGCATAAGGAAGGATAGGAATCCTCACTCAGGTTAACCTTACATACCTAGAGAGATGAACTCCTGGCTCAAGCTTGAAGAAACCCTAGGTAGAAGATGAGGAATCCTAGCTTCCTTGAGTGTTTGAGAGCTTTAGATACTTGAACGTACATTAATAATGGGGAGTTGAAAGAGAGTTTAGGCTATTAAAACCCTTAAATACTCCCCAAAGGAATCCCAAAACATTCTAGTTTAGGTGATAGAAATATGAAAAGTTACTAAACTAACACTGGAATATCATTTTTAAAATTTCCTGCCCAATGATGACGAGTCACTACATGACTCATTGGGTAACATGACGACTCGTGGTGACCATCCGTCATCATTGGAGCAATTTGATCACTTTCTAATCTCTTCATGATGCCTAGACAGAATGGATCATTACTGGACCTAATGAATCGTTACCTGAGTCACTGGAATTGGGAGTTTTGGAAACTCTGATGCTCATTAGGAGTAACTTAACAAGTCATTCCCTCTTCTAACGAGTCATTAAGTGGCTTGTTCTATGGTAAAAAGTCAGTTTTCCTATTGGTTTCTACCTCAAGTCTAGAGTTTAACCTTAAAGACTTTTAGGGTCGTTACAGAATAGTAAATGAGGTTAGATTCTTAGCTCTATGATAAAATCGTGAAATCCCCTCTAAAATCTCCCAAAATCAAGGTCTACATCCCCAAAAATGAGTTAGAAAGTTATTATACCATTTTAGAAAATATTTAATAAAACCGTCGAGGGGTCTTTGCAATTGCGAACAACATGGATCCAACCCAACTTTGCAAATGCGAACCTCACAGATGTTGCAATTGCAAACTAAAACCTCACAAATGCGACATGTCCCACAAATTTGAGACTTCACAATTGCAAATCAGACCTTGCAACTGCGAGATGCACAACAAACCAAAAACTCTAATACTCAACCACAACTCTAAATGGACCTTCGAAAGTCATCTAGAACCTCACAAACACAAACCAATAGTGTAAATTGATCATAAAAACATGTTTCAAACCTTTTGAAATCATCGAATAATGATCCGAGATTATCTTGACCAAATGTTGACCATGGTCAATTCTAATATTTCCAAATCCCTATTTCCAATGAATGATCATGCCCGAGTGTCTTAGGATATGTGTAAATCATCTAACTAAGTCATAAATCACCATTCAAATCTAACGAGGTTGTCAAAAATAGAATCCAATCTTGTTAACCCCAAATGTTTACTTTGATTAAACTTCTAAAACTAAAAAAATCTTCTCCGAAACTCACCTCGAAAATTGTGTCACCCATTTCTCCAAGTAACAAATGACATACTGAAGTTATGGGAAGGTCAAAACAGAAAACCTAAAACAACTATGAGGATCATTATAAAAAATAACTACTTCCTTCATCCCATTTTATGTGAGAATGTTATTCTTTGAAGAGTTAAATAATTTATCAATTATAATTTTCTCAAATGTCTTAAATTTGTTTTTGAGCCATAGCTATTTTTTCAACTTATAGTACTTTTCTTAATGTTTTAAAATATATAAAGTTTCTCTTTAATTGAAGAATCCAAATCTAGATTTAAAATTGAAATTAAATATTTTGATCCTCGTACTCTAAATCTTTTACATACATTAAGACAACAGGAGTATTTTCTTAGTCAAAGTTGAAACACCCTTCAGAGAATTTTTGTTATGTCATTGATTACGCCATATCAATTAAAAATTATAGTAATTCGATATATAATCGAGATGCGGAGAAAGTAATTTAATGCTGGCCAAATTTTATTCATAAAATATTAAATTTTTGTTAAATGCAATAACTTTCTTTCTTAAGAATCTCAAACAATAAAATCTGGTTTTTTAGATTATTCTCATATGTTTATTCACTTTCCATAATTGTTCTAATTGACTTTTTTCTATATAAATCTTGTAATGTATTCTCCATATAAATTGAGAACCAAAACCTTTTTCAAAAAATATTGATTTTAAGTTTTTGCAGATGACTCTTCTCTTTTATGATACATCATGGTAATTTATTCTATTTCCTCTCTTCCTCAATTCTATCAGGAGATATTGTTTTGAGCCATACAACAAAAGGTTTTGTCTTTTTTAATTTTTTGCACAGGATACATGAACAATTTTATTTTTTGTTAATGGAATTACACTTATAAATAAATGTGTATTTTATATTTATGGTTTCAATCTAAATTTATAGTCTCGTGGTACTTTTTCGTTATCATTCTTTCTTTGTTTTTTCTGCAAAGCTCTCCCTCTTCTTTTCATTTAATTCCCCCTTTAGTTAGTGAAATGAAACTCATTCATCGTTAAAGATATTTTAGATCTATAATTTGAGGATATTTTTTATTTTTAATTTTTGGTGAATGAGTTTTGGTCTTTTCTTATACTTATCTTCATTTTTTGATGAAGTCTCCTCAATACTCACAAGAAAAGGAAAGTGATTTGAAAATAGGGGCACAGATGCCGACTATTAATTTAAGTCAACCACTAACGGATGTTGCAATTACAAATGTAAGAATATTTCGTCATTTTTTCCTTGTTCTATTTTAAATTTTGTCTTCTCTTTTATTTTTAAAGGGATTCATAATAGTCTAAGTTATTTTAACTATGATCGTAAGGGTTTGACTTGAATATTTATGTTTTTAAAATTAGCATTAGTGAAAAAATTCTATTCTTTATTTCTTCCCTATATTTCTCTCTATTTTTTTTTAAAATCAAAATTTTTGCTTGTTGGGCTATTTTATTAAATTAAAATAATTGAGTCCAAAAATAAATTATTTGAACCGGCCCAACCTAATCATAAATTAAAGAGAGGCAAGTGTGCTTAAAGTAAAAATCCTATCTCCACTTTCTCATTTGATATTTTCTCTCTCGAAGCTTCTTTCCAGCTTCTACAATGCATCTCTAACCTCGGGTAATGTACTCTTCCTTTGTGTCTGCTTTATACTATGTATACCTCTCTGACTATCCTTTCATTTTCTTTGTAGTTCATCTCCATTGTTTCTTTCCATCAGTGCTCAAGTATGCTCTCTTTCTTTCCATCTATTATTCAGATTTTGGACCCTTTGATCTGTGTAGCTTCTTGTATTTTCTCGTCTGCGATACTATCTAGATCAGGTAGATCTATATATTTTCTTTTGATTTTTCTAGTCGGATCTTGAGCTCGTATTTATGCATGATCGAATAGATCTGCTCACATGTATATTTTGCTTGTGGTCTTCTCTTGCTTTCAGATCTGAGCTCTTCATGTTTATTTATGTTCTATCTCTTCGTCTTCTTCCTTTGCTCTACCTGATTTTTATTGTTTTGATATGAATTGTTGGATATTGACTTTTGTCTAGGTTTATAATCTTCCTAGCTTCCATTTTGAATCCAATCAAACCTTGTTGCTACTTCATTCCGCTATCACTTCTCTTCTGCTTCTTTCATCTATTCTCTGCAATGGAGGAACTGAAGATTGCTTTCCTGGTATTCCCTTTTTTTTTCCGTTGTTTCGAATTTTTTTTCTGATTCTTGGTTTTCTTTTGGTCTTGTAGCTTTCCTTTTTTTGACAGTGAATTTCGATATTTCTATCAAGGCTTCTTTTTTCTCTTTTGCAAATGTATTTTAGGTTTTCTGCAATCCTGGCGATGTATCCTGTTCTGATTTAGTGTAAGATTCTTAAGCTTTTTGGGTTGCATGTTGTCACTTAAATCTCTATTAGATTCCTTCTTTCCTCATCTCTTTGTTGATTTATCTTCCTCGTCTTTATGCAAATGTTTGCTATGTGTTGCTTGTCTAGATTTAGAATCTGCTTTGCTCTTTTTGGTAGTTCCTTGAAGCTTGCATAGTTAAATCTGCCTTTTATTTCAAATGCATGGTTGGTGAGGAAATCAACTAGCATGTTACCCTCTCGATATATGTGTTTTACTCTGACTTCACTTTCCTTTGCCATTTGGATGATGTCTTCAACTATGGTCTTAATGTTCCAAGGGATTTTCCATATCCCTGATAGGATTCTGACCATGACCAGTGAGTTTGTATCTATCTGTATAGCTTGAAATCCTTTTGTGATACAATGATATATAGCTTCTCTTATGGCTAGTGCTTCTTCTTCTTTGTTAGTGGTCACTTAAATTTCTTCCCCCTATGCATACATTAATTTCCTTATGAGTTTCTTAGATAGAATCCAGAAGAACACCTACCTGGGTTTCCTCTAGACGCACCATCTGTGTTTCATTTAATCTTTCCCATATTTGGAGTCTCCCATTTGATTGCTAGAAAATATAATGTAGGTTTAAAATTTTCTAATAATTCCACCATCTCAACCCATGTGTAAGGGATCTATTGCAAATTAGGACATGAATTATTCAATACTCTCCTTAAGTCTGTGATCACATTGAAAACAAGACTCTGGAAAGATATCATTTTTATCATTCCTTTGGTTATTTCTCCTTTTCAATAGGTTGCACATTAAAATGGCAAGTACTACCTTTAGGAGCCTTTTAGGTTTTGTGCATCCTGTAGTTGTCCACCATTTGGTTAAAACCTGTGTATTGTAGTCGTTCCATATTTATTCCTACACTTCCTGTAGATAGCCTCCATAGTTTAGGGGTTGTGAAAGATGTTAGCAATAAATGTGATGTTGTTTCTTGTTTCCCCTCCTCACAACACCAACAATTTTGATGCCAGTTGTATATTCATCCCTTGTAATGCTTCATCCACAGGGATCTTGAATTTCCAGGCTCTTCAAATTACATTTTGAAAGGAAGATCTTTTGACCATATCATTTTGTATATATCTTCTTTTTCCTCCCTCCTTCTAATGTACTCTCAGGAGCTTTTAACTGAGCATTTTCCATTTGGCTACAACATCCAATATGGTTTATCTAGTTGTTCTGATCTACATCTTGGTGGAGGTATGGTTCTGGTTATGTGCTGAACATACTCCAGTGGAATATGATCCTCCAATTTTTGTCTTCATTATTCTTGGCAAAAGAACAAACTTCTAATTCCTCCTCATCAGCTTCTGTTTTCAAGTGATAGAGTGCTCCCAGACCTTTCAAATTGTCAAATCAGAAACAAGAATTACCTATTCTGATATGCCACCAATTTTGTGTTCTATTGGTTCACTTATTAGGACCATCTTCTTCCATATAGGTGATGCTCCTTTGCTATGTGCTAGGACTGGATGGAGCTTCTTACAGTATTTGTTTACCATAAGGATCCCCATAGAGATGCCTTACTTCTCAAGTTCCACCATAGTTTGCAAAAAAAAGTCATTTGATACATCTGTTAAAGATCTTAACCCTACTCCACCTTCCTCCTTAGTTAGGCACAGGGTCTCCCAAATCACCCATTGTTTACTCTTTTTATCTACTTAATTGTTCCAAAAGAATTTGGCAAAGATCATATGAATATGTCTTATTACTCCAGCTGGTGGGTTCAGGGTTGAAAGTAAATGGATTGGCATCCCCTAAAGTACATGTATTATGAGCAATGCTCTCCCTCCATAAGACAGTACTTTCCCTTGCCAATTTTGAATTCTTTTCCCTATTCTTTTCACCCTATTATCATAGTAGCTTATTTGCTCCTCCCATAGAATATAGGACATCCTAGATATGTAAAAGGAAAGGAACCTTGTTTGATGTTGGTTAGAGCCTTAATTCCGGAGATTGTTTACTGCGGCACCTTATCATGTACATAGAAAGCATTTTTGATAAGACTGATTATCTGTCCAGAGGCAAGCTTCATAGATTTATCATATATTAAGGTGAATAGTATTGTGTCATCTGCATAGGACATATGAGTGATCTTAGTGCTCTATTGAGGTACTCCAAATCCCTGGAAGTTCTCATTCTTTTCTCATTTAGTCCTCTGGATAAGGCTTCAGCTGCTATAATGAAATGTATAGGTGACAAAGGGTCCCCCTATTTAATCCCTCTAGTTGACTTGAAGAAACCAGTTGATTGTCCATTTAATAAAATTGAATACCAATTTTCTGATATCTACCTGTATACCATGTCTATTACCACTTCATTAAATCCAAAATTCTCATCATCTTGGTGATAAATATCCATGATAATCTATCATAAGCTTTAGTCGTATCTAGCTTTATTACTATATTGGTAGATTTGGTCCTCATCCTGATGTCTCTTATGATTTCTTGAGCCAATAGAACATTTTCCACTATGCTTCTTCCCTTGAAAAAACCAGTTTGATTTTTGGATATGATCATAGGAAGTAACTTTATCAGTCTTTCATGTAGAACTCTAGAAATAATCTTGTTTATGAAGTTACTTAGACTGGTAGGTCTAACATTTGAAAAAGTATTAATCTGGTCCTTCTTAGTGATTAGTATCAAATTTGTGTGAGTCACAAATCTTGGCAACAAGCTTCCTCCAAACAAGGATCTGACCAGTACTACAACATCTAATTTTATAATTTCCCAGCAGCTTTGATAGAAGGCTCTAGTGAATCCATCTAGGCCACTGGTAGTTTCTCTTTTCAGTGTAAAAACTGCTTCTTTTATCTCTATTTCCTCTGGTAACTTGTGTAACTCCTCATTTTGTGCATCTGTGATAATCTTGGGAATGCGCTTTAGTAGATCAAAGTTGTTTAGATTCAGTGAACTATTTTTGGAAAAAGTTAACAGCTTTTGTGGCTATCTCTTGATTGTTTCCAACCATATTCCACTTTCATTCTGGATTCTATTAATCTGTAATCTCTTTCTTCCCTTGACATAATTATGAAAAAACTTGGTATTTCTCTCCTCTTTTGCATGTGAACCATTTCATGCCTGACTTCTGTTTTCGATACTCTTCTTCCAAATAGAGGTATATGTTTAGGTCAGCATGTGCTTTATGTAAACTGGTCCTGTTTGCTTGTGATGGATCCTCATCAAATTTCTTTTCCTAAACTAGTATGACCTATAATAAAGTTTCAATCTTTTGGAAAATATTCCCATAGACTTCTTTACTCCACTTGGTTAGTACAACCTTAATCTTCTTGAGCTAAAGGTGCATGTTCAGCATGGGGTTTCCATTCTCATAATTCATCCATTGTGATATAATTACATCCATTGTGATTTAATTAGGTCCATAAAACCTTCATGTTTTGTATAGAAATTCAAAAATTTGAATGGTCTAGTGATCACATCCGAGTTTTCTGAACATTGCACCGCCAAAGGGGAGTGGTCTGATCCCCTTTTTATAAAATGTTTTACTGTTATGTTAGGGAACTGATCCTAAAATTTCTGGTTGGTTAGAACCTTATCCAACATTTTGGAAATACAAGTTGCATCAGTACTACCATTCCACCGAGTGAAAGTGCTTCCACTATAGCCCATATCTATTAGTTCACACTCTACCAAACAATTTGCAAAGTCTTTTGTTTCGTGGAATAAAATAGAAAGCCCTCCTAGTTTCTCTTCTTCTGATAAAATCACATTAAAGTCTCCACCTACTAACCAAGGTATATTATGATGATTTTCTATTTATCTTAGTGATTCCCAAAGAATCCTTCTTGTGCTTTGTAAACAGGCTGCATATACCACACTCACCAAAATTTCTTCCCTCAAGTTTTGATGTCTAAGCATGATAGTTATATTTTTGGGTGTGTCTGCTATAATGTCAACTCCCATCTCTTCTTTGAGAAAAATCCATATTTTTCCTGAATAGTTGGCTATAGCAGTGTGATGCCCCAAGATCCTTTTGTAAATTTCAAATCTAGATGGATCTTCAAAAGGCTCTATCAATCCAATTATTCAATATTTATTCCTTCTGTTCAAACTAGTCAACCTCTCAAAACCTTATTGAGTATTGACTAATATGATGTTCCAGAAGAATATCTTGTTCATCATTATTGCTTGAGCTTTGAGGCTACTAGCCTCTTGGATAAAGTTATGATAGGAGGATTATCCTCTTTCCCTCCTTTAGGTTTGATATTGCTATTCTTCATCCTTTCAGTCTGTTTCACCTCAATATCCCCTTCCTTGGCTATTTGATTAATATATTTAGCTACTGAAGCCCAAAAATATGACATTGAATAACTATATGTAGAGAAAACCAATAAAATGATAAGAGATCTTCCTAATTTCTCGCTTGAAATATGTATCCGTTTTCAAACATTCATGCAGTAATTTTCATTTCAAATTAGAGAAGAGCAGACGAAAAAACTAAGAGGAAAAACAAAAGGAACACCTATACAATACCCTCAATAACTATTTGCATAATTTTTACTACAAAATATATTTAACATTTGAACTCAAAAAATATGACATTCTATAACTACATACGACGAAAACCAAAGAGATAATATAAGATTCTGAAGATTCTCCTTCTAATTTCATGCTTAAAATCATCATCTTCTTCTTTGTCTCCTCGTCCTTCTCCGTCTCCTTCTTTTTCTGAAGATTCTTCTTCTAATTTAATGCATGAAATCATCATCTTCTTCTTTATCTCCTCCTCCTTCTCTTTCTTCCCCATCCCCTTGTACTCTTTTTCTTCTTTATCTCATTCTTCTCCTTATACTCCTTATCGTCACGCCCCGCCTTGGGAGGTATGACTGGCACCTGGTGCCCTACTACGACCTGGAATGCTGGACTATTGAGCCTAAGCACTTCTAGTGCCAGGCTGACTCTAATTCTGGATTTATGAAAACAACGAGCTATATAACGGTTGTAAATACAGCCTCCGGCCGACAAGACCTACAGTCACCTGTTGGAATATAACAGTTACCCATAACAACTGAACATAAGGGAACCTATGCGGGCCGACAAGGCCACCATGCTGACTAGTTATCACTAAAAAGTATAATCAAGTGCTGAACTGATCTGTGACCGGTAAGGTCACCAACTGACAACTAAACAAGGCCCCACACGACCATCACATGCAAACTAAAAACATACACACGACCCCACATGACCGGTTCAACTAACCACAGGGAATATACAATTCGCAAGCCTCTAAGAATAATAAGATGGTCGGGACAGGGCCCCAGCCTATCCACACTGTACAAACAAAAAGGGAACTAAACCTTTAGCTGTCAAGCTCCGGATGACAGGAGCTGAAGACTTTGTACGCTGGCTGGAACTACGAGGGATCTGCTCCTCGTCTATGAGTACCTGCAGGAAAGTAATGCAGTGCCCCAAAATGGGCGTCAGTGCCACTGGTACTGAGTATGCAGGCAATAACTGAAAATAACTGAAAGCAAACAATAATACTGATAGATATTGAAGTAATATGAGACGGGCTGAGACTGACTGAAAAAAGCGTAACTTTACTGAAGAGAGTAAGAGTCATACCTGATAATATGTTGGTCTGCTTTCTATCTATTAATAACTAACACAATATAGCATACAAGAACCTTACCAGCCCCCATAAGCTGTAAGGTACCAACCAGCACACAATCTATATACCCCTACCCAGGTCATACCATCCACCTAGTAACTATAAGCATCCTGTCGGCCCCCTGGGTATGCAACTTGGGCTCACTAGGCCCCTGACTATAGCTGTATCTAATTCCGGAGGACTCCTGAAATGTGAAATAGTGCTGATCAGCCTACTATGGGGAATCTGTATCCCATCTTCGTCTGCTGGCGGACGACATGCCACTCCGTAGAGCGAGTATCCTCACCCTCTGGCGGGCGAGTCGACACAGCTATTAACCCTGGGGCGATCAAGGAAGCTCTAAGGGTGTCCAACATAGAATAATCATGTCTCCACAGATAACAATAATCGCATGTAATATATATATATACTGAATCTGATAATAATATTTATATTCTGGTATTCTGTTCTGAATCTCATACTAAAATATACTGAATCTGATACTGAGATATGCTGAATCTAATATTGAGATATACTGAGTCTGAAATAATATTTCTGGAATATTCTACTGGGAATTATACTGTTTTACTGAGTTTCATACTGAACACTGTATAATAATTCTAACATGCTTACTGAACTCATACTGAATATAATATACGGCTATTGAAACATTCTACTGGAATTTGTACGATTTTGCTATACTGGAACTACTAGCTTGCTGAAAGAAACTGGCTTTACATACCTCGACTGTCGATTTGTCGACTAATTGGCAAGGTTCGGCTCGTATTCAGCTATTCTCCCCAATAGTAATCATATTCATTCGAGAATAGAACTAACTTCATTATTATACTGGAAGAAAATAATACTTTAAATCTATATACTGACTCTCTTTCGACTTATTGAAGTACGATCAAAAACTCATAATTTCTCGGAGGTCTAGAAGGGAGAAATACTCACTTTAGACCTGGGAGTGTATTAACACTAGTTTGGAGCAATTCCAATCACTTTGACTCGGTGGGACGACGCTTCGCTGGGCGAATTTCACGAAACTAACTCCGTAGAAATGCTCCCTGTAGCTTTATACTTTGGTACCCAAAGTTAATTTGACTTTGGACCGCATTTGAAAGTGTAATCAAATGAATATTATATAAACTCTTTGCTCCTCCTCTGTTTCTGGTTGTTCACTTTGGAAATAATATGAAAGATGACTTGAAAATGAAGTGAGAGGACTTTATATACTTGGATCCTTTAAGTCGCATTTGTCGAATGGGATTTATAAGTCGCATTTGCCTTGCGACGCTCCATCTTGGCGCTTGTACGGTTTCTCCCCGGGCCCTTTTCATGCATGTATGGCATTCTAAAACTCTTAATCAACATGCGAATAGGCCAACTAAGTGTCAAGAACTTACGGGGTGTAACACTTATACTCCTTTTTCTTCTTCATATTATTCTTCTACATATACTCCTTTTTCTCTTTCTTTTTCTTCTTCGTCTTCTCTTTTTTATTTTCCTTCTCTTTAACCTACTCCTCCTCCTCCTCCTTTTCTTCTTTTACTTGTCTCTTTTTTATTTCTTCCTATCTTTCTTCATAAGATAAGGAGAAGGAAGAGGAGGAGATAAAAAGGATAAAGGAGAAGGGAGAAGGTGAAAGGAATAGAAGAAAGGAGAAGGAGAAGGAGACCTCCTCCTCCTCCTTTGCTCCTTCTCATTCTCCTTCTACTCCTTATCCTCCTCCTTATCTTCCTTCTCTTTATTTTCATTTCTCCTGCTTTTCATTCTTCCTTTTCTTCTTCTCCATCTCCTTATCTTTCTCCTCCTCCTCCTCCTCCCTCTCTTCATTATTTTTCTCCTTCTTCTCTTGAATCTAAATTTAAAATTCACCTTAAATAAAGGATTCTCATTTCATAGTTATTAAATGACATGTTATTCTGATGCAATCTCTTAAACTAAATTATTTTGTCCTTCGCTTCAAAGCATATGCTAAACTTAGAAAATTTATGAGAACTTAGTCAATATAAGAAAAGGGAGCCCAACTGGTGTGCTCTCAATAATCCACTATTGCTTGACTAGCTAAATCAATTAGAAACTTATGAAATCAACTTTATTAGAGTCCACCTACTCCAAGTTGTACAATCTCTCATGGATACTTAGTAGAAACTTATAAGAATCATCCCTGGGATAACTATTAAACTGTTGGGGCTTCATCTTTTTAAATCTCTCTAACCTTTTTTGCTCGGCTTCAACCATTGTAGGTAAAATCGATGGGCATGAAGAAATGCCAAGTAGATGATACCTATATACTGGGGAAATCTAGTTCTACCTGGTTGAGCTCTGGAGCCTAAAATCATGGAGAAATCAGTTGATTAGAGGTCTAAGCTTCAAACCCAATCTGAAAACATTCTAGAGTGACAGACAAGATACCAACCTAAGCCATACTCTCAAGAAAACTGAGCATCCACACAAAAGAATCCTAAAGCATAGGAGTAGCAATAAATCTAATGGTGTCTCAGCTAGTGAAATCTCAACTATTGGAATCGACCATCGACATGAAAAATCATTGGCTCAAAAAATACAACTCCAGAATGGCCCTGGTAGTTACCGTTGTTCAACCTATAGAAGGTGTTAATGTACAGGATCTGCCTTCACCTCAACCCTTGCCTCTATCATCTTTGCCATAAATGCTCGTGTGCTCACAATCTATGAGAGAGGGAAACAATGAGATTTAGAACTCGAGTAGAATCAAGTACGCATGGCAAGGAATGACAGAAATAATTTTCCAAAATGTACCATATGAAACTAACCCCAAAGTGTCCAAGTTAGCAACTAGAAATAAAACACATCTATATGCTCCACTGGTACATGAATCTGAATTCGCACAAAAGACTACAGCTAGAGTGGCATGAGTATAGGGAGCAACATGTACTCAGCAAGTATAAGTGACCGACCCTAACAAAGTAGTAGTGAAGGCTGATTTATTAAATACTTACATTCTACATTTACCCAATTATAAAGGATAACATAACTCAACTAAATACACAATATCAAAATAAATGAGGAATTAAGCACAATTCACCTCAATAACTCGGTAAGATGCCCAAATTGAGATCAACATGATAATAAAAAGTGCAACGCAATCTCCATATCTAACTCAAACTTTGTGAACACACTAACTCCAATGAGGGTATCGAGGAGCGTGACCTAGGAGTGACCAATATGTGGTCCATGCACCTTATAGACGTTCGCTAAGTGCAATACAGACAATCCCAATGTACTATCAATATCAACTTCAAAACAACTCAAATTCAGAACAGACGGTCCCAACGTGCTCATCTCATAATGTCCAATCTCATATTCAATCATATATATTAAATGGCATATCAATATCAATTAAAGTGAACATAAACTAAACATGTCATTTTTATGCAATTTAACTCTAATTGAATACCATCATAGAAATATTAATCATGTTATATCCTCTTCCACATGAGTCCTTTCATGAAAATCAACTAATCAACCAATATGAAGAAGCAAAACCACATAACTCGACATGTCACTCGGTACTTGTATAAGTGCTAACCACCTTACCTATACGTCACCCCTTACCCTTAACCCATTAATGAACAATTTAATCGAGAAAAACATCCATCATCAAAAAAAAGTTTTAACTTACCTCGATTCACAGTGCCACAAATCAAAGAATCACCTTATCATTTCTCAAAGCCTTTGAACGCTCCCAAACTCGACGTGTCACCCGGTGTCCCTATAAGTGCTCACCAACTAGCCCATATGTCACCCATTACCCTTAACCCATTCATTAACAATTTAATCAAGAAAAACATTCATCATCGAAGATCATGTCTTAACTTACCTCGATTCATAGCGCCACAAATCACTATATCTCCTTATTATTTCTCAAAGCCTTTGAATGCTCTCAATCTATTCAAACTTAAGTTTTATATGATTAAACAAAGCTAATAATACACCTGATCCCAAAGGTCAAAAAGAAAATTTCTTGCAAAATTGAATTTCCATATCCCACCATAACTCGAATTTCACCCAAATCTAACACTTAATCGGCCCCGTAAACTTTCAAATTATACTCTCATAAGTTTTAGAAAAAAACCCTAATTCTCGATTGAAAACATGGAGTAAGATTATAATTGGTACATGGAATCATGAATTCACTAAAATGAAGGTTAAATCCTTACCCTTTGTCAAATTTAAAAGATTGCGTAAAATAACAATTAATCTAAGCACTAGGGCGCAAAATATGATATGAAATACCAAATCCCAATTTGAGAAATGTTTAAGTCTACCCAATCCTACTCTTCACGACTGTGTTCCCCACCCCATGCAATCACGACCACGCCCTAGCCTTTCCCTTCACGAACACGATTATGGGACTCACGAACGATACTGTTCCCCAACCCCCTTCTGCCTACACAATTGTGCACTGTGCCACGCAATTGCGGGTATCCCCTAACCTAACTACTCTTTGCCATCACGGTTCCCTGGATCATAATTGGGATGGCCAAATGCCTTGCACCGGAGCTAGAAAATTCTAGTTCATCCAAATGTTCATTTTGATGTCCGGTTATGTCACCCATTACGTCATGTTAATATAGTGCAAAAATTTTGGGTTACGTCACTCATTACGTCATATTAATGTAGGAAAAAAATTCATTATTACGTCACCCATTATGTCATGTCAATGCAAGATTATAATAATTCAATAAATAATCTTGACGCGGAGATAGTAACTTAAGACTGACCAATTTATTTTAATATAAAATGTTCAATTTTGACTAAATGCAATAATTTTCTTTCTTAAAAAATCTAAAACAACCAAATTTGCTTCTTTGTTCTCATTTGTTTAGTCACTTGCAATAACTATTTTAATCAATTATTCCATATAGGTCTTGTGATATTTCCTCTATATAAATCGAGAAGCAAGCACATTTTTCAAAAAATTAATTTAAGTTCTCGTAGGCTGATTCTTTCTCTTTTGTGATATATCATGGTAATGTATTCGATTCACCCTCTTCCTTAATTCCATCACTTAGGAGATAATTTTTTGAGAAATCATAGCAAAATTTTCAATTGTTTTCAATGTTTCGTATATGATACACGACTGACTCCATTTTATGTTAATGGCATACATTTATAGATAAATGAGTATCATGAAAAAGTTTCTTATATGTATGGTTTCAATCTAGATTTATGGTCTTGTGGTATGTTTCAGTTCTAATTCTCTTTCTCCTTGTGAGACTCCCTTTTCTTTTTATTTATTTCCCTTTTTTCCTTAGTGAGTGAAACTTATTAGTCGTTAAAAATGTTTTAATTTGGGGAAATTTTTTTCTTCTTTTAAATTTTTTATAAATGATTTTTGGTTTTTTCTTATATTTATGTTCGGTGATGCAGTCTGCTCAACATTCACAAGAAAAGAAAAGTGATTCGGAAACAGTGATGCAAACGTCTATTACTACTTTATGTAAACTACTAATGGATGTTGAAAACATGAATGTAAGATTTTCAATTCACTTTTCCTTATTCTACTTTTAATTTTGTATTTTATTTTATTTTTAAAGAGGTTCATAATAGTTCAAGCTATTTTAACTATGATTTTAAGATTTTGACTGAATATTTAGGTTTTTTTTAATTAGTATCAGTAAAAAACTCTCATTTTTTTCCATTCTCTTTCCTTCTCTTTATTTGTGTTCATTCTTGATATCATTATTATTATCTTCTTATTAATCCTCCTCCTTCGCTTCTCCTCCTTTTTCTCCTCCTTCCTTCTCTTCTTATGCTCCTTTTCCTTGTTCTACTCTTTCTCCTTCTTCTTCTTCTCCTCCTCCTCCTCCTCCTCCTCATCATCATCATCATATTCTTATTATACACTAGATATTGTGAGAATACATAAATGGAGTCATTTTCAAAATTGAGTTTGTAATCTAAAATTTCACTTAAATTCACCTTAAATTATTTTCAAATACCTTCAAAATTGATATCAAGCTTTTTAAGATGTTTCAAATAAACTTCATTAACATCCATTTTGAAATTCATATTGAAAAAATTAAAATCAAGTAATGATATTTTCAGATTCTTATCTTCAAAATCATAGTCATTGTCTATATAAATATATTAATCTTTGATAACATTCTTCAATGAATACCTCTTTTTCATCAACAATTCATATTTTAAAAAAATTGAGAAATTCAAATTATAATGTACACCCAATGCAACGACCAAAAACTCAAGAAAAAAATTCAAAAAAAATATGTGTATCAATTTTTTTCTAATATTTGTCAAACGGGTATAATGATAGTTGTATTAGAGAGAGTAATTGGACAAAATTTTTAGAAGAGAAAGAAAATTTAAAATTTTAAAGTTATTTAACAGGTGGTGTTTCCAGGCATAAAATACCATTTATGTAGCCTTAAGCATGGATATGAATTGTGGGGTGCCAATTTCATTAATTTAAGTTGTTCTATGCTATTTAATAGACCAAGTTATCATACAGTGATAAATTTCTTATTTTCATCAGCTTCTTAATTCATACAAAGTTCTTCATAATTGATCATAATACCAAATGGTGGAGGCTTATGAATTGAAGTGAGAACAAAAGGTCAGATAAGCATGCGCATAAAGGCCACCTCTTTGTGCTCAATAACCCATGGATAAGGGCCTAATGTTTTTGCAAATGTCGCAATCAAAAAGCATAAGTGAAACCTTTCTTTACCTCATCTTCTGCCAAACGACCTCGAAGATGTTAGAAATTTTTTGAAATGCTATTTAACTCCTTCAGCATTACAAGATACTGAAGCCATTCAGATACAATAGGCTTGTCTTTCCCTTTCTTTTTCAATTCCAACCGGTCTTCCAATTTCCATGAACTCAAATCCATTCTTTCTAGCAAATAATATAAAATAAGATGCAAATCAGATAAAATACGATGCAAAACTTCAATATACTCTTTGTCATACACTGCTTCACTAGTGCCATCCTTCATCAATGGCAAGGTGATTGGAAATCCAAAAGGTGGTTGTAACAACTTCTTCACCAAATACATATACTCAATAAAATCATGCATAACCCATTTATAACCCCCACAGACTCAACTGATCCCATACTCAACTCTAAATCATGAGATAACTCAGCTACTACTACCTCACGTACAAACAAAAGAACATCTTTCAATGCTAATAATTCCTTAGTAGCCTTTCACCCTATGATCCCTATGGAATCTACTATAGCCCCTATAGTACTTCGACAAAAATTATACAAACAATCATCAAGCCCGACAGCCCTTCTCAGTAGCTTACAAAACTCTAACAACATTCAAGTACATCCATTACATGTGTTCTTAGTGAATTCACTCTTCAATAAATTGATAAATGTATGAATACAATAATGAGCAGTAAATTTGACAGTTTTATCTAGAGACATATAAATCATTACTAGAGCTGCAAGGGCAAACGAGGACATAAAGATTTGGAGGTGTTGAGAGATTTTTTCAGAATTATCATTTGAGTCATTGTGAGATACTATTTCAGCATCCTTTTGATTTGATGAGCATCCAAAATAGCCGAATGATAATTAATTTTCAAAATATCAAAGACTATTAAAAGTAAGTCATCAATGAGTTGCCACGCCTGAGGATGATCTGTGCTCTGCATTCGACCAACAAGCTGCATGCTCTCATCCTTCTGGATACCACAATCGGCTAATATTTGTCTTGACTGGAGTTTCTTTTTCCCCTTTAAATTAGTTGTTGCTATTTTGTGGGTATTCTGGTGATCAACATGATTCTGTAGTGAATGAATTAATTTATTGGTTATCCCAGCTCATTGTATTGACCCGGTGGAATTCATTCACTATAGAATCATGTTGATAACCAGAATACCCATAATAGAGCAACAATTAATTTATAGGGGAAAGCATCTCTAGTCAAGAAAAATATTAGCAGACTGTGGTATCCAGAAGGACGAGAGCATGCATATTGTTGGTCGAATGTAGAGCGCAGATCATCCTCAGGAGTGGTAATTCATTGATGACTTACTTTCACTAGTCTTTGGTATTTTGAAAAGTAATTATCCTTCGACTATTTTGGATGCTCATCATATCACAAGAATGCTGAAATAGTATCTAACGATGACTCCAAAGGATAATATTAAGAAAACCTCTCAACACCTCCAGATATTCATCTCCTCATCCGCTCCTATAGCTCTAGTAATGTTTTATATATCTCTAGATAAAACTGTCAACTTTACTGGTCATTATTCCATTCGTACATTTGTCAATTTATTGAGGAGTTAATTGCCTGAGCACACATACAATGGATGTGCTTGAATGGTTTTATAATTTTGTAAGCTATTGAGAGGGGTTGTCGGACTTGATGATCATTTGCATAGTTTTTTGTGGAGTAGTGTAGGGGATATAGTAGATTCCATTGGGATCGAAAGGTACAAGGATACTAAGGAATTATCAGCATTGAAAGATGTTCTTGTGTTTGTACGTGAGGTAATAGTAGCAGAGTTATTCCATGATTTAGAATTGAGTATGGGATCAGTTGAGTCTGTGGGATTATCAGTGGGCACTATGTATGATTTTATTGGGTATATGTCTTTCGTGAAGAAATTGTTGCAACCACCTATTGACTTTCTAATCAACTTTCCATTGATGAAGGATGGCACCAGTGAAGCAGTGTGTGAAAAAGAGTACATTGAAGTTTTGCATCATATTTGATCTAACTTGCATCTTATTTTATATGATTTGCTAGACAAAATGGATTTGAGTTTAAGGAAATTGGAAGACTAGTTGGTATTGAAAGAGAAAAGGAAAGCCAAGCCTATTGTATCCGGGTGGTCTTAGTATCTTGTAATGCTAAAGGAGTTAAATAGCATTTCAAAATTGTTTAACAGCTTGGGGGTCTTTTGGAAGAAGATGAGGCAAAGAAAGATTTCATTGTGCTTATTGGTTGTGACATTTGCAAAACCATCTAACAATTATCAACGGGTTATTGAGCATAATTAAGAGGTAACCAATTTTGAGGTGAGGAGACATTTCACAATAATGATGCTTGGAGAAGTTAGACATGCAAAACAGGCATCACATAAGATTCTCATTGACAGTTCCTAGTTATTGGAAGAATCATGAGAATACATTGGATATAGGGATCACGCATTGCTACGAGGCAATCTATTTATGGGGCTCAAACATAAGGCACTGGGCCTATTGTGTTGAAGAAGTGGTTTCTCTTGGTATGTCGAGCGATCTTGAATCCTCAAAATGCTCTCTTTGTTGCTTGCCCAAATGACCATAGAAGGTTTCTTCCAAATCCAGGTACGCTTTTATTGCCTTTATACACACACTTATTTGACCTTTTGTTTTCACCTTCTAGGGAGTTGGCATTCATTTTTTGCCTAACACTCTGTACGGCAAATTTGTTGTAAACAAACTATCTGGATTTTCTATCCAAATGATATCATCCCCGTGGCTTTGTTCTCCAATATCTATATCAATCAACTGTGACATGAGATGGTTAGGGAATTATTCTCCAATTTTAGTAAGGTTCTGTCTTCCATTAATAATGAAACTTCTAACTTTTTCCTTGGAATTTCTTTTCAAGTTAGAAATCATATGCTAAAGCTCCCTTACCTGTCCACTTAGCCTACTAAAAAAATATAATTACCTGAATTAATCTATCATAATGTCCTACATTCAACATTTTCTCTAGAATATAACATTTGTTTCGAGAGTTAGGAATCATTATTAGACTTTATTTTGCAACTGAATGACTTAGCCAAAAGAAAATCAGCAAGGAGAGAGAATCATGTCCTAAATATCCACCATTTCATTATAGCTATGGAATTTGTTATCCTGCTGTGTTCAAGGTAGTAAAGCAGAAAGAATAATAAATATTCAAGACCATAAAATTTACTATGTGTCCTTTAGAAATTTAATACCCTCAATGTACTTCAGGTTTTAAATTATTTCCTCCCAGAAAGAAATGGATATACATGTTTTGGCGTAGCAGTACCTCAAACGTAAGTAACCTCGTCGAACTCCAAGAACAAAAATAAATCACACAAAGACTCAATAATTATTTGTTCAAAAATGATGCAGAAGTCAGCAAAATGATACCCTGAATGAAGGAAAAACATCTTTATTTATAGTTCAACCCCCAGGTAGTAGGACCAACGGGATGTCCCAAAGAGTCATGATCGCAACCAACGACTCGTTGAGTGACCCGTTGGGTCCCTATCGGTCAATTTGCAGATTTTAGTCCAGATATTTTTGTAATTTCCCACCTATTTAGTCCCTAAAATATGTCATTTTAAGTATTATTTCAGAGAATTTATAGGGTTTAAACGGTTTCCCCCCTCATTTCTCACGTAAACTCTCAGAATATCGATCGTAGAAACTCAAACTTTTCCTCTCAAGCAAGAATTATGGTTCCTCATCTGTTGTAGAGATTCAGTCTTTCTTCTTCAGGGATTTCAAAGCCACTTATGTGGGAATTCAACAAGGAAATAGTTCTCCCCATATGTCCCCAAAATATTCCCTAATTTCTCTATCAGTTCAGCCCTGTGGTTTTGAAATGTAGAAGATTGTCAGACTAATTTGAGTGGTACATTTCTCATGATTTGTAATTGCTTTATTATTCCCTATTTCTAGAAATATGTAAGAATTGTATCTAGTTGAATGATTTAGCCCTAGTTATCAGATCAGTAGAATCTAGAATCTTGCGTGTTGGACTAGTTTCCCTGTAGATAAGTATTCCTAACTTAGTCTTGGGCCCCATTTTTGAGCTATCAGCTTAGTAGTCAGTCTAGGACTATCCAATGGGAGTAGGACTTAGCACCAAGCGGACCGGGGTTCTAGCGCACCCAAGTTCCAGAGCTACGTTGCCATCGTAGGTTATTTTTATTGGCTTCATCGCCCTAGACTTGTGATCACCTAGTTCATGCCTTTATACCCTGGCAAGGTATATTGGGTCCTACCGATGGGGTGTATACTTCGGCTCCACATCTAGCTCACGTGATTATATATTCGGTTATAGAGTCTCCCACTAATCAGTTCAGTCTCAGATTAGCTCAGTTTAGTTTAGTCTCAAATTAGCTCAGCTTAGAATAGTTCAGATTACCCAGTTCAGTACAATAATTTAGATTAGTGTCTGAGATTTAGGTCATGTCCTTGACCATTAGACAGGGTCATTTTGACCATCTTAGTATAGTTCAGTTTATTCAGTTTCAACATTTCAATTGGCCATTGCATGTCTTTACAGTTTAATTATTTTATTCTCCGTGTTATGGTTTCTCCTACTTACTCAGTACATTCAAAGTACTGAGGCATACCTTTTATGTTGTATCATTTTATGATACATTGTCGGTTTCAGTCTCAGCCCCATCAGCAGATCTTCTAGGAGTTTTCAGCTGCACCCGTGGTGAGTCCTCATCTTTCGAGGATAATGACTATTTTTTTTTAGTGGTTTTTCTTTCAGTTAGACTTACAATTAGCTGGGGGCTTGTCCCAGCAACTCATTAGATAGATGACTTTCAGACACAGACAAAGATTCATATTTTTAGTGCTGTTTCAGTTTTTTAAAACTTTGTGATTTAGTTCTTCTTCATGAATGGTTTTATTATTTTAAAGCTTCTTCTATGTTTTTACTTAGAATGACAGTGTTATGATAGACCATCGGTTGACTTGGGTTACTTGTGACTCCAAATACCGTGTCTCGTACAGGGTATAGACTCGAGGTGTGACACCTGTCCCTGGCTTAGTCCCCTTTTGGGCAACTCTACCTGCTGAGAGAGTAGACTGAACTCTATTACCTCCATTTCCCTATCAGGATGTACATATAGCCCTTTTGGTCACATCCTCAGCATCCATCTCTACCCGAACGACACTCACCAAAGTAGGCCCTGCCACTCTTTCCATAAGGTAGGCCTCGAGGGGTTCCTTAAACTATATTGCCTTGCGTTTGATACCTCTGATCATTCTTGTTACCTAGGACTAGGCATTAACAGCTGCCTGAGTAGGTCTAGAGGACCTCTTCCTGAAGAAGGACCTATTTCCATTCCTGTTCCTCAGCCGTGTGGTCTCATTACCTGCTAGCTTGGCCCTCTTACTCTCATGCTCCTCTCTATCCTTCTGCTTATATTCCACTAACTTGTGGGTATACACCATAAGTCCATGAAATGTCCATATAACTGATCGATAGAGAATCCTTTCTCTCCTTCTTTATGTGCTTGCCCAATCCATATATGAACTTCCTAATTCTTTCCCTCATATCAGGTACCATCTCTGGAGCATACCTAGATAGCTGGATGAACTTAAGGCTATACACCTTCACACTTATAGTGCCCTGCCTCAAGTTCACAAACTCCTCTGCCTTCACATCTCTAAGCTCCTAAGGGAAGAAGTGGTTCAAGAAGGCCTCCTCAAAATTACCCCAAGTTGCCAGAGCTTCATTATCACTTCGTCCTTGCTTCCACTGATCATACCATACATTGCTATGTCCTTGAGCTGATACGAAGCAAAATCAACTCCCTCTATCTCTGTGGCATATATTGCCTCTGAGATCTTCCAGATCTCATCAATAAAATTCCAGGGGTCCTCATCGACCTTAGGCCCTGTCAATATTGGAAGATTCATTCTTAAGAACTCTCTAATCCTTGATGCTACTGATGAATCATGAGAACCAAAACTGGCTAGCACCGGGCTTTGGCAGCCTGATTGAGTAGCCACTAACTGAGTGAACATCTAAATAGTTCATTTAAACTCTTTCTCTGAAGTACCAACTCTTGGAGTTTGAGGAACTGGTGCCTCTGGAACCCTTCCACTAGTGGTCGGTGCTGATCTTGGGCAGATTTATATGCCCAAGTGATACTCAAACGTATCATTTTCGCCTTGTTTGTTATGCAATGTGTATATATTCTCATGTAATTGGTAATAAAATGTGAATTTATACTAACCAACATGATTAGCATTTGTTTTGCAGGTAAATATAATTTTTAGGAGCTGAAATGCATGTTGGGACAATATCGGAGTTGGACTTGGATGCGAGCATGGAAAAGACATTGGAATGAGCAATGTAAAGGGGCTCCGTGATGGAGCCGTGCCACGGTACCATTGCGGAGGTACACTGCCTGGAGGGTACTTTAAATGGCAATTTCCAGTAAGGCCTCGCGACAGCTCCGTGGCACGGAGATAAGCCTTCGCGTTGGCCTCCGTGCCATGTTGAGGCTATATTCCCGGACCCTGGAATTCCAGTAAGGGTCCGCGTCCACGCCGTGTCACGGAGGCAGTGCTCCGCGTTGGCCTCCGTGACACGTTGCTTGTTATTCCGGGAAAAATTCTCACTAGTATAAATAGCACACTTAGGTTTATTTTAAATAATTCAGACTTGGTGGAGCAAGGACGTGGGTTAGAAGCAGTTGAGGGACGAAAAAGCTAAGGGATTTCTTCTCTTCCTTTCTTCTTTCAATCAATTGTATGTATGATTTACACTTGTTTTAGGATGATTAATCCACAAATGAGTGGCTAATTCTCTTCCTTGTTGAGGTTTTGAACAATGGTGATGAATTTCGATTGTTAATTATATGGTTTTCTTCTTCTTCTTCCATGTTGTTCTATTAATTCTTGTTCTTACTGCATTAGTGTGTGGCCGACATTAATGTACATCTAAAAAGTCCAATTTCACTCGAGAGAGCACGAAATTGGAAAGTTGTGAATTAATAGGGTATTGTTCTTAACTTGATTTGGGAAAATTGGGTTTTGATGTGCTTTCCTGATAGAAATATACTTGAAAGCCGTATTAGTCAATTTAGGAACCGGAATTGTAGTGCTAGGTCATAAATTGCATTTGATCACAGAAATGTAGACGAATGGTTTATGATTCTAAAGTGAAATTAAATACGAGAGTTTTAATTTCTAGGCTAATGTTCTTGGCTAGCAACATGAAGAAAAGATTAACCAAATTGTGATTATCGTCAAATTCATTGCTTGTTCTTAACCTTGGCATGCTCATATCCATAGTTTCAATTCACAGTAAATAATTGTTAATAGTTTTAGTACATATAAGTTATAAACAAAAACTTATTTAACTATTGGTTACATTGTTGTCAGCATAGTTAGAAGTAAAGATAAGAATATAGTGTAATTAGGCAATTTTACTTATCCAGAGTCTCCTTGGATCGATACTTGGCTTACTTAGCCACTTTATTACTTGTTTGACCACGTGCACTTGCGTGTCGGTTTTACACCTACCCAACCAGCCGGACAAGTTTTTGGCGCCGCTGCCGGGGAGACTAGGCAATAGGTGAATTTGTTTCAAGTGTAATTTACTGTATTTTTATTTTTCTTAAGTGCTGACAACTTGGTATTAGTGTTTGTTTTAATTCTTTTTCATTTTATTTTTTTCTTTTTCGGATACCCTTATTGACATGACATCGTGGAATATAAATGGTTTCAATGGTGGATACTCATATTTTAGTGAATCTTGTCTGAATTGCGGAGGAAACCACTCGTGGCAACAATGTAACACGTGTAATATATGTGGTGGTCAAGATGGCCATTGGGATGGCTGTCCGAATGCATATTCCCCTCCCCCAAGCCCCTACTATGATCCTTCTGTTGTTTTTCCTGAATATAGGCATGCTGAAAATGAGGACTTGGGACGCCAAGCCCGAATAGAAGACATGCTGAAACAACTCTTGGAGCAATCAGAAGCAATGAAGGAGGCGATGTCAGTATTGAGAATTCAGCAAGAAGAGAATGCAGAGGCTCTAGAAAGGATGAGCATCCAATTCACGGAGATGATCGCTGAAGCTGAAGCTTGTGAAAAATTGTAGGTAACAACTTTAGCCGACATTCAAGAGGAACTACAAGAGGAAGATAAGGGTGAATTTTTGGATGAAGCACAACAAGTAGAATCTCTTGAGTGCCCCCGTGATGGGCTCACACTCATGGAGAAGTCATTCATGGAAGAAGAGATAGAGTATCCCCCATTTGACAGTATTGAAGAGATAGATGTCTATGCTGAGAAGGAGTATACAAGTGAGGAGGTCAAGCAAAATGCAGTTTCAGAGTTGAGGTGTATTAGACCACACTCTTTGCATTTTTCGACGTTAGATTGGATTGACAACATAGAAAGAGAGTCTTCCAAGCTTATAGAGAAATGTCTAGAGGAGGACCAAACACCATATATTTTGAAATTTGCCAAAGCGGAGAGACAAAATGACTTCGCTTACATGAGGGCCAATAAAGTAAAAAGGCAACACCTACTGTTTGGTCCTTACCATTTTTCACCACCACCCCTGGAGCATAAGAGGAAATTAGAAAAGAAATTAGGGGTGAGATTCATATCCTCAAGGTGGAGGAAAAAGTGGTGAAACTTGGTACGTCGAGCCGCGACGGTAAACCAGGCGCTGCACGGGAGGCAACCCATGAAAAATATTTTTTTTTTGTCTAAATAATTTTTATTTTTATTTTTCTTTTCTTGATTTGGTATAAATTTTTCATTTTTAGTTAATATTTTTCATTTTAGTTAGGGAAATCTATTAATCTAACCAATTTTGTTTAGTGAGGTGATTTTCAGGTCAAACGGAGAAAAATATGCATGGAATCGGGAAGAAAAAGGCAAGGTATGAAAAAATAATTAAAATGAAGAGACAGTGCACTGGGGCGTTGGCTCCGTGTCACGGAGGAAGGGCACCGCGTTACCCTCCGTGACACGTTGAAGTTAAATCCGGATTTTTAAAAAATTTCCAGTGAGCCAACGCGTTGGCTCCGTGTCACGGAGGAAGGGCTCCGCGTTACCCTCCGTGACGCGTTGCCTTATATTTGGTGCCGGATCACACTGGGTTGCCGGGTGACCCGCGTGTTTTTCTTCAATTTAACCCCCGAAAAACCCCTCTCTTTCCCCATTTCTTCTCTTCTCCGCGACCAAACATCCTAATTCCCTCCCCCAACCACCGTTCCACGGTACTAGGCAAAGAAATCGTCAAGTTTCTTCGGGTATTCAACGTAAAGGTATGTTTTCCTCGTTTTTCTCAAATTTTGTCGATTCCACTCGAATTTGAGTATGTGAGGTGAGATATATCCTCCTAAGTAGCAATTGAGCATGAAATTGAATTATTTGTTGATTGATGAGTGTTCGAAATGTTGTAATTAGTGTTTGAACTTGTCGATTACATGAATTATTCGAAATTGAGTGTAAAATTGAATTTTAGGTCTTGGGTTGTTGAAATTGAATTGGGTAACTTGATAAATTGGTGAATTAGATGCCGGGGTGTGGTTGTGAAGTGAGATAAGTCGTGTAAATATTGTTTGAATGTAAAAGACGACGAATTCTCGAATTTTTGGGAAAATGCGAAAATTGTTCAAATTGGTTAGGTTATTTGGATTCGTATGTATATAGAATTTTTGTTGTTGTTTTTGTTTGTTGTTTTCGTTGCTAAGTGCGATGGTTAAATTGCTAGCGATAGTAGGATTGGGATTAGCTGTATGAAGTCTGAGTAGTACGCTAAAAGTTATACTGTCGAAATGTTTTTGTGAACGCACTAAGCAATAAATTGTATAGTTGTTTGTGTTTGGGTTGTAGATAAAGTTATCCTTGCCGTAGTTTCGTAAAAGTAGCTAAGGCCTAAGTGTGGGGTAAACGTAGTTTAACCCGACCTTAGCCTAAGTTAACATGTATTTAGCTTGAAATTGTGCTTGTTTATGTATATTGACAGATACAATGGCGAGTAGGCAGGATAAGGGTAAAGGTGCTTCTACTTCAGGCACCGGGAGAAAAAGAATGAGAATGGGCACCGCAGTCCCAGCTGCACCAGCTGTTCCGCGCGGCCAACGCCGCCAATACGGAACGAGGTGGGTAACCGAGGAAGGAAAGAAGTGGTATGCTAAACATAAGGAAAGCAAGTACTTCCCGGAGGAGCATATTGCACGGGAACCACTAGCACAGGAGTTCCCCCGTATTGTGCAAAGGATTGAGGTAGCTGGGCTCAGCTTTAAATTTCAGGAGCCCAAGGAGTGCAACCTACATTTGGTCCGGGAGTTCTACGCAAATTGGAACCCGGCCATCAGAAGCCACACAATAAAAATCAGAGGGCAGATTGTCACTCTGGAACCCCAGCAATTTAATGCCATCGTTTGAGCGCGGGACACAGACGCCCACGTTCTCTACCAGCTGAATATCACCCCACCATACGCCGACATCAGACGCACCTTGTGTGGGGCTCGATCCACAGCCCGATGGAGCAGACATAAGGAGAGGGGTTACCACCAGACTCTGCCTTATTCGCAGATGAACAGGGAGGCCAGAATATGGCTGAAAATAGTGTGTTCGTGCTTGATCTCGGGGGTTCACATGACGGATGTGACCCGGGACCGTGTCTGCTTGGTGTATGCCCTTATGAAAAGGCTGGAGATTAATGTTGGGGCGGTCATCATATCCACCATGAAGAGAGCCCGACTACACCAGGGCCACAGATATGGGTTCGGCGGACTCATCACCACCTTCCTCCGAGGCCTCGATGTTGAGGAAGAGGCTTTGGATTACATCCCGCAGTTGGAGCGGAGGGCCCTTGATGTGACAAAAACTAAGGCCCCCGACACCACACACGGGCCAGTGCTGACACTTGGCGAGCGACATGCTCATGACGATCAGTACATGGCACGTATGTTTGGTATGCAGATGCTTCAGCTTAGGATAGGTGGGAGACCAGCCACAGAGGAAGAGTTATGGCAGCTGGAGATGGATTACCCATTTGGCGAGAACGCCAGAGCTTTGTGCTGAGTGGAACCAGCCTTCGTTGAGCCTACTGATGATGATATCCCCACTGATGAGGAGACACGTCGGGAGGACTCCGATGTGGAGTCTGATGACGACGATGGAGGAGACTCGGACATGGGCGACGAGGCAGTAGCACCAGATGAAGAAGTCAAATATTTCGACTGATCAGGGAGTTCCACCACCCGAAATTTTGTGCTTTGTATTTTTGTGAACACTGGGGACAGTGTTCGATTTAAGTGTGGGGTGGGGAGTAGCTAGGTGCTGGGACTTAGGCTAATCTGCTGTATGCTCTTTCCTTTGTTGTGCATGTATGTTTTTATGTTTCCCTGTTGTGAACTGATCTGTGTTGTATCTGTATATATTTTTTTGTGGTTAATGATGTATGTTATGAAAAGTTGTGATTGCCAGTGTAAATATTTTGTGAATTTTGTAAATATTTTTTCTGTCTATTGAAATGATCGATATTTTTCAAAATTTTTGCGAAAATATTTTGCACTTATCAAAATATTTTGTAAATTGTTTTCCATCGACATGATCGATGTTTTGCAAAAAATTTTCGATTTTTATTTTTGGGTTTCTTGGAGTTTGTTTTCGGTTCTTTTACCGAGAATAGTCCCATTGAACCGATGTCATAGTTAGTGACCATTCCCTATGATGGATGGATGACGACCGTCTTAAGGGAAATGTAGTCGATAGGAGTAGGATTTTTAATTTGTTTTCAGTTTTTTCTTTGGTGGATTGCATCACTGAACCTGTAGTTACTAAATGGTTGTGAAATTTTGGTTGCGTGTTGTAACTGATATTCAAAATGTAAAAGTGATTCGTTTGAAAGCATGCAATTTTGTAAATATGTTGAGTTACCTAGGCTGTAGAATTCGATTCGGTGTGATTGAGGCTTAATTTTGAAATCATGTAATTGGTTAATTAAAGAGTCTGTGAATGCATCTTGAATCGAGCATGTGCATAAAGTGTGAAGTGAGATATTGTTATTCCATGCTATTGTGAAGTGTCTAGAACTTGCCTGGTGTGTTGTACAAAACGAAATGAAGGAAGTGTAGTGTTGGAAAGGATGTAGGCATTTCTTTGTTTAACCGAGAGTTTCTATTTTTTTCTTGTCATACGCTACCTTTTTATGTGACTGTATACCCTAGTCAGCCCGTTGAGCCTTTAGCTGATTATTTCTTTCTTTTGTCCAAAATTGTATAAACTAAGCTTTATTCCTTCTTTTCATTAGCCGTAAAGTCTATACAAAACTCTTAAGCGCTTAAGAAAATAAAAATTTTCCCGAAGTGTCAAAGAGTGAGAAGAGTGGAAAGAAAAGAAAAGCAGAGTGAAGAAAGAAAAGAAGAAGTTAAAGAGGCACTTGGTATAATGAAATGATAATAAAGGTGCATGAAAACCCTTTGTTGTTGTGTCAAGTGTGTTTGAGGAAATGGGCCATACGAAAGTAAACCAACATGAATGAGAGAAAAAGAGAAAAAGAAGAACAATGTCCATGAGTCGATGGGAATGTGTTGAAAAGGCGCTTAAGGATGCTAGCGACTATTATTGGCCAATCCAATATATATACTAGTTCCATAGCCCCGTTACAACCCATTAAAGTCCTACATGATCTTACATTGCATGTCCTTATATTAGTGGAGTAAAACACTAAGGGCAAGCCTATGGGTCATGACATGAAGCATGTGAATTCTTTTGGGAGAGAAAGTGAAATTAATTTTTACATGCCCCTACTGGAATGTTTGTGTGTTGCATAAACATAAAGGGGAAGATTCTCTTGAGTTGTGAGGGCACATGCTTGATGAAAGATTGATTTTCGTGTCGGATATCTTGATTAGCTGATTTGCATGAGTTTGCCGATATCGAGAGTCGATTCTTAAAGTCTGGGAAGTCTTGATGTATGAAAGGTCATTGCATTATGAAGACCATGCATGTTTTCTTGATGATTTGCAAAAGTTGAATAATCGGGATGACCATAGCATAAATTGTCGCACCATAGTGGCAAGGGTTGGGATGTAATTTGCATGAGTGGTGTATGTGTTGTTCGAGGACGAACAAGGATTTAAGTGTGGGGTAAGTGATCTTGGGCAGATTTATATGCCCAAGTGATACTCAAACGTATCATTTTTGCCTTGTTTGTTATGCAATGTGTATATATTCTCATGTAATTGGTAATAAAATGTGAATTTATACTAACCAACATGATTAGCATTTGTTTTGCAGGAAAATATATTTTTTAGGAGCTGAAATGCATGTTGGGACAATATCGGAGTTGGACTTGGATGCGAGCATGGAAAAGACATTGGAATGAGCAATATAAAGGGGCTCCGCGATGGAGCCGTGCCACGCTACCATCGCGGAGGCACACTGCCTGGAGGGTACTTTAAATGGCAATTTCCAGTAAGGCCTTGCGATAGCTCCGTGGCACGGAGATAAGCCTTCACGTTGGCCTCCGTGCCATGTTGAGGCTATATTCCCGGACCCTGGAATTCCAGTAAGGGTCCGCGTCCACGCCGTGTCACGGAGGCAGTGCTCCGCGTTGGCCTCCGTGACACGTTGCTTGTTATTCCGGGAAAAATTCTCACTAGTATAAATAGCACACTTAGGTTTATTTTAATTAATTCAGACTTGGTGGAGCAAGGACGTGGGTTAGAAGCAGTTGAGGGACGAAAAAGCTAAGGGATTTCTTCTCTTCCTTTCTTCTTTCAATCAATTGTATGTATGATTTACACTTGTTTTAGGATGATTAATCCACAAATGAGTGGCTAATTCTCTTCCTTGTTGAGGTTTTGAACAATGGTGATGAATTTTGATTGTTAATTATATGGTTTTCTTCTTCTTCTTCCATGTTGTTCTATTAATTCTTGTTCTTACTGCATTAGTGTGTGGCCGACATTAATGTACATCTAAAAAGTCCAATTTCACTCGAGAGAGCACGAAATTGGAAAGTTGTGAATTAATAGGGTATTGTTCTTAACTTGATTTGGGAAAATTGGGTTTTGATGTGCTTTCAATTTAGGAACCGGAATTGTAGTGCTAGGTCATAAATTGCATTTGATCACAGAAATGTAGACGAATGGTTTATGATTCTAAAGTGAAATTAAATACGAGAGTTTTAATTTCTAGGCTAATGTTCTTGGCTAGCAACATGAAGAAAAGATTAACCAAATTGTGATTATCGTCAAATTCATTGCTTGTTCTTAACCTTGGCATGCTCATATCCATAGTTTCAATTCACAGTAAATAATTGTTAATAGTTTTAGTATATATAAGTTATAAACAAAAACTTATTTAACTATTGGTTACATTGTTGTCAGCATAGTTAGAAGTAAAGATAAGAATATAGTGTACTTAGGCAATTTTACTTATCCAGAGTCTCCTTGGATCGATACTTGGCTTACTTAGCCACTTTATTACTTGTTTGACCACGTGCACTTGCGTGTCGGTTTTACACCTACCCAACCAGCCGGACAGGTGCATCCTGGGCTCCAACACTAGATCTTTGAACTGGAGTGCCTGCTCCATTCCTATTCTGCATCCTAGTCTGTGGAGGTAGATTAGCTGCATTTCTCTGGCTGATAGTATGTTTTGGAGGCATGATCTGAAACACATGAATGCACAAGTTAGTAGGAAGTCTTTATAGAGTTAAAATCTATCACACGATCTAGAGTATAAAATAAAGGAGGTATTTCCTCATGCCATATATTCTTCCTATTATAGATATAGCGCGCTTCACATCTATAAGAAGAGCACTACTAGATGCAGCTTCATAGACATTTGAAAAAACTAATGCTCTGATACCAAGTTTGACACTCCCCTAGCCTACACCTTTGGCATGGCCGTCACTCAAACCACCTAGTGATCCAAGTGAACCCTTGGCCTGACTTATTACTAGCTGAGGTTCAACATAATGTTTAGCGGAAGTAATAACTATAATGGACTCAATTTAATAAAATAAAATTTATTAATTGAAACTGAAAACAATGTTAAAAATTAACATTTATGACTCAACTAACTACTTATCTATGAAGCCTCTAATGTCTGAAGATAAGTGCGGAACAAAGCTCACACGGTTACCTTAAGCTCTACAAAAATAAAACTGAAACTATAGTATGACTAGGACTCTCAAAAGTAGGAGGCCACACCAAAAGCTGAATGAAGTGAAATCCTAATGAAGCATCTGTTACTGATCCTATCTACCTGAATCTACATCATGGTAATATGCATCGCCAAAGGGCCAAAGGGAGTTAATACATTGAATGTACGGTGTATAAAATGGCTGAATGAAATAATAGTTAAGCAAGAACTAAACTAAAAGAATAAACTAATTGAATCTAAAACTCTGAATGATGCATAAAGACACAAGTATGGAATATGTGTAAAAGTAGTTATCCAATAAAATCATGCATCAAAGAAATCTCTAAAATATACATGTATATATATATATATATATGTATATCTTTAGTTGGCAATTCTCATAACCGACATAAATCATGAATGAGCGCATGATGTCCAACTTCTTTCCCAAGTTGGGAGAGCCATCCAAAGCCTTGCCAGGGCAGAGGACGAAACTAAACTATGGATCTATACTAAGCCCTTACCAGGGGCTGTCTAGGGAGTCACCTGAATCAACGACACGATCCTAACCTACACTTCTATGTAGTTTTGGGGCTTATGGGTTATCTGAACCTTTTACCCGTCTCGGTGTTAAATAATCATCCCAAAACTATGCTCATATAAATATGCCTATTTGATGCAGTTGAAAACATCTTTTATAAAATTGAGCCTTGGCTCAAAATTCTGTACTTTATTGATGAGCCTTGGCTCAAACTTATACTTTGAGAACTTGTGAGCTTTTATGCTCAAAACCTTTGATTTTCAAAAATAAGACTTTACTTTAGTTTTTGAAAATCATTATAATAACTGTACTTTCTATTTGAAAATCTCTTTATGAAAACTCTCTTAAAAATCTGCTCAACTTTATGAATATCTCAAATTACAATACTTTTAAAAACAATAACTTTCATGCAATTAGGTCCATGGGATAAAAAACATGAACCATCATCAATCAAGAAAGAATCAAGAGATATCATCAATAATCAAGAGAGTATAATTATGATCAATAATCAAGGGATACAATAGATATATCACAATAGGTCAAAGAAATTCAATAGTGAATCGTTCAACAATAGGGAAGAAAACCAAATCAGGAAATTGGGCAAAAGCCTAGCTTTACTCTATTAACTCTTTACTAGATGTAGGGCATGAGGAAGGATAGGAATCCTCACTCAGGTTAGCCTTACATACCTAGAGAGATGAACTCCTGACTCAAGCTTGAAGAAACCCTAGGTAGAAGATGAGGAATCCTAGCTTCCTTGAGTGTTTGAGAGCTTTAGATACTTGAACGTACATTAATAATGGGGAGTTGAAAGAGAGTTTAGGCTATTAAAACCCTTAAATACTCCCCAAAGGAATCCCAAAACATTCTTGTTTAGGTGATAGAAATATGAAAAGTTACTAAACTAACACTGGAATATCGTATTTAAAATTTCCTGCCCAATGATGACGAGTCACTACATGACTCATTGGGTAACATGACGACTCGTGGTGACCATCCGTCATCATTGGAGCAATTTGATCACTTTCTAATCTCTTCATGATGCCTAGACAGAATGGATCATTACTGGACCTAATGAATCATTACCTGAGTCACTGGAATTGGGAGTCTTGAAAACTCTGATGCTCATTACGAGTAACTTAACAAGTTATGCCCTCTTCTAACGAGTCATTGAGTGGCTTGTTCTATGGTAAAAAGTCAGTTTTTCTGTTGGTTTCTACCTCAAGTCTAGAGTTTAACCTTAGAGACTTTTAGGGTCGTTACAGAATAGTAAATGAGGTTAGATTCTTAGCTCTATGATAAAATCATGAAATCCCCTCTAAAATCTCCCAAAATCAAGGTCTACATCCCCAAAAATGAGTTAGAAAGTTATTATACCAGTTTAGAAAATATTTAATAAAACCGTCGAGGGGTCTTTGCAATTGCGAACAACATGGATCCAACCCAACTTTGCAAATGCGAACCTCACAGATGTTGCAATTGCAAACTAAAACCTCACAAATGCGACATGTCCCACAAATTTGAGACTTCACAATTGCAAATCAGACCTTGCAACTGCGAGATGCACAACAAACCAAAAACTCTAATACTCAACCACAACTCTAAATGGACCTTCGAAAGTCATCTAGAACCTCCCAAACACAAACCAATAGTGTAAATTGATCATAAAAACATGTTTCAAACCTTTTGAAATCATCGAATAATGATCCGAGATTATCTTGACCAAATGTTGACCATGGTCAATTCTAATATTTCCAAATCCCTATTTCCAATGAATGATCATGCCCGAGTGTCTTAGGATATGTGTAAATCATCTAACTAAGTCATAAATCACCATTCAAATCTAACGAGGTTGTCAAAAATTGAATCCAATCTTGTTAACCCCAAATGTTTACTTTGATTAAACTTCTAAAACTAAAAAAATCTTCTCCGAAACTCACCTCGAAAATTGTGTCACCCATTTCTCCAAGTCACAAATGACATACTGAAGCTATGGGAAGGTCAAAACAGAAAACCTAAAACAACTATGAGGATCATTATAAAAAATAACTACTTCCTTCATCCCATTTTATGTGAGAATGTTATTCTTTGAAGAGTTAAATAATTTATCAATTATAATTTTCTCAAATGTCTTAAATTTGTTTTTGAGCCATTAGCTATTTTTTCAACTTATAGTACTTTTCTTAATGTTTTAAAATATATAAAGTTTCTCTTTAATTGAAGAATCCAAATCTAGATTTAAAATTGAAATTAAATATTTTGATCCTCGTACTCTAAATCTTTTACATACATTAAGACAACAGGAGTATTTTCTTAGTCAAAGTTGAAACACCCTTCAGAGAATTTTTGTTATGTCATTGATTACGCCATATCAATTAAAAAATTATAGTAATTCGATATATAATCGAGATGCGGAGAAAGTAATTTAATGCTGGCCAAATTTTATTCATAAAATATTAAAGTTTTGTTAAATGCAATAACTTTCTTTCTTAAGAATCTCAAACAATAAAATCTGATTTTTTAGATTATTCTCATATGTTTATTCACTTTCCATAATTGTTCTAATTGACTTTTTTCTATATAAATCTTGTAATGTATTCTCCATATAAATTGAGAACCAAAACCTTTTTCATAAAATATTGATTTTAAGTTTTTGCAGATGACTCTTCTCTTTTATGATACATCATGGTAATTTATTCTATTTCCTCTCTTCCTCAATTCTATCAGGAGATATTTTTTTGAGCCATACAACAAAAGGTTTGGTCTTTTTTAATTTTTTGCACAGGATACATGAACAATTTTATTTTTTGTTAATGGAATTACACTTATAAATAAATGTGTATTTTATATTTATGGTTTCAATCTAAATTTATAGTCTCGTGGTACTTTTTCGTTATCATTCTTTCTTTGTTTTTTGTGCAAAGCTCTCCCTCTTCTTTTCATTTAATTCCCCCTTTAGTTAGTGAAATGAAACTCATTCATCGTTAAAGATATTTTAGATCTATAATTTGAGGATATTTTTTATTTTTAATTTTTGGTGAATGAGATTTGGTCTTTTCTTATACTTATCTTCATTTTTTGATGAAGTCTCCTCAATACGCACAAGAAAAGGAAAGTGATTTGAAAATAGGGGCACAGATGCCGACTATTAATTTAAGTCAACCACTAACGGATGTTGCAATTACAAATGTATGAATATTTTGTCATTTTTTCCTTGTTCTATTTTAAATTTTGTCTTCTCTTTTATTTTTAAAGGGATTCATAATAGTCTAAGTTATTTTAACTGTTATACCCCGTAGAATTTCCGGCACCTAGACGATCTATTCGCACGTTGGTTAAGCATATTTGAAGGCCATACGTGCTTGAGAAAGGCCCGGGAAAAGATCAGACGAGAAACCTGTCGAACCATCGCGGAAGGAGCCGAGGCAGAGCCCCTCCGCGATGGCAGCGTGTCACGGAGGAGAGGCCTCCGCGTTGGCTCCGTGACACGTTGAGCTTGTCCAGGCCCAAGTATATAAAGCCCCACTTAGGGTTAATTCATTATAACACTTAAGAAATTTCTAGGAAACAGAGAGAGAAATCAGAGAAAGGAGAAGAACGAAGGAGGCATTATAATTTTCGACCGATTACGCTGCTAAACGTTGTCAAAACTCAAATTAACCTCAGATACTGAGGTATTTAGCAGCAGAGAGCATTCCTACGGATTCAGTTTCGTGAAATACGGCCGACGAATCGTCGAGCCACCAAGCTAAGGTAAGTGGAATTGCTCTAAATTAGTGTCTATGTGTTCCTAGCTGTGAAGTGAATATTTCTCCCTTCTGGACCGCTGAAAAATAACGAGTTTTTGGCCGTCTTTCGATAAGCCTAAGTTTAGGCTATAAACTATATCGAAAGTGACGTTGCCTTTTAAAATAAAGTTGTATTTAGTATTAATTGACATATTTATGAATGCAGTTGGGAGAAAATAGCTGAAGTACCGGCCGAGTCTCGTTCGACAGACGAATAGTTCAAGGATAAGGTGTCACACCCCGCCTTGGGGGGTATGACTGGCATCTGGTGCCCTACTAGGATCTCAACTACTGGACTGCTAAGCCTAGGCACATCTGGTGCCTGGCTGGCTCTAACTCACATTTCTGGAAACAAAGGGCTATATAACGGCTGTAAACACAGCCCCCGGTCTATTGGCCTATAGCCTCCTGTACCTGTAATAACAGCTGACCAGAACATGCAACTATAGGGAAACCTATGCGGGCTGACAAGGCCTCCATGCTGTCTAGTTACCTGCAACTCAGCAACAAAATACTAGAAGGCTACGTGACCGGCAAGGTCACCACTACTATCAAACTTATGGCCCCACACGGCCAACATAAAAGAAGCAAAAGCACTAACAGCTAACAACTGCACGGCCTCACACGACCGGCTCAACTGACCACAGGGAAATATACAGTCTGCAAGCCTCTAAGAATAGCAATAGAAATGATCGGGACAGGGCCTCGACCTACCCGTACTATACAACAGAAGAAACTGAAATACCCCTCTGGAATTCAGCCTCCGGATGACAGGAGCTGAATGCTCAACCGCTGACAGGAATCACGTGGTATCGCCTGCTCGTCTATGAGTACCTGCAGGCAAGTAATGCAGCGCCCCACCGGGCATCAGTACCGCTGGTACTGAGTATGTAAAGCAATAACTGAAAGCAAAATCTGAAAACAACAATGTAACTGATGAAACTGAAGTAGGAAGAAACAGATTAACTTGTTTGATAATGTAAGTCATACCTGTTCTCATTTATACTGAAAGGAAATAGGGGTCGTACCTGGAGACGTATCACTCAACTGCTAATCTACTCGTATCTATCGTAGCATGGCATAACATGAAATAACAAAACATGGCACACGCAAACCTTACCCGGCCCCCATAAGTCGGGAGGTACAACCAGCACAGAATCTACACCCCTACCCCGGTCATCCCATCTCCTATAATGGCTGTAAGCATCCCGCCAGTCCCCTGGGTATGCACTTGGGCTCGCTGAGCCCCTGAATATAACTGTACCTGAGTCCGAAGGACTCCTGAATCAACACCCCGGGCGTATCCGCTCGACCGGGGTGTATAAAAGCCGACCAAGGCAAAATATGGGGAAACTGGCATCCCATGTTCGTCCCCTGGGGGACGGCATGCCACTCCGTAGAGCGACGTATCCTCGTCCTCTGGCGGACGAGTCGATACAACTATTAACCCTGGGGCGGTCATGGATGCTAGGTAGTCCACCCCCAAACAATACAACGGTCTCAACTAGTAATACTATCTGCATGTCTCACATACTGAGGCTAATGGTGATAAAGTATTTCTACATACTGTATGCTGAACTAGTGATAGTGATATGTACGTATTTAGTACATGCTGAGACTGGTAATAGTATATATATATAAATGTAGTCTTCTGCCATACTGTACTGAGTCTAATGCTGAACATGATGTAGTATTTCTGCTGAAAACTATGCCGTATACTGAGTTTCTTTAGTAACATGATTTACTATTCCTAACATGCTTCCCAACTTCATTTTAACTTATCATTCTATTTCTGAGATGTCTTACAGATACTACATTGCTCTGTTGAGTTTCGACTGAATACAATGATATACTAACATTCTATGTCAGATCACATACTGAGCATGCTGTAGAATTCCTAATACTTATATTGGAATCTATATCGTACTAGCAAGTTTCACGCAAGTTATAACTCGATGCTTCTAATATCGTACCGACATTCACAATAAACATCATACATGGCTTCTGAATATTCTACTGGCCTTTAAATTACTGTACTGTACCAAGATTACTAACTTGCCGAGGAAACTAACTTTACATACCTTATCCTTGAACTATTCGTCTGTCGGACGAGGCTCGGCCGATACTTCAACTGTTTTTCTCCCAACTGCATTCATAAATATGTCAGTCAATACTAAATACAACTTTATTTCAAAAGGCAACGTCACTTTTGATATAGTTTATAGCCTAAACTTAGGCTTATCGAAAGACGGCCAGAAATTCGCTATTTTTCAGCGGTCCAGAAGGGAGAAATATTCACTTCACAGCTAGGAACACATAGACACTAATTTAGAGCAATTCCACTTACCTTAGCTCGGTGGCTCGACGATCCGTCGGCCGTATTTTACGAAACTGAATCCGTAGGAATGCTCTCTGCTGCTAAATACCTCAGTATCTGGAGTTAATTTGAATTTGGGCAACGTTTAGCAGCGTAATCGAACGAAAATTATATAATTTCCTTCGTCCCCCCTTTCTCTCTGCGTGTAACCTCTGTTTTCTGGAAATAATTGTGTGGTAAAATGAAATTAAACTGAAGTGGGGATTATATAATTGGGCCTAAACCTGGGCAACGTGTCACGGAGCCATCGCGGAGGCCTCACCTCCGTGACACGCTGCCATCGCGGAGGGGCTCTGCCTCGGCTCCTCCCATGATGGTTCGACGGGTTTCTCGTCCGATCTTTTCCTGGGTCTTTCTCTAGCACGTATGGCCTTCAAATGTGCTTAACCAATGTGCGAATAGGTCATCTAGGTGCCGGAAATTCTACGGGGTATAACATTCTCCCCCCTTAAGAACATTCATCCTCGAATGTATACTGCCATCTAGAGGACTACTTAACTTACTCATTTAGAAATATTTCGGCAGAGTTTCCCCTATAATATGGACTATACCGAAACCTGAAATGCAGAAAAGTCCATTACAGGTACTGTACCGAATACTGTAGGATTCACTGGATGGTTACGTATCAATTTTCCTCATTTATACATATACAACCATAAGATACTACATAAGCAATAATACGGACATACCTGTCGCCTGACTAGGCCTGAAATTGGTGAGGATATCTGGTCCTCATACCTTCCTCCGCTTCCCAAGTCATCTCCGCTCGGTTCTTGTTACTCCTCAATACCTTGTTAGGCGTAATATCTTTAGTTCTTAATCTGCGAATCTGTCTGTTTAAGATAGTTATTGGAACCTCTTCATAGGCCAGCTTTTTCGTAACCTAGATATTCTGGACTGGGACTGCTCTGGACGGGTCTCCTATGCATTTCCTCAGCATAGATTCATGAAAGACTAGACGAACGGATTCTAATTCTGGAGGCAAATTCAACTCATATGCTGCTCGGCCTGTCCTTCAACGAATCCGACAAGGCCCAACAAACCTCGGGCTGAGCTTACCATTCTTGGCAGACCTCATTACCTCTTTTATTGGGGACACTTTCAGTTATACCAGTTATTTACCGCAAATTCTAGATTTCCGTGCCGCATATCTGCATAAGACTTCTGGCGGCTCTAAGCAGTCAGTAAATGTTCTCGGATAAGCTTTATCTTTTCCTCTGACTGCCGAACAATGTCTGGGCCAACCAATGCTGATTCTCTTATTTCCAACCAACCAATCGGCGATCTACATTTTCGCCCGTATAATGCCTCGAAAGGCGCCATTTGGATGGCTGAGCGATAGCTATTATTGTAGGCAAATTCAATTAACGGTAAATGCTCACTTTGGCTACTACCGAAATCTAGCACACACGCTCGTAGCATATCTTTGAGTGTCTGAATTGTACGTTCAGCCTGCCCATCTGTCTGAGGATGGAATGCTGTTCTCAAGTTAATCTGTGTTCCCAAACCTTTCTGAAACGACTGCCAGAATCTAGCTGTGAACTATGCTCCCCTGTCTGAAATAATGGATACTGGTACTCCATGCAATCTAACTATTTCACTGATATACAACTCGGCATAATCCTCAGCCGAGAAGGTAACTTTCCCTGGAAGGAAATGAGTTGATTTTGTCAATTTGTCAACTATCACCCATATAGAGTCATGTTTGTGTCTGGTACGGGGTAATCCTGCCACAAAATCCATACTCACTGCTTCCTATTTCCAGAGAGGCACAGCTATGTCCTGAGTTAACGCACCTGGTTTCTGATGTTCTACTTTCGCCTTTGGCAGTTAGGACACTGGGCTACCAGTAGTTTTCTTTAATGTCATGGTACCTCTTTGTCGTACCAGGGTGAAGAGAATCGCGGGCGTAATGCGCCTCGCTCATAAACTGCTGGCGATGCCCCAACATATCTAGAGCACAAATGCGGCCTTTATATCGCCACACTTCCTCCCCGGTTATCTGAAAATATGTCACCTCTCCTTACTGAACCTTGTGTTTAAGTTGAACCCGGCTAGGGTCTCTATATTGTTGTTCCTCTACTTCCACCGCTAACGACAACGCTGCGACATTCTGTATTATCGCTCTGTTATCCTTTATTTCTGCTATGTGAGCGGCTAAACCGACTACCTAGTATAATTCTCGGGTCTATTCTCACTATTTGGGTTGTAGGTATGCCAACTCCCCACAGATCTACGGCTAAGGGCATCTACTACCGTATTAGCCCTTCCCGGGTGATACAAAACTTTCACTCTTTAAGGCATAAACTACTGCAACTAACTCCAGGTCTAAGCATAAGCTATTACTTTACTATGCTGCATCAACCCTCTGTACCTCCTGGCGATACTAACACTGGAGCTGATGTTAAACTGGCTTTTAACTCTTAGAAGTTCTGCTCACACCCCTCAGTCTACTGGAACTTTGCTGCCTTCTGTGTCAATTTAATCAGAGGTGCTGCTAAGGTGGAAAATCCTTCCACAAACCCTCTGCAGTACTCAGCTAACCGCAGGGACTGTGTACTTCGATCGGAGTGGTAGGTCCAGGCTAGATTTTCATTACTTTGATTTTCTGTGTATATATCTGTACACCAGCCTTCGACACAATGTGACCAAAAAGGCTACTGAGCTCAACCAAAATTCACATTTACAAATTTTAACATATAACTGACGGTCATACTGGTTTATCATATCGGAGAATCTGACAAGTAGCCTACCGGTATAGCTAGAGCTTATCTGGCCTTCTGGCCGCATGCTAAGGCTACCTGTTGCTGGGATAACCTGAACGACCGTCTGCGCACCTTGTGCCTTTATCTAATCAGAGGATCCTGATATTGACCATAACCTCTAATGATCTGGCTGCATAACCTTAAATAACTGAATAGTCGAGTTGAATGACCCGAATGTGGCAGTAGTCTAACAATACTCTAACTGTTCTACTTGAGTGCTTATAGTTCGTGGGTAACCGCAGACTCGTGGGCATCTAATTGCTCTTGTTATTTTGCTTAAACCACTGTAAGGCTGGGCTTAATCAAACTTGCTCCCAGGTGATTGATCTCTGGATCTTCACGGGGAGTCTACTGATCCCCTAGTCTTAATAAACACTGTGCTAGCAGGGTACTATCAATTTCTTACGCCTTGTGTATATCCACTTGGATTTATACTGCTATTCTGGGGAATTCTCAGTCTTATGAGCTATTCTGTAAATATTGGCCTTCTGCTAGGGCTCTGTATCTGAATATCTTACAAAAACCAGCTGAAGTACTAGTCTGTCGCTGACTACTGATGTGGACCCTTCCTTGGGGTACCCACGGGTATCCTGACTGGGACGGCTGGCTAACTTATGGGGTATTCCACATAAGGACCGCTAGGTTAGCTAAGGCAGACTCTCACCTACAAGGCTGAGAAAATGACGTACGACCACTTGACATACTAGAACAATTCTGGTATTGCTAATCTCTGAAATTTGCCTATTTGGCCTCTAATCGTGGTTCTAGCACACGCACTAATGTTACCGATCCTCATGGACACTTCTCTGCTAATGCAGGCACCAGCTGGTCGGTAGGCCGTCTAACTGCGCCCTTATCATCTAGCCATCTGTTTTAGTCCATTAACTCTGGTAAGCTCCTACAGCCTAGATCTGACAGCAACACATAAGTCTGTTAACCTAATAACTGAAAACTGAGATAGTTTCTATGACTTCATACGTAATTCACACTTAATCCACCCTTTCTCTTCTTCTTTTCTTTCTTCCTTCTCCCTCTTTCTTCTTTTTTTTTTGGCGAGGGGGGGTGTCAATATGTACTGAGTTCTGCGGTAATACATAATATCTGACATGATCTGCTGAATCTCATATCGTACATGATACATTGCTTCTTATGGACTAATAATACCTCCTGCCCTGACTTATCATTTTATTGCATTGTCACCCTATTCTGAAAGTAACAAATATAAACACTTTAGTTATCGTCTGTTGTTTGAAATTCCGCCACTCTTGCGATGTTGAGTCGATGTTCGAATCTTGTAGCCTTACTAGGCATATATTGAGAGCCCATAACTGTCTGCCGGGCCTTATCTCTAGGCTACACTAGATTTAGAATTGCTGTATCGGTAACTCCTTAACTTTTCCATAGCGGACATACTGCGGTATTCTGAACCGCAATCCTACTGTCAGCTCGAGGCTTATTCCTTAATACGATACTCTATTAATCGGGGGGGGGGGGGGGGTAACCCTGATTTCCCCACCAAATCTGGCATTCCTGCTTCTTCCTCTCATCTTGCTTAAGCTGAACTCTGGGGTTCAAGGTACCTGCCTTTCGTTGCTAATGAGATTACTGATCAAGCCTCGGCCTATACTTCTTCTGGCGTATACTCAAGCCCATCTGATTCACATGACCTCTATATCTTTCGATGTCATAACTAGATCATAACTATAATCTTACAGGTATGTCTTGCTATCTGTTAGCATATATGGCGGACTTGGTCTTTTTCTGACTCAAACTTGACTATTATTAGGCACTCATCACTAGCAGATCTTTTACCTCTACTTCGGGTAAGCTAACAGTCTTACTTTCTTTACTGGCTTGTTATCATAAGGGTCTGCACAGCTTACGTAATCATAAGGGATCTTTATACTTTCTAATACTTACTAGGATCAATCAGCCCATCTTTACTTACTGCTTGATTTGGCAACCCCATCTCAAGTCTTATGCCCCTTTACTATACTGGCATCAAAACCAAGAGGTGGGAATAACCCTTTTCTTATTGCAACAAGTAAAAGCATTTAAATGTACCATATCCAAAAAGATGTATTTGGGATTCCTGCATTTCCCTCTCTTTTTCATACTTACCTGGTGGTCTGACCTTGTCTATAATCTCAATCAGATCTTATATAACTAATAAGTAAATCAACTCATATGTACATTATACTTCTGACTTCCTATTCTGACGTTATCAACGTATACTGGGAATAATGCCAATAAAGGTATTACGTTGGGAGGTCTCTGATACCCCCTCCTGCTGCTGTAGTTATCATGTAACTGGCTGATGCTATCTTCCGTTGCTATCTCTGATCTTCTGCCTGTGATAGGGTAATGCTGATCTGCCTTTGTATCTGTAATCAAAGAATACGGTAAGTTCTTAGGGACTCAACCCTATACTGTACCGCTCTAAAGCACGACTGACTGAGAAGGAAGGGTAACCATCATATCATGCCTCGCAGCCTCCTGCCTATAGTATGTGGTGCACAACACATTCATAGACAAGACTCTACTTAGCACGGCTTGCAGACTCCCTGGGACACGACCTGCTCTGATACCAAGTTTGTCACACCCCGCCTTGGGGGGTATGACTAGCACCTGGTGCCCTACTAGGATCTGAACTACTGGACTGCTAAGCCTAGGCACATCTGGTGCCGGGATGGCTCTAACTCACATTTCTGGAAACAAAGGGCTATATAACGGCTGTAAACACAGCCCCCGGTCTATTGGCCTATAGCCTCCTGTACCTGTAATAACAGCTGACCAGAACATGCAACTATAGGGAAACCTATGTGGGCCGACAAGGCCTCCATGCTGTCTAGTTATCTGCAACTCAGCAACAAAATACTAGAAGGCTACGTGACCGGCAAGGTCACCACTACTATCAAACTTATGGACCCACACGGCCAACATAAAAGAAGCAAAAGCACTAACAGCTAACAACTGCACGGCCTCACACGACCGGTTCAACTGACCATAGGGAAATATACAGGCTGCAAGCCTCTAAGAATAGCAATAGAAATGATCGGGACAGGGCCCCGACCTACCCGTACTATACAATAGAAGAAACTGAAATACCCCTCTGGAATTCAGCCTCCGAATGACAGGAGCTGAATGCTCGATCGCTGACAGGAATCACGTGGTATCGCCTGCTTGTCTATGAGTACCTGCAGGCAAGTAATGCAGCGCCTCACCGGGCGTCAGTACCACTGGTACTGAGTATGTAAGCAATAACTGAAAGCAAAATCTGAAAACAACAATGTAACTGATGAAACTGAAGTAGGAAGAAACAGATTAACTTGTCTGATAATGTAAGTCATACCTGTTCTCATTTATACTGAAAGGAAATAGGGGTCGTACCTGGAGACGTATCACTCAACTACTGATCTACTCGTATCTATCGTAGCATGGCCTAACATGAAATAACATAACATGGCACACGCAAACCTTACCCGGCCCCTATAAGTCGGGAGGTACAACCAGCACCTATACCCCTACCCCGGTCATCCCATCTCCTATAATGGCTGTAAGCATCCCGCCGGTCCCCTGGGTATGCACTTGGGCTCGCTGAGCCCCTGACTATAACTGTACCTGAGTCCGAAGGACTCCTGAATCAACACCCCGGACGTATCCGCTCGACGGGGGTGTATAAAAGCCGACCAAGGCAAAATATGGGGAAACTGGCATCCCATCTTCGTCCCCTGGGGGACGGCATGCCACTCCGTAGAGCGACGTATCCTCGTCCTCTGGCGGACGAGTCGATACAGCTATTAACCCTGGGGCGGTCATGGATGCTAGGTAGTCCAACCCCAAACAATACAACGGTCTCAACTAGTAATACTATCTGCATGTCTCACATACTGAGGCTAATGGTGATAAAGTATTTCTACATACTGTATGCTGAACTAGTGATAGTGATATGTATGTATTTAGTACATGCTGAGACTGGTAATAGTATATATATAAATATAGTCTTCTGCCATACTGTACTGAGTCTAATGCTGAACATGATGTAGTATTTCTGCTGAAAACTATGCTGTATACTGAGTTTCCTTAGTAACATGATTTACTATTCCTAACATGCTTCCCAACTTCATTTTAACTTATCATTCTATTTCTGAGATGTCTTACAGATACTACATTGCTCTATTGAGTTTCGACTGAATACAATGATATACTAACATTCTGTGTCAGATCACATACTGAGCATGCTGTGGAATTCCTAATACTTATATTGGAATCTATATCGTACTAGAAAGTTTCACGCAAGTTATAACTCGATGCTTCTAATATCGTATCGACATTCATAATAAACATCATACATGGCTTCTGAATATTCTACTGACCTTTAAATTACTGTACTGTACCAAGATTACTAACTTGCTGAGGAAACTAACTTTACATACCTTATCCTTGAACTATTCGTCTGTCGGACGAGGCTCGGCCGATACTTCAACTGTTTTTCTCCCAACTGCATTCATAAATATGTCAGTCAATACTAAATACAACTTTATTTCAAAAGGCAACGTCACTTTCGATATAGTTTATAGCCTAAACTTAGGCTTATCGAAAGACGGCCAGAAACTCGCTATTTTTCAGCGGTCCAGAAGGGAGAAATATTCACTTCACAGCTAGGAACACATAGACACTAGTTTAGAGCAATTCCACTTACCTTAGCTCGGTGGCTCGACGATCCGTCGGTCGTATTTTACGAAATTGAATCCGTAGGAATGCTCTCTGCTGCTAAATACCTCAGTATCTGGAGTTAATTTGAATTTGGGCAACGTTTAGCACTGTAATCGGACGAAAATTATATAATTTCTGCGTGTAACCTCTGTTTTCTGGAAATAATTGTGTGGTAAAATGAAATTAAACTGAAGTGGGGCTTATATACTTGGGCCTGAACCTGGGCATCGTGTCATGGAGCCATCGAGGAGGCCTCACCTCCGTGACACGCTGTCATCGCGGAGGGGCTCTGCCTCGGCTCCTCCCGCGATGGTTCGACGGGTTTCTCGTCCGATCTTTTCCCGGTCCTTTCTCTAGCACGTATGGCCTTCAAATGTGCCTAACCAACGTGCGAATAGGTCATCTAGGTGCCGGAAATTCTACGGGGTATAACATAAGGTATGGAAAGCTAGTTTCCTCGGCAAGTTAGTAATCTTGGTACAGTACTGTAATTTAAAGGCCAGTAGTATATTCAGAAGCCATGTATAATGTTTATTACGAATGTTGCTATGATATTATAAACATCATGTTATGATCAGCGCGAGACTTGCTAGCACGGTATATATTTTAATGTAAGTGTTAGGAACTACACAACATGCTCAGTATGTGATGTGACACAGAATGTTAGGATATCATTGTATTTAGTTGAAACCCAGTAAAGCAATGTAATATCTATAAGACATCTTAGAAATAGAACTATAAGTTAAAGTGAAGCTAGAAAGCATATTAGAACTAGTAAATCATGTTACTATAGAAACTCAGTATACAACATAGTTTCAGCAGAAAGACTATATCCTGTTCAGTATTAGCACCAGAACAGTCTGGCAGGAGACTATATTCATATATATATTTATATATATATTTGCCAGCCTCAGCACGCATTAAATACGTACATATTACTATTACCAGCCTCAGCATATAATATATACAAATACTTTACCACTATTAGCTTCAGCATGTGGGACATGCAGATAGTATTACTAGTTGAGACTGTTGTATTGTTAGGGGTTGGACTACCTAGCATCCATGACCAACCCAGGGTTGATAGCTATATCGACTCGTCCGCCAGAGGGCGAGGATACGTCGCTCAACGGAGTGGCATGCCGTCCCACAGGGGACGAAGATGGGATGCCAGTTTTCCACATATTGTGCCTTGGTCGGCTTTTACACACCCCTGTCGAGCGGATACGCCCGAGTGTTGATTCAGGAGTCCTTTGGACTCAGGTAGAGTTATAGTCAGGGGCTCAGCGAGCCCAAGTGCATACCCAGGGGACCGGCAGGATGCTTACAGGGTTTATAGGAGATGGGATGACTGGGGTAGGGGTGTAGATTCCGTGCTGGTTGTACCTCTCGGCTTATGGGGGCCGGGTAAGGTTTGTGTGTGCTATGTTATATTATGTTATGTTATTCCATGTTACGTTAGATACAAGTAGATCAGCAGTAGAGTGATACGTCTCCAGGTACGACCCCTACTTCCTTTCAGTATAAATGAGAGAAGGTATTACTTACATTATCAGACAGTTAATGTAATTCTTCTTACTTCAGTTTCATCAGTTGCATTGTTGTTTCCAGATTTTGCTTTCAGTTATTGCTTTACATACTCAATACCAGCGGTACTGACACCCGGTGGGGCGCTGCATTACTTGCCTGCAGGTACTCATAGACGAGCAGGCGATACTACGTGATTCCTGTCAGCGATCGAGTATTCAGCTCCTATCATCCGGAGACTGAATTTCAGAGGTGTATTTCAGTTCTTTTGTTGTATATTACGGGTAGGTTGGGGCCCTGTCCCGATCATTTCTATTGCTATTCCTAGAGGCTTGCAGTCTGTGTATGTTTCCTTGTGGTCAGATGAGCCGGTCGTGTGAGGTCGTGCAGTTGTATAGCTGTTAGTACTCTTTCTTTCTTTTATGTTGGCCGTGTGGGGCCATAGTTTGCCAGTAGTGGTGACCTTGCCGGTCACGTAGCTTTTTAGTACTTTATGATTGAGTTATAGATAACTATACAGCATGGTGGCCTTGTCGGCCTTCATAAGTTTTTCTGAATTGATATGTTTCTGGTCAACTGTTAGTACAGGTACAGGAGGCTATAGGCCAATGGGCCGGGGGCTGTGTTTACAGCCGTTATATAGCCCTTTGTTTCCAGAAATATGAGTTAGAGCCAGCCAGGCACCAGATATGCCCAGGCTTAGCAGTACAGCAGTTCAGGTCCCAGTAGGGCACCAGGTGCCAGTCATACCCCCCAAGGCGGGGTGTGACAAACTTGGTATCAGAGCAGGTCATATCCCAGGGAGTCTGCAGGCCGTGCTAAGTAGAGTCCTGTCCATGGATGTGTTGTGCACCACATACTATGGGTAGGAGGCTGCAAGGCATGATAGGATGGTTGTCTTTTATTCTTATTCAGTCGTGCTATAGAGCGGTACAGTATAGGGTTGAGTCCCTAAAAGCTTACCATATTCTTTGGTTACAGATAATGTCAGACCAGCAACATCCTATCACAGGTTGGAGCTTAGATGTTGCAGCAGGGGAAGGCACCAGTAGGATGCCTCACCCTTGTTTAGAAATAGCCCGATCAGAGGGCACTACAGAGGCATCGTCCCAACCTCCTCAGTAGTCTCCACCACGTCAGGAGCCACTTGGGGCGACATTACCTTCAGCAGTCCCTATACCGACACCTTCCGACCAGGAGGTTAGGAGTGCTGTAGTCATGTTAGCATAGATGATGGCTGCTCAGCGTCAGCCAATGCCGTCTACGGTTGCAGAATTATTAGGAGGGCCAGGTAGTTCAAGGGTCCGAGAGTTCTTAGCTTTGAATCCCCCACAGTTTACAGGTACGGACCGGGCAGAGGACCCTCAGGATTTTTTGGATCAAATGCAGAGAACCTTCAGGGTTATGTATGCCACGCCTACCGAATCAGTTGAGTTGGCAGCATTCCGGTTACGGGATATCGCTGTGTTATGGTATGAAAGCTGGGAAAGGTCCCAAGGGAGAGATGTGTCCCCTCCCACCTGGTCCAGCTTTTCAGGAGCTTTTCCGGATCACTATTTGCCACGGGAGATTCGACAGGCCTGGGTAGACCAGTTCCTACATCTGGAGCAGGGGGCCATGAGTGTTCAGGAATATTCCTTGCGGTTTGAATCTTTGGCCCGGTATGCACCGGCCTTGTTGATACCATGGCATCCAGAGTACATCGCTTCATCATGGGGTTGAATCCAGAATATGTTGAGACTTGTATTATAGCCACACTGCGAGAGGACATGGACATTGCTCAAGTTCAGGAATTTGCCTAGAATATTGAGGGCATCAGACAACGACAACGGGAGATCAGAAGGGTCAGTCAGGAACAGCGTCGCCGGGACAGGCCAGTTGAGTTACCGATTGTTAGATAGGCCGCCCAGGCCCCTGCCTCCGCCGCAGTCACAGGGGGGTAGATTCAGCCGCAGGGGGAAGTCAGAGACTGGTAGAGGCTAGCAGATGGCAGATTCACCATTACAGAGGAGGGCGGAGCAGAGTAGGCATACCCTACCACTTTGCCCTATATGTAGTCGACGCCATCCTGGAGCATGCAGATATGGTTCCACTGCATGTTATATTTGTGGCCAAGAAGGCCATTAGATGAAAGATTGCCCAGCCAGAGGCCGAGAGGACCGAGATAGACAAGATAGGGCATCTGCAGGGTCACGAGCCACAGCATCCTCGACTGGGCGCAGGCCCTCAGTTCCAGCAGGCAAGGGTCGGGGCAGATCAGGGGCTTCCAGTGCAGGTGCGGGTCCAAGCTGCACATATGCCTTACCAGGGAGGCAAGATTCAGAAGCGTCGCCTGATGTTGTGACAGGTATGTTAACTATCTGCTCACACCCTGCTTATGTGTTGATTGATCCAGGGTCTACTTTGTCCTACATTACTCCATTTGTGGCACGAAAGTTTAGTATTGTACCAGAATCATTGCAGCAGCCCTTCTTAGTATCCACGCCCGTCGGTGACTCTATCACAGCTAGCCGAATCTACCGCGGGTGTACAGTAGAGGTTGCTGACCGTCAGACCACAGTAGATCTGGTTGAGTTAGAAATGATAGATTTCAATTCCATAATGGGTATGGATTGGTTAGTACCGTGTTTTTCCAACATTGAATGTTGGACCAAGACGGTCCGATTCCACTTCTCGGGAGAAGCAGTGCGGGAGTGGAAGGGCAGCACCGCTACGCCAAAAGGTAGGTTTATTTCCTACATTCAAGCGAGAAAGTTGATATCTAAGGGATGTATTTACCATCTGGTCAGAGTCCAGGATGTCCAAGAAGAATCTCCGACAATCCAGTCCGTTCCAGTGGTGAATGAATTCCTTGATGTGTTTTCTGATGAGTTACCTGGTATTCCCGCAAAAAGGGAAATAGACTTTGCTATTGACTTGTTACCAGGCACTCAGCCGATATCCATTCCTCCCTATCGTATGGCTCCTGCAGAACTTAGAGAATTAAAGGAGCAGTTGAAAGATTTGTTGGATAAAGGTTTCATCAGGCCGAGTACTTCACCGTGGGGTGCGCCAGTTTTATTCGTGAGAAAGAAAGATGGCTCGCTCTGAATGTGTATAGATTACCGGCAACTAAACAAAGTTATAGTAAAGAACAAGTACCCGCTCCCCAGAATTGATGACTTATTTGATTAGTTACAGGGAGCCAGATACTTTTCTAAGATTGACTTGCGGTCCGGATATCACCAGGTCCGAGTACGTGAGAGAGATATTCCTAAGACAGCGTTTAGGACCCGATATGGGCATTTTGAATTTCTAGTTATGTCCTTCGGGTTAACGAATGCCCCAGCAGTCTTCATGGACCTGATGAACAGTAATTTCAGACCTTTCATGGACTTGTTCGTGATAGTATTCATTGATGACATTCTGGTGTATTCTCGCTCTGAGGCAGATCATCGGACTCATTTGCGGACAGTGCTCCAGATTCTCAGGGTCCGTCAGCTGTATGCTGAATTTTCTAAGTGTGAATTTTGGCTTAACTCAGTGGCCTTCTTAGGGCATATCGTCTCAGACGCTGGTATACAGGTAGACAAGCAGAAGATAGAAGCAGTTAAGTCATGGCCTAGGCCTACCACTCCAACTGAAGTTCGTAGCTTTCTGGGGTTGGCAGGATATTACAGGAGGTTCGTTGAAGGGTTCTCGACCATTGCGGCACCTCTAACCAAATTGACACAGAAAGCAGCAAAGTTTCGATGGACAGAAGCATGCGAGCAGAGCTTTCAGGAACTGAAAGACAGATTAACCTCCACCATAGTATTAGCATTGCCGGAAGGCACAGAAGGTTATTCAGTCTATTGTGACGCATCAGGCGTCGGGTTGGGTTGCGTGTTGATGCAGCATGGTAGAGCAATTGCATATGCTTCCAGACAGTTGAGGGAACACGAAAAGAATTACCCTACCCACGACCTGGAATTGGCCGCAGTAATCCACGCCTTAAAGATGTGGAGGCATTACCTGTATGGCATCCATGTTGATATTTACACAGATCATAAGAGCTTACAGTACATTTTTACTCGGAGGGAGTTGAATCTACGGCAACGCCACTGGTTGGAACTGTTAAAAGATTATGACGTGAATATTCTATACCACCCCGGAAAAGCTAATATTGTAGCAGATGCCCTGAGCCGTAAGTCAATGGGAAGTTTGACGTATTTATGACCTGAGAAGCGGAAGTTAGCCAAAGAAATTCATCAGTTAGCTGGTTTAGCCGTTTGAGTAATGGAAACAGAAAATAATAGAGCAGTAATTCAGAATTCTGATGTGTCATCATTAGTTACAGAGGTAAAAGAACGACAGTACGAGGATCCTGATTTAGTCCAACTCAGAGCTAGAATTCAGAGGGGCAAGGAGTCAGATTTTCAGATAACTGAGGATGATGTGCTACGCTGTAAGGGCCGCCTCTGTGTCCCGAATGTTTCAGGGCTTCGCGGGCGGATCATGCATGAGGTAAATTAAGCTCTCTGTTCCCTCCATCCAGGAGCGACCAAAATGTACCATGACATCAGAGACATCTACTGGTGGCTAGGTACGAAAGCTGAGATAGCCGAATTTGTATCTAGATGTTCTAACTGTCAGCAGGTGAAAGCAGAGCACCAGAAACCGGTCGGTTTGATGCAAGATATAACGGTGCCTATGTGGAAATGGGAAGCAATAAACATGGATTTTGTAACAGGGTTACCCCGTACTAGATGCAGAAATGATTCCATTTGGGTAATAATTGACAGGCTGACAAAATCAGCTCATTTCCTGCCAGTGAGGGCTACCTTCTCAGCTGAGGATTATGCCAAATTATATATCAGAGAAATAGTTAGATTGCATGGAGTGCCGATATCCATCATTTCAGATAGGGGAGCACAATTCACAGCTAGATTCTGGTAGTCATTTCAGAAAGGTTTGGGAACGCAGATTAACTTGAGCACAGCGTTCCATCCTCAGACAGATGGGCAGGCTGAAGGTACAATTCAGATGCTCGAAGATATGCTACGAGCGTGTGTGCTAGATTTTAGGGGTAGCTGGGATGAACATCTTTCGTTAATTGAATTTGCTTATAATAACAACTACCATTAAGCTATTCAGATGGCGCCTTTCGAGGCATTATACGGGCGAAAATGCAGGTCACCGATTGGTTGGTTTAAAATAGAAGAATCAGCATTGATTGGCCCAGACATTGTTCGGCAGTCATTGGAAAAGATAAAGGTTATCCGAGAACGTTTACTGACTGCTCAGAGCCACCAGAAGTCTTATGCAGACATGCGGTGCAGAAATCTAGAATTTGTGGTAAATGACTGGGTATATCAGAAAGTGTCTCCGATGAAAGGGGTAATGAAGAGGTTCCCGTTGCTATCTTAGACAGACAGAAGAGTTAGCATATGAAGAGGTTCCCGTTGCTATCTTAGACAGACAGATTCGCAGGTTGAGGACTAAAGATGTTGCATTTGTCAAAGTATTGTGGCATAACAGGAACCGTGAGGAAATGACGTGGGAAGCTGAAGAAGATATGAAAGCTAGATACCCTCACCTATTTCAGGCCTAGTCAGGCGACAGGTATGTCCGTATTATTACTTATGCAGTACCTTATAGTTGTATGTGTGTGAATGAGAAAGATTGATACTTAGTAATCTAGGGGATCCTAAAATATTATGTGCAGTGCCTGTGTTGGACTTTTCTGCATTTCAGGTTTTTGCTATAGTCCATATTACAGGGGAAACTCTACCAAAATTTTTCTAGAAAGTAAGTAAGTAGTCCTCTAGATAACAGTGTACATTCGAGGACGAATGTTCTTAAGGGGGGGAGAATGTTATACCCCGTAGAATTCCCGGCACCTAGACGATCTATTCGCACGTTGGTTAAGCATATTTGAAGGCCATACATGCTGGAGAGAGACCCAGGAAAAGATCGGACGAGAAACCTGTCGAACCATCGCGGAAGGAGCCGAGGCAGAGCCCCTCCGCGATGGCAGCGTGTCACGGAGGAGAGGCCTCCGCGTTGGCTTCGTGACACGTTGGCCTTGTCCAGGCCCAAGTATATAAAGCCCCACTTATGGTTAATTCATTAAAACACTTAAGAAATTTCCAGGAAACAGGGAGAGAAATCAGAGAAAGGAGAAGAATGAAGGAGGGATTATAATTTTCGACCGATTACGCTGCTAAACGTTGTCCAAACTCAAATTAACCTCAGATACTGAGGTATTTAGCAGCAGAGAGCATTCCTACGGATTCAGTTTCGTGAAATACGGCCGACGAATCGTCGAGCCACCGAGCTAAGGTAAGTGGAATTGCTCTAAATTAGTGTCTATGTGTTCCTAGCTATGAAGTGAATATTTCTCCCTTCTGGACAACTGAAAAATAGCGAGTTTTTGGCCGCCTTTCGATAAGCCTAAGTTTAGGCTATAAACTATATCGAAAGTGACGTTGCCTTTTAAAATAAAGTTGTATTTAGTATTAATTGACATATTTATGAATGCAGTTGGGAGAAAATAGCTGAAGTACCGGCCGAGTCTTGTTCGACAGACGAATAGTTCAAGGATAAGGTATGTAAAGCTAGTTTCCTCGGCAAGTTAGTAATCTTGGTACAGTACTGTAATTTAAAGGCCAGTAGTATATTCAGAAGCCATGTATGATGTTTATTACGAATGTTGCTACGATATTAGAAACATCATGTTATGATCAGCGTGAGACTTGCTAGCACGATATAGATTTTAATGTAAGTGTTAGGAACTGCACAACATGCTCAGTATGTGATGTGACACAGAATGTTAGGATATCATTGTATTTAGTTGAAACCCAGTAAAGCAATGTAATATCTATAAGACATCTCAGAAATAGAACGATAAGTTAAAGTGAAGCTAGAAAGCATATTAGAACTAGTAAATCATGTTACTATAGAAACTCAGTATACAACATAGTTTCAGCAGAAAGACTATATCCTGTTCAGTATTAGCCCCAGAACAGTCTGGCAGGAGACTATATTCATATATATATATATATATATATTTGCCAGCCTCGGCACGCATTAAATACATACATATTACTATTACCAGCCTCAGCATATAGTATATACAAATACTTTACCACTATTAGCTTCAGTATGTGGGACATGCAGATAGTATTACTAGTTGAGATTGTTGTATTGTTTGGGGTTGGACTACCTAGCATCCATGATCGCCCCAGGGTTGATAGCTATATCGACTCGTCCGCCAGAGGGCGAGGATACGTTGCTCTACGGAGTGGCATGCCGTCCCACAGGGGACGAAGATGGGATGCCAGTTTTCCCCATATTGTGCCTTGGTCGGCTTTTACACACCCCTGTCGAGCGGATACGCCCGGGTGTTGATTCAGGAGTCCTTCGGAATCAGGTACAGTTATAGTCAGGGGCTCAGCGAGCCCAAGTGCATACCCAGGGGACCGGCAGGATGCTTACAGGGTTTATAGGAGATGGGATGACCGGGGTAGGGGTGTAGATTCCGTGCTGGTTGTACCTCCCGGCTTATGGGGGCCGGGTAAGGTTTGTGTGTGCTATGTTATGTTATGTTATGTTATTCCATGTTACGTTAGATACAAGTAGATCAGCAGTAGAGTGATACGTCTCCAGGTACGACCCCTACTTCCTTTCAGTATAAATGAGAGAAGGTATGACTTACATTATCAGACAATTAATCTAATTCTTCTTACTTCAGTTTCATCAGTTACATTGTTGTTTCTAGATTTTGCTTTCAGTTATTGCTTTACATACTCAGTACCAGCGGTACTGACGCCCGGTGGGGTGCTGCATTACTTGCCTGCAGGTACTCATAGACGAGCAGGCGATACTACGTGATTCCTGTCATCGATCGAGTATTCATCTCCTGTCATCCGGAGACTGAATTCCAGAGGTGTATTTCAGTTCTTTTGTTGTATAGTACGGGTAGGTCGGGGCTCTGTCCCGATCATTTCTATTGCTATTCCTAGAGGCTTGCAGTCTGTGTATGTTTCCCTGTGGTCAGATGAGCCGGTCGTGTGAGGCCGTGTAGTTGTATAGCTGTTAGTACTCTTTCTTTCTTTTATGTTGGCCGTGTGGGGCCATAGTTTGCCAGTAGTGGTGACCTTGCCGGTCACGTAGCTTTTTAGTACTTTATGATTGAGTTATAGATAACTAGACAACATGGTGGCCTTGTCGGCCCGCATAGGTTTCCCTGAATTGATATGTTTCTGGTCAGCTGTTAGTACAGGTACAGGAGGCTATAGGCCAATGGGCCGGGGACTGTGTTTATAGCCGTTATATAGCCCTTTGTTTCCAGAAATATGAGTTAGAGCCAGCCAGGCACCAGATATGCCCAGGCTTAGCAGTCCAGCAGTTCAGGTCCAAGTAGGGCACCAGGCATCAGTCATACCCCCAAAGGCGGGGTGTGACATTAACTATGATCGTAAGGGTTTGACTTGAATATTTAAGTTTTTTAAAATTAGCATTAGAGAAAAAATTCTATTCTTTATTTCTTCCCTATATTTCTCTCTATTTTTTTTTAAAAATAATTTTTTGCTTGTTGGGCTATTTTATTAAATTAAAATAATTGAGTCCAAAAATAAATTATTCGAACCGGCCCAACCTAATTAAATTAAAGAGAGGCAAGTGTGCTAAAAGTAAAAATCCTATCTCCACTTTCTCATTTGATATTTTCTCTCTAGAAGCTTCTTTCCAGCTTCTACAATGCATCTCTAACCTCGGGTAATGTACTCTTCCTTTGTGTCTGCTTTATACTTTGTATACCTCTCAGACTATCCTTTCACTTGCTTTGTAGTTCATTTCCATTGTTTCTTTCCATCAGTGCTCAAGTATGCTCTCTTTCTTTCCATCTATGATTCAGATTTTGGACCCTTTGGTCTGTGTAGCTTCTTGTATTTTCTCGTCTGCGATTCTATCTAGATCAGGTAGATCTATATATTTTCTTTTGATTTTTCTAGTCGGATATTGAGCTCGTATTTATGCATGATCGAATAGATCTTCTCACATGTATATTTTGCTTGTGGTCTTCTCTTGCTTTCAGATCTGAGCTCTTCATGTTTATTTATGTTCTATCTCTTCGTCTTCTTCCTTTGCTCTACCTGATTTTTATTGTTTTGATATGAATTGTTGGATATTGACTTTTGTCTAGGTTTATAATCTTCCTATCTTCCATTTTGAATCCAATCAAACCTTGTTGCTACTTCATTCCGCTATCACTTCTCTTCTGCTTCTTTCATCTATTCTCTGCAATGGAGGAACTGAAGATTGCTTTCCTGGTATTCCCCTTTTTTTTCCGTTGTTTCGAATTTTTTTTTGATTCTTGGTTTTCTTTTGGTCTTGTAGCTTTCCTTTTCTTGACAGTGAATTTCGATATTTCTATCAAGGCTTCTTTTTTCTCTTTTGCAAATGTATTTTAGGTTTTCTGCAATCCTGGCGATGTATCCTGTTCTGATTTAGTGTAAGATTCTTAAGCTTTTTGGGTTGCATGTTGTCACTTATATCTCTATTAGATTCCTTCTTTCCTCATCTCTTTGTTGATTTATCTTCCTCGTCTTTATGCAAATGTTTGCTATGTGTTGCTTGTCTAGATTTAGAATCTACTTTGCTCTTTTTGGTAGTTCCTTGAAGCTTGCATAGTTAAATCTGCCTTTTATTTCAAATGCATGGTTGGTGAGGAAATCAACTAGCATGTTACCCTCTCTATATATGTGTTTTACTGTGACTTCACTTTCCTTTGCCATTTGGATGATGTCTTCAACTATGGTCTTAATGTTCCAAGGGATTTTCCATATCCCTGATAGGATTTTGACCATGACCAGTGAGTTTGTATCTATCTGTATAGCTTGAAATCCTCTTGTGATACAATGATATATAGCTTCTCTTATGGCTAGTGCTTCTGCTTCTTTGTTAGTGGACACTTGAATTTCTTCCCCCTATGCATACATTAATTTCCTTATGAGTTTCTTAGATAGAATCCAGAATAGCACCTACCTGGGTTTCCTCTAGACGCACCATCTGTGTTTCATTTAATCTTTCCCATATTTGGAGTCTCCCATTTGATTGCTAGAAAATATAATGTAGGTTTAAAATTTTCTAATAATTCCACCATCTCAACCCATGTGTAAGGGATCTATTGCAAATTAGGACATGAATTCTTCAATACTCTCCTTAATTCTGTAATCACATTGAAAACAAGACTCTGGAAAGATATCATTTTTATCATTCCTTTGGTTATTTCTCCTTTTCAATAGGTACCACATTAAAATGGCAAGTACTAACTTGAGGAGCCTTTTAGGTTTTGTGCATCCTGTTAGTTGTCCACCATTTGGTTAAAACCTGTGTATTGTAGTCGTTCCATATTTATTCCTACACTTCCTGTAGATAGCCTCCATAGTTTAGGGGTTGTGAAAGATGTTAGCAATAAATGTGATGTTGTTTCTTGTTTCCCCTCTTCACAACACCAACAATTTTGATGCCAGTTGTATATTCATCCCTTGTAAAGCTTCATCCACAGGGATCTTGAATTTCCAAGCTCTTCAAATTACATTTTGAAAGGAAGATCTTTTGACCATATCATTTTGTATATATCTTCTTTTTCCTCCCTCCTTCTAATGTACTCTCAGGAGCTTTTAACTGAGAATTTTCCATTTGGCTACAACATCCAATATGGTTTATCTAGTTGTTCTGATCGACATCTTGGTGGAGGTATGGTTCTGGTTATGTGCTGAACATACTCCAGTGGAATATGATCCTCCAATTTTTGTCTTCATTATTCTTGGCAAAAGAACAAACTTCTAATTCCTCCTCATCAGCTTCTGTTATCAAGTGATAGAGTGCTCCCAGACCTTTCAAATTGTCAAATCAGAAACAAGAATTACCTATTCTGATATGCCACCAATTTTGTGTTCTATTGGTTCACTTATTAGGACCATCTTCTTCCATATAGGTGATGCTCCTTTGCTATGTGCTAGGACTGGATGGAGCTTCTTACAGTATTTGTTTACCATAAGGATCCCCATAGAGATGCCTTACTTCTCAAGTTCCACCATAGTTTACTCTTTTTATCTACTTAATTGTTCCAAAAGAATTTGGCAAGATCATATGAATGTCTTATTACTCCAGCTGGTGGGTTTAGGGTTGAAAGTAAATGGATTGGCATCCCCTAAAGTACATGTATTATGAGCAATGCTCTCCCTCCATAAGACAGTACTTTCCCTTGCCAATTTTGAATTCTTTTACCTATTCTCTTCACCCTATTATCATAGTAGCTTATTTGTTCCTCCCATAGAATATAGGACATCCTAGATATGTAAAAGGAAAGGAACCTTGTCTTATGTTGGTTAGAGCCTTAATTCCGGAGATTGTTTACTGCGGCACCTTATCATGTACATAGAAAGCATTTTTGCTAAGACTGATTATCTGTCCAGAGGCAAGCTTCATAGATTTATCATCTGCTAAGGTGAATAGTATTGTGTCATCTGCATAGGACATATGAGTGATCTTAGTGCTCTATTGCGGTACTCCAAATCCCTGGAAGTTCTCATTCTTTTCTCATTTAGTCCTCTGGATAAGGCTTCAGCCGCTATAATGAAATGTATAGGTGACAAAGGGTCCCCCTATTTAATCCCTCTAGTTGACTTGAAGAAACCAGTTGATTGTCCATTTAATAAAATTGAATACCAATTTTCTGATATCTACCTGTATACCATGTCTATTACCACTTCATTAAATCCAAAATTCTCATCATCTTGGTGATAAATATCCATGATAATCTATCATAAGCTTTAGTTGTATCTAGCTTTATTACTATATTGGTAGATTTGGTCCTCATCCTAATGTCTCTTATGATTTCTTGAGCCAATAGAACATTTTCCACTATGCTTCTTCCCTTGAAAAAACCAGTTTGATTTTTGGATATGATCATAGGAAGTAACTTTATCAGTCTTTCATGTAGAACTCTAGAAATAATCTTTTTTATGAAGTTACTTAGACTGGTAGGTCTAACATTTGAAAAAGTATTAATCTGGTCCTTCTTAGTGATTAGTATCAAATTTGTGTGAGTCACAAATCTTGGCAACAAGCTTCCTCCAAACAAGGGTCTGACCAGTACTACAACATCTAATTTTATAATTTCCCAGCAGCTTTGATAGAAGGCTCTAGTGAATCCATCTAGGCCACTGGTAGTTTCTCTTTTTAGTGTAAAAACTGATTCTTTTATCTCTATTTCCTCTGGTAACTTGTGTAACTCCTCATTTTGTGCATCTGTGATAATCTTGAGAATGTGCTTTAGTAGATCAAAGTTGTTTAGATTCAGTGAACTATTTTTGGAAAAAGTTAACAGCTTTTGTGGCTATCTCTTGATTGTTTCCAACCATATTCCACTTTCATTCTGGATTCTATTAATCTATAATCTCTTTCTTCCCTTGACATAATTATGAAAAAACTTGGTATTTCTCACCTCTTTTGCATGTGAACCATTTCATGCCTGACTTCTGTTTTCGATACTCTTCTTCCAAATAGAGGTATATGTTTAGATCAGCATGTGCTTTATGTAAACTGGTCCTGTTTGCTTGTGATGGATCCTCTTCAAATTTCTTTTCCTAAACTAGTATGACCTATAATAAAGTTTCAATCTTTTGGAAAATATTCCCATAGACTTCTTTACTCCACTTGGTTAGTACAACCTTAATCTTCTTGAGCTAAAGGTGCATGTTCAGCATGGGGTTTCCATTCTCATAATTCATCCATTGTGATTTAATTAGGTCCATAAAACCTTCATGTTTTGTCTAGAAATTCAAAAATTTGAATGGTCTAGTGATCACATCCGAGTTTTCTGAACATTGCACCGCCAAAGGGGAGTGGTCTGATCCCCTTTTTATAAAATGTTTTACTGTTATGTTAGGGAACTGATGCTGAAATTTCTGGTTGGTTAGAACCTTATCCAACATTTTGGAAATACAAGTTGCATCAGTACTACCATTCCACCAAGTGAAAGTGTTTCCACTATAGCCCATATCTGTTAGTTCACACTCTACCAAACAATTTGCAAAGTCTTTTGTTTCGTGGAATAAAATAGAAAGCCCTCCTAGTTTCTCTTCTTCTGATAAAATCACATTAAAGTCTCCACCTACTAACCAAGGTATATCATGATGATTTGCTATTTATCTTAGTGATTCCCAAAGAATCCTTCTTGTGCTTTGTAAACAGGCTGCATATACCACACTCACCAAAATTTCTTCCCTCAAGTTTTGATGTCTAAGCATGATAGTTATATGTTTGGGTGTGTCTGCTATAATGTCAACTCCCATCTCTTCTTTGAGAAAAATCCATATTTTTCCTGAATAGTTGGCTATAGCATTGTGATGCCCCAAGATCCTTTTGTAAATTTCAAATCTAGATGGATCTTCAAAAGGCTCTATCAATCCAATTATTCAATATTTATTCCTTCTGTTCAAACTAGTCAACCTCTCAAAACCTTATTGAGTATTGACTAATATGATGTTCCAGAAGAATATCTTGTTCATCATTATTGCTTGAGCTTTGAGGCTACTAGCCTCTTGGATAAAGTTATGACAGGAGGATTATCCTCTTTCCCTCCTTTAGGTTTGATATTGCTATTCTTCATCCTTTCAGTCTGTTTCACCTCAATATCCCCTTCCTTGGCTATTTGATTAATATTAGATAGGATGGATTTCTCTTCTTTAGTGTTATTGCCTATTCTTTCATTGGAGTTTGTGAATCCTTCTGTGTTACTGTTACTATTGTATGAAGTTGATGTTTGTTTTGTGATTCAAAAATTTGTTCCTTACTATATTTATTGTGTTGGCTTTTTGGGTTCTCACATATCTCTGTATCATTCCTATTGCTGGTTGCATCAACAGTATTTTCTTTATTTGGGATTGTTTTATTGTTGTGCTCTCTTTCTGTTCCATGCTCCTCAGCTTCCAAAGAGGATGATACATTTTCTTCCTTTTCTTTGTTCTTTGATTCTTGTTTTTTTCTTTATCTACATTGTGGATTAATTCCCCTACTTCTTATGATGCTGGTACCTCCTTCATTTCCTGCATTTGTTGTAACTTCTTTGGATATTCTTTCCCCCTTTCATCACTCTCAATATTCTTTAAATCTGAATTTTCTGTTATCCTGTTGGTTTCCTTCTCTGTTGTGTTACTGTTTTTGCCAAAAGTTGCTTCCACCTAGTGTTTGCTGGTCTCCTTTTTGCCATAATTATCTGCTTTTATTTGAGTATCCTCTATATGCTCTAGTGGTCCAAAACTGTTGTTTGTAGTAACTGTATTAGAATTTTTTTCTAGTTCTTTCTCTTGTGTCCTCTATATAATATTGTTACCAACCTCCCTATTTTCTTTTCTCAATGTCTAGTTCTTGTTGTTTTTATCATGCCCAGGTAGCTTGGTTTTCTGATTATGATTTGTATCCTTCTGCTCAACTCCATTATGTAGTTTATCATTTTCTTTGTTGTTTTGTGTCTTATTGGTTGCTTTGTTGATTTCTGCTAGTCCCCTACTCTTCTCCTTCTGATTTTAATCTTTCTTCTTATTAGGCTTTAAAGAGGGTTTCGGGTTCTGCGTTAAACCATGGTTTCCAGTTGAGGGGTCTCATATGATAATACCCGTATATGGTTTGGAGAAAGTGTGCTAGCTTAGATATTATATGCACATAATCTTCAAAAGTTGTTAGTCTTATTAGGAGGTGTCTATCCTTCAAGAAGCCTATTCTACATTCATACTTGATTTTGCATTGCAGGGGTATAATCTTGTGTAATTCCTCTAACTCAGGACATCTATAGGAAAATTTCCCTACAACTACCTATTGGAGATTTTCTTGTTGAATCATAGAATCAACCTCCTCCTCTTCCCATTAGAGTGTTGGTTCTACATGAACATATATGAGGTCCCTTATGCTCATCGAGTTCAATGGTTTTGTGTATTCAGGTAATAATAAGTTAATCTACAATGGTGGTGGTGGTTGATGTTTCATAGGGTCTGGTGGTGGTACACCTCCAGGAAATGGAGGCCAGCCACTGCTGGCCATATCCATCAGCCATCTCCGCTAGTATTAGGGTTTGGGCAGACCATCGATTTTAGAGAAAGAATAATGCAAAAACGTTATCACATGTTCATCCCAAAAGTTTCAACTTGATATTCCCTATATTTCTCTTTATTGTATATATCTAACTATTTTTTATTCCTACACTTATCTTATACTTCACCTTCCATGAATCAATAACTTGTGTTATAGGCATATAATCTCAACCTTTTTTGCTTACTTTCCGTTCCAAGTAACCTTTTTGGGATATTAACACCTATATGCTACCTTTAATAACTATTAATATATTTTTAACTAAAAAATATATTTAGCTACTGAAGCCCAAAAATATGACATTGAATAACTATATGTAGAGAAAACCAATAAAATGATAAGAGATCTTCCTAATTTCTCGCTTGAAATATGTATCCGTTTTCAAACATTCATGCAGTAATTTTCATTTCAAATTAGAGAAGAGCAGACGAAAAAACTAAGAGGAAAAACAAAAGGAACACCTATACAAAACCCTCAATAACTATTTGCATAATTTTTACTACAAAATATATTTAACATTTGAACTCAAAAAATATGACATTCTATAACTATATACGACGAAAACCAAAGAGATAATATAAGATTCTAAAGATTCTCCTTCAAATTTCATGCTTGAAATCATCATCTTCTTCTTTGTCTCCTCCTCCTTCTCCGTCTCCTTCTTCTTGTGAAGATTCTTCTTCTAATTTAATGCATGAAATCATCATCTTCCTCTTTATCTCCTCCTCCTTCTCTTTCTTCCCCTTCCCCTTATACTCTTTTTCTTCTTTATCTCATTCTTCTCCTTATACTCCTTATTGTCATGCCCCGCCTTGGGAGGTATGACTGGCACCTGGTGCCCTACTACGACCTGGACTGCTGGACTATTGAGCCTAAGCACTTCTGGTGCCAGGCTGGCTCTAATTCTGGATTTATGAAAACAACGAGCTATATAACGGTTGTAAATACAACCTCCGGCCGACAAGACCTACAGTCACCTGTAGGAATATAACAGCTACCAAGAACAACTGAACATAAGGGAACCTACACGGGCCGACAAGGCCACCATGCTGACTAGTTATCACTAAAAAGTATAATCAAGTGCTGAACTGATCTGTGACCGACAAGGTAATCAACTGACAATTAAAAATGGCCCCACACGACCATCACATGCAAACTAAAAACATACACACGACCCCACACGACCAGTTCAACTAACCACAGGGAATATACAATCCGCAAGCCTCTAAGAATAATAAGATGGTCGGGACAGGGCCCCAGCCTATCCATACTGTACAAACAAAAAGGGAACTAAACCTTTAGCTGTCAAGCTCCGGATGACAGGAGCTGAAGACTCTGTACGCTGGCTGGACCTACGAGGGATCTGCTCCTCGTCTATGAGTACCTGCAGGAAAGTAATGCAGTGCCCCAAAATGGGCGTCAGTGCACTGGTACTGAGTATGCAGGCAATAACTGAAAATAACTGAAAGCAAACAATAATACTGATAGATATTGAAGTAATAGGAGACGGGCTGAGACTGACTGAAAAGAGCGTAACATTACTGAAGAGAGTAAGAGTCATACCTGATAATATGTCGGTCTACTTTCTATCTATTAATAACTAACACAATATAGCATACAAGAACCTTACCAGCCCCCATAAGTTGTAAGGTACCAACCAGTACACAATCTATATACCCCTACCCAGGTCATACCATCCACCTAGTAACTATGAGCATCCTGCCGGCCCCCTGGGTATGCAACTTGGGCTCGCTGGGCCCCTGACTATAGCTGTATCGAATTCCAGAGGACTCCTGAAATCTAAAATGTGAAATCTGAAATCTGCACCCCGGGCGCAAGCGCTCGACAGGGGGTGTGGTATAGTGTTAATCAGCCTGCTATGGGGAATCTGCATCCCATCTTCGTCTGCTGGCGGACAACATGCCACTCCATTGAGCGACGTATCCTCACCCTCTGGCGGGCGAGTCGACACAACTATTAACCCTGGGGTGGTCAAGGAAGCTCTAAGGGTGTCCAACACAGAATAATCATGTCTCCACAGATAACAATAACCGCATGTAATATATATATATTCTGAATCTGATAATAATATTTATATTCTGGTATTCTATTTTGAATCTCATACTGAAATATACTGAATCTGATACTGAGATATGTTGAATCTAATCCTGAGATATACTGAGTCTGAAATAATATTTCTGGAATATTCTGCTGGGAATTATACTGTTTTACTGAGTTTCATGCTGAACACTGTATAATAATTCTAACATGCTTACTGAACTCATACTGAATATAATATACGGCTTTTGAAACATTCTACTGGAATTTGTACGATTTTGCTATACTGGAACTACTAGCTTGCCGAAAGAAACTGGCTTTACATACCTCTACTGTCGGTTTGTCGATTAATTGGCAAGGTTCGACTCGTATTCAGATATTCTCCCCAATAATAATCATATTCATTCGAGAATAGAACTAACTTCATTATTATACTGGAAGAAAACAATACTTTAAATCTATATACTGACTTTCTTTCGACTTATTAAAGTACGATCGAAAACTCATAATTTCTCGGAGGTCTAGAAGGGAGAAATACTCACTTTAGGCCTGGGAGTGTATTAACACTAGTTTGGAGCAATTCCAATCACTTTGACTCGGTGGGACGACGCTTCGCTGGGCGAATTTCACGAAACTAACTCCGTAGAAATGCTCCCTGCAGCTTTATACTTTGGTACCCGAAGTTAATTTGACTTTGGACCGCATTTGAAAGCGTAATCGAATGAATATTATATAAACCCTTTGCTCCTCCTCTGTTTCTGGTTGTTCACTTTGGAAATAATATGAAAGATGACTTGAAAATGAAGTGAGAGGACTTTATATACTTGGATCCTTTAAGTCGTATTTTTCGAATGGGATTTATAAGACACATTTGCCTTGCGACGCTCCGCCTTGGCGCTTGTCCGGTCTCTCCCCGGGCCCTTTTCTCGCACGTATGACATTCTAAAACTCTTAATCAACATGCGAATAGGCCAACTAAGTGTCAAGAACTTACGGGGTGTAACACTTATACTCCTTTTTCTTCTTCATATTATTCTTCTACATATACTCCTTTTTCTCTTTCTTTTTCTTCTTCGTCTTTTCTTTTTTATTTTCCTTCTCTTTAACCTACTCCTCCTCCTCCTCCTTTTCTTCTTTTACTTCTCTCTCTTCTTATTTCTTCCTATCTTTCTTCATAAGATAAGGAGAAGGAAGAGGAGGAGAAAAAAGGGATAAAGGAGAAGGGAGAAGGTGAAAGGAATAGAAGAAAGGAGAAGGAGAAGGAGACCTCCTCCTCCTCCTTTGCTCCTTCTCATTCTCCTTCTGCTCCTTATCCTCCTCCTTATCTTCCTTCTCTTTATTCTCATTTCTCCTGCTTTTCATTCTTCCTTTTCTTCTTCTCCTTCTCCCTATCTTTCTCCTCCTCCTCCTCCCTCTCTTCATTATTTTTCTCCTTCTTCTCTTGAATCTAAATTTAAAATTCACCTTAAATAAAGGATTGTCATTTCATAGTTAGTAAATGACATGTTATTCTGATGCAATCTCTTAAACTAAATTATTTTGTCCTTCGCTTCAAAACATATGCTAAACTTAGAAAATTTAAGAGAACTTAGTCAATATAAGAAAAGGGAGCCCAACTGGTGTGCTCTCAATAATCCACTATTGCTTGACTAGCTAAATCAATTAGAAACTTATGAAATCAACTTTATTAGAGTCCACCTACTCCAAGTTGTACAATCTCTCATGGAAACTTAGTAGAAACTTATAAGAATCATCCCTGGGATAACCATTAAACTGTTGGGGCTTCATCTTTTTAAATCTCTCTAACCTTTTTTGCTCGGCTTCAACATTGTAGGTAAAATCGATGGGCATGAAGAAATGCCAATTAGATGACACCTATATACTGGGGAAATCTAGTTCTACCTGGTTGAGCTCCGGAGCCTAAAATCATGGAGAAATCAGTTGATTAGAGGTCTAAGCTTCAAACCCAATCTGAAAACATTCTAGAGTGACAGACAAGATATCAACCTAAGCCATACTCTCAAGAAAACTGAGCATCCACACAAAAGAATCCTAAAGCATAGGAGTAGCAATAAATCTAATGGTGTCTCAGCTACTGAAATCTCAACTATTGGAATCGACCATCGACATGAAAAATCATTGGCTCAAAAAATACAACTCCAGAATGGCCCTGGTAGTTACCGTTTTTCAACCTATAGAAGGTGTTAATGTACAGGATCTGCCTTCACCTCAACCCTTGCCTCTATCATCTTTTCCATAAATGCTCGTGTGCTCACAATCTATGAGAGAGGGAAACAATGAGATTTATAACTCGAGTAGAATCAAGTACGCATGGCAAGGAATGACAGAAATAATTTTCCAAAGTGTCCAAGTTAGCAACTAGAAATAAAACACATCTATATGCTCCACTGGTACATGAATCTGAATTCGCACAAAAGACTACAGCTAGAGGGGCATGAGTATAGGGAGCAACATGTACTCAACAAGTATAAGTGACCGACCCTAACAAAGTAGTAGCGAAGGCTGATTTATTAAATACTTACATTCTACATTTACCCAATTATAAAGGATAACATAACTCAACTAAATACACAATATCAAAATAAATGAGGAATTAAGCACAATTCACCTCAATAACTCGGTAAGATGCCCAAATTGAGATAATAAAAAGTGCAACGCAATCTCCATATCTAACTCAAACTTTGTGCACACACTAACTCCAATGAGGGTATCGGGGAGCGTTACCTAGGAGTGACCAATATGTGGTCCATGCACCTTATAGATGTTCGCTAAGTGCAATACAGACAATCCCAACGTACTATCAATATCAACTTCAAAACAACTCAAATTCAGAACAGACGGTCCCAACGTGCTCATCTCATAATGTCCAATCTCATATTCAATCATATATATTAAATGGCATATCAATGTCAATTAAAGTGAACATAAACTAAACATGTCATTTTTATGCAATTTATCTCTAATTGAATACCATCATTGAAATATTAATCATGTTATATCCTCTTCCACATGAGTCCTTTCATGAAAATCAACTAATCAACCAATATGAAGAAGCAAAACCACATAACTCGACATGTCACTCGGTACTTGTATAAGTGCTAACCACCTTACCTATACGTCACCCCTTACCCTTAACCCATTAATGAACAATTTAACCGAGAAAAACATCCATCATCAAGAAAAGTCTTAACTTACCTCGATTCACAGTGCTACAAATCAAACAATCACCTTATCATTTCTCAAAGCCTTTGAACGCTCCCAAACTCGACGTGTCACCCGGTGTCCCTATAAGTGCTCACCAACTAGCCTATATGCCACCCAATACCCTTAACCCATTCATTAACAATTTAATCAAGAAAAACATTCATCATCGAAGATCATGTCTTAACTTACCTCGATTCATAGCGCCACAAGTCACTATATCTCCTTATCATTTCTCAAAGCCTTTGAATGCTCTCAATCTATTCAAAATTAAGTTTTATATGATTAAACAAAGCTAATAATACACCTGATCCCAAAGGTCAAAAAAGAAAATTTCTTGCAAAATTGAATTTCCATATCCCACCATAACTCGAATTTCACCCAAATCTAACACTTAATCGGCCCCGTAAACTTTCAAATTATACTCTCATAAGTTTTAGAAAAAAACCCTAATTCTCGATTGAAAACATGGAGTAAGATTATAATTGGTACATGGAATCATGAATTCACTAAAATGAAGGTTAAATCCTTACCCTTTGTCAAATCTAAAAGATTGCTTAAAATAACAATTAATCTAAGCACTAGGGCGCAAAATATGATATGAAATACCAAATCCCAATTTGAGAAATGTTTAAGTCTACCCAATCCTACTCTTCACGAATGTGTTCCCCACCCCATGCAATCACGACCACGCCCCAGCCTTTCCCTTCACGAACACGATCATGGGCCTCACGAACGATACTGTTCCCCAACCCCCTTCTCCCTACACAATTGTTCACTATGCCACGCAATTGCGGGCGTCCCCTAACCTAACTACTCTTTGCCATCACGGTTCCCTGGATCATAATTGGGATGGCCAAATGCCTTGCACCGGAGCTAGAAAATTCTAGTTCATCCAAATTTTCATTTTGATGTCCGGTTATGTCACCCATTACGTCATGTTAATACAGTGCAAAAATTTTGGGCTACGTCACTCATTATCTCATGTTAATGTAGGAAACAAATTCGTTATTACGTCACCCATTATGTCATGTCAATGCAAGATTATAATAATTCAATAAATTATCTTGACGCGGAGACAGTAACTTAAGACTGACCAATTTATTTTTATATAAAATGTTCAATTTTGACTAAATGCAATAATTTTCTTTCTTAAAAAATCTAAAACAACCAAATTTGCTTCTTTGTTCTCATTTGTTTAGTCACTTGCAATAACTATTTTAATTAATTATTCCATATAGGTCTTGTGATATATCCTCTATATAAATCGAGAAGCAAGGACATTTTTCAAAAAATTAATTTAAGTTCTCGTAGGCTGATTCTTTCTCTTTTGTGATATATCATGGTAATGTATTCGATTCACCCTCTTCCTTAATTCCATAACTTAGGAGATAATTTTTTGATAAATCATAGCAAAATTTTCAATTGTTTTCAATGTTTCGTATATGATACATGACTGACTCCATTTTATGTTAATGGCATATATTTATAGATAAATGAATATCATGAAATAATTCCTTATATGTATGGTTTTTTTTTTTTATTTATATATATATATATATATATATATATATATATATTTTTTTTTTTTTTTTGGTAAACGCCCTTGTGGTGGGCAGGGGCTGAGCAACACCCCCAGGCCTTAACATAAATAATCAAAACAACAACAAAGAAAGTACATGGAGGGGGACATAAACCTTACCTCCGATCATATGGTGGTTCATAGGTCGGCCATCCTACTAAGGTTATCCAACCCATCCCCGATACTAAAATGAAAACCTAGAAACTATGCACCTACAGGAGAGGACTCCTCTCCAATACATAAATTCTAGGAAAGCAGTAAATGAGGGAGACTCTCCCTTTACAAAGAAAGACCTATTCTAGTAAAAGAAAAAGTCTATCTGAAAAGGAAGGGTTAACAGACAAAAGATGGTATAGAGACATCCATACCGATCTTAGATACACACCAAGCAATTCACATCATCTCATGGTGGTTCTTTGATCCTCCTAGTCTTCCTCCTTCTGAAGTTAGGCAAGCCCATTTTGTCCATCGTGAGGTAACCCCTGATGTGTACCGGTAAGTCCTGTAGACAAGAGAAATGAACTGTGGTAGTAGTGGTGTGGCTATGTTTAGACAGTGCATCAGCAGCGGTATTGCCCTCTCTGAGTATGTGACGACACAAGAAGGTGTGAAGTTGTCTGATAGTGTTGTGCAGTCTGAGAAAAGTGTGGTGTAGATGCCAAGGGGGGGCAAAAGTGCCCCTAATCCAACCGACTAGAAGCTCCGAATCAACCTCAAGGATGACGCCTGAGTGGCCGTTGTGAAGGCTCCAAGTGAGTCCTATATAGGATGATTCCAACTCCGCCTGGTTATTTGTCCCTTCCCCAAGGGGAGCAGCATAAGCATGAATCAAATCTCCATGACAATCCCTGATGATACCTCCTGCCCCAATCTTTCCCGGATTGCCAAGAGCACTACCATCGGTGTTGAGTTTGACCAGTCCAGGAGCCGGTCTGGACCATTGGACTCTGGTGACTCTAATCTCGTGTGTACATGATTCCACTCTAGCACAAAGTTCTCTCAAGTTCGAAGGCCAGTGTACGTATGGGAAAACCGTCGTTAAGAGTTTGTAGATATCACTAGTAATACCGTACTTCACCCTCAACAAGTTTGACTGTTTGGAACCATACTTTGCTGCACACCTGTTCTATATGTATGGTTTCAATCTAGATTTATGGTCTTGTGGTATGTTTCAGTTCTAATTCTCTTTCTCCTTGTGAGACTCCCTTTTCTTTTTATTTAATTCCCTTTTTTCCTTAGTGAGTGAAACTTATTAGTCGTTAAAAATGTTTTAATTTGGGGAAAATTTTTCTTCTTTTAATTTTTTTATAAATGATATTTGGTTTTTTCTTATATTTATGTTCGGTGATGCAGTCTGCTCAACATTCACAAGAAAAGAAAAGTGATTCGGAAACAGTGATGCAAACGTCTATTACTACTTTAAGTCAACTACTAATGGATGTTGAAAACATGAATGTAAGATTTTCAATTCACTTTTCCTTATTCTACTTTTAATTTTGTATTTTATTTTATTTTTAGAGAGGTTCATAATAGTTCAAGCTATTTTAACTATGATTTTAAGATTTTGATTGAATATTTAGGTTTTTTTTATTAGTATCAGTGAAAAACTCTCATTTTTTTTCCATTCTCTTTCCTTCTCTTTATTGTCTATATCTATCAATTTCCTAAATCCTACACTTATTTTATACTTAACCTATATTCATTAATCAAAATAACTTGCATCATAGGCCCATAATCTCTTCATCTATACTCATCAGTCTATAACTTATGCTATTGACCCATAAACTCAACCGCTTGAGCCTACTTTTTGTTCCAAGCAATACTTTTGAGATATTGACACTTGTATATAATCTTCAATAGCTATTTACATACTTTTTGACTAAAAATTATATTTCGCTACAGTAGTCAGAAAATTATTACATTGTATAATTATATCTAGCGAAAACAAATGAAATAAAAAGAGATCATGAAAATTTTCTTAATATCACGCTTGAGATATTCCTTTTCAAAACTTAAAGTAGCGGTTTTCATGTCAAATTAGAGAAGAACATAAGTAAATTTAAGAGGAAAAACAAACACACCAATACATAACCCTCACTAACTATTTGTGTTCATTCTTGATATCATTATTATTATCTTCTTATTAATCCTCCTCCTTCGCTTCTCCTCCTTTTCCTCCTCCTTCCTTCTCTTCTTATGCTCCTTTTCCTTGTTCTACTCTTTCTCCTTCTTCTTCTCCTCCTCCTCCTCCTCCTCATCATCATCATCATCATATTCTTATTATACACTAGATATTGTGAGAATACATAAATGGAGTCATTTTCAAAATCGAGTTTGTATTCTAAAATTTCACTTAAATACACCTTAAATTATTTTTAAATACCTTCAAAATTGATATCAAGCTTTTTAAGATGTTTCAAATAAACTTCATTAACATCCATTTTGAAATGCATATTGAAAAAATTAAAATCAAGTAATGATATTTTCAGATTCTTATCTTCAAAATCATAGTCATTGTCTATATAAATATATTAAACTTTGATAACATTCTTCAATGAATACCTCTTTTTCATCAATAATTCATATTTTAAAAAAAATTGAGAAATTCAAATTATAATGTACACCCAATGCAACGACCAAAAACTCGAGAAAAAAATTCAAAAAAATATGTATATCAATTTTTTTTCTAATATTTGTCAAACGGGTATAATGATAGTTGTATTAGAGAGAGTAATTGGATAAAATTTTTAGAAGAGAAAGAAAATTTAAAATTTTAAAGTTATTTAACAGATGGTGTTTCCTGGCATAAAATACCATTTATGTAGCCTTAAGCATGGATATGAATTGTGGGGTGCCAATTTCATTAATTTAAGTTGTTCTACGCTCTTTAATAGACCAAGTTATCATACAGTGATAAATTTCTTATTTTCATCAGCTTCTTAATTCATACAAAGTTCTTCATAATTGATCATAATACCAAATGGTGGAGGCTTATGAATTGCAGTGAGAACAAAAGGTCAGATAAGCATGCGCATAAAGGCCACCTCTTTGTGCTCAATAACCCATGGATAAGGGCCTAATGTTTTTGCAAATGTCGCAATCAAAAAGCATAAGTGAAACCTTTCTTTACCTCATCTTCTGCCAAAAGACGTCGAAGATGTTAGAAATTTTTTGAAATGCTATTTAACTCCTTCAGCATTACAAGATACTGAAGCCATTCGGATACAATAGGCTTGTCTTTCCCTTTCTTTTTCAATTCCAACCGGTCTTCCAATTTCCATATCAAATCCATTTTTTCTAGCAAATAATACAAAATAAGATGCAAATCAGATAAAATACGATGCAAAACTTCAATATACTCTTTGTCATACACTGCTTCACTAGTGCCATCCTTCATCAATGGCAAGGTGATTGGAAATCCAAAAGGTGGTTGTAACAACTTCTTCACCAAATATATATACTCAATAAAATCATGCATAGCCCATTTACAACCCCCACAGACTCAACTGATCCCATACTCAACTCTAAATCATGAGATAACTCAACTACTACTACCTCACGTACAAACAAAAGAACATCTTTCAATGCTAATAATTCCTTAGTAGCCTTTCACCCTGTGATCCCTATGGAATCTACTATAGCCCCTATAGTACTTCGACAAAAATTATACAAACAATCATCAAGCCCGACAGCCCTTCTCAGTAGCTTACAAAACTCTAACAACATTCAAGCACATCCATTACATGTGTTCTCAGTGAATTCACTCTTCAATAAATTGATAAATGTATGAATACAATAATGAGCAGTAAATTTGACAGTTTTATCTAGAGACATATAAATCATTACTAGAGCTGCAAGGGCAAACGAGGACATAAAGATTTGGAGGTGTTGAGAGATTTTTTCAGAATTATCGTTTGAGTCATTGTGAGATACTATTTCAGCATCCTTTTGATTTGATGAGCATCCGAAATAGCCGAATGATAATTAATTTTCAAAATATCAAAGACTATTAAAAGTAAGTCATCAATGAGTTGCCACGCCTGAGGATGATCTGTGCTCTGCATTCGACCAACAAGCTGCATGCTCTCATCCTTCTGGATACCACAATCGGCTAATATTTGTCTTGACTGTATTTTCTTTTTCCCCTTTAAATTAGTTGTTGCTATTTTGTGGGTATTCTGGTGATCAACATGATTCTATAGTGAATGAATTCCACAACGTGTTGAGGGGAAAATCATTGGTTATCCCGGCTCATTGTAATGACCCGGTGGAATTCATTCACTATAGAATCATGTTGATAACCAGAATACCCATAATAGAGCAACAATTAATTTATAGGGGAAAGCATCTCTAGTCAATAAAAATATTAGCAGACTGTGGTATACAGAAGGACGAGAGCATGAATATTGTTGGTCAAATGTAGAGCGCAGATCATCCACAGGAGTGGTAATTCATTGATGACTTACTTTCACTAGTCTTTGGTATTTTGAAAAGTAATTATCCTTCGACTATTTTGGATGCTCATCATATCACAAGAATGCTGAAATAGTATCTAACGATGACTCCAAAGGATAATATTAAGAAAACCTCTCAACACCTCCAGATATTCATCTCCTCATCCGCTCCTATAGCTCTAGTAATGTTTTATATATCTCTAGATAAAACTGTCAACTTTACTGGTCATTATTCCATTCGTACATTTGTCAATTTATTGAGGAGTTAATTGCCTGAGCACACATACAATAGATGTGCTTGAATGGTTTTATAATTTTGTAAGCTATTGAGAGGGGTTGTCGGACTTGATGATCATTTGCATAGTTTTTTGTGGAGTAGTGTATGGGATATAGTAGATTCCATTGGGATCGAAAGGTACAAGGATACTAAGGAATTATCAGCATTGAAAGCTTGTGTGTGTACGTGAGGTAATAGTAGCAGAGTTATTCCATGATTTAGAATTGAGTATGGGATCAGTTGAGTCTATGGGATTATCAGTGGGCACTATGTATGATTTTATTGGGTATATGTCTTTCGTGAAGAAATTGTTGCAACCACCTGTTGACTTTCTAATCAACTTTCCATTGATGAAGGATGGCACCAGTGAAGCAGTGTGTGACAAAGAGTACATTGAAGTTTTGCATCGTATTTGATCTAATTTGCATCTTATTTTATATGATTTGCTAGACAAAATGGATTTGAGTTTAAGGAAATTGGAAGACTAGTTGGTATTGAAAGAGAAAAGGAAATCCAAGCCTATTGTATCCGGGTGGTCTTAGTATCTTGTAATGCTAAAGGAGTTAAATAGCATTTCAAAATTGTTTAACAGCTTGGGGGTCTTTTGGAAGAAGATGAGGCAAAGAAAAATTTCATTGTGCTTATTGGTTGTGACATTCGCAAAACCATCTAACAATTATCAACGGGTTATTGAGCATAATTAAGAGGTAACCAATTTTGAGGTGAGGAGACATTCCACAATAATGATGCTTGGAGAAGTTAGACATGCAAAACAGGCATCACATAAGATTCTCATTGACAGTTCCTAGTTATTGGAAGAATCATGCGAATACATTGGATATAGGGATCTCGCATTGCTGTGAGGCAATCTATTTATGGGGCTCAAACATAAGGCACTGGGCCTATTGTGTTGAAGAAGTGGTTTCTCTTGGTATGTCGAGCGATCTTGAATCCTCAAAATGCTCTCTTTGTTGCTTGCCCAAATGACCATAGAAGGTTTCTTCCAAATCCAGGTACGCTTTTATTGCCTCTATACACACACTTATTTGACCTTTTGTTTTCACCTTCTAGGGAGTTGGTATTCATTTTTTGCCTAAGAATCTGTAAGGCAAATTTGTTGTAAACAAACTATCTGGATTTTCTATACAAATGATATCATCCCTATGGCTTTGTTCTCCAATATCTATATCAATCAATTGTGACATGAGATGGTTAGGGAATTATTCTCCAATTTTAGTAAGGTTCTGTCTTCCTTTAATAATGAAACTTCTAACTTTTTCTGTGGAATTTCTTTTCAGGTTAGAAATCATATGCTAAAGCTCCCTTACCTGTCCACTTAGCCTACTAAAAAAATATAATTACCTGAATTAATCTATAATAATATCCTACATTCAACATTTTCTCTAGAATATAACATTTGTTTCCAGAGTTAGGAATCATTATTAGCCTTTATTTTGCAACTGAATGACTTAGCCAAAAGAAAATCAGCAAGGAGAGAGAATCATGTCCTAAATATCCACCATTTCATGATAGCTATGGAATTTGTTATCCTGCTGTGTTCAAGGCAGTAAAGCAGAAAGAATAATAAATATTCAAGACCATAAAATTTACTATGTGTCCTTTAGAAATTTAATACCCTCAATGTACTTGAGGTTTTAAATTATTTCCTCCCAGAAAGAAATGGATATACATGTTTTGGCATAGCAGTACCTCAAACGTCAGTAACCTCGTCGAACTCCAAGAACAAAAATAAATCACACAAAGACTCAATAATTATTTGTTCAAAAATGATGCAGAAGTCAGCAAAATGATGCCCTGAATGAAGGAAAAACATCTTTATTTATAGTTCAACCCCTAGGTAGTAGGACCAACGGGAGGTCCCAAAGAGTCATGATCGCAACCAACGACTCGTTGAGTGACCCGTTGGGTCCCTATCGATCAATTTTCAGATTTTAGTCGGAGATATTTTTGTAATTTCCCACCTATTTAGTCCCTAAAATACGTCATTTTAAGTATTATTTCAGAGAATTTATAGGGTTTAAATGGTTTTCCCCCTCATTTCTCACGTAAACTCTCAGAATATTGATCGTAGAAACTCAAACTTTTCCTCTCAAGCAAGAATTATGGTTCCTCATCAGTTGCAGAGATTCAGTCTTTCTTCTTCAGGGATTTCTAAGCCATTTATGTGGGAATTCAACAAGGAAATAGTTCTCCCCTTATGTCCCCAAAATATTCCCTAATTTCTCTATCAGTTCAGCCCTGTGGTTTCGAAATGTATAAGATTGCCAGACTAATTTGAGTGGTATATTTCTCATGATTTGTAATTGCTTTATTATTCCCTATTTCTAGAAATATGTAAGAATTGTATCTAGTTGAATGATTTAGCCCTAGTTATCAGATCAGTAGAATCTAGAATCTTGCGTGTTGGACTAGTTTCCCTGTAGATAAGTATTCCTAACTTAGTCTTGGGCCCCATTTTTGAGCTATTAGCTTAGTAGTCAGTCTAGGACTATCCAGTGGGAGTAGGACTTAGCACCAAGCGGACCGGGGTTCTAGCGCACCCAAGTTCCAGAGCTATGTTGCCATCGTAGGTTATTTTTATTGGCTTCATCGCCCTAGACTTGTGATCACGTAGTTCATGCCTTTATACCCTGGGAAGGTATATTGGGTCCTACCGATGGGGTGTATACTTCAGCTCCACGTCTAGCTCACGTGATTATATGTCGGTTACAGAGTCTCCCACTAATCAGTTCAGTCTCAGATTAGCTCAGTTTAGTTTAGTCTCAAATTAGCTCAGCTTAGAATAGTTCAGATTACCCAGTTCAGTACAATAATTTAGATCAGTGTCTCAGATTTAGGTCATGTCCTTGACCATTAGACAGGGTCATTTTGACCATCTTAGTATAGTTCAGTTTATTCAGTTTCAACATTTCAATTGGCCATTGCATGTCTTTACAGTTCAAATATTTCCGTGTTATGGTTTCTCCTACTTACTCAGTACATTCAAAGTACTAACGCATACCTTTTATGTTGTATCATTTTATGATACATTGTAGGTTTTCAGTCTCAGCCCCATCAGCAGATCTTCTAGGAGTTTTTAGCTGCACCCGTGGTGAGTCCTCATCTTTCGAGGATAATGACTATTTTTCTTTAGTGGTTTTTCTTTCAGTTAGACTTAGAATTAGCTGGGGGCTTGTCCCAACAACTCATTAGATAGATGACTTTCAGACATAGACAAAGATTCATATTTTTAGTTCTATTTCAGTTGTTTAAAACTTTTTGATTTAGTTCTTCTTTATGAATGGTTTTATTATTTTGAAGCTTCTTCTATGTTTTTACTTAGAATGACAGTGTTATGATAGACCATGGGTTGACTTGGGGTTACTTGTGACTCCAAATACCCTTTCTCGTCCAGGGTATAGACTCGAGGTGTGACACCTGTCCCTGGCTTAGTCCCCTTTTGGGCAACTCTACCTGTTGAGAGAGTAGACTGAGCTCTATTACCTCCATTTCCCTATCAGGATGTACATATAGCCCTTTTGGCCACATCCTCAGCATCCATCTCTACCCGAACGACACTCACCAAAGTAGGCCCTGCCACTCTTTCCATAAGGTAGGCCTCGAGGGGTTCCTTAAACTATATTGCCTTGCGTTTGAGACCTCTGATTATTCTTGTTACCTAGGACTAGGCATTAACAGCTACCTGAGTAGGTCTAGAGGACCTCTTCCTGAAGAAGGACCTATTTCCATTCCTGTTCCTCAGCCGTGTGGTCTCATTACCTGCTAGCTTGGCCCTCTTACTCTCATGCTCCTCTCAATCCTTCTGCTTATATTCCACTAACTTGTGGGCATACACCATAAGTCTATGAAATGTCCATATAACTGATCGATAGAGAATCCTTTCTCTCCTTCTTTATCAGTTTGCCCAATCCATATACGAACTTCCTAATTCTTTCCCTCATATCAGGTACCATCTCTGTAGCATACCTAGATAGCTAGATGAACTTAAGGCTATACACCTTCACACTTATAGTGCCCTGCCTCAAGTTCACAAACTCCTCTGCCTTCACCTCTCTAAGCTCCTAAGGGAAGAAGTGGTTCAAGAAGGCCTCCTCAAAATTACCCCAAGTTGCCAGAGCTTCATTATCACTTCGTCCTTGCTTCCACTGATCATACCATACATTTGCTACGTCCTTGAGCTGATACGAAGCAAAGTCAACTCCCTCTATCTCTGTGACATATATTGCTGCTGAGATCTTCCAGATCTCATCAATAAAATTCTTGGGGTCCTCATCGACCTTAGGCCCTGTCAATATTGGAAGATTCATTCTTAAGAACTCTCTAATCCTTGACGCTACTGATGAATCATGAGAACCAAAACTGGCTAGCACCGGGCTTTGGCAGCCTGATTGAGTAGCCACTAACTGAGTGAGCATCTGAATAGTTCCTTTAAACTCTTCCTCTGAAGTACCAACTCTAGGAGTTTGAGGAACTGGTGCCTCTGGAACCCTTCCACTAGTGGTCGGTGCATCCTGGGCTCCAACACTAGATCTTTGAACTGGAGTGCCTGCTCCATTCCTAGTATGCATCCTAGTCTATGGAGGTAGATTAGCTGCATTTCCCTGGCTGATAGTATGTTTTGGAGGCATGATCTGAAACACATGAATGCACAAGTTAGTAGGAAGTCTTTATAGAGTTAAAATCTATCACACGATCTAGAGTATAAAATAAAGGAGGTATTTCCTAATGCCATATATTCTTCCTATTATAGATATAGCGCGCTTCACGTCTATAAGAAGAGCACTACTAGATGCAGCTTCATAGACATTTGAAAAACCTAATGCTCTGATATCAAGTTTTTCACTCCCCTAGCCTACACCCTTGGCATGGCCGTCACTCAAACCACCTAGTGATCCAAGTGAACCCTTGGCCTGACTTATTACTAGCCGAGGTTCAAAATAATGTTTAGCGGAAGTAATAACTATAATGGACTCAATTTAGTTAAATAAATTTTTTTAATTGAAACTGAAAACAATGTTAAAAATTAACATTTATGACTCAACTAACTACTAATCTATGAAGCCTCTAATGTCTGAAGATAAGTGCAGAACAAAGCTCACACGGCTACCTTAAGCTCTACAAAAATAAAACTAAAACAATAGTATGACTAGGACTCTCAAAAGTAGGAGGCCACACCAAAAGTTGAATGAAGTGAAATCGTAATGAAGCATCCGTTACTGATCCTATCTACTTGAATCTACATCATGGTAATATGCATCGCCAAAGGGCCAAAGGGCGTTAATACATTGAATGTACGGTGTATAAAATGGCTGAATGAAATAATAGTTAAGCAAGAACTAAACTGAAAGAACAAACTAATTGAATCTAAAACTCTGAATGATGCATAAAGACACAAGTAAGGAATATGTGTAAAGTAGTTATCCAATAAAATCATGCATCAAAGAAATCTAAAATATACATGTATATCTTTAGTTGGCAATTCTCATAACCGACATAAATCATGAATGAGCGCATGATGTCCAACTTCTTTCCCAAGTTGGGAGAGCCATCCAAAGCCTTGCCGGGGCAGAGGACGAAACTAAACTATGGATCTATACTAAGCCCTTACCAGGGGCTGTCTGAGGAGTCACCTGAATCAACGACACGATCCTAACCTACGCTTCTATGTAGTTTTGGGGCTTATGGGTTATCTGAACCTTTTACCCGTCTCGGTGTTAAATAATCATCCCAAAACTATGCTCATATAAATATGCATATTTGATGCAATTGAGAACATCTTTTATAAAATTGAGCCTTGGCTCAAAATTCTGTACTTTATTGATGAGCCTTGGCTCAAACTTATACTTTGAGAACTTGTGAGCTTTTATGCTCAAAACCTTTGATTTTCAAAAATAAGACTTTACTTTAGTTTTTGAAAATCATTATAATAACTGTACTTTCTATTTGAAAATCTCTTTATGAAAACTCTCTTAAAAATCTGCTCAACTTTATGAATATCTCAAATTACAATACTTTTAAAAACAATGACTTTCATGCAATTAGGTCCATGGGATAAAAAACATGAACCATCATCAATCAAGAAAGAATCAAGAGATATCATCAATAATCAAGAGAGTATAATTATGATCAATAATCAAGGGATACAATAGATATATCACAACAGGTCAAAGAAAATCAATAGTGAATCATTCAACAATAGGGAAGAAGACCAAATCAGGAAATTGGGCAAAACCCTAGCTTTACTCTATTAACTCTTTACTAGATGTAGGGCATGAGGAAGGATAGGAATCCTCACTCAGGTTAGCCTTACATACCTAGAGAGATGAACTCCTGACTCAAGCTTGAAGAAACCCTAGGTAGAAGATGAGAAATCCTAGCTTCCTTAAGTGTTTGAGAGCTTTAGATACTTGAACGTACATTAATAATGGGGAGTTGAAAGAGAGTTTAGGCTATTAAAACCCTTAAATACTCCCCAAAGGAATCCCAAAATATTCTAGTTTAGGTGATAGAAATATGAAAAGTTACTAAACTAACACTGGAATATCGTTTTTAAAATTTCCTGCCCAATGATGACGAGTCACTACATGACTCATTGGGTAACATGACGACTTGTGGTGACCATCCTTCATCATTGGAGCAATTTGATCACTTTCTAATCTCTTCATGATGCCTAGACAGAATGGATCATTACTGGACCTAATGAATCGTTACCTGAGTCACTGGAATTGGGAGTTTTGAAAACTCTGATGCTCATTACGAGTAACTTAACAAGTGATGCCCTCTTCTAACGAGTCATTGAGTGGCTTGTTCTATGGTAAAAAGTCAGTTTTGCTGTTGGTTTCTACCTCAAGTCTAGAGTTTAACCTTAGAGACTTTTAGGGTCGTTACAGAATAGTAAATGAGGTTAGATTCTTAGCTCTATGATAAAATCATGAAATCCCCTCTAAAATCTCCCAAAATCAAGGTCTACATCCCCAAAAACGAGTTAGAAAGTTATTATACCATTTTAGAAAATATTTAATAAAACCGTCGAGGGGTCTTTGCAATTGCGAACAACATGGATCCAACCCAACTTTGCAAATGCGAACCTCACAGATGTTGCAATTGCAAACTAAAACCTCACAAATGCGACATGTCCCACAAATCTGAGACTTCACAATTGCAAATCAGACCTTGCAACTGCGAGATGCACAACAAACCAAAAACTCTAATACTCAACCACAACTCTAAATGGACCTTCGAAAGTCATCTAGATCCTACCAAACACAAACCAATAGTGTAAATTGATCATAAAAACATGTTTCAAACCTTTTGAAATCATCGAATAATGATCCGAGATTATCTTGACCAAATGTTGACCATGGTCAATTCTAATATTTCCAAATCCCTATTTCCAATGAATGATCATGCCCGAGTGTCTTAGGATATGTGTAAATCATCTAACTAAGTCATAAATCACCATTCAAATCTAACGAGGTTGTCAAAAATTGAATCCAATCTTGTTAACCCCAAATGTTTACTTTGATTAAACTTCTAAAACTAAAAAAATCTTCTCCGAAACTCACCTCGAAAATTGTGTCACCCATTTCTCCAAGTAACAAATGACATACTGAAGCTATGGGAAGGTCAAAACAAAAAACCTAAAACAACTATGAGGATCATTATAAAAAATAACTACTTCCTTCATCCCATTTTATTTGAGAATGTTATTCTTTGAAGAGTTAAATAATTTATCAATTATAATTTTCTCAAATGTCTTAAATTTGTTTTTGAGCCATTAGCTATTTTTTCAACTTATAGTACTTTTCTTAATGTTTTAAAATATATAAAGTTTCTCTTTAATTGAAGAATCCAAATCTAGATTTATAATTGAAATTAAATATTTTGATCCTCGTACTCTAAATCTTTTACATACATTAAGACAACAGGAGTCTTTTCTTAGTCAAAGTTGAAACACCCTTCAGAGAATTTTTGTTATGTCATTGATTACGCCATATCAATTAAAAAATTATAGTAATTCGATATATAATCGAGATGCGGAGAAAGTAATTTAATGCTGGCCAAATTTTATTCATAAAATATTAAATTTTTGTTAAATGCAATAACTTTCTTTCTTAAGAATCTCAAACAATAAAATCTGGTTTTTTAGATTATTCTCATATGTTTATTCACTTTCCATAATTGTTCTAATTGACTTTTTTCTATATAAATCTTGTAATGTATTCTCCATATAAATTGAGAACCAAAACCTTTTTCACAAAATATTGATTTTAAGTTTTTGCAGATGACTCTTCTCTTTTATGATACATCATGGTAATTTATTCTATTTCCTCTCTTCCTCAATTCTATCAGGAGATATTTTTTTGAGCCATACAACAAAAGGTTTGGTCTTTTTTAATTTTTTGCACAGGATACATGAATAATTTTATTTTTTGTTAATGGAATTACACTTATAAATAAATGTGTATTTTATATTTATGGTTTCAATCTAAATTTATAGTCTCGTGGTACTTTTTCGTTATCATTCTTTCTTTGTTTTTTGTGCAAAGCTCTCCCTCTTCTTTTCATTTAATTCCCCCTTTTGTTAGTGAAATGAAACTCATTCATCGTTAAAGATATTTTAGATCTATAATTTGAGGATATTTTTTATTTTTAATTTTTGGTAAATGAGTTTTGGTCTTTTCTTATACTTATCTTCATTTTTTGATGAAGTCTCCTCAATACTCACAAGAAAAGGAAAGTGATTTGAAAATAGGGGCACAGATGCCGACTATTAATTTAAGTCAACCACTAACGGATGTTGCAATTACAAATGTAAGAATATTTCGTCATTTTTTCCTTGTTCTATTTTAAATTTTGTCTTCTCTTTTATTTTTAAAGGGATTCATAATAGTCTAAGTTATTTTAACTATGATCGTAAGGGTTTGACTTGAATATTTATGTTTTTTAAAATTAGCATTAGAGAAAAAATTCTATTCTTTATTTCTTCCCTATATTTCTCTCTATTTTTTTTAAAATCAAAATTTTTGCTTGTTGGGCTATTTTATTAAATTAAACTAATTGAGTCCAAAAATAAATTATTCAAACCGGCCCAACCTAATCATAAATTAAAGAGAGGCAAGTGTGCTTAAAGTAAAAATCCTTTCTCCACTTTCTCATTTGATATTTTCTCTTTAGAAGCTTCTTTCCAGCTTCTACAATGCATCTCTAACCTCGGGTAATATACTCTTCCTTTGTGTCTTCTTTATACTTTGTATACCTCTCTGACTATCCTTTCATTTGCTTTGTAGTTCATCTCCATTGTTTCTTTCCATCAGTGCTCAAGTATGCTCTCTTTCTATCCATCTATTATTCAGATTTTGGACCCTTTGGTCTGTGTAGCTTCTTGTATTTTCTTTTCTGCGATTCTATCTAGATCAGGTAGATCTATATATTTTTTTTTGATTTTTCTAGTCGGATCTTGAGCTCGTATTTATGCATGATCGAATAGATCTGCTCACATGTATATTTTTCTTGTGGTCTTCTCTTGCTTTCAGATCTGAGCTCTTCATGTTTATTTATGTTCTATTTCTTCGTCTTCTTCCTTTGCTCTACCTGATTTTTATTGTTTTGATATGAATTGTTGGATATTGACTTTTGTCTGGGTTTATAATCTTCCTAGCTGCCATTTTGAATCCAATCAGACCTTGTTGCTACTTCATTCCGCTATCACTTCTCTTCTTCTTCTTTCATCTATTCTCTGCAATGGAGGAACTGAAGATTGCTTTCCTGGTATTCCCCTTTTTTTTCCACTGTTTCGATTTTTTTTTTCTGATTCTTGGTTTTCTTTTGGTCTTGTAGCTTTCCTTTTCTTGACAGTGAATTTCGATATTTCTATCAAGGCTTCTTTTTTCTCTTTTGCAAATGTATTTTAGGTTTTTTGCAATCCTGGCGATGTATCCTTTTCTGATTTAGTGTAAGATTCTTAAGCTTTTTGGGTTGCATGTTGTCACTTATATCTCTATTAGATTCCTTCTTTCCTCATCTCTTTGTTGATTTATCTTCCTCGTCTCTATGCAAATGTTTGCTATGTGTTGCTTGTCTAGATTTAGAATCTGCTTTTCTCTTTTTGGTAGTTCCTTGAAGCTTGCATAGTTAAATCTTCCTTTTATTTCAAATGCATGGTTGGTGAGGAAATAAACTAGCATGTTACCCTCTCGATATATGTGTGTTACTGTGACTTCACTTTCCTTTGCCATTTGGATGATGTCTTCAACTATGGTCTTAATGTTCCAAGGGATTTTCCATATCCCTGATAGGATTTTGACCATGACCAGTGAGTTTGTATCTATCTGTATAGCTTGAAATCCTCTTGTGATACAATGATATATAGCTTCTCTTATGGCTAGTGCTTCTGCTTCTTTGTTAGTGGTCACTTGAATTTCTTCCCCCTATGCATACATTAATTTCATTATGAGTTTCTTAGATAGAATCCAGAAGAGCACCTACCTGGGTTTCCTCTAGACGCACCATCTGTGTTTCATTTAATCTTTCCCATATTTGGAGTCTCCCATTTGATTGCAAGAAAATATAATGTAGGTTTAAAATTTTCTAATAATTCCACCATCTCAACCCATGTGTAAGGGATCTATTGCAAATTAGGACATGAATTCTTCAATACTCTCCTTAAGTCTGTAATCACATTGAAAACAAGACTCTGGAAAGATATCATTTTTATCATTCCTTTGGTTATTTCTCCTTTTCAATAGGTACCACATTAAAATGGCAAGTACTAACTTGAGGAGCCTTTTAGGTTTTGTGCATCCTGTAGTTGTCCACCATTTGGTTAAAACCTGTGTATTGTAGTCGTTCCATATTTATTCCTACACTTCCTGTAGATAGCCTCCATAGTTTAGGGGTTGTGAAAGATGTTAGCAATAAATGTGATGTTGTTTCTTGTTTCCCCTCCTCACAACACCAACAATTTTGATGCCAGTTGTATATTCATCCCTTGTAAAGCTTCATCCACAGGGATCTTGAATTTCCAGGCTCTTCAAATTACATTTTGAAAGGAAGATCTTTTGACCATATCATTTTGTATATATCTTCTTTTTCCTCCCTCCTTCTAATGTACTCTCAGGAGCTTTTAACTGAGAATTTTCCATTTGGCTACAACATCCAATATGGTTTATCTAGTTGTTCTGATCTACATCTTGGTGGAGGTATGGTTCTGGTTATGTGCTGAACATACTCCAGTGGAATATGATCCTCCAATTTTTGTCTTCATTATTCTTGGCAAAAGAGCAAACTTCTAATTCCTCCTCATCAGCTTCTGTTATCAAGTGATAGAGTGCTCCCAGACCTTTCAAATTGCCAAATCAGAAACAAGAATTACCTATTCTGATATGCCACCAATTTTGTGTTCTATTGGTTCACTTATTAGGACCATCTTCTTCCATATAGGTGATGCTCCTTTGCTATGTGCTAAGACTGGATGGAGCTTCTTACAGTATTTGTTTACCATAAGGATCCCCATAGAGATGCCTTACTTCTCAAGTTCCACCATAGTTTGCAAAAAAAGGCATTTGATACATCTGTTAAAGATCTGAACCCTACTCCACATTCCTCCTTAGTTAGGCACAGGGTCTCCCAAATCACCCAGTGTTTACTCTTTTTATCTACTTAATTGTTCCAAAAGAATTTGGCAAAGATCATATGAATATGTCTTATTACTCCAGCTGGTGGGTTCAGGGTTGAAAGTAAATTGATTGGCTTCCCCTAAAGTACATGTATTATGAGAAATGCTCTCCCTACATAAGACAGTACTTTCCCTTGCCAATTTTGAATTCTTTTCCCTATTCTTTTCACCCTATTATCATAGTAGCTTATTTGTTCCTCCCATAGAATATAGGACATCCTAGATATGTAAAAGGAAAGGAACCTTGTCTGATGTTGGTTAGAGCCTTAATTCTGGAGATTGTCTACTGCGGCACCTTATCATGTACATAGAAAGCATTTTTGCTAAGATTGATTATCTGTCCAGAGGCAAGCTTCATAGATTTATCATCTGCTAAGGTGAATAGTATTGTGTCATCTGCATAGGACATATGAGTGATCTTAGTGCTCTATTGAGGTACTCCAAATCCCTGGAAGTTCTCATTCTTTTCTCATTTAGTCCTCTGGATAAGGCTTCAGCCGCTATAATGAAATGTATAGGTGACAAAGGGTCCCCCTATTTAATCCCTCTAGTTGACTTGAAGAAACCAGTTGATTGTCCATTTAATAAAATTGAATACCAATTTTCTGATATCTACCTGTATACCATGTCTATTACCACTTCATTAAATCCAAAATTCTCATCATCTTGGTGATACATATCCATGATAATCTATCATAAGCTTTAGTCGTATCTAGCTTTATTACTATATTGGTAAATTTGGTCCTCATCCTGATGTCTCTTATGATTTCTTGAGCCAATAGAACATTTTCCACTATGCTTCTTCCCTTGAAAAAACCAGTTTGATTTTTGGATATGATCATAGGAAGTAACTTTATCAGTCTTTCATGTAGAACTCTAGAAATAATCTTGTTTGTGAAGTTACTTAGACTGGTAGGTCTAACATTTGAAAAAGTATTAATCTGGTCCTTCTTAGTGATTAGTATCAAATTTGTGTGAGTCACAAATCTTGGCAACACGCTTCCTCCAAACAAGGATCTGACCAGTACTACAACATCTAATTTTATAATTTCCCAGCAGCTTTGATAGAAGGCTCTAGTGAATCCATCTAGGCCATTGGTAGTTTCTCTTTTTAGTGTAAAAACTGCTTCTTTTATCTCTATTTCCTCTGGTAACTTGTGTAACTCGTCATTTTGTGCATCTGTGATAATCTTGGGAATGTGCTTTAGTAGATCAAAGTTGTTTAGATTTAGTGAACTATTTTTGGAAAAAGTTAACAGCTTTTGTGGCTATCTCTTGATTGTTTCCAACCATATTCCACTTTCATTCTGGATTCTATTAATCTGTAATCTCTTTCTTCCCTTGACATAATTATGAAAAAACTTGGTATTTCTCTCCTCTTTTGCATGTGAACCATTTCATGCCTGGCTTCTGTTTTCGATACTCTTCTTCCAAATAGAGGTATATGTTTAGGTCAGCATGTGCTTTATGTAAACTGGTCCTATTTGCTTGTGATGGATCCTCTTCAAATTTCTTTTCCTAAACTAGTATGACCTATAATAAAGTTTCAATCTTTTGGAAAATATTCCCATAGACTTCTTTACTCCACTTGGTTGGTACAACCTTAATCTTCTTGAGCTAAAGGTGCATGTTCAGCATGGGGTTTCCATTCTCATAATTCATCCATTGTGATTTAATTAGGTCCACAAAACCTTCATGTTTTGTCTAGAAATTCAAAAATTTTAATGGTCTAGTGATCACATCCGAGTTTTCTGAACACTGCACCGCCAAAGGGGAGTGGTCTGATCCCCTTTTTATAAAATGTTTTACTGTTATGTTAGGGAACTGATCCTGAAATTTCTGGTTGGTTAGAACCTTATCCAACATTTTGGAAATACAAGTTGCATCAGTACTACCATTCCACCAAGTGAAAGTGCTTCCACTATAGCACATATCTGTTAGTTCACACTCTACCAAACAATTTGCAAAGTCTTTTGTTTCGTGGAATAAAATAGAAAGCCCTCCTAGTTTCTCTTCTTCTGATAAAATCACATTAAAGTCTCCACCTACTAACCAAGGTATATCATGATGATTTGCTATTTATCTTAGTGATTCCCAAAGAATCCTTCTTGTGCTTTGTAAACAGGCTGCATATACCACACTCACCAAAATTTCTTCCCTCAAGTTTTGATGTCTAAGCATGATAGTTATATGTTTGGGTGTGTCTGCTATAATGTCAACTCCCATCTCTTCTTTGAGAAAAATCCATTTTTTTCCTGAATAGTTGGCTATAGCATTGTGATGCCCCAAGATCCTTTTGTAAATTTCAAATCTAGATGGATCTTCAAAAGGCTCTATCAATCCAATTATTCAATATTTATTCCTTCTGTTCAAACTAGTCAACCTCTCAAAACCTTATTGAGTATTGACTAATATGATGTTCCAGAAGAATATCTTGTTCATCATTATTGCTTGAGCTTTGAGGCTACTAGCCTCTTGGATAAAGTTATGACAGGAGGATTATCCTCTTTCCCTCCTTTAGGTTTGATATTGCTATTCTTCATCCTTTCAGTCTGTTTCACCTCAATATCCCCTTCCTTGGCTATTTGATTAATATTAGATAGGATGGATTCCTCTTCTTTAGTGTTATTGCCTATTCTTTCATTGGAGTTTGTGAATCCTTCTGTGTTACTGTTACTATTGTATGAAGTTGATGTTTGTTTTGTGATTCAAAAATTTGTTCCTTACTATATTTATTGTGTTGGCTTTTTGGGTTCTCACTTATCTCTGTATCATTCCTATTGCTGGTTGCATCGACAGTATTTTCTTTATTTGGGATTGTTTTATTGTTGTGCTCTCTTTCTGTTCCATATTCCCCAGCTTCCAAAGAGGATGATACATTTTCTTCCTTTTCTTTGTTCTCTGATTCTTGTTTTTTTCTTTATCTACATTATGGATTAATTCCCCTACTTCCTATGATGCTGGTACCTCCTTCGTTTCCTGCATTTGTTGTAACTTCTTTGGATATTCTTTCCCCCTTTCATCACTCTCAATATTCTTTAAATCTGAATTTTCTGTTATCCTGTTGGTTTCCTTCTCTGTTGTGTTACTGTTTTTGCCAAAAGTTGCTTCCACCTAGTGTTTGCTGGTCTCTTTTTTGCCATAATTATCTGCTTTTATTTGAGTATCCTCTATATGCTCTAGTGGTCCAAAACTGTTGTTTGTAGTAACTGTATTAGAATTTTTTTCTAGTTCTTTCTCTTGTGTCCTCTATATAATATTGTTACCAACCTCCCTATTTTCTTTTCTCATTGTCTAGTTCTTGTTGTTTTTATCATGCCCAGGTAGCTTGGTTTTCTGATTATGATTTGTATCCTTCTGCTCAGCTCCATTATGTAGTTTATCATTTTCTTTGTTGTTTTGTATCTTATTGGTTGCTTTGTTGATTTCTGCTAGTCCCCTACTCTTCTCCTTCTGATTTTAATCTTTCTTCTTATTAGGCTTTAAGGAGGGGTTTATGATAAAGCACTCTATTTTATTGTGTCCCTGTAATATACAGGTTTTACGATACTTGGGCATATAGTCATACATGATAGGAATCCATGTTGAATTATCTCCCCTGTGTTCTTTTGCTTGATTCTCACATTAATCCTTTTGGGGAAATCTCGTAGCAAGTCTACTTCCACCTTAATTTTTGTGCAGCTAGGGCATGAATTGTTCTTTGTAGCCATGTACATATGTAAATGTTTACCTATAGCCTTTGCCCTTGTAAATAGAGATTCTTTAACAAAATAATTTAGTGACAATGATGGGAATGAAACCCATGCCAAAGCCGTAGTGGTTTCGGGTTCTGCGTTAAACCATGGTTTCCAGTTGAGGGGTCTCATATGATAATACCCGTATATGGTTTGGAGAAAGTGTGCTAGCTTAGATATTATATGCACATAATCTTCAAAAGTTGTTAGTCTTATTAGGAGGTGTCTATCCTTCAAGAAGCCTATTCTACATTCAGACTTGATTTTGCATTGCAGGGGTATAATCTTGTGTAATTCCTCTAACTCAGGACATCTATAGGAAAATTTCCCTACAACTACCTATTGGAGATTTTCTTGTTGAATCATAGAATCAACCTCCTCCTCTTCCCATAAGAGTGTTGGTTCTCCATGAACATATATGAGGTCCCTTATGCTCATCGAGTTCAATGGTTTTGTGTATTCAGGTAATAATAAGTTAATCTACAATGGTGGTGGTGGTTGATGTTTCATAGGGTCTGGTGGTGGTACACCTCCAGGAAATGGAGGCCAGCCACTGCTGGCCATATCCATCAGCCATCTCCGCTAGTATTAGGGTTTGGGCAGACCATCGATTTTAGAGAAAGAATAATGCGAAAAAGTTATCACATGTTCATCCCAAAAGTTTCAACTTGATATTCCCTATATTTCTCTTTATTGTATATATCTAACTATTTTTTATTCCTACACTTATCTTATACTTCACCTTCCATGAATCAATAACTTGTGTTATAGGCATATAATCTCAACCTTTTTTGCTTACTTTCCGTTCCAAGTAACCTTTTTGGGATATTAACACCTATATGCTACCTTTAATAACTATTAATATATTTTTAACTAAAAAATATATTTAGCTAGTGAAGCCCAAAAATATGACATTGAATAACTATATGTAGAGAAAACCAATAAAATGAAAAGAGATCTTCCTAATTTCTCGCTTGAAATATGTATCCGTTTTCAAACATTCATGCAGTAATTTTCATTTCAAATTAGAGAAGAGCAGACGAAAAAACTAAGAGGAAAAATAAAAGGAACACCTATACAAAACCCTCAATAACTATTTGCATAATTTTTACTACAAAATATATTTAACATTTGAACTCTAAAAATATGACATTCTATAACTACATACGACGAAAACCAAAGAGATAATATAAGATTCTAAAGATTCTCCTTCTAATTTCATGCTTGAAATCATCATCTTCTTCTTTGTCTCCTCCTCCTTCTCCGTCTCCTTCTTTTTGTGAAGATTCTTCTTCTAATTTAATGCATGAAATCATCATCTTCTTCTTTATCTCCTCCTCCTTCTCTTTCTTCCCCTTCCCCTTATACTCTTTTTCTTCTTTATCTCATTCTTCTCCTTATACTCCTTATTGTCACGCCCCGCCTTGGGAGGTATGACTGGCACCTGGTGCCCTACTATGACCTGGACTGCTTGACTATTGAGCCTAAGCACTTCTGGTGCCAGGCTGGCTCTAATTCTAGATTTATGAAAACAACGAGCTATATAACGGTTGTAAATACAGCCTCCGGCTGACAAGACCTACAGTCACCTGTAGGAATATAATAGCTACCCAGAACAACTGAACATAAGGGAACCTATGCGGGCTGACAAGGCCACCATGCTGACTAGTTATCACTGAAAAGTATAATCAAGTGCTGAACTGATCTGTGACCGACAAGGTCACCAATTGACAACTAAACAAGGCCCCACACGACCATCACATGCAAACTAAAAACATACACACGACCCCATACGACCGGTTCAACTAACCACGGGGAATATACAATCCGCAAGCCTCTAAGAATGATAAGATGGTCGGAACAGGGCCCCAGCCTATCCACACTGTACAAACAAAAAGGGAACTAAACCTTTAGCTGTCAAGCTCCGGATGAAAGGAGCTGAAGACTCTGTACGCTGGCTGGAACTACGAGGGATCTGCTCCTCGTCTATGAGTACCTGCAGGAAAGTAATGCAGTGCCCCAAAATGGGCGTCAGTGCCACTGGTACTGAGTATGCAGGCAATAACTAAAAATAACTGAAAGCAAACAATAATACTGATAGATATTGAAGTAATAGGAGACGGGCTGGGACTGACTGAAAAGAGCGTAACTTTACTGAAGATAGTAAGAGTCATACCTGATAATATGTCGGTCTACTTTCTATCTATTAATAACTAACACAATATAGCATACAAGAACCTTACCAGCCCCCATAAGCTATAAGGTACCAACCAGCACACAATCTATATACCCCTACCCAGGTCATACCATCCACCTAGTAACTATGAGCATCCTGCCGGCCCCCTGGGCATGCAACTTGGGCTCACTGGGCCCCTGACTATAGCTGTATCTAATTCCGGAGGACTCCTGAAATCTGAAATGTGAAATCTGAAATCTGCATCCCGGGTGCAAGCGCTCGACAGGGGGTGTGGTATAGTGCTGATCAGCCTGCTATGGGGAATCTGCATCCCATGTTTGTCTGCTGGCGGACGACATACCACTCCGTAGAGCGACGTATCCTCACCCTCTGGCGGGCGAGTCGACACACCTATTAACCCTGGGGCGGTCAAGGAATCTCTAAGGGTGTCCAACACAGAATAATCATGTCTCCACAGATAACAATAACCGCATGTAATATATATATATATACTGAATCTGATAATAATATTTATATTCTGGTATTCTGTTATGAATCTCATACTGAAATATACTGAATCTGATACTAACATATGCTTAATCTAATATTGAGATATACTGAGTCTGAAATAATATTTCTGGAATATTCTGCTGGGAATTATACTGTTTTACTGAGTTTCATGCAGAACACTGTATAATAATTCTAACATGCTTACTGAACTCATACTGAATATAATATACGGCTTTTGAAACATTCTACTGGAATTTGTACGATTTTTCTATACTGGAACTACTAGCTTGCCGAAAGAAACTGGCTTTACATACCTCGACTGTCGATTTGTCGATTAACTGGCAAGGTTCGGCTCGTATTTAGCTATTCTCCCCAATATTAATCATATTCATTCGAGAATAGAACTAACTTCATTATTATACTGGAAGAAAACAATACTTTAAATCTATATACTGACTCTCTTTTGACTTATTGAAGTACGATCGAAAACTCATAATTTCTCGGAGGTCTAGAAGGGAGAAATACTCACTTTAGGCCTGGGAGTGTATTAACACTAGTTTGGAGCAATTACAATCACTTTGACTAGGTGGGACGACGCTTCGCTGGGCGAATTTCACGAAACTAACTCCGTAGAAATGCTCCCTGCAGCTTTATACTTTGGTATCCGAAGTTAATTTGACTTTGGACCGCATTTGAAAGCGCAATCGAATGAATATTATATAAACTCTTTGCTCCTCCTCTGTTTCTGGTTGTTCACTTTGGAAATAATATGAAAGTTGACTTGAAAATGAAGTGAGAGGACTTTATATACTTGGATCCTTTAAGTCACATTTGTCGAATCGGATTTATAAGTCGCATTTGCCTTGCGACGCTCCGTCTTGGCGCTTGTCCGGTCTCTCCCCGGGCACTTTTCATGCACGTATGGCATTCTAAAACTCTTAATCAACATGCGAATAGGCCAACTAAGTGTCAAGAACTTACGGGGTGTAACACTTATACTCCTTTTTCTCTTTCTTTTACTTCTTCGTCTTCTCTTTTTTATTTTCCTTCTCTTTAACCTCCTCCTCCTCCTCCTCCTTTTCTTCTTTTACTTCTCTCTCTTTTTATTTCTTCCTATCTTTCTTCATAAGATGAGGAGAAGGAAGAGGAGGAGAAAAAAGGGATAAAGGAGAAGGGAGAAGGTGAAAGGAATAGAAGAAAGGAGAAGGAGAAGGAGACCTCCTCCTCCTCCTTTGCTCCTTCTCATTCTCCTTCTACTCCTTATCCTCCTCCTTATCTTCCTTTTCTTTATTTTCATTTCTCCTGCTTTTCATTCTTCCTTTTCTTCTTCTCCTTCTCCTTATCTTTCTCCTCCTCCTCCTCCTCCCTCTATTCATTATTTTTCTCCTTCTTCTCTTGAATCTAAATTTAAAATTCACCTTAAATAAAGGATTCTCATTTCATAGTTAGTAAATGACATGTTATTCTGATGCAATCTCTTAAACTAAATTATTTTGTCCTTCGCTTCAAAGCATATGCTAAACATAGAAAATTTATGAGAACTTAGTCAATATAAGAAAAGGGAGCCCAACTGGTGTGCTCTCAATAATCCACTATTGCTTGACTAGCTAAATCAATTAGAAACTTATGAAATCAATTTTATTAGAGTCCACCTACTCCAAGTTGTACAATCTCTCATGGAAACTTAGTAGAAACTTATAAGAATCATCCCTGGGATAACCATTAAACTGTTGGGGCTTCATCTTTTTAAATCTCTCTAACCTTTTTTGCTCGGCTTCAACCATTGTAGGTAAAATCGATGGTCATGAAGAAATGCCAAGTAGATGACACCTATATACTGGGGAAATCTAGTTCTACCTGGTTGAGCTCCGGAGCCTAAAATCATGGAGAAATCAGTTGATTAGAGGTCTAAGCTTCAAACCCAATCTGAAAACATTCTAGAGTGACAGACAAGATACCAACCTAAGCCATACTCTCAAGAAAACTGAGCATCCACACAAAAGAATCCTAAAGCATAGCAGTAGCAATAAATCTAATGGTGTCTCAGCTAGTGAAATCTCAACTATTGGAATTGACCATCGACATGAAAAATCATTGGCTCAAAAAATACAACTCCAGAATGGCCCTGGTAGTTACCGTTGTTCAACCTATAGAAGGTGTTAATGTACAGGATCTGCCTTCACCTCAACCCTTGCCTCTATCATCTTTGCCATAAATGCTCGTGTGCTCACAATCTATGAGAGAGGGAAACAATGAGATTTAGAACTCGAGTAGAATCAAGTACGCATGGCAAGGAATGACAGAAATAATTTTCCAAAATGTACCATATGCAACTAACCCCAAAGTGTCCAAGTTAGCAACTAGAAATAAAACACATCTATATGCTCCACTGTTACATGAATCTGAATTCACACAAAAGACTACAGCTAGAGTGGCACGAGTATAGGGAGCAACATGTACTCAGCAAGTATAAGTGACCGACCCTAACAAAGTAGTAGCGAAGGCTGATTTATTAAATACTAACATTCTATATTTACTCAAGTATAAAGGATAACATAACTCAACTAAATACACAATATCAAAATAAATGAGGAATTAAGCACAATTCACCTCAATAACTCGGTAAGATGCCCAAATTGAGATAATAAAAAGTGCAACGCAATCTCCATATCTAACTCAAACTTTGTGCACACACTAACTCCAATGAGGGTATCGGGGAGCGTGACCTAGGAGTGACCAATATGTGGTCCATGCACCTTATAGACGTTCGCTAAGTGCAATACAGACAATCCCAACGTACTATCAATATCAACTTCAAAATAACTCAAATGCAGAACAGACGATCCCAACGTGCTCATCTCATAATGTCCAATCTCATATTCAATCATATATATTAAATGGCATATCAATATCAATTAAAGTGAACATAAACTAAACATGTCATTTTTATGCAATTTAACTCTAATTGAATACCATCATAGAAATATTAATCATGTTATATCCTCTTCCACATGAGTCCTTTCATGAAAATCAACTAATCAACCAATATGAAGAAGCAAAACCACATAACTCGACATGTCACTCGATACTTGTATAAGTGCTAACCACCTTACCTATACGTCACCCCTTACCCTTAACCCATTAATGAACAATTTAACCGAGAAAAACATCCATCATCAAGAAAAGTCTTAACTTACCTCGATTCACAGTGCTACAAATCAAACAATCACCTTATCATTTCTCAAAGCCTTTGAACGCTCCCAAACTCGACGTGTCACCCGGTGTCCCTATAAGTGCTCACCAACTAACCTATATGCCACCCATTACCCTTAACCCATTCATTAACAATTTAATCAAGAAAAACATTCATCATCGAAGATGATGTCTTAACTTACCTCGATTCATAGCGCCACAAATCACTATATCTCCATTTCATTTCTCAAAGCCTTTGAATGCTCTCAATCTATTCAAAATTAAGTTTTATATGATTAAACAAAGCTAATAATACACCTGATCCCAAAGGTCAAAAAAGAAAATTTCTTGCAAAATTGAATTTCCATATCCCACCATAACTCGAATTTCACCCAAATCTAACACTTAATCGGCCCCGTAAACTTTCAAATTATACTCTCATAAATTTTAGAAAAAAACCCTAATTCTCGATTGAAAACATGGAGTAAGATTATAATTGGTACATGGAATCATGAATTCACTAAAATGAAGGTTAAATCCTTACCCTTTGTCAAATTTAAAAGATTGTGTAAAATAACAATTAATCTAAGCACTAGGGCGAAAAATATGATATGAAATACCAAATCCCAATTTGAGAAATGTTTAAGTCTACCCAATCCTACTCTTCACAACTGTGTTCCCCACCCCATGCAATCACGAACACGCCCTAGCCTTTCCCTTCACGAACACGATCATGGGCCTCACGAACGATACTGTTCCCCGACCCCCTTCTCCCTACACAATTGTGCACTATGCCACGCAATTGCGGGCGTCCCCTAACCTAACTACTCTTTTCCATCACGGTTCCCTGGATCATAATTGGGATGGCCAAATGCCTTGCACCGGAGCTAGAAAATTCTAGTTCATCCAAATGTTCATTTTGATGTCCGGTTATGTCACCCATTACGTCATGTTAATACAGTGCAAACATTTTGGGCTACGTCACTCATTATGTCATGTTAATGTAGGAAACAAATTCGTTATTACGTCACCCATTATGTCATGTCAATGCAAGATTATAATAATTCAATAAATTATCTTGACGCGGAGACAGTAACTTAAGACTGACCAATTTATTTTTATATAAAATGTTCAATTTTGACTAAATGCAATAATTTTCTTTCTTAAAAAATCTAAAACAACCAAATTTGCTTCTTTGTTCTCATTTGTTTAGTCACTTGCAATAACTATTTTAATTAATTATTCCATATAGGTCTTGTGATATATCCTCTATATAAATCGAGAAGCAAGGATATTTTTCAAAATATTAATTTAAGTTCTCGTAGGCTGATTCTTTCTCTTTTGTGATATATCATGGTAATGTATTCGATTCACCCTCTTCCTTAATTCCATCACTTAGGAGATAATTTTTTGAGAAATCATAGCAAAATTTTCAATTGTTTTCAATGTTTCGTATATGATACATGACTGACTCCATTTTATGTTAATGGCATACATTTATAGATAAATGAGTATCATGAAAAAATTCCTTATATGTATGGTTTCAATCTAGATTTATGGTCTTGTGGTATGTTTCAGTTCTAATTCTCTTTCTCCTTGTGAGACTCCCTTTTCTTTTTATTTAATTCCCTTTTTTCCTTAGTGAGTGAAACTTATTAGTCGTTAAAAATGTTTTAATTTGGGGAAAATTTTTTCTTGTTTTAAATTTTTTATAAATGATTTTTGGTTTTTTCTTATATTTATGTTCGGTGATGTAGTCTGCTCAACATTCACAAGAAAAGAAAAGTGATTCGGAAACAGTGATGCAAAGGTCTATTACTACTTTAAGTCAACTACTAATGGATGTTGAAAACATGAATGTAAGATTTTCAATTTTCCTTATTCTACTTTTAATTTTGTATTTCATTTTATTTTTAAAGAGGTTCATAATAGTTCAAGCTATTTTAACTATGATTTTAAGATTTTGACTGAATATTTAGGTTTTTTTTAATTAGTATCAGTGAAAAACTCTCATTTTTTTCCATTCTCTTTCCTTCTCTTTATTGTCTATATCTATCGATTTCCTAAATCCTACACTTATTTTATACTTAACCTATATTCATTAATCAAAATAACTTGCATCATAGGCCCATAATCTCTTCATCTATACTCATCAGTCTATAACTTATGCTATTGACCCATAAACTCAACCGCTTGAGCCTACTTTTTCTTCCAAGTAATACTTTTGAGATATTGACACTTGTATATAATCTTCAATAGCTACTAACATACTTTTTGACTAAAAATTATATTTCGCTACAGTAGTCAGAAAATTATTACATTGTATAATTATATCTAGCGAAAACAAATGAAATAAAAAGAGATCAAGAAAATTTTCTTAATATCACGCTTGAGATATCCCTTTTCAAAACTTAAAGTAGCGGTTTTCATGTCAAATTAGAGAAGAACATAAGTAAATTTAAGAGGAAAAAAAAAACACCAATACATAACCCTCACTAACTATTTGTGTTCATTCTAGATATCTTTATTATTATCTTCTTATTAATCCTCCTCCTTCGCTTCTCCTCCTTTTTCTCCTCCTTCTCTTCTTATGCTCCTTTTCCTTGTTCTACTCTTTCTCCTTCTTCTTCTCCTCCTCCTCCTCCTCCTCCTCCTCATCATCATCATATTCTTATTATACACTAGATATTGTGAGAATACATAAATGGAGTCATTTTCAAAATCGAGTTTGTAATCTAAAATTTCACTTAAATTCACCTTAAATTATTTTCAAATACCTTCAAAATTGATATCAAGCTTTTTAAGATGTTTCAAATAAACTTCATTAACATCCATTTTGAAATGCATATTGAAAAAATTAAAATCAAGTAATGATATTTGCAGATTCTTATCTTCAAAATCATAGTCAATGTCAATATAAATATATTAAACTTTGATAACATTCTTCAATGAATACCTCTTTTTCATCAATAATTCATATTTTAAAAAAAATTGAGAAATTCAAATTATAATGTACACCCAATGCAACGACCAAAAAATCGAGAAAAAAATTCAAAAAAAATATGTGTATCAATTTTTTTCTAATATTTGTCAAACGGGTATAATGATAGTTGTATTAGAGAGAGTAATTGGACAAAATTTTTAGAAGAGAAAGAAAATTTAAAATTTTAAAGTTATTTAACAGGTGGTGTTTCCAGGCATAAAATATCATTTATGTATCCTTAAGCATGGATATAAATTGTGGGGTGCCAATTTCATTAATTTAAGTTGTTCTACGCTATTTAATAGACCAAGTTATCATACAGTGATAAATTTCTTATTTTCATCAGCTTCTTAATTCATACAAAGTTCTTCATAATTGATCATAATACCAAATGGTGGAGGCTTATGAATTGAAGTGAGAACAAAAGGTCAGATAAGCATGCGCATAAAGGCCACCTCTTTGTGCTCAATAACCCATGGATAAGGGCCTAATGTTTTTGCAAATGTCGCAATCAAAAAGCATAAGTTAAACCTTTCTTTACCTCATCTTCTGCCAAAAGACCTCGAAGATGTTAGAAATTTTTTGAAATGCTATTTAACTCCTTCAGCATTACAAGATACTGAAGCCATTCGGATACAATAGGCTTGTCTTTCCCTTTCTTTTTCAATTCCAACCGGTCTTCCAATTTCCATGAACTCAAATCCATTTTTTCTAGCAAATAATATAAAATAAGATGCAAATCAGATAAAATACGATGCAAAACTTCAATATACTCTTTGTCATACACTGCTTCACTAGTGCCATCCTTCATCAATGGAAAGGTGATTGTAAATCCAAAAGGTGGTTGTAACAACTTCTTCACCAAATACATATACTCAATAAAATCATGCATAGCCCATTTATAACCCCCACAGACTCAACTGATCCCATACTCAACTCTAAATCATGAGATAACTCAGCTACTACTACCTCACGTACAAACAAAAGAACATCTTTCAATGCTAATAATTCCTTAGTAGCCTTTCACCCTGTGATCCCTATGGCATCTACTATAGCCCCTATAGTACTTCGACAAAAATTATACAAACAATCATAAAGCCCGACAGCCCTTCTCAGTAGCTTACAAAACTCTAACAACATTCAAGCACATCCATTACATGTGTTCTTAGTGAATTCACTCTTCAATAAATTGATAAATGTATGAATACAATAATGAGCAGTAAATTTGACAGTTTTATCTAGAGACATATAAATCATTACTAGAGCTGCAAGGCCAAACGAGGACATAAAGATTTGGAGGTGTTGAGAGATTTTTTCAGAATTATCGTTTGAGTCATTGTGAGATACTATTTCAGCATCCTTTTGATTTGATGAGCATCCGAAATAGCCGAATGATAATTAATTTTCAAAATATCAAAGACTATTAAAAGTAAGTCATCAATGAGTTGCCACGCCTGAGGATGATCTGTGCTCTGCATTCGACCAACAAGCTGCATGCTCTCATCCTTCTGGATACCACAATCGGCTAATATTTGTCTTGACTGGAGTTTCTTTTTCCCCTTTAAATTAGTTGTTGCTATTTTGTGGGTATTCTGGTGATCAACATGATTCTGTAGTGAATGAATTAATTTATTGGTTATCCCAGCTCATTGTATTGACCTGGTGGAATTCATTCACTATAGAATCATGTTGATAACCAGAATACCCATAATAGAGCAACAATTAATTTATAGGGGAAAGCATCTCTAGTCAAGAAAAATATTAGCAGACTGTGGTATCCAGAAGGACGAGAGCATGCATATTGTTGGTCGAATGTAGAGCGCAGATCATCCTCAGGAGTGGTAATTCATTGATGACTTACTTTCACTAGTCTTTGGTATTTTGAAAAGTAATTATCCTTCGACTATTTTGGATGCTCATCATATCACAAGAATGCTGAAATAGTATCTAACGATGACTCCAAAGGATAATATTAAGAAAACCTCTCAACACCTCCAGATATTCATCTCCTCATCCACTCCTATAGCTCTAGTAATGTTTTATATATCTCTAGATAAAACTGTCAACTTTACTGGTCATTATTCCATTCGTACATTTGTCAATTTATTGAGGAGTTAATTACCTAAGCACACATACAATGGATGTGCCTGAATGGTGTTATAATTTTGTAAGCTATTGAGAGGGGTTGTCGGACTTGATGATCATTTGCATAGTTTTTTGTGGAGTAGTGTAGGGGATATAGTAGATTCCATTGGGATCGAAAGGTACAAGGATACTAAGGAATTATCAGCATTGAAAGATGTTCTTGTGTTTGTACGTGAGGTAATAGTAGCTGAGTTATTCCATGATTTAGAATTGAGTATGGGATCAGTTGAGTCTGTGGGATTATCAGTGGGCACTATGTATGATTTTATTGGGTATATGTCTTTCGTGAAGAAATTGTTGCAACCACCTGTTGACTTTCTAATCAACTTTCCATTGATGAAGGATGGCACCAGTGAAGCAGTGTGTGACAAAAGAGTACATTGAAGTTTTGCATCATATTTTATCTAACTTGCATCTTATTTTATATGATTTGCTAGACAAAATGGATTTGAGTTTAAGGAAATTGGAAGACTAGTTGGTATTGAAAGAGAAAAGGAAAGCCAAGCCTATTGTATCCGGGTGGTCTTAGTATCTTGTAATGCTAAAGGAGTTAAATAGCACTTCAAAATTGTTTAACAGCTTGGGGGTCTTTTGGAAGAAGATGAGGCTAAGAAAGATTTCATTGTGCTTATTGGTTGTGACATTTGCAAAACCATCTAACAATTATCAATGGGTTATTGAGCATAATTAAGAGGTAACCAATTTTGAGGTGAGGAGACATTTCACAATAATGATGCTTGGAGAAGTTAGACATGCAAAACAGGCATCACATAAGATTCTCATTGACAGTTCCTAGTTATTGGAAGAATCATGAGAATACATTGGATATAGGGATCCCGCATTGCTATGAGGCAATCTATTTATGGGGCTCAAACATAAGGCACTGGGCCTATTGTGTTGAAGAAGTGGTTTCTCTTGGTATGTCGAGCGATCTTGAATCCTCAAAATGCTCTCTTTGTTGCTTGCCCAAATGACCATAGAAGGTTTCTTCCAAATCCAGGTATGCTTTTATTGCCTTTAGCTCTGTTTAGTTTACTCTCAAATTAGCTCAGCTTAGAATAGGTTAGATTACCCAGTTCAGTACAATAATTTAGATCAGTGTCTCAGATTTAGGTCATGTCCTTGACCATTAGACAGGGTCATTTTGACCATCTTAGTATAGTTCAGTTTATTCAGTTTCAACATTTCAATTGGCCATTGCATGTCTTTACAGTTCAATTATTTTATTCTTCGTGTTATGGTTTCTCCTACTTACTCAGTACATTCAAAGTACTGATGCATACCTTTTATGTTGTATCATTTTATGATACATTGTAGGTTTTCAGTCTCAGCCCCATCAGCAGATCTTCTAGGAGTTTTCAGCTGCACCCGTGGTGAGTCCTCATCTTTCGAGGATAATGACTATTTTTCTTTAGTGGTTTTTCTTTCAGTTAGACTTACAATTAGCTGGGGGCTTTTCCCAGCAACTCATTAGATAGATGACTTTCAGACACAGACAAAGATTCATATTTTTAGTTCTGTTTCAGTTTTTTAAAACTTTGTGATTTAGTTCTTCTTCATGAATGGTTTTATTATTTTAAAGCTTCTTCTATGTTTTTACTTAGAATGACAGTGTTATGATAGACCATGGGTTGACTTGGGGTTACTTGTGACTCCAAATACCGTGTCTCGTCTAGGGTATAGACTCGAGATGTGACACCTGTCCCTGGCTTAGTCCCCTTTTGGGAAACTCTACCTGCTGAGAGAGTAGACTGAGCTCTATTACCTCCATTTCCTTATCAGGATGTACATATAGCCCTTTTGGCCGCATCCTCAGAATCCATCTCTACCCGAACGACACTCACCAAAGTAGTCCCTGCCACTCTTTCCATAAGGTAGGCCTCGAGGGGTTCCTTAAACTATATTGCCTTGCATTTGAGACCTCTGATCATTCTTGTTACCTAGGACTAGGCATTAACGGCTGCCTGAGTAGGTCTAGAGGACCTCTTCCTGAAGAAGGACCTATTTCCATTCCTGTTCCTCAGCCGTGTGGTCTCATTACTTGCTAGCTTGGCCCTCTTACTCTCATGCTCCTCTCTATCCTTCTGCTTATATTCCACTAACTTGTGGGCATACACCATAAGTCGATGAAATGTCCATATAACTGATCGATAGAGAATCCTTTCTCTCCTTCTTTATGTGCTTGCCCAATCCATATATGAACTTCCTAATTCTTTCCCTCATATCAGGTACCATCTCTGGAGCATACCTAGATAGCTGGATGAACTTAAGGCTATACACCGTCACACTTATAGTGCCCTGCCTCAAGTTCATAAACTCCTCTGCCTTCACCTCTCTAAGCTCCTAAGGGAAGAAGTGGTTCAAGAAGGCCTCCTCAAAATTACCCCAAGTTTCCAGAGCTTCATTATCACTTCGTCCTTGCTTCCACTGATCATACCATACATTGCTACGTCCTTGAGCTGATACGAAGCAAAATCAACTCCCTCTATCTCTGTGGCATATATTGCCTCTGAGATCTTCCAGATCTCATCAATAAAATTCTAGGGGTCCTCATCGACCTTAGGCCCTGTCAATATTGGAAGATTCATTCTTAAGAACTCTCTAATCCTTGACGCTACTGATGAATCATGAGAATCGAAACTGGCTAGCACCGGGCTTAGGCAGCCTGATTGAGTAGCCACTAACTGAGTGAGCATCTGAATAGTTCCTTTAAACTCTTTCTCTGAAGTACCAACTCTAGGAGTTTGAGGAACTGGTGCCTCTGGAACCCTTCCACTAGTGGTCGGTGCATCCTGGGCTCTAACACTAGATCTTTGAACTGGAGTGCCTTCTCCATTCCTAGTCTGCATCCTAGTCTGTGGAGGTAGATTAGCTGCATTTCTCTGGCTGATAGTATGTTTTGGAGGCATGATCTGAAACACATGAATGCACAAGTTAGTAGGAAGTCTTTATAGAGTTAAAATCTATCACACGATCTAGAGTATAAAATAAAGGAGGTATTTCCTAATGCCATATATTCTTCCTATTATAGATATAGCGCGCTTCACATCTATAAGAAGAGCACTACTAGATGCAGCTTCATAGACAATTGAAAAACCTAATGCTCTGATATCAAGTTTGTCACTCCCCTAGCCTACACCCTTGGCATGGCCGTCACTCAAACCACCTAGTGATCCAAGTGAACCCTTGGCCTGACTTATTACTAGCCGAGGTTCAAAATAATGTTTAGCGGAAGTAATAACTATAATGGACTCAATTTAATAAAATAAAATTTATTAATTGAAACTGAAAACAATGTTAAAAATTAACATTTATGACTCAACTAACTACTAATCTATGAAGCCTCTAATGTCTGAAGATAAGTGCAGAACAAAGCTCACACGGCTACCTTAAGCTCTACAAAAATAAAACTGAAACTATAGTATGACTAGGACTCTCAAAAGTAGCAGCCCACACCAAAAGCTGAATGAAGTGAAATCCTAATGAAGCATCCGTTACTGATCCTATCTACCTGAATCTACATCATGGTAATATGCAACGCCAAAGGGCCAAAGGGAGTTAATACATTGAATGTACGGTGTATAAAATGGCTGAATGAAATAATAGTTAAGCAAGAACTAAACTGAAAGAATAAACTAATTGAATCTAAAACTCTGAATGATGCATAAAGACACAAGTATGGAATATGTGTAAAAGTAGTTATCCAATAAAATCATGCATCAAAGAAATCTCTAAAATATACATGAATATATATATATGTATATCTTTAGTTGGCAATTCTCATAACCGACATAAATCATGAATGAGCGCATGATGTCCAACATCTTTCCCAAGTTGGGAGAGCCATCCAAAGCCTTGCCGGGGCAGAGGACGAAACTAAACTATGGATCTATACTAAGCCCTTACCAGGGGATGTCTAGGGAGTCACCTGAATCAACGACACGATCCTAACCTACACTTCTATGTAGTTTTGGGGCTTATGGGTTATCTGAACCTTTTACCCGTCTCGGTGTTAAATAATCATCCCAAAACTATGCTCATATAAATATGCCTATTTGATGCAGTTGAAAACATCTTTTATAAAATTGAGCCTTGGCTCAAAATTCTGTACTTTATTGATGAACCTTGGCTGAAACTTATACTTTGAGAACTTGTGAGCTTTTATGCTCAAAACCTTTGATTTTCAAAAATAAGACTTTACTTTAGTTTTTGAAAACCATTATAATAACTGTACTTTCTATTTGAAAATCTCTTTATGAAAACTCTCTTAAAAATCTGCTCAACTTTATGAATATCTCAAATTACAATACTTTTAAAAACAATGACTTTCATGCAATTAGGTCCATGGGATAAAAAACATGAACCATCATCAATCAAGAAAGAGTCAAGAGATATCATCAATAATCAAGAGAGTATAATTATGATCAATAATCAAGGGATACAATAGATATATCACAATAGGTCAAAGAAATTCAATAGTGAATCATTCAACAATAGGGAAGAAGACCAAATCAAGAAATTGGGCAAAACCCTAGCTTTACTCTATTAACTCTTTACTAGATGTAGGGCATGAGGAAGGATAGGAATCCTCACTCAGGTTAGCCTTACATACCTAGAGAGATGAACTCCTGACTCAAGCTTGAAGAAACCCTAGGTAGAAGATGAGGAATCCTAGCTTCCTTGAGTGTTTGAGAGCTTTAGATACTTGAACGTACATTAATAATGGGGAGTTGAAAGAGAGTTTAGGCTATTAAAACCCTTAAATACTCCCCAAAGGAATCCCAAAACATTCTAGTTTAAGTGATAGAAATATGAAAAGTTACTAAACTAACACTAGAATATCGTTTTTAAAATTTCCTACCCAATGATGACGAGTCACTACATGACTCATTGGGTAACATGACGACTCGTGGTGACTATCCTTCATCATTGGAGAAATTTGATCACTTTCTAATCTCTTCATGATGCCTAGACAGAATGGCTCATTACTGGACCTAATGAATCGTTGCCTGAGTCACTGGAATTGGGAGTTTTGAAAACTCTGATGCTCATTACGAGTAACTTAACAAGTCATGCCCTCTTCTAACGAGTCATTGAGTGGCTTGTTCTATGGTAAAAAGTCAGTTTTCCTGTTGGTTTCTACCTCAAGTCTAGAGTTTAACCTTAAAGACTTTTAGGGTCATTACAGAATAGTAAATGAGGTTAGATTCTTAGCTCTATGATAAAATCATGAAATCCCCTCTAAAATCTCCCAAAATCAAGGTCTACATCCCCAAAAACGAGTTAGAAAGTTATTATACCATTTTAGAAAATATTTAATAAAACCATTGAGGGGTCTTTGCAATTGCGAACAACATGGATCCAACCCAACTTTGCAAATGCGAACCTCACAGATGTTGCAATTGCAAACTAAAACCTCACAAATGCGACATGTCCCATAAATTTGAGACTTCACAATTGCAAATCAGACCTTGCAACTGCGAGATGCACAACAAACCAAAAACTCTAATACTCAACCACAACTCTAAATGGACCTTCGAAAGTCATCTAGAACCTCCCAAACACAAACCAATAGTGTAAATTGATCATAAAAACATGTTTCAAACCTTTTGAAATCATCGAATAATGATCCGAGATTATCTTGACCAAATGTTGACCATGGTCAATTCTAATATTTCCAAATCCCTATTTCCAATGAATGATCATGCCCGAGTGTCTTAGGTGTTAGCCCATATAATTGGTAGTCCTATGGGCATTAGAATTTTAGGTAGTCCTATGGGCATTAGGATTTTAGGTAGTCCTATTCCTATTGACATTAGAATTTTAGTTTATGCCTATATATAGGCACCCCCTTCCCCATTCTAGAGCATTGTATTCAATTATCAGTTAGCCTTTTTTTATTCTTTCTTTTCTTGTTCTTCAATAAAACCCTTGTTATATATCAACATGGTATCAGAGCCAAAATAAATCGATTCTTCCCTACTTGTAAATAATCACCAATTTTCGCGGATCGAGTTGATGTTCTCCTGTGTTTGATGCTTCCGCTAAATTCGTTGTTGGTTTGGTTTGCTTTGGAAGACATTGTGTGATTGTCGTTGTTGGTTTGGTTTGTTTTGGACGTCGTTGTTGGTTTGTTTTGTAACTAGGGTATTTTGTTCTTATCGTTGTTTTGGGGTTACTTATCTTGGTGTATTCACTTTGCTTTTGTCAATATGGCTGCAAAGGATGATTCTCTCCAATCTATTAACACTCAATTAGATGGCAAAATTATGCATATTGGAGTTATGTCATGAAGAATTTTCTTCGTGGCAAAAACATGTGGGGCTATGTTAGTGGGGTTAAATCCAAACCTAAGGATGAGAAGGCTGAGGACTTTGTATTGTCATTGGATCTATGGGAAACTGCTAACTCCAAGGTTATCACTTGGATTAACAACTCAGTAACTCAGTCAATTGGTATGCAATTGGCTAAATATGACACAGCTAAAGAAATTTGGGATCACTTGGAGAGATTGTACACTCAGTCTAACTTCGCCAAGCAGTACCAAATAGAATACGATATTCGTGCTCTTCAACAGAATGCTATGAGCATTCAAGATTTCTGTACTGCTATTTCTGATTTGTGGGATCAATTGGCCCTTACCGAATCCGCAGAATTGAAAGGTTTTGCGCCGTATATTGCTAGGAGGGAAGAGCAACGTTTGGTTCAATTTTTGATGGCATTACGTTCTGATTTTGAAGGACTGCGTGGAACAATTCTTCATCGATCTCCCCTCCCCACAGTTGATTCAGTTGTCCATGAACTGATTGCAGAAGAGACTCGTATCAAGTCTCAATTGGATAAAAGGTCAAAAACACCTACTCCTGTTGTGTTTGTTGCTTCACCGGATCAGTCCAGACCACAACGTTCTCAGCCTCAGACTTCCAATCAATCGCGACGATCTCCTAAAATTGCGTTTGATGAGTGTGCATTTTGCAAGCAGAAAAATCATTGGAAGGCTTAGTGTCCCTTGTTACTCAACAAGGCAAAGTTTGGTCAGCAACAGAAGAATGGACAGCCACACTCCTCTGGTACTCCTCCACAGTTCGCTGCTGCTGCACCATCAGTAGATGCTGAGTCTAGCACTGTGCCTCCTTCGGAGTTGGATCCTCGGGTGTTCAAACAGTTTAGACAATTTTTGGCATCCAATCCTACTGCCATGTCAGCGTCCAACTTAGGCCCAGCTTCCTCCAGTACATCAGGTATTCCCCTATCCTTGTGGATTCTGGATTCTGGTGCGACCCATCATATGTCACATTGTCTGTCATCTTTTGGTTCCTTGTCACCCATTTCACCACTCTCTGTTATGTCTGCCAGTGCTACATCTATGCCAGTCGAGGGTGTCGGTTCTATTACTACCTCTCACATTGTTCTGTCTGATGTCTATTATATTCCTAAACTTGCTTTCAATCTTGCTTCGGTCAGTTAGTTGTGTAGAACTGGTCATTGGGTATTCTTTTCTGACTCCGTTTGTGTTGTACAGAACCAACACACTCAGAAGGTGATTGGGATTAGCCGTAGGTTGGGGGAACTCTATGTCCTGGAGAGTCTCAGAGTGTCTGTTGTTGCCGCCTCCAGCATTGATTTGTCTTCTTTTCATTTGCGTCCATTGTCATCACAGTTTTATCTTTGGCATTCCCGCTTGGGACATGTATCAGTGTCACGTTTACGTTTTTTAGCCTCTACTGGTGCTTTAGGTCATGTAAGCACTTCTGATATTTCTGATTGTAGTGGTTGTAAACTGGCAAAATTTTCTGCCTTACCTTTTAATAAAAGTATGTCTTATTCAGTTGCTCCTTTTGACATTATTCATTCTGATGTATGGGGACCATCACTAGTATCCACTAAGGGTGGTTCGAACTATTATGTTTCATTTATAGATGACTATACTCGATATACCTGGGTTTATCTTATGAAGCGCAGGTCTGACTTCTTTGGCATTTACAGCAATTTTAGAGCCCTTGTTAAAACACAACATTCGGCTGTGATAAAGTGTTTCAGGTGTGACTTAGGGGGTGAATATACCTCCAATGATTTCACTCAGTTACTTGCCTCTGATGGTACCATACACCAGTCATCTTGTACAGATACTCCTGAGCAGAACGGTGTCGTCGAAAGGAAACACTGTCATATTGTTGAGACAGCACGCTCCTTACTATTATCTGCAGAGGATCCTAGTAATTTTTGGGGAGAAGCAGTCCTAACTGTTGTATATGTGATCAATCGTATTCCTACTGCATTGACTTCAGGGATGTCTCCATTTCAGAAATTATATGGTCACATGCCAGATTACTCCGCGTTACGCGTTTTTGGATGTACTTGTTTTGTCCTTCGTCCCCATGTTGAAAGAAACAAGCTGGAGCCAAAATCAGTTATATGTGTGTTTTTGGGGTATGGTGTTGGACAGAAAGGTTATCGTTGCTATGATCCTGTCAGTCAGAAATTATATGTTTCACGACATGACACCTTTTTGGAGCATATTCCTTTCTATTCAATTCCAGCTGAATCCCATGATGTTACTAAGTCAGATCTTCGGCGTATTGATCCATTTGGCATTGACACGGAGGCTCCAGTTTCAGATTCAGCCGTGCCACTCGATGTGCTGCCTTACAGTGCTTCAGCCCCGCCTGAGACTGGAGATCCACCACCTCTGAGGAGATCTACTCGTCAGAGTAAGTCCACCAGACTGCCTGATTTTTCTTATTCTGCCTACTCACCCCCATTTGCTTCCTTTATTGCAAACATACATCAATTGTCTGAACCTGAGTCCTATAGAGAGACTGTGTCTGATCCTCTTTGGCAGAATGCTATGGCGGAGGAACTCACTGCTCTTATTCAGACACACACATGGGATTTGGTTACCCTCCCACCTGGTAAACATACGATTGGCTGTTGATGGGTGTATAAGATAAAAACAAAGTCTGATGGGTCTGTTGAGCGATACAAGGCTAGACTTGTGGCAAAAGGGTACTCACAAAAATATGGTATGGACTATTAGGAGACCTTTGCCCCGGTGATGAAGATGACGACTGTTCGCACTATGATTGCAGTTGCATCCGTTCGACAGTGGAAGATATTTCAAATGGATGTCAAGAATGCATTTTTGAATGGTGATCTCCATGAGGAAGTGTATATGACTCCTCCACTAGGTATTGATCACCAGCCGGGTGAAGTTTGTCGGCTTCGAAAAGCTCTATATGGTCTCAAGCAAGCCCCTCATGCTTGGTTTGAGAAATTCTCCATTGTGATTACTTCCCTTGGCTTTGTCCCGAGTAACCATGATTCGGCGTTGTTTGTTAGAAGTACAAGTGCAGGGAGAATCCTTTTGTGCTTATATGTAGATGATATGGTTATAACTGGTGATGATCATGATGGTATTGAGTCATTGAAGCATGATTTGGCTCATCGGTTTGCCATGAAGGACTTGGGCCTGCTACGTTATTTTTTGGGTATTGAGGTGGCTCAGTCTAAGAGAGGATATCTTCTCTCTCAGACTAAGTATATATCTGACTTGTTTAAACGGGCGCGCCTTTCTGACAACAGGACTGCAGATACTCCACTTGAAACCAATGCACGGTACTCTCCTAGTGATGGTGTTTTGTTAACAGATCCGAGTCTTTATCGTACTATTGTAGGTAGCTTGGTGTATCTTACTGTTACTCGCCCGGATATAGCTCATGCAGTTCATGTTGTTAGCCAGTTTGTTACTGCTCCTACTTCAGTTCACTGGGGAGCTGTACTTCGTATTTTGAGATATCTTTGTGGCACTCAGTTTCAGAACCTCTTGTTTCCCTCGACGTCATCTCTCGAGTTGCGAGCCTATAGTGATGCTGACTGGGATGGAGATCGCAATGATCGCAAATCCACCACTGGTTTTTGTGTGTTTCTTGGAGATTCTTTGATATCATGGAAGAGCAAGAAACAAGATGTTGTCTCTAGATCTTCCACGGAGGCTGAGTATCGTGCTATGGTAATGACTACATGTGAGATTGTTTGGTTACGCTGGCTTCTTGCAGATATGGGGGTTCACATTTCTCGGCCTACTCCTCTACATTGTGATAACAAGAGTGTGATGCAAATTGCAAAGAACTCTATTTTCCATGAGCGGACAAAGCACATTGAGATTGATTGTCACTTCACTCGTCATCATCTCCAGCTCGGGACTATATCGCTTCCTTTTGTTCCATCAGCCTTGCAGATTGCTGACCTTTTTACGAAGGCTCAGTCGGAGTCTCGGTTTCGTTTCTTGTGTGACAAACTCTCAATGCTTATTACTGTCGCATTATGAGTTTGAGAGGGAATGTTAGCCCGTATAATTGGTAGTCCTATGGGCATTAGAATTTTAGGTAGTCCTATGCGCATTAGGATTTTAGGTAGTCCTATTCCTATTGACATTAGGATTTTAGTTTATGCCTATATATAGGCACCCCCTTCCCCATTCTAGAGCATTGCATTCAATTATCAGTTAGCCTTTTTTTATTCTTTCTTTTCTTGTTCTTCAATAAAACCCTTGTTATATATCAACATTAGGATATGTGTAAATCATCTAACTAAGTCATAAATAACCATTCAAATCTAACGAGGTTGTCAAAAATTGAATCCAATCTTGTTAACCCCAAATGTTTACTTTGATTAAACTTCTAAAACTAAAAAAATCTTCTCTGAAACTCACCTTGAAAATTGTGTCACCCATTTCTCCAAGTAACAATTGACATACTGAAGCTATGGGAAGGTCAAAACAGAAAACCTAAAACAACTATGAGGATCATTATAAAAAATAACTACTTCCTTCATCCCATTTTATGTGAGAATGTTATTCTTTGAAGAGTTAAATAATTTATCAATTATAATTTTCTCAAATGTCTTAAATTTGTTTTTGAGCCATTAGCTATTTTTTCAACTTATAGTACTTTTTTTAATGTTTTAAAATATATAAAGTTTCTCTTTAATTGAAGAATCCAAATCTAGATTTAAAATTGAAATTAAATATTTTGATCCTCGTACTCTAAATCTTTTACATACATTAAGACAACAGGAGTATTTTCTTAGTCAAAGTTGAAACACCCTTCAGAGAATTTTTGTTATGTCATTGATTACGCCATATCAATTAAAAAATTATAGTAATTCGATATATAATCGAGATGCAGAGAAAGTAATTTAATGCTGGCCAAATTTTATTCATAAAATATTAAATTTTTGTTAAATGCAATAACTTTCTTTCTTAAGAATCTCAAACAATAAAATCTGGTTTTTTAGATTATTCTCATATGTTTATTCACTTTCCATAATTGTTCTAACTGACTTTTTTCTATATAAATCTTGTAATGTATTCTCCATATAAATTGAGAACCAAAACCTTTTTCACAAAATATTGATTTTAAGTTTTTGCAGATGACTCTTCTATTTTATGATACATCATGGTAATTTATTCTATTTCCTCTCTTCCTCAATTCTATCAGGAGATATTTTTTTGAGCCATACAACAAAAGGTTTGGTCTTTTTTAATTTTTTGCACAGGATACATGAACAATTTTATTTTTTGTTAATGGAATTACACTTATAAATAAATGTGTATTTTATATTTATGGTTTCAATCTAACTTTATAGTCTCGTGGTACTTTTTCGTTATCATTCTTTCTTTGTTTTTTGTGCAAAGCTCTCCCTCTTCTTTTCATTTAATTCCCCCTTTTGTTAGTGAAATGAAACTCATTCATCGTTAAAGATATTTTAGATCTATAATTTGAGGATATTTTTTATTTTTAATTTTTGGTAAATGAGTTTTAGTCTTTTCTTATACTTATCTTCATTTTTTGATGAAGTCTGCTCAATAATCACAAGAAAAGGAAAGTGATTTGAAAATAGGGGCACAGATGCCGACTATTAATTTAAGTCAACCACTAACGGATGTTGCAATTACAAATGTAAGAATATTTCGTCATTTTTTCCTTGTTCTATTTTAAATTTTGTCTTCTCTTTTATTTTTAAAGGGATTCATAATAGTCTAAGTTATTTTAACTATGATCATAAGGGTTTGACTTGAATATTTAAGTTTTTTAAAATTAGCATTAGAGAAAAAATTCTATTCTTTATTTCTTCCCTATATTTCTCTCTATTTTTTTTTAAATCAAAATTTTTGCTTGTTGGGCTATTTTATTAAATTAAAATAATTGAGTCCAAAAATAAATTATTCGAACCGGCCCAACCTAATCATAAATTAAAGAGAGGCAAGTGTGCTTAATGTAAAAATCCTATCTCCACTTTCTCATTTGATATTTTCTCTCTAGAAGCTTCTTTCCAGCTTCTACAATGCATCTCTAACCTTGGGTAATGTACTCTTCCTTTGTGTCTGCTTTATACTTTGTATACCTCTCTGACTATCCTTTCATTTGCTTTGTAGTTCATCTCCATTGTTTCTTTCCATCAGTGCTCAAGTATGCTCTCTTTCGTTCCATCTATGATTCAGATTTTGGACCCTTTGGTCTGTGTAGCTTCTTGTATTTTCTCATCTGCGATTCTATCTAGATCAGGTAGATCTATATATTTTCTTTTGATTTTTCTAGTCGGATCTTGAGCTCGTATTTATGCATGATCGAATAGATCTGCTCACATGTATATTTTGCTTGTGGTCTTCTCTTGCTTTCAGATCTGAGCTCTTCATGTTTATTTATGTTCTATTTCTTCGTATTCTTCCTTTGCTCTACCTGATTTTTATCGTTTTGATATGAATTGTTGGATATTGACTTTTGTCTAGGTTTATAATCTTCCTAGCTTCCATTTTGAATCCAATCAGACCTTATTGCTCCTTCATTCCGCTATCACTTCTCTTCTGCTTCTTTCATCTATTCTCTGCAATGGAGGAACTGAAGATTGCTTTCCTGGTATTCCCCTTTTTTTCCGTTGTTTCGAATTTTTTTTCTAATTCTTGGTTTTCTTTTGGTCTTGTAGCTTTCCTTTTCTTGACAGTGAATTTCGATATTTCTATCAAGGCTTCTTTCTTCTCTTTTGCAAATGTATTTTAGGTTTTCTGCGATCCTGGCGATGTATCCTGTTCTGATTTAGTGTAAGATTCTTAAGCTTTTTGGGTTGCATGTTGTCACTTATATCTCTGTTAGATTCCTTCTTTCCTCATCTCTTTGTTGATTTATCTTCCTCGTCTTTATGCAAATGTTTGCTATGTGTTGCTTGTCTAGATTTAGAATCTACTTTTCTCTTTTTGGTAGTTCCTTGAAGCTTGCATAGTTAAATCTGCCTTTTATTTCAAATGCATGGTTGGTGAGGAAATCAACTAGCATGTTACCCTCTCGATATATGTGTTTTACTATGACTTCACTTTCCTTTGCCATTTGGATGATGTCTTCAACTATGGTCTTAATGTTCCAAGGGATTTTCCATATCCCTGATAGGATTCTGACCATGACCAGTGAGTTTGTATCTATCTGTATAGCTTGAAATCCTTTTGTGATACAATGATATATAGCCTCTCTTATGGCTAGTGCTTCTGCTTCTTTGTTACTGGTCACTTGAATTTCTTCCCCCTATGCATACATTAATTTCCTTATGAGTTTCTTAGATAGAATCCAGAAGAGCACCTACCTGGGTTTCCTCTAGACGCACCATCTGTGTTTCATTTAATCTTTCCCATATTTGGAGTCTCCCATTTGATTGATAGAAAATATAATGTAGGTTTAAAATTTTCTAATAATTCCACCATCTCAACCCATGTGTAAGGGATCTATTGCAAATTAGGACATGAATTCTTCAATACTCTCCTTAAGTCTGTATTCACATTGAAAACAAGACTTTGGAAAGATATCATTTTTATCATTCCTTTGGTTATTTCTCCTTTTCAATAGGTACCACATTAAAATGGCAAGTACTACCTTGAGGAGCCTTTTAGGTTTTGTGCATCCTGTAGTTGTCCACCATTTGGTTAAAACCTGTGGTATTGTAGTCGTTCCATATATATTCCTACACTTCCTGTAGATAGCCTCCATTGTTTAGGGGTTGTGAAAGATGTTAGCAATAAATGTGATGTTGTTTCTTGTTTCCCCTCCTCACAACACCAACAATTTTGATGCCAGTTGTATATTCATCCCTTGTAAAGCTTCATCCACAGGGATCTTGAATTTCCAGGCTCTTCAAATTACATTTTGAAAGGAAGATCTTTTGACCATATCATTTTGTATATATCTTCTTTTTCCTCCCTCCTTCTAATATACTCTCAGGAGCTTTTAACTGAGAATTTTCCATTTGGCTACAACATCCAATATAGTTTATCTAGTTGTTCTGATCTACATCTTGGTGGAGGTATGGTTCTGGTTATGTGCTGAACATACTCCAGTGGAATATGATCCTCCAATTTTTGTCTTCATTATTCTTGGAAAAAGAACAAACTTCTTATTCCTCCCCATCAGCTTCTGTTATCAAGTGATAGAGTGCTCCCAGACCTTTCAAATTGTCAAATAAGAAACAAGAATTACCTATTCTGATATGCCACCAATTTTGTGTTCTATTGGTTCCCTTATTAGGACCATCTTCTTCCATATAGGTGATGCTCCTTTGCTATGTGCTAGGACTGGATGGAGCTTCATACAGTATTTGTTTACCATAAGGATCCCCATAGAGATGCCTTACTTCTCAAGTTCCACCATAGTTTGCAAAAAAAAGACATTTGATACATCTGTTAAAGATCTGAACCCTACTCCACCTTCCTCCTTAGTTAGGCACAGGGTCTCCCAAATCACCCAGTGTTTACTCTTTTTATCTACTTAATTGTTCCAAAAGAATTTGGCAAAGATCATATGAATATGTCTTATTACTCCATCTGGTGGGTTTAGGGTTGAAAGTAAATGGATTGGCATCCCCTAAAGTACATGTATTATGAGAAATGCTCTCCCTCCATAAGACAGTACTTTCCCTTGCCAATTTTGAATTTTTTTCCCTATTCTTTTCACCCTATTATCATAGTAGCTTATTTGTTCCTCCCATAGAATATAGGACATCCTAGATATGTAAAAGGAAAGGAACCGTGTCTGATGTTGGTTAGAGCCTTAATTCCGGAGATTGTTTACTGCGGCACCTTATCATGTACATAGAAAGCATTTTTGCTAAGACTAATTATCTGTCCAGAGGCAAGCTTGATAGATTTATCATCTGCTAAGGTGAATAGTATTGTGTCATCTGCATAGGACATATGAGTGATCTTAGTGCTCTATTGAGGTACTCCAAATCCCTGGAAGTTCTCATTCTTTTCTCATTTAGTCCTCTGGATAAGGCTTCAGCCGCTATAATGAAATGTATAGGTGACAAAGGGTCCCCCTATTTAATCCCTCTAGTTGACTTGAAGAAACCAGTTGATTGTCCATTTAATAAAATTGAATACCAATTTTCTGATATCTACCTGTATACCATGTCTATTACCACTTCATTAAATCCAAAATTCTCATCATCTTGGTGATAAATATCCATGATAATCTATCATAAGCTTTAGTCGTATCTAGCTTTATTACTATATTGGTAGATTTGGTCCTCATCCTGATGTCTCTTATGATTTCTTGAGCCAATAGAACATTTTCCACTATGCTTCTTCCCTTGAAAAAACCAGTTCGATTTTTGGATATGATCATAGGAAGTAACTTTATCAGTCTTTCATGTAGAACTCTAGAAATAATCTTGTTTATAAAGTTACTTAGACTGGTAGGTCTAACATTTGAAAAAGTATTAATCTGGTCCTTCTTAGTGATTAGTATCAAATTTGTGTGAGTCACAAATCTTGGCAACAAGCTTCCTCCAAACAAGGATCTGACCAGTACTACAACATCTAATTTTATAATTTCCCAGCAGCTTTGATCGAAGGCTCTAGTGAATCCATCTAGGCCACTGGTAGTTTCTCTTTTTAGTGTAATAACTGCTTCTTTTATCTCTATTTCCTCTGGTAACTTGTGTAACTCCTCATTTTGTGCATCTGTGATAATCTTGGGAATGTGCTTTAGTAGATCAAAGTTGTTTAGATTTAGTGAACTATTTTTGGAAAAAGTTAACAGCTTTTGTGGCTATCTCTTGATTGTTTCCAACCATATTCCACTTTCATTCTGGATTCTATTAATCTGTAATCTCTTTCTTCCCTTGACATAATTATGAAAAAACTTGGTATTTCTCTCCTCTTTTGCATGTGAACCATTTCATGCCTGACTTCTGCTTTCGATACTCTTCTTCCAAATAGAGGTATATGTTTAGGTCAGCATGTGCTTTATGTAAACTGGTCCTGTTTGCTTGTGATGGATCCTTTTCAAATTTCTTTTCCTAAACTAGTATGACCTATAATAAAGTTTCAATCTTTTGGAAAATATTCCCATAGACTTCTTTACTCCACTTGGTTAGTACAACCTTAATCTTCTTGAGCTAAAGGTGCATGTTCAGCATGGGGTTTCCATTCTCATAATTCATCCATTGTGATTTAATTAGGTCCATAAAACCTTCATGTTTTGTCTAGAAATTCAAAATTTTGAATGGTCTAGTGATCACATCCGAGTTTTCTGAACATTGCACCGCCAAAGGGGAGTGGTCTGATCCCCTTTTTATAAAATGTTTTACTGTTATGTTAGGGAACTGATCCTGAAATTTCTGGTTGGGTAGAACCTTATCCAACATTTTAGAAATACAAGTTGCATCAGTACTACCATTCCACCGAGTGAAAGTGCTTCCACTATAGCCCATATCTGTTATTTCACACTCTACCAAACAATTTGCAGAGTCTTTTGTTTCTTGGAATAAAATAGAAAGCCCTCCCAGTTTCTCTTTTTCTAATAAAATCACATTAAAGTCTCCACCTACTAACCAAGGTATATCATGATGATTTGCTATTTATCTTAGTGATTCCCAAAGAATCCTTCTTGTGCTTTGTAAACAGGATGCATATACCACACTCACCAAAATTTCTTCCCTCAAGTTTTGATGTCTAAGCATGATAGTTATATGTTTGGGTGTGTCTGCTATAATGTCAACTCCCATCTCTTCTTTGAGAAAAATCCATATTTTTCCTGAATAGTTGGCTATAGCAGTGTGATTCCCCAAGATCCTTTTGTAAATTTCAAATCTAGATGGATCTTCAAAAGGCTCTATCAATCCAATTATTCAATATTTATTCCTTCTGTTCAAACTAGTCAACCTCTCAAAACCTTATTGAGTATTGACTAATATGATTTTCTACAAGAATATCTTGTTCATCATTATTGCTTGAGCTTTGAGGCTACTAGCCTCTTGGATAAAGTTATGACCGGAGGATTATCCTCTTTCCCTCCTTTAGGTTTGATATTGCTATTCTTCATCCTTTCAGTCTGTTTCACCTCAATATCCCCTTCCTTGGCTATTTGATTAATATTAGATAGGATGGATTCCACTTCTTTAGTGTTATTGCCTATTCTTTCATTGGAGTTTGTGAATCCTTCTGTGTTACTGTTACTATTGTATGAAGTTGGTGTTTGTTTTGTGATTCAAAAATTTGTTCCTTACTATATTTATTGTGTTGGCTTTTTGGGTTCTCACTTATCTCTGTATCATTCCTATTGCTGGTTGCATCAACAGTATTTTCTTTATTTGGGATTGTTTTATTGTTGTGCTCTCTTTCTGTTCCATGTTCCTCAACTTCCAAAGAGGATGATACATTTTCTTCCTTTTCTTTGTTCTCTGATTCTTGTTTTTTTCTTTATCTACATTATGAATTAATTCCCCTACTTCCTATGATGCTGGTACCTCCTTCCTTTCCTGCATTTGTTGTAACTTCTTTGGATATTCTTTCCCCCTTTCATCACTCTCAATATTCTTTAAATCTAAATTTTCTGTTATCCTGTTGGTTTCCTTCTCTGTTGTGTTACTGTTTTTGCCAAAAGTTGCTTCCACCCAGTGTTTGCTGGTCTCCTTTTTGCCATAATTATCTGCTTTTATTTGAGTATCCTCTATATGCTCTAGTGGTCCAAAACTGTTGTTTGTAGTAACTGTATTAGAATTTTTTTCTAGTTCTTTCTCTTGTGTCCTCTATATAATATTGTTACCAACCTCCCTATTTTCTTTTCTGATTGTCTAGTTCTTGTTGTTTTTATCATGCCCAGGTAGCTTGGTTTTCTGATTATGATTTGTATCCTTCTGCTCAGCTCCATTATGTAGTTTATCATTTTCTTTGTTGTTTTGTGTCTTATTGGTTGCTTTGTTGATTTCTGCTAGTCCCCTACTCTTCTCCTTCTGATTTTAATCTTTCTTCTTATTAGGCTTTAAAGAGGGGTTTATGATAAAGCACTCTATTTTATTGTGTCCCTGTAATCTACAGGTTTTACAATACTTGGGCATATAGTCATACATGATAGGAATCCATGTTGAATTATCTCCCCTGTGTTTTTTCGCTTGATTTTCACATTAATCCTTTTGGGGAAATCTCGTAGCAAGTCCACTTCCACCTTAATTTTTGTGCAGCTAGGGCATGAATTGTTCTTTGTAGCCATGTACATATGTAAATGTTTACCTATTGCCTTTGCCATTGTAAATAGAGATTCTTTAACAAAATAATTTAGTGACAATGATGGGAATGAAACCCATGCCAAAGCCGTAGTGGTTTCGGGTTCTGTGTTAAACCATGGTTTCCAGTTGAGGGGTCTCATATGATAATACCCGTATATGGTTTGGAGAAAGTGTGCTAGCTTAGATATTATATGCACATAATCTTCAAAAGTTGTTAGTCTTATTAGGAGGTGTCTATCCTTCAAGAAGCCTATTCTGCATTCAGACTTGATTTTGAATTGCAGGGGTATAATCTTGTGTAATTCCTCTAACTCAGGCAATCTATAGGAAAATTTCCCTACAACTACCTATTGGAGATTTTCTTGTTGAATCATAGAATCAACCTCCTCCTCTTCCCATAAGAGTGTTGGTTCTCCATGAACATATATGAGTTCCCTTATGCTCATCGAGTTCAATGGTTTTGTGTATTCAGGTAATAATAAGTTAATCTACAATGGTGGTGGGGGTTGATGTTTCATAGGGTCTGGTGGTGGCACACCTCCAGGAAATGGAGGCCAGCCACTGCTGGCCATATCCATCAGCCTTCTCCGCTAGTATTAGGGTTTGGGCAGACCATCGATTTTAGAGAAAGAATAATGCGAAAAAGGTATCACATGTTCATCCCAATAGTTTCAACTTGATATTCCCTATATTTCTCTTTATTGTATATATCTAACTATTTTTTATTCCTACACTTATCTTATACTTCACCTTCCATGAATCAATAACTTGTGTTATAGGCATATAATCTCAACCTTTTTTGCTTACTTTCCGTTCCAAGTAACCTTTTTGGTATATTAACACCTATATGCTACCTTTAATAACTATTAATATATTTTTAACTAAAAAATATATTTAGCTACTGAAGCCCAAAAATATGACATTGAATAACTATATGTAGAGAAAACCAATAAAATGATAAGAGGTCTTCCTAATTTCTCGCTTGAAATATGTATCCGTTTTCAAACATTCATGCAGTAATTTTCATTTCAAATTAAAGAAGAGCAGACGAAAAAACTAAGAGGAAAAACAAAAGGAACACCTATACAAAACCCTCAATAACTATTTGCATAATTTTTACTACAAAATATATTTAACATTTGAACTCAAAAAATATGACATTCTATAACTGCATACGACGAAAACCAAAGAGATAATATAAGATTCTGAAGATTCTCCTTCTAATTTTATGCTTGAAATCATCATCTTCTTCTTTGTCTCCTCCTCCTTCTCCGTCTCCTTCTTTTTCTGAAGATTTTTCTTCTAATTTAATGCATGAAATCATCATCTTCTTCTTTATCTCCTCCTCCTTCTCTTTCTTCCCCTTCCCCTTAAACTCTTTTTCTTCTTTATCTCATTCTTCTCCTTATACTCCTTATTGTCACGCCCCGCCTTGGGAGGTATGACTGGCACCTGGTGCCCTACTACGACCTGGACTGCTTGACTATTGAGCCTAAGCACTTCTGGTGCCAGGCTGGCTCTAATTCTGGATTTATGAAAACAACGAGCTATATAACGGTTGTAAATACAGCCTCCGTCCGACAAGACCTACGGTCACCTGTAGGAATATAACAGCTACCCAGAACAACTGAACATAAGGGAACCTATGCGGGCCGACAAGGCCACCATGCTGACTAGTTATCACTGAAAAGTATAATCAGTACTGAACTGATATGTGACCGACAAGGTCACCAACTGACAACTAAACAAGGCCCCACATGACCATCACATGCAAACTAAAAACATACACACGACCCCACACGACTGGTTCAACTAACCACAGGGAATATACAATCCGCAAGCCTCTAAGAATAATAAGATTGTCGGGACAGGGCCCCAGCCTGTCCATACTGTACAAACAAAAAGGGAACTAAACCTTTAGCTGTCAAGCTCCGGATGACAGGAGCTGAAGACTCTGTACGCTGGTTGGAACTACGAGGGATCTGCTCCTCGTCTATGAGTACCTGCAGGAAAGTAATGCAGTGCCCCAAAACGGGCGTCAATGCCACCGGTACTGAGTATGCAGGCAATAACTGAAAATAACTGAAAATAACTGAAAGCAAACAATAATACTGATAGATATTGAAGTAATAGGAGACGGGCTGAGACTGACTGAAAAGAGCGCAACTTTACTGAAGAGAGTAAGAGTCATACCTGATAATATGTCGGTCTACTTTCTATCTATTAATAACTAACACAATATAGCATACAAGAACCTTACCAGCCCTCATAAGCTGTAAGGTACCAACCAACACACAATCTATATACCCTTACCCAGGTCATACCATCCACCTAGTAACTATGAGCATCCTGTCGGCCCCCTGGGTATGCAACTTGGGCTCGCTGGGCCCCTGACTATAGTTGTATCTAATTCCGGAGGACTCCTGAAATCTGAAATCTGCACCTCGGGCGCAAGCGCTCGACAGGGGGTGTGGTATAGTGCTGATCAGCTTGCTATGGGGAATCTGCATCCCATCTTCGTCTGCTGGCGGACAACATGCCACTCCATAGAGCGACGTATCCTCACCCTACGGGCGAGTCGACACAGCTATTAACCCTGGGGCGGTCAAGGAAGCTCTAAGGGTGTCCAACACAGAATAATCATGTCTCCACAGATAATAATAACCGCATGTAATATATATATACTGAATCTGATAATAATATTTATATTCTGGTATTCTGTTCTGAATCTCATACTGAAATATACTGAATCTGATACTGAGATATGTTGAATCTAATACTGAGATATACTGAGTCTGAAATAATATTTCTGGAATATTCTGCTGGGAATTATACTGTTTTACTGAGTTTCATGCTGAACACTATATAATAATTCTAACATGCTTACTGAACTCATACTGAATATAATATATGGCTTTTGAAACATTCAACTGGAATTTGTACGATTTTGCTATACTGGAACTACTAGCTTGCTGAAAGAAACTGGCTTTACATACCTCGACTGTCGGTTTGTCGATTAACTGGCAAGGTTCGGCTCATATTCAGCTATTCTCCCCAATAGTAATCATATTCATTCGAGAATAGAACTAACTTCATTATTATACTGGAAGAAAACAATACTTTAAATCTATATACTGACTTTCTTTCGACTTATTGAAGTACGATCGAAAACTCATAATTTCTCGGAGGTCTAGAAGGGAGAAATACTCACTTTAGGCCTGGGAGTGTATTCACACTAGTTTGGAGCAATTCCAATCACTTTGACTCGGTGGGACGACGCTACGCTGGGGGAATTTCACGAAACTAACTCCGTAGAAATGCTCCCTGCAGCTTTATACTTTGGTACCTGAAGTTAATTTGACTTTGGACCACATTTGAAAGCGTAATCGAATGAATATTATATAAACCCTTTGCTCCTCCTCGGTTTCTGGTTGTTCACTTTTAAAATAATATGAAAGATGACTTGAAAATGAAGTGAGAGGACTTTATATACTTGGATCCTTTAAGTCGCATTTGTCGAATGGGATTTATAAGTCGCATTTGCCTTGCGACACTCCACCTTGGCGCTTGTCCGGTCTCTCCCTGGGCCCTTTTCTCGCACGTATGATATTCTAAAACACTTAATCAACATGAGAATAGGCCAACTAAGTGTCAAGAACTTACGGGGTGTAACACTTATACTCCTTTTCCTTCTTCATATTATTCTTCTACATATACTCCTTTTTCTCTTTCTTTTTCTTCTTCGTCTTCTCTTTTTTATTTTCCTTCTCTTTAACCTACTCCTCCTCCTCCTCCTTTTCTTCTTTTACTTTTCTCTCTTTTTATTTCTTCCTATCTTTCTTCATAAGATAAGGAGAAGGAAGAGGAGGAGAAAAAAGGGATAAAGGAGAAGGGAGAAGGTGAAAGGAATAGAAGAAAGGAGAAGGAGAAGGAGACCTCCTCCTCCTCCTTTGCTCCTTCTCATTCTTCTTCTACTCCTTATCCTCCTCCTTATCTTCCTTCTCTTTATTCTCATTTCTCCTGCTTTTCATTCTTCCTTTTCTTCTTCTCCTTCTCCCTATCTTTCTCCTCCTCCTCCTCCTCCCTCTCTTCATTATTTTTCTCCTTCTTCTCTTGAATCTAAATTTAAAATTCACCTTAAATAAAGGATTCTCATTTCATAGTTAGTAAATGACATGTTATTCTGATGCAATCTCTTAAACTAAATTATTTTGTCCTTCGCTTCAAAGCATATGCTAAACTTAGAAAATTTATGAGAACTTAGTCAATATAAGAAAAGGGAGCCCAACTAGTGTGCTCTCAATAATCCACTATTGCTTGACTAGCTGAATCAATTAGAAACTTATGAAATCACCTTTATTAGAGTCCACCTACTCCAAGTTGTACAATCTCTCATGGAAACTTAGTAGAAACTTATAAGAATCATCCCTGGGATAACCATTAAACTATTGGGGCTTCATCTTTTTAAATCTCTCTAACCTTTTTTGCTCGGCTTCAACCATTGTAGGTAAAATCAATGGGCATGAAGAAATGCCAAGTAGATGACACCTATATACTGGGGAAATCTAGTTCTACCTGGTTGAGCTCTGGAGCCTAAAATCATGGAGAAATCAGTTGATTAGAGGTCTAAGCTTCAAACCCAATCTGAAAACATTCTAGAGTGACAGACAAGATACCAACCTAAGCCATACTCTCAAGAAAACTGAGCATCCACACAAAAGAATCCTAAAGCATAGGAGTAGCAATAAATCTAATGGTGTCTCAGCTAGTGAAATCTCAACTATTGGAATCGACCATCGACATGAAAAATCATTGGCTCAAAAAATACAACTCCAGAATGGCCCTGGTAGCTACCGTTGTTCAACCTATAGAAGGTGTTAATGTACAGGATCTGCCTTCACCTCAACCCTTGCCTCTATCATCTTTTCCATAAATGCTCGTGTGCTCACAATCTATGAGAGAGGGAAACAATGAGATTTAGAACTCGAGTAGAATCAAGTACGCATGGAAAGAAATGACAGAAATAATACCCCAAAGTGTCCAAGTTAGCAACTAGAAATAAAACACATCTATATGCTCCACTGGTACATGAATCTGAATTCGCACAAAAGACTACAGCTAGAGTGGCATGAGTATAGGGAGCAACATGTACTCAGCAAGTATAAGTGACCGACCCTAACAAAGTAGTAGCGAAGGCTGATTTATTAAATACTTACATTCTACATTTACCCAATTATAAAGGATAACATAACTCAACAAAATACACAATATCAAAATAAATGAGGAATTAAGCACAATTCACCTCAATAACTCGGTAAGATGCCCAAATTGAGATCAACATGATAATAAAAAGTGCAACGCAATCTCCATATCTAACTCAAACTTTGTGCACACACTAACTCCAATGAGGGTATCGGGGAGTGTGACCTAGGAGTGACCAATATGTGGTCCATGCACCTTATAGACGTTCGCTAAGTGCAATACAGACAATCCCAACGTACTATCAATATCAACTTCAAAACAACTCAAATTCAGAACAGACGGTCCCAACGTGCTCATCTCATAATGTCCAATCTCATATTCAATCATATATATTAAATGGCATATCAATATCAATTAAAGTGAACATAAACTAAACATGTCATTTTTATGCAATTTAACTCTAATTGAATACCATCATAGAAATATTAATCATGTTATATCCTCTTCCACATGAGTCCTTTCATGAAAATCAACTAATCAACCAATATGAAGAAGCAAAACCACATAACTCGACATGTCACTCGGTACTTGTATAAGTGCTAACCACCTTACCTATACGTCACCCCTTACCCTTAACCCATTAATGAACAATTTAATCGAGAAAAACATCCATCATCAAGAAAAAGTTTTAACTTACCTCGATTCAGAGTGCCACAAATCAAAGAATCACCTTATCATTTCTCAAAGCCTTTGAACGCTCCCAAACTCGACGTGTGATATATCCATTAAAAAGTCACTTGCAATAACTATTTTAATTAATTATTCCATATAGGTCTTGTGATATATCCTCTATATAAATCGAGAAGCAAGGACATTTTTCAAAAAATTAATTTAAGTTCTCGTAGGCTGATTCTTTCTCTTTTGTGATATCTCATGGTAATGTATTCGATTCACCCTCTTCCTTAATTCCATCACTTAGGAGATAAGTTTTTGAGAAATCATAGCAAAATTTTCAATTGTTTTCAATTTTTTGTATATGATACATGACTGACTCCATTTTAAGTTAATGGCATACATTTATAGATAAATGAGTATCATGAAAAAATTCCTTATATGTATGGTTTCAATCTAGATTTATGGTCTTGTGGTATGTTTCAGTTCTAATTCTCTTTCTCCTTGTGAGACTCCCTTTTCTTTTTATTTAATTCCCTTTTTTCCTTAGTGAGTGAAACTTATTAGTCGTTAAAAATATTTTTATTTGGCGAAAATTTTTTCTTCTTTTAAATTTTTTATAAATGATTTTTGGTTTTTTCTTATATTTATGTTCGGTGATGCAATCTGCTCAACATTCACAAGAAAAGAAAAGTGATTCGGAAACAATGATGCAAACGTCTATTACTACTTTAAGTCAACTACTAATGGATGTTGAAAACATGAATGTAAGATTTTCAATTCACTTTTCCTTATTCTACTTTTAATTTTGTATTTTATTTTATTTTTAAAGAGGTTCATAATAGTTCAAGCTATTTTAACTATGATTTTAAGATTTTGACTGAATATTTAGGTTTTTTTAATTAGTATCAGTGAAAAACTCTCATTTTTTTCCATTCTCTTTCCTTCTCTTTATTGTCTATATCTATCGATTTCCTAAATCCTACACTTATTTTACACTTAACCTATATTCATTAATCAAAATAACTTGCATCATAGGCCCATAATCTCTTCATCTATACTCATCAGTCTATAACTTATGCTATTGACCCATAAACTCAACCGCTTGAGCCTACTTTTTGTTCCAAGTAATACTTTTGAGATATTGACACTTGTATATAATCTTCAATAACTATTAACATACTTTTTGACTAAAAATTATATTTAGCTACAGTAGTCAGAAAATTATTACATTGTATAATTATATCTAGCGAAAACAAATGAAATAAAAAGAGATCATGAAAATTTTCTTAATATCACGCTTGAGATATCCCTTTTCAAAACTTAAAGTAGCGGTTTTCATGTCAAATTAGAGAAGAACATAAGTAAATTTAAGAGGAAAAAAAACACACCAATACATAACCCTCACTAACTATTTGTGTTCATTCTTGATATCATTATTATTATCTTCTTATTAATCCTTCTCCTTCGCTTCTCCTCCTTTTCCTCCTCCTTCCTTCTCTTCTTATGCTCCTTTTCCTTGTTCTACTCTTTCTCCTTCTTCTTCTCCTCCTCCTCCTCCTCCTCCTCATCATCATCATCATCATATTCTTATTATACACTAGATATTGTGAGAATACATAAATGGAGTCATTTTCAAAATCGAGTTTGTAATCTAAAATTTCACTTAAATTCACCTTAAATTATTTTCAAATACCTTCAAAATTGATATCAAGCTTTTTAATATGTTTCAAATAAACTTCATTAACATCCATTTTGAAATGCATATTGACAAAATTAAAATCAAGTAATGATATTTTCATATTCTTATCTTCAAAATCATAGTCATTGTCTATATAAATATATTAAACTTTGATAACATTCTTCAATGAATACCTCTTTTTCATCAATAATTCATATTTTTTTAAAAAAATTGAGAAATTCAAATTATAATGTACACCCAATGCAACGACCAAAAACTCGAGAAAAAAATTCAAAAAAATATGTGTATCAATTTTTTTCTAATATTTGTTGAACGGGTATAATAATAGTTGTATTAGAGAGAGTAATTGGACAAAATTTTTAGAAGAGAAAGAAAATTTAAAATTTTAAAGTTATTTAACAGATGGTGTTTCCAGGCATAAAATACCATTTATGTAGCCTTAAGCATGGATATGAATTGTGGGGTGCCAATTTCATTAATTTAAGTTGTTCTACGCTATTTAATAGACCAAGTTATCATACAGTGATAAATTTCTTATTTTCATCAGCTTCTTAATTCATACAAAGTTCTTCATAATTGATCATAATACCAAATGGTGGAGGCTTATGAATTGAAGTGAGAACAAAAGGTCAGATAAGCATGCGCATAAAGGCCACCTCTTTGTGCTCAATAACCCATGGATAAGGGCCTAATGTTTTTGCAAATGTCGCAATCAAAAAGCATAAGTGAAACCTTTCTTTACCTCATCTTCTGCCAAAAGACCTCGAAGATGTTAGGAAACTAAGGAATTATCAGCATTGAAAGATGTTCTTGTGTTTGTACGTGAGGTAATAGTAGCAGAGTTATTCCATGATTTAGAATTGAGTATGGGATCAGTTGAGTCTGTGGGATTATCAGTGGGCACTATGTATGATTTTATTGGGTATATGTCTTTCGTGAATAAATTGTTGCAACCACCTGTTGACTTTCTAATCAACTTTCCATTGATGAAGGATGGCACCAATGAAGCAGTGTGTGACAAAGAGTACATTGAAGTTTTGCATCGTATTTGATCTAATTTGCATCTTATTATATATGATTTCCTAGACAAAATGGATTTGAGTTTAAGGAAATTGGAAGACTAGTTGGTATTGAAAGAGAAAAGGAAAGCCAAGCCTATTGTATCCGGGTGGTCTTAGTATCTTGTAATGCTAAAGGAGTTAAATAGCATTTCAAAATTGTTTAACAGCTTGGGGGTCTTTTGGAAGAAGATGAGGCAAACAAAGATTTCATTGTGCTTATTCGTTGTGACATTTGCAAAACCATCTAACAATTATCAACGGGTTATTGAGCATAATTAAGAGGTAACCAATTTTGAGGTGAGGAGACATTTCACAATAATGATGCTTGGAGAAGTTAGACATGCAAAACAGGCATCACATAAGATTCTCATTGACAGTTCCTAGTTATTGGAAGAATCATGAGAATACATTGGATATAGGGATCCCGCATTGCTATGAGGCAATCTATTTATGGGGCTCAAACATAAGGCATTGGGCCTATTGTGTTGAAGAAGTGGTTTCTCTTGGTATGTCGAGCGATCTTGAATCCTCAAAATGCTCTCTTTGTTGCTTGCCCAAATGACCATAGAAGGTTTCTTCCAAATCCAGGTACGCTTTTATTGCCTTTATACACACACTTATTTGACCTTTTGTTTTCACCTTCTAGGGAGTTGGCATTCATTTTTTGCCTAACAATCTGTAAGGCAAATTTGTTGTAAACAAACTATCTGGATTTTCTATCCAAATGATATCATCCTCGTGGCTTTGTTCTCCAATATCTATATCAATCAACTGTGACATGATATGGTTAGGGAATTATTCTCCAATTTTAGTAAGGTTCTGTCTTCCATTAGTAATGAAACTTCTAACTTTTTCTGTGGAATTTCTTTTCAGGTTAGAAATCATATGCTAAAGCTCCCTTACCTGTCCACTTAGCCTACTAAAAAAATATAATTACCTGAATTAATCTATCATAATATCCTACATTCAACATTTTCTCTAGAATATAACATTTGTTTCCAGAGTTAGGAATCATTATTAGCCTTTATTTTGCAACTGAATGACTTAGCCAAAAGAAAATCAGCAAGGAGAGAGAATCATGTCCTAAATATCCACCATTTCATGATAGCTATGGAATTTGTTATCCTGCTGTGTTCAAGGCAGTAACGCAGAAAGAATAATAAATATTCAAGACCATAAAATTTACTCTGTGTCCTTTAGAAATTTAATACCCTCAATGTACTTCAGGTTTTAAATTATTTCCTCCCAGAAAGAAATGGATATACATGATTTGGCGTAGCAGTACCTCAAACGTTAGTAACCTCGTCGAACTCCAAGAACAAAAATAAATCACACAAAGACTCAATAATTATTTGTTCAAAAATGATGCAGAAGTCAGCATAATGATGCCCTGAATGAAGGAAAAACATCTTTATTTATAGTTCAACCCCCACGTAGTAGGACCAACGGAAGGTCCCAAAGAGTCATGATAGCAACCAACGACTCATTGAGTGACCCGTTGGGTCCCTATCGGTCAATTTTCAGATTTTAGTCCGAGATATTTTTGTAATTTCCCACCTATTTAGTCCCTAAAATACGTCATTTTAAGTATTATTTCAGAGAATTTATAGGGTTTAAACGGTTTTCCCCCTCATTTCTCACGTAAACTCTCAGAATATCGATCGTAGAAACTCAAACATTTCCTCTCAAGCAAGAATTATGGTTCCTCATCAGTTGCAGAGATTCAGTCTTTCTTCTTCAGGGATTTCTAAGCCATTTATGTGGGAATTCAACTAGGAAATAGTTCTCCCCTTATGTCCCCAAAATATTCCCTAATTTCTCTATCAGTTCAGCCTGTGGTTCCGAAATGTAGAAGATTGTCAGACTAATTTGAGTGGTATATTTCTCATGATTTGTAATTGCTTTATTATTCCCTATTTCTAGAAATATGTAAGAATTGTATCTAGTTGAATGATTTAGCCCTAGTTATCAGATCAGTAGAATCTAGAATCTTGCGTGTTGGACTAGTTTCCCTGTAGATAAGTATTCCTAACTTAGTCTTGGGCCCCATTTTTGAGCTATCAGCTTAGTAGTCAGTCTAGGACTATCCAGTGGAAGTAGGACTTAGCACCAAGCGGACCGGGGTTCTAGCGCACCCAAGTTCCAGAGCTACGTTGCCATCGTAGGTTATTTTTGTTGGCTTCATCGCCCTAGACTTGTGATCACCTAGTTCATGCCTTTATACCCTGGCAAGGTATATTGGGTCCTACCGATGGGGTGTATACTTCGGCTCCACGTCTAGCTCATATGATTATATGTCGGTTATAGAGTCTCCCACTAATCAGTTCAGTCTCAGATTAGCTCAGTTTAGTTTAGTCTCAAATTAGCTCAGCTTAGAATAGTTTAGATTACCCAGTTCAGTACAATAATTTAGATCAGTGTCTCAGATTTAGGTCATCTCCTTGACCATTAGACAGGGTCATTTTGACCATCTTAGTATAGTTCAGTTTATTCAGTTTCAACATTTCAATTGGCCATTGGATGTCTTTACAGTTTAATTATTTTATTCTCCGTGTTATGGTTTCTCCTACTTACTCAGTACAATCAAAGTACTGACGCATACCTTTTATGTTGTATCATTTTATGATACATTGTAGGTTTTCAGTCTCAACCCCATCAGCAGATCTTCTAGGAGTTTTTAGTTGCACCCGTGGTGAGTCCTCATCTTTCGAGGATAATGACTATTTTTCTTTAGTGGTTTTTCTTTCAGTTAGACTTAGAATTAGCTGGGGGCTTGTCCAAGCAACTCATTAGATAGATGACTTTCAGACATAGACAAAGATTCATATTTTTAGTTCTGTTTCAGTTGTTTAAAACTTTGTGATTTATTTCTTCTTCATGAATGGTTTTATTATTTTAAAGCTTCTTCTATGTTTTTACTTAGAATGATAGTGTTATGATAGACCATGGGTTGACTTGGGGTTACTTGTGACTCCAAATACCGTTTCTCGTCCAGGGTATAGACTCGAGGTGTGACACCTGTCCCTGGCTTAGTCCCCTTTTGGGCAACTCTACCTGCTGAGAGAGTAGACTGAACTCTATTACCTCCATTTCCCTATCAGGATGTACATATAGCCCTTTTGGTCACATCCTCAGCATCCATCTCTACCCGAACGACACTCACCAAAGTAGGCCCTGCCACTCTTTCCATAAGGTAGGCCTCGAGGGGTTCCTTAAACTATATTGCCTTGCGTTTGATACCTCTGATCATTCTTGTTACCTAGGACTAGGCATTAACAGCTGCCTGAGTAGGTCTAGAGGACCTCTTCCTGAAGAAGGACCTATTTCCATTCCTGTTCCTCAGCCGTGTGGTCTCATTACCTGCTAGGTTGGCCCTCTTACTCTCATGCTCCTCTCTATCCTTCTGTTTATATTCCACTAACTTGTGGGCATACACCATAAGTCCATGAAATGTCCATATAACTGATCGATAGAGAATCCTTTCTCTCCTTCTTTATAAGCTTGCCCAATCCATATATGAACTTCCTAATTCTTTCCCTCATATCAGGTACCATCTCTAGAGCATACCTAGATAGCTGGATGAACTTAAGGCTATACACCTTCACACTTATAGTGCCCTGCCTCAAGCTCACAAACTCCTCTGCCTTCACCTCTCTAAGCTCCTAAGGGAAGAAGTGGTTCAAGAAGGCCTCCTCAAAATTACCTCAAGTTGCCAAAGCTTCATTATCACTTCGTCCTTGCTTCCACTGATCATACCATACATTTGCTACGTCCTTGAGCTGATACGAAGCAAAGTCAACTCCCTCTATCTCTGTGGCATATATTGCTGCTGAGATCTTCCAGATCTCATCAATAAAATTCTAGGGGTCCTCATCGACCTTAGGCCCTGTCAATATTGGAAGATTCATTCTTAAGAACTCTCTAATCCTTGACGCTACTGATGAATCATGAGAACCGAAACTGGCTAGCACCAGGCTTTGGCAGCCTGATTGAGTAGCCACTAATTGAGTGAGCATCTGAATAGTTCCTTTAAACTCTTCCTCTGAAGTACCAACTCTAGGAGTTTGAGGAACTGGTGCCTCTGGAACCCTTCCACTAGTGGTCGGTGCATCCTGGGCTCCAGCACTAGATCTTTGAACTGGAGTGCCTGCTCCATTCCTAGTCTGCATCCTAGTCTATGGAGGCAGATTAGCTGCATTTCTGTGGCTGATAGTATGTTTTGGAGGCATGATCTGAAACACATGAATGCACAAGTTAGTAGGAAGTCTTTATAGAGTTAAAATCTATCACACGATCTAGAGTATAAAATAAAGGAGGTATTTCCTAATGCCATATATTCTTCCTATTATAGATATAGCGCGCTTCACATCTATAAGAAGAGCACTACTAGATGCAGCTTCATAGACAATTGAAAAACCTAATGCTCTGATATCAAGTTTGTCACTCCCCTAGCCTACACCCTTGGCATGGCCGTCACTCAAACCACCTAGTGATCCAAGTGAACCCTTGGCCTGACTTATTACTAGCCGAGGTTCAAAATAATGTTTAGCGGAAGTAATAACTATAATGGACTCAATTTAATAAAATAAAATTTATTAATTGAAACTGAAAACAATGTTAAAAATTAACATTTATGACTCAACTAACTACTAATATATGGAGCCTCTAATGTCTAAAGATAAGTGCAGAACAAAGCTCACACAGCTACCTTAAGCTCTACAAAAATAAAACTGAAACTATAGTATGACTAGGACTCTCAAAAGTAGGAGGCCACACCAAAAGCTGAATGAAGTGAAATCCTAATGAAGCATCCGTTACTGATCCTATCTACCTGAATCTACATCATGGTAATATGCATCGCCAAAGGCCGAAGGGAGTTAATACATTGAATGTACAGTGTATAAAATGGCTGAATGAAATAATAGTTAAGCAAGAACTAAACTGAAAGAATAAACTAATTGAATCTAAACCTCTGAATGATGCATAAAGACACAAGTATGGAATATGTGTAAAAGTAGTTATCCAATAAAATCATGCATCAAAGAAATCTCTAAAATATACATGTATATATATATATATATGTATATCTTTAGTTGGCAATTCTCATAACCGACATAAATCATGAATGAGCGCATGATGTCCAACTTCTTTCCCAAGTTGGGAGAGCCATCCAAAGCCTTGCCAGGGCAGAGGACGAAACTAAACTATGGATCTATACTAAGCCCTTACCAGGGGCTGTCTGGGGAGTCACCTGAATCAACGACACGATCCTAACCTACACTTCTATGTAGTTTTGGGGCTTATGGGTTATCTGAACCTTTTACCCGTCTCGGTGTTAAATAATCATCCCAAAACTATGCTCATATAAATATGCCTATTTGATGCAGTTGAAAACATCTTTTATAAAATTGAGCCTTGGCTCAAAATTCTGTACTTTATTGATGAGCCATGGCTCAAACTTATACTTTGAGAACTTGTGAGCTTTTATGCTCAAAACCTTTGATTTTCAAAAATAAGACTTTACTTTAGTTTTTGAAAACCATTATAATAACTGTACTTTCTATTTGAAAATCTCTTTATGAAAACTCTCTTAAAAATCTGCTCAACTTTATGAATATCTCAAATTACAATACTTTTAAAAACAATGACTTTCATGCAATTAGGTCCATGGGATAAAAAACATGAACCATCATCAATCAAGAAAGAATGAAGAGATATCATCAATAATCAAGAGAGTATAATTATGATCAATAATCAAGGGATACAATAGATATATCACAATAGGTCAAAGAAATTCAATAGTGAATCATTCAACAATAGGGAAGAAGACCAAATCAAGAAATTGGGCAAAACCCTAGCTTTACTCTATTAACTCTTTACTAGATGTAGGGCATGAGGAAGGATAGGAATCCTCACTCAGGTTAGCCTTACATACCTAGAGAGATGAACTCCTGACTCAATCTTGAAGAAACCCTAGGTAGAAGATGAGGAATCCTAGCTTCCTTGAGTGTTTGAGAGCTTTAGATACTTGAACGTACATTAATAATGGGGAGTTGAAAGAGAGTTTAGGCTATTAAAACCCTTAAATACTCCCCAAAGGAATCCCAAAAAATTCTAGTTTAGGTGATAGAAATATGAAAAGTTACTAAACTAACACTGGAATATCGTTTTTAAAATTTCCTGCCCAATGATGACGAGTCACTACATGACTCATTGGGTAACATGACGACTCGTGGTGACCATCCGTCATCATTGGAGCAATTTGATCACTTTCTAATCTCTTCGTGATGCCTAGACAGAATGGATCATTACTGGACCTAATGAATCGTTGCCTGAGTCACTGGAATTGGGAGTTTCGAAAACTATGATGCTCATTACGAGTAACTTAGTAAGTCATGCCCTCTTCTAACGAGTCATTGAGTGGCTTGTTCTATGGTAAAAAGTCAGTTTTCCTGTTGGTTTCTACCTCAAGTCTAGAGTTTAACCTTAGAGACTTTTAGGGTCGTTAAAGAATAGTAAATGAGGTTAGATTCTTAGCTCTATGATAGAATCATGAAATCCCCTCTAAAATCTCCCAAAATCAAGGTCTACATCCCCAAAAACGAGTTAGAAAGTTATTATACCATTTTAGAAAATATTTAATAAAACCGTTGAGGGGTCTTTGCAATTGCGAACAACATGGATACAACCCAACTTTGCAAATGCGAACCTCGCAGATGTTGCAATTGCAAACTAAAACCTCACAAATGCGACATGTCCCACAAATTTGAGACTTCACAATTGCAAATCAGACCTTGCAATTGCGAGATGCACAACAAACCAAAAACTCTAATACTCAACCACAACTCTAAATGGACCTTCGAAAGTCATCTAGAACCTCCCAAACACAAACCAATGGTGTAAATTGATCATAAAAACATGTTTCAAACCTTTTGAAATCATCGAATAATGATCCGAGATTATCTTGACCAAATGTTGACCATGGTCAATTCTAATATTTCCAAATGCCTATTTCCAATGAATGATCATGCCCGAGTGTCTTAGGATATGTGTAAATCATCTAACTAAGTCATAAATCACCATTCAAATCTAACGAGGTTGTCAAAAATTGAATCCAATCTTGTTAACCCCAGATGTTTACTTTGATTAAACTTCTAAAACTAAAAAAATCTTCTCCGAAACTCACCTCGAAAATTGTGTCACCCATTTCTCCAAGTAACAAATGACATACTGAAGCTATGGGAAGGTCAAAACAAAAAACCTAAAACAACTATGAGGATCATTATAAAAAATAACTACTTCCTTCATCCCATTTTATGTGAGAATGTTATTCTTTGAAGAGTTAAATAATTTATCAATTATAATTTTCTCAAGTGTCTTAAATTTGTTTTTGAGCCATTAGCTATTTTTTCAACTTATAGTACTTTTCTTAATGTTTTAAAATATATAAAGTTTCTCTTTAATTGAAGAATCCAAATCTAGATGTAAAATTGAAATTAAATATTTTGATCCTCGTACTCTAAATCTTTTACATACATTAAGACAACAGGAGTATTTTCTTAGTCAAAGTTGAAACACCCTTTAGAGAATTTTTGTTCTGTCATTGATTACGCCATATCAATTAAAAATTATAGTAATTCGATATATAATCGAGATGCGGAGAAAGTAATTTAATGCTGGCCAAATTTTATTCATAAAATATTAAATTTTTGTTGAATGCAATAACTTTCTTTCTTAAGAATCTCAAACAATAAAATCTGATTTTTTAGATTATTCTCATTTGTTTATTCACTTTCCATAATTGTTCTAATTGACTTTTTTATATATAAATCTTGTAATGTATTCTCCATATAAATTGAGAACCAAAACCTTTTTCACAAAATATTGATTTTAAGTTTTCGAAGATGACTCTTCTCTTTTATGATACATCATGGTAATTTATTGTATTTCCTCTCTTCCTCAATTCTATCAGGAGATATTTTTTTGAGCCATACAACAAAAGGTTTGGTCTTTTTTAATTTTTTGCACAGGATACATGAATAATTTTATTTTTTGTTAATGGAATTACACTTATAAATAAATGTGTATTTTATATTTATGGTTTAAATCTAAATTTATAGTCTCGTGGTACTTTTTCGTTATCATTCTTTCTTTGTTTTTTGTGCAAAGCTCTCCCTCTTCTTTTCATTTAATTCCCCCTTTTGTTAGTGAAATGAAACTCATTCATCGTTAAAGATATTTTAGATCTATAATATGAGGATATTTTTTATTTTTAATTTTTGGTAAATGAGTTTTGGTCTTTTCTTATACTTATCTTCATTTTTTGATGCAGTCTCCTCAATACTCACAAGAAAAGGAAAGTGATTTGAAAATAGGGGAACAGATGCCGACTATTAATTTAAGTCAACCACTAGCGGATGTTGCAATTACAAATGTAAGAATATTTCGTCATTTTTTCCTTGTTCTATTTTAAATTTTGTCTTCTCTTTTATTTTTAAAGGGATTCATAATAGTCTAAGTTATTTTAACTATGATCGTAAGGGTTTGACTTGAATATTTAAGTTTTTTTAAATTAGCATTAGAGAAAAAATTCTATTCTTTATTTCTTCCCTATATTTCTCTCTATTTTTTTTTAAAATCAAAATTTTTGCTTGTTTGGCTATTTTATTAAATTAAAATAATTGAGTCCAAAAATAAATTATTCGAACCGGCCCAACCTAATCATAAATTAAAGAGAGGCAAGTGTGCTTAAAGTAAAAATCCTATCTCCACTTTCTCATTTGATATTTTCTCTCTAGAAGCTTCTTTCCAGCTTCTACAATGCATCTCTAACCTCGGGTAATGTACTCTTCCTTTGTGTCTGCTTTATACTTTGTATACCTCTCTGACTATCCTTTCATTTGCTTTGTAGTTCATCTCCATTGTTTCTTTCCATCAGTGCTCAAGTATGCTCTCTTTCTTTCCATCTATTATTCAGATTTTGGACCCTTTGGTCTGTGTAGCTTCTAGTATTTTCTCGTCTGCGATTCTATCTAGATCAGGTAGATCTATATATTTTCTTTTGATTTTTCTAGTCGGATCTTGAGCTCGTATTTATGCATGATCGAATAGATCTGCTCACATGTATATTTTGCTTGTGGTCTTCTCTTGCTTTCAGATCTGAGCTCTTCATGTTTATTTATGTTCTATTTCTTCATCTTCTTCCTTTGCTCTACCTAATTTTTATTCTTTTGATATGAATCGTTGGATATTGACTTTTCTCTGGGTTTATAATCTTCCTAGCTTCCATTTTGAATCCAATCAGACCTTGTTGCTACTTCATTCCGCTATCACTTCTCTTCTGCTTCTTTCATCTATTCTCTGCAATGGAGGAACTGAAGATTGCTTTCCTGGTATTCCCCTTTCTTTCCGTTGTTTCGAATTTTTTTTCTGATTCTTGGTTTTCTTTTGGTCTTGTAGCTTTCCTTTTCTTGATAGTGAATTTCGATATTTCTATCAAGGCTTCTTTTTTCTCTTTTGCAAATGTATTTTAGGTTTTCTGCAATCCTGGCGATGTATCCTGTTCTGATTTAGTGTAAGATTCTTAAGCTTTTTGGGTTGCATGTTGTCACTTATATCTCTATTAGATTCCTTCTTTCCTCATCTCTTTGTTGATTTATCTTCCTCGTCTTTATGCAAATGTTTGCTATGTGTTGCTTGTCTAGATTTAGAATCTGCTTTGCTCTTTTTGGTAGTTCCTTGAAGCTTGCATAGTTAAATCTGCCTTTTATTTTAAATGCATGCTTGGTGAGGAAATCAACTAGCATGTTACCCTCTCGATATATGTGTTTTACTGTGACTTCACTTTCCTTTGCCATTTGGATGATGTCTTCAACTATGGTCTTAATGTTCCAAGGGATTTTCCATATCCCTGATAGGATTTTGACCATGACCAGTGAGTTTGTATCTATCTGTATAGCTTGAAATCCTCTTGTGATACAATGATATATAGCTTCTCTTATGGCTAGTGCTTCTGCTTCTTTGTTAGTGGTCACTTGAATTTCTTCCCCCTATGCATACATTAATTTCCTTATGAGTTTCTTAGATAGAATCCAGAAGAGAACCTACCTGGGTTTCCTCTAGACGCACCATCTGTGTTTCATTTAGTCTTTCCCATATTTGGAGTCTCCCATTTGATTGCTAGAAAATATAATGTAGGTTTAAAATTTTCTAATAATTCCACCATCTCAACCCATGTGTAAGAGATCTATTGCAAATTAGGACATGAATTCTTCAATACTCTCCTTAAGTCTGTAATCACATTGAAAACAAGACTCTGGAAAGATATCATTTTTATCATTCCTTTGGTTATTTCTCCTTTTAAATAGGTACCACATTAAAATGGCAAGTACTACCTTGAGCAGCCTTTTAGGTTTTGTGCATCCTGTAGTTGTCCACCATTTGGTTAAAACCTGTGTATTGTAGTCGTTCCATATTTATTCCTACACTTCTTGTAGATAGCCTCCATAGTTTAGGGGTTGTGAAAGATGTTAGCAATAAATGTGATGTTGTTTCTTGTTTCCCCTCCTCACAACACCAACAATTTTGATGCCAGTTGTATATTCATCCCTTGTAAAGCTTCATCCACAGGGATCTTGAATTTCTAGGCTCTTCAAATTACATTTTGAAAGGAAGATCTTTTGACCATATCATTTTGTATATATCTTCTTTTTCCTCCCTCCTACTAATGTACTCTCAGGAGCTTTTAACTGAGAATTTTCCATTTGGCTACAATATCCAATATGGTTTATCTAGTTGTTCTGATCTACATCTTGGTGGAGGTATGGTTCTGGTTATGTGCTGAACATACTCCAGTGGAATATGATCCTCCAATTTTTGTCTTCATTATTCTTGGCAAAAGAACAAACTTCTAATTCCTCCTCATCAGCTTCTGTTATCAAGTGATAGAGTGCTCCCAGACCTTTCAAATTGTCAAATAAGAAACAAGAATTACCTATTCTGATATGCCACCAATTTTGTGTTCTATTGGTTCCCTTATTAGGACCATCTTCTTCCATATAGGTGATGCTCCTTTGCTATGTGCTAGGACTAGATGGAGCTTCATACAGTATTTGTTTACCATAAGGATCCCCATAGAGATGCCTTACTTCTCAAGTTCCACCATAGTTTGCAAAAAAAAGGCATTTGATACATCTGTTAAAGATCTGAACCCTACTCCACCTTCCTCCTTATTTAGGCACAGGGTCTCCCAAATCACCCAGTGTTTACTCTTTTTATCTACTTAATTGTTCCAAAAGAATTTGGCAAAGATCATATGAATATGTCTTATTACTCCAGCTGGTGGGTTCAGGGTTGAAAGTAAATGGATTGGCATCCCTTAAAGTACATGTATTATGAGCAATGCTCTCCCTCCATAAGACAGTACTTTCCCTTGCCAATTTTGAATTCTTTTCCCTATTCTCTTCACCCTATTATCATAGTAGCTTATTTGTTCCTCCCATAGAATATAGGACATCCTAGATATGTAAAAGGAAAGGAACCTTGTCTGATGTTGGTTAGAGCCTTAATTCCGGAGATTGTTTACTGTGGCACCTTATCATGTACATAGAAAGCATTTTTGCTAAGACTGATTATCTGCCCAGAGGCAAGCTTCATAGATTTATCATCTGCTAAGGTGAATAGTATTGTGTCATCTGCATAGGACATATGAGTGATCTTAGTGCTCTATTGAGGTACTCCAAATCCCTGGAAGTTCTCATTCTTTTCTCATTTAGTCCTCTGGATAAGGCTTCAGCCGCTCTAATGAAATGTATAGGTGACAAAGGGTCCCCCTATTTAATCCCTCTAGTTGACTTGAAGAAACCAATTTGATTGTCCATTTAATAAAATTGAATACCAATTTTCTGATATCTACCTGTATACCATGTCTATTACCACTTCATTAAATCTAAAATTCTCATCATCTTGGTGATAAATATCCATGATAATCTATCATAAGCTTTAGTCGTATCTAGCTTTATTACTATATTGGTAGATTTGGTCCTCATCTTGATGCCTCTTATGATTTCTTGAGCCAATAGAACATTTTCCACTATGCTTCTTCCCTTGAAAAAACCAGTTTGATTTTTGGATATGATCATAGGAAGTAACTTTATCAATCTTTCATGTAGAACTCTAGAAATAATCTTGTTTATGAATTTACTTAGACTGGTAAGTCTAACATTTGAAAAAGTATTAATCTGGTCCTTCTTAGTGATTAGTATCAAATTTGTGTGAGTCACAAATCTTGGCAACAAGCTTCCTCCAAACAAGGATCTGACCAGTACTACAACATCTAATTTTATAATTTCCCAGCAGCTTTGATAGAAGGCTCTAGTGAATCCATCAAGGCCACTGGTAGTTTCTCTTTTTAGTGTAAAAACTGGTTCTTTTATCTCTATTTCCTCTGGTAACTTGTGTAACTCCTCATTTTGTGCATTTGTGATAATCTTGGGAATGTGCTTTAGTAGATCAAAGTTGTTTAGATTCAATGAACTATTTTTGGAAAAAGTTAACAACTTTTGTGGCTATCTCTTGATTTTTTCCAACCATATTCCACTTTCATTCTGGATTCTATTAATCTGTAATCTCTTTCTTCCCTTGACATAATTATGAAAAAACTTGGTATTTCTCTCCTCTTTTGCATGTGAACCATTTCATGCCTGACTTCTGTTTTCGATACTCTTCTTCCAAATAGAGGTATATGTTTAGGTCAGCATGTGCTTTATGTAAACTGGTCCTGTTTGCTTGTGATGGATCCTCTTCAAATTTCTTTTCCTAAACTAGTATGACCTATAATAAAGTTTCAATCTTTTGGAAAATATTCCCATAGACTTCTTTACTCCACTTGGTTAGTACAACCTTAATCTTCTTGAGCTAAAGGTGCATGTTCAGCATGGGGTTTCCATTCTCATAATTCATCCATTGTGATTTAATTAGGTCCATAAAACCTTCATGTTTTGTCTAGAAATTCAAAAATTTGAATGGTCTAGTGATCACATCCGAGTTTTCTGAACATTGCACCGCCAAAGGGGAGTGGTCTGATCCCCTTTTTATAAAATGTTTTATTGTTATGTTAGGGAACTGATCCTGAAATTTCTGGTTGGTTAGAACCTTATCCAACATTTTGGAAATACAAGTTGCATCAGTACTACCATTCCACCGAGTGAAAGTGCTTCCACTATAGCCCATATCTATTAGTTCACACTCTACCAAACAATTTGCAAAGTCTTTTGTTTCATGGAATAAAATAGAAAGCCCTCCTAGTTTCTCTTCTTCTGATAAAATCACATTAAAGTCTCCACCTACTAACCAAGGTATATCATGATGATTTGCTATTTATCTTAGTGATTCCCAAAGAATCCTTCTTGTACTTTGTAAACAGGCTGCATATACCACACTCACCAAAATTTCTTCCCTCAAGTTTTGATGTCTAAGCATGATAGTTATATGTTTGGGTGTGTCTACTATAATGTCAACTCCCATCTCTTCTTTGAGAAAAATCCATATTTTTCCTGAATAGTTGGCTATAGCAGTGTGATGCCCCAAGATCCTTTTGTAAATTTCAAATCTAGATGGATCTTCAAAAGGCTCTATCAATCCAATTATTCAATATTTATTCCTTCTGTTCAAACTAGTCAACCTCTCAAAACCTTATTGAGTATTGACTAATATGATGTTTCAGAAGAATATCTTATTCATCATTATTGCTTGAGCTTTGAGGCTACTAGCCTCATGGATAAAGTTATGACAGGAGGATTATCCTCTTTCCCTCCTTTAGGTTTGATATTGCTATTCTTCATCCTTTCAGTCTGTTTCACCTCAATATCCCCTTCCTTGGCTATTTGATTAATATTAGATAGGATGGATTCCTCTTCTTTAGTGTTATTGCCTATTCTTTCATTGGAGTTTGTGAATCCTTCTGTGTTACTGTTACTATTGTATGAAGTTGGTGTTTGTTTTGTGATTCAAAAATTTGTTCCTTACTATATTTATTGTGTTGGCTTTTTGGGTTCTCACTTATCTCTGTATCATTCCTATTGCTGGTTGCATCAACAGTATTTTCTTTATTTGGGATTGTTTTATTGTTGTGCTCTCTTTCTGTTCCATGTTCCTCAGCTTCCAAAGAGGATGATACATTTTCTTCCTTTTCTTTGTTCTCTGATTCTTGTTTTTTTCTTTATCTACATTATGGATTAATTCCCCTAATTCCTATGATGCTGGTACCTCCTTCCTTTCCTGCATTTGTTGTAACTTCTTTGGATCTTCTTTCCCCCTTTCATCACTCTCAATATTCTTTAAATCTAAATTTTCTGTTATCCTGTTGGTTTCCTTCTCTGTTGTGTTACTGTTTTTGCCAAAAGTTGCTTCCACCCAGTGTTTGCTGGTCTCCTTTTTGCCATAATTATCTACTTTTATTTGAGTATCCTCTATATGCTCTAGTGGTCCAAAACTGTTGTTTGTAGTAACTGTATTAGAATATTTTTCTAGTTCTTTCTCTTGTGTCCTCTACATAATATTGTTACCAACCTCCCTATTTTCTTTTCTCATTGTCTAGTTCTTGTTGTTTTTATCATGCCCAGGTAGCTTGGTTTTCTGATTATGATTTGTATCCTTCTGCTCAGCTCCATTATGTAGTTTATCATTTTCTTTGTTGTTTTGTGTCTTATTGGTTGCTTTGTTGATTTCTTCTAGTCCCCTACTCTTCTACTTCTGATTTTAATCTTTCTTCTTATTAGGCTTTAAAGAGGGGTTTATGATAAAGCACTCTATTTTATTGTGTCCCTGTAATCTACAGGTTTTACAATACTTGGGCATATAGTCATACATGATAGGAATCCATGTTGAATTATCTCCCCTGTGTTCTTTCGCTTGATTCTCACATTAATCCTTTTGGGGAAATCTCGTAGCAAGTCCACTTCCACCTTAATTTTTGTGCAGCTAGGGCATGAATTGTTCTTTGTAGCCATGTACATATGTAAATGTTTACCTATCACCTTTGCCATTGTAAATAGAGATTCTTTAACAAAATAATTTAGTGACAATGATGGGAATGAAACCCATGCCAAAGCCGTAGTGGTTTCGGGTTCTGCGTTAAACAATGGTTTCCAGTTGAGGGGTCCCATATGATAATACTCGTATATGGTTTGGAGAAAGTGTGCTAGCTTAGATATTATATGCACATAATCTTCAAAAGTTGTTAGTCTTATTAGGAGGTGTCTATCCATCAAGAAGCCTATTCTGCATTCAGACTTGATTTTGCATTGCAGGGGTATAATCTTGTGTAATTCCTCTAACTCAGGCAATCTATAGGAAAATTTCCCTACAACTATCTATTGGAAATTTTCTTGTTGAATCATAGAATCAACCTCCTCCTCTTCCCATAAGAGTGTTGGTTCTCCATGAACATATATGAGGTCCCTTATGCTCATCGAGTTCACTGGTTTTGTGTATTCAGGTAATAATAAGTTAATCTACAATGGTGGTGGTGGTTTATGTTTCATAGGGTCTGGTGGTGGCACACCTCCAGGAAATGGAGGCCAGCCACTGCTGGCCATATCCATCAGCCTTCTCCGCTATTATTAGGGTTTGGGCAGACAATCGATTTTAGAGAAAGAATAATGCGAAAACGTTATCACATATTCATCCCAATAGTTTCAACTTGATATTCCCTATATTTCTCTTTATTATATATATCTAACTATTTTTTATTCCTACACTTATCTTATACTTCACCTTCCATGAATCAATAACTTGTGTTATAGGCATATAATCTCAACCTTTTTTGCTTACTTTCCATTCCAAGTAACCTTTTTGGTATATTAACACCTATATGCTACCTTTAATAACTATTAATATATTTTTAACTAAAAAATATATTTAGCTACTAAAGCCCAAAAATATGACATTGAATAACTATATGTAGAGAAAACCAATAAAATGATAAGAGATCTTCCTAATTTCTCGCTTGAAATATGTATCCGTTTTCAAACATTCATGCAGTAATTTTCATTTCAAATTAGAGAAGAGCAGACGAAAAAACTAAGAGGAAAAACAAAAGGAAAACCTATACAAAACCCTCAATAACTATTTGCATAATTTTTACTACAAAATATACTTAACATTTGAACTCAAAAAATATGACATTCTATAACTACATACGACGGAAACCAAAGAGATAATATAAGATTCTGAAGATTCTCCTTCTAATTTCATGCTTGAAATCATCATCTTCTTCTTTGTCTCCTCCTCCTTCTCCGTCTCCTTCTTTTTCTGAAGATTCTTCTTCTAATTTAATGCATGAAATCATTATCTTCTTCTTTATCTCCTCCTCCTTCTCTTTCTTCCCCTTCCCCTTATACTCTTTTTCTTCTTTATCTCATTCTTCTCCTTATACTCCTTATTGTCACGCCCCGCCTTGGGAGGTATGACTGGCACCTGGTGCCCTACTACGACTTGGACTGCTGGACTATTGAGCCTAAGCATTTCTGGTGCCAGGCTGGCTCTAATTCTGGATTTATGAAAACAACGAGCTATATAACGGTTGTAAATACAGCCTCCATCCGACAAGACCCACAGTCACCTGTAGGAATATAACAGCTACCCAGAACAACTGAACATAAGGGAACCTATGCGGGCCGACAAGGCCACCATGCTGACTAGTTATCACTGAAACGTATAATCAAGTGCTGAACTGATCTGTGACCGACAAGGTCACCAACTGACAACTAAACAAGGCCCCACATGACCATCACATGCAAACTAAAAACATACACACGACCCCACACGACTGGTTCAACTAACCATAGGGAATATACAATCCGCAAGCCTCTAAGAATAATAAGATGGTCGGGACAAGGCCCCAGCCTGTCCATACTGTACAAACAAAAAGGGAACTAAACCTTTAGCTGTCAAGATCCGGATGACAGGAGCTGAAGACTCTGTACGCTGGCTGGAACTACGAGGGATCTGCTCCTCGTCTATGAGTACCTGCAGGAAAGTAATGCAGTGCCCCAAAACGGGTGTCAGTGCCACTGGTACTGAGTATGCAGGCAATAACTGAAAATAACTGAAAATAACTGAAAGCAAACAATAATACTGATAGATATTGAAGTAATAGGAGACGGGCTGAGACTGACTGAAAAGAGCGTAACTTTACTGAAGAGAGTAAGAGTCATACCTGATAATATGTCAGTCTACTTTCTATCTATTAATAACTAACACAATATAGCATACAAGAACCTTACCAGCCCCCATAAGCTGTAAGGTACCAACCAGCACACAATCTATATACCCCTACCCAGGTCATATCATCCACCTAGTAACTATGAGCATCCTGCCGGCCCCCTGGGTATGCAACTTGGGCTCGCTGGGCCCCTAACTATAGCTGTATCTAATTCCGGAGGACTCCTGAAATCTGAAATGTGAAATCTGAAATCTGCACCCCGGGCGCAAGCGCTCGACAGGGGGTGTGGTATAGTGCTGATTAGCCTGCTATGGGGAATCTGCATCCCATCTTCGTCTGCTGGCTTGCCGAAAGAAACTGGCTTTACATACCTCGACTGTCGGTTTGTCAATTAACTGGCAAGGTTCGGCTCGTATTCAGCTATTCTCCCCAATAGTAATCATATTCATTCGAGAATAGAACTAACTTCATTATTATACTGGAAGAAAACAATACTTTAAATCTATATACTGACTCTCTTTTGACTTATTGAAGTACGATCGAAAACTCATAATTTCTCGGAGGTCTAGAAGGGAGAAATACTCACTTTAGGCCTGGGAGTGTATTAACACTAGTTTGGAGCAATTCCAATCACTTTGACTCGGTGGGATGACGCTTCGCTGGGCGAATTTCATGAAACTAACTCCATAGAAATGCTCCCTGCAGTTTTATACTTCGGTACCCGAAGTTAATTTGACTTTGGACTGCATTTGAAAGCGTAATCGAATGAATATTATATAAACCCTTTGCTCCTCCACTGTTTCTGGTTGTTCACTTTGGAAATAATATGAAAGGTGACTTGGAAATGAAGTGAGAGGACTTTATATACTTGGATCCTTTAAGTCGCATTTGTCGAATGGGATTTATAAGTCGCATTTGCCTTGCGACGCTCCGTCTTGGCGCTTGTCCAGTCTCTCCCCGGGCCCTTTTCTCGCACGTATGGTATTCTAAAACTCTTAATCAACATGCGAATAGGCCAACTAAGTGTCAAGAACTTACGGGGTGTAACACTTATACTCCTTTTTCTTCTTCATATTATTCTTCTACATATACTCCTTTTTCTCTTTCTTTTTCTTCTTCGTCTTCTCTTTTTTATTTTCCTTCTCTTTAACCTACTCCTCCTCCTCCTCCTTTTCTTCTTTTACTTCTGTCTCTTTTTATTTCTTCCTATCTTTCTTCATAAGATAAGGAGAAGGAAGAGGAGGATAAAAAAGGGATAAAGGAGAAGGGAGAAGGCGAAAGGAATAGAAGAAAGGAGAAGGAGAAGGAGGCCTCCTCCTCCTCCTTTGCTCCTTCTCATTCTCCTTCTACTGCTTATCCTCCTCCTTATCTTCCTTTTCTTTATTCTCATTTCTCCTGCTTTTCATTCTTCCTTTTCTTCTTCTCCTTCTCCTTATCTTTCTCCTCCTCCTCCTCCTCCCTCTCTTCATTATTTTTCTCCTTCTTCTCTTGAATCTAAATTTAAAATTCACCTTAAATAAAGGATTCTCATTTCATAGTTAGTAAATGACATGTTATTCTGATGCAATCTGTTAAACTAAATTATTTTTTCCTTCGCTTCAAAGCATATGCTAAACTTAGAAAATTTAAGAGAACTTAGTCAATATAAGAAAAGGGAGCCCAACTGGTGTGCTCTCAATAATCCACTATTGCTTGACTAGCTAAATAAATTAGAAACTTGTGAAATCAACTTTATTAGAGTCCACCTACTCCAAGTTGTACAATCTCTCATGGAAACTTAGTAGAAACTTATAAGAATCATCCCTGGGATAACCATTAACTGTTGGGGCTTCATCCTTTTAGATCTCTCTAACCTTTTTTGCTCGGCTTCAACCATTGTAGGTAAAATCGATGGGCATGAAGAAATGCCAAGTAGATGACACCTACATACTGGGGAAATCTAGTTCTACCTGGTTGAGCTCCGGAGCCTAAAATCATGGAGAAATCAGTTGATTAGAGGTCTAAGCTTCAAAACCAATCTGAAAACATTCTAGAGTGACAGACAAGATACCAACCTAAGCCATACTCTCAAGAAAACTGAGCATCCACACAAAAGAATCCTAAAGCACAGGAGTAGCAATAAATCTAATGGTGTCTCAGCTAGTGAAATCTCAACTATTGGAATCGACCATCGACATGAAAAATCATTGGCTCAAAAAATACAACTCCAGAATGGCCCTGGTAGTTACCGTTGTTCAACCTATAGAAGGTGTTAATGTACAGGATCTGCCTTCACCTCAACCCTTTCCTCTATCATCTTTGCCATAAATGCTCGTGTGCTCACAATCTATGAGAGAGGGAAACAATGAGATTTAGAACTCGAGTAGAATCAAGTACGCATGGAAAGGAATGACAGAAATAATTTTCCAAAATGTACCATATGCAACTAACCCCAAAGTGTCCAAGTTAGCAACTAGAAATAAAACACATCTATATGCTCCACTGGTACATGAATCTGAATTCGCACAAAAGACTACAGCTAGAGTGGCATGAGTATAGGGAGCAACATGTACTCAGCAAGTATAAGTGACCGACCCTAACAAAGTAGTAGCGAAGGCTGATTTATTAAATACTTACATTCTACATTTACCCAATTATAAAGGATAACATAACTCAACTAAATACACAATATCAAAATAAATGAGGAATTAAGCACAATTCACCTCAATAACTCGGTAAGATGCCCAAATTGAGATCAACATGATAATAAAAAGTGCAATGCAATCTCCATATCTAACTCAAACTTTGTGCACACACTAACTCCAATGAGGGTATCGGGGAGCGTGACCTAGGAGTGACCAATATGTGGTCCATGCACCTTATAGACGTTCGCTAAGTGCAATACAGACAATCCCAATGTACTATCAATATCAACTTCAAAACAACTCAAATTCAGAACGGACGGTCCCAACGTGCTCATCTCATAATGTCCAATCTCATATTCTATCATATATATTAAATGGCATATCAATATCAATTAAAGTGAACATAAACTAAACATGTCATTTTTATGCAATTTAACTCTAATTGAATACCATCATAGAAATATTAATCATGTTATATCCTCTTCCACATGAGTCCTTTCATGAAAATCAACTAATCAACCAATATGAAGAAGCAAAACCACATAACTCGACATGTCACTCGGTACTTGTATAAGTGCTAACCACCTTACCTATACGTCACCCCTTACCCTTAACCCATTAATGAACAATTTAATCGAGAAAAACATCCATCATCAAGAAAAAGTTTTAACTTACCTCGATTCAGAGTGCCACAAATCAAAGAATCACCTTATCATTTCTCAAAGCCTTTGAACGCTCCCAAACTCGACGTGTCACCCGGTGTCCCTATAAGTGCTCACCAACTAGCCTATATGTCACCCATTACCCTTAACCCATTCATTAAAAATTTAATCAAGAAAAACATTCATCATCGAAGATCATGTCTTAACTTACCTCGATTCATAGCGCCACAAATCACTATATCTCCTTATCATTTCTCAAAGCCTTTGAATGCTCTCAATCTATTCAAAATTAAGTTTTATATGATTAAACAAAGCTAATAATACACCTGATCCCAAAGGTCAAAAAAGAAAATTTCTTGCAAAATTGAATTTCCATATCCCACCATAACTCGAATTTCACCCAAATCTAACACTTAATCGGCCCCGTAAACTTTCAAATTATACTCTCATAAGTTTTAGAAAAAAACCCTAATTCTCGATTGAAAACATGGAGTAAGATTATTATTGGTACATGGAATCATGAATTCACTAAAATGAAGGTTAAATCCTTACCCTTTGTCAAATCTAAAAGATTGCGTAAAATAACAGTTAATCTAAGCACTAGGGCGCAAAATCTGTTATGAAATACTAAATCCCAATTTGAGAAATGTTTAAGTCTACCCAATCCTACTCTTCACGACTGTGTTCCCCACCCCATGCAATCACGACCACGCCCTAGCCTTTCCCTTCACGAACACGATCATGGGCCTCACGAACGATACTGTTCCCCAACCCCCTTATCCCTACACAATTGTGCACTATGCCACGCAATTGCGGGCGTCCCCTAACCTAACTACTCTTTGCCATCACGGTTCCCTGGATCATAATTGGGATGGCCAAATGCCTTTCATCGGAGCTAGAAAATTCTAGTTCATCCAAATGTTCATTTTGATGTCCGGTTATGTCACCCATTACGTCATGTTAATATAGTGTAAAAATTTTGGGTTACATCACTCATTATGTCATGTTAATGTAGGAAAAAAATTCGTTATTACGTCACCCATTATGTCATGTCAATGCAAGATTATAATAATTCAATAAATAATCTTGACGCGGAGACAGTAACTTAAGACTGACCAATTTATTTTTATATAAAATGTTCAATTTTGACTAAATGCAATAATTTTCTTTCTTAAAAAATCTAAAACAACCAAATTTTCTTCTTTGTTCTCATTTGTTTAGTCACTTGCAATAACTATTTTAATTAATTATTCCATATAGGTCTTGTGATATATCCTCTATATAAATCGAGAAGCAAGGACATTTTTCAAAAAATTAATTTAAGTTCTCGTAGGCTGATTCTTTCTCTTTTGTGATATCTCATGGTAATGTATTCGATTCACCCTCTTCCTTAATTCCATCACTTAGGAGATAATTTTTTGAGAAATATGAATGTAAGATTTTCAATTCACTTTTCCTTATTCTACTTTTAATTTTGTATTTTATTTTATTTTTAAAGAGGTTCATAATAGTTCAAGCTATTTTAACTATGATTTTAAGATTTTGACTGAATATTTAGGTTTTTTTAATTAGTATCAGTGAAAAACTCTCATTTTTTTCCATTCTCTTTCCTTCTCTTTATTGTCTATATCTATCGATTTCCTAAATCCTACACTTATTTTACACTTAACCTATATTCATTAATCAAAATAACTTGCATCATAGGCCCATAATCTCTTCATCTATACTCATCAGTCTATAACTTATGCTATTGACCCATAAACTCAACCGCTTGAGCCTACTTTTTGTTCCAAGTAATACTTTTGAGATATTGACACTTGTATATAATCTTCAATAACTATTAACATACTTTTTGACTAAAAATTATATTTAGCTACAGTAGTCAGAAAATTATTACATTGTATAATTATATCTAGCGAAAACAAATGAAATAAAAAGAGATCATGAAAATTTTCTTAATATCACGCTTGAGATATCCCTTTTCAAAACTTAAAGTAGCGGTTTTCATGTCAAATTAGAGAAGAACATAAGTAAATTTAAGAGGAAAAAAAACACACCAATACATAACCCTCACTAACTATTTGTGTTCATTCTTGATATCATTATTATTATCTTCTTATTAATCCTTCTCCTTCGCTTCTCCTCCTTTTCCTCCTCCTTCCTTCTCTTCTTATGCTCCTTTTCCTTGTTCTACTCTTTCTCCTTCTTCTTCTCCTCCTCCTCCTCCTCCTCCTCCTCATCATCATCATCATATTCTTATTATACACTAGATATTGTGAGAATACATAAATGGAGTCATTTTCAAAATCGAGTTTGTAATCTAAAATTTCACTTAAATTCACCTTAAATTATTTTCAAATACCTTCAAAATTGATATCAAGCTTTTTAATATGTTTCAAATAAACTTCATTAACATCCATTTTGAAATGCATATTGACAAAATTAAAATCAAGTAATGATATTTTCAGATTCTTATCTTCAAAATCATAGTCATTGTCTATATAAATATATTAAACTTTGATAACATTCTTCAATGAATACCTCTTTTTCATCAATAATTCATATTTTTTTTAAAAATTGAGAAATTCAAATTATAATGTACACCCAATGCAACGACCAAAAACTCGAGAAAAAAATTCAAAAAAATATGTGTATCAATTTTTTTCTAATATTTGTCGAACGGGTATAATGATAGTTGTATTAGAGAGAGTAATTGGACAAAATTTTTAGAAGAGAAAGAAAATTTAAAATTTTAAAGTTATTTAACAGATGGTGTTTCCAGGCATAAAATACCATTTATGTAGCCTTAAGCATGGATATGAATTGTGGGGTGCCAATTTCATTAATTTAAGTTGTTCTACGCTATTTAATAGACCAAGTTATCATACAGTGATAAATTTCTTATTTTCATCAGCTTCTTAATTCATACAAAGTTCTTCATAATTGATCATAATACGAAATGGTGGAGGCTTATGAATTGAAGTGAGAACAAAAGGTCAGATAAGCATGCGCATAAAGGCCACCTCTTTGTGCTCAATAACCCATGGATAAGGGCCTAATGTTTTTGCAAATGTCGCAATCAAAAAGCATAAGTGAAACCTTTCTTTACCTCATCTTCTGCCAAAAGACCTCGAAGATGTTAGGATACTAAGGAATTATCAGCATTGAAAGATGTTCTTGTGTTTGTACGTGAGGTAATAGTAGCAGAGTTATTCCATGATTTAGAATTGAGTATGGGATCAGTTGAGTCTGTGGGATTATCAGTGGGCACTATGTATGATTTTATTGGGTATATGTCTTTCGTGAAGAAATTGTTGCAACCACCTGTTGACTTTCTAATCAACTTTCCATTGATGAAGGATGGCACCAATGAAGCATAGTGTGACAAAGAGTACATTGAAGTTTTGCATTGTATTTGATCTAATTTGCATCTTATTTTATATGATTTGCTAGACAAAATGGATTTGAGTTTAAGGAAATTGGAAGACTAGTTGGTATTGAAAGAGAAAAGGAATGCCAAGCCTATTGTATCCGGGTGGTCTTAGTATCTTGTAATGCTAAAGGAGTTAAATAGCATTTCAAAATTGTTTAACAGCTTGGGGGTCTTTTGGAAGAAGATGAGGCAAAGAAAGATTTCATTGTGCTTATTGGTTGTGACATCTGCAAAACCATCTAACAATTATCAACGGGTTATTGAGCATAATTAAGAGGTAACCAATTTTGAGGTGAGGAGACATTTCACAATAATGATGCTTGGAGAAGTTAGACATGCAAAACAGGCATCACATAAGATTCTCATTGACAGTTCCTAGTTATTGGAAGAATCATGATAATACATTGGATATAGGGATCCCACATTGCTATGAGACAATCTATTTATGGGGCTCAAACATAAGGCACTGGGCCTATTGTGTTGAAGAAGTGGTTTCTCTTGGTATGTCGAGCGATCTTGAATCCTCAAAATGCTCTCTTTGTTGCTTGCCCAAATGACCATAGAAGGTTTCTTCCAAATCCAGGTACGCTTTTATTGCCTTTATACACACACTTATTTGACCTTTTGTTTTCACCTTCTAGGGAGTTGGCATTCATTTTTTGCCTAACAATCTGTAAGGCAAATTTGTTGTAAACAAACTATCTGGATTTTCTATCCAAATGATGTCATCCTCGTGGCTTTGTTATCCAATATCTATATCAATCAACTGTGACATGAGATGGTTAGGGAATTATTCTCCAATTTTAGTAAGGTTCTGTCTTCCATTAATAATGAAACTTCTAACTTTTTCTGTGGAATTTCTTTTCAGGTTAGAAATCATATGCTAAAGCTCCCTTACCTGTCCACTTAGCCTACTAAAAAAATATAATTACCTGAATTAATCTATCATAATATCCTACATTCAACATTTTCTCTAGAATATAACATTTGTTTCCAGAGTTAGGAATCATTATTAGCCTTTATTTTGCAACTGAATGACTTAGCCAAAAGAAAATCAGCAAGGAGAGAGAATCATGTCCTAAATATCCACCATTTCATGATAGTTATGGAATTTGTTATCCTGTTGTGTTCAAGGCAGTAAAGCAGAAAGAATAATAAATATTCAAGACCATAAAATTTACTATGTTTCCTTTAGAAATTTAATACCCTCAATGTACTTCAGGTTTTAAATTATTTCCTCCCAGAAAGAAATGGATATACATGTTTTGGCGTAGCAGTACCTCAAACGTCAGTAACCTCGTCGAACTCCAAGAACAAAAATAAATCACACAAAGACTCAATAATTATTTGTTCAAAAATGATGCAGAAGTCAGCAAAATGATACCCTGAATGAAGGAAAAACATCTTTATTTATAGTTCAACCCCCAGGTAGTAGGACCAACGGGAGGTCCCAAAGAGTCATGATCGCAACCAACGACTCGTTGAGTGACCTGTTGGGTCCCTATCGGTCAATTTTCAGATTTTAGTCCGAGATATTTTTGTAATTTCCCACCTATTTAGTCCCTAAAATACGTCATTTTAAGTATTATTTCAGAGAATTTATAGGGTTTAAACGGTTTTCCCCCTCATTTCTCACGTAAACTCTCAGAATATCGATCATAGAAACTCAAACTTTTCCTCTCATGCAAGAATTATGGTTCCTCATCAGTTGTAGAGATTCAGTCTTTCTTCTTCAGGGATTTCTAAGCCACTTATGTGGGAATTCAACAAGGAAATAGTTCTCCCCTTATGTCCCCAAAATATTCCCTAATTTCTCTATCAGTTCAGCCCTGTGGTTTCGAAATGTAGAAGATTGTCAGACTAATTTGAGTGGTATATTTCTCATGATTTGTAATTGCTTTATTATTCCCTATTTCTAGAAATATGTAGGAATTGTATCTAGTTGAATGATTTAGCCCTAGTTATCAGATCAGTAGAATCTAGAATCTTGCGTGTTGGACTAGTTTCCCTGTAGATAAGTATTCCTAACTTAGTCTTGGGCCCCATTTTTGAGCTATCAGCTTAGTAGTCAGTCTAGAACTATCCAGTGGGAGTAGGACTTAGCACCAAGCGGACCGGGGTTCTAGCGCACCCAAGTTCCAGAGCTACGTTGCCATCGTAGGTTATTTTTATTGGCTTCATCGCCCTAGACTTGTGATCACCTAGTTCATGCCTTTATACCCTGGCAAGGTATGTTGGGTCCTACCGATGGGGTGTATACTTCGGCTCCACGTCTAGCTCACGTGATTATATGTCGGTTATAGAGTCACCCACTAATCAGTTCAGTCTCAGATTAGCTCAGTTTAGTTTAGTCTCAAATTAGCTCAGCTTAGAATAGTTCAGATTACCTAGTTCAGTACAATAATTTAGATCAGTGTCTCAGATTTAGGTCATGTCCTTGACCATTAGACAGGGTCATTTTGACCATCTTAGTATAGTTCAGTTTATTTAGTTTCAACATTTCAATTGGCCATTGCATGTCTTTACAATTCAATTATTTTATTCTCCATGTTATGGTTTCTCCTACTTACTCAGTACATTCAAAGTACTGACGCATACCTTTTATGTTGTATCATTTTATGATACATTGTAGGTTTTCAGTCTCAACCCCATTAGCAGATCTTCTAGGAGTTTTCAGCTGCACCCGTGGTGAGTCCTCATCTTTCGAGGATAATAACTATTTTTCTTTAGTGGTTTTTCTTTCAGTTAGACTTAGAATTAGCTGGGGGCTTGTCCCAGCAACTCATTAGATAGATGACTTTCAGACACAAACAAAGATTCATATTTTTAGTTCTGTTTCAGTTGTTTAAAACTTTGTGATTTAGTTCTTCTTCATGAATGGTTTTATTATTTTAAAGCTTCTTCTATGTTTTTACTTAGAATGACAGTGTTATGATAGACCATGGGTTGACTTGGGGTTACTTGTGACACCAAATATCGTGTCTCGTCCAGGGTATAGACTCGAGCTGTGACACCTGTCCCTGGCTTAGTCCCCTTTTGGGAAACTCTACCTGTTGAGAGAGTAGATTGAGCTCTATTACCTCCATTTCCCTATCAGGATGTACATATAGCCCTTTTGGCCACATCCTCAGCATCCATCTCTACCCGAACGACACTCACCAAAGTAGGCCCTGCCACTCTTTCCATAAGGTAGGCCTCGAGGGGTTCCTTAAACTATATTGCCTTGCGTTTGAGACCTCTGATCATTCTTGTTACCTAGGACTAGGCATTAACAGCTGCCTGAGTAGGTCTAGAGGACCTATTTCCATTCCTGTTCCTCAGCCGTGTGGTCTCATTACCTGCTAGCTTGGCCCTCTTACTCTCATGCTCCTCTCTATCCTTCTGCTTATATTCCACTAACTTGTGGGCATACACCATAAGTCTATGAAATGTCCATATAACTGATCGATAGAGAATCCTTTCTCTCCTTCTTTATGTGCTTGCCCAATCCATAAATGAACTTCCTAATTCTTTCCCTCATATCAGGTACCATATCTGGAGCATACCTAGATAGTTGGATGAACTTAAGGCTATACACCTTCACACTTATAGTGCTCTGCCTCAAGTTCACAAACTCCTCTGCCTTCACCTCTCTAAGCTCCTAAGGGAAGAAGTCGTTCAAGAAGGCCTCCTCAAAATTACCCCAAGTTGCTAGAGCTTCATTATCACTTCGTCCTTGCTTCCACTGATCATACCATACATTTGCTACGTCCTTGAGCTGATACGAAGCAAAGTCAACTCCCTCTATCTCTGTGGCATATATTGCCTCTGAGATCTTCCAGATCTCATCAATAAAATTCTAGGGGTCCTCATCGACCTTAGGCCCTTTCAATATTGGAAGATTCATTCTTAAGAACTCTCTAATCCTTGACGCTACTGATGAATCATGAGAACCGAAACTGGCTAGCATCGGGCTTTGGTAGCCTGATTGAGTAGCCACTAACTGAGTGAGCATCTGAATAGTTCCTTTAAACTCTTCATCTGAAGTACCAACTCTAGGAGTTTGAGGAATTGCTGCCTCTGGAACCCTTCCACTAGTGGTTGGTGCATCCTGGGCTCCAACACTAGATCTTTGAACTGGAGTGCCTGCTCCATTCCTAGTCTGCACCCTAGTCTGTGGAGGTAGATTAGCTGCATTTCTCTGGCTGATAGTATGTTTTGGAGGCATGATCTGAAACACATGAATGCACAAGTTAGTAGGAAGTCTTTATAGAGTTAAAATCTATCACACGATCTAGAGTATAGAATAAAGGAGGTATTTCCTAATGCCATATATTCTTCCTACTATAGATATAGGCGCTTCACATCTATAAAAAGAGCACTACTAGATGCAGCTTCATAGACATTTGAAAAACCTAATGCTCTGATACCAAGTTTGTCACTCCCCTAGCCTACACCCTTGGCATGGTCGTCACTCAAACCACCCAGTGATTCAAGTGAACCCTTGGCCTGACTTATTACTAGATGAGGTTCAAAATAAAGTTTAGCGGAAGTAATAACTATAATGGACTCAATTTAATAAAATAAAATTTATTAATTGAAACTGAAAACAATGTTAAAAATTAACATTTATGACTCAACTAACTACTAATCTAAGAAGCCTCTAATGTCTGAAGATAAGTGCAGAACAAAGCTCACACGGCTACCTTAAGCTCTACAAAAATAAAACTAAAACTATAGTATGACTAGGACTCTCAAAAGTAGGAGGCCACACCAAAAGTTGAATGAAGTGAAATCGTAATGAAGCATCCGTTACTGATCCTATCTACTTGAATCTACATCATGGTAATATGCATCTCCAAAGGGCCAAAGGGCGTTAATACATTGAATGTACGGTGTATAAAATGGCTGAATGAAATAATAGTTAAGCAAGAACTAAACTGAAAGAACAAACTAATTGAATCTAAAACTCTGAATGATGCATAAAGACACAAGTAAGGAATATGTGTAAAAGTAGTTATCCAATAAAATCATGCATCAAAGAAATCTCTAAAATATACATGTATATATATATATGTATATCTTTAGTTGGCAATTCTCATAACCGACATAAATCATGAATGAGTGCATGATGTCCAACTTCTTTCCCAAGTTGGGAGAGCCATCCAAAGCCTTGCCAGGGCAGAGGACGAAACTAAACTATGGATCTATACTAAGCCCTTACCAGGGGCTGTCTGAGGAGTCACCTGAATCAACGACACGATCCTAACCTACGCTTCTTTGTAGTTTTGGGGCTTATGGGTTATCTGAACCTTTTACCCGTGTCGGTGTTAAATAATCATCCCAAAACTATGCTCATATAAATATGCCTATTTGATGCAGCTGAAAACATCTTTTATAAAATTGAGCCTTGGCTCAAAATTCTGTACTTTATTGATGAGCCTTGGCTCAAACTTATACTTTGAGAACTTGTGAGCTTTTATGCTCAAAACCTTTGATTTTCAAAAATAAGACTTTACTTTAGTTTTTGAAAACCTTTATAATAGCTGTACTTTCTATTTGAAAATCTCTTTATGAAAACTCTCTTAAAAATCTGCTCAACTTTATGAATATCTCAAATTACAATACTTTTAAAAACAATGACTTTCATGCAATTAGGTCCATTGGATAAAAAAACATGAACCATCATCAATCAAGAAAGAATCAAGAGATATCATCAATAATCAAGAGAGTATAATTATGATCAATAATCAAGGGATACAATAGATATATCACAATAGGTCAAAGAAATTCAATAGTGAATCATTCAACAATAGGGAAGAAGACCAAATCAAGAAATTGGGCAAAACCCTAGCTTTACTCTATGAACTCTTTACTAGATGTAGGGCATGAGGAAGGATAGGAATCCTCACTCAGGTTAGCCTTACATACCTAGAGAGATGAACTCCTGACTCAAGCTTGAAGAAACCCTAGGTAGAAGATGAGGAATCCTAGCTTCCTTGAGTGTTTGAGAGCTTTAGATACTTGAACGTACATTAATAATGGGGAGTTGAAAGAGAGTTTAGGCTATTAAAACCCTTAAATACTCCCCAAAGGAATCCCAAAACATTCTAGTTTAGGTGATAGAAATATGAAATGTTACTAAACTAACACTGGAATATCGTTTTTAAAATTTCCTGCCCAATGGTGACGAGTCACTACATGACTCATTGGGTAACATGACGACTCGTGGTGACCATCCTTCATCATTGGAGCAATTTGATCACTTTCTAATCTCTTCATGATGCCTAGACAAAATGGATCATTACTGGACCTAATGAATCGTTACCTGAGTCACTGGAATTGGGAGTTTTGAAAACTCTGATGCTCATTATGAGTAACTTAACAAGTCATGCCCTCTTCTAACGAGTCATTGAGTGGCTTGTTCTATGGTAAAAAGTCAGTTTTCCTGTTGGTTTCTACCTCAAGTCTAGAGTTTAACCTTGGAGACTTTTAGGGTCGTTACAGAATAGTAAATGAGGTTAGATTCTTAGCTCTATGATAAAATCATGAAATCCCCTCTAAAATCTCCCAAAATCAAGGTCTACATCCCCAAAAACGAGTTAGAAAGTTATTATACCATTTTAGAAAATATTTAATAAAATCGTCGAGGGGTCTTTGCAATTGCGAACAACATGGATCCAACCCAACTTTGCAAATGCGAACCTCACAGATGTTGCAATTGCAAACTAAAACCTCACAAATGCGACATGTCCCACAAATTTGAGACTTCACAATTGCAAATCAGACCTTGCAACTGCGAGATGCACAACAAACCAAAAACTCTAATACTCAACCACAACTCTAAATGGACCTTCGAAAGTCATCTAGAACCTCCCAAACAAAAACCAATAGTGTAAATTGATCATAAAAACATGTTTCAAACCTATTGAAATCATCGAATAATGATCCGAGATTATCTTGACCAAATGTTGACCATGGTCTATTCTAATATTTCCAAATCCCTATTTCCAATGAATGATCATGCCCGAGTGTCTTAGGATATGTGTAAATCATCTAACTAAGTCATAAATCACCATTCAAATCTAACAAGGTTGTCAAAAATTGAATCCAATCTTGTTAACCCCAAATGTTTACTTTGATTAAACTTCTAAAACTAAAAAAATCTTCTCCGAAACTCACCTCGAAAATTGTGTCACCCATTTCTCCAAGTCACAAATGACATACTGAAGCTATGGCAAGGTCAAAACAGAAAACCTAAAACAACTATGAGGATCATTATAAAAAATAACTACTTCCTTTATCCCATTTTATGTGAGAATGTTATTCTTTGAAGAGTTAAATAATTTATCAATTATAATTTTCTCAAATGTCTTAAATTTGTTTTTGAGCCATTAGCTATTTTTTCAACTTATAGTACTTTTCTTAATGTTTTAAAATATATAAAGTTTCTCTTTAATTGAAGAATCCAAATCCAGATTTAAAATTGAAATTAAATATTTTGATCCTCGTACTCTAAATCTTTTACATACATTAAGACAACAGGAGTATTTTCTTAGTAAAAGTTGAAACACCCTTCAGAGAATTTTTGTTATGTCATTGATTACGCCATATCAATTAAAAATTATAGTAATTCGATATATAATCGAGATGCGGAGAAAGTAATTTAATGCTGGCCAAATTTTATTCATAAAATATTAAATTTTTGTTAAATGCAATAACTTTCTTTCTTAAGAATCTCAAACAATAAAATCTGGTTTTTTAGATTATTCTCATATGTTTATTCACTTTCCATAATTGTTCTAATTGACTTTTTTCTATATAAATCTTGTAATGTATTCTCCATATAAATTGAGAACCAAAACCTTTTTCACAAAATATTGATTTTAAGTTTTTGCAGATGACTCTTCTCTTTTATGATACATCATGGTAATTTATTCTATTTCCTCTCTTTCTCAATTCTATCAGGAGATATTTTTTTGAGCCATACAACAAAAGGTTTGGTCTTTTTTAATTTTTTGCACAGGATACATGAATAATTTTATTTTTTGTTAATGGAATTACACTTATAAATAAATGTGTATTTTATATTTATGGTTTCAATCTAAATTTATAGGTTCGTGGTACTTTTTCGTTATCATTCTTTCTTTGTTTTTTGTGCAAAGCTCTCCCTCTTCTTTTCATTTAATTCCCCCTTTTGTTAGTGAAATGAAACTCATTCATCGTTAAAGATATTTTAGATCTATAATTTGAGGATATTTTTTATTTTTAATTTTTGGTAAATGAGTTTTGGTCTTTTCTTATACTTATCTTCATTTTTTGATGAAGTCTCCTCAATACTCACAAGAAAAGGAAAGTGATTTGAAAATAGGGGCACAGATGCCGACTATTAATTTAAGTCAACCACTAACGGATGTTGCAATTACAAATGTAAGAATATTTCGTCATTTTTTCCTTGTTCTATTTTAAATTTTGTCTTGTCTTTTATTTTTAAAGGGATTCATAATAGTCTAAGTTATTTTAACTATGATCGTAAGGGTTTCACTTGAATATTTAAGTTTTTTTAAAATTAGCATTAGAGAAAAATTCTATTCTTTATTTCTCTCTATTTTTTTTTTAAAATCAAAATTTTTGCTTGTTGGGCTATTTTATTAAATTAAAATAATTGAGTCCAAAAATAAATTATTCGAACCGGCCCAACCTAATCATAAATTAAAGAGAGGCAAGTGTGCTTAAAGTAAAAATCCTATCTCCACTTTCTCATTTGATATTTTCTCTCTAGAAGCTTCTTTCCAGCTTCTACAATGCATCTCTAGCCTCGGGTGTACTCTTCCTTTGTGTCTGCTTTATACTTTGTATACCTCTCTGACTATCCTTTCATTTGCTTTGTAGTTCATCTCCATTGTTTCTTTCCATCAGTGCTCAAGTATGCTCTCTTTCTTTCCATCTATTATTCAGAATTTGGACCCTTTGGTCTGTGTAGCTTCTTGTATTTTCTCGTCTGCGATTCTATCTAGATCAGGTAGATCTATATATTTTCTTTTGATTTTTCTAGTCGGATCTTGAGCTCTTATTTATGCATGATCGAATAGATCTGCTCACATGTATATTTTGCTTGTGGTCTTCTCTTGCTTTTAGATCTGAGCTCTTCATGTTTATTTATGTTCTATTTCTTCGTCTTCTTCCTTTGCTCTACCTGATTTTTATTGTTTTGATATGAATTGTTGGATATTGACTTTTGTCTGGGTTTATAATCTTCCTAGCTTCCATTTTGAATCCAATCAGACCTTGTTGCTACTTCATTCCGCTATCACTTCTCTTCTGCTTCTTTCATCTATTCTCTGCAATGGAGGAACTAAAGATTGCTTTCCTGGTATTCCCCTTTTTTTTCCATTGTTTCGAATTTTTTTTCTGATTCTTGGTTTTCTTTTGGTCTTGTAGCTTTCCTTTTCTTGACAGTGAATTTCGATATTTCTATCAAGGCTTCTTTTTTCTCTTTTGCAAATGTATTTTAGGTTTTCTGCAATCCTGGCGATGTATCCTGTTCTGATTTAGTGTAAGATTCTTAAGCCTTTTGGGTTGCATGTTGTCACTTATATCTCTATTAGATTCCTTCTTTCCTCATCTCTTTGTTGATTTATCTTCCTCGTCTTTATGCAAATGTTTGCTATGTGTTGCTTGTCTAGATTTAGAATCTGCTTTGCTCTTTTTGGTAGTTCCTTGAAGCTTGCATAGTTAAATCTGCCTTTTATTTCAAATGCATGGTTGGTGAGGAAATCAACTAGCATGTTACCCTCTCTATATATGTGTTTTACTGTGACTTCACTTTCCTTTGCCATTTGGATGATGTCTTCAACTATGGTCTTAATGTTCCAAGGGATTTTCCATATCCCTGATAGGATTTTGACCATGACCAGTGAGTTTGTATCTATCTGTATAGCTTGAAATCCTCTTGTGATACAATGATATATAGCTTCTCTTATGGCTAGTGCTTCTGCTTCTTTGTTAGTGGTCACTTGAATTTCTTCCCCCTATGCATACATTAATTTCCTTATGAGTTTCTTAGATAGAATCCAGAAGAGCACCTACTTGGGTTTCCTCTAGACGCACCATCTGTGTTTCATTTAATCTTTCCCATATTTGGAGTCTCCCATTTGATTGCTAGAAAATATAATGTAGGTTTAAAATTTTCTAATAATTCCACCATCTCAACCCATTTGTAAGAGATCTATTGCAAATTAGGACATGAATTCTTCAATACTCTCCTTAAGTCTGTAATCACATTGAAAACAAGACTCTGGAAAGATATCATTTTTATCATTCCTTTGGTTATTTCTCCTTTTCAATAGGTACCACATTAAAATGGCAAGTACTACCTTGAGGAGCCTTTTAGGTTTTGTGCATCCTGTAGTTGTCCACCATTTGGTTAAAACCTGTGTATTGTAGTCGTTCCGTATTTATTCCTACACTTCCTGTAGATAGCCTCCATAGTTTAGGGGTTGTGGAAGATGTTAGCAATAAATGTGATGTTGTTTCTTGTTTCCCCTCCTCACAACACCAACAATTTTGATGCCAGTTGTATATTCATCCCTTGTAAAGCTTCATCCACAGGGATCTTGAATTTCCAGGCTCTTCAAATTACATTTTGAAAGGAAGATCTTTTGACCATATCATTTTGTATATATCTTCTTTTTCCTCCCTCCTTCTAATGTACTCTCAAGAGCTTTTAACTATGAATTTTCCATTTGGCTACAACATCCAATATGGTTTATCTAGTTGTTCTGATCTACATCTTGGTGGAGGTATGGTTCTGGTATGTGCTGAACATACTCCAGTGGAATATGATCCTCCAATTTTTGTCTTCATTATTCTTGGCAAAAGAACAAACTTCTAATTCCTCCTCATCAGCTTCTGTTATCAAGTGATAGAGTGCTCCCAGACCTTTCAAATTGTCAAATCAGAAACAAGAATTACCTATTCTGATGTGCCACCAATTTTGTGTTCTATTGGTTCCCTTATTAGGACCATCTTCTTCCATATAGGTGATGCTCCTTTGCTATGTGCTAGGACTAGATGAAGCTTCTTACAGTATTTGTTTACCATAAGGATCCCCATAGAGATGCCTTACTTCTCAAGTTCCACCATAGTTTGCAAAAAAAAGGCATTTGATACATCTGTTAAAGATCTGAACCTTACTCCACCTTCCTCCTTAGTTAGGCACAGGGTCTCCCAAATCACCCAGTGTTTACTCTTTTTATCTACTTAATTGTTCCAAAAGAATTTGGCAAAGATCATATGAATATGTCTTATTACTCCAGCTGGTGGGTTCAGGGTTGAAAGTAAATGGATTGGCATCCCTTAAAGTACATGTATTATGAGCAATGCTCTCCCTCCATAAGACAGTACTTTCCCTTGCCAATTTTGAATTCTTTTCCCTATTCCCTTCACCCTATTATCATAGTAGCTTATTTGTTCCTCCCATAGAATATAGGACATCCTAGATATGTAAAAGGAAAGGAACCTTGTCTGATGTTGGTTAGAGCCTTAATTCCGGAGATTGTTTACTGCGGCACCTTATCATGTACATAGAAAGCTTTTTGCTAAGACTGATTATCTGTCCAGAGGCAAGCTTCATAGATTTATCATCTGCTAAGGTGAATAGTATTGTGTCATCTGCATAGGACATATGAGTGATCTTAGTGCTCTATTGAGGTACTCCAAATCCCTGGAAGTTCTCATTCTTTTCTCATTTAGTCCTCTGGATAAGGCTTCAGCCACTATAATGAAATGTATAGGTGACAAAGGGTCCCCCTATTTAATCCCTCTAGTTGACTTGAAGAAACCAATTTGATTGTCCATTTAATAAAATTGAATACCAATTTTCTGATATCTACCTGTATACCATGTCTATTACCACTTCATTAAATCCAAAATTCTCATCATCTTGGTGATAAATATCCATGATAATCTATCATAAGCTTTAGTCGTATCTAGCTTTATTACTATATTGGTAGATTTGGTCCTCATCCTGAAGTCTCTTACAATTTCTTGAGACAATAGAACATTTTCCACTATGCTTCTTCCCTTGAAAAAACTAGTTTGATTTTTGGATATGATCATAGGAAGTAACTTTATCAGTCTTTCATGTAGAACTCTAGAAATAATCTTGTTTATGAAGTTACTTAGACTGGTAGGTCTAACATTTGAAAAAGTATTAATCTGGTCCTTCTTAGTGATTAGTATCAAATTTGTGTGAGTCACAAATCTTGGCAACAAGCTTCCTCCAAACAAGGATCTGACCAGTACTACAACATCTAATTTTATAATTTCCCAGCAGCTTTGATAGAAGGCTCTAGTGAATCCATCTAGGCCACTGATAGTTTCTCTTTTTAGTGTAAAAACTGCTTCTTTTATCTCTATTTCCTCTGGTAACTTGTGTAACTCCTCATTTTGTGCATCTGTGATAATCTTGGGAATGTGCTTTAGTAGATCAAAGTTGTTTAGATTCAGTGAACTATTTTTGGAAAAAGTTAACAGCTTTTGTGGCTATCTGTTGATTTTTTCCAACCATATTCCACTTTCATTCTGGATTCTATTAATTTGTAATCTCTTTCTTCCCTTGACATAATTATGAAAAAACTTGGTATTTCTCTCCTCTTTTGCATGTGAACAATTTCATGCCTGACTTCTGTTTTCGATACTCTTCTTCTAAATAGAGGTATATGTTTAGGTCAGCATGTGCTTTATGTAAACTGGTCCTGTTTGCTTGTGATGGATCCTCTTCAAATTTCTTTTCCTAAACTAGTATGACCTATAATAAAGTTTCAATCTTTTGGAAAATATTCCCATAGAGTTCTTTACTCCACTTGGTTAGTACAACCTTAATCTTCTTGAGCTAAAGGTGCATGTTCAGCATAGGGTTTCCATTCTCATAATTCATCCATTGTGATTTAATTAGGTCCATAAAACCTTCATGTTTTGACTAGAAATTCAAAAATTTGAATGGTCTAGTGATCACATCCGAGTTTTCTGAACATTGCACCGCCAAAGGGGAGTGGTCTGATCCCCTTTTTATAAAATGTTTTATTGTTATGTTAGGGAACTGATCCTGAAATTTCTGGTTGGTTAGAACCTTATCCAACATTTTGGAAATACAAGTTGCATCAGTACTACCATTCCACCGAGTGAAAGTGCTTCCACTATAGCCCATATCTGTTAGTTCACACTCTACCAAACAATTTGCAAAGTCTTTTGTTTCGTGGAATAAAATAGAAAGCCCTCCTAGTTTCTCTTCTTCTGATAAAATCACATTAAAGTCTTCACCTACTAACCAAGGTATATCATGATGATTTGCTATTTATCTTAGTGATTCCCAAAGAATCCTTCTTGTGCTTTATAAACAGGCTGCATATACCACACTCACCAAAATTTCTTCCCTCAAGTTTTGATGTCTAAGAATGATAGGTATATGTTTGGGTGTGTCTGCTATAATGTCAACTCCCATCTCTTCTTTGAGAAAAATCCATATTTTTTCTAAATAGTTGGCTATAGCAGTGTGATGCCCCAAGATCCTTTTGTAAATTTCAATTCTAGATGGATCTTCAAAAGGCTCTATCAATCCAATTATTCAATATTTATTCCTTCTGTTCAAACTAGTCAACCTCTCAAAACCTTATTGAGTATTGACTAATATGATGTTTCAGAAGAATATCTTATTCATCATTATTTCTTGAGCTTTGAGGCTACTAGCCTCTTGGATAAAGTTATGACAGGAGGATTATCCTCTTTCCCTCCTTTAGGTTTGATATTGCTATTCTTCATCCTTTCAGTCTGTTTCACCTCAATATCCCCTTCCTTGGCTATTTGATTAATATTAGATAGGATGGATTCCTCTTCTTTAGTGTTATTGCCTATTCTTTCATTGGAGTTTGTGAATCCTTCTGTGTTACTGTTACTATTGTAGGAAGTTGGTGTTTGTTTTGTGATTCAAAAATTTGTTCCTTACTATATTTATTGTGTTGGCTTTTTGGATTCTCACTTATCTCTGTATCATTCCTATTGCTGGTTGCATCAACAGTATTTTCTTTATTTGGGATTGTTTTATTGTTGTGCTCTCTTTCTGTTCCATGTTCCTCAGCTTCCAAAGAGGATGATACATTTTCTTCCTTTTCTTTGTTCTCTGATTCTTGTTTTTTTCTTTATCTACATTATGGATTAATTCCCCTACTTCCTATGATGCTGGTACCTCCTTCCTTTCCTGCATTTGTTGTAACTTCTTTGGATATTCTTTCCCCCTTTCATCACTCTCAATATTCTTTAAATCTAAATTTTATGTTATCCTATTGGTTTCCTTCTCTGTGTGTTACTGTTTTTGCCAAAAGTTGCTTCCACCCAGTGTTTGCTGGTCTCCTTTTTGCCATAATTATCTGCTTTTATTTGAGTATCCTCTATATGCTCTAGTGGTCCAAAACTGTTGTTTGTAGTAACTGTATTAGAACTTTTTTCTAGTTCTTTCTCTTGTGTCCTCTATATAATATTGTTACCAACCTCCCTATTTTCTTTTCTCATTGTCTAGTTCTTGTTGTTTTTATCATGCCCAGGTAGCTTGGTTTTCTGATTATGATTTGTATCCTTCTGCTCAGCTCCATTATGTAGTTTATCATTTTCTTTGTTGTTTTGTGTCTTATTGGTTGCTTTGTTGATTTCTGCTAGTCCCCTACTCTTCTCCTTCTGATTTTAATCTTTCTTCTTATTAGGCTTTAAAGAGGGGTTTATGATAAAGCACTCTATTTTATTGTGTCCCTGTAATCTACAGGTTTTACAATACTTGGGCATATAGTCATACATGATAGGAATCCATGTTGAATTATCTCCCCTGTGTTCTTTCGCTTGATTCTCACATTAATCCTTTTGGGGAAATCTCGTAGCAAGTCCACTTCCACCTTAATTTTTGTGCAGCTAGGGCATGAATTGTTCTTTGTAGCCATGTACATATGTAAATGTTTACCTATCGCCTTTGCCATTGTAAATAGAGATTCTTTAACAAAATAATTTAGTGACAATGATGGGAATGAAACCCATGCCAAAGCCGTAGTGGTTTCGGGTTCTGCGTTAAATAATGGTTTCCAGTTGAGGGGTCTCATATGATAATACTCGTATATGGTTTGGAGAAAGTGTGCTAGCTTAGATATTATATGCACATAATCTTCAAAAGTTGTTAGTCTTATTAGGTGGTGTCTATCCTTCAAGAAGCCTATTCTGCATTCAGACTTGATTTTGCATTGCAGGGGTATAATCTTGTGTAATTCCTCTAACTCAGGCAATCTATAGGAAAATTTCCCTACAACTACCTATTGGAGATTTTCTTGTTGAATCATAGAATCAACCTCCTCCTCTTCCCATAAGAGTGTTGGTTCTCCATGAACATATATGAGGTCCCTTATGCTCATCGAGTTCACTGGTTTTGTGTATTCAGGTAATAATAAGTTAATCTACAATGGTGGTGGTGGTTGATGTTTCATAGGGTCTGGTGGTGGCACACCTCTAGGAAATGGAGGCCAGCCACTGCTGGCCATATCCATCAGCCTTCTCCGCTAGTATTAGGGTTTGGGCAGACCATCAATTTTAGAGAAAGAATAATGCGAAAAAGTTATCACATGTTCATTCCAATAGTTTCAACTTGATATTCCCTATATTTCTCTTTATTGTATATATCTAACTATTTTTTATTCCTACACTTATCTTATACTTCACCTTCCATGAATCAATAACTTGTGTTATAGGCATATAATCTCAACCTTTTTTGCTTACTTTCCGTTCCAAGTAACCTTTTTGGTATATTAACACCTATATGCTACCTTTAATAACTATTAATATATTTTTAACTAAAAAATATATTTAGCTACTGAAGCCCAAAAATATGACATTGAATAACTATATGTAGAGAAAACCAATAAAATGATAAGAGATCTTCGTAATTTCTCGCTTGAAATATGTATCCGTTTTCAAACATTCATGCAGTAATTTTCATTTCAAATTAGAGAAGAGCAGACGAAAAAACTAAGAGGAAAAACAAAAGGAACACCTATACAAAACCCTCAATAACTATTTGCATAATTTTTACTACAAAATATATTTAACATTTGAACTCAAAAAATATGACATTCTATAACTACATACGACGAAAACCAAAGAGATAATATAAGATTCTGAAGATTCTCCTTCTAATTTCATGCTTGAAATCATCATCTTCTTCTTTGTCTCCTCCTCCTTCTCCGTCTCCTTCTTTTTCTGAAGATTCTTCTTCTAATTTAATGCATGAAATCATCATCTTCTTCTTTATCTCCTCCTCCTTCTCTTTCTTCCCCTTCCCCTTATACTCTTTTTCTTCTTTATCTCATTCTTCTCCTTATACTCCTTATTGTCACGCCCCGCCTTGGGAGGTATGACTGGCACCTGGTGCCCTACTACGACCTGGACTGCTGGACTATTGAGCCTAAGCACTTCTGGTACCAGGCTGGCTCTAATTCTGGATTTATGAAAACAACGAGCTATATAATGGTTGTAAATACAGCCTCCGGTCGACAAGACCTACAGTCACCTGTAGGAATATAACAGCTACCCAGAACAACTGAACATAAGGGAACCTATGCGGGCCGACAAGGCCACCATGCTGGCTAGTTATCACTGAAAAGTATAATCAAGTGCTGAACTGATCTGTGACCGACAAGGTCACCAACTGACAACTAAACAAGGCCCCACACGACCATCACATGCAAACTAAAAACATACACACGACCCCACACGACCGGTTCAACTAACCACAGGGAATATACAATCCGCAAGCCTCTAAGAATAATAAGATGGTCGGGTCAGGGCCCCAGCATATCCATACTGTACAAACAAAAAGGGAACTAAACCTTTAGCTGTCAAGCTCCGGATGACAGGAGCTGAAGACTCTGTACGCTGGCTGGAACTATGAGGGATCTGCTCCTCGTCTATGAGTACTTGTAGGAAAGTAATGCAGTGCCCCAAAACGGGCGTCAGTGCCACTGGTACTTAGTATGCAGGCAATAACTGAAAATAACTGAAAGCAAACAATAATACTGATAGATATTGAAGTAATAGGAGACGGGCTGAGACTGACTGAAAAGAGCGTAACTTTACTGAAGAGAGTAAGAGTCGTACCTGATAATATGTCGGTCTACTTTCTATATATTAATAACTAACACAATATAGCATACAAGAACATTACCAGCCCCCATAAGCTGTAAGGTACCAACAAACACACAATCTATATACCCCTACCCAGGTCATATCATCCACCTAGTAACTATGAGCATCCTGTCGGCCCCCTGGGTATGCAACTTGGGCTCGCTAGGCCCCTAGCTATAGTTTTGTCTAATTCCGGAGGACTCCTGAAATCTGAAATGTGAAATCTGAAATCTGCACCCCGGGTGCAAGCGCTCAACAGGGGGTGTGGTATAGTGCTGATCAGCCTGCTATGGGGAATCTGCATCCCATCTTCGTCTGCTGGCGGACAACATGCCACTCCGTAGAGCGACGTATCCTCACCCTCTGGCGGGCGAGTCGACACAGCTATTAACCCTGGGGCGGTCAAGAAAGCTTTAAGGGTTTCCAACACAGAATAATCATGTCTCCACAGATAACAATAACTGCATGTAATATATATATATTGAATCTGATAATAATATTTATATTCTGGTATTCTGTTCTGAATCTCATACTAAAATATACTGAATCTGATACTGAGATATGTTGAATCTAATACTGAGATATATTAAGTCTGAAATAATATTTCTGGAATATTCTACTGGGAATTATACTGTTTTACTGAGTTTCATGCTGAACACTGTATAATAATTCTAACATGCTTACTGAACTCATACTGAATATAATATACGACTTTTGAAACATTCTACTGGAATTTGTATGATTTTGCTATACTGGAATTACTAGCTTGCCAAAAGAAACTGGCTTTACATACCTCGACTGTCGGTTTGTCGATTAACTGGCAAGGTTCGACTCGTATTCAGCTATTCTCCCCAATAGTAATCATATTCATTCGAGAATAGAACTAACTTCATTATTATACTGGAAGAAAACAATACTTTAAATCTATATACTTACTCTCTTCTGACTTATTGAAGTACGATCGAAAACTCATAATTTCTCGGAGGTCTAGAAGGGAGAAATACTCACTTTAGGACTGGGAGTGTATTAACACTAGTTTGGAGCAATTCCAATCACTTTGACCCGGTGGGACGACGCTTCGCTGGGCGAATTTCATGAAACTAACTCCATAGAAATGCTCCCTGCAGTTTTATACTTTGGTACCCGAAGTTAATTTGGCTTTGGACCGCATTTGAAAGCGTAATCGAATGAATATTATATAAACCCTTTGCTCCTCCTCTGTTTCTGGTTGTTCACTTTGGAAATAATATGAAAGGTGACTTGAAAATGAAGTGAGGGGACTTTATATACTTGGATCCTTTAAGTCGCATTTGCCTTGCGACGCTCCATCTTGGCGCTTGTTCGGTCTATCCCCGGGCCCTTTTCTCGCACGTATGGCATTCTAAAACTCTTAATCAACATGCGAATAGGCCAACTAAGTGTCAAGAACTTACGGGGTGTAACACTTATACTCCTTTTTCTTCTTCATATTATTCTTCTACATATACTCATTTTTCTCTTTCTTTTTCTTCTTCGTCTTCTCTTTTTTATTTTCCTTCTCTTTAACCTACTCCTCCTCCTCCTCCTTTTCTTATTTTACTTCTCTCTCTTTTTATTTCTTCCTATCTTTCTTCATAAGATAAGGAGAAGGAAGAGGAGGAGAAAAATGGGATAAAGGAGAAGGGAGAAGGTGAAAGGAATAGAAGAAAGGAGAAGGAGAAGGAGGCCTCCTCCTCCTCCTTTGCTCCTTCTCATTCTCCTTCTACTCCTTATCCTCCTCCTTATCTTCCTTCTCTTTATTCTCATTTCTCCTGCTTTTCATTCTTCCTTTTCTTCTTCTCCTTCTCCTTATCTTTCTCCTCCTCCTCCTCCTCCTCCCTCTCTTCATTATTTTTCTCCTTCTTCTCTTGAATCTAAATTTAAAATTCACCTTAAATAAAGGATTCTCATTTCATAGTTAGTAAATGACATGTTATTCTGATGCAATCTCTTAAACTAAATTATTTTGTCCTTCACTTCAAAGCATATGGTAAACTTAGAAAATTTATGAGAACTTAGTCAATATAAGAAAAGGGAGCCCAACTGGTGTGCTCTCAATAATCCACTATTGCTTGACTAGATAAATAAACTAGAAACTTGTGAAATCAACTTTATTAGAGTCCACCTACTCCAATTTGTACAATCTCTCATGGAAACTTAGTAGAAACTTATAAGAATTATCCCTGGGATAACCATTAAACTGTTGGGGCTTCATCTTTTTAAATCTCTCTAACCTTTTTTGCTCGGCTTCAACCGTTGTAGGTAAAATCGATGGGCATGAAGAAATGCCAAGTAGATGACACCTATATACTGGGGAAATCTAGTTCTGCCTGGTTAAGATCCGGAGCCTAAAATCATGGAGAAATCAGTTGATTAGAGGTCTAAGCTTCAAACCCAATTTGAAAACATTCTAGAGTGACAGACAAGATACCAACCTAATCCATACTCTCAAGAAAACTGAGCATCCACACAAAAGAATCCTAAAGCATAGGAGTAGCAATAAATCTAATGGTGTCTCAGCTAGTGAAATCTCAACTATTGGAATCGACCATCGACATGAAAAATCATTGGCTCAAAAAATACAACTCCAGAATGGCCCTGGTAGTTACTGTTGTTCAACCTATAGAAGGTGTTAATGTACAGGATCTGCCTTCACCTCAACCCTTTCCTCTATCATCTTTGCCATAAATGCTCGTGTGCTCACAATCTATGAGAGAGGGAAACAATGAGATTTAGAACTCGAGTAGAATCAAGTACGCATGGAAAGGAATGAAAGAAATAATTTTCCAAAATGTACCATATGCAACTAACCCCAAAGTGTCCAAGTTAGCAACTAGAAATAAAACACATCTATATGCTCCACTGGTACATGAATCTGAATTCGCACAAAAGACTACAGCTAGAGTGGCATGAGTATAGGGAGCAACATGTACTCAGCAAGTATAAGTGACCAACCCTAACAAAGTAGTAGCGAAGGCTGATTTATTAAATACTTACATTCTACATTTACCCAATTATAAAGGATAACATAACTCAACTAAATACACAATATCAAAATAAATGAGGAATTAAGCACAATTCACCTCAATAACTCGGTAAGATGCCCAAATTGAGATCAACATGATAATAAAAAGTGCAATGCAATCTCCATATCTAACTCAAACTTTGTTCACACACTAACTCCAATGAGGGTATCGGGGAGCGTGACCTAGGAGTGACCAATATGTGGTCCATGCACCTTATAGACGTTCGCTAAGTGCAATACAGACAATCCCAACGTACTATCAATATCAACTTCAAAACAACTCAAATTCAGAACGGACGGTCCCAACGTGCTCATCTCATAATGTCCAATCTCATATTCAATCATATATATTAAATGGCATATCAATATCAATTAAAGTGAACATAAACTAAACATGTCATTTTTATGCAATTTAACTCTAATTGAATACCATCATAGAAATATTAATCATGTTATATCCTCTTCCACGTGAGTCCTTTCATGAAAATCAACTAATCAACCAATATGAAGAAGCAAAACCACATAACTCGACATGTCACTCGGTACTTGTATAAGTGCTAACCACCTTACCTATACGTCACCCCTTACCCTTAACCCATTAATGAACAATTTAATCGAGAAAAACATCCATCATCAAGAAAAAGTTTTAACTTACCTCGATTCAGAGTTCCACAAATCAAAGAATCACCTTATCATTTCTCAAAGCCTTTGAATGCTCCCAAACTCGACGTGTCACCCGGTGTCCCTATAAGTGCTCACCAACTAGCCTACATGTCACCCATTACCCTTAACCCATTCATTAAAAATTTAATCAAGAAAAACATTCATCATCGAAGATCATGTCTTAACTTACCTCGATTCATAGCGCCACAAATCACTATATCTCCTTATCATTTCTCAAAGCCTTTGAATGCTCTCAATCTATTCAAAATTAAGTTTTATATGATTAAACAAAGCTAATAATACACCTGATCTCAAAGGTCAAACAAGAAAATTTCTTGCAAAATTGAATTTCCATATCCCACCATAACTCGAATTTCACCCAAATCTAACACTTAATCGGCCCCGTAAACTTTCAAATTATACTCTCATAAGTTTTAGAAAAAAACCGTAATTCTCGATTGAAAACATGGAGTAAGATTATAATTGGTACATGGAATCATGAATTCACTAAAATGAAGGTTAAATCCTTACCCTTTGTCAAATCTAAAAGATTGCGTAAAATAACAGTTAATCTAAGCACTAGGGCGCAAAATTTGATATGAAATACCAAATCCCAATTTGAGAAATGTTTAAGTCTACCCAATCCTACTCTTCACGACTATGTTCCCCACCCCATGCAATCACGACCACGCCTTAGCCTTTCCCTTCACGAACACGATCATGGGCCTCACGAACGATACTGTTCCCCAACCCCCTTCTCCCTACACAATTGTGCACTATGCCACACAATTGCGGGCGTCCCCTAACCTAACTACTCTTTGCCATCACGGTTCCTTGGATCATAATTGGGATGGCCAAATGCCTTTCACCGGAGCTAGAAAATTCTAGTTCATCCAAATGTTCATTTTGATGTCCGGTTATGTCACCCATTACGTCATGTTAATATAGTGCAAAAATTTTGGGTTACATCACTCATTATGTCATGTTAATGTAGGAAAAAAATTTGTTATTACGTCACCCATTATGTCATGTCAATGCAAGATTATAATAATTCAATAAATAATCTTGACGCGGAGACAATAACTTAAGACTGACCAATTTATTTTTGTATAAAATGTTCAATTTTGACTAAATGCAATAATTTTCTTTCTTAAAAAATCTAAAACAACCAAATTTGCTTCTTTGTACTCATTTGTTTAGTCACTTGCAATAACTATTTTAATTAATTATTCCATATAGGTCTTGTGATATATCCTCTATATAAATCGAGAAGCAAGGACATTTTTCAAAAAATTAATTTAAGTTCTCGTAGGCTGATTCTTTCTCTTTTGTGATATCTCATGGTAATGTATTCGATTCACCCTCTTCCTTAATTCCATCACTTAGGAGATAATTTTTTGAGAAATCATAGCAAAATTTTCAATTGTTTTCAGTGTTTTGTATATGATACATGACTGACTCCATTTTATGTTAATGGCATACATTTATAGATAAATGAGTATCATGAAAAAATTCCTTATATGTATGGTTTCAATCAAGATTTATGGTCTTGTGGTATGTTTCAGTTCTAATTCTCTTTCTCCTTGTGAGACTCCCTTTTCTTTTTATTTAATTCCCTTTTTTCCTTAGTGAGTGAAACTTATTAGTCGTTAAAAATGTTTTAATTTGGGGAAATTTTTTTCTTCTTTTAAATTTTTTATAAATGATTTTTGGTTTTTTCTTATATTTATGTTCGGTGATGCAGTCTGCTCAACATTCACAAGAAAAGAAAAGTGATTCGGAAACAGTGATGCAAACGTCTATTACTACTTTAAGTCAACTACTAATGGATGTTGAAAACATGAATGTAAGATTTTCAATTCACTTTTCCTTATTCTACTTTTAATTTTGTATTTTATTTTATTTTTAAAGAGGTTCATAATAGTTCAAGCTATTTTAACTATGATTTTAAGATTTTGACTGAATATTTAGGTTTTTTTAATTGGTATCAGTGAAAAACTCTCATTTTTTTCCATTCTTTTTCCTTCTCTTTATTGTCTATATCTATCAATTTCCTAAATCCTACACTTATTTTATACTTAACCTATATTCATTAATCAAAATAACTTGCATCATAGGCCCATAATCTCTTCATCTATACTCATCAGTCTATAACTTATGCTATTGACCCATAAACTCAACCGCTTGAGCCTACTTTTTGTTCCAAGTAATACTTTTGAGATATTGACACTTGTATATAATCTTCAACATCTATTAACATACTTTTTGACTAAAAATTATATTTCGCTACAGTAGTCAGAAAATTATTACATTGTATAATTATATCTAGCGAAAACAAATGAAATAAAAAGAGATCATGAAAATTTTCTTAATATCACGCTTGAGATATCCCTTTTCAAAACTTAAAGTAGCGGTTTTCATGTCAAATTAGAGAAGAACATAAGTAAATTTAAGAGGAAAAAAAAACACACCAATACATAACCCTCACTAACTATTTGTGTTCATTCTTGATATCATTATTATTATCTTCTTATTAATCCTCCTCCTTTGCTTCTCCTCCTTTTCCTCCTCCTTCCTTCTCTTCTTATGCTCCTTTTCCTTGTTCTACTCTTTCTCCTTCTTCTTCTCCTCCTCCTCCTCCTCCTCCTCATCATCATCATCATATTCTTATTATACACTAGATATTGTGAGAATACATAAATGGAGTCATTTTCAAAATCGAGTTTGTAATCTAAAATTTCACTTAAATTCACCTTAAATTATTTTCAAATACCTTCAAAATTGATATCAAGCTTTTTAATATGTTTCAAATAAACTTCATTAACATCCATTTTGAAATGCATATTGACAAAATTAAAATCAAGTAATGATATTTTCAGATTCTTATCTTCAAAATCATAGTCATTGTCTATATAAATATATTAAACTTTGATAACATTCTTCAATGAATACCTCTTTTTCATCAATAATTCATATTTTTTTTAAAAATTGAGAAATTCAAATTATAATGTACACCCAATGCAACGACCAAAAACTCGAGAAAAAAATTCAAAACAATATGTGTATCAATTTTTTTCTAATATTTGTCGAACGGGTATAATGATAGTTGTATTAGAGAGAGTAATTGGACAAAATTTTTAGAAGAGAAAGAAAATTTAAAATTTTAAAGTTATTTAACAGATGGTGTTTCCAGGCATAAAATACCATTTATGTAGCCTTAAGCATGGATATGAATTGTGGGGTGCCAATTTCATTAATTTAAGTTGTTCTACGCTATTTAATAGACCAAGTTATCATACAGTGATAAATTTCTTATTTTCATCAGCTTCTTAATTCATACAAAGTTCTTCATAATTGATCATAATACCAAATGGTGGAGGCTTATGAATTAAAGTGAGAACAAAAGGTCAGATAAGCATGCGCATAAAGGCCACCTCTTTGTGCTCAATAACCCATGGATAAGGGCCTAATGTTTTTGCAAATGTCGCAATCAAAAAGCATAAGTGAAACCTTTATTTACCTCATCTTCTGCCAAAAGACCTCGAAGATGTTAGAAATTTTTTGAAATGCTATTTAACTCCTTCAGCATTACAAGATACTGAAGCCATTCGGATACAACAGGCTTGTCTTTCCCTTTCTTTTTCAATTCCAACCGGTCTTCCAATTTCCATGAACTCAAATCCATTTTTTCTAGCAAATAATATAAAATAAGATGCAAATCAGATAAAATACGATGCAAAACTTCAATATACTCTTTGTCATACACTGCTTCACTAGTGCCATCCTTCATCAATGGCAAGGTGATTGGAAATCCAAAAGGTGGTTGTAACAACTTCTTCACCAAATACATATACTCAATAAAATCATGCATAGCCCATTTATAACCCCCACAGACTCAACTGATCCTATACTCAACTCTAAATCATGAGATAACTCAGCTACTACTACCTCACGTACAAACAAAAGAACATCTTTCAATGCTAATAATTCCTTAGTAGCTTTTCACCCTGTGATCCCTATGGCATATACTATAGTGCCTATAGTACTTCAACAAAAATTATACAAACAATCATCAAGCCCGACAGCCCTTCTCAGTAGCTTACAAAACTCTAACAACATTCAAGCACATCCATTACATGTGTTCTCAGTGAATTCACTCTTCAATAAATTGATAAATGTATGAATACAATAATGAGCAGTAAATTTGACAGTTTTATCTAGAGACATATAAATCATTACTAGAGCTGCAAGGGCAAACGAGGACATAAAGATTTGGAGGTGTTGAGCGATTTTTTCAGAATTATTGTTTGAGTCATTGTGAGATACTATTTCAGCATCCTTTTGATTTGATGAGCATCCGAAATAGCCGAATGATAATTAATTTTAAAAATATCAAAGACTATTAAAAGTAAGTCATCAATGAGTTGCCACGCCTGAGGATGATCTGTGCTCTGCATTCGACCAACAAGCTGCATGCTCTCATCCTTCTGGATACCACAATCGACTAATATTTGTCTTGACTGGAGTTTATTTTTCCCCTTTAAATTAGTTGTTGCTATTTTGTGGGTATTCTGGTGATCAACATGATTCTATAGTGAATGAATTCCAAAACGTGTTGAGAGGAAAATCATTGGTTATCCCAGCTCATTGTATTGACCCGGTGGAATTCATGCACTATAAAATCATGTTGATAACCAGAATACCCATAATAGAGCAACAATTAATTTATAGGGGAAAGCATCTCTAGTCAAGAAAAATATTAGCAGACTGTGGTATCCAGAAGGACGAGAGCATGCATATTGTTGGTCAAATGTAGAGCGCAGATCATCCTCAGGAGTGGTAATTCATTGATGACTTACTTTCACTAGTCTTTGGTATTTTGAAAAGTAATTATCCTTCGACTATTTTGGATGCTCATCATATCACAAGAATGCTGAAATAGCATCTAACGATGACTCCAAAGGATAATATTAACAAAACCTATCAACACCTCCAGATATTCATCTCCTCATCCGCTCCTATAGCTCTAGTAATGTTTTATATATCTCTAGATAAAACTGTCAACTTTACTGGTCATTATTCCATTCGTACATTTGTCAATTTATTGAGGAGTTAATTGCTTGAGCACACATACAATGGATGTGCTTGATTGGTCTTATAATTTTGTAAGCTATTGAGAGGGGTTGTCGGACTTGATGATCATTTGCATAGTTTTTTTTGGAGTAGTGTAGGGGATATAGTAGATTCCATTGGGATCGAAAGGTACAAGGATACTAAGGAATTATCAGCATTGAAAGATGTTCTTGTGTTTGTACGTGAGGTAATAGTAGCAGAGTTATTCCATGATTTAGAATTGAGTATGGGATCAGTTGAGTCTGTGGGATTATCAGTGGGCACTATGTATGATTTTATTGGGTATATGTCTTTCGTGAAGAAATTGTTGCAACCACCTGTTGACTTTCTAATCAACTTTCCATTGATGAAGGATGGCACCAATGAAGCAGTGTGTGACAAAGAGTACATTGAAGTTTTGCATCGTATTTGATCTAATTTGCATCTTATTTTATATGATTTGCTAGACAAAATGGATTTGAGTTTAAGGATATTGGAAGACTAGTTGGTATTGAAAGAGAAAAGGAAAGCCAAGCCTATTGTATCCGGGTGGTCTTAGTATCTTGTAATGCTAAAGGAGTTAAATAGCATTTCAAAATTGTTTAACAGCTTGGGGGTCTTTTGGAAGAAGATGAGGCAAAGAAAGATTTCATTGTGCTTATTGGTTGTGACATTTGCAAAACCATCTAACAATTATCAACGGTTTATTGAGCATAATTAAGAGGTAACCAATTTTGAGGTGAGGAGACATTTCACAATAATGATGCTTGGAGAAGTTAGACATGCAAAACAGGCATCACATAAGATTCTCATTGACAGTTCCTAGTTATTGGAAGAATCATGAGAATACATTGGATATAGGGATCCCACATTGCTATGAGACAATCTATTTATGGGGCTCAAACATAAGGCACTGGGCCTATTGTGTTGAAGAAGTGGTTTCTCTTGGTATGTCGAGCGATCTTGAATCCTCAAAATGCTCTCTTTGTTGCTTGCCCAAATGACCATAGAAGGTTTCTTCCAAATCCAGGTACGCTTTTATTGCCTTTATACACACACTTATTTGACCTTTTGTTTTCACCTTCTAGGGAGTTGGCATTCATTTTTTGCCTAACAATCTGTAAGGCAAATTTGTTGTAAACAAACTATCTGGATTTTCTATCCAAATGATATCATCCCCGTGGCTTTGTTCTCCAATATCTATATCAATCAACTGTGACATGAGATGGTTAGGGAATTATTCTCCAATTTTAGTAAGGTTCTGTCTTCCATTAATAATGAAACTTCTAACTTTTTCTGTGGAATTTCTTTTCAGGTTAGATATCATATGCTAAAGCTCCCTTACCTGTCCACTTAGCCTACTAAAAAAATATAATTACCTGAATTAATCTATCATAATATCCTACATTCAACATTTTCTCTAGAATATAACATTTGTTTCCAGAGTTAGGAATCATTATTAGCCTTTATTTTGCAACTGAATGACTTAGCCAAAAGAAAATCATCAAGGAGAGAGAATCATGTCCTAAATATCCACCATTTCATGATAGCTATGGAATTTGTTATCCTGCTGTGTTCAAGGCAGTAAAGCAGAAAGAATAATAAATATTCAAGACCATAAAATTTACTATGTGTCCTTTAGAAATTTAATACCCTCAATGTACTTCAGGTTTTAAATTGTTTCCTCCCAGAAAGAAATAGATATACATGTTTTGGCGTAGCAGTACCTCAAACGTCAGTAACCTCGTCGAACTCCAAGAACAAAAATAAATCACACAAAGACTCAACAATTATTTGTTCAAAAGTGATGCAGAAGTCAGCAAAATGATACCCTGAATGAAGGAAAAACATCTTTATTTATAGTTCAACCCCCAGGTAGTAGGACCAACGGGAGGTCCAAAAGAGTCATGATCGCAACCAACGACTCGTTGAGTGACCCGTTGGGTCCCTATCGGGCGATTTTCAGATTTTAATCCGAGATATTTTTGTAATTTCCCACCTATTTAGTCCCTAAAATACGTCATTTTAAGTATTATTTCAGAGAATTTATAGGGTTTAAACGGTTTTCCCCCTCATTTCTCACGTAAACTCTCAGAATATCGATCATAGAAACTCAAACTTTTCCTCTCAAGCAAGAATTATGGTTCCTCATTAGTTGTAGAGATTCAGTCTTTCTTCTTTAGGGATTTCTAAGCCACTTATGTGGGAATTCAACAAGGAAATAGTTCTCCCCTTATGTCCCCAAAATATTCCCTAATTTCTCTATCAGTTCAGCCCTGTGGTTTCAAAATGTAGAAGATTGTCAGACTAATTTGAGTGGTATATTTCTCATGATTTGTAATTGCTTTATTATTCCCTATTTCTAGAAATATGTAAGAATTGTATCTAGTTGAATGATTTAGCCCTAGTTATTAGATCAGTAGAATCTAGAATCTTGCGTGTTGGACTAGTTTCCCTGTAGATAAGTATTCCTAACTTAGTCTTGGGCCCCATTTTTGAGCTATCAGCTTAGTAGTCAGTCTAGAACTATCAAGTGGGAGTAGGACTTAGCACCAAGCGGACCGGGGTTCTAGCACACCCAAGTTCCAGAGCTACGTTGCCATCGTAGGTTATTTTTATTGGCTTCATCGCCCTAGACTTGTGATCACCTAGTTCATGCCTTTATACCCTGGCAAGGTATATTGGGTCCTACCGATGGGGTGTATACTTCGGCTCCACGTCTAGCTCACGTGATTATATGTCGGTTATAGAGTCTCCCACTAATCAGTTCAGTCTCAGATTAGCTCAGTTTAGTTTAGTCTCAAATTAGCTCAGCTTAGAATAGTTCAGATTACCTAGTTCAGTACAATAATTTAGATCAGTGTCTCAGATTTAGGTCATGTCCTTGACCATTAGACAGGGTCATTTTGACCATCTTAGTATAGTTCAGTTTATTCAGTTTCAACATTTCAATTGGCCATTGCATGTCTTTACAGTTCAATTATTTTATTCTCCATGTTATGGTTTCTCCTACTTACTCAGTACATTCAAAGTACTGAAGCATACCTTTTATGTTGTATCATTTTATGATACATTGTAGGTTTTCAGTCTCAGCCCCATCAGCAGATCTTCTAGGAGTTTTCAGCTGCACCCGTGGTGAGTCCTCATCTTTCGAGGATAATAACTATTTTTCTTTAGTGGTTTTTCTTTCAGTTAGACTTAGAATTAGTTGGGGGCTTGTCCCAGCAACTCATTAGATAGATGACTTTCAGACACAAACAAAGATTCATATTTTTAGTTCTGTTTCAGTTGTTTAAAACTTTGTGATTTAGTTCTTCTTCATGAATGGTTTTATTATTTTAAAGCTTCTTCTATGTTTTTACTTAGAATGACAGTGTTATGATAGACCATGGGTTGACTTGGGGTTACTTGTGACTCCAAATACCGTGTCTCGTCCAGGGTATAGACTCGAGCTCTGACACCTGTCCCTGGCTTAGTCCCCTTTTGGGCAACTCTACCTGCTGAGAGAGTAGATTGAGCTCTATTACCTCCATTTCCCTATCAGGATGTACATATATCCCTTTTGGCCACATCCTCAGCATCCATCTCTACCCGAACGACACTCACCAAAGTAGGCCCTGCCACTCTTTCCATAAGGTAGGCTTCGAGGGGTTCCTTAAACTATATTGCCTTGCGTTTGAGACCTCTGATCATTCTTGTTACCTAGGACTAGGCATTAACAGCTGCCTGAGTAGGTCTAGAGGACCTCTTCCTGAAGAAGGACCTATTTCCATTCCTGTTCCTCAGCCGTGTGGTCTCATTACCTGCTAGCTTGGCCCTCTTACTCTCATGCTCCTCTCTATCCTTCTGCTTATATTCCACTAACTTGTGGGCATACACCATAAGTCTATGAAATGTCCATATAAGTGATCGATAGAGAATCCTTTCTCTCCTTCTTTATGTGCTTGCCCAATCCATATATGAACTTCCTAATTCTTTCCCTCATATCAGGTACCATATCTGGATCATACCTAGATAGCTGGATGAACTTAAGGCTATACACCTTCACACTTATAGTGCCCTGCCTCAAGTTCACAAACTCCTCTGCCTTCACCTCTCTAAGCTCCTAAGGGAAGAAGTGGTTCAAGAAGGCCTCCTCAAAATTACCCCAAGTTGCCAGAGCTTCATTATCACTTCGTCCTTGCTTCCACTGATCATACCATACATTTGCTACGTCCTTGAGCTGATACGAAGCAAAGTCAACTCCCTCTATCTCTGTGGCATATATTGCCTCTGAGATCTTCCAGATCTCATCAATAAAATTATAGGGGTCCTCATCGATCTTAGGCCCTTTCAATATTAGAAGATTCATTCTTAAGAACTCTCTAATCCTTGACGCTACTGATGAATCATGAGAACCGAAACTGGCTAGCACCGGGCTTTGGCAGCCTGATTGAGTAGCCACTAACTGAGTGAGCATCTGAATAGTTCCTTTAAACTCTTCCTCTGAAGTACCAACTCTAGGAGTTTGAGGAACTGGTGCCTCTGGAACCCTTCCACTAGTGGTTGGTGCATCCTGGGCTCCAACACTAGATCTTTGAACTGGAGTGCCTGCTCCATTCCTAGTCTGCACCCTAGTCTGTGGAGGTAGATTAGCTGCATTTCTCTGGCTGATAGTATGTTTTGGAGGCATGATCTGAAACACATGAATGCACAAGTTAGTAGGAAGTCTTTATAGAGTTAAAATCTATCACACGATCTAGAGTATAAAATAAAGGAGGTATTTCCTAATGCCATATATTCTTCCTACTATAGATATAGGCGCTTCACATCTATAAAAAGAGCACTACTAGATGCAGCTTCATAAACATTTGAAAAACCTAATGCTCTGATACCAAGTTTGTCACTCCCCTAGCCTACACCCTTGGCATGGCCGTCACTCAAACCACCCAGTGATCCAAGTGAACCCTTGGCCTGACTTATTACTAGCTGAGGTTCAAAATAAAGTTTAGCGGAAGTAATAACTATAATGGACTCAATTTAATAAAATAAAATTTATTAATTGAAACTGAAAACAATGTTAAAAATTAACATTTATGACTCAACTAACTACTAATCTAAGAAGCCTCTAATGTCTGAAGATAAGTGCAGAACAAAGCTCACACGGCTACCTTAAGCTCTACAAAAATAAAACTAAAACAATAGTATGACTAGGACTCTCAAAAGTAGGAGGCCACACCAAAAGTTGAATGAAGTGAAATCGTAATGACGCATCCATTACTGATCCTATCTACTTGAATCTACATCATGGTAATATGCATCGCCAAAGGGCCAAAGGGCGTTAATACATTGAATGTACGGTGTATAAAATGGCTGAATGAAATAATAGTTAAGCAAGAACTAAACTGAAAGAACAAACTAATTGAATCTAAAACTCTGAATGATGCATAAAGACACAAGTAAGGAATATGTGTAAAGTAGTTATCCAATAAAATCATGCATCAAAGAAATCTAAAAAATACATGTATATATATATATATATATGTATATCTTTAGTTGGCAATTCTCATAACCGACATAAATCATGAATGAGCGCATGATGTCCAACTTCTTTCCCAAGTTGGGAGAGCCATCCAAAGCCTTGCCAGGGCAGAGGACGAAACTAAACTATGGATCTATACTAAGCCCTTACCAGGGGCTGTCTGAGGAGTCACCTGAATCAACGACACGATCCTAACCTACGCTTCTATGTAGTTTTGGGGCTTATGGGTTATCTGAACCTTTTACCCGTCTCGGTGTTAAATAATCATCCCAAAACTATGCTCATATAAATATGCATATTTGATGCAATTGAGAACATCTTTTATAAAATTGAGCCTTGGCTCAAAATTCTGTACTTTATTGATGAGCCTTGGCTCAAACTTATACTTTGAGAACTTGTGAGCTTTTATGCTCAAAACCTTTGATTTTCAAAACTAAGACTTTACTTTAGTTTTTGAAAACCTTTATAATAACTGTACTTTCTATTTGAAAATCTCTTTATGAAAACTCTCTTAAAAATCTGCTCAACTTTATGAATATCTCAAATTACAATACTTTTAAAAACAATGACTTTCATGCAATTAGGTCCATTGGATAAAAAACATGAACCATCATCAATCAAGAAAGAATCAAGAGATATCATCAATAATCAAGAGAGTATAATTATGATCAATAATCAAGGGATACAATAGATATATCACAATAGGTCAAAGAAATTCAATAGTGAATCATTCAACAATAGGGAAGAAGACCAAATCAAGAAATTGAGCAAAACCCTAGCTTTACTCTATGATCTCTTTACTAGATGTAGGGCATGAGGAAGGATAGGAATCCTCACTCAGGTTAGCCTTACATACCTAGAGAGATGAATTCCTGACTCAAGCTTGAAGAAACCCTAGGTAGAAGATGAGGAATTCTAGCTTCCTTGAGTGTTTGAGAGCTTTAGATACTTGAACGTTCATTAATAATGGGGAGTTGAAAGAGAGTTTAGGCTATTAAAACCCTTAAATACTCCCCAAAGGAATCCCAAAACATTCTAGTTTAGGTGATAGAAATATGAAAAGTTACTAAACTAACACTGGAATATCGTTTTTAAAATTTCCTGCCCAATGATGACGAGTCACTACATGACTCATTGGGTAACATGACGACTCGTGGTGACCATCCTTCATCATTGGAGCAATTTGATCACTTTCTAATCTCTTCATGATGCCTAGACAAAATGGATCATTACTGGACCTAATGAATCGTTACCTGAGTCACTGGAATTGGGAGTTTTGAAAACTCTGATGCTCAATACGAGTAACTTAACAAGTCATGCCCTCTTCTAACGAGTCATTGAGTGGCTTGTTCTATGGTAAAAAGTCAGTTATCCTGTTGGTTTCTACCTCAAGTCTAGAGTTTAACCTTAGAGACTTTTAGGGTCGTTACAGAATAGTAAATGAGGTTAGATTCTTAGCTCTATGAAAAAATCATGAAATCCCCTCTAAAATCTCCCAAAATCAAGGTCTACATCCCCAAAAACAAGTTAGAAAGTTAATATACCATTTTAGAAAATATTTAATAAAATCGTCGAGGGGTCTTTGCAATTGCGAACAACATGGATCCAACCCAACTTTGCAAATGCGAACCTCACAGATGTTGCAATTGCAAACTAAAACCTCACAAATGCGACATGTCCCACAAATTTGAGACTTCACAATTGCAAATCAGACCTTGCAACTGCGAGATGCACAACAAACCAAAAACTCTAATACTCAACCACAACTCTAAATGGACCTTCGAAAGTCATCTAGAACCTCCCAAACACAAACCAATAGTGTAAATTGATCATAAAAACATGTTTCAAACCTGTTGAAATCATCGAATAATGATCCGAGATTATCTTGACCAAATGTTGACCATGGTCAATTCTAATATTTCCAAATCCCTATTTCCAATGAATGATCATGCCCGAGTGTTTTAGGATATGTGTAAATCATCTAACTAAGTCATAAATCACCATTCAAATCTAACAAGGTTGTCAAAAATTGAATCCAATCTTGTTAACCCCAAATGTTTACTTTGATTAAACTTCTAAAACTAAAAAAATCTTCTCCGAAACTCACCTCGAAAATTGTGTCACCCATTTCTCCAAGTCACAAATGACATATTCAGTCCCAGTACTGAAAGACGTGACTTCAGGAGTGGATTTCGGAAGGAAAGACTTCGTTTACTTCCTGCAAATTGCTTATGTAAGAACTAGTAGAAAGAAAGGAGCGGAAAGCCACTTGACTGTAAGGAGAGGAGAGACCATTTTCATGAGAGAGTTATGCTATTATTGACCTGACCCCTATTACATTACTTAAGCCTACTCTTTCTTCAAGATACGAAACGAGCAGCCGAAAACGGCTGTCCCTATTGTATTTTAGATGGATTCATCTACAGGGCTAAGAATCTTACCTTTACTTAGAGAGGGGTAGCGGTACCACGCTCTTCCGTGCTCGTAGGTTGACAGCCCGCGTTTCCGACCCGAAAGGAATGGAAAATGAAAGAAGAATCTGTGTGCACTATCTATGGAGTGGAGTGACTATCCTTAATCATCTCCCCCCTTTTTTCCTTCGGCTATTACCGGCTGGCAAGGCTTGGCCCAACATTGGATTTTTTTGAAAACTACCAAAAGCTATGGGAAGGTCAAAACAGAAAACCTAAAACCTATGAGGATCATTATAAAAAATAACTACTTCCTTCATCCCATTTTATGTGAGAATGTTATTCTTTGAAGAGTTAAATAATTTATCAATTATAATTTTCTCAAATGTCTTAAATTTGTTTTTGAGCCATTAGCTATTTTTTCAACTTATAGTACTTTTCTTAATGTTTTAAAATATATAAAGTTTCTCTTTAATTGAAGAATCCAAATCTAGATTTAAAATTGAAATTAAATATTTTGATCCTCGTACTCTAAATCTTTTACATACATTAAGACAACAGGAGTATTTTCTTAGTCAAAGTTGAAACACCCTTCAGAGTATTTTTGTTATGTCATTGATTACTCCATATCAATTAAAAATTATAGTAATTCGATATATAATCGAGATGCGGAGAAAGTAATTTAATGCTGGCCAAATTTTATTCATAAAATATTAAATTTTTGTTAAATGCAATAACTTTCTTTCTTAAGAATCTCAAACAATAAAATCTGGTCTTTTAGATTATTCTCATATGTTTATTCACTTTCCATAATTGTTCTAATTGACTTTTTTCTATATAAATCTTGTAATGTATTCTCCATATAAATTGAGAACCAAAACCTTTTTCACAAAATATTGATTTTAAGTTTTTGCAGATGACTCTTCTCTTTTATGATACATCATGGTAATTTATTCTATTTCCTCTCTTCCTCAATTCTATCAGGAGATATTTTTTTGAGCCATACAACAAAAGGTTTGGTCTTTTTTAATTTTTTGCACAGGATACATAAATAATTTTATTTTTTGTTAATGGAATTACACTTATAAATAAATGTGTATTTTATATTTATGGTTTCAATCTAAATTTATAGGTTCGTGGTACTTTTTCGTTATCATTCTTTCTTTGTTTTTTGTGCAAAGCTCTCCCTCTTCTTTTCATTTAATTCCCCCTTTTGTTAGTGAAATGAAACTCATTCATCGTTAAAGATATTTTAGATCTATAATTTGAGGATATTTTTTATTTTTAATTTTTGGTAAATGAGTTTTGGTCTTTTCTTATACTTATCTTCATTTTTTGATGAAGTCTCCTCAATACTCACAAGAAAAGGAAAGTGATTTGAAAATAGGGGCACAGATGCCGACTATTAATTTAAGTCAACCACTAACGGATGTTGCAATTACAAATGTAAGAATATTTCGTCATTTTTTCCTTGTTCTATTTTAAATTTTGTCTTCTCTTTTATTTTTAAAGGGATTCATAATAGTCTAAGTTATTTTAACTATGATAGTAAGGGTTTGACTTGAATATTTAAGTTCTTTTAAAATTAGCATTAGAGAAAAATTCTATTCTTTATTTCTTCCCTATATTTCTCTCTATTTTTTTTAAAATCAAAATTTTTGCTTGTTGGGCTATTTTATTAAATTAAAATAATTGAGTCCAAAAATAAATTATTCGAACCGGCCCAACCTAATCATAAATTAAAGAGAGGCAAGTGTGCTTAAAGTAAAAATCCTATCTCCACTTTCTCATTTGATATTTTCTCTCTAGAAGCTTCTTTCCAGCTTCTACAATGCATCTCTAACCTCGGGTGTACTCTTCCTTTGTGTCTGCTTTATACTTTGTATACCTCTCTGACTATCCTTTCATTTGCTTTGTAGTTCATCTCCATTGTTTCTTTCCATCAGTGCTCAAGTATGCTCTCTTTCTTTCCATCTATTATTCAGAATTTGGACCCTTTGCTCTGTGTAGCTTCTTGTATTTTCTCGTCTGCGATTCTATCTAGATCAGGTAGATCTATATATTTTCTTTCGATTTTTCTAGTCTGATCTTGAGCTCGTATTTATGCATGATCGAATAGATCTGCTCACATGTATATTTTTCTTGTGGTCTTCTCTTGCTTACAGATCTGAGCTCTTCATGTTTATTTATGTTCTATTTCTTCGTCTTCTTCCTTTGCTCTACCTGATTTTTATTGTTTTGATATGAATTGTTGGATATTGACTTTTTTCTGGGTTTATAATCTTCCTAGCTTCCATTTTGAATCCAATCAGACCTTGTTGCTACTTCATTCCGCTATCACTTCTCTTCTGCTTCTTTCATCTATTCTCTGCAATGGAGGAACTGAAGATTGCTTTCCTGGTATTCCCCTTTTTTTTCCGTTGTTTCGAATTTTTTTTCTGATTCTTGGTTTTCTTTTGGTCTTGTAGCTTTCCTTTTCTTGACAGTGAATTTCGATATTTCTATCAAGGCTTCTTTTTTCTCTTTTGCAAATGTATTTTAGGTTTTCTGCAATCCTGGCGATGTATCCTGTTCTGATTTAGTGTAAGATTCTTAAGCTTTTTGGGTTGCATGTTTTCACTTATATCTCTATTAGATTCCTTCTTTCCTCATCTTTTTGTTGATTTATCTTCCTCGTCTTTATGCAAATGTTTGCTATGTGTTGTTTGTCTAGATTTAGAATCTGGTTTGCTCTTTTTGGTAGTTCCTTGAAGCTTGCATAGTTAAATCTGCCTTTTATTTCAAATGCATGGTTGGTGAGGAAATCAACTAGCATGTTACCCTCTCGATATATGTGTTTTACTGTGACTTCACTTTCCTTTGCCATTTGGATGATGTCTTCAACTATGGTCTTAATGTTCCAAGGGATTTTCCATATCCCTGATAGGATTTTGACCATGACCAGTGAGTTTGTATCTATCTGTATAGCTTGAAATCCTCTTGTGATACAATGATATATAGCTTCTCTTATGGCTAGTGCTTCTGCTTCTTTGTTAGTGGTCACTTGAATTTCTTCCCCCTATGCATACATTAATTTCCTTATGAGTTTCTTAGATAGAATCCAGAAGAGAACCTACCTGGGTTTCCTCTAGACGCACCATCTGTGTTTCATTTAATCTTTTCCATATTTGGAGTCTCCCATTTGATTGCTAGAAAATATAATGTAGGTTTAAAATTTTCTAATAATTCCACCATCTCAACCCATGTGTAAGGGATCTATTGCAAATTAGGACATGAATTCTTCAATACTCTCCTTAAGTCTGTAATCACATTGAAAACAAGACTCTGGAAAGATATCATTTTTATCATTCCTTTGGTTATTTCTCCTTTTAAATAGGTACCACATTAAAATGGCAAGTACTACCTTGAGGAGCCTTTTAGGTTTTGTGCATCCTGTAGTTGTCCACCATTTGGTTAAAACCTGTGTATTGTAGTCATTCCATATTTATTCCTACACTTCTTGTAGATACCCTCCATAGTTTAGGGGTTGTGAAAGATGTTAGCAATAAATGTGATGTTGTTTCTTGTTTCCCCTCCTCACAACACCAACAATTTTGATGCCAGTTGTATATTCATCCCTTGTAAAGCTTCATCCACAGGGATCTTGAATTTCTAGGCTCTTCAAATTACATTTTGAAAGGAAGATCTTTTGACCATATCATTTTGTATATATCTTCTTTTTCCTCCCTCCTACTAATGTACTCTCAAGAGCTTTTAACTGAGAATTTTCCATTTGGCTACAACATCCAATATGGTTTATCTAGTTGTTCTGATCTACATCTTGGTGGAGGTATGGTTCTGGTATGTGCTGAACATACTCCAGTGGAATATGATCCTCCAATTTTTGTCTTCATTATTCTTGGCAAAAGAACAAACTTCTAATTCCTCCTCTTCAGCTTCTGTTATCAAGTGATAGAGTGCTCCCAGACCTTTCAAATTGTCAAATCAGAAACAAGAATTACCTATTCTGATATGCCACCAATTTTGTGTTCTATTGGTTCCCTTATTAGGACCATCTTCTTCCATATAGGTGATGCTCCTTTGCTATGTGCTAGGACTAGATGGAGCTTCTTACAGTATTTGTTTACCATAAGGATCCCTATAGAGATGCCTTACTTCTCAAGTTCCACCATAGTTTGCAAAAAAAAGGCATTTGATACATCTGTTAAAGATCTGAACCCTACTCCACCTTCCTCCTTAGTTAGGCACAGGGTCTCCCAAATCACCCAGTGTTTACTCTTTTTATCTACTTAATTGTTCCAATAGAATCTGGCAAAGATCATATGAATATGTCTTATTACTCCAGCTGGTGGGTTCAGGGTTGAAAGTAAATGGATTGGCATCCCTTAAAGTACATGTATTATGAGCAATGCTCTCCCTCCATAAGACAGTACTTTCCCTTGCCAATTTTGAATTCTTTTCCCTATTCCCTTCACCCTATTATCATAGTAGCTTATTTGTTCCTCCCATAGAATATAGGACATCCTAGATATGTAAAAGGAAAGGAACCTTGTCTGATGTTGGTTAGAGCCTTAATTCCGGAGATTGTTTACTGCGGCACCTTATCATGTACATAGAAAGCATTTTTGCTAAGGCTGATTATCTGTCCAGAGGCAAGCTTCATAGATTTATCATCTGCTAAGGTGAATAGTATTGTGTCATCTGCATAGGACATATGAGTGATCTTAGTGCTCTATTGAGGTACTCCAAATCCCTGGAAGTTCTCATTCTTTTCTCATTTAGTCCTCTGGATAAGGCTTCATCCGCTATAATGAAATGTATAGGTGACAAAGGGTCCCCCTATTTAATCCCTCTAGTTGACTTGAAGAAACCAATTTGATTGTCCATTTAATAAAATTGAATACCAATTTTCTGATATCTACCTGTATACCATGTCTATTACCACTTCATTAAATCCAAAGTTCTCATCATCTTGGTGATAAATATCCATGATAATCTATCATAAGCTTTAGTCGTATCTAGCTTTATTACTATATTGGTAGATTTGGTCCTCATCCTGATGTCTCTTATGATTTCTTGAGCCAATAGAACATTTTCCACTATGCTTCTTCCCTTGAAAAAACCAGTTTGATTTTTGGATATGATCATAGGAAGTAACTTTATCAGTCTTTCATGTAGAACTCTAGAAATAATCTTGTTTATGAAGTTACTTAGACTGGTAGGTCTAACATTTGAAAAAGTATTAATATGGTCCTTCTTAGTGATTAGTATCAAATTTGTGTGAGTCACAAATCTTGGCAACAAGCTTCCTCCAAACAAGGATCTGACCAGTACTACAACATCTAATTTTATAATTTCCCAGCAGCTTTGATAGAAGGCTCTAGTGAATCCATCTAGGCCACTGGTAGGTTCTCTTTTTAGTGTAAAAACTGCTTCTTTTATCTCTATTTCCTCTGGTAACTTGTGTAACTCCTCATTTTGTGCATCTGTGATAATCTTGGGAATGTGCTTTAGTAGATCAAAGTTGTTTAGATTCAGTGAACTATTTTTGGAAAAAGTTAACAGCTTTTGTGGCTATCTCTTGATTTTTTCCAACCATATTCCACTTTCATTCTGGATTCTATTAATCTGTAATCTCTTTCTTCCCTTGACATAATTATGAAAAAACTTGGTATTTCTCTCCTCTTTTGCATGTGAATCATTTCATGCCTGACTTCTGTTTTCGATACTCTTCTTCCAAATTGAGGTATATGTTTAGGTCAGCATGTGCTTTATGTAAACTGGTCCTGTTTGCTTGTGATGGATCCTCTTCAAATTTCTTTTCCTAAACTAGTATGACCTATAATAAAGTTTCAATCTTTTGGAAAATATTCCCATAGACTTCTTTACTCCACTTGGTTAGTACAACCTTAATCTTCTTGAGCTAAGGGTGCATGTTCAGCATGGGGTTTCCATTCTTATAATTCATCCATTGTGATTTAATTAGGTCCATAAAACCTTCATGTTTTGTCTAGAAATTCAAAAATTTGAATGGTGTAGTGATCACATCCGAGTTTTCTGAACATTGCACCGCCAAAGGGGAGTGGTCTGATCCCCTTTTTATAAAATGCTTTATTGTTATGTTAGGGAACTGATCCTGAAATTTCTGGTTGGTTAGAACCTTATCCAACATTTTGGAAATACAAGTTGCATCAGTACTACCATTCCACCGAGTGAAAGTGCTTCCACTATAGACCATATCTGTTAGTTCACACTCTACCAAACAATTTGCAAAGTCTTTTGTTTCGTGGAATAAAATAGAAAGCCCTCCTAGTTTCTCTTCTTCTGATAAAATCACATTAAAGTCTCCACCTACTAACCAAGGTATATCATGATGATTTGCTATTTATCTTAGTGATTCCCAAAGAATCCTTCTTGTGCTTTGTAAACAGGCTGCATATACCACACTCACCAAAATTTCTTCCCTCAAGTTTTGATGTCTAAGCATGATAGTTATATGTTTGGGTGTGTCTGCTATAATGTCAACTCCCATCTCTTCTTTGAGAAAAATCCATATTTTTCCTGAATAGTTGGCTATAGCAGTGTGATTCCCCAAGATCCTTTTGTAAATTTGTCACGCCCCACCTTGGGGGGTATGACTGGCACCTGGTGCCCAACTAAGACCTGACCTGCTGAACTGTTAAGCCTGGGCGCGTCTGGCGCCTGGCTGGCTCTAACTCAAATTTCTGGAAACAAAAGGCCATATAACGGCTGTAAATACAGCCCCCGGCCCATTGGCCTATAGCCTTCTGTACCTGTATTACAGCTGACCAGAAACAAGGTAATTCAGGGGAACCTATGCGGGCCGACAAGGCCACCATGCTGTCTAGTTATCTGCAACTCAAGCATAACATACTGAAAAGCTACGTGACCGGCAAGGTCACCACTACTGGTAAACTATGGCCCCACACGGCCATTACAAAAGAAAGAAGTAGTAAAGGCAACTATACAACTGCACGGCCTCTCACGATCGGCTCATCTGACCACAGGGAATATATACAGACTGCAAGCCTCTAAGAAGGATAATAGAAATGATCGGGACAGGGCCCCGACCTAACCGTACTGTACAACAAAAGGAACTGAACTACACCTCTAGAAATTCAGTCTCCAGATGACAGGAGCTGAATATTCGACCGCTGATGGGTATCACGTGGTATAGCCTGCGCGTCTATGGGTACCTGCAGGCAAGTAATGCAGCGCCCCACTGGGCGTCAATACCGCTGGTACTGAGTATGTAAAGCAAACTGAATACAGCTGAATACAAGTGATATAACTAAAAATTCTGAATAGTATGAGATAACTGAATCTGTAAGAACTGAAGGGATATCTGAAATCAATAACATAACTATCAAAACTGAAATAAGAAGGAGTAGATAACTGTCTGATAGTGTAGATCGTACCTGTTCTTAATCATACTGAAGGGGGTAGGAATCATACCTGGAGACGTATCATTCTACTACTAATCTGCTCGTATTTACTGTAATATAGCATAACATACATAACATAACATGGCATACACAACCTTACCCGGCCCCCATAAGCCGGGAGGTACAATCAACACAGAATCTATACCCCTACCCCGGTCAACCCATCTCCTATACTAGCTGTAAGCATCCTGCCGGTCCCCTGGGTATGCACTTGGGCTCGCTGAGCCCCTGACTATAACTGCATCTGAGTCTGAAGGACTCCTGAATCTGCACCGGGCGTATCCGCTCGACTGGGGTGTGTAAGGGCCGATCAAGGCACAAGTATGGGGAAAAACTGGCATCCCATCTTCGTCCCCTGGCGGGACGGCATGCCACTCCATAGAGTGACGTATCCTCGTCCTCTGGCGGACGAGTTGATACATCTATTAACCCTGGGCGGTCATGGATGCTAGGTAATCCAACCCCAAACAATACAACGGTCTCAACTGGTAATACTGTCTGGGTATCTCACATGTTGAGGCTAATAGGGATACAATATCATATATATTACATGCTGGGCTACTAATAGTAATCTGTACGTATTTAATACATGCTGAGGCAGGTAAAGATGTATAAATGTGAACATAGTCTCCTGTCGGGCTGTACTGAGCAAATGCTATATAAGATAATGTTTCTGCTGAAAATTCTGCTGTTTACTAAGTTTCTGTATACACTATATGCTGGACTAATGATAGAAATAAGTACATACTTAATACCTGCTGAAGCTGGAAGTACTATATATGTATGTACGAATATAATCTTTCTGCTAGACTACGCTGTATAGTAACTTTCTATAGTAACAGGATTTACTAATCCTGACATGCTTTCTGAACTTCATTTTAGTCTGCTATTCTATTTCTGAAGTGCTTTACGGATACTGTACTACTTCATGGGGTTTCAGCTGAACACAACAATATCTTAACATGGCATATTACATCATACACTGAATATACTGGGTAATCTCTAACGCTTGCGTTAGAATCTATTTCATACCGTTAGGTTTCATACACATTACAACCCAATGTTTCTCACATCGTACCACCATTCATAATAACGCAATACTCGACTTCTGAACATTCTACTGGTCCGTAATTTATTACGCTATACTGATATTACTTAACTTGCCGAAGAAAACTAACTTTACATACCTTATCTTCGACTATTCGTCCGTCGGACGAGGCTCGGCCGGTACTTCAACTATTTTCTCCCAACTGCATTCATAAATACGTCAATCAATACTAAATACAACATTACTATAAAGAGCGACGTTACTTTCGATTTAATTTATAGCCTAAACTTAGGCTTATCGAAAGACGGTCAAAAACTCGCTATTTTCCAGCGGCCCAGAATGGAGAATTATTTACTTCTCAGCTAGGAGCACATAGACATTAATTTAGAGCAATTCTACTTACTTTAGTTCGGCGGCTCGCCAATTCGTCGGCCGTATTTCGCAAAACTAACTCCGTAGAAATGCTCTCTGCTGCTAAATACCTTGGTATCTAGGATTAATTTGGGTTTGGGCAGCGTTTGGCAGCGTAATCGGACGAAAATATTTAATTATCCTTCGATTCTCTCTGTTTGCTGCGTGTTCTGGAAATGTTTCAAGTATAATCTGATTTGGACTGAAGTGGAGGCTTTATATACTTGGTCCTGGACACGGGCAACGTGTCACGGAGCCATCGCGGAGGCCTCACCTCCGTGACACGCTGCCATCGCGGAGGGGCTCTGCCTCGGCTCCTCCCGCGAAGGTTCGACAGGTTTCTCGTCCGATCTTTTCCCGGGCCTTTCCCTAGCACGTATGGCTTTCAAATATGCTTAACCAACGTGTGAATAGGTCATCTAAGTGCCGGGAATTCTACGGGGTATAACATTCTCCCCCCCTTAGGGACATTCGTCCTCGAATGTATACTGCTATCTAGAGGACTGTTTATTCTAGTTTCTAGAAAAATTTTGGCAGAGTTTCCCCTGTAACATGGACTATCGCAAAGACCTTAAACGCAGAAAAAGTCCAACACAGGCACTGCACACAATATTCTACAATCCACTGGACAACTAAATATCACTTCTTTCTTTATCATTTACAACATACATACCATAAAGTACTGTGTAAATAATGATACGGACATACCTGTCGTCTGACTAGGCCTGAAATAAGTGAGGGTATCTGGTTTTCATATCTTCTTCAGCCTCCCACGTCATTTCTTCCCGATTTCTGTTACGCCATAATACCTTGACAGATGCAACATCTTTAGTTCTCAGTCTGCGAATCTGTCTGTCTAAGATAGCTACGGGAACCTCTTCGTAGGCTAACTCCTCTGTGACCTGAACATCCTGGACTGGAACTACTGTAGAAGGGTCCCCTACAAACTTTCTTAACATGGAAACGTGGAATACTGGGTGTACTGACGCTAATTCTGGAGGCAAGTTCAACTCGTATGCCACGCGGCCTATTCTTTGCCGAACCTGATACGGCCCAATGAATCTTGGGCTAAGCTTGCCCTTCTTGCCAAACCTCATTACCCCTTTCATCGGGGACACTTTCAGATATACCCAGTCATTTACCGAAAATTCTAGATTTCTTCGCCGTCTATCTGCATATGACTTCTGACGGCTCCGAGCGGTCAGTAAACGTTCTCGGATAAGCTTTATATTTTCCTCGGACTGCCGAACAATGTCTGGGCCAATTAATGCTGATTCTCCTATTTCAAACCAGCCCACTGGCGATCTACATTTTCGCCCGTACAATGCCTCGAAAGGCGCCATCTGAATAGCTGAATGGTAGCTGTTATTATAAGCAAATTCAATTAACGAAAGATGTTCATCCCAGCTACCCCCAAAATCTAACACACACGCTCGTAACATATCTTCGAGCGTCTGAATTGTACGTTCGGCCTGCCCATCTGTTTGAGGATGGAATGCTGTGCTCAAATTAATCTGCGTTCCCAAACCTTTCTGAAACGATTGCCAGAATCTAGCTGTAAACTGTGCTCCCCTGTCTGAAATGGTAGATACCGGCACGCCATGCAATCTAACTATTTCTCTGATATACAATTCGGCATAATCCTCAGCTGAGAAGGTAGCCCTTACTGGCAGGAAATGAGCTGATTTTGTCAGCCTGTCAACTATTACCCAAATGGAATCATTTCTGTGTCTAGTACGGGGTAACCCTGTTACAAAATCCATGTTTATTAGTTCCCATTTCCACATAGGTATTATTATCTCCTGAGTCAAACCACCCGGTTTCTGGTGTTCTGCTTTCACCTGCTGACAATTAACACATCTAGATACAAATTCAGCTATCTCAGTTTTCATACCTGGCCACCAGTAGATGTCTCTGATGTCGTTGTACATTTTCGTCGCCCCTGGGTGAAGGGAATAGCGAGCGTAGTGTACCTCATGCATGATCTGCCCACGAAGTCCTGCGACATTCGGGACACAAAGGCGGCCCTTACAATGTAGCACACCATCCTCGGTTATCTGAAAATCTGGCTCCTTACCCTTCTGAACTCTATCTCTGAGCTGGACTAAATCGGGATCCTCATACTGCCGTTCTTTTACCTCTGTAACTAACGATGACACTGCAGAATTCTGAATTACTGGTCCATTATTTTCTGTTTCTATTACTTGAATGGCTAGGCCAGCTAACTGATGAATTTCTTTAGCTAATTTCTGTTTCTCAGGTCGCAAATACGCCAAACTCCCCATTGACTTACGGCTCAGGGCATCTGCTACAACATTAGCTTTCCCGGGGTGGTATAGAATATTCACATCATAGTCTTTCAACAACTCTAACCAGCGGCGTTGCCGCAGATTCAACTCCCTCTGGGTGAAAATGTACTGTAAGCTCTTATGATCTGTATAAATGTCAACATGGACTCCATACAGATAATGCCTCCACATCTTCAAGGCATGAATTACTGCGGCCAACTCTAAGTCATGGGTGGGGTAATTCCTTTCATGCTTTTTCAGCTGCCTGGAAGCATATGCAATTACTCTACCATGTTGCATCAATACACAGCCCAATCCGACACCTGACGCGTCGCAATAGACTGAATAACCTTCTGTGCCTTCCGGCAGTGCTAATACGGGAGCGGAGGTCAATCTATCTTTCAGTTCCTGGAAACTCTGCTCACATGCCTTCGTCCACTGAAACTTTGCTGCTTTCTGTGTCAATTTTGTTAAAGGTGCTGCAATGGTTGAGAATCCCTCAACGAATCTCCGATAATACCCTGCTAACCCCAGAAAACTACGAACTTCAGTCGGGGTGGTAGGCCTAGGCCATGACTTAACTGCTTCTATCTTCTGCTTATCTACCTGTATACCAGCGTCTGAGATAATATGCCCTAAAAAGGCCACTGAGTTAAGCCAGAATTCGCACTTCGAAAACTTAGCATACAACTGGCGGTCCCTGAGAATCTGGAGCACTGTTCGCAAATGAGTCCGGTGATCTGCTTCAGAGCGAGAATACACCAGAATGTCATCAATGAATACTATCACGAACAAGTCCAGGAAGGGTCTGAAAATACTGTTCATCAGATCCATAAAGACTGCTGGGGCGTTCGTTAGCCCGAAGGACATAACCAGAAATTCAAAATGCCCATATCGGGTCCTGAATGCTGTCTTAGGAATATCCCTCTCACGTACTCGGACCTGGTGGTATCCGGACCGCAAGTCAATCTTAGAAAAGTATCTGGCTCCCTGCAACTGATCAAATAAGTCATCAATTCTGGGGAGCGGATACTTGTTCTTTACTGTAACTTTGTTTAGTTGCCGATAATCTATGCACATTCGGAGCGAGCCATCTTTCTTTCTCACAAACAAGACTGGCGCACCCCACGGGGAAGTACTCGGCCTGATAAAACCTTTATCTAACAAGTCTTTCAACTGCTCCTTTAATTCTCTGAGTTCTGCAGGAGCCATACGATAAGGAGGTATTGATATTGGCTGAGTGCCTGGTAGCAAGTCAATAGTGAAGTCTATTTCCCTTTCTGGGGGAAGACCAGGTAACTCATCAGGAAATACATCTGGGAATTCATTTACCACTGGGACAGACTGGAGTGTCGGAGATTCTGCTTGGACATCCCGAACTCTGACAAGATGGTAAATGCACCCCTTAGATATCAACTTTCTCGCCTGAAGGTAGGAAATAAACCTACCTTTTGGCGTAGCGGTGCTACCCTTCCACTCCCGTACTGCTTCTCCTGGGAAGTGGAATAGGACCGTCTTGGTCCAACATTCAACATTGGAAAAGCATGGCACTAACCAGTCCATACCCATTATGGCATCGAAGTCTATCATTTCTAATTCGACCAGATCTACTGTGGTCTGACGCTCAACAATCTCTACTGTACACCCGCGGTAGATTCGGCTAGCTGTGATAGAGTCACCGACGGGCGTAGATACCAGAAAGGGTTGCCGTAATGATTCTGGTACAATACTAAACTTCCGTGCCACAAATGGAGTAATGTAGGACAAAGTAGACCCTGGATCAATTAACACATAAGCAGGGTGTGAACAGATAGTTAACATACATGTCACAACATCAGGCGATGCCTCTGGATCTTGCCTCCCTGGTAGGGCATACGTGCGGCTTGGACCCGCACCTGTACTGGAGGTCCTTGATCTGCCTCGACCCCTGCCTGCTGAAACTGGGGGCCTACGCCCAGTCGAGGATGTTGTGGCTCGTGACCCTGCTGATGTCCTATCCTGTCTATCGCGGTCCTCTCGACCTCTGGCTGGGCAATCTTTCATCAAATGGCCTTCTTGGCCACAAATATAACAAGCGGTGGAGCCATATCTGCATGCTCCAGAATGATGTCGATTGCATATAGGGCAAAGTGGTAGGGTATACCTACTCTGCTCTACCCTCCTCTGTAATGGTGGATCTGCCATCTGCGAGACTCTACCAGTCCCTGACTGCCCCCTACGGCTGGATCTACCCCCCTGTGACTGTGGCGGAGGCGGGGGCCTGGGCGGCCTGTCTGACATTCGGGGCCTGGGTCCTCCCCGGGCCTCTCCCTGTAATTCAACTGGCCTGTCCCGGCGACGCTGTTCCTGATTAACCCTTCTGACCTCTCGTTGCCGCTGCCTGATGCCCTCAATATTCTGAGCAAATGCCTGAATGCGAGCAATATCCATGTCCTCTCGCAGTGTAGCTGTAGTACAAATCTCAACATATTCTGGATTCAAGCCCGTAATAAAGCGATGCACTCTGGATGCCATGGTATCAACGAAGGCCGGTGCATATCGGGCTAGAGAATCAAACTGCAAAGAATATTCCCGAACACTCATGGCCCCCTGTTCTAGATGTAGGAACTGGTCTACCCGGGCCTGTCGAATCTCCCGCGGCAAATAATGATCCAAAAAGGCCCCTGAAAAGTTGGACCAGGTGGGAGGGGAAGCATCTCTCCCTCGGGACCTTTCCCAGCTTTCGTACCATAACACCGCAATATCCCGTAACCGGAATGCGGCCAACTCAACTGACTCGGTAGACGTGGCATGCATAACCCTGAAGATTCTCTGCATCTGATCCAGAAAATCTTGGGGGTCCTCTGTTCGGTCCGTACCCGTGAACTGTGGGGGATTCAGGGCTAAGAATTCTCGGACCCTCGAACTACCGGGCCCTCCTGATGATTCTGCAGCTGTAGATGGCATTGGCTGACGCTGAGCAGCCATCATCTGTGCTAACAAAACTACAGCACTCCTAACCTCCTGATCAGAAGGAGTCAATATAGGGGCTGCTGAAGGTAATGTCGCCCCAAGTGACTCCTGACGTGGTGGAGACTGCTGAGGAGGCTGAGATGAAACCTCTATAGGGCCCTCTGATCGAGCTGTCTCCAAATGAGGGAGAGGCATCCTGCTGGTGCCTTCTCCTGCTGCGATGTCTAAGTTCCGACCTGTAATAGGATGGCGCTGGTCTGACATTATCTGTAACCAAAGAATATGGTAAGATTTTTAGGAATTCAACCCTATACTGTACAGCTCTATAGCACGACTGAATCAGAATAAAAGACAACCATCCTATCATGCCTTGCAGCCTCCTACCCATAGTATGTGGTGCACAACACATCCATGGACAGGACTCTACTTAGCACGGCTTGCAGACTCCCTGGGATACGACCTGCTCTGATACCAAGTTTGTCACGCCCCACCTTGGGGGGTATGACTGGCACCTGGTGCCCAACTAAGACCTGACCTACTGAACTGTTAAGCTTGGGCGCGTCTGGTGCCTGGCTGGCTCTAACTCAAATTTCTGGAAACAAAAGGCCATATAACGGCTGTAAATACAGCCCCCGGCCCATTGGAACAATAGCCTTCTGTACCTATATTACAGCTGACCAGAAACAAGGTAATTCAGGGGAACCTATGCGGGCCGACAAGGCCACCATGCTGTCTAGTTATCTGCAACTCAAGCATAACATACTGAAAAGCTACGTGACCGACAAGGTCACCACTACTGGTAAACTATGGCCCCACACGGCCATTACGAAAGAAAGAAGTATTAAAGGCAACTATACAACTGCACAGCCTCTCACGACCGGCTCATCTGACCACAGGGAATATATACAGACTGCAAGCCTCTAAGAAGGATAATAGAAATGATCGGGACAGGGCCCCGACCTACCCGTACTGTACAACAAAAGGAACTGAACTACACCTCTAGAAATTCAGTCTCCGGATGACAGGAGCTGAATATTCGACCGCTGATGGGGATCACGTGGTATCGCCTGCGCGTCTATGGGTACCTGCAGGCAAGTAATGCAGCGCCCCACTGGGCGTCAGTACCGCTGGTACTGAGTATGTAAAGCAAACTGAATACAGCTGAATACAAGTGATATAACTAAAAATTCTGAATAGTATGAGATAACTGAATCTGTAAGAACTGAAGGGATATCTGAAATCAATAACATAACTGTCAAAACTGAAATAAGAAGGAGTAGATAACTGTCTGATAGTGTAGTTCATACCTGTTCTTAATCATACTGAAGGGGGTAGGAATCATACCTGGAGACGTATCATTCTACTACTAATCTGCTCATATTTACTGTAATATAGCATAACATACATAACATAACATGGCATACACAACCTTACCCGGCCCCCATAAGCCGGGAGGTACAATCAACACAGAATCTATACCCCTACCCCGGTCAACCCATCTCCTATATTAGCTGTAAGTATCCTGTCGGTCCCCTGGGTATGCACTTGGGCTCGCTGAGCCCCTGACTATAACTGCATCTGAGTCCGGAGGACTCCTGAATCTGCACCCGGGCGTATCCGCTCGACTGGGGTGTGTAAGGGCTGATCAAAGCACAAGTATGGGGAAAAACTGGCATCCCATCTTTGTCCCCTGGCGGGACGGCATGCATCTCCGTAGAGTGACGTATCCTCGTCCTCTGGCGGACGAGTCGATACAGCTATTAACCCTGGGCGGTCATGGATGCTAGGTAATCCAACCCCAAACAATACAACGGTCTCAACTGGTAATACTGTCTGGGTATCTCACATACTGAGGCTAAAAGGGATACAATATCATATATATTACATGCTGGGCTACTGATAGTAATCTGTACGTATTTAATACGTGCTGAGGCAGGTAAAGATGTATAAATGTGAACATAGTCTCCTGCCGGGCTGTACTGAGCAAATGCTATATAAGATAATGTTTCTGCTGAAAATTCTGTTGTTTACTAAGTTTCTGTATACACTATATGCTGGACTAATGATAGAAATAAGTACATACTTAATACCTGCTGAAGCTGGAAGTACTATATATGTATGTACGAATATAATCTTTCTTCTAGACTACGTTGTATACTAACTTTCTATAGTAACAGGATTTACTAATCCTGACATGCTTTCTGAACTTCATTTTAGTCTGCTATTCTATTTCTGAAGTGCTTTATGGATACTGTACTACTTCACGGGGTTTCAGCTGAACACAACAAAATCTTAACATGGCATATTACATCATACACTGAATATACTGGGTAATCTCTAACGCTTGCGTTAGAATCTATTTCATACCGTTAGGTTTCATACACATTACAACCCAATGTTTCTCACATCGTACCACCATTCATAATAACGCAATACTCGACTTCTGAACATTCTACTGGTCCGTAATTTATTACGCTATACTGATATTACTTAACTTGCCGAAGAAAACTAACTTTACATACCTTATCTTCGACTATTCATCCGTCGGACGAGGCTCGGCCGGTACTTCAACTATTTTATCCCAACTGCATTCATAAATACGTCAATCAATACTAAATACAACATTACTATAAAGAGCGACGTTACTTTCGATTTAATTTATAGCCTAAACTTAGGCTTATCGAATGACGGTCAAAAACTCGCTATTTTCCAGCGGCCCAGAAGGGAGAATTATTTACTTCTCAGCTAGGAACACATAGACATTAATTTAGAGCAATTCTACTTACTTTAGTTCGGCGGCTCGCCGATTCGTCGGCCGTATTTCGCAAAACTAACTCCGTAGAAATGATCTCTGCTGCTAAATACCTTGGTATCTAGGATTAATTTGGGTTTGGGCAGCGTTTGGCAGCGTAATCGGACGAAAATATTTAATTCTCCTTCGATTCTCTCTGTTTGCTGCGTGTTCTGGAAATTTTTCAAGTATAATCTGATTTGGACTGAAGTGGAGGCTTTATATACTTGGTCCTGGACACAGGCAACGTGTCACGGAGCCATCGCAGAGGCCTCACCTCCGTGACACGCTGCCATCACGGAGGGGCTCTGCCTCGGCTCCTCCCGCGAAGGTTCGACAGGTTTCTCGTCCGATCTTTTCCCGGGCCTTTCCCTAGCACGTATGGCTTTCAAATATGCTTAACCAACGTGCGAATAGGTCACCTAAGTGCCGGGAATTCTATGGGGTATAACATTTCAAATCTAGATGGATCTTCAAAAGGCTCTATCAATCCAATTATTCAATATTTATTCCTTCTGTTCAAACTAGTCAACCTCTCAAAACCTTATTGAGTATTGACTAATATGATGTTTCAGAAGAATATCTTATTCATCATTATTGCTTGAGCTTTGAGGCTACTAGCCTCTTGGATAAAGTTATGACAGGAGGATTATCCTCTTTCCCTCCTTTAGGTTTGATGTTGCTATTCTTCATCCTTTCAGTCGTGTTTCACCTCAATATCCCCTTCCTTGGCTATTTGATTAATATTAGATAGGATGGATTCCTCTTCTTTAGTGTTATTGCCTATTCTTTCATTTGAGTTTGTGAATCCTTCTGTGTTACTGTTACTATTGTATGAAGTTGGTGTTTGTTTTGTGATTCAAAAATTTGTTCCTTACTATATTTATTGTGTTGGCTTTTTGGGTTCTCACTTATCTCTGTATCATTCCTATTGCTGGTTGCATCACCAGTATTTTCTTTATTTGGGATTGTTTTATTGTTGTGCTCTCTTTCTGTTCCATGTTCCTCAGCTTCCAAAGAGCATGATACATTTTCTTCCTTTTCTTTGTTCTCTGATTCTTGTTTTTTTCTTTATCTACATTATGGATTAATTCCCCTACTTCCTATGATGCTGGTACCTCCTTCCTTTCCTGCATTTGTTGTAACTTCTTTGGATATTCTTTCCCCCTTTCATCACTCTCAATATTCTTTAAATCTAAATTTTTTGTTATCCTGTTGGTTTCCTTCTCTGTTGTGTTACTGTTTTTGCCAAAAGTTGCTTCCACCCAGTGTTTGCTGGTCTCCTTTTTGCCATAATTATCTGCTTTTATTTGAGTATCCTCTATATGCTCTAGTGGTCCAAAACTGTTGTTTGTAGTAACTGTATTAAAAAAAATTTCTAGTTCTTTCTCTTGTGTCCTCTATATAATATTGTTACCAACCTCCCTATTTTCTTTTCTCATTGTCTAGTTCTTGTTGTTTTTATCATGCCCAGGTAGCTTGGTTTTTTGATTATGATTTGTATCCTTCTGCTCAGCTCCATTATGTAGTTTATCATTTTCTTTGTTGTTTTGTGTCTTATTGGTTGCTTTGTTGATTTCTGCTAGTCCCCTACTCTTCTCCTTCTGATTTCAATCTTTCTTCTTATTAGGCTTTAAAGAGGGGTTTATGATAAAGCACTCTATTTTATTGTGTCCCTGTAATCTACAGGTTTTACATTACTTGGGCATATAGTCATACATGATAGGAATCCATGTTGAATTATCTCCCCTGTGTTCTTTCGCTTGATTCTCACATTAATCCTTTTGGGGAAATCTCGTAGCAAGTCCACTTCCACCTTAATTTTTGTGTAGCTAGGGCATGAATTGTTCTTTGTAGCCATGTACATATGTAAATGTTTACCTATCGCCTTTGCCATTGTAAATAGAGATTCTTTAACAAAATAATTTAGTGACAATGATGGGAATGAAACCCATGCCAAAGCCGTAGTGGTTTCGGGTTCTGCGTTAAACAATGGTTTCCAGTTGAGGGGTCTCATATGATAATACTCGTATATGGTTTGGAGAAAGTGTGCTAGCTTAGATATTATATGCACATAATCTTCAAAAGTTGTTAGTCTTATTAGGAGGTGTCTATCCATCAAGAAGCCTATTCTGCATTCAGACTTGATTTTGCATTGCAGGGGTATAATCTTGTGTAATTCCTCTAACTCAGGCAATCTATAGGAAAATTTCCCTACAACTACCTATTGGAGATTTTCTTGTTGAATCATAGAATCAACCTCCGCCTCTTCCCATAAGAGTGTTGGTTCTCCATGAAATATATGAGGTCCCTTATGCTCATCGAGTTCACTGGTTTTGTGTATTCAGGTAATAATAAGTTAATCTACAATGGTGGTGGTGGTTGATGTTTCATAGGGTCTGGTGGTGGCACACCTCCAGGAAATGGAGGCCAGCCACTGCTGGCCATATCCATCAGCCTTCTCCGCTAGTATTAGGGTTTGGGCAGACTATCGATTTTAGAGAAAGAACAATGCGAAAAAGTTATCACATGTTCATCCCAATAGTTTCAACTTGATATTCCCTATATTTCTCTTTATTGTATATATCTAACTATTTTTTATTCCTACACTTATCTTATACTTCACCTTCCATGAATCAATAACTTGTGTTATAGGCATATAATCTCAACCTTTTTTGCTTACTTTCCGTTCCAAGTAACCTTTTTGGTATATTAACACCTATATGCTACCTTTAATAACTATTAATATATTTTTAACTGAAAAATATATTTAGCTACTGAAGCCCAAAAATATGACATTGAATAACTATATGTAGAGAAAACCAATAAAATGATAAGAGATCTTCCTAATTTCTCGCTTGAAATATGTATCCGTTTTCAAACATTCATGCAGTAATTTTCATTTCAAATTAGAGAAGAGCAGACGAAAAAACTAAGAGGAAAAACAAAAGGAACACCTATACAAAACCCTCAATAACTATTTGCATAATTTTTACTACAAAATATATTTAACATTTGAACTCAAAAAATATGACATTCTATAACTACATACGACGAAAACCAAAGAGATAATATAAGATTCTGAAGATTCTCCTTCTAATTTCATGCTTGAAATCATCATCTTCTTCTTTGTCTCCTCCTCCTTCTCCGTCTCCTTCTTTTTCTGAAGATTCTTCTTCAAATTTAATGCATGAAATCATCATCTTCTTCTTTATCCCCTCCTCCTTCTCTTTCTTCCCCTTCCCCTTATACTCTTTTTCTTCTTTATCTCATTCTTCTCCTTATACTCCTTATTGTCACGCCCCGCCTTGGGAGGTATGACTGGCACCTGGTGCCCTACTACGACCTGGACTGCTGGACTATTGAGCCTAAGCACTTCTGGTGCCAGGCTGGCTCTAATTCTGGATTTATGAAAACAACGAGCTATATAACGGTTGTAAATACAGCCTCCGGCCGACAAGACCTACAGTCACTTGTAGGAATATAACAGCTACCCAGAACAACTGAACATAAGGGAACCTATGCGGGCCGACAAGGCCACCATGCTGACTAGTTATCACTGAAAAGTATAATCAAGTGCTGAACTGATCTGTGATCGACAAGGTCAACAACTGATAACTAAACAAGGCCCCATACGACCATCACATGCAAACTAAAAACATACACACGACCCCACACGACCGGTTCAACTAACCACAGGGAATATACAATCCGCAAGCCTCTAAAAATAATAAGATGGTCGGGACAGGGCCCCAGCCTATCCATACTGTACAAACAAAAAGGGAACTAAACCTTTAGCTGTCAAGCTCCGGATGACAGGAGCTGAAGACTCTGTACGCTGGCTGGAACTAGAGGGATCTGCTCCTCGTCTATGAGTACCTGCAGGAAAGTAATGCAGTGCCCCAAAACGGGCGTCAGTGCCACTGGTACTGAGTATGCAGGCAATAACTGAAAATAACTGAAAGCAAACAATAATACTGATAGATATTGAAGTAATAGGAGACGGGCTGAGACTGACTGAAAAGAGCGTAACTTTACTGAAGAGAGTAAGAGTCATACCTGATAATATGTCGGTCTACTTTCTATCTATTAATAACTAACACAATATAGCATACAAGAACCTTACCAGCCCCCATAAGTTGTAAGGTACCAACCAGCACACAATCTATATACCCCTACCCAGGTCATATCATCCACCTAGTAACTATGAGCATCCTGCCGGCCCCCTGGGTATGCAACTTGGGCTCGCTGGGCCCCTAACTATAGCTGTATCTAATTCTGGAGGACTCCTGAAATCTGAAATGTGAAATCTGAAATCTGCACCCCGGGTGCAAGCGCTCGATAGGGGGTGTGGTATAGTGTTGATCAGCCTGCTATGGGGAATCTGCATCCCATCATAGTCTGCTGGCGGACAACATGCCACTCCGTAGAGCGACGTATCCTCACCCTCTGGCGGGTGAGTCGACATAGCTATTAACCCTGGGGCGGTCAAGGAAGCTCTAAGGGTTTCCAACACAGAATAATCATGTCTCCACAGATAACAATAACCGCATGTAATATATATATATTGAATCTGATAATAATATTTATATTCTGGTATTCTATTCTGAATCTCATACTAAAATATACTGAATCTGATACTGAGATATGTTGAATCTAATATTGAGATATATTAAGTCTGAAATAATATTTCTGGAATATTCTACTGGGAATTATACTATTTTACTGAGTTTCATGCTGAACACTGTATAATAATTCTAACATGCTTACTGAACTCATACTGAATATAATATACGGCTTTTGAAACATTCTACTGGAATTTGTACGATTTTGCTATACTGGAACTACTAGCTTGCCGAAAGAAACTGGCTTTACATACCTCGACTGTCGGTTTGTCGATTAACTGGCAAGGTTCGGCTCGTATTCAGCTATTCTCCCCAATAGTAATCATATTCATTCGAGAATAGAACTAACTTCATTATTATACTGGAAGAAAACAATACTTTAAATCTATATACTGACTCTCTTTTGACTTATTGAAGTGCGATCGAAAACTCATAATTTCTCGGAGGTCTAGAAGGGAGAAATACTCACTTTAGGCCTGGGAGTGTATTAATACTAGTTTGGAGCAATTCCAATTACTTTGACTCGGTGGGACGACGCTTCGCTGGGCGAATTTCATGAAACTAACTCCATAGAAATGCTCCCTGTAGTTTTATTCTTTGGTACCCGAAGTTAATTTGGCTTTGGACAGCATTTGAAAGCATAATCGAATGAATATTATATAAACCCTTTGCTCCTCCTCTGTTTCTGGTTGTTCACTTTGGAAATAATATGAAAGGTGACTTGAAAATGAAGTGAGAGGACTTTATCTACTTGGATCCTTTAAGTCGCATTTGTCGAATGGGATTTATAAGTCGCATTTGCCTTGCGACACTCCGTCTTGGCGCTTGTCCGGTCTCTCCCCGGGCCCTTTTCTCGTACGTATGGCATTCTAAAACTCTTAATCAACATGCGAATAGGCCAACTAAGTGTCAAGAACTTACGGGGTGTAACACTTATACTCCTTTTTCTTCTTCATATTATTCTTCTACATATACTCCTTTTTCTCTTTATTTTTCTTCTTCGTCTTCTCTTTTTTATTTTCCTTCTCTTTAAGCTACTCCTTCTCCTCCTCCTTTTCTTCTTTTACTTCTCTCTCTTTTTATTTCTTCCTATCTTTCTTCATAAGATAAGGAGAAGGAAGAGGAGGAGAAAAAAGGGATAAAGGAGAAGGGAGAAGGTGAAAGGAATAGAAGAAAGGAGAAGGAGAAGGAGGCCTCCTCCTCCTCCTTTGCTCCTTCTCATTCTCCTTCTACTCCTTATCTTCCTTCTCTTTATTCTCATTTCTCCTGCTTTTCATTATTCCTTTTCTTCTTCTCCTTCTCCTTATCTTTCTCCTCCTCCTCCTCCTCCCTCTCTTCATTATTTTTCTCTTTCTTCTCTTGAATCTAAATTTAAAATTCACCTTAAATAAAGGATTCTCATTTCATAGTTAGTTAATGACATGTTATTCTGATGCAATCTCTTAAACTAAATTATTTTGTCCTTCGCTTCAAAGCATATGCTAAACTTAGAAAATTTATGAGAACTTAGTCAATATAAGAAAAGGGAGCCCAACTGGTGTGCTCTCAATAATCCACTATTGCTTGACTAGCTAAATAAATTAGAAACTTGTGAAATCAACTTTATTAGAGTCCACCTACTCCAAGTTGTACAATCTCTCATGGAAACTTAGTAGAAACTTATAAGAATCATCCCTGGGATAACCATTAAACTGTTGGGGCTTCATCTTTTTAAATCTCTCTAACCTTTTTTACTCGGCTTCAACCGTTGTAGGTAAAATCGATGGGCATGAAGAAATGCCAAGTAGATGACACCTATATACTGGGGAAATCTAGTTCTACCTGGTTGAGCTCCGGAGCCTAAAATCATGGAGAAATCAGTTGATTAGAGGTCTAAGCTTCAAACCCAATCTGAAAACATTCTAGAGTGACAGACAAGATACCAACCTAAGCCATACTCTCAAGAAAACTGAGCATCCACACAAAAGAATCCTAAAGCATAGGAGTAGTAATAAATCTAATGGTGTCTCAGCTAGTGAAATCTCAACTATTGGAATCGACCATCGACATGAAAAATCATTGGCTCAAAAAATACAACTCCAGAATGGCCCTGGTAGTTACCGTTGTTCAACCTATAGAAGGTGTTAATGTACCGGATCTGCCTTCACCTCAACCCTTTCCTCTATCATCTTTGCCATAAATGCTCGTGTGCTCACAATCTATGAGAGAGGGAAACAATGAGATTTAGAACTCGAGTAGAATCAAGTACGCATGGAAAGGAATGACAGAAATAATTTTCCAAAATGTACCATATGCAACTAACCCCAAAGTGTCCAAGTTAGCAACTAGAAATAAAACACATCTATATGCTCCACTGGTACATAAATCTGAATTCGCACAAAAGACTACAGCTAGAGTGGCATGAGTATAGGGAGCAACATGTACCCAGCAAGTATAAGTGACCAACCCTAACAAAGTAGTAGCGAAGGCTGATTTATTAAATACTTACATTCTACATTTACCCAATTATAAAGGATAACATAACTCAACTAAATACACAATATCAAAATAAATGAGGAATTAAGCACAATTCACCTCAATAACTCGATAAGATGCCCAAATTGAGATCAACATGATAATAAAAAGTGCAATGCAATCTCCATATCTAACTCAAACTTTGTGCACACACTAACTCCAATGAGGGTATCGGGGAGCGTGACCTAGGAATGACCAATATGTGGTCCATGCACCTTATAGACGTTCGTTAAGTGCAATACAGACAATCCCAACGTACTACCAATATCAACTTCAAAACAACTCAAATTCAGAATGGACGGTCCCAATGTGCTCATCTCATAATGTCCAATCTCATATTCAATCATATATATTAAATGGCATATCAATATCAATTAAAGTGAACATAAACTAAACATGTCATTTTTATGCAATTTAACTCTAATTGAATACCATCATAGAAATATTAATCATGTTATATCCTCTTCCACATGAGTCCTTTCATGAAAATCAACTAATCAACCAATATGAAGAAGCAAAACCACATAACTCGACATGTCACTCGGTACTTGTATAAGTGCTAACCACCTTACCTATACGTCACCCCTTACCCTTAACCCATTAATGAACAATTTAATCGAGAAAAACATCCATCATCAAGAAAAAGTTTTAACTTACCTCGATTCAGAGTGCCACAAATCAAAGAATCACCTTATCATTTCTCAAAGCCTTTGAACGCTCCCAAGCTCGACGTGTCACCCGGTGTCCCTATAAGTGCTCACCAACTAGCCTATATGTCACCCATTACCCTTAAACCATTCATTAAAAATTTAATCAAGAAAAACATTCATCATCGAAGATCATGTCTTAACTTACCTCGATTCATAGCGCCACAAATCACTATATCTCCTTATTATTTCTCAAAGCCTTTGAATGCTCTCAATCTATTCAAAATTAAGTTTTATATGATTAAACAAAGCTAATAATACACCTGATCCCAAAGGTCAAAAAAGAAAATTTCTTGCAAAATTGAATTTCCATATCCCACCATAACTCGAATTTCACCCAAATCTAACACTTAATCGGCCCCGTAAACTTTCAAATTATACTCTCATAAGTTTTAGAAAAAAACCCTAATTCTCAATTGAAAACATGGAGTAAGATTATAATTGGTACATGGAATCATGAATTCACTAAAATGAAGGTTAAATCCTTACCCTTTGTCAAATCTAAAAGATTGCGTAAAATAACAGTTAATCTAAGCACTAGGGCGCAAAATCTAATATGAAATACCAAATCCCAATTTGAGAAATGTTTAAGTCTACCCAATCCTACTCTTCACGACTGTGTTCCCCACCCCATGCAATCACGACCACGCCCTAGCCTTTCCCTTCACGAACACGATCATGGGCCTCACGAACGATATTGTTCCCCAACCCCCTTCTCCCTACACAATTGTGCACTATGCCACGCAATTGTGGGCGTCCCCTAACCTAACTACTCTTTGCCACGGTTCCCTGGATCATAATTGGGATGGCCAAACGCCTTGCACCGGAGCTAGAAAATTCTAGTTCATCCAAATGTTCATTTTGATGTCCGGTTATGTCACCCATTACGTCATGTTAATATAGTGCAAAAATTTTGGGTTACGTCACTCATTATGTCATGTTAATGTAGGAAAAAATTTCGTTATTACGTCACCCATTATGTCATGTCAATGCAAGATTATAATAATTCAATAAATAATCTTGACGCGGAGACAGTAACTTAAGACTGACCAATTTATTTTTATATAAAATGTTCAATTTTGACTAAATGCAATAATTTTCTTTCTTAAAAAATCTAAAACAACCAAATTTTCTTCTTTGTTCTCATTTGTTTAGTCACTTGCAATAACTATTTTAATTAATTATTCCATATAGGTCTTGTGATATATCCTCTATATAAATCGAGAAGCAAGGAGATTTTTCAAAAAATTAATTTAAGTTCTCGTAGGCTGATTCTTTCTCTTTTGTGATATCTCATGGTAATGTATTCGATTCACCCTCTTCCTTAATTCCATCACTTAGGAGATAATTTTTTGAGAAATCATAGCAAAATTTTCAATTGTTTTCAATGTTTTGTATATGATACATGACTGACTCCATTTTATGTTAATGGCATACATTTATAGATAAATGAGTATCATGAAAAATTTCCTTATATGTATGGTTTCAATCTAGATTTATGGTCTTGTGGTATGTTTCAGTTCTAATTCTCTTTCTCCTTGTGAGAGTCCCTTTTCTTTTTATTTAATTCCCTTTTTTCCTTAGTGAGTGAAACTTATTAGTCGTTAAAAATGTTTTAATTTGGGGAAAATTTTTTCTTCTTTTAAATTTTTTATAAATGATTTTTGGTTTTTTCTTATATTTATGTTCGGTGATGCAGTTTGCTCAACATTCACAAGAAAAGAAAAGTGATTCGGAAACAGTGATGCAAACGTCTATTACTACTTTAAGTCAACTACTAATGGATGTTGAAAACATGAATGTAAGATTTTCAATTCACTTTTCCTTATTCTACTTTTAATTTTGTATTTTATTTTATTTTTAAAGAGGTTCATAATAGTTCAAGCTATTTTAACTATGATTTTAAGATTTTGACTGAATATTTAGGTTTTTTTAATTAGTATCAGTGAAAAACTCTCATTTTTTTCCATTCTCTTTCCTTCTCTTTATTGTCTATATCTATCGATTTCCTAAATCCTACACTTATTTTATACTTAACCTATATTCATTAATCAAAATAACTTGCATCATAGGCCCATAATCTCTTTATCTATACTCATCAGTCTATAACTTATGCTATTGACCCATAAACTCAACCGCTTGAGCCTACTTTTTGTTCCAAGTAATACTTTTGAGATATTGACACTTGTATATAATCTTCAATAGCTATTAACATACTTTTTGACTAAAAATTATATTTCTCTACAGTAGTCAGAAAATTATTACATTGTATAATTATATCTAGCGAAAACAAATGAAATAAAAAGAGATCATGAAAATTTTCTTAATATCACGCTTGAGATATCCCTTTTCAAAACTTAAAGTAGCGGTTTTCATGTCAAATTAGAGAAGAACATAAGTAAATTTAAGAGGAAAAAAAAACACACCAATACATAACCCTCACTAACTATTTGTGTTCATTTTTGATATCATTATTATTATCTTCTTATTAATCCTCCTCCTTCGCTTCTCCTCCTTTTCCTCCTCCTTCCTTCTCTTCTTATGCTCCTTTTCCTTGTTCTACTCTTTCTCCTTCTTCTTCTCCTCCTCCTCCTCCTCCTCCTCCTCATCATCATCATCATCATCATATTCTTATTATACACTAGATATTGTGAGAATACATAAATGGAGTCATTTTCAAAATCGAGTTTGTAATCTAAAATTTCACTTAAATTCACCTTAAATTATTTTCAAATACCTTCAAAATTGATATCAAGCTTTTTAAGATGTTTCAAATAAACTTCATTAACATCCATTTTGAAATGCATATTGAAAAAATTAAAATCAAGTAATGATATTTTCAGATTCTTATCTTCAAAATCATAGTCATTGTCTATATAAATACATTAAACTTTGATAACATTCTTCAATGAATACCTCTTTTTCATCAATAATTCATATTTTTAAAAAAAATTGAGAAATTCAAATTATAATGTACACCCAATGCAACGACCAAAAACTCGAGAAAAAAATTCAAAAAAATATGTGTATCAATTTTTTTCTAATATTTGTCAAACGGGTATAACGATAGTTGTATTAGAGAGAGTAATTGGACAAAATTTTTAGAAGAGAAAGAAAATTTAAAATTTTAATGTTATTTAACAGATGGTGTTTCCAGGCATAAAATACCATTTATGTAGCCTTAAGCATGGATATGAATTGTGGGGTGCCAATTTCATTAATTTAAGTTGTTCTACGCTATTTAAAAGACCAAGTTATCATACAGTGATAAATTTCTTATTTTCATCAGCTTCTTAATTCATACAAAGTTCTTCAAAATTGATCATAATACCAAATGGTGGAGGCTTATGAATTGAAGTGAGACCAAAAGGTCAGATAAGCATGCGCATAAAGGCCACCTCTTTGTGCTTAATAACCCATGGATAAGGGCCTAATGTTTTTGCAAATGTCGCAATCAAAAAGCATAAGTGAAACCTTTCTTTACCTCATCTTCTGCCAAAAGACATCAAAGATGTTAGAAATTTTTTGAAATGCTATTTAACTCCTTCAGCATTACAAGATACTGAAGCCATTCGGATACAATAGGCTTGTCTTTCCCTTTCTTTTTCAATTCCAACCGGTCTTCCAATTTCCATGAACTCAAATCCATTTTTTCTAGCAAATAATATAAAATAAGATGCAAATCAGATAAAATATGATGCAAAACTTCAATATACTCTTTGTCATACACTGCTTCACTAGTGCCATCCTTCATCAATGGCAAGGTGATTGGAAATACAAAAGATGGTTGTAACAACTTCTTCACCAAATACATATACTCAATAAAATCATGCATAGCCCATTTATAACCCCCACAGACTCAACTGATCCCATACTCAACTCTAAATCATGAGATAACTCAGCTACTACTACCTCACGTACAAACAAAAGAACATCTTTCAATGCTAATAATTCCTTAGTAGCCTTTCACCCTGTGATCCCTATGGCATCTACTATAGCCCCTATAGTACTTCAACAAATATTATACAAACAATCATCAAGCCCGACAGCCCTTCTCAGTAGCTTACAAAACTCTAACAACATTCAAGCACATCCATTACATGTGTTCTCAGTGAATTCACTCTTCAATAAATTGATAAATGTATGAATACAATAATGAGCAGTAAATTTGACAGTTTTATCTAGAGACATATAAATCATTACTAGAGCTGCAAGGGCAAACGAGGACATAAAGATTTGGAGGTGTTGAGCGATTTTTTCAGAATTATTGTTTGAGTCATTGTGAGATACTATTTCAGCATCCTTTTGATTTGATGAGCATCCGAAATAGCCGAATGATAATTAATTTTAAAAATATCAAAGACTATTAAAAGTAAGTCATCAATGAGTTGCCACGCCTGAGGATGATCTATGCTCTGCATTCGACCAACAAGCTGCATGCTCTCATCCTTCTGGATACCACAATCGGCTAATATTTGTCTTGACTGGAGTTTCTTTTTCCCCTTTAAATTAGTTGTTGCTATTTTGTGGGTATTCTGGTGATCAACATGATTCTATAGTGAATGAATTCCAAAACGTGTTGAGAGGAAAATCATTGGTTATCCCAGCTCATTGTATTGACCCGGTGGAATTCATGCACTATAGAATCATGTTGATAACCAGAATACCCATAATAGAGCAACAATTAATTTATAGGGGAAAGCATCTCTAGTCAAGAAAAATATTAGCAGACTGTGGTATCCAGAAGGACGAGAGCATGCATATTGTTGGTCGAATGTAGAGCGCAGATCATCCTCAGGAGTGGTAATCCATTGATGACTTACTTTCACTAGTCTTTGGTATTTTGAAAAGTAATTATCCTTCGACTATTTTGGATGCTCATCATATCACAAGAATGCTGAAATAGTATCTAACGATGACTCCAAAGGATAATATTAACAAAACCTATCAACACCTCCAGATATTCATCTCCTCATCCGCTCCTATAGCTCTAGTAATGTTTTATATATCTCTAGATAAAACTGTCAACTTTACTGGTCATTATTCCATTCGTACATTTGTCAATTTATTGAGGAGTTAATTGCCTGAGCACACATACAATGGATGTGCTTGATTGGTTTTATAATTTTGTAAGCTATTGAGAGGGGTTGTCGGACTTGATGATCATTTGCATAGTTTTTTTTGGAGTAGTGTAGGGGATATAGTAGATTCCATTGGGATCGAAAGGTACAAGGATACTAAGGAATTATCAGCATTGAAAGATGTTCTTGTGTTTGTACGTGAGGTAATAGTAGCAGAGTTATTCCATGATTTAGAATTGAGTATGGGATCAGTTGAGTCTGTGGGATTATCAGTGGGCACTATGTATGATTTTATTGGGTTTATGTCTTTCGTGAAGAAATTGTTGCAACCACCTGTTGACTTTCTAATCAACTTTCCATTGATGAAGGATGGCACCAATGAAGCAGTGTGTGACAAAGAGTACATTGAAGTTTTGCATCGTATTTGATCTAATTTGCATCTTATTTTATATGATTTGCTAGACAAAATGGATTTGAGTTTAAGGAAATTGGAAGACTAGTTGGTATTGAAAGAGAAAAGGAAAGCCAAGCCTATTGTATCCGGGTGGTCTTAGTATCTTGTAATGCTAAAGGAGTTAAATAGCATTTCAAAATTGTTTAACAGCTTGGGGGTCTTTTGGAAGAAGATGAGGCAAAGAAAGATTTCATTGTGCTTATTGGTTGTGACATTTGCAAAACCATCTAACAATTATCAACGGGTTATTGAGCATAATTAAGAGGTAACCAATTTTGAGGTGAGGAGACATTTCACAATAATGATGCTTGGAGAAGTTAGACATGCAAAACAGGCATCACATAAGATTCTCATTGACAGTTCCTAGTTATTGGAAGAATCATGAGAATACATTGGATATAGGGATCCCGCATTGCTATGAGGCAATCTATTTATGGGGCTCAAACATAAGGCACTGGGCCTATTGTGTTGAAGAAGTGGTTTCTCTTGGTATGTCGAGCGATCTTGAATCCTCAAAATGCTCTCTTTGTTGCTTGCCCAAATGACCATAGAAGGTTTCTTCCAAATCCAGGTACGCTTTTATTGCCTTTATACACACACTTATTTGGCCTTTTGTTTTCACCTTCTAGGGAGTTGGCATTCATTTTTTGCCTAACAATCTGTAAGGCAAATTTGTTGTAAACAAACTATCTGGATTTTCTATCCAAATGATATCATCCCCGTGGCTTTGTTCTCCAATATCTATATCAATCAACTGTGACATGAGATGGTTAGGGAATTATTCTCCAATTTTAGTAAGGTTCTGTCTTCCATTAATAATGAAACTTCTAACTTTTTCTGTGGAATTTCTTTTCAGGTTAGATATCATATGCTAAAGCTCCCTTACCTGTCCACTTAGCCTACTAAAAAAATATAATTACCTGAATTAATCTATCATAATATCCTACATTCAACATTTTCTCTAGAATATAACATTTGTTTCCAGAGTTAGGAATCATTATTAGCCTTTATTTTGCAACTGAATGACTTAGCCAAAAGAAAATCAGCAAGGAGAGAGAATCATGTCCTAAATATCCACCATTTCATGATAGCTATGGAATTTGTTATCCTGCTGTGTTCAAGGCAGTAAAGCAGAAAGAATAATAAATATTCAAGACCATAAAATTTACTATGTGTCCTTTAGAAATTTAATACCCTCAATGTACTTCAGGTTTTAAATTATTTCCTCCCAGAAAGAAATAGATATACATGTTTTGGCGTAGCAGTACCTCAAACGTCAGTAACCTCGTCGAACTCCAAGAACAAAAATAAATCACACAAAGACTCAACAATTATTTGTTCAAAAATGATGCAGAAGTCAGCAAAATGATACCCTGAATGAAGGAAAAACATCTTTATTTATAGTTCAACCCCCAGGTAGTAGGACCAACGGGAGGTCCAAAAGAGTCATGATCGCAACCAACGACTCGTTGAGTGACCCGTTGGGTCCCTATCGGCCGATTTTCAGATTTTAATCCGAGATATTTTTGTAATTTCCCACCTATTTAGTCCCAAAAATACGTCATTTTAAGTATTATTTCAGAGAATTTATAGGGTTTAAACGGTTTTCCCCCTCATTTCTCACGTAAACTCTCAGAATATCGATCATAGAAACTCAAATTTTTCTTCTCAAGCAAGAATTATGGTTCCTCATCAGTTTCAGAGATTCAGTCTTTCTTCTTCTGGGATTTCTAAGCCACTTATGTGGGAATTAAACAAGGAAATAGTTCTCCCCTTATGTCCCCAAAATATTCCCTAATTTCTCTATCAGTTCAGCCCTGTGGTTTCGAAATGTAGAAGATTGTCAGACTAATTTGAGTGGTATATTTCTCATGATTTGTAATTGCTTTATTATTCCCTATTTCTAGAAATATGTAAGAATTGTATCTAGTTGAATGATTTAGCCCTAGTTATCATATCAGTAGAATCTAGAATCTTGCGTGTTGGACTAGTTTCCCTGTAGATAAGTATTCCTAACTTAGTCTTGGGCCCATTTTTGAGCTATCGGCTTAGTAGTCAGTCTAGGACTATCCAGTGGGAGTAGGACTTAGCACCAAGCGGACCGGGGTTCTAGCGTACCCAAGTTCCAGAGCTACGTTGCCATCGTAGGTTATTTTTATTGGCTTCATCGCCCTAGACTTGTGATCACCTAGTTCATGCCTTTATACCCTGGCAAGGTATATTGGGTCCTACCGATGGGGTGCATACTTCGGCTCCACGTCTAGCTCACGTGATTATATGTCGGTTATAGAGTCTCCCACTAATCAGTTCAGTCTCAGATTAGCTCAGTTTAGTTTAGTCTCAAATTAGCTCAGCTTAGAATAGTTTAGATTACCCAGTTCAGTACAATAATTTAGATCAGTGTCTCAGATTTAGGTCATGTCATTGACCATTAGACAGGGTCATTTTGACCATCTTAGTATAGTTCAGTTTATTCAATTTCAACATTTCAATTGGTCATTGCATGTCTTTATAGTTCAATTATTTTATTCTCCGTGTTATGGTTTCTCCTACTTACTCAGTACATTCAAAGTACTGACGCATACCTTTTATGTTGTATCATTTTATGATACATTGTAGGTTTTCAGTCTCAGCCCCATCAGCAGATCTTCTAGGAGTTTTCAGCTGCACCCGTGGTGAGTCCTCATCTTTCGAGGATAATGACTATTTTTCTTTAGTGGTTTTTCTTTCAGTTAGACTCAGAATTAGCTGGGGGCTTGTCCCAGCAACTCATTATATAGATGACTTTCAGACACAGACAAAGATTCATATTTTTAGTTCTATTTCAGTTGTTTAAAACTTTGTGATTTAGTTCTTCTTCATGAATGGTTTTATTATTTTAAAGCTTCTTCTATGTTTTTACTTAGAATGACAGTGTTATGATAGACCATCGGTTGACTTGGGGTTACTTGTGACTCCAAATACCGTGTCTCGTCCAGGGTATAGACTCGAGGTGTGACACCTGTCCCTGGCTTAGTCCCCTTTTGGGCAACTCTACCTGCTGAGAGAGTAGACTGAGCTCTATTACCTCCATTTCCCTATCAGGATGTACATATAGCCCTTTTGGCCATATCCTCAGCATCCATCTCTACCCGAACGACACTCACCAAAGTAGGCCCTCCCACTCTTTCCATAAGGTAGGCCTCGAGGGGTTCCTTAAACTATATTGCCTTGCGTTTGAGACCTCTGATCATTCTTGTTACCTAGGACTAGGCATTAACAGCTGCCTGAGTAGGTCTAGAGGACCTCTTCCTGAAGAAGGACCTATTTCCATTCCTGTTCCTCAGCCGTGTGGTCTCATTACCTGCTATCTTGGCCCTCTTACTCTCATGCTCCTCTCTATCCTTTTGCTTATATTCCACTAACTTGTGGGCATACACCATAAGTCTATGAAATGTCCATATAACTGATCGATAGAGAATCCTTTCTCTCCTTCTTTATGTGCTTGCCCAATCCATATATGAACTTCCTAATTCTTTCCCTCATATCAGGTACCATATCTGGAGCATACCTAGATAGCTGGATGAACTTAAGGCTATACACCTTCACACTTATAGTGCCCTGCCTCAAGTTCACAAACTCCTCTGCCTTCACCTCTCTAAGCTCCTAAGGGAAGAAGTGGTTCAAGAAGGCCTCCTCAAAATTACCCCAAGTTGCCAGAGCTTCATTATCACTTCGTCCTTGCTTCCACTGATCATACCATACATTTGCTACGTCCTTGAGCTGATACGAAGCAAAGTCAACTCCCTCTATCTCTGTGGCATATATTGCCTCTGAGATCTTCCAGATCTCATCAATAAAATTATAGGGGTCCTCATCGATCTTAGGCCCTTTCAATATTAGAAGATTCATTCTTAATAACTCTCTAATCCTTGACGCTACTGATGAATCATGAGAACCGAAACTGGCTAGCACCGGGCTTTGGCAGCCTGATTGAGTAGCCACTAACTGAGTGAGCATCTGAATAGTTCCTTTAAACTCTTCCTCTGAAGTAACAACTCTAGGAGTTTGAGGAACTGGTGCCTCTGGAACCCTTCCATTAGTGGTTGGTGCATCCTGGGCTCCAACACTAGATCTTTGAACTGGAGTGCCTGCTCCATTCCTAGTCTGCACCCTAGTCTGTGGAGGTAGATTAGCTGCATTTCTCTGGCTGATAGTATGTTTTGGAGGCATGATCTGAAACACATGAATGCACAAGTTAGTAGGAAGTCTTTATAGAGTTAAAATCTATCACACGATCTAGAGTATAAAATAAAGGAGGTATTTCCTAATGCCATATATTCTTCCTACTATAGATATAGGCGCTTCACATCTATAAAAAGAGCACTACTAGATGCAGCTTCATAGACATTTGAAAAACCTAATGCTCTGATACCAAGTTTGTCACTCCCCTAGCCTACACCCTTGGCATGGCCGTCACTCAAACCACCCAGTGATCCAAGTGAACCCTTGGCCTGACTTATTACTAGCTGAGGTTCAAAATAAAGTTTAGCGGAAGTAATAACTATAATGGACTCAATTTAATAAAATAAAATTTATTAATTGAAACTGAAAACAATGTTAAAAATTAACATTTATGACTCAACTAACTACTAATCTAAGAAGCCTCTAATGTCTGAAGATAAGTGCAGAACAAAGCTCACACGGCTACCTTAAGCTCTACAAAAATAAAACTAAAACAATAGTATGACTAGGACTCTCAAAAGTAGGAGGCCACACCAAAAGTTGAATGAAGTGAAATCGTAATGAAGCATCCGTTACTGATCCTATCTACTTGAATCTACATCATGGTAATATGCATCGCCAAAGGGCCAAAGGGCGTTAATACATTGAATGTACGGTATATAAAATGGCTGAATGAAATAATAGTTAAGCAAGAACTAAACTGAAAGAACAAACTAATTGAATCTAAAACTCTGAATGATGCATAAAGACACAAGTAAGGAATATGTGTAAAGTAGTTATCCAATAAAATCATGCATCAAAGAAATCTAAAATATACATGTATATATATATATATATGTATATCTTTAGTTGGCAATTCTCATAACCGACATAAATCATGAATGAGCGCATGATGTCCAACTTCTTTCCCAAGTTGGGAGAGCCATCCAAAGCCTTGCCAGGGCAGAGGACGAAACTAAACTATGGATCTATACTAAGCCCTTACCAGGGGCTGTCTGAGGAGTCACCTGAATCAACGACACGATCCTAACCTAAGCTTCTATGTAGTTTTGGGGCTTATGGGTTATCTGAACCTTTTACCCGTCTCGGTGTTAAATAATCATCCCAAAACTATGCTCATATAAATATGCATATTTGATGCAATTGAGAACATCTTTTATAAAATTGAGCCTTGGCTCAAAATTCTGTACTTTATTGATGAGCCTTGGCTCAAACTTATACTTTGAGAACTTGTGAGCTTTTATGCTCAAAACCTTTGATTTTCAAAACTAAGACTTTACTTTAGTTTTTGAAAACCTTTATAATAACTGTACTTTCTATTTGAAAATCTCTTTATGAAAACTCTCTTAAAAATCTGCTCAACTTTATGAATATCTCAAATTACAATACTTTTAAAAACAATGACTTTCATGCAATTAGCTCCATTGGATAAAAAACATGAACCATCATCAATCAAGAAAGAATCAAGAGATATCATCAATAATCAAGAGAGTATAATTATGATCAATAATCAAGGGATACAATAGATATATCACAATAGGTCAAAGAAATTCAATAGTGAATCATTCAACAATAGGGAAGAAGACCAAATCAAGAAATTGAGCAAAACCCTAGCTTTACTCTATGATCTCTTTACTAGATGTAGGGCATGAGGAAGGATAGGAATCCTCACTCAGGTTAGCATTACATACCTAGAGAGATGAACTCCTGACTCAAGCTTGAAGAAACTCTAGGTAGAAGATGAGGAATTCTAGCTTCCTTGAGTGTTTGAGAGCTTTAGATACTTGAACGTACATTAATAATGGGGAGTTGAAAGAGAGTTTAGGCTATTAAAACCCTTACATACTCCCCAAAGGAATCCCAAAACATTCTAGTTTAGGTGATAGAAATATGAAAAGTTACTAAACTAACACTGGAATATCATTTTTAAAATTTCCTGCCCAATGATGACGAGTCACTACATGACTCATTGGGTAACATGACGACTCGTGGTGACCATCCTTCATCATTGGAGCAATTTGATCACTTTCTCATCTCTTCATGATGCCTAGACAAAATGGATCATTACTGGACTTAATGAATCGTTACCTGAGTCACTGGAATTGGGAGTTTTGAAAACTCTGATGCTCAATACGAGTAACTTAACAAGTCATGCCCTCTTCTAACGAGTCATTGAGTGGCTTGTTCTATGGTAAAAAGTCAGTTTTCCTGTTGGTTTCTACCTCAAGTCTAGAGTTTAACCTTAGAGACTTTTAGGGTCGTTACAGAATAGTAAATGAGGTTAGATTCTTAGCTCTATGATAAAATCATGAAATCCCCTCTAAAATCTCCCAAAATCAAGGTCTACATCCCCAAAAACGAGTTAGAAAGTTAATATACCATTTTAGAAAATATTTAATAAAACCGTCGAGGGGTCTTTGCAATTGCGAACAACATGGATCCAACCCAACTTTGCAAATGCGAACCTCACAGATGTTGCAATTGCAAACTAAAACCTCACAAATGCGACATGTCCCACAAATTTGAGACTTCACAATTGCAAATCAGACCTTGCAACTGCGAGATGCACAACAAACCAAAAACTCTAATATTCAACCACAACTCTAAATGGACCTTCGAAAGTCATCTAGAACCTCCCAAACACAAACCAATAGTGTAAATTGATCATAAAAACATGTTTCAAACCTGTTGAAATCATCGAATAATGATCCGAGATTATCTTGACCAAATGTTGACCATGGTCAATTCTAATATTTCCAAATCCCTATTTCCAATGAATGATCATGCCCGAGTGTCTTAGGATATGTGTAAATCATCTAACTAAGTCATAAATCACCATTCAAATCTAACAAGGTTTTCAAAAATTGAATCCAATCTTGTTAACCCCAAATGTTTACTTTGATTAAACTTCTAAAACTAAAAAAATCTTCTCCGAAACTCACCTCGAAAATTGTGTCACCCATTTCTCCAAGTCACAAATGACATATTCAGTCCCAGTACTGAAAGACGTGACTTCAGGAGTGGATTTCGGAAGGAAAGACTTCGTTTACTTCCTGCAAATTGCTTATGTAAGAACTAGTAGAAAGAAAGGAGCGGAAAGCCACTTGACTGTAAGGAGAGGAGAGACCATTTTCATGAGAGAGTTATGCTATTATTGACCTGACCCCTATTACATTACTTAAGCCTACTCTTTCTTCAAGATACGAAACGAGCAGCCGAAAACGGCTGTCCCTATTGTATTTTAGATGGAGTCATCTACAGGACTAAGAATCTTACCTTTACTTAGAGAGGGGGAGCGGTACCACGCTCTTCCGTGCTCGTAGGTTGACAGCCCATTTTCGACCCGAAAGGAATGGAAAATGAAAGAAGAATCTGTGTGCACTATCTATGGAGTGGAGTGACTATCCTTAATCATCTCCCCCCTTTTTTCCTTCGGCTATTACCGGCTGGCAAGGCTTGGCCCAACATTGGATTTGTTTGAAAACTACCAAAAGCTATGGGAAGGTCAAAACAGAAAACCTAAAACAACTATGAGGATCATTATAAAAAATAACTACTTCCTTCATCCCATTTTATGTGAGAATGTTATTCTTTGAAGAGTTAAATAATTTATCAATTATAATTTTCTCAAATGTCTTAAATTTGTTTTTGAGCCATTAGCTATTTTTTCAACTTATAGTACTTTTCTTAATGTTTTAAAATATATAAAGTTTCTCTTTAATTGAAGAATCCAAATCTAGATTTAAAATTGAAATTAAATATTTTGATCCTCGTACTCTAAATCTTTTACATACATTAAGACAACAGGAGTATTTTCTTAGTCAAAGTTGAAACACCCTTCAGAGTATTTTTGTTATGTCATTGATTACGCCATATCAATTAAAAATTATAGTAATTCGATATATAATCGAGATGCGGAGAAAGTAATTTAATGCTGGCCAAATTTTATTCATAAAATATTAAATTTTTGTTAAATGCAATAACTTTCTTTCTTAAGAATCTCAAACAATAAAATCTGGTCTTTTAGATTATTCTCATATGTTTATTCACTTTCCATAATTGTTCTAATTGACTTTTTTCTATATAAATCTTGTAATGTATTCTCCATATAAATTGAGAACCAAAACCTTTTTCACAAAATATTGATTTTAAGTTTTTGCAGATGACTCTTCTCTTTTATGATACATCATGGTAATTTATTCTATTTCCTCTCTTCCTCAATTCTATCAGGAGATATGTTTTTGAGCCATACAACAAAAGGTTTGGTCTTTTTTAATTTTTTGCACAGGATACATAAATAATTTTATTTTTTGTTAATGGAATTACACTTATAAATAAATGTGTATTTTATATTTATGGTTTCAATCTAAATTTATAGGTTCGTGGTACTTTTTCGTTATCATTCTTTCTTTGTTTTTTGTGCAAAGCTCTCCCTCTTCTTTTCATTTAATTCCCCCTTTTGTTAGTGAAATGAAACTCATTCATCGTTAAAGATATTTTAGATCTATAATTTGAGGATATTTTTTATTTTTAATTTTTGGTAAATGAGTTTTGGTCTTTTCTTATACTTATCTTCATTTTTTGATGAAGTCTCCTCAATACTCACAAGAAAAGGAAAGTGATTTGAAAATAGGGGCACAGATGCCGACTATTAATTTAAGTCAACCACTAACGGATGTTGCAATTACAAATGTAAGAATATTTCGTCATTTTTTCCTTGTTCTATTTTAAAATTTGTCTTCTCTTTTATTTTTAAAGGGATTCATAATAGTCTAAGTTATTTTAACTATGATCGTAAGGGTTTGACTTGAATATTTAAGTTCTTTTAAAATTAGCATTAGAGAAAAATCCTATTCTTTATTTCTTCCCTATATTTCTCTCTATTTTTTTTTAAAATAAAAATTTTTGCTTGTTGGGCTATTTTATTAAATTAAAATAATTGAGTCCAAAAATAAATTATTCGAACCGGCCCAACCTAATCATAAATTAAAGAGAGGCAAGTGTGCTTAAAGTAAAAATCCTATCTCCACTTTCTCATTTGATATTTTCTCTCTAGAAGCTTCTTTCCAGCTTCTACAATGCATCTCTAACCTCGGGTGTACTCTTCCTTTGTGTCTGCTTTATACTTTGTATACCTCTCTGACTATCCTTTCATTTGCTTTGTAGTTCATCTCCATTGTTTCTTTCCATCAGTGCTCAAGTATGCTCTCTTTCTTTCCATCTATTATTCAAAATTTGGACCCTTTGCTCTGTGTAGCTTCTTGTATTTTCTCGTCTGCGATTCTATCTAGATCAGGTAGATCTATATATTTTCTTTCGATTTTTCTAGTCGGATCTTGAGCTCGTATTTATGCATGATCGAATAGATCTGCTCACATGTATATTTTGCTTGTGGTCTTCTCTTGCTTACAGATCTGAGCTCTTCATGTTTATTTATGTTCTATTTCTTCGTCTTCTTCCTTTGCTCTACCTGATTTTTATTGTTTTGATATGAATTGTTGGATATTGACTTTTTTCTGGGTTTATAATCTTCCTAGCTTCCATTTTGAATCCAATCAGACCTTGTTGCTACTCCATTCCGCTATCACTTCTCTTCTGCTTCTTTCATCTATTCTCTGCAATGGAGGAACTGAAGATTGCTTTCCTGGTATTCCCCTTTTTTTTCCGTTGTTTCGAATTTTTTTTCTGATTCTTGGTTTTCTTTTGGTCTTGTAGCTTTCCTTTTCTTGACAGTGAATTTCGATATTTCTATCAAGGCTTCTTTTTTCTCTTTTGCAAATGTATTTTAGGTTTTCTGCAATCCTGGCGATGTATCCTGTTCTGATTTAGTGTAAGATTCTTAAGCTTTTTGGGTTGCATGTTGTCACTTATATCTCTATTAGATTCCTTCTTTCCTCATCTCTTTGTTGATTTATCTTCCTCGTCTTTATGCAAATGTTTGCTATGTGTTGCTTGTCTAGATTTAGAATCTGCTTTGCTCTTTTTGGTAGTTCCTTGAAGCTTGCATAGTTAAATCTGCCTTTTATTTCAAATGCATGGTTGGTGAGGAAATCAACTAGCATGTTACCCTCTCGATATATGTGTTTTACTGTGACTTCACTTTCCTTTGCCATTTGGATGATGTCTTCAACTATGGTCTTAATGTTCCAAGGGATTTTCCATATCCCTGATAGGATTTTGACCATGACCAGTGAGTTTGTATCTATCTGTATAGCTTGAAATCCTCTTGTGATACAATGATATATAGCTTCTCTTATGGCTAGTGCTTCTGCTTCTTTGTTAGTGGTCACTTGAATTTCTTCCCCCTATGCATACATTAATTTCCTTATGAGTTTCTTAGATAGAATCCAGAAGAGAACCTACCTGGGTTTCCTCTAGACGCACCATCTGTGTTTCATTTAATCTTTTCCATATTTGGAGTCTCCCATTTGATTGCTAGAAAATATAATGTAGGTTTAAAATTTTCTAATAATTCCACCATCTCAACCCATGTGTAAGGGATCTATTGCAAATTAGGACATGAATTCTTCAATACTCTCCTTAAGTCTGTAATCACATTGAAAACAAGACTCTGGAAAGATATCATTTTTATCATTCCTTTGGTTATTTCTCCTTTTAAATAGGTACCACATTAAAATGGCAAGTACTACCTTGAGGAGCCTTTTAGGTTTTGTGCATCCTGTAGTTGTCCACCATTTGGTTAAAACCTGTGTATTGTAGTCGTTCCATATTTATTCCTACACTTCTTGTAGATAGCCTCCATAGTTTAGGGGTTGTGAAAGATGTTAGCAATAAATGTGATGTTGTTTCTTGTTTCCCCTCCTCACAACACCAACAATTTTGATGTCAGTTGTATATTCATCCCTTGTAAAGCTTCATCCACAGGGATCTTGAATTTCTAGGCTCTTCAAATTACATTTTGAAAGGAAGATCTTTTGACCATATCATTTTGTATATATCTTCTTTTTCCTCCCTCCTACTAATGTACTCTCAAGAGCTTTTAACTGAGAATTTTCCATTTGGCTACAACATCCAATATGGTTTATCTAGTTGTTCTGATCTACATCTTGGTGGAGGTATGGTTCTGGTATGTGCTGAACATACTCCAGTGGAATATGATCCTCCAATTTTTGTCTTCATTATTCTTGGCAAAAGAACAAACTTCTAATTCCTCCTCATCAGCTTCTGTTATCAAGTGATAGAGTGCTCCCAGACCTTTCAAATTGTCAAATCAGAAACAAGAATTACCTATTCTGATATGCCACCAATTTTGTGTTCTATTGGTTCCCTTATTAGGACCATCTTCTTCCATATAGGTGATGCTCCTTTGCTATGTGCTAGGACTAGATGGAGCTTCTTACAGTATTTGTTTACCATAAGGATCCCTATAGAGATGCCTTACTTCTCAAGTTCCACCATAGTTTGCAAAAAAAAGGCATTTGATACATCTGTTAAAGATCTGAACCCTACTCCACCTTCCTCCTTAGTTAGGCACAGGGTCTCCCAAATCACCCAGTGTTTACTCTTTTTATCTACTTAATTGTTCCAATAGAATCTGGCAAAGATCATATGAATATGTCTTATTACTCCAGCTGGTGGGTTCAGGGTTGAAAGTAAATGGATTGGCATCCCTTAAAGTACATGTATTATGAGCAATGCTCTCCCTCCATAAGACAGTACTTTCCCTTGCCAATTTTGAATTCTTTTCCCTATTCCCTTCACCCTATTATCATAGTAGCTTATTTATTCCTCTCATAGAATATAGGACATCCTAGATATGTAAAAGGAAAGGAACCTTGTCTGATGTTGGTTAGAGCCTTAATTCCAGAGATTGTTTACTGCGGCACCTTATCATGTACATAGAAAGCATTTTTGCTAAGACTGATTATCTGTCCAGAGGCAAGCTTCATTGATTTATCATCTGCTAAGGTGAATAGTATTGTGTCATCTGCATAGGACATATGAGTGATCTTAGTGCTCTATTGAGGTACTCCAAATCCCTGGAAGTTCTCATTCTTTTCTCATTTAGTCCTCTGGATAAGGCTTCATCCGCTATAATGAAATGTATAGGTGACAAAGGGTCCCCCTATTTAATCCCTCTAGTTGACTTGAAGAAACCAATTTGATTGTCCATTTAATAAAATTGAATACCAATTTTCTGATATCTACCTGTATACCATGTCTATTACCACTTCATTAAATCCAAAATTCTCATCATCTTGGTGATAAATATCCATGATAATCTATCATAAGCTTTAGTCGTATCTAGCTTTATTACTATATTGGTAGATTTGGTCCTCATCCTGATGTCTCTTATGATTTCTTGAGCCAATAGAACATTTTCCACTATGCTTCTTCCCTTGAAAAAACCAGTTTGATTTTTGGATATGATCATAGGAAGTAACTTTATCAGTCTTTCATGTAGAACTCTAGAAATAATCTTGTTTATGAAGTTACTTAGACTGGTAGGTCTAACATTTGAAAAAGTATTAATATGGTCCTTCTTAGTGATTAGTATCAAATTTGTGTGAGTCACAAATCTTGGCAACAAGCTTCCTCCAAACAATGATCTGACCAGTACTACAACATCTAATTTTATAATTTCCCAGCAGCTTTGATAGAAGGCTCTAGTGAATCCATCTAGGCCACTGGTAGTTTCTCTTTTTAGTGTAAAAACTGCTTCTTTTATCTCTATTTCCTCTGGTAACTTGTGTAACTCCTCATTTTATGCATCTGTGATAATCTTGGGAATGTGCTTTAGTAGATCAAAGTTGTTTAGATTCAGTGAACTATTTTTGGAAAAAGTTAACAGCTTTTGTGGCTATCTCTTGATTTTTTCCAACCATATTCCACTTTCATTCTGGATTCTATTAATCTGTAATCTCTTTCTTCCCTTGACATAATTATGAAAAAACTTGGTATTTCTCTCCTCTTTTTCATGTGAACCATTTCATGCCTGACTTCTGTTTTCGATACTCTTCTTCCAAATTGAGGTATATGTTTAGGTCAGCATGTGCTTTATGTAAACTGGTCCTGTTTGCTTGTGATGGATCCTCTTCAAATTTCTTTTCCTAAACTAGTATGACCTATAATAAAGTTTCAATCTTTTGGAAAATATTCCCATAGACTTCTTTACTCCACTTGGTTAGTACAACCTTAATCTTCTTGAGCTAAGGGTGCATGTTCAGTATGGGGTTTCCATTCTTATAATTCATCCATTGTGATTTAATTAGGTCCATAAAACCTTCATGTTTTGTCTATAAATTCAAAAATTTGAATGGTGTAGTGATCACATCCGAGTTTTCTGAACATTGCACCGCCAAAGGGGAGTGGTCTGATCCCCTTTTTATAAAATGTTTTATTGTTATGTTAGGGAACTGATCCTGAAATTTCTAGTTGGTTAGAACCTTATCCAACATTTTGGAAATACAAGTTGCATCAGTACTACCATTCCACCGAGTGAAAGTGCTTTCACTATAGACCATATCTGTTAGTTCACACTCTACCAAACAATTTGCAAAGTCTTTTGTTTCGTGGAATAAAATAGAAAGCCCTCCTAGTTTCTCTTCTTCTGATAAAATCACATTAAAGTCTCCACCTACTAACCAAGGTATATCATGATGATTTGCTATTTATCTTAGTGATTCCCAAAGAATCCTTCTTGTGCTTTGTAAAAAGGCTGCATATACTACACTCACCAAAATTTCTTCCCTCAAGTTTTGATGTCTAAGCATGATAGTTATATGTTTGGGTGTGTCTGCTATAATGTCAACTCCAATCTCTTCTTTGAGAAAAATCCATATTTTTCCTGAATAGTTGGCTATAGCAGTGTGATTCCCCAAGATCCTTTTGTAAATTTGTCACGCCCCACCTTGGGGGGTATGACTGGCACCTGGTGCCCAACTAAGACCTGACCTGCTGAACTGTTAAGCCTGGGCGCGTCTGGCGCCTGGCTGGCTCTAACTCAAATTTCTGGAAACAAAAGGCCATATAACGGCTGTAAATACAGCCCCCGGCCCATTGGCCTATAGCCTTCTGTACCTGTATTACAGCTGACCAGAAACAAGGTAATTCAGGGGAACCTATGCGGGCCGACAAGGCCACCATGCTGTCTAGTTATCTGCAACTCAAGCATAACATACTGAAAAGCTACGTGACCGGCAAGGTCACCACTACTGGTAAACTATGGCCCCACACGGCCATTACAAAAGAAAGAAGTAGTAAAGGCAACTATACAACTGCACGGCCTCTCACGACCGGCTCATCTGACCACAGGGAATATATACAGACTACAAGCCTCTAAGAAGGATAATAGAAATGATCGGGACAGGGCCCCGACCTAACCGTACTGTACAACAAAAGGAACTGAACTACACCTCTAGAAATTCAGTCTCCGGATGACAGGAGCTGAATATTCGACCGCTGATGGGTATCACGTGGTATCGCCTGCGCGTCTATGGGTACCTGCAGGCAAGTAATGCAGCGCCCCACTGGGCGTCAGTACCGCTGGTACTGAGTATGTAAAGCAAACTGAATACAGCTGAATACAAGTGATATAACTAAAAATTCTGAATAGTATGAGATAACTGAATCTGTAAGAACTGAAGGGATATCTGAAATCAATAACATAACTGTCAAAACTGAAATAAGAAGGAGTAGATAAATGTCTGATAGTGTAGATCGTACCTATTCTTAATCATACTGAAGGGGGTAGGAATCATACCTGGAGACGTATCATTCTACTACTAATCTTCTCGTATTTACTGTAATATAGCATAACATACATAACATAACATGGCATACACAACCTTACCCGGCCCCCATAAGCCGGGAGGTACAATCAACACAGAATCTATACCCCTACCCCGGTCAACCCATCTCCTATACTAGCTGTAAGCATCCTGCCGGTCCCCTGGGTATGCACTTGGGCTCGCTGAGCCCCTGACTATAACTGCATCTGAGTCCGGAGGACTCCTGAATCTGCACCCGGGCGTATCCGCTCGACTGGGGTGTGTAAGGGCCGATCAAGGCACAAGTATGGGGAAAAACTGGCATCCCATCTTCGTCCCCTGGCGGGACGGCATGCCACTCCATAGAGTGACGTACCCTCGTCCTCTGGCGGACGAGTCGATACAGCTATTAACCCTGGGCGGTCATGGATGCTAGGTAATCCAACCCCAAACAATACAACGGTCTCAACTGGTAATACTGTCTGGGTATCTCACATGCTGAGGCTAATAGGGATACAATATCATATATATTACATGCTGGGCTACTAATAGTAATCTGTACGTATTTAATACATGCTGAGGCAGGTAAAGATGTATAAATGTGAACATAGTCTCCTGTCGGGCTGTACTGAGCAAATGCTATATAAGATAATGTTTCTGCTAAAAATTCTGCTGTTTACTAAGTTTCTGTATACACTATATGCTGGACTAATGATAGAAATAAGTACATACTTAATACCTGCTGAAGCTGGAAGTACTATATATGTATGTACGAATATAATCTTTCTGCTAGACTACGTTGTATACTAACTTTCTATAGTAACAGGATTTACTAATCCTGACATGCTTTCTGAACTTCATTTTAGTCTGCTATTCTATTTCTGAAGTGCTTTACGGATACTGTACTACTTCACGGGGTTTCATCTGAACACAACAATATCTTAACATGGCATATTACATCATACACTGAATATACTGGGTAATCTCTAACGCTTGCGTTAGAATCTATTTCATACCGTTAGGTTTCATACACATTACAACCCAATGTTTCTCACATCGTACCACCATTCATAATAACGCAATACTCAACTTCTGAACATTCTACTGGTCCGTAATTTATTACGCTATACTGATATTACTTAACTTGCCGAAGAAAACTAACTTTACATACCTTATCTTCGACTATTCGTCCGTCGGACGAGGCTCGGCCGGTACTTCAACTATTTTCTCCCAACTGCATTCATAAATACGTCAATCAATACTAAATACAACATTACTATAAAGAGCGACATTACTTTCGATTTAATTTATAGCCTAAACTTAGGCTTATCGAAAGACAGTCAAAAACTCGCTATTTTCCAGCGGCCCAGAAGGGAGAATTATTTACTTCTCAACTAGGAACACATAGACATTAATTTAGAGCAATTCTACTTACTTTAGTTCGGCGGCTCGCCGATTCGTCGGCCGTATTTCGCAAAACTAACTCCGTAGAAATGCTCTCTGCTGCTAAATACCTTGGTATCTAGGATTAATTTGGGTTTGGGCAGCGTTTGGCAGCGTAATCGGACGAAAATATTTAATTCTCCTTCGATTCTCTCTGTTTGCTGCGTGTTCTGGAAATATTTCAAGTATAATCTGATTTGGACTGAAGTGGAGGCTTTATATACTTGGTCCTGGACATGGGCAACGTGTCATGGAGCCATCGCGGAGGCCTCACCTCCGTGACACGCTGCCATCGCGGAGGGGCTCTGCCTCGGCTCCTCCCGTGAAGGTTCGACAGCTTTCTCGTCCGATCTTTTCCCGGGCCTTTCCCTAGCACGTATGGCTTTCAAATATGCTTAACCAACGTGTGAATAAGTCATCTAAGTGCCGGGAATTCTACGGGGTATAACATTCTCCCCCCCTTAGGGACATTCGTCCTCGAATGTATAGTGCTATCTAGAGGACTGTTTATTCTAGTTTCTAGAAAAATTTTGGCAGAGTTTCCCCTGTAATATGGACTATCGCAAAGACCTGAAACGCAGAAAAAGTCCAACACAGGCACTGCACACAATATTCTACAATCCACTGGACAACTAAATATCACTTCTTTCTTTATCATTTACAACATACATACCATAAAGTACTGTGTAAATAATGATACGGACATACCTGTCGTCTGACTAGGCCTGAAATAAGTGAGGGTATCTGGTTTTCATATCTTCTTCAGCCTCCCACGTCATTTCTTCCCGATTTCTGTTACGCCACAATACCTTGACAGATGCAACATCTTTAGTTCTCAGTCTGCGAATCTGTCTGTCTAAGATAGCTACGGGAACCTATTCGTAGGCTAACTCCTCTGTGACCTGAACATCCTGGACTGGAACTACTGTAGAAGGGTCCCCTACGAACTTTCTTAACATGGAAACGTGGAATACTGGGTGTACTGACGCTAATTCTGGAGGCAAGTTCAACTCGTATGCCACGCGGCCTATTCTTTGCCGAACCTGATACAGCCCAATGAATCTTGGGCTAAACTTTCCCTTCTTGCCAAACCTCATTACCCCTTTCATCGGGGACACTTTCAGATATACCCAGTCGTTTACCGAAAATTCTAGATTTCTGCGCCGTCTATCTGCATATGACTTCTGACGGCTCCGAGCGGTCAGTAAACGTTCTCGGATAAGCTTTATATTTTCCTCGGACTGCCGAACAATGTCTGGGCCAATTAATGCTGATTCTACTATTTCAAACCAGCCCACTGGCGATCTACATTTTCGCCCGTAAAATGCCTCGAAAGGCGCCATCTGAATAGCTGAATGGTAGCTGTTATTATAAGCAAATTCAATTAACGAAAGATGTTCATCCCAGCTACCCCCAAAATCTAACACACATGCTCGTAACATATCTTCGAGCGTCTGAATTGTACGTTCGGCCTGCCCATCTGTTTGAGGATGGAATGCTGTGCTCAAATTAATCTGCGTTCCCAAACCTTTCTGAAACGATTGCCAGAATCTAGCTGTAAACTGTGCTCCCCTGTCTGAAATGGTAGATACCGGCACGCCATGCAATCTAACTATTTCTCTGATATACAATTCGGCATAATCCTCAGCTGAGAAGGTAGCCCTTACTGGCAGGAAATGAGCTGATTTTGTCAGCCTGTCAACTATTACCCAAATGGAATCATTTCTGTGTCTAGTACGGGGTAACCCTGTTACAAAATCCATGTTTATTACTTCCCATTTCCACATAGGTATTATTATCTCCTGAGTCAAACCACCCGGTTTCTGGTGTTCTGCTTTCACCTGCTGACAATTAACACATCTAGATACAAATTCAGCTATCTCAGTTTTCATACCTGGCCACCAGTAGATGTCTCTGATGTCGTGGTACATTTTCATCGCCCCTGGGTGAAGGGAATAGCGAGCGTAGTGTACCTCATGCATGATCTGCCCACGAAGTCCTGCGACATTCGGGACACAAAGGCGGACCTTACAATGTAGCACACCATCCTCGGTTATCTGAAAATCTGGCTCCTTACCCTTCTGAACTCTATCTCTGAGCTGGACTAAATCGGGATCCTCATACTGCCGTTCTTTTACCTCTGTAACTAACGATGACACTGCAGAATTCTGAATTACTGGTCCATTATTTTCTGTTTCTATTACTTGAACGGCTAGGCCAGCTAACTGATGAATTTCTTTAGCTAATTTCTATTTCTCAGGTCGCAAATACGCCAAACTCCCCATTGACTTACGGCTCAGGGCATCTGCTACAACATTAGCTTTCCCGGGGTGGTATAGAATATTCACATCATAGTCTTTCAACAACTCTAACCAGCGGCGTTGCCGCAGATTCAACTCCCTCTGGGTGAAAATGTACTGTAAGCTCTTATGATCTGTATAAATGTCAACATGGACTCCATACAGATAATGCCTCCACATCTTCAAGGCATGAATTACTGCGGCCAACTCTAAGTCATGGGTGGGGTAATTCCTTTCATGCTTTTTCAGCTGCCTGGAAGCATATGCAATTACTCTACCATGTTGCATCAATACACAGCCCAATCCGACACCTGACGCGTCGCAATAGACTGAATAACCTTCTGTGCCTTCCGACAGTGCTAATACGGGAGCGGAGGTCAATCTATCTTTCAGTTCCTGGAAACTCTGCTCACATGCCTCCATCCACTGAAACTTTGCTGCTTTCTGTGTCAATTTTGTTAAAGGTGCTGCAATGGTTGAGAATCCCTCAACGAATCTCCGATAATACCCTGCTAACCCCATAAAACTACGAACTTCAGTCGGGGTGGTAGGCCTAGGCCATGACTTAACTGCTTCTATCTTCTGCTTATCTACCTGTATACCAGCGTCTGAGATAATATGCCCTAAAAAGGCCACTGAGTTAAGCCAAAATTCGCACTTTGAAAACTTAGCATACAACTGGCGGTCCCTGAGAATCTGGAGCACTGTTCGCAAATGGGTCCGGTGATCTGCTTCAGAGCGAGAATAGACCAGAATGTCATCAATGAATACTATCACGAACAAGTCCAGGAAGGGTCTGAAAATACTGTTCATCAGATCCATAAAGACTGCTGGGGCGTTCGTTAGCCCGAAGGACATAACCAGAAATTCAAAATGCCCATATCGGGTCTTGAATGCTGTCTTAGGAATATCCCTCTCACGTACTCGGACCTGGTGGTATCCGGACCGCAAGTCAATCTTAGAAAAGTATCTGGCTCCCTGCAACTGATCAAATAATTCATCAATTCTGGGGAGCGGATACTTGTTCTTTACTGTAACTTTGTTTAGTTGCCGATAATCTATGCACATTCGGAGCGAGCCATCTTTCTTTCTCACAAACAAGACTGGCGCACCCCACGGGGAAGTACTCGGCCTGATAAAACCTTTATCTAACAGGTCTTTCAACTGCTCCTTTAATTCTCTGAGTTCTGCAGGAGCCATACGATAAGGAGGTATTGATATTGGCTGAGTGCCTGGTAGAAAGTCAATAGTGAAGTCTATTTCCCTTTCTGGGGGAAGACCAGGTAACTCATCAGGAAATACATCTGGGAATTCATTTACCACTAGGACAGACTGGAGTGTCGGAGATTCTGCTTGGACATCCCGAACTCTGACAAGATGGTAAATGCACCCCTTAGATATCAACTTTCTCGCCTGAAGGTAGGAAATAAACCTACCTTTTGGCGTAGCGGTGCTACCCTTCCACTCCCGTACTGCTTCTCCTGGGAAGTGGAATAGGACCGTCTTGGTCCAACATTTAACATTGTAAAAGCATGGCACTAACCAGTCCATACCCATTATGGCATCGAAGTCTATCATTTCTAATTCGACCAGATCTACTCTGGTCTGACGGTCAACAATCTCTACTGTACACCCGCGGTAGATTCGGCTAGCTGTGATAGAGTCACCGACGGGCGTAGATACCAGAAAGGGTTGCCATAATGATTCTGGTACAATACTAAACTTCCGTGCCACAAATGGAGTAATGTAGGACAAAGTAGACCCTGGATCAATTAACACATAAGCAGGGTGTGAATAGATAGTTAACATACATGTCACAACATCAGGCGATGCCTCTGAATCTTGCCTCCCTGGTAGGGCATACGTGCGGCTTGGACCCGCACCTGTACTGGAGGCCCTTGATCTGCCTCGACCCCTGCCTGCTGAAACTGGGGGCCTACGCCCAGTCGAGGATGTTGTGGCTCGTGACCCTGCTGATGTCCTATCCTGTCTATCGCGGTCCTCTCGACCTCTGGCTGGGCAATCTTTCATCAAATGGCCTTCTTGGCCACAAATATAACAAGCTGTGGAGCCATATCTGTATGCTCCAGAATGACGTCGATTGCATATAGGGCAAAGTGGTAGGGTATACCTACTCTGCTCTGCCCTCCTCTGTAATGGTGGATCTGCCATCTGCGAGCCTCTACCAGTCCCTGACTGCCCCCTACGGCTGGATCTACCCCCCTGTGACTGTGGCGGAGGCGGGGGCCTGGGCGGCCTATCTGACATTCGGGGCCTGGGTCCTCCCCGGGCCTCTCCCTGTAATTCAACTGGCCTGTCCCGGCGACGCTGTTCCTGATTAACCCTTCTGACCTCTCGTTGCCGCTGCCTGATGCCCTCAATATTCTGAGCAAATGCCTGAATGCGAGCAATATCCATGTCCTCTCGCAGTGTAGCTGTAGTACAAATCTCAACATATTCTGGATTCAAGCCCGTAATAAAGCGATGCACTCTGGATGCCATGGTATCAACGAAGGCCGGTGCATATCGGGCTAGAGAATCAAACTGCAAAGAATATTCCCGAACACTCATGGCCCCCTGTTCTAGATGTAGGAACTGGTCTACCCGGGCCTGTCGAATCTCCCGCAGCAAATAATGATCCAAAAAGGCTCCTGAAAAGTTGGACCAGGTGGGAGGGGAAGCATCTCTCCCTCGGGACCTTTCCCAGCTTTCGTACCATAACACCGCAATATCCCGTAACCGGAATGCGGCCAACTCAACTGACTCGGTAGACGTGGCATGCATAACCCTGAAGATTCTCTGTATCTGATCCAGAAAATCTTGGGGGTCCTCTGTTCGGTCCGTACCCGTGAACTGTGGGGGATTCAGGGCTAAGAATTCTCGGACCCTCGAACTACCGGGCCCTCCTGATGATTCTGCAGCTGTAGATGGAATTGGCTGACGCTGAGCAGCCATCATCTGTGCTAACAAAACTACAGCACTCCTAACCTCCTGATCAGAAGGAGTCAATATAGGGGCTGCTGAAGGTAATGTCGCCCCAAGTGACTCCTGACGTGGTGGGGACTGCTGAGGAGGCTGATATGAAGCCTCTGTAGGGCCCTCTGATCGGGCTGTCTCCAAATGAGGGAGAGGCATCCTGCTGGTGCCTTCTCCTGCTGCGATGTCTAAGTTCCGACCTGTAATAGGATGGCGCTGGTCTGACATTATCTGTAACCAAAGAATATGGTAAGATTTTTAGGAATTCAACCCTATACTGTACAGCTCTATAGCACAACTGAATAAGAATAAAAGACAACCATCCTATCATGCCTTGCAGCCTCCTACCCATAGTATGTGGTGCACAACACATCCATGGACAGGACTCTACTTAGCACGGCTTGCAGACTCCCTGGGATACGACCTGCTCTGATACCAAGTTTGTCACGCCCCACCTTGGGGGGTATGACTGGCACCTGGTGCCCAACTAAGACCTGACCTGCTGAACTGTTAAGCCTGGGAGCGTCTGGCGCCTGGCTGGCTCTAACTCAAATTTCTGGAAACAAAAGGCCATATAACGGCTGTAAATATAGCCCCCGGCCCATTGGAACAATAGCCTTCCGTACCTATATTACAGCTGACCAGAAACAAGGTAATTCAGGGGAACCTATGCGGCCCGACAAGGCCACCATGCTGTCTAGTTATCTGCAACTCAAGCATAACATACTGAAAAGCTACGTGACAGACAAGGTCACCACTACTGGTAAACTATGGCCCCACACGGCCATTACAAAAGAAAGAAGTATTAAAGGCAACTATACAACTACACGGCCTCTCACGACCGGCTCATCTGACCACAGGGAATATATACAAACTGCAAGCCTCTAAGAAGGATAATAGAAATGATCGGGATAGGGCCCCGACCTACCCGTACTGTACAACAAAAGGAACTGAACTACACCTCTAGAAATTCAGTCTCCGGATGACAGGAGCTGAATATTCGACCGCTGATGGGGATCACGTGGTATCGCCTGCGCGTCTATGGGTACCTGCAGGCAAGTAATGCAGCGCCCCACTGGGCGTCAGTACCGCTGGTACTGAGTATGTAAAGCAAACTGAATACAGCTGAATACAAGTGATATAACTAAAAATTCTGAATAGTATGAGATAACTGAATCTGTAAGAACTGAAGGGATATCTGAAATCAATAACATAACTGTCAAAACTGAAATAAGAAGGAGTAGATAACTGTCTGATAGTGTAGATCATACCTGTTCTTAATCATACTGAAGGGGGTAGGAATCATACCTGGAGACGTATCATTCTACTACTAATCTGCTCGTATTTACTGTAATATAGCATAACATACATAACATAACATGGCATACACAACCTTACCCGGCCCCCATAAGCCGGGAGGTACAATCAACACAGAATCTATACCCCTACCCCGGTCAACCCATCTCCTATACTGGCTGTAAGTATCCTGTCGGTCCCCTGGGTATGCACTTGGGCTCGCTAAGCCCCTGACTATAACTGCATCTGAGTCCGGAGGACTCCTGAATCTGCACCCGGGCGTATCCGCTCGACTGGGGTGTGTAAGGGCCGATCAAAGCACAAGTATGGGGAAAAACTGGCATCCCATCTTTGTCCCCTGGCGGGACGGCATGCATCTCCGTAGAGTGACGTATCCTCGTCCTCTGCCGGACGAGTCGATAGAGCTATTAACCCTGGGCGGTCATGGATGCTAGGTAATCCAACCCCAAACAATACAACGGTCTCAACTGGTAATACTGTCTGGGTATCTCACATGCTGAGGCTAATAGGGATACAATATCATATATATTACATGCTGGGCTACTGATAGTAATCTGTACGTATTTAATACGTGCTGAGGCAGGTAAAGATGTATAAATGTGAACATAGTCTCCTGCCGGGCTGTACTAAGCAAATGCTATATAAGATAATGTTTCTGCTGAAAATTCTGTTGTTTACTAAGTTTCTGTATACACTATATACTGGACTAATGATAGAAATAAGTACATACTTAATACCTGCTGAAGCTGGAAGTACTATATATGTATGTACGAATATAATCTTTCTGCTAGACTACGCTGTATACTAACTTTCTATAGTAACAGGATTTACTAATCCTGACATGCTTTCTGAACTTCATTTTAGTCTGCTATTCTATTTCTGAAGTGCTTTACGGATACTGTACTACTTCACGGGGTTTCAGCTGAACACAACAAAATCTTAACATGGCATATTACATCATACACTGAATATACTGGGTAATCTCTAACGCTTGCGTTAGAATCTATTTCATACCATTAGGTTTCATACACATTACAACCCAATGTTTCTCACATCGTACCACCATTCATAATAACGCAATACTCGACTTCTGAACATTCTACTGGTCCGTAATTTATTACGCTATACTGATATTACTTAACTTGCCGAAGAAAACTAACTTTACATACCTTATCTTCGACTATTCGTCCGTCGGATGAGGCTCGGCCGGTACTTCAACTATTTTCTCCCAACTGCATTCATAAATACGTCAATCAATACTAAATACAACATTACTATAAAGAGCGACGTTACTTTCGATTTAATTTATAGCCTAAACTTAGGCTTATCGAATGACGGTCAAAAACTCGTATTTTCCAGCGGCCCAGAAGGGAGAATTATTTACTTCTCAGCTAGGAACACATAGACATTAATTTAGAGCAATTCTACTTACTATAGTTCGGCGGCTCGCCGATTCGTCGGCCGTATTTCGCAAAACTAACTCCGTAGAAATGCTCTCTGCTGCTAAATACCTTGGTATCTAGGATTAATTTGGGTTTGGGCAGCGTTTGGCAGCTTAATCGGACGAAAATATCTAATTCTCCTTTGATTCTCTCTGTTTGCTGCGTGTTCTGGAAATTTTTCAAGTATAATCTGATTTGGACTGAAGTGGAGGCTTTATATACTTGGTCCTGGACACGGGCAACGTGTCACGGAGCCATCGCGGAGGCCTCACCTCCGTGACACGCTGCCATCGCGGAGGGGCTCTGCCTCGGCTCCTCCCGCGAAGGTTCGACAGGTTTCTCATCCGATCTTTTCCCGGGCCTTTCCCTAGCACGTATGGCTTTCAAATATGCTTAACCAACGTGCGAATAGGTCATCTAAGTGCCGGGAATTCTACGGGGTATAACATTTCAAATCTAGATGGATCTTCAAAAGGCTCTATCAATCCAATTATTCAATATTTATTCCTTCTGTTCAAACTAGTCAACCTCTCAAAACCTTATTGAGTATTGACTAATATGATGTTTCAGAAGAATATCTTATTCATCATTATTGCTTGAGCTTTGAGGCTACTAGCCTCTTGGATAAAGTTATGACAGGAGGATTATCCTCTTTCCCTCCTTTAGGTTTGATGTTGCTATTCTTCATCCTTTCAGTCGTGTTTCACCTCAATATCCCCTTCCTTGGCTATTTGATTAGTATTAGATAGGATGGATTCCTCTTCTTTAGTGTTATTGCCTATTCTTTCATTTGAGTTTGTGAATCCTTCTGTGTTACTGTTACTATTGTATGAAGTCGGTGTTTGTTTTGTGATTCAAAAATTTGTTCCTTACTATATTTATTGTGTTGGCTTTTTGGGTTCTCACTTATCTCTGTATCATTCCTATTGCTGGTTGCATCAACAGTATTTTCTTTATTTGGGATTGTTTTATTGTTGTGCTCTCTTTCTGTTCCATGTTCCTCAGCTTCCAAAGAGCATGATACATTTTCTTCCTTTTCTTTGTTCTCTGATTCTTGTTTTTTTCTTTATCTACATTATGGATTAATTCCCCTACTTCCTATGATGTTGGTACCTCCTTCCTTTCCTGCATTTGTTGTAACTTCTTTGGATATTCTTTCCCCCTTTCATCACTCTCAATATTCTTTAAATCTAAATTTTTTGTTATCCTGTTGGTTTCCTTCTCTGTTGTGTTACTGTTTTTGCCAAAAGTTGCTTCCACCCAGTGTTTGCTGGTCTCCTTTTTGCCATAATTATCTGCTTTTATTTGAGTATCCTCTATATGCTCTAGTGGTCCAAAACTGTTGTTTGTAGTAACTGTATTAAAAAAATTTTCTAGTTCTTTCTCTTGTGTCCTCTATATAATATTGTTACCAACCTCCCTATTTTCTTTTCTCATTGTCTAGTTCTTGTTGTTTTTATCATGCCCAGGTAGCTTGGTTTTCTGATTATGATTTGTATCCTTCTGCTCAGCTCCATTATGTAGTTTATCATTTTCTTTGTTGTTTTGTGTCTTATTGGTTGCTTTGTTGATTTCTGCTAGTCCCCTACTCTTCTCCTTCTGATTTCAATCTTTCTTCTTATTAGGCTTTAAAGAGGGGTTTATGATAAAGCACTCTATTTTATTGTGTCCCTGTAATCTACAGGTTTTACATTACTTGGGCATATAGTCATACATGATAGGAATCCATGTTGAATTATCTCCCCTGTGTTCTTTCGCTTGATTCTCACATTAATCCTTTTGGGGAAATCTCGTAGCAAGTCCACTTCCACCTTAATTTTTGTGTAGCTAGGGCATGAATTGTTCTTTGTAGCCATGTACATATGTAAATGTTTACCTATCGCCTTTGCCATTGTAAATAGAGATTCTTTAACAAAATAATTTAGTGACAATGATGGGAATGAAACCCATGCCAAAGCCGTAGTGGTTTCGGGTTCTGCGTTAAACAATGGTTTCCAGTTGAGGGGTCTCATATGATAATACTCGTATATGGTTTGGAGAAAGTGTGCTAGCTTAGATATTATATGCACATAATCTTCAAAAGTTGTTAGTCTTATTAGGAGGTGTCTATCCATCAAGAAGCCTATTCTGCATTCAGACTTGATTTTGCATTGCAGGGGTATAATCTTGTGTAATTCCTCTAACTCAGGCAATCTATAGAAAAATTTCCCTACAACTACCTATTGGAGATTTTCTTGTTGAATCATAGAATCAACCTCCGCCTCTTCCCATAAGAGTGTTGGTTCTCCATGAAATATATGAGGTCCCTTATGCTCATCGAGTTCACTGGTTTTGTGTATTCAGGTAATAATAAGTTAATCTACAATGGTGGTGGTGGTTGATGTTTCATAGGGTCTGGTGGTGGCACACCTCCAGGAAATGGAGGCCAGCCACTGCTGGCCATATCCATCAGCCTTCTCCGCTAGTATTAGGGTTTGGGCAGACTATCGATTTTAGAGAAAGAATAATGCGAAAAAGTTATCACATGTTCATCCCAATAGTTTCAACTTGATATTCCCTATATTTCTCTTTATTGTATATATCTAACTATTTTTTATTCCTACACTTATCTTATACTTCACCTTCCATGAATCAATAACTTGTGTTATAGGCATATAATCTCAACCTTTTTTGCTTACTTTCCGTTCCAAGTAACCTTTTTGGTATATTAACACCTATATGCTACCTTTAATAACTATTAATATATTTTTAACTGAAAAATATATTTAGCTACTGAAGCCCAAAAATATGACATTGAATAACTATATGTAGAGAAAACCAATAAAATGATAAGAGATCTTCCTAATTTCTCGCTTGAAATATGTATCCGTTTTCAAACATTCATGCAGTAATTTTCATTTCAAATTAGAGAAGAGCAGAAGAAAAAACTAAGAGGTAAAACAAAAGGAACACCTATACAAAACCCTCAATAACTATTTGCATAATTTTTACTACAAAATATTTTTAACATTTGAACTCAAAAAATATGACATTCTATAACTACATACGACGAAAACCAAAGAGATAATATAAGATTCTGAAGATTCTCCTTCTAATTTCATGCTTGAAATCATCATCTTCTTCTTTGTCTCCTCCTCCTTCTCCGTCTCCTTCTTTTTCTGAAGAATCTTCTTCTAATTTAATGCATGAAATCATCATCTTCTTCTTTATCCCCTCCTCCTTCTCTTTCTTCCCCTTCCCCTTATACTCTTTTTCTTCTTTATCTTATTCTTCTCCTTATACTCCTTATTGTCACGCCCCGCCTTGGGAGGTATGACTGGCACCTGGTGCCCTACTATGACCTGGACTGCTGGACTATTGAGCCTAAGCACTTCTGGTGCCAGGCTGGCTCTAATTCTGGATTTATGAAAACAACGAGCTATATAACGGTTGTAAATACAGCCTCCGGCCGACAAGACCTACAGTCACTTGTAGGAATATAACAGCTACCCAGAACAACTGAACATAAGGGAACCTATGCGGGCCGACAAGGCCACCATGCTGACTAGTTATCACTGAAAAGTATAATCAAGTACTGAACTGATCTGTGACCGACAAGTTCAACAACTGACAACTAAACAAGGCCCCATACGACCATCACATGCAAACTAAAAACATACACACGACCCCACACGACCGGTTCAACTAACCACAGGGAATATACAATCCGCAAGCCTCTAAAAATAATAAGATGGTCGGGACAAGGCCCCAGCCTATCCATACTGTACAAACAAAAAGGGAACTAAACCTTTAGCTGTCAAGCTCCGGATGACAGGAGCTGAAGACTCTGTACGCTGGCTGGAACTAGAGGGATCTGCTCCTCGTCTATGAGTACCTGTAGGAAAGTAATGCAGTGCCCCAAAACGGGCGTCAGTGCCACTGGTACTGAGTATGCAGGCAATAACTGAAAATAACTGAAAGCAAACAATAATACTGATAGATATTGAAGTAATAGGAGACGGGCTGAGACTGACTGAAAAGAGCGTAACTTTACTGAAGAGAGTAAGAGTCATACCTGATAATATGTCGGTCTACTTTCTATCTATTAATAACTAACACAATATAGCATACAAGAACCTTACCAGCCCCCATAAGCTGTAAGGTACCAACCAGCACACAATCTATATACCCCTACCCAGGTCATATCATCCACCTAGTAACTATGAGCATCCTGCCGGCCCCCTGGGTATGCAACTTGGGCTCGCTGGGCCCTTAACTATAGCTGTATCTAATTCTGGAGGACTCCTGAAATCTGAAATGTGAAATCTGAAATCTGCACCCCGGGCGCAAGCGCTCGATAGGGGGTGTGGTATAGTGCTGATCAGCCTGCTATGGGGAATCTGCATCCCATCATCGTCTGCTGGCGGACAACATGCCACTCCGTAGAGCGACGTATCCTCACCCTCTGGCGGGTGAGTCGACATAGCTATTAACCCTGGGGCGGTCAAGGAAGCTCTAAGGGTTTCCAACACAAAATAATCATGTCTCCACAGATAACAATAACTGCATGTAATATATATATATTGAATCTGATAATAATATTTATATTCTGGTATTCTATTCTGAATCTCATACTAAAATATACTGAATCTGATACTGAGATATGTTGAATCTAATACTGAGATATATTAAGTCTGAAATAATATTTCTGGAATATTCTACTGGGAATTATACTATTTTACTGAGTTTCATGCTGAACACTGTATAATAATTCTAACATGCTTACTGAACTCATACTGAATATAATATACGGCTTTTGAAACATTCAACTGGAATTTGTACGATTTTGCTATACTGGAACTACTAGCTTGCCGAAAGAAACTGGCTTTACATACCTCGACTGTCGGTTTGTCAATTAACTGGCAAGGTTCGGCTCGTATTCAGCTATTCTCCCCAATAGTAATCATATTCATTCGAGAATAGAACTAACTTCATTATTATACTGGAAGAAAACAATACTTTAAATCTATACACTGACTCTCTTTTGACTTATTGAAGTACGATCGAAAACTCATAATTTCTCGGAGGTCTAGAAGGGAGAAATACTCACTTTAGGCCTGGGAGTGTATTAATACTAGTTTGGAGCAATTCCAATTACTTTGACTCGGTGGAACGACGCTTCGCTGGGCGAATTTCATGAAACTAACTCCGTAGAAATGCTCCCTGTAGTTTTATTCTTTGGTACCCGAAGTTAATTTGGCTTTGGACAGCATTTGAAAGCGTAATCGAATGAATATTATATAAACCCTTTGCTCCTCCTCTGTTTCTGGTTGTTCACTTTGGAAATAATATGAAAGGTGACTTGAAAATGAAGTGAGAGGACTTTATATACTTGGATCCTTTAAGTCGCATTTGTCGAATGGGATTTATAAGTCGCATTTGCCTTGCGACACTCCGTCTTGGCGCTTGTCCGGTCTCTCCCCGGGCCCTTTTCTCGCACGTATGGCATTCTAAAACTCTTAATCAACATGCGAATAGGCCAACTAAGTGTCAAGAACTTACGGGGTGTAACACTTATACTCCTTTTTCTTCTTCATATTATTCTTCTACATATACTCCTTTTTCTCTTTATTTTTCTTCTTCGTCTTCTCTTTTTTATTTTCCTTCTCTTTAAGCTACTCCTTCTCCTCCTCCTTTTCTTCTTTTACTTCTCTCTCTTTTTATTTCTTCCTATCTTTCTTCATAAGATAAGGAGAAGGAAGAGGAGGAGAAAAAAGGGATAAAGGAGAAGGGAGAAGGTGAAAGGAACAGAAGAAAGGAGAAGGAGAAGGAGGCCTCCTCCTCCTCCTTTGCTCCTTCTCATTCTCCTTCTACTCCTTATCTTCCTTCTCTTTATTCTCATTTCTCCTGCTTTTCATTATTCCTTTTCTTCTTCTCCTTCTCCTTATCTTTCTCCTCCTCCTCCTCCTCCCTCTCTTCATTATTTTTCTCCTTCTTCTCTTGAATCTAAATTTAAAATTCACCTTAAATAAAGGATTCTCATTTCATAGTTAGTTAATGACATGTTATTCTGATGCAATCTCTTAAACTAAATTATTTTGTCCTTCGCTTCAAAGCATATGCTAAACTTAGAAAATTTATGAGAACTTAGTCAGTATAAGAAAAGGGAGCCCAACTGGTGTGCTCTGAATAATCCACTATTGCTTGACTAGCTAAATAAATTAGAAACTTGTGAAATCAACTTTATTAGAGTCCACCTACTCCAAGTTGTACAATCTCTCATGGAAACTTAGTAGAAACTTATAAGAATCATCCCTGGGATAACCATTAAACTGTTGGGGCTTCATCTTTTTAAATCTCTCTAACCTTTTTTGCTCGGCTTCAACCGTTGTAGGTAAAATCGATGGGCATGAAGAAATGCCAAGTAGATGACACCTATATACTGGGGAAATCTAGTTCTACCTGGTTGAGCTCCGGAGCCTAAAATCATGGAGAAATCAGTTGATTAGAGGTCTAAGCTTCAAACCCAATCTGAAAACATTCTAGAGTGACAGACAAGATACCAACCTAAGCCATACTCTCAAGAAAACTGAGCATCCACACAAAAGAATCCTAAATCATAGGAGTAGTAATAAATCTAATGGTGTCTCAGCTAGTGAAATCTCAACTATTGGAATCGACCATCGACATGAAAAATCATTGGCTCAAAAAATACAACTCCAGAATGGCCCTGGTAGTTACCGTTGTTCAACCTATAGAAGGTGTTAATGTACAGGATCTGCCTTCACCTCAACCCTTTCCTCTATCATCTTTGCCATAAATGCTCGTGTGCTCACAATCTATGAGAGAGGGAAACAATGAGATTTAGAACTCGAGTAGAATCAAGTACGCATGAAAAGGAATGACAGAAATAATTTTCCAAAATGTACCATATGCAACTAACCCCAAAGTGTCCAAGTTAGCAACTAGAAATAAAACACATCTATATGCTCCACTGGTACATAAATCTGAATTCGCACAAAAGACTACAGCTAGAGTGGCATGAGTATAGGGAGCAACATGTACCCAGCAAGTATAAGTGACCAACCCTAACAAAGTAGTAGCGAAGGCTGATTTATTAAATACTTACATTCTACATTTACCCAATTATAAAGGATAACATAACTCAACTAAATACACAATATCAAAATAAATGAGGAATTAAGCACAATTCACCTCAATAACTCGGTAAGATGCCCAAATTGAGATCAACATGATAATAAAAAGTTCAATGCAATCTCCATATCTAACTCAAACTTTGTGCACACACTAACTCCAATGAGGGTATCGGGGAGCGTGACCTAGGAATGACCAATATGTGGTCCATGCACCTTATAGACGTTCGTTAAGTGCAATACAGACAATCCCAACGTACTACCAATATCAACTTCAAAACAACTCAAATTCAGAATGGACGGTCCCAATGTGCTCATCTCATAATGTCCAATCTCATATTCAATCATATATATTAAATGGCATATCAATATCAATTAAAGTGAACATAAACTAAACATGTCATTTTTATGCAATTTAACTCTAATTGAATACCATCATAGAAATATTAATCATGTTATATCCTCTTCCACATGAGTCCTTTCATGAAAATCAACTAATCAACCAATATGAAGAAGCAAAACCACATAACTCGACATGTCACTCGGTACTTGTATAAGTGCTAACCACCTTACCTATACGTCACCCCTTACCCTTAACCCATTAATGAACAATTTAATCGAGAAAAACATCCATCATCAAGAAAAAGTTTTAACTTACCTCGATTCAGAGTGCCACAAATCAAAGAATCACCTTATCATTTCTCAAAGCCTTTGAACGCTCCCAAGCTCGACGTGTCACCCGGTGTCCCTATAAGTGTTCACCAACTAGCCTATATGTCACCCATTACCCTTAAACCATTCATTAAAAATTTAATCAAGAAAAACATTCATCATCGAAGATCATGTCTTAACTTACCTCGATTCATAGCGCCACAAATCACTATATCTCCTTATTATTTCTCAAAGCCTTTGAATGCTCTCAATCTATTCAAAATTAAGTTTTATATGATTAAACAAAGCTAATAATACACCTGATCCCAAAGGTCAAAAAAGAAAATTTCTTGCAAAATTGAATTTCCATATCCCACCATAACTCGAATTTCACCCAAATCTAACACTTAATCGGCCCCGTAAACTTTCAAATTATACTCTCATAAGTTTTAGAAAAAAACCCTAATTCTCAATTGAAAACATGGAGTAAGATTATAATTGGTACATGGAATCATGAATTCACTAAAATGAAGGTTAAATCCTTACCCTTTGTCAAATCTAAAAGATTGCGTAAAATAACAGTTAATCTAAGCACTAGGGCGCAAAATCTAATATGAAATACCAAATCCCAATTTGAGAAATGTTTAAGTCTACCCAATCCTACTCTTCACGACTGTGTTCCCCACCCCATGCAATCACGACCACGCCCTAGCCTTTCCCTTCACGAACACGATCATGGGCCTCACAAACGATATTGTTCCCCAACCCCCTTCTCCCTACACAATTGTGCACTATGCCACGCAATTGCGGGCGTCCCCTAACCTAACTACTCTTTGCCATCACGGTTCCCTGGATCATAATTGGGATGGCCAAATGCCTTGCACCGGAGCTAGAAAATTCTAGTTCATCCAAATGTTCATTTTGATGTCCGGTTATGTCACCCATTACGTCATGTTAATATAGTGCAAAAATTTTGGGTTACGTCACTCATTATGTCATGTTAATGTAGGAAAAAATTTCGTTATTACGTCACCCATTATGTCATGTCAATGCAAGATTATAATAATTCAATAAATAATCTTGACGCGGAGACAGTAACTTAAGACTGACCAATTTATTTTTATATAAAATGTTCAATTTTGACTAAATGCAATAATTTTCTTTCTTAAAAAATCTAAAACAACTAAATTTTCTTCTTTGTTCTCATTTGTTTAGTCACTTGCAATAACTATTTTAATTAATTATTCCATATAGGTCTTGTGATATATCCTCTATATAAATCGAGAAGCAAGGAGATTTTTCAAAAAATTAATTTAAGTTCTCGTAGGCTGATTCTTTCTCTTTTGTGATATCTCATGGTAATGTATTCGATTCACCCTCTTCCTTAATTCCATCACTTAGGAGATAATTTTTTGAGAAATCATAGCAAAATTTTCAATTGTTTTCAATGTTTTGTATATGATACATGACTGACTCCATTTTATGTTAATGGCATACATTTATAGATAAATGAGTATCATGAAAAAATTCCTTATATGTATGGTTTCAATCTAGATTTATGGTCTTGTGGTATGTTTCAGTTCTAATTCTCTTTCTCCTTGTGAGACTCCCTTTTCTTTTTATTTAATTCCCTTTTTTCCTTAGTGAGTGAAACTTATTAGTCGTTAAAAATGTTTTAATTTGGGGAAAATTTTTTCTTCTTTTAAATTTTTTATAAATGATTTTTGGTTTTTTCTTATATTTATGTTCGGTGATGCAGTTTGCTCAACATTCACAAGAAAAGAAAAGTGATTCGGAAACAGTGATGCAAACGTCTATTACTACTTTAAGTCAACTACTAATGGATGTTGAAAACATGAATGTAAGATTTTCAATTCACTTTTCCTTATTCTACTTTTAATTTTGTATTTTATTTTATTTTTAAAGAGGTTCATAATAGTTCAAGCTATTTTAACTATGATTTTAAGATTTTGACTGAATATTTAGGTTTTTTTAATTAGTATCAGTGAAAAACTCTCATTTTTTTCCATTCTCTTTCCTTCTCTTTATTGTCTATATCTATCGATTTCCTAAATCCTACACTTATTTTATACTTAACCTATATTCATTAATCAAAATAACTTGCATCATAGGCCCATAATCTCTTCATCTATACTCATCAGTCTATAACTTATGCTATTGACCCATAAACTCAACCGCTTGAGCCTACTTTTTGTTCCAAGTAATACTTTTGAGATATTGACACTTGTATATAATCTTCAATAGCTATTAACATACTTTTTGACTAAAAATAATATTTCGCTACAGTAGTCAGAAAATTATTACATTGTATAATTATATCTAGCGAAAACAAATGAAATAAAAAGAGATCATGAAAATTTTCTTAATATCACGCTTGAGATATCCCTTTTCAAAACTTAAAGTAGCGGTTTTCATGTCAAATTAGAGAAGAACATAAGTAAATTTAAGAGGAAAAAAAAACACACCAATACATAACCCTCACTAACTATTTGTGTTCATTCTTGATATCATTATTATTATCTTCTTATTAATCCTCCTCCTTCGCTTCTCCTCCTTTTCCTCCTCCTTCCTTCTCTTCTTATGCTCCTTTTCCTTGTTCTACTCTTTCTCCTTCTTCTTCTTCTCCTCCTCCTCCTCCTCCTCATCATCATCATCATCATCATATTCTTATTATACACTAGATATTGTGAGAATACATAAATGGAGTCATTTTCAAAATCGAGTTTGTAATCTAAAATTTCACTTAAATTCACCTTAAATTATTTTCAAATACCTTCAAAATTGATATCAAGCTTTTTAAGATGTTTCAAATAAACTTCATTAACATCCATTTTGAAATGCATATTGAAAAAATTAAAATCAAGTAATGATATTTTCAGATTCTTATCTTCAAAATCATAGTCATTGTCTATATAAATATATTAAACTTTGATAACATTCTTCAATGAATACCTCTTTTTCATCAATAATTCATATTTTTTTTAAAAATTGAGAAATTCAAATTATAATGTACACCCAATGCAACGACCAAAAACTCGAGAAAAAAATTCAAAAAAATATGTGTATCAATTTTTTTCTAATATTTGTCAAACGGGTATAACGATAGTTGTATTAGAGAGAGTAATTGGACAAAATTTTTAGAAGAGAAAGAAAATTTAAAATTTTAAAGTTATTTAACAGATGGTGTTTCCAGGCATAAAATACCATTTATGTAGCCTTAAGCATGGATATGAATTGTGGGGTGCCAATTTCATTAATTTAAGTTGTTCTACGCTATTTAAAAGACCAAGTTATCATACAGTGATAAATTTCTTATTTTCATCAGCTTCTTAATTCATACAAAGTTCTTCAAAATTGATCATAATACCAAATGGTGGAGGCTTATGAATTGAAGTGAGAACAAAAGGTCAGATAAGCATGCGCATAAAGGCCACCTCTTTGTGCTTAATAACCCATGGATAAGGGCCTAATGTTTTTGCAAATGTCGCAATCAAAAAGCATAAGTGAAAACTTTCTTTACCTCATCTTCTGCCAAAAGACATCGAAGATGTTAGAAATTTTTTGAAATGCTATTTAACTCCTTCAGCATTACAAGATACTGAAGCCATTCGGATACAATAGGCTTGTCTTTCCCTTTCTTTTTCAATTCCAACCGGTCTTCCAATTTCCATGAACTCAAATCCATTTTTTCTAGCAAATAATATAAAATAAGATGCAAATCAGATAAAATACGATGCAAAACTTCAATATACTCTTTGTCATACACTGCTTCACTAGTGCCATCCTTCATCAATGGCAAGGTGATTGGAAATCCAAAAGATGGTTGTAACAACTTCTTCACCAAATACATATACTCAATAAAATCATGCATAGCCCATTTATAACCCCCACAGACTCAACTGATCCCATACTCAACTCTAAATCATGAGATAACTCAGCTACTACTACCTCACGTACAAACAAAAGAACATCTTTCAATGCTAATAATTCCTTAGTAGCCTTTCACCCTGTGATCCCTATGGCATCTACTATAGCCCCTATAGTACTTCAACAAATATTATACAAACAATCATCAAGCCCGACAGCCCTTCTCAGTAGCTTACAAAACTCTAACAACATTCAAGCACATCCATTACATGTGTTCTCAGTGAATTCACTCTTCAATAAATTGATAAATGTATGAATACAATAATGAGCAGTAAATTTGACAGTTTTATCTAGAGACATATATATCATTACTAGAGCTGCAAGGGCAAACGAGGACATAAAGATTTGGAGGTGTTGAGCGATTTTTTCAGAATTATTGTTTGAGTCATTGTGAGATACTATTTCAGCATCCTTTTGATTTGATGAGCATCCGAAATAGCCGAATGATAATTAATTTTAAAAATATCAAAGACTATTAAAAGTAAGTCATCAATGAGTTGCCACGCCTGAGGATGATCTGTGCTCTGCATTCGACCAACAAGCTGCATGCTCTCATCCTTCTGGATACCACAATCGGCTAATATTTGTCTTGACTGGAGTTTCTTTTTCCCCTTTAAATTAGTTGTTGCTATTTTGTGGGTATTCTGGTGATCAACATGATTCTATAGTGAATGAATTCCAAAACGTGTTGAGAGGAAAATCATTGGTTATCCCAGCTCATTGTATTGACCCGGTGGAATTCATGCACTATAGAATCATGTTGATAACCAGAATACTCATAATAGAGCAACAATTAATTTATAGGGGAAAGCATCTCTAGTCAAGAAAAATATTAGCAGACTGTGGTATCCAGAAGGACGAGAGCATGCATATTGTTGGTCGAATGTAGAGCGCAGATCATCCTCAGGAGTGGTAATTCATTGATGACTTACTTTCACTAGTCTTTGGTATTTTGAAAAGTAATTATCCTTCGACTATTTTGGATGCTCATCATATCACAAGAATGCTGAAATAGTATCTAACGATGACTCCAAAGGATAATATTAACAAAACCTATCAACACCTCCAGATATTCATCTCCTCATCCGCTCCTATAGCTCTAGTAATGTTTTATATATCTCTAGATAAAACTGTCAACTTTACTGGTCATTATTCCATTCGTACATTTGTCAATTTATTGAGGAGTTAATTGCCTGAGCACACATACAATGGATGTGCTTGATTGGTTTTATAATTTTGTAAGCTATTGAGAGGGGTTGTCGGACTTGATGATCATTTGCATAGTTTTTTTTGGAGTAGTGTAGGGGATATAGTAGATTCCATTGGAATCGAAAGGTACAAGGATACTAAGGAATTATCAGCATTGAAAGATGTTCTTGTGTTTGTACGTGAGGTAATAGTAGCAGAGTTATTCCATGATTTAGAATTGAGTATGGGATCAGTTGAGTCTGTGGGATTATCAGTGGGCACTATGTATGATTTTATTGGGTATATGTCTTTCGTGAAGAAATTGTTGCAACCACCTGTTGACTTTCTAATCAACTTTCCATTGATGAAGGATGGCACCAATGAAGTAGTGTGTGACAAAGAGTACATTGAAGTTTTGCATCGTATTTGATCTAATTTGCATCTTATTTTATATGATTTGCTAGACAAAACGGATTTGAGTTTAAGGAAATTGGAAGACTAGTTGGTATTGAAAGAGAAGGAAAGCCAAGCCTATTGTATCCGGGTGGTCTTAGTATCTTGTAATGCTAAAGGAGTTAAATAGCATTTCAAAATTGTTTAACAGCTTGGGGGTCTTTTGGAAGAAGATGAGGCAAAGAAAGATTTCATTGTGCTTATTGGTTGTGACATTTGCAAAACCATCTAACAATTATCAACGGGTTATTGAGCATAATTAAGAGGTAACCAATTTTGAGGTGAGGAGACATTTCACAATAATGATGCTTGGAGAAGTTAGACATGCAAAACAGGCATCACATAAGATTCTCATTGACAGTTCCTAGTTATTGGAAGAATCATGAGAATACATTGGATATAGGGATCCCACATTGCTATGAGACAATCTATTTATGGGGCTCAAACATAAGGCACTGGGCCTATTGTGTTGAAGAAGTGGTTTCTCTTGGTATATCGAGCGATCTTGAATCCTCAAAATGCTCTCTTTGTTGCTTGCCCAAATGACCATAGAAGGTTTCTTCCAAATCCAGGTACGCTTTTATTGCCTTTATACACACACTTATTTGATCTTTTGTTTTCACCTTCTAGGGAGTTGGCATTCATTTTTTGCCTAACAATCTGTAAGGCAAATTTGTTGTAAACAAACTATCTGGATTTTCTATCCAAATGATATCATCCCCGTGGCTTTGTTCTCCAATATCTATATCAATCAACTGTGACATGAGATGGTTAGGGAATTATTCTCCAATTTTAGTAAGGTTCTGTCTTCCATTAATAATGAAACTTCTAACTTTTTCTGTGGAATTTCTTTTCAGGTTAGAAATCATATGCTAAAGCTCCCTTACCTGTCCACTTAGCCTACTAAAAAAATATAATTACCTGAATTAATCTATCATAATATCCTACATTCAACATTTTCTCTAGAATATAACATTTGTTTCCAGAGTTAGGAATCATTATTAGCCTTTATTTTGCAACTGAATGACTTAGCCAAAAGAAAATCAGCAAGGAGAGAGAATCATGTCCTAAATATCCACCATTTCATGATAGCTATGGAATTTGTTATCCTGCTGTGTTCAAGGCAGTAAAGCAGAAAGAATAATAAATATTCAAGACCATAAAATTTACTATGTGTCCTTTAGAAATTTAATACCCTCAATGTACTTCAGGTTTTAAATTATTTCCTCCCAGAAAGAAATGGATATACATGTTTTGGCGTAGCAGTACCTCAAACGTCAGTAACCTCGTCGAACTCCAAGAACAAAAATAAATCACACAAAGACTCAACAATTATTTGTTCAAAAATGATGCAGAAGTCAGCAAAATGATACCCTGAATGAAGGAAAAACATCTTTATTTATAGTTCAACCCCTAGGTAGTAGGACCAACGGGAGGTCCAAAAGAGTCATGATCGCAACCAACGACTCGTTGAGTGACCCGTTGGGTCCCTATCGGTCAATTTTCAGATTTTAGTCCGAGATATTTTTGTAATTTCCCACGTATTTAGTCCCTAAAATACATCATTTTAAGTATTATTTCAGATAATTTATAGGGTTTAAACGGTTTTCCCCCTCATTTCTCACGTAAACTCTCAGAATATCGATCATAGAAACTCAAACTTTTCCTCTCAAGCAAGAATTATGGTTCCTCATCAGTTGCAGAGATTCAGTCTTTCTTCTTTAGGGATTTCTAAGCCACTTATGTGGGAATTCAACAAGGAAATAGTTTTCCCCTAATGTCCCCAAAATATTCCCTAATTTCTCTATCAGTTCTGCCCTGTGGTTTCGAAATGTAGAAGACTGTCAGACTAATTTGAGTGGTATATTTCTCATGATTTGTAATTGCTTTATTATTCCCTATTTCTAGAAATATGTAAGAATTGTATCTAGTTGAATGATTTAGCCCTAGTTATCAGATCAGTAGAATCTAGAATCTTGCGTGTTGGACTAGTTTCCCTGTAGATAAGTATTCCTAACTTAGTCTTGGGCCCATTTTTGAGCTATCAGCTTAGTAGTCAGTCTAGGACTATCCAGTGGGAGTAGGACTTAGCACCAAGCGGACTGGGGTTCTAGCGTACCCAAGTTCCAGAGCTACGTTGCCATCGTAGGTTATTTTTACTGGCTTCATCGCCCTAGACTTGTGATCATCTAGTTCATGCCTTTATACCCTGGCAAGGTATATTGGGTCCTACCGATGGGGTGTATACTTCGGCTCCACGTCTAGCGCACGTGATTATATGTCGGTTATAGAGTCTCCCACTAATCAGTTCAGTCTTAGATTAGCTCAGTTTAGTTTAGTCTCAAATTAGCTCAGCTTAGAATAGTTCAGATTACCCAGTTCAGTACAATAATTTAGATCAGTGTCTCAGATTTAGGTCATGTCCTTGACCATTAGACAGGGTCATTTTGACCATCTTAGTATAGTTCAGTTTATTCATTTTCAACATTTCAATTGGTCATTGCATGTCTTTACAGTTCAATTATTTTATTCTCCGTGTTATGGTTTCTCCTACTTACTCAGTACATTCAAAGTACTGACGCATACCTTTTATGTTGTATCATTTTTTGATACATTGTAGGTTTTCAGTCTCAGCCCCATCAGCAGATCTTCTAGGAGTTTTCAGCTGCACCCGTGGTGAGTCCTCATCTTTCGAGGATAATAACTATTTTTCTTTAGTGGTTTTTCTTTCAGTTAGACTTAGAATTAGCTGGGGGCTTGTCCCAGCAACTCATTAGATAGATGACTTTCAGACACAAACAAAGATTCATATTTTTAGTTCTGTTTCAGTTGTTTAAAACTTTGTGATTTAGTTCTTCTTCATGAATGGTTTTATTATTTTAAAGCTTCTTCTATGTTTTTACTTAGAATGACAGTGTTATGATAGACCATGGGTTGACTTGGGGTTACTTGTGACTCCAAATACCGTGTCTCGTCCAGGGTATAGACTCGAGCTCTGACACCTGTCCCTGGCTTAGTCCCCTTTTGGGCAACTCTACCTGCTGAGAGAGTAGATTGAGCTCTATTACCTCCATTTCCCTATCAGGATGTACATATAGCCCTTTTGGCCACATCCTCAGCATCCATCTCTACCCGAACGACACTCACCAAAGTAGGCCCTGCCACTCTTTCCATAAGGTAGGCCTCGAGGGGTTCCTTAAACTATATTGCCTTGCGTTTGAGACCTCTGATCATTCTTGTTACCTAGGACTAGGCATTAACAGCTGCCTGAGTAGGTCTAGAGGACCTCTTCCTGAAGAAGGACCTATTTCCATTCCTGTTCCTCAGCCGTGTGGTCTCATTACCTGCTAGCTTGGCCCTCTTACTCTCATGCTCCTCTCTATCCTTCTGCTTATATTCCACTAACTTGTGGGCATACACCATAAGTCTATGAAATGTCCATATAACTGATCGATAGAGAATCCTTTCTCTCCTTCTTTATGTGCTTGCCTAATCCATATATGAACTTCCTAATTCTTTCCCTCATATCAGGTACCATCTCTGGAGCATACCTAGATAGCTGGATGAACTTAAGGCTATACACCTTCACATTTATAGTGCCCTGCCTCAAGTTCACAAACTCCTCTGCCTTCACCTCTCTAAGCTCCTAAGGGAAGAAGTGGTTCAAGAAGGCCTCCTCAAAATTACCCCAAGTTGCCAGAGCTTCATTATCACTTCGTCCTTGCTTCCACTGATCATACCATACATTTGGTACGTCCTTGAGCTGATACGAAGCAAAGTCAACTCCCTCTATCTCTGTGGCATATATTGCCTCTGAGATCTTCCAGATCTCATCAATAAAATTCTAGGGGTCCTCATCGACCTTAGGCCCTGTCAATATTGGAAGATTCATTCTTAAGAACTCTCTAATCCTTGACGCTACTGATGAATCATGAGAACCGAAACTGGCTAGCACCGGGCTTTGGCAGCCTGATTGAGTAGCCACTAACTGAGTGAGCATCTAAATAGTTCCTTTAAACTCTTCCTCTGAAGTACCAACTCTAGGAGTTTGAGGAACTGGTGCCTCTGGAACCCTTCCACTAGTGGTTGGTGCATCCTGGGCTCCAACACTAGATCTTTGAACTGGAGTGCGTGCTCCATTCCTAGTCTACACCCTAGTCTGTGGAGGTAGATTAGCTGCATTTCTCTGGCTGATAGTATCTTTTGGAGGCATGATCTGAAACACATGAATGCACAAGTTAGTAGGAAGTGTTTATAGAGTTAAAATCTATCACACGATCTAGAGTATAAAATAAAGGAGGTATTTCCTAATGCCATATATTCTTCCTACTATAGATATAGGGCGCTTCACATCTATAAGAAGAGCACTACTAGATGCAGCTTCATAGACATTTGAAACACCTAATGCTCTGATACCAAGTTTGTCACTCCCCTAGCCTACACCCTTGGCATGGCCGTCACTCAAACCACCCAGTGATCCAAGTGAACCCTTGGCCTGACTTATTACTAGCTGAGGTTCAAAATAAAGTTTAGCAGAAATAATAACTATAATGGACTCAATTTAATAAAATAAAATTTATTAATTGAAACTGAAAACAATGTTAAAAATTAAAATTTATGACTCAACTAACTACTAATCTAAGAAGCCTCTAATGTCTGAAGATAAGTGCAGAACAAAGCTCACACGGCTACCTTAAGCTCTACAAAAATAAAACAAAAACTATAGTATGACTAGGACTCTCAAAAGTAGGAGGCACACCAAAAGCTGAATGAAGTGAAATCGTAATGAAGCATTCGTTACTGATCCTATCTACCTGAATCTACATCATGGTAATATGCATTGCCAAAGGGCCAAAGGGCGTTAATACATTGAATGTACGGTGTATAAAATGGCTGAATGAAATAATAGTTAAGCAAGAACTAAACTGAAAGAACAAACTAATTGAATCTAAAACTCTGAATGATGCATAAAGACACAAGTAAGGAATATGTGTAAAAGTAGTTATCCAATAAAATCATGCATCAAAGAAATCTCTAAAATATACATGTATATATATATATATATATGTATATCTTTAGTTGGCAATTCTCATAACCGACATAAATCATGAATGAGCGCATGATGTCCAACTTCTTTCCCAAGTTGGGAGAGCCATCCAAAGCCTTGCCAGGGCAGAGGACGAAACTAAACTATGGATCTATACTAAGCCCTTACCAGGGGCTGTCTGAGGAGTCACCTGAATCAACGACACGATCCTAACCTACACTTCTATGTAGTTTTGGGGCTTATGGGTTATCTGAACCTTTTACTCGTCTCGGTGTTAAATAATCATCCCAAAACTATGCTCATATAAATATGCCTATTTGATGAGGTTGAAAACATCTTCTATAAAATTGAGCCTTGGCTCAAAATTCTGTACTTATTGATGAGCCTTGGCTCAAACTTATACTTTGAGAACTTGTGAGCTTTTATGCTCAAAACCTTTGATTTTCAAAACTAAGACTTTACTTTAGTTTTTGAAAACCATTATAATAACTGTACTTTCTATTTGAAAATCTCTTTATGAAAACTCTCTTAAAAATCTGCTCAACTTTATGAATATCTCAAAGTACAATACTTTTAAAAACAATGACTTTCATGCAATTAGGTCCATGGGATAAAAAACATGAACCATCATCAATCAAGAAAGAATCAAGAGATATCATCAATAATCAAGAGAGTACAATTATGATCAATAATCAAGGGATACAATAGATATAGCACAATAGGTCAAAGAAATTCAATAGTGAATCATTCAACATTAGGGAAGAAGACCAAATCAAGAAATTGGGCAAAACCCTAGCTTTACTCTATGAACTCTTTACTAGATGTAGGGCATGAGGAAGGATAGGAATCCTCACTCAGGTTAGCCTTACATACCTAGAGAGATGAACTCCTGACTCAAGCTTGAAGAAACCCTAGGTAGAAGATGAGGAATCCTAGTTTCCTTGAGTGTTTGAGAGCTTTAGATACTTGAACGTACATTAATAATAGGGAGTTGAAAGAGAGTTTAGGCTATTAAAACCCTTAAATACTCCCCAAAGGAATCCCAAAACATTCTAGTTTAGGTGATAGAAATATGAAAAGTTACTAAACTAACACTGGAATATCGTTTTTAAAATTTCCTGCCCAATGATGACGAGTCACTACATGACTCATTGGGTAACATGACGACTCGTGGTGACCATCCTTCATCATTGGAGCAATTTGATCACTTTCTAATCTCTTCATGATGCCTAGACAGAATGGATCATTACTGGACCTAATGAATCGTTACCTGAGTCACTGGAATTGGAAGTTTTGAAAACTCTGATGCTCATTACGAGTAACTTAACAAGTCATGCCCTCTTCTAACAAGTCATTGAGTGGCTTGTTCTATGGTAAAAAGTCAGTTTTCCTGTTGGTTTCTACCTCAAGTCTAGAGTTTAACCTTAGAGACTTTTAGGGTCGTTACAGGATAGTAAATGAGGTTAGATTCTTAGCTCTATGATAAAATCATGAAATCCCCTCTAAAATCTCCCAAAATCAAGGTCTACATCCCAAAAAACGAGTTAGAAAGTTATTATACCATTTTAGAAAATATTTAATAAAACCGTCGAGGGGTCTTTGCAATTGCGAACAACATGGATCCAACCCAACTTTGCAAATGCGAACCTCACAGATGTTGCAATTGCAAACTAAAACCTCACAAATGCGACATGTCCCACAAATTTGAGACTTCACAATTGCAAATCATACCTTGCAACTGCGAGATGCACAACAAACCAAAAACTCTAATACTCAATCACAACTCTAAATGGACCTTCGAAAGTCATCTAGAACCTCCCAAACACAAACCAATAGTGTAAATTGATCATAAAAACATGTTTCAAACCTGTTGAAATCATCGAATAATGATCCGAGATTATCTTGACCAAATGTTGACCATGGTCAATTCTAATATTTCCAATGAATGATCATGCCCGAGTGTCTTAGGATATGTGTAAATCATCTAACTAAGTCATAAATCACCATTAAAATCTAACGAGGTTGTCAAAAATTGAATCCAATCTTGTTAACCCCAAATGTTTACTTTGATTAAACTTCTAAAACTAAAAAAATCTTCTCCGAAACTCACCTCGAAAATTGTGTCACCTATTTCTCCAAGTCACAAATGACATACTGAAGCTATGGGAAGGTCAAAACAGAAAACCTAAAACAACTATGAGGATCATTATAAAAAATAACTACTTCCTTCATCCCATTTTATGTGAGAATGTTATTCTTTGAAGAGTTAAATAATTTATCAATTATAATTTTCTCAAATGTCTTAAATTTGTTTTTGAGCCATTAGTTATTTTTTCAACTTATAGTACTTTTCTTAATGTTTTAAAATATATAAAGTTTCTCTTTAATTGAAGAATCCAAATCTAGATTTAAAATTGAAATTAAATATTTTGATCCTCGTACTCTAAATCTTTTACATACATTAAGACAACAGGAGTATTTTCTTAGTCAAAGTTGAAACACCCTTCAGAGAATTTTTGTTATGTCATTGATTACGCCATATCAATTAAAAATTATAGTAATTCGATATATAATCGAGACCCGGAGAAAGTAATTTAATGCTTGCCAAATTTTATTCATAAAATATTAATTTTTTGTTAAATGCAATAACTTTCTTTCTTAAGAATCTCAAACAATAAAATCTGGTTTTTTAGATTATTCTCATATGTTTATTCACTTTCCATAATTGTTCTAATTGACTTTTTCCTATATAAATCTTGTAATGTATTCTCCATATAAATTGAGAACCAAAACCTTTTTCACAAAATATTGATTTTAAGTTTTTACAGATGACTCTTCTCTTTTATGATACATCATGGTAATTTATTCTATTTCCTCTCTTCCTCAATTCTATCAGGAGATATTTTTTTGAGCCATACAACAAAAGGTTTGGTCTTTTTTAATTTTTTGCACAGGATACATGAACAATTTTATTTTTCAATGGAATTACACTTATAAATAAATGTGTATTTTATGTTTATGGTTTCAATCTAAATTTATAGTCTTGTGGTACTATTTCGTTATCATTCTTTATTTGTTTTTTTGTGCAAAGCTCTCCCTCTTCTTTTCATTTAATTCCCCCTTTTGTTAGTGAAATGAAACTCATTCATCGTTAAAGATATTTTAGATCTATAATTTGAGGATATTTTTTATTTTTAATTTTTGGTAAATGAGTTTTGGTCTTTTCTTATACTTATCTTCATTTTTTGATGAAGTCTCCTTAATACTCACAAGAAAAGGAAAGTGATTTGAAAATAGGGGCGCAGATGCCGACTATTAATTTAAGTCAACCACTAACGGATGTTGCAATTACAAATGTAAGAATATTTCGTCATTTTTTCCTTGTTCTATTTTAAATTTTGTCTTCTCTTCTATTTTTAAAGGGATTCATAATAGTCTAAGTTATTTTAACTATAATCGTAAGGGTTTGACTTGAATATTTAAGTTTTTTAAAATTAGCATTAGAGAAAAAATTCTATTCTTTATTTCTTCCCTATATTTCTCTCTAATTTTTTTTAAAATCAAATTTTTTGCTTGTTGGGCTATTTTATTAAATTAAAATAATTGAGTCCAAAAATAAATTATTCGAATCGGCCCAACCTAATCATAAATTAAAGAGAGGAAAGTGTGCTTAAAGTAAAAATCCTATCTCCACTTTCTCATTTGATATTTTCTCTCTGGAAGCTTCTTTCCAGCTTCTACAATGCATCTCTAACCTCGGGTAATGTACTCTTCCTTTGTGTCTGCTTTATACATTGTATACCTCTCTGACTATCCTTTCATTTGCTTTGTAGTTCATCTCCATTGTTTCTTTCCATCAGTGCTCAAGTATGCTCTCTTTCTTTCCATTTATTATTCAGATTTTGGACCCTTTGGTCTGTGTAGCTTCTTGTATTTTCTCGTCTGCGATTCTATCTAGATCAGGTAGATCTATATATTTTCTTTTGATTTTCTAGTCGGATCTTGAGCTCGCATTTATGCATGATCGAATAGATCTGCTCACATGTATATTTTGCTTGTGATCTTCTCTTGCTTTCAGATCTGAGCTCTTCATGTTTATTTATGTTCTATTTCTTCGTCTTCTTCCTTCGTTCTACCTGATTTTTATTGTTTTGATATGAATTGTTGGATATTGACTTTTGTCTGGGTTTATAATCTTCCTAGCTGCCATTTTGAATCCAATCAGACCTTGTTGCTACTTCATTCCACTATCACTTCTCTTCTGCTTCTTTCATCTATTCTCTGCAATGGAGGAACTGAAGATTGCTTTCCTGGTATTCCCCTTTTTTTTCCGTTGTTTCGAATTTTTTTTCTGATTCTTGGTTTTCTTTTGGTCTTGTAGCTTTCCTTTTTTTGACCGTGAATTTCAATATTTCTATCAAGGCTTCTTTTTTCTCTTTTGAAAATATATTTTAGGTTTTCTGCAATCCTGGCGATGTATCCTGTTCTGATTTTGTGTAAGATTCTTAAGCTTTTTGGGTTGCATGTTGTCACTTATATCTCTATTAGATTCCTTCTTTCCTCATCTCTTTGTTGATTTATCTTCCTCGTCTTTATGCAAATGTTTGCTATGTGTTGCTTGTCTAGATTTAGAATCTGCTTTGCTCTTTTTGGTAGTTCCTTGAAGCTTGCTAAGTTAATCTGCCTTTTATTTCAAATGCATGGTTGGTGAGGAAATCAACTAGCATGTTACCCTCTCGATATATGTGTTTTACTGTGGCTTCACTTTCCTTTGCCATTTGGATGATGTCTTCAACTATGGTCTTAATGTTCCAAGGGATTTTCCATATCCCTGATAGGATTTTGACCATGACCAGTGAGTTTGTATCTATCTGTATAGCTTGAAATCCTTTTGTGATACAATGATATATAACTTCTCTTATGGCTAGTGCTTCTGCTTCTTTGTTAGTGGTCACTTGAATTTCTTCCCCCTATGCATACATTAATTTCCTTATGAGTTTCTTAGATAGAATCCAGAAGAGCACCTACCTGGGTTTTACTCTAGACGCACCATCTGTGTTTCATTTAATCTTTCCCATATTTGGAGTCTCCCATTTGATTGCTAGAAAATATAATGTAGGTTTAAAATTTTCTAATAATTCCACCATCTCAACCCATGTGTAAGGGATCTATTGCAAATTAGGACATGAATTCTTCAATACTCTCCTTAAGTCTGTAATCACGTTGAAAACAAGACTCTGGAAAGATATCATTTTTATCATTCCTTTGGTTATTTATCCTTTTCAATAGGTACCACATTAAAATGGCAAGTACTACATTGAGGAGCCTTTTAGGTTTTGTGCATCCTTTAGTTGTCCACCATTTGGTTAAAATCTGTGGTATTGTAGTCGTTCCATATTTATTCCTACACTTCCTGTAGATAGCCTCCATAGTTTAGGGGTTGTGAAAGATGTTAGCAATAAATGTGATGTTGTTTCTTGTTTCCCCTCCTCACAACACCAACAATTTTGATGCCAGTTGTATATTCATCCCTTGTAAAGCTTCATCCACATGGATCTTGAATTTCCAGGCTCTTCAAATTACATTTTGAAAGGAAGATCTTTTGACCATATCATTTTGTATATATCTTCTTTTTCCTCCCTCCTTCTAATGTACTCTCAGGAGCTTTTAATTGAGAATTTTCCATTTGGCTACAACATCCAATATGGTTTATCTAGTTGTTCTGATCTACATCTTGGTGGAGGTATGCTGAACATACTCCAGTGGAATATGATCCTCCAATTTTTGTCTTCATTATTCTTGGCAAAAGAACAAACTTCTAATTCCTCCTCATCAGCTTCCGTTATCAAGTGATAGAGTGCTCCCAGACCTTTCAAACTGTCAAATAAGAAACAAGAATTACCTATTCTGATATGCCACAAATTTTGTGTTCTATTGGTTCCCTTATTAGGACCATCTTCTTCCATATAGGTGATGCTCCTTGGCTCTGTGCTAGGACTGGATTTAGCTTCTTACAGTATTTGTTTACCATAAGGATCCCCATAGAGATGCCTTACTTCTCAAGTTCCACCATAGTTTGCAAAAAAAAGACATTTGATACATCTGTTAAAGATCTGAACCCTACTCCACCTTCCTCCTTAGTTAGGCACAGGGTCTCCCAAATCACCCAGTGTTTACTCTTTTTATCTACTTAATTGTTCCAAAAGAATTTTTCAAATATCATATGAATATGTCTTATTACTCCAGCTGGTGGGTTCAGGGTTGAAAGTAAATGGATTGGCATCCCCTAAAGTACATGTATTATGAGCAATGCTCTCCCTCCATAAGACAGTACTTTCCCTTGCCAATTTTGAATTCTTTTCCCTATTCTCTTCACCCTATTATCATAGTAGCATATTTGTTCCTCCCATAGAATATAGAACATCCTAGATATGTAAAAGGAAAGGAACCTTGTCTGATGTTGGATAGAGCCTTAATTCCGGAGATTGTTTACTGCGGCACCTTATCATGTACATAGAAAGCATTTTCGCTAAGACTGATTATCTATCCAGAGGCAAGCTTCATAGATTTATCATCTGCTAAGGTGAATAGTATTGTGTCATCTGCATATGACATATGAGTGATCTTAGTGCTCTATTGAGGTACTCCTAATCCCTGGAAGTTCTCATTCTTTTCTCATTTAGTCCTCTGGATAAGGCTTCAGCCGCTATAATGAAATGTATAGGTGACAAAGGGTCCCCCTATTTAATCCCTCTAGTTGACTTGAAGAACCAGTTGATTGTCCATTTAATAAAATTGAATACCAATTTTCTGATATCTACCTGTATACCATGTCATTACCACTTCATTAAATCCAAAATTCTCATCATCTTGGTGATAAATATCCATGATAATCTATCATAAGCTTTAGTCGTATCTAGCTTCATTACTATATTGGTAGATTTGGTCCTCATCCTGATGTCTCTTATGATTTCTTGAGCCAATAGAACATTTTCCACTATGCTTCTTCCCTTGAAAAAACCAGTTTGATTTTTGGATATGATCATAGGAAGTAACTTTATCAGTCTTTCATGTAGAACTCTAGAAATAATCTTGTTTATGAAGTTACTTAGACTGGTAGGTCTAACATTTGAAAAAGTATTAATCTGGTCCTTCTTAGTGATTAGTATCAAATTTGTGTGAGTCACAAATCTTGGCAACAAGCTTCCTCCAAACAAGGATCTTACCAGTACTACAACATCTAATTTTATAATTTCCCAGCAGCTTTGATAGAAGGCTCTAGTGAATCCATCTAGGCCACTGGTAGTTTCTCTTTTTAGTGTAAAAACTGCTTCTTTTATCTCTATTTCCTCTGGTAACTTGTGTAACTCCTCATTTTGTGCATCTGTGATAATCTTGGGAATGTGCTTTAGTAGATCAAAGTTATTTAGATTCAGTGAACTATTTTTGAAAAAAGTTAACAGCTTTTGTGGCTATCTCTTGATTGTTTCCAACCATATTCCACTTTCATTCTGGATTCTATTAATCTGTAATCTCTTTCTTCCCTTGACATAATTATGAAAAAACTTGGTATTTCTCTCCTCTTTTACATGTGAACCATTTCATGCCTGACTTCTGTTTTCGATACTCTTCTTCCAAATAGAGGTATATGTTTAGGTCAGCATGCGCTTTATGTAAACTGGTCCTGTTTTCTTGTGATGGATCCTCTTCAAATTTCTTTTCCTAAACTAGTATGACCTATAATAAAGTTTCAATCTTTTGGAAAATATTTCCATAGACTTCTTTACTCCACTTGGTTAGTACAACCTTAATCTTCTTGAGCTAAAGGTGCATGTTCAGCATGGGGTTTCCATTCTCATAATTCATCCATTTTGATTTAATTAGGTCCATAAAACCTTCATGTTTTGTCTAGAAATTCAAAAATTTGAATGGTCTAGTGATCACATCCGAGTTTTCTGAACATTGCACCGCCAAAGGGGAGTGGTCTGATCCCCTTTTTATAAAATGTTTTACTGTTATGTTAGGGAACTGATCCTGAAATTTCTGGTTGGTTAGAACCTTATCCAACATTTTGGAAATACAAGTTGCATCAGTACTACCATTCCACCGAGTGAAAGTGCTTCCACTATAGCCCATATCTGTTAGTTTACACTCTACCAAACAATTTGCAAAGTCTTTTGTTTCGTGGAATAAAATAGAAAGCCCTCCTAGTTTCTCTTCTTCTGATAAAATCACATTAAAGTCTCCACATACTAACCAAGGTATATCATGATGATTTGCTATTTATCTTAGTGATTCCCAAAGAATCCTTCTTGTGCTTTGTAAACAGGCTGCATATACCACACTCACCAAAATTTCTTCCCTCAAGTTTTGATGTCTAAGCATGATAGTTATATGTTTGGGTGTGTCTGCTATAATGTCAACTCCCATCTCTTCTTTGAGAAAAATCCATATTTTTCTTGAATAGTTGGCTATAGCAGTGTGATGCCCCAAGATCCTTTTGTAAATTTCAAATCTAGATGGATCTTCAAAAGGCTCTATCAATCCAATTATTCAATATTTATTCCTTCTGTTCAAACTAGTCAACCTCTCAAAACCTTATTGAGTATTGACTAATATGATGTTCCAGAAGAATATCTTATTCATCATTATTGCTTGAGCTTTGAGGCTACTAGCCTCTTTGATAAAGTTATGACAGGAGGATTATCCTCTTTCCCTCCTTTAGGTTTGATATTGCTATTCTTCAGCCTTTCAGTCTGTTTCACCTCAATATCCCCTTCCTTGGCTATTTGATTAATGTTAGATAGGATGGATTCCTCTTCTTTAGTGTTATTGCCTATTCTTTCATTGGAGTTTGTGAATCCTTCTGTGTTACTGTTACTATTGTATGAAGTTGGTGTTTGTTTTGTGATTCAAAAATTTGTTCCTTACTATATTTATTGTGTTGGCTTTTTGGGTTCTCACTTATCTCTGTATCATTCCTATTTCTGGTTGCATCACCAGTATTTTCTTTATTTGGGATTGTTTTATTGTTGTGCTCTCTTTCTGTTCCATGTTCCTCAGCTTCCAAAGAGGATGATACATTTTCTTCCTTTTCTTTGTTCTCTGATTCTTGTTTTTTTTCTTTATCTACATTATGGATTAATTCCCCTACTTCCTATGATGCTGGTACCTCCTTCCTTTCCTGCATTTGTTGTAACTTCTTTGGGTATTCTTTCCCCCTTTCATCACTCTCAATATTCTTTAAATCTGAATTTTATGTTATCCTGTTGGTTTCCTTCTCTGTTGTGTTACTGTTTTTGCCAAAAGTTGCTTCCACCCAGTGTTTGCTGGTCTCCTTTTTGCCATAATTATCTGCTTTTATTTGAGTATCCTCTATATGCTCTAGTGGTCCAAAATTGTTGTTTGTAGTAACTGTATTAGAATTTTTTTCTAGTTCTTTCTCTTGTGTCCTCTATATAATATTGTTACCAACCTCCCTATTTTCTTTTCTCATTGTCTAGTTCTTGTTGTTTTTATCATGCCCAGGTAGCTTGGTTTTCTGATTATGATTTGTATCCTTCTGCTCAGCTCCATTATGTAGTTTATCATTTTCTTTGTTGTTTTGTGTCTTATTGGTTGCTTTGTTGATTTCTGCTAGTCCCCTACTCTTCTCCTTCTGATTTCAATCTTTCTTCTTATTAGGCTTTAAAGAGGGGTTTATGATAAAGCACTCTATTTTATTGTGTCCCTGTAATCTACAGGTTTTCCAATACTTGGGCATATAGTCATACATGATAGGAATCCATTTGAATTATCTCCCCTGTGTTCTTTCGCTTGATTCTCACATTAATCCTTTTGGGGAAATCTCGTAGCAAGTCCACTTCCACCTTAATTTTTGTGCAGCTAGGGCATGAATTGTTCTTTGTAGCCATGTACATATGTAAATGTTTACCTATCGCCTTTGCCATTGTAAATAGAGATTCTTTAACAAAATAATTTAGTGACAATGATGGGAATGAAACCCATGCCAAAGTCGTAGTGGTTTTGGGTTCTGCGTTAAACCATGGTTTCCAGTTGAGGGGTCTCATATGATAATACTCGTATATGGTTTGGAGAAAGTGTGCTAGCTTAGATATTATATGCACATAATCTTCAAAAGTTGTTAGTCTTATTAGGAGGTGTCTATCCTTCAAGAAGCCTATTCTACATTCAGACTTGATTTTGCATTGTAGGGGTATAATCTTGTGTAATTCCTCTAACTCAGGCAATCTATAGGAAAATTTCCCTAGAACTACCTATTGGAGATTTTCTTGTTTAATCATAGAATCAACCTCTTCCTTTTCCCATAAGAGTGTTGGTTCTCCATGAACATATATGAGGTCCCTTATGCTCATCGAGTTCAATGGTTTTGTGTATTCAGGTAATAATAAGTTAATCTACAATGGTGGTGGTGGTTGATGTTTCATAGGGTCTGGTGGTGGCACACCTCCAGGAAATAGAGGCCAGCCACTGCTGGCCATATCCATCAGCCTTCTCCGCTAGTATTAGGGTTTGGGCAGACCATCGATTTTAGAGAAAGAATAATGCGAAAAAGTTATCGCATGTTCATCCCAATAGTTTCAAGTTGATATTCCCTATATTTCTCTTTATTGTATATATCTAACTATTTTTTATTCCTATACTTATCTTATACTTCACCTTCCATGAATCAATAACTTGTGTTATAGGCATATAATCTCAACCTTTTTTGCTTACTTTCCGTTCCAAGTAACCTTTTTGGTATATTAACACCTATATGCTACCTTTAATAACTATTAATATATTATTAACTAAAAAATATATTTAGCTACTGAAGCCCAAAAATATGACATTGAATAACTATATGTAGAGAAAACCAATAAAATGATAAGAGATCTTCCTAATTTCTCGCTTGAAATATGTATCCGTTTTCAAACATTCATGCAGTAATTTTCATTTCAAATTAGAGAAGAGCAGACGAAAAAACTAAGAGGAAAAACAAAAGGAACACCTATACAAAACCCTCAATAACTATTTGCATAATTTTTACTACAAAATATATTTAACATTTGAACTCGAAAAATATGACATTCTATAACTACATACGACGAAAACCAAAGAGATAATATAAGATTCTGAAGATTCTCCTTCTAATTTCATGCTTGAAATCATCATCTTCTTCTTTGTCTCCTCCTCCTTCTCCATCTCCTTCTTTTTCTGAAGATTCTTCTTCTAATTTAATGCATGAAATCATCTTCTTCTTCTTTATCTCCTCCTCCTTCTCTTTCTTCCCCTTCCCCTTATACTCTTTTTCTTCTTTATCTCATTCTTCTCCTTATACTCCTTATTGTCACGCCCTGCCTTGGGAGGTATGACTGGCACCTGGTGCCCTACTACGACCTGGACTGCTGGACTATTGAGCCTAAGCATTTCTGGTGCCAGGCTGGCTCTAATTCTGGATTTATGAAAACAACGAGCTATATAACGGTTGTAAATACATCCTCCGTCCGACAAGACCTACAGTCACCTGTAGGAATATAACAGCTACCAAGAACAACTGAACATAAGGGAACCTATGCGGGCCGACAAGGCCACCATGCTGACTAGTTATCACTGAAAAGTATAATCAAGTGCTGAACTGATCTGTGACCGACAAGGTCACCAACTGACAACTAAACAAGGCCCCACATGACCATCACATGCAAAGTAAAAACATACACACGACCCCACACGACTGGTTCAACTAACCACAGGGAATATACAATCCGCAAGCCTCTAAGAATAATAAGATGGTCGGGATAGGGCCCCAGCCTATCCATACTGTACAAACAAAAAGGGAACTAAACCTTTAGATGTCAAGCTCCGGATGACAGGAGCTGAAGACTCTGTACGCTGGCTGGAACTACGAGGGATCTGCTCCTCGTCTATGGCAGTGCCCCAAAACGGGCGTCAATGCCACTGGTACTGAGTATGCAGGCAATAACTGAAAATAACTGAAAGCAAACAATAATACTGATAGATATTGAAGTAATAGGAGACGGGCTGAGACTGACTGAAAAGAGCGCAACTTTACTGAAGAGAGTAAGAGTCATACCTGATAATATGTCGGTCTACTTTCTATCTATTAATAACTAACACAATATAGCATACAAGAACCTTACCAGCCCCCATAAGCTGTAAGGTACCAACCAACACACAATCTATATACCCTTACCCAGGTCATACCATCCACCTAGTAACTTTGAGCATCCTGTCGGCCCCCTGGGTATGCAACTTGGGCTCGCTGGGCCCCTGACTATAGATGTATCTAATTCCGGAGGACTCCTGAAATCTGAAATGTGAAATCTGAAATCTGCACCCCGGGCGCAAGCGCTCGACAGGGGGTGTGGTATAGTGCTGATCAGCGTGCTATGGGGAATTTGCATCCCATCTTCGTTTGCTGGCGGACAACATGCCACTCCGTAGAGCGACGTATCCTCACCCTCTGGCAGGCGACACAACTATTAACCCTGGGGCGGTCAAGGAAGCTCTAAGGGTGTCCAACACAGAATAATCATGTCTCCACAGATAACAATAACATCATGTAATATATATATACTGAATCTGATAATAATATTTATATTCTGGTATTCTGTTCTGAATCTCATACTGAAATATACTGAATCTGATACTGAGATATGCTGAATCTAATACTGAGATATACTGAGTCTGAAATAATATTTCTGGAATATTCTGCTGGGAATTATACTGTTTTACTGAGTTTCATGCTGAACACTGTATAATAATTCTAACATGCTTACTGAACTCATACTGAATATAATATACGCCTTTTGAAACATTCTACTGGAATTTGTACGATTTTGCTATACTGGAACTACTAGCTTGCCGAAAGAAACTGGCTTTACATACCTCGACTGTCGGTTTGTCGATTAACTGGCAAGGTTCGGCTCGTATTCAGCTATTCTCCCCAATAGTAATCATATTCATTCGAGAATAGAACTAACTTCATTATTATACTGGAAGAAAACAATACTTTAAATCTATATACTGACTCTCTTTTAACTTATTGAAGTACGATCGAAAACTCATAATTTCTCGGAGGTCTAGAAGGGAGAAATAGTCACTTTAGGCCTGGGAGTGTATTAACACTAGTTTGGAGCAATTCCAATCACTTTGACTCGGTGGGACGACGCTTTGCTGGGCGAATTTCACGAAACTAACTCCATAGAAATGCTCCCTGTAGCTTTATACTTTGGTACCCGAAGTTAATTTGACTTTGGACCGCATTTGAAAGCGTAATCGAATGAATATTATATAAACCCTTTGCTCCTCCTCTGTTACTGGTTGTTCACTTTGGAAATAATATGAAAGATGACTTGAAAATGAAGTGAGAGGACTTTATATACTTGGATCCTTTAAGTCGCATTTGTCAAATGGGATTTATAAGTCGCATTTGCCTTGCGACGCTCCATCTTGGCGCTTGTCCGGTCTCTCCCCGGGCCCTTTTCTCGCACGTATGGCATTCTAAAACTCTTAATCAACATGCGAATAGGCCAACTAAGTGTCAAGAACTTACGGGGTGTAATAGTTGTACTCCTTTTTCTTCTTCATATTATTCTTCTACATATACTCCTTTTTCTCTTTCTTTTTCTTCTTCGTCTTCTCTTTTTTATTTTCCTTCTCTTTAACCTACTCCTCCTCCTCCTCCTTTTCTTCTTTTACTTCTCTCTCTTTTTATTTCTTCCTATCTTTCTTCATAAGATAAGGAGAAGGAAGAGGAGGAGAAAAAAGGGATAAAGGAGAAGGGAGAAGGTGAAAGGAATAGAAGAAAGGAGAAGGAGAAGGAGACCTCCTCCTCCTCCTTTGCTCCTTCTCATTCTCCTTCTACTCCTTATCCTCCTCCTTATCTTCCTTCTCTTTATTCTCATTTCTCCTGCTTTTCATTCTTCCTTTTCTTCTTCTGCTTCTCCTTATCTTTCTCCTCCTCCTCCTCCTCCCTCTCTTCATTATTTTTCTCCTTCTTCTCTTGAATCTAAATTTAAAATTTACCTTAAATAAAGGATTCTCATTTCATAGTTAGTAAATGACATGTTATTCTGATGCAATCTATTAAACTAAATTATTTTGTCCTTAGCTTCAAAGCATATGCTAAACTTAGAAAATTTATGAGAACTTAGTCAATATAAGAAAAGGGAGCCCAACTGGTGTGCTCTCAATAATCCACTATTGCTTGACTAGCTAAATCAATTAGAAACTTATGAAATCAACTTTATTAGAGTCCACCTACTCCAAGTTGTACAATCTCTCATGGAAACTTAGTAGAAACTTATAAGAATCATCCCTGGGATAACCATTAAACTGTTGGGGCTTCATCTTTTTAAATCTCTCTAACCTTTTTTGCTCGGCTTCAACCATTGTAGGTAAAATCGATGGGCATGAAGAAATGCCAAGTAGATGACACCTATATACTGGGGAAATCTAGTTCTACCTGGTTGAGCTCCGGAGCCTAAAATCATGGAGAAATCAGTTGATTAGAGGTCTAAGCTTCAAACTCAATCTGAAAACATTCTAGAGTGACAAACAAGATACCAACCTAAGCCATACTCTCAAGAAAACTGAGCATCCACACAAAAGAATCCTAAAGCATAGGAGTAGCAATAAATCTAATGGTGTCTCAGCTAGTGAAATCTCAACTATTGGAATCGACCATCAACATGAAAAATCATTGGCTCAAAAAATACAACTCCAAAATGGCCCTGGTAGTTACCGTTGTTCAACCTATAGAAGGTGTTAATGTACAGGATCTGCCTTCACCTCAACCCTTGCCTCTATCATCTTTGCCATAAATGCTCGTGTGCTCACAATCTATGAGAGAGGGAAACACTGAGATTTAGAACTCGAGTAGAATCAAGTACGCATGGAAAGGAATGACAAAAATAATACCCCAAAGTATCCAAGTTAGCAACTAGAAATAAAACACATCTATATGCTCCACTGGTACATGAATCTGAATTCGCACAAAAAACTACAGCTAGAGTGGCATGAGTATAGGGAGCAACATGTACTCAGCAAGTATAAGTGACCGACCCTAACAAAGTAGAAGCGAAGGCTGATTTATTAAATACTTACATTCTACATTTACCCAATTATAAAGGATAACATAACTCAACTAAATACACAATATCAAAATAAATGAGGAATTAAGCACAATTCACCTCAATAACTCGGTAAGATGCCCAAATTGAGATCAACATGATAATCAAAAGTGCAACGCAATCTCCATATCTAACTCAAACTTTGTGCACACACTAACTCCAATGAGGGTATCGGGGAGCGTGACCCAGGAGTGACCAATATGTGGTCCATGCACCTTATAGACGTTCGCTAAGTGCAATACAGACAATCCCAACGTACTATCAATATCAACATCAAAACAACTCAAATTCAGAACAGACGGTCCCAACGTGCTCATCTCATAATGTCCAATCTCATATTCAATCATATATATTAAATGGCATATCAATATCAATTAAAGTGAACATAAACTAAACATGTCATTTTTTTGCAATTTAACTCTAATTGAATACCATCATAGAAATATTAATCATGTTATATCCTCTTCCACATGAGTCCTTTCATGAAAATCAACTAATCAACCAATATGAAGAAGCAAAACCACATAACTCGACATGTCACTCGGTACTTGTATAAGTGCTAACCACCTTACCTATACGTCACCCCTTGCCCTTAACCCACTAATGAACAATTTAATCGAGAAAAACATCCATCATCAAGAAAACGTTTTAACTTACCTCGATTCAGAGTGCCACAAATCAAAGAATCACCTTATCATTTCTCAAAGCCTTTGAACGCTCCCAAACTCGGCGTGTCACCCGGTGTCCCTATAAGTGCTCACCAACTAGCCTATATGTCACCCATTACCCTTAACCCATTCATTAAAAATTTAATCAAGAAAAACATTCATCATCGAAGATCATGTCTTAACTTACCTCGATTCATAGCGCCACAAATCACTATATCTCCTTATCATTTCTCAAAGCCTTTGAATGCTCTCAATCTATTCAAAATTAAGTTTTATATGATTAAACAAAGCTAATAATACACCTGATCCCAAAGATCAAAAAAGAAAATTTCTTGCAAAATTGAATTTCCATATCCCACCATAACTCGAATTTCACCCAAATCTAACACTTAATCGGCCCCGTAAACTTTCAAATTATACTCTCATAAGTTTTAGAAAAAAACCCTAATTCTCGATTGAAAACATGGAGTACGATTATAATTGGTACATGGAATCATGAATTCACTAAAATGAAGGTTAAATCCTTACCCTTTGTCAAATCTAAAAGATTGCATAAAATAATAGTTAATCTAAGCACTAGGGCGCAAAATATGATATGAAATACCAAATCCCAATTTGAGAAATGTTTAAGTCTACCCAATCGTACTCTTCACGACTGTGTTCCCCACCCCATGCAATCACGACCACGCCCTAGCCTTTCCCTTCACGAACACGATCATAGGCCTCACGAACGATACTGTTCCCCGACCCCCTTCTCCCTACACAATTGTGCACTATGCCACGCAATTGCGGGCGTCCCCTAACCTAACTACTCTTTGCCATTACGGTTCCCTGGATCATAATTGGAATGGCCAAATGCCTTGCACCGGAGCTAGAAAATTCTAGTTCATCCAAATGTTCATTTTGATGTCCGGTTATGTCACCCATTACGTCATGTTAATATAGTGCAAAAATTTTGGGTTACGTCACTCATTATGTCATGTTAATGTAGGAAAAAAATTAGTTATTACGTCACCCATTATGTCATGTCAATGCAAGATTATAATAATTCAATAAATAATCTTGACGCAGAGATAGTAACTTAAGACTGACCAATTTATTTTTATATAAAATGTTCAATTTTGACTAAATGAAATAATTTTCTTTCTTAAAAAATCTAAAACAACCAAATTTGCTTCTTTGTTCTCATTTGTTTAGTCACTTGCAATAACTATTTTAATTAATTATTCCATATAGGTCTTGTGATATATCCTCTATATAAATCGAGAAGCAAGGACATTTTTCAAAAAATTAATTTAAGTTCTCGTAGGCTGATTCTTTCTCTTTTGTGATATCTCATGGTAATGTATTCGATTCACCCTCTTCCTTAATTCCATCACTTAGGAGATAATTTTTTGAGAAATCATGGCAAAATTTTCAATTGTTTTCAATGTTTCGTATATGATACATGACTGACTCCATTTTATGTTAATGGCATACATTTATATATAAATGAGTATCATGAAAAAATTCCTTATATGTGTGGTTTCAATCTAGATTTATGGTCTTGTGGTATGTTTCAGTTCTAATTCTCTTTCTCTTTGTGAGACTCCCTTTTCTTTTTATTTAATTCCCTTCTTTCCTTAGTGAGTGAAACTTATTAGTCGTTAAAAATGTTTTAATTTGGGGAAAATTTTTTCTTCTTTTAAATTTTTTATAAATGATTTTTGGTTTTTTCTTATATTTATGTTCGGTGATGCAGTCTGCTCAACATTCACAAGAAAAGAAAAGTGATTCGGAAACAGTGATGCAAACGTCTATTACTACTTTAAGTCAACTACTAATGGATGTTGAAAACATGAACGTAAGATTTTCAATTCACTTTCTTTATTCTACTTTTAATTTTATATTTTATTTTATTTATAAAGTGGTTCATAATAGTCCAAGCTATTTTAACTATGATTTTAAGATTTTGACTGAATATTTAGGTTTTTTTAATTAGTATTAGTGAAAAACTCTCATTTTTTTCCATTCTCTTTCCTTCTCTTTATTGTCTATATCTATCGATTTCCTAAATCCTACACTTATTTTATACTTAACCTATATTCATTAATCAAAATAACTTGCATCATAGGCCCATAATCTCTTCATCTATACTCATCAGTCTATAACTTATGCTATTGACCCATAAACTCAACCGCTTGAGCCTACTTTTTGTTCCAAGTAATACTTTTGAGATATTGACACTTGTATATAATCTTCAATAGCTATTAACATACTTTTTGACTAAAAATTATATTTCGCTACAGTAGTCAGAAAATGATTACATTGTATAATTATATCTAGCGAAAACAAATGAAATAAAAAGAGATCATGAAAATTTTCTTAATATCACGCTTGAGATATCCCTTTTCAAAACTTAAAGTAGCGGTTTTCATGTCAAATTAGAGAAGAACATAAGTAAATTTAAGATGAAAAAAAAACACACCAATACATAACCCTCACTAACTATTTGTGTTCATTCTTGATATCATTATTATTATCTTCTTATTAATCCTCCTCCTTCGCTTCTCCTCCTTTTCCTCCTCCTTCCTTCTCTTCTTATGCTCCTTTTCCTTGTTCTACTCTTTCTCCTTCTTCTTCTCCTCCTCCTCCTCCTCCTCCTCCTCATCATCATCATCATCATATTCTTATTATACACTAGATATTGTGAGAATACACAAATGGAGTCATTTTCAAAATCGAGTTTGTAATCTAAAATTTCACTTAAATTCACCTTAAATTATTTTCAAATACCTTCAAAATTGATATCAAGCTTTTTAAGATGTTTCAAATAAACTTCATTAACATCCATTTTGAAATGCATATTGAAAAAATTAAAATCAAGTAATGATATTTTCAGATTCTTATCTTCAAAATCATAGTCATTGTCTATATAAATATATTAAACTTTGATAACATTCTTCAATGAATACCTCTTTTTCATCAATAATTCATATTTTAAAAAAAATTGAGAAATTCAAATTATAATGTACACCCAATGCAACGACCAAAAACTCGAGAGAAAAATACAGAAAAATATGTGTATCAATTTTTTTCTAATATTTGTCAAACGGGTATAATGATAGTTGTATTAGAGAGAGTAATTGGACAAAATTTTTAGAAGAGAAAGAAAATTTAAAATTTTAAAGTTATTTAACAGGTGGTGTTTCCAGGCATAAAATACCATTTATGTAGCCTTAAGCATGGATATGAATTGTGGGGTGCCAATTTCATTAATTTAAGTTGTTCTACGCTATTTAATAGACCAAGTTATCATACAGTGATAAATTTCTTATTTTCATCAGCTTCTTAATTCATACAAAGTTCTTCATAATTGATCATAATACCAAATGGTGGAGGCTTATGAATTGAAGTGAGAACAAAAGGTCAGATAAGCATGCGCATAAAGGCCACCTCTTTGTGCTCAATAACCCATGGATAAGGGCCTAATGTTTTTGCAAATGTCGCAATCAAAAAGCATAAGTGAAACCTTTATTTACCTCATCTTCTGCCAAAAGACCTCGAAGATGTTAGAAATTTTTTGAAATGCTATTTAACTCCTTCAGCATTACAAGATACTGAAGCCATTCGGATACAATAGGCTTGTCTTTCCCTTTCTTTTTCAATTCCAACCGGTCTTCCAATTTCCATGAACTCAAATCCATTTTTTCTAGAAAATAATATAAAATAAGATGCAAATCAGATAAAATACGATGCAAACTTCAATATACTCTTTGTCATACACTGCTTCACTAGTGCCATCCTTCATCAATGGCAAGGTGATTGGAAATCCAAAAGGTGGTTGTAACAACTTCTTCACCAAATACATATACTCAATAAAATCATGCATAGCCCATTTATAACCCCCACAGACTCAACTGATCCCATACTCAACTCTAAATCATGAGATAACTCAGCTACTACTACCTCACGTACAAACAAAAGAACATCTTTCAATGCTAATAATTCCTTAGTAGCCTTTCACCCTGTGATCCCTATGGCATCTACTATAGCCCCTATAGTACTTCGACAAAAATTATACAAACAATCATCAAGCCCGACAGCCCTTCTCAGTAGCTTACAAAACTCTAACAACATTCAAGCACATCCATTACATGTGTTCTCAGTGAATTCACTCTTCAATAAATTGATAAATGTATGAATACAATAATGAGCAGTAAATTTGACAGTTTTATCTAGAGACATATAAATCACTACTAGAGCTTCAAGGGCAAACGAGGACATAAAGATTTGGAGGTGTTGAGAGATTTTTTCAGAATTATCGTTTGAGTCATTGTGAGATACTATTTCAGCATCCTTTTGATTTGATGAGCATCCGAAATAGCCTAATGATAATTAATTTTCAAAATATCAAAGACTATTAAAAGTAAGTCATCAATGAGTTGCCACGCCTAAGGATGATCTGTGCTCTGCATTCGACCAACAAGCTGCATGCTCTCATCCTTCTGGATACCACAATCGGCTAATATTTGTCTTGACTGGAGTTTCTTTTTCCCCTTTAAATTAGTTGTTGCTATTTTGTGGGTATTCTTGTGATCAATATGATTCTATAGTGAATGAATTCCACAACGTGTTGAGAGGAAAATAATTGGTTATCCCAGCTCATTGTATTGACCTGGTGGAATTCATGCACTATAGAATCATGTTGATAACCAGAATACCCATAATAGAGCAACAATTAATTTATAGGGGAAAGCATCTCTAGTCAAGAAAAATATTAGCAGACTGTGGTATCCAGAAGGACGAGAGCATGCATATTGTTGGTCGAATGTAGAGCGCAGATCATCCTCAGGAGTGGTAATTCATTGATGACTTACTTTCACTAGTCTTTGGTATTTTGAAAAGTAATTATCCTTCGACTATTTTGGATGCTCATCATATCACAAGAATGCTGAAATAGTATCTAACGATGACTCCAAAGGATAATATCAAGAAAACCTCTCAACACCTCCAGATATTCATCTCCTCATACCGCTCCTATAGCTCTAGTAATGTTTTATATATCTCTAGATAAAACTGTCAACTTTACTGGTCATTATTCCATTCGTACATTTGTCAATTTATTGAGGAGTTAATTGCTTGAGCACACATACAATGAATGTGCTTGAATGGTTTTATAATTTTTTAAGCTATTGAGAGGGGTTGTCGGACTTGATGATCATTTGCATAGTTTTTTGTGGAGTAGTGTAGGGGATATAGTAGATTCCATTAGGATCGAAAGGTACAAGGATACTAAGGAATTATCAGCATTGAAAGATGTTCTTGTGTTTGTACGTGAGGTAATAGTAGCAGAGTTATTCCATGATTTAGAATTGAGTATGGGATCAGTTGAGTCTGTGGGATTATCAGTGGGCACTATGTATGATTTTATTGGGTATATGTCTTTCTTGAAGAAATTGTTGCAACCACCTATTGACTTTCTAATCAACTTTCCATTGATGAAGGATGGAACCAGTGAAGCAGTGTGTGACAAAGAGTACATTGAAGTTTTGCATCGTATTTGATCTAATTTGCATCTTATTTTATTTGATTTGCTAGACAAAACGGATTTGAGTTTAAGGAAATTGGAAGACTAGTTGGTATTGAAAGAGAAAAGGAAAGCCAAGCCTATTGTATCCGGGTGGTCTTAGTATCTTGTAATGCTAAAGGAGTTAAATAGCATTTCAAAATTGTTTAACAGCTTGGGGGTCTTTTGGAAGAAGATGAGGCAAAGAAAGATTTCATTGTGCTTATTGGTTGTGACATTTGCAAAACCATCTAACAATTATCAACGGGTTATTGAGCATAATTAAGAGGTAACCAATTTTGAGGTGAGGAGACATTTCACAATAATGATGCTTGGAGAAGTTAGACATGCAAAACAGGCATCACATAAGATTCTCATTGACAGTTCCTAGTTATTGGAAGAATCATGAGAATACATTGGATATAGGGATCCCGCATTGCTATGAGGCAATCTATTTATGGGGCTCAAACATAACGCACTGGGCCTATTGTGTTGAAGAAGTGGTTTCTCTTGGTATGTCGAGCGATCTTGAATCCTCAAAATGCTCTCTTTGTTGCTTGCCCAAATGACCATAGAAGGTTTCTTCCAAATCCAGGTACGCTTTTATTGCCTTTATACACACACTTATTTGGCCTTTTGTTTTCACCTTCTAGGATGTTGGCATTCATTTTTTGCCTAACAATCTGTAAGGCAAATTTGTTGTAAACAAACTATCTGGATTTTCTATCCTAATGATATCATCCCTGTGGCTTTTTCTCCAATATCTATATCAATCAACTGTGACATGAGATGGTTAGGGAATTATTCTCCAATTTTAGTAAGGTTCTGTCTTCCATTAATAATGAAACTTCTAACTTTTTCTTTGGAATTTCTTTTCAGGTTAGAAATCATATGCTAGCTCCCTTACCTGTCCACTTAGTCTACTAAAAAAATATAATTACCTGAATTAATCTATCATAATATCCTACATTCAACATTTTCTCTAGAATATAACATTTGTTTCCAGAGTTAGGAATCATTATTAGCCTTTATTTTGCAATTGAATGACTTAGCCAAAAGAAAATCAGCAAGGAGAGAGAATCATGTCCTAGATATCCACCATTTCATGATAGCTATGGAATTTGTTATCCTGCTGTGTTCAAGGCAGTAAAGCAGAAAGAATAATAAATATTCAAGACCATAAAATTTACTATGTGTCCTTTAGAAATTTAATACTCTCAATGTACTTCAGGTTTTAAATTATTTCCTCCCAGAAAGAAATGGATATACATGTTTTGGCGTAGCAGTACCTCAAACGTCAGTAACCTCGTCGAACTCCAAGAACAAAAATAAATCACACAAAGACTCAATAATTATTTGTTCAAAAATGATGCAGAAGTCAGCAAAATGATACCCTGAATGAAGGAAAAACATCTTTATTTATAGTTCAACCCCCAGGTAGTAGGACCAACGGGAGGTCCCAAAGATTCATGATCGCAACCATGGACTCGTTGAGTGACCCGTTGGGTCCCTATCGGTCAATTTTCAGATTTTAGTCCGAGATATTTTTGTAATTTCCCACCTATTTAGTCCCTAAAATACGTCATTTTAAGTATTATTTCAGAGAATTTATAGGGTTTAAACGGTTTTCCCCCTCATTTCTCACGTAAACTCTCAGAATATCGATCATAGAAACTCAAACTTTTCTTCTCAAGCAAGAACTATGGTTCCTCATCAGTTTCAGAGATTCAGTCTTTCTTCTTCAGGGATTTCTAAGCCACTTATGTGGGAATTAAACAAGGAAATAGTTCTCCCCTTATGTCCCCAAAATATTCCCTAATTTCTCTATCAATTCAGCCCTGTGGTTTCGAAATGTAGAAGATTGTCAGACTAATTTGAGTGGTATATTTCTCATGATTTGTAATTGCTTTATTATTCCCTATTTCTAGAAATATGTAAGAATTGTATCTAGTTGAATGATTTAGCCCTAGTTATCATATCAGTAGAATCTAGAATCTTGCGTGTTGGACTAGTTTCCCTGTAGATAAGTATTCCTAACTTAGTCTTGGGCCCATTTTTGAGCTATCGGCTTAGTAGTCAGTCTAGGACTATCCAGTGGGAGTAGGACTTAGCACCAAGCGGACCGGGGTTCTAGCGTACCCAAGTTCCAGAGCTACGTTGCAATCGTAAGTTATTTTTATTGGCTTCATCGCCCTAGACTTGTGATCACCTAGTTCATGCCTTTATACCCTGGCAAGGTATATTGGGTCCTACCGATGGGGTGTATACTTCGGCTCCACGTCTAGCTCACGTGATTATATGTCGGTTATAGAGTCTCCCACTAATCAGTTCAGTCTTAGATTAGCTCAGTTTATTTTAGTCTCAAATTAGCTCAGCTTAGAATAGTTTAGATTACCCAGTTTAGTACAATAATTTAGATCAGTGTCTCAGATTTAGGTCATGTCATTGACCATTAGACAGGGTCATTTTGACCATCTTAGTATAGTACAGTTTATTCAATTTCAACATTTCAATTGGTCATTGCATGTCTTTATAGTTCAATTATTTTATTCTCCGTGTTATGGTTTCTCCTACTTACTCAGTACATTCAAAGTACTGACGCATACCTTTTATGTTGTATCATTTTATGATACATTGTAGGTTTTCAGTCTCAGCCCCATCAGCAGATCTTCTAGGAGTTTTCAGCTGCACCCGTGGTGAGTCCTCATCTTTCGAGGATAATGACTATTTTTCGTGGTTTTTCTTTCAGTTAGACTCAGAATTAGCTGGGGGCTTGTCCCAGCAACTCATTATATAGATGACTTTCAGACACAGACAAAGATTCATATTTTTAGTTCTATTTCAGTTGTTTAAAACTTTGTGATTTAGTTCTTCTTCATGAATGGTTTTATTATTTTAAAGCTTCTTCTATGTTTTTACTTAGAATGACAGTGTTATGATAGACCATCGATTGACTTGGGGTTACTTGTGACTCCAAATACCGTGTCTCGTCCAGGGTATAGACTCGAGGTGTGACACTTGTCCCTGGCTTAGTCCCCTTTTGGGCAACTCTACCTGCTGAGAGAGTAGACTGAGCTCTATTACCTCCATTTCCCTATCAGGATGTACATATAGCCCTTTTGGCCACATCCTCAGCATCCATCTCTACCCGAACGACACTCACCAAAGTAGGCCCTCCCACTCTTTCCATAAGGTAGGCCTCGAGGGGTTCCTTAAACTATATTGCCTTGCGTTTGAGACCTCTGATCATTCTTGTTACCTAGGACTAGGCATTAACAGCTGCCTGAGTAGGTCTAGAGGACCTCTTCCTGAAGAAGGACCTATTTCCATTCCTGTTCCTCAGCCGTGTGGTCTCATTACCTGCTATCTTGGCCCTCTTACTCTCATGCTCCTCTCTATCCTTCTGCTTATATTCCACTAACTTGTGGGCATACACCATAAGTCTATGAAATGTCCATATAACTGATCGATAGAGAATCCTTTCTCTCCTTCTTTATGTGCTTGCCCAATCCATATATGAACTTCCTAATTCTTTCCCTCATATCAGGTACCATCTCTGGAGCATACCTAGATAGATGGATGAACTTAAGGCTATACACCTTCACACTTATAGTTCCCTGCCTCAAGTTCACAAACTCCTCTACCTTCACCTCTCTAAGCTCCTAAGGGAAGAAGTGGTTCACGAAGGCCTCCTCAAAATTACCCCAAGTTGCCAGAGCTTCATTATCACTTCGTCCTTGCTTCCAATGATCATACCATACATTTGCTACATCCTTGAGCTGATACGAAGCAAAATCAACTCCCTCTATCTCTGTGGCATATATTGCCTCTGAGATCTTCCAGATCTCATCAATAAAATTCTAGGGGTCCTCATCGACCTTAGGCCCTGTCAATATTGGAAGATTCATTCTTAAGAACTCTATAATCCTTGACGCTACTGATGAATCATGAGAACCGAAACTGGCTAGCACCGGGCTTTGGCAGCCTGATTGAGTAGCCACTAACTGAGTGAGCATCTAAATAGTTCCTTTAAACTCTTCCTCTGAAGTACCAACTCTAGGAGTTTGAGGAACTGGTGCCTCTGGAACCCTTCCACTAGTGGTTGGTGCATCCTGGGCTCCAACACTAGATCTTTGAACTGGAGTGCCTGCTCCATTCCTAGTCTACACCCTAGTCTGTGGAGGTAGATTAGCTGCATTTCTCTGGCTGATAGTATCTTTTGGAGGCATGATCTGAAACACATGGATGCACAAGTTAGTAGGAAGTGTTTATAGAGTTAAAATCTATCACACGATGTAGAGTATAAAATAAAGGAGGTATTTCCTAATGCCATATATTCTTCCTACTATAGATATAGGGCGCTTCACATCTATAAGAAGAGCACTACTAGATGCAGCTTCATAGACATTTGAAACACCTAATGCTCTGATACCAAGTTTGTCACTCCCCTAGCCTACACCCTTGGCATGGCCGTCACTCAAACCACCCAGTGATCCAAGTGAACCCTTGGCCTGACTTATTACTAGCTGAGGTTCAAAATAAAGTTTAGCGGAAATAATAACTATAATGGACTCAATTTAATAAAATAAAATTTATTAATTGAAACTGAAAACAATGTTAAAAATTAAAATTTATGACTCAACTAACTACTAATCTAAGAAGCCTCTAATGTCTGAAGATAAGTGCAGAACAAAGCTCACACGGCTACCTTAAGCTCTACAAAAATAAAACAAAAACTATAGTATGACTAGGACTCTCAAAAGTAGGAGGCACACCAAAAGCTGAATGAAGTGAAATCGTAATGAAGCATCCGTTACTGATCCTATCTACCTGAATCTACATCATGGTAATATGCATCGCCAAAGGGCCAAAGGGCGTTAATACATTGAATGTACGGTGTATAAAATGGCTGAATGAAATAATAGTTAAGAAAGAACTAAACTGAAAGAACAAACTAATTGAATCTAAAACTCTGAATGATGCATAAAGACACAAGTAAGGAATATGTGTAAAAGTAGTTATCCAATAAAATCATGCATCAAAGAAATCTCTAAAATATACATGTATATATATATATGTATATCTTTAGTTGGCAATTCTCATAACCGACATAAATCATGAATGAGCGCATGATGTCCAACTTCTTTCCCGAGTTGGGAGAGCCATCCAAAGCCTTGCTAGGGCAGAGGACGAAACTAAACTATGGATCTATACTAAGCCCTTACCAGGGGCTGTCTGGGGAGTCACCTGAATCAACGACACGATCTTAACCTACACTTCTATGTAGTTTTGGGGCTTATGGGTTATCTGAATCTTTTACCCGTCTCGGTGTTAAATAATCATCCCAAAACTATGCTCATATAAATATGCCTATTTGATGCAGTTGAAAACATCTATTATAAAATTGAGCCTTGGCTCAAAATTCTGTACTTTATTGATGAGCCTTGGCTCAAACTTATACTTAGAGAACTTGTGAGCTTTTATGCTCAAAACCTTTGATTTTCAAAACTAAGACTTTACTTTAGTTTTTGGAAACCATTATAATAACTGTACTTTCTATTTGAAAATCTCTTTACGAAAACTCTCTTAAAAATCTGCTCGACTTTATGAATATCTCAAATTACAATACTTTTAAAAACAATGCCTTTCATGCAATTAGGTCCATGGGATAAAAAACATGAACCATCATCAATCAAGAAAGAATCAACAGATATCATCAATAATCAAGAGAGTATAATTATGATCAATAATCTAGGGATACAATAGATATATCACAATAGGTCAAAGAAATTCAATAGTGAATCATTCAACAATAGGGAAGAAGACCAAATCAAGAAATTGGGCAAAACCCTAGCTTTACTCTATGAACTCTTTACTAGATGTAGGGCATGAGGAAGGATAGGAATCCTCACTCAGGTTAGCCTTACATACCTAGAGAGATGAACTCCTGACTCAAGCTTAAAGAAACCCTAGGTAGAAGATGAGGAATCCTAGCTTCCTTGAGTGTTTGAGAGCTTTAGATACTTGAACGTACATTAATAATGGGGAGTTGAAAGAGAGTTTAGGCTATTAAAACCCTTAAATACTCCCCAAAGGAATCCCAAAACATTCTAGTTTAGGTGATAGAAATATGAAAACTTACTAAACTAACACTGGAATATCGTTTTTAAAATTTCCTGCCCAATGATGACGAGTCACTACATGACTCATTTGGTAACATGACGACTCGTGGTGACCATCCTTCATCATTGGAGCAATTTGATCACTTTCTAATCTCTTCATGATGCCTAGACAGAATGGATCATTACTGTACCTAATGAATCATTACCTGAGTCACTGGAATTGGGAGTTTTGAAAACTCTGATGCTCATTACGAGTAACTTAACAAGTCATGCCCTCTTCTAACGGGTCATTGAGTGGCTTGTTCTATGGTAAAAAGTCAGTTTTCCTGTTGGTTTCTACCTCAAGTCTAGAGTTTAACCTTAGAGACTTTTAGGGTCGTTACAGAATAGTAAATGAGGTTAGATTCTTAGCTCTATGATAAAATCATGAGATCCCCTCTAAAATCTCCCAAAATCAAGGTCTACATCCCCAAAAACGAGTTAGAAAGTTATTATACCATTTTAGAAAATATTTAATAAAACCGTCGAGGGGTCTTTGTAACTGCGAACAACATGGATCCAACCCAACTTTGCAAATGCGAACCTCACAGATGTTGCAATTGCAAACTAAAACCTCACAAATGCGACATGTCCCACAAATTTGAGACTTCACAATTGCAAATCATACCTTGCAACTGCGAGATGCACAACAAACCAAAAACTCTAATACTCAACCACAACTCTAAATGGACCTTCGAAAGTCATCTAGAACCTCCCAAACACAAACCAATAGTGTAAATTGATCATAAAAATATGTTTCAAACCTGTTGAAATCATCGAATAATGATCCGAGATTATCTTGACCAAATGTTGACCATGGTCAATTCTAATATTTCCAAATCCCTTTTTCCAATGAATGATCATGCCCGAGTGTCTTAGGATATGTGTAAATCATCTAACTAAGTCATAAATCACCATTCAAATCTAACGAGGTTGTCAAAAATTGAATCCAATCTTGCTAACCCCAAATGTTTACTTTGATTAAACTTCTAAAACTAAAAAAATCTTCTCCGAAACTCACCTCGAAAATTGTGTCACCCATTTCTCCAAGTCACAAATGACATACTGAAGCTATGGGAAGGTCAAAACAGAAAACCTAAAACAACTATGAGGATCATTATAAAAAATAACTACTTCCTTCATCCCATTTTATGTGAGAATGTTATTCTTTGAAGAGTTAAATAATTTATCAATTATAATTTTCTCAAATGTCTTAAATTTGTTTTTGAGCCATTAGCTATTTTTTCAACTTATAGTACTTTTCTTAATGTTTTAAAATATATAAAGTTTCTCTTTAATTGAAGAATCCAAATCTAGATTTAAAATTGAAATTAAATATTTTGATCCTCGTACTCTAAATCTTTTACATACATTAAGACAACAGGAGTATTTTCTTAGTCAAAGTTGAAACACCCTTCAGAGAATTTTTGTTATGTCATTGATTACGCCATATCAATTAAAATTATAGTAATTCGATATATAGTCGAGATGCAGAGAAAGTAATTTAATGCTCGCCAAATTTTATTCATAAAATATTAAATTTTTGTTAAATGCAATAACTTTCTTTCTTAAGAATCTCAAACAATAAAATCTGGTTTTTTTGATTATTCTCATATGTTTATTCACTTTCCATAATTGTTCTAATTGACTTTTTTCTATATAAATCTTGTAATGTATTCTCCATATAAATTGAGTACAAAAACCTTTTTCACAAAATATTGCTTTTAAGTTTTTGCAGATGACTCTTCTCTTTTATGATACATCATGGTAATTTATTCTATTTCCTCTCTTCCTCAATTCTATCAGGAGATATTTTTTTGAGCCATACAACAAAAGGTTTGGTCTTTTTTAATTTTTTGCACAGGATACATGAACAATTTTATATTTTGTTAATGGAATTACACTTATAAATAAATGTGTATTTTATATTTATGGTTTCAATCTAAATTTATAGTCTCGTGGTACTTTTTTCATTATCATTCTTTCTTTGTTTTTTGTGCAAAGCTCTCCCTCTTCTTTTCATTTAATTCCCCCTTTTGTTAGTTAAATGAAACTCATTCATCGTTAAAGATATTTTAGATCTATAATTTGAGGATATTTTTTATTTTTATTTTTTGGTAAATGAGTTTTGGTCTTTTCTTATACTTATCTTCATTTTTTGATGAAGTCTCCTCAATACTCACAAGAAAAGGAAATCAATTTGAAAATAGGGGGACAGATGCCGACTATTAATTTAGGTCAACCACTAACGGATGTTGCAATTACAAATGTAAGAATATTTCGTCATTTTTTCCTTGTTCTATTTTAAATTTTGTCTTCTCTTTTATTTTTAAAGGGATTCATAATAGCCTAAGTTATTTTAACTATGATCGTAAGGGTTTGACTAGAATATTTAAGTTTTTTAAAATTAGCATTAGAGAAAAAATTCTATTCTTTATTTCTTCCCTATATTTCTCTCTATTTTTTTTAAATCAAAATTTTTGCTTGTTGGGCTATTTTATTAAATTAAAATAATTGAGTCCAAAAATAAATTATTTGAACCGGCCCAACCTAATCATAAATTAAAGAGAGGCAAGTGTGCTTAAAGTAAAAATCCTATCTCCACTTTCTCATTTGATATTTTCTCTCTGGAAGCTTCTTTCCAGCTTCTACAATGCATCGCTAACCTCGGGTAATGTACTCTTCCTTTGTGTCTGGTTTATACTTTGTATACCTCTCTGACTATCCTTTCATTTGCTTTGTAGTTCATCTCCATTGTTTCTTTCCATCAGTGCTCAAGTATGCTCTCTTTCTTTCCATCTATTATTCAGATTTTGGACCCTTTGGTCTGTGTAGCTTCTTGTATTTTGTCGTCTGCGATTCTATCTTGATCAGGTAGATCTATATATTTTTTTTTAATTTTTCTAGTCGGATCTTGAGCTCGCATTTATACATGATCGAATAGATATGCTCACATGTATATTTTGCTTGTGGTCTTCTCTTGCTTTCAGATCTGAGCTCTTCATGTTTATTTATGTTCTATTTCTTCATCTTCTTCCTTTGTTCTACCTCATTTTTATTGTTTTGATATGAATTGTTGGATATTGATTTTTGTCTGGGTTTATAATCTTCCTAGCTGCCATTTTGAATCCAATCAGACCTTGTTGCTACTACATTCCGCTATCACTTCTCTTCTGCTTCTTTCATCTATTCTCTGCAATGGAGGAACTGAAGATTGCTTTCCTGGTATTCCCCTTTTTTTCCGTTGTTTCGAATTTTTTTCTGATTCTTGGTTTTCTTTTTGTCTTGTAGCTTTCCTTTTCTTGACAGTGAATTTCGATATTTCTATCAAGGCTTCTTTTTTCTCTTTTACAAATGTATTTTAGGTTTTCTGCGATCCTGGCGATGTATCCTGTTCTAATTTAGTGTAAGATTCTTAAGCTTTTTGGGTTGCATGTTTTCACTTATATCTCTATTAGATTTCTTCTTTCCTCATCTCTTTGTTGATTTATCTTCCTCGCTTTATGCAAATGTTTGCTATGTGTTGCTTGTCTAGATTTAGAATCTGCTTTGCTCTTTTTGGTAGTTCCTTGAAGCTTGCATAGTTAAATCTGCCTTTTATTTCAAATGCATGGTTGGTGAGGAAATCAACTAGCATGTTACCCTCTCGATATATGTGTTTTACTGTGACTTCACTTTCCTTTGCCATTTGGATGATGTCTTCAACTATGGTCTTAATGTTCCAAGGGATTTTCCATATCCCTGATAGGATTTCGATCAAGACCAGTGAGTTTGTATCTATCTGTATAGCTTGAAATCCTTTTGTGATTCAATGATATATAGCTTCTCTTATGGCTAGTGCTTCTGCTTCTTTGTTAGTGGTCACTTGAATTTCTTCCCCCTATGCATACATTAATTTCCTTATGAGTTTCTTAGATAGAATCCAGAAGAGCACCTACCTGGGTTTCCTCTAGACGCACCATCTGTGTTTCATTTAATCTTTCCCATATTTGGAGTCTCCAATTTGATTGCTAGAAAATATAATGTAGGTTTAAAATTTTCTAATAATTCCACCATCTCAACCCATGTGTAAGGGATCTATTGCAAATTAGGACATGAATTCTTCAATACTCTCCTTAAGTCTGTATTCACATTGAAAACAAGACTCTGGAAAGATATCATTTCTATCATTCCTTTGGTTATTTCTCCTTTTCAATAGGTACCACATTAAAATGGCAAGTACTACCTTGAGGAGCCTTTTAGGTTTTGTGCATCCTGTAGTTGTCCACCATTTGGTTAAAACCTGTGGTATTGTAGTCGTTCCATATTTATTCCTACACTTCCTGTAGATAGCCTCCATAGTTTAGGGGTTGTGAAAGATGTTAACTATAAATGTGATGTTGTTTCTTGTTTCCCCTCCTCACAACACCAACAATTTTGATGCCAGTTGTATATTCATCCCTTGTAAAGATTCATCCATAAGGATCTTGAATTTCCAGGCTCTTCAAATTACATTTTGAAAGGAAGATCTTTTGACCATATCATTTTGTATATATCTTCTTTTTCCTCCCTCCTTCTAATGTACTCTCAGGAGATTTTAACTGAGAATTTTCCATTTGGCTACAACATCCAATATGGTTTATCTAGTTGTTCTGATCTACATCTTGGTGGAGGTATGATTCTGGTTATGTGCTGACCATACTCCAGTGGAATATTATCCTCCAATTTTTGTCTTCATTATTCTTGGAAAAAGAACAAACTTCTAATTCCTCCTCATAAGCTTCTGTTATCAAGTGATAGAGTGCTCCCAGACCTTTCAAATTGTCAAATAAGAAACAAGAATTGCCTATTCTGATATGCCACCAATTTTGTGTTCTATTGGTTCCCTTATTAGGACCATCTTCTTCCATATAGGTGATGCTCCTTTGCTATGTGCTAGGACTGGATGGAGCTTCTTACAGTATTTGTTTACCATAAGGATCCCTATAGAGATGCATTACTTCTCAAGTTCCACCATAGTTTGCAAAAAAAAGGTATTTGATACATCTGTTAAAGATCTGAACCCTACTCCACCTTCCTCCTTAGTTAGGCATAGGGTCTCCCAAATCACCCAGTGTTTACTCTTTTTATCTACTTAATTGTTCCAAAAGAATTTGTCAAAGATCATATGAATATGTCTTATTACTCCAGCTGGTGGGTTCAGGGCTGAAAGTAAATGAATTGGCATCCCCTAAAGTACATGTATTATGAGCAATGCTCTCCCTCCATAAGACAGTACTTTCCCTTGCCAATTTTGAATTCTTTTCCCTATTCTCTTCACCCTATTATCATAGTAGCTTATTTGTTCCTCCCATAGAATATAGGACATCCTAGATATGTAAAAGGAAATGAACCTTGTCTGATGTTGGTTAGAGCCTTAATTCCGGAGATTGTTTACTGCGACACCTTATCATGTACATAGAAAGCATTTTTGCTAAGACTGATTATCTGTCCAGAGGCAAGCTTCATAGATTTATCATCTGCTAAGGTGAATAGTATTGTGTCATCTGCATAGGACATATGAGTGATCTTAGTGCTCTATTGAGGTACTCCTAATCCCTGGAAGTTCTCATTCTTTTCTCATTTAGTCCTTTGGATAAGGCTTCAGCCGCTATAATGAAATGTATAGGTGACAAAGGGTCCCCCTATTTAATCCCTCTAGTTGACTTGAAGAAACTAGTTGATTGTCAATTTAATAAAATTGAATACCAATTTTCTGATATCTACCTGTATACCATGTCATTACCACTTCATTAAATCCAAAATTCTCATCATCTTGGTGATAAATATCCATGATAATCTATCATAAGCTTTAGTCGTATCTAGCTTTATTACTATATTGGTAGATTTGGTCCTCATCCTGATGTCTCTTATGATTTCTTGAGCCAATAGAACATTTTCCACTATGCTACTTCCCTTGAAAAAACCAGTTTGATTTTTGGATATGATCATAGGAAGTAACTTTATCAATCTTTCATGTAGAACTCTAGAAATAATCTTGTTTATGAAGTTACTTAGACTAGTAGGTCTAACATTTGAAAAAGTATTAATCTAGTCCTTCTTAGTGATTAGTATCAAATTTGTGTGAGTCACAAATCTTGGCAACAAGCTTCCTCCAAACAAGGATCTAACCAGTACTACAACATCTAATTTTATAATTTCCCAGCATCTTTGATAGAAGGCTCTAGTGAATCCATCTAGGCCACTGATAGTTTCTCTTTTTAGTGTAAAAACTGCTTCTTTTATCTCTATTTCCTCTGGTAACTTGTGTAACTCCTCATTTTGTGCATCTGTGATAATCTTGGGAATGTGCTTTAGTAGATCAAAGTTGTTTAGATTCAGTGAACTATTTTTGAAAAAAGTTAACAGCTTTTGTGGCTATCTCTTGATTGTTTCCAACCATATTCCACTTTCATTCTGGATTCTATTAATCTGGTCCTATTTGCTTGTGATGTATCCTCTTCAAACTTCTTTTCCTAAACTAGTATGACCTATAATAAAGTTTCAATCTTTTGGAAAATATTCCCATAGACTTCTTTACTCCACTTGGTTAGTACAACCTTAATCTTCTTGAGCTAAAGGTGCATGTTCAGCATGGGGTTTCCATTCTCATAATTCATCCATTGTGATTTAATTAGGTTCCATAAAACCTTCATGTTTTGTCTAGAAATTCAAAAATTTGAATGGTCTAGTGATCACATCCGAGTTTTCTGAACATTGCACCGCCAAAGGGGAGTGGTCTGATCCCCTATTTATAAAATGTTTTACTGTTATGTTAGTGAACTGATCCTGAAATTTCAGGTTGGTTAGAACCTTATCCAACATTTTGGAAATACAAGTTGCATCAGTACTACCATTCCACCGAGTGAAAGTGCTTCCACTATAGCCCATATCTGTTAGTTCACACTCTACCAAACAATTTGCAAAGTCTTTTGTTTCGTGGAATAAAGTAGAAAGCCCTCCTAGTTTCTCTTCTTCTGATAAAATCACATTAAAGTCTCCACCTACTAACCAAGGTATATCATGATGATTTTCTATTTATCTTAGTGATTCCCAAAGAATCCTTCTTGTGCTTTGTAAACAGGCTGCCTATACCACACTCACCAAATTTTCTTCCCTCAAGTTTTGATGTCTAAGCATGATAGTTATATGTTTGGGTGTCTCTGCTATAATGTCAACTCCCATCTCTTCTTTGAGAAAAATCCATATTTTTCTTGAATAGTTGGCTATAGCAGTGTGATGCCCCAAGATCCTTTTGTAAATTTCAAATCTAGATGGATCTTCAAAAGGCTCTATCAATCCAATTATTCAATATTTATTCCTTCTGTTCAAACTAGTCAACCTCTCAAAACCTTATTGAGTATTGACTAATATGATGTTCCAGAAGAATATCTTATTCATCATTATTGCTTGAGCTTTGAGGCTACTAGCCTCTTTGATAAAGTTATGACAGGAGGATTATCCTCTTTCCCTCCTTTAGGTTTGATATTGCTATTCTTCATCCTTTCAGTCTGTTTCACCTCAATATCCCCTTCCTTGGCTATTTGATTAATATTAGATAGGATGGATTCCTCTTCTTTAGTGTTATTGCCTATTCTTTCATTGGAGTTTGTGAATCCTTCTGTGTTACTGTTACTATTGTATGAAGTTGGTGTTTGTTTTGTGATTCAAAAATTTGTTCCTTACTATATTTATTGTGTTGGCTTTTTGGGTTCTCACTTATCTCTGTATCATTCCTATTGCTGGTTGCATCAACAGTATTTTCTTTATTTGGGATTGTTTTATTGTTGTGCTCTCTTTCTGTTCCATGTTCCTCAGCTTCCAAAGAGGATGATACATTTGCTTCCTTTTCTTTGTTCTCTGATTCTTGTTTTTTTCTTTATCTACATTATGGGTTAATTCCCCTACTTCCTATGATGTTGGTACCTCCTTCGTTTCCTGCATTTGTTGTAACTTCTTTGGATATTCTTTCCCCCTTTCATCACTCTCAATATTCTTTAAATCTGAATTTTCTGTTATCCTGTTGGTTTCCTTCTCTGTTGTGTTACTGTTTTTGCCAAAAGTTGCTTCCACCCAATGTTTGTTGGTCTCCTTTTTGCCATAATTATCTGCTTTTATTTGAGTATCCTCTATATGCTCTAGTGGTCCAAAACTGTTGTTTGTAGTAACTGTATTAGAATTTTTTTCTAGTTCTTTCTCTTGTGTCCTCTATATAATATTGTTACCAACCTCCCTATTTTCTTTTCTCATTGTCTAGTTCTTGTTGTTTTTATCGTGCCCAGGTAGCTTGGTTTTCTGATTATGATTTGTATCCTTCTGCTCAACTCCATTATGTAGTTTATCATTTTCTTTGTTGTTTTGTGTCTTATTGGTTGCTTTGTTGATTTCTGCTAGTCCCCTACTCTTCTCCTTCTGATTTCAATCTTTCTTCTTATTAGGCTTTAAAGAGGGGTTTATGATAAAGCACTCTATTTTATTGTGTCCCTGTAATCTACAGGTTTTCCAATACTTGGGCATATAGTCATACATGATAGGAATCCATGTTGAATTATCTCCCCTGTGTTCTTTCGCTTGATTCTCACATTAATCCTTTTGGGGAAATCTCGTAGCAAGTCCACTTCCACCTTAATTTTTGTGCAGCTAGGGCATGAATTGTTCTTTGTAGCCATGTACATATGTAAATGTTTACCTATCGCCTTTGCCATTGTAAATAGAGATTCTTTAACAAAATAATTTAGTGACAATGATGGGAATGAAACCCATGCCAAAGCCGTAGTGGTTTCGGGTTCTGCGTTAAACCATGGTTTCCAGTTGAGGGGTCTCATATGATAATACCCGTATATGGTTTGGAGAAAGTGTGCTAGATTAGATATTATAGGCACATAATCTTCAAAAGTTATTAGTCTTATTAGGAGGTGTCTATCCTTCAAGAAGCCTATTCTGCATTCACACTTGATTTTGCATTGCAGGGGTATAATCTTGTGTAATTCCTCTAACTCAGGCAATCTATAGGAAAATTTCCCTACAACTACCTATTGGAGATTTTCTTGTTGAATCATAGAATCAACCTCCTCCTTTTCCCATAAGAGTGTTGGTTCTCCATGAACATATATGAGGTCCCTTATGCTCATCGAGTTCAATGGTTTTGTGTATTCAGGTAATAATAAGTTAATCTACAATGGTGGTGGTGGTTGATGTTTCATAGGGTCTGGTGGTGGCACACCTCCAGGAAATGGAGGCCAGCCACTGCTGGCCATACCCATCAGCCTTCTCCGCTAGTATTAGGGTTTGGGCAGACCACTGGTACTGAGTATGCAGGCAATAACTGAAAATAACTGAAAGCAAACAATAATACTGATAGATACTGAAGTAATAGGAGACGGGCTGAGACTGACTGAAAAGAGCATAACTTTACTGAATAGAGTAAGAGTCATACCTGATATATGTCGGTCTACTTTCTATCTATTAATAACTAACACAATATAGCATACAAGAACCTTACCAGCCCCCATAAGCCGTAAGGTACCAACGAGCACACAATCTATATACCCCTACCCAGGTCATACAATCCACCTAGTAACTATGAGCATCCTGCCGGCCCCCTGGGTATGCAACTTAGGCTCGCTGGGCCCCTGAATATAGCTGTATCTGATTCCGGAGGACTCCTGAAATCTGAAATATGAAATCTGAAATCTGCACCCCGTGCGCAAGCGCTCGACAGGGGGTGTGGTATAGTGCTGATCAGCCTGCTATGGGGAATCTGCATCCCATCTTCGTCTGCTGGCGGATGACATGCCACTCCGTGGAGCGACGTATCCTCACCCTCTGGCAGGCGAGTCGACACAGCTATTAACCCTGGGGCAGTCAAGGAAGCTCTAAGGGTGCCCAACACAGCATGTAATATATATATACTGAATCTAATAATAATATTTATATTCTGGTATTCTGTTCCAAATCTCATACTAAAATACACTGAATCTGATACTGAGATATGTTGAATCTAATACTGAGATATACTGAGTCTGAAATAATATTTTTGGAATATTCTGCTGGGAATTATACCGTTTTACTGAGTTTCATGCTGAACACTGTATAATAATTCTAACAGGCTTACTGAACTCATACTGAATATAATATATGGATTCTGAAACAGTCTACTGGAATTTGTATTATTTTGCTATACTGGAACTACTAGCTTGCCGAAAGAAACTGGCTTTACATACATCGACTGTCGGTTTGTCGATTAACTGGCGAGGTTCGACTCGTATTCAGCTATTCTCCCCAACTGTAATCATATTAATTTGAGAATTAAACTAACTTCATTATTATACTGGAAAAAAACAATACTTGAAATCTATATACTGACTCTTTTTCAACTTATTGAAGTACGATCGAAAACTCACAATTTCTCGGAGGTCTAGAAGGGAGAAATACTCACTTTAGGCCTGGGAGTGTATTAACACTAGTTTGGAGCAATTCCAATCACTTTGACTCGGTGGGACGACGCTTCGCCGGGCTAATTTCACGAAACTAATTCCATAGAAATGCTCTCTGCAGCTTTATACTTCTGTACCCGAAGTTAATTTGACTTTGGACCGCGTTTGACAATGTAATCGAACGAATATTATATAAACCCTTTGCTCCTCCTCTGTTTCTGGTCGTTCACTTTGGAAATAATATGAAAGATGACTTGAAAATGAAGTGAGAGGCCTTTATATACTTGGAACCTTTAAGTCGCATTTGTCGAATGCGATGTATAAGTCGCATTTGTTGAATGTAATTTATAAGTCGCATTTGCCTTGGACGCTCTGACTTGGCGCTTGTCCGGTCTCTCCCCGGGCCCTTTTCTCGCACGTATGGCATTCTAAAACTCTTAACCAACATGCGAATAGGCCAACTAAGTATCAAGAACTTACGGGGTGTAACACTTATACTCCTTTTTCTTCTTCATATTATTCTCTACATATATTCCTTTTTCTCTTTCTTTTTCTTCTTCGTCTTCTCTTTTTTATTTACCTTCTCTTTAACCTCCTCCTCCTCCTCCTTTTCTTCTTCAACTTCTCTCTCTTTTTATTTCTTCCTATCTTTCTTCATAAGATAAAGAGGACGAGAAAAAAGAGATAAAGGAGAAGGGAGAAGGTGAAAGGAATAGAAGAAAGGAGAAGGATAAGGAGAAGGAGACCTTCTCCTCCTCCTTTGCTCTTTCTCATTCTCCTTCTACTCCTTATCCTCCTCCTTATCTTCCTTCTCTTTATTCTCATTTCTCCTTCTTTTCATTCTTCTTTTTCTTCTTCTCCTTCTCCTTATCTTTCTCCTCTTCCCTCTCTTCATTATTTTTCTCCTTCTTCTCTTGAATCTAAATTTCAAATTCACCTTAAATAAAGGATTCTCATTTCATAGTTAGTAAATGACATGTTATTCTGATGCAATCTCTTAAACTAAATTATTTTGTCCTTTGCTTCAAAGCATATGCTAAACTTAGAAAATTTATGTGAACTTAGTCAATATAAGAAAAGGGAGCCCAACTGGTGTGCTCTCAATAATCCACTATTGCTTGACTAGCTAAATCAATTAGAAACTTATGAAATCAACTTTATTAGAGTCCACCAACCCCAAGTTGTACAATCTCTCATGAAAACTTAGTAGAAACTTATAAGAATCATCACTGGGATAACTATTAAACTGTTAGGGCTTCATATTTTAAAATCTCTCTAACCTTTTTTTCTCGGCTTCAACGATTGTAGGTAAAATCGATGGGCATGAAGAAATGCCAATTAGATGACACCTATATACTGGGGAAATCTAGTTCTACCTGGTTGAGCTCCGGAGCCTAAAATCATGGAGAAATCAGTTGATTAGAAGTCTAAGCTTCAAACCCAATCTGAAAACATTCTAGAGTGACAGACAAGATACCAACCTAAGTCATACTCTCAAGAAAACTGAGCATCGACACAAAAGAATCCTAAAGCATAGGAGTAGCAATAAATCTAGTGGTGTCTCAGCTAGTGAAATCTCAACTATTGGAATCGACCATCGACATGAAAAATCATTGGCTCAAAAAATACAACTCCAGAATGGCCCTGGTAGTTACCGTTGTTCAACCTATAGAAGGTGTTAATGTATAGGATCTGCCTTCACCTCAACCCTTGCCTCTATCATCTTTGCCATAAATGCTCGTGTGCTCACAATCTATGAGAGTGTGAAACAATGAGATTTAGAACTCGAGTAGAATCAAGTACACATGGTAAGGAATGACAGAAATAGTTTTCCTAAATGTACCATATGCAACTAACCCCAAAGTGTCCAAGTTAGCAACTAGAAATAAAAAACATCTATATACTCCACTGGTACATGAATCTGAATTCGCACAAAAGACTACAACTAGAGTGGCATGAGTATAGGGAGCAACATGTACTCAGCAAGTATAAGTGACTGACCCTAACAAAGTAGTAGCGAAGGCTGATTTATTAAATACTAACATTCTACATTTACCCAATTATAAAGGATAACATAACTCAACTAAATACACAATATCAAAATAAATGAGGAATTAAGCACAATTCACCTCAATAACTCGGTAAGATGCCCAAATCGAGATCAACGTGATAATAAAAAATGCAATGCAATCTCCATATCTAACTCAAACTTTGTGCACACACTAACTCCAATGAGGGTATTGGGGAGCGTGACCTAGGAGTGACAAATATGTGGTCCATGCACCTTATAGACGTTCGCTAAGTGCAATACAGACAATCCCAATGTACTATCAATGTCAACTTTAAAAGAACTCAAATTCAGGACAGACGGTCCCAACGTGCTCATCTCATAATGTCCAATCTCATATTCAATCATATATATTAAATGGCATATCAATATCAATTAAAGTGAACATAAACTAAACATGTCATTTTTATGCAATTTAACTCTAATTGAATACCATCATAGAAATATTAATCATGTTATATCCTCTGTCACATGAGTCCTTTCATGAAAATCAACTAATCAACCAATATGAAGAAACAAAACCACATAACTCGACATGTCACTCGGTGCTTGTATCAGTGCTAACCACCTTACCTATACGTCACCCCTTACCCTTAACCCATTAATTAACAATTTAATAGAGAAAAACATCCATCATCAAGAAAAAGTTTTAACTTACCTCAATTCGCAGTGCCACAAATCAAAGAATCACCTTATCATTTCTCAAAGCCTTTGAACGCTCCCAAACTCGACGTGTCACCCGATGTCCCTATAAGTGCTCACCAACTAGCCTATACGTCACCCATTACCCTTAACCCATTCATTCACAATTTAATCAAGAAAAACATTCATCATCGAAGATCAAGTCTTAACTTACCTCGATTCATAGCGCCACAAATCACTATATCTCCTTATCATTTTTCAAAGCCTTTGAATGCTCTCAATCTATTCAAAATCAAGTTTTATATGATTAAACAAAGCTAATAATACACCTGATCTCGAAAGTCAAAAAAGAAAATTTCTTGCAAAACTGAATTTCCATATCCCACCATAACTCGAATTTCACTCAAATCTAACACTTAATCGGCCCCGTAAACTTTCAAATTATACTCTCATAAGTTTTAGAAAAAATCCCTAATTCTCGATTGAAAACATGGAGTAAAATTATAATTGGTACATGGAATCATGAATTCACTAAAATGAAGGTTAAATCCTTACCCTTTGTCAAATCCAAAAGATTGCATAAAATAACAATTTAATCTAAGCACGAGGGCGCAAAATATGATATGAAATACCAAATCCCAATTTGAGAAATGTTTAAGTCTACCCAATCCTACTCTTCACGACTGTGTGTCCCACCCATGCAATCACGACCACGCCCTGGCCTCTCCCTTCATGAACACGATCATGGGCCTCACGAGCGATAGTTCCCCAACCCCCTTCTCCCTACACAATTGTGCACTATGCCACGCAATTTCGGGTGTCCCCTCACCTAACTACTCTTTGCCATCATGGTTCCCTGTCTCATAATTGGGATGGCCAAATGCCTTGCACCGGAGCTAGAAAATTCTAGTTCATCCAACTTTTCATTTTGATGTCCGGTTATGTCACCCATTACGTCATGTTAATATAGGGCAAAAATTTCGGGTTACGTCACTCATTACGTCATGTTAATGTAGGAAAAAAATTCGTTATTACGTCACCCATTATGTCATGTCAATGCAAGATTATAGTAATTCAATAAATAATATTGACGCGGAGATAGTAACTTAAGACTGACCAATTTATTTTTATATAAAATGTTCAATTTTGACTAAATGCAATAATTTTCTTTCTTAAAAAATCTAAAACAACCAAATTTGCTTCTTTGTTCTCATTTGTTTAGTCACTTGCAATAACTATTTTAACTGATTATTCCATATAGATCTTGTGATATATCCTCTATATAAATCGAGAAGCCATGATATTTTTCAATAAATTAATTTAAGTTCTCGTAGACTGATTCTTTCTCTTTTGTGATATATCATGGTAATGTATTCGATTCACTCTCTTCCTTAATTCCATCACTTAGGAGATAATTTTATGAGAAAGCATAGCAGAATTTTCAATTGTTTTTAATGTTTCGTATATGATACATGACTGACTCCATTTTATGTTAATGGCATACATTTATACAAAAATGAGTATCTTGAAAAAATTCCTTCTATGAATGGTTTCAATCTAGATTTATGGTCTTGTGGTATGTTTCGGTTGTAATTCTCTTTCTTCATGTGAGACCCCCTTTTCTTTTTATTTAATTCCCTATTTTCCTTAGTGAGTGAAACTTATTAGTCGTTAAAAATGTTTTAATTTGGGGAAAAAAAATTTCTTCTCTTAAATTTTTTATAAATGATTTTTTGTTTTTTCTTATATTTATGTTCGGTGATGCAGTCTGCTCAACATTCACAAGGAAAGAAAAGTGATTCGGAAACAGTGATGCAAACGTCTATTACTACTTTAAGTCAACTACTAATGAATGTTGAAAACATGAATGTAAGATTTTCAATTTACTTTTCCTTATTCTACTTTTAATTTTGTATTTTATTTTATTTTTAAAGAGGTTCATAATAGTCCAAGCTATTTTAACTATGATTTTAAGATTTTGACTGAATATTTAAGTTTTTTAAATTAGTATCAGTGAAAAACTCTCATTTTTTTCCATTCTCTTTCCTTATCTTTATTGTCTATATCTGTCGATTTCCTAAATCCTACACTTATTTTATACTTAACCTATATCCATTAATCAAAATAACTTGCATCATAGGCCCATAATCTCTTCATCTATACTCATTCGTCTATAACTTATGCTATTGGCCCATAACTTATAATGTACACCCAATGCAACGACCAAAAACTTGAGAAAAAAATTCAAAAAAATATGTGTATCAATTTTTTTCTAATATTTGTCAAACGGGTATAACGATAGTTGTATTAGAGAGAGTAATTGGACAAAATTTTTAGAAGAGAAAGAAAATTTAAAATTTTAAAGTTATTTAACAGGTGGTGTTTCTAGGCATAAAATACCATTTATGTAGCCTTAAGCATGGATATGAATTGTCGGGTGTCAATTTCATTAATTTAAGTTGTTCTACACTATTTAATAGACCAAGTTATCTTACAGTGATAAATTTCTTATTTTCATCAGCTTCTTAATTCATACAAAGTTCGTCATAATTGATCATAATACCAAATTGTGAAGACTTATGAATTGAAGTGAGAACAAAAGGTCAGATAAGTATGTGCATAAAGGCCACCTCTTTGTGCTCAATAACCCATGGATAAAGGCCAGATGTTTTTGCAAATGTCGCAATCAAAAAGCATAAGTGAAACCTTTCCTTACCTCCTCTTCTGCCAAAAGACCTCGAAGATGTTGGACAGTTTTTGAAATGCTATTTAACTCATTCAGCATTACAAGATACTGAAGCCATTTCGGATACAATAGGCTTGTCTTTCCCTTTCTTTTTCAATTCCAACCGGTCTTCCAATTTCTACTCAAATCCATTTTTTCTAGCAAATCATATAAAATAAGATGCAAATCAGATAAAATACGATGCAAAACTTCAATATACTCTTTGTCACACATTGCTTCTCTGGTGCCATCCTTCATCAATGGCAAGGTGATTGGAAAGCCAAAAGGTGGTTGTAACAACTTCTTCACCAAATACATATACTCAATAAAATCATGTATAGCTCACTTATACCCCCCACAGACTCAATTGATCCCATACTCAGCTCTAAATCATGGGATAACTCAGCTACTACTACCTCACGTACAAACATAAGAACATATTTCAATTCTAATAATTCCTTAGTATCCTTGCACCCTATGATCCCTATGGCATCTACTATAGCCCCTATAGTACTTCGACAAAAATTATACAAACAATCATCAAGCCCGACAACCCTTCTCAGTAGCTTACAAAACTCTAACACCATTCCAGCATATCCATTACATGTGTTCTCAGTGAATTCACTCTTCAATAAATTGATAAATGTATGAATGCAATAATGACTGGTAAATTTGACAGTTTTATCTAGAGACATATAAATCATTACTAGAGCTGCAAGGGAAAACGAGGACATAAAGATTTGGAGGTGTTGAGAGATTTTTCCAGAATTATCGTTTGAGTCATTGTGAGATACTATTTAAGCATCCTTTTGATTCGATAAGCATCCGAAATAGCCGAATGATAATTAATTTTCAAAATATCAAAGACTATTAAAAGTAAGTCATCAATGAGTTGCCACGCCTGAGGATGATCTGTGCTCTGCATTTGACCAACAAGCTGTGCTCTCATCCTTCTGGATACCACAGTCGGCTAATATTTGTCTTGACTTGAGTTGCTTTTTCCCCTTTAAATTAGTTGTTGCTATTTGTGGGTATTCTGGTGATCAACATGATTCTATAGTGAATGAATTCCACAACGTGTTGAAAGGCAAATCATTGGTTATCACAGCTCATTCTATTGACCCGGTGGAATTCATTCACTATAGAATCATGTTGATAACCAGGATACCCACAATAGAGCAACAATTAATTTATAGGGGAAAGAATCTCTAGTCAAGACAAATATTAGCAGGCTGTGGTATCCAGAAGGACGAGAGCATGCATCTTGTTGGTCGAATGTAGAGCGCAGATCATCCTCAGGTGTGGTAACTCATTGATGACTTACTTTCACTAGTCTTTGGTATTTTGAAAAGTAATTATCCTTCGACTATTTCAGATGCTCATCATATCACAAGAATGCTAAAATAGTATCTGACGATGACTCCAAAGGATAATATTAAAAAAACCTCTTAACACCTCCAAATATTCATCTCCTCGTCCGCTCCTATAGCTCTAATAATGTTTTATATGTCACTAGATAAAACTGTCAACTTTACTGGTCATTATTCCATTCGTACATTTGTCAATTTATTGAGGAGTGAATTGCCTGAGCACACATACAATGGATGTGCTTGAATGGTGTTATAATTTTATAAGCTATTGAGAGGGGCTGCCGGACTTGATGATCATTTGCATAGTTTTTTGTGGAGTAGTATAGGGGCTATAATAGATGCCATTGGGATCGAAAGGTACAAGGCTACTAAGGAATTATCAGCATTGAAAGATGTTCTTGTGTTTGTACGTAAGGTAATAGTAGCTGAGTTATTCCATGATTCAGAATTGAGTGTGGGATCAGTTGAGTCTATGGGGTTATCAGTGGGCACTATGTATGATTTTATTGGGTATATATGTTTGGTGAAGAAATTGTTGCAACCACCTGTTGACTTTCTAATCAACTTTCCATTGATGAAGGATGGCACCAGTGAAGCAGTGTGTGACAAAGAGTATATTTAAGTTTTGCATCGTATTTGATCTAATTTGCATCTTATTTTATATGATTTGCTAGACAAAATGGATTTGAGTTTAAGGAAATTGGAAGATTAGTTGGTATTGAAAGTGAAAAGGAAAGCCAAGCCTATTGTATCCGGGTGGTCTTAGTATCTTGTAATGCTAAAGGACTTAAATAGCATTTCAAAATTGTTTAACAGCTTGGGGGTCTTTTGGAAGAAGATGAGGCAAAGAAAGATTTCATTGTGCTTTTTGATTGTGACATTTGCAAAACCATCTAACAATTATCAATGGATTATTGAGCATAATTAAGAGGTAACCAATTTTGAGGTGAGGAGACATTTCACAATAATGATGCTTGGAGAAGTTATACATGGAAAACAGGCACCGCATAAGATGCTCATTGACAGTTCCTAGTTATTGGAAGAATCATAAGAATACATTGGACATGGGGATCCCGCATTGCTACGAGGCAATCTATTTATGGGGCTCAAACATAAGGCACTAGGCCTATTGTGTTGAAGAAGTGGTTTCTCTTGGTATGTCAGCGATCTTGAATCCTCAAAATGCTCTCTTTGTTGCTTGCCCAAATGAACATAGAAGGTTTCTTCCAAATCCAGGTACGCTTTTATTGCCTTTATACACACACTTATTTGACGTTTTGTTGTCACCTTCTAGGGAGTTGACATTCATTTTTTTTCCTAACAATCTGTAAGGCAAATTTGTTGTAAACAAACTATCTGGATTTTCTATCCAGATGATATCATCCCCGTGGCTTTGTTCTCCAATATTTATATTAATCAACTGTGACATGAGATGGTTAGGGAATTATTCTCCAATTTTAGTAAGGTTCTATCTTCCATTAGTAATGAAACTTCTAACTTTTTCTTTGGAATTTCTTTTCAGGTTAGAAATCATATGCTAAAGCTCCTTTACCTGTCCACTTAGCCTACTAAAAAAATATAATTACCTGAATTAATCTTTCATAATATCCTATATTCCACATTTTCTCTAGAATATAACATTTGTTTCCAGAGTTAGGAATCATTATTAGCCTTTATTTTGCAACTGAATGACTTAGCCAAAAGAAAATCAGCAAGGAGAGAGAATCATGTCCTAAATATCCACCATTTCATAATAGCTATGGAATTTGTTATCCTGTTGTGTTCAAAACAGTAAAGCAGAAAGAATAATAAATATTCAAGACCATAAAATTTACTATGTGTCCTTAAAGAAATTTAATACCCTCACTGTACTTCAAGTTTTAAATTATTTCCTCCGAGAAAGAAATGGATATACATGTTATTGGAGTTGCTTCAGTGAATGAAAATGCTCAATAAAGCGGGTAGGTCTTACTAGCCCTTACACTCGTCAAACTTATTTACTCATTCTCACAAGCTTACTCCTATTTTTTTTTTTGTAAAGTTTTTGTAAAAACGAAGAATTAAATTCGATTTTCTCTCCTAGTAGCAGTACCTCAAACGTTAGTAACTTCGTTGAACTCGAAGAACAAAAATAAATCACACAAGGACTCAATAATTATTTGTTCAAAAATTATGCAGAAGTCAGCAAACTGATACCCTGAATGAAGGAAAAACATCTTTATTTATAGCCTGTAAAAATGAGTTGAAGTGATGCAAAAATACCTGTTCAAAGCAGTTTTTAGTTGAGGTGTCTGGTCAATAGTAATTTTCGTTGGTAATTATTTTCATGAAAATTAAATTTATTCCTATGCGAATATAATATCAAAAAATGAAAATGGAAAATAAATAAATTTTATCCAAAAAATTTATCAATCCAATCCTTTTACCAAATTCAAATTCAAATCCAAATCTAAAGCTGAGCCAAACAATGATGAATTAAATTTATTTCTTGTGGAAATAATTAAAAAAAATGGAAATGGAGAATAAATAAATTTTGTCCAAAAAATATATTAATCAAATCATTTGACCAAATTCAAACTTAAGCTGAAGTTGAACCCAGCCTGGCGACAACGAAGATGCGAGGGAAGACTCTCTTCTCAACTCTTTATGAGTTAGAGAATAGACTTCTAAATGTAAATACATAATTTCCTCTTTCTAACCAATGAGGACAAAGTTCACTTTATAACAGAAAACTTTTCACTTTCCTCCATTTTATTTTTCAACATTTAACCCACTTAACTCCAACAATCCCCTAGATGAATGGGGAATGACTATATGAAAATTTAAATGCATGAAAAAACTGTGTGATTTATAATTAAGAATTAATTGCATCTGGATAAGTAGGTTTTCCTTTAAACTTTCAATAGTGAACATATATCGGCTTAGTCAATCAGTAGATTTAATTTCATATCTTTGAACCGTCGAGCTTTGATGTATATCTTGACAACATAAGTCACACAATTAATCCTTTAACCATCTTTGGTTCTCACTATTTTTTTCATTTCAGCCATGAAAGTTGCCTGGTTCATAAGTGCGTAGAGAATTAGCCTTACTGAATTCTCCTTGAAGCGGCTTACATTTCACACTGACATAGGTGATTCCTAAATGTAATATCCTGTAGATACACTATTTCATATACCCTATGTCAAACTTAGAAATCATTAAAAAGTCTTAACACCTTATCTTTGTTATTGAACATTGTCTCATCACGAGATGGACCAAAATAGGTCATCTTTATAATGTTGAACAGTTATCAATGAATTTGTTTAATCTCCTTGAACCTAGATCTTGGAATCTCCGATCTTCTAGGTCGATTTACCGCCACAATGAATTGTCCTCGGCCATAGTCCCATTCCTTTTGATGATCTTTCAGCCACCTCTCTAGTTAGGTCTTTTGTAAGTAGATCCAATACATTATCTCTTGATTTTACGTAGTCAATGGTAATGTTTCCACTAGAGAGTAGTTATCTAAAAATATTATATTTTTATTGTATGTCATGTTCCAAAATATCCCGTAGACGTGACTGGCACCTGCTAGCACCACCTGCTAGGTGAACCAATTTTTCAAAGACTTAACCTTTTCTATAAGCACTGGGATAAAATATGTCCAACTCCAAATGAATTAATAGTCATAAAACTGAATAATTTCAAACCAAAATCAAGTTTCAATTTATAAGAAAGCGCAACCATTCAAGTAGTGTATCTCTAGCCCAAATTTCACACTAAGACCATGAAACATCTAATAGAGTTACATGAGTTTAGCTGTTAGTCATGCAAACCCCAAGAAAGAAAATATATGCTATAAAGTAGGTAAAGCTGAAACGACATCCTCCACGAATCAATGTGAAGGCTCACCTCATACAACTATCACATTTTGCATGCCATTGTTTGGATGCTTGTTTTAGTCCGTACAAAGAATTAATAAGTTGGCACGCCTTCTTTGATTTTCAGGAACCACTAACCCTTTAGGTTGTTCCATGTAGATTTCTTCTTCCGAATCTCCATATAAGAAGGTTGTTTTCACATCCATTTGATGGATTTCAAGATTGTATATGATAGATTATGCTATTAACATCCAAATGGATGTAATTCTGGCTGCTGATGAGTACGTATCAAAGTTATCCAGGCCTTATTTTTGTCTATCTTTGACTACAAGTCTTGCTTTATATTTATCAATAGCGCCATCATCTGTAATTTTTCTTTTGAAAGTCCATTTGCAACCTAAAGGTTTGTTTTCTGGAGGATGATCGGCGAATTCCCATGTGTAGTTATTCATTATGGATTCAATCTCACTATTGAGTGCCTCTTTCCAATATTAAGCTTCCAAAGAAGTCTTAGCTTCTTGAAAAGTTCGAGACTCATTTTCCAACTAAAATTTTAAAAAATCTTATCCAAAGGATGTAGAGTTCTTTTGACATTTTCAACATCTTGAATTTTCCTCATTAGGAACATTTCTTTTGTCTCTTCCTGAGGTCATTTAAATCTTTCGCTAGACGACTAACATATCTGTTTATATGGATATATACGTTCAAAAAATTTATATTATCTGATTCTATTACCGTATTAATATGAATTTCAGAATTTTCTAATTTATGAATCAGAAATCGATATCTTTTACTATTCGAAACATATCATATGAAAACACAATCAATAGTTTTTGGTCCTACCTTTACCTTTTTGGATTTAGGAACTTATACTTTAGCCAAACGCCCCAACACTTTTTAAGTATTCATGGTTAGTATTTCTTCCATTCCATTTTTCACATGGAATAAATTTTGTTTTGATGTGGGGCACTCATTTGTGTATTCAGGTCGCCATAAGGATAGCTTCCCCTCACAAGTTTTGGGGTAAATTAGAACTTATCAACAAGGCATTCATCTTCTTTAGTATTCTATTTTTCTTTTTAGAATTCCGTTTGATTGTGGCGAGCAAGGGGCTTTTTATGAATAATTTCATATTCAAAATATATTTATTCACAAGGAGATTCATATTTCTGAGTGCTTCCAGGCCTCATTTACTATAAAGCATTCATTTTCGGGAGTTGATTCCAGCAGAACCGGAACATACTCCTTCATAAACTTCTGCAGAGTCAACATGGTTAAGTAGAAGACATCTTCTGTTGCCAGCATTTGAAATTGATCCTAGAGAATTTTTTGGGCTTTTCTATCGAAGACGGTACTGACACAATACGACCGGAGGAGGCTGCATTGCTTGTAGAGACCAGCATGAGGGCAGTTGTTTCTATCATATTCATTATCCAACAATAGAAAAATCTAATGATCGATGAAGATTTTATTTCTTCAAATCAAATAAACTTAGATAGAAATAAATTGAATAATTGGTAAATCCTTTATATCTTAAACTGAATTATAAGTTGAGTAGAAAGTATGAAGATTTTAATCTCCAAAATTGGAGTAGAAAATCGGAAAGGTTTTAGTCTTCAGAACCAGAAAAGAGATGAACACAAAAAATTAAATTAAATTCCTTAAACTTGTTATCATGTTGTTGTTACGACCCGAACATAGGCCCGGATCGAAACATGGGGCAAAGAACCCAGAGAGGCTCCAAGTCGATCCATGACATGAACATTATATCTAAAGTCAATATAATCAAGCAGAAGTCTAGCATATGTAATAAAGCGAAAATCTGAAAATATCATAACATCTGAATACATAACACATGGCTGAAATTTCATACACACTATGTCTGAAAAGCCTCTACTACTTACGAGTTGATGGAACAAGACCCCGACTAACTCACTATAGTCTGAAACTGAAAATATTCCATACAACTAATAAAAGGGCCCTCGGAAGATGAGGACTCACCAACTGAGACTGGAAGATGCTAAAACTAAGAGTCTAGCTACTAGCGAGACTGAGCCTGGATATCCGAGCTTGTATCATGAAATGATACAGCATAGAGTATGCGGTCAGTACGTGAAATGTATCGAGTATGTAAGGTAAGTAAACCGCTCAGTAAGTAACATCATAAATCATGCATATCATGAAAACATAATCAAGATAAGATTCTAAGAGTAAGGCTTGCATGCTATTTTCTGAAATCATTATCTAAAAATAACTGAATATCATAACTGAATCGAATCACCCAAAGTTGAAAACTAATAATCACAAGTAAAACTGAACATTGGATCAAACCTGTTGAATACATAGTATCATGATTGTTGAACATACATAACTGAAAATTATGAGGAACAATAGGAGACTCATCATATAACTGACATTACCACGATAGAGCTTACGTGGTCCCGACTATTACACTCAAGTGGGCAGAGCCATCCAAAGCCTTGTCAAGGATAAGGACGCTACCATGATATCGATATCAAGATGAAGGCCCCTTGGGGGCAGGGAGCTCACTAGGGAGGTCCTAAATAATCTTAACATACCTACATTGACACGTAGTTCTGAGGCATAGGGTTGACTGACCCTTAGCCTACTCGGCGCTAGACAATACTCTAAAAAACATACATATGCTCTCCATCATTTTTCAACGAAGCTGATCCATCGTCTAGTGACAAAGCTGACTCATAACATACATGCATAAATCTGAAATCATAACATGAGGAGCCTTGGGCTCAAACCATACCACAAGCTGAAAATAGTGAGAGTCAAGACTCCAAAATCCATGTGGTAAGCTAATAACATGAAATTTAGATAAATAATGAAACATACTCAATTATACGGGCTTGCCCAATATTTATACATGCTTGACATAGACTTGATCATTAGAAAATATGAACATAGACATGGGTAATTCGAAATCATACTTTCATAATGAACATTTCATCATAACTAGAAGCATAGATCATTATCTCATATTTTCACGATCAACTTCCATATATGGGCATCTTAATTGTAAAAACTTTGAAATCATAATTTGTAATTGAAAACATTATAAAACATTCCCATAAATCATTATTCAACATTAGACACATACATAGATCATACCCGTGATTGATACTTAAAGAATTCACATGTTGGGTTAAAATTCCATAGATTCATCAACTAGAATTCATGAATTGAAGAGGGATTGAGCATGGATGTGGATGAATACACACATTCATAACCGTACATACCTGGAGAAATCTGATTTTGAATCTAAGCTTGATCACCCTTAGGAGCTTCTAGACTTGAATGCATGAAAGAGAATAGGCTTAAAATGAACTTGCCCCTCTTAAAGCACACTATTCTGAGCTTAAAACAATGTATTATAGGCCTTAGGAACTTAGGCATTATGAAAAAGCCCTTAATAAACTCGTAGAAAAATACTCACTACCAGTACCAATGAATGATTGGATGACTTGTGTCCAATACCACAACTCATGGTATCAAGTCGTTGCCTGCATTGGAAATCTGCATTCTGAGGATCACCACGAGGGACACCAGGACTAGTGGTGTACCCAACAACTCGTGGTGACCAAGTCGTCATCAACAATGCCCAAACTTCTTCCACCTTCAATCACTTTTGACCGCGGCCCACACAATGAATCGTGGTGCTGACCACGACTCGTGGTCACACCCGTGGTTACCTCAAAACTCAAAATTTCAACCCAGTCCAAACTCCTTCCCACGAGTCACTCAAACGACTCGTGGTGCACCGCACGGTAACTGGATGACTCGTCTTGTAACCTGGTGCAAAAAAATTTATTTTCTCCGTTTCAACCTTCGGGTCTGATCTTAGGGCTTTCGAGGTATTACAATTGTGTTCAAACCAATAAAGCAAAAAAAATAATAAAATATTTGAGACAACATAATTTACTATATATCCATAAGAAATTTAATCCCCTAACTGTACTCCAAGTTTTGGATTACTTCCTCCTATGAAGAAATGGATATACCTTTTATTGGCATAGCAGTACCTCAAATGCTAGTAACTTCGTCGAACTCAAAGAAAAAAAATAATTTACAAAGACTCAATAATTATTTGTTCAAAAATAATGCAGAAGTTGAAAAATGATACCTAGAGTGAAGGCAGAACTTCTTTATTTATAGCTTGGAAAAATGAGTTGAAGTGTTGCGAAAATACCTATTCAGAATAGGTTCTAATTTTAGTTGAGGTGTCTATACAGTAGGAATTCTCGTTGGAAATTATTTATGCAAAATGGAAATGGAAAATAAATAATTTTTTTCCAAATAATTTATCAGTCAATAATCCAAAGGCGAAGCCGAAGCCACGCATTGACGACAACGCGAGGGGAGACTTTCTTCTCAACTCTTTATGAGTTAGAAGATAGGCTTCAAAATATAAGCACAAAATTTTTCCACTTCCTAACCAATAAGGGACAAAATTCACTTCATCACAAACCACTTTTCACTCTTCTCTATTTTATTTTCCACTATTTCCAGATTCACGCCAACATTTAACTCACTTAACTCCAACAGAATTACCAATATCCTTTTTGGGGTAGCAAAAGCTTTTCCATGATCTCCAATGATATTTATTTTTCTCACTTTTTGATCCCCAAAAGAATCTAAAGAACTGTTGTTCAAGCAATTGGAGAATAGTTATAGCATGACATATAACAGACAGAGAATATGTAGAAAGATCTAGCAACACACTTTTAATCAAAATAATTCTCCCTCCATGAGAAAGAATTTTACTTTGTCATCCATAACGCCTTTTGACTATTTTAGCAACCATGTCTTCAAAATAACTTTCTTCCACCTAGTGTATATAGGACAAACAAATAACTAAAGAGGAAAATCTTCTTGATGAAACCTGTATAATTTCTTAATCTATTGATTCTGTAAACATTTGCTTTAGAATCAGCCTTTCATTGATTTTTTGGTCAAAGGACTTCTCCTATTTTCTAATCTGTTTCATGATAAGTCTCACTAAATTGTTTTCACTTCTAAAGATCACTATGTGATCTTCATATGTCAAGTAGTTTATATGTGATCTGCAATTCATAGAGAAATGAATAAAATGAGAATTTATAATTAGATTATTCAGAGATCTAGGTTATACTTCAACAGCCAATATGAAAAGAGAGGAAGAAGTTATATCACCGTGTTTTAAACCTTGTGAGTGGAAAAAAAAATCCTTTTCTAGCACCATTTATAATTATGGAGTACCACATATTAGAAATTTAACCTATCAATCATGTTGATCCAGTTTGGGAAAAAATCAAACTTCTTTAACACAACTTATATGAATGGCCAAGACATTTTATTACATGTGTCTCTATCATATCTAATTTGATCACAACATTTCCTCCTGTATTAGGTTGATTGATTCCTTGAATAATTTTTTAAGCTAACATAACATTTTTAGTGATTAATCTATTTGCAATGAAATGACTTTGATTGTTAGACATAAAATTTGGTAAAGATGAATTAATACTTTTAGTGATAATTTTATTAGTGAAATTGCTTAAGCTTAGAGGTCAAAAATCAGTGAAAGAAGCAGCGGAATCCACTTTTATAACTAAAGTTGGGCAAGTGTGAGTAAAGTATTTTGTTACTCTTACCACTAAAAACAATCCAAAACACAATCAATCATCTTAATTTTGATTATATCAAACAAGTTTGAAAAAAATCTCCATAGATACCATCATGTCCAACTGAGCTATTGATGTCGTTCAAATCCACTCCCAAAACGATAGATCCAAATATAGAATCTACAAGGAGTTGGAGTCGAATCCCATAGGGACTACTCAAAGCCTAGACTATCTAGTGCTAAACAGTAAAGTATTGCAAGATTAGAGACTATTCGGATTGAGAGATAAAGTTTAACTACAACTATCAGTTGTATTAAGCTAGGGGCGTAAGCAATTAGAGATAATTCTAGGAAAGTATCCCCAATATTGGGTTGATCCCTCTAAATCACCCAATATGAAAGAATTGAGACAGGGTTAGGGTTGAACATGCTAGCAATATACTTAGGCAACTCACGTGTGTCTTTCAACATCGTCGTAGGTGTCAATCTACTTTAATTTTGTCAAATTAAAGAGAACTATATTCTACCCAATTGCTTGTTTACCAATTTTGAATTCAACCTATGTCTAGGAGAATCCATTAATTAAGGGTTATGCCTTGAGTCATTGTTTATTGATGCTAACCCAACCCAAATTTTCTCTCTCAAGCCTCATAAAGATAATTAGGCAAAATTGGATGACTCTCATCACCAATCACAAACTACAAAGCAAAAATCAATCAAATGTTCAATTGCCTAAACTCAATTTTGATAAATTGGAATCATCAGGGTTCACAACCCTAGATCTAGGTTTAGTTACCCATGCCTAGAAGAATAAGATAAGAGAAGTAATGAGACATTTTTACCAAAAGGAATTGAGATCTCTACTTAATTGACGATAATCTTTAATTACAAAAGTTAAATATACAATCTATTTGAAAACTGTGGCTAAAATCTACTCTCTATGCTAGCTATGATCTAAGGAATGAAAAGCTCCTAAAACATTTTAAAAAGTATATATTTATACTATGCTCAAAAAAGCCCATTAAATTTGAATATCTAAGTACCAGGTGTGCAGGGACGGACCGTACTCTATGTTTCTGCTTTTGTCCCCTGCTTGATCGTCCTTTGTGAGACGAAATGTCCTTTGAAAAGACGGTCCATACTTCACTTCGTACTGGAAAAATCACATATTGCCAAGCTATGATTTAGCTGTCAACTGATGGGCTGTCTTTGGAAATACAGACCGTCGTTTCAATCGTACTCCCGGGACCCAATTTTTTGTGTTTCTAAAATTTGCAGCTGGGAAGGGATGGACCATTCTTCAGATTGACAGTCCGTCTTTTGCCTCGTCTTTTGGGAAGCTTTCTGTACTTTGCTCCTTTATTTATTCAATGCCTTAGGATCCTAAAACATCAAACAAATAGGTTAGTTTCTTCTTCATTTAACTCCGAATGACATGCAAAATGCAATAAAATGAAGCAAAGATGTGTCACTTATCCCCAACACACCAACACCCCCAACTTCAAGCATTCTTTCCTTCAAGCAAACAAAGAAGAGAACAATCCTAAACCTAACTAATGTCTCAGAATCACAATTATCATTATTAGGGTTGTTGTTGATGAACGACCTATTCACGCATTTATTAGCCATATTTTCCCCATACTTAACTATGTTTTGAGAATGAATTATGTGTGTTTTTATGTGTTTTATGATATATTTGTCAAAAATAGCTAACACACATGATTAGATTCTTTTAGGGCTTAAAGTGATGAATTGGGCTTAATTGTGGCTAAAAAAAAGCAAGAATGGCAAAACGGGATTGACAAAATGAGTACAATAAAAGTTGGCAGCGCACAGGTATAGCTGTGCTTTGGCCTGCATGCCGCAAAAGCAAAGCTGTGCTATGACCTACGCTCCGCATAGTCCTGATCAGTGCACCAATAGGCCCAATGCACCAGGCATACTAGCGCAAGGAGAGGTGCGGCGCGCCATATGTGTCCAGGCGTGGTATATTTCAATCCTAGTTCGTCTAGGAACAGAAGCTAAAAAATCCAATTCCAATCGAAGAAGGAACAACAAAGGCTTAATCTACTATTATAAACACCCTTTATTCCCATTCTTTAGAGACGTTGAAGAGTGGAATTGATAGTCATAGTGTCGCACATTTCATACTTTACGAATTTGTGTAATAGTTTATTAGTTGCGTTTCTATTGGAGAATTCATCAAGTTCTTGTGATTCTTTTTAGCTTGGAGATTTTGTTTAACAATTTTATATTAAAGTAATTATTTCATTATGATTTCTTATACATATTTTGTTTTTATTCTTATAAACATGAGCGGCTAAATCTCATAAGCTAGGATTGTGGGAAACATGATGGATTAACGAAAGTAGGCATAATAAAATAGTGATTCTTGAATGGTGAATTGGGTGGATTGTTATTCTCTTTGTTTTAATTAGTTTTAGTGGTTGCAAATGTTGAAACGTGCCCATATCTTCAACTTCCCGACCAAGGAGGTTGAAGTTTGGAAAAGAGAGTGACAATCAATTTGAGATTATCAACCCTCATCTAAATTAACTTGAAATCTAACTGAGGATAGTTAAGTCGATACTTACTGCGAGACAAAAATATACACACTTTGAATTCGAAAGGAGATACGTGAAATTCATCTACCAAGGTCTAGAGATGTTAAATGAACTAAAAAGCAAGTCTTACACAAAATTCACCAGGATAGATCACTAGTAAAAGCCTACTAAGTTATGAAATCACGGGGAAAGCAGTCCTAGTCTTTTCTTGATAATTTGATACACAACCAAATCATAGTCTTAGAATTATTTTCTTCTTTTCATTTGCAAACCCCCCTTTCAAAATATTGATTACAAGTTAGTTTATTCATCATTAACAAGTTATTTTTCTCGTATTCCTAGTGGGATCGACCCTAACCTAGTTGGGTTATTATATTTGACATTGATCACTTTATACTTCAATTGTGAGGAGTAACTTGGGCATGGTCAAATTTTAGCGTCGTTGCTAGGGAATACGGTGTTGAAATAGTTAATTGATGGCTAAGCTTGACTAATAATCTTTATTTCATAATTTACATTTTTTGTAGTTGTTTTTCGTTCTTTTAGGTGTTAAATTGGTCTTATCTCCGAAGAAGAGGAGAAAACGTTGGAAGGACCTTGAGTTGAGAAGTGCGTCGTGTTGCGATGTTAAATAAGGCGCTTTTTGGGAGGAAACCCAAGGGGTATATTGATGAAGTCTGAGTAATCAAAACATCTAAAACAAAGTTGAAAGTATGAAGCCATGTCTGTGTCTGAAAGCCAACTACAACTGAAGAGTTGCGGAGGTAGGTCCCCAGCTAACTATAAAACTAAATAAAAGAAAGATAACTAAAAGAAGTATGTCTCATCCTAGAAAAATGAGGACTCACCAATGAAGCTGCTGGAATCTTCTGAAATCGATCTGCTAATGAGGCTGAGTGAGATCCTGCAGTTGTATCATAAAACAATACAACATAAAAGGTATGCGTTAGTACTTTGAATGTACTGAGTAAGTGAGAGAAACCATACACAAGGAATAAAAGTGTTGCACTGAAAAGACATGCAATGACCAACTGAAACTGAATAACTGTAATAAACTGAGATGGTCTAAATGACCCAGTCTGATGGTTAAGGACATGCACTAAATCTGAGATACTAATCTGAAATGCTGCACTGAACTTATCTGAACTGACTAATTTGATACTGAACTGAGCTGACTAGTGGGAGAGTCTATAACCGACATATAACCACGTGAGCTAGACATGGAGTCCAATGTATATACCTCATCGGTAGGACCTAATTTACCTTCCCAGGGTATAAAGGCATGAACTGGGTAATCATAGGTCTTGGGCCATAAGGCCAACAAAAATATGTCCTATGGTGGCAATGTAGTTCTGGGAACATGGTGCACTGGAACCGCAGTTAGCTCGGCGCTAAGTCCTACCCCCATTGGATAGTCTAGACTGACTACTAAGCTGATAGCTCGAAGCTGGGGCCCAAGACTAAGTCAAGAATACTTATCTGGAGCACCCAGAGAGTCTTATCGGATCGGATTCTGTAACTGAGTTCTATGACTGGTCAGAGCTACTTATCTGGAAGGGTAATAACCATCTAAAGAACAAACTATAATCTAAATATGGGGTCCAAAGGATGGTCAGAGTTTCTTATCTGAAAGTTTCATGACCGCTTAATGAACCACTAAAATCTGACACAGAGTCTAATTCTGATAACTAGGAGGTACTATTGACACTTCGAGAATTTCTTTAGTCAAACTGATCAGTTGACATTTCTTACTAACACTGAATATTCTAACATTTAGACTGAAACTGAAATCTAATTGAGATTTCAATACAAACTAACAATATGAGAGTTCCCAACACTAATAGAATCAAGCAAATTTTGATATTTAATCACTTATGCAAGACTCTAATTTTTCTACATTAAAGAACTAGGACTAGATTTCACTTTACAGGAACAAACAAAAACATAGTCACAAATTGGTGGAAAAATATCTACAATTAACATAAACAATATTCCATATGAATTAAACGAAGTTTGACATGTAATTTCTTCACATTCGAAAGTTTTAGGGCTAGAACTGATAGAGAAGACATAGAATATTTTTGGGGACACAAGGGAAGAACTATTCCCTTATTGAATTCCCACATACCTTGTCACACCCCACCTTAGGGGGTATGACGGGCACCTGGTGCTTGCTAGACTCTGGCTCTATTTCAAGAAATGAACCGACTATATGGCGGCTGTAAATACAGCCCCCGGCCGATTAGGCCTATAGCCACCTGCAATGCACAACAGCTAACCAAAACAATGACACTATAATCTGAAGCAACTGCTATTCACATTTGTGACCGACAACGTCACTAACTATAACCAGAAGAAGGCCCCACGCGGCCAACATCAACAACTAAACACATATATACATGCACGGCCCCACATGACCGGCTCCACCACCACAGAGAAACATCAGACTGCAAGCCTCTAGGAAGTAATAATAGAGTGGTCGGGACAGGGCCCCAACCTACCAAACTGTAATCAAAAAGGAAATAGGAGCAACCTCCGACTGTCTAGCTCCGGAGGATAGGAGCTGACAACTCTGCTGACTGGATCACGAGGGATCGACTCCTCATCTATGTGTACCTGCAGGCAAGCAATGCAGCGCCCCCTACGGGTGTCAGTACCACAGGTACTGAGCATGTAAAGAAAACTGAAATATACAACTGAAATGGGTAACAACAATAACATGACATATAAGCAGGAAGTAGCTGAGTCTATCTGGCTGAGGATAACAGGGGAGAGTTTACCTATTCTGTAACTAAACTGGGCGTACCTGACGATGTGTCGTCCTACTGCCTATCAGTATCTAATAGCACATATAGATATACATATAAATACACACAATACCAGACCGACCCCATAAGCCGGAAGGTGCCAACCAATAGAACAATCTATTTACCCCTACCCGGGTCTAAACCAACCAAAAATAAGTCACTCCGCTCATCTGATAACTGTGAGCTCCTCCTACCGGCCCCCTTGGGTACGTCTCAGGCCTTGGCCTCTGAAAATGAACTGTGTCTGAGTTCGAAGACTCCTGCCTCTGGGCGCAAGCGCTCAACGGGGTAATCTGCTGCTGTATCTGTGACTGAAACTGCCCCTGGGTGCAAACACGCAACAGGGTAATTTTATAAAAATCTGTATCTGAAACTGCCCCCAGCCACAAGCGCACACTAAGTAGTCTGCCCCTGTAAACAGGGTAATCTGGCTCTGCTCAGAGCAAACTGAACTACCCTGCAAGCAGGGTAATCTGGACCGTATTATTAGGGTGGTCATCCATCATCGTCCTCTAGGCGGACGACATCGCCCAGCTGGGGGCGGTATCTGAATCTGGTATCGACACAGCTATAACCCAGGGGCGGGGGGATGCTAAAGGATGCCCACATGCCATAACAAGTCTCAACATGCAAAAAACATACACAACAAGCATGCTCAAATAAGAAATACTAATCATATTCTCTTCTTTTATTTCAAAGCTAGTCCGTATTAAACAACTGATGCTATATTCTGTTTTGCATTGTTTCTGACTGCTGGGCTAATTGCTACCTGGCCTTTATCTGTTTATCTGATTATTGTTATCCGTGATCTGAAGCTATATCAGTTTCTAGAGCCATATCTATTTCTGGAGCTACATTTGTAACTGGAGCTATTTCTATATGTGATTACTGATCTGATTATATCTGGATATAACTCAATAACATAGAACATGCAATCTATAACTGGATATAGCTCAATAACATAAAATGTGTCGTCTATTACCGGATACAGTCTCAACAAATGTAATACATACTATCTGTAATCTTGCTAATTCATTATACTGCTTTTACAACTTCCATTTTGGATTTACGTAAAACATGCTGAGCTACTAACTGATACCACATTACTATCTAAAATCATCTGACTATCCGTTAATCTGATTTTCGCATAATACATAATGATATACTAGCATGCTTGCTGGGAATTGTACTAAAATCATTCATGTACACTGGGTATCTGTTACAGCCTTTATTCTATTTATTTTCTAGACTGTACTTCCTGTCTTGCCGAATGAATAGCTTTACATACCTAGTTTCTGAGTACCCGACTGACCGATGTGATTTCCGTCGGTACCTCTACTGTTTCTCTCAACTACATTCATATACATGTCAATTAGAACCAAATACACCAATATTCTGAAAGAAAACGTCACTTTCGATATATTTATAGTCTAAACTTTGGCTTATCGAAACACAGTCAAAAACTCGCTATTTCTCGAAAGTCCATAAGGGAGAAATATTCACTTTATGGCTAGGAGTATATTGACACTAATTTGGAGCAATTCCACTTACCTTAGTTCGGTAGCAAGACGATTCGCCGGCCGAATTTCACGAAACCAAATCCGTAGAAATGCTCCTCACTGCTTAATACCTTGGTATCTGGAGTTAATTTGAATTTGGACCGCGTTTGACGGCGTAATCGGACGATAATTATCAAGAAACCTCGTCTCCCTCTGTTTTCCCTCGACCTTACTGGAAATTATATGAAAAATAACTTTTAAAACCGAAGTGGAGGGCTTATATAGTTGGGCATGGACAGGGCCAACGTGTCACGGAGCCATCGCGGAGGCTCCACCTCCGTGACATGTTGCCATCGTGGAGGGGCTCTACCCCGGCTCCTTCCGCGATGGTTCGACAGGTTTCTCGTCCGGTCTTTTCCCGGGCCTTTTTCTAGCATGTATGGCTTTCAAATATTCTTAACCAACACGCGAATAGGCCATCTATGTGTTGGGAATTTTGCAGGGTATAACATTCTCCCCCCCCTTAAGAACATTCGTCCTCGAATGTAAACTTCTCTCTAGAGGACTTCTCAACTTGCTCAACTTGTTTCTAGAAAAATTTCGGCAGAGTTTCCCCTATAATATGGACTATCCCAAAATTGCTGAAAAGCAGAAAAGCCCAATACAGGTACTCCACACGATATAATAATATTCATTCATAGCTGTCTATAATCAATCACCTGCTTTCATATATGAAGTATAAGCATTCATAAGGAAAAACAGTTCTAATATACCTCCTATTTGCCTATGTTTGGAATAAGTGGGGATATCTGGCTTTCATGTCCTCCTCGGCTTCCCAGGTCATCTCTTCTCAGTTCCTATTACGCCACAATCCTCCGCTGAATCTGACCCTGTAAACTGAGGGGATCCCAATGCCAAGAATTCTCTAACCCTTGAACTATCTGGCCCACCTAGGTATTCTGCTGTTGCAGGTGGTACTGGCTGACGCTGAGTAGTTAGCATCTGGGTCAACATAACCACCGCACTACGTAGCTCCTGATCAGATGAAGTAGGTGCAGGAGCTGTGGGAGGCGGTGCTGCCTCAAATGGTGTCTGGCGAGGCAGAGACTGCTGGGAGGGTCGAGACGACACCTCCGTATCGCCCTCAGACCGGGCTAAATCTGGTTGTAAGTGAGGCATCCTGCTGGTGCCTTCGCCTGCTGCTGTGTCTATTCTCCTGCCGGTGGCAGGGTGACGCTGGTCTGCCATTCTTATCTGTAGACAAAGAATATGATAAGTTTTAGGGACCCAACCCTATACTATACCGCTCTATATCACGACTGAATGAGAAAGAAGAGTAACCATCCTATCATGCCTCACAGCCTCCTGCCTATAGTATGTGGTGCACAACACATCCATAGACAAGACTCTACTTAGCACGGCTTGCAGACTCCCTGGGACACGAACTGCTCTGATACCAAGTTTGTCACACCTCACCTTGGGGGGTATGACGGGCACCTGGTGCCAGCTAGACTCTGGCTCTATTTCAAGAAATGAACCGGCTATAGGCCTAATCGGCCGAGGGGCTGTATTTAAAGCCACCATATAGTCGGTTTGTTTCTTGAAATAGAGCCAGAGTCTAGCAGACACCAGGTGCCCATCATACCCCCCAAGGTGGGGTGTGACATACCTGGTGATGAAAATCATTGAGAGAATTCCTTGAAAAAAATATGAGAATGATAGATCTTCCTAACTTCTACCCTGATTCTTTCTAAGAGAAACTTTACATTCTAATTGTTGAAGAGATGAGAAAATGAGAGAAACCGTCAGTTTCCCCCTCTAAAACCCCTGATTAAACCCAAAATGATATAGTTTAGTGACTAAGTAGGTGGAAAATTACAAAAGTAACCCTGGGAATTAAATCTAAAAAACTGGCCGATAGGGTCCCAATGGGTCACTCAATGAGTCGTTGGTTGAGACCACGACTCGTTCGGACCTCTCATTAGTTCCACTGCCTGGGATGAGAAGACACAAGATCTAGCAACGGGGATCACCATGACTCATTGGATGAACCAACGGGTCATTGGTTCCTCCCGTGGCCACTGGACAAGGAAAACTAGTAGGCTAGGCAACGGGTGACACAACGACTCGTTGGTTGAACCAGCGGGTCATCGTGTCCAATCGTTATGTTCACTAGAAAGATTTTCTGAAAATGCCTAAGTTGACACGATGGGTGCTGAAAAGAGTCATTGTTTCCTCTTGTCTTCACTGGAAGGGATTTTAGGGATATCACCCGACGACTCTCACAATGGGTCATTGTTTCTGACATCAACTCGTTCGTTGAGTCGTGGGGTCCTGGAAAGGATTTCTGAGCTGGGAAAACCGCGAATGATAGGACGACTCATTTTTTCTCACAATAGGTTGTTCCTTGTCTCGCGGGTTCCCGAGAGACCAAGACCTGCTCACCACGACTGAGACAACTAGTCGTTAGAGCTAACCACGACTTGTTGTCTCAATCGTTCTGAGACATTTTTTCTAGTTTTTCTTCTGAAATTTCTTGAAATTTTACGTCTGGTCTAGAAAAGTTTTGGGGTGTTACAATATCTCCCCCTTGGGATCATTTGTCCTTGAATGAAGACTAAAACTGCAGGAAAAGTAGGAAAAGGGCTGAGATTTCTAGACCGAGACTATGAGCTGGTTTTTTGAAGGAGTAATTGACTCCGAACTGACTTAATTGTACTAAAAGAGCTGATGCAACTAGAATGCACATAGAAAATCTAAATAGAGCTGGTGAGTACGGAACTAAATAGAGTACTGGGGAGGGTTTTAGTACCTGATGTTGGAACTGAACTGGAAGGAAACAAGTGTGGGTATCTAGCCATCATACTTACTTCGGCTTCCCACATAGCTCCTTCTACATGCTGATTTTTCCACAAGACTTTGACTGAAGCTACCTCCTTGTTCCTCAGCTTACGAACCTGACGATCAAGGATCTAAACTGGGACCTCTTCATATCTTTCACTCCCACACTGTCCATTGGCGCAACTAAAGTTGGATCACTTATGCATTTCTTCAATAGTGGCACATGGAATACTGGGTGCATAGATGCCAATTCTGAAGTTAATTCCAGCTCATAGGCTACCTTGCCAATTTTCTTTAAGTTTTTGTAGGGTCCCACATATCTCAGGCTGAGCTTTCCTTTCTTCCCAAATCTCATCACCCCTTTCATGGGTGAAATTTCAGATAAACCCAGTCATCCACTGCAAACTCCAATTCTCCTCTCCTCACATCAGCATAAGATTTTTGACGGCTCTGTGTTGTTTTCAATATTTCTTTGATGAGCTGTACTTCATGCATAGCTTCATGGATCGGGCCAGTTCTATATCAACCTGAAACCACCCTATAAGAAATCTACACCTCCTACCATACAATGCCTCGAATGGGGTCATCTGGATACTGGAGTGGTAGCTACTGTTGTATGCAAACTCGATGAGAGGCAAGTGATCATCCCAACTACCCTTGAAATCTATCATGCACACCCTCAGCATATCTTCTAAGGTCTGAATAGTCTGCTCAGCTTGTTCATCTATTTGCGGGTTAAAAGCTGTATTGAGCTTGACCTAGGTACCAAGTCCCTTCTGTAAGAACTTTCAGAAGTGAGAGGTAAACTGGGTACCTCTGTTTGAGATAATGGATAAGGGCACCCCATGAAGTCTGACTAACTCCCAGATATAAAGTCTATCATAGTCCTCAGCTAAATCTGTAGTTTTAACTGGGAGGAAGTGTGCTAACTTAGTCATCCAGTCTATTATCACCCTGATTGAACCATGTTGCGGACGAGTCCGAGGTAAACCCGTAATAAAATCCATATTTACTTCTTCTCACTTACATGTGGGTATGTTGATATCCTGAGTCATACCTCCCGGTCTCTGGTATTCTACTTTGACTTTCTAGCAGTTCGGGCACTTAGCTACAAATTCAGCGATGTTTCTCTTCATGTCGTTCCACCAATAAATGTCTTGTAAATCACGGTACATCTTAGTAGCACCTGGGTGGATGGAATACCTCGAATTGTGTTCTTCATATAGTATCTACTGTCTAAAATCACCCACATTCGGTAAGCACAATTTACCCTGGTAATAGAGTACACCATCTCCCCTTTGGGAGAAAGCCTCCACTTCTTTTCTGCGAACCGCCTCCTTTAGTTCAAGAAGTACGGGATCTTCATCCTGCCTTGACTTAACTTCAACTACCAATGAGGAATCTGATCCACTCTGCACAACTACTCCACCCTCAGCTGTATCAACCAATTGTACTCCTAACCGTGCTAATATGTGGATATCCTTTGCCAGCTCCTTTTTGCCTTCCTCAACATGAGCCATGCTCCCTATAGACACTCTGCTTAGGGCATCATCCACCATATTGACTTTGTCCGGGTGATATAGCACGCTCATATCATAGTCCTTTTGCAACTCCAACCACCTTCTCTGACGAAGATTCAGATCTTTTTGACTGAACACATACTGAAGGCTTTTCTGATCGGTAAACACATCCACGTGAGCCCCATACAGGTAGTGTCTCCATATTTTCAATGAAAACACCACCGCTGCCAACTCCAGGTCATGGGTTAGATAATTCTTTTCATGAACCTTGAGTTGTCTGGAGGCGTAGGCTATCACCTTGTCGCGCTGCATCAGAACGCAACTGAGTCCAACTCTGGAACCGTCGCAATACACTATAAATCCATTTAATCCTTCCGGCAAGGTCAACACTCGATCGGTAGTGAGTCGAGTTTTTAACTCCTAGAAGCTCTTATCACACATATCTGACCACTAAAACTTCACCTTCTTCTGAGTCAACCTAGTCAGAGGGGACGCTATAGAGGAGAAGCCTTCCACAAAACATCGGTAGTAACTGGCTAGCCCAAGAAATTTCTAATTTCGGTTGGGGAGGTAGGTCTGGGCCAATCTTTCAATGCTTTTATATTTTGAGGATCTACGTGAATACCCTCACCCGAGACTACATGACCCAGGAAATTCACGGACTTTAATCAGAATTTGCATTTGCTGAACTTGGAGAACAACTGGCGCTCTCTGAGTGTCTGAAGAACTATCCTCAAGTGATTAGCATGCTCTTCCTCATTTCTAGAGTATACCAGAATGTTGTCGATAAATACAATGACGAACATATCTAGATACTGCTTGAAGACTCTGTTCATCAGGTCCGTAAAAGTTGTGGGGACATTTGTGAGTCTAAAGGACATAACCACGAACTCGTAGTGACCATACCAAGTCCTGAAAGCTATTTTCAGTATGTCACACTCTCTGACCCTTAGCTGATGATAATCCGACATGAGATCGATTTTGGAGAAACAACTTGCTCCTTGAAGATGATCGAACAAGTCGTCAATCCTGGGTAGGGGATACTTGTTCTTGATTGTGACCTTGTTCAATTGACGGTAATCGATGCACATTCTGAGGGTACCGTCTTTCTTTCGTATGAATAGTAATAGAGCACCCTAGGGAGAGATGTTGGGTATGATAAAAACTTTATCAAGAAGGTCTTTTAGCTACTTCTTCAACTCCTTAAGCTCAGCTGGAGCCATTCTGCAAGGAGGGATGGAGATGGGCTAAGTATCTCGAAGAAGGTCTATACCGAAGTCTATTTCCCGCTTAGGCGGGACTCCAAGAAGATCTTCGGGAAACACATCAGTGAACTCACGACCATTGGGACTAACTGGATAGTTGGGGTCCCAGAGCTGGAATCCTTGACCTGAACTAGATGATAAATGCACCCTTTGGAAATAAGTTTTCTGGCCTTAAGGTAGGAAATAAACCAACCCTTAGGCGGTGAACTACTACTCATCCACTCTAAGCTGGCTCATTAGGAAATTGAAACCTGACGACCCTAGTTCTACAGTTGACTGAGGCATAACTGGAGTGTAACCAATCCATGCCAAGAATGAGGTTAAAATCAACCATGTCTAACTCTATTAGATCATCTTTAATGACTTTATTCAAGATGAAGACTGGGCAGTTCCTATACACCCGACTGGCTCTAACTGACTCACCAACTGGGGTAGAGACCGAGAATGGTTCTGACAGGACCTATGGACTGATATCGAACTGTACTGATACATAGGGAGTCACGAATGAAAGTGTGGCTCCTGGATCTAGTAGGGCATACACGTCTAGAAGAAAAAGGCGTAACATACCCCTGGCGCTGGAGGCCATCTATACCTGAAGTGTTGTCCTGCTGGAGCAGCTGAAGTAGTGGATTGTGACCTCCCCCGTCCTGCTGACAGACATTCTTTAAGGCAATGACTAAGCTGTCCACAGCCAAAACAGCCCTCTCAACCCTGAAGACACTCTCCTAGATGGTTCTTGACGCACTTAGGGCAAGCTGGGTAGCGATTACTGGTGCTGAAGCTCTGGGACTGAGAGCCAGATGCTTCACCCCTCTGATCCTTGCGGGATCAAAAAGTAGGGGTGTTGGCTGAACTGGGTGTTGGGGCCCTTTGCTGTTGTTGCTGCTGTTGTGGGCGGCTACTACTGCCAGATCTTTGATGGCCATAATTAGACGGGTCGATTCTTGCCCGTTTGTTGTCCCGCTCAAAATCTTCCAATTTTTCTACCTCAATTTGCTAGGCGTGAACTATGAGGCTCGAGAGATCAATGTCCTTGATCAGCATTGTTGTCTTGTACGCCTTAAGGACCAAATTTGAAACTCCATTCACAAACTTTAGCATGCGAGCCCTTGGATCGGCTACCATCTCTGGAGCATATTTAGACAACTCGGTGAACTCCAGTGCATATTCTTCTAGTGTCTTGTTTCCTTGTTTCAGATTCATGAATTCCAATACTTTTGCCTCCATGAGCTCCCAAGGGAAGAATTATATAGGAAGGTTGTAGTGAACTCCTCCCATTCCACTGGTCTTTCTCTCGCTGGTCTCCCCTCCTTCCACTATTCATACCAGATCTGGGCTACCCCGTTCAGCTGGTAGAAAGCCAAGTCGGCACTCTATGAGGAACTGACACCATAATCCAGGTGATATTTCTAATCTCATCCACAAACTCCTGTGGGCCCTCTCCCACCTTAGATCCGTGAAAATCTGGAGGGTTCATCCGAATAAAGTCCCAAACCTGGGCAGCTTCTGTAGACCCATTATTGTTGATTAGAACCACCTGCTGCTTCACCTGGTTGGTAACTATCTGTGTGAGCAGCTGGATAGCCGCCTTGAACTCTGCGGTGGACACTAAGTCATCTTGAGGGGCTACTGGAGCTGGTGGGGCAGGTCGGTGAGCGTTATGACCCTTCTTCCATTACCACATTGCAGAGACATGATTCACTGAAATGAAATAGAGCACAAGATAGGAGAACGATCCTGGAATTGAAGTTTAACACACGATAAAGAGTATGAACAAAAGGGAGTTTTCCTAATAACATCTCGTAGCCTCCCCATCATAAGTGTGGCGTGCTTCACACCCATGAAAAGGACTCTACTCGATGCATCTTTCAGACATCCAAGGATACTCTAAACCTAGTGCTCTGATACCAACTTTGTCATGCCCCGAGTCTACACCCTGGACGGTACATGGTACTTAGAGGAAGAATTAACCCCAAGTCAATCCATGGTCTATCATAACACTAGCATTCTGAGTAATTATAAATAGCGGAATCTTTAAAGTAAGAGTACAAAACACTTATGAAAGTAAAGCTGAATCATAAAATTTAAAAACATCTAAAAAAAGCTGAAAGTCTAAAACCATGTCTGCTTCTGAAATCCAACTACAACTAAAGAGTTTCTAGGACGGGTCCCCGATAACTCTAAATCTAAATAAAATAAAGATAACTAAAAGAAGTAAGTCTCATCCTCGAAAAATGAGGACTCACCATGATGCTACTGGAATCTTATGAAATCGATCTGCTAACGAGGCTGAGAGTGAGATCCTGCAGCTGTATCATAAAACAATACAACATAAAAGGTATGCATCAGTTCTTTAAATGTACTGAGTAAGTGAGAGAAACCATACACAAGGAATAAAAGTGTTGAACTAAAAAGTCATGTAATGACCAACTGAAACTGAATAACTGTAATAAACTGAGATGGTATAAATGACCCTATCTGATGGTCAAAGACATGCCCTAAATCTGAGATACTAATCTGAAAAAATGCACTGAACTTATCTGAACTGACTAATCTGAGACTAAACTGAGCTGACTAGTGGGAGAGTCTATAACCAACATATGACCACGTGAGCTAGACGTGGAGTCCGACATATACATCCCATTGGTAGGACCCAATATACCTTGCCAGGGTATAAAGCCATGAACTGGGTGATCACAGGTATGGGGCCATAAGACCAATAAAAATATATCCTACTTTGGCAACATAGCGCTAGGAACCTAGGTGTGCTGGAACCCCGGTCCGCTCGGTGCTAAGTCCTACTCCCACTGGATAGTCCTAGATTGACTACTAAGCTGATAGCTTGAAACTGGGGCCCAAGACTAAGTAAGGAATACTTATCTGGAAGCACCCTGAGAGTCTTATCAGATCGGATTCTATAATTGAGTTCTAAGACTGGTCAGAGCTGCTTATCTGGAAGCATCATAACTGTCTAAGAAACAAACTATAATCTGAAGCTGGGGTCCTAAGGTTGGTCAGAACTGCTTATCTGAAAGTGTCATGACCGCCTAAAGAACCACTAAATCTAACACTGAGTCTAATTCTGATAACTAGGAGGTACTACTGACACCTCGAGAATTTATGTAGTCAAATTGATCAACTGACATTTCTGATTAACACTGGGTATTCTAACATTTTGACTGAAACTGAATTGACATAAATTTGACTAAGATTTCAATACAAACTAACAATATAAGATTCCCCAACACTGATAGAATCAATCAAATTTTGATATTTAATCACTTATGTAAGACTCTAATTTTTTTGCATTCAAGAACTAGGGCTAGATTTCACTTTACAGGAACAAGCAACAACATAGTCACAAACTGGTGGAAAAATATCTATAATTAACATAAACAATATTCCAAATAAATTAAATGAAGTCTGACATGTAATTTCTTCACATTCAAAAGTTTCAGGGCTAGAACTGATAGAGAAGACGGGGAAGATTTTTGGGGACACGAGGGAAGAACTATTCCCTTATTTAATTCCCACATACCCAGTGATGGAAATCCTTGACAGAATTCCTTAAAAAAACTAAGGATCGATCTTCCTAACTTCTGCCCTGAGCCTTTCTAAGAGAAACTTTACATTCTAATTGTTGAAGAGATGAGAAAAATGAGAGAAACCGTCGGTTTCACCCTCTAAAACCCCTGATTAAACTCAAAATGATGTAGTTTAGGGACTAAGTAGGTGGAAAATTACAAAAGTAACCTTGGGAATTAAATCTAAAAATTCGCTTATAGGGTCCCAATGGGTCACTCAATGAGTCGTTGGTTGAGACGACGACTCATTCGGACCTCTCATTAGTTCCACTGCCTAGGATGAGAAGACACTAGATCTGGCAACAGGGATCACCATGACTCGTTGGATGAACCAATGGGTCGTTGGTTCCTCCCGTGGCCACTAGATAAGGAAAACTAGTAGGCTAGGAAACGGGTGACACAACGACTCGTTGGTTGAAGTAGTAGGTTGTCGTGTCCAGTCATTAGATTCACTGGAAAGATTTTCTGAAAATGTCCAAGTTGACACGACGGATGCTGATAACTACTCGTTGTGGGAAACAATGAGTCATTATTTCCTCTTGTCTTCACTGGAAGGGGATTTCAAGGATTTCACCCGATGACTCTCACAACGGGTCATTATTTCTGACAATGACTCATTGGTTGAGTTGTGGGGTCCTGGAAAGGAATTTTGAGCTGGGGAAACCACGATTGACAGGATGACTTGTTGTTTCTCACAACAGATTGTGCCTTGTCTGGTGGGTTCTCGAGAGACCAAGACCTGCTTACCACTACTTACACAATGTGTCATTCAAGCTGACCACGACTCATTGTCTCAGTCATCTGAGATATATTTTTTTGGTTTTTCTTCTGAATTTTCTTGAAATGTCTGAGTCTAGCCTAGAAAAATTTTGGGGTGTTAATCAACTCAAGATAATTTTTTATTTTTTTTATAGTTGATGTGTTTGTTCATGTGTGCAGGAAGTAAGTCATAAAACGCTAAAGAAATTTGAGAAAAAAACAGATAAAAGCGGAAAAAATTTTAAAAATGGATAAGAGAAAAAGAAAAAAATCATTACATGTAATGCTCGCCTCATGATGAAGAAATCACTACAAGTAATGATTAGCTACCAAGAAAATTTGCAAAATAGCAAAGGAGCAGCAACGCACAGCAAAATGCCTCTAGTGGTCCTTGCATCGCGGTGGCCTTCTTGTGCTTTGGTCCTCGCGACACGGGGTATCCAATTCAAATCCAAATTATTTTTCAATATATTTTGGACTCAGTTTATTTTGTATGGTATTTTTTCTACATTTATAAATGGTACTTAAAAATATTTTGAAACACAACTGCTAGGGGAAACTGCTCTTGCCCCCAAGAGGATGAGGACTAGAGGCCCAGGGAGTTCTTATTTCACTCTTTTACTTATGTTTTATTATTTTATCATTAAGGATAGTGCTACCGATTAAGTATAGAGTGGGAGAAATAAACTTCATTAAACCATGCATGCTTTCATTGCTAAAATTTGTACATGGTGGGCCTAGTTTTTTCTTGTGATTCATAACTTATCTTGTTCACTTGTAGTAATTTTTTGTTTTGTTTTGGCTTCCCCCGATTTTTATTTTTGATACTTTTTAAGTGGATAGTCCCTTCGAATCGATTAGTGGTTTCAGATTTTTATTTTTCTTATTTTTCATAGAGTCATGACTTGTCCCGGTGATGGATGGATGAACATCGTCTTAAGAGAAAATTAGTCATTAGGAGAACAAGAACTTGGAACCTTACGAATGCTAGGTGCTTCACTTAGGTATCATTGAGACTTTGCATGATTCACTCAAAAAATGCATGAAAAGTTAGAAACACTTAGTCTTTTGGAACTTGACTCTTATACTTGAAAAATTGGGATTAATAAAGTTAAACATTCAATATGGATATATGTGTTTATGTAATCTTGATAGCAATTATGGAACCATTTATGCCATTGTGTGACTGAGATTTTTTTGTATATTCCATGCTTGCAATTTGATGTCTAGAACTTGCCCGGTGTGCGTGCAGAATGAAATAAGACTATTGAGTCTAGGAAATGATATAGGCGTTCTTTTGATAACTTATTTTTATCCCACTTAACTAACTTAATGTAATTATCCTAGTTAGCCATTTTTGAGCCTTAGCCTATTCTTTTGATACCCATATTACAAGCTTAATCCATTTTGTTCTATTGGCTTATTGTTTGATCCAAATGACTCCTAGAATACTTTAATGATAATTTTTCTATGAAAGAAGCATAAGTGCAGAAAAGAAAGGAAAAGCTAAAGTGTGGAAATTGAAAGAAAAGAAAAGGGTGAAAAAAATTGCTAAACAAGGAAGGTGATATTAGTGGGGGGAAAGAAAAAAAGAGAGAGCTTTGAATTGAAAAAAAAAATATAATGAGCTTAATGTTGAAAATTTTGTACTAGTCACCTAAGTGCAAACTAAAAAATAAAAGGAGCTATAAGGAGAAAAATAGGAGATTGAAGAAGGTGCTAAAAAGTAAAGTGTTGTGACGTACTAAAGTGCTTAGGGAGCTTAGTCACTATCTTGGCCAAATAGTTCCTACCCATCCCTTAGCCTACATTACAACCATGTTAAGTCCTAATTGATCCTTGATTCAAAGTTATATATTAGTGGAGCATGATAGTAAGGGAAATTCTATGGACCATCTTTTGCATACATGTTGAGTTCCTTGGGAGAGTTAGTGATTCTGTTATATCTATGCCCAAATAAAAATTGTTATATCTTGTGTGTGAAGGGTCATCTCTCAAAATTGTAAGGGGCACAATGGTAAGACTTTGGTATATCTTGATTGCTAAATTACATTTGATTCATGTTGGCTAAAAAATATGTCTTGTTGAGTTAGTTCTAGAAGCCAAGTGATTTTGAACTTTGATATTTTAATGTTGGTCCTATATGTATGCAAGTGAACTGTTGGAGCTTTATTGATTTATCTAATTATCCGAAGTTCAAGTAGACCTATTTTTTAGGTGAACTTTGTAATTAAATTTGAGAAGGGAAGTATTAGATTGTTCGAGGGCGAACAATAGTTTATGGGGTGGCGATGAACGACATATTTATGCATTTATTAGCCATATTTTGCCTATACTTAACTATGTTTTGAGAATGAATTATGTGTGTTTTCATGTGTTTTATTATATATTTGTGAAAAATATCTAACACACATGATCAGATGCTTTCAGGGCTTAAAGTAATGTATTTGGGCTTAATTGTGATTAGAAAGAGCAAGAATGAAAAAACGGGGTTGACGAACGAGTGCAATATAAATTGGCAGTGCACAGGCCTGATTAGTGCACCAAGAGGCATGAAGCACTAGGTGTATTGGTGTAGGGAGAGGCACGGTGCGCCACATGTATTCAGGCGTGGCAGATTTCAATCTCAGTTCAACTAGGAACAGATGCTACAAAATCCAATTTCAATACAAGAAGGAACAATGAAGACTTAATTTACTATTATAAATATCCTTTATGACCATTCTTTAGAGACATTGAAGAGTGGAATTAATAGTCATATTATTGAACAATTCATACTTTACGAATTTAACTAATAGTTTAGTTGAGTTTCTATTGGGGAATTCATCAAATTCTTGTGATTCCTTTTAGCTTGGATATTTTTTTTAACAAGTTTATATTAAAGTAAGTATTTCATTATGATTTCTTCTACATCTTTTATTTTTATTCTCATAAACATGAGCGGATAATTCTATTAAGCTAGGGTTACGGGAACCATGATAGATTAACAAAAGTAGGCATAATAAAATAGCGATTCTTGAATGGTGAATTGTATAGATTTTTATTCTCTTCGTTTGAATTAGTTTTAGCGGTTGCAAATATTGAAACGTATTTGTATCTTCAACTTGCCCGACCAAGGAGGTCAAAGTTAGGAAAAGAGAGTAACAATGGCAATTTGAGGCTATCGACCCTCATCTAAAAATTAACTTGAGCTCTAACCGAGAATAGCTAAGTCAAGACTTACTGTGAGACAAAAATATATACATTTTGAGTCTGAGAGGAGATAAGTGAAATTCATCTACCAAGGTCTAGAGACGTTAGATGAACTAAAATCTAAGTCTTACACAAAATTCACCAGGATAGATCACTAGTAAAAGCCTACTAAGTTATGAAATCACGGGAAACACAATCCTAGTCTTGTCGTGATAATTTGATACACAATCAAATCATAGTCTTAGAATTATTTTCTTCTTTTTATTTGCAAAACCCCCTTCCGAAATATTGATTACAAGTTAGTTTATTGATTGTTAACGTATTATTTCTTTCTTATTCCCTGTGGGATCGACTCCAACCTAGTTGGATTTCTATATTTGATAGCGACTCAATTGCAAGGTGTAATTTGGGTGTGATTAGTCATCAACAATAGCTATCAACACATCAAGTTCAATCTAGTCACCCCCTATCAATCAAAACACAGTTTTCTCACAACCATTTGGACTAAGCATGCAACCTCCACTCATGACATCATATCAATATGCATGTAGCCCGACTAGAGAAGTGAAACATGCTAGAGATTCAAATCCACCTGTGCTCATAATTAGACCAAGGAAAATGTCCTTTTTGTGAAATACTGGCAACGCACACCACAACGACACATAAGACAAAGAGAGAATAGAAACGCATTCAACTCTCGCAAAAAAGTCTACAAGATAGCTCACAACTACCATAAGCTTGCCCATTTACTCAAGTGCCTTTCTTTTCGGTAATCCAGGTTGATATCATATAAGGACTTTTCTAAGCTTGTAATGAAGGTTAGATCGCTGGTAGGGTACAATTTAGGCTTTCAGTGACTCACTTACCCTCCTTGACCACTACATCTTGTTTCCACAACCTTTTTCACCTTTTTGGACCCTTCTTTTCATCCCAACTTTTGTTATGACAATTGTTTTTCACACCCCAAAGTGTTTTTGTGAGCTCAAACTTTATTTTTCTCTTTTTCTCTTAGCTCATTGCTCAATTGCACCTTCGAATGTGCTCATGAAATATCTCTTTGGCCTATTTTTTTTCCTTCCCTCTTTATCTCCCCCAACTTACAACTTTTTTCTTATTTTTTGTCATATTTCAAGTGTCAAGGAGGATGGGTTCAAAAGAGGGTCAACTTGGGAATTGGTTTTGACTTTCATTACAGTTGATCAAGAAAAGGGCAATAGGCTCAAGGATGGAGACTAGAGATTGATGCATCATTTGGTAGGTCTCTTTAGGTATATGTGGCCTGTGAAGCACAACGAAGACCTAAGTTTATTTCTACAACCCATAGTTACTCCTAAATTCAGGCACAAGTATCAAGGCAAGTTCTAAAGTGTGATCGAATCAAGTGAACAAACAATTTTCCTTTCCCACACATTAGCATATAGATATAGAATTGACTAACACATCACTCTCAACTAGGAACACATTGCCAAATTTTTCATGTCACAAATGGAGATATACAACTAAATGTCAAATGGCTATGACAAAAACATTTTTTTTTGGGGGGGGGGGAGGAGGGGGGGAGGGCATTGTTTTCAAAAATTAGCTCAAATATGCGAAAAAGCTACATTGTCACCACCGCCTAAGTCAAAAACCATCTATTTATCCCAAGACAACTCAAACAAAGTAGCTTGGCACCCTTAAGAAAGTCAACTAAGCAATCTATCATTGGGCCCGTGCACTAAGACACTTAACTATTTTTATTTTACCAGATTCTACATAAAGTAAGCCTTTCGAGAAAGAATCATATATAAGAAAATCAAGGAGGTCTCTACACTATAAAGTAAAAAAGAAGTTAATCTAAGAACGAAAAAGAAGAAGCTAGACTAAGAAATCTGTAAGAATTTGGCTAAAAATTTGGACTAAATTGTGCTGCCATCACACACATTCACAAGGCTAATAAAACATATGCATGCCAAAGATATCTGCTCGTATTCTAAGATAGTGTGGTGCCCTCATGCACTAACAACAAAAGAATACAAGAACCAGGATTGTAGAAACTTTTTGTTTGGCTGCAGAAGAAGTGACAATGGATGGTTGGACAGACGGTCCATCTCTTGATAAAGCGGTCTGTCCCTTTGGCCATCCTTAAGGGCTGAAAATTTGGGCCTTCTGTTTTGATTGATTTTTCTTCAACATGCTAAACATACCTATATCAAAAAACACGCATTATTCTAAAATACTTAGGTTTCCTCCCAAGAAGCGCCCGATTTATCGTTGCGACTCGACGAACATGTGGCTATCTTGCCAGTCTGAAGTTGGGAAATAACCCAAATGGAATTTCTCCACAATCCTTTCTTTGTAGTTGATGTTCAAGTAATGCTTGACCCGTTGACCATTCATCTTGAAATTGTTGGTCCCATCTCTATTTCCAACTCCACAGTCCTATAAAGGGTAATACACACCACCTTAAATTGCCCTGACCATCTCATTTTTAGCTTCCTAGGAAATAATTTGAGCCTGAAATTAAATAATAACACTTGATCACCATGGTGAAACTCACAATGTTGAATTTTCTTATCTTGCAGATATTTCATCTTTTCCTTATAGAGCTCTGCATTCTCAAATGAGTAGAACCAAAACTCATTATTTAACTGACTCATTTAGAGGTTTGCAGCAGCATCCCGTTCCATGTTTAGCTTCTTCAAGGCCCATGGTGCTTTGCGCTCCAATTCCACTAGCAAATCGTAAGATTTGCCAAAAACCAATTGATAAGGATAAGCTCCAATTGGTGTTTTGTATGCAATTCAGTATGCCATAGTGCATCATCCAGTTTCCTAGACCAGTCGGTCTGTTGGCATTAACTATTTTTGCGAGTATATTATTGATTTCCTTGTTGGATACCTCCACCTAGCCACTTGTTTGCGGGTATGAGGTTTCCACTTTGTGCTTCACTCCATATTTCAAGAGCAAGTTCTCAAATACTTTATTACAAAAATGAGATCCTCCATTACTTATTATGCACTGAGGGGTGCCAAATTGGGTGAACATGTTTTTCTTGAGGAAAGTTGTCACACTCTTTGCCTCATTATTAGGCAATGCTATGGTTTCAACCTATTTGGACACATAATCTACTACCACAAAATGTATGTCATCCTATAAGAGCTCACAAACAAACTACCCCACACAGCAAACAACTCCACTTCTCAGACAAAATTTAGGGGCATCTCTTGTCTCCTCGATATATACCCTTGTTGCTGACATCGATCACATGCTTGGGCCAACATAGTAGCATCATACATGGTGGGCCAATGGTAGCCACACTCTAAAATTTTTTCAGTTGTACAATTTCCCCCATGATGCCCTCCCACTAGGGAGTCATGACATGCCCTTAGCACATTCATCATATCACCCTCGTGCACACATCTCCTAATGATGTTGTCCTCGTATATGTAGAAAAAGTATGGCTCATCCCATAAAAAGTGTTGCACTTCATTGAGAAACTTCTTCCTTTGATACGGTTCGAGACCTTCTGGACTACCTTGGTAATAAGATAATTAGCATAGTCTGCATACCATGGTGCCGGGCTAGTTGTAACCACCAAAATGCGTTCATCTAGGAATGCATCATTAATCTCTAACTCCTCAGTAGGTCATCCAGCCTCTTCAAGCCTAGATAGATGATCAGCAACCTGATTTTCTTTGACTTTACGGTCTGTAACTTCAAAATTATATTGTTATAGTAAAAACACCCACCGAATTAGCCAAGGTTTTGCATCTTCCTTTGTCATCAAGTACCTTAAAGCCGCATGATCGGTGTACACAGTCACCTTTGACCCAAGCAAGTATGATCTAAACATTTCAAAGGCATAGACAATAGCAAGTAATTCTTGTGCCGTGATAGTGTAGTTCATTTGGGCTATATTCAGAGTGTTACTCGCATAGTAGAAGGGATGCATAATTATTTCATGTCGCTGCCCCAATACAGTTCTAATGGCTAACCCACTAGCATCACATATGAGTTCAAAGGGTAGGGACTCATCGGGAGTAGTGATGATAGGTGTGGTGCTCAATCTCCTCTTTAGTACTTCAGATTATCTCAAACATACATCATCAAAGATGAATTTGGCATCCTTTTCTAGGAGTTTGTGCATGGGAAGAGAAATCTTTGAGAAATACTTGATAAACCTCTTATAAAACCCTACATGACCCAGAAAACTCCTCACATCTTTCACCGATGTTGGGGGAGAAAGCTTGCAATGACATCAACTTTAGTTTGGTCTACCTCAATCCCCTTTTTCAGAGATCTTATTCCCTAGCACAATCCTTTTCTTGACTATAAAGTTACATTTTTCCCAATTGAGAATAAGGTTGGTTTCTTCACACCGCTTCAACACTTGCCCAAGATGGTTTAGGCATTCATCACATACGTTTCCCACCACTAAAAAGTCATCCATGAAGACTTCAAAAGTCCTCCACCATTTTTGAGAAGATAGCCAACATGCATCTTTGAAATGTGGTTGAGGCATTGCACAATCCGAAGGGCATTCTACTAAATCTAAAAGTTCTATAAGGACATGTAAAAGTCATATTCTCTTGGTCCTCCAAGGTTATATTGATTTTATTGTAGCCTAAATAACCATCAAGAAAAAAATAGAAAGCTCATCCAGCTAGTTTGTCTAACATTTTATCGATAAAAAGCATGGGAAAATGGTCTTTGTAAGTGGAAGTATCAAGTTTTCGGTAGTCCATACAAACTCTCCATCCAATGAAAGTTTGGGTGGGCACTATTCATTACGCTCATTTGCAATCACCGTCATTTCTCCCTTCTTCAGTACATATTAAACTGGACTTACCCATTGGCTGTCAGAAATGGGGTATATCACACTTGCATCTAACCACTTGATAATCTCCTTTTTCACTACTTCCTGCATGACTGGATTTAATCTTCTCTGGTGCTCTATACTAGGGATATTGCCTTCAATATAATCTTGTGCTCAAAAATTCCCGTGGGGATTCCACAAATATCTGGTATGGTCCACCTAATGGCCTTCCGATGCTGCTGAAGCTTTATGATCACCTTTCGCACTTGTTCTTCACTAATGAATGATGACATTATGACAGGTAGGTTTCTCCCGGACCCAAAAATTTGTAACAGAGATGCGATGGTAAGGGTTTCAGTTCTAATTTTAGAGGCTCCTCAATGGAGGGTTTAGTTGAAGGAGTGGATCGATTCTCAAGATCAAGTGACAACTTCCTAGGCCTGTAAGGGTAGTGCCCCAACCCCTCAAGTGAATTCACTACTCCCCCGCATGCTTTCATATCATCATTAAGATCTTCATTTTCTCGAATAATAGTTAAAACTCCTCTTGGGTCACCATCATGCATATTAGCTAACTTATCAAACATTGACTTGCATGCAAGGGCTCGTGGAAATTTCATGCCCTTGTCTACTTTGAATATGACCTACTATTGTTTACTCAGAATTTGATTTCATTATGCTCAGAATCCATCAAAGCCCGTCGGTGGCCAAGAATGGTCATTCCAGAATGATAGGAACATCCAAATCCACTGTGCAGTCCAGTATCACAAAATCTACAGGCAGCATAAATCTTCCCACTTACACCAAGATGTCATTAATAACGCCTACTAGTCACTTGATTGATTGGTCTTCCATTTATAGCAGCATGTTGGTGGTATAAGGAGACCTAATTTTGTGCACTTGAATATTGATAAAGGCATCAAATTTATTCTTTCCCCATTATCACATAGGGCCCAGGATTAATCATAGCTTCCAACTCTGCAAGGAACTGTGAATGTGCCAAGATTTCCTTTTTTCTCAACACTAGTGCACGTAATAATGGCACTCACATGGTGGGTAATTGGAATCAATTCTTCATTATCAAATGATAACCTCCTTGTGAGAAGCATTTTCAAGTACTTAGAGAACCCTGATATCTCTTTGATGGCTTCAAATAATGGAATAGTCAAGGACATCTACTTTAACAACTCAAGGTATTTTGCTATCCTTTCATCATTATGCTTCTTCCTAATCTGTTGAGGGAATGGAGGGTTAGGAATAGGAAGCTTGCATAAGGGGGATGGAGCCTCCTCCTTGCATTCTTCATTCACTTTTTCACTTGAGGCTTCATCACTACTCTCCTTTGGTGCTTCATTGACCTCTGGAAGTAAGTTTTCAGCATCATGAACCTCTTCTTTTACATCATGCGTGGTTCAGAATGTACTGCTTTCCCACTTATTGTTGTGACAGACAAACAAGAAGCAGATGGATCCACTTCATGATTCTCAGGTGCCTCATCAAAATAAATGATGGGTGTATTTTCATAATTCAACACTTGGCTCATATGGAAAATGAAGACTTTGGAGTGACTCTGCTTGGGCACTTACAACATCAGTCACATTTTTAGAGTAGCTTCTTCCTCCTCTTGATTTTGCAAGATTTTGGTAAGCATACTCTCTAATTTAGAGCTTGTGGAGTCAACATTGCGTTCAAGGTACCATTCATTCACTGCATTGCAATGCTAGCTCCAAGTACCTTGTTCTCCTGGATCTTGTGGATGGAACTCCTAATAATTTTGATGAATGGAAGAGTGAAAATATGGATCTTTCTTATATTTATATGGAGTTCTGTCCATGTCATAGAGTGATTCCACATATGCTATCTCTTCAACATGTGTTGGCTTCACTCCTAGCTCTGAATAGTATTGATGTCGAGGGGAATATCCTCCATAATAATCTTATGATGACCAAGAATTACAAGAGTACTCATGATCCATCCTCACAAGTTTAGATTATTTTCCTTCACCTATTGCAGAATACTAGACAAAGTAGAGGTAAAACAATAGATCTAAACAAGCAAACTAGATTGTAAGAGCTAGATACGGCTTATGTTGTAGTCTACAGCAACGATGCCATAATATTTGATGTCGTTCAAATCCATTCCTAATTTAGGATAGTGTAAATGATCGATCTAAATATAGAAATCCAATAAGGAGTTTGGGTCGAATCCTAAGGAACTACTCAAAGCCTAACCTATCTAGTGCTAAACAGTAAAGTATTGCAAGATTAGGAACTACTCGAATTAAAAGATAAAGTTTAACTACAAATATCAATTGTCTTAATCTAGGGGTGTAAGAAACTAGAGATATTTCTAAGGAATGACCCAATATTGGATCGATCCCCCTAAATCACCAAATGTGAAAAAATTGACATAGGGATAGGGATGAACTATCACGCCCTGAGTTTACACTCTGGACGGAACATGGTACTTGGAGTCACAAGTGACCCCAATTCAACCCCTGGCATCCTGAGTAACATACAAATACATACAATGGAAGTTTAAAGCAAAAATATAAATACTAGAAGGAAATAAACTGGTTCATAATATTTGAAAATATTAGAACAAAGCTACAAGTCTGGAAAAAAACCAATCTGAGTCTGAAAGCCACTATGACTGATGAGCTACCAGGAAAAGCCCCCAGCTAACTCCAAATCTAAATAAAAAGGAAGGAAAGTATAACTGAAGCAATAAATCTCCATTCTCAAAGGATGAAGACTTACCAACTGAAATAGCTGAGATCTTCGATGGGCGGTCGGCTAAAGGGGCTGAGACTGAGATCCTGCAGTTGTATATCTAAAGTGTCATGACCGCCTAATGGACCAATGAAACTGAATTCTGAATCTATTTCTAATAACTGGGAGGTACCTCGGGAATTTCTGAAGTCAAACTGATCAGCTGACATTTTCTGACTGACATTGAGAATTCTATCATTCTTACTAAAAACTGAATTGACAATATTCTTATTGAGATTCAATGCTACTAAGAATACTAGAGTTCCCAACACTGATAAAATCAAGCTAAGGTTCGAGATTCCAGCACTAATGGAAATTCAAGATTTTCTAACTCAAGAATAGGGATAAATTTCACTTCACAAGATTTAACATCATTTCAATCATAAACTGATGGAAAATATCTAATATTAACATGGTAGAATATTTCACATGATTTAGACAAATTATGACTAACAATTTCTTGACATTCAGAAATTTCAGGGCTACAACTGATAAAGAGAAATAGGAAGGAATTTGGGGACACTAGGGAAGGACTATTTCCTTTTTGAATTCCCACATACCTGGTGAGAAAGCCCAAAGAATTCCTTGAGAAATTGAGGAGAAAAGATTGTCCTAGCTCTTGCTCTGAAAACTCTGAGAGAAGTTTTATGATCTGTTTTCTAAAGGTCTGAGTGGGGAATGAGGAAAGAAATCATTTAACCCTACTAATAAGTCTGAAAATATGCTTAAAACGATGTAGTGTAAAGTTTAGGAGGGTAGGAATTTACTGAGAGGCCTTTGAAAACTCACAGGGAAAAATTGACTGTCAGTCCTCACGGGTGACCTAATGGGTCGTGGTCAGTGACCACGAGTCGTGGTTACACTCATGAAGTGCACTGTCTGGAAAATGCGGATGGTCACCACGAGGGACCTAATGAGTCGTGGTTAGTGACCACGACTCGTGGTCACCTCTTGTGGACTACACTGCCATAAACACCTTGGAGTCCCCACGCGTGACACCACGACATGTGGTGTCCCAAACGAGTCATGGTGAGGACCCGTTGGGTACATTGTCTACCTCCCCTAATCCTAACCAAGACCTGACGACGAGTCACCTAACGGGTCGTGGCATGGACCATGACTCATTGTGACAAATCGTTAGGTGCACTGCCTAACATTTCCCGGTTTCAAATTATCCTTGACCATGGGTCATCTCACGACTCGTGGGGGTTGACCACGACTTGTGGTCACACTCGTGGTCATCCAAACACCAAATTTCAAACTAAACTCCTAGTCCTCACCATGAGTCACTTAACAACTTGTGGTCACTCCCCACGGGTCATAGAACGACTTGTTCTGTGACCTGGTGCAGATTTTTCTATTTTCTCTGATTTAAGTCCCGTGTCTAGTCTTTAAGTTTTCAAGGCATTACAATATCTCCCCCTTAGGAACATTTATCCTTGAATGTTGGAAAACACATAGGAAAGCATAGAATGGCAATATTTATACCCAAATACTGATCATGAAAGCTGATAACTAGCGGAATGACTATCTCTGAACTGAATCATAAGTCTGAACTAAATCCACTAGTCATGCACATGTTCATTTACATGAAAGAAATTGAGACATACGAACTAAAATCAGTTTTGGGAAGGGAGTTGATACCTTGATTTGAAACTGAGTCGGAAGGGAACAAATGGGGGTATCTGGCCATCATATCTGCTTTAGCCTCCCACATAGTTCCCTCAACATGTTGATTTCTCCATAAGACCTTGACTGAAGCTACCTCCTTGTTCCTCAGCTTATGAAGCTGAAGGTCAAGGATCTGGACTGGGACCTCCTTGTATAAGAGACTATCCTTTACTTCTACATTGTCCAATGGCATAATTGAAGTTGAATCGCCAATGCATTTCTTCAATAGTGACACATGGAATATTGGGTGCACAGAAGCCATCTCTAAAGGTAATTCCAGCTCATAGGCTACTTTGCCAATTCGACTCAGAATTTTGTAGGGTCCTATATATCTCGGACTGAGCTTTTCCTTCTTCCAAAACCTCATCACCCCTTTCATGGGTGAAATTTTTAAATAGACTTAGTCATCCACAATGAACTCCAATTCTCTTCTCCTCACGTCAGTATAAGATTTTTGATAGTTCTGGGCTGTTTTCAATCTTTCTCTGATGAGATGTACCTTCTGCATAGCTTCATGAACCGATTCTGGCTCGATTATTATAGTTTCACCAACCTCAAACCATCTAATAGGAGACCTACACCTTCTACCATGCAATGACTTAAACGGGGATATCTGGATGCTGGAGTGATAACTATTATTGTACGCAAACTCGATAAGAGGAAAGTGGTCATCCCAACTACCCTTGAAATCGATCGCGCACTCTCTCAACATATCTTCTAGGGTCTGAATAGTCTGCTCAGCTTGCCCATCTATCTGCGGGTGAAAAGCTATGCTGAGCTTGACCTAGGTGCCAAGTCCCTTCTGAAACGACTTTCAGAAATGTGAGGTGAGTTGGGTACCCCTGTCTGAGATGATGGATAATGGAACCCCATGAAGTCGGACCAACTCCCGAATGTAAATTCTAGTATGGTCCTCAGCTGAATTTGTAGTTTTAACTGGGAATAAATGTGTTGACTTAGTCATTCGATCTACTACTACCCAGATGGAATCATGTTGCCGGCGAGTTCAAGGTAGACTTGTAATAAAGTCTATATTTACTTCTTCCCACTTCCACGTGGGTATGCTGATATCCTAGGTCATACTTCCCAAACTTTGGTGCTCTGTATTCACTTGCTGGTAGTTCTGGCACTTAGCTACAAATTACCCGATGTCTTTCTTCATGCCGTTCCACCAGTAAATATCCTATAAATTGTGGTACATTTTAGTAGCACCAGGGTGGATGGAGTACCTCGTACTATGTGCTTCAACCAATATCTACTGTCTAAAATTCCAACATCTGGTACACACAATCTGCCCTGGTAATGGAGCACACCATCTCCTCCTTTGGAGAAAGCCTCAACCTCTTTCCTGAGAACCACTTCCTTGAGTTTAAGTAAAAATGGGATCCTCATCCTATTTAGACTTAACTTCAACATCTAAAGAGGAATTTAACCCACTTTGCATAATCGCTCCACCCTCAGCTGAGTCAACCAACTGCACCCCTAATCGAGCTAGTCTGTGAATGTCCTTTGCCAATTTCTTTTTGCCTTCCTCAACATGAGCCACGCTACCCATAGACACTCTGCTTAGGGCATCAGCTACCACATTGGCTTTGCCCTGATGATATTGCACGCACATGTCATAATCCCTCAGGAGCTCTAACCACCTTCTCTAATGGATATTTAGGTCCTTCTGACTGAATACATGTGAAGGCTCTTGTGATTGGTGAAAACATCAACATGAGCCCCGTATAAGTAATGTCTCCATATTTTCAACGCGAACACCACCGCCGCCAACTCCAAGTCATGAGTTGGATAATTCTTCTCATGAACTTTGAGTTGTCTGGAGGCGTTTGCTATCACCTTGCCCCGCTACATCAGAATACAACCCAGTCCAACTCTGGAAGCATCACAATATACTACAAACCCATCTGATCCTTCCGGTAGGGTCAACACTGGAGTGGTAGTGAGTTGTGTTTTTAATTCTTGGAAACTCTTCTCTTACACATCTGACCACTGGAATTTCACCTTCTTCTGAGTCAACCTAGTCAGTGGAGATGCTATAGAAAAAAAGCCTTTTACAAAGCATTGGTAATAATAGGCCAAACCCAAGAAACTTTTGAATTCGGTTGGGATGGTAGGTCTGGGACAGTCTTTCACAGCTGCTATCTTTTGAGGGTCAACCTGAATACCCTCGCCCGATACCACATGACCCAGGAAAGTCACGGGCTTCAACCAGAATTCGCACTTGCTGAACTTGGAGAACAACTGGTGGTCTCTAAGTGTTTGAAGCACTCTCCTCAGGTGATTATCATGTTCTTCCTCATTTCTGGAGTATACCAGAATGTCATCGATAAACACAATGACGAACATATCCAGATACTGCTTGAAGACTCTGTTCATCAGGTCCATAAAGGCTGCAGGGGCGTTTATTAGTCAGAAGGACATAAACATGAACTCGAAGTGATCATACCGAGTCTTGAAAGTTGTTTTTGGTATGTCACATTCTTTAACTCTTGTTGGTGATACCCCGACCTGAGATCTATTTTGGAGAAACAGCTGGCTCTTTGAAGTTGGCCGAACAGGTCATCAATTCTGGGTAGGGAGTACTTGTTCTTTACTGTGACCTTATTGAACTGATGGTAATTGATGCACATTTTGAGGGTACCATCTTTCTTTCACATGAATAGCATTGGAGCACCCTAGAAGAGATGTTGGGTCTGATAAAACCCATATCAAGAAGATCTTTTAACTACTCCTTCAACTCCTTAAGTTCATCCGAAGGAGGGATGGAGATGGGATGAGTATCTAGAATAAGGTTTATGACGAAGTCAATTTCCTATTCAGAAGGAACTCCGGGAAGATCTTCGGGGAACACATCTGGAAATTCACTGACAATACGAACTGACTGGATAGTTGAGCTCTCAGAGTCAGGATCCTTGACCTGAACTAGATAGTAAATACATCCCTTATAAATAAGCTTTCTGTCCTTAAGGTATGAAATAAACCTACTCTTTGGTGCTGAACTACTGCCCGACCATTCTATAGTTGGCTCATTAGGGATCTGAAACCTGACGATCCTAGTTCTGCAATCGACTGAGGCATAACTGGAGTGTAACGAATCCATGCCAAGGATGAGGTTGACGTCGACCATGTCCAACTCTACAAGGTCAGCTGAAATGACTGTATTAAAGACTGTGATTGGGCAGTTTCTATACACTCGGCTGGCTCTAACTGACTCGCCAACTAGTGTTGAGACTGAAAAGGGTTCTGAGAGGACTTTTGGACTAATATCAAACTGAATTTCTATGTAGGGAGTCAGAATGATAATGTGTCCCCCGGATCAAGCAATGCATATACATCTAGATGGAAAAGATGTAACATACCCGTGACCACATTCGGTGAGTTCTCCTAATCCTGAAGAGATGATAATGCATAAAAGTGATTTTGGCATTGACTGCCCTATGTTCTTGATGTGCTATCCTGCTGAGCTAGTCGGCCTACTAGAGCTGCTGAGGTAGTGGATTGTGATCTCCCCCGTCCTGCTGACAGGCATTCCTTAAGCTAATTCCCAAGTTTTCCAAAACCAAAACAGCCCTCCCGACCCTTAAGACACTCTCTTGGGTGGTTCTTGCCGCACTTGGGGAAAGTTGGATACCTGTTGCCGACACTGTAACTCCGAGACTAAGAGCCAGATACTCCACCACTCTGATCCTGATGGGACCGAAAGCTAGGGACGCTGACTGAGCTGGGTGTTGGAGCCCTCAGCTGCAACTACTACCGCCAAACCTCTGGTGGACATAATATGATTGGCCATTCCCTTCCCGCTTGTTATTTTGCTCTATATACCTCAGTTTTTCAGCCTCAATCTGCTGGGAATAGACAATCAAGCTGGAGAGATTGATATCTTTGATTAGCATCACTGTCCTACACTCTGTGAGAACCAGGTTCGACACCCTTTTAACAAATTTCTGCGTGCGATCCCTTGGCTCGTCCATAATCTCTACAGCGTATTTGGACAACCTGGTGACTCCAGAGTGTATGTTGAGACTACGCAGCAGCGGCGCCAAAAACTTTTTGAAGACTTCCTGAGTGCACACGCAAGTGTACGTAGTCTTACAAGTAATATAGTGGCCCTTTTTAAGAGTTGGATGTCGAACCCATAGGGACTGGACCAATTCAGCTAATTATCAAGTTCAAGTGTGATATTAACTTTCACAAGTGTTGATATAGACTTTTTCGATAAAGTTGAATTAAGTCTAGGGGTGGTCACAGAAATACTCTGAAATCATTCAAGGAGCAACTAGAGCTAAGGCCATATAATCATGCGATACTATGCTTTGTAATGGTTTAAGTATGGAATTATCAATTATCGTCTCACATAATTATAATTGCATGTTCATGGTCTTTCGAGCCTATAAACACGACAAACTAGCCTCACAACTACATCGTTGAGCGGGGATGTGACATTCTAGTTCATGGATAATTCAATTACGTGGATGTGATTTACAGGGTTTATGCTCTTGATTAGGGACTTTCATACCTCTAATCATTTAACTCAACTTAGCTTCACAACTACTTCTACGAGTGGTGATGTGATAATTCTACGTTGGTGTCTAAATCATCCCATTTTAGTAACCAAGCAAGCAAATTAGGTAATTTCTTATCCTAACCGCAAATTATATCGTAAGATACAAACTTGCTCCCTACATTCTTTGTTCTTGCCTAGGTTTACTTTCTCAAGCTTATACCTAGGTGTAAAGTGTGTGTTTTCATGGTGATCAATCATAAAAACAACCATAATTAAGAATGTAAGACAAAACAACAATCAATAACCTAAAACCAAAACACATTCGCATAATTTCAATCATACCTTGTGGCTTCAATCATAGAGGAAGGGTTCTATCCACTCAAGTTCGTATAATTACAAGAAAACATAATTAAAGTAACATACTTACAAGAATTGGTAGAAGAGAAGATGAAATTTAAGAACCCTAGGTGAGTTCTCCCACTTCTCCCTTCACTCTATGGTAGTTTTTCAGAATTATTACATGACAAAATGTTTTTAGGAGCTAAGGGACCTACATATAATAAATGAGAGGTGTATAAAATTATGCCCAGCATGGAATAGCTCCGTGGCACGGAGGTGAACGCGCTAATCTACCTCCGTGACACGGAGGAATCGCGGAAGCAATCTGGAATTTTCATAAAACACCCGTCAGGCAGCCCCTTGCCGCGATGGAAGCGTGGAACGCTGCTTGTGCAGCGCGTTAGGGGCCGTGAAACGCCCTTGTTGCACAGCCTGGCCTATCGTGGCACATTGCTATCGCGCAGGTGGGCTGTTTCGCGTGCCCTCCTTACAGACTTTCGCATTTTGCTTCCGATTCCATTCCTCCACTTCACCAAATCATAGATTAGTTCCTCAAATTCATTTTAAACCTACAAAAATAAGAACTAATCATGTTGGTTAGTATATATATTCACATTTACATAAAATTACATAAGAATGTATATAATAAATAGATAAACAAGACGAAAACTAAGTTATAAAGTATCACTTGGGTATGCCATTTTGCCCAAGATCACCTACCCCACACTTAAAGTCTTGTTCGTCCTCGAACAACCCTTTTACATCTCATGTAATTGAAGACTCACACATAACTAATTTAGCAAGACAATTCAAGCTACGACTACAATGATTGTTTGAGATAGCAAGTTAAAAATAGAGCATGCACTATTTAATCAATGAAATGATATAATACTATGTTAAGACTTCCTAACCTCAAGAATCAACTCTCAATCTTAGAAAACTCATGCAAATCAACCGATCAAGAAATCCGACATGAATGTTATCTCTCATTAAACATGTTCTCTCCAACAAGAGAGTTACCCATTTTTACTCACAAATTTTCAAATCACAACATGTATGGGTATATGAATAGAATTACGCTCGCTCTCTCAAAGAATTCACATGCATCATGTAGTGAACCATAAGCTTGCCCTTAGTGTTTTACTCCACTAATTTAAGGATTTTGGACATAAGATCAAGTAGGAATTAATGGGTCGTAATGTAAGCCAAGGGACAGGTAGGTGATATTATGGATAATAACAGTGGCTATCTTCCCCAATCGCTTTTAATAACTTCAACCTTTATTCAGGGCGTCTCTTTTCTTACTTCCTCCTCATTTTTTTCACTCTTGAATTTTCTCTTCTTGTTTCCATTTCTTTAAGCACATTCATCTTATTAGTAAGGGGTACTTAAGCAACTTTTTCATTCATTAATTTCTTATTCCCTACCAATACTCAGGCATTTTCAAACAAGTGCACCCTTGACCTTTCTCAACTTTTACAACTGCTACTTTTCCTTCTTTTTCATGCTTCTCACTCCTTCACTCTTTCGGATTTTTCACTTAAGCGCTTAGGAGTTTTGGATCAAATTCAAGGCTAATGAAAGAAAACGGATTAAGCTTATGTTGTAACTATCAAAGATTAGGCTTAAGGCTCAATGGGGCTCACTAGGATTCAACATTCAAGGTAGGTAAAGTGAGGGATAAAAATTAGGTTCATTCAAAGAATTGCCTAAATCATCTCCTACAGTCCACATCTTTCATTTCATTTTATATACACACCAGGAAAGTTCTACACATTCCACAATAGCACGGAATATTCAAAAAACTTACACTCATAGCACATGCTCAATTCAAGACACATTCAGCAGACTCTAACTCAGCTAATCACAAGAATTCAGAATTAAGCTTCAACCACATCGAGTCAAATTCAAGAGCCTAAGTGTCTCAAACAAAGTTATACACTTCTTACATGCTTCAAAACTAACCACACTTATATCTTACAATCATGTATAGCACATAACAAGAACATCAAGCCATCAATTAGCTAAAGGTTCAAAAACCAAAACCTATTGACTAATTTTCCTCAAGACGGTCGTCATCCTTCCATCGTCGGAAATAGTCTCTAACTATGACTAAAAACATTATATACAGACAAAAAAAATTATTATTATTCGGTTCAAAGACCCCTCGTCGGAAAAGAACCGGAAAAAAACCAACAGGTGATGAAGTCATGCTTAACTTTTTAAAAAATTTCCAATATTTCTCCCAAGCACTAATTCACCAAAATCATTAAGCACAAAAAAAATTTAAAATTGTCCTCACCCCACATTGAATCATGCTATGTCCCCATAGCATCAAATTAAAATTAAACAGGATGAGAAATACTCCCTGAGGCCTCTAGGCCTAGCTAATAGCATGCTTTTCTTCAAATTTGAACAAGTAGGTGTTTGGCCCCACACTTTTTCTCTTCCATGCTTGTTAGCTTCCTCCTCCACGGGTACTCAGACTTCCCCTCTTTCTGTGCCTAACTTTCCACCAAAAACAACACAAATTGAAAATAAACAAAACCACATAAACAAAAATCATAAATTGTACCTGCGGTAACCTTGGGTTTCCTCCCAAGCAGCGCCTTATTTTACGTCACGGCACGACATGGACTATCCTTTTCAGGACATCCTCATACCTGGGTTCCCTTTCGAGAACCATCTTCTTTTCTTTTTATTTTTAGAGGAAACAACCTCCACTCTGTTCCTCTCTTCCTCTAACTGCTTATCAAACTGAATCCCTTTATTAGACTCGGGCTGAACACTTATCATTACCTTTTGCCGTGGATCTGTGGAATCAACCACCCCACACTTATCCTCTGACAACACACTAACCTAACAAAGGTTTCTGTAGTGTGTGGGTGTGTTAATCTCTTGGTATACTCGAAAGAGTTCTTCTTCATCCTCGACCCTCATTTTTAGGGTCCTGCTCTTAAGTCAATTACCGCTCCTCCGGTGGCTAGGAATGGCCGTCCCAAGATTAAGGGTACCTGGTCATCAACATGAAAATCTAAGATAATGAAATCAGCAGGTATAATAAACTTACCCACTTTGATGAGAAGGTCCTCTATGATTCTATCCGGTACAACTCACGACTTATCCGCCAGCTGCAGCATCAATCTTGTTAGTCGCGGTTTCCCCAACCCCAGGGTGTTAAATAAAGATAGGGGCATTAGATTAACTATTGCCCCTAAATCACATAGGGCTCGTAGCACTTCAGCTTTACCAATTTTTATAGGGAGGGTAAAACTCCCTAGGTCTTTGAGCTTCTTAGGAATCTTGCTCAATACCCTGTGACTGCACTCCTCCATCAATGCTACTTTCTGGACATCCACCAATCTGACTTTATTGGTCATCACATCCTTCAAGTATTTAGCATACTTGGGCATTCCCTGCAAAACATCAAGCAAAGGAAAATTTATGTGAAGTTCTTTGAAAATCTCAAAGAACTTTTTGAAGCATTCCTCCTCCTTGCACTTTCTGAATCTCTGAGGGAATGGTGGTGGTGGTCTTTGTGCTGGCTGCAATGAAGATTGTGCATTTTATTGCACAGCACTCTAATTCTCTCCCTTGTCAGTGGATGGTCCTTTCCTAACCAACTCCGGCTGCACCTCATTTCTTTTCTCTTTTGACACTGCGTCAGCTAATTGTTTGCCGCTCCTCAGACTGATGGCGTTGACCTGACGGGGGTTAGGATCTGCGTCACTTGGTATTCCTCCCTGCAGTCTCATGTTTTGAGCAGCTGCTATCTGACCCATCTGCTTTTCTAGATTAGGGGTGGCCAATTGCTGATTCTTCAAGTCTGATGCCATCCTCGCCTAGTTTTCTGCTAATTGAGTCTGGGTCTCCATGATTTTCTGCAACGTTTCTTCAATGTTGCTGCTCAACTGGCCATCATTCTGCCTATTATGCTGATATTGCTGTTGTTGAGGTTGCTGATAACTTTGCTTTTGATTTCCACCCCAAGAAAAATTCGGGTGGCTTTGCCAATTTTTGTTGTAGTTGTTTCCAAAATTCTAAGTGTTCTTCTGCACATTCCCAACAAAATTGACTGATTCCTGATTGGTTCCACAAGATTCTGCATTGTGCCCATTATTCCCACAAATTTCACACCAATTCGGAGCTTGCTGAACTGCATTAACCTGGCCATGTTGTTGGTTCATACTCAGTTTATTGAATTGAGTCATCATTTGATGCTGGAATGAAGCTAACTGTGCTGCCAAGGCATTCATACCATCTACTTCTATCAGCCCTGCTCTTTTTCCTGTCCCTCTCGATGATTCATTGTGTCATTCTGGACTTCGTTGTGCAATTCTATTCAACAGCGTGTACAGCTCATCATACGTCTTCTCTAAGGCTTGCCCACCCGATGAAGAGTCTAGCAAAATTTTCATGTGTGGGTCTAGACTTTCTACAAAGGTATGGGCCAACACTACATTGGATTGCTGGTGATGGGAACAGTCTCTAAGTAATGACTTGAATCTCTCCCAAGCCAAATATAAGTTCTCATCAGGCCTCTGCTTGAAACTTAGTATTTCACTTCTCAATTTTGCAGTCTTGCCTGAAGGAAAGAATCTCATCAAGAACTTCTTCGCCAAATCATCCCAAGAAGTTATGGAGTTTGGTGGCTCAACTTTCAACCACCTTTTTTCCTCTCCCAACAATGAAAATGGGAAGAGGGTAAGTAGGACATAGTCTGTGGAGACTCCGGTGGGGACGAAAGTGTCACTAATCCCTAAAAAATTCTGTAGGTGCTGCTACGGGTCCTCAGGTGCCATCCCAGTGAATTGACCACTATAATGTAGCAGCTGCACCATGTTCTGTTTCAATTCAAAGTTCCCTCTAGGTTCCGGTTTACGGATACTAGAGTTCGCATTCGTCGCTTGTGGGATTGCCACTTCGTGAACTGGTCTGGCTACCATTGCTTTCGGTAACAATTGTGCTTGTCCTGTGAGTGGTTGTTGGTGTACCTTTTCTTGAAGTCTTTTCAGCTTTTGCTCAAGAGCTACTCTCCTTCGCAAATCAATTTGACGTTCTGGTTCAAATAATGGTTCCAGAAGCTCTTTATTCCTAGCCAGCTCGGCAAGACAACTTGTCACCTGCAATAAGTTAGACTAAGACCAAGTTTCTCAACACTTAAGGAAATTAAAAATCACACAAAAACAGACAAATTTACTAAACTTTGCCAATTCACCGGCAACGGCACTAAAAACTTGTTGAGACTGCGCAGCAGCGACGCCAAAAACTTGTTGACGACTGCCCGAGCGCACACGCAAGTGTACGTGGTCTTACAAGTAATATAGTGGCCCTTTTTAAGAGCCGGATGTCGAACCCACAGGGACTGGACCAAGTCAGCTAATTATCAAGTTCAAGTGTGATATTAACTTTCGCAAGTGTTGATATAGACTTTTTCGATAAAGCTTAATTAGGTCTAGGGATGGTCACAGAAATACTCTAAAATCATTCAAGGAGCAACTAGAGCTAAGGCCAGATAATCATGCGATACTATGCGTTGTAATGGCTTAAGTATGAAATTATCAATTGTCGTCTCACATAATTATAATTTCATATTCATGGTCTTTCGAGCCTATAAACACGACAAACTAGCCTCACAACTACATCGTTGAGCAGGGATGTGACATTCCAGTTCGTAGGCAATTCAATTACGTGGATGTGGTATACGGGGTTTATGCTCTTGATTAGGGACTTTCGTACCTCTAATCATTTAACTCAACTTAGCTTCACAACTATTTCTACGAGTGGTGATGTGATAATTCTAAGTTGGTGTCTAACTCATCCCATTTTAGTAACCAAGCAAGGCAAATTTGGTATAATTTCTTATCCTAACCGTGAATTATATCGTAAGATACAAACTTGCTCCCTACATTCGTTGTTCTTGCCTAGGTTTAATTTCTCAAGCTTATACCTAGGTGTAACGTGTGTCTTTTCGTGGTGATCAATCATAAAAACAACCATAATTAAGAACGTAAGACAAAACAACAATCAATAACTTAAAACCAAAACACATTCACATAATCGCAATCATACCTTTTGGCTTCAATCATAGAGGAAGGGTTCTAGCCACTCAATTTTGTATAATAACAAGAAAACATAATTAAAGTAACACACTTACAAGAATCGGTAGAAGAGAAGATGAAATTTAAGAACGCTAGGTGAGTTCTCCCACTTCTCCCTTCACTCCTTGGTAGTTTTTCAGAATTATTACGTGACAAAATATTTTTAGGAGCTAAGGGACCTATTTATAGTAAATGAGAGGTGTATAAAATCATGCCCGACATGGAATAGCTCCATGGCACGGAGGTGAAAGCGCTAATTTACCTCCGTGACACGAAGGAATCGTGGAAGCAATCTGGAATTTGCATAAAACACCCACCAGGCAGCCCCTTACCGCGATGGCAGCGTGGCACACTGCTTGTGTAGCGCGTTAGGGGACGTGACACGCCCTTGTTGCGCAGCTTGACCTGCCGTGGCACGTTGCTATTGCATAGGTGGGCTGTTTCGCGTGTCCTCCTTGCCGACTATCACATTTTGCTTCCGATTCCATTCCTCCACGTCACCAAATCATAGATTAGTTCCTCAAATTCATTTTAAACCTACAAAAACAAGAACTAATCATGTTGGTTAGTATATATATTCACATTTACATAAAATTACATGCGAATGTATATAAATAAATAGATAAATAAGATGAAAACTAAGTTATAAAGTATCACTTGGGCATGCCATTTTGCCCAAGATCAGTGTACTCCTCTACTATCCGATCTCCCTGTTTCAGGTTCATGAGCTTCGCTACCTTTTCCTCCCTGAGCTCCTGAGGGAAGAATCTGTCCAAAAAGGATGTAGTGAACTCTTCCCATTCCAACGGTCTTGCTTCCGCTGGCCTCCCCTCCTTCCACTACTCGTACCAGACTTGGGCTACCCTTTTCAGTTGGTAGGTAGCCAAGTTGGCGCTCTATGAGGGGTTGACACTCATAATTCGAGTGATCTTTTTAACTTTGTCCACAAATCCTTGTGGGTCCTCTCCCACCTTAGACCCATGAATATCCAGAGGGTTCATCCAGGTGAAATCCCACAGCCAGGCAGCTGCTGCGGATCTATTGTTGTTGATTAGAACCACTTGCTGGTTCACCTAGTTGGTAACAATTTGGGCAAGCAGCTGAATGGCCGCCCTAAATTCTACGGTAGATACCGAGTCATCCTGAGGGGCTGTAGGGGCTGGTGGGGCAAGTCGTTGAGCATTTTTTCCCTCCTTCCATTACCGCAACGAGGAGAGCACAAGTTAGGAGAATGATTTTGGAACTGAATTTCAACACACGATAAGGAGTATGAAATAAAGGGAATTTTTTCTAATAACATCTCGTAGCCTCCTCGTCATAAGTGTAGTATGCTTCACACCCATGAAGAGGACTCTACTTGATGTGGCTTTCAGACATCCGAGGATATTCTTAACCTAGTGCTCTGATAGGTTGAATGTTCAAATAAAAGGAGGCGCGAATAGTTGCCAAAAGGATATATAGAAACACTGAAGAAAAAGATTATCGTTGAAGAGTTTTTAGCTGCTTGTTAGAATACTCATAAAAATTTGGGTCATATATGAGGATATCATTAAATTCAATGAGGACTTTGGAGAAGAAGCAAAAGGTGAAAAGAAGAGTTATCACATATTGAGTCCTAATACTGAGCTCTTTCCAACTTTATGTGTTGAAGTTCTTTTAATCATCAAGAACTTGTTGTAAATATTGGTAAACTGTTTTAAGTTTAAAAACATACGTGTTTGTTACCATTAACCAAAAATGGAGCTGTTCATGTATCCTACGAGAAACATTTAAATAGAGTTGGTCATGTACGAAAATTTCTATATATGAAAATTTCTAAAAATTTAAACAGTTTTCATTAACAAAAAATGAAGTTGGTCATGTATCCTATACGAAACATTTAAAACAATAGATTTTGCTATGGTTGCTCAAAAAATGTCTCATAAGTTATGGAATTGAGAAGAAAGTGAAACAAATAAATTACCATGATGTATCGCAAAAGAGAATAATCACTCCGCTAAAACTTAAAATTAATATTTTAAAAAAGGATCTTGGCTTCTCGATTTATGTAGAGGATATATAACAAGACTTATATAGAATAATTACTTATAAATAGATTGCAAGTGTTAAACAGATGAGAATACTCCAAAAAAGTAAATTTTTTTGTTTGAGATTTTTAAGAAAGAAAATTATTGCATTTAATCAATATTGAATAATTTATAAAAAATAAATTGGTCAGTCTTAAGTTACTTTCTCCGCGTCAAGATTATTTATCAAACTATTATAATCTTGTATTGACATGACATAATGGGTGACGTAACTAGGAATTTTGTAAAGGATGTTTTTTTTTAAAATGATTTTCATTTATTTTTTTATTTTATTTTTTTTCTTTTCTTTTTTTGATTTTTTTATATTTCATTTTTTAGTTTATTATAATAGAAGGGGTTTGATAAGTTGGCATCTTAACCAACTTATCAGGGCTATAAACTTAGAATTTTGTGATACATTGATACAAGATGAAGTACTTATCATGATTTCCCTTCATCTGTACAGGAAATTACCATTCAGAAGAGGGTGAAAAGTAATCAAGTGAAAATGCTTCAAAGATCAAGCCAAATAACTTAAGCTCTGTGAGGATAACCAACAGCGGATCGCGGATGACCAACCGTGAGGCGTGGATCCATCGCACTTAGGTCCAGAAGAGCACCTCTCAGTGCTAATATCTGTGGTCGAAGCGCGGACCGCGAAACGTGAAGTGTGGACTACGAATCAGTCGCGTTCTAGCCTTCCAGACCAGAACTTCACATCCAATTGACAGTGTAAACGTCATGCAATCGCGTACCGCGGATCGCAATACGCAGGACACGAGTGGGACGCGGATCAAAGGCAGAAAGTCAGCCATTTTATGTCACCTGAAACGCAATCAAAACGCAGACAACAAATGTCAAACTGCGGCTGCGAATCCACATCGAATGTTGTGGAGGTGGCATTTTTGTAATTACTAGTACATTAGTTATTTCCTTTTTTGGAATATTTAGAAGGTTTTAAAGAAAATCTAGGGGAGAAAAAGATTATTCACAATTGCTATGTTTGAAAACATGGGAGAGGGAAAAGAAAGTAAGGTTTTCTTTGAGTTTTGTTGGAGAATTCGATCATCAATATTGAATCAAACATCTTTGTGTTATCGTTGTAAGTATATTTTTCTTGTATTTCCTCTTTTCAAGATGTGTGTTATCATTATGATGAGTAGCTAAGTTTAATACTTAGGGTTGTGTGAACCTTGATCTATTAATATCGATATGGGTTTATAAATATAAATATTTAGGTTAGCAATCCACATGTGTGGTCAATTCTCCTATTTTGATTGTTGTTTAATGGTTGCAAACGTTGAATTTGCCTAAATCAGAATTGTTTGATCAAAAATTTCATAATTAGGAGTGAGAATTGATAACGAATATTTGAGGCTTTCAACCCTCATCTAATGAGTTGAGTTGTTATAAGGATAGTCAACCCAGAACTTTGGACAAGTTTTGAACTAAAAATCACTCAAAGACCGAAAGGATTGAGGGTGATAATTCTCTAATTGGGTCGAAAGACTTTAGAGAAATTTATAGAATTGTTTGTTCTGCATGTGTAACGTTAACCTATATGTGAGTACTATATAAACTGTCGTAGTTAAGAGGTCTTGGGAATCACAGCCCTAGTTTAGTTAAATTATTGAATCAATTCAAATATTCCATTTAATTGTCACTACAAAATCTTTAACTATCAATGTGATTTTATTTTTCCCGTTTGAAATATTGACTAAATAACTTTAAATATTTGCTTTTGATAAAGTTTGCACCTTATTCCCTATGGGATTTGACCCCAACCTTGCTGGCTTCTATATTTGATACAGCAACCACTTTATACCTATTTAACAGGTGTAATTTGGACTTATTACATTTTGGCACCACTAACAGAGAATTTGATTTTCAAAATTTATCGTTGGTGTAAAATTCAAAATTTTTTAGTCTATATTTCTTAATTTACTTTGTTTTATTATTTTTGTTCTTTGAAAGGCTATGGATAACATTGATAATTTTGAGCTGACGGAAGCTCAACTTGCTGCTGCAGCAACCTGAAATGCTCAACAAGGGCTGAGAAATCAACCCCCAATGAACAGCATGCTCCTCCTACAAAGGAGCCTGATTTTGAGCAAATCGGGTATGCAGGTGCCATTGTACTGTCAAAAATTGGTGGAAACGCCAAGTTCGACATCACCAATACTATGATGCATCTACTTAGCATGAAAGGGATATATGGAGGTTTGACTCATGAGGACCCAAACCAACATTTGAAGAACTTCACAGAGATTTGTAGTGTAAATAGATTGCCTGGTGTGTCACAAGAGGCAATGATACTCAGATTGTTCCCTTTTTCTTTAACTGGAGAAGCAACTATATGGCTAGGGGAACTACCGGATGAGTCAATCACTTGTTGGGGGAACTGGCAGCTGCGTTCTTAGAAAGATTTTCCCCTCCATCTCGGATGATCCAGTTGAGGAATGAAATCAACAACTTTCATCAGCTACCAAATAAAGCACTGCATGAAGCTTGGATGAGATTAAGAAGAAGATCAAGTAGTTTCCAAACCACAGACTTCCTGATGATGTCCTCCTGCAATCATTTTACAGGTCGCTGGATGGCTTGAATAAAGCATTTGCGAACAATATTGCTGAAGGTTCACTGATAGACCAATCTTTTGTTGTGGATAGTGCAATGTTAGACAAAATGACTTGAACTAACAGAGCATAGCACACATGAGAGACAGAAGCTGTGAGTGGTGGGCAATCTAGAGGAATATCTAGAGAGTAATCGAGAAAGGAAGAAGAAAGAGATGAGTATATGGCTCAACTCAAGACTCAGATGAACTTGCTCACAAAACACCTGATGGGAACTAGATCTTAGAAGGTAAATATTGTGTCAAATTAGGAGCAGGGGCCTCAATAAGATGAATATTAGCAGAGTTATGAGGAAGAAGCTAGTTTTATAGCTAACTAGGGTGGGGTTTCCCAACCTACAGCTCAAGGATCTAATCAAGATTCTTGGAAGCAGGGTCAGGTGAATCAAGGTTGGAATAGGTACAGAGATAACAGTGGCTAAGACAGATCTGGATGGAGAGATCGGAAGAACTGGAGGGACAGAGAATAGGGCAATTGAAGAGACAGAGATCGGGGGTTCAGGAACAATCAAGGAGGCATTTATATTCCCCTGAAACCAAATCAGAAAATCTCTAATGCACCCTCAAGCAGTGAGCCAGCTGAGTCTAAAATGGAAGAAATGCTGGCAAAAGTATTGAAGAAGGTTGAGTCCACAGATTCTGGAATCAAAGAAATCATAGGAGACCTTTGTAATATGAATTAGTTGGTTAATTCTCACACCATAGAAATAAATCAGCTAGAGCAACAAATGAATCGAATTTCAGCAGCACTTAATCCATGACAGAAAGGAACGCTACCAAATGATACCATGCCAAATCCCAAAAATAACAACCATTACATGGATATCACCATAATAAGTGGTAGAGTTTTGAGGCCAGTGGAGGAAACAAAATTTGAATAGAGTGAAGATGGAGAAGAGAATCTGCGTAAACTGGTTGTAGCTGACAAACCGGTAGTTATTAATGGATCCAGATGAGATGGAAAAGCATCATGTTGCAGAGAAAGAGGATGTGCGTGAAAAGGGGAAGGAATAGGAGACACCAAAGGTGATGTCTCAAATACCTAGGCCTCCTCCTCCATTTCCTCAAAGGCTCAAGAAGAAAGCAGAGGATGACAAGTTTTGCAGGTTTATTTCCATGCTAAAACAGTTGTCCATAAATATTCAACTGGTGGATTCCTTGGAGAAAATGCCAAGTTATGCCAAGTTATGCCAAGTTCATGAAGGATTTGCTGACTAAGAAGAGGACCATGACGTATGAACTCATTGATAATATGCACCATTGCATTGCGATTCTGTCTTAGTCTCTAGTCTAGAAGAAAGAAGATCCTGGAACATTTACCATCCCATGCACAATTGGGACGTTCAACTTTGAAAAGGCTCTCTACAACATGGGTGCAAGTACCAACCTTATGCCACTTGCAATATTCAAGAAGCTTGGTTTAGGAACTCTTAGACCAACAACTATAAGACTGCTAATGGCTGACAGAACCATAAAGAAACTAGTGGGAATCTTGAATGATATATTGGTGAAGGTGAAAAGCTTCATATTCCTAGAAGACTTTGTGATTTTGTATTGCTAAGTGGACTTCGAGGTGCTGATTATATTTGGGAGGTCATTTCTAGCAACAGGCAGAACACTAGTTGATGCGGAAAGAGGAGAATTAAAATTTAGACTGAATAATGAAGAGATTGTCTTCAATATGTGTTAGTCTATGAGGCAGCCTAGGGATATGAGTGTTATCTCTATGATTGATAGAATTAATGATGTGGTAGATGATACCACAGAGGAGAAGTTTGTTTTGTTGCTGAAGCTTTAGCTGCAATCATCATGGATTTTGCTAGTGACTCAATTGAAGAGTTTGAAGAGATAGTGAATGCAATGTGAGGCATGGGATCTTACTCTGTTGTGCCTAAGAAGCTTAAATTGGATCTGAAGAACAGGGAAAACCCACTTGCAAAACCATTTGTTAAAAAGCCACCTGTCTTGGACCTAAAGTTGTTGCTATCTCATTTGAGGTATGCGTATTTGGGGCCACATGAGACATTGCTAGTAATCATATATGTTAAGTTGTTGGAGTGGCAAGTAAAAGATTTATTGTCTATCTTCAGAACCTTCAAACGGGCCATTTGGGTGGATCATCTCTGATATCATTGGTATTCCTCCAGGAATCTGCACACATAAGATTCAGCTGGAGGAAAATTGTATTCCAGCATTGAGCATCAGAAAGACTAAAACCACTGATGTAGGAAGTAGTGAAAAAAGAGATCATAAAGTGGTTGGATGCTGGAGTAATTTATCCTATGTCTGACAGTCATTGGGTTAGCCCGGTGCAATGTGTACCTCAGAAAGGGAGAATGATTGTGGTCCCCAATGATAAGAATGAACTAGTGCCAACTCAAACGATGACAGGTTAGAGGGTATGCATGGATTACCAGAAGTTGAACTGGTGGACTCAAAAGGATCACTTTCCCATGCCCTTCATGGATCAAATGTTGGATAGACTAACAGGAAGGGCTTACTATTATTTCTTAGATGGATACTCTAGTTACAACAAATGTTGGATAGACTAGCAGGAAGGGCTTACTATTATTTCTTAGATGGATACTCTGGTTACAACCAGATTTTCATTGCTCCCGAGGATCAAGAAAAGATCACATTCACATGTCCTTATGGGACATTTGCATTTAAACTGATGTTGCTCGGATTGTGTAATCACCTGCCACATTCCAGAGGTGCATGATGTCTATATTTTCGAATATGGTGGAGGACACAATGGAGATCTTTATGGATGACTTTTCTGTGGTAGGGGATACTTTTGAAGATTTTTTATTTCACTTAGTTTCAGTATTGAAGCATTGTGAGGAGACAAATTTGACTTTAAACTGGGAGAGGTGTTACTTCATGGTAAATGAAGGAATTGTGTTGGGACATCGTATATCAAGAAAGGGCATTGAAGTAGATAAGGCAAAGATTGATGTTATATCCAGATTGCACCCCCCCCCCTAGGAGTTAGAAGTTTTTTAGGTCATGACGGCTTCTACAAGAGATTTATTAAAGACTTCTCCAAAATTGCTAACCCGCTTTGCAAGCTGTTAGAAAAGGAGACAAAATTTTAGTTTGATGATGCTTGTTTGAAGGCATTTGAATGTCTGAAGGAGAAACTAACCGCAGCTCCAATAATTATTGTACCTGACTGGACTAAACCATTTGAAGTCATGTGTGATACAAGTAGGGTTGCATTAGGAGCAGTTCTGGGACAGAGAAAGGAGAATCTCTTTCACTTGATATACTATGCTTGCAAGTCACTCAATGTGGCACAAAAGAACTATACTGTTACTAAGCAAGAGTTGCTAGCAGTGGGTGTACGCTTTTGAGAAATTCAAAGCTTATTTGTTGGGACCAATGTAATTATCCACACAGATCATGCAGCCATCCAATATTTGATGGCCAAGAAGGACACAAAGCCATGACTAATTCGATGGGTCTTGCTTTTGCCAGAGTTTGATTTTGAACTCAAAGACCGAAAGGATTGAGGGTGATAATTCTCTAACTGGGTCAAATGACTTTAGAGAATTTTATAGAATTTTCTATTCTGCATGTGTAACATTAACCTATATTTTAGTACGATATAAACTATCATAGTTAAGAGATCTTGGGAATCATAGCCCTAGTTTAGTTAAATTATTGAGACAAGTCAAACATTCTCTTTAATTGTCACTACAAAATCTTTAACTACCAGTGAGATTTTATTTTTCCCCTTTGAAATATTGACTAAATAATTTTTAATATTCGTTTTTGATAAAGTTTGCACCTTATTTCCTGTGGGATTCGACCCCAATGACACAACGATGACTTTATACTTATTTAACAGGTATAATTTGGGCGTATCAAGGTTAGGTCTTTATAATCACTTAGAAATTATTATTAATAAGGTATTCGTTATTATGAGCTAAAATATTGTACAAGTTTACCACAGGAGAAAAAACGTTACCTGTCAATCCCTAAGAAATTAATGTAAATTTTTTCTGAAGATTTTAAAAAATTGTAGGAGGATGTAGATCAAGATATCAATGATATTTAAAAGGCTACAGTGAGTTTCTTGCAATTATATATATAAAAATAAACAAGAAATTCCTAATTTATGTGTTTGATATATCCATATCCATTTTTATGAAAAACATATTTATAGAAAAGGATTTTTTCGGTGTTTTGATGAATGCGATGATAACAAATTTTATTTTAAATATTAATAATAGTATTTATTTTTTAATTGAAGCAATGAATATATAATTAAATGTCAAGTTAATTATAGAAAAATGACTTCTATCCATAAGCAAAAGAAGTTCATTTTCATCTTTTTGAAGAAATATGTCTGCGTGTGTGCGCGCATGTGTGTATGCGTGCGTGTGCATGCACTTGTGTGTGTGCATGTGCGTGTGTGTGTGTTTCATACTTAAAATAATCTTTAATTGAATAATAAGTTGAAGATTCAAACAAAAGAAAGCGCGAATAGTTTCCAGAAAGATATACAAGAACACTAAAAGAAAAGATTTTCATTGAAGAGGTTTTAGCTACTTGTTACAATAATTATACAAACTTGGATCAAATTTGAAGATATCATTAAATTCAATAAGGAATTTGGTGAAGAAGAAAAACGTGAAAAGAAGATTTATCACATATTAAGTCCTCATATTCAGCCCTTTCCAACTATATATTTTAAAGTATTTTTAACCATCAAGAACTTGTTATAAATGTTGGTAAACTATTTTAAGTTTAACAACATATGTGTTTGTTTCTACCTATTATTGCAATGACTTCAGAATTAGACCTAATTAGGGGGGGGGGGTTGAATTGGGTATAATAATTTTTTTCACAAATTAAAACTTTTCTTATATTATGTTTTATGATGGGAATAAACTTCAACTCTGTTTCTTTGAGCAGTAATCTAATTCAAGCAGAAATAATAAAATGCATAAAGTAAAGCGAGAGGAAAGAATTTTTATGTGGAAAACCATCCAGGCTCGGATGGGTGTAAAAATCATACCCTACTCCCTAGTAGGATTTCAACTTAACTCCACTAGACACCGAGCCAAATTCGGATTGCAACCCCCGCAATCCAAGGACCTACCACTAACCCCTTACAAAGTTCCTAACTTGTATAAACTACCCTTAGTTTAGCAAGATGAACTTTAACATAGTTACAATTGAATAAAAACAGAATTGAAACAAAAACAAGTCCACTGATTCACTACATGTTGACGCATAGACCTAGACTACAATAGAACAAAACTAGGGGACTGTCTCTAGCACCTGTCAACTCTCTTCAAATTGAATACCAATTGAATGCCCAAGACTGATGAATTTGTTGAAGAGTATTTCGTGAGTGAATACCCAACTGGACATAGTGGCCTCTTTATTTATAGTACCCGAATGTACCAGTTTGTCCTCAACTAGGAGAAGAAAATTTTAGACTCCTTTTCCTTATTTGAAAGATCTTGTTGACTTCTTCTAGGATTCCACAATATCTTACCAAATATTCCCTTTCCTTTTCATCCCACACTTCTATTCTTTCCTTAGAAAAAAATTTCTTTCCTTGTGGAGTCCTTGTTGACTTTTAGCTCTTTGTTCCTTTTCCTTCAATTAATCAAGACACTAAAACAACCAATTAGTAGCACACGTTCAATAATCATGTAATAATCGATCACTTCCAATTAATTTAATATTTCAAGCATATTTTAAATCATCATCAAATATCATTAAAACCAATTTCAACACTATCATTAACAAGAAATGGAGCTGGGAGTTGGTCATGTATGAACATTTCTAAGTATGAAAGTCTATAAACATTTAAACAGTTTTCATTAACAAAAAATGGAGTTGGTCATGTATCCCATGTGAAACATTTAAAATAATAGAAAATTTTGCTATTGATGTTCAAAAAGTGTCTCCTGAGAAGAAAGTGAACCAAATAAATTATTATGATGTATCGCAAAAGAGAAGAGCACTCCTTAAAAACTTAAAAATTAATATTTTGAAACAGTGTCTTGGCTTCTCGATTCATATAGAGGATATATTACAAGACTTATATAGAATAATTAATTAAAAACAGTTATTCCAAGTGACTAAATAGATAAGAATAATCTAAAGAAGCAAATTTGGTTGTTTGAGATTTTTAAGAATGAAAATTATTGCATTTAATCAATATTAAACATTTTATATAAAAATAAATTGGTCAGTCATAAGTTACTTTCTCCGTGTCAAGATTATTTATCAAACTATTATAATCTTGTATTGACATGAAATAGTGGTGACGTAACCAGGAATTTTCTTATGGATGTTTTTTTCTTCTTCTTTTTTTAAAAAAAGATATTTCACCTTTTTTATTTGTTATAATAGAAGAGGTTAGATATTTATAATCACTCAGCAACTATTATTAATAGAGTATTAATTATTATGAACTAAAAAATTATACAAGTTTAAAACAGGAGCAAAAAAGTTGCATGTCAATCCCTAAGGAATTAATGTAATATTTTTCTAAAGATTTTGAAAAATTAGAGAAGGACATAGATCAAGATATCAATGAAGTTTAAAATGCTACAGTGAGTTTCTTGCAATTATATATATAAAACGAAACAAGAAATTTCTAAGTGTATTTGATATATCAATATTTATTTTTTATGAAAAATGTATTTTTGGAAAAGTATTTTTTGTGTTTCGATGAATACGATGATAACAAGTTTTAATTTAAAGATTAATAAAGTATTTATTTGTTAATTGAAGCAATAATTATATAATTAAATGTCAAGTTAATTACAGAAAAATGACTTTTGTCATAAGCAAAGGAAGTTCATTTTCGTCGTTTTGAAGAAATATGTGTATATATGTGTGCGCGTGCATGCATGCATGTGTGCGGGTGCGCGCATTTGTGTGTGCGCTTGTATATTTCGTACTTAACATAATTTTTAATTGAATCATAGGTTGAAGGTTCAAATAAAAGGAAGCGCGAACAGTTGTCAGAAGGATATACAGGAACACCGAAGGAAAAGATTTTCATTGAAGAGTTTTTAGTTGCTTGTTAGGATAATCATACAAACTTGGATCAAATATGAAGATATCATTAAATTCAATAAGAAATTTGGAGAAGAAGCAAAAGGTGAAAAGAAGAGTTATCACATATTGATTCCTTATATTTAACTCTTTCCAACTCTATATTTTAAAGTTTTTTTTAACCATCAAGAGCTTGTTATAAATGTTTGTAAACTATTTTAAGTTTAAGAACATATATGTTTGTTTTTACCATTTACAAAGACATGCTTCCATAGTTCTAATGAATTCAAAACTCTTGTAAGCCTATGAGGTCTACCATTCAGTTTTTTTATCTTGATTCTTGATTACGTTAAAATTTCCTTTATTGCACCATAGACTATTGATAGAATCAAGTTCCAAGGTGATGTTTTTATTGTTTTGACCACAACACCAAAAGGTATCTTGGAGGAATGTTTGAGTGTCAAAATAATTGTTAGTATTGAAATGGACTGGTGAAATAAAAGCCATGATCAAATGTCCATTTCTAGTCTTAACAACATCTCAAACTAGTCTTGTCAATATTTGGAATAAAACTTAATTCCATCAATGTTTAGTTTTCATTTGTTGATTTCAAGTCTGTTCCACTTCACCTTTTAATTAGGATGAGGTCGGTTCATTAATAATTGAAGACTAAGTATATTTATGATTAAATCATTTCATAAAATTATAATTGTAAAACTTTTTACTATCAAACCCAAATATTTTATTAAAGGTTTTTTTTTGTTTTTTTTTAAAATTTTACCTTTTCATTTATTATAATACAAGAGGTTAGATCTTTATAATCACTCAAAAATTATTATTAATAGGGTATTAAATATTATGAGTTAAAATATTGTACAAGTTTACAATTGGAGAAAAAAAGTTGCTTGTCGATCCCTAAGGAATTAATGTAAAATTTGTTTGAAGATTGTAAAAAAGTTGAAGAACCCAGATCAAGATATCAATGAAGTTTAAAAGATTACAATGAGTTTATTGCAATTATATAAATAAAAGAAAAAAGAAATTTCTAAGTGTGTTTGATATATCCATATTTATTTTTTATAAAAAAAACATATATCTGAAAAAATATTTTTTGGTCTCTCGATAAATGTGATGGTAACAAGTTTCAACTTAAAAGATTAATAATAGTATTTATTTTTTCATTAAAGCAATGAATATATAATTAAATGTCAAGATAATTATAGAAAATTACTTATGTCCATAACCAAAAGAAGTTCTTTTCATCTTTTTGAAGAAATATGTGTGTATATGTGTGCGCGTACATACGTGACGTAACTAGAAATTTTGTGATGGATGTTTTTAAAAAAAATAAATTCATTTCTTTAATTTTATAATATTTTATTATTTTATTTTTATCTTTTCTTTTCTTTTTTTGTGATGGATGTTTCAACTTCGGATAGGTAAAGAAATACCCCTTATGGCGTAATTTATGTGAAATATTCAGAGTATGAGGGTATAAAAATTTTATTTTAATTTTGAATTAGGTAAATTTTCTTCAAAATTTATTTTTTTTAAGAAAAAAGAGATCATTGTTAAGGCTATATATGTTCATCCATATGTTGAGGATGCTAAAATTTCTTAATTAGATGGCAGTTAAATGTCAATATATGTGAAAAATAATTTTAAGTTTACGTTAGTAGGGTGGAGTTATTTTCTATAATAAGATATTTGTTTTATGGTTAATGTTTGTATAATGAAATCTTCATTATCGCGCGAAGCGCGGGCATGTTATCTAGTATAAAAATAAGAAATAATAAAGTACATTATGAAAGAATAATGCAAAATTGCATTTCCTTTAATTTTCCAAGAGCGTTCAATAATCGTTGAAAATAAACTTCACCATTAACTATTGACTTAGAATGCATGAATGATTCTTGGATTTGAATCTCCAAATTTTATTTTCCTAATGACATAAGAAAACACAGCTTGATATATAACTAATCAGTATGGATTTTTTTAATCAAAAAACTCAAGCATTAGGTTGAACTCTTCTTTGGTGTCAAGGTAATAGCTATGAATAGTCATCGACTTCCGGAAAAGAGTAGAAGAATGGGACCTATTATGGGACATACAATGCATTACAGATGTATGATCATTACGCTTCAACCGGGTTATTCTATTCCACAAAATGGATGGAAATTAATTTGAAAATAAATAATTAGTGCTAGTAGTAGAAGAACAAGTAGGTGGAAAAGATAAATGGGTTGGAGAAACTGAGATCAATTGCATGTCACGTGATATACACCTCATCAAAATATCAATATGACATGAAATTAAACGTGCATCTGTGTTTGAACAATCTTGATCAAGAAAAATTGTATTTGAACCTTTGAAATTTCTTGCCACATGAGGTTCACTACATTAAAATTGAACTCTTATCTAGTCAAAGAAAAAATAAATACACATCAATGGATGCAAGAAAAACTTAATTTAATTATTGATCACTCATAATAAAAGAAAAAGATAAAAACAGACATGCTTATGTTCTTAAACTTAAACTAGTTAACCAACAACTGTAACAAGTTCTTGATGGTAAAAACAAACACATATGTTTTTAAAGATAGACCAATTAACCAACATTTATAATAAGTTCTTGATGGTTAAAAAAATATATGTTCTTAAACTTAAAATAGTTTACCAACACTTATAACAAGTTCTTGATGTTTAAAAAAATTTCAAAACATTGAGTTTCAAAGAGCTCAATACTAAGACTCAATATGTGATAACTCTTCTTGTACTTTTTCTCCAAATTCCTCATTGAATTTAATGATATATTCATATTTGATCCAAGTTTGTGTGATTATTCCAACAAGAAGCTAAAAACTCTTCAACAAAAATCTTTTCCTTCAGTGTTCCTATATATCCTTCTGGCAACTGTTCGCGCTTCCTTTTATTTGAAACATCAACCTATGATTCAATTGAAAATTATATTAAATATGACACATACGTGCACACACGCATGCACGTTTGCGCACACACGCACACATTTCTTCAAAAAGATGAAAATGAACTTCCTTTACTTATGGACAGAAGTCATTTTTCTATAATTATCTTGACATTTAATTATATATTAATTTCTTCAATTAACAAATAAATACTATTATTAATATTTAAACTAAAACTTGTTATCATCGCATTCATAGAAAAAACCAGAAAATATTTTTTTAGAAACATATTTTTCATAAAAAAATGAATATGGATATATCAAACACACTTAGAAATTTCTTTTTCTCTTTATATATAATTTCAAATATATAATTGAAGACTAAGTATATTTATTTTAATTTAATGGAAGAAATTGTATTATTTCATTAAGTAAACAAGGTATAAATACAATATATTAGGTGCTAACTTAGGAAAGAAAATAAAAAAATAATTCCTACAAATCTGCTACCTAATTATGATTATGTTCATTGCTAAGAATGGAGTCTATATACATTCTATAACACTCTCTCTCAAGTTGGAGTATAGATGTTAATCATGATCAACTTGTTACAAAGATAATCAACTCGAATTCCATTCGACGCCTTTGTGAGCAAGTCTGCTAATTTTTCTCCAGTCTTCACGTAGCCAGTGGAAATTAAGTTTTCCTGAATCTTCTCAAGAGTAAAATGACATTCAACCTCAATATGTTTAGTTCTTTCATGGTACACTGGATTAGATGCAATATGAAGAGCAGCTCGATTATCACACCAAAGCTTTGCTGGTGTATGATGCTTTAGCCAATTTTAGTTAAAAAATGATGTATCCACATAATCTCACATGTAAAATTTGACATAACTCAGTACTCAAATTCTGCACTGGATCAAGATACAACACTTTGCTTCTTACTCCTCCAAGCTATTAGGTTCCCTCCAACAAAGACACAATAACCTACAATAGATCTTCTATCGATTTTGGGTGCATCTCAGTCAGCATCTGCAAAACACTCAACATGAGTATGGATGTGATTGTTATACAATATTCTAAGTCCAGAAGCTCCTTTTAAGTAACATAAAATCTGTTCTAATTCTAGCCAATGTTTGATCGCTAAATATATAAACTTACTTTTTTATTTTTTTAAATGAAGTCAACATTAATGAAATTGTTATTCATTTGGGAAAAAAAAACAAAATACTCTTAAAAAGTTACAACAATTAGTTTATTTATTCGTTCATATTTATGGCTGCCTTAAGATATAGTCTTATTTGGCATGTGTCAAAATTGTTTGGTCGCATATATTTTTTTGGAGCCAAAGTTTAGTTATGTGGTAAAGATTATTTTGATTATTTTTTTTTTATCCAACTTGGAACCCAAGTTTTGCTCCTGTAAAAGAAGATCACTTCTTCTCATCCGGAACACACCAATAAATTCAAGAGTCTTTCATTCTCTTGTCTTCTTTCTTCTCCTCATTTATTTTAGAGTATTTTGTAAAAAAGTTAGTGTCAGAAAACACTTGTGTGAACCCTTTCTTTGGAGTGATCTTGTGAGGTTATTCTCTTGGGGTATTTGGGATATTAAAGTATTTACTCTAATTTTGTACTCTCTTTCGTACTCTTGTTGGTATAGTGAAATTGTTCCTCTCCACCTGTGGACTAGGTCACACTAACTGAACCATGTTAGATTTGTGCCTTCTTTATTTTCTTTAATTGTTGTTATTATCAACTTACTATTGTCTTTGTTATTGTCATTATAACATTGTTTGGCTAAATTTCGCAATACCCAAATTCTCGATTCCTAACAAATTGGTATTAGAACCAGATCTAACTGGGTTAATTTCAGTAGCCAAATTGTCTATAACAAAGACTTGTATTGAGAAATTTGATCCGACGTGCAAATTTCGGAATGTGGTAGTTAAAGATGGAAGCTATCCTAATTAAGGATGTCTTAGATGTGACGCTTGAAGGAAAGGAGAAGAAACCGGAAAATATGACAGATTCGGGATTGCCATCATAGACAAAAAGGAAAAATATATTATTCTAAATCTCTCAAGTGAGATTTTACGTGAAGTATCTACATAAATGATAGCTAAAGGAATGTGAAAAAAAATTAAAAACCCTGTATATGAAGAGGACAGTGGAAAATAGACTTTACCTGGAGCAAAATTTTTACACATTCGTATGGCTGAATCTACTTCTATAATCTCACATCTTAATGCGTTTGATTCAATTTTAATGAATTTGAGTAATATAGATGTTGAATTTAATGATGAGGATCAAGGCGTGTTATTAATTATTTCCTTACCCCAGTCATTTAAGCATATAAGAGATATTATGCTTAATGGAAAGGATAATATCTCTTACCGGGAAATTAAATTCATCTTAAAATCAAAAGAACAGATAGATAGAGATATTTCTCGGGAAAGTAGTAGTATTCATGGGGAAGGATTATTGTAAGAGGTATATCCAATAAGAAAGAATCAAGTAGTGAGAGGTCTAAATCAAAGTCAAAGTCTAGATGCAGAAATATAGTGTGCAAATATTGTCACAAGAAGTTATTTCCGAATGATATAAGTTAAAAAAACAAATAAAAGCATAAGGAAAAGAAAAATGAGCACCAAAATACTGGCCCCGCTGAAGAAAGTGTAGCTACTGATGAGACTGAGGGAACAATATTTTTAGCTACTAATAGTAGTTTTAAATCTAACAATGAGCAAATTTTGGATTCGGATTGTTCTTCTCATATGTGTCCCAATAGGGATTTATTTACCACATACAAATCTGCTGGAGGTGGTTGTCTTGATGGGAAATAATGCTCCCTCTAAAGTCGTTGTTAAAGGTACAATCCGAATCAGAATGCACGATGGTGTGGTAAGAACTCCTACCGATGTTAGGTATGTTCCTGACTTAAAGAAAAATCTCATCTCTTTAGACACTCTAGAATCTCTAGGGTGCAAATAACAAGTGAAAATGGAGTTTTGAAAATCTCTCTAGGTACTCTTGTATTATGAGAGCACCCAGATGTGGTACATTGTACACTTTATTGGGATCCACTATTACAGGTGTTGCTGTAATTTCTACTTCAAATCAATCTGATTATGACATTACTAAACTATGGCATATACGATTGAGGCATATAAGTGAAAAAGGTCTTTCCATCTTCAGCAAAAGAGGTCTCTTATATGGACAAAGTGCTGGAAATATGGAGTTCTGCGAACACTATATATTCGAAAAGTAGAAAAGAGTCAACTTCAAATCTCCAGCAATTCATCGAACAAAATATACTTTGGAGTACATTCATTAAGATCTTTGAGGTCCTTCTCGTACCCCATCAAAAGGTGGTGTCAGGTATATGTTAACTTTCATTGATGCTTGTTCAAGGAAGTTTGGGTTTATTTCCTGAAAAATAAAAGTGATGTTTCCCTAACTTTCAAACAATGGAAAGTTTTGATTGAGAAGCAAACAGGAAAACAAGTCAAGCGACTTAGAATAGATAATGGCTTGAAATTTTGTAATGATGAGTTCAACGAATTTTGCAAAAATGAAGGAATTACTCGACATCGCATTGTGAGGATGATCCTCATCAAAATGGTGTTGCAGAAAGGATGAACAAAACTCTTTTGAAAAAAGCTCGTTGCATGATCTCAAATGCTGGATTGACAAATGATTTTTGGTCAATGCCTATCTCTACAGCTTGTTACATTGTCGACTGTGCTCCTTCTGCAACTTTGAACTTTAAGACTCTAGAGGAAATGTGGTCAGGTACTCCTGCTAATTATTCTGACTTAAATTTTTTTGGTTGTCCTGTGTACATGCATATGAATGATGAAAAATTAGGGCCAAGGGATAAAGAGTGTATTTTTCTTGGATATGAATGTAGGGTGAAATGATATAGATTTGGTGTCCTGATCCCAAGTCACCAAAATTTATAATTAGCAGAGATGTAATCTTTGATGAATCATCTATGCTATATCCCAAAAAAGAATCTTCTTGTTCTTGTAATAGGAATAAAGAACAGGGCATACATGAACAGGTGGAGGTTGAGTTTGACATCCCTTTTGAGCAAAACTCATCAACTATGGTACAAAATACAATTGAAACTCCAGAAATTGAAGCTCCAGGAGTTGAGCTAGAAGTTGTGACTTCTGAAGTTGAACCAAATGAGTATTTCATACCCACATACAGACCAAGGATACAAATTCATAAATCAGGAAGGTATGGAGATTATGTTGCATTTGCTTTTTTCAGTTGCACAGGAAACTGAAGAAATTGGAGAATCATCAAATTATTCAGAAGCAGTTTCTAGTGTCGATTCTGCCAAGTGGTTGATTACAATGAATGAAGAAATTGAATCTCCACAAGAATGGTACTTGGTCTTTTGTGAAGCCGCCATCAAGAAAAATAATTGGTGATTGCAAATGGGTCTTCAAGAAAAAATATGGAATTTCAGGGGTTGAAGATGCAAGATATAAGGCACAATTAGTTGCAAAAGGCTATAGTTAGGTACAAGGAGTTGATTTTAATGATATTTTCTCACCCATTGTTAAACATAGCTCTATTCGCGTCTTGTTTGTCTTAGTTTCTATGTATGATTTGGAATTAGAACAACTTGATGTTAAGACAGCTTTCTTAAATGACGAACTTAAGGAACAAATATACATGCATCAACCTGAAAATTTTGAATTTGAAGGGAAAAAAGATCATATTTGCTTGTTGAAGAAATCCTTGTACGGATTAGAGTAGTCTCCAAGACGATGGTACAAGAGGTTTGATTCATTTATGTTGGGTCATGGTTATTCGAGGAACATGTATAATAGTTGTGTTTACTTTTGAAAATTAAATGATAATTCATTTGTTTACTTATTGCTATATGTTGATGACATGCTCATTGCTGCTAAGGATTCGACAGAAATTCACAATTTAAAAAATCAGTTGAAAAGTGAATTTGAAATGAAAGATTTGGGAGAAGCTAAGAAAATTTTTGGCATGGAGATCAAAAGAGATCGAGGATCCAACAGGATATTCCTGACCCAGAAAAAAGTACTTGGAGATGTTTGACATGAAAGATGCTAAACCAGTTAGTATTCCTCTTGTTGCTCATTTTAAGTTATCAGCTGCTCAATCACCGCAATCAGAGGAAGAAGAAAGGTATATGGAACAATTATCATATTCCAGTGCAGTTAGTAGGATGATGTATTCAATGGTGCATTCATATCCAAATATTTTACAAGCAGTTAGTGTTGTAAGTCGATATATAACTTATCCTAGTAAAACAAATTGACAGGCTGTAAAATGGATTTTCAAATACTTGTGAAGTATTTCGAACGCATGTTTGGAGTTTGGGAGAAATACTAACACTTTGGTTGGTTTTGTAGACTTAGATTATATAGGCGATCTTGACAAAAGAAGATCACTGACAAGCTATGTATTTCGCATTGGTGGTTGCGCTATCACTTGGAAAGCTACATTACAACATGTAATAGCTTTATCTACTACTGAAGCAGAATATATGGAAGTGACTGAGGCGATCAAAGAAGCCTTATGATTTAAGGGTCTATTTGCTGAACTCAGCTTACACCAAGGTGGTATTACCATTTTCTGTGATAGTCAAAGTGTCATTCACCTAACTAAAGATCAAATGTATCATGAGAGGATGAAATATATTGATATCAAGTATCACTTCATTCGAGAAACCATTGTTGAAGAAAAGGTCTCTATTAAGAATATCAACGCCATAGACACTCATGTCGACATGTTTATGAAGCCACTTCCAATTGGCAAGTTCAGGCTCTGCTTGGACTTAATTGTTGTTTATGAACAATGATTTAGCCCATGCGAGCTTTTGCGGAGAAGATGGAGCATATTACTATATTAGCCAAAATCAAGCCAAGGTAGAGATTTGTAAGATGTAGCCTTATTTGACATGTGCCAAAATTATTTGGTCATATATTTTTTCTTGGAGCCAAAATTTAGTTATGTGGTAGAGATTATTTTAATCATTTTCTTTTTTCTTTTTATCCAACTTGGAGCCCAAGTTTTTCTCCTTTTTAAAAGAAGACCACTTCTTCTCATATGCAACACACCAACAAATTCAAGAGTCTTTCATTCTCTTGTCTTCTTTCTTCTCCTCCTTTATTTTAGAGTATTTTGTAAGAGAGTTACTATTGGGAAACACTTGTGTGAACCCTTTCTTTAGAGTGATCTTGTGAGGTTATTCTCTTGGGGTATTTGGGATATTAGAGTGTTGACTCTAATTTTGTACTCTTGCTGGTATAGTGAAATTGCTCCTCTCCGCTTGTGGACTAGGTCATATTGAACGAACCACGTTAAATTTGTACCTTGTTTATTTGATTTAATTATTGTTATCATCAACTTACTATTGTCTTTGCTATTGTAATTGCAACATTGTTTGGCTAAATTCCTCAATATGCGGATTCTCGATTCCTAACGGCTGCCAAAATTTACGCTTTCATTTTAGAATAAATGGTAGTTTTCCTAGAAATTTAAAATGGGTGGTTGTATTTCCTTTTTGTTATATTTTTTTTTAAAAAATAGTTTGTAAATTCAGGATCGCGCAAAATGCGTACAAATTACTACTTCAAATACTTAAAAACAAACCCACGATATTCGTAGTATATACTGGCTTTACTTAAATTTAGGCACAATATGTGTTTAACTTAACCCCTAAAGAAAGAAAAAAAAAGAAACCGCGTATAAAACACCCCTCTTTTCCCCGCTTTAAAAAGAGAAAGAAGCATTTGTCATTTTTGAAAAAATACAATTATAGGAAAATTATAAAGTGAGGGGAAAGATTAAAAGATTTAAAGAATGTGTTTTTTCAAATGTGTTTGTAACGAAGAAGAGGAAGTGCTAGGAAGAAAAATAGCACCAGGAGTTTGTCCACATTGTGAAGGAAAAGTAGAAGCAGTAGATGTTGAAGGAATTTTGAAGTTTTGTTTTCTCCCCATTTGTTATAGGTTTAAGAGGAAGTATTTATGTACTGTTTGTTCTAGACATTTGGTCTTATTGTATTCTTGATTTATTTATATAAAATCAAACTCGCAACATCATTTCATTAGATATGACAATTGGGGCAGGATGGGGCAAACTCTTAACGGGATAAAGCATGTGAAGACTTAAACAGTACGGAATGAGGTAGGATAGGGCAAAATTTATGATTCGTGCCTATTTAACTTTAAGCATATTTAACTTTGACCTTTGTATGCTTTTTTTATGTTATGAAAAATTAAAGATAACATAAACGGCGTAGGGCTCAGTGGGGTAGGGTAAGATAAATTTTTTGAAAAATACTAAATGGGACAAGATAGAGACGATTAAAATCTTAGCAGGTTAAAGTTTGTCACACCCTAACCCGCGCTATTTACATCCCTACATTTCATGAAGAAATTTCCGTTAAAGTTTTTCTATTTTTTTGGAAACATGTGAACGAAAAACTTGCAAATAAATTGGGATTAATTATATAAATCCACACCGATCGTGATTCTCGATTTAAATTCATGTCAACATCGTACCGAACAAACATTAAAAAATAAAGAGTCGAACAAAAATTAAAATAAAGAGACTAGTACTGGAAGTTTTCTTCATTTTCTTGTAACTTAAAAATTCGAATTATAGGTATATCTTTTGACACCAATAGTATTGCGTAAATATTTATTTTTTTCCTTACATATAGTATTCAATCAAACAAAACTCATATAAATAAGTAAGAAACAATTTATTTTCATCAATAGTTTTATTTTAGATATATATAAATATTTTTAAAATAGTTTTTTATTTATTTATCAAACATTAAAAAATATAAAAATTAATTTATTCTCCTAAAAATAATTTTATTAAAAAATATTTTTTATCGCGCTCAACAGACCCTTAATAATCTGGTTTAGCTGGAAAAGTAATCCAAGATTAATGAAGGCTTTTTTATATATTTTAGTTTCACCTAAATAAATTGATGCCCATCATTTAAAAATAAAAGAGAATTAGAAAAATATAATTAGTTAGAAATAGAATTTCTCAGTGGGTAGTGTAATGGCTATTAAAAAATGAGGTAAAACATGCAAGATTTATTTTTTTAAAAAATGGAATAAAGAGAAGCATAAAACTATACTGCAATGAAAATTTTCTTTAACATTAATTTTTTTTTCATTGTGCGTAATCTTTTTCTGTTTCAGAATATAAATTTTCCTTTTCAGGTGTGTATAAAACATTGAATGAATGAAGAATTAGTTTGAAGGAAAAGAAGTTTGTAAATAAGAGGAAAGAGAAAGGTCACTCTAAAAAATATATATTTATGTCTGTCGTTTATATCAAATCAATAAATATAAGACACGTATATTTCGTACACGCAATTATAATTTAATTATATAACATACTCAGTGAAATTTTATTTGAGCTTTTTGATCAATCAATTCCTTATTTCAGGGACATCTGTGTTATGTAGGTCCAGGGATCACTGGTTAGTGAAATGAATCCATCTCTCTAACCTATCATTTGTTGGTTGGTCCGACTCGCCGCTCCAGCATCTCCTGCCTCTCTACGGGGGCTCACGCATCTAACCAGCTTGTGTGGTTCATAGATAAAGTGAAATTTGGGGAGGATAGAGTGTATGCAGATCTTACCCCTATTTCTTGAAGATAGAGAGACTGTTTCTGAAATTAGACTCAAATGAAGCAACTCAAACTAGTAATGGAAAGAAAAAACGTCAATGAAGAAAACAAACATGCAGGGGACCGTAACATCAATAACACAGTACGACAACCTAAACATAGTAACCAACATATGATAACATATATAATTATCACTTAATTATAATTAAGTAAGATATATTATTATTTTGTTTTTTAACTGCTAAATTTAAATTATTTAATTTAATATAAATATCGAGTGTGGGATGAATTTTATCAAAAAAAAATACCATGAGTGGGGATGTTTGGATATGATTAATTGATGTGATCATTGTCAAATCCAGGGCAATTGGAAATACATGCATGAAACAAAGTTTAGGGTTGGATTCATTGTACAAAAGATTTAAAATAGTAATTCTTTTTGCTAGTGTCTGCAAGTATCATCTTATTATTTAAAACCAACAACTTTTGATATTATTATAAGAGCTTTCTTATTTTTTAAATGTTTTTCAAATTTTTAAGTATATATAATATGATTCTGAATATCTTATATTTATAGGGTTATATTAAATAATATTAAATATTATTATAAATATGAAATTAATTTTTGAGAATGTTAAAAAAATTATAGGGTATGGGAGATCGATAAGAAGATAACGAAGGCGTGAGAAGTATCATTTTGATGTGACATTTTTTTCATAATGTCTCTTTATATTAATAATATTTTTTATATTTAGAAATAGTTTCATTTTAAGTTTTTTTTATTTTACTTTTAATTACATAATTTTACAGTCAAAGAAATATCAATGAAATATTTTAGACAACTAGTTTCAAAAGTATTTTTTTTTCTTTCTTCAGTCTGGTACTGTCACATAAAATGAGATAGATGAAATAATAATCATATCTTTCAAGTTTATGTTATTTAAGTTCTAGTTGCTGAAGGTGTAAAAAATATTTACATAATCAAATCACTAAAATGATAATATAATTAAAAATTTTAGTAACTTGATTTATTGACTATTTAAATTTTCATCTCATGGGCGAGGATATAATTTTTTATTTTATAATCTTATTTAATAAATTAGAATTTATTTTCTATAAAAGACCACCTCCTTATGATAAAAAGGATTAGGTTTGGACCTCCTCTATCAATACATTAAAAAAAAGCTTTCCAGTGTTGAAAATCGATGATTATAAATTACACCAAATATTCCACACTTTTTCTCTAAATTATACACTTGTTGATTTTTGTATGTATCTTAATAAAAAATTATTTTAAAATATAACTTACCAATTTAATTGATCTTCATATGTTTTGTCTCATTTTATTAATACTCTTGTTTTTATTATATAAATCTCTTCTACGTTTATTAAAGTAAGAATAAAAGTGAAAAAAATAATTAATGCTTTTTGAATGTTCAAAAATAACAAATATCTTTTGATAAATTATTTTTCAGTAATCATGAAGAATAAAAGAATCCGAAGGGAGTAGTTAATACTATAAATCAACTTTTTTTTCTCTAAATCATCATTTTTATTAGAGTTTAAATTATATGCACTGAAATAATATTTTAAAAAATATTTATAGAATTATATCACTTATAACATATTCAAAACAACATCAAGTAATAATATAACAAAATAATAACTAGTCTACTATATATCACTAATTAAGCTAATTTAACTCTATAAAAAAAAACATCATCAAAGAATGTGATGCAGCGGGGATTGCTTTTTCCTTAGCCAGAAATCTCAATTTTGAGCTTTGAATATGAAAAAAACATTGATAGAAAGCGCTTCTTTTAAATAAGTCCTACGTGATGTGAATCCAATTAGTCAGGTTCTCGAGTACCGAACGCCAAATGTAAAACGAAAAAAACTATTCACATGACTACCAATAGACATAATTTTAATAAGCAATCGTATGCATTCAATAGGGAAAAATTGTTATTTTAATTTAGGGTGTGTTTGGTAGGAATAAGGATAATATTTTTTAAAATTATTTTTAAATTTTTTCATATTTGATTGATAAAAATATTTTATCTAGTAAAAAAAGGTAATTTAAATTAAGAAATTGACTTTTTTGGTAGGATTAGAAAAACAAGTTTCTTTATTGACATTTTATGTTGATTCTCTTTTCTTCACACTTTATATTACTGTTGGGTGTTTGTCTTGACTTTTTTATTATAATTAAATTTTCTTCTTCATAAAAGAAAAATACAAATTTTTTATATTTGGTTAATCCTTCCTCTTAACTTGGTAGTATCCACAATGTAGTCACAAGTACTTTGAGAGTCTTGTTTAGGGGAAGGATTTATGAGACAAATGGTAGTGTAATTTTTATGTGAACCTCTTTTTATTCTGAGTGAATTTTGTGAGATTACTTCTCTCCATATTTCGTACTCTCTTTTATACAGTGAATTGTGCATCTCCTCTTGTGGACGTAGGTCTATTGAGCGAACTACATTAAATTATTTTGTCTTTTTTGATTTATTTCTTATTTATCTTCTTATTTATCACCTTTCAAAATTTACTATATTAGCTTTCGCATGACACCTATTATTTGAATTATAACAATCACTTACCCCCACCTCGAATTTCAACTCTCATCCTATAAGTATAACGCTGGATTATATATAATGCTCTTTATAATACTTTAAACTTACTCACCAAACATTAAACAATTCTTTCCACTTACTCATAAATATTTTTCCGTAAAAAATATTTTTCTTCGTATCAAACACGTCCTTAATCTCCAACTACAAGCTAGCAGTGTTTTTAAGCAACAATGACAAGTATTCAGTTCAACAGAAAGTTTTACAAAGATTTATTCGACTCAAATACTAAATCAGGAAGAACCTTCTTGGAGAATTTAGAACACGAAAGCCTAAAATTCTAACACACTTCTTGGGCTAAGATAACTCAAATGTACTCTCATGTGGTGTGATATTATTCTCATTGAATTAATTTTTTACCATTCTCGACAAAAAAAATTTATAAGAGTATCCCTACATCTTTTATGTAATTTCTTTTTCCTTTCAATTATAAATATAAAATTATATTTACATATCCAATAATCTTATCCTCGAATTAAATTACAACATGACTCGATCATATATCATGAGCTTAGGTGGAGAGTAACTGTGTACACACATATTATCATAGTATTTATGTTCATTAATGCCTAAAAATAGGTTTAATATATTGTAATGTGTTATTTATTTTGAATCAAATAAGTATATATGAGTTTTCTCTACTTTTGCCTCAATGATGCAAGTTTAGATAAACTTCTTGAAGTCCTAATACGTTTGTGTGCTAGTTAATCACTGATATTCCGTAATATATGCGAAAAAGTTTAAGAATGAAATGGTTAGAAAAAGTTCGATGACTACCTTTAGGATTGAAATAAAAAGGTGTTCATGCGAAAATTAATAATTATAACATTAAATGACGCTAAATCAGACAACAAAGAGGAGTACAGTAAACGAGACATATGTTAATATGATATGGCCTACATATAAGAAAACTAATACATAATTTATTTATCTGATTTTGACTTGACACGGAGTTTAAAAAAATAAAGAAGATTTTTGAATCTTGTGGTCTTAAACAAAATATATGTAGAATGAACAAAAATTTCTTTTATTTTTGTGGTCTTGGACAATATGCCACTTGAAAAGTTGAAATTAAAAAAATTGTCAAAAAAGAAAAGCAACATTCTTTTAAAACTAATTAAAAAAAGAAAAGTAAGACAAACAAATTTAAAGCAGAGGGAATATAAAAGAAAACATAAAAACTATCAAGAGAAAAATCTTTCCTAAATAAGACTCTTTTAATGACAATGTTGTAAATGTTATTGTGTTATTATAAAAATGATGGGTCCTTAATTTATAAAAGTCCAAAGCCTTTTTACTCCAAGAAAGGGGTTGCCGCAATATGAAAATTTTATTTTTTTCTTTTGAAAAACTTAAAATTAACTATGGTAAAATTTCAAATAAGATGGAAAATCAGGGTAAATTCTAACAAATTCTCCCTTGACCTAAATTTTCTGGTAAAAATAATCTTAATTCTTCTTCTTCACATAATCTTCATCAATGCTGCTTGCAATGATTAAAAATAAGGTTTATGATATTATGAATTAAAAATGACTTTAAAAAATTTTAATTTTTTTTTAAATAAATGTAGCAATAGGAAATGTTATAACTGTGGTTGAAAGTTTATCTCCACATGTAGTACTCCGGACAAAATTATCATTACGATGAAATTATTGCAGCTTGATCTAAACCTACCTCCAATCTGTCTTCATCCTTGTTGAATCATTGACTCTGATATCATTTGCTGGGATCGAAATAACATGGCGTCATGCGAAAGCTAACAATTGCAAATCTTAAACGACAATAAATCAGAAATAAAAGAAGTATACTAAAAAAATATATATTTTAATATGATTTGGCTAGTTGATCTACATATGAGAAAACTAATATAAGAGAGCATAAAACTATCGAGAGAAAACTCTCTCACTAAACAAGACTCTTTTAGTGACTATATAGTGGATGATGTTGTGTTATTGTGAGAAGGAAGGATCCTCAATTTATAGAAGTCCAAAATCTTTTACTCCAAGAACGGGGTTATCCAGATACAAAAAATTTAAATATTACATTTGAAAAAAGTAAAAATCAACCTTGGTAAAACTTTAAAAAGGTAGAAAATTCAAAGTAAATCCTAGAAAATCTCCCCGTAACCTGAATTTTCTGGCAAAATAATTTGAACCCTCCGACAAAATAATCTGAATCCTCCTTCACATATGTTCATCAATGCTGCTTTTCATGGTTGAATATATTATGGGTAGAAATAGATTTTTAAAAATATTTTATTTTAATTTATATAAATGCAAAAACAGAATTTTGAAATATGATTGAAAGTTTATCTCTGCATATAATATTCCGGACAAATTAAAGTCGTCATTATCGTTTGATTGCAACTTGATCTAAGTGTACCTCGAACTTGTCTTCATCCTTGTTGAACCATTGACTCTTACCACTTATTGAAATCAAAATAATAAGATTTCATGTAGAAGCTAACAATATAATTGTAAATTTTACGATAAATTAGACAACAAAGAGAAGTATACTAAAAAAGTATATAATATTTAATATGATTTGACCAACTGACCTACATATGAGAAAACTAATATAAGATAAAGCATAAAATTATTGAAAGAAAAATTTCTCTCAAGAAAAGACTCTTTTAATGACTATATAGTGGATAATATTATGTTACTGCGGAAAAGAAGAATCCTTAATTTATAAAAAAGTAGAGCCTTTTACTCCAAGAATGGAGTTACCCAAATATGAAAAAATATATATATATATTTGAAAAAAGGTAAAAATCAATTATGATAAAATTCAAATAAGATATAAAATTTTGGGCAAATCCTAACAAATTTCCTCTTGACCTGAATTTTTTAGCTAAATAATTTTAATCCTCCTTCTTCACATAAACTTCATCAATATTGCTTGTCAAAGATAAAAATATCATGGGTTAAAAATGATTTTAATAAAAATATTTTAATTTCAATTCTTATAAATGCAACAGTATGAACGTAAATATGGTCGAAAGTTTATCTCCATATAGAGTATTGCGGACAAAATCATCATTATCATGAATATGATTGCAATTTGATTTAAATGTACCTCGAACCTGTCTTCATCCTCGTTGAACCATGAGCTCTGATATCATTTGTTGGGATCGAAATAACAAGACATCATACATAAGCTAACAATTGCAAATTTTAAATTATGATAAATTAGTCAACAAAGAGAAATATACTATAAAAAACCATAATATTTTAATATAATTTGACCAGTTGACCTGCATATGAGAAAACTAATATAACAAAAAAGACACAAAAAATTATTGAGAGAAAAATCTTTCACTAAAAGTCACACTCTTTTAATGATTATATCGTAGATGATATTGTGTTATCGTGAGGAGGAAGGAATCCTTAATTTACAAAAGTCTAAATTGTTTTACTCCAAAAAAGGAGTCACTCAAATATGAATACGATAAAAATATTCAGGACAAACTCTAACATTTACGAGAAATGAGTGGGTACTGAGGAAGAGAAAATGCCAAGAAGATGAGGTAAAACATAGTGAAAAGTGGAATGAAGAGAAGCCATAGTGGTGGTGGCGGAAGGGGTGGCAAAACCAGCGGCAACACTAGCAAACATAGCGTTATAATTGCCATGAAAATGATAACCCAAATCTTGAGATTTTTCAACATCAACTTCATGAAATGTTGAATTTCTCATCCTCTCAATCTTCTTCCATTTTAGAATTTAATTTTTTTTTCTTTTTTTTCTTTTTGTATTGCATAACATATTGTATGAATGAAGAAGTTAAGAGTGTTGAATTGTATGGAAGGAAAAGAAGTTTGTAATGGTGTCATTGTCAAGACCAATATCCTAATACGTACGCATAATATCAAAGTTTAGGGTTGGATTCATTGTACAAGGGATTTAAAAATGTTTTGTAAAAGTACCATGTGAAGAAAAATGTTTTAAACTAAAGTTGGATTTAGATTTATCTTTGACAATATCCACCTATTAATTAACCATTAGTTAAGACATTTGTTTAATTGAATAAACCTGAACCATCCATTTGATACTAAAATGGACAAGTGGCTTATATTTAAGTATGATGTTGTGGTAATAGATAGAAAGAGAACAGGAGAGGAGTTAGATTTCCAAAATTTAAAATTTAAGGTAATAAACATGTCATGTCATTCATTTGCGTGAGTGTTAATAAGTTCTAGTTAACTTCGTTTAAAAATAAATGGTATTTTAATTTTTTTATTTTGTTTTAAAATAAGTGGTGTTTTTCATAGTCAAGAAGACATTAATGATGTTCTTCGAATTTTACTCTTATTTAAGTGGAGAGAGTTTTACATAATCAAAAAAACATTAAAGAGTTATATCTTTTTCAAGATATTTATTAGGAGTAAGTGGGTAAACATTTTACTTTCTAGAAATTAGTACTCCCTCTGATCCATTTTAATTGCTAGGAAAAAATTCGCACACCTATTAAGAAAAAATTAATAGTAATAGTAATTTGACTAATATAACCCTATTAATTATTTGGAAACATACAATAATAATTTTTTTCATATTTTAGAATAACTTTAAGTACTAAGGATAGAAATGGAAAAACATGGTCAATTATTTCTTGAATTTTGAAACTAGCAAGTATTTTTGAAACAACTATTTTTAGTATACCTAGCAATTAAAATGAAACGGAGGAAGTAGTTTTCCTAAGAAGTGAACCCAAGCTAAAAACACCACTTATTTTAAAGCGGAGAAAGTAGTACAATAATATAAAATAACCCAGAATTCATAATATACCATCGAGGAGCATCTAAAGAGTCTTGAATATAAAACAACCCAAAATTAATATCTATACATAAACTAAGAAGCAGATTTTGTGCCCGACAACAATAATATTATATAAAAATATAGTAAAGTAAAACATGTGACAAGTAGCAAACAGGCACAACTGAAACCACATCCGATAACAAGCCATGGGTCCTCTAGACCAGAATCACTAGACCTAATAATCCAACAATATTGGACCTCATAGAGACCAGGGAGATCCACTTGACCCGAAACATACGGGCCCTCGCGAATGCCATCAATATTAGCTAGTTTTAAGTTAATAGACCATCACGAATAATAAGTAGATTTAACAATTTGATATCGATATCGACTCAAATAACTACCATATACAACATATAGTACAAGAAATAACATTATTAGATATATAACATTCGAAACTTGTCAAATCAATGCTCGTAAACAATGCCAAATACCCCCTAGCATGATTCATATCAATGCAACTCCAGGATGCATTGCTCAATTTGTTTTTTTTTTTAAAAAGGTTCTAAATCATGATTCAAGTCTCAACGTATCATCTCATAGTGATCAGAAAGTAAATAGATAAAAATTTCATAAATAACCTATCATGTGCTCATCCCACAACATACTAGGTAGCTTGAAAGTAGTAATGCTAGTTGTAGGTCATGCTTTTAGAAAAGCAGGCAATTTGGAAGTTAAAGATTCACTCACCATGAAGCTGATGAGATCTCCCGACCTAGCACTGTTAAACTCTTCAATCAAGGGACTCCAGTGATTTTAATCTATGTAAATTATTGGATATCGTGTCAAATTATGCTAGGTGGTTCATTTTGAAGAGGGTAGAAAATGTCAAAGTTAAAGTCAATCATCAAAAAGTTACCGATAAGCTTATGAGTCCAAATTTATGATTATTTTCTCATTTGGAGTCTAATTTCAGGGTCAAATCTCTAATTTACCATAGTAGCAAATTAGGACAACCCCTCACCCACCCACCCCCTCATTTGATATTCAAATCTCGTGAATCTAGGATTTAAATCTAACCAAAATCAAGTATAATGATCAATTGGTGTTAGTAGAAGTTGCCTCAATATAGAAAACAAAGAAAATCACTACAAAAGCAATCTCTCACAATCTCTCCTCCCAACAATTGCTTGGTCTGAAATTAATCAGTGTCAAAATATATATCAAGTGATCGTGAAGGTCACACTGGTCAGACTAATACAGTCGCATCCTACTTCTTATTTTATGTTTTCCCTTATATACTGAAAAATCAGGTTTTTCGGCAATTTTAAAAAGAAGCAAGTGAAGAATTAAGCAATCAACAAAAGAATTTTACATCAAAAATTCTTCTCCCATGAGTCAAAAAATCACAGCCTCTCTCTCTCAAATTGTAGCTAAATTTTAGTTTACAAGTTTTAAGGAGCTAAACACTATATTACCTTTCCTGCCTCTACAATGTGCTTCGTTTGTAGCCTAAACTCATCAAACACTCTACCCAGTTATTGGTCCTTATAACTCAAAACAACACCTAATACAAATTAACTAAGAATGTAAAAGGTTCCAATAAGTCTAACTTCGAACAACAAGAACTATTATGAATGTATCTTGATAGGAACAAGTTCTTTATTATCGTCGGTTGATTCTTACAAGGAAAAGAATACTCACTGTTAAGATCCTGCTCTTACTCTCTCTTTTCTTCCCACAATTTACAGCATCAATAAGACACTTTATATATAAGAGTAGATTGCTGATTCTTGTCTTTTCAATTCAACATGGACTAGTTCAAGACTTTTCAAGAATCTAATCCAAGTTTGACTTGGTTTGTATCTTCGTATCAACTATTTTCTCCTATTTTTCAAAGATTCTTCATCATTGGTAAATATAATAATATTTTCATATTTTTCTTGCTTCTTATTTTATTTTATTTCTCACAATCCTAATTCCTCAAGAAATACTTCTATGCACTTAGAATCTACTTTGGCTTGATCAACAATCTCCTCCAATCCTCTGTGAAGGACCTGATTCCTAATTGTTTCTTCACTATTTGTGATGCACTCTTGATAACAACTCTTTATTGTAGACATGAAAAGAAACTGATTTCCTTGTAGTATATATTTTGTTATGAAGACTATGATCTTTTGGTGAGACTTGTGAAGGACCTAAGTCTTACATATGTTTATTATGTTTTGTTACTCGCTGGTTAACCATCAAATCGTCATATTGTTAGCCTTAGCACATGACTCTCTAGATCACATAACTCTGTTTAGCACATGTAGCTCTCTAGCTCATTACTCTTAGCTCAACACTACCCTTTGTGATCTTGTAGTACAAAGATTTCCTTGACCAATCACCTCACAATTTCTCACAGTGATCACAATGTTTGGTCTCGCAATTGTTAGTAAAACTCTACAAAATAGGTTTTGATTCCAAATGCGTTGAAATACCTCCAATTCCTCGAGTTTCAACCCCGATCATACCAACGAGCCCCAAAGGGGTATACAAACTTATCCAAGCTTCAAAATGCAATTTCAATCATAAATGCTTAAAATCACAATATCAATTTTGTTTGATATTGTGATCATTTTGAATGTGATTTAAACACATTTTGATAGCTTTATTACTTCTAAAAGTTGCAAAACTTAAGCTTTGCATTTTGAGCATTTATCTAACTAATGTTATTTGCAAAACTTGTTATTATATGTTGGCTGCAATCGAATTTACCATATCTATAGGAATATAATGAATAGAATATTGTACAATTGAATAAATCAATACATGAATATTTGCATAATCTAAACCTAAAACTAGCATATTTCATAAACTAAACTAGAACAAGATTGTTCAAACCACTTGAAATGTCATCAAGATTGACTAGAATTTCATCACCAAAGACCAGAAAGACATAGTCAATTCCATAGCATGAACAAAATAAGAAACACAAAAAACTTCTTCCACCTGGCCAATAATATTGCTATCTTTTTTTTAAACCCTGTTTAACAAATTACCACAGATAGCTTCAGTGGCTTGATTTAGAAACTTAGCGCATCATGCCATCTAAAGTATTTGTATCCATGTAACACAAGAAACTAAAAAATGCAAAGAGAACTAGAGAGCTAGAGCGAAATATTTGCAGTGAGTAAAGAACAATTTCACTTTCAAGTAAAATAGTACGAGTTGTAAAAGCGTACCAATAAGTACGTCGGATGTTTCGTGAATCATATTCAACTTTAAGTCATTTTGTTGCACTTTAATCACTCTCATAGAGGTGCACTCCGATACCATTGATGTTTAATAGTTTTTATAGTAATGGTTGGATCTACTGCTACCTCGTCCAATGAGTATAACAGAGCAAATGGTGATATAGCAATGAACATAAAGATGATACTAGAAAATATGATTCGAAGAATCTCAATAATAATTTCGTGGATAACTTTGCAGGATTAGATTTTTTTTTTATAGAGGAAAAAATGAAACAAGAAAATTAAATAGGATTTTGTACTTAGTTTGTCAAATTTAGATCCATAATATCAATGAGCTAAATTTCTTGATGTTCATGATATTTTTAATTCATCTTGAAATACATAAGAGACAAATATCTAGTCCATTATGAGAATTTAATTTTCTTTGATACATGGTTCACTTGGAACTTCAAGTATCGAATAAAGATATGAAAGGCATATTATTAATTAAATAAAAGAAAAATAAGTATACAAAACAAAGAAACTAACAAAAAGGAGTTTGAAGTTTCCATGGAATTGGAGATGGAAACAATCATTGTGGATGGAGGAAATAACGGAAAAGAAGAAATGGAATTTCACTAATATGATATCGTTTTTGTATTTAAATGATACATAAAAAGTGAGATTAAAAAGTAAAAATTAAATTAAATTAAATTGAAATAAAACATTAAAATAAAAAAATAAAAACAAGTTAGAAAGGATGTCTATGTATTTGGCCATAAAATAACCTTTCAACCTCACAATTCACATAACCACCAAATATTCATTATAAATTGGTGGTCATGGTTTTATTTTGTGATTCAATTAATGTTAATGTAGTCAATCTATTAGGTACTTGGAATGAATATGACTAGAGCCAAAGTTAGTACGAAAGAAGTCTAAATCCCATAATGGATGAGGGGATATTTTTTAGGTGAAAATTTATTCGCAACAAAAAATAATATTAAGTCAATATTTAAAAGTTGTTACGCGTTTAAATATAAAATTATTTTATTCAATTATAATTAATAAGAGGATAATAGCGTAAATATACGGTCCACAATATTATATTGCTATTATATAATCAATTTTTAAGTTTTTAATCGCATAATTCACTATTTTATCCAAAATAAAAAGGGCAAAAATTTAAGTATTTAATATTACACATCTTGTATATGACATTATACAAAAAAAAAATTCTTTTACAACAATGTCTAAAAACTCAATATAATGTTATACACCCAGTATACAAATATTATACAAAATTATAAGAAGTGTTTATACACTCATCTTACACTATTATACAAAAAACTGACTTCGTCTTCTTCATTGAATCCAAGCACCAAATCTATCAAAACACCAAATCCGTGCCACTTTGCCCCTCTGGGCAACTTGGTTCAGCCTCCTTCCGTGAAATCCCGACTTGGCACCCGTACGGCCTTTCTCTGGGCCCTTTCCTCGTATGTATGGCACTCTAAAACTCTCAACCAACATACGAATAGGCCGACTAAACGTTAGAAACTTATGGGGTGTAACATTCCTCCCGTCGAAAAATATTTAAAGAACCCACGGAATTAAAATTTAGCGAACCAACGGACGTCCGTCGGTATTAGCTGATGTTGTCCGTTGATTTTTTATTTCCGACACGACATATTCCGACGACCCTTTATCCGTCGATTTTTTGACGTTTTTGGCTAAAAAACCAACGATGTCTGTCGAAAATGACCCTCATTTTTTGATCAGTTTTTAGTAGTGTTATATAATCTACAATATCTATTCTATATATACAAGGTATATATGATTTTATACCTTAATTAAAAAATATTACTATGAACAAAAGACTGAAAATAAAGAGTTTTCTTTATTAGTGATAACAAATTAAATACATATCAAAATATATTAATTAATTACTTTTCCAAAAAATTCAAGATACTCAACCAGCATTCAAATTCATAAACAATTATATTACTACTTCCACGGTATTAATATATAATTTTTTGAACAAGTATATATATTATTGTATTTATATATTAAGTATATCTCACTATTATATACTATATTTATAATATATTAACTATTATATATTATATATAATATTATTATTATGCATATTACACAACAAGTATTATCTGCTATATATATATATATATATATTTAAGCATAAATTATTGTATTTATATATTAGATACATTGAAGAAACAACTACATTACTCATATATTATTTATTTATTGTATATCATCTATCAAATTTAAATTTACATTGAGTTAAATTTTCTATTTCATTAAAGAGGTAGAGAAAAAGAGAGAGAGAGGGAGAGAGAATTTGAAGAATAAATATGTGAAGTCAAGTTTTATGAAATTGGATATCAATTATAATTAAAATTCTTATTTTAGTGAAATTTCATAATTAATTATGATTTTTATTTTCATTTTAATGCATTTCATAAAAATATTTTAGAAATATGAAAAATAGTACATGATATAATTAAAAAATTAAAAGGTAAAATAGATTGCATTTATATAATTTTTTTAAAAGTAATTATAACTTCTTAAATTTATTTAAGAAACTCTTATTGTATACAATGTAATTGTTTTATTAAATTAATATATATTTATATTTTATTAACTCACTTAATAATATTAATTTAATATAAATATTTAATCCGAATAAATTTTTATCCACTAAATATAAAGGGTATTTTAGTTACAGTATGCCAAAAGCAACAAACAATTATCGCGGTCCCCGTCTGTCTCATTTGGTGGAAGTCATCTTTAAGAATGACTTCTAATAAATTATTTTTGTATCAAAGTCATTTTTTATCATTATATCAACTTTAAATTTCACACTATCCCCCCTCCCCCCTCCCCCCAACCCCACCACTACTAATATTTGCATAATATTATTAATTTTTAATACTATAAAAGTTCATAAAAAAATATTATCAAATTTGTTAATATTATTATTAATAATATATATATATATATATATATATATATGTGTGTGTGTGTGTGTGTGTGTGTGTTTATGAAAAATATTTTTTTTCCCACCATCATCAAACATCAAAAAAGAAATTCATAGAAAAGCCACGTAAGGAAAACAAAATAAATACTATAAAAATTTAAATATAACATGATATTTATATAGCTATAAAAATATTTAAGTGCTAAAATAAGGAATATAAAATTAATTATTTTTAAATATAAAATTGTCATATTCTTTTTAAAACTGACTAATAAAAATTTAATGTCGAAAAAATAAGAGAGTACAAGAAATAGTAAAAGAATTTCGAATATTGGGAAAAAAAGAAAAAACAAAAGAAACATATATGCCCAGCTAGGGCTGCTGCTTCCTAAAGAACACACATATTAACAAAAGCCAAGTTGTGAATTCTAATGATACAATGATTCTTGAAAACACTAAGAAAACATTTTTAAATCATTGTTCAATGAATCTAACACCTAAACATTCATATAGTGCCTGTATTTGAGGTGACCTTAACTTGATGATGTCCTCTCATCCCTTTCGTTTTGAACACGAATTCAGAATTTACACTTTATAAAAATTCAAAAAAATTATATTAAATTTATTATTTTTTTAAAATATAATTTCGAATATATTATTTTTGCTATAATCTTAATAAATATTTACACATATATTTATATTTCATTTTAAAAATATTAAATTCAAATGAATTCGATATTATAAAAATGCATCTACTTTTGCATCCCCCTTCATAACCTTCATCTTGACCCTTCCCCTTTTATTTTCCAAACTCCATATTCATCATAGTCATCATCACTCCATTCCTACTTAAGCTTAGACAAATATCACAGGAGCAAAACAAAGAGAGATTGATTATATACAAGGAAGAAAATTAGATCCCAAAAAACCCTTTGGCAAACTTATTATATCCCATTCCATTCATTTTATCTTTTTGTTAACCAATCTACCTTGCTTTTTAAATTCAATAAGAAAATCACTCAGGTTGATCAATATCTCTTCGAATTCTGTTGATCTCAAGTATTGCATCTCCATTATTACATATAAGAATACAGAAAGTAAAGAGAAAGAAACACAACCAGAAGAATTGTGTGACAATACATTTTAATCCATCAGGATTTAAGTTCAAAGCGACCAATATCACTAGTGAGTTGTGATGTTACAACTTCATCACTATATGTCATGTCTCCTAAATTTGTGTTACAAACAAGCTAACGATATACATGATTTGAGGTTTGTTGGCCACGTGGATTATATTGATCAGTTGGTTGTGAAGATAAAGAGTGTATCGAAAAGAAGTTTCTAATTCAAGAAGAAGTTCACGTTGAAGAATATCAAGCGTACAATTGTTTATTAATCATCAAAATCAATTTAAGCTCAGTTCAACAGATCGAGATGAAAAGTACATCGAAGAATATTAGGTGTACTTGTGTTGTGGCACTCATGGTGGTTCTAACACTATGTCTTTTGGTACTGCCATTGGTTCTTCCGCCTCTGCCACCGCCGCCGCTTTTGCTTCTCTTTCTTCCAGCTTTGCTCTTGGTTTTCCTCATCTTCATGGCCTTCTCTCCATCATTAGCACCTACCGATGAGCCGAGTTAATTTCACAGATGGTCAGTTAACTTTTATTTTATTGTATTAAACTCGTTTAATTATATTTTATAATATAAAAATTACTCAATTTTATTTTTATAACAACAAAATCATTCAACTTTACTTAAGAATCATAACAAGTAGCTAGATATATAATTTTTTGTAACCCAAAGCTCCTTCAACTTTGCTAAAGTAACATCAACATAAATCATAATATTCAGCGTAGTTATATAAGTGGGAACCAGGAAAAATGATGTGTACGTAGTCTAATTCCTATCTTGTAAAGATAAAAGAAATATTTTAATAAATTATCTCTTTTATTTCCTCTCGATAACTTTTTGTGATTTTTAGATAAAGTTGTGTTATTTTTTTGGTTCAAGATAATAGTTTAGTTATTTTTGGGATATTTAGATAAAGTTAAAGCAATTTTAATTAAAAAATATTTTAATAACTTTAGTGCAATAAAAATGAAAGGTGAATAACCATTTATGAAATCAACCATCATATGATAAGTCCTTCTAATCAATGATCAAATTTCTTTAGTCAATTATTTCAGCTTGAATTATCAAAATCTTGAAGAAATCCACAGCATGGACATGAAAATAAAGGTGAAACAAGGAATTTTTGTTTTTTTTAGAAAAGGTTATCCTTTGATATTTAGGATTTTAAATTATCTCTTTTTTATAATTGGTGGAATCAAAGCACTATGCAGTGGTGGATGCTAATTTTTCATGTCAATGTGACTAAAAAGTATATTTTGATTTATTGGTCAATGATTTGAATTTTGAAAAGCAAACAGTGGCATATAAATTAAAATGAGAGGAGTATTTTATTTTGTATTTATGAGTAACTACAAACCTTTCCTAAGGCAGACTTTTAGCATAGCAGTGTCGAGATTTTTCTCACCGCAAAATTAATGAAAAATTTGTGTTATAAAATATGATTTTTTCACTCATTTCACATCGAATCAGTTCACTGGAAAAACGCACAGTACAAAATAAATTCTCACTGAAGTAGTGGGAAACTTCATGATTTTTCCATGTGAAAACATTATTATTATTATTTTTCTATCCATATAAGTAAGAATAGTCATTTAATATTTTTCGACGAGAAATTTCAATGAAAAAATATGATTTTTTAATAGTAATAACGTTTTCACATAAATTAAATTGAGACAAAGGGAGCAATTACCTTTGTTCATATATACAAAAGCTTTCTTTCAAGAACTTGTGATTTGAAATTATTCCCAGAACCATGTTCACGTTTATAAGAAACATGTACGTGTTGAAATGTCATTATTAACTTATTATTCAAGAAATTTTAAAGAAGAATTTAGAATATTCAAGACTGACGGAGAATTAAAAGAAAAACTTCATAACTCGTGATTTTAGAGAGAAAATTTTTAAAATATTCTATAATGGGCAATTATAGATATAAGTAGAAGATATGATTTTAAAATAATACCTATCATCACGATTTACAAATAGCAAGAAATAAGAGAGATCAACAAACAAAGTTGCAGTTTACCAACAAAATAAATTGCTAGTATGACTTTAAAATAAATTTAACATAAAGAAGTGTAAGATCAAAATTGATCCTTATATTTAAATATTTAAAATTTTTGTGAGCAACTAATTGTGTTCAACAATATTGAATGATACACGCTTAGCCATAGCTAGCTTGTATCATCTTATACACCTAGTCGAAACATGTTAACTTGTGTACGTAATCTGTATATTCTTAATATTATAATCAGGATATTTAGATTTGAGAAAAATAATTCTGAACCTCTTGCAATTTATTACGTTATCAACATCAATATATATATATATATATATATATATATATATATATATATATATATATATATGTACATGAGTTTCTTGAAGAATAAAAAACTCTAAAATTGTCGCCACCATTAAAGACTCCTAATTTGAAAACGATTACACCAGTTCTTTAACTCAATTTCCAACGATAAGCAAATATATACAACTTCTATTTAAATTCTTACTTGACATTATCCTTACAAACCCTCTCAAATTAAGCAGGGCGTAGAACAACTATTAATTTGCGTTTCAAATTCAAAAATCAAACTATAAACAAAGGCTTGGTAAAAACATCGGCCACTTGATGTGTGCGACTCCTTTTCTGGTAAATTTAGTGGACTTTTTAGAAGCTAAATACACCCAAATAATATATGTCTTGTAGCCAAAAAATGGGCCTCTAGCCAATCTGGCAGAGAATGATGGAAATTAAAAGAACTAATTTAAATAGTCAATTATCTAAGCATTTAAACTAAAAATATTTAACGAATATATAAAATTTATATATAACGTAACACATATGTATATAGTTATATACAATTAACTATAATCAATATATATTGATTAAGAAAAATAAATACTATTTATATAAAAATCTCAACGGAAGAATTAAAGGGTGTCATTGCAAACATGATACAGTATCCCTCTGGAAACTAAAGTCTCATTGGTACTGGCGAAGTCAGAAATTTCGTTAAGAATGTTTAAGATGTAATAAATATGTATGAAAAAAATTGATCTATATATTTAGCATAATTTTCTATATATATATTATAATTTTTTAATAAAGGATGTTCGGCTGGCCACCCTGGGATATATGTGGCTACGCCACTGCCCATTGGTGTCCAACTTCATCGATCAAGGGATATGGCATTAGATGCGAAGTCAACATTTTTAATTTGTGAATTTTGAATTATAATTATTTATTTATTTATTGAATTCTAAATAAATTTTATTATTATTACTTTCTCCATTTCAAAATAAATAGTGTTATTATTTTGGGCACACCTCTTAAGAAAACTACTCATTCTAGAAAGTGAAATGTACCTTTACCCACTTACCCTTAATAAATATCTTGAAAAAGAAGTATTTTCTTGATTATAAAAAACTCTCTCTATTTAAATAAGGGTAAAATCGAAAGAACAACATTAATGTCTTCTTGAATTTTGATTATGTAAAACACTACTTATTTTGAAACAAAATCAAAAAGTCAAATCACCACTTATTTTAAAATGGAGGGAGTATTATTAAGTCATTGTTTTGGATGGGAGCTCAAAATGTGGGCTAGGAGTGTCAAATTGAGCCTAAAAATAAATGACAAGTTCAACCCACTCATACTTTTATGAGTTGGAGTCAAGATTCAAGCATTACCTCCGTTAAAATGATGGTCCTTTTAGTCCAGTTTAATTCTCAATTTTAATTCGCTTTTTGTTTTTGCTAAATCGCATATTTGGCCTAAATATTTTTCTGTTGGGATCGAAATAGCAGGACGTCATGCAGAAGTTAATAATTGTAAAATCTTGTCGGACGATAAATCAGATGACAAATAAAACTATATTAAAATAAGCATAATATTTAATATGATTTGGTCAAGTGACCTACATGCATATTGGGAAAACTAATAAAAAGAGATAAAACTATTGAGAGAATAATCTCCCCCTAAACGAGACTCTTTAAAGGCTACATTGTGGATACTATTGTGTTGTAAATGAGAAGTAGATATCTTCTATTTATGGAAATATAAATCTTTTCCTCCAAGAAAAAAGATAGTTATGGTAGAGTCCTTTTCCACAAAATCAAGAAAATATTTTTGAAGTAAAACACAATCGTGGTATAGAATCCAAGTAGAATAAGAAATTCAGGGCAAACCCTAACAAACTTCCCCTTGGCTTGAATTTTCTGGCAAAATTATCTTGATCTTCGTTGTTCACATAATCTTCATCACTGTTGCTTGCCATGGTTAAAAATAAGGTTAACAATATTATGAGTTAAAGTTAGTTTAAAAAATATTTTATTTTTTATTTTTAAAGATGCAACAATAGGAATATTGAAAATTCATTTCCACATGTAGCACTTTAGACAAAATCTTCATTATCGTGGAACTGATTGCAATTTGATTTGAATTCACCTTAAACATGTCTACAACCTCGCCAAATCACTAGCTGAACCATTGGTTGAACCATCAGCTAAACCGTTAGCTCTGATACCATTTGTTGGGATCAAAATAGCAGGGCTTCGTGCGGAAGCTAATAATTACAAAACCTTGTCGGACGATAAATCAGATGACAAATAAAACTATACTAAAATTATCATAATATTTAATATGATTTGGTATGACCTACATGCATATTGAAAAAACTAATAAAAAGAGATAAAACTATTGAGAGAATAATCTCCCCCTAAAAGAGACTCTTTAAAGACTACATTATGGATACTATTCTGTTGTGTATGAGAAGAAGATATCTTCTATTTATGAAAGTCTAAATCTTCTCCTCCAAGAAAAAAATAGTTACGGTAGAGTCCTTTTCCACAAAGAAACCTTATCTACCAAGAAAATATTTTTGAAGTGAAACACAATCGTGGTATAGAATCCAAGTAGGATAAGAAATTCAGGGCAAACTCTAACATTTTCATCGTATTCAATAAGATGTGATCAAGTCTAAGGTCCTAGTTCAAAGTGGGGGTTGAATCTCAGGTCAAGATCAGGGCTCAAATCTCGAGTCTCGGATCGAGTTCAAGTTTCGAGAAAGGTTTAGATCTCGGGTCAATTTAAGTCTCAGGTCAGGTTTGGGCCTCCGGTCGAGATCGAATATTAGGTCGGGATCGGATCGAGGTCGGTTCATGGGTCGGGGTTAGAGTTGGGTCTCTAATCCCGAGTCGGGGTCGAGTCTCGGATCCCGAGTCGAACTCGAGTCCCCAGTCATGGTCGAGTCGAGCTCGGGTCCCGAGTCGTGGTCGGGTCTCTATCCTGGGTTGGGCTTAAGTCTGGTCTCGAGTCAGTTCCAAGCGCCTTGGTCGGGCTCGACTCTCAAGTCGGGGTCGAATCTCGATTCTAACAAATTCATATTATTAATTAGCATTGTATGGCTCCGCCGCTAGATGGCAAAGGGACAAAATCTATGTTTAAGGACCTGTTATATTATAAGGCTCAAATAGTGATGAACACTACCTTCAGAGATGATCAAGAGGATGTCCCTGTGATGGAAATTTCTCCTGTAATAGTGTTTGAAAAATAATGAGAATGGTCAAAAACCATTTCTTAACAAGTTTGAAAGATTTAGCAACCTAAACTTTCTTTCAAGATTTCATTCTTTATGATGAGGCTATCATATAGAATATTTAATTATTATTATATATTAATTTAAAATAATTATAAATATTGAATGATAGTTCAGTTAGGAAACTCGCACATCTGATAGTTTAAGGCTGAAAATTAAAAAATCATGATACTATACAGGTGTGTACGTTTTTGACCATTAACTCTATTTTAAATTAAAAGTTCAAATATCAACTACACTATAACAAAACACTGAATTTATTAAAACGCATCATGTATCTATTGAATTGGTGTAACACTGGCGGTGCGAATAAGTATTTATCGTTACATAAATCGACCTCAATTCAATCCGTTTGTTCTTCTTCAACAAGTACAAAAAGTATAATTTCAACATATATATTTATAATTATACATGATTCTTTTTTCAATCATGGAGTACAAGTTTTATCAATCATCTCTTGTCCTTGAGATTGATTTTCTTTCTTCTTCTTGCTTCCTTTTATATCACCATAAAGGTAAGAAACGAAGCCCCATATAGAAAGTACAAGAGAAACACCTTTTTCTGCTGTGAATTTTTCACCATAAAAAACAACACCTAAAATTTCTGTGACAGGAAGTAGAACAGTAATTAAAATACCAGACACCAATGATGAAGAAGAATAGACAACTCCAATGGCACCTAAGAAGAAGCATTGCCAAATTATTGCAGAAAATACTATCACAATATAATATTTGCCTTCTCCAAGTTCAAATTCTTTTGCCTCCCTTGAAATGGCCTGCATGTTTCATTTATTTGTTAGGAAACAGGACCCTTTTATAATATATTGATATATTTTATTGGGATCGAAATAACAAGGCGGCATACGGGATACCCTTATTATATATTGTCATGTTTAACTAGCCAATTGAGTTTTACAGTATCATGCGAAGGCGTTAGAATTTTAAGTTTATGGATTCTGGATGTAAAAACTGCAGCTTATTGAATTCTTGACAAATTATTTATACATATATTAAGTGAATTTTAAATATAATACGGGGTTTAAGTCAAAGCTATTGAATTCTGCAAACTCATGAGTAAAGTTATAGCTCCGTCCCTAATATAAGATTATTTAAAATAAAAAATTAATAATAACAACGTGTAATTGTTCATAATAAGTGAGGCTAGCAAACTGAAACATAAAACAAACAACCTACTATACAACATGCAAGAGATTGAGCCAGAATTTTTACAAAAATATAATGTCATCAAAAAATTATTTGTCTATATAAACAATATAACTTCAATAAATGTCATTTGTCACCTATTCCGCCAATAACTAAATTAAATCCCTTATCTTATATTCTACGACTTTAGCCTTAAAATTATACCCTAGTTGTCATGTCTAGTATTAGCCAATTTGATCAATTTTATTATTTGATGTCTTGATTCTCTCTTTCAATTCAGCCAAAAATTTTAGCATTTTGATTATTGCAAGCTTATGATGTCTTCAAAATAAAGGAAACTAAGAAACATGGCTCTTTCTTAGTTTAACCACTTAAGTGCACAAACAAATTTTAGTATATGAATGGTGGAAGTGCACAATCACTTAAGCAAACTTCATTTATTTAATATTTAAATTTCTTAATCTATCATTTAACATAATTAACTATGAATATTTACTGTTTAACCTGTGACAGAAACTGTTCATCGCTAATTTTAATCTTTTAATTATATAATTTGCATATCATATCTTTACCTAAAATATAGAAGAATTTAAAGACTTCTTCATCTAGTATTTGCCGTTTGGGGTACTTTTATTATAATAAGATGTTTTTTTTTTGTCATTAGTTGGGAGTCTATTTTGTTGAATAACTTTTTATATGACCCAGTCAGCTTATTTTTGACTGTTAGTGAAATGTTTATTCTAGACAAGAGGACTTTTCTAGTTCAAGCACTTTACTCAAATCTCTAGGATATCAATTTTCTTGGTATTATTCTTAATTTTTTTTTACTCCCTCCGTTTTAAAATAACTAATATTTTAGTTTTTTAATTTTATTTCAAAGTAAATGATGTTTTATATAATTAAGAAGATATTAATGATATTCTTTCAATATCATTAAATGGAGAGAGTTTTACATAATCAAGCAAATAAAAGAGTTACATCTTTTTCAAGATATTTATTAGGGATAAGTGGATAAAAATATATTTTTCTTTCTAGGAGTGAGTATTTTTCTTAAGAGATGCCTCAAGCTAAAAACACTACTCCCCCTGTCTCAAAATAAGTGACATTTTAGCCTTTTGATTCTATTTCAAAATAAGTGATGTTTTACATAACCAAGAGACGTTAAAGTTGTTCTTCTAATTTTACCTTTATTTAAATTGAGAGAGTTTACTTAATTAAGAAAATATTAAAGAATTATATATTTTTTAAAATATTTATTACGGGTAAGTGAAATAAAATATATTTTTCTTTTGAATAATTTTTTTAAGAAAAATCCTAAATTAAAAATATTACTTCTTTTAAAACGGAAGAAGTAAAAGGGACAAAGTTGAATTTGAAATGGGTAGTTAATATGATGATGTCAATGAATGAAATATCTTGCATATAGGTCAAACATATATGTCAAAGGCACACACTAAAAGTTGATAAGTTTCACATCAAAAATTATGTATGTGATTAACAAAGTTATATATATATCAAATAAAATGTGTACTGGCAAGTTGATTCGAATATTATTATTATTTTTTTATTTTTTTTAAAAATATAATTATTTTTTCTTCATTAACTGTCTATCCTGTCCTTTTTTTTATTCGTCACTACGGTCAAAATAATTTGATTAAACATATTTACTATCATTTTGAAAAACTAGTTAGAAAGATAATTCTTTTTTTTTTAAATCGACCCTTAATTAGTGCTATTCTAAGATGACATAGTCATTAGTTACTCATTTAAGGAAGCTAGAGACTGGTAAGTAGCGTAATTTAGTTAAATACTTTTTCTTATTAATACTATAAAATGATTTTCTTAATTAATATGTCAAAATTTTAAACCGCAGATAAATAAAAAAAACAAACAGAGGGAAGAAAAATCCTGTCATAATTAGTTAATCGACTAAATTATATTTCGTATGTTTTCATGAAAATTACCTACTTTAGTTACCAATGATAACTTCGATGATTTAAAGCAAAGGAAAATCTTCAATCACCACAAACTAAAAATTAAATGATGAATTTTTTTTTTATTTTGAGACAACTACTATTGTACTCCCACTAGTTCAATATAAATTAAAATTTATCAACAGAATTACTTATTCGATTCTATGTAAATTTTTCTTAAAAGTAGAGATAGTCATTATTTTGGGATTTAAAAATAGTTGAAAACTTCGCCGAAAAGAAGGATCGTTCAAACAAAAAAAATATATTTGTAAATTTTAAAAAATTCATTCATCTTGGACAATAAAAAAAGTGTCAACAATTAATTAATATTGGACTAGTGGGAGCAGTAAATTATGATTATGTTAAGAGGGTTTTCATCTGTCTAAATTTTAGTTGACAAAAATCTAATATTAAGGTGTTGATGAAAGGTAATAGGTATCTCATAGAATTAATCGATGAGTTGACGGGAGGTAGTAAGAGACAATATGGTTATTCAATAAAACAAAAAGAACTAAAATGATGAAAATTTTCTATTTTGAGACGGCTAGTGCTATAGTAAATAATTACGTTAAAAGGGTTTTCATCTGTCCAAATTTTGATAGATAAAATTATTTGATATATATGCTAACGATAAGTAACATCATAATAAGTATTTGATAAAATTAGTCGAGATGCGCAAGCTAACTCAAATATCACGATTATTATGAAAAGGAAAAAAAATGATTGTGCTAAAGTGGGAGGAAGAGACAGACCTGGAAGTCCTTGTTTATTATCATCCCAATTGTGCAAAATACAGTAGCGAAAAAGCAATACACAACTTGAATCTCCAAGACAAGTGTGTAAGTGATACTTTGTTTTGCCTTTCTGTACAACAACTCAAACAAAGGCAAAATAAGCCCATATAAAGCTGCAGCTCCAAGTGTCAAGATAAACCCTAGAACATATTCCCTCTTTGGCTCTCCTTTCGGCCGGTCACCGTTCGCGTGGAGGGCCAATACCACCGCGCCAAGTGTCAATAGAAAAATGGAGTTGATGGAGTAGGCGGAGAACTTTTGCTTCACTAGGAGGAAAGCAAAGCCCGCGGTGAAGGCAAGTTGAGACGCGATGAGAAGCGCTGACGTGGAGACGGGTAATTTAGCCAAGCCGTAAGCGTAGAGATAGTTGTCTACTCCGGTTAAGACTCCCATCCCGATGCTCGCTATAAGAATCCGCGGAGTCATCAGAACGAGCTCTGCATTATTATTATTGTTGTCGTTGTCGTTGTCGTTATCATCGTTGTTATTGTTATTCTGGACGGTTGTTGATGGCATTTCACCTAGGAATTCGCGCCGACGGTTGAAGTAGGAGAAGGATAAAGGGATGAGAATAATTGGCCAAGCGGCTGTTTGGAGCCAGCTTGACAGCCAAATTCTTTTGCCACCTTTGATGAAGTAAAGGCGGGCCATCAAAGGGCTGCCACAATTTCCTATAGCTAGAATTATACAATTTATTACTAGAAGAATTTTCTTCATTCTTGAACTTGATTGAGTTTCCATTTGTTTGATAATTTCTATGGAGGATTAATGAAGATGTTTCTTCTTATGTTTGAGTACTAGTACTAATTTATAATATGTGTGGACATAGTATAGTCGTTTCGTCTTGGTGTTGTCAAAATGTGTCAACGTCTTGTGTGGTGTCAAATTTGTCAAAAAACATATACTCCCTCCGTTTTAATTAGGGCGGGACATAATACAGTGTAGATATCAAATATTATATCGAAATTAAATTTTTTGATATTACGATTTTAGGATTATAATATATGGTATGCATTTTTGAAAAATTTTGATATTTGATATTTATAAAAAAAAAATTGAAATACTGAGTATCATAAAGAAGTATATAATTATATATAAGATTCATATATATATTATATAATACTAGAAATATATAAAATAGTATTAGTACAAAATAAATTATTTAGACACTGAAATTTTGACTACTGCATCTTGATTGAAATATCTTTTTTGAGTGATTGATTAACAAAGGGAATTGCTTGTACTTTCTTTTGAATATTTCTATATGTGTAAGGTTTTATTATGATATAATTGAAAAGGCGAAGTCACAATTCTCTATTATATAAGTATATGTAAGTTGAAGTCGATTAAATTATGATTACCAATTTACCGTATCGCAAAATATGAAAATTAAAATTTAAAATATCAAACCATACCGAATTATTTGGTATGGTAATGATATATTGTTTTTAAAAATCGAAAATCAAAATTACCGAACCGAAGTCTTCAATACCGTAGCATACTCACCCTTAGTTTTAATTTGTTTGTCCAATCTTGTCTTGAAGACAGAGTTTAAGAAAGTTGAGAGAACTTTTGAATCTTGTGGTCTTAAATTAAAGATACGTAGAATGTATAAAAATATCTTTTAATCGTATAATCTTTAACATGAAAAGTTGAAGTTAAAGAGTTGCCCATAAAAGAAAAGAATTCATTCTTTTTTAAATAAACTGAAAAGAAAAATAAGACAAATAAATTAAAACAGGTGAAGTATAATATATTAAGGAACATTTTAAAATTAGATACTCCTATTTCTCTTCTATTCTAGTATCTAAATTAATGGTAGAATATTTATTCATAGTTTAGAAATATTATCTCTATCTTCATAAGTTAGATAAGGCCGTATATATATTGGATATATTATTATTGTTATTGTAGTTTAGAAATATTTTATAAATTTATGAGTTCACGAAAAAGAATAATTTTTATGCATGAATTCTAATATTAATTTTTTCAATGAATGTCAAATTTTAACTCGAATTTATTTTTTAAGGCATAAATATTTTCAAACAAATATCAATTTTTAACCAAAGCATATTTTAACCCCTACAAATTACTACTCATATTTATTTTAAACTATGACAAACATCAATATATCTTTCAATGCCTCCACAACTCTTCACCAATAAAAAACTATTCTATTTAGTAAATGAAAATGAAGTTAGAAAATAATTTTATAAGGCAATCAAGAAGAAGAAGAAGGAGAATTAAGTGTTTTTATGATAATATTTTTCTTCTACTTTAATTAATATTTACACTACTTGTAGAATACTCAATTATTTGTTTTTTCATGTAGGGATATTCCATAGAACATTTACTTTTTCTCTTAGTTTAGGATCTACACTAATCATAAAATATATATATATATTTTTTTTTAAATTTTGTTACCTTTAATTTTCTCTAAATAGTGATGTAGTCTTCTTCTTTGATTTAATTTGTTGGAAGAGTACGACGATCTAACCAATGTGTATGTTTTTTGTGCCGATTTTAAGAATCTTTTTTTAATCATAAATTAAAATATTTTAAAAAAATTAATCATAATACAAATAAAGAAAACAAGGTTAAAAGAGATGCTCAAATTCTACTTTTATGTGTGCAACAACAATCTACAGATAATTTTGAATGCATTTTACATATACTTTTTCTCGTCTCTCTTTATATAAGACGATTCAGAGTGTAAGAATTAAATTATCTAATTTTCGATAAATTATTCAGATAGTGAGATTTGATTTTTCTTTTTGGAGTTAAAAAAACACACACACACACAAGTACTTTTTCTTAAAATTGTCAGATAATTATAAAAGCATCTTAAGTGAGACACATAATCTAAATCTGTTTTTTACTTCAAAGTATCCCATAATGGTCTAAAAAGATCAAATGAGAGAAAGGGACTTTATAACAAAGAGAAAATTGACAGATAGGCAAGTAGAGCAATCACAAAATGTATCAAAGAATGAGTCTAGCTAATTAAAATTGGACAAATTTTTTATTTGATTGATGGATCAAAATAACTATATTCACTAATTATATATATATAAAATTATGTATTTATTAATAATTATTTTAATGTGCGATTATATAGCATAGTTTTCTTATTAAAATTTGTATCAAGTATTTAAAGAGAACAACTTGCCTCGCTCAAAAAATCGACGAGGTAGGACCAATTTCAAGATTTGTTTCTTTGGTGGCGGATTCTGAGGGTAACTTATGGATTTACAAAAGTTTCGTATTATTTTTTTCAAATTTTATGTATGATTTTTAAAATATTCTTTTAAATTATTTAACTGTAAACTCAATTAATATTATATATTATTTTGAGATAGTTATAAAATTTATAAAATTCACATTTTGAATTCGTTTGACGATAAATTATTAAGATTTTCATACTTTATGATGATGAGGCATGGGAGACACTGATCTCTCAAAAGTTATGCAGTTATGACATTAACTTTATAGTAAATCTTCAAATATGAATTCGGGATTTAAGTTATATGAATTCAATCTGAAAGGTTTTTGAATTTATTATATTAATATAATTGAGGTTCAAATTTATTATTTACTATAATTTTAATAAATTTTTACACGTAAATTTATAATCGATATCAAATATATTAAGTTTATATGGACCAATGCGACTTTGGCGTCTAGGAAAATCTGGTCATGAGACTGTTGATTTCCCTTTCATCTTTGCCATCTTTATTGACCAAATATTCTTATAAAACAAAAAAAAAAAACAAATAAACTATTGACTAAAACTTTGAAAAATGATGTTATCTTAAGCAATGTTTGAAAAGTATAAAGAAAGAGAAATTAAAATAGACGGGGTGGAGAAAAAATGTATTGTACATCAAAATTACAAAAACTTTTTCCTGAAAGAAAAAAAAAGAGAAATTGTCAATTCAAATTTTTAGATTATACGTATCAATTTTGTGATGTCCCGACTATTTTCGCGATTCCTAAAATCTTGAATACTTAACAATCTTATGAAGAATAATATATGGTACGATTGATATCATCTAAGCCCTAATATATGATCGCATCGATTTGGTATACAGAGATAATTAAGAAGTACCTATTTGTACTACGAGTCATGCGAATTCCGCATCGATATTTAGAGTTTACGGTATATTCTTAAGATAAAGAGATTGTCGCAGACATAGCAACGAAGATTCGAGCTAATACACTGTGTTTTTACATTGTTCTTACAATATTTCTAGCAAAAGTGTGATGTATGAGATATATGTTCAGCAGTCGAATGACTTATTATACGCGTTGGTATAATAAGTCATGTGTATTAGATAAGTGGACAATTAGTAGTAGTAATGGTTAGTGTCTCTTCATATGCTGGTCATTGCTAATGAAGGAATTAGACCTAAAATTCTAGAAAGGGTACTTTCATGTAGCTCTACATGATTTCTTTCATTCGAGGGTGTGGAAGTTGGAATGAATATGTTAAATTTATGAGCTTATGAGCTAAGGAAAAAGGAAGGAATGTTCAGTTAAAATTTTGCTGACAATATTTTCTGGGGGTGGGGGGTAGCATGAGATCACTAGTAGGAAGGAGTATGATGAGTTTATATGGCTATTTGACTGTTTGGAGATAATTCTTGGCACCTTTGAGGATGAACGTATGTTTAAGTGGCGAAGAATGTAATGATTCAATTGGATTTTTTTAAAATTATTTCTAAGATATTGTTCTCTTATTTGAGACTTTTCGTAGGTTTATTTAGTGATGCGAGCAAACAATCTTGCAAAATCAAATTTCAAGTTGATATCGAAGCACATGTGACTATACCATAGATGCATTTATTAAAATCATATAATAGTGAACGGTCCACATGACTAGTGAACGGTCCACATGCACCTTTTTGTACGTTCCAACAAATTCAGGAGATACAATCCTCACCTTAGTTGATATAATATTTAATGTATCATGAGAATAAACAACACAAGAAAATTCTTGAAAAATCTTTTATTTCTTCAATACATAACCACATGAATTTTCAATTATTTTTGCATTACATTTGATCTGGAATGGTCAACTAGTCATGCCAACTGATATATTTTATGTAAACTTTTAGTTTACTATTGCATGTAATTTTATAATCATGCCCATATTTATATACTACAAATATGAGAAAGAGGTGGTAACCTTTCATATAAATAGTTATAACTCACTTCGATTGTAGTAATATGAATATATTAAATCTTTCATAATTTATAGTCTCAATATAATTCATTTTTAACCAATATCGTTAAAACTTAACAAGTTTCTTTTGAGACTTACTACAATCCCAATATTACAAATTATTTCATTCCTATATGTAGTATACATTAGCTTGTCTAGAGCTTTCAGTTAATTTGGTACTACCAAATATGTTATGAATTATCCATACGGTGAACATCTCCTCTTAGGGAGAAAATTATTGGCATTGTGATTATGTTATATGCAAGAATCATTTCTTACTTTTACCATTCAATAGCTCATAATAAAATATGCTACATCATCAATGACTTTTTTATACCAAAATAAAATTTCTTTAATCTTTCAAATCTCTCATAGAGGTGAGTTTTGGTATTTATCCAACCATAGATGAACACATTTTGTCACATCTTGACACATTCATCTTCAAGAATGAACCAGCATTCATGATGCTTATCACAAGTCACAATCTCTTCAATAAATAGACTATAACCATTTATATGTGCTTCATAAAATTTTCATTATAAGTTCTTTGTCTTGTCTTGGTATTTAATCATATTTATATGACTCACCTCAATATCACTTTGAAAAGCCATGTGCACCTTCACTTTGTGTGCTTTTCTTTTGACGGAGGATTTATAAAATTTATGAAATTTGATCACATGATAAACGCATGACCAATATCTTTCATACTAAATTGATGGTAAAAAGTTACTTTCACTTTTGAAGGATCATTTTAGTAACGATAATATTCTTCTTTATATAATTACCACAATAATGACTATTATAATCTTGTCCTTTGCAACATTCATGTTCATTAATAACTATTTGTCATCTTTCAGACTTATCATGTACTGCTACCACATTCACTTTAGGGAATGTAACAAATTCAGTAGGAGAGATTTCATAATTTTTCATTAAAAGTATATTATTTTGTTTTGGTCATCAAATAGTGTGTTGGTACTTGACCGAACATCTTACCAATTGATAGGATTTGAACCCAATATCATTATAGTGCACCAGAACTCAAATCTGATATTTTACCCTCTTAGTGTGATGGAATTTGAAACCATCGTCTTACCCTTAACCAATGACATAATAATAATTCAAAATACAATATGACTCACCCTTGAGCCTTTTAAAAATATTACCACTCTTTAAATTCATATACATACACAAATTTAATAAAATATATAATGTAGCTAATTAGTTAGACCGAACAAATAATTTAAAACATGAGCCATATTTGTATAATATTAAAAAATATATATATATTTAGCAAGACAGAGTGCACATCCAACTGAATAAAAATTACCTCTTACAAGATTAAATCTGACCAAACAATTTAGCCAATTATATAAATTTGGCATAACATAATGTAAAATTAGTGCATAATTAATTATTACAGTAAGTATGCACAAGAAAACAAAACATGTACTTTAGGTTACATGTCAATTTTTGTTGGTTTCCTATTAATATTCCCCTTTCCTTTCATGACAACAAAAACAACAATCATTTCCATGTACATGTTAAAGAATATCTTGATTTTACATGCAATAAATTATATTTATATTTAGAAGGTTTGCCTATGAATATCACTGCTACAAATAAAAAAAAAATTTATCACAAATTAATAAAAAAAAATTTATAAAACATAATTTTTCTATTCATTTTTCACCGAATTAATTCACTGAGAAAACGCATAGTGGAAACCGGATTCTCACTGAAATAGTGAAAAACTTCATGATTTTTCCATATGAAAATACAATTATTTTTTCTTTTCCGCCGATATCGGTAGGAATAACCACCTAATATTTTTTGATGAAAAATTTCAATAGAAAAGTAGTGATTTTTTAATAGTGCATAAATCAATATATATGTTATTATGTTAATGTCCTCATTGGTCGACAAATTCAACTTCAAGATTTGGCAAACATATATCTTAAAACACAAAGCTTTACTAAATCAAATACTTTAATTGTATCAAAAAAATATTGTAAATGAATTTAATCATTTCATAATAATTATGCTAGTTATGCTAAGAAAATTAAGCGAAGGAAGCTTACCTCACATCAGAACTTTCTCATTAAGGAGCTTGTTTAAAATTAAATTCCACCGAAATGAATAATCTCTGTTGGTTAGAGTGTTCGTGTTGATAATGTGTTATAAAAGTAAGTAAGAAAAGGAGACAAACAACATAAGCAAAGTATACAAGAAAAGCAAGAGAAGAAAGTGTCGAGATTTTCTTATTCCTTCCAGGTGCTTTTCAAGTGCCTTCAAGTATCAAGTGTACACAATATGATTTTCATACATCTAGTTATAGGGTTACATTGAGTAATATCAAAGGGTGTCATAAACATGACATGAATCCTTAAGAATGTGAAAAAAATTATGGAGTGTGGAAGATCAATGAGGAGGTAATGGAGGTGTGGATATTACTGCACGTAATGATAAATCGTAATGGGGCGTTATCTATCTCAGTAGAAGATTTAATTAGTGGACATCTATATTAACTCACTACTAGAAATAAAAATTTTCTCACCGCAAATCAATGAGAAATTTATGTTATAAAATATGATTTTTCTACTCATTTTTCACCGAATTTATTCACTGGAAAAATGCATTGTGGGAACCAAATTCTCACTAAAATAGTGAGAAACTTCATGATTTTTTCATGTGAAATCACTATTCTTTTCCCACCGAAATCAGTAGAGAAATAGCCGCTTAATATTTTTTGATGAGAAATTTCAATGAAAAAATAATAATTTTTTTATAATAACTCGTATAATATTTCATAACACATTTATTTTTATTATATTATTTTCGGTCAATAGTTAACATCATTAAGGACAAATTTGCATCACTATCACTAAAATATATTCTTTTTTTCTCATTTTAACTATCTTCTAACTCATTTCAGGTACATTAATGAAAATAATGAATGTAAAGTATAATTTATCAAATTTTCAACCTTTAAATTTTACGAAGGGAGTAACTAATTGCTGATGATATTATTACGTTACAGTTTTGAATCCATCTCACTTTTTTTTTGGGCCTAATCACCACCCAGGCATAGTGATTGTGTATATTTACTTAATTAAAAAGAATTAAATATGCTATGATCATTACATAATTTATATTTATTTAATTTTATATATATACGTGTGTGTATTATAATTATTACATATTTTATAATATTACTCTATAATAATATCTAAGAAAAATATCAATTGTCTTTGTCATATTTTGAGCAATTGTCAATTGCTTCTTCTTTCTCCTCTCTCACTCAACTAAAGAAGCTATTTCTTGGTAAGAAATTACTCTGACATTGCTCATTACTTGTGTTATTTCAACCTTAAATAGCATTGATTTTTCACAAAAATAGGAGGAAGAGTAATAGGCTATTGAATTAATGGTGATAATAAAGTTTCAAAATTAGAAAAATAAGTGACACAAGTTTTAAGTATTGAATAGAGGTGACAATTTTGAGATTAGTGTTAATTAATGACATTAATTTTAAAACTCTCAAATTTTGTTATTTACACAAAGCCCCTATCTCCCTCTAACTCTATTCACCCCTCCCCACCCCACCTCACACCCTCCTCCTTCTCACCCCTCCCCCTCACCCTCCTCCTTGCCGTCATCACTCCCCTTCCTCCTCCGGCACCATTTCCGTTGCCACTTCCTCCGGCACCACCTCCTCCATTGCCACTTTCTCGCCATTATCACTATTCGCTCCACCGCCACCTACTCCTCCTCCGCCGCCACCATCGCCACCTCCTCTGTTGCCATCACCACCACCTCCTTTTTCACTTTATTTTTCTCACTTTCCGTCCTTCATCTTCTGCCATAAAATCAAACAACTGTCGAAGTTATTGCAATAATTTCAACAATTATTTGATTTGTTGCAACAACTAAGTTGGAGTTGTTGGCAACAACTTCAGCAGTTGTTTGAGTTGTTACAACGACTATGTTAAAACTATTGCAACAACTTCGATAATTGTTTGAGTTGTTGCAACAACTTCGGCAATTGTTTGGGTTATTGCAATAGCTCAAACAATTGTTGAAGTTATTACAAAAACCGCCAAAGTTGTTTGATTTTCTGCAGATTTTTTTTAATGGCTAGAAAAGAAATATATTCTCAAACTCATGATCAACACAAAGCAAAAAAACTTGTAAAAATAAGAGGAAAAAGGAGGAAAAAAAAATAACGCAATAAAAAAGATGAACATAGCAGTGGCGACGACGGCGGGGGCGACGGTTGCGGCAACAACAATAGCTACCTTGAAGAAGAAGAAAAGATAAAGGAGAGAGGGGAATTCAAATTTTGAAATTGAAAATTTAGAAGGAAACTTTTTTTAAAGTTCTGAAAATTTTAATTTATATCCTAAAGTTTTTAATCACTCTAATCAAATTAATTTTTAATTAATGATAATTGACCAAATCAATATCATTTTTTTTTAATTTCAAAACTTATTTGACACCCTCTACTCATTTTTCCTAAGAGAAATAGCCTGCAATTCAAAATTAGTAACAAGGTCCAAAATAGGACCAAATGTGTAACAAATTAAGTTTTGTAGTAATCAATAAAAGGAATTCACAATCAGATTGTTCATCACTTTGAGTAACCTAAGAACAAAAGAGAAAATATATAGAAAAGGAAGGTTCCGGATTGCTACTACAAAATTTATTTATTTTTTTCAAAAGAAGTGTTTTAGCTCATTTCATGTTTATTAAAAAAAATAATAAATACAAGATATAATTTATTAAATTATTTTTATTTATTAGATGTTTCTTGAGAACTAAGCATATTCAAAAGTAGGATTTCCTTCGTCCATCTTTACTTGTCCAGTATTGACTTGACACACCTCTTAAAGAACAATAAATAGAATTACAATTTTACTGTATCACCCTTTGAATATAATAAATTTAATGCTTTGAAAAATGTATTGAGAAATGATTATAGTTAATAATAAGGGTAAATTAGGAATAGAGTGAAAAACTATGTCGTGATTTTCTAAAGTGGACAACTAAAAGTGGATATCTATTTTTAGTATAGTGAACAAGTAAAAACAGTCAGAGGAAGTAGGTAACATAAAGGTACAGTTGGAAACAACTATTTTTTATCTTGAATTTCTAAAATAATACTTATTTTAAATAAATTATTTTTATTAAAGCGACACTTATTTTTAGACAAAGAAAATAGCTAATAAAAAGAAAATAACACAAGTCTTCATATAAATCTTAATAGATTATTTCCCTCTTCTATATATAGGCATCTTCCCTTGATCTCAAATATAGTTTGACATATTCTCACATGGGTCCTCCTTGTCTAGATTTATTATAAGAAAATGCTGTTGTATTTGAATATTATATATTGACCTTGTTTCCCAATCCAGAATTTGGTGTGGAATTATGCTCATATAATATTCTTCTCCTTGAATTTGTACACATTCACATTTTCATCTTGACCTCCTTGTATAGAATTTTCAACATATACCAAGCACTCCATCATGAAGTAGTACTAGAAATTTTTTATATATATAATTGTGATGTTGAATCGAAATAATATGCATCTTGATTAATTTTACGAAATATCAATTGTTAATTCTCATCAACATAAATATCAAGTAACTTTGATAATGCTGATTCCCGCTACACAACACGACTGGGAAACATGTCAAACTCAAGCCCTTGGAGTGCTTCAAGAGATCAAGTATCAAGCTCCAATGAAAGATTAGTTTTGTAACCAAGTCTTAAGGCTCATTTGGTCATTTATGTCATTTTTGTATACTGACATTTAACGTTAGATCTTATTTAATTGTTATAAATAAAAGTACCCAAAATTCTAGTTTAATGATTTTGTGTACTAAGAAGGAATGTATTTATTAACCAATTATTTAATCAAAAAAATATAGAAAGAGTATGAATGTTTAAAAAAAAAAAGACAAACACCAGTAGCCTTTCCTCGTGAAGTTACAATCATAACGGTGGACGCTATTTTAATATAATTGAGTATGACTATTATAAAGGGGTAATTTTATAAAGAGTGCACCGCTATACTGAACATCACTACTATTATAGGTAGAATACTTTTATAGAAAAGTAAAATATAATATGAAAAGTCGATTTTGAAAAAAAATTAAACCATTATAATAAAATATTATTATAATAAATGCCTGTTACAATGAGGTTTGCCTGCAGTAACACTAAGGGATATTTTCTTTAGGTAGTTTTTGGATGACTTTGGTGAGTGATTTAGGAATTTGTCTCATATTTCTCTTTAGGAACCTTCCATGGATTTATTGATACATGAATTCTTTGTATGAATTCTCTCTTCCTTTTTTTTTTTTGAGTTCATTCTATGATTTAAAACTGTCTTTTTCTTCCTTCTAATTGATTATTATATCTTTCTTCTTCTTCATTATCTTGTTACTTTCAATTGGTTTTTCGCATTTGATTGTTATCAAACTCTATTCATCAAAGTGTGGACATATATAAAAGGAAATTATCAGGTATTTTTATTTTTTACTGAAATTTAAACTTGAGATTTTTTGAATTTTCAACCCACTTCATTTATCACTATTACAACACTGGGTGCAATTGAAAATGTGATAAATAGTGGAACTCAAATTATGCCTCTTTGTTGGATTTGATATGTTTTGATGATTGATAAAATATTTGAGTCAAGAAAACTGGACCGGACCAAATAAATAACATGGAAGAAGTGCTAAACTAAATGAATTAGGTACAACAGTTTCATATTTTATTCAAAAGTTTGACTGCTAGTAAAACTCTTTGAATGAAGGAGTTTCGAATAAGAATAAAGGGTCAAATAATATGAGAGTCTTTGGGAAAATTTTGGATAATCTTTGCACGAAATAAAACTCCTAAATATTACATAAGACCATACGTGTGAAGTAAGGAGTTTGTCTCCATTTCAAACAATATTACATCTTCTAGCCTTTTGTTCTAAAAATGTTTGTATTTAACTAATTTGCTTTCACTTGTTATTATAAATATGCAAACCCTTTATTGAAGAGACTCACACACTTAAACTGAGAGAAAAGGCAGAATTCAAGAAAATAAGCAAAAGTATATTTGAGAGTATTCTGACTAGTTGTCCAAGTGCGACCTGATACAAAATACCAAATTGAAGAACTTGTTTCATAGTTGTATGTCTTACAATCTTCAATTTTAGATAACATGTATTAGGATTGTGGTCGAGTTGTATCTATTTTTAGCTTTCTTAGAAGCATTATTAGGTTATTTTTTAAGGATAAATTAGATTCAAGATAGGGATAACTTGGAAGGGTCACAACTTTCTTCTTGATTATTGTAAGAAGGATTAGAATTAATTTCTAGATTATAATTGTTTTGTACCCTAAATTTAGCTACAATCTAGTGATTGTAGGGGTAAGAAATTAAAGATAATATCTTACATTGCAAGTGTTTATAATCTGAATTTTGTTGAGGCTCGCAGTTTTAATATAGTTTAGAAACAAATTCCGTAGATGTGTACGTTGTAGTTTTTTAGACCTGCTTTCCATTGTTGTTCAAAAAATTGAGCAAAAAAATCATAGTTTGTTGTCCTTATAAAAGCTATAGGATTGCATGCAACAAGCCCTAAGCCGGGCCGGGAATCAAATCTTGAGTTGCTTGCATTCACTCAAACTCCGATTTAAAAAGTTAGAAGAGATAAACAATGCAATGCCGGTGAGAAATCAAGAAATCTCTCCCATCACCTAGATAGAATAAGCCTAACTTCAAATATTATAGATCAAATTCTATTTTGGATGTAGTTCCTCAAAAAAATAAAATAAAATAAAATACTTTCCTCACAAACATGATCTGCCTTTGTTGTTGGCTTTCCTACCTTTTTACATCATTCAGCCCTTCTATGTTTGATTCAATCGGATTTTTCCATAGAACTACTCCGAACGAAGTGATTGAAAGCGCATGCCTAAATGTGAACGGCAGAGAATTGACTTTAAAAGTAGAACACAAACCTATTTTCGCTACGCTGGATTCTTATTAAGTGTAGGATAATTTATACAATTTATATGTGCATTATCAGAATGACAATATATATACAATTTTTAACTAACATATTTTATACTACATACAAGTATTTTTTCAAAAACCTATCATGAAACTTACTCCAAGATTAATTTTTTGAAAAAAAAGAATAGATCATTCATTTTTTTACCTCATATCCTAATTTGACACCAAACAACGAAACTCTTTCTCTAAAAGAATTTCTTAAAATTCTTTTTTAATAAGAATTTGTCATTAACCAAAATTTTAAAATTGACACAGATTTTATATGATACAGTTTTCATACTTTATCAGATTTTATATAATTTATACGTACGTCTATACATACACACACAAGATTTATATACAGACATTACACATTACAAACTGTGAAAATGCAGTTAATAGATATACAGTGAAAATATTTAATTATCTAATTAATACTTATTAACTATACTTAGTTTGGCATGACTTAGTACTTTTAAAATATGATAATTTTCATTATGACTTTAATTAGCAATGTTTTCACTGTATAACTTAAACAATGCGAAATTAAAGAATAGATATCTAATATTATTGTAATTTCTACTTGTTTTGTTAGCAATAATGTTGATTTGATTTGAATTTGAAATTTATTTGAATTAATAACATATATCGATGAGTTATAAAACTTCTTGGATCATTCAAAATTTCAAGTCCAAAATTAAAATAATATATTAAAAGACAAAAAAACCATAAATAAATTTAAAAAATATTTATAAATTACATAAAATATTTATAAAAATTATATACATATAATACTGAACAGATTTGATTTCAATTTGAATTTTTTTAAATAAAATCAAACCAAACCACTTATGATCTGATTTTTTTTCCCCAACACGAAATTACTAATCAAATCTTTTTCTCAATTTGATTAGAATTATTAAATTAGTGCAATCTATCAATTTGCTTTGTACCCTCTAATTTCAAGCGTTCCTTTTTTTTTTTTAGTGCGCTTGTATACATTTTGTAACATAACTCTTGCCATGTTTGGTAAATTAAAAATAATTACTACATTTGATAAATATAGATCTAATTTTGTATCCCTTGATTCCATCCTTGGGTTTCATGACTTGCTCTAGTTTCCTATTTAGTTGTTTGATTCCCTTAGTCTGGTTTTGACTTGACACAAAGTTTAACAAAGTAAAAAAAACTTTTGAATCTAATAATTTTAAACTAAAGATATGTAGAATGTATCAAAATGTATGTTGATCTTGTAGTCTTAAACATGTCATGTAAAAAATTGAAATTAAAAAGTTGTCAAAATAGGTACAAGGCATTCATAAGATAAACAAATTGAAACAGGAGCAATAGATTATCACGGCGAAATCTACGTGGTCCCCGTGTTAAATAATTTGCAGCTAAATGAATGGAAATGTCTTTACACAGAATGGAAAGTCACATTGTTACACAAAAAACACAATATTTTGAGCAAGTAGAGAGAGCACATACAAGTTTCTCTTGCACAGCTACTGAAATGTCCATGGATTGAATAGCCAGCAACTCAAATCTTTTGGGCTCGGAGACCAGAGGATAATGGGAAATGTTTCTGCTTATCCTGTTGCTAGGACCATTAAAGAATCTGATGAGAGATGCACATCCAACAACGATAACTATCAAGTTGTTCATCAGGCTAATTTACAGGTTATCATACTGAGTTTTCATGCTCGTCCTTTTGCTAATGGTTACCATTCTGCACATTCAAGGAAGAAGACCACTTTGTTCGCAGACTAATCTACAAGTTATCATTGGAAGCATTTGCGCTCATCCTTTTGTTAAAGGCAACCATTTGGGACTTCCGATGGAAATGCACATCCAAAGATAACCACCACTTTGTTCGGCAGACTACTCTACAGGTCGCTGTTGGTGTCATTCCACCAAGAGGGTCAAATGGTAAAATATCAGAGCTACAGTACAGCCTCGACTGCACAGGGCTAACCAGCTCAAGAAGCAGCAGCTGGAGAAAATACACACCTGACTGACCAAGAAAAAGTAGGGGGCCAAAACTTGAAAACCCATTATAAGATGTTGGACAGTTTGTGAAACCTTTGTACAACAGCGTGAAGATCGTGCGCTTCATACACCTCAATAAGTGACCTAACCGCTCTGAATATTACATCTTTCTTGTGGTTTACAGAAGAGTAATATTCAGCTTCAAACTGGTTAGGCGATTTCTCAAGAGACATGCAGACCAACTTAAACCACTCCTCGAAGAAGGATGATTTCTACAGGAATATAAACAAAGAATCAGACACAACCTTAAAAGAAATAGTAAAGCAAATACAGATTTTAAGGACTAGAAACCTGGAAAGTGAACATATACAGAAACCTCCACATTAGCAACTCAAGGATTTTGGTATAACCTTGTTATTAAGATTCTTCATTTATTCATGTTTTCTCTTTGTGTTCTCAACCCCACTCCCGCAATTACATTCCTTCTCCCCCAAAATAATTTGGCAATCTACTGAAAAGATACTAAGACATCTCTGGTATATGCATTTACATAAGAACATAGATACTACCGAGGTTGAGTGGAAGATCCCAATGTAAAACTTAAGTACTTAATTCTTTAGTAAACGCAATCATCCTTCACTAGAGGTCTCGGGTTCGAGCTCTGGGTATGGAGTCGCCTTTGGTAAGGAGCGCTTTATCCCCAAAAGTGGGAATTCCCGGCACGAATCCGAATTAGCCAGTTCCCAAAGCGGGTACCTGACACCGGGTGGGAAACCAATGAAAAACCCTTAACTCTTTAGTAAAAGTAAAATATAACATTTTGTGTAAACATATTGGAAGGCGCTGCATGCAACCTAATGCAGTATACATTTATGAATGGTTAAAAGGCCAAATATGTACATGTGCATGTTTATCTGCTTGCATAATCAGGACTACTCTCAGAAAGCAGTTAACACCATAGTGCCCACTTTAAACTGATAAGGTCTAGTGGCTGTTAGCCTGTTACTAACACATTTGACCAATAGTGAAGAGCTCAAAGTAAATCCATAAATGCTAATGACTGCACAATTGTTCTTTATGTCCCCCCCAGAAAAGGAAAATTCATGTACTACAGACATAAAACCTTTCATTCCATCCATTTCTCAATCATGTCTGAGGTCAGATGCTAAACAAATACATGATCAGCCTGTTTCTACCATCTTAAGAAAACACAAGTAGCAAAAAGATCCAATTGACAACCTTTTTCACTTAGTTAAGATAGGCACACAAATTCATTCATCATCCACCATTCAAATATTGGGACGCTGCAAAAAAGAGTTTCAAAGCCTTGATATATACACTTTTAAGCAAACAATCCTATCTATCAGTGAAGACGCTTTATCTAATGAAAGCAGGCAAGAAGAGAGCAATACAAGTGTCATGTTGCTAGGTGAAGCAGCCTGAATGCTGCACTCGAGATAGCAAAAGTCTAGCCGAAAGCAACACTAGCTTACACTATAACCCGAGTAGCTAAGCTATTTCAACAATTCTCATTTTTTGTAGTTCGAAAGAAAGAGAATCCCAGGAAATTTACTTGAACCTAAGTCTTCCTAAATTTTCTATTCCAATCAATGACCTCTTACTAGGTGATACTAGTAATAGTCCAATATATGATTCTAATGAATCTATATGAGTAATACCAAGGGGGGAATCCAGAAAATTATAATTGCAACTGCTTGATAAACATGGGAGCAACTTCAGAAAGAACTGTGAGAAAAACATGCCTGTCATTACTTCAGGTCTCTGAAGACTGGTTAGAGGTGGTGGAGTAATAGGATAGGGATTTGGCATATCAAGAGAAACCTATCTTATGCAGACTCTTCAAAATCCCTGTCGCACCCATGTCAACACAACGTGGGTGTGGGTGTGGGTGTGGGGTCCTTAGCAGATTTGGTCAACTTACTGGGTACTTTAACCACATTCTATGATCGAGAAGTACAGATTGATTGGGTATGTAGTTGATTTTGGGGCTCATGAAGTATGAGAATGCTTTTCTGTTATGCGAGATAAGATAATATATTGGTGTTTATAAATAAAGAAGTTATATTAGATTTAGTTCAAAAACTTTAACTAATCGAAATATTTACTTTATATGTCGCTATATACATTTATTAGAGGAATCCCAACACCATATTCACACTTGGATCCATACCCCCAATCCTAAAATATATGCGATGAAGAGTCCAACTTCAATATCCGCACCCGAGTTCGAGCAACATAGAAAGAAACTCAAAATGTGGCGAAATTGGGGATACATGGAGATGGAAAAGACAATGAGTGATGGAGGAGCATGATGTGGCAATTCCAAGTGAACACACAAAAGAGCAAGCATGTTGGGAACTTTGGAAAAAGTGCACTTACAGCTCTAGATGTTGGTGCAGAGAACTTGACTTCTAAAATCTTTATACTGCCTAAAAATGTTGATGCATGTATAAAGCAGCAATAGATGCACAGAAAGAATCAAAGTGGTACAATATCACCACATAAATTGTCTGCCAGGAAGCCTCTTACAAATACAAAGTCTTTTTATTAAAATAAAATAAAAATTTAAAAAAATAAAAGAATCTCAAGCACTGGACTAATACTAAGAGTCTTACCTTCATTAGGAACTCATGGATATGGCGATCATCTGTTTTGGAAGTGAGGCCAAGCAAATGCAAAATAGTTGAGGTCAGCTGCAGAAGAAAAAAACAGTAAAAAGCTGTTGATGAAAAATAAATGAAGAGGGAGTGATAAAATTTGATTAAGAGGATCGAATTTGTCAAAACATTGAACTGATATCATGGGATGGCCTCTATCCACCAAATACAGTGTGAAACACTTTTACCAGCACCTATTAATCAATAACTGACATATATCTCAAGTTTAAGTTTAAGAAGGAAAGGGTTCAGCTTATTGATTTAAATAAAATAACCCTTTAACTGGCAGCTTCAACATATGCTTCAAAAAGATTCCATGTCAAGAAACTACACCCCCAGGCTGCTACTGCAACAATTTCATATCACAACATTGATAAAGGAATATATGAAGGTAATCGGGACAAGAAAGGGTACACAACTTTTTCATTTTTCAGTAAGAACGGGTATAAAACTTGATCTGTTTTATATGAAAAGATGAGAAATATTTGGACATTTCAAATCATACACAGATATTCATAATCTCCTTGTTGGATATACTTCTAATTTCTTGCATTTATAAGTAAAATGGTTTAGGAGTTCAACCTGCTTTTCAAGCGCCAACCTATATTTCAGATTTGATGGTGACGAAATCTGATCAGAGTTGAGACTCTCGACAACATGCTGCACACCTTGAAGGACACTACAGAATGATCTGCCATAATCTGCACCAAAGGGGTCCCAGACCATGAAGTCAAATAGAAAATAAGCTTGAAGAAATACAAATGAAAATGACAGACAGTTGACTTCAAGAGAAAGAAGGAGCCCTCTCATCTGCATGAATAACTGCATAAAGTACGTTATATTACCACAAACTTCTATTTTAATAATCCCTTGCTCTTATCCTTAGCATGGGCTTGTCCTATAAGAAGTTTATTTTGGCTCCATCCTATAACAAAGGCTAGTCCACTTGTTAAGTAGCTTTTTCCAGCACCAGTAAGCAACTCCTAATACAATGCCTCAATCCCAAACAAGTTAAGAGGAAATGCAAACATGTTCTAAAGGAACAGGAATATAAACCTCTCTATAAGCTAACTGTGAGATGAGATATGAAAACAAAAGGTTAAAAGAATTCACCATTTAAGGTTGCTGGAACAGCCAAAGCTGCAGCTGCTTGTATCCTAATCTTAAAATTGGAGGAATCACGGAGTAGTAGCAAAAGAATGCTAAAAACTGATGACGCCCTGCAATATCAACTTGCCAGTCAATATATATGTATAGATATATATACATAAACAACATACACATAAACTCAAATATTGCAAACAATAGAAGTAGATTGAGGCACATCTTTACAATGGGGAATACCAGGAAAAGAATTTCAAACCCATCAAAATCAATAAAAAATGGAGTAAAAAAGAAGAATTATGCACCACTCAAGAACCAAATTCAGTTGGTGAGTGGCAGCTTGTGACTGTACCAACAACCCCACAGTAAGAATTTCCCAACCATCAAAATAATACAAAAAGGGGAAAAAGAATTATGCATCAGCATCACACTACAATCCAGCTATTCTTGTTTACATAATACATCATAAAACTTCGTCAACAACTGAAATTGTCACTAGTCTTCCGAATCCCTTCCTGTTTTCTTTTTCAAACTGTAAGATAGTTTAGTAAGATGACAACGCCTATAGTCCTACACAATCTTTCTGCTTCAGACTATCATATCTTAAAACAAGTTTTTAAGTTGCTATCAATTAGCAAAGTGAAGGAAACAAAGATAACAAGGCAGCAGGTAATATAGTTCTATCTAGGGGTGTCAAATGGGCGGCTTGGGCTGAAATAAGGAGGCTAAAATGAGCTAAAAACTGGGCTGGGACATGACCACCCTTTTTTTTTTTTTTTTGGATAAAGGTAAAGTTGTATTCTCATTAAGGGTATGCTGGCTAACTCCGAAAAGTAACACATTTCCATAATTACAAAGATCCTAGAAAATCTACCAACTTTTCTTCTTCTATACCATCTTCTTTACACCAAAAATACAAAGTGTTGATGCAGTCTTCTTTGACCTTCTGAATATAATTAGAAGTATTCTCAAAGCACCTAAGGTTTCTTTCTCTCCAAATAACCCACCATACACAGGCAGGGACTATCGACCACCATTTTTTTTGAGACTTGCTCCCCCCTTCTTATCCAGCAGCTTAAGAGATCTGTTGTGTGCTCAGGCATCACCCAGGGATCTTGAGAGATGCTGAGGAACATGTGTCACACCTGAGCAGTAATTCTACAGTGAAGGAATAAGTGGTTGTTTGTTTCCTCCTTCTGTTGACAGAAGTAACACCTGGAAACAAGCTGAAATCCTCTTTTCTTGAGTTTTTCCTGAGTGAGGCATGCCCTTCTGGAGACCAACCAAGTGAAACATTTCACCTTATTTGGGATGTTGTACTTCCATAGATACCTCCATGGCCCTGGGATTCCCCTTGGGTGTGTCATAATCTCTCTCTTGTACTGTCTGCCCACAAAGAACTTGCTATCTGAGTCATGTTTCCATCTTAAGCCATCTCTTTCTATAGTGAGGCCTGTGAATTCACCCAGTCTGAGAAGCAGTTCTGCAACTCGATCAACCTCCCAGTCATTTATGTATCTCCTAAGGTGAGGTTCCATCCTTGAGATGACCAAATGCCAGCTATTTTAGCTTCTGAATTGGTGCTTAAGGAAAAGAGATCTGGGAAGTCTGCCTTAAGGCACTCCAGAGCAATCCACCTGCCCTTCCAAAAGAATATTTTGGAGCCCTCTCCCACTTTAATGACTAGATTCTCCTTCAAACTAGGCTATATATTCCTGATTGATCTCCATACTGATACCCCATAAGTGCTTGCCACTGCATTAGACACCCAGTGCTCACTCTAACCATATTTGTTGAGGATTACTCTTCTCCATAGAGCCCAATCTTCATGTACAAATCTCCAGAACCATTTAAAAAGTAAGCTTTTTGTTCTGGACCCTCAGTTTCTTTATGCTAAGGCCTCCTATCTTCTTGCTAAGGTTGTTTGCCATTTGACCAAATGTATTCCTTTGCCTTCTTTATTTCCCAAACAAAGGAAATCTCTTCTTAGTTTATCAAGCCTCTATTCTACCCTTGAAGGTAGAGGAAAGAGTGACATGACATATGTAGGCAAGGCATCAAGAACAGAATTGATCAAGGTGACTCTCCCTCCCAAAGATAAGTATTGAGCTTTCCAATTGGCCAACCTCTTCTCTGTATTTTCAATAATTCCATCCCAAATCTGAAGCTCCTTGGGATTACTCCCCAGAGGCATTCCCAGGTAGGTAGTTGGAAAATGCTCTATCTTGCATTGCAATATACTTTCCAGATTCTGTAAGTTGGTGACTTGCTTAACTTGGAAGATGCTACTTTTCCTCCAGTTCACTACAAGCCCAGAAACAACCTCAAAGATCACCAAAATAATTCTGATATAGCCAACTTATTCTACATCTGCATCACAAAATATTAATGTGTCATCAGCATATAAAAGATGGCATATCTATAGCTCCTCCCCTGCCTGGTTGCCAATGTTGAAGCCTTTTATGCATCTGTTCTGTGTGGTCCTTCTCATGATGTTCTTGAGCCCCTTTATAGCTATAATAAATAAGAGAGCGGAGAGAGGATCACCTTGTCTAAGTCCTCTCTCTGAACTGAGTGGCCCTTTTCATCATATTGTTGAGCCACTCCATAGCTATAATAAATAAGAGAGGGGAGAGACGATCACCTTGTCTAAGTCCTCTCTCTAAAGGAAAAAAATCAGCAGGTTTTCCTTTAACAAGTATAGAAAACCTAACAGTTTTGATACAGAAGCCCATCCATTTTAGCCATTTGTCTCCAAACCCCATCTGCTTCAGAGTGTTGAGTAGAAACTCCCAATTAACATGGTCATAAGCCTTTTCTATATCCAGCTTACACACATGACCACCCAATTTGACCCACTTAATTTGAAAAATAATCAAGATTCGTGAAGCAATCAATGTAACAGTACTTTTTGCATAGTCAATTCCATTATATCATCTTATTTCAATTTTCACTATGTATTTGATCAACTATATTGGCCTATTCTAGAAATATCAAATCAAACTAGAAGATACTGTTATGATTAAAAAAAATATGGAGTATTGTAGTACTAATAAGAAATTAAAAGTTACCATATATCCATGGGCGGACTTAGGGACCGCTAGGGGTCAAAATTTACAGTGTCAAATTATTTTTTACGTATATATAGTAGGTATCAAATCCTTTTAGCTTCTTTGTATGTTTACTTCTTTACCCCCACCCCCCCTCAAAAAATTACATTGCCAAATTATTTTTTACGTGTAATCGTGTATATAGTGGGTATCGAATCCTTTTGGCTTCTTCATAGGTTTAACTTTCTTTATACTTTGAATCCCCTTAATGAAATCATGGATCCGCCTATGTATATATCTTCCTATTTTACATCGTCAAAATACTTATTAAAAGGTTTCCTTTTTTTATTTGATTGTGATCTTCAAATTCTTAATTGGGTGTCTCTATTTTCTGTTTCAATAAAAATCTCAAATTTTTAAAAGGGTTATTAGAGGTTCTTGGGTTACGATATTTATTGGTTTCTTTTTAATTCTTTATGTGAATTGGATATCAATCTCTTGATTCTTATTAAAGTAATATTTACTTGCATAGAAATGACATCAGGTTGTTTAAATAGAATAACTTTTATAGTAAAAAAATGTTAAATAATAGTCAAAAACTGTTTAGGCAGAGGGAGTACTTCTTTTTCTTTTTTGCCGGTAGGTATGGCTGAAGTATCAAGAATTATTTACAGTGCCACAGAGAATAGGAAGTGTGTTATGCTGCAAGCGTAGATTATGTAGGTTAAGAAGCTGGTTGAATTACAGATAAAACTGAGTTAAGTTGGAGATTGTTTTAAAATGGGTTCTAATTAAACGGGTTAAAATTTAGCCGATTATTGAATTATCTTGTGCCCAACCCATAAAATTCTGGGCAGGCCACTAATATTTGGACCACATTTGACAGCCCTGGTTCTTTCAATGGTATATTTCTATCTCACTCTTAACAGCATAAATTTCAGATGGCGAACAGATGCTACATGAAATTGGAATCTGAAAGTGTTAGGCACCTTTTCTTACACTGCCCAATAGCAACAGACATCTTGAACATGTTTCTATCTATCTTTGAACTTGCATGGGTCATGCCTAGCAGCATCAAAGAAGCATATGAAAGCTGGTCCTCTTGCAAAGTGGGAAACTACATAAAAAAGACTTGGTTAATGGTGCCAGCATCAATTTTTTGGTGCTTATGGAATGAAAGGAACCGTAGTGTTTTGATGGGGTCTCAACTTCATATCATACCCTTAAAGCTAAATGCTTACTTGACCTATTTAGCTGGCTAAATCAGGCCCCAATTTCTAGCTTAGATCAATTCCTGGAAGGTGTTAGCTCCTTAGCTGTAGAGTAACTTTTCATATTGGAGCAACCAACCTTCCTCCTTTTGTAATTTTGTCTGCATCTTCTTGATGCCTATTAATGAAAGCTTTCTTACTTCATCCAAAAAAAAAAAAAGATGCACCTATTTTTATCTGGACTGCTAGGGGAGCCTTCTAGGTCAAATATAGGTTAATATAGGTTTTAAATTGGTTTCTCCCAAAAACTTCTATTCTCATATAACATATTCATGTTTTAGGAAGTTGAGGGTATCACCTCTATCATTAGGCAGCCTTTTCTGATCCTAGACGTACCCCCTGCACATGCACCATCTTGTACTTTTCTTTAATACTTTTTAAAATGGTGCTTGAATTCGTATTAATCCACTTATGTGAACAGACCCATATAAGTAACCAGGTTCTCTCTTATGCAACTAGTATATATTATTTTCATTTATACTCTCTTCAACTTATGGCAATGAAAATCCAATCAGAGCCCTTGGATGAGATTCATTAAGCAACCCAAGAGATGAGATAATCAACTTGGTCCTCATCTTCATCCTCTTTGGATCCTCAAGTTGGATATACGCAAGTAACTCCCACAAATTTTGAAACAATTCACCTAGCAATGCTTCTGTTAAGTTGACATAGATGTCAACTGCTGAATCATGTAACAAAGCCATCCAACATCTCCAGGCACAAAGACATGGCGTCCAACATCAATAGAAAACAAAGACATGCTAAATAGAGGACTGGAACAAGGTTAGCAAGTACTTACCAGACCATGTTTTCCAGCTTCAACGTTGGATTGGAAAACAAGTTGCTCAGTGAGTAGCAAACATTCCACTGTACCTGATAGCAAGGCCAACCTTTTAAGTATGCATTTAGGGTGTGCTTGAAGGACACATGTAAAATTCAAGGTTTGATATCTACCGTTCCTTTTTATTTTCCTTCACTTATTTCCCTGATCGCACTATGAGGAAGAAGAAAATACCTTAACGTTTCCAGTTGTAACACAAGAAATAAATGCCTGCACCATCTTCTCAAGCCATTTAAAATTTTCCAAGGGAGCATTACAGGGACTTCGACTTTCTCCCAGATCCTCGCAAATGGACAAACCTTTTGGGCGCTTGCCCCCAGAAGATACAACCATTGAATCTGCTTGCCTGTCATAAGCAAATGATTGATGTGAAAGCCTAACAACTCTTGAAAGGTTACCCAATGCTCTCACAGCATTTGCTTTGACCTGATATCAGAAACATGAGAAGTTAATTATAAGAATACAATCGCTAACACGACAGAAAAATGTCAAAAAAATAACTGAAAGTAGCCGATACAGCTAACAGCATGGCTTACCTTGTCATTATCGTTCGTAAGTTGTAAAGCACAGTCAATCAGCAAGGAGATAGACTGTGAGCTCACTGTTGAATCATTCATAAAGAAGAACAATGAGACATCTGAAAGTATTGTTATACAACAAACAGATCTAAAATCATTCAGAAATTCACAGGACCTGAAGAGAATTTCTCATATCCATGTACATCAACCTGGTGGCGAAGTGCATCACATATATTAGCTAAAGCCCACGAGGCTGTTATGCGAACCTGAAAGTTATCACATTAAGCTTGCATGTACCTTCTGCTAGGTAAATAAGTTGGAAAGATATGCAAAAAGAGGAGTATTGAAACCAACCGACACTGAGGAATCATGACTGTTGTCCACAGCGGGAGAAATGAACTTGTCAAAAATCTCTGCACTGCCATATTGGACGAACATTAACTAACTAACAACGAATTGCCTAAAAGAGTCAGCTGAGACAAAATATAATCAAGTAAAATTAAAAACTCTCTTAACAGTTTAAGCTTAAGCTTTTAGAGGAGGTGCTCATACACACTTGATCTTAGCCAAAAGGCCGAGAAAGGTATTGAGGTGCTCATACAATTCAACATGGTATCCGCTTAAGAAAAAAATATTTTCACATGTTTGGCCAAATGAAAAAGAATCAGGCTCACACAGGGGAGCATGTTGAGATAAAATATGATAAGTAATTAAAAGTGTGCTCTCCCTAACATTTTAAGCTTAAGCTTTCAAATGAGTTAATCATAGAATTCAACAGAGTCCAAACAATGCCTCCAAGGAGAAATAAGGCTAAATGAATCTGACTTACCTTTGAAAAAGTTGTGGAAAACAAGCAATTACACCAATAGCACGACAAGCAGCTGATCTAACATTCGGAACCCCATCACCTTTTGCAGTTTTAACCTGAGAAGATTTCACAAGTACAACTTAAATCACTGTTATCATTCTGTATGCTTGAGAAAAGGATAAAGCACCAATGCACTAATCAGTTATGTAGCAAAAACTTACACAAGAGCTCAGGATGAAATCTTGTTTATCCTTTGGTAGAGAAAAGAAAACTGTGGAAGTTATTCCAGCAAAACAAGTAATTGATGCAGCCCTCACCTAAAGGAGCAAAGCAAAGTGTGGAATGAATGAGTCACAGAGCAGCAGACTGGCAATTTCTATGAGAGAAACAAATACAAGATATCCATGCATTAAGTAATATTGACAATTAGTATGCATGCTCCAAAATATTCTGGGAATAAACACTGTTGAATTGTGCGATCTCATTTAAGCTTGTATTGTTAGAAAGGGAACACCATTATGTATTTAATTATATCCCAAAACACCCCCTCACATATGAGTCGGAATCTTTTGCATGGCCAAGCACGTGACAATATTTTATTGATGATTCATTCTGAGAAACGAAGCAAGAATTCCTGCTTGCTCTCTTACCAAATTAAAGTTTGTGAAACACCTCAAGTAAAACCTAAAGCATTTAAGAGAGTATACACATAAACATTAGGGGCCATTTGGTTAGGGGTTAGAGTCATGCAGATATTAGTAATACATGAATTAGTTACGAGGGAATTCATGTATTATTTTATGCAGGGATTAATTATACAGGTTTTAGTTATTCATGTATTACTTATGTAGGTATTAGTTATGCAAGTATTAGTTATGTAGATATTATTTATGTAGGGTTTAGTTATTGTGGCTTTTCTCCCCAAAATTACCTAAAATTGAAAAATATTCTAAGTGAAAAGAAAAAAAAATCATGAATGACGTTTTTCATTTTAAATTGAATATAAAACTTTTAAGAGACAAAGAATATGGATTAGATATCATTAATTTTTCTCCAAAATTTCTTTGTCAAATTTTCAAGCTAATGCAGTGTGAATACAACTTTCTCTAACACTATTTTGTGAGTTTTAAAAGAGCCTTCCGCTTATATAATTCTCTCTATTTTTCTTAATAATATCGATAATAATAATTATATCTCAATTTCAAACAACTTAGAGATTGATTATATGAATTCTCCTTTTTTTATTCTACATCTCTTAACAAAAAATCTCAAATATTAATAATATAACAATATTAATAATATTATTTTTGTAATAATATCAATGATAATTTAAACAAAAATGAATTAAAAAAAATTTTAAAAGTAAATTGATAGGGGTAAATGTGTAATTTTATTATGTTAATCCATGTATAACTAATACCTATACTTATTCCGCCTTTTATCCCACATAAAATTATACATTATTCCCTCATAAGTTATGCGAGTATTAATTATGTAGAATTACTAAAACACAACCAAACACCGTATAAGATTAATACATGAACAACTTTTATATAACATTTGAAACCTACCAACCAAACATTATATAAAATTAATACATCAATAACTTATATTCTATTTGAAAATCAAACAATGTGTAAAATTAATACATGAATTACCAAGTTATTCATCTATTAATTTGGGTCTTATCCAACAACCAAACGTGCGGGCTGATATTTTTCTTGAACCGAGTACTTGAAATATTCCATAGAGGTATTACATTGATGCTAAAAATCGAGACCACTTTCTAATCTAATACTAATTTGCTTTGTGTGGACTGTTTCATCTACAGTTTAAACTGTAAAGGGGCCATCATTATTTATTCAATTATGTCTTAACACACCCCTCTCAAAGGTGGGCCAAATTTTTTTTCTTGCAGCAATCTAGTTGAAATATTTCGTAGAGGCTCATGGTAAGACTTGAATCCAGGACCTCTGCATGCACATACTATGCTGACTTTTGTGAAGCCTCATCTAAAAGCTTAAGCTGTCAAAGCCGACACTTCTCTTTACTTGGTATATCTTAGGATCCAACATACCAGGTTTTCTCTATAACCAACACATCCATTGCTTCTAGCTTCAAAACTAGACAGAAAGTGGGCCCACCCATCTATCATTCTTCACTTAAATACTAAACTTGGTTCACCAGCTAGATTCTACCACACACAAGTATATTCAGACTAAGCTCAAACATCAACTTTAACTTTCTTCCAACCGGAAAAAAATCAATAGAGAAAGAGAAAAAGAAAGCAGTAAATTGCTCCTTAACACCGTAATGAAGCAGAGTACAGGGAGATCTGATATCAGGACTCTGAGAGCAACACATGAAGACTCATCTAAATTTACAAGCCAAAAAAATTAAAATTGTCCTTAATGAAGAAAGTGCAGTAAACAATCAGAGAATTGAAGACCTTTCATTGACTGTAAAAAGAGAATTTGAAGATGAAATATCTAGTCACTTTCTATTTTTGGTGTAAGCAACAGTACTTTGCAAGATTGTGAGTATGTTTGATGTTTTTAAATCCTTGTGAGTTATACAAGGTTTAGGAAATCTTCCTGTGAAACATTGTACATACGGGTGACTGCTTTGGTTCTCAGTGTAGTCTTTTTAAAATATATCATGTTACCTTCTCAAAAATAAGATTTAGGTTCAAAGTGGGTAGTGGACAAATTAAGTCCTGCAAGCATACTTGGGACCATGAAGAGCGCTACTAAGTGACTCGTTACACCAGCTTTTTATAGTATCTATAGATTACTCATCTATGTGGCTGTGTAATGAAGGCATACTGAGATTTTACATAATGAGACAAACTTTACAAGAAACATTGCAAAATTGAGTAGAATAAATGCAATAGCTATTTAGTCTCTTGATCAGGTGAACCTTAAAAAGGAAAGAAGAGATACCTGCACAGGACTGGACAATATAATGAGTGAGTGGTGTACTTGTGCCAACATATATCTACGTTTTGAATTTCCTCAGCATGTCAGAATATCAAAGATATCTCCCAAGCTGGAACTTTAAGGAAAGAGCTGAGTCATCTGCCTAATTACTAGAGCACCCAAGAGGTAACAGAAGTCTATGACATTAAACATTCCCCATCACTGGTAATGAATATGAAGTCAGATTAGTGACATACTAAGTCATCAGCCATAGAAATATCTTTGCCTATGGGTCAGAAGGTCGTACTTCATAGAGTCAATTGCTAAGCTATTACGAGTCCCTAATGAGAGTACATGACACGAATTGTATTTCTTTAGAACTACTTCGTGCCAGTTGGCAACATGGTGTGTAAACAAATGTGAATATTCCTACTAGAATGTGATAAACAAGAATCAACTGACTGTTAAGTTTACAATTTGGGAGGACCAAAAAACTAACGTGATTATAACTTTATAATGTCCGACATATCTCCATATAATAACTAAATGTAGGGGAAACGTTATGTGGGAAAAGTTTGTTATTTTCCAAATATTAAAGCCAAATCTGAACATGAACTAGGTCACCAAAAGCCTCAAAATATCATGTTAGAGCTCCAAATGTGACTCTAAACTTCATAGATCTTTACATTTTTCTTTCCTGAAGTGCAGCTATAGCGCCATCAGATGAAAATATTACTCCAAGATAAAATCAACCGTCCGTATAATAGAACAACATGGGTGGAGCTTTTTCCTCAGGAAATGCGTCAGAACTAGTTTTCGGAACTCATCTAGCATTTTCTGAACTTTCACCCGGTTCAAACACCAAAACTCTTACTTTATACACACTAAATGAGAAGCAAGTATAACTCACTTTCTTTCAGGGATAGTGGCCTCTACTCTTACTTTATACAGGCTAAATGAGAAGCAAGTATAACTCACTTGCTTTCAGGGATAGTGGCCTCTTTCACGATATGAAAAGTTATCTTTTCCATCTGAGTTGAAAACCAAGGACCTCCCTAGTACCATGCCAACCATCCTATGCAAACCATTGGCCCATACTGAATCATTCTATAGATAGGAACGTAGCATCCTATTAAAGATGCTACACCATAGGTAGCTTTAACTTGTTAACCCTTTTGGACATAATACATAACCACCACCATTATTATTATAAATAAGAAACAGCCACAACTCCCACTGCAGCTTACTTGAGCGTGAAACATATTGGCCTAAAATTTTAGGCATACTCAACTTTGGGAGCTGTCATTGTGAGCAAAATGTGTGTATATATATATACGAGAGCAGCAAACAAGTCCTGTTCACTACCATTCTGAACATCAACAGCTCCAATTCATACAGTTACCTAACAGCTCTTATCGGGTTCTCCAATAACAAGGAAAAATACTAATAATGAGTAGCTTGAATGTTAAAAATCATAAAAAGATTGTTGTCTTGGACTTATACATGAAGTCTGTAAGCACTTGAGTAGGCAGTACACGTACTTTTTTTTTGGATAACCTAAGCAGTACACGTATTTCAGAGACTACTTTTGCACCAATCACAATTTAAATAAACCTTTTAAATGTGCAACTTATTTTCTTCTTTTCTCTACTTCACTAACTTCTTATTAAACAGTTCAAGTAATAAAATCTAAAGAAAATCAAAAAGGTATCTATGAACTAACCATTGGAGAAGAATGCTGAAGGATAAGAGGCAAATGCCTAACTATTGCTTCCAACCACTGCTCACTTCCTGACATCTTTTCAGCTCCATTATTATTTACTGCATAATCATGTGGCCCATGAGATGGAGCTGACGAGATTGTTTTTAATTTGACATAGTCAGATGTAAAGGGGCTATCAAGTGATATATCACTCGAAAGATCTTCAGTTCCCTTAAATCCAGAGATAGCACGAAGACATTCATCCAAAACCTGCAGAACATCCATGTCACAGCAACATCCAAAGAACATAAGGCAATTACCAAATTAAGAAATCGACCCTTCTAAACGAGCATTTTCTTCTTTCTTGTTTTTTGGTAGAACTTGCAGCTGCTAACGCTAAACAGCATACAACAAAATGACACAGATGTCAGACTATGTTGAGACCTAAATTGACGAACAGCAACCAAAAGAAAAAGTTATAAGGGAGTAGACCATGAAATTTTTCGAAAGAAACCCAAGAGCATATGCAACCTGCATATAAGATATGCAACTAACAATCATCATGTTAACAAGAAAAGACAACCGGACCCCTAAAAAATAGTAATTCTATTGCTGGAGCACATTAAGCAGCTTTTTCCATTGATCATCCTAACTGTCAAGCGAAAGCTATAAGAGCACCTGAATTGGGAGCGGCCAAGCAAGAGATCTCTATAGCCCATCACCAAAAAGAACAACCAGGACTGTTTCCTAGGTCTAAGTAAAGTGTAGAAAAAAAACTATCAAATGAAATTTTTTGTATTGAGTGCATGGTGTGCCATATTAACAGCTGAAATCTAAGAACGGTAACTTACATGTGTTTTGGTGTTTCATGTGCAAAGAAGGTGAAAATGTCATCACCTTCTATTACATTGCAGAATAACCACAGAACAGTTTTTGGTGTTCATGGGATTTAACTGCGTTATATCGATTGCTAAAAAATGGACCTTGAGCGCAACTCAACCCAAAAACTAGCTCATGGGGGAGGATTGCGCAAGTTCATATGAGGAACCACAACCCAGACACCCTCAACCAATGTGGGACTTAACATTGATAAAGTTAACAACTTCTTGTATTGCTGGAAAGTTTGAAGAGTCAGGAGAAAACAGAAATAAGCACAGCTGGTATCACCTGAAGTAATTTGAAAGTTTTGAGAGAAGAAAATGGAAAATAAGAGCACTTGAAGGGTATGAAATTCTTTTCTTCGAGATTCAGAGATTGCTTTCTTTCCCCTACTAAAATTTTTGGAACACCCATGATATCCCTATTTGCATAGATAATTGGTTAAACTCTGAGCTCGGAACTACTTATAAAAAATTAAAAGAAAATCTCAGATAGGACCTTCTTTGCCATCTTGCTTATGCATATACTCCTTGAATCTGGGATTCATCCTATGTTTTGTCACAACAAAATACCTTACTAATCATCAAAGAGAAATAAACAATAAAAATTCTAGACTAAAGCAATCAGGTATACCAAAAAGCGACCAATGGCTTATCAAGCAAATAAACTTCCTATTTTCCCTAAAAATGTACAAATGTGAATATTGCTTTTAAAAAGAAAAAATAAAAAGTGAATATTACCTAACGACGCAAGTGATAACCCATAAAGAAGTATCATTTGTGACTCTAGCCCATAGGTCATTTGAATCACATTAAATTTCAAGAAAGCAAAGGATTGGGATAAGTTACCTAAAATCCTGTTGTCTTCTCATTTTGTTTTCATCCTATTGCAGAAAACAACTGCTTCAAAAGGAATTAATTGCCAATTGACAATAAGATGCCACATATCATCCCCCACCGACAAACACACACCAAAAACAAAAAGAGAAAAAAGAGAAAAAGAACTTCGCATTCAAGGAAGATAAACCCCACCAGTGCTTTCAGACACATACTGTAACACAAGCAATATGGAAGAAGCACAAAACAAGGGGAAAGAAAACCAAAACATAAGCAGGCAGCTCACCTTGATTGAAGCGGTAATGACTTTGTCTCCAATTGGCTCATTTGAGTTTCCAACATTATCCCTCCAAGATCTTGTCTCAGAAGAGAAGGTCAAGATTCCATGAACTAAAAGGGAAATCTTTTCCCAACATAGGACCATCACGCTAGGATAGTTGTGTGCCACAGCTCTGATGGCCTAGAAAGTACGAAATAGAAACATCTCAATGCAATCAACTAAAATTTTCAATGGTGTTCAAATTTAGACAAAATCCTCAGTAAAGAACGTTGTTTTCATTTCAATGCCAGAGAAACAAAACGTAACCAAAACAGAAACCAAACAGACTAGTTGCAACCACCAAATGACAAATGAATACCCTTATGCATGTCAAAGACAGAAACAGGCAACAGGATTATCTTTCATAAATTGTATTTTGCTCTGGTATTGTTTCTTTCTTTTCTTTTCACAAGGTATATTACTTAGATGCACAAGAATGGCAACTTTTGCTAACTACATTTGGCATCACTTGTTCAGCATCTTCAAACAGTGCTTCCCTCAGCTATTCCTAGATCAATTGATTTTCATGTTCTCACTGAGAGGAAAGATGCTATGAAAGAATCCTGATTGATTATGTAGTAATTCCATAGAAAAGAATAGAACAAATATTTCATAAAAAAGACCAATAGGAGAACCAAAAGGCGACATTCACAGATTGGAACCCAAGAGCTCTCAAACTGGATGCCGGAACATCATCCTGCAAGTCATTACAAAGGAGGACACACAGAGAGTCTTCTGGCGCAACTGACAAAAGTTTGTACAGAGTACACGTGTTTTATGCAGGAGACAAATATAAGCAGCTGTAACAGTAGCCTATCAAAAAAAAAATTAGGCGTAACAGAAACATTTTCTGTTAATCCGATTGGAGAGAAGAAGAGTAGCCTATAATGAAAGGTCCAAAAGCAAAGAAAATATAATTTTAGCTTTTAAATTTCTTTTGCTTACCGCAAGGCTGCAGTAGCAACCAGCGGTCTGCATTTCTTTTATCCTTTTTCCTATCTATTTTGGTTTGGGGGAGTGAGGGGAATAAAAAGCAGAAGAGCGATGAATGCTAGTTGAAAGGGACCAATAATACTTGCCTTACACTCAAAATGCATGGATTTTACATCAATAATTTGTTAACTTTACAATGAAAAAAGACCCAGATAGCACACAAAAGTGCGTCAAAAGAAATGTTGGCTTACATGAAAGAAGCATGCCATGCCATGGGAATACCTTTCGAATTAACAAAATGGCTCCATGGGAACGGGATAGCTCATTCAAGCATCAAAAAAACAGTATCAAACAAAACAAAAAAATAACATAACATCTTTAGGGGACCTTACTTTTTTAATTTTATCTTTTAGGATATCTTTTCTCTGTTCTGGGTTGTATCTATTAAGTAACTTTAGAGACAATAATTTAATAAAAGAGGGAAAAAGAAAGGGGTAGGATTTGTAGAATTTCATACATGACAAGAAAACCTAAATCATCGGAGAACCATGAAAAAATTTTATTTCCTTAGGATTTGTAGAATTTCATACAGGACAAGAAAACCTAAATCATCGGTGAACCATGAAATAATTTATTTCCTTTCTTTTCCTGCTTCTCCATCCTTCTTCAAAGACTCTTGGATTCCTTATAGCTTGAGTGATCGATTACCTGAAGTGCCTCAAAGCCTACTGATGGGCTTACTCCTGGTTCACAATACCGAAACAACGTAGACAAAATGCCCGACTTCGATTGAGTACTGATGAAACCTGAATCGCCAAATACAGAAGCATACTATCAATAGTTGAATTGATAACCAGCGTTCACCGAAATTTAAAGAAAAAAAAGAGGATTTCCTGAGCAATATCCTATGTCAGCATACACATTTAACCAGGCAGAGGTTTTTCCAACGAATAAGTTCAGCACTTGCACTGTCTAACTTAAAACAGAATTTCCAATATTTTAACAAATTAGATAGCCTACAATGTAAGTAGTTACCACCTGAACTCATGCAGAATTTATTTACTGATTATTCAACCAAGGGAACAATCAAATTACCTGCTGATACTTCTGCCACAAGCATATCTTTGACTTCAACTGAAAACGGTGAGACTGACAAGGCTGCACTCAAGCAGTTGATTGCAGTTGCCTGCAGATAAAACCATGCATTTGAATAAAGCAGCTACATAGACACTTTTTTTTTCCAATTCTGTAATATGTTGTTACCGAGTTACTCTAGACTATGAAACAACAAGAGGCTCAAATAACTCCATGAAGCTGTCTGTCTCAACCTTAAACTGGATTCTGATAATGCATTTTGAAGAGCAACAGATGGTTCTATATTAACAGAATATGTCCAACTGAGCTTTTAATATAGCATACTGAAACAAATTTGAAAATAGGAAGAATCTGGGAATGTCTCCAAATGAAAAGCAAAGCACACAAAGGTTAGAAAAAGTTTACTACCACCGAAAAAGAAATTTGATCTGAAAGTGCTTCACTATTTTCTTCAATTGGGTTAACAACAACATACCCAGTGTAATCCCACAAGTGGGGTATGGGGAGGGTAGTGCGTATGCAACCTTACCCCTATCTTGTGAAGGTGGAGAGGCTGTTGCCAAATTGGGTTAACAGGTGACGAGAAACAAACTCAAGAACTTAATCGTCCAAGGAGGGGGTCTATAAATACCTAGGTTCTCAGATTCTGTTAGTCTTTGAAGTAATTCTGAGAAGGAAACAGTGTAACTTAGATAAAATACACTATATGGTCATGGGTAAAATGTGCATGCATGAATGCAAACTAATAGTATTACACAATCTAAAAGAGTGTAAACCAATAAGTGGAATGGACAACTAAGGTTCCAAGGCTCGAATATTAATTGTCAAGTACCAACAAAGCATGATGGTCACATTAACCCGTACACAGCCTTAGGATTGAGGATATTGTAAATCAAAAGAATCCAGTTGAGTAATTCTATCTGAAGGTGAATGTGAAGACAAAATCAGAAAGGTACATTTTGGAATCACTTGTGTGCTTTAATGGGCATCAGACAATGCTAAACAGCCTAGGACTTATAGAAAATTATAAAATTACACATGACAATCAAGAACACTATAGTACCTCTCTTTAATTATTAAAAAAAAGTAATTGTAGTAATAAAGAAGAACCAGAAAAAGTTAACGGGAAAAAAACCAACAAAAAAGAAAAAAAGAGAGAACACATAAATACAACTTTGCTAACAGAACTATAAGATGCAATAGGTTAGAAATGACTGAAATAATCACTCAATCTCCAATATTAAACCAAACAATTCCTAAATGTTCCTTAAACATCATATTTGGGAAAGCCTAGCTGAATCTAAAAATTTTCTCATCAGTGCCTGTAAGTTGACAGCGTAACTGATTTTTAGCTTTCCTGGATAAGCAGGTCCTAAAAAATCTACAGCTCACAACTCATTGAGACTAACCAATAGGATATTCTGGTCACTTCTGGAAAAAGAACCTTCTTCAATCCTAGCTTGAATAGAAGAGAGAACTGTTGGCAACAATTCACGAGGCATTCTAGAATACCTGCAAAAGGATCACAGAGACAAATTCAAGTTTCCACGTATTAGAAATTCCTTTATTGTTAGACACATACACAGATCCATGAAGATCTGTTCATAGAGAACAAGTTTTATATCAAACCAAAAGAAAAAAAAGATAACTACTTCAATTTCCTACACTTCAAATGTTCACAATCGCATATTGAATAAAGAATAACACCATAACTAAGTCCTGAACCAAAGAATTATAGGTTATAAGACCCTCAAATTTCCAGGATAGACACTAAACACTTTTTGATAAATAAAATATGACAAAATGACATAAATGGTCTATTATGTTTGAGGGTAGGTTCAAAATAGTTCCATAGGTATGCACTTAGTAGCTTCCTGAACCAAAGAATTATAGGTTATAAGACCCTCAAATTTTCCAGATAGATACTAAATACTTTTTGATAAATAAAATATGAGAAAAGGACAAAAATGGTCCCTTACGTTCGAGGGTAGGTTCAAAATAGTTCCGTAGGCATGCACTTAGTTTTATTCCTTTAAATTTGTCAAAAGTTCACACTTTTAGTCTCCATAAATTTTTTACTTAACTCTGTCAGTTAGATTTGACAGAAAGCATAAAAATGAAAGAAATTAAGGGGAACTCCCAATTTTTGTAGTTTCTACTATCTTTGATTTTACTTCTAAAGTAGGTGCAGCTTTTTGAGGTGTAATTTCTGTTATTTTCTTAGATATCTTTATAGCGTCTGGTGTAATTTTTTGTGTTGCACTTGCATATTTTAGGATTTGATGGAACTTTCTTGGTGTTTATAGTTAAATCTTTTTTCCACTGTTTTCGTCAAATCTAACCGACAAGGTTTGGTAAATATTTTACGGAGACTAAAAGTGTCAACTTTTGACAAATTTAAAGGACCAAAACTATTGAGTGCATACTTAAGGGACTATTTTGAACCACTCCTCAAACATAAGGGACCACTTTTATCATTTTCTCAATAAAATATCATTGCCTATAGTACTTATAAAAAATAACCAATCTCCTCATATGAAATTTCCTATTTCAAAAGCACCCTTTAACTAAGGACATAAAATATCATAGAAGGACCCCATGCATATAAGTAGCAGACCACTCCCTCTTGGTTGGGGAGTGGCGGTTTGACACTCCAATTTTGGTTTCATTATGAGGGCAAACAAGACACTTTCACCAGCTTTTCCCTTCTCTGGCTTTTCTTCACCCATCTCTTTCCTAATTCTTCCATCATCCAGCTGGTATGTGTACTGCACTCTCTACAACCCCCAACCCGTCCTCACAAGAAACACTGTCTTCTCCCCAACTCTGTTGCCATCCCCAGGTTCACCTTCCTACTAGCTTCTTCTATTTCTTATTCCCTACTCTATACCCACACATACACCCCTCCAGTTTTGGCTCAACACCAAATCTTCTTACGCACTCCTCTCTCCAAACTCTCAGCATTCAGATGTCACCTCAAGCATCTCTCCCTCCTTCCCACTGCTGAACATGAAGAGGGGAAGAGAGAAAAACAAAAATAAGTGAAATTTTAACATTTATTTTATTAGTGTACCAAAGAAGGATAAGAAAAGAGAAAATGGCAAAAGAGAATGAAATATCTGGACAGGAAGCAAAAAAAGGATAGAGTGCAAGCAGTAAAACTGCAAAGAAGAGAAAAAACAAGGTTTATAGAACTTGCCACTCAAATAAGTTGGTGTATTACATGAAAAGAAGTAATGATAGTGATGGTGTGAATGCTATTACACACCAGACATGATGTCATGATGCTGTTCTGAGAATGCTTATTATGCACCAAATGTAATGTCGCTCTGATGGAAAACTAGTAGAGGAAGGGGTTTGCTGCTATTTCAGGCAGAAGGATCAGAGCAGAGGAAAAAGGGTTTGGTTTTATTTTTACCATTTTCCAAAGAATCAATAATTAGAGGAGCTCTAGAGCACCTTATTAAAAAAAGGCTGGTACATTGGGGTGCAAAATTAATCAACCCCCAACAGTGCATCTGGGCATGCCTTTAGGCAACCAACACATGGAACTGGAAATATGGAATTGGATAGTGGAGAAGGCTGAAAAAAAGCTATCACAGTAGAAAGCTCAATATTTGTCTCTAGGAGGTAGAACTACTCTGATTAACTCAGTGTTGGATTCGCTACCAACATATGTCATGTCCTTATTCCCCATTCCCTATAAAGTGGAGAACGTGTTGGATATGTTGAGGAGAGACTTCTTATGGGAGGGAATCAAAGAGGGAAAAGGATTGCATTTGGTAAATTGGCACACTTGCAGGTTAAGCAGACAGTACGAGGTTTAGGGATCAGAAATTTGAGAACTCCTAATAACTGCCTAATGATGAAGTCGCTATGGAGGTTTGTTAAGGAAGATCAAGTTTATGGAAAGAGGTAATCCTTAGCAAATATGGGCAGAGTTCTCAATGGTGTACAAGCTCAATTACTAGCACTTATGGTGTTGCAGTATGGAGGTCTATTAGAAACCTTTGGCCATTATTGGATAGGAATATACAATATAAAATGGGAAATGGCATCAAGATTCCTTTTTTGGAAAGAGGTTTGATTTGGTCAAGAGGCCTTAATGAATTCTAATCCAAATCTTTTCTCCTTCTGTAGCAATCCTTATTCTGACCGGAAACAAGTGGATAATGCCGGAGCACACAGCAGATCTTCTCAGTTGTTGGAACAGGAGAGGAGGCAGCAAGAGTCAGAAGAAATGGTGGAGAATCATCCCACCCCGATATAGTGGACAATATGGAATGAAAGAAACAATAGATGTTTTGAAGATAGTTTTAGTCCTATTCATAAAATCAAAGGGAATTATAATCACCTTCTATTTTTGGTGTAAAGAAGAAAACCTAGAGGTAGCTGAACAGTTAGTAGATCTGCTAGGATCATTCTAATTGATCAGTCTTTGTTGACTAATCCACAATTCCACAACTTTTTGGAGGTCTCCAGCATATCCTTAATGCCAAAGACATTACCTTTTTCCAAAAAAAAAAAAGGCAATGTAATATAAACAAAGATCACAATTGGACATCTTTTTAGGGAAAAAGTTCAAATATGTCATCGAACTTTCAGAAAAGGCTCAACTATGTCATCCGTTAATAGTTAGGCTCATTGATGCCACTGCCGTGAGTCAAAGTGCCTATCCATGCCACTATGTTTTAACGGTGCTTTTGCAATACCAGTTTTTACACGTGGCCTCAGCTAAACAGGCCACGTCACTATTTTTAAACCAGCAAATTAAAAATAACCAGACAAATAATAATTACCCGCCACAGTATTATACCCGACCCATGTCCATTTCACCCAAACCCCAGCCTTACTCATTTACAATAATCCAAATCCCTAACCCAACCTTCTTCATCTTCTTCACAACTTCTCCAGGATTTCAAATCCAATTCAACCCCCAACTAACCCACTGTTTTGGTATCAAATCGTAAGCCCAGTGACCTCTCACATACATGCTCCATTTCAGGAGCAAAAAGGAGGGGACAATTCTTGCTCTGAGAAAAGATGACTGCAAAATCAACCCAAGATGATTGAGCTTGTTGCCACTTGAGTATTCGTCCATCGGCAACTTCTATATATGGACCTTGGCCATTTGAATCGAAAGCTACACTCTCTAGTTAGCTTGTATTAGGGATTGGGTTTGAAATTATGGAGAAAGAGGAGATGTGAAGAAGATAAAGAAGAAGGTTAGGATTAAGGATATGGATTATTGTGAATGAGGGAGTAAGGATAGGGTCTAGGTAAAATTGGCATGGATAGGGTATAAAGTTGGGGCAGGTAATTTTTATTTGTCCGATTTTATTTTGATTGTTTAAAAATAATGACGTGACATGTTTAGCTGAGGCCACGTGTAAAAACTGGTATTGCAAAACCATTGCTACAAATAGTGGCATGGATAGACACTTTGACTCACGGTAGTGGCATAACTGAGCCTTTTCTAAAAGTTCGATGGCATATTTGAGCTTTTTCCCAGTAAAGATTTTATTATTCAATGAAATATCTTTAATTTTATGTTGAATTGCTAGGTGTATGAACATGTAAAAAGGTAATAGGCTGATATAGAAAAGGTACAGGACCTAGCAGCACATATTTTAATCCATACTACATATTATCCCCAAGCAAGTACAAAATGTCCAAATACTTATCCATCTTATCTAAAGTAATGCTATAGCACCAGTTTCTCGAAAAAAAGTAATGTTATAGCACCAGAAATACAGATATTTAATGCATTTGCTTTTTACTCTGGAAATCTGTGGCTTCTTCCCATCAAGGCATGCTTTGTTTCTTTTCAGCCATAAGGTCCACATTATGCAATTGGGAATAGTTCCCCATATTGGCTTTAAGCTCTTTTTAAATTTCTATGATTGCCAAACCTCCAAAAAGCTACTAATCTCTCTGGTAACACCAAAGATATGCCCATTATGCTAAAGAAAAGTCCCAATATTCTCTTGAGAATCCTTAATGCAAGAAAAGACGTTCAACTCTTTCCTCCTCTAAATTGCAGAAATAGCATCTACTACACAAGGAAAAACCTCTCTTTTGTAACTTTTGTTCTGTTTGGCAAGTATCCCTAGCTACTAGCCAACCAAAAAAAGCGGATTTCATAGGTGCTTTGGTTTTCTAAATCATCTTCCAAGCTCAATTAAGATAAAATTCTCTGGATCCGTCCGCCCCTTTTTGTAGCTATCTCTTCTTCCCTTTCTCTTCTCTAAATATTACATCCCCTTCCCTCTCCTTTCTCTACAATATGCAAGTTTTTAGCTTTGATTATTCACCAAAAAGAGGAAAATATTTCTAGACTGCTATTGGTCTTTTTCACCAATCACTTCATTCAGATACTGCTCAAAAAAGCTAATCACTTCATCTAGATAGGGAAATATCAAACTGTGAGGCATGGAGTAGGTCGATTTTGACTTTTGGACTCCTTCACCTCCTGCACATTGAAGTGATAAACCGAAAGTTGTTCCTAATTAATTTCACAGGTCATTTGATTGAATGACATGGTCACCTCTCCTCCATCACCTTTCTTTCTTTCCTAAATATCTCAACCAATAGCATCTGTCAGTAATTGCTATGTTCATAGCAGCTAGCACAAGCCTGCTCTCTTCGTCATCTTCCCCTCGTCCTCTTTTCGTCTCTTCATTATTATCTTCAACTTCTATCGATTGCCATTAATTGAAGCTAGAGCCAAATGAAAGATCCGGGAAAGAAGATGAGTGGGAATGTGGGACAATGAGGGTCTAGTAATTAGTTTTTTGCTTGATGCCTGAGGTAGTTCAAGGATGAAGTCTGCTTGTTGATCTGTCTTATAAGTATTCCAGTTTCCTATATCCTTACAGTTCTTGTTGTTCCAAAATGAAAGTATTAGAGGAACATTTAACCAAATCAAAGCACTAGAACTTGAAACCTGCATGTCAAATCAACTTGGCACTGGAAGTATGAACTTTTAAGCTTTCATTTTTTATAACACTGGTGTTCACTAAACTCTATCAAGTCAAGAGGACATAGTGGATCAATTTTATCGGTATTAATAAAGGGCAGCCCAGTGCACTAAAGCTCCCTCTATGCTCGGGGACCGGGAAAGGGCCGGACCACAAGGGGATATTGTACGCAGTCTTACCTTGTATTTCTGCAAGAGGCTGTTTTCCACGACTAGACCCGTGACCTCCTGGTCACATGGTAGCAACTTTACTAGTTACTCCTGGTCACAAGGGTCTATTGTATGCAGTTTATCGGTATAATATCTTATAAAAAAGTGTAGTGAAGATAAGAGCTAATAAAATTGAATGCTAAGACAGAAAAAAATTAATGGCTGTGTTTACATTAGAAGAGACTCTTACGGTGTGGATGATATCAAAAGCATCAAAATTTTGAACAAGGATGCTAGCAATCCACTGTGTGTTTCACGTTTGATTAAGTATAAAGTCCCTACCATCAGACATTGAAAACAAAATCAGTTAAATTCAATTAAAAAAGGATTTTAAAAAAAGGCATCTTGAAAACAGAGAAAAAAACAGAGACCTCCCATGGAATCTCCTTAGTAACATCAAATTTTGATGACAATTCACTTGCTATTTAACATTTTTTTCCACCCTAAAAGGACAAAGCATACACCCCACCACTTTGGTTTTAAATACTATTCTTGAAGTGTGGTGATCGCCTCATTTAAAAACTAAAACAGTTAGAAAGAAACCACTTCCATTTAGTTAATTATATCTTCAACAAGCCCCCTAATGTACAGTTTAATTCTTTTAATGGGTCAAGTATGTGAAAATTTTTCCAGTGAAGGGTGTTGGTGAAACTTGAACTGAGGACCTCTGCCTGTTTAGATACCATGTTGAAGCGTGTGAATTCCTAATCAAAAATCTTAAGCTTTTAGAGAGGACACACACTTTATTTAGTAAAATATATCTTCAACATCCCTTATCTAGAATTTCATGTAAAAAACTTATTTTTCTTACATAAATTGACAGCTTCCTCTTGGGATAAAAATAATTGAGAAACTTAAAAAGGTTTATTGAACTTAGCTGCATGTTTAAAAAACTTCTTTTGTTTTATATAGTGGTCAGTGAAGTAGGTGAAAACCTCAAATCCCAGCAGAGACAAAAACCTAGGTGACCTTTTCTCATCTACCAAATCTTTGGTGGGCAAAGTTACCAGATACATGTGCTTGTGGGAGGTAACACGCACCTCGTGGAATACTCGAGGTGTGCACAAGCAGGCCCAACAGCACCATTATCAAAAAATTATATAGTAAATATGTAAGCATTTTTTGGTTATACGCACACTCTATATATATAAGTGTGTCATCGTGGAATCTAAAAGCTTAACCTTTTAGAAAGAGCACACCTTTAATTAATTAATTATGTTATATCTTCAACAATATATAGATGTATGTGTGCGTGCCTATACGTATGTGTGTGTTCATTTTTGGGTTGAATAACGGCAGCCAATTGAGATATTGGGTTTTTCTTATTTCTTTGTGTATCTTTTAGAACAATTTGTTTTTGATTACTCAAGTATTATTACAATCCAAAGGATAAGTTTTTCAATCATGTAAAATGCCTTTGGTTGCTGAAGGATTTCTATAATACTTAAGACAACATGGGAAATATCTTGTATAGAAAGAAGCCTTAGAGAAGTCAGCTAACATAACCTAAACAGTTAAAAAGAAAACAATATGAGCACAAATCAAATCAAGCTAAAATCTCAAACCAAGCAAAATTTATGATGTACCTGTGTGCAACTGCATTAAAATCTGTCCAAGGGAGCTGGAGAGTGCCATAAATGACCCACATTTAGCTGATTCCTTGAATTCTGCAACCTGAAGAAAAACAGATGAAGGAGCGTCCAGCATAGCCTTGATGGCAGAGGCAGCTGCAACCCGTGCCTAGAACAAACACAGTACCGAATGTTAGTAGCCAGAAACATAGTGCTAAAATTCAGGTGATACTTCACTGTACAGGTTATGAAAAATAAATTAACATGTAGCTACAAAATAATTATACTTCTCCTTTAGCTGCATATATTACTTCTTTTGGAGGAAGCCCCTCTCTCCTTACCACAGGACGGAGCTGGTGAGAAGGATAAATGGTAGCAAAAGATATAATAAAGTACAAGTACCTTTAGAAATGGATCAAACAGCAAACAACTCATCAGTGTTGCCTCATACCTCCTACAAATAGCAACAGAAAAGGGGAAAAGGTAAGGGCAGGTACACCAAACAAAGTAGGAAAGTAAAATCAGAGACATGAGCAGACATCATTGCATAAATTACTTGACAGGAAATATCAACTCACTGAGCAGATGAAAAAACAAAATCTTAACCTTGGTTGTAGGACATCACTAGATGGTAAGAGCATTGTCCACTGAGCCGTAAATGATTTTGGATCAGCTAGACAAAGGTCCTTCAAAGAAAATTCAATTATTTAATATAATTAGCATTATACAAAACTCAATGAACAAAGAATCATGTTTTTCCATGAGATGCCCATGTCAACTATGGACAATTAATTGCCAAATTGTTCCCATACACAAGGCTTTGTGAACAGCACATCAATTAAATAACTACTAGCAGACTTGATACAAGAAGCAAATTAATCTCTCACCAACTTATATGAATAAAAACACATGTATGAAAACTATTGCACAAGCATACTAATCACAACATAAGATATTGCTGACTTACTCTTTACTTATCAAAGAAGAAAAAATGATATTGTTAACTTACTCAAATAAGTACATGAAAGAAAGAATTATACAAATAGATGATACTGTGACCCATGAAGCACTTTGAGCCATTGCATTTTGCTATCTTGTGAAACAAAAGTACATGTACAAATCAGAACTGTCAAAAATAGTCTGGTTAGTAGGCCAACTGCATCCCGCATTCGCACATTTGGCACTTGTTCACCAAGAAAGAAATGTGGAGGATGAGAGGAAGGCATAACTTTGGAATATGTTCCAACTTCCAAACCTTTTTTTATATGTAAGGTAAAGTTTTATATAAGCACCATCATCAAGAGTACTGAAATGTACAACAGAGTACATCAAAGAAGATCTTACAAGTTTTGTAAAGAATGCGTCCCAAATTTTTGATAGTGGTAAACTGCTCAGTTTTACTGTGGATATTAGATTTGTGAATTTTTTATTTAGAGGACTAATTGCAATTGCAACATAAAAGGATTTGATAGAAATTTACAAATTGAAACAGCACATGGTACAGGGAGTAAAGACAGAATTAGAGTAACCTCATAGAGGGAGCAAGACTATAAAGAAGATTAAGAAATCCAAAATGCTACATTAAGAATAATCACACATACCAATCAAATTAAGGAGAATGACAACCAAGAAACCTTTATTGATTTATTTTGTAGTCATCATTAGATGTAACCAAACAAACCCATAGGACATTCAATTCCTATGTATCTTTATATGTATAACAGAAAACAAAATCAACGGAACAGTCAGCTACTCATGCAATAAGCCATCCCTAATATGACACTATCCGAAACGGGACTTCTATAATCAATCCAGGTACATTGTACAGTTGTTTCTCCTCCTTTTTAACAATCAAGTTAAGCTTTGCATAGAAGTGGTAATCAAAGATGCTTAGGACACCCTGACACAACAATACTCCAGCCGCAAAGGTACCACAGAATCCTGATCTTGGTCAAAGAGCAGCACATCCAGGATCTTGAAGGTCAATCACTATCTCATTAAGAATATTGAATAAAGTTACTAGCTAGAAACTGAATACAGTTTCCACTGTCAAATTACTTGTACATTTTTTGTTGTTATATTTGGTACGTCAAATATTTCATTACAACTAGACCAAGTTGGTGTCAGAAGTATATATCACTCAAACTAATTGATCCACTAGACTCTCTAATTTTCCAGCTATCTGTACAAATTTCGTAGTTAAAAATTTTGCACTGTCAACTTCCATGTAGATTTTCAAGTTTTTGGGTAAGTCAATCAAACATTTCATTACAATATAAGTACCCAAGTTGGTGCCAGAAATATACAAAAAATTATTTGTATGACTCGAACCGAGTCATACACTGGCATCTCACAAAATTGCAAACTAGTCTACACAACAAGTATCCTGTCTTTGCACCGAAAAAATTGCTGCATAGTAATTGAAACTGTGTACATTTTTTTATTGCTGCACAATAGCTATAAACATGCAGATGATGCACACCTTTCATGTATACTCATTTATTACTTTTCAATTCCATTTATGTGTGTGTGTGTGTGTGTGTGTGTGTTCTTTCATTCTGTTCGTTGGCAAAATCTAATAAGAATTATGAAGTTCCAGAAGTAGGATATGGGAAGAAAAGAGTCTCTTTCACAAATTATCTGGAACTCAAACCATTCCAAAAAACCCAACTATCAAAAAAAAAGAACCATAAAGCTTTTGAGTAGAACCTTCCAGAATCATATCGAATAAGACAACTTTAGATTTTAATGTGATGTTCAGTACACAAAAGATCAAGCAGGATATAAGATACTCAAACCATGAGGACAAATTGCAAGAAATAAGTTAGTTTGGAGGTACCTGGATACAGATGATAGCAGCTAATCTAGTCTTGCCATAGGGTGTATTGCAAGAACCCCGCCCTGATCCATCACTATCACTGTTTTCTGAATCAGATGACATTGTTAGTGATTTCTCATCCTCCAACTGAAAATTTTTCAGATTTTTATTCCGTAAGTGTGGAGGCATATATCGCCCCATTTGTGATGTTGTTGATTCTGTCAAATCTGTCTTCATGCTCACAGAAGTAATCTGCTTCTTATCAGTGATGGCAAACATATTGTGTGATTTATTAGCAAGGCCATAATGAATAAAACTCCTCAAAGCCACAACAAGACCTGCCACCTAAGAAATAGAAGAACATGGATAACAATTTTGAAAGTTGCAGTCTATTAAAAAGTTGACTTCATCTAAGAAAGGGGGAAACGAAAGCAAGAATGTTTTCAACATCAAAGAACACAGTGCAGTCCTTACATGGCCTGACAACGATCCCTTGGAATCTGTAAGAACCAAGTGTAGGCAATGTAGAAGCGAGGTATAAAACCTGGAGAAAAGATCTTCCACCATGTTATTGATAAGAAAATCAACATGTCATCTATTATATTATACACATAAGCAAGTACAAAGCAAGGAACAAACAACCCGGCCCCGCACCCTGGACCCCCCCACCCCCCACACTCCCCCATCCCCCACCGAAAGAAAGAAAAGTAAAGACAACAGGATAAGAACATACCGAGCAGTGGCTCCATCTTCCTTAACAAGGCCCTTAGATGCCACCGTTTCCAAAATGTTTCTAAGGATCTAATTCACAACAGAAACTCCCAAATAAAAACCTCTAAGTGAATTTTAGGAGGCACATAAAGCAGTCTAAAGTAGAATACCCACCTCAATTGTTGATTGCCAAGTGTCAACTGATAAAGAAGACCCAAATCTCGAATATAGTTCGCTAATCATAGTAAAAGCTATTATTTCAACGTCCCATAAACTGTTGTAACCAGATATTTTTTTCTTGCCTCTTGAATTTGACAAATTACTTGCCTCTGGTTGAAGACTGGAAACAATTCTGAGCAGGAAATTTAGCAGCTGCAAGTGTTCAGCTAATAAACCTGTTCTTTCACTTGCAGCCAAAAGACATCTGAAAATAGTAGATGGTAATACAAGAAGCAGAAACATCAACAGTCAAAAGCTCAAATGTGGTGTATTTGAAATAACAGGATTTTGTTTTAATAAATAAACAAATGTCTAAACAACCTCCAAAAAAAACTAGCAAGTTACAATGGCACACGAAAAAAGTAAGAGACAAAGGCACAATAAAGAATTCAAGCAGAAACCAAACAAGTAAACTAAGCAAGTGATTCCTCTATTCCAAATTTGATAAGTGACGAGACTGATTATCGGTCATTTGAAAAGTACCAATTAAGGGATGAAAGAAAAGATGGAAAGAAGGATAGAGAATGGACACAAAAACGAAAGGACAGAGAACAGACCTTGAAGTCTCAGAACATTGTTTTATGGCTCGAACCACAGAAACATCAGCAGTATTAGCTTTCTCAAGAGTTGCAACTATGCTCCTTAAGGAGTCAAATAAAAGAGGCCAAGAACTTGAACTCATTTTTCAAAAACCCGGATTATTGGCATACTATGTCTGCAAAACAGCAAAACATAATAGTCAATATAATGTTACGTTCATCAATCTTTGATCAAAGGAACTTCTCTTTCTATGATAAGATGAGAACAAAATAAAGAGAGAATTCTCACAAGTCGGACTCATGGTAATGAAGATTATTTTATCTCTTGATAGCATTATCCAGATTCTCATGCGCTTTCTCGAGTTAATCAAGCATCAATTTTGTTCTTTATATGGGGAGAATCACTTGGATTTTCATTTTTTCAAGAACCTTAATGGAAAGACAGAAGACCTTGCAGCCCTTTCCATTTAATTTCCTAAATCATTAATCATCTCCATGTTGTTACAAACTTATAGGGCTTCACTTATCAGGAAAAAAGAGAGTTATAAGGCTTCAACTTCAGATAGGACTAGGAGGCCTTCATGGATCTTCATATATGGAACTTGATCTTGCTTCTCGAAAGTGTGTCATATAGACTGGTTTTTTTGGTGGCACAAAGCCAAAGGTCTTTTTCAGGCAACTTTCTTTTCCGGATAATGGTGGTATCCTGGCCAGCTGGTGTGCACCTCGAATATTCCACTAGTTACCTGCTACCTCCCACCAACCCAGGTACCTCGAATATTCCACTAGGTACCTGCTACCTCCCACCAACCCAGGTAAAGGATAACTTTGCCCACCAAGGTCTTTTCTGAAGTAAATAACAAATTCAATTAGAAAATCATTGACCTTATACAACTAATCTTACTTTTCCTGCTTAATCAAGATGATTTTTCTCTTCTTCATACCACATCTTCTTCTCTCCATTAATCAAGCTTTTGATTATAAATTTACAAGATCTAATGGGGCTGTTGAGCTGCACAGAATAGCTCATTACTCAATACAGATCCAACAAGCACCCCATTTTCGAAATAACATACATTAACTCAACTATCTATCTAATACATATATCACATTAAAACTTGCCATACTTCTAAACAAACGGAGTATGTCATAATCTAGAAAATTAGCATAGCGGCCCACTTCACCAATACATAATCTATTAAGATATAACTCATGTATGCCCCAAGCATACTCAATTTTAACATGTCATTGCTTGAAATGAAAATCCACATAATCTATTAGAAATAACTCATTTATAACCCAAGGATACTCAATTTTAACATGTCATTGCTGGAAATGAAAATCCAATTGCCTATTTTGTTTTTCCCTACCCAAACTTTGGGGGTAATTTCATTAAGCATCAAATTTAATAGTTATATTTGACACATGCACTATAAATGTAGCAGCAAAAGAAAATATAATAAGTGAAAGCTAGTTTGACAGAAAATAACAAGTCTTTTCAGTTTAAATATTTAAATGAATTCAAGTACCTGAGACTGGTATTTGTTTAAAATAATGATATTAGTAAAATGTGTCGAGCCAGAGCTAAGGTCGGCATACACACCATCCTCCCCACCCCAGACCCCACTTGTGGAATTACACCGGGTATGTTGTTGTTATGTCAACCAAGAGTGCCACGTCACTTGAAATTGAGGGGGTAATATACAACCTTCAATCAATCAACTATTCTCAATCTCATATTTGTGGAATCACCTATATGAATTCTCTATATCTATTCATCTATGTTTGTGTCCATGTCATTCAAATGCGGAACAATTCCGTTTTAAGGCACAGCTCATAAAACTGGTTTTATAAGAAGACAACTAGCTCTTCAATACTTCTCAGTGCTCTCTGGGTTTCATCAAATTTATCCCAAACGGTTAGGAACAAACACAAAGGAAGTCTATGGATGCGGGGAGATAATCCACACTACTAATTATAAGTATTGGACCTAAGCGCTATTAAAAAAAAATCCAAGTTACAACATACCCAGTGAAGGGTCTGTGGAGGGTAGAGATACACGGACCTTACCCCTAACACATGGAGGTAACGAGGCTGTTTCCCAAAAAAACAGAAAACTTTGGAGACATCTTACTAATTCAAAAATTGTAAAATGAAGCAAAACATATAACTATACTACTCGATGACTTAGACAATATGAAATACAGCAGTAGCGATCCAACATGAACCAGTGAAATCTATAACACTGTTGCAGAGTTCAAATTTATAAAAGTGAAATTTCAGCATAGTGCCATAGAATTTAAATTTATATAAGTAGAACTCTAGGAGAAAAGAGGAAAAGGCCAACAAAGAAAAAAGAATCTTTCACAGTTGTTTCAATGGAGAAATTAACTATATTTCAACGAGCATTGCTAAAGGTGGGTAACCTAGAAAATGTTGAAGAAAAGAGAAGGCCATTTTGGATAGAAGAATTCGTGCCATATATAGTCCAGAACAAGCCCAAACTCACTATATAGCGGGTTTCAGACAATCCGGCCCGAATTCAAACTCGTTTTGGGCTCCATTTCAAAATCATGACGGAACTTCTTCTTCACCTAAGTGCCAAATATCACTCTGCTTGACCTGTGAACTTTGCTCCTCCAAATCCACTTGTAAAAGGTGATACGTAAAAATGAAATTAAATTTACCTCAGAATAGTAATTGCCTTATTCCAGCAACCCCTGAATTATACATGAAAAGAGCAACGCTTTGCAGTGTATGGGAAAAGGAGGGGCAGAAAATAGTGTTGATGAAGAGGAGAAGGTAGAGGCCGACCTCTCGATTGGAACGACACAGTGGTTGATGACAGCCTTCGTCGTCTGGATCTGGTAGTTAAAGAGAAAAGGAGGGAAGGGAAAGGGAGGTCTGTCCACTCTTTGGCTATGGGGCAGTTGTGATTTTTAGAGAGACTGAGGAATTCTTTTTTTTTTTAAATATGGAGGAGTGGCAGCGTCTGGTGGCTGTCCAGAGGAGGAGAGATTCAACTCGCTGTTTTATTTTAGACAAAAGCTTTGTTTGGATTGTGGTAGCCTTGGTTTCATAATATAATGGTACCAGTAAATTTGTTCTTACTTTGCGCGGTAATAAAAATATTAATTAATTTATCACAAAATTAATACATTAATAATTATTCATAAATTATTTTTTTTATGAGAAAAAATATTTATAAATAGCATACATTTGAGTTACTTAATAACTTTTTTTATTTATAGCAAATACTTATATATAATGTATTTTATATTTTATCCTATTAAGTAATATTTAAAGAGTATTAAAACATACAAATTTCAAACTAAAATAAAAAAAATACATAAATTCCTACTAACATTTGTCTTCGGTTTAAAATTTTTTGTATGTCGTTTGTAATCTTAAGACAATATGGTTTCTTTGATTGTCGTATTCCTGTGGTACAGTCTCACCCTTCTTCTCAGAAATGTTATATAACTTGTAAAGAGTTTTTTCTCTATTTCATAAGCCATCTAATTTTATTATTATCTAAATCTCCATTATATCAAATTCAAAAAACTAATTTGATGTTTGCCTTTCAATTTTCTCCTTTTAAAGCTAAGTATCCGGCATTCAAACTATTGAAATTGTCGAATGGATAGGTAATGATACTCATAGATATTATTTGTAATGTATAAAGTATTTAAGTTTTATTTGATTAAGAAATATTTAATGTACAAAACTCAAATTAAAATAAAAAATTTACATAAATTTCTACTAAGAGTTGTGTATGGTTTAGAAACTTTTATATGTTATTTGTAACTTTAAGGCGGCATGATTTCTTTAGTTGTCATATTTTTGTGGTAAAGCCTCATCCTTTTTTTCAGATATGCTATGTAAAGTCTCTTTTTTCCTATTCATAAAGTCAATGATATTATCATTATCTAAATTTTCATAATACCAAATCCAGAAAACTTGATTTGGTAAAGTCGAAGGAAGCCGTTCAGAATCAGAAGGTAGAGGTCTTCTCCAAATAGGGAGATGGTGTACTCCGACATCGGGGTCATTTGTGTGTACCAAATCCTGGTGACTTGAGGGATCAAATTTTGCATGAAGCTCATGGTTCAAGATATTCTATACATCCAAGTGCCACCAAAATATACCATGACATAGAGGAAGTCTATTGGTGGAATGGCATGAAGAAGGACATAGCAGAGTTTGTGGCTAAGTGTCCGAATTACCAACAACCGAAGGTTGAGCACCAGAGACCAGGAGGTGTACTTCAAGACATCAGTATTCCTACTTAGAAGTGTGAGGAGATCAATATGGACTTCATCACAGGGTTGTCTCGTACTCGCCGACAGTATGACTCTATTTGGGTGGTTGTGGACAGGTTGACTAAGGTAGCTCATTTCTTACCAGTCAAAACCACCGATTCAGCGGAGTATTATTCTAAGTTGTACATTCGAAAGCTAATTTGGTTGCATGGAGTGCCCTTGTCCATCTATCGGATAGAGGTACTCAGTTTACTTTCCAGTTTTAGATATCATTTCAGAAGGGGGCTTGGTACTCAGGTCAAGCTTAGCACAATATTTCACTCGTAGACAGATGGTCAGGCCGAAATTCATACCCTTGAGGATGTATTGAGAGCGTGTATGATTGATTTCAAGGGTAATTGGGATGATCATTTGCCTCTCATTGAGTTTGCATATAACAACTACAATTCCAACATTCAGATGGCTCCGTTTGAGGCTCTTTATGGGTGGAGGTGTTGATCTCCTATTGGTTGGTTCGAGGTCGATGAAGTTGCAATGATAGGACCGGATTTAGTCCATGAGGCTATGGAGAAGGTTCAGCTTATAAGGGACAGGTTGAAAACAACTCATAGTCGCCAAAAGTCCTATGAGGATGTGAGGGGAGGGAACTTGAGTTTGGAGTCGATGATTGGGTGTTTCTAAAGGTTTCTCTCATGAAGGGAGTGATGAGCTTCGGAAAGAAAGGATAACTCAGTCCCAGTTATGTTGGCCCGTACCGGATTGTGAAATGGGTTGACAAGGTAGCATATGAGTTGGAGTTGCTCTCAAAATTAGTTTCTATCCATCCAATTTTTCATGTATTGCTCTTAAAGAAGTGTTTGGGTGATCCAGCTCTGGTTGTTTCGAGGGACAGTGTCGGTGTGAAAGACAACCTTAGTTTTGAGGAGGTCCCGATGGAAATACTGGATCATCAGGTTCGTAATCTAAAGAACAACTAAGTAGCTTCAGTCAAGATTTTATGGAGGAATCAACATGTTGATGGAGCTATGTGGAAAGCCGAAGTAGATATGATGGCTAAATACTCGCATCTATTCCCTTCCGGCTCAGTTTCAGCTTGAGGTATCAGTTTCCTCCTTCGCACTCTATTCAGTTTCATGTTCAGCTCATGTACCCCAATTTCTTTCATGTTAATGAATGTATGTGTGATTCAGGAATTCAGTTCAGTCTTGTAGTTCAAATCGGAGTCAGTGACTCCGTCAGTTTTCAGCATGTATGTTCAGTATTTGAGTATGATGATTGCATTTCTCTGCTTTTCAGTATGTTTTTCCACATTAGAGTACGAATGTTCCCAAGGGGGAGATATTGTAATATCCCAAAAATCCTAAGATCAGATCCGGGAGTTGAAATGGAGAAAAACAAAAATTTCTGCACCAGGTCACAGGACGAGTCGTCCCATGAACCGTCAGGAATACCATGAGTCATTAAGTGACTCGTGGGAAAAGTTTGGGACTTGGTTGAAAATTTGGAAATTTTGGTGACCACGAGTCGTTAGGTCAGCCATGGCCAAGGAGTGGTTGATACATGAGAAGTTCTGGCAGTGATGGTAACGGGTTGGTCACCATGAATCATTGGGTACACCACGAGTCATGGTGTCCCTCGTAGTGACTGATCTTGGGCAGATTTATATGCCCAAGTGATACTCAAACGTATCATTTTTACCTTGTTTGTTGTGCAATGTGTATATAATATCATGTATTTGTTAATAAAATGCGAATTTATACTAACCAACATGATTAGCATTTGTTTTACAGGATAATGTGATTTTTAGGTGCTAAAATGCGTGTTGGAACTATGTCGGAGTTGGACTGGGATGCGAGCGTGGAAAAGGCATTGGATGGCACATTTTACAGTGGCTCCGCGATGGAGCCGTGCCACGCTGCCATCGCGGTAGCACACTGCCTGGGCAAAAATAAAATTGGCAATTTCCAGTGTGCCTGCGCGTCAGCTCCGTGGCACGGAGATAGGCCTCCGTGCCACGTTGAGGCCAATTATCCGGACCCTGCAATTTCCAGAGAGGGTTCGCGTCCACGCCGTGTCACGGAGGCAGTGCTCCGCGTTGGCCTCCGTGACACGTTGCTTGTTATTCCGGGAAAAATTTCCCACTAGTATAAATAGCACACTTAGGTTATTTTTAAAGGGGAGTTTTTTAGTTTTAGTTTTTTTAGCCTGAGTTCAGAAGTGGAGAGCAGGAACGTGGGTTTGTGGCAGTTGAAGAATAGAAAAGCTAAGAGTTTTCTTCTCTTCCTTTCTTCTTTCCTTCAATTGTATGCATGATTTACACTCATTTTAGGATGATTAATCCAAGAATGAGTGGCTAATTCCTTTCTTGCTGAGGTTTTGAACTTGTGTAATGAATGTTGGTAATAATTGATATGGTTTCTTCTTCTTCTTGCATGTTGTTCTATTAATTCTTGTGTTTATTACATTATTGATTGGCCACCATTAATGTATATCTAAAAAGTCCAATTTCACTTGAGAGAGCATGAAATTGGAAAGTTGTGAATTAATAGGGTATTGTTCTTAACTTGATTTGGGAAAATTGGGTTTTGATGTGCTTTCTTGATAGAAATATACTTGAAAGCCGTATTTAGTCAATTTAGGAACCGGAATTGGAGTGTTAGGTCATAAATTGCATTTGATCACAGAAATGTAGACGGATGGTTTATGATTCTAAAGTGAAATTAAATACGGAAGTTTTAATTTCTAGGCAAACGTTCTTGGCTAGCAATATGAAGAAGAGTATGACCAAATTATCATGATTATCAAGTTCATTACTCGTTCTTAACCTTGTCATGTGCATCTCCATTGTCTAAATTCAACGTAAATAGTAGTTATTAATTTTAGTATATAATTAGTTTAGAAACAAAACTCACTCAAATCTTGGTTGGATTGTTGTTAACATAGTTAGAAATAGAATAGAGATATAGTAAACTAGGCAGTTTTGCATATCTAGAGCAGCCTCCTTGGATCGATACTTGGCTACTTAGCCACTTTATTACTTGTTTGACCACGTACACTTGCGTGTCGGTTTTTAATATATACCGAGCAGCGATACGCGCGCAACAAGTTTTTGGCGCCGTTGCCGGGGAGGCTAGGCGATTTGTAAAATTGTGTTTAGTGTAAATTTGCTGTATTTGTATTTTTATTTTCTTAAGTGTTAACAACTTGGTCTTAGCCTGTATTTTGCAGATTTTTATTTCTGTGAACACTGGCAAGGGACAAGGAGCTGGTGGAATCTTACTTAGAGCCAGAACGTGAATTGCACAGTCAATGTAGAGAAGCTCTTCGGAAGAAGCTGCAGTTGCTTAAATAGTCTATGATGGAGCAACCAAATCCACCAGTTGTGCGGGCTGTGTTAGTGCCCGAGGAAGTAGCAGCCAGGCCGGTTCGCGAGGTGGCAATCCCACACGCTAATAATGTACATTCCAGCATCCGCAAACCAGAGCCTGGAGGGAGATTTGAGTTAAAGCAAAATATGGTGCAACTTTTGCACACTAGCGGGCAGTTTACCGGTCTCCCTCACGAAGATCCGCAACAACATCTCCAGAACTTTTTGGAGATAAGTGACACTTACATACCCGCTGGAGTGTCACCTGATTATGTTCGGCTCACCTTATTTCCATTTTCCTTACTGGGTGAAGCCAAGAGGTGGTTAAAAGCTGAACCACCCAACTCTATATCAACGTGGGATGATCTTGCAAGGAAGTTTTTGATTAGATTTTTCCCTTCAGGTAAAACAGCTAAACTTAGAAGTCAGATTCTAAGTTTTAAACAAAGGGAAGGAGAAAATCTTTATCAAGCCTGGGAAAGATTCAAGTCCATGTTGCGAGACTGTCCTCATCATCATCAGTCAAATGAGGTGTTGGTCCACACTTTTATTGAGGGTTTGGAACCCCACACTAAAATTTTGTTAGACTCAGCAGCTGGAGGGCAAGCGCTGGAGAAGACTTATGAGGAGCTGTACACTTTGCTCAACCGAATTTCACAAGGCAATCCGGAATGGAATGCAGATTCTTCAAGAGGTGGAGCAAGGAAAGCAGCGGGAGTGCTTGAAGTGGATGGATTCACAGTTATCGCTACACAGATAGCTGCTTTGCAAAATCAGTTAAACACTCACTTCAGTAATATGAATTTGAACCAGCCGTCAGCCTCAGTCAATGCAGTCCGACAGATGTGGTGTGAAGTGTGTGGTAGTAGTGAGCATTCAGCTGAATGCTGTGGTGCAAATCCTGATTCTGTCAACTTTGTGGGCAATGCACAGAGGAATCAACAGCAGTTTGGCGGTGGCTACAACTCGAATTGGAGGAATCATCCAAATTTTTCATGGGGTAGCAACAATCAACAAGGTCAAGGTTCAGGGCAGGGTATGCACAGAAACCAAGGAGGGCAACAAGGCTATGAGAATCAGTTCAGAAATCACAATGCCCCTCCTCCACCACCATCACCGACTATTGAGGAAATGTTCAAGACCATGATTGCCAACCAGGCATAATTGCAGGCTGACTATGTCAAATTGGCAGCCGAAGTAAAGAATAATCAATTGGCAACCAAGGCTCTTGAATATCAGTTTGGACAATTTGCTAGTGCCCAAAATACTAGACCAAGGGGAGGACTACCTAGCGACACGGATCCCAATCCTAAGCAGGTGAATGCAGTGACCACGAGGAGTGGTTTACAATTAAAGGAGGTGGAACCGGAAAGACCGCCTCAGAAGTTAGGAGCAGCAGATGTTGAGGGAGAACAAACCTCAGATACGGGGAAGACCAAAGAAGCTGAACCAGCAAGGCCTCCACCCCCGTTCCCTCAATGACTTAAGAAACACAAGGAGGAGGCGTGTTTCCAGAAATTCATGAAGGTACTTAAACAGGTACATGTTAACTTACCTCTTGTTGATGTCTTGCAGGGTGTGCCAAAATATGCGAAGTATATCAAAGACATCGTGGCCAACAAAAGTCGCTTGACTGAGTATGCCACGGTGGCTTTAACGGAGGAATGCACATCCCGTATTCAGAACAGGTTGCCCACTAAACTGAAGGATCCTGGAAGTTTTACTATCCAGCTGACGATTGGGCAAAGTATCCGAGCTCGTGGGTTATGCGACTTGGGGGCGAGTATAAATCTAATGCCATCTTCGGTATTCAGAAAGTTAGGACTAGGGAGCCCTAGTCCTACAACAGTGATCTTGCAGCTAGCAGACAGGTCTTTATCTAAGCCGGATGGCATTGTCGAGGATGTGCTAGTGCAGGTAGGCTCCCTCATTTTTCCGGTAGATTTCATTGTTCTGGATTTTGAACCAGATGCGGAAGTCCCATTTATTTTGGGACGACCCTTTTTGGCAACCGGAAAGGCATTGATCGATGTAGCTGCGGGTAAACTTACAATGCAAGCACATGACAAGGTAGAGGTATTTGATGTGTTCAAAGCCATGAAGCTGCCGGCTATACATGAGGAGCTTTCGGAAATCAGCGTGGTTGAACATGTAGAAAGTAAGCCGGCTGCTGAAGTTTAAGACCCCTTGGAGAGAGCGCTTACGCATACTGATCATTTTGGGGATGGAGAAGCTTGTGGAATGGTTCAATTGTTGGATGGAGCACCTAAATATCCGAGAAGACAGGAATTTCAGTCCTTGATGAGATCACTAGAGCCGTTGCCGAAACCGTCTGTTGAGGAGGCACCGAAATTGGAGCTGAAAGAATTGCCTCCCCATTTAAAATATATCTTTTTGGGGGAGGGAGAGACGTTACCGGTTATTATCTCAGCAGACTTGACAGAGGAACAGGAACAGGCAGCTTTGGGGGTCTTAAGGAAGAGGAAGAAAGCAATGGGTTGGCAAATGTCCGACATTCAGGGTATAAATCCAGCTTTCTGCACGCACAGGATATTTATGGAGACAGGAGCCAAGCCAACTGTTCAGCCACAGAGGAGACTTAATCCAGCAATGAAAGATGTGGTAAGGAAGGAAATAATCAAGTGGCTTGATGCAGGTGTAGTCTACCCAATTTCAGACAGTGAGTGGGTCAGTCCCGTTCAATGTGTTCCTAAGAAAGGGGGGATGACTGTAATCACCAATGAGAAAAATGAGTTAATCCCCACACGAACCGTCACAGGCTGGCGAATTTGTATGGACTACCGAAAACTGAATTAAGCCACGAGGAAAGACCATTACCCCATTCCTTTTATTGACCAAATACTTGACAGGTTGGCAGGGCAGGAATATTATTGCTTTCTTGATGGGTATTCCGGCTATAACCAAATAGCCATCGCTCCTGAGGATCAAGAGAAGACGACGTTCACCTGTCCTTATGGGACATATGCTTTCAGGCGAATGCCGTTTGGGTTATGCAACGCACCCGCCACATTTCAGAGATGCATGATGGCTATATTCCATGACATGGTTGAAGATTTTGTTGAGGTATTTATGGATGATTTTTCTGTTTTTGGTAATTCGTTTGCTACTTGCTTGCAGAATCTTGACAAGGTACTGGCTCGATGTGAAGAATCCAACCTCGTGTTAAACTGGGAGAAATGCCACTTCTTAGTGAAGAAGGGGATTGTCCTGGGCCACAAAGTGTCTAAAAAGGGGTTGGAAGTCGATCGTGCTAAAATTGAGGTTATTGAGAAATTGCCACCACCAGTATCCGTGAAAGGTGTACGCAGTTTTCTGGGACATGCAGGATTCTACAGACGATTCATTAAAAACTTTTCCAATATTTCTAGACCGCTATGCAGGCTGCTAGAAAAGGAGGTCAAGTTTGAATTAAACGATGAGTGTGTTGTAGCATTCGAAAAGTTGAAGCAGAAATTGATAGAAGCACCCATACTTACTTCTCCTGACTGGGAACAACCATTTGAGCTGATGTGTGATGCCAGTGATGTGGCTGTGGGAGCTGTATTGGGACAAAGGAAGAATAGAGTTTTTCATTCCATTTATTATGCAAGCAAGACCCTGAATACGGCTCAGAGCAATTACACAGTCACAGAAAAAGAAATGCTAGCTCTGGTGTTTGCATTTGACAAGTTCCGGTCTTATTTGGTGGGTTCGAAAGTGGTGGTGTACACTGATCATGCAGCTATTCGATACCTATTCAACAAGAAAGATGCTAAGCCTAGATTGATCAGATGGATCTTATTGCTACAGGAGTTCGACCTTGAGATTAGAGACAGAAAGGGGAGTGAAAATCAGGTAGCAGATCACCTATCACAACTGGAGAGTCGGTCGCATATGATGGAAAGTGATGACATTAATGAGGACTTCCCAGATGAGAAACTATTGGCAGTGGGAGAAGCAGAAGTTCCCTGGTATGCTGACATAGTCAACTTGCTAGTGAGCGGAGTTTACCCCCCTGAAGCAACAGACCAGCAAAGAAGAAAATTGAGGCATGACAGCCGATATTATGTATGGGACGAGCCATATTTGTTCAAGCAGGGACCAGACCAGGTGATGAGAAGATGCATCCCAGAGAGTCAGATAGCAGAGGTGCTAAGGGGCTGCCATTCTTCATTGTATGGAGGGCATCACGGAGGTGAGAGAACAACACATAAGGTTCTTTAGTCAGGTTTCTTTTGGCCGACCCTGTTCAGAGATTCTATGGAGTATGTCAAAATGTGTGATAGATGTCAGCGGACAGGAACAATTGGCAGAAGACAAGAGATGCCTTTGCAGAACATACTGGAAGTTGAGCCCTTTGATGTATGGGGCATTGATTTCATGGATCCATTCCCACCGTCATTTGGAAATCGTTACATCTTGGTAGCTGTAGATTATGTATCAAAATGGGTGGAAGCAATAGCTTTCCCCAGGAATGATAACAAGGTAGTAACAAAGTTTGTGAAGAAACACATTCTCACAAGGTTTGGGACACCCCGAGCAATTATCAGTGACGGAGGAGCTCATTTTGTCAATGCAAGCTTCAAGAAATTATTGGCTAAGTATGGGGTGCGCCATAAAGTGGCCACATCATATCACCCCCAAACTAGTGGGCAGGTAGAGGTGTCAAATAGGGAGGTAAAACAGATTCTTCAGAAAACGGTGAACACACAATGGAATGATTGGTCTGGTAAACTTGATGATGCGTTGTGGGCCTACCGAACAGCTTATAAGACACCGATTGGAACGTCACCATACCGATTGGTCTATGGCAAAGCATGTCATCTCCCGGTTGAACTTGAGCATCGAGCTTTCTGGGCTGTTAGAAAGCTAAATATGGACTTAGAGCTGGCGGGTAAAAAGAGATTGATGCAGCTCAGCGAACTTGATGAATTCCGCCGGCATGCCTATGAGAGTGCGAAGTACTACAAGGAAAGAACCAAAAGATGGCACGACAAGCATGTGGTGCATCGCATTTTCGAACCAGGACAGAAAGTTTTGCTTTTTAATTCAAGATTGAAATTGTTTCCTGGTAAGCTGAGGTCTAAATGGTCTGGACCGTTTGAAGTAGTGAGAATGACCCCTCATGGGGCGGTAGAACTGTGGCAAGAAGATAGGAGTGCTACGTTCTTGGTAAATGGGCAGAGATGCAAGCACTACTGGGGAGATGACCATGATCGGGTCAAATCGTCCATCTCCCTAGTAGACACGTGAGCATAAAGGCTGTCGAGCCGCGACGTTAAACCAGGCGCTGCACGGGAGGCAACCCGTGAAAAATATTTTTTTCTTTCCTTAGTGTAAAGTTTTTCTTTTATTCTATTTTCTTTTCTTTTTCTTGATTAGGCTTAGATTTGCATTTTATTTAGTAAATTTTTTTTATTTAGTAATTTAGTAAATTTTTTTATTTTTTAGTAGGAAATCTATTAATTTAACCAATTCTTCTTTAGTGAGGTGATTTTCAGGTATACTGGAGGAAAAATACTTGGAATCGAGGAAACGAGGCGAGGTATGAAAAATAAAATTTGATGGTGAAACAGAGCACTGGCGCGTTGGCGCCGTGTCACGGAGGCAATGCTCCGCGTTACCCTCCGTGACACGTTGAAGGCAAATCTGGAATTTTTTAAAAAATTCCAGTAAGCCAACGCGTTGGCTCCGTGTCACGGAGGAGGGTCTCCGCGTTACCCTCCGTGACACGTTGCCCTTATCCCAGTGCCGGGTCACACCGGGTTTCCGGGTGACCCGCGTGTTTCCTTTAAATAAACCTCCGATTTTCACCCATTTTTCCCCATTCCCTCTTCCCTCCGCGACAAAAACACCCATTCCCCTACCCCTAAGCTCCGTGCCACGTTAATAGGCAAGGAAAACGTCAAGTTTTCGTCGATTCTTCAATTCCAAGGTATGTTTTCATCATCTATCTCAAAGTTTTGGCGATTTTTGTCGATTTTGAGCATGTGAGGTGAGATGTATCACCCTAGGTAGAAATTACACATGACGTGAATTATTTTGTAATTGATTATGTTCAGATCGTTGTAGTTGACGTTTGAACTTATCGATTGATTGAATAGTTCAATTTTGATTGTCGAATTGCATTCTAGGGCTTGGGGTTGTTGAATTTTAACTTGGGTAACTTGATAGTTTGACAAAATTGATGCCGGGGTGTGTTTATTATTTGAGATAAGTCGTGGTAAATATTGTATAATTGTTGAAAGACGATTAATTCTCGAATTTTTGTGGGAAATTGCGTAATATGTGAATTGGTTGAATTGATTAGATTAGTTGTATATAAAATGTTTGTATTGTTGTTTCTATTTTGTTGTTGTTATTGTTGCTAAGTGCTATGGGTGAATAGCTGTCGATAGTAGGATTGGGTTAGCTGTATGAAGTCTGAGTAGTTCGCTAGCCGTTATGATGTCGAATTTTTGTGAACGCACTAAGCAATATGTTATAGTTGATTGTGTTTGAGGTGTAAATAGAGCTATCCTTGCTAAAATGTTGTAAATATTGTTAAAGACTAAGTGTGGGGTAAATTTTGTTTAACCCGACCTTAGCCGAAGCTAACAAGTTTTTAGCTTAACGTTGTGCTTGTTTGTGTAAATTGACAGGTACAATGGCCAGCCGACAAGATAAAGGCAAGGGTGCTTCAACCTCAGGCACCGGCAGAAAGAGAATGAGATTGGGCACTGCTGTCCCAGCTGCACCTGCTGTTCCACGCGGTCAACACCGCCGATACGGAACACGATGGGTTACCGAGGAAGGAAAGAAGTGGTATGCAAAGCATAAGGAGAACAAGTACTTCCCGGAGGAATATATTGCAAGGGAACCACTTGCACAGGAGATCCCTCGCATCGTACGGAGGATTGAGGCAGCTAGGCTCAGCTTTATCTTTCAGGAGCCCAAGGAGTGCAACCTTCACCTGGTCCGGGAATTTTATGCAAACTGGAACCCGGCCATCAGGAGCCATACTATTAAAATCAGAGGGCAGATTGTCACTCTGGAACCCCAGCAGTTTAATGCCATCGTGGGAGCGCGGGACACAGACGCCCACGTTCTCCGCCAGCTCAACATCACCCCACCGTACGCCGACATCAGACGTACATTGTGTGGGGCTCGATCCACAGCCCGATGGAGTAGACACAAAGAGAGGGGTTACCACCAGACTCTGCCTTATTCGCAGATGAACAGGGAGGCCAGAATCTGGCTAAAAATTGTATGTTCGTGTCTGATCCCGGGAGTGCATATGACAGACGTGACCCGGGACCGTGTCTGCCTGGTGTATGCCCTTATGAAAGGGCTTGAGATTAATGTGGGGGCGGTCATAATATCCGCCATGAAGATATCCAGACTACACCAGGGCCACAGATACGGGTTTGGCGGACTCATTACCACCTTCCTCCGAGGCCTCGACGTTGAGGAAGAAGCCTTGGATTACATTCCGCAGTTGGAGCAGAGGGCCCTTGATGTGACAAAGACCAAGGCCCCCGACACTACACATGGACCGGTGCTGATTCTGGGCGAGCGACATGCTCATGACGACCAGTATATGGCCCGTATGTTCGGCATGCAGATGCTGCAGCTACGAATAAGTGGGAGACTAGCCACCGAGGATGAATTATGGCAGCTGGAGCTGGACTACCCCTTTGGCGAGAATGCCAGAGCTTTATGCAAGGTGGGGCCAGCCTTTGTGGAGCCGATTGATGACGACGTCCCTACTGATGAGGAGACACGTCGTGAGGACTCTGATGTGGAGTCCGATGACGGCGATGGAGCTGATTCAGATATGGGCGACGAGGCCGCAGCACCGGATGAGGAAGTTGAATATTTCGACTGAGCAGGGAGTTTCAGCACCCAAAATTTTGTGTTTTGTATTGTTGTGAACACTGGGGACAGTGTTCGATTTAAGTGTGGGGTGGGGAGTAGTTAGGTGCTGGGACATAGGCTCTAAATTTGCTGTATAATTTTTCCTTGACGTTTATGTATGTTTGTGCTTTCCCTGTTGTTGTGAACTGATTTGTGATTTATGTGTATATATTCGGTTGTGGCCAATGATGTGTGTTTTGAAAGTTATGGTTGCCTTTGTAAATATTTTGTAAATTTTGTAAATATTTTTTTCTATCGATATGATCGATATTTTTCAAAAATTTTGCGAAAAGATTTTGCACTTATCAAAATATTTTGTAAATATTTTCTATCGAAATGATCGATGTGTTGCAAAAATTTTGAAGTTTTATTTTTGGGTTTCTCGGAGTTTGTTTTCGGTTCTTTTACCGAGAATAGTCCCATTGAACCGAGGTCATAGTTAGTGACCGTTCCCTATGATGGATGGATGACGACCGTCTTAAGGGAAATGTAGTCGATAGGAGTAGATGTTTTGTTTTTAGTTTCTTTGGTGGATTGCATCAATAAACTGTAGTTGCTTATGGTTGCTAAAATTTCGTTGCGTGTTGTAATTGATGTTCAAAATGTGAAAATGATTCGTTTGAAAGCATGCAATTTTGTAAATATGTTGAGTTACCTAGGTTATAGAATTTGGTTCATTATGATTGAGGCTTAATCTTGAATTCATGTAATTGACTAATTAAAGAGTCTGTGAATGAATCTTGATTCGAGCATGTGCATGAAGTGTGAGTGAGGTTTTGCTATTCCATGTCATTGTGAATTGTCTAGAACTTGCCTGGTGTGTATACAAAACGAAATGAAGGAGGTGCAGTGTCGGAAAGGATGTAGGCATTTCTTTGTTTTAACCTTTAGTTTCCATTTTTTTTTCTTGTCAAATTCTACCTTTTTATATGTTGTATACCCTAGTCAGCCCGTTGAGCCTTTAGCCGATTTCTTTCTTTTGTCCAGATTTATATGAACTAAGCTTTATTCCTTCTTTTCATTAGCCTTAAAGTCTATAAGAAGCTCTTAAGCGCTTACAAAGAACAGAAAATGTTTCCCAAAGTGTTAAAGAGTGAAACGAAAAGAAAAGCAAGGTGAGGAAAGAAAAGATGATGTTGAAGAGGCACTAGTTGTAATTAAATGATAGTGAGGGTACATGAAAACCCTCTGTTTTGTGTCAAGTGTGCCTGATGAAATGGGCTGTATGAAAGTAAACCAGCATGAATGGGAGAAAAAGAGAAAAGAGAGGAACAATGTCTATGAGTCGATGGGAATGAGTTGAAAAGGCGCTTAAGGATGCTAGCGACTATTATTGGCTAATCCAATATATATATACTAGATCCATAGCCCAGTTACAACCCATTAAAAGTCCTATTTGATCCTACATTGCATTTCTTTATATTAGTGGAGTAATACACTAAGGGCAAGCCTATGGGTCATGACATGATGCATATGAATTCTTTTGGGAAAGAGAGTGAAAGTAATTTTTATATGCCCCTACTTGCATGTTTAAGTGCTGAAAAAAAAAGGGGGAAGTTTCTCTCGAGTTGTGAGGGTACATGCTTGATGAAAGATTGATGTTCGTGTCAGATTTCTTGATTAGTTGATTTGCATGAGTTTGCCGATATCAAGAATCAATTCTTAAAAGTTTAGGAAGCCTCGATGTATTAAGGTCATTGTCTTGTACGACCAAGCATGTTTTCTTGATGATTTGCAAGAATTGAATAATCGGTATGACCGTAGCGTAAAATGGTTGCACCATAGTGACAAAGGTTGAGATGTGATGTGCATGATTTGTGTATGTGTTGTTCGTGGACGAACAAGGATTTAAGTATGGGGTAAGTGATCTTGGGCAGATTTATATGCCCAAGTGATACTCAAACGTATCATTTTTACCTTGTTTGTTGTGCAATGTGTATATAATATCATGTATTTGTTAATAAAATGCGAATTTATACTAACCAACATGATTAGCATTTGTTTTGCAGGATAATGTGATTTTTAGGAGCTAAAATGCGTGTTGGAACTATGTCGGAGTTGGACTGGGATGCGAGCGTGGAAAAGGCCTTGGATGTCACATTTTACAGTGGCTCCGCGATGGAGCCGTGCCACGCTGCCATCGCGGTAGCACACTGCCTGGGCAGAAATAAAATTGGCAATTTCCAGTGTGCCTGCGCGTCAGCTCCGTGGCACGGAGATAGGCCTCCGCGATGGCCTCCGTGCCACGTTGAGGCCAATTATCCGGACCCTGCAATTTCCAGAGAGGGTCCGCGTCCACGCCGTGTCACAGAGGCAGTGCTCCGCGTTGGCCTCCGTGACACGTTGCTTGTTATTCCGGGAAAAATTTCCCACTAGTATAAATAGCACACTTAGGTTATTTTTAAAGGGGAGTTTTTTAGTTTTAGTTTTTTTAGCCTGAGTTCAGAAGTGGAGAGCAGGAACGTGGGTTTGTGGCAGTTGAAGAATAGAAAAGCTAAGAGTTTTCTTCTCTTCCTTTCTTCTTTCCTTCAATTGTATGCATGATTTACACTCATTTTAGGATGATTAATCCAAGAATGAGTGGCTAATTCCTTTCTTGCTGAGGTTTTGAACTTGTGTAATGAATGTTGGTAATAATTGATATGGTTTCTTCTTCTTCTTGCATGTTGTTCTATTAATTCTTGTGCTTATTACATTATTGATTGGCCACCATTAATGTATATCTAAAAAGTCCAATTTCACTCGAGAGAGCATGAAATTGGAAAGTTGTGAATTAATAGGGTATTGTTCTTAACTTGATTTGGGAAAATTGGGTTTTGATGTGCTTTCTTGATAGAAATATACTTGAAAGCCGTATTTAGTCAATTTAGGAACCGGAATTGGAGTGTTAGGTCATAAATTGCATTTGATCACAGAAATGTAGACGGATGGTTTATGATTCTAAAGTGAAATTAAATACGGAAGTTTTAATTTCTAGGCAAACGTTCTTGGCTAGCAATATGAAGAAGAGGATGACCAAATTATCATGATTATCAAGTTCATTACTCGTTCTTAACCTTGGCATGTGCATCTCCATTGTCTAAATTCAACGTAAATAGTAGTTATTAATTTTAGTATATAATTAGTTTAGAAACAAAACTCACTCAAATCTTGGTTGGATTGTTGTTAACATAGTTAGAAATAGAATAGAGATATAGTAAACTAGGCAGTTTTGCATATCTAGAGCAGCCTCCTTGGATCGATACTTGGCTACTTAGCCACTTTATTACTTGTTTGACCACGTACACTTGCGTGTCGATTTTTAATATATACCGAGCAGCGATACGCGCGCAACAGTGACCCTCAAAAGAAATTTGGCAGTGTAAGTAACGACAGGTGACCACGAGCTGTGGTCCAGGGCACGAGTCGTCCAGTCCCTCATTGGAATTGGCAGTGTGTTTTTTCCTGCGAATTTAATAAGGGCTTTTCCATAATTTCTAAGTTTATAAGGCTTAAACTACGTCGTCTTAAGCTCAGAATAGTATGTTTTAAGAAGGGTTAAGTCATTCTAACCATAACCTAATTCATGCATGCAAGCTTAGAGGTTTGAGAGGTGATCAAACCCAGTCCCTTCAAAGTTCTTCCTCAATTCTCTTTGGGCAATCAAGGAAGTTGTGAAATCAAATCTCTTCAGGTATGTAAGGCTATGAATGGGTGCAATTGTCCACACCCATACCCAATCCTCTCTCAATTCATGAAAGTTCTAATTGATGATTCTATGGAGTTTTTACCCAATGTGTGAATTTCCTAAGTATTAATCATGGGTATGATCTAAGCATATTTTGAATGTTGAATTATGATTAATGGGCAGATTTTACAATATTTTAAATTATAAATTATGTTTGCAAATTTTCTAAATTATGATGTCCATCCATAAAAGTCCATGAAAGTTGAGATCTATAAAGTATGTGTACAAACGTGATAATATGTTTATGAAGAAAGTATGATTTTGAAATACCCACGTCTATGTTCACGTTTTCAAAGTGATTCAAGTTGATTTCAAGCATGTGTAAGTATTGGGCAGGCCCATATGATCAAGTATGTTCTATGATTTCATGAATTAACTTACCACATGGTTTTGGAGTCTAGACTCCCATTATTTTCAACTTGTGGTACGGTTTGAGCCAAGGCTCCTCATGTTATTATTTCAGATTATGCATGTATGTTATTATTCAGCTTCATCACAAGACAATGGTTAGCTTCGTTGAAAAAGGATGGAGAGCATATGCATGTTTTTTAGAGTAGTGTCTAGCACCGTGTAGGCTAAGGGTCAGTCAACTCTATGCCTCAGAACTATGCGCCAACGTAGGTTTGTTTAGATTATTTGGGACCTTCCTTGTGAGCTTCCCCTGCCCTCAAGGGGCCTTCAGCTTGATATTGATATCATGGTAGCATCCTTAGCCCCAGCAAAGCTTTGGACTGCTCTGCCCACTTGAGTGTGATAGTCGGGACCACGTAAGCTCTATCATGATAATGTCAGTTATATGACGAGTCTCACATTGTTCCTCATGATTTTAGTTATGCATGTACATCAATAGTGATATTATGTTTTTAGTAGGTTTGACCCAATGTTTAGTTTTACCTAAGATTATCAGTTTTCTGCTTCGGGTCATTTAAAATAGTTATGATATTCAGTTATGCTCAGATCATGATTCTCAGAAATTAGCATGCAAGCCCTACTCTCAGAATCTTATTTTAATTATGTTTTACATTATGCATGTTTAATGATTTTACTTAAATAGCAGTTTTACTTACCTTGCATATTCGGTAAATTTCATGTACTGACTGCATACTCTATGCTGTATTGTTTCATGATACAGGCTCCAATATCTAGGCTCAGTCCCGCCACTAGTCAGATTTTCAGAGTTAGCATTTTTTAGTCTCAGTTTGTGAGTCCTCATCTTTTGAGGGCCCTTCTTATCAGTTATATTTCATATTTTCAGTTTTCAGACTATAGTGAGTTAGTTGGGGTCTTGTCCCATCAACTCGTATTAGAGGCTTTTCAGACAATGTATGTGTTCAGCTCTAGACTTACGTATGTATTCCGATGTTATGTTATGTTCATACTTCCGCTATGTTAATTATGTTGATATTCCATTTTATTTGGATAAGATAGATGTTATGTTCATGCCATGGGTCGGCTTGGAGCCTCTCGGGGTTTCTTGTCCCGTGTCTCAATCCGGGCCTATTTTTAGGTCGTGACAGGTATACATTGGAATCCACATCTAGCTCACGTAGTTATATGTAGGTCATCGTTTCTCCCACAGTTTAGTATAGTACAACTCAATCCAGTGCAGTCTCAGTCTCTGTCACGCCCCGAGTCTATACCCTGGATGGGACACGGTACTTCGGGTCATAAGTAACCCCAAGTCAACCATGGTCTATCATAACACTGACATACTGAGTAAAAGTATAGCGGAAACTTTTAATTAATAAAATAAAATATTTATGAAGAATTAGTAAACCATAAAGTTTAAAACAACTGGAACAAAGCTGAAAACCTAAATCTATATTTGTGTCTGAAAGCCATCTATCTAATGAGTTGCTGGGACAAGCCCCAGCTAACTCTAAGTAACTGAAGAAATATAACTAAAAAAATAATCCCCATCCTCGAAAGTTGAGGATTCACCAATGGTACAGCTGAACTTCTGAGTGAAGTCTGCTACCAATGCTGAGACTGAGAGCCTGCAGCTATATCATAAAATGATATAGTATAAAAGATATGCGTCAGTACTTTGAATGTACTAAGTAAGTAGAAGAAACCATACACAAGGAATAAAATAATTGAACTGAAATGACATGCAATGACCAGTTGATATACTGAAACTAAATAAATGTGATATACTAAAATGATCAAAATAACCCTGTTTGATGGTCAAAGACATGCCCTAAATTTGAGATACTGATCTAAACTGCTATATTGAACTAATAACTGTACTGAGTAGCCTGAAACTGTTCTAAACTGAGCTAAACTAAGTTTAAACTAAACTGAGCTAAATTGAAACTGAACTGACTAGTGGGAGAGGCTATAATTAACATATAACCACGTGAGCTAGACGTGGAGTCCGATGTACACACCCCATCTATAGGACTCAATATACCTTGCCAGAGTATAAAGGAATGAATTGTGAGATCACTGTCTGGGGCCATGAGGCCAATAAAATATAACCTACGGTGGTAGCGTAGTTTTGAGAACTTGGGTGCGCAAACCCCGCCCCTCTCGGTGCTAAGTCCTACTCCCACTGGATATTCCTACCATGACTACTACTGCCAAGCGAATAGCTCGATACTGAGGGCCCAAGACTATAACTAGCTCAGGGATACTGTCAGAGAGTACCCTGAGAGTTCTATCAGACCGGATTTGGAAAGCTGCTCATCTGGGAACGTCGTAGCCGTCTAAAGAACAAACTGAGGCTGAAGCTGGTGGTTCTAATACTGGTCAGAGCTGCTTATCTGGAAGTTTCATAACCGTCTAAAGAACCACAAAAAATCTGATAACTGATTCTGAGTCAAAATTCTGATAACTGGGAGACATCACTGACACCTCAAAAATTAACTGTGGTCAAACTGATTAGCTGATATTTTTCTATACAATATTGAGGTTGCTAAAAATTTGACTGAAACTAGAATAACATGAATCTGACTGAGATTTTAACATAAATTAAATATATGTGCATCCCAAAACTGATAGAACCAAGCTATAGAGAAAACTAGTTCAACCTGCAAGATTCTAATTTCTATTAAACTGGAACTAGGGCTGAATGTACTAGATACAATCTTTCACAAATTTTTAGCAATAAGGAATAATAAAGCAATTAAAATCATAAGAAATATTCCATTTGAAACCACAAAGAAATCTATCTAAAAACTTTTTACATTTCGAAGTTACAAGGTTGTAACTGATAGAGAAAATTAGACAAGGTTTTTAGGGACACAAGGGAAGAACTATTCCCTTGTTGAATTCCCACATATCTGGTGAAGAAATCCTGGAGAGAATTCCTTGAAAATCTGAGAAGAAATTGATCGCCCTAGTGCTAGCCCTGAGAGTTTCTAGTCTAGGAGTTTAGGAAATTATGGAAAAGCCCCTAAAAATCTCGCAGAAAAATCACCTTGCCAGTCCCAACGAAGGATTGGATGAGTCATGCCCAGTGACCACGACTCTTGGTCCAACTCGTGAAGTAAATTGCCCAAAGTCCACTGCTGTGACCATGGGGGACATAATGGGTCGTTGGTGGTGACAACGACTCGTAGTCACCTCTTTCCCTCAACATTGCTAGAAATCACCAGGGGGTCACCACGGGTGACACCACGACTTGTGGTGTCACCACAAGTCGTGGTGAGGACCTATTAAGTACACTATCCCACTTTTCTTCTTCCTTCGCCTATCCTTGACCACAAGTGACCTAAGTCGTGTGGCTGACCACGACTCGTGGTTACACCCGTGATCACTCAAATCCCCAAATTTTTCACCAAGTCCAAACCCTTTCCTATGAGTCACTCCACGACTCGTGGCCTACCCCACGGGTGACAAGACGACTCGTTCTATGACCTGGTGCAGAAAATTCTGTTTTCTCTATTTTAACTCCCGGGTCTAGTCTTAGGGTTTTTGGGGCATTACAATATCTCCCCTTGGGAACATTCTTCCTCAAATGTTTGAAACACACAGAAAAGTAGAGAATTGCAATCATTATACTCAAATACTGATCATGAAAGCTGAAAACTAACAGAATGACTGTCTCCGAGCTAAACTACATGACTGAAATGAATTCATGAGTCACACTTACGCACATTAACATGAACGAAATTGGGGCACATGAACTGACCATAAAACCAAATAGTGTTTTAGGGAGAAAATTGATACCTTAAACTGAAACTGAGTTGGAAGGGAATAAATGTGGGTATCTAGCCATCATATCTGCTTCGGCTTCTCGTGTAGCTCCTTCAACATACTGATTCCTCCACAAGACTTTGACTAAAGCTACTTCTTTGTTCCTCAGCTTACGAACCTGTCGGTCAAAAATCTGAACTGGGACCTCTTCGTAAGAGAGACTATCTTTTATTTCTCCGTTGTCTAGTGGCACAACTGAAGTTGGATCACCGATGCACTTCCTTAATAGGGACATATGGAAGACTGGGTGCATCGATGCTAACTCTAGAGGTAGTTCTAACTCATATGCCACACTGCCACTTCGATCCAAGATTCTGTAGGGTTCCATATATCTTGAGTTGAGCTTTTCTTTCTTCCCAAATCTCATCACCCCTTTTATGGCGAAATTTTTAGATAAACCCAGTCATGCACTGCAAACTCTAATTCTCTGTCTTCTCACATCAGCATAGGATTTCTATCAGCTTTGAGCTATTTTTCAACCTTTCTCGGCTGAGCTGTATTATCTGCATAGCTTCATGAACTGAGTCTGGCCCTATCAATATAGCTTCACCAACCTCAAATCACCCTATAGGAGGTCTATACCTCCTACTATATAATGCCTCAAATGGGGCCATTTGGATACTGGAGTGGTAGTTGTTGTTGTATGCAAACTCGATGAGAGGCAAGTGATCATCCCAACTGCCCTTTAAATTGATCACGTACGCTCTCCACATACCTTTCAAAGTCTGGATAGTCTGCTCAGCTTGCCCATCTGTCTGCGGGTGAAAAAGGGTACTGAGCTTGACCTTGGTACCAAGTCCCTTCTGAAAGGACTTCCAGAAATGAGAGGTGAACTGAGTACCTCTATCTGAGATAATGGATAAGGGCACCCCATGAAGTCTAACCAACTCTTGGATATGAAGCCTAGAATAATTTTCGGCTGAGTCTGTAGTTTTAACTGGGAGGAAGTGTGCTGACTTAGTTATTCGGTCTACTAGTACTCAGATTGAGTCTGCCGACGAGTCTGAGGTATACCTGCAATAAAATTCATATTTACTTCTTCACACTTCCATGTGAGTATACTAATATCCTGAGTCGTACCTCCTAGTCTCTGGTGTTCTACCTTAATTTGCTGGCAGTTCAGGCACTTAGCTATAAATTTGCGATGTCTCTCTTTGTCACGCCCCGCCTTGGGGGGTATGACTGGCACTTGGTGCCCTAGTAGGATCTAGACTGCTAGCTAGTGAGCCTAAGCACATCTGGTGCCTGGCTGGCTCTAACTCAGATTCATGAAATTAACGGGCTATATAACGGCTGTAAATACAGCCTCCGGCCGACTAGGCCTATAGCCACTTGTAAGAAACTTCAGCTAACCAGAAACATACTTACAAGGGGGAAACCTATGCGGGCCGACAAGGCCACCATGCTGTCTAGTTATCTGTAACTCAATAATAAAATACTGGATACTATGTGACCGGCAAGGTCACCACTACTATCAAACTAAGGCCTCACACGACCAACATAAACTGAAATGCTAAACAGCTATAACAAACTGCACGGCCTCACACGACCGTGTCACACCCCGCCTCGGGGGGTATGACTGGCACCTGGTGCCCTACTGGGACCTGAACTACTAGACTGCTAAGCCTGGGCGCATCTGGTGCCTGGCTGGCTCTAACTCATATTTCTGGAACAAAGGGCTATATAACGGCTGTAAACATAGCCCCCGGCCCATTGGCCTATAGCCTCCTGTACCTGTAATAACAGCTGACCAGAACATGCAACTAAAGGGAAACCTATGCGGGCCGACAAGGCCACCATGCTGTCTAGTTATCTGCAACTCAGCAATAAAATACTAGAAGGCTACGTGACCGGCAAGGTCACCACTACTGTCAAACTTATGGCCCCACACGGCCAACATAAAAGAAGCAAGAGTACTGATAGCTAACAACTGCACGGCCTCACACGACCGGCTCATATGACCACAGGGAAATATACAGACTGCAAGCCTCTAGGAATAGCAATAGAAATGATCGGGACAGGGCCCCGACCTACCCGTACTATATAACAAAAGAACTGAAATACACCTCTGGAATTCAGTCTCCGGATGACAGGAGCTGAATACTCGATCGCTGACAGGAATCACGTAGTATCGCCTGCTCGTCTATGAGTAACTGCAGGCAAGTAATGTTGCGCCCCACCGGGCGTCAGTACCGCTGGTACTGAGTATGTAAAGCAATAACTGAAAGAAACATCTGAACATAATAATATAACTGATGAAACTGAAATAGAAGGAATACCTTAACTGTCTGATAATGTAAGTCATACCTTCTCTTAATCATACTGGAAGGAGTAGGAGTCATACCTGAGGATTGATTGTTCTACTGTCGATCTACTCGTATCTACTGTAACACAGTATAACATATTATAACATACATAACATACACAACCTTACCCGACCCCCATAAGCCGGGAGGTACAATCAGCACAGAATCTATACCCCTACCCCGGTCATCCCATCTCCTATAATGGCTGTAAGCATCCCGCCGGTCCCCTAGGTATGCACTTGGGCTCGCTGAGCCCCTGACTATAACTGTATCTGAGTCCGGAGGACTCCTGAATCTTCACCCGGGCGTATCCGCTCGACTGGGGTGTGTAAGGGCCAATCAAGGCACAAATATAGGGAAAACTGGCATCCCATCTTCGTCCCCTGTAGGACGGCATGCCACTCCGTGGAGCGACGTATCCTCGTCCTCTGGCGAACGAGTCGATACAGCTATTAACCCTGGGCGGTCATGGATGCTAGGTAATCCAACCGCAAACAATACAACGGTCTCAACTGGTAATACTGTCTGTGTATCTCACATACTGAAGCTAATAGGGGTAAAGTATCGTATATATTAGATGCTGAGCTAATGATAGTAATCTGTACGTATCTGTTACGTGCTGAGGCAGGTGAATATATATAAATATGAACATAATCCCCTGCCAGACTGTACTGGGGCAAATGCTATACAAGATAATGTTTCTGCTGAAAACTCTGTTGTTTACTGGGTTTCTGTATACGCTATATGCTGGACTAGTGATAGAAATATGTACATGCTTAATACATGCTGAGGCTGGAGGTACTATATATGTATGTACGAATATGGTCTTCTGTCAGACTGTACTGAGGCTAATGCTGAACATGATATAGTCTTTCTGCTGAAACTATGTTGTATACTGATTTTCTATAGTAACATGATTTACTATTCCTAACATGTTTTCTAACTTCGTTTCAACTTATCATTCTATTTCTGAGCTGTCTTATAGGTACTACTTGCTCTATCGAGTTTCGATTGAGTACAATGATATAAACACATCCTGTGTAACATCGCATACTGAGCATACTGTGCAGTTTTTAATGCTTATATTAGAATCTCTATTGTACTAGCAAATTTCACGCAAGTTGTAACTCGATACTTTTAATATCGTACCAACAGTCGTAACAAACGTAACATATGACTTCTGGACAATCTACTGGCCTTTAAATTACCGTACTGAATCAAGATTTCTTAACTTGCCGAGGAAACTAACTTTACATACCTTATCCTTGAACTATTCGTCTGTCGGACGAAGCTCGGCCAGTACTTTAACTGTTTTCTCCCAACTGCATTCATAAACATATCAATCAATACTAAATACAACTTTATTTCAAAAGGCAACGTCACTTTCGATATAGTTTATAGCCTAAACTTAGGCTTATCGAAAGACGGCCAGAAACTCGCTATTTTTCAGCGGTCCAGAAGGGAGAAATATTCACTTCTCAGCTAGGAACGCATAGACACTAATTTAGAGCAATTCCACTTACCTTAGCTCGGTGGCTCGACGATTCGTCGGCCGTATTTTACGAAACTGAATCCGTAGGAATGCTCTCTGCTGCTAAATACCTCGGTACCTGGAGTTAATTTGAATTTGGGCAACGTTTAGCAGCGTAATCGGATGAAAATTATGTAATTTCCTTCGTTCTTACCTTCTCACTGCCGCTTTGCTCTGTTCTCTGGAAATTTATATGTGATTAAATGATTTAAAACCGAAGTGGCCTTTATATACTTGGGCCTGGACAAAGGCAACATGTCACGGAGCCATCGCGGAGGCCTCACCTCCGTGACACGCTGCCATCGCGGAGGGGCTCTACCTCGGCTCCTCCCGCGATGGTTCGACGGGTTTCTCGTCCGATCTTTTTCCCGGGCATTTCTACAGAACGTATGGCCTTCACATGTGCTTAACCAACGTGCCAATAGATCGTCTAGGTGCCGGGAATTCTACGGGGTATAACAGACCGGCTCATCTGACCATAGGGCAATATGTACAGACTGCAAGCCTCTAGGAATACTGATAAGATGGTCGGGACAGGGCCCCGACCTACCCGTACTATACAACAACAGAAAATGAAATACACCTCTGAATATCAAGCTCCGGATGACAGGAGCTGATGACTCTGCGCTGGCTAGGATCACGAAGGATCGCCTCCTCGTCTATGAGTACGTGCAGGCAAGTAATGCAGCGCCCCACCGGGCGTCAGTACCGTTGGTACTGAGTATGCAAAGCAACTGAAATAATATAACTGAATATAATAACATAACTAGCAATTCTGAATAGCAGGGAAATACTGAATCTGTAAGAACTGATATGAACTGAATCAGACTTCCTGTGCTGTGATAGGGCAGGAGTGTTCCTGTAGACGCGGCGGCCTGCTGCCTATTAACTAACATGTAGCACATAAATACATATATATATATATATATAGCAAACAAGAGCCGATACCAACCCCCATAAGCCGGACGGCGCCAAACAAGCAAACAATCTATATACCCCTACCCGGGTCAAAACCAGCCAAAAATAAATCACTCCACTCATCTGCTCACTCGGAGCTCCTCTACCGGCCCCCTGGGTCTCCGGCCCGGGCCATAGCCTCTGATATAAATAACCGTATCTGAGTCCGGAGGACTCCTGTGCAGACAGTAATAGATAGGGTCTGGTTCCCTGGACACAACTCAACGGGGCTATCTGGAACCGGAGTTGCACCTGTAATGAGATCTGTACAGACAGTAACAAATAGGGTCTGATTCCCTGGACACAGCTCAACAGGGCTATCTGATATCGGAGCTGCACCTGTAATGCTGATCAGACTGTTATGGGGAAAGCTTCATCCCATCTTCGTTCAAGCTGGGGACGGCATGTCACTCCTTGGAGTGACGTAAACCCACCCGCTTAGTGGGCGACACGATTACCAACCCAGGGGTGGCGAGGATGCTCAAAAGGGTGCCCTCACGCCACAACAAGTCTCAACAAGCAAATAGCACATAATAGCAAGCATGTATAACTGAAGAAGGCTATCTGAAATCTGATTTCTTATTTTGATCTCTTTCTATACTATACTGATTCTGAAATCTTTATTTAACTGTTTAGCTAATCTGTAGCCAGGATACTATCTATCTGAATGGTTAATCTGTAGCCATAAACTATCTGTCTATCTGATCTTTCTTTACTAACTTTTATTCTAAAAATCTGTCTCTTTTTATTCTACAACATGCTTGCTAATCACACAATAAGCCATACTGAATCTGGAATGCTAACTCGCCCTTTGGCGCATGCTTTACTAACTTTCGGACTGAATACGATATGGCGACACAACTCAGAATCTACTAGACTTACTTAATTCTCAACATTCAACTCCGAGAGTTCAAATACGGAGTTTACTATGATTTACCAAGCTAAGGCTTACTAACTTGCTGAAGAGCAACTTCACATACCTTAACCTCGAGTTATCCGACTGTCGGACGGGGCTTGGTCAGTACTCCAGCTATTTCTCCCAACTGCATTCATATACACATTAATTAGTGCTAAATACAACTTTATTCTAAAGGACGACGTCACTTTTGATATAATTATAGCCTAAACTTAGGCTTATCGAAAGACGGTCGAAAACTTGCTATTTTCCAGAAGTCCGAAGGGAGAAGTATTCACTTTACGGCTAGGAGCACATAGACACTAGTTTGGAGCAATTCTACTTACCTTAGCCCGGTAGCTCGACGATTCGTCGGCCGTATTTCGCGAAACTAAATCCATAGGAATGCTCCCTGCTGCTAAATCCTCGGTACCTGAGGTTAATTTGAGTTTGGACTACGTTTGGCAGCATAATCGAACGATAATATATTACCCCTCTTCGTCTCTCTCTGTTTCTACGTTTCTATGGAAATTAAATGAAGGATATAACATCATAAACCAAAGTGGGGGCTTTATATACTTGGGCCTGGACAGGCACAACGTGTCACGGAGCCAACGCGGAGGCTCCACCTCCGTGACACGTTGCCATCGCGGAGGGGCTCTACCCCGGCTCCTTCCGTGATGGTTCGATAGGTTACTCGTCTGATCCTTTCCCGGGCCTTTCTCTAGCACGTATGGCTTTCAAATATGCTTAACCAATGCGCGAATAGGCCATCTAGGTGCCGGGAATCTTACAGGGTATAACACTCTTCATGCCGTTTCGCCAGTAAATATCCCAAAAATTATGATACATCTTAGTAGCACCTGGGTGGATAGTGTATCTCAAGTTCTATGCCTTACCCGTTATCTACTTTCTCAGGTCACCCACATCCAGGCGAAGAGTCCACCCTAGTAATGGAGTACACCATCTCCCCCTTGGGAGAAAGCCTCCACTCATTCTCTGAGAACTATTTCTTTTAGGTTAAGAGTATTGAATCTTCCTCCTACCTTGACTTAATGAGGAATCTGCCACCCCAATTGATGAACATTCAGAGCTGAGACTGACTATGTGACTAAGTTGACAGGCTAGGGGAAAAAGCTGAATTCCTGAAAGGTGAGTACTAAGGGCTGAATGCTAATGGAGTATCTGACTTCAAGTTGAACTACATATCTGAACTGAGTTTCTGAATCGAACATGCATTATAAGACATAAGAAAAATAACTAAAAGACATGAAGCTTACACAAAACTAAGTAGAGTACTAAGAATATACTGTTCCCCTCAGGCTGGAACTGAGCGGTTAGGGACAAAGTTGTAAATCCCATAACTGCTTTCTAATATCTGAGTAGGTGGCCTTTTCTGAATTCAGTTTCCCAAGTAGTTCCTCCTACTAGCTGAGTGTTCTTTATAGCGTTCACTGAAATAACCTCTTTATTTCCACTTACTTACAATCTTGATGGTCAACAATCTCAACAGGAACCTCGTTTTAAAAGAGACTGTCATCCTCACCAACCCACCCATCATTCAAGCTATCAATTAATCATCTTACGACTCCTCTGCAGTATATACCATCCAAGAATTTCCCTGCCTCCCTTGTAAGACATACAACCGCATCTCATGAATTTCAGCATATGAGCATCTAAGGTATAAATAGAAAGTTATCGTGAGTATTTATGTTACAATAATCACTCCCGATATAGGTGAACATACACGTGTCTTAGAGTAAGGAATCGCAAGCACGAATCACTCAAGGAGCCTAGTCTGAGCATACACATGATGTAGCATGATCTGCTAAACCGTTAAGGAGAGTCTAAGGGGCTGGGTTCTTGGAGTTGGGCATAATGTGAGACATGAGTCTGTACATAACTAGTCTTCATGACATGAAGCTGGAATTTTTGAAACCGTGGAGTAAGACCGGGATCGCTGTCTAAACCGGTTATCTTTAATTATAGGATTCTGAACATAATCATAAGTAGAATGTAGTGTAAGCTGAAATACAAGAGGAAGCAGGTGAATAGGAAAGATCGACATCCCATAGTTGTTATTTCTGGAGCCCTTCTACTGCAACACTTAGGGCTTGACCTGGCCTTCTTAACTTATCATCACCCCCTTAGCTAAAAGTCACCATTCTCAAGTTCTATATTCTTTCTTAAGTCTAGGTTAACATTACTAACTCTTGAGTTCTCATTCATCATGAAATCTATCACTACAAGCTTCATACTTATAACCAATTCATATCAACCACGGGATAACTCTCATACTGGCATCATAAATGTATTTCATACTTTATATTGTGGCTCCTGAGCCTAGCAACATGCAAGAATCGACATGAAAAATTCATAACATACTTGCTAGTATATCCGGAGCTGTCGACCATCTGTACTGGATGTTGTGCCCTGCTGAAATGGGCAAGCTGGCGTAGTTTCTGGGATGGTAGATTGAGTTTTCTCATGTTTAGCTATAGGGCAATTCTTTATTTTATGGCCCGACTGACCATATCTAAAACATCCTTCCTTACCAAACAAACATTTTTCGTGGTGGCTCCTTTCACATTTCTCGCAAACTGGGCGACTTGATAGGGCTGCAAAAGAGTTAGCTGGGGCTCTACCTTTGCCCCGTTGGCTGCTGGGCACTCTGTAAGTTTATGGACTAACTTGCCGCACTAAAATCAACTGCCTGAGCCGGCCCTGCATTCTCCCAAATGATTTTTCCCATAGTTCTTGCAAGCTGGGCATGTAATCTCCTTTTCTCTGGGTTTGTTAGGATCCTTGACTATCGGTGGTGCTAAGGCTGATGACCTCCGATGAAATTGGAAACGGGGTCCACCACTCATCCTTTGTTGGGAAAACCCCGACCCTTGTCCTTGCTCTCTTGCTCCCCTTTTATTTTCCCCTAAACTTTCCATCCACTATTAGACCGTGAAACTTAGGTGTGACGTTTCGAACCCTGGTAGCTATTATCTCTTCAATAGGATTTGCAGGTGTGTCTGTCTGCTGGTTAACCTGAGTGGTCGCGGCTCGAATTAACACTCTAAGGGCAGCCCCGAGCTCCGCATCCATCACTTGCCTACTAAGGGGGGCTATTGGGATTGGTGGGACTGCTGGATTCCCATTATTTTCCTCTCTTCCAATACCTCTTCTGGGAGGAATTGTCTGCAAACATGTAAAGCATGAATTAGAAGAGAACCCTTAAAGTTTACACTCTATCACACGATAAGAATAGTGAAAGAAGGGAATTTTTCTAAAACGTCTTGTAGCCTCCTCGTCATAAGTGTGACGCGCTTCACACCCATGAAAAGGACTCTACTTAACATGGCTTTCAGACATCCTAGGATACTCTAAACCTAGTGCTCTTATGCTAAGTTTGTCACACCCCCAGTCTATACCCTTGATGGAACACGGTACTTGGGGTCACAAGTAACCGCAAATCAACCCATGGTCTATCATAACACTGGCATACTGAGTAAAAACATATCAGAAGCTTTTAATTAATAAAATAAAATATTTATGAAGAAGTAATAAACTATAAACTTTAAAACAACTAAAACAAAGTTGAAAACCTGAATCTATATTTGTGTCTGAAAGCCACCTATCTGATTAGTTGCTGGGACAAGTCCCCAGCTAACTCTAAGTCTAACTGAAGAAGTATAACTGAAAAGAAATATTCCTTGTCCTCGAAAAATGAGGACTCACCAATGATACAACTAAACTTCTAAGCAAGGCTTGCTAACAGTGCTGAGACTGAGAGCCTGCAGTTGTATCATAAAATGATACAATACAAAAGGTATGCGTCAGTACTTTGAATGTACTAAATAAGTAGAAGAAACCATACACAAGGAATAAAATAACTGAACTGGAAAGACATGCAATGACTAGCTGAATACTGAAGCTGAATAACTGTGATGTACTGAGATGGTCAAAATGACCCTGTCTGATTGTCAAAGACAAGCCCTAAATTTAAGATACTGATCTGAACTGCTATACTAAACTAATAACTACACTGAGTAGCCTGAAATATTTCTGAACTGAGCTAAATTGAGACAGAACTGAACTGAGCTAACTAAACTGACTAGTGAGAGAGGCTATAACCGACATATAACCACGTGAGTTAGATGTGAAGTTTGATGTACACACCCCATTGGTAGGACCCAATATACCTTGCCATGGTATAAATGCATGGACTGTGAGATCACTGTCTAGGCCATGCGGCCAATAAAATATAACGTACGGTGGCAACGCAGTTTTGGAAACCTGGGTGTGCTGGAAACCCGACCCTCTTGATGCTAAGTCCTCCTCCCACTGGATATTCCTACCATGACTACTACTGCTAAGTAGATACCTCTATACTAAGTGCCCAAGACTACAACTAGCTCAGCGATACTATTAGAGAGTACCCTGAGAGTCTTATCAGACCGGATTTGGAAACTGGTGTTCCAAGACTGGTCAGAGCTGTTCATTTGGAAGCGTCGTAGCCGTCTAAAAAATAAACTGAGACTGAAGCTGGTGGTTCTAATACTGGTTAGAGCTGCATATCTGGAAGTGTCGCAACCGTCTAAAGAACCACAAAAAATCTGATAACTAATGTCTGAGTCAAAATTCTGATAACTGGGAGGCATCACTGACACCTCAAAAATTAACTATGGTCAAACTGATCAGCTGATATTTTTCTGGACAACACAGAGGTTGCTAAAAATATGATTGAGACTAGAGTAACATGAATCTGATGAGATTTTAACATAAATAAATATATGTGCACCCCAAAACTGATAGAACCAAGTTACAGGGAAAACTAGTTCAACCTGCAAGATTCTAATTTCTACTAAGCTGGGAACTAGGGCTGAATCATTATGTTAGATACAATCAGTCACAAATTTCTAGCAAAAGGTAATAATTAAGCAATTAAAATCATAAAAAATATTCCATTTGAAACCACAAAGAAATCTGTCTTAAAACTTTTCACATTTCGAAGCTACAAGGTTGTAACTGATAGAGAAACTTAGACAAGGTTTTTATGGACACAAGGGAAGAACTATTCCCTTATTGAATTTCCACATACCTGGTGAAAAAATCCCGAAGATAATTTCTTGAAAATCTAAGAATAAATCGATTGCCCTAGTGCTAACCTTAAGAGTTTCTGTGTACTGAGTCTAAGTATCGAGAGAATGGGTGAGAGAAAAACGTCGATCACCCTTTTAAATTCCTTCTAGACGAGCCTAAAATGACATAGTTTAGAGTCTAGGAGTTTAAAAAATTATAGAAAATCCCCTAAAAATCTCGCGGAAAAATCACCTTTCCAGTTCCAACAAGAGACTAGACGAGTCATGCCCAGTGACTACGACTTGTGGTCCAACTCGTGAAGTGCACTTCCCAAAAATCCACTGCTGTGACCATGGGGGACATAATGGGTCGTTAGTGTTGTGGTCACCTCTCGTCCTCAGCACTGCCAGAAATCACTAGGGGGTCACCACGGGCGACACCACGACTCGTGGTGTTTCTAATGAGTCGTGGTGAGGACCCGTTAAGTACACAGTCCCACTTTTCTTCTTCCTTCGCTCATCCTTGACCATGAGTGACCTAGTGAGTCGTGTGGCTGACCACGACTCATGGTCACACCCAAGGTCACTCAAATCCCCAAATTTTCCACTAAGTTTGAACCCTTTCCCATGAGTCACTCCACGACTCGTGGCCTAACCCACACACCTGGGTCTGATCTTAGGGTTTTCGGTGCATTACAATCTCCAGCTCAGTTCAATACTTCAAAACTTAAACATGTTTATGACCTTTAATTACTTATTAGTACTTACAGTATTATTAGATTCTCAGATGCTTTCAGTATTTGTAATTCCAGTTATGGTTATTGCATGTTTTGTTAGTATAGTTTACAGTTTGTCACGCCCCACCTTGGGAGGCATGACCGGCACCTGGTGCCCTACTAGGGTCTGAATTGACTGAACTAACTGAGCCTTAGCACTCCGGGTGCAGGGCTAACTCTAATTCTTAAATTAAGAGAACAACGGGCTATATCTCGGCTGTAAATACAACCTCCGGCCGACAAGGCCTTATAGCCACCTGTAAGGAAAACAGTTAAGTAGAACCAGGCAATAACAGGAAATCTTATGCGGGCTGACAAGGTCACCATGATGTCTAGTTATGACTGTAAAGTAAATCTAGTACTAAGCTAAATTATGGCCGACAAGGTCGCTAATCTGCCAGCTAAACAAGGCCCCACATGGCCAACATGTAAACTAAAACACATATGGGCCCCACACGGCCAATAACAGCTAACCACAGGGAAATAGAAACAATCTGCAAGCCTCTAGGAGTAATATGATGGTCGGGACAGGGCCCCGACCTACCCATAAATTGTACAGTAAAAAGAGTAAACCTTCTAAAAACAAGCTTCGAAAGAAAGGAGCTAACTGCTCTGGTGATACTGGCTGAAAGCTACGAGGACCTGATCCTCATCTATCTATACCTGCAGGCAAGTAATGCAGCTCCCTAGAAAGGGCGTCAGTACAATGTGTATTGAATATGTAAGGTGATGACTGTAAATGACTGAAATAAGGAGATAGAACTGAAGATAACTGAAATAAAGGGGGTAAAGATCATACTTGAGTAATAGAACTTCTTACTATCTAACTTTATTAATAACTAAAGCAAACAAGAACCATACCTGGCCCTCATAAGTCGGAAGGTACAACCATCACAGAATAATCCACCCGGGGCTCCCATAAGCCCTGGTGAGTGCACGTCAATCTATATACCCCTATCCACAGTCACACTGGGTCAACTAATAGCCATAGTTATCCTACCAATCCCTTGGGTCTGCAATTGAGCCCACTCGGCCCCTGACTGTAACTGTGTCTAAGTCCGGTGGACTCCTGATATCTGCACCTCGGGCACCAGGCTCGATGGGGGTGTATAAATACAACCATGGCATATGAGGACCTGGGACCTCATCTTCATCCTTGGCGGATGGTATGCTGCTTCGTAGAGCGACGTCATCTCGCCCCTAGCGGGCGTCGACACAACTAATAACACTGGGGTCGGTCATGAAGGCTATACAGGCATAATCTATCCAAAACTCATATGGAATATTGGTCTCAGCTAATAACAACAACTAATCATAATAGACATGCTTCTGGTACTCTTACTGGGATTCAACTGAGTTATCATGCTAAGAAAACTAACTTGCTGAAAGAAACTACTTCAACATACCTCATTCGCCGATTACTGATTAACTGGCGAGTTTCAACTCGTATCCAACTGCTCTTCTCAACTGCAATCGTATTATTGGAAGAAAATGACTAGTTTCAGTACTAAATTCGGAGAAAACGATAACTTTGTATATAAATATTAATTATTTTTCAACTTGCCAGAACACGGTCGAAAACTCGTAATTTCTCGAAAGTCCAGAAGGGAGAAATGCTTACTTTAAGCCTATGATCGTATTGACACTAGTTTGGAGCAATTCCAACAACTTTAGATCGATGGAGTTACGATTTTCCGGACGAATGTTGTGAAACTAACTCCGTAGTAATGCTCCCTGTAGCCTTAAACTTCAATACTCGAAGTTAATTTGAATTCAAACAGCGTTTCGTAGCGTGAATGGAAGAAATATACTTGTTTTCTACGTTGGTTTCCTCTCTGGCGCTATGGATATATATATATATATATATATATGAAATGAAATCAAAGGTTGAGACTTATATATACTTAAGGAAGTGGACAGGGATCCATGACACGGACCCTGTCGCGCCAACTTACGGGCGTTCCACGGAGCCCATCGCGGAGGGAAGTGTTCGTACCACGCTGCCCCTTTGGGCAGATGGACGGCCTCCTCCCGCGCGGTCCCAACTTTGCGCTCATTCGACCTTTCCCCGGACCCCTTTCTCGTACGTATTATATTCTAAAACTCTTAACCAACATACGAATAGGCCGTCTAAACATTAGATACTTATGGGGTGTAACACAGTTTTTCAGTATTTTTACGTTTATTTCATATCTCACTTACTCAGTATGTTCAAAGTATTGATTCATACTTTCTATGGTGTATCGTATTATGATACAAGACAGGTTCTCAGTCTCAACATTGTTAGTAGTATTTCTCTAACAAAGATCAGTAGAATTCTATGGTGAGTCCTCATTTGTCAAGTGCTGGAGTTTCATTCCAGTTGTTCTATTTTGTTATTTTAGTTTCAGAGCTTAGAGTTAGCTGGGGGCTTGTCCCGGCAACTCATCAATTCTTAGATGGCTTTCAGATAGAGTTAGTAATTCAGTATCTTATAAGATGTTTTGTTACTTAAAGTATTTCAATTAGTTATGTTTTCAAAGCATCCTCTTATATATTTCATTCAGTATTTAGAATTTTCGTATGCTGCTATCTCATGGGTTAGCTTGGGTCACTTGTGGCCCTAAGTACCATGTTGTATCCAAGGTGTAGACTCGGTCATGACAATTGTGCCTAGAACAAGATCACTCTCATCATACATCAACTCGAATGGAATCATTCAATCTGGTGCCATCATAATGGGTGTAGCTATTAACCTTTTCTTCAACTTCTCAAATGCTTTTAGAAAATATGCATCAGAAACAAAATTAATATCTTTTCTCATAAATCTTACAGATAGGTCTCGAAATCTTTGAGAAGTTTACAAGTACTTTATCCAATTTCAGTAGGCATGCCTTAAAAGATGTCCCAAAGATCGTAAAATCATTCATAAATACCTTGATGAAATCTTCCACCATATTTGAAAAGATTACAGTTGCATGCACCTCTGAAGTGTAGATGTTGCATTGCATAAGTAGAACGGTGTCCTTTTGAAAGCATAAATCCCATACAGACAGGTGAAAGTCATCTTCTCTGGGTAAATCAAAAGCTATAGCAATCTGGTTGTACCCAGAATATCTATCTAGAAATCAATAATACTCTTCCCCTGCAAACCTGTCCAATATATGGGCAATGAAAGGTATAAAGTAGTGGTCTTTCCTAGTGGTTATATTCAACTTAAGTAGCCCATGCATATCTGCCACCCTGTGACTATTCTAGTAGGAATGAGCCCCTTCTTATCATTTGTCACAATCGTTATCCTGCTTTTCTTCAGGACATACTAGATCAAGATCACCCATTTACTGTCTGAAATTTGGTATGTAATGCCAATATCTAACCACTTGATCACCTTCTTCTTTACCACACATTTCATGATCAGATTCAGCCTCTTCTACATTCAACACTTGGCTTGTGGTCATCTTCCCAGATAATCTTATACATGCAGAAAGCCAGGACTAATTTCTTGAGTGTCTGAAATCTGTCATCCCAATGCTTTCTTGTGGTTCTTTAATACTTTTAGTGCTTCTCCCGCTTGAACTTCAAATAACTGAGCTACAAGAATGACTGACAATATATTACCTTCCCTCATAAATGTATATTTTAAGCGGCCCAAAATCCCTCGTGTGGATGTGAATTCTTTCCATATCAATAATCTATACCATTTTATTTACAGTTGCATCATCGAATATATTTTCTCCTACAAGAGCTATCTCTAAAGAGTCACGTGAAGAGATGAGTGGTAGCTTTGAATCAATATCAACCATAATTATGGAAAATAAATCCTCATAAAAGGTTGGAAGTTTGAGAGGTTTGTATTGTCAAACACTTCAACCTTATCATGATCTCTCATTGTTAGGTGCCCCACAACTACATCTATCAGTGCCCTGCCCGTGAAAAAGAATCGACATCCCAAAATAAATGAGACTTTAGATCTGGATCAAATTCAAGAATGACAAAATCTAGTAGGTATATCAGCGAGCCAACATGCACCTACTAATTCATAATCTGGCATGTACAAAATGAAAACTTCATTCTCGATTCTACGAGAATTTTTATGAAAGCCTTTCATTTGCTTCTCTTACCAGGACATCTTCAATAATTCCTTCGGGTTTGGCCAAGGATTTGTCTATGAGTTACAACATAATAGTTGTTGGGTGAGGAATGTTCAACCCTATCTTCTTGAATATAGATGAATGCATCAAATTAATAATAGTCCCCAAGCCGCAAAGTGCTTTGGCGATCACCTTCTGCCCAATAGATATAATGGTTAATTTCCTAGGATCCTTCAATTTGGTGGGCGACTTGTTGTTAATTCTTGATGTGCACTCCCTAGAATGTGCAATTGTGGCATATTCTATCAGTCGCATCCTATTAGCTATGATGTCCTTAATGTACTTGGTGTATTGTGGGATTCCTTGCAAATACCAAAAAGAGAAACATTAATATATACCTGCTTGAGCAGAGTTGCCTCCTCTTTGTGCTTTTCTAGTCTCTGTGGGAATAGAGGGGGCGGTTTAGCAGCCACTGGATTTAACCTCATCATACATAATTATAATAAACTCTGAATCATTTAAAATAAGAGTTAAAAAGTGAAAGAATAATCAATGAGAAACTCATATATATATATATATATATACACATATATGTATACACACACACATACACACACAGACATATATATATATACACACACATATGAATATACATGTTTCAAGCCAAAATCAACACATTGATGTCGAGTAAGAAATTTGTAAGCCTCAAGTCAATCAGTTTATCAATGTCAAGTGAGAAATACACGATGTCAAGTCAGCAATATACGACCCTTAAGCCAAATCAATTATCAATGACAAGTGAACAATATACATGTCTCAAGCCAAAATCAATTTGTCACAAATCATGCTCACTTATTCACGAATTTATCAATCAAATAGAAAATCATCATTTTTACCCATATCATGGTACATATACCCACATAAATGTTTGTCATCTCATTTATATGGGACCCCCTTTACCCATTACTCCCTTAATTCAATAGCTCAAACATATTACCACTTCATAAATAGTCTATAAAGTCTCAATTTGTCTTAATCGAAACTCAAATAATCAAATAACGGACTTGCCCATTCCTAATGCCTTCGAACGATCCTAGTCTGGTCAAATATGTAATTTACATTATAATAGTTTATAGACACCCGTATTATGATGCATCTATATCGGAGCCAAAAGTCAACCCAGAGCCCCTAAGGTCACAACAAGAATTTTCTTTCAAAATTAATTTACTTACCACATAAGGGTCTCAAATATGAAAATTTATAAAAAAAAAATCGAGCTCAAATCAAACTTCAAATCATCAAAATATGATTTCAAAATGTTAGGCTCAAAACAACCAATTTTTAATATCCAAATATGGATAAAAGGGCAAATAAATCAATGGAATAATGAGGGAATAGTAAAACGATGTTAGATTCTTATCCACATGATGAAATCATGAGGTCCCCTATAAAATCTCCCAAACCCCAGGTCTACAGCACCAAAAGTAGGTTAGAAAGTGATTATACCATTTTAAAAAATATTTAATAAAACTGTCAAGGGTCTTCGCAATTGCGACTAGATCATTGCAATTGCAAACAACATGGACCCAACCCAACTTTGCAATTGCGAACCAAACCTCACAATTACGAGCCTCATAGATGACCCTCAGATATCACAATTGCTAACTAGATCTCACGATTGTGAACTCATAGATATCCTCTCAGATGTCGCAATTGCGAACTAAAACCTCACAAATGCGACATGTCCCAAAAATTCAAGACTTTGCAATTGCAAATTAGACCTAACAATTGTGAGTTGCAAGAGATATCAGCGAACCAAAAACTCCAATACTCAATCACAACACTGAATGGACCCTCAAAATTCGTCTAGAAACCCCTAGACACAAATCAATAGTGCAAATCGACCATAAAACATGCTTCAGACCTTTTGGAATCATTGAATCATGATTTAAGGTGATCTTGACCAAATATTAGCCATGGTCAAATATAATATTTTCAAATTTCTATAATTCCATCAATGATCATGTCGGAGTGCCTCAGGATCTATGTAAACAACTAACTAAGTCATAAATCGCCCTCCAAACCTAATGGGACTATCAAAATTTGAATCCAATCTTGTTAAGCCCAAATATTGACTTTGGTCAAACTTCTAAAACTAAAAAATCATCGCTGAAACTCATCTGATTACCTCAAGAATTATGTCACCCATCTTTGTAAGTGACAAATGACATACTAAAGTTATGAAAAGGTCAAGACGGAAAAACAAGCAAAAAATATAAAACCATGAGGATCATCACAAAAAATAACTACTTCCATCATCTCATTTTATGCGAGAATATTACTCTTTTGATAGTTAAATAATTTATTAATTATAATTTTCTTAAATGTTTTAAATTTATTTTGAGCCATTAGCTATTTTTTTCAACTTATAGTACTTTTTGAAAAGTTTAAAATATATAAACTTTATCTTTAATTAAAGAATTCAAATATGAATTTCAAGTTAAAATTAGATATTTTTACCCTCGTACTCTAAATCTTTCACATAAACTAAGACAAAAGGAGTATCTTCTTATTCAAAGTTGAAATATACTTCACAAAATTTCTGTTACATCACTGATTACACCCCTGCCAATAAAAATTATAATAATTCAATATATAATCTATATGCGGAGAAAATAATTTAATACTGGCCAATTTTTAATTTATAAAATTTAAATTTTTGTTAAATGCAATAATTTTCTTCCTTAAGAATCTCAAATAATCAAATTTTCTTTTTTAGATTATTCTTATATATTCATTCACTTGACATAATTGTTTTAATTTAGTTTTTCTATATAATCTTGTAATGTATTCTCTGTGTAAATTGAGAAGCCAAGACTTTTTTTAAAAATATTGATTTTAAGGTTTTGCAGGGGATTCTTCTCTTTTATGATACATCATGGTAATTTATTCTATTTGCTCTCTTCCTCAATTTCATCACTCAGAAGACAATTTCTTTGAGCTACTACAACAAAAGTTTTGGTTTTATTTAATATTTTGCACAGGATACATGACTAATTCTATTTTTTGCTAATGGCATTACACTTATAAATAAACGTGTAGCATAAAAGAATTCTTATATTTATGGTTTCAATCTAACTTTATAGTCTCGTGGTACTTTTTCGTTATAATTCTCTTTTTTTGTGCAAAGCTCCCACTTCTTTTCATTTAATTCCCTTATTCTTAGTGAAATAAAACTCATATATCGTTAAAGATACTTTGGATCTATAATTTGGGAATTTTTTTTTTGCTTCTTTTAATTTTTTGTAAATGCTTTTTGGATATTTATCTTCATTTGTTGATACATTCTTCTCAATATTCATGGAAATGGGAAAGTGATTTGGAAATAGGGGTGTAGATGTCGACCATTAATTTAACCACTAATGGATGCAAGCACAAATGTAACAATTTTTTTCAATTTTTTCTTGTTCAATTTTTAATTTTATATTCTCTTTTATTTTTAAAGAGGTTAATAATAGTTCAAGTTATTTTAACTATGATTGTAAAGATTTGACTTGAATATTTAAATTTTTTAAAATTAGCATTAGAGAAAAAAAAATTTACCCTATATTTCTCTTTATTGTCAATATCTAACAATTTCCTAATTCCTGCACTTATCTTATATTTCACCTATATCCACGAATTAATAACTTGCGTTACAAGCCTAAAATCTAAACCCTTTTTGCTTACTTTCTATTCCAAATAACATTTTTGGGATATTAACATCTACATTCAACCTTTAATAACTAGTAATATATTTTTTACTAAAAAATATATTTAGCAACTGTAGCCCAAAATATATGACATTGAATAACTATATCTAGTGAAAACCAATAAAATGATAAGAGATTTTGAATATTCTCTTCCTAATTTTACGCTTAAAATATGTATCCATTTTCAAAAATTCATGCAATAATTTTCATCTCAAATTAGAAAAAAAAAAGATGAAAAAAATAAGAGGAAGAAAAAGGAACGCATATACAAATTACTCAATAACTATTTCTATAATTTTTTACTACAAAATATATTTAACATTTTGAATCCAAAAAATATGACATTCTATAACTATATACAATGAAAACAAAAGAGATAATAGAAGATTCTCCTTCTAATTTCATGTTTGAAACCATCATCTTCTTCTTCTTCTTTATCTCCTCCTCTTGCTCTTTCTTCTCCTTCTGCTACTCCTTTTTTTGAATATTCTTCTTCTATTTTCATCCTTGAAAATCATCTTCTTCTCTATCTCCTCCTCCTGCTCTTTCTTCTCCTTCTACTTCTTTTTCTTCTTTATCTTATTCTTCTCGTTATACTCCTTATGCTCTTGTTTGGCCAAACTTTTGGAAGGCCATAAGTGCTTATCTTTAAAAAATGAGATGTTTGAACAAGTTTTTGAGAGAAAATAAGTGTTCTTAGAGAGCAATAGAAGCTATTTTTGAGAAGCTAAAAAATGTAGCTTCTTCCCAAAAGTACTTATTTGAAAAACGCTTTGAGAAAAATATACTTAAAAGCACTTTTAAAAAGCTTGGCCAAACACTTTATATTATACCCTGAAAGCCCTAAGATCAGACCAGGGAGTTAAAGCAGAGAAAATAAGATTTTCTGTATCAGGTCACAGAATGAGTCGTCCTGTGACCCGTCAGGATGAGCACGAGTTGTTAAGTGACTCGTGGTGAGGAGATGGACTTAAGTTGGAATTTATTGTTTTTGGGTCACCACGGATATGAACACGAGTCGTGGTCAGCACCATGACTCGTTAAGTCAGTTGTGGTTAAGATTGGTGAAAGAAAAGAGAATTTTGGGCAGTAAGGGCAATGAGAGGTACCCGTTATGTTCCCCGTGGTAAGCCCAGTTGAAGTTTTGGCATTGTACTTGACGACTTGTGGTTACGAGTCGTGGTCATAGACGACGACTCGTCCAGTCCCTCATTGGGACTCGCAGTCTGTTTTTCTCTGTGAATTTAGTAAGAGCTTTTCCGTAATTCCTATGATTCTAATGCCTAAACTACGTTGTTTTGAGCTTTGACTATAGAGTTTTAAGAAGGGTAACTTCATTCTAAGTAATTCCTAATTCATGCATGGGGAGCTTAGATGTCTAGAGAGTGATCAAGCTTAATTTCTTCCAAGTTCTTCTAAATTATTCCTTGGGCAATCAGAAAAGTTGTAGAATCAAATTCTCTAAGGTATGTAGGGTTATGAATGGGTGAATTTGTTCACACCCATGCCAAATACCTCTCTCATTCATGAAAATCAACATGTTGATTCTATGAGGTTTTAACCTAATGCATAAATTTTCTAAGTTTCTACCATGGGTATGACTAAGCATATTTCTATTATTGAATTACGATTCATGGACAAATTTTACAATGTTTTCAATTATAAACCATGTTTTCAAGTTATATAAATTATAATGCTCATCCATGAAAGTTCATGAAAATTGAGATCTATGATGTATGTTCAAGTATGATGAGATATCTTTGATGAAAAACATGTTTCAAGTTACTCATGTCTATGATCATGTTTTCAAGTGTGTCGCGCCCTATTTTTCTCGTGAAAAGCGGGATACAACATGTGACAACTCTTTGAGGGTTTATTAAATTGAAGAGTCGCCACCTAACGAATTAAGGTGCGTTAGGGTACTGTCCTAAGCTAAAAGTCTATTTTATTACCTAAGTCACTAGAGTCGGGCAATGGCATAAATAACCTCAAAAGGAAGGTGTTAGGCACCTTTCGAGGTCCCCAGAGGTGGTTTCCGGCCGGATTCATTAATGTGCGGAATTAACTAGGCGAACAAATAAAGCTGATTTTAACCTATATTATTTGTATTTAAAAATGATTGATAAAATAAATAAATAATGAAGAATTAGACTTGTAGACAAGCGAGAAGAAAGAATTGGACAGAATGAATTTTAAAGGGTAATTTATTTTCTTATCAATAACATATACAATAAATGTGCAAATCAAAAATAGTTAACACAATAAAGGACAAAGCAAAATTTTTTACACAAAATCCAACCAAACAAACATTTATTTAATTATGGGGCCGAACCTCGGTGAGGCGCCTACATATCTCTTAAGGGAATCAGGTCAAACGTAGTTCTACTTATAAAAGGATGGTTATTTTAACCTAATGGGATCACCCCGTGCAACTTAAATAATATTTCGCAACCGTTTAAATTGCTCATATTATTCAGCGAGCACAGACTATTATATCCCATCTACCCACCTAATTAATTAGTTATTTAACTTAAAACGCTCTAGCTGACAAAACAAGACGCCCTAACATTTGCCTACCCGTCCAAGAGGCGTTGGACAACTATTTGGATTTTTGGGTCTAAAAAATCCTAAGGCTTTTAACGGCGATTAAGCGTCAAACAAAACAGTAATTAGCATAACGAGCATATTTAGGTTTCAAATAAGCCTCTGTGTTTAAACTTATGAACATAATTTCTAAAAGGGTGCAAATGAATCTTATAAACATGATCTCTAATGCAAATATGTCGACTTTATATGTGAAAACGTAACGCCAATTTGAAATAGATGCAAAATCGTAGATTAAAGAAAATGAAATTTAATGTAAAAGTAGAGCTAATTTTGAAACAGATTCAGAAATGCAGATTAATGAAAATGAAACTTAATGTTAAACGTAATACTAGCCTAAAATGGATGCATAAATGTAGATTAATGAGAACAAAATTTAACGTAAAGGTATAGCCAGTTTAAAATACATGAATATAATGTGATGTTTAAACAAGAAGTATGATCTAAATAAATTAATATCTTAACCTAGAGGCATGATTTCTATATTTTAAAAAGGAAATCTTGCACGCATTATTTAAATCCTATAAGCATAATTTATAGCAATCAGATTAATTCTAATTGCTACAAGCAGTGTTGAAGAAGTCTAAACATAAAAAATACATCGAATTAAGAACCTAAAGACATGATATCTATTGAAGTTATGGTAGCGGATGAAGAATTATATTAAAACCAATAAATCGGGCATGATTTTCTGGTTGAGAAAATAAATCGGACTGGGTTTCACGATTACGTGAATCAATCTGGAAGATAAGTCCTATAAACCTGTTACTAAAGGTATTTGATCACGCGTTAATTTAAAAGCAAACAGATCTGCAAATAAAAAACTTGTACGAGGTTTTTACCTGTTTGCACATACGTGACCATATAGAATACTACAGAAATTTGGGCAGCATTTAATCGGCGCTTATATTATTGTTAATTCCTATGAGCATGATTTCTAATAATTTTGTGTTATTCCTATAGGCATGTTTTCTAGCGTCATATAAATCAAATTGCTACGAGCATAATTTCTATTGTTTGTTTGTCAATCCTATATGCATATTTTCTAAGTGGTATCGACATATGAGAACACAGTAAAGGAAAATAAAATCCCCCGCCCCCCTTAGACCCCTTTCCACTATTAGCAGTGCTTGTTTACATTATTACATACCAACAGAAATAACATAAATAAAATGAATAAATACATCACAATGTAAAATAATAATAATAATAAATGAATTGGCTAAACTATAACCCTTCCCATCCCGACGAACTCTTTCTTCCAAATCGAAAGGGTAACCTGTTGATCAAGCTTATAGAACCAAATTTACACACATATTTTATTCTGAATATGTAGACACATATATTAAGGCACATAAAATTCGTATTATTATGACATGATGCAAACAATAAGTTCAAGTAATGCAATATTAAAATAAAGAAGTGGACTAACCGGTTGATTAGAAAGAATAAAACGACAACCCAGAGATTTCAAAACAGCCTTTTCAATAATTGAAACCCGAACTCAACACGTCAAGATCATAAGGATCTCGTGGATCCCGAGCAGTGCTCGTGTTGAGGCGGGGCAGGGAAAAGAATATGAACTTAGAAGTAACGAATTTATAGTAGAAAAATATTTTCACAGTGTTCGAATGCCCATAAAAAAGAAATAGGGCTGCTTAAATAGTTTAGGCCTAAAGGGGCAAAATAAGAAAGGTTAATTAATTCAATCAATCAGAGATATAGAAGAAAAGAGAATAAAAGAAAAATCAGCCCAAAAGGGATCTTTTCCTTAATTAACAGAGCTGAAACCGTATAAAAAAAATTACTATAAATAAATAAATGTCATAATTAACGAAACAAATAAAGCACAAGTTAAGATTTACCCTAAATAAACTAAGGAGAAGAATCATCAATTAAACATCTTCCTTAATTAGAAAAAATTGAAACTATAAATAAATAAATAATCAAATAATGAGCAAATCGAATCAGAATTTATGCTAAATTAAGGGAGGAAAACAATCCATAAGAATAATTTAGGAAATTATTTTTCCTTAATTGAAGAAAATCAAAAATGAAGACCTACCAATAAATTTCTATTTACCATAACTAATAAATTTAAAGAATAAATGAACCAGATCTCATATGAATATAATTGAATAAAATATTTCATTACCATATGCATACAACACAGTCGGTAGTCATGATAGCAAATCAAGATCCAAGATAATTTCATTAGCCTAATTTAGAGGCAGAAATTGAATCAAAAGAACCTTCTCTCAAATCAGTAAATATTAAATTATTTTATTACCATATTCCTTTCCTAATTAAAATCTGACAAGGTAATCAAACAACAAAGTTATTAAATAATTACTGGATTTTACCAGGCATAGATTTGTGATATGAATACACAACCTAATTAAATTAACACCATAACAATAGCAACTTAACTTGCACGCTTTGACAGAAAAATGCCAACTAAGCAAACAACTATATATATATATATATTAGGGTTCTAAAAGAGGGTAAAACTAACAATCAAGAGTGATATACATATACATATACACATGTATTTGTGCATATTAAATAATACAAAAAAAAATAATGATTTCTTGTGGATATGTATGCACACACATGATTACCGAAAAATCAAATATCGAATTACTTATTCCAAAATATCAACAAGAGTTGTGATACACAAATATTCTAAGGATACTGTTTTTTCAAGCGTATTTGGCCAGATTAAAGTGTGACAAGAACAAAACTCATGAACAAACATACTAATCAAACATGCATCATTAATTAATTAATAGATATTTATTATATATATAAATGAAACAAAAGGAATAACAATATATTACATATCTATTATATATATTACTTATATATACATATCTATTATACATATATATATATATATATATATATTTATTTATTTATTATATATTATTATATATAAATGAAACAGAAAGGAAAAATCGTATATATATATATTATATTATTTTATATATATACATATTTGTTGTATATACATTATTTATAAATACTTATTATATATTTATTATATGCATATATGCATAAATGAAACAAAAGAGAAGAAGGAAAAAAATAAAAATAAAAATAAAATAAAAATTTACGGACAGATCTTCGCAGATTTTTTCGGATCCGTCGGCTGGGAGGTGTTTTCAGGTGAGGAGAGAGGGAGGAGAAGAGGGTGCGGTTTGTTCCGGGGTTGGTGCGATGACGACGTTTCACCGGAGAAGAGAAGAATGAAGAGGAGAGACGGTGGTTTGGTGTAGTGTTGGTGGTTTTTGGTCAAAGTGGTGGCCGGATTTTTCCGGTGATGGTGGCGAAGTGGTTCTGCTCTTCGGTTTGGAGCAGAAAAGACGGAGGGGAGGAAGAGAGGGGAAAGGAGTGTGGTGGTCGGCAAAGAGAGGGAGAGAACAGTGAGGGAGGGCAGCGCTAGGGTATTTGGTCGTAGTTAATGGCAGAAGGGGAGAGGGGAAGAGAGAGATGAGGCAGCGACTAGGTTTTGGCTCAGGAGGGGGGAAAATGAAAATGGAAGTGGGGATTTTGGGGGGTAAAGAGATATTAAAGGAAAAAGAAGTAGAGTTAATTCTTAGCCGTTAGATTAACGATGATGGAAGGCTAGGATTTAATTAAGAATTTTGGGTCGAGTTATGGGTATATCCATGGGTTGCGGGTAGGATCATGAGTTAGGAATTAATTTAGGCTAGAATTGAATTTAAATAATAGCCACAATTGATCAAAAGTGGCTAAAATTGACATAAATTGAAGCAGAAAGTGGCTAAACTTTAAATAGATTGAATGAAATTGAATAGTGAATGGCTAGAATTTAAATAAATTGGATGAAATTGGATTTAGCTGCTATTAAATTAATAAATATACTACACTTGTAGATAATTTAATAATAAATAATAAAATAATTTAAATTATAGAAAAAAATCATATAAATATTATTAATAATAAATAAAAATCATAAATCTTAGTAGACTTATGTAAATTATATAATTAGATTATTATATTTATAAATATTTTTATGACTAAAAAATAAAATTAAGTTATCTAATATTATTAAAAAAAATTATATTACTAACATAAATAATTTATAAATTCGAGTAATATTATTATGCAAATAAATTTGTATAATTTAGTAAAATTATGTAAATAGTTTATAAAGATAAAAAATAAAATATATATCTCAAAAATAAGGGCGTATATTAATACGAAATATATATTATACACGAAATAATTATTTAATATTAAAAATTAAAATTAATAAAAATTATATGCATATATATATGTAATTTTGAAATAATTTACGCAACATTACGATAATAAATTATTCGATCAATATAAATGCAAGCCGAAATTTTTGCGTAAAGGTAAATAAAATATATATATATATATATATATAAACAGCATATACTAGCGTAGGGAGGTCAAAATTGGGTGTCAACAACTGCCCCTTCTTTGCTCGGGAATGAAGAATGAATTGTTGAGCAAAGAACGTTGACCTAGTGACCAATTTTGTCTGACCGAAAGAAAGATTTTCGGTAGGGCCAGATGAAACGAGATGGGGTTGTGAAGATGTTGTGGCCGAGACTTTGGTATCAAGTCGCCTACATATCTCGGGTCTCACGAGAATCAGGCCGCGTGTAGTTTTGGATTTAGGGACGAACGAGATCCCTAAAAATTGACAACACGAGGCTTAGATAAGGATGGGGTAACACGAATCGACACGATTTAGAATGCATTACAAAATAAACAGGTGGGAATACGGTTCAAAAGAAGATAGTGGGAAGACATTATCATTCGTAGTTTGTTATTTCTCGACATTCGCGTAAACAACTAAAGCATGTGCATCGAATACTTCGTAAAATAAACGGATGCAAAAATTTAAACATGATGCAAGTTCCCTTTAGAAGATGAAAGTTTGCTTTGAGATAAAAGGATGATGTCTCTAAGACATGATGTCTTGGGCAATGATATATAAAATAAATTTCATAGGCCATGAAATGATGTCTGCAGGCCATGAAAAATGACGCCTGTAGACTATGACGCCTTAGGAGCATGATAAGCTGTAAAGTAAATTTCCTAGGCCATGAAATGATATCCGCAGGCCATGAAAAAGACGCCTTTGGACTATGACGCCTTAGGAGCATGATGAACTGGAAAGTAAATCCTCAGGCTATGACATGATGTTCACACGCCGTGAAACGATGCCTTTAGACTATGACGCCTTCGGTTGAGTGGAAGAAATGCTAATTCAAAGAAAGTAAATTATTCGAGTGCCTTAATAATTCAATTGAAAGCTCTTGTTTATTCGGGCTCAATGCAAATAAGTCACATGGCTCAGAATGCAACAACGGGCTCGAAATGCGAATAACGGGCTCAAATGCATAAACGAACTTAAAATGCAAATAATTGACTCAAAATGCATAAACGGGCTAAAAATGTAAATAACGGGCTTGAAATGCATAAACGGGCTTAAGATGCAAATAACGGGCTCGAAATGCATAAACGGGCTTAACGGGCTCAAAATGCATAAACGGACTTAACGGGCTCAAAATGTATAAACGGGCTTAACGGACTCAAATGCAGGTGCGGGCTCAACTGTATATCTAAATGCGTATATCACGTGCATCACGAGCTCAATATGCAAATAAAGACTCAAATGCATGTTATAATATATATCACGGGCTCAATATGTAAATACGGGCTCAAATGCACATATTTCGTATATCAAGGGCTTAAATGCAATCGAGTGCTCGGATGTATATCAAAAAATGCATGTCATATATCATGGGCTTAAATGCAAATACGAGCTTAGATATATATATGCAAATGCGGGCTTGAATGCATATATCATGTATACCACGGGCTCCCGTGCATATATAAAATGCATACCACGGGCTCAAAATGTATATGTAAATGTATACCACGGGCTCAAATGCTTATATAAATGTATACCATGGGCTCAAATGCATATATAAATGTATACCAAGGACTCAAATGCTTATATAAAATATATACCAGGGGCTCAGATGCATATATAAAATGTATATCAAGGTCTCAAAATGCGATACGGGGCTCGAATGCACAAAAATGCATATATTAAAGTGTATATCACGAGTTTGATATGCAACTGAATGCTCGGATGATGGAATAGCAAGATAATAAGTAGGGGCATAAGGAAGAATGACTTAGTTCTATGTCGCCTTGTGACAAGACATTTTCCATCTCTGCCTTTTGCATTTATGTTATTTCTGCGTTCAAAGAAAATTTATTAGTTCAAAAAGGGGAGGTTGATCTGTGTGTCTATCCCGTAGCCTTCTTCTATTTGTTGGACACCTGTTGTTGCACTCCGTCCAGGCATACGCTCGGGCACAAAGTTTAGACAAAAGGTGAATAACTTAGTAAAAGTAAAGTAAATACGTAGAAAAATTGAGTTAAATCACGGGCCATGGCATATTTTAAAACCGTACAACGTCCTTTTGTAAATCAGAACCTTGTCTTGACCTAGTTTTGACAAAATTTTGGGATCCTTCTCAAAATTTCTACCCCAGTGTAGAAAATAACATAGACATCCTTGCAAATAAAGGAGAGTTCTGAATTTTTGAGGTCCTCTCAAAAATTCTGCCTCAGTTGCAGCTTGTTAACTGAACACCATGGAAAATATAACAGAATCAATAAGACCTTTTTTAACGAAAGGGGAGAAGAAAATTTTATAAAGATATAGACCGAGTCCCAAAAGGACGCCTACGTATCCCTCTTAAACGGGAATCAGGTCCGACGTAGTTCAGGTTACAAGGCAGAGAAAAAAGAAACAAAATCCCAATCTAAATGTAGTATCTCTTAACCGCATCTGAGTTGATGGGTTTAGGCCAGATTTCACCATCCATCTCTTCTAGGATAAGTGCTCCTCCTATTAGCACTCGTTGAACTATGTAGGGACCTTGCCAGTTAGGTGAGAACTTTCCTTTAGCTTCATCTTGGTGTGGAAAAATCCGCTTCAAAACCAGTTGCCCAGGCATGAGTAGTCTTGGCCGAACTTTCTTGTTAAAGGCCTTGATCATCCTGTTCTGATAAAGTTGACCATGGCAAACTGCATTTATCCTTCTCCCATCAATGAGTGCTAGTTGCTTGAATCTACTTTGCACCCATTCTGCATCGTTCAGTTCTGCTTCTTGAATGATTCTCAAAGAAGGAATTTCCACTTCAGCTGGTATCACTGCTTCATTACCATATACCAACATATAAGGCGTAGCTCCAGTAGATGTTCGGAGAGTGGTGCGATATCCCAACAAAGCAAAGGGCATCTTCTCATGCCAATGTCTATAGTTGTCAATCATCTTGCGCAAAATCCTCTTGATGTTCTTGTTTGCCGCCTCCATGGCTCCATTCGTTTGCGATCTATACGCGGTAGAATTGCGGTGCTTGATCTTGAAGTTTTCACACGTCGTTATCATCAAGTCACTATTCAGATTAGCACCATTGTCAGTAATAATAAATTCGAGTACCCCAAATCTGTAAATGAGATGGTCGCAGACAAAATCTGTCACCACCTTCTTTGTGACGGACTTGTGAGAGGTAGCTTCAACCCACTTAGTGAAGTAGTCAATTGCAACCAGAATGAATCTATGTCCATTAGACGCTGCAGGCTCGATGAGACCAATTACATCCAATCCCCAAGCTGCGAATGGCCAAGCGATCTTGTGGCATGAAGATCATTAGGAGGAGCTCGAATCACATCGACGTGGGTTTGATAGCGATGACATCTTTGCACGTACTTGATACAGTCCGTCTCCATAGTCAACCAAAAATAGCCAGCTCTCAAGATCTTTTTCGCCAACACGAAACCGTTCATGTGGGGTCCATAAGTACCAGCGTGAACTTCCTCAATCAAATTTGTTGCCTCCTTAGCATCCACACATCTTAGCAATCCCAAGTCCGGGGTCCTCCTATAAAGGATTTCTCCGTTCAAGAAAAACTGATTGGCTAGCCTCCGAATTGTGAGTTTTTGGACGCTTGTAGCATGCTCAGAATAACCCCCGTTTTTCAGATACCCTTTGATGTCGGCATACCATGGTTCACCATCCGGTTCTTCCTCAACATGAAAGCAATAAGCTGGCTGATTATGTATGTGAACAGGAATGGGATCAATGTAATTTTTATTAGGGTGCTGGATCATCGAAGACAATGTAGCCAGAGCATCCGCAAATTCATTCTATATTCGGGGGACATGCTGGAGATCTCGGGCAAAATAGCGTGCCCGAGTGATGCTTTGTAACTTAATTTAGTCTTGTTTAGCTAAGTAATTATATACATTTTCATGTGATTTTATATAAATGTGAATATATGTACTAACCAACATGATTAGTCCTTGTTTTGTAGGTTTCAATGAATTCGAGGAACTAAATTACAAGTTGGTGAAGTGGAGGAATGGAGTCGGGAGCAAATTGCAAAAGTCGGCAAGGAGCATGCCTTGGCAAGGCTGGCCGCGCCAGGCAGCGTGCCACGCTGTGCGCGTGCCGTGCCCAGCGCCGTGCCATGCCTAGGCCAGGCGCGAGAGAAGGCAACATGCAGGTAGGCGAGCTGCGCGCCAGCGCCGTGCCACGCCAGGCCAGCTGCGCGCCAGCAGCATGCCATCGCGCTGCATGAGCAGCGTGTCATGCCGGCCAGCGCGGCGACCCTCGGCAGCTTGGCATCCTGAGGCTATTTCCAGTGTGCCTTCACTTTACCTCCGTGTCACGGAGGCAGTGCTCCGCGATACACTCCGTGACACGAAGCCATTCCACGACAGGCTTAATTTTGCACGATTCTCATTTACTATAAATAGGTCCCTTAGCTCCTAAAATCTTTTGGTCACGATTTTATTCTGGAAAACCACCTAGGAGTGAAGGGAGAAGTGGGAGAACTCACCTAGGGTTTGTCAAATTCCCTTCTCTTCTACCAATTCTTGTAAGTATGTTACTTTAACAGTTTTTCCTTGTAATTTTACGAACATGAATGGCTAGAACCCTTCCTCTAGGGTTGAAGCCATGAGTTATGATTGTGTTTTTATGAAATTGTGTTGGAATTAAGTTATTGATTGTTGTTTTGTCTTGCATTCTGAATTATGGTTGTTTTTATGATTGATCACCATGAAAACATACTCGTTAACTTAGGCATATGCTTGAGAAAGCATTTACCTAGGTCAGAACATGAGAATGTAGGGAGCATGGTTGTATCTCACGATATAATTTATGTTAGGATAGAAATATACCTAACACCTTGCTTGGTTGATAAAACGGGATTAACTAGGCACCAACTTAGAATTATCACATCACCACTCGAAGAAGTAGTTGTGTAGCTAAGTTAAGTTGAATGATTAGGTGTACGAGAGTCCCTAATCATATCCAGGTAAACCACATCCACGTAATTAATTGCCCACGAACTAGAATTAGCATCCTTGCTCTCAATGTAGTAGTGAGGCTAGTTTGTCGTGTTTAGAGGTTCGGAAGGCCATGAACATGCAATTATAATTATGTGAGACGACAATTGATAGTTTCATACTTAAACCATTGCAAATCGTAATAGCGTATGATTATCTGATTTTAATTCTATGTTGCTCCTTGAGTGAATTCAGAATATTTCGTTGACCATAATTAGACTTAATTAAACTCCTTCGAAAACTTTTATACTCAACATTTTTGGTATTTAATATCACACTTGAACTAGATAGTTAGTTGAATTGGTCCAGTTCCTGTGGGTTCGACATGTCGGTTCTTAAAAAGAGCCACTATATTACTTGCACGACCCGTACACTTGCGGGAACCGTCATCAATGCTGGAACTCAATCTTGATAAACCTCTTGTATAATTCTTGCACACAATGCAGATAGGGCAAGATCTTCGTGTTCTTCGTGGCCCATTCTCCCCTCACTTGAATGCATTGGTACAGAGTTGAAGGCACAGCTCCCGCAGCATGAATCCATGGGCGTCCCAATAGCAGATTGTAAGAGGCTAGGATGTCCATTACCTAGAATGTCATGGTGAATGTGGCAGGGGCAACTAGCACGTCCAGGTCTATTTCCCCAACAGTGTCCCTTTGTGAACCGTCAAATGCTTTGACGTTCATCTTTTATTGCTTGATTCGGGAGAGGTCAACCTCTAGCCGGGTCAAAGTATTTAGCGGACAAATATTTAAACCGGAGCCTAGGTCAATCAATACCTTGGTGATATATTTGTCTGAGTGCTGCACTGTGATATGCAGCGCTTTGTTATGGGCCACGCCTTCCACAGGCAACTCATCTTCATGGAAGGATATTTTCTGGGCCTCAAATACCTGACCCACCATATGGGCAACCTCACTGCTATATATGCTTGCAGGAATATATGCTTCTCCTAACACCTTCATCAAAGCTTTTTGTTGTTGATCAGAGCTCTGCAGAAGTGATAAATAGAAATTTGAGCCGGCGTCTTGCTCAACTGTTCTACCACCGAGTACTCTTTTGCTTGCACCTTTTTCCAAATCCCATTTTCTGCTTCCATCACTGGCTGCTTTCCTTTATCGGTTCCTTGAACCAAAGTATCAGGAGTGTATACTCTTCCAGACCGTGTCACTCCTTGTGCCGCATTTGCCTCCAACACCTTTGTTCTTTGTGAGGCATTTTCCTTGTAACTCCAAGGTACTGTCTTGTACGAAGTGGGAGAAGCTCTTACCACTGTAAATGGAGGCCTTGGTGTAGTTATCTCGACCTCGAATGGAGGACATACCTGTACTCTCCTAGATAAGTCTGAAGAAGAACCTGCTTTGTGTTCAATCACCCCAATAGTATCCAATAAATCTTCAGCCTTATCACAAGAAATCATATTCACCTGGTGGTTTGGTAGGGGATTACTTGTCACATTCGGTGCCGGATCCTTGAGGTGAATAACCTTTGTATCAATCAACCTTTGTATTTTGTCCTTCAATGACATGCAGGACTCTGTAGTGTGCCCCCTCATCCCTGAGTGATACATACACACTTTGTTGTGGTCATACTACTTAGCTTGGGTATCGACCAGGAGCGCAGGAATAGACTTAATGTAACCAGCTTCTTTCAATCTCACATACAGCTGGTCAATTGGTTCGGCTAATGGGGTATAAGTTTTTGTTGGCCTCCTTTCAAATTGAGCCCTAGGCCTTTGGCTTGGTGAGAAAGAAGGTCGTGGATAAGAGGGCTGTGTGTTATAAACGGGATAAGTGGGGGCTTAGTAATGTGATGGAGGTGTTTGGAAATGGGCTGGAGGGGGAGTTTGATATGGAGCTTGGTAGGAATGGGGATACAGTGACGGAGCTTGATAAGGTGATGATGGAGCATGATATGGTGGAGGTGGAGTTTGGTAGGGTGAAGTTTGGTAGTGCGGGGTTGGCATTTGGTAGTGTGGGGTTGGAGTCTGGGGTCTGTAAACATAACTTTTCGGCCCTTGGGCCATCATAACGGTACCTATTTCCTTCTTCTTGCGGCTTTTCGAAGCAGTTCCAGACTGCAAAGCTTTGTTAGCCGCTCGTAGTGCATTCAAATTAATAATGGTACCATCCTTGATACCGTCCTCAATCTTCTCTCCCAGTTTGATAATCTCTGCAAAGCTTTTTTTGCTGACCAGCATCAATCTGTCATAAACTTGCGGGTCCAAAGTCTGCATGAAAATATCCTTCATTTGTGACTCTTTCATTGGGGGTCGCACTCTAGCGGCCTCAGTCCTCCAGCGAGTAGCGAATTTCCTAAAAGTCTCGGTGGGCTTCCTCTTCAGGTTTTGAATGTAATGCAAGTCAGGTGAATTTTTTGTATTGAACCCAAAACGCTCCACAAAGGCTGTTGCCATTTCTACCCAGGTAAACCATTTATTCGGATTCTGCTCTACATACCAGCTAAGAGCTTCACTAGTCAAACTTCGCATAAACAACTTCATCCTTATCTTCTCATTTCGTCCCACTCCTACCAATTTGTCGCAATATAATCTCAGGTGGGCCCTTGGATCACCGGTTCCATTAAACAGTTCGAACTTAGGAGGTTTGTACCCCTCCGATAATTCGACATCCGGATGTATGCACAGGTCTTCATAATCCAGACCCGTTATTCCCTTGTTGCCTTCAACATCTTACAACCTGATGTTTATCTTCTTCAACTCTTCTGCTAGAGTCTGAATCAGTCTATCCTTTTCCGAAGGTTCGGATTCCTCCAGATGATGAGTTACAGGCGCCGTCTCCACATAGATCGGGTTGGTGTGAGTGCGAGCATAGGTTGCATTTATATTGGCTGGGGAAGGTATTTCTTGAATTGGTGATAGGTAATGGGAGGTGGCTGGAGCTGGCGGATTTGGATAAGTATACGGAGGGTATTGGTAATGTTGAGGTGGAGTATCTTGTGGGGGAGCTGCGGGTTGTGAGGACATAGGAAGACCGGCTGGCGCTTTCGAAGTCGAGGCATCCGCTTGGGTCCCAAATAATGCCATCTGTGTATTTAGGTTGTGGACTTGTGCTAATTCCTCTTGAAGCTCGAACATTTTCTACTCGAGCCTCATAATCACCTCATTGTAATCGGGAGGGCCGACCCCTTCAAAATTATCCTGTTCATCTCTGGGTGCATCGCTACCACTACTGTTATGCTCATCCATCTTGTTCTTTCCCCTGTTGCGGTTAGGAATGGGAGGAGGAGAAGGAGGAGCCCCTTTTGACCTTATGTAGTAGGCTAGGTTTGCACAGATCAACCTTTGGGAAGGGGAAAAATAAGACCAACAACAAACAAATCACAGTTAGTAATAGAGGTTAGAAACAATGTTGATTAAAGTAAAGATCAAACAAGAATAATGACGTATTTCTTGATTTTGGGGCCTCTTTTATGCCAGAAGTAGGCCTAACGAGTTTGAGAGAAACATGTTGTTAAGTATTGTCATTTTGCTCCCAAAATAAGCCCAAAATAAAACTTTATTACAATAAAAGTTGCAAGAATTACAAGAAACAAACTAAAAAAAACATTAAATCTTGAAAATTTCTTCATCGACGTCTGATTTCTTCGGATCTTCTAGTACTTTGTCGAAACGGTGGCGAATGGACAGAAGGTAGACCAATGCTAGATCTTTCCCCATGTCTCCCCCATTCAGGCACTCTTCTCCATGTTTGCTGAATTCATCACGCAAATCCTGTATCCTTGAATCTAGACCTAAGGCTCGATCTTTCCAATATTCCAATTCTTTGCCCATCTCAGCAATTTCTTTGGCATTGTCGTCGTGTAACTGTCGGTGATAAGCCTCAGAATCTTGGACTTTTCTCTTTAAACGGCGATAGAGGGTTTGTGCTTGGGCTTCCTTATCCTCTACATGCTTGCCTCGCTTAACACTCGATATTGCAGTACCAGCCCAATCATCATGTCGCCACTCAATATATCCTGTTATGTAGCCTGCCTGATATCGGTCAACCTCTATGCTCTTCTTGTCGAGGTAGATTTTCTTATTCCACGCCTTTGCAATGTCTAGAGCGTGCGGAACAAAGTCGTCCTTGTAATCCACTTGGTATGCGTCCATGTCAGCAACCCTGGATATTATTTGCATCTTTCCAACCTGTCGCATTGGAGAGTACGGTTGAAGACCTCGGAGTCCTATCAAAACCAAATACTATCGAGACTTGGTATACACCACAAAGTTGGATCTCAGAAACCAATCGAACATCCACTATACAGAGTCTTCGGTCAAATTACCCAACATTTGACCCCATTTCTCTACCTCCTCGGACCGTTTTATTGGTTTAACTCCCATGGTGACCCTGTAATGGTGAGTGGCAATGTGATCAGTTTCTGTAGGCCGAGGCATGGTTGGATTGCTACGCACCTTTTGAAGATGTTCAATAAGCCAGTTTGAAGCAATAAGTTACATCCTTTGAAGTGTTTAAACCCATTTTTGCACTTTCCTAGAGATCGGTAAATGTAGGCCACGATCATTGGGACAATTGTGCGAGGTCCTTTGTCGATACCTTTGCATAAGGTGTGAACGACTGAAATAAGACGGATATCAATGTCTTCATCAGCTCCTCGTGGGAAGACCATCATCCCTAAAAAATAAACCATGAATGCAAAAATGCTTTTGCTCGTCCACGAGTTTGGATCAGAACTCTCTTCTTTGTAGATTTCTCGAGAAGAACTATGACCAAATCGGTTGAGCAGATATTTTCCTGGCATCCTTCCCTTCACTACAAAGGATAACATGTTGCTACCTTGCAATCCCAACTTGTCACACACGTCTTCTAGGGTGACGCGTTTGGGTATAATCATCTTCGCTTTTTCCCATTTCTTATTCCTCCATAATAAACTCATGTTTTCCACATACCCACCAATTTCTTCCAACAACGGAGTCATTTCGACATCGCCAAATCTGAAGACTACCCTTTTCTCATCCCAGAATGCAGTGGCTGCTTCTATGAGTCCCCGATACGGGGTAACTTGCATAAGGGAAGGCAAGTGTCCCAACACTTTCCTCACCTCATTCTGTCCATATTCCCCTAAATCACACCACCATGTTTTCATTCCTACGGGGATGCACCAAACCATACCAAATCTTGGGTAAGAGGTTGGGAGACTCATTGTACCTGCAACACGAAGGAGAGTTAGACTAACCTACCCACCCGGGAGCAAAATAACATTACTTAAACATTGTTTCTCTCAAAAAAATGCACATAATTTATGGATCGCCTTTTTCGGGATTTAAAAATCCCTTAAGACTTAAGACAAGTTTCTATTTAATCTTGACGTACCATGGACGTTGTGATTTTTCTAAGTTTAATATGATGTGTATACCTTACTAAAGGTGTACACGGTCAAGATCTAGGAATAAGAGTGGGTATGACATGGTTCCCTCGAGCAGACAACTCGAGAGTGAGGAAGCTCATGACCGTCAACGCACCGCTGATCGACCAAATCACAATACAATTCTCGAGGCATTTTAATGGTGAACAGCCGTGAAACCACGCAACTGTTGTCGTGTGTGATAGTGAGAAATTCCCAAGTGGGGGAAAATATGAGCGGTATGCCAGTTCATAAAATACAACATTTTTTTTCCAAATAATTATCGAATATTACAAATGGCAAATAAATAATCAATAATAATGGGGAAACAAAAAAAGGAAAACGGTTAGTAACTTCATGGCAAAATCATATAAAGAAGCAAATAAATATTGATAGAAATAAGTGAAGGTAAAAATTTTTAAACCCAACAGTTAGCAGATATTTAAAAAAACCCCATTTAATGAATACGTTGTGGTCAAAGCCTAAATTCCCCAGCAGAGTCATCATGCTGTCGCGCCCCATTTTTCTCTCGAAAAGCGGGATACAACATGTGACAACTCTTTGAGGGTTTATTAAATTGAAGAGTCACCACCTAACGGATTAAGGTGCGTTAGAGCACTGTTCTAAGCTAAAAGTCTATTTTATTACCTAAGTCACCAGAGTCGGGCAAGGGCTTAAATAACCTCAAAAGAAAGGTGTTAGACACCTTTCGAGGTCCACAAAGGTGGTTCTCGGCCAGGTTCATTAATGTGGGGAATTAACTAGGCGAACAAATAAAACTGATTTTAACCTATATTATTTGTATTTAAAAACTGTTGATAAAATAAATAAATAATGAAGAATTAGACTTGTACACAAGCGAGAAGAAAGAATTGGACAGAATGAATTTTAAAGGGTAATTTATTTTCTTATCAATAACATATACAATAAATGTTGCAAATCAAAAATAGTTAACACAATAAGGACAAAGCAAATTTTTTTACCCAAAATACAACCAAACAAACATTTATTTAATTATGGGGCCGAACTTCAGTGAGGTGCCTACGTATCCCTTAAGGGAATCTGGCCAAACGTAGTTCTACTTATAAAAGGGGGGGGGGGGGGGGGGGTTATTTTAACCTAATGGGATCACCCCGTGCAACTTAAATAATATTTCGCAACCGTTTAGATTGCTCATTTATTCAGCGAGCACGGACTATCATGTCCCATCTACCCACCTAATTGATTGGTTATTTAACTTAAAACGCTCTAGGTGACAAAACTAGACGCCCTAACATTTGCCCACCCGTCCCAAACCTAATGTCCAAGAGGCGTTGGACAACTATTTGGATTTTTGGGTCTAAAAAATCCTAAGGCTTCTAACGGCGATTAAGCGTCAACCAAAACAGTAATTAGCATAACGAGCATATTAAGGTTTCAAATAAGCCTCCGCGTTTAAACCTATGAACATGATTTCTAAAAGGGTGCAAGTGAATCTTATAAACATGATCTCTAATGCAAAATATGCTGACTTTATATTTGAAAACGTAACACCAATTTGAAATAGATGCAAAATCGTAGATTAAAGAAAATGAAATTTAATGTAAAAGTAGAGCTAATTTTGAAATAGATTCAGAAATGCAGATTAATGAAAATGAAACTTAATGTGTTTACCAGCCTAAAATAGATGCATAAATGTAGATTAATGAGAACAAAATTTAACGTAAAGGTATAGCCAGTTTAAAATAGATGAATATAATGTGATGTTTAAACACGAAGTATGATTTAAACAAATTAATATCTTAACCTAGAGGCATGATTTCTATGTTTTAAAAAGGAGATCTTGCATGCATTATTTAAATCCTATAAGCATAATTTATAGCAATCAGATTAATTCTAATAGCTACAAGCAGTGTTGAAGAAGTCTAAACATAAAACATACATCGAATTAAGAACCTAAAGACATGATATCTATTGAAGTTATGGTAGCAGATGAAGAATTATATTAAAACCAATAAACCGGGCATGATTTTCTGGTTGAGAAAATAAATCGGATTGGGTTTCACGATTACGTGAATCAATCTGGAAGATAAGTCCTATAAACCTGTTACGAAAGGTATTTGATCACGCATTAATTTAAAAGCAAACAGATCTGCAAATAAAAAACTTATACGAGGTTTTTACCTGTTTGCACATACGTGACCATATAAAATACTACAGAAATTTTGGCAGCATTTAATCGGCGCTTATATTATTGTTAATTCCTATGAACATGATTTCTAACAATTTTGTGTTATTCCTATAGGTATATTTTCTAGCGTCATATAAATCAAATTGCTACGAGCATTTCTATTGTTTGTGTGTCAATCCTATATGCATAATTTCTAAGTGGTATCGACATATGAGAAAACAGTAAAGGAAAATAAAATCCCCGCCCCCCTTAGACCCCTTTCCACTATTAGCAGTGCTTGTTTACATTATTACATGCCAACAGAAATAACATAAATAAAAAGAATAAATACATCACAATGTAAAAAAAAAAATTGGCTAAACTATAACCCCTCCAATCCCGACGAACTCTTTCTTCCAAATCGAAAGGGTAACCTATTGATCAAGCTTATAGAACCAAATTTACACACATATTTTATTCTGAATATGTAGACACATATATTAAGGCACATAAAATTCGTATTATTATGACATGATGCAAACAATAAGTTCAAGTAATGCAATATTAAAATAAAGAAGTGGACTAACCGGTTGATTAGAAAGAATAAAACGACAACCCAGAGATTTCAAAACAGCCCTTTTCAATAATTGAAACCCGAACTCAACACATCAAGATCATAAGGATCTCGTGGATCCCGAGCAGTGCTCGTGTTGAGGCGGGGCAGGAAAAAGAATATGAACTTAGAAGTAACGAATTTATAGTAGAAAAATATTTTCACAGTGTTCGAATGCCCATAAAAGAAGAAATAGGGCTGCTTAATAGTTCAGGCCTAAAGGGGCAAAATAAGAAAAGTTAATTGATTCAATCAATCAGAGGTATAGAAGGAAAGAGAATAAAAGAAAAATCAGCCCAAAACGGATCTTTTTCTTAATTAACAGAGCTGAAACTGTATAAAAAAATTTACTATAAATAAATAAATGCCATAATTAACGAAACAAATAAAGCACAAGTTAAGATTTACCCTAAATCAATTAAGGAGAAGAATCATCAATTAAACATCTTCCTTAATTAGCAAAATTGAAACTATAAATAAATAAATAATCAAATAACGAGCAAATCGAATCAGAATTTATGCTAGTTCAATTAAGGGAGGAAAATAATCCGTCAGAATAATTTAGGAAATTATTTTTCCTTAATTGAAGAAAATCAGAAATAAAGACCTACTAATAAATCTCTATTTACCACAACTAATAAATTCAAAGAATAAATGAACCAGATCTCATATGAATATAATTGAATAAAATATTTCATTACCATATGCATACAACACAGTCGGTAGTCATGATAGCAAATCAAGATCCAAGATAATTTCATTAGCCTAATTTAGAGGCAGAAATTGAATCAAAAGAACCTTCTCTCAAATCAGTAAATATTAAATTATTTTATTATCATATTCCTTTCCTAATTAAAATCTGACAAGGTAATCAAACAACAAAGTTATTAAATAATTAAGGGATTTTACCAGGCATAGATTTATGATATGAATACACAACCAAATTAAATTAACACCATAACAATAGCAGCTTAACTTGCACGCTTTGACAGAAAAATGCCAACTAAGCAAACAACTACATATATATATATATATATTAGGGTTCTAAAAGAGGGCAAAACTAACAATCAAGAGTGATATACATATACATATACACATGTATTTGTGCATATTAAATAATACAAAAAAAATAATGATTTCTTGTGGATATGTATGCACACACATGATTACCGAAAAATCAAATATCAAATTACTTACTCCAAAATATCAACAAGAGCTGTGATACACAAATATTCTAAGGATACTGTTTTTTAAAGTGTATTCGGCCAGATTAAAGTGTGACAAGAACAAAACTCATGAACAAACATACTAATCAAACGGGCATCATTAATTAATTAATAGATATTTATTATATATATAAATGAAACAAAAGGAATAACAATATATTATATTATTATATATAAATGAAACAAAAAGGAAAACAATATATATATATATATATATATATATATATATATATAAAATATATTAAATATATATAATATAATATAATATATATATATATGTATATTATATTTATTATATATTATTATAATATATTAAATATATATAATTTGTAATTTATAAAAATCCAGATTATCACAAGAACAATTACCTGTACCTGTATTGCATTTATCACAATCATTTTCATCAGGTAAATCAAATAATTTAACAGAGGCTTCAGATTCAGAAGAAGAAGTATAATCACTTTCACTGTCTGAAGTTTCAGAAAGGAAAAACTGTATATTATATATATATATATTATATTATTTTAAATATATACATATTTATTATGTATACATTATTTATAAATACTTATTATATATTTATTATATACATATATACATAAATGAAACAAAGGAGAAGAAGGAAAAAAAATAAAATAAAAATTTACGGACAGATCTTCGCAGATCTTTCCGGATCCGTTGGCTGGGAGGTGTTTTCCGGTGAGGAGAGAGGGAGGAGAAGAGGGTGCTTTTGGTTCCGGGGTTGGTGCGATGACGACGTTTCACCGAAGAAGAGAAGAATGAAGAGGAGAGGCGGTGGTTTGGTGTAGTGTTGGTGGTTTTTGGTCAAAGTGGTGGCCGGATTTTTCCGGTGATGGTGGAGAAGTGGTTCTGCTCTTCGGTTTGGAGCAGAGAAGACGGAGGGGAGGAAGAGAGGGGAAAGGAGTGTGGTGGTCGGCGAAGAGAGGGAGAGAACAGTGGGGGAGGGCGGCGCTAGGGTATTTGGTCAGAGTTAATGGCAGAAGGGGAGAGGGGAAGAGGGAGATGAGGCGACGGCTAGGTTTTGGCTCAGGAGGGGGGAAAATGAAAATGGAAGTGGGGATCTTGGGGGGTAAAGAGATATTAAAGAAAAAAAAAATAGAGTTAATTCTCAGTCGTTAGATTAACGATGATGGACGGCTAGGATTTAATTAAGAATTTTGGGTCGGGTTATGGGTATATCCATGGGTCGCGGGTAGGATCATGGGTTAGGAATTAGTTTAGGCTAGAATTGAATTTAAATAATAGCCAAAATCGATCAAAAGTGGCTAAAATTGACATAAATTGAAGCAGAAAGTGGTTAAACTTTAAATAGATTGAATGAAATTGAATAGAGAATGGCTAGAATTTAAATAAATTGGATGAAATTAAATTTAGTTGCTATTAAATTAATAAATATACTACACTTGTAGATAATTTGATAATAAATAATAAAATAATTTAAATTATAGAAAAAAATCATATAAATATTATTATTAATAAATAAAAATCATAAATCTTGGTAGACTTATGTAAATTATATAATTAAATTATTATATTTATAAATAATTTTATGACTAAAAAAATAAAATTAAGTTATCGAATATTATTAAAATAAATTATATTACTAACATAAATAATTTATAAATTCGAGTAATATTATTATGCAAATAAATTTGTAAAATTTAATAAAATTATGTAAATAGTTTATAAAGATAAAAAATAAAATATATATCTAAAAAATAAGGGCGTATATTAATACGAAATATATATTATACACGAAATAATTATTTAATATTAAAAATTAAAATTAATAAAAATTATATGCATATATTATGTAATTTTGAAATAATTTACGCAACATTACGATAATAAATTATTCGATCAATATAAATGCAAGCCGAAATTTTTGCGTAAAGGTAAATAATATATATAAGCAGCATATACGAGCGTAGGGAGGTCAAAATTGGGTGTCAACAAAGTGAATTAAGTAATTTCAAGCATGTTTAAGTATTGGGCACGCCCATATGTTCAAGTATGATTTATGGTTTCATGTCAAATTAGCTTACCACATGGTTTTGGAGTCTAGACTCTCAATTATGTTCAGCTTGTGGTATGGTTTGAGCCAAGGCTCCTCATGTATGATTTCAGATTTTACATGTACAATATTATGCAGCTTCGTCGCTAGACGATGGTCAGCTTCATTAAAAAATGATGGAGAGCATATGCATATTTTTGGGAGTGTTTAACACCAAGTAGGCTAAGGGTCAGTCAACCCTATGCCTCAGAACTACGAGCAAAAGTAGCTATGATCAAATTACTCAGGACCTCCATTGTGAGCTTTCCCCTGCCCCAATAGGCCTTAATCTTCATATCGATATCGTGGTAGCGTCTTTAGCCCTGGAAAGACTTTAGATGGCTCTGCCCACTTGAGTGTGATAGTCGGGACCACGTAAGCTCTAGCATGGTAATGTCGGTTATATGACGAGTCCTCCATTATTCTTCATGATTTCAGTTGTGCATGTACATCAGTCATGATATTATGTTTTCAGCAAGTTTGACCCAATGTTGAGTTTTACTTATGATTATCAGTTTTCACCTTTAGGTCATTCGAATAAGTTATGATATGCAGTTATATTCAAATCATGATTTCAGAAAATAGCATGTAAGCCTTACTCTCAGAATCTTGTCTTGATTATGTTTTGTATTATGCATGATTCGATGATTTTACTTACTTAAGTAGTTTTACTTATCTTACATACTTGGTACATTCCACATATTGACCGCATACTCTGTGCTATATCGTTTTATGATACAGGCTCCGATCTTCAGACTCAGCCCCGTCACTAGCCAACTTCCGGAGTTAGTATTTAGTCTCAGTTGGTGAGTCCTCATTTCTCGAGGACCCTCCCTTATCAGTTTTTTTTTTTGCATTTTTCAGTTTTAGACTTAGAGAGTTAGTTGGGGTCTTGTCCTATCAACTCATCATACGTAGAGTCTTTTCAGACATAGATTATATGCAGCTTCAGACTCGTATTGTATGTTCAAATTTTATGTTATGTTTTGACTTCTGCTATGATTATTATGTTGATCTTCCACTTTTATTGATTGAGTTAGAAGTTATTTCATGTCATGGTTGACTTGGAGCCTCTCGAGGTTCCTTGTCCCATGTCTCGATCTGGGCCTATGTTCGTGTCGTGACACTTTATTATTCTCCTTAGACTCCTCCTCCTCCTCCTTCTTCTCTTTTTTCTTTTCCTTCTCTTTAACCTACTCCTTCTCCTTCTCCTCCTCCTCTTCCTTTTTTTCTTCCTCTTTCTATTTTTTATTTCTCTCTATCCTTCTTCATAAAATAAGAAAAAAGAGGAGGAGGAAAAAGGGGATAAAGGAGAAGAGAAGGTGAAAAAAACAGAAAAAATGAGAAGGAGAAGAAGACCTCCTCTTTCTCCTCCTATCCTTATCCACCTCCTTATCTTCCTTCTCCTTCTTTTCATTCTTCTTTTTCTTCCTCTCCTTCTCCTTATCTTTCTCCTCCTCCTCCCTCCCCTCCTTATTTTTCTCCTTCTTCTCCTTGATCTAAATTTTAAATTCACCTTAAATAATGGATTCTCATTTCATAATCAGTAAAGGACATGTCATTCTGGTGCAATATCTCAAAATAAATTATTTTGTCCTTCGCTTCATTGCATAGGGTGAACTTGAGAAAATTTATGAGAACATAATCCATATAAGAGAAGACAACCCGGTTGGTGTGCTCTCAATAATCCACCACTGCTTGACTGGCTAAATCAATTGGAAAGTTGTGAACTTTATTGGAGTCCACCAACCCCAACTTGTATAATCTCTTATGGAAACTTATCAGAAACTTATAGGCATCATCATTGAGATCACCATTAAACTATTGGGGGTTCATCTTTTCAAATATCTCGATCTCTTTTTTCTCGGCTTCAATCATGGTAGATAAAATTGACGGGCATGAAGAAATTCAACGTAGTTGACACCAATGTACCAGGGAAATCCCGCTGTAGCTGGTTGAGATCCAGAATATAAAATCTTGGAGCAATCAGATGATTAGAGGTCTAAGCTTCAACCTTAGTTTCAGAATAATCTAGAACGACAAACAAGATAACAACCTAAGTCATACTCTCAAGAAAACTTAACATCAGTTCCAAAGAATCTTGAAGCATAGGAGTAGCAATAGATCTGGTGGTACCTGAGCTAGTCCAATATCAATTGTTGGACTCGACCCATTGATCGACATGAAAAATCTTTGGCTTAGAAAATACAACTCCAGAATGGCCCTGAGCAGCTATCGTTGTTCAACCTATAGTTGGTGTTGATGTACATGATTTGTCTTTACCTCAACCGTTGCCGTTAGTGCGTGTAGCAGATCTAACAATGGTAGGGATCTTTCTTTTCTGCCCTAGATACTTGTGCCCTCGTAATCTATGAAAGAGTGAAACAATGAGATTTAAAACTCTAGTAGAATCAAGTACACATGATAAGGAATGAAAGAAATAATTTTTCTAAATTTACCATAACTTCTTGAAGATAAGTATAGACGTCTGTGTACCAATCCATAATATTTTATACTAAATATTGCTCTTGTACTCAAAAGATTGGAGAACATTCTGATATTAAATTGTCAATGATCCAAAATTTCTAAACTGTGATGACACCTATAACCCCAACCTGCTAGACAAATTATTTTCCAATTTTATTCAGATTTCATTAAATAGAGTGGAAAAATATATACGTAAAATAATAATGTCATAAATGGTATCTCAAATATCATAAAAACGAAAACATCCCAAATTGATGATATGAATACAAGAGAGACTAGAAATACTAAATAAAAGTCTGAAATAGTCTAATATAGTTGTTTGAGACATAAAAGAAAAAAAATACTAAAATAAAGATAGATGGAGCCTGGTGACGCGAATCAACCAAGCAACTAACCCCGAAATGTCCAAGTTAGAAACTAGAAATCAAACACGTCTATATGCTCCACTAGTACATGAATTTGAATTTGCAAAAAAGATTGTAACTAGGGTGGTATGAGTACAGAGAGCAACGTGGACTAAGCAAATATCATTGACTGACCCTAACAAAATAGTAATAAGGGTTGGTTAATTATATACTTACAGTTTAAATGTACCCAATTATAAGGATAAGATAACTCAACTAAATCAAAAATAATCACAATATCAACATAAACAGAGAATTAAGCATAGTTCACCTCAATAACTCCATAAGATGCCCAAATCAAGATCAACATGATAATAAAAAAATGTAATGCAATGGCCATATATAATTAAAACTTTACGCACACACTAACTCCAATGAAGGTATCTGGGATTGTGACCTAGGAGTGACAAACGTATTGTCCATGTGCCTCATAGATGTTCTCTAAGTGCAGTACAAACAATCTTAATGTACTATCAGTGTGAACTTTAAAGCACTCAAATTCAAGATAGACGGTCCCAATATGCTCATCTTATATTGTTCCAACCTCATATTCAATCACATATAAATGTATGGTATATCAGTATCAGTTAAATTGAAGATCAACTAAACATGTCATTATTATGAAATTTAACTCTAATTGGATATCATCATGGAAATATTAATCATGTCATATCTTCATCACCTGAGTCCTTTCATGAAAATCAACTAATCAACCAATATGAAGAAATAAAATCACATAACTCAACATATCACTCGGTGCCTATATAAGTGCTCACCACCTTGATTATATGTCACCAACCCTTAACCAATTCATTAATAATTTAATCAAGAAAAACATTCATCATCAAAGATCAAGTCTTCTTACCTCGATTTACAGTGTCACAAATTAAACAATCACCTTATTATTTCTCAAGGTCTCTAAACACTCTCAAACTCGATATGTCATTTGATGCCCGTATAAGTGCTCACCACCTTGCATATACCTAATCTATTACCCTTAATCTTTTTACTAATAATTTAATCGAGCAAAACTTCCATCATCGAAGATCAAGTCTTAACTTACCTCAATTCATAGTGCCACAAAATAAAGAATCACCTTATCATTTCGGAAAAAGCCTCTGAATACTCTTAATCAATTCAAAATTGAGTTCTATATGATTAAACGAAGCTAATAATACACATATCAGTATAAAAATAATTAGGAGAAAAAGTTAACCCCGAGTATAGGGGTAAAAAAAAAATTCTTGTAAAATTGAGTTTTCATATCCCAAGAGTCCCATAACTTGAATTTCACCCAAATCTAACACTTAATCAAACCTTAAACTTTCAAAGTACACTCTAACAAGTTTTAGAAAAATAATCCTAATTCTCAATTCAAAAAATGGATTAAAATAATAATTGGTACATGAAATCATGAATATTCAATACAATGAAGGTTAGATCCTTACCACTTGTCAAATCTAAAAGATTGCCTTAAAAATGATTAAATTCAAGCTCTAGGGTGCAAAATATGATGTGAAATAACAAATCACAATTTGAGAAATGTTTAAGTCTACCCAAGCCTACTCTTAACGACCGCGTGCCCTACCCACGTGATTACGGCCACACCCTAGTGTTTCCCTACGCAAACAAGATCGTGGGCCTCACGAATGTTACTGTGCCCCAATCCCCCTCTCCCTACACAATTATACACCTTGCCACGCGATTGCGGGAGTCACCTAACCGATTACTCTTTTCCATCGCGGTTCCCCGGCTCACAATTGGGATGGCCAAGGTCCTTGCACTGAAGCTAGAAAATTTTGGCTCATCCAAATTCTCATTTTGATGCTTGGTTACGTCACCCATTACATCATGTCAATGTAGAAAAAAAATTCTTGATTACGTCACCCATTACGTCCTGTCAATGCAAGATTAAAGTAATTCAATAAATATTCTTGACACGAAGAAAGTAACTTAAGACTGACCAATTCATTTTTATATAAAATGTTCAATTTTAATTAAATGCAATAATTTTTTTTCTTAAAATCTCAAACAACCAAATTTGCTTATTCAAACTATTCTCATCTATTTAGTCACTTGCAATAATTATTTTTAATTGATTATTCCATATAAATCTTGTGATATATCCTCTATATAAATCGAGAAGTCAAGACAATTTTTCAAAACATTCATTTAAGTTCTGATGGAGTGATTCTTCTGTTTTGTGATATATCATGGTAATTTATTCGGTTCACTCACTTCCTCAATTCCATCACCTAGGAGATATTTTTTGAGAAATCATAGAAAAATTTTCAATTGTTTTCAATGTTTCATATCTGATATATGACCAACTCCATTTTTTGTTAATGGCATACACTTCTATATAAATGAGTATCATGAGTTCTTTCCTTATATGTATGATTTCAATCTAGATTTATGATCTTGTGGTTTGTTTCGGTTGTAGTTCTCTTTTTTTCTTATGAGACTCTCTTTTTTATTTAATTCCTTTTTTCCCTTAGTGAATGAAACTTATTTATCGTTAAAAATGTTTTAGATCTATAATTTGGGAAAAAAAAATTCTTCTGTTAAATTTTCTATAAGTGATTTTTGGTTTTTTCTTATACTTCTCTTCACTTGTCATGCAGTCTTCTCAATATTCACAAGAAAAGAAAAGTGATTGAGAAACAGTGATGCAAACGCAGACTACTACTTTAAGTCAACCATTAATGATGTTGATAACATAAATGTAAGATTTTTTAATTCACTTTTCCTTTTTCTAATTTTAATTTGTATTTTATTTTATTTGTAAAGAGGTTCATAATAGTCCAAGCTATTTTAACTATTATTTTAAGATTTTGACCGAATATTTAAGCGTTTTTAGTTAGTATCGGTGAAAAACTCTCATTTTTTTCATTCTCTATCGTTCTCTTTACTGTCTATATTTACCGATTTCCTAAATCCTATACTTATTTTATAATTCACCTATATCCATTAATCAATAACTTGCGTCATAGGCCCATAATCTCTTTACCTTTACTCATTAGACCACAACTTATGCTATAGGCACATACACTCAATCGCTTGATCCTTATTTTATTCCAAGTAATATTTTACAGATACTGATACTTCTATATAATCTTCAATAGCTATTAACATATTTTTGACCAAAAATTATATTTAGCTACCGTAGCCCAAAAAATATGACATTGTATAATTATATCTAAAGAAAATAAATGAAATAAAAAGAGATCATGAAGCTTTTTCTCTTAACATCAAGCTTGAGATATCCTTTTTAAAAAGTTAAAAGTAGAGATTTTCATCTAAAGTTAGAGAGAACATAAGTAAAAATTAAGAGGAACCCCCCTTCCCCACCCCCCTCCCCCCCCCCCCCCAAAAAAAAGCACACCTATACATAACCCTCAATAACTATTTGCATTCACACTTGATATCATTATCATTATTTTCTTCTCAATCCTCCTCCTCTGCTTCTCCTCCTTCTCCTTCTCATTTTCCTCCTCCTCCTTCTTCTTCTTCTCTTTTTTCTTCTTCTGTTCCTTCTCTTCCTTTTCCTTCTTCCTCTTTTTCTCCTTTTCCTTCTTTTATTCATTCTCCTTTATCATACACAAGATATTATGGGAATACATAAATGGAGTCATTTGCAAAATCGAGTTTTTAATCTAAACTTTCACTTAAATTCACCTTAAATTATTTTCAAATACATTCGAAACTAATATCAAGCTCTTTAAGATGTTTCAAACAAAATTTAATAACATCCATTTCGAAATGCAGATTGAAAAAAATTCAAATCAAGTAATGATATTTTCCAATTCTTATCTTCAAAATTAGAGTCCTTGTCTACATAAATACGTAAAAATTTGATAACATTCTTCAAATAAATATCTCTTTTAATCAATAATTCATATTTTCAAGAAAGATTGAGAAATTCAAATGAGAATGTCCAATCAATGCACCATCCAAAAACTTGAAAAAAAAATTAAAAAAATATATGCATTAATTTTTATCTAATATATCTCAGACGGGTATAATGATAGATATATTGGAGAGAGTAATTGGATAAAATTTGTAGAAGAGAAAGAAAACTTAAAATTCTAAAGTTATTTAATAGGTGATGTTTTCTGGCATAAAATACCAGTTATTTAGCCTTAAGTACTGATATGAACTATCAGGTGTCAATTTTATTAACTTAAGTTGTTTTACACTATTTAGTAGGCCAAATTATCATATAGTGATAAATTTCTTATATTCATCAGCTTTTTAATTCATATAAAGTTCCACATAATTGAGCTTGTTGAGAAGAAAACTGTAAAACAGATAATAATGATCATAATACCAAATGGTGGAGACTTATGAGTTCAAGTGAGAATAAAAGGTCAGATAAGTATGTGCATAAAGGCAATAAAAGCCTACTTGCATTTGGGAGAAACCTTCTACGATCATTTGGGCAAGAAACAAAGAGGATTTTGAGGATTGAAGATCGCTCGACATTTCAAGAAAAACCACTCCCTCAATACACCAGGCCCAGTAGTTTCTTCATGTTTGAACCCCGTAAATATGTCACCCTGCAATAATGCGGGATCCCCATGTCCAATGCATTTAAATGATTCTTCCAACAATTGGAACCTGTCAATTAGCATCTCATGTGATGCCTAGTTTCCGTGTCTAACTTCTCCAAGCATCATCATTGTGAAATGTCTCCTCACCTCAAAATTTGTTACCTCTTTATGCTCATTTACCCACCGATAATTGTCAGATATTTTTGCAAATGTCACAATCAAAAAGCACAGTGAAACCTTTCTTTGCCTCATCTTCTGTCAAAAGAAATCCGAGCTGTTAAACAGTTTTGAAATGTTATTTAACTCCTTTAGCATTACAAGATACTGAGACCACCCAGATACAATAGGCTTGTCTTTCCCTTTCTTTTTCAATTCCAACTAGTCTTCCAATTTCCTTGAACTCAAATCCATTTTATCTAGAAAATCATATAAAATAAGATGCAGATCAGATAAATACAATGCAAAACTTCAATATACTCTCTGTCACACACTGATTCACTGGTGCCATCCTTCATAAATGGCAAGCTGATTGGAAAGCCAAAAGGTGGTTGCAACAATTTCTTCACCAAACACATGTATTCAGTAAAATCATGCATAGTGCCCGTTGATAACCCCACAGACTCAGTTGATCCCATACTCAAATCTAAACCATAGGATAACTCAGCTACTATTACCTCACGTACAAACAGAAGAACATATTTCAATGCTGATAATTTCTTAGTAGCCTAGCACCTTGCGATACAAATGGCATCTACTGTAGCCCCTGTACTACTTTAACAAAAATTATACAAATAATCATTAGGCCCAACAGCCCCTCTCAGTAGCTTGCAAAATAACACCATTCGAACACATCTATTGTATGTGTGCTCAGAAAATTCACTCTTCAATAAATTGATAAATGTACGAATGGAATAAAGAACAATAAATTCGACAGTTTTATCTGGAGACATATAAAGCATTACTAGTGCTGTAGGAGCGGACGAGTAGATGAATATTTGGAGGTATTGAGAGGCTTTTTCAATATTATCCTTTGGAGTCATCGTGAGATACTAATTCAGCATCCTTATGATATAATGAGCACCCGAAATAGTTGAAGGGTAATTTCTTTTCAATATATCAAAGATTAGTGAAAGTAAGTCATCAATGAGTTTCCACGCTTTAGGATGATATGTGCTCTGCATTCGACCAACTAGCTGCATGCTCATCCTTTTGGATGCCACATTCCGCCAACATTTGTCCTGGCTGGAGTTGCATTCCCTTGTAAATTTGGCGTTGTTCTACTGTGGGACTGTGGCATCTAGAAGGATGGGAGCATGTAGCTAGTTGGTTGAATCAGAGAACAGAACATCCTTAGGCGTGGCAACTCATTGACGTCTTGCTTTCACTAGTCTTTGATATTTTTGAAAGAAATTACCCTTCAACTATTTTGGTTCATATCGCAAGGATACTAAAATAATATTTTAGGATGACTCCAAAGGATAATATTGAAAAAGCCTCTCAACACCTCCAAATATTCATCTGCTCGTCCACTCCTACAACTCTAGGTGATGCCTTATATGTCTCCAGATAAAACTATCGAATTTCCTGCTCATTATTCATTTGTACATTTATTAATTTATTGAAGAGTGAATTGCCTGAGCACATATACAATGGATGTGCTCGAGTGGTGTTAGAGTTTTGTAGGCTACTGAGAGGGGTTGTCAGGCTTAATGATCCTTCGTATAATTTTTGTTATATTAGTATACAATCTACATTAGATTCCATTGGGATCGCAAGATGCAAGGCTACTAAGAAATTATCAGCATTCAAAGATGTTCTTCTATTTGAACGTGAGGTAGTAATAACTGAGTTATCCCATGATTCAAAATTGAGTATGGGATCAATTGAGTCTGTAAGGTTATCAGTGGACAGTATGCGTGATTTTACTAAGTATATGTGTTTGGTGTTTAAATTGTTGAAACCACCCTTTGACTTTCCAATAAGCTTGCCATTGATGAAGGATGGCACCAGTGAAGCAGTGTGTTACAGAGAGTATATTGAATTTTTGCATTGTATTTATCTATTTTGCATCTTATTTTATATGATTTTCTAGACAAAATGGATTTGTGTTTAAGGAAATTGGAAGACTAGTTGAATTGAAAGAGAAAGGGAAATATAAGCCTATTGTATCTGAGTGATCTTAGTATCTTGTAATGTTGAAGGAGTTAAACAACATTTCAAGACTATTTAGCAGCTCAGG